>JARWIR010000023.1:11308408-16108408 GCA_029959085.1 Nemophila menziesii | reverse complement strand
AAGAACTAACCAATAGAATAACAAAACACATACCCACCATTATAGTGACTAGGGTTTATTTCTCACATACCATTATGATGTCTCCTCATTTGTGATAATAAAATCTATCTCTGAGACATCATTTTAGGCGTATTTATTAGTTTATAGGTCGAAGTTAGCTTAATTTAGTGCACTTTCCTATTTTGAGTCTTGATTTAGTAACATAATATTTTAGAGCATATTGGGTTTAATTGTTTATTTAGTGTGAAGATTTAAAGATAATTATGGAGATTAATTATAGTCCAAGTCAAAGACTACAAGATATGGAAAGAGATAAGCATGGTAATTGAAGATAAGGAAGTAAAAGCTAAAAACATGGAAAAGGAAAAGTTGTCTTAAATCTGAATTTCTGCAGCTACGCCTAAAAAAGTGGTGATAACTCCAAAACCGAGTCGATTTTGGAAGATCCCTTTCATAGGGACGTAGATAAATCTGTGAGGATTCTTTTGGTGTCTCATGGGCTAAAAACTGACCAGTAACGAAGAAGATATGATTAAAACAAGTCAGCAGTAATTATCTTTATTTCCATACGAACTTGAGTTGCGCTAGGAGTCCATTACTTTCCTTCTCCTTCAAGAAAACGAATTAGGTCTTCCTATACCCTATAAATACAGCCTCTTAACACTCTAAAATCATCCTTGGCCAGACCTTAAGGCCAAGAGGAAGTTGCAACACAAGAGAAGAAGTCTGGAAGGAGCAGAACACCATATGTCTCCTTCAACCATTGATTCCGTAATTCTTTTCTCTTCTTTTCTTAGTATGAATTAATTCTATTTAGCTTGAGTTTTAGCATATATGTATGAACCCTAGTGTTGATTGACATCTATCTAATTTGGGAATTTTATATTTTGAATTGAATTATTGTTTTTATTCTCTGATTATGTGATTTTATTTATATTTTGTGTTCTTGTGGAACCATGGCCATATAGAATTACCATCTAGTAGTTAGGTCACCATTGACAACGGTGTTTAATTACATGTTTAGCACATAACGTCTAGTATTCTGTTTAGATCTGACAAATCAATCTAACTAGATAATCACTATGGTTTAGCACATGTGACTATTTACCAATTACAGGAACAGTTTGCTTAGGAAGCCTTATTGACATAGGTAAATCCTATTTAAAACTACCTAGCGTAATTGGAACCGATTATTGAAATACTACATATTTCACCCTTACATGTTTAGAACGGCAAGACTAGTGGGGATTACATGCTATTTACTCAAGCTAAACTTTCATACTACCTTCTTTTCCTTTCTTTTATTTATTTTCTGTCTTTTAATTTATTAGTTTAATTTTCTTTTATCAAAAACCAAATAAATATTTATCTATCTCTTCTTTCTACTTGCATATTATCTGTTCTAACTTCTAATAACTGCACTTGAATATCTGCATAAGTTCTTCTTAACCTTCGTAGTCCCTGAGGAACGAATTATACTTATTCATTAAAACTTGCATACGATCTGTATACTTGCAGAACCGTGCTCAGCTTAGGGTGTTTATTTACACTTATTATATATATATATATATCTTTTTATAACACCCTAGGCAACACCATGTTTTTGGTGCCGCTGCCGGGGACTACATCGTTAGTCCTTGTGCATATATCTTGTGCTTATATTTTAGTTAGTTCTATTTTACGCTTGTCTTTTTAGTTTTTGTTTTACAGAATTTTTCTAGGCTGGAGCAGCTTTATTAGGATATGGAAGTTTCGTATTACTAGATCCTGCAGAAATGGATGAGATAAACCAGCAATACGCTGAATTACGCAAACTATTAGCTCGGGGAAATCTAGTACATACCACACCTTCATGTCCTAGTTGTGGAGCATGAAATCATTCGTGGGAGAATTGCATGAATAATCCAGCTTCAATTTCCTTCATACCTTATCAAAGAAACCATTATTATGATGGTTATTATCAATCCCAAGGAAATTACGCTGATTATCAGCCCCCACAGAATTACAATTGGGTCGGAAATCAACAGACTTATTATCAACCACGACCACAGTCTTATTATCCTCCACAACCTATCTATCAAGAAGCGCCGATTCATAATGAAGCTTATCATGAACCACTTTCTTATTCAATGCAGCAACCCGTACAAGAACAACCTTCGAGTTTGAATTCAAGCATGGATAGGATAATGAACCTAATTGAAGATATGGAGATTAACCAGCAAAGATTCCAAAACTCATCGAATGCGCTTAAGAATATTGAGCATACAATGTCACAAATGGTGATTAAACTTCAAATCTTTGCAAAAGGGCAACTCCGAAGTGATACTAGTGCTCTAGAAAACAATGTTTGTCATGCAGTTGAATTAAAAAGTGGAAAACAACTACCTCCACCAAGACTAGAACCAGAACCAGTCCCTATTCCAGAAAAGGGGGGAGAAGAATCAACAGAAGATACAGTCAAAGAGGTAGTTGAACCAACAAGTGTCCCAGAGAAGACACCAGAAAAGAAAGAGAGCCCAGTGGTAACCAACACATGTCCTCCACCACCATACCCTTCACATGTCAGAAAGGACAATGACCTGGAATTCAAGAAGTTCGTTGACATCGTGAGCAAATTAGAGATTAAAATACCGTTTGTAGAAGCTCTCAAGAGAATACCAAAATATCTAAAATTCATGAAGGACGTTATTTCTAACAAACGAAGATTCGAAACTGGGGATATGAGTGGATCACCAGAGGAGTGTAATACTATCGAGTTACCACCAGAAACACCCCTTCCCACGAAATATTGGATGGCACCATCCATGATTATAAAGAATCGAGCTGAAAAGTTCATGGGAATTAGAGGCAAAGGGTGGAAATTTCGTCATTCTTAATCGAGGTAACGCGTCTAACTTTGGAAGACGTTAAATAAAAGTGCTGTACGGGAGACAACCCGCAATTTTTAAGTTTTTATGTCTTTTACGTTTTTAGTTTATGTTTAGGTTAGTTGTTTTTCGTTGATATTGCATATTTAAAAAAGGTATTAGAGTTTTTGATGATTAGGTATTGGAGAAATCGAGTTAGGGAAGTAGAACAAAAAATTTCGGAAAAGCTGAAGCAGCGGTGCGGTATACCGGACCTCAGATGCGGTGTACCGCAGAGGAAGAAAACCCGTACCACGTGTAGATGCCACGGGTTTTATACCGAGACGAGAAAAAAATCCATCGATGGGTGCAGTATACCGGACCCTGCACCGCACCATGCACCGCACGTCCAAAACCCGTGCCACGGGTAGGTACCGCGTGTATTTTGACAAGGCAAAATTTTTTGGAGCAACAGAAACTGCGGTACACCGCACCATATGCGCGGTGCACCGCAGGTCGTCGCCTGAAGAGAAAAGTGCGGGTTTCAAGCTTATAAAAGAGGGTTAATGCTTATTATTCCGAATTTATTAAACCTTAAGCCTCTCTTTCTTCTCCAAAACACTCCCAACCCCATTGAAGCTCATAAAACCCTTCACCAATCATCAAAACACTACCCAATCATCGAGAAAAACACATCAAATCTTCTCTCCACGTCATTACAAGATTCAAGCAACCAATCCTCACCAAACAAATCCAAGAATCAAAAGCTTAAATTTCATAAATTCATCCTACAATTTCTTAAATCCATACCAATCCATGACGAATCCATCTTACCCACATAGAGAATCATCATCAAATCACCTTTCCTAACCCAAATAAAGCTTGTACAACCAATAATCAAGAGTTTCAAATTTCAAGAGTGGTTAAAGCTTTGAGTTGGGGGTCAATTGAGATGATTAAGAGAACATGAACATTATCTACTGTAAGGGAGATGAAGAAAAACAAGGTATTGGATTGAATTGAGAAGAAATCAAGTGAGAAAAGTCCTACTTCCAAATCAAAGGGTAAAACAAGACCAGAGAAGAGAGGTTAGCATGCTGTGTTGATTTAATGGGCAAAAGGTTCTAACTTTAGTAAAGAAAACAACACAACCTCTATAGATCGAAGACCCTACACCCGAAGAAAAAGAGAAAGCTTCAATGGCCATGATAGCTTTTCCAAAGAAACAATTAAAGGAACTACCTATTTCTTATGAGAAGTATTCGAAGAAGAAATTGATAAGGGGAATACAAGAAGATTCGTGGCGATTTGGAAAGATTAGGTTGGTCTATGTTAATGGTAAGACGTTCTAAAAAACGTTCTTTTTGTTGAATTGTATTTTGTGAGAAGAAGAAGAAGATGTGGCACAACTGATCTATGAGGAGGTGATACGAATTTTCGATCTCTCCCATGTCGTTATTTAATGGAATATCCTACTATGACCACGTGTCTTGATCGGAAAGGCGAATATAATTTTGGGTGAAGGAGAAACACGTGAGTTTAATATGAGTAACAATATTGACAGTGCTTGGATCATTAAAGTTTTGAGAGTAATTACGCAACTTTCAAAAGAAGAAAAGGAGTACATCACAACACTCCTCGAGCAATCAAAGAAAAATCCAGCAAAATCCTATCTTGGATGTGGATAAGGCGAGGTAATAGCCTCGAAGAGTATGTTTTCTTTCTTCCATACCATTTCTTTATGTGCAATATGTATGCTAATTTTAAATTTTATTTTTCTTGAGTCTTTTTCGAGTCATGGGGACACGGCTCATTTTTGAGTTGGGGGTGGGGATTCGTTGTCCTCATCTTCTTTTTTGTTTTTGCATAAAATTTAAAATTTTTTGGGTTGAATTAAGCATAGAATATCTTTGAATGTACCTATTGAGCATGATTTAATTAAGTCAACGAGAGTAAGTTGTATGTTTTTGAAAGATGTTACAAATTTGTTTAGATGCATGTATGAAAACAGGAAATAAAATATAGAAAAGTTAATGAGCAATGCTAAGAAGTTAAGTTGAAACTTAGGAAGAATTATTTGGTGTGTAGAATGTGAGGTTTGAAATTAGTTGAAAACCCACTTGTCTATGAACTAGTAATGAAAAGTAACGAAATTGTATATATATTTTTATCACACCCTAGGGGACACCACATTACTCAATTAGTGCCTACAACTTTGAATAACATAGATCGCAATTTTTATTAAATAAAAACAAAAAAAAAAGTATGGAGTGGATATAGATAGAATTAAGAGAAGAAATAAAGAATGGAGAAAATAGAGGCATAATACTCAATTATTAAAGCCATAAAAAATATTTTTTTGTTTTTTAACGTAAAAATTATTAAGTTTCAACCCCGAAAATTTTTTGCTCCAATGAATTTTTTATTCTTCTCTGCATGAATAAAAATAGTGTAGCGAGGAGAAAAACTTTTGTGAAGAAAATAAAAAAAAGATAAAGGACATGCGTGAATATCAAGTAAGAATAGAAAAGATGTATTGGATTGGAGAGAGAGAGAGAGAGAGAGAGAGAGAGAGAGAGAGAGAGAGAGAGAGAGAGAGAGAGAGAGAGAGAGAGAGAGAGAGAGAGAGAGAGAGAGACTGACTGACTGACTGACTGACAGAGACAAAGTGTGTGTGTGTGTGTGTGTATGTGTGTGTAAGTGTGTCTTATAAGGTATAAGAAGAGACAACCATAAATTAATTGATTTAGCACATAAAGTAAGGGTATTTTGGATCTTTCACCAATTCTAACCAGATTATAACGAGACAATTATGTGTAGACCATAAGTAGAACCTCGACCCTATTTAAGACTTTCGGAAGTTATACACCCAATATCAAGAGCTACATGATAGGAAGTTGTGATAACATGATGCATACACATATTTCTATATATGATTATTAATATTGTGGGACTGATTTTTTCCTTATACGTAGTTCATGACTTGCAAGTATTAACATACTAATTATGAAGTACCCTAAATATATATCCTAATAATATATGAAGGGTCCTCAGTCATATGGAATGAAGAGAGAGAGAAAAACATAAGTTTTATATCATGTGGATAAAAATAAGTTTCCTCAATTACAAGTGCAAGAACATACAATTAAAGTACAAGCACATAATTAAAGTACCAAGACTTTTATCCAACCGATACAAGTACATACAATGTTTTCTCTCCTAGGATTTCCTAGGGGTGAGGAACGTTCGCATATTACCACCTTTATCTTGATCATTAAAGTATCATCAAGATCATGTTCCCTTTATATACTAATATCGTGTTAATTTTGCATGATTACCTGAAAAATCAAATGATAATCTCAAAATATTTGGCTAGGCTACCCTCGAGTTTGTCTCAAGTTAACAAATAGTACAGTGGCAGTTCATCTCCGTTTGTGAAGGTTTTTATTAATAATCGAAACACTTACATATAAGAACACAAGATGAAGATCTTTACAAATGGTTAGAGGATGAAGGTGTAATGGAAGCATTCGTAACAACATCACCACAATAATAGATGTGAAGCTTGCCTGCTAACTATGGTCATTGATGATAATTATGACTAAGAAACCACATCCACAACAACCCAAGATCATATCATATTACATTATTTTATATGACATTTTAAAGAATTTATACAATACTAACGAGCTTGGGGATTTTGACAGTAATGGCCTTGTTACCTTCTCCACCTATAAGAACACATGAACAATTCCCTACATCATAGGTCAAAGGCGCGCTCAAAGACTTGCATATGGAAGATATAAATACTTTTTTAACAACTTAAGTATCATAACAGAGGCGGAAGTGCAAAACCCATAGGTCTGAGAAGAATTCTACATGATAGATATTACTAAAAAAGCTCCAACGATGAAGCTATATAACATCTAGGAATTAATCAAAGTTATAATTAGGAGATTTATTCAAAATATCTAGGTTGATGATTCACTTGTAACAAAGCCTCTAGGTCGTGCACTAATATGTCGATACCTCATATATTATCATCCTTCAAGCCACACATTAGTCCCAATTTAAGTCTCTTATCTTGAATTCTCTAGGTCATATACTTAGATATTGATGAGTCTTTCATCTCTAAGTCTCAAATCCACACACTCAACCCTGAATAGGGTATTTATCTTTAAGCTTTTTGTCAAGCAGTTTTCTCAGATGAGTCACATGTTTCCAATCCTCTAACTAACATGTTTGATCATCGATGAGGCATTTATATATAAACCTCTAGGACTCCCACTCAAACCTATATAGTTTTCTTATATCTAAGAATTTAGTTCAGAAAATAATCTATCAATGTGTCACTTATCTCTATTTATCTATGCATCTATGCCTAATGCATAACCCTTAATGATTTGATCATCTCAAAACGTCACTATCATACAAGTGTCCATTGATGAGTATCTAGTATCTAATCCTCCAGGTCACACACTTTATCATTGATTAGTCACTTATATCTAAGCCTTTAGGTTATACACTCAATCCTTGATAAGTTTCTTATCTTCATGCCTCTGGGTCATACTCGTCCTTTAATGAGTCACCAATTCTAAGAATCTAGGTAATACACCTGCCCATGTCACTAAAGAAGACGGCATATTGACCAAGTGACTTCCCTAGTTGCTGGATAATATCGAGTGAGACATCATTCGTAGAACCTCCTCATTGACTAGTTTCGACTATGGCATCAAATTGAATGATAGTGATGAGAAACTATTGATGGAATAGTTCCAACTTGGAAAACCATTTTCTCCCCTTTCTAGAAAGATTTGACAAAAAGGCACAACAATAAACGATGTCCGGACTAGTGACTTTCGAATTTGTTGATATGTTGTTTGTAATCTATTTATCCATCCTTGGTTGTGATTGTCAAAGGTTTGAAAACTGGTGGCAATGAGTTATAGAGTTATCTTCAAAAAAAATGAGAATTTTCTAGTTATTTCTAGAGTATCAATCAACTCGACAAACTTATTTTTTGAGTTGTTGCTTTGAGTTTACTTTATATATTCTTCTATTTTCTTTCCCACTGTGCTTAATTAACTTAGGTTTGTATTTATAGACTTCCGCATTTTTATCTTTATTGTAATGGGACGATACAACTTTGAGTTGGGGTCTTGATGTCTCCCTATTTATGATATAATAATCTAGAAAAGCCTAAGCTATACACTCTTATCTTATTCTAACATCTTTTAATTTATGGTCTTCAGTTAATTATTTCCTCAAGAAATCATTATTATTTATTTTTCTTGTCTTTAATTCATTTAACTATTTATTACTACGCTTTTCTGTTAATCCATTCGTATAAGACACTAGTCCCTGAGAACAATATTTTACTTATCATTAAGACATGTGTACGACCTGTGATACTTGCAGGATTACCGTGTTTAGGGTAGGGTGTTAGTTGCATCTTATTTTATCGTTATTTTATCACACCATAGCCAACACCAGTAGGCCATTCATTCTTCCTCCTCCGAGGATTGTATTATGTTGTCTAGGATAATGTCATCATGGCCTACTAGGATACCTCTTAGGTGGTTGTATATGTGAGAATATTTTTTGTGTATATGACTTACCATATCTAACATTTTGGGGTAGTTTAAATCCATATCCTAAGGGGTGGGGCTCTCGTATCTTATAATACCAATGGATCCTTTCTATCTTGGTCGATACATGGTATAGCAAAATCATTACCATTTTACCTTTATTTAAGGGGAATACCCTTATACTAGATCCAACTTCCATGTTGTTTTTCTAATGAGCCAATATATGCGATTGTTAACTTTCCTACATATGGTGCCAAACTGATAATGCAAAAAAACATTTTTATGTGCATTCAAGGATAGTGTATGATTGATTTAATTTACTCATTTGTCCCTTTTATGTAATTCAGGTATATATCACAATAGTGTTAGCATATACTTGAGTAGTTCCCCCATGGTACTCCAACACTCAAGTCAATGGAGTTTTGAGATGATTCCCCCAAGATAACACAAAAAAGAAAGTTAAAGAAAAATCTTATAAATATTACTAAATAAAGATTATAGATATCAGTTACCTCCATGGAGTAAATGCCAAATAAAGTAAAATGGTGTATGAATATATATAGAACTTGTTGATTGGAGTAAAGCTTACTCACGTGTACCATTAACTTCAATGGTTAGATATATGAATCAAAAAAGTGTGTTATCATTCGTCGAGGACACACGACAGTAATATTTTAAGATCGATCCCCCAAATAGAATGTAGTGAGTATAAGGTGTAAGGGAGTTAATTTGCGGTATTAAATATAAATTACAAATAAATCGGGTAAAATAAATAGTTTTAACAAGCCGTAAGTAGTTCATGACTAGCAAACTAACTGCATAGTAGATACAACCCATCATATACACATACCGAAAGTCGTGGTAATTAAGGTGTGACCTATTTATATAATGGGATGACATGCATCTCGTATAGTGTATATCATTATGCTCATCCAGAAAGTTGAGATGTCAAGAATATAGGAAATGCTAGAAAGTATAGTCAAAACCCTGAGAATACCTCCGATGAACCAATTTGATGCTCCCGGTTCCCATGACATGTATGACCAAATTGTTATAATCAAAAGGTATTGTTTCATCATTTATGCTAAAACATTATAGGATGAATGTTAATACGCCTATTATTTTCCATCTTGGTTTCAAGGTTGCATTCCATGGACTAGGTAGTCTTGGATGTTAGAATTCCTTATTGTCAATCTACGCCAAGATCATAAACCCAACAACGTGAAATATATTAAAAGTTGGAATATATATTCAAGAAATTTTAAGGACCATATTCGTTACTATAGATCATAAAAACACATCTTAATCATGAAAAAAATTGTAATGCAAAACACAATGACGGGCATGTTAACCAGAGAGGGGATTAAAAATTAAGCCCCCACCATGGGAGGAAGGGCTATCTTCTCAAGCAGACCCACTCTTATTGATGGGGTGATAAAACATAAATTAACATACCTATTTTTGTGTTTCTAAAAGGTTGTCTGAATAAATCATCTTACTTCTAAATATTCATACTTTCTTTTTTTTTTTTTTTTTTTTTTTTTGATGACGAGGGTTCCCGGGCTTACACCCGACTAGTCCCTCGGGAGATATGACTGCCTCCCCAACCATACCTCCAGGTAATCAGAACTAGGTTGCCCATGTTCTGGGGAGGGTTTCGGACCTTGGAAACTTTCCAAACATAATAACTTTCTTCCACCTGCGAGACTCGAACCATGTACCTCTCACTTGAGAGAACTTTCCAAACTTTAATAACTTTTAACTTTCTGCCGCCTGCGGGATTCGAACCATGTACCTCTCACTTGAGAGAACTTTCCAAACTTTAATAACTTTCTGCCGCCTGCGTGATTCGAACCCTGTACCTCTCACTTGAGAGACAGAGCCCTGGCCAGATGAGCTAGCTCACCTGGTTAATGAGAATGAGAGCAATTCATTCCACCTATTTACATGAGAGATTAATGGTTATTCAATTTGCAGGAACTTTAATAATACACTGTCTCGATTAAACTCGTGGCCCTATTTTATTATTTGTAATATTTTGCGAGTAAGTATGTTTAGTTCCTATAATTTTATGTCCAAACCTAGACGTAAAGCACACATCTTATTTGCGAGTGCCAAAATACATTATTAACTGATTTAAACCTTAGAAATTGTGTAGGCTCATATTTAGACCATAACTAGACATTTATTATGGAAATAGGACTTGTTATATATACTAAATATATTTTATAAATAAGTCAAATGAATAACAATAAATTTACTAACAATCTCCCACCATAACTATGTAATTTATGGTTCATACATATGTTATTTAGTGTTCATAATTAGTCTGTTCTCTTTGGAATTTAATCACCTCTCTTCATGTCTAACGTATAATGCATCACAGAGGAAGAAGGATGGTTTAAATGACTTTTAAATGACTACTAAGGCCTTTGGAATAATAATTGTAATATGCCACTAATAACATAGATTGATAGTATTAAGCAGTGCTCAATCTAGTTTCCATGAAGGTAATTACATAAATCCCATGATTTATTCACATATGCTAAGGAAACAATTTAAAGATAGGTATAAGTTATATTTATGACATGTTCATCAAACTAGTAGCTTGGCGTTGCGGGTACCACATAGCTTTATGACTCACATTACACAACATAAGGATGATGGAGACCTTTACGTTTTCAAAACATATTTTCAACATCCGTTATTTAGATTTTCAAATTATATATTCACGATGTTACATACAATTTTGGGTAAACTCATATAAATTTCCATGTAAAGTCTTCTTGATAAATATTTGTATATTTGGTACCTTCATACTCATGACGACCAACGGGATCATATTCTTACTCACTTTTCCACATGTCATGTTCCAAAGTTGGAACATCCATCTTAGTAGAATCCATAATAAGTGATATAACGTGCGTTTCCATAAGTCTTCCTTTAAGCAGTTTCAATGAAATTTCTTATCTCTATTCTAAGGATATATCTCTGTGGAGAATACACTCATATGTTTCTTTCAGTTCGTATACGAATGTAGGTTTCAGATAGTTATCTCCCACTAACACAAGCTAAACTTGTTGGTGTCGCCTAGGGTGTGATAAAATAATGATATTAAAAAGTTCAAATAAATACCTAGGCTAGCACAGTTCTGCAATTATTGCAGGATGTATGCAAGTTTTAATGATAAATAAAATTCGTTCCTCAGAGACTACGAAAGTTAGAGAGAACTTATGCAAATTATCAAGTGCAAATAAGAAAGCTAGATCAGATAATACGCAAGAAAATAAAAGACGAATAGATTTTTGTTCGGTTTTTGTAGATAGATAATTGACTAATAAAGTAAAGACAGAAATTTAAATGCAAAGAGAAGAAGATAGTATGAGAGTTTAGCTTGAGAAATTAGCAAGTAATCCCCACTAGTCTTGTCTATTCTAAACCTGTAAGGGTGAATCATGTAGTATTACAATAATCGGCCTCAATTGCGAGGTAGTTCTAAATAGGGTTATCCAGTGTCAATAGGGTCCTACGCAAACTTTTCCTACAATTGATTAAATGGTGATAACACCAAACCATAATGATTATCTAGTTATGCTAGGTTGTCAGGATCAAAACCGTATACTACACGCTATGTGTTGTTTCCAATTGTTAAATATGCCTTCCGGTTGACCATCTAACTACTATTAGAGTAATCCTATACGTTTGCAATCCGTAAGGAAAACAAACAATAAATAATAACACATAAACAAAGAATAAAACATGAATTCAATTTTAAATACGATGGTCTCCCAAATTAGATAGACGTTTAAACACGTCTAGGGTTCATACAAACATGATAATACTCAATCTAAATATAATTTAGTTCATACTAAAAGATGAAAAGAAAACAATTACAGATTTGAAGGTTGAAGAGAACATAATATGGTGTTCAACTTCTTCCAGACATCTCTTCTTGTGTTGTAAGCTTCTTCATGGCTTAAGGACTAGCCAAGGATGTGTTTCTTCTGATAAGAGGGTGTATTTATACGGTATAGGAAACCCTAAAACGTTTCTTGGAGTAGAAGATAGGTACTGGACTACAAGCCTAACTCAAATTTGTAACACTAAAATATAAAAAAGGTAAGATTCGGATATTGTTTTGTTTTGGCCGTAACTGCTTCAATACTTATTCGTTTGACGCGTTCCAATAGTCGAAACTGATAGTCCCGGAAAGTTCTTTAACGTTGTTTCAGACCATTCTTCCAAATTCCTATCCAATCTTGAGTTATGATCACTTTTATGATCGTAGCTGCTGGAATTCAGATTTATTTGGTAACTTTATCTTTTCCTTTTTCATATTTCTTACCTTTATCTCCAATTCCCATGTTTATCCTCTTTCCTTGATCTCTTAGGATTGACTTGGCATCTAATTAATTACCATATATCTTTAAAGATTTACAATTAACAAACAATTAAACCTAATATGTTATAAATATAATAAATAATTAAATTAAGACACAAAATAGGAAAGTGTACTAAATCATGAGAATTCGACCTATAACCTAATAATTACACCTAAAATGGTATCTCCAAGATAGATTAAATCAACACAATTTGGGAGACATCAAGACCCCCAACTCAAATTTGTATCGTCCCGATACAATAAATATAAAGAATAGTAGGGTATTCAAGAAGAAGAAGTAGGAGGAGAATAAGAACAAAACACAGTGGATGATCCTAGAGCATATTATCTAAAAAGTCTCATGTAGTAATGCTAAAGAAATAATGCACACGTACGCTAAATATACACATAATTAACAATCCATAAATTTAAGTCCAGATTAATTTCGCAATGCCAGAAGGAGAGGTCTCAACTCAGTTTGTGTTAATGCCTATAGGTTGTTCATAGGTCCTAATATAGTATCCAATGGTCCACTCACCTACTACCTAATAGCTCGATTGTTTCTCCATCAAGAAGTTAGAAATCCTAAGGTCTTTAAGGTTATAACTTGTCTTAGGTACAATGTGGTATATTTGGATAATGAAAAGTGAGCTTTTGGCTCTCCCCTCACATTCCATCAACGAATCGCCCTAGAGCTTGAGTTTTCACTCGATGATGTTCTCACTCAACCCAATTTTTTATGCTTTTGATGTGCATCCCCAATAAACACAAAGAAAACCTTTCATGATGATATACAAATTCCACTTTGCCGGTCCGAATATATATTTTTTTCATATCAATTTTCTTCTTTTGTATAGCTATGACTCACTTTTTGATGTTCGAGATACCACGCCATTATTTTATATATTTTTTTCTTTTCAATTCATGCTTTTCAGCTTTTTTTCATTTATTATTACCCCAACAAAGGGTTACAATAATAACTTTTTCATCATCAATAAAATCACAATTATAATTTCCCAATCCCAATGTTCCCAATGATGAAACCCACCACCCCAAACTCAAGGTCTAAAAACGACTTGTCTCAAGTTTTGCGATTCGAGTGCGGGTCAGATGGGTAAGTCCTAAAAACTAAGGGGTATGGTTTATAATGCGGTTAAATAAAAGGCTCTAGAAAGGCTCAGAGGGGCTAAGACGGATAAATAATAACAATAATCAGATAAAAGGGTGAGAAAGCCAAAAGGCTTCAAGTGGCTTCAATATGAAAGAACTGCCTTACTCACTTTTCTAACTACCGGATTTTGGTACTTTTTCACTACTAGTTCATAGACAAGCGGGTTTTCAACTAATTTCAAACCTAACGTTCTACACACCAAATAACTCTCCCTAAGCTTCAACGTAACTTCTTAGCATTGCTCATTAACTTTTCTATCTTTTATTTCCTGTCTTTATACATCCATGCTAAACATATTTATGACATCTTTCAAAAAAAATACTACTTACTATCATTGACCTAATTAAATCATGCTCAACTAGGTACATTCAACATATTCTATGCCTATTCAAACCCAAAAAATTTAAATTTTATTCAAAAACAAAAAGGAAGATGAGGACAACGAATCCCCACACCCAAATCAAAAGTGAGTCGTGTCCCCACGACTCGAAAAAGACTCAAGACAGAAATAAAATTTAAAATTAGCACACATATTGCACATATAGAAATGGTAGGGAAGAAAGAAAACATACTCTTCGAGGCTATTGCCTCGCATTATCGACATCCAAGATAGGATTTGCTGGATCTTTCTTTAATTGCTCAAGGAGTGTTATGATGTGCTCATTTTCTTCTTTTGAAAGTTTCGTAATTCCTCTCAAAACATTCATGATCCAAGTATTGTCAATATTTTTACTCATCTTAAACTCAAGTGTCTCTCCTTCACCCATAATCATATTCGCTTTCCGAACAAGACACGTGATCATAGTAGGATATTTCACATTAAATAACGACATGGGGAGAGACCGGAAATCGCATCACCTCCTCATAGATCAACTGTGCCACATCCTCTTCTTCTCCTCAAAATAAAATTCAACAAGATAGCGTTCTTAGAACGTCTTACCATAAACGTATACCAACCCAATTTTTCTCCAATCTCCAAGAATCTTCTTGTATTCTCCTTTACATACTTCTTCTTCAAATACTTTCTTATAAGCAAAAGGAAGTTCCTATAATTGTTTCTTCGCAGAAGCTATCAAGGCCCTTGAAATTTTCTCTTTTTCTTCGGATGTAGGACCTTCGATATGTAGAGGTTGTGTTGTTTTCTTCACTAAAGCTGGAACCTTTTTTCCCATTGAATCAAACACATCTAGCTGGCCTCTCTTCTCTTTACCTGTTTTACACTTTTTGTTGGAACTAGAACTTTTCTCACTTGACTTCTTCTCAATAGAACCCAATAACTTGCTTTTCTTCATCCCCCTTACAATAGATATTGTTTATGTTTTCTTAATCATCTCAATTGACCCCCAACTCAAAGCTTTAACCACTCTTGAAATTAGAAACTCTTGATTATTGGTTGAACAGACTTTATTTGGGTTAGGAAAGGTATTTTGATGATGATTCTCTTTATGGGTAAGGTGGATTCTTGATGAATTGGCATGGATCTAAGAAATTATAGGATGAATTTCTGAAATTTAAGCTTTTGATTCTTGGATTCAATGTGTTTTGGTATGATATGGGTGGTTGAATCTTCTTCATAATGATGTGGAGAGAAGATTTGATGTGTTTTTATCGTGATTGGGTAGTGTTTTGATGTTTAGGGAAGTTTTGATGAAGCTTTAATGGAGCTGGGAGAGGTTTGTAAAAGAAGGAGAGGCTCAAAGATAGGAAGATTCGTAATATACTAGCCTTCCTCTTCTTTATAACCTAAAATTCGAATTATTTTCTCTCTCCAGCGACGTGGGCCAGTTACTGCAGGTATGGGCCGGCATATCGGTGAGCTGCTCTTCAAAAACTCTTCTTTAGCAAAAAACCCTATTTGCGAACCCGAGGCCTCGTGTTTTTGTCTGACCGGCATACTGCGGTATGGGTCAGCATACCTGGTGTCGCCTAAGGTGTTATAAAATAATAGATAAATAAACGCAAATAAACACCTTAGGCTGAGAACAGTTCTGCAAGTATTACAGGACGTATGCAAGTTGTAATGATAAGAAGATTCGTTCCTCAAAGACTACGAAGGTTAAGAAGAACTTATGTAAATATTCAAGTGCAGATATTGAAAGCTAGAATAATAATACGCAAGGAAATAAAAGACTAAAGAGTTTTTTATTGGTTTTTAAATAGGAAAATTAAACTAAGAATTTAAAGACAGAAAATTAAATAAAAGAATAGAAGATAGTATGATAGTTTAGCTTGAGATATTAGCAAGTAATCCCCACTAGTTTTGTTATTTAATCGTCTAAGAGTGAATTATGTAATATGAAATAATCAGGATTCTAAACTCCCATACCATAGACCTTGAGAGCGACTAAGGGAGCTACTGACACACCATGAGGCAGCCTAAAATTAGGGTTATCAAACGCTACTAAGGTCTTAAGCAATTCAATTCCAAACATGGTGATAGTGGTGAAAGCATACCCTAATAATTATCTAGTTAGGTTGATTTGTCAGATCTAAACCTTATTCTAGACGTTATGTGGTATTTCAATAGTTAAACACCCAGCTAAGGTGATCATCTAACTACTATTAAGGTAATCCTATACTCATGTATTAGCAAGGAAAACAATCATTAAATCAAAACACATAAACAGAACATAAAACATGAATTCTAATTAAATACCGTAGTATCCCAAATCAAATATAAAAACTAGGGTTCATACACATATGCTAAATCTCAAGCTAAAAGTAAATTAGTTCATACTATGGAAAGAAAAGAAATGGATTATAGATTTGAAGGTTGAAGAAGACATAATTTGGTGTTCTGCTCCTTCCAGACTTCTCCTCTTGTTGTAAGCTTCTTCCTGACCTTAATGTTTGGCCAAGGATGATTTTATAATGGAGGTTGTATTTATAGTGTATAGGAAGACCTAATTCGTTTTCTTGAAGGAGAAGGTAAGTAGTGGACTCCTAGCCCAACTCAAATTCGTAACCCAAAAATATGGAATCAGACCCGTTTTCATTTTGGTCCTAACAGCTTCAATTCTTATCCGTTTGACGCGTATGAGTAGTCAAAATTCATCGTCTCGGAAAGATATTTAACTTTGATCTTGATCGTTCTTCCAAATTCCTCACCGATTTTGAGATATAAGCTGATCTGTGGTCGTGGGTGATGAAATTCATATTTAAGGCGGCTTTTCCTTTTCTATGTTTTTAGCTTTTGTTTCCTTATCTTCAATTTCCATGTTTATCTTCTTTCCTTTAGCTCTTGGAACCAACTTGGACTCTAATTAATTACCATATATCTCTAAAGCTTCACACTAAATAAATAATTAAACCCAATATGCTCTAAAATTAATAAATAATTAATTCAAGACACAAAATAGGAAAGTGTACTAAATCATGTGAAAATCGACCTATAAACTAATAAATACAACTAAAATGATGTCTCAAAGTAGGATTAACTCATGACAAATAGGGAGACATCAATACCGGTGCGCAATTTCTCGAACATGCACCTCTCGGCAAAGAACCTGAGGCGTGTACCCGAGGGCTTCCCTTTTTGACCTGCCGGCTTACCGGTCGTGTAACCGGCATACCGGTGGGCAAATCAGAATATGCCTAAAAATTTCGTTTTTCCTCCTTAGTACCTGAACATCAAAAACACTAATACCTTTCTCAAATATGCAATATAAACTAAAAATAACTAAGCTCATCATGAATTAAAAACATAAAAACATAAAAACTGCGGGTTGTCTCCCGTACAACACTTTTATTTAACGTCTTTTAAAGTTAGACGTGTTACCTCGGTCATGGTTGAACATCACCTCCACAGCAACAAGAAAGTTTATTAACATTTGGAATGCAAAATTTGAATCCCTTGCCTTCCACTCCCACGAACTTTTCAGATCTATTCATTTTAGCCATGGAGGGTCTCATCCAAAAGTTCTGGGGTGTATGTGCGTCTTGTGATAACTTTATTTCGTTTGTACCTTTGAACTCCTCTGGCAATCCATTCCTCTCTTCAGTTTCTAAATTTAGTTTGTTAGAAAGAATGTCCTTCATGAATTTAAGATATTTTGACATTCTTATGAGAGCTTCTACAAACGTGATATTGATATTTAACTTGTTCACCATGTCAAGGAACTTCTTGAATTCTTTTTCATTGTTCTGCTTTTTGACACATGACGGGAATGGTGGAGGAGGACGTGTGTTGGTTACCACTGAGCTATCTTTCTTTTCTGGTGTCTTCTATAGGACACTCTTTTGTTCAATTAGCTCTTCTACCTTATCTTCAATTGTTTCTTCAGCCACTTTTTCAGGAATAGAGGTTGGTTCTGGTTCAACTATAGGCGGAGGTAATGGTTTTCCACTTCTTAATTCAACTGCATGACAAGCATAATCTTCTGGAGCAATAGTATCACTTGGGAGTTGCCCTTTCGGCTTGTTTTGCAATGTACTCGCCATTTGTGACAATGTAAACTCGAGATTCTCGATACCTGGGACTGGGTTTGGATTCTTTGCTGGCTCATCTTCATATTTTCCTCAACTACTTTCATCATTGCATCCATACTTGAATCCAAACTCGAAAGTTACTTTTGTGTAGCTTGTTGCATTGAATATTGTGGTGGTTCTTTATAAGCTTCTGCATAAATCGACGCTTCATAATAGATAGGTTGTGGTGGATAGTAAGATTGAGTTCGAGGTTGATAATAAGTCTCTTGAATTCCGACCCAATTTTGATTCTGCGGGGACTAATAATTAGCGTAATTTCCTTTAGGATGATAATAACCATTAGAATAATGGTTTCTTTGATGAGATGCGTAGGAAATCGAAGCCAGATTATTCATGTAGTTCCCCCACGAATGGTTTCTTGCTTCACAACCTGGACATGAAGGTAAAGTATATACTAGATTAAACTGAGATATTGTTCGCGCTTGTTCTCGTAATTCCTTGAGTTGTTGGTTTAACTCTTTGAGCCTTAGAGATTCTAAGGTCTCTTCTTGTTTTTCTTATTCGATCGGCCAACTTCTCTTGGTCTCGAGAACTTTCTCCATAATAATTTCAGCTTCTTCAAGATCTAATAATACAAAACCTTTATCTCCTAACAAATATGATCTTCTTCTGGACTCGTTATTGAGTCCTCCACAGAACATGGTTAATGAATATTCTGGTGATGATACATGGATGAACATCTCGCCCTCTTCTCGTTAAAATATAACCATGCTTCACCAACACTCTCTCCGTCTTCCTGAATAAATTGTCAACCTCCAACATATCTTTTAATCGTCTACTAACCGGATAGAATCGGTCTAGGAATTTGGATTGAAGCTTGTCTCAATCTGGAATAACATTGGGGTGTTGGGTATCGTACCAATCGCTTGCACTTCCGGTCAAAAAGAACTGGAACATAATATAATACATCTGCTCTTTTGTAACGCCTCTTGTGATATAAGAGTCATAAAGCTGCATAAATTTCTGAACATACAGGACCAGATCTTGTTGTGCAGCACCGCTAAATTGTCCATGACTCACAAACTGCGCTATCATGCCTGGATCTGGTCTAAATGTAGCGGCTTGGTTTTCCGGAGTGCGGATTTCTCAGGGTTGGACACTGAATGAGATGGGAAGATCAAGTCTCCTCGGGCTTTCCATCTATAAAAAACTGTAAAGACAAAACTTAAAAGAAAAGAGTAAAATAGAACTAACTAAAATATAAGCACTAAATAAATGCAAGGACTAAAGATGTAGTCCCCGGCAGCGGTGCCAAAAACTTGGTGTCGCCTAGGGTGTGATAAAATAATGATATAAATAAGTGAAAATAAATACCCTAGGCTAGCACGGTTCTGCAAATATTACCAGACTTATGCAAGTTTTAAAGATAAATAAGATTCGTTCCTCAGAGGCTATGAAAGTTAGAGAGAAATTATGCAAATTATCAAGCGCAAATGAGAAGCTAGATCAGATAATACGCAAGAAAATAAAAGACGATTAGATTTTTGTTTAGATTTTGTAAATAGAAAATTGACTAATAAAGTAAAGACAGAAATTTAAATGCAAAGAGAAGAAGATAGTATGAGAGTTTAGTCTGAGAAATTAGCAAGTAATCCCCACTAGTCTTGTCTATTCTAAACATGTAAGGGTGAATCATGTAGTATTACAATAACCGGCCTCAATTGCGAGGTAGTTCCTAATAGGGTTATGATGTCTCCCTAATTGTTCTTATTTTCGACCCTTGGGAGACATCATTTTTTATGTTTAATTGAATATTTTGATAGACTTTTGAGTTAAAAATGCAATAATCCGGAATTCCTATTTTATTTCTAGTATTTTTGATTTATTAAACTTTTTCTCGTAATCTTGTGTATTTTAGTGAAAAGTTTGTAGGTTTTGAATATTAGCTAGGAGAGTAATCCGGAAGAGAGTCAAAGATCATGATATGGAGTCAAAGCTTGAAGATAAATCCCGAAAGAATTATATTTTGGAGCTGCAAATCTGGAAAACAGGCCAATGATTGCTGATTTCGAGACACGTAAGCCACTAACCTTTGAAGAGACTATGTTCCTTATCGAGTTACGGAAATTTAGCAAGTGATTTCAGGTCAATCGGAGTTATAACGAATCGGCTAGAGCTGTTTTAGTGGATGTGGTGCACCAGTTACAGGATTTTGGCTTAGAAAGTGGACTTGGGCTTTTGATTAGTGATTTAATTTTAGGTCCAAGGCCTAATCCGTTATTATTAGTATAAAAGGGGCTTTTGACTTCTATTTTTCATACAACTCATTATTCATAAGTAGAAGCATCAGAGAGAAGTCAACGAAGGAAGAAGAAGAAGCTGTAGAGCTGGAGAGAGTCTATATCTCCATTCTCAACCAAATCCAATTCCGGAAATTAGGTTTTCTTTATTTTTAATTCTGTAAAACATTATGAGTTCCCTTTCTTTTAACTTAGTTTTATATTTAATTAGTATGAGCTAATTTCTTCATAGTACTTGAGAATTCTTAATGGGTGAATCCCAAATCTGTTAAATTTCATATCTCTGAATTTGGGGTTATAATAAATTAAATTAAATTGGGTATTTTGCTCTTTTCTGTAATTTGAGATTATTTACTGTTTTCGGAGTAATTAACCAAGAACAGGTGTTAGTATCTAGGCTATTCCACATATGTGGCGTGTGGATCATCCTGACGGAGAGTTTAGGTATTGATTTAATTACTCAATCTAAAATAGAAACTATATGACTCTAACGAGCTTAGTTAATTTTAGGGCCAATGTAGTAAAATTACTTAATCATTCGAAAGTGGATCATATTTACCCTGACGGGACTAGTGACACTCTAGAATAGCCTTGTAGGCCACCCTGACGGGGGTACAAGGATTATAGAATCCCGACCATTGTTAATTGACCAATTTAACCCTTAAACAACATATGTTATGAAATAGAATTAGGAGGATCCCTTGCGTCTCTCAAGTACTGCCTTCTCATACTTGCGTCTTACCTTTATTTATTTGCGTTTTACTATATATTCGCATTTTACTTTAATCTTCCATTACTTAGAATTAATACAAACAACCAATCAATCATTATATCTTTTACTTGCTTTCATAAGTGCAACCATTCATTTTTTGATAAGCATTGTAGTTAACCAACCGTCCCTGCGAACGATCCTAGTATCATTATTACTACTTGGGACAACCGTACACTTGCGGTTGTGGTTCAATTACTTTACGCATTTATTTTAAAACACACAAAGGACCACCAAGTTTTTGGCGCCGCTGCCGGGGACGGTAGCGTGTGACCACGGTGTTTATCCTTTAGTGATAGTTGCATTTATTTTTATTTTTATCAGTTTTACGCTTTTTGTTTGTTCTTCTCTTTCAAATTTTTTAGGTTTGGTGTATGCGAAGAAGGCTCAGATTTGAACCACCAGTTCAAATCCTTGATAATCCGGATTCGTTAATCAGACTTGCAAATAAGAAAAGAAGAGAACAAGAGAAAGATGAAAGAGAAATGGCGAATAACCAAGATCCCTGGTTTGTTAATGGTCCAGAAGAAGTTCCATTCCGTGCTCCTGCTTTAGGGGTAGGTGCTCCAGATATAGATGTTCCGAGGTTTCGTCCAGATTCGGGTATGTTAGCTCAATTCCAAAGTTTTGAAAAATTTTGTGGTAAAGCTGGAGAAGATCCCCTTCGAGCAGTACAGAAATTCAAGCAGATATGTGATTCTTACATCACACAAGGAGTTTCAAAGGAACAAATATATTTTGCTGCATTTTGATTTTTCGTTATTGATGGAGTGAGTGAATGGCACGATACTCAAGTGCCTACAAAGATAACAAATTGGGATCAACTAGAAACTGCTTTCTTTGACAAGTATTACCCAAGTAATATGCAGTTAGATGATCAACTTGAATTAACTCAGTTCCGTCAAGAATTTGATGAAACTTTGGGTAAAAGGTTGACAAGATTTCAGATGTGCTTACGAAGAGTTCCCGATCATGACCTTTCAGAACAACAACAGCTAAAAAATTTCTACAAAGTTCTTGATGGGACTTCAAGAAAAGACTTAGATTTGCTATGTGGTGCTGGGTTTTTACAAGTTCAACCTGCTCATGTGAAACTCATCTTAGAGAGAACTGTAAAGAATGAAGTTGGATGGAATTCAGTAAGAACCCCAGTTAGAGGAGTGAATAAAGTTAATATCGAAGAGAAGTTCGCTACCCTCGAGAACAAGATTCAAACCACCATAGAGCAACAATTAAAACAGCTCACTTTAGCTGTAAAAGAAGGATTTTCGGGTAAGAAGGTAGATGTGCAAGCTGCACAAGAAGTTTATATGTGTTCGTATTGTGGTATGAATGATCATGATGAGGAGAGTTGTCTGAATAATCAAGAGCATGTGATGTTTGTCTCCAACAGAGGAAACTTTAATTCGAGTGGTAATGGGTATCAGCCTAACAGAAACCATCCTGGGTTTCAATACTCAAATCCTAATGGGGCAGCCAATCCAACATATGCGTATCAGCCCGTCCCCAAGGTAACAATTTCAACCCAAGACCACATAATAATTATCAACGAGGATAGAATCAAGGAAACTATGTGCAAAGACAAGCTCCTCAAGACACTTACAATGAAACCATGACCAAAAAGCCTTACCTGCCCATCCACAAGAAGGTGTGGTTACCCTTCAGAAAACCGTTGAAAGCCTAATTGCTCTCCAGACGCAAGCTATGCAGAATCAACAAGCGTCTGACGCAAGTATCAAACTACTACAGAACCAAATGGATCAATTCGCAAAACAGCTTAATCAACGTCCACAAGGACAACTCCCTAGTGACACAGAAAATTCGAGATAACATGAAGATTGCAAAGCTGTTACACTTAGAAGTGGTAAGAACCTCCCTCCACCTCCCTTTCCTGTTATGAAAGAGAAAGAAGTTCCAAGAAAAGAAAAGGATGTGGGTGAGAAAGAGAAAGATGTTGAGTTTGAAGAAATAGAGAGACCGAGTGAAATTCCAAAGAAGAAAGAAGATGTTATGAGTAATCGCCCTCCTCCACCGTTTCCATCTCGAGTTCAGAAAAAGGGTGACTTGGCCGATTATCAAAAGTTCTTTAATAGAGTCAGAGGCCTTAGTATTAACATTCCGTTGTTGGAAACTATCCGAGATATTCCCAAGTACACGAAATTTTTGAAGAGAGCACTCACTAACAAAAGGCCATACTGTGATAATGAGATGATTGGTCTTCCTGAAAAATGTAGTGTTATTTGTCAGAGTAAATTGCCTCCAAAGTTACTTGATCCTGGGAGTTTCAAAATTCCGATATCGATTGGAGAAGAATGGAAAGGTAAAGCACTATGTGATTCCGTCGAGCTTAAAGACGTTAAACAAAAGCCAATTCTTTATATATTAGTTTGAGTTTTTAAATTTTGCAATGTAGAATAGTTTGATTTTCATAATTTTAGTCATTATTAGTAAGAAATGAGGAAGGGTAGTTGTTTTTGATGATTTCAGGGGTAAAAAGGTCACGAGTTTGGGGTCGAAAGGGTGAAAATAGAAGAAAAAGAGGTTGGTGTGCAGGAAAAACTGGGAACCTGGTTTCGCAAGAACCGGGAACCCGGTTCTGACGCTGTAACCAACCCCCAAACGCAAGGAAGACGCGTCTTGGTTCGCGAAATCGACGCAAACCGGGGCCCTGGATTTCACAAACCGGGTACCCGATTTCAAGAGCTGGAAATTTCGAAGTTTCTGACCCGTCGTTTTGAAGATCAGCCTTTACCTGCGGGTACCAGGATTTCGCAAAACCGGAAACCCAGTTTTGAAGGGCAATTCTCTGACCCAACGTCTTGGGGTCCAGCCAAAATCTGCGTTTTGAGGTTAAAAAGAAAAATCATTAAGTCTTGTTTTCGCGCCGACACAGCGACGCAAAACCGGGAACCCGGTTTCAGCTGTGACTTAGGCGGTTTTGAGTGTTTTGACCTAGTTTTTTAGCCTCTTCTGCAAGTTTTTACCAAAAAAGCACCCACACCTACCCCACCTCCGAAAATCATCATTAACACCTATATATCATCAAATCCTACCCTCTTTCACCACAAGAACACAAGATCAACTCACCTCCTCTCCAAAATATCATCAAATCCTTAGTTTTTCCCTAAGATTTTTCTTCACCCAATCCTTAAATTAAACCCAATTCTTTCTTCTCCCACACGAATTAAACATTACCCATCTCATATTCCACCTTATTCTTCAATTCCAAAGCCTCAAAACATCAAAGTTCTAAACTTTTCTCTAGTTATAAACTATTTGAAGTTTTGAGTTTGGGTTGGAAAGAGATGACTAATAGGACCGGTGATTTCCGAAGAACTGCTCCTAGAAAGAAGACCACCATTGGTGGTACTCAAGAACAAGCTATTGAGATTCCTGATTCGCGTCCTAAACGAAAGATTGAAGAAGTTAAGCTTGCTCCCAAGAGAAAAGAAATTACAGGTCAGAAGAGAAGATTAATTGATGAACCAGAAAGTGAGGAAGAACATGAAGATGAGATTGAGAAGGAAATTAAGGATGAAGCAGAACAAGAAGTTCCGGAAGTACCAGTTCAACAGAAACCCCCGCGAAAGAAGATGTGGGTCCATAAGCCAAAGAGGGTTTATACTTCTTGGAATTACCAGGTTCGTGAAAGAATTGAATTTTTGAAGTTTGGTGAAGAGACGGATTTTCCGAAGGGTATTATGAGTAGTGCTCACAAAGAATATGATGTGGCTTGTGACAATTTTGGTTGGAAAGAACTGCGAGAAAGGAAGCTTGAGTTTATTCCTACTTTTGTGCGAGAATTTTATGAAGGTTTAGCTATCTCCCATGAGGCAATTGAAATTCTCAAAAAGGTAGTTCCTTTCTCTATTGAACTTATTCGGAAATCTTTGAAGTTACCCAACTTTACTGGTTTATGTCCGTTCCAAGAATCCCTTAATGATCCATCCTTTGATTATGAATCCCTTTGGGGAAATGTGCTTATTAATGGGGCTAGCCCAATTCCAGAAGGAGAAAGGTATCCTGGACAGTTTTACAACAGTAATTTGACACCTCGTGCGAAGGTTTGGTCTCGTTTCATAATCCCTACTTTCTTTGGAATTAAACACACATCCGAGTTGAAGAAAGAACATATAATTTTTATCAAGTGTGGTATGGAGGAGAAACCGATGAACATATAATTGCTTTGAGTCTTTTTCGAGTCATGGGGACACGGCTAATTTTTTAGTTTGGGGTGGGGTTCGTTGCCTCATCCCAGATTTTATGTGCTATTTGTTTTTACTTGCTTTCAATAAAAGAATTTTCAGAGTTGCGTTTGACTGTAGAAGATTTTAAATGTCCCTTTAAGCATACTTTTGATGAATCTATGATAATAAATAGTGGACTTTAGGGATTAATATAAAACGCATTTAGAAGTGCATGCAAACATAGGTAATTGATAGGAAAAATTAATGAACAATGAAAATGAAGTAAGCTTGTACTTAAGGAATATGTTTGGTGTGTAGCACGTGAAATCCTAATTAGTAGAGAACCCACCTAGATATGAACTAAAGACGAGCTATATACTTAGGAAAATGATAGGGGCAGTTCTTTGTTAGCCATTTGTGACCTTTTTAGCCTTCTATCCCTTGTATTAATTATTATCCGTCTTAGCCCACTTTAAGCCTTTAGCCTTTTCTTTGTAGCCACCATATAAGCCATTATCTCATAGATTATTAGGCATGACCATATGACCCGCACTTGAATCACAATCATGAGACATGTCTCGAGCTTGAGTTTGGGGTGGTGGGTCCACTTATGGAGAATTTATTGGGTAGGGATTGATGTGCTTTGTATTGTAGCACAATTACAGATGATATATACTTGTAACCCTTTGCCAGGAATGAGAAAAAATGAAAAATAAAGAAAAAATGAAAAATTTCAAAAATCAATAAAGTAGAAACCAGGAACCTGGTTTCGTCAAAACCGGGAACCCGTTTTGCATCTGTACAAAAAAATGAAAAAAAGAAAAAAAAAGAGAAAAGAAAAAGAAAAATATGAATGAATAAAACATCCGGCAAAGTGGAATTTTTCTGAAAAATCATCTTATTTGTAGTGGGTAGACATGGGACGCTAAATTGTTGCATGAATGAGTGAGTGAGAACATTTTTTTGAGCGTAAACTCAAGCTCGAGGACATTGTTGATGGTAAGTGAGGAGAGAGCCAAAAGCTCACTTCAAATTTACAAAATATACATCCACACCTTCCTTAAGCAATTATTAAAACCATAAAGACCTCGTGATTCCTAAGTGCATAGTGAATTTATGATTCTGTTGATCGGGAATAGACTAGGTGGAGCGTTCAAAGCGAGTTAGGATTAATGATCACCCTATAACCATCATACAGAGATGAGTACAAGAGTAACCTTCAAGCATTGCGACTTTAATTTTATGATTGAGATTATTTATGTTTGATTTCGCATTATAGATGTATGTGTATATTAGTTTCTAAAGTTTTCTATATGAGATTTATCTTAAGAATTGCTATAGGTGTATTTTCTAGCTTCTACTTGTTCTTACGTTTACTTCTACCCCTTTGTTTTGTTTTGTTTTACTTTGTCGGGACGACAAAGGTTTGAGTTGGGGTCTTGATGTCTCCCTAATTGTTCTTATTTTCGACCCTTGGGAGACATCATTTTTTATGTTTAACTGAATATTTTGATAGACTTTTGAGTTAAAAATGCAATAATCCGGAATTCCTATTTTATTTCTAGTATTTTTGATTTATTAAACTTTTGCGCGTAATCTTGTGTATTTTAGTGAAAAGTTTGTAGATTTTGAATATTAGCTAGGAGAGGAATCCGAGAAGAGAGTCAAAGATCATGATATGGAGTCAAAGCTTGAAGATAAATACCGAAAGAATCATATTTTGGAGCTGCAAATCTGGAAAACAGACCAAAGATTGCTGATTTCGAGGCACTTAAGAGTTGATTTACCCGCTGACCTTTGAAGATAATATGTTCCTTATCGAGTTACGGAAATTTAGCAAGTGATTTCAGATCAATCGGAGTTATAACGAATCGGCTAGAGCTGATTTAGTGGAGGTGGTGCAGCAGTTACGGGATTTTGGGCTTAGAAAGTGGACTTGGGCTTTTAATTAGTGATTTAATTTTAGGTCCAAGGCCTAATCCGTTTTTATTAGTATAGAATGGGCTTTTGACTTCTATTTTTCATACAACTCATTATTCATAAGCAGAAGCATCAGAAATAAGTCAACGAAGGAAGACGAAGAAGCTGTAGAGCGGGAGAGAGTTTATATCTCCATTCTCAGCCAAATCCAATTCCGAAAATTATGTTTTCTTTATTTTTAATTCTGTAAAACATTATGAGTTCCCTTTCTTTTAATTTAGTTTTATTTTTAATTAGTATGAGCTAATTTCTTCATAGTACTTGAGAATGCTTAATGGGTGAATTCCAATTCTGTTAAATTTCATAGGTCTGAATTTGGGTTTTTAATAAATTAAAATAAATTGGGTCTTTTACTCTTTTCTGTAATTTGAGATTATTTACTGTTTTCGGAGTAATCAACCAAGAACAGGTATTAGTATCTAGGCTATTCCACATATGTGGCGTGGATCATCCTGACGGAGGGTTTAGGTATGGATTTAATTACTCAAACTAAAATGGAAACTATTTGACTCTGATGAGCTTAGTAAATTTTAGGGTCAATGTGGTAAAATTACTTAATCATTCGAAAGTGGATCATATTTACCCTGACGGGACTAGTGACACTTTAGAGTAGCCTTGTAGTCCACCCTGACGGGGGTACAAGGATTATAGAATCCCGACCATTGTTAATTGACCAATTTAACCCTTAAACAACATATGTTATGAACTAGAATTAGGAGGATCCCTTGCGTCTCTCAAGTACTGCCTTCTCATACTTGCATCTTACCTTTATTTATTTGCATTTTACTATCTAATTGCATTTTACTTTAATCTTCCATTACTTAGAATTAATACAAACAACCAATCTATCATTATATCTTTTACTTGCTTTCATAAGTGCAACCATTCATTATTTGATAAGCATTGTAGTTAACAAACCGTCCCTGCGAACGATCCTAGAATCATTATTACATCTTGGGACAACCGTACACTTGCGGTTGTGGTTCAATTACTTTACGCATTTATTTTAGAACACACAAAGGACCACCAGGTTATCCTGTGTCAATAGGGTCCTAAGCAAACTTTTCCTACAATTGATTAAATGGTGATAACATCAAACCATAATGATTATCTAGTTACGCTGGGTTGTCAGGACCGAAACTGTATACTAGTTGCTATGTGTTGTTTCCAATAGTTAAATATGCCTTCCGGGTGACCATCTAACAACTATTACAGTAATCCTATACGTTTGCAATCTGCAAGGAAAACAGATAATAAATCAAAACTCATAAACAGAGAATCAAACATGAATTCAATTTAAATACGATGGTATCCCAAATAATATAGACGTTTAAACAAGTCTAGGGTTCATACATATATGCTAAAACTTAAGCTAAATATAATTTAGTTCATACTAAGAGAAGAAAAGAAAACAATTACAGATTTGAAGGTTGAAGAGAACATAATATGGTGTTCAACTCCTTCCAGACTTCTCTTCTTGTGTTGTAAGCTTCATCCTGGCGTAAGGACTAGTCAAGGATGTGTTTCTTCTGATAATAGGGTGTATTTATAGGGTATAGGAAACCCTAAAACGTTTCTTTGATTAGAAGATAGGTATTGAACTCCAAGACCAACTCAAATTCGTAACCCTAAAATAGAGAAAAGGTAAGATTCTGATGTTGTTTTTTTTTGGTCGTAACTGATTCAATACTTATCAGTTTGACGCGTTCCAATATTCGAAACTGATCGCCTTGGAAAGCTCTTTAACTTTGATTCAGACCATTCTTCCAAATTTCTATCCAATCTTGAGTTATGATCACTTTTATGGTCGTATCTGCTGGAATTCAGATTTATTTGCCAACTTTATCTTTTCCTTTTTGATATTTCTTGCTTTTATCTCCAATTTCCATGTTTATCCTCTTTCCTTTATCTATTAGTATTGAGTTGGAATCTAATTAATTACCATATATCTTTAAATCTTCACAATTAATAAACAATTAAACCAAATATGCTCTAAAAATAATAAATAATTAAATTAAGACACAAAATTAAAAGTGTACTAAATCATGAGAAAATCGACCTATAACCTAATAAATACACCTAAAATGATGTCTCCAAGATAGATTTAGTCATCACAATTGGGGATACATCACTTGTTCTAAAAGTCTTTTGGGGAATTCATGGTTCAACTGTCCTTTTTTAGGTCCTAGTTTCATCAATCGAGTCAATTCTTAAAAATAATGTCACCTAGATGAAAATTTTATGGTGAAGACCCCTCACTATCTAGTATGATTTTGTAAAGAATTTTCCTTATAAAAATATTAGCCAAAGTACCCTTCACCCTAGTTACTCAATCATTACTAAAATAGTTGGCTTGAGTGGTTCAAAATTGGACAGAGTACTACCCTTCACTATAGAATATATGAGATGTAGTTCAAATATTTTGGTTTGATAAAATGATCGATCTAAACTGTGATTTGGTAATGGTCACGAGAGACTACATGGTTAGGGTTTGTGTTTCCCCATTGTTTGTTATGATCAATTTAAGGCATGTACATACCTGGTTTGGGTTAAAGTTTTTAAGACAATCTGGGCTCCAACTAGAGTCAAAGAAAATATCAGATGTGATTATTAGATACATGAGCTTTTCAGTTAGAACTGGTGTATCACTAAAAACAATCCATAACAGTTCTATTAGGCTTTTCTATAGAATATCCCACCTTATTTTGGACTTTTCAAGGCTTATTAGCTGATAAGCTAGTTGGGATTAGGGCGGATACTAAAATATAGCTTTAACCAGCTAAGTTCTAAGGTAACAACCCATCACCAAAATTATACTTATGGAGGTCAAAATGCTGAACTATTCAATATATATCTTTACAAAAATAGTTAGAGTACTTCATGATGTTTCAGTATTTATACACATTGGATACTAATCAATTTAGTACAAATTGATTAAGTTTTTATGATAATAATATATCGATCTCATGGTACTAAACAGTTAGTTGTTACTTTGGGCCTAATTATATATATATATATATATATATATATATCAAACTGTTGTGATCATATGTAGAAATAATTCGTGTAAAACTAGCTAGTTAATAATCATGAAAATAAATTTCAGAACACATTGCATCCAAAAGACAAACTATTTCACATATTATATATATCATTATTTAACTATTTATGTATCACTATCTGAGATTTTCCATGCTCCGTTTTAGAGCTCTCTGAGTTCTTTTTCCCTCTGTGTTAGTATAACGTGTTCCACGTATACAACCTACAAAACCAATAACTAGCATTTTAACCTCTACTCATCACAATTAGAAAAGGTGAAAAAAAATTGTATGCATTGTTAACACCCGTTCATAAGGCGGTTTCTTTATTGTTCTTGCTTTTTCTTAAGAGAAACTCACCCGATATGTACCTTTTTGCATCAAAGAATTTTCAAAATAATTTTCCATATTTACAATTACAGTAGAACGGTAACAAGATATAAATTAATTAAAACTCTTTAAGAAAAAGATAATGAATAAGATTAAGGATATAGACCAAAATCAAAAAATATTATTCTCTTGAATATATAGAGTTACCTGCTGGCCATACATTTTTTTTCTACCACATAGACGTCATTCTTGTTTCCAATAGCCAGCCCTTTTGTACTTCATCAAATGATAATACAACTCCACCTCGAGGAACTGCTATTTAGGGTTGACAATTATATTAGAGAAAATTAATTAAAGTACTTAAGATAACATCATTACCCGCCATTAAAATATTTGGAAGGGAAAAAATTCACCTGAGTTAACATCTCCCTCCTTTAAAATAACTTTAGGGCTTGCTCCATTAAAATATTTTAGCTCCCCGTTCACTACTTCGTTAAGATAACATTTCGAAGGGTAAGATAAAGGATTAATTAGATCACTTGAGAAAATGATCGATCATCATAAGAGATGACGAGGAGAGAAAAATAGGATCATTATTTATAATTCCTTTATTTTCAAGCTCATGGGATCGGCCAATTATCATCATTTCTCTTATATCCTCTTATTGCCACCCTCTAATCCTCAGATTCCAACAAATCTCATCCAAGAACCCTCCTAGGTTTCCACCACGTGACACTTCTAAAGCTTTACACTTTTCACAAATCGTATCCAAAAGTCAATTCGATCCTCGCCTTCTTTTCTCCACATACTAGTAGATTAAATAATTCAGATAATTTTGGCACCGTCAGATCCCTGAATTCCAATACTATGTAGCTATCCTTCTTAAGGTTGGGCAATACAAGATGGGTTTTAATATATCATGTGTGTATTCTTTAATCAGTGGAACAACCATTAAACTATATTCTTATCTTCATATTGAATATCAATGGCTCTCCAACCACTCAGAATTTCCAAAATCAAAACACGTAAGCTGTAAACATCAAATTTAGTCATACGGTAGTGAAGTCTATAGTACTTTGGCTCAAGATAGTGGACAGCTACTATTGGCATATTGATGCCTCCCTTTTTTGTCTAAATACAAGCCCATAGGAGACATCATTTTAGGATGAAAATGGTCTTTTTATATTGACTTTAGTGCTTATATTGCAATATTACACTTTCTCCCCTTGGAAATTAACTATTTGCAGAATCTGAGCTTTTTTGCGTAGATTTGATTGTTTTTAATGCAAAGTTAGTAGGTTCTTGAATTTCATGAAAGACCAATCCAAGGAGGAGAAGTGAGAATAAAAGTCTTAGTGTATTTTAGAGTGTTAGGAAATGTTTTTACTCGAGTTTCTATTTTTAGAGTGTACTTTCCTATTTCGTTTTCTTGATTTATTGATTTATTCTTTTTAAGCATATGCGGTTTAATTATTTATTTAATGTGAAGCTTTAAAAGATATATGGTAATTACTTATAGACCAAGTCAAGATAAAGAAGTAAAGGAAAGAAGATTTACATGGAAATAAGAAGATTTATGAAAGATATATGCAAAGAAGGAAAAGATAAAGCTGCCTTATGAATCTGAACTTCCAGCCACGTTTCAAAGATAAATCCATAACTAAAGATTGGCTAGGAATCTGGACGAGTGGTCTGCACCAATGGAAAGCTCTTTTTTCGAGACAAGCGGTTTCATATATTGGAACTCCTCAAACGGATAAGTATTGAATGAGATATGACCAAATCAAATCAGCAGCAGAATCTTACCTTGCCTAGATTTTAGGGTTACGAATTAAAGAGTTCTTGACTTTTCTTCCACTCCAAGTAACTCGACCTAGCACCTATAAATACCAGATCTAAACCTTAGAAAATCATCCCTTGGCTGCATAAGCTTAATATACACAAATAATTCATCATAGGAGCAATCAAGAGGATCTAGAGGAGGAAGAAGCAAGAGCTAGAGGTTAACTACATCAATTCAACACTTCTCCATCTCTATTCTTTGGGTAATTTAGTATTAGATCTATTTTGTCTATGAGGTATTTCTAAGCTATTTATTCAAGAAGTTTATTTATGCATAATTTCTCTTTAGGATTGTAATTATATGAACCATTGAATATTGTTTTTCTGTTTTAATTTGAATCTGGGATTTTAGTATTTAATTGAATTAGTTCTTAATTTCCATTGACTATATTCTTGTGCTTGTTCACTATCATTGACGTCGCGAATCAAGGGTAGGTTTTAGTAATTAGGCTATTCCATATAGTGGTGTATGGATCACCTTGACAGGGGGTTTAATTACAGAACTAGAATATAGACGCGTGGTATCCGTTATTTGACCCTGACGGGCTTGACTAACCACGTAGCCAAAGAGGTAAAATAGTATTCATCTGAAAGTAGCTTATAATCGCCCTAACGGGGTTTGTAATACCGTAGGATAGCTTCTAGGTCCACCCTGACGGGGGCTAGGATATTATAGATTCCCGACTATTGTGAGATTTCTCATTCACCCTTATTCTTAGTAATCATAGATTCAATAGGATAGATTCATACTTGCATATCCTTATCTTTCTTGCATAATTAGTTAATTGTTTATTTTATTGTCTATTTTATTATTTAGTTAATTAGAAAACAAACTTCTTTGCTATTTACCTTTTTAGTTAAAACAATTAGAACTATCTATTCTGATATTGAACACAACTTTAGAATAACTTCTTAAATCCCTGTGGAGACGATAATCCCATATTTACTTATTTATTACTTGGTGCGAGCCGTACACTTGCGGTCTGTGGATCCGTTATTCCTTTGCTTTTATTTCATTATTTTATAACACGCAAGGACCCACCAAGTTTTTGGCGCCGCTGCCGGGGATTTAAAGCGGTTATTTTGTTTTGTGTTCAATTAGGTTAGTAGTTTCAGTTGTTTTCAGTTTTACGTTTGTTTTGTTTTAGTCTCTTTTCAAGTTTTTCTTTAGGTATGGAGATTTCCCTCTATCAAGAGCCAATTCCAAGACCGACCTGTTATATGCTATTACACAAATTCATGGACTTGACTTGCAAGAGCTTGATAGATCATTATAATAGGCTCAGGAAGTTGGAGGACTCCCTCAATTGTTTCATGAAGGCCACAACGGATAATATAATAAAGAGTAATGCGAAAATCGATGCTATCATATCATTAGTGCAAGTCATGCAACAAAGCCATCAATTAATGGAGCAACGTTTGACGCAACTCACAGAAACAATTGAGCAATTACAACAAGTACCATCTATGCAAACGGGCCAAAGTACAAATTTTGATGATGAAGCCCTTCAAATTGATAGCGATGTTTGGTTCGATGTAGCTACAGAGTTTAACCTTCAAGAAGAGAAGGAAGTGGAATCGCCACAAGTTGCACCTAGTGAACCAGAGATTCCAACCATAGAAGAATCAACCACGCTAAGCATAGATGAGTCAATTGTTGGTAATGGAGTCAAAATTGAAATTACACCTCTGGAAGGGAAGATGACATCCATGGAAAACCCAGCCAAGCCACATTTAGAGGATATTGAAATCTTGGTTAGAGAAGAGATAGAATAAGAAGATACTAGGATGGATTCACCACCTAGTACTCCATTGATGTCACCTCCCAATCCAATAACGACGAATCATTCAAACGGTGACATCGATAGAGCATTTGTAGAGGTATGTAAAGAAGACAAAACCTACACCCAAATGCTTGAAAGTAATACAAAAGAACTCACACCGCAACAAGTATTCATAGAGGCAATTCCGGAAACAAATGAGAATGCGAGTGTAGATATCGAGATTGAAAACGTGGCCCTCATAACAAAAGAAAGTTCTGAAACATCCCTTGTTTTTGACAAAATTCTAGAGGAGGAACCACTGGAGTTCCCCATTGTTCCTGAAGTATCTAAAGAGGTTAAAGAGAAGGACCACCACCATGAACACGTGAAGAAGAAAGCTAAAAATGAGTTTGGGGTCGGATCCACGGTTGCTTGGAAGACCTCCAAACAAGAGAATAGACCACGAGGTTTTAGAAATGAGTGGATGGGACCATTTGTTGTTACTCGAGTGGTGACATCAAAATTAATAGAGATACAACCTTCGAGAGGTCAAAGGACACGAATTGTAGACATACACAACCTCACCCACTGCTGGGGAGGTTACATAATCAAGGAATAATGGAGGTAACCCGTCAAACTTTAAATGACGTTAAATAAAAGTGCTCTTGGGAGACACCCCAAGCTTTAATTGCTTTCTTAGTTTAGTTTTTTTTAGTGTATATTATTTAGTTTACGTATTTTTTTTAGTTGATAGCGCATTATTGGGAAAGGTATTAGTGTTTTTGATGATCAGGTAGCATAGAAGTCGAGTTCGGGAAGCAAAAACGAAATTTTTTGGGAGTATTCTGACCTGCCACCGGTATACCGGATTCTACCGGCGGTATACCGCAGGTCAGAAAACCCGTGGCACGGGTATGAGTCACGTGTTTTATGCCGAGAGGTAAAATTCGAAAGCAAGCAGCTCCGGTATACCGGGCCCTACGGCCGGTATACCGCCCAACCCCGCTGTGTCGAGAAAAAAAAATATATATCTGGACACAATCTGAGAAAACTTCGCCAAATCATATCTTTGCGCTCGGATGTCGAAATCAGGTGATCTTTGAGCCTAAACTGCATAACTTTTTGAGATCTAGCTGTTGGGGAGGTTTTCGTTCTCGACTGGTATGCCAGCCAGAACTCCGGTATACCGGCCAGAAACCCGAGCCACAAGTTCGCGTCACGTGTTTTTTGCCGAGAGGAAGAATTTCGAAAGCCAGAACTCCGGTATACCGCCCGACACTGCTGGAGAGGAAATTTTCGCGTTTTTTAGGTTATAAGGGAGAAGAGGTTGCTCTATTACAAATTTCTCAATCCTTAAGCTTCTCCTTCTTCCCCAAACCTCTTCCAACTCCATTAAAGCTTCAACAAACCTTCACCTAACATCAAAACACAACCAAATCACCATGAATTTAAATCTAAATCCTTCTCTACATCGTTACAAAGAAGATTCCACCATCCAAATCATATCAAAACATCTAGAATCCAAGAATCAAGCGCCTAAATTTTCAAAATTCATCCAAAATTCCTTAAACCCATATCATCAAAGCTTGATTCCATCATACCCACATAGAGAATTGTCATCCTAAGACCTTTCCTAAACCAATTAAAGCTTGTTCCACCTACAATCAAGAGTTACAAATTTCAAGAGTGTTCGAGGCTTTGAGTTGGGGGTCAAAAGAGATGATAAAGAGATGATAGAGCTTTTATCAAGTGTAAGGGAGATGAAGTATCAATGCAAGATATTGGGTAAGATCAAAAGATATCTCTAGAATGTGATTGATTGGGATGGAGCACAAGAGGATGTAAGGGAAAGCGAAATTGGTGATACATGAAGGTTGAATACAAGGAAATCACTGCACCTTATCTTGGGTATTAATCAAGCGAGGCAATAGCCTCGAAGAGTATGTTTTCTTTCTTCCTTACCACTTCTCTATATGCACTATTTTCTATTTTTATTTTATTGAGTCTTTTCTAGTCGTGGGGACACGACTCATTTTTGAGTTGGGGGTAGGGATTCGTTGTCCCTCATCTCCATTTTTATGTGATTTACTATTTTTTTAGAAAAATTTGAAAAATTTGAAATTTTTATGAGATGGATTAGATGTAGAATGTGTTTAATACCTTGAAAGCATAAGCTTAGTAAGTTGATGATAGAAAGTAGTATGTTTATGAGCTGCTTTATTTTGTATGCTTTGAGTATTTGCAGGAAAACACACATTGATAGTAAAGAAAATATTAGTTAGCAATGCGATAGAAAGTATGTTCGATCTCAGGGAACCATGAGTGGTGTGTAGGCCGTGAGATCCAAGCTAGTTGATAAACCCATTTAATAAACGTGCTAAAGGTAAGAGAATGACGAAATTGCATAGTTTAGAAAGTGATTAAGGCGGTTCTTTCATAAGCCCCTTGTTTCCTTTTAGCTTGCTGTCCATTTTATTATTATATATCCTTCTCAGCCCCTTCTAGCCTTTCTAAAGCCTTTTTATTAGCCAAATTATAAGTCACATCCCTTTAGATTATAGGACTTTCTCCATATGACCCGCACTCGAATCGCGATGCATAAACAATTGTTTTTGAGCTTGAGTTTGGGGTGGTGGGTCCACCGCTATGGGAAAAATTATTGTTGGGATTTTTGAGCTTATTAAGTGTGCTCTGTTCTATATACTGATGATGATTCATAAGTTTATTATATTGTAACCCTTTGCCGGGGTAATAGTAAATGAAAAAGAAACTACGAGCTAAAGTTATGAAAAGGCATAATTTATGAAAAAATAGCGTGATATCTCAACATCAAAAAGAGAGTCATAGCTATACAAAAGAAAAAAATTGATATGAAAAGAATATATATTTGGACCGGCAAAGAGGAATTTTTAGGTGAACATCTTATTGCTTTAATTGGGTTATTGGGGATGCTAATTTGTGCATCAAGGAATTCATTGGGTTGAGTGAGAACGTTTTACGAGTGTAACTCAAGCTCTAGGGCGATTCGTTGATGGCTAGTGAGGAAAGAGCCAAAAGCTCACTCTGAATTATCCAAATATACTTATCATACCATCCCTAAGCCAACATTACAACCCTAAAGACCTTATGATTCTTTGCTATGTAATCTAGAAGTGATTGAGCCAATAGAGATTAGTTAAGTGGATCTTTGGATACTAGTGAAGTTTGATGAACAATCTATAGCCTCCATGGTGAACAGAGTAAAGACCCTCTCCTTCTTACATTGCGAAACTAATCCAATTTTGAATTCAAGACGTGTTGATTGTAGATATGACAAGTGTGCAGGTATGTAGTTTGTAAATATTATTACATGAAATTTTCTAAGTAGTTGCTTTGAGTTTATTCTATATATTCTGCTATCTTCTTCTCCCCTGTGCTTCATTGATATAACTGATATTTTTGAGACTTCCCTATGTTTTGATTTTTTATTGTATCGGGACGATACAAGTTTGAGTTGGGGGTCTTGATGTCTCACTTTTTGGTCTAAATATAAGCCCTTAGGAGATATCATTTTAGGATGAAAATGATCTTTTTATATTGACTTTGGTGCTTATATTGCAATATTACACTTTCTCCCCTTGGAAATTAACTATTTGCAGAATCTGAGCTTTTTTGCGTAGATTTGACTGTTTTTAATGCAAAGTTAGTAGGTTCTTGAATTTCATGAAAGGCCAATCCAAGGAGGAGAAGTGAGAATAAAAGTCTTAGTGTATTTTAGAGTGTTTGGAAATGTTTTTACTCGAGTTTCTATTTTTAGAGTGTACTTTCCTATTTCGTTTTCTTGATTTATTGATTTATTCTTTTTTAGCATATGCGGTTTAATTATTTATTTAATGTGAAGCTTTAAAAGATATATGGTAATTACTTAGAGACCAAGTCAAGATAAAGAAGTAAAGGAAATAAGATTTACATGGAAATAAGAAGATTTAGGAAAGATATATGCAAAGAAGGAAAAGATAAAGCTGTCTTATGAATCTGAACTTCCAGCCACGTTTCAAAGATAAATCCATAACTAAAGATTGGCTAGGAATCTGGACGAGTGGTCTGCACCAATGGAAAGCTCTTTTTTCGAGACAAGCGGTTTCATATATTGGAACTCCTCAAACGGATAAGTATTGAATGAGATATGACCAAATTAAATCAGCAGCAGAATCTTACCTTGCCTAGATTTTAGGGTTACGAATTAAAGAGTTCTTGACTTTTCTTCCACTCCAAGTAACTCGACCTAGCACCTATAAATACCAGCTCTAAACCTTACAAAATCATCCCTTGGCTGCATAAGCTTAATATACACAAATAATTCATCATAGGAGTAATCAAGAGTATCTAGAGGAGGAAGAAGCAAGAGCTAGAGCTTAACTACATCAATTCAACACTTCTCCATCTCTATTCTTTGGGTAATTTAGTATTAGATCTATTTTGTCTATGAGGTATTTCGAAGCTATTTATTCAAGAAGTTTATTTATGCATAATTTCTCTTTAGGATTGTAATTATATGAACCATTGAATATTGTTTTTCTGTTTTAATTTGAATCTGGGATTTTAGTATTTAATTAAATTGGTTCTTAATTTCCATTGACTATATTCTTGTGCTTGTTCACTATCATTGACGTCGCGAATCAAGGGTAGGTTTTAGTAATTAGGCTATTCCATATAGTGGCGTATGGATCACCTTGACGGGGGATTTAATTACAGAAGTAGAATATAGACGCGTGGTATCCGTTATTTGACCCTAACGGGCTTGACTAACCACGTAGCCAAAGAGGTAAAATAGTATTCATCTGAAAGTAGCTTATAATCGCCCTGACGGGGTTTGTAATACCGTAGGATAGCTTCTAGGTCCACCCTGACGGGGGCTAGGAGATTATAGATTCCCGACTATTGTGAGATTTCCCATTCACCCTTATTCTTAGTAATCATAGATTCAATAGGATAGATTCATACTTGCATATCCTTATCTTTCTTGCATAATTAGTTAATTGTTTATTTTATTGTCTATTTTATTATTTAGTTAATTAGAAAACAAACTTCTTTGCTATTTACCTTTTTAGTTAAAACAATTAGAACTATCTATTCTGATATTGAACACAACTTTAGAATAACTTCTTAAATCCCTGTGGAGACGATAATCCCGTATTTACTTATCTATTACTTGGTGCGACCCGTACACTTGCGGTCTGTGGATCCTTTATTCATTTGCTTTTATTTCATTATTTTATAACACACAAGGACCCACCATATATCTCAATATATATAGACCAAAATCAGCTACTCTTGCTTTATGTTCTTCATATATGAGAATGTTTGAAGACATAATGTCTCAATGCATGAATCACGTGTCGGCATGCATATCCATGCAAATACTCAATCCAACGAGCTGCTTAAACTGTAATAAAACCCCTCATCGCCAAGTCCGGCGATGAAGAAATCGTTCCCATGGAGATGTTGATGCAAGGATCCATTATACATGCACCTCCTTCTTCACAAGGTCATTTGAGGAGAGAACATGACTGGACCATTGAGCCTAACAAGTTCAGCACCAAGTCCAACTTCAGTAACCAAAGGGAAATTCTGTGTATTCAACTCCACAACTTTACAAGCATCTTTGATATCAATATCAAATGGAGCTTCGAAACATTCAACACCACACCCTTTTAGCTCTCTTCTTTTGGATTAGGCATCTAAAATATAGCATCAAGCTTCAGAATTTCATTCCCTTTTTTACTTTAGAAGTCTTTTAACCGTCTTTTCATTCAAATTCCATGCTTGGCTCACAAAAAAACTTAAGAAACCATAGAAGATTTCATTGGTGCCGGTTAAAAATAAGTCAGTAAATTAACCTATATTGTGAGCTGTAGAGGTATCGCCCAAGAAGAGAATAACTAGCTCAGGATCATATTTAACTCTTCTGGATTATAGTGAATGTTTAGGTTAATGTCACGAATATGTTTTAAATGTTATAATAGTGTAGTTGATGTTATTACAAAATAGTTTAGGATTAATGGTAGAAAGAGGGAATAGTAGGGGAAAAACGAATGTATGCATAATTTGGGGATAAGGTGAGCATATTTGAGCCAATGACAATTCTAAACTTCCTTTTAACAATTTTATGGTTTTTATATTTTTAATTAAAGTATGTTTAGTGCAACAAATATCCTACATTGTCAATATTTTTAATCTAAACAACATAATTTCTAAATTTCAAACATTAAATTACAATTCAAACCCCAATTAATAAACCTTAAATTGTAATTAAAAATCACTAAATTCTAAATAAAAACCTAAAAATAGCTATTTCTGGTCATGGATTTCAATTTTAAACCCCTAAATTGCAATTCAAAATCTTAAATTGCAAAGCATAAAATACATTTTAAACCCCAAACTCAAACGATAAAACTTAAAACCCTAAGTTGCAATTCAAATTTAAGGTAAAATCCAAATTAACAAATTAATAAAATATAAATAAAAAATTATAATCCAAAATAGAATTTATTATCCCTAAACATTAGTACTCCAGAGTATTCCACAGTTGTAATTTTCTAATCAAATATGTGGTACTCCAAATATGAATCATTAGAGGATGATGATGATAATGATGTTCCATCAGATCCCTGGTTAGATTTTTCATCAAAATTTAGTATTATCTCCTCTCTATCTATATTTATTATATTTATCTCATTGCAACTTATTTTTATTTTTTCATTTTTTCTTCCTTTTCTTATTCACCTTCTTCTTCTTCTTCCTCAATCTTCTCGATCTTCACTCCATGAAGTACTCTACAAATGAAAATACGCATGGACACATAGTCACGCTCAGCAGAAATTATCACCTTATCTCCGCGAGTTATATCGTTATCCATGCAGAACTAATATTTTATGTCCTTTTTTTTCGAAAAATAGTTTTACTTATCATCTTTTAAAAAAATCAGTAATATTTTTAGATAGGGCGGTGGCTAAAGATTTAAGAAGATTTGGCATTATGGAATACTTAAAAAATAGAAGGGGTGATTTAGTTTTCTATAACATGAAAAGTTTTTTTTAAAAATAATAACACGAAAAAGTAAAGCCATATTATACCAATTCATATACTCAATTGTGGGTATACACATTTTATGAAAAAGAAAATAGAAAAGTCCATAACCAATAGTGTTTCTAAATTTATATTTTTTTACTAAAATATTTCATACTTTTACGGTCCTCATAAGATTTATTTTATTTACTTTTTCATATAAATTCAATAATTATATATCAACAATATTCTACTTTTTTACATATTTTTTCTAAAAAATTTCAAAATCACTAATTCGACGATTTAATCATAAAATAAACTAAATATAAATTATAAAAAATTAGAACAACTAGATTTAATAATATAAACAAATAATAAATAAAATAATACCATGAAATGTTTACTAACAATTTAATCTTTGAGAAGACTATATTTACATATCACAATATTCTACAACATACTTTAACCCTAAAGCTAAGGTCATCTTTGTTTTAATTTTTTTCTATTTTAACTTTTAAAATTTATTTTCTAAACAAAATTATTGTTTTAATAAATATGGAGGATGAGAAGATCCTAACATAGTTTCTAAAAATATACTTTCTCGATCCCATAATATTTATTACTTTACATTTGTATATGGATATAAATATTGTTTATCAACGTAATTATAAAATAAAAAAAAAAACTAAATGTAATAACATAAAAATATAAGAAATATACCATGAAATGTCAACAATTGCCAATACAAAAAGCTATGCATATAACGTTATCCTACAACATACTTAACGCTAAAACTAAGGTCTCGTTTGCTTAAAAAAAGAATTTGCTTTTAATGTCATAGATTTTTCATCTCGTTTTCCATAATATAGTTTTCTTTTTATTATTCAAATAAATTTTCACTAATATTTTGAATATTATAGAATATTTAACAAAAAAACTAGTTTGCTTTCATAAAACAAATAGAGATTCGAAAAAAAATCTGCCTTTATTCGTAAACTTGCAACTTTTTTTTTGTTTTACTAAAGGTTGTCATTAGAAAAAAATGTGTTAATTCATTCATTTTTTATCGGGAATGTGTTATTGAGAATTTTATTTACAAAGTTATTGAGCATTTTACTTACAAAGGAAAATACTAAATCAAACCAAAGAAAAATATCAAATATATAGAAGTGATACCTCTTTTTTTAGAACTTTCAAGGTTGGTTAGATGGAGAGAAAATGATTAAAAATTTGCCTTATGTGATGTATAAAAAGAAGAAAAATAAATATATTTATGTGAAATTAATATGTTGATAAGTTTGTAATATAGTCATTAATGAAATTCTCTTTATATCTTGAAGAAATTAATTTATTGCATAAAAGACCTAATTGACATAAAAAGTGCTTTGATAAAAAAATGAAACATGATGAATGCAATTTAATGTGTGAATCAAAATTTTGTGTTTTTAATTGTATCACATGAGAATATTTCTATTTAGCTTTTTTCTTATAAGGTAAATTTTAAACCTTCACAATTTTATCAATAGGTTATTATTTTATTTCTATTTCACATTTATCATTTTTTGGAAATATACATAAATGTAGTATTCCTATTGATAGAGATGTGATGAGATTTATTTGATTTTTGGAAAAATATTTTTGCAAAGCTTGTTAATACATTTATTAAGAAAGGGGCGTGATAATTAATCATAATTACGGTAGGGAAATGTCTATATGGGAAAATATTTTCCATAAATATTTTAAGGAAAAAAACTTGAAATGCAAATAAGATGTGTTCCACAAATAATCATACAATGTTTACTAGAATAAATATGGTTATTATGACCTAGCTATAAGTTAATCTTGGATGCACTATTCTTATCACAAGTTTTAAATGAAAGAAGATTTAAAATGAATATTTGAGCACCTGGAAGAGTTATATTATAAAGTATTAAAGGCCATCAAAGAATGGTTTATTATACATTTCCACGAATTAGTAAATGGTAGATCAAATTGTCCCTCGTGTGTTGTTACCGACTCCAAATATAGAGTATAAGGGAGGAATTTATTTTTAAAGATCCAAAACTCAAAACATTATTATAAAAGGTCTAGATGTCCAAAAAAAATGTCTAGTTAATTTTTTTAAAGCTTACTAATAAAATATCTAGTACAAAATTTACTACGTTGCCATTTTACATATATTTCTCTCTCCATTCTTTAAAATCAACACAAAACTTTTAGGGAGAGGATATTAAATTCAAATTCCCATAAATGAACACATACCTACCACAAAAATAATTAGATTTTGTTTCTCACATACCTACCACAACATTGATTAGAGTTTATTTCTCACATACGCACCACAAAACACACCCACCACAATAGTTATTAGGTTTAATATCTCACATACGCAATATCAATTAGTGTCTACCACTTATGAGTAATATAGATCTAAAATTTTATGAAATAAAAACAAAAAAATTTAAAAAGGTGGAGATAGAATGAAGAGAATAAATAAAGAATGGAGAAAATAGAGGCATAAAACTCAATTATTAAAGCCATAAAAAATTTGTTTCTTACCATTAAAATTATTAAGTTTCAGCCTGAAAGGGTTTTGCTCCAATGTATTTTTTTATTCTTCTCTGCATGAATAAAAATAGTGTAGTGAGGGGAAAATTTTTGTGTAGAAAATAAAAAAAGAAATAAAGGACATGCATGAATATCAGAGAGAGAGAGAGAGAGAGAGAGAGAGAGAGAGATAAGAAGAGACAACCATGAATTAATGGTTTCCAACCCATAAAGTAAGGGTATTTTGGATCTTTCACCTATTCTAGATTATAACGTGACAATTACGTGTAGACCGTAAAGTAGAACCCTAACCCTATTTAAGGCCTTTGGAAGTTATTTACCCAATATCAAGAGCTACATGATAGGGAGTTTTGATAACACACTACAAAAAAACAGGTAATTGGTGACACTCATTCAGTGACATTTCTAGAAAAATGTCACCCATAATTAATGACATCTTTTGTATAAATGTCACCTTAAATCGCCTATGGTGACCGTATTTGTTTAGGTGTTGCGTATAGTTGGGCGGCACTTTTTTAGCTACGCCTGTTCTATAGTGTAAAATTATTTAAGCCGAAGAGAATCAAACCAAGACCGCTACAACACTATATTATCTGTCTTACCATCTCAACTATCAAGCAATTCTTATCTATTCTTGTATTTTATATCTATTAACATCTATTTCACCAATTTTTAATAATGTAATCCATCTCCATATATACCAAGATCCCCAAATTATTTTTCTTTTTTGTTCGAGGCTTAGACCTTATTCTTGGAACAAAGCGCTCAAATGAGAAAAAAAAACAAGAAAATTGCGCTTAAACTCAAAGCCACCGATTACGATTAATATCTCAAAAAGTTAGTTTATATTCAATTTTCTTTGAATTCACTTAAAGGGTTTGTATTTTAATAACCCTAATTCGATTTCGTACTGTGCATTTTTTTATTTCAGTCGTATTTTTTAGGTATTTGCACCATAGCTCCCTATATGCGAATTGCACATTAATAGATATATTGAGTTAGAGAACTTTTTACCTTTCCAACATTCCTTTTTAATGGCTTTTGAAGTTCAAAAAGCATAATTAAAACTTACATTTTTATTTAAATTGGAAAGTTTGAACATTTTTAGTAGTCAAAAAGTTTGATTTTCGTAAATTGTTTGATTAATCCTTTTGTGATTAGGTGGTGTCCTAAAGCCTACCATCCACCTTGTATAAAGCGTGACGAAGCATTTTTTCAATTCAAGGCTAAATGGAATTGTGGTATGTCTTATTAATCTGCAGCATATTAATTCATAAAATTATGTCTCTTATGCTCCAGTGCACATACCATGGTGTGGTGTGATTCGGAGGAAAGGGAATTAATACTTCATTATTTAAATTGTTTTCAGGTTGGCATATTTGTAATGTTTGTCGGAAGGCTTCTCATTATACATACTACACTAGAAATTTTAGATACTTTTTAGAAGTTTGGGGGACCAAGTGAATATCTTCTAAATTCTGGGGCCATCAGGTATTTTTAGAAAATAGTTGGGGTAGTTTATTTTTCACTGTAAATGGTGTTACAAAAGATGAAATTGTGAAAACTCGCTCTTTTTGTTGTTACTATTACGTATAGTTGGGTTATTTTAGAAAAAAACAACCTTATGGTATTATAAAGTAGAAAAGACCCCTTTAGTTTGACAAAAATATCAAAAACCCCCTATGGATTTAAAAAGTACAAATAACCCTATGTCATAATATACAGTATTTCATAATAGAAATACATGTTGTGTAATTTGCATAGTATAGGGACCTAAAGTTTATTTTCCACATAATGCAGGGGATCTATAGTCTAATATTGCATAATGCAGGGGACCTATAGTGTAATTTTCACATAATACGGGACCTATAGGGTAATATTGCATATACAGGGACCTATAGGGTAATTTTCACATAATAGTACTTTTTGCATAATATAGGGCCCTATAGTGTATTTTTGCATAATATAGGGGAAACTCATATTTTACTTTTGCATCATATACAGATTAATTTTACATAACACAAAGACCAACAGTACCAACTGTGTAATTTTGCATAATACAGGGGCATAAAGTGTAATTTTCACATATATAGTTTAATTTTGCATAATATATGGAGCTACTTGAGGAATTTCCAAAGTTAATAATTACGAAAATACATGCTGCCACGTGGACTTAAAAGTAAAAATTGGTGGGATTTGATGTGTCGTATATAATAAAATTCGAGGACCATGAAAGATTATATACTACCCCTTCCTCCTTTTGAAATCAATCTTATTTTGTTTTTTATGGATATTTTTTAAAATATTGGGTGTTTTTAATTTTATAGGAAGTTATAGTAAAATAAATTCCAAAAAAAATTAGGGACTTTTAGTGTATTATTTGCATAATATATGGCCTTAGTGTAATACTTGCTTAACATAGGGACCTATAATGCAATTAGCTAGGAAAAAAATATAAATCCCTTGGCCCAACATAAAATCCTGACTTTGTCCCAGATTTGGTTAATTTTCAAAGTTCAGGTCCTCAGCTATTAAAAGAACTTTAGTTCAGAAACTATTTGGAGAATTTTTTTTAAAATAAATAATATAGTGTTAATACCTTTATGGCCCCTTAATTTTTCAGAATCTTTACTTATCCCATAATATGTGGAGTTATTGTGTTGTAATATAATTTTCACATAATATAGTCTGCATATTTATATGATATTAACATAGTTAATATTTGTAATAAACACTAAACACCAGGGTTATTGTAGACTTTTCATTCATTTTACTAACGGACGAGGCTGTAATTTGTAGGGATGACAGTGTAACAAAGGCATTAGTAGAAGCAGATATTTGTATGGTATTACAGATATAATGATGGATAAAAGTTGGTTGGCAAAACCACGACACACTGATGAATATCTTAAATGCGTGGACAATTTTCTTGATTTTGCACTTGACCGTGTTGGTACATCTTTCTGACAGATAAAATGCCCATGTTATAAGTGTGACAATAGATATTGGATGAAACATATTGATGTGCGATCACATTTAATTGTTAACGGATGGACCAAAGGATATGATTTGTGGCATTTTCACGGAGAAGAGTATGGAGAAGATGTGCAACCTCCCACAGATCCTGTACCTCTAGTAAGTAGTTCCCTTGAAGAGAATCGTAAAATAAACAACTTTGTGAAAGATGCACTTGGAGTTCATGACATATCAAACTCATTTATGGATGAAGATGTATATGAAAATAGTGAGACCGATGGAAGTGGGGATGATGAAAGTGAGGATGATAGTCCCCCTGATATTGACATGGAAGATGTTCCTAACAGAGAAGATAATCCCAGATTCTCTGAGTTCATAGAAAAAATAACCAAGAGATCTATCCAGGATCTAAATCAACCATTTTATCATTTACGATTCAACTCATGCACATTAAATCGTATAACAAATGGACGTAATCTTCCGTCACAATGCTTCTTGATTTCTTGAATACTCGATTTCCCGATGCAAAAATTCCTCGTACATCATACGAAGCATAGAAGATGACAAATGTATTGGGTTTGGGGTACGAGAAGATTGATGTGTGCCAAAACAATTGTATGTTGTATAGGGGTAGTAGGGCGACACAAACATCTTGTCATATTTGTAAAGCTCCGCGTTGGCAAGATGTCAAAATTGAAAATGGTGGAAAACGTAGCAAAAATAAGATTCCATTTAAATTTATGAGATATTTTCCTTTGATCCCGAGGTTACAGAGATTATATATGTCTCCAAAAACGTCTTCAGATATGATATGGCATGATAAAGGACGCACAAAAGATGGACTTCTAAGACATCCAACCGATACAGTATGTAAGGGTTTTTTTTAAGTGTCATAATCTATGTAAGGGTAATATTTCAGTGTTTCAGTTAATTGAGCCTTGCAAGTTCTCAAGGTAATTATCAATAAACTACTTTTAATTTTGATTTTTGCATATTATAGAGACGCATAGTGCAATTTTTACGTTTTAATCTGATGAATTGTTGAATATGATATAGGTGTACATTGTTCGAGTGAATAGGTTAGATGTTGCCATACTTTGCCTCATAAATATGAGTGATTTGAGCGCATCAACTGATTCTTGTATTCTCCCTCTCTTTTTTTATTTAGGGACCTCTTTTTTACTGTAATTTTTGCTTAATATAAGGACCTCTAATGCAAATAAAATGACTTAGAGTGTAACACACTTATAAATGTGTGTGTGTTACAGGTGGAGAAAGCAAAAATTTCTTCTATCCATTCAGCGAAGTAACTGAGGAATTAAAGACTTTATTTTCTGATATTTCAAAGGTAATGCTAAATTTATATATTCTGCAAATATATCATCCGCATTAAGGAATCTAAAATTAACTAATCACTCTTCTGATAATGAAAAAAATTGCAGAATGACCCAAGTTATGTTGCTGTGTTAGAGGCAATGCTTGAATCTGGAGAGAAGAAAATAAATTTGAAGCAAAACGTATACGTTCATTAGAAGGACCAAACTGCAACTATTCCATTTGCATTCGAAGGACCAGCTTTACATTTGAAGCAATGCATAAATACTGGCCAGCTTTACATTTGAAGGACCAAACTGCAACTATTCCATGTGCATTATGGTTAATATTTGAATTACTTTAATTATGCTATAACAAATATGAATTGTATATTAATTTATTTATTTTTAAATTTATGGGTGACATTTAAAACGGTGTCGCTAAAACTGAGGGCAACACTTAAAACGGTGACCCTAAAGCAGAGGGAGACACTTAAAAAGTGTCCCTAAAGTAGAGGGTGACACTTAAAACGGTGTCCCTAAAGCAGAGTGTGACACTTAAAACGGTGTCCCTAAAGCAGAGGGCGACACTTAAAACGGTGTCCCTAAAGCAGAGGTGACACTTAAGACGGTGTCCCTAACGAGATGGGCGACACTTGAACGAGTGTCTCCAAAGTGATGGGCAACCTTCAAAAAATGTCATTAAATATTAAGCGACAATTTTCCCGAAAAGATGGCGACATCAATAATAGAGACACTTGTTTTTCGTTAGATGACAATTTGTAAAGTGTCGCCAAAAGTTTGGCGACAGTTCAAAAACTGTCGCGCACCTGCAAAACAACTGTCACCCATCAGCATTTTTTTTGTAGTGACATGATGCGTATACATATATCTATATGATTATTAATGTGGGATTGACTTTTACCTTATACGTAGTTCACGACTTGTAAGTATTAAACATCCTAATTGTGGAGTACCATAAATATTATCCAGATAATATGTGAAGGGTCCTCAGTCCCATTGAATCAAGAGAGAGAGAGAGAGACACGTAAGGTTTATATCGTGTGGATAGAAACCAATTACCTCAATTACAAGTACAATAACATACAACTAAAGTACAAGCACGTGATTAAAGTACCATGAGTTTTAACCATACGATACAAGTACACACGATGTTTTCTCTCCTATGATTTCTTAAGAGTGAGGATCGTTCGCGTATTTCCATCTTTATCTTGATCATTCAAGTATCATCAAGATCATGTTCCCTTGATATATTAACATCGTGTTAATTTTGCATGATTACCTGAAGGGTCAAATAAGAATATCAAAATATTTGGCTGGGCTACCCCCAAGCGTGTCTCAAGATAACAAATGGTATAGTGACAGTTCATCACCGTTTATATGAAGGTTGTTATTAACAATCGAAACACTTAAAAATAAGAACACAAGATGAAGATCTTGACAAATAGTTAGAGGATGAAGGTGTAAAATGAAAGATGTGAAGATTGCCTAGTGACTACGGTCGTTGATGATATTCATAACTAAGAAACAACATCCCAAACTCCCCAAGATCAAATCATATGACCTTATTTATATATGACATTTTAAAGAATTATTATTACAATATTGATGAGTTTGGGGATTTTGATAGTGAAGGTCAATTATCTTTTCCACGTATAAGAACACATGAACAATTCCCTACATCATAGGTCAAAGGTGCAGTCAGAGCCTTGCATATTGAAGATATAAATAGTTTTTTAACAACTTAAGTGTCATAACAGAGGTAAAAGTGCAAAACCCATGGATCTAAGAAGAATTCTACATGATTGATATAACTGAAGAATATCCAAAGGTGAAGCTATATAATATCAAGGAACTAATCAAAGTTATAATTAGGAGACTCGTTCAAAATATCAAGATGGATGATTCACTTGTAACAAAGCCTCTACGTGCACTAGCATGTCGATAACTCTACATTTTATAATCCTTCAAGCCACACATTACTCCTAATCTAAGTCTCTTATTTCAAATTATCTAAGTCATATTCTTAGCTCTTGGTGATTATTTCATCTCTAAGCCTCAAATTCACACACTCAACCCTGGATATGGCATTTATATCTAAGCTTATTGGTCAAATACTTGTCTCTTATGAGTCACATGTCTCTAATCCTCTAACTTACATGCTCAATCATCGATGAGTCATTTATATATAAGACTCTAAATAACCCACTCAACCTTATATGGTTTTCTTATATCTAAGAATTTAGTTCACAGATTAATTTATCAATGTGTCACTTATCTCAATGTCTCTATGCCTCTATGCCTAATGTACAATCCTTAATGAGTCAATTATCTTAAAACATCAATATCATACAATTGACTCTAGGTAACAAACTTAATAATTGATGAGTCACTTATCTCTAAACCTTTAGGTTATACACTCGATCCTTGATAAGTTTCTTATCTTCAAGCCTCAAGGTCATACTCGTCCTTTGATGAGACACTTATTTTAAGAATCTAGGTAATACACTAGTCCCATGTTGGGAGGTGATATAAGATATATTTTTCTCTATATTGTCAACTTTAAAAGATATGTCACTAATGCATAAGGCTTATTGGAAAAGTGACTTCCCTAGTTGCTGGATAATATCGAGTAAGACATCATTCATAGAACCTCCTAATTTACTATCTATGAGGCTATGACTGTGTCATCAAATTGAACGTTAGTAATGAGCAACTGTTTATGGGGAATGGTTCCAACTTGGATAACAAATTTCTCCCATTTCTAGAAATATTTGACAGCAAGGCATAATAATAAACGATGTCTAGACAAGTGACTTTCGAATTAGGATCATTCGTTGTTTTATATTCTTCTTCTTGTTCTTATATTTTAGACTACCCTATTGTTCTTATCTTTATTGTATCCGGATGATACAAATTTGTGTTGGGGGTCTTGATGTCTCCATATTTTTTTATATATAATCTATACTTGAGACATCATTTTAGGTATATTTAGTACTTAATTTTTGGGTTTTTCCCTATTTATTTATACTTTGCACTTTCTTGTCTAGTTTTAGGTGTTTCGCTATTTTGTGAGCTTTTGCGCTTAATGTGTGTGTTATTTGTGTAGCACTTAGGTATATGGAAGCTATTACACCTATGGAAACTGATTTGAAGTGGAACATTCAAGAAAATTCCTTAGTCATAATAAAAAAGGAAAATTTTGGATATATTTGAAAAGTAAAGAATCTATGATACTGGAAAAACATTCACTAATTAGAAAGCTACAGAAAATCGGTCACGAATTTGGAGGATCCCTTTAACCAAATTATAGATCTTTTATCGCGGTTGTTTTGACAGGTCATACACTGAATTCTGATAAGTAATGAAGGAGATATGAGTAAATCAATCTACAAAGATTTATCTTCTCCTACAATTTAGGAATACGAATTTTGGTAAGATTAGGACTCTTTAACTTGGGAATTACTCCATATTTTGACCAAATGCCTATATATATATATATATATATATATATATATATATATATATATATCCATTCCTACCTTATAAAAACTATCCTTTCTGCTCCAAATCAACCTTTAATCAATATAGAAGCAACTGACAAGAAGACAAGAAGATAAGAAGGAGTTGGAAGCTGTTCATGCCATTACAATCCTTCACCTTTGTAAATTATTCTCTTTCTTTCTCTAGTATGAACTAAATTATGTTTAGCTTGAGATTAGCATAAGGATATGAAACCTAGACTTTTTATATCTATTTTTATTTGGGATGTCCTTTTACATTTAACTGGAATTAGTAGTGATATCTCTGTTTTTATGTGCTTTGATATATTCTCTGTAGTTCGTGCGGTTACAAACGTATAGGATTACCGTAGTAGTTTTATGGTCACCGGAAGGGTGTCTAATTATTGAAACACCACATAAACATCTAGTGTGCGGTAGTGATCCTGACGGACTTGCCTAACTTGATAGTCACTAAGGTTTGAGATTAACCCCCCGATCATTGCGTAGGGACCCCTTACCCAAGTTCCCTGGTAAATTATTAGGTTGCCTCTTAGTCCATCTAGAAGATAATTAGGAGGAATATATAATCCAAGCTATTTCATATCACACAATTCTCCCTTGAGAAATAGATCATAATACAAGGCTATTGGGGCTTACTTGCTATATCTCGAGCTAAACTCTCATACTATCTCTCTTCTCTTATTTATTTTTCTGTATTTATTTTTATTAGTTAATTGTTTAGAGTCATAAAACAAAACAAATTTCTTAGAGTCTTTTAGCGTATCATTCTTCTAACTTCTTTTACTACCCTTTATATTTGCATAGCTAACTTTCGTAGTCCCTGCGTACGAATTCTACTTATCAACTAAACTAGCATACGATCTGTGATACTTGCATTGAGTAACATAGTGGACTAGGTGTTTAGTTCTTTTAATATTTATATCAGAATTTTATTACACACTAACCACCACCATCAGGTAAGGTGCGATATATCGTACGAGCCTTCTGTTGTGTACCGTAACAAGGTCTTTCGCGATGTGTCGACAAAGTTTTCTCTAGGGGTCTCGGCATGGACCCTGATTTCTCTACTGTTTTCATGGTTTTGGTTGGTGTAGTGCACCGCATCTGACTTGGATTGTGATACGGTTTAGCACATATGACTATACGGTTTGTCTTATGTGGTCCCGTCTTTGAAACTGATTTCACAATAGTGGCGACGATTTTCTCTTGGTGCGGTGCACCGTGGGTAGTGAGCTGTGTACCGCACGAACCCTCTGGATGACACCGTGGCACGGTGACACATAAGCGATGACACCGTTTTTGCCCCCTATGCCTCGCACGTGTACCTAATTTTCGAACCATCGTGACCCTTTTGTGGGGTGTGGTGCACCATAGGTAGCGAGTTGTGTACCACAGGGTACTGTTGGTTTCTGCCGAATTTTTAGTTTCTTTTCCTGTCTCGTTTTTCTAAGTACCTACGCATCAAAAACACTAATACCTTCCTCAATACTGTAATATCAACTAAAAAACTATCCTAAACATAAACTAAAGACATAAAACATAAATATAAATTTGGGTTGTCTCCTGAACAACACTTTTGTTAAACCTCCTTTAAAGTTAGATGTGTTTACTCTATCAGCTTTTGTGTATATATCCTCATTAACAACGAGAAAGGCTATGAATGCTTACTAATATCCGTTTGAAACCCCTCTCGTGTCTGATTACAATCACTTTTTTTAAACAACTTGTGTAAGGTAATATGGTTCCATCCACGAGTCCTTGAAACTTCGTGGTGATTCTCTAGCTTGCGGGCTTTCCATACAACTTATGTCCTACCCCAAACTCATTTATTGGTATAGTACCAATAGGTTTTGCGTGGATTTATTTTGGGACTCTATACTTGGTAGATATGTGGATGATAGGATATGTGGCATTTAACTTCTGGTGGTCCATTGTGTGTTCTAAAATAAATGCAAATGTAATCGAACCACAACCGCAAGTGTACGGTTGTCCCAAGTAGTAATAAGTGATTCTAGGATCGTTCGCAGGGACGGGTTGGTTAATCACAATGCTTATCCACTAATGAATGATTGCACTTATGAAAGCAAATAAGATAAACTGATTGATTGATTTTTGTATTAATTCTAAGTAATAAACGACTAAATGGAAAATGCAATTAAAAGCTAAGACGCAAGTAAAATGATGTAAAACGCGAGTATGAGAAGATAACACTTGAGAACGCAAGGGGTCTTCCTAATCCTATTTCATAACCTATGCTGTTTAAGGGTTAAATTGGTCAATTACAATGGTCGGGATTCTAAATTCCTTATACCCCCGTCAGGGTGGACTATGAGACTATCCTAGAGTATCACTAGTCCCGTCAGGGTAAATATGATTCACTTTTGGATGTTTAAGTTAATTACCTCATTGGCCCTATAATTAGCTAAGTTCGTCAGAATCAATAGCTTCTATTCTAGATTGAATAAATATTTCGTACCTAAACCCTCCGTCAGGATGATCCAATCGCCATTAATTGGAATAGCCTAGATACTAACACATGTTCCTAGTTCATGACTCTAAAAACAGTAAATATTCTCAATTTATTGAAAAGAGTAAAAGACACAATCTAATTTAATTTAACAGAAACCCAAATTCAACATATGAAATTCAATACGATTGGGAATTACCCATATAGCATTTTCAAGCACTAAAGTGTGTTTAGCTCATACTAAGTAAAAGAAAAACTAAATTAAATAAAATGGAATTCATATTGTTTACAAAATTAAAGATAAAAGAAACCTAATTTCCGGAATTGGAATGACTGAGAACAGAGATATAGATCTCTCCAGCTCTTGCAGCTTCTTCTTTCTTTCTTCTGTTGCTTCTCTCTGGTGTTTAATCTTGTAGAATGTCAATTCTTGTGAAAATAGAAGTCAAAGGCTCCTTTTATAAGTGGAAAAACGGATTAGGGCTTGGACCTAAGTATAAAACACTAATTAAATGTCCAAGCCCAATTTCTAAGCCCAAAATCTCGTAACTGTTGATACACCTTCACTAAAATAGCGTTTCCCGCTTCGTTATGACTCCGATTGACTTGATTCCAGTTGCTAAAGTTCCGTAACTCGATAAGGAATGTTTTCTCTTCAAAGGTCAGCGGCTAAATCATCTCTTAAACGCCTTGAAATCAGCATTCTATGGCCTGGAAAACAGATTTGCAGCTCTAAAAATAATTTCTTTCGGGATTTATCTTCAAGTCTTGACTTCATATCACGATCTTTGACTCTCTTCTCGGATTCCATTCGTAGCTAATATTCAAAACCTACAAACTTTTCACTAAAATATACAAGATTACGCGCAAAAGTTTAATAAATTAAAAATACTAGAAATAAAATAGGAATTCCAGATTATTGCATTTTTAACTCAAAAGTCTATCAATTTAATTAAATAAACACCAAAAATGATGTCTCCTAAGGGTCGAAAATAAGAACAATTAGGGAGACATCAAGACCGCCAACTGAAACCTTTGTCGTCCCGACAAAGCAAAACAAAACAAAACAAGGGGTAGAAGTAAACGCAAGAACAAATAGAAGCTAGCAAATACACCTAAAGAAATTCTTAAGATAAATCTCATATAGCAAAACTCTAGGAACTAATATACACATACATTTATCATGCAAAATCGAACATAAATAATCTCAATCATAAAATTAAAGTTACAATGATTGAAGGTTACACTTGTACTCATATCTGTATGATGGCTATAGGGTGGTCATTAATCCTAACTCGCTTTGAACGCTCCACCTAGTATATTCCCTATCACCAGAATCATAAATTCACTATGCACTTAGGAATCACGAGGTCTTTACGGGTTTAATAATGGCTTAAGGACGGTATGGATGTATATTTGGTAAATTTGAAGTGAGCTTTTGGCTCTCTCCTCACTTACCATCAACAATGTTCTCGAGCTTGAGTTTACGCTAAAAAAATGTTCTCACTCACCTATTTGACGCACTAATGTTGCGTCCCCATGTCAACCCAAATAAAACTAAGATGATTTCCAAAAATATTCCACTTTGCCGGTTTATTTTTTTCTTTCTTTCTTTTTATTTTCTTTTTTTTCATTTATTTTCTTCTCTTTTTTTTGTATAAGATACCCATGACCATTATTTTATATGGAAGGTCATGTCTCTTATGATTTTTCTTTTCTCTTTTTTTTTTAAATCCCGGCAAAGGGTTACAAATAATAATATCATCTTTTATTTTTGTGTCTCAATACAAACATATAATAATCCCTTCCCAATGTAAATTCCCAAATGTACCCTCCACCCCAAACTCAAGCTCGAGACAAGTCTCAGGATCGTGATTCAAGTGCGGGTCATTTGGTCATGCCTAATAATCTAAAGGATAATGGGCTTATATCGTGGCTACAAAAGAAAAGGCTTCAGGCTCAAACTTGGGCTAAGACGGATAAAATTTTAATAAGGGATAGCAAGCTAAAAGGCTTCAAATGGCTAACAAAGAACTGCCCCTATCATTTTCCTAAGTACATAGCTTGTCTTTAGTTCATATCTAGGTGGGTTCTCTACTAATTAGGATTTCGCTATCTACACACCAAACATATTCCTTAAGTACAAGCTTACTTCATTTGCATTGTTCATTAATTTTTCCTATCAATTACCTATGTTCGCATGCAATTCTAAGTGAGTTTTATATTATTCCCTAAAGTCCACTATTTACTATCATTAATTCATCAAAAGTATGCTTAAAGGGACATTTAAAATCTTCTACAGTCAAACGCAACTCCAAAAATTATTTTATTGAAAGCAAATAAAACATATAACACATAAAAACTGGGATGAGGCAACGAACCCCACCCCAAAATCAAAAATGAGTCGTGTCCCCACGACTCGAAAAGAATCAACGCAATAAAATAAACTAAACTAAACTAAAAAGCGAAAGGGATAGAAAACGTATCTTAACCAGCGCGTGGCTGGTTATCGGTGTTGCGTCCATGAACTTTTTCCTACGTAAGTAGACCATAGGTGGCGTGTTGAATTGTGCTCACCCCCATTAACATGTTTCGGAGAAGTTCTAACTCTTTTATAACGTTTCCCAAAGACGCAATCATCTTCACTTGATTCTCTTCTAACACCTTCACTTTCGCTTCCAACTGATTAGTGGTATGCATCTTCTTCTTTGGAGGAGCTCTAGGAGTTCTCACTGCTCTTAACACTTCATCATGAATATTCTGAACTAAAGCCATACCCATGTTCTTACCAACTACAACACGATCAATCTCTGCGTCTTTACGCGGAACTTTTGCGTCTAGGCACAAAGTAGTGATGGTACAAGGAAATTTGAGATTTTGTTGTGAAGTAGGAATTCTAGCAAATTCCATGATGGTATCATATATAACACGAGAAACATCCATAGGTTTCTCCTCAATAATACACTTAATGAACAAAAGATGCTCCTTTCTTCACTTCCGATATATGTTTATTTCCGAAGAAGGTAGGGATTATGAAACGTGACCATACCTTAGCACATGGTAACAAATTACTACTATACATCTGTCCAGGATATCTCTCTCCTTCGGGAATTGGGTAGGCCCCATCAACAAGTACTTTACCCCAAAGGGACTCATAATCAAAAGAAGGTTCATTAAGAGATTCTTCGAAAGGACATATTCCGGAAAATTCGGGTAATTTCAACGATTTGCGAATAAGCTCAACGGAGAAAGGAAATACCTTTTTGCGAATAACAACCGCTTCTTTGGAGAAGGCGATTCCTTCATAAAAATCTCGCACCAAGGTTAGAATATACTCAAGCTTCCTTTCTCTCAATTCATTCCAACCCAAATTGTCACAAGTAATACCATAATCTTAATAAGCACTAGTCATAATACCCTTTGGAAGATTCATCTCCTCACCAAAACTTCAAAAATTGAATTCTATCACGAACCTGAGTATCCCATGGAACGAAGTCTCTCTTTGGCTTTTGAGCCCATGTTTTCCTGCGCGGAGGTTTCTGTTGTTGCACGGGTTCTTCGGGAACTTCTTGTTCTGTTTCTTCCTCAATCTCTTCTTCAACTTCTTCTTCACTCTCGTCATCACTTTCATCAATTAACCTACTCTTTTTCGGATTAGCCTTACTTGGATTTACCTTTCTTTTCGGAGAAATTGGGATTTGTTCAGTCTTTTTGGATCGCGAATCCGGAATCTCAATTGCTTGGTCTGGGCTAGCTCCAACATTATTCCTGTTTCTTGGTATGTTTCTTCGATAGTTACACATGGAAGCAGTTCTGTTAGTCATCTCTTTTCACCCCAAACTCAAAACTTCAAATAAAAAAAAAACTAGAGAAAAGCTTTGAAATTTGATGTTTTGAGGCTTAAAAATTGAAGAATATGGTGGAATATAAGATGGGTGAAGGTTATTTTAGATGAATTGTGGAAGAATTGAGTTTAATTTCTAGGTTAGGAAGAGGGAATTTATGGAGAAAAGATGAATTTTGATGATGTGTTGGAGAAGTTATGAGTTGATTTTGTGTTTTTGTGATGAAAGAAGGCTTAATTTGATGATTTTATAGCTGTTTGTTGATAATTTTCGGAGTAGGTGGAGGCAAGTAATCGGAATAGAAGGTTGGCTTGGAAAAGGAGGCAATAAATTAGGTTTAATAAGCTTAAAACCGCCTCTCGCAACAGCGCACCGGCTAGCCGGTGGATTCGCCGGCATGCCGGTCGCGAGGGCGGCGAATAAAAATTACTAAATTCGAATATATATATATATATATATATATATATATATATATATATATATATATTTCTACCTCAGACGCAAGAACCTTGCGTCATTGCTGACGCAGTGATCAGAACCTTCACCTTCTTTGGCCGGCTAGCCGGTCATCCGACCGGTATGCCGGCGGCATGTCGATGGCGCAACTCAAGACGCAACGACCTTGCGTCGTTGCTGACGCAAGGACCAGAACCTTCACCTTCTTTGGCCGGCTAACCGGTCGTCTGACCGGCATGCCGGCGAAATCTCGCTGGAGCAAATCGTGACGCAGCAATGCTGCGTCATTGCTGACGCAGTGGTCAGAGAGTTTGGGGTTCTCAGCTCTTTTGGCCGGTATGCCGGCCAGCTCGCCGGCTAGCCGGTCAAACCTGCTGTGGACTCCAAAATTTTTCGTTTTCTCATCGTTCCCCTGAAATCATCAAAAACAAACACCCTTCCTCATTCCTTAATAATAAACACTAAATTCAACGAAAATTAAACTAATATACACTACGAAAATTGAAATACTTAAACTAATATACAAGAAGTTGGCTTTTGTTTAACGTCGTTAAGCTCGACGGATTACCTCGTGCTTCTAAGGAGCTTCGAGGAGGTACATGACCTCTCCGGGATGTGGGTCTTTTGCACGATCGGTATCTTCACCTCCATGATATATCTTTAAACGATGACCGTTCACCATGAATGTACGGTTTTTAAGTGGATGTTCTATCTCTATAGCTCCATGAGGTGTAACTTTGGTCACGATGTAAGGTCCTGACCACTTCGATCGTAATTTCCCTGGATAATTACTGAACTTTGAATTATATTTCAACACTCTTTGTCCCACTACAAAGTTCTTCTCTCGAATTCGATTATCATGCCATCTCTTGGTATTTTCTTTGTAAAGTTTAGCATTTTCATAAGCATGTAATCGAAATTCATCAAGCTCATTAAGTTTCATCATTCGATTCTGACCAGCTAGAGTAGGATCTAAGTTTAACTTCGCAATAGCCCAATATGCACCCATTTCAAGCTCAAGAGGTAAGTGACAAGCCTTACCATATACCATTCGATACGGAGAAGCACCTACTGGAGTTTTGAACGCAGTACGATAGGCCCATAGTGCATCATCTAATTTCATTGACCAATCTTTTCTAGTAGGACCAACGGTTTTCTCTAAAATAGATTTTACCTCACGATTTGAGACTTCGGCTTGACCATTGGCTTGTGGATGATAAGAAGTAGATACACGATGTCTCACCCCATATTTCTCTAAGACTGTCTTCAAATACTTATTAACGAAATGAGTACCTCCATCGCTAATAATTACCCTCGGAGTGCCATGTCTAGTGAAAATATGCGATTTCAAGAACTTAATCACTACTCGTGAATCATTGGTTGGTAAAGCCACCGCTTCTACCCACTTAGACATGTAATCAACAGCTAATAGGATATAGAGGTTACCATTTGAAGGACCAATAAAGTCTATACCCCAAACATCGAATATTTCAACTTCTAACACATTATTACGTGGCATCTCATCTCTCTTGGATATGTTTCTGGTAAATTGACATCTTTCACATCTTTTAGCATATTCATGACAATCTTTTATAATAGAAGGCCAATAAAAACCAGATTGTAATACCTTAGCAGCAGTTCGATCTCCTTTAAAATGTCCACCATAAGGTGAATCGTGACACCCAACTATAATCACCTCAATTTCTTCCTTGGCTACACATCTTCTTACCATTGATCAGCACACACTTTGTAGAGGAAATTTCCATCTTGATAAGTTGAACCTTCAGGAAAAGAACCACTTACCACTAAATTCGCAATATCTGCATACAAAGGAGCTTCATAATTACGAACAATGAGTAAACTCTCATCAGGAAATTCTTCTCTAACTGCTTCAGTACCACTATTCATCTCTGAACCTTCTAACCGCGATAGGTGATCTGTAACCTGATTCTCACACCCTTTTCTATCCTTGATCTCTAAATCGAACTCTTGAAGCAATAAAACCCATCTGATTAACCTTGGTTTAGCATCCTTCTTCTCCATAAGATATCGAATCGCTGAATGATCTGTATAAACAATAACTTTCGCTCCAAGAAGATAAGAGCGAAATTTATCGAATGAATACACAACCGCTAGCAACTCCTTTTCTGTAACTGTATAATTAACTTGAGCACCATTAAAAGTTTTACTAGCATAATAAATCGAATGAAAAACTTTCTCTTTTCTCTATCCTAATACAGCTCCCATACACAAATCACTCGCATCACACATAACCTCAAACGGTAAATTCCAATCTGGAGGTAACACTATAAGAGCAGAAATAAGCTTTTCTTTGATTGCTTTGAAGGCCGCTAAACAAGCTTCATCAAAAAGGAATTTGGAATCCTTTTCGAGTAGTTGCATAACAGTTTAGCAATCTTAGAAAAGTCTTTGATAAATCGCCTATAAAAACCAGCATGGCCAAGAAATTTTCTTACCCATTTAACAGAGACAGGAGGGGGAAGAGTTTTGATTACCTCTATCTTTGCTCTATCGACTTCTAATCCAGCACTCGAAACATTGTGACCCAGAACAATACCTTCGCGAACCATAAAATGGCACTTCTCGCAGTTTAAAACGAAATCTGTTTCTTTGCATCTGATTAACACTTTCTCCAAATTATCTAAACATTTATCAAAATCATCACCAAATACAGAGAAATCGTCCATAAACACTTCAAGAAAGTTTTCGATCATATCACAGAAGATGGCCATCATACATCTTTGAAAGGTGGCAGGAGCATTACACAACCCAAAGGGCATTCTGCGATATGCAAAAGTGCCAAAGGGACATGTGAATGTTGTTTTATGTTGATCTTCCGGAGCCACGTAAATTTGATTATACCCAGAATAACCATCCAAGAAACAGTAATATTCTCTTCCGGCTAATTTATCTAACATTTGATCAATGAAGGGCAAAGGGAAGTGATCTTTTCTGGTGGCTTTGTTTAGCTTTCTGTAATCCATGCAACTCTTCAACCAACTACCGTTCTTGAAGGAATCGCCTCATTTTTATCATTAAGAATTGTTGTCATTCCTCCTTTCTTCGGTACACACTGAACTGGACTCACCCATTCACTACTCGAGATGGGATAAATAATCCCCGCATCAAAAAGCTTGATCACCTCTTTCTTCACTACATCCTTCATAGCGGGCATTAATCTTCTTTGACCTTCAACTGAGCGTGCGTTATCATCTTCAAGTATAATTTTGTGTTGACAATAGGATGGACTAATGCCTTTGATGTCAGCAATTGTCCAACCTATTGCTTCTTTGTTGGCTCTCAACACACGCAACAGTTTATCTTCTTGAGGACCTGTTAAACTAGCTGAAACAATAACAGGTAGAGTTTCATTAGTACCTAAATACGCATACCTCAAGTGTGATGGCAAGGGTTTTTCTTCCAATTCCGGTTAAGATTCAATTGAAGGCTTCTTTTTAGGTATAATCTCCCCCGGTTCTCTCACAGGTTCATAGGCAAGACGCCTATACTTTGGATTTTCAGAATTGAGAGCTGCCACTGTTTCGGCAAGCTCTTCCATCATCTCAGGCATATCTAATGTTAAAGCGGCCTGCAGGATATCACCAAAATTTAAGCAATTAAATACCTCTTGCGATGCCTGCTCAACTACATCTATTCTGAGGCAATCTTCCTAGGAATCCAGGAATTTCATAGCTCGAAATACATTGAATTTGACCTCCTCGTTAGGTATCCTCATCGTTAATTCGCCATTCTCTACATCAATCAAAGTACGCCCCGTGGCTAGAAATGGTCTTCCCAAAATAATGGGGACATTTCTATCAGCTTTGTATTAAAGTATCACGAAATCAACGAGAAATATAAGTGTACCTGCCTTAACGAGGACATCCTCAATTCGGCCTTCAGGACGTGCAAGAGACCTGTCCGCCATTTGCAAGACCATAGAAGTAGATCTTGCTTCTCCAATTTTTAGCTTATCAAAGATCGATTTGGGCATCAAGTTGATGCTCGCCCCCAAATCGCATAGCGCTTTTCCTTTCCATTTTTCTCCAATTGATATTGGAATCGTGAAACTCCCAGGATCAACTAACTTTGGAGGTAGTTTACTCTGACAAATCGCACTACACTCTTCAGGAAGACCAATCATCTCATTATCACAATAAGGCCTTTTGTTAGTGAGGGCCCTTTTCAAAAACTTCGTATACTTAGGAATATCTCGAATAGCCTCTAGTAACGGAATATTAATACTTAAGCCCTTCACTCTATTAAAGAATTTTGAAAAATCGGCCAAATCACCCTTTTTCTGAACTCGAGATGGAAACGGTGGTGGAGGGTGATTACTAACAATATAATCTTTCTTCTTTGGAATTTCAGTTGACCTCTCTATTTCTTCAATCTCAACATCTTTCTCTTTCTCTTTCTCACCCACTTCCTTCTCTTTTCTTGGAACTTCTTTTTCTTTCATAACTAGAAAAGGAGGTGGAGGAAGGTTCTTAACACTTCTTAGTGTAACAGCTTTACAATCTTCGTGTTGTCTCGGATTTTCTGTGTCACTAGGGAGTTGCCCTTGTGGACGCTGATTAAGCTGTTTTGCAAATTGCTCCATTTAATTCTGTATTAACTTCATATTTGCTTCAGACGCTTGTTGACGTTCCATAGCTTGTGTTTGAAGAGCAATTAAACTTTCAACGGTTTTCTGAAGGGTAACTACTCCTTGTGGATGGGCAGGTAAGGCTTTTTGGTTCATGGTTTCATCGTAATTATTTTGAGGAGCTTGTCTTTGTACATAATTACCCTGATTCTGTCCTCCTTGATAATTATTGTGTGGTCTTGGATTGTAGTTCTTACCTTGGGGACGCGGCTGATAAGCATATGTAGGATTAGCTGCCCCATTAGGATTTGCGTATTGAAACCCAGGATGGTTTCTGTTAGGCTGATATCCATTACCACTTGAATTAAAGTTACCTCTATTGGACACAAACATCACAGGCTCTTGGTTATTCAGACAATTTTCCTCATCATGATCATCTACCCTGCAATTCGAACACATATAAACCTCTTGTGCAGCTTGCACGGCTACCTTCTTACCCGAAAATCCCTCTTTTACAGCTAGTGTAAGCTGTTTCAACTGTTGCTCTATAGTAGTTTGAATCTTATTTTCAAGCGTAGCAAATTTTTCTTCGATATTAACATTATTCACTCCTTTAACCGGGGTTCTCACTGAAGTCCACCCAACTTCATTCTTGACTGTTCTTTCCAAAATGATTTTAGCATGAACGGGTTGAACTTGAAGAAATCCCGCACCACATGGCAAATCCAATTTCTCTCTTGAAATCCCATCAAGGCCTTTGTAAAATATTTTTAGCTTTTGTTGTTCTGTAAAGCCATGATCGGGAACCCTTCGTAAACACATCTGAAATCTTGTCCAGCTCTTACCCAAAGTTTCATCATACTCTTGACGGAAATGTGTTAACTCAAGTTGATCATCTAACCTCATGTTACTTGGGTAATACCTGTCAAAGAAAGCAGTTTCTAATTGGTCCCAGTTTGTTATCTTCGTAGGATCTTGCGTATCGTGTCATTCACTTGCTCCATCAATGACAAAAAATCGAAACGCAGCAAAATAAAGTTGTTCTCTTGAAACCCCTTGTGTGATGTAAGAATCGCATATCTGTTTGAATTTTTGTACAGCTCGGATAAGATCTTCTCCTGGTCTACCACGAAAATTTCCAAAATTTTGGAATTGAGCTAGCATACCCGAATCTGGACGTAATCTTGGAACATTGATATCTGGAGCACCTACTCCTAGAGCAGGAGCATGAAATGGAGCTTCTGGTGGACCATTAACAAACCATGGATCTTGATTCATCACTATCTGAACTTGAGGATTAGGATTTAGTGGTTGAACTTGAGGAATAATGCCTGGTGGCGCTAAAGGTTGGCCATTTGCGTCTAGCTGGCCTTGTCCGTTATTTTGATATTCTCCATTCTGTTAATTAATTCTTCTACTTCTAAGGCTTCTTGTTCTCTCCTTCTCTTGTTAGCAAGTCTGATTAATGATTCTGGATTATTAAGGATCGGAGGTGTTGGCTCTAGATCCTTGAATAGTCTTCTTCGCATAAACCAAACCTAAAAACCTGAAAAAGCTAAACAAACGGAAAGCATAAAACTGAAATAAAAATAAATGCAACTATCACTAAAGGAATAAACACAGTGGTCACACGCTACCGTTCCCGGCAGCGGCGCCAAAAACTTGGTGGTCCTTTGTGTGTTCTAAAATAAATGCAAATGTAATCGAACCACAACCGCAAGTGTACGGTTGTCCCAAGTAGTAATAAGTGATTCTAGGATCGTTCGCAGGGACGGTTTGGTTAATCACAATGCTTATCCACTAATGAATGATTGCACTTATGAAAGCAAATAAGATAAACTGATTGATTTGATTTTTGTATTAATTCTAAGTAATAAAAGACTAAATGGAAAATGCAATTAAAAGCTAAGACGCAAGTAAAATGATGTAAAACGCGAGTATGAGAAGATAGCACTTGAGAACGCAAGGGGTTTTCCTAATCCTATTTCATAACCTATGCTGTTTAAGGGTTAAATTGGTCAATTACAATGGTCGGGATTCTAAATTCCTTATACCCTCGTCAGGGTGGACTATAAGGCTATCCTAGAGTGTCACTAGTCCCGTCAGGGTAAATATGATCCACTTTTGGATGTTTAAGTTAATTACCTCATTGGCCCTAGAATTAGCTAAGTTCGTCAGAATCAATAGCTTTTATTCTAGATTGAATAAATATTTCTGTACCTAAACCCTCCGTCAGGATGATCCAATCACCACTAATTGGAATAGCCTAGATACTAACACCTGTTCCTAGTTCATGACTCTAAAAACAGTAAATATTCTCAATTTATCGAAAAGTGTAAAAGACACAATCTAATTTAATTTAACAGAAACCCAAATTCAACATATGAAATTCAATACGATTGGGAATTACCCATATAGCATTCTCAAGCACTAAAGTGTGTTTAGCTCATACTAAGTAAAAGAAAAACTAAATTAAATAAGATGGAATTCATATTGTTTACAGAATTAAAGATAAAAGAAACCTAATTTCCGGAATTGGAATGACTGAGAACGGAGATATAGACTCTCTCCAGCTCTTGCAGCTTCTTCTTTCTTTCTTCTGTTGCTTCTCTCTGGTGTTTAATCTTGTAGAATGTGAATTCTTGTGAAAATAGAAGTCAAAGGCTCCTTTTAAAAGTGGAAAAACGGATTAGGGCTTGGACCTAAGAATAAAACACTAATTAAATGTCCAAACCCAATTTCTAAGCCCAAAATCCCGTAACTGCTGATACACGTTCACTAAAACATATTTTACCGATTCGTTATGACTCCGATTGACTTGATTCCAGTTGCTAAAGTTCCGTAACTCGATAAGGAATGTTTTCTCTTCAAAGGTCAGCGGCTAAATCATCTCTTAAACGCCTCGAAATCAGAAATCTATGGCCTGGAAAACAGATTTGCAGCTCTAAAAATAATTTCTTTCGGGATTTATCTTCAAGTCTTGACTCCATATCACGATCTTTGACTCTCTTCTCGGATTCCATTCCCAGCTAATATTCAAAACCTACAAACTTTTCACTAAAATACATTCCTTGGTTTATTACCCAAGACGTAGAATGTCTCGTATACGTTTTAACACTGAGGGTAACGGTTCCCTCCTTGAAGTTGATGATGCTTTGACTTTTGTCCAAGAACAGCCTTCCAAGTTTGATTAGAACCTTCTTATCTTCATCATAATCAAGAATAATAAAGTCAGTAGGAATGGTGATATTACGTGCTTGGACATGAAATTTCTCTACTGTTCCCCATGTATTTGTTACCGAGCTATCCAAAAATTGTAAGTTCACAGGAGCTCTTACCACCTCATTGATTCCATGCCTATCGAACACAAACTTGGGTATAAGATATACACTCAAACCCATATCACACATGGCCTTCACCTTGAGCATACCACAAATTTGAATAAGAAGGTTAAAGCTTCCTGGATATTTGAACTTGAATGGTATCTCCTTTTCAACTCTTCTTGATACTCTCTCGTTGTGAGCCACAATCTCTTTACTGGCTTTTACACTCGCATCTTTCACTGGAATAACTTAAGTAAATACCTGTTGCGGTGTATGCCCTTTCTTCGCAATCTGAACCATCTGGGTATTGATATTCTTTGGACTGTAAGCCTCAAAAAATGCCTTGAGTTCAATGTCAACCTTTGAATTTGTCATAGGAATGGGTGGTGACATTGATGAAACAATAGGTGGCGAGCCCACCTTCTCTTCTTCTTTCTACACAACAGATGCAACAATTTCTTTCTCTTCTTGCACATCAGGTGCAACTTCTTCTTTCTGCTCACTTGAGGCTTCTTCCTCTTTCTTGATAACTCTATTGGCTTGTAACTCAATGATCGTTCTGATCTCTTCTTGCATGTCTTTCAGGAGAAGTACAAAGTCGGAATTTTTCTGGGCTAGGCTTGGTTGGTTCTTTTTCAATTTGTGGAACTTCCACGGTAATTTCTACAACAGGTGGTGATTCCTCTTTCTTTTCTGTTTTAAGTCAGATTACCTGACATTCTTCAAACCCAACATTGACATCACCTCCTCCAATTGCCTTCACGTTAATTGCTCCTAAGGCTAATTGGGCATTAACAGTCTTCTCTGTTTGGGTCAACTGTGTTGTTAAGATCTATATCGTGACATCTTAATCTCTGAACCTCTCTTGATGTACCCGAAAACGGTTATGAATCAGATCCATTCTTTCAATTTTTTCTCTAATCCCGCTCCATCTTGAGGATGTTGCCTTAAGGCTTTCTGAGCTATATTATCGAAATAAGCATCATAGGCTGGTTGTGGTGGAGGAGTTGGTGATTATAGTTCTAGTTCCCTTGGTATGGACGTTGATCTCTCTGTTGGTACGTGTTTTTCTGGGGATGTGGTTGGTAATTACCTTGATTTGTGGCCCCTTAAGGATTAGAATACTGCATACCTAGATGATTTCAATTACCAAATTGGTAAACCACTCGATTTAATATGAAGTACACATATTATGGATTTCTCTCACACACTTTCCATGTATGATTAGTTACCTCGCAACGCGAAGAACCTTGTGCCTATTGCACTACTTTTGTTTTAGCTGGACTCTGGAGTTGTTGGTCCATTTTGAGTTTCATCAACTTAATTTGATCTTCCAATGATGATATATTAGCGGCTTGAGCAGATTCTGAAGCGTGCCTTTGGTGTTTGTGATAGGAGCTCGTCTAATGTGCCAACTCCTTTCTATTTCAATAATATGTTTCATACCTTCTGCAGCTTTTGTAGGTACCTGGTGTGGCCTAAGGTGTGATAAAATAATGATATAAATAAGTGCGAATACACACCCTAAACTAACACTGTACTGCAAGTATTACAGGACGTATGCAAGTTTTAATGATAAGAAGATTCGTTCCTCAGGGACTGACGAAAGTTAGAGAGAACTTATGCAAATTATCAAGTGCAGATATTAAAGATAGATAATAATACGCAAGTAGAAAGAAGAGAAAGATAGATATTTATTTGGTTTTTGATAAGAAAACTAAACTACTAAATTAAAGACAGAAAATAAATAACAGGAAAGGAAAGAAGATAGTATGAAAGATATAACTTAGGTCTTACTAGTATGCACTAATCCTTCTAATTCTATCTATGAATCTAGTTAATAAGGGAGAATATTAGCTCTTGGTATACTTAGTCAGGATTCTAAATTCCCCAAGCTTAGACCTTGAGAGCGACTAAGGGGGCTACGTCACAACCAAGAAGTGATTTCAAATAGGGTTATCAAACACCACTAAGGCCCTAAGCAAATACTGCAATCTTGGTGATACGGTGATTAAAACAAACCTTAATGACTATCTAGTTAGAAGTATGTTTTGTCAGAACTGCTATCGACACTAGACGTTATGTGGTGGTTCAATAGTTAAACACCCAGTTACGGTGACCATCTAACTACTATTAAGGTAATCCTATACTCGTGCACTAGCAAGGAAAACAATCATTAAATCAAAACACATAATCAAATATAAAGTAAGTAGCTAATATCAGATTAAAACATATAATTCCCAAAGAAACTTAGATAGAAGAATTAGAATTCATAGTTTATACATTATGCAAAACCTAAGCTAATAGAATTAATTCATACAAAGAAAAGAAGAAGAAAGAATTACAAAATAAGAGGTTGAAGGAGACATAGTTGTTGCCCAGCTCCTTCCAGACTTCTTCTCTCGTGTTGCAGCTTCCTCTTGGCCTTAAGGTCTGACCAAGGATGATTTTAGAGTGTTAAGAGGCTGTATTTATAGGTTATAGGAAGACCTAATTCGTTTCCTTAGAGATAACTTAAGTAATGGACTCCTGGCCCAACTCAAATTCGTAAGGAAAACAACTGCTGCGTTGTTTTGAGTGTATCTTCTTCGTTATTGGTCGGATTTTGCTCCATAAGATACCAAAAGAATTGCAACAGAATTATCTTGACCTTTTTGAAGGAAATTACCAAATTCAGCCTATTTCTTAGGTAAAACCACCAATCTTTAGACGTGTATGCAGAATCCCAGATTTAGGCAGCTTTTCCTTTTCCATCTTTTTAGCTTTTGTTTCCTTATCTCCAATTACCATGCTAATCTCTTTCCATATCTTGTAGTCTTTGACTTGGACTCTAATTAATCTCCATAATTATCTTTAAAGCTTCACACTAAATAAACAATTAAACCCAATATGCTCTAAAAATAATAATTCTACAAATTAAGACTCAAAATAGGAAAGTGCACTAAATTAAGCTAAGATCGACCTATAAACTAATAAATAAGCCTAAAATGATGTCTCTGAAGTATATTATATTATCACAAATGAGAAGACATCAAGACCCCCGAACTCAAAGTTGTATCGTCCCGATACAATAAAAGTAAAGAACAGTAGGGTAGTCAAGAAGAAGAAGTAGGAGGAGAATAAGAACAGAACACAATGAATGATCCTAGAGCATAAATATCTAAAAAGTCTCATGTAGTAATTCTTAAGAAATAACGCACAACTATGCTTAATATACATGTAATCAACAATCCATATATTCAAGTTAAGATTAATTTCGCAATGCCAGAAGGAGAGGATGATAACTTAGTTCAGGTTAATGGGTATAGGTTGTTCATAGGTCCCAAATACAGCATCCAATGGTCCACTTACCTACTACCTAATAGCTCAATTGTTTCTCCACCAAGCAACTAGAAATCCTAAGGTCTTGGGTTATAACTTGGCTTAAGGACGGGTGTGGTATATTTGGATAATGAAAAGTGAGCTTTTGGCTCTCTCCTCACTAGCCATCAACGAATCGCCCTAGAGCTTGAGTTTTCACTCGAAGATGTTCTCACTCAACCCAATTTATTGATGCTTTTGATTTGCATCCCCAATTAATCCCAATTAGAACCTTTGATGATTTAAAATCCACTTTGTCGGTCCGAATATATATTCTTTTCATATCAATTTTTTCTTTTTTGTATAGCTATGACTCTCTTTTTGATGTTCGAGATATCACACTATTTTTTTCATATATATATATATATATTCTTTCTATGCCCTTGTTGGCAAAATTAGCTCGTAGCTTCTTTTCCATTCACTATTACCCCGGCAAAGAGTTACAATAATAATAATTTCATCATCAATAAAATCACAATTACAAATCCAAATCCCAATGTTCCCTAATAATGAAACCCACCACCCTAAACTCAAGCTCTAAAACGAGTTGTCTCAGGTTTTGCGATTCGAGTGCGGGTCATATAGATAAGTCCTAAAACTAGGTTATGGATTATAATGTGGTTCAATAAAAAGGCTTTAGAAAGGCTCAGAGGGTTTAAGACGGATACATAACAATAATCAAACAAAAGGGTGAGAAAGTATAAAAGGCTTCAAGTGTTTTAATCATGAAAGAACTGCCTTATTCATTTTTCTAACTACCGGATTTCGTTACTTTTTCACTACTAGTTCATAGACAAGTGGGTTTTCAACTAATTTTAAACCTCACGTTCTACACACCAAATAACTCTCCCTAAGTTTCAACATACTTCTTATCATTGCTCATTAACTTTTCTTATCTTTTATTTCCTGTTCTCATACATGCATCTAAACAAATTTATGACATCTTTCAAAAACATACTACTTACTATCATTGACCTAGTTAAATCATGCTCAATAGGTACATTCAACATATTCTATGCCTAATTCAACCCAAAAAATTTTAAATTTTATGAAAAACACAAAAAGGAAGATGAGGACAACGAATCCCCACCCCCAACTCAAAAATGAGCCGTGTCCCCACGACTCGAAAAAGACTCAAGAAAAATAAAATTTAAAATTAGCATACATATTGCACATAAAGAAATGGTAGGGAAGAAAGAAAACATACTCTTCGAGGCTATTACCTCGCCTTGTCGATACTCGGATTAAATCTAATGTATCTTTTTCACCCAACTTCTTATTCGCTTTCCGTTCAGGACACGTGATCATAATAGGATGTTGCATTATATAACGTCATGGGAGAGATCGAAAATTCGTATCACCTCCTCATAGATCAACTGTGCCACATCTTCTTCTTTCCTCTCATAATACAATTCACAAACAACCCAAGCATTCCAAATCTCCATGAACCTTAATGTATTCACCTTCAACTTCTTCTTCAAATACTATCTTATAAGAAAAAGGTAGTTCCTTTAATTGTTACTTCGGAGAAGCTATCATGGCCATTGAAGCTTTCTCTTTTTCTTTGGGTATAAGGTCTTTGATTTGTAGAGGTTGTGTTGTCTTCTTCACTAAAGTTGGAATCTTTTTGCCCATCAACACAGCATGCTAACCTCTCTTCTCTTGACTTGTTTTACCCTTTGAATTGGAACTAGGACTTTTCTCACTTGATTTCTTCTCAATTAGATCCAATACATTGATTTCTTCATCTCCCTTTCAATAGATAATGTTCATGTTCTCTTAATCATCTCAATTGACCCCCAACTCAAAGCTTTAACCACTCTTGAAATTTGAAACTTTTGATTATTGGTTGTACAAGCTTTATTGGGTTAGGAGAGGTGATTGGATGATGATTCTCTATGTGGGTAAGATGGATTCTTCATGGATTGGTTTGGATTTAAGAACTTGTAGGGTGAATTCTTGAAATTTAAGCTTTTGATTCTTGGATTCAAGGTGTTTTGGTATGATATAGGTGGTTGAATCTTCCTTGTAATAATGTGGAGAATGAATTGGATGAGTTTTCATGGTAATTGGGTAGTGTTTTGATGATTGGGGAAGGTTTTTTGAAGCTTTAATGGAGTTGGGAGAGTTTTGGAGAGAAGAAAGAGGTTTAAGGTTTAATAAATTCGGAATAATAAGCTTTAGATCTTCATATAGCCTTGAAACCCTTTATTTTCTCTCTCTGGCGGCTCGTGCGGACTACCCCTGCGGACCATGGGGTGTACCGCGGGGTACACCGCGACTCCTACGTCAAAATACCCGTGGTAGGACCCCGTGGCACGTGTTTGTGCGGTGCATGGCGCGGTATAGGGTCCGGCATACCGGACCCATCAGCTATTTTTTTCTTTTCTGTACACAACACGTGGCTCTACCCCGTGGCACGGGTTTTTACCTTGCGGTGCACCGTGGCTAAGGTTCGGTGTACCGCACGTGGCAAAAACCTCCCCATCAGCTAGATCTCGAAAAGTTATGCAGTTTAGGCTCAAAGATCACCTGATTTCGACCTCCGAGCGTAAAGATATGACTTGCCGAAGTTTCTGTCCGAAAATTTTTTTGCTCGCTTCCCTAACTCGATTTCTCCAATACCTAATCATCAAAAACACTAATACCTTCCTCAAATATGCAATATCAACTAAAATTAACTAATCTAAACATAAATTAAAAACTAAAAACGTAAAAACATAAAAGAAATTATGGGTTGTCTCCCGTACAGCACTTTTGTTTAACGTCTTTCAAAGTTAGACGTGTTACCTCGATTAAGGATGACGAAATTTCCACCCTTTGCCTTTAATTCCCACGAACTTTTCAGCTCGATTCTTTATAATCATGGATGGTGCCATCCAAGATTTCGTGGGAATAGGTGGTAACTCGATTTCATTTGTAGCACTACACTCCTCTACCAATCCATTCATCTCTTTAGCTTCGAATCTTCGTTTGTTAGAAAGAATGTCCTTCATGAATTGGCCGTATTTCGACATTCTTGTGAGAGCTTCTACAAACGGTATGCTGATTTTTAACTTGTTCACCATGTCAACGAACTTCTTAAATTCTAAGTAATTGTCCTTTCTGACACGTGACGGGAATGGTGGAGGAGGACATGTATTGGTTACCACTGGGCTCTCTTTCTTTTCTGGTGTCTTCTCTTGGACACTTTTTTGTTCAACTACCTCTTTGACCTTATCTTCTGTTGTTTTTTCTCCCCCCGTTGCTGGAATAGGGACTGGTTCTGGTTCTGGTCTTGGTGGAGGTAGTTGTTTTCCACTTCCTAATTCAGCTGTATGACAAACTTTGTTTTCTGGAGCAGTAGTATCACTTCGGAGTTGCCTTTCTGCAAGGATTTTAGTTTTTTCCACCATTTGTGACACTGCCTGCACCCTCTCCATAAGTGCATTCTGCGAGTTTTGGGGTTCTTGCTGGCGACTCTCTATATTTTCAATTGTTTGGATCAGTCGAGCCAAACTTGAATTCAAACTCGAAGGTTGCTCCTGTATGGGTTGCTGCATTAAACAAGAAAGTGGTTCTTGATAAGCTTCATTATAAATCGGCGATTCTTGATAGATAGGTTGTGGAGGATAGTAAGATTGTGGTCGTGGTTGATAATAATCATCATAATACTGGTTATTATGATAATATGTCTGTTGATTTCCGACCCCATTGTAACTCTGTGGGGGTTGATAGTCAGCGTAATTTCCTTGAGATTGATAATAACCATCATAATAATGGTCTCTTTGATAAGGCATGAAGGAAATTGAGGCTAGATTGTTTATGCAATGTCCCCACGAGTGATCTCTTGCTCCATAACTAGGACATGAAGGTGATGTATGTACTAGATTCCTCCGAGCTAGTTGTTGCGATTGCTCTCGTAGTTACTCAAGTTGTTGGCTTAACTCCTTGAGCTTTAGAGATTCCATCTTGTAATAGCTTCTTCAGGATCTAATAGCACGAAACCTTTATCTCTTAATAAATCTGCTCTCGCCTAGAAAAAATCTGTAAAGACAAAAACTAAAAAGAAAAGCGTAAAATAGAACTAACTAAAATAAAAGCACAAGATATTTGCACAAGACTAACGATGTAGTCCCCGGCAGCGGCGCCAAAAACTTGGTGTGGCCTAAGGTGTGATAAGATAATGATATAAATAAGTGCAAATACACACCCTAAACTAACACTATACTGCAAATATTACAGGACGTATGCAAGTTTTAATGATAAGAAGATTCGTTCCTCAGGGACTGACGAAAGTTAGAGAGAACTTATGCAAATTATCAAGTGCAGATATTAAAGATAGATAATAATACGCAAGTAGAAAGAAGACAAAGATAGATATTTATTTGGTTTTTGATAAGAAAACTAAACTACTAAATTAAAGACAGAAAATAAATAACAGGAAAGGAAAGAAGATAGTATGAAAGATATAACTTAGGTCTTACTAGTATGCACTAATCCTTCTAATTCTATCTATGAATCTAGTTAATAAGGGAGAATATTAGCTCTTGGTATACTTAGTCAGGATTCTAAATTCCCCAAGCTTAGACCTTGAGAGCGACTAAGGGGGCTACGTCACAACCAAGAAGTGATTTCAAATAGGGTTATCAAACGCCACTAAGGCCCTAAGCAAATACTGCAATCTTGGTGATACGGTGATTAAAATAAACCTTAATGACTATCTAGTTAGAAGTATGTTTTGTCAGAACTGCTATCGACACTAGACGTTATATGGTGGTTCAATAGTTAAACACCCAGTTACGGTGACCATCTAACTACTATTAAGGTAATCCTATACTCGTGCACTAGCAAGGAAAACAATCATTAAATCAAAACACATAATCAAATATAAAGTAAGTAGCTAATATCAGATTAAAACATATAATTCCCAAAGAAACTTAGATAGAAGAATTAGAATTCATAGTTTATACATTATGCAAAACCTAAGCTAATAGAATTAATTCATACAAAGAAAAGAAGAAGAAATAATTACAAAATAAGAGGTTGAAGGAGACATAGTTGTTGCCCAGCTCCTTCCAGACTTCTTCTCTCGTGTTGCAGCTTCCTCTTGGCCTTAAGGTCTGACCAAGGATGATTTTAGAGTGTTAAGAGGCTGTATTTATAGGTTATAGGAAGACCTAATTCGTTTCTTTAGAGATAACTTAAGTAATGGACTCCTGGCCCAACTCAAATTCGTAAGGAAAACACTGCTGCGTCGTTTTGAGTGTATCTTCTTCGTTATTCGTCGGATTTTGCTTCATAAGATACCAAAAGAATCGCAACAGAATTATCTTGACCCATTAGAAGGAAATTACCAAATTCGGCCTATTTTTTAGGTAAAAACACCAATCTTTAGACGTGTATGCAGAATCCCAGATTTAGGCAGCTTTTCCTTTTCCATCTTTTTAGCTTTTGTTTCCTTATCTCCAGTTACCATGCTAATCTCTTTCCATATCTTGTAGTCTTTGACTTGGACTCTAATTAATCTCCATAATTATCTTTAAAGATTCACACTAAATAAACAATTAAACCAATATGCTCTAAAAGTAATAATTCTACAAATCAAGACTCAAAATAGGAAAGTTCACTAAATTAAGCTAAGATCGACCTATAAACTAATAAATAAGCCTAAAATGATGTCTCTGAAGTATATTATATTATCACAAATGAGAAGACATCATTACCATGGACACAAATCCTCCTCTTCCAAGAATATCAACCCTCAATCTAGTTTCTGCATCAATACCTTGATAGAACATCGCTAATTGTAAAGATGGGGTGTAAACATGGAGTGGACATCTTGATAACTTATTTTGAAACCTTGTCCATTCTTATCCTACACTTTCATCATTCTCTTGGCGAGAACTTGCAAGCTGCATCTGATCTTTTAATCTCATACTCTTTGGATCAAAATGGTTAAAGAACGCAGCTTGGAGTTCATCCCAAGTTGTAACTGTATCTGATGGTTGTCTATCTAACCAATCACCAGCACATCAGGTCAAGAAAAACATAAACATATGGCAATACGTTGCTCGTGTGTACTGCCTAGAGTAATGTAGGAATCTCGAATCTGCAAATACTTCTGAATCGCTCTTACCGAATCTTAAATTGTTGCGCCATTTAGAGTCCATGCTTGCAAATTGACTGAGCATACCCTGATCGAGCCTGAATTTTGTAGCTTGGATCACTGGAGGACGATACCCTAATAGATGAACTCAAAAAGGTGCTCCCAGACCTGGGAGATCTTGTTCGCGACGTTGATTATTCCTGGGATTTCCTCCTTGTGGTGCTATTACCTGGGGATATGTATTTTTTTATTGTTGAGATTATCTTTCCCAAGTGGGACTAAGTTATAATCTATTTTAGACATGGCTTCTCTTTGTCTCTTTTATTATCTTTTCCATTTCTTGTATGCCCTGACTAATAATTCAGGATTCTCGAGCATACACTAGAGCCTGAAAGAGACTGAAACAAAGAGTAGACGTAAATCTGAAAAACAACTAAAATCTACTACACTAAAAACTAAAGATAAAATCTAAATAATTACAAGTCCCCGGCAGCGGCGCCAAAAAATTGTTGCTTGCTAGGGGGTGATAAAATAATGATAAATAAATATAAGAACTAAAACCCTAAACCAAACATGGAAACTCACTACAAGTATCACAAATCGTTTGCAAGTTTAGTGATGTCTCCTCATTTGTGATAGATTTATGTTAAGATGAGACATCATTTTTAGTGATTTAGAAGTCATAATAGTCGATTCTCTTGAGAAATAGTGCACTTTCCTATTTTGAGTCTTGATTTAGTGAATTATTATTTTTAGAGCATATTGGGTTTAATTGTTTATTTAGTGTGAAGCTTTAAAGATAATTATGGAGATTAATTAGAGTCCAAGTCAAAGACTACAACTTATGGAAAGAGATTAGAATGGTAATTGGAGATAAGGAAACAAAAACTAAAAATATGGAAAAGGAAAAGCTGCCTAAATCTGAGATTTTGCAGCAACACCTAAAGAAGTAGTGATAACTCTAAAAAGAAGTCGATTTTGGTAAATTCCTTTCATAGGGACGTATATAATTCGCTGAGGATTCTTTTGGTATATTATTGAGCAAAAACCGACCAACGAAGAAGATATGCTCAAAACAAGTCAGCAGAATTTATCTTTATTTCCATACGAATTTGAGTTGGGCTTGGAGTCCAGCACTTTGCTTCTCCCTCAAGAAAACGAATTAGGTCTTCTAAACACCTATAAAAACACCCTTATATCACTTGTAAATCACGCTAGCAATCCTTGCCTCATAGTAATTAGTTCTTAAGGTTTTATTCCTCCAATTTATTGTAGAGAGCAAGATGATGTCTTTTGTAATTTCTTTTAGTTTGTTTCCATCAGGTATGAACTAAACTCCCCATAGCTTGGGTTTTGCATCATGTATAATATATGAATTCTAATTCTTCTATCTAAGTTTCTTTGGGAATTTTATGTTTTAAATTGATATTAGCTGCTTACTCTTATATTTGTTTATGTGTTCTGATTTAATGACTGTTTTCCTTGCGGTGCGCAACGTTTAGGATTACCTTAATAATAGTTAGATGGTCACCTTAGCTGGGTGTTTAACTATTGAGCTACCACATAACGTCTAGTATCGATATTAGTCCTGACAAAACTGATTCTAACTAGATAGTCATTAGGGTATAATATAATCACCATATCACCAATTGAATGAATTGTTTGCTTAGGGCCTTAGTAGCATTTGATAACCCTATTCGAAACAGCTTCTTGGTTGTGCCGTAGCCCCCTTAGTCTCTCTCAAGGTCTAAGGAATGAGAATTTAGAATCCTGACTAAGTATAGAAGAGCTAATATTCTCCCTTATAAACTAGATCTTTAGAAAGAATTAGAAGGATTAGTGCATACTAGCAAAACCTAAGCTATATCTCTCATCTCATATTCTTCGTATTTTATTTTTTTGTCTTTTATTTTCTTATTAATTAATTATTTCGAATTCTATTTACTTTTATTTTCTGTCTTTAATTATTCACTTCTTACTCGTTATTCCTACCCACGTGATTAACACACTTAAGTCCCTGAGAACGAACTCAACTTATCAACTAAAACTTGCATACGTCCCGTAATACTTGCAGTAAGTACTGTGCCTGTCTAGGGTAAGAGTGCATAGTTTTCTAGACTTTATTTTATCTTATTTTTATCACACCCTAGGCGACACCAAGTTTTTGGCGCCGCTGTCGGGGACTTGTGTCTCGTTAGCGTGTGGGTTATCTATTTCAAGTAGTAGTTTTAATTAATTTTTTTATTTTCAGTTTTAGTTTTTATTTTTCCGGATTTACGCTTGTGGTTTGCTTTAGTCTTTTTCAGGATTCACAGTGTTTAATTCTTGGCCTCCTTTACCGGAGCCTGAGAGGAGCTTCAGAGTTTACAACAAACGTGTTCGTGAGGAGAGATCCTTGAGAAGAGTAATGGCAGCCCACCGAGATCCACCACTTGATGACCAACTTGGAGTAAATCCAAGAGGTCCACCACCACCACCACTTGTGGTGGACAACACGGTGTACAACTACCACAAGGAGGAGGTAATGGGCAAAACAATAATCAACAGAATCGAGTACAGCAAGACCTTCCTGGTCTTCATGTACCGTTCCATGTTCAACCAATCAGTTACCGTCCTCCAGAGATCCAGAATATTAAATTTAGACCCGATCCGGGTATGCTTAGTCAATTTCAAAGTTTTGGACTCTATAGTGGTACATCAATTCAAGATCTGGTAAGATCGATTCAGAAGTTCATGCAGCTTTGTGATGCCTATATTACTCCTGGCATTACACGCGAGCAACTGTATTGTCATATGTTTTCGTTCTTCTTGACCGGTAGAGCTAGCGAATGGCTAGAAAGACAACCACATAGGACAATTAATTCTTGGACAGAACTTCAAGCCGCGTTCTTTAACTGTTTTTATCCAAAGAGTATGAGACTCAAAGATCAAACCGAGCTTGCAAGATTTTGTCAAGAAGATGGAGAAACAGTAGGAGAGTCATGGACAAGGTTTCAACATAAATTAGCTAGATGTCCTCTCCATGGTTATACCCCTGCTCTACAACTTGCTATATTCTATGAAGGTCTTAATGATAAAGGTAGAGAGAAGGTGGATAACATTGGAAAAGGTAATTTTGTGTCCATAAATCATAATGAAGCTTCCGATGTCTTGGAAAATATTATTGAACAAGAAAGGAGTTGGCCTTCAACGCGAGCTCCTGTAGCAAAGACCCGAGGAACGCTTCGTTTAGATGCAGAAACTGCGAACTCAAGTCAAATATCCGCATTAGAAAATCAAATCAAAGAGCTGAAGTTAGAGATGCAAAAGAATTTAGCCGCAGCAAACGTTGTACAAGAAGCACAAGGTTGTCAACAATGTGGGGTTAATAATCATACATGGGAAGAGTGCGAATCAAATCCACAATCTGTGTACTTCATATCCAACCGAGGAGGCTATCAATGGGGTAACCGAAATCATCTGGGTATGCCGTACTCAAATCCACAAGGGGCCGCTAATCCTAGTCATTATCAACCGCGCCCCCAGAACAACTCTTTCCAACCGAGAGGTCAGTATCAAAATCAATATCAAAATAGACCTGCTCCCCCTCAACAACCTGTTCAAGATGCCTATACCGATTCGTTATATCAGAAAGCTTTACCTCATTATCCTCAAGAAGGATCAATGGACAATCAACAGATAATACAAGTCTTGAACCGTTTAACCACAAATATGAGCACTCAGGAAGAGAAAGTCCGAGGACAAGATGTCGCACTTCAGATTTTAGGTACTCAAGTAGAACAGTTAAACAAATTTCTAACAAATTTAATGGAACAGAAAGAAGTGAAGGCAATCGAAGGAGGTGATGACAATGTTGGGTTCGAAACTTGCAAGGCTATTTGCCTTGAAATTGAAGAAGAAAAAGAGGAAGTACCGCATGCTGCCGTTAGTGCCGTGGAAGTTCCGAGTACCGAAGAAGAACCAACCAAGTCTAGCCCCGTGTAATCTGACTGTTCTGAGGTTTATGTGGAGGACGATCAAGAAAAAGCCGAGTTTATACATCTACTGAGGAAGATGCAAGAGGAAATTCGATCGGTTATGGATTATCAAGCTGAGCTAGATAGAAAGAAGCCTCAAAGGAGGAATCAAAGAATGAAGATGAAGTTGCACCTGCTGTGCAAGAAGAGAAAGAAGAAGAGAAGCTGGAATCCCCACCTTTTGTTCAACCAGTGTCATCAACTATTCCTGATACAAATCCTAAAGATGACACTATGCTCAAGACATTTGTAGAGGCGTACAAACCTGAAAATATCAACGTCCAAATGCTTGAGATTATAAAGAAAGGACTTACACCGCAACAAGTTTTTACGCAAGTTATTCCTGAGAAAGAAGCGAGTGTAGAGATCCCAAGAGAGAAAGAGAGAATTTGAGAGTCTCAAGAAGAAGTGAACGAGCGCTACCAACAAAGCTTCAAGATCCGTGAAGTTTCAACCTTCCTATATGCTCAAGGTGAAAGCTATGTACGATATGGGTTCTGGTGTGAATCTTATGCCTAAGTCCGTGTTCGAGAGACTTGGACTTCAGAAATCAGAGAAAACTCCAGTGAAGTTGCAGTTCGCTGACAACTCAGTTAAAAGGACATGGGGAACAGTGGAGGACGTCTTAGTCCGTGCAGGTAATATCGCCATTCCCACTACCTTTGTTATACTTGAGTTTGATGCAGATAAGCAGGTTCCAACCATACTTGGACGACCCTTCATGGCCACAAGTCAAAGTTTCATCAACTTCCAAGAAGGGACCATTACCCTTCATGCAAAGAATGCATCCGAGACCTTCTATATCTTGGGTAAGAAACCAAGGAAGTTAGATCCCACCGTTCCTGTCATCCACAGCCTTTCACATCACAAAGTCCCTCCTGAGAAGATCCACTTAAAGCCTGTGGATACTGAGCCAAACATTGAGTTTGGGGTTGGCCATGAAGTTCTGTGGAAAGCTCACAAACGCGAGAATAGGCCACGAAGTTTCAAAGACTTGTGGATGGGACCATTCATTGTCACTAAGGTTGTTTCAGCCAAGGTGATAGAAATCCGACCCAAAACGGGGGTCAAGCGCAGATTAGTGGACGTTCATAGCCTAAATAGTTGTTGGGGAGGCTATATTCGCAAATCCTGATAGAGGTAACACGTCTAACTTTGAAAGACGTTAAATAAAAGTGTTGTACATGAGACAACCTGCAATTTTTTTTTAGTTTTTATGTCTTTTACGTTTTTAGTTTATGTTTAGTTTAGTTATTTTTAGTTGATATTGCATATTTGAGAAAGGTATTAGTGTTTTTGATGCTTAGGTATTGGAGAATCGAGTTAGGGAAGAAACAAAAAATTTCGGAAGGGATACACCATCGGTGCGGTATACCGCACCTCAGCCGCGGTGTACCACAGGAGGAAGAAACCCGTGCCACGGGGTGCTACCACGTGTTTTATGCCGAGGAGAGAAAAAAATGGAGCTGATAGGTCCGGTGAACCGGACCCTACACCGCGCCATGCACCGCACGTCCAAAACCCGTGCCACGGGGTGCTACCACGGGTATTTTGCCGAAGCAAAAAATTTTCGAGCTACAGAAGCTGCGGTATACCCATGCGGTGTACCCATGTACCGCTCCCATGCACCGCTCCGGGCCGCTGGAGAGAGAAAGTTGCGGGATTAAGCTTATAAAAGAGGTATAATGTCATTATTCCGAATTTAATAAACCTCAAGCCTCTTTCTCTTCTCCAAAACTCTCCCAACTCCATTAAAGCTCATAAAAATCTTCACCAATCATCAAAACACTACCCAATCATCAAGAAAAACACATCAAATCTTCTCTCTACATCATTACAAGAGAGATTCAAGCACTCAATCCTCACCAAATCCATCAAATTGAAGAATCAAGAGCTCAAATTTCACAAATTCATCCTACAATTTCTTAAATCCAAGCCTACCCATTAAAAATCCACCTCACCCACATAGAGATTCATCATCCATTCAATTTTCCTAAGCCAAATCAAGCTTGTTCAACCAAAAATTCACAAATTCAAATTTCAAGGGTTGCTAAAGCTTTTAGTTGGGGGTTTATTGAGGATTACTAATAGAAAAACAATATTAGCTAACAAGAGGGAGGTGAAGAAGAGCAAGGTATCAGATCCAATCAAGAAGAAATCAAATAACAAAGGTTCTAGTTCTAAATCAAAAGGGTAAAGACGATGTTGAAGATGGAGGTATAACTTTGTATGATCGTAATGGTAAAAAGCTTTACTTTTATGCAAAGGAGAAAACACAACTTCCACAAGGTCCTACACCCAAGGAGAAAGAGGAAGCTTCAAGGGCCCTGAAAGCTTATGCATAGAAACAATTGAAAGAAATACCTTTTGCTTATGAGAAAGTATTCAAGGAAGAAGTTGGTGAAGGATAATACAAGAGATTCTTAGAGCTTGGTGTGAAATTGGGTTGGTCTACTTTCATGGTAAGACGTTCTGAATTATGTCATGAGTTAGTTTTGGAATTCTATTTAGGCCTCTTTAGCCGAGATAGTAAAGGTTGTGTTCCGATTAGAGGAAAGCTAGTTCCTTTCACAGTTGATGAGATTAGAAACCACTTCAAGTCTAAGAAATTGAAAGGTTATTGCAAATTTGATGAAGCGGTTGCTAAAAAAAAATCTTTGATGAGGAATTACTTTTTGAGCATGTATTAGACAAGGATAAAGTGCAATCACATAAGGGAGAATTGAAGGCACCTTGGCCTTACAAATATCTTCAATCGGATGCGAGAATTTGGCACAATTTCCTTATTCCTAATGTCTTTGGAAACACATGAACTTTGGATGTGACTATGAAGAACGCTCTACTTTTGGATTGCATTTTGAGAGGAGAAGAAGTAGATGTGGCACAGTTGATCTATGAGGAGGTGATACGATTTTCGGTCTCTCCTAAATCGATTTATAATGTTAAATTTCCTACCATGATCACGTGTCTTGTGCGAAAAGCGAATGTAACATTGGGTGAAGAAGAGAAACTCAAATTTAAAGGGATTTATATTGATAATGCTTGGATTAAAGATATCTTTCGAAGAGCGGGTTCTACGCATGTCTTGAAAGAAGAAAAGGAGCAAAATTGGCAAGAGAAGATGGAGGAGCGTTTAACAAAAATTCGAAGCAGCTCAAACTTCCTTAGTCAACGATGTGGCACAAATCAATGCTAATCAAGTGCACATCATGAAACTCCTCGAGCAATTAACAAAAGGTCCAGCAAATCCAACCTTAGATATCAATGATGCGAGGCAATAAGCCTCAAGAGTATGTTCTCTTTCTTCCTTACCATTTCTATAAATGCGTTTATCTGCTAATTTTAATGTCTGTTTCGAGTCTTTTTCGAGTCGTGGGGACACGGCTCATTTTTGAGTTGGGGGTGTGGGGATTCGTTTTCTCTCATCTTCATTTTTCTGTTTTTAGGTAGAAATTAAAATTTTTGATACATGGGAATTAGATGTAGAGTGTGTTTAATAGCTTGAAAGCATAAGCTCGGTGAATTACTGATAGTAAGTAGTATGTTTATGAGCTATGTTATTTGTATGCTTTGAGTATTTGCAGGAAAACACACTTTGATAGTAAATAAAAGATTAGTGAGCAATGCGATAGAAAGTATGTTCGATCTCAGGGAACCTTGAGAAGTGTGTAGGCCGTGAGATCCAAGCTAGTTGACAAACTATTTGATGAAAGTGCTAAAGGTAAGAAAATAACAAAATTACATAGTGTATAAAGTGATCAAGGCGGTTCTTTCATATTTGAAGCCTTTGAAGCCTTTTTATACCTTCTCACCTTGTGATTTTAGATTTTATATGCTATATCCTTCTCAGCCCCGTCTAGCCTTTCTAAAGCCTTTTTATTGAAACACGTTATAAGCCATATCCCTTTAGATTATAGGACTTTTCCATATGACCCGCACTCGAATCGCGATGCATAGATAGTTGTTTTAGAGCTTGAGTTTGGGGTGGTGGGTCTACCATTATGGGAATTGTATTGGGTTTGGATTTTTGAGCTTATTAATTGTGCTTTCTGCTTTATATTGATGATGATTCACATATTTTTATTGTAACCCTTTGCCGGGGTAATAGTGAATGAAAAAGAAGCTACGGGCTAAATTTGCCAATAAGGGCATTAAAAGAAAAATATATATATATATATATATATATGAGAAAATTAGCGTGATATCTCAACATTAAAAGAGAGTCATAGCTTGAGAATTGATTTGAAAAGATTTAAATATATATATTCGGACCGGCAAAGTGGAATTTATATGTGAATATCATATGCTTTAATTGGGTTATTGGGGATGCTATATTATGCATCAAGGAATTCATTGGGTTGAGTGAGAAACGTTCTATGAGAGTAACTCAAGCTCTAGGGCGATTCATTGATGGCTAGTGAGGAGAGAGCCAAAAGTTCACTCAAAATTATCAAAATATACTATCATACCGTCCCTAAGCCTAAACTACAACCTTAAAGACCTTGTGATTCTTTGCTATGTAATTGAGAAGTGATTGAGCCATTACAGAGTAGTTGAGTGGATCTTTGAATACTAGTGAAGTTTGATGAACAATCTATAGCTTCCTTGGGGAACTGAGTAAAGTCTCAATCCTTCTTACATTGCGAAACTAATTTGATCTTGAATTCAAGTCGTGTTGACTGTGGATATGAGAAGTGTACATGTATGGAGTTTATGAATATTATTGCATGAAATTTTCTGAGTTGTTGCTTTAGGATTATTCTACATATTCTGCTATGTTCTTCCCAATGTGTTGAGAATTTTATAAGTGTGTATTTATAGACTTCCATTTGTTTTTATCTTTATTGTATCGGGACGATAAAACTTTGAGTTGGGGTTCTTGATGTCTCCTCATTTGTGATAGATTTATGTTAAGATGAGACATCATTTTTAGTGATTTAGAAGTCATAATAGTCAATTTTCTTGAGAAATAGTGCACTTTCCTATTTTGAGTCTTGATTTAGTGAATTATTATTTTTAGAGCATATTGGGTTTAATTGTTTATTTAGTGTGAAGCTTTAAAGATAATTATGGAGATTAATTAGAGTCCAAGTCAAAGACTGCAACTTATGGAAAGAGATTAATATGGTAATTGGAGATAAGGAAACAAAAGCTAAAAATATGGAAAAGGAAAAGCTGCCTAAATCTGATATTCTGCAGCAACGCCTAAAGAAGTGGTGATAACTTTAAAAAGAAGCCGATTTCGGTAAATTCCTGTCATAGGGACGTAGATAATTCGCTGAGGATTATTTTGGTATATTATGGAGCAAAAACCGACCAATAACGAAGAAGATATGCTCAAAACAAGTCAGCAGAATTTATCTTTATTTCCATACGAATTTCAGTTGGGCTTGGAGTCCACCACTTTGCTTCTCCCTCAAGAAAACGAATTAGGTCTTCTAAACAGCTATAAATACACTCTTATATCACTTGTAAATCATGCTAGCAATCCTTGCCTCATAGTAATTAGTTCTTAAGGTTTTATTCCTCTAGTTTATTGTAGAGAGCAAGATGATGTCTTATGTAATTTCTTTTAGTTTGTTTCCATCAGGTATGAACTAAACTCCCCATAGCTTGGGTTTTGCATCATGTATAATATATGAATTCTAATTCTTCTATCTAAGTTTCTTTGGGAATTATATGTTTTAAATTGATATTAGCTGCTTACTCTTATATTTGTTTATGTGTTTTGATTTAATGACTGTTTTCCTTGCGTTGCGCAACGTTTAGGATTACCTTAATAGTAGTTAGATGGTCACCTTAGCTGGGTGTTTAACTATTGAGCCACCACATAACGTCTAGTGTCGATATTTGTCTTGACAAAACTGATTCTAACTAGATAGTCATTAGGGTATAACTTAATCACTATATCACCAATTGAATGAATTGTTTGCTTAGGGCCTTGGTAGCGTTTGATAACCCTATTTGAAACAGCTTCTTAGTTGTGCCGTAGCCCCCTTAGTCGCTCTCAAGGTCTAAGGAATGAGAATTTAGAATCTTGACTAAGTATACAAGAGCTAATATTCTCCCTTATAAACTAGATCTTTAGAAAGAATTAGAAGGATTAGTGCATACTAGCAAAACCTAAGCTATATCTCTCATCTCATATTCTTCGTATTTTCTTTTATTGTCTTTTATTTTATTAGGTTAATTAATAATTTCGAATTCTATTTACTTTCATTTTCTGTCTTTAATTATTCACTTCTTACTCGTTATTCCTACCCACGTGATTAACACACTTAAGTCCCTGAGAACGAACTCAACTTATCAACTAAAACTTGCATACGTCCTGTAATACTTGCAGTAAGTATTGTGCCTGTCTAGGGTGAGAGTGCGTAGTTTTCTAGACTTTATTTTATCTTATTTTTATCACACCCTAGGCGACACCATTTAGATAATAAATAAGACTCGTTCTCAAGGACTTAGTATGTTAGAAATTAAGATTAGGAAAGAAAGCGTAGTAATGAATAGTTGCTTGAAATAAAGATAGTAAAATAAAGAGTATAATTGGAAAGATGATAATTAATTAAACTAAAAACTAATGCAAAAGCCCTAAACACTAAACCCTGCTCCTCCTTCTCTCTACTTTCTCTCACTAGGGTTTGTAGCTTTTTGGAGTAGTTTGATCGGGATTTGTCTTCTGTTGACTTCCGTTGACCATAATCTCTCCTCGATGGATCTCCGACCCCTTGGCCGGAGTTTGGCCGGAGATTGACTGGTGGTTGACCGTGGGGTTGACCGGAAAATTGATTTGCTTTTCTTCTTATTTTTCATTTTGATTTTAATTGGAATTAATTGCAGTATTTCTTCATTCGAAATCAATTGGAATTGATTGTTGTGTGTAAAGCTTAGGTGGAGCTGTTTTCAGCTTTTGTCGGCCATTAATAGGAGTAGTAACCCACGCGCTCAAGGTATTGGAAGCTGGGATACGCTGACTTGGTGATGTCTCCTCATTTGTGATAATAAAATCTATTTCTGAGACATCATTTTAGGCGTATTTATGAGTTATAGGTCGATTTTATCTTGAATTAGTACACTTTCCTATTTTGGGTCTTGAATTAATTAATTATTATTTTTAGAGCATATTGGGTTTAATTATTTGTTTAGTGTGAAGCTTTAGAGATATATGGTAATTAATTAAAGTCCAAGTTGGTTCAAAGAGCTAAAGGAAAGAAGATAAACATGGAAATTGAAGATAAGGAAGTAAAAGCTACAAACATGGAAAAGAAAAAGCTGCCTTAAATCTGGATTTCTGCATCTACGACCACAAATCAGCTTATATATTAAAATCGGTGAGGAATTTGGAGAAACGGTCAAGAGCAAAGTTAAATATCTTTCCGAGACGATGAATTTGGTATACTCATATGCGTTAAAAGGATAAGTCTTGAAGCTAATAGGACCAAAACAAAAGCGGGGCTGGTTGCATGTTTTTGGGCTACGGAATTTAGTTGGGCTAGGAGCCCATATTTACCTTTTCCTTCAAGAAAACGAATTAGGTCAACCTATACACTATAAATACAGCCTCTTAACACTAGAAAATCATCTTTGGTTAAACCTTAAGCCAAAGGAAGCTTACAACACAAGAAAAGAAGTCTAGAAGGAGCTGTTCATCATTAATGTCTTCTTCAACCTCTGAATTTGTAATTTCTTTCTTTTCTTCCATTAGTATGAACTAAATTTCTATTAGATTGAGTTTTGGCATATATGTATGAACCCTAGTTTTGGTTGACATCTATCTAATTTGGGAATTTTATGTTCTAAATTGAATTATTGTTTTTATTCTATGTTTATGTGTTTGGATTTATATTCTATGTTCTTGTGGAAGCGCGCCCATATAGAATTACCATCTAGTAGTTAGGTCACCATTGACAACGGTGTTTAATTACATGTTTAGCACATAACGTCTAGTATCTGGTTTAGTTCTGACAAATCAACCTAACTAGGTAATCACCATGGTTTAGTGTATTGCTATTTACCAATTGCAGGAACAGTTTGCTTAGGACTCCTTATTGACACAGGTAAATCCTATTTAAAACTACCTAGCGCAATTGGAACCGATTATTGAAATACTACATAATTCACCCTTACATGTTTAGAACGGCAAAACTAGTGGGGATTACATGTTATTGACTCAAGCTATATTCTCATACTACTTCTTCTCTTGCATTTAATTTTCTGTTTTTACTTTCTTAGTTTAATTTAGTTAATTGAAAACCAAATAAAAATCTATTTTTCTTTACTTTTTCTGCGTTTTATTTGTTCTAGCTTTTAATATTTGCACTTGATTATTGCATAAGATTCCCCTAACCTTCGTAGTCTCTGCGGAACGAATCTTACTTAATCATTAAAACTTGCATACGATCTGTATACTTGCAGAACCGTGCTCAGTTTAGGGTGTTTATTTGCATCTAATTAACATATCTTTTTATCACACCCTAGGCAACACCAAGTTTTTGGCGCCGCTGTCGGGGACTACATCGTTAGTCCTTGTGCATATATCTTGTGCTTTTATTTCAGTTAGTTCTATTTTACGCTTTTGTCTTTTAGTTTTTTTTATAGCTAGTTACAGATGGAGAATCCAAGGAGACTTGAGTTACCCATCGGATTTAGAGTGCAACCACGCGGAATTCGCGCTCCAGAAATCTAAGCCGCTAAATTTAAGCCTGATCCAGGGATGTTAACACAATTTGCAACTCATGGACTATTTAGCGGTGCTGCACAACAAGATCCGATCCGATATATTCAGAAATTCATGCAAATCTGTGATGCTTATATCGTAAGAGGAGCTACTAGGGAGCAGCTGTATTACGTGATGTTCCAGTTCTTCTTGGCTGGAGGTGCAAGCAATTGGTACGATACCCAATATCCTCATGTTATTCCAGATTGGGATAAGCTCCAAGCAAGATTCCTAGACCAGTTCTATCCGGTTAGTAGACGATTAAAAGATATGTTGGAGCTTGAACAATTTATACATGAAGATGGATAAAGTTTGGGAGAAGCATGGTTAAGATTTAATGAAAAGAAGGCGAGATGTCCATACCATAAATCATCGCCGGAATATTATGTAACCTTGTTCTGTGGAGGACTTGATAGCAAGTCAAGGGCAAAAGCAGATTCGTTAGGAAACAAAGGATTTGTGTTACTCGACCCTGAAGAAGCCGAAATTTGTATGGAGAGAATTCTTGAGAACGAGAGAAGTTGGCCAAGGAAACCAGAAAAAGAAGACACGTCAGAATCTCTGAAGCTTAATGAATTGGCCCAACAACTCGAAGAACTACAAGAACAAGCTCGAACAATTGCTCAGGTAAACTTAGTACGTACAATATTTTCGTGTCCTGGTTGTGGATCTAGAAATCATGTGTGGAAAAGATGTACGAATAATCCAGCCTCAGCTTCCGTTACATATCCTCAAGATAACTATTATTCTAATGGCTATACTTATCCTCAAGAAAGCTACGCTAATTATCAACAACCTCCACAACAAAGAAGTTGGGTCAGAAATCAAATGACTTATCATCAACCCCAACCTCAATCTTACTATCCACAACAACCTATATATCAAAAAGCGCCTATTGTTGAAAAAGTTTATCAAGAACCACCAAAACAATCAATGCAACTGGCAAAGAAAGAACAAACCTTGAGCTTGAATTCGAGTTTGGCTAAATTAATGCAAGCAATTGAAAACAACATGAGTCGTAGCCAATAGAAAATTCAAGCCCAGCAGAAGGTAATCAAGAAACTAGAGCATACTTTATCGCATATGGCAAGTACATTGCAAAATAGGCCGAAAGGGCAGCTTCCAAGTGATATTTTTGCTCCTCGAGATGATTCTTGTCATGCAGTTGAACTGCGAAGTGGAAAACAACTACCTCCACCAAGACCAGAAACGGAACCAATCCCTATTCCAAGAAAGGGGGGAGAAGAAACAACAGAAGATACTGTAGAAGAGGTAGTTGAACCAAAGGGTGTCCAAGCCAAGACATCTGAAAAACTGAAAAATCCAGTGGAACTTAATACACGCCCTCCACCACCATACACTTCACGTGTTAGAAAAAAGGACAATGACCTGGAATTCAAGAAGTTCATTGACATGTTGAGCAAGTTAGAGATTAATATGCCGTTTGTTGAAGCTCTCAAGAGAATGCCGAAATATCTAAAATTCATGAAGGACATTCTTTATAACAAACGAAGTTTAGAAACTGGGGAAACAAATGGGTTGCCAGAGGAGTGTAATTCTACAAATAAAATTGAGTTACCACAAGACACCCCTCTACCCACGAATTCTTGGATGGAACCATCCATGATTATGAAGAATCGAGCTGAAAGGTTCGTGGGAATTAGAGGAAAGGGGTGGAAATTTCGTCATTCTTAATCAAGTTAATTTTAGTTGAACGAGTTGGAGGAGTTTCGATATCTTGCCTAAGAAAATTCACGCCTCTACAAGGAGAAAAAAAGAAATGGCATGATAGGCGACTCCGTCCAAAGCATTTCGAGAGAGGACAAAAGGTTTTATTATACAACTCTCGATTTTCGAACTACCCAGGAAAGCTAAAATCCCGTTGGGGAGGACCTCACATTGTTACGAAAGTCACACCTCATGGAGCGATTGAAATTGAACATCCAACCGAGCAAAGGACATTCATGGTGAATGGACAGTGTTTGAAATGATACCATGACAGGGAAGACTTTGGACGAGAAGAGACGATCCATCTCGTAGAAAACTATTAGCCTAAGGTACACGTCTAACTCGAAGACGTTAAACAAAAGTGCTCTTGGGAGACACCCCTTGTTTTAATTGCTTTTTAGATTACTTTATTGCTTTGTAGTGTATAATTTTAAGTAGTGTATATTTTAATTGTGTTTATAAGCTAATAGGAGAGAAATTTAGTGTGTTATTGTGCGGGAAATGAGTTTGGGGTCAAAAGGACTTACTTGGGAAAAATTCGGTTCATTGACCGGTATGCCGGTGGGAAGACACGTGCCCATGGATTGGTGACTCGGGTTCATTGCTGAGAGGTCCCAAAAAGAAAAGCCAGGCACACCGCTATGCCGCTCAGGGCACCGGTATGCCGGCCAGAAGAGAAACACGTGGCCACGGGGTTCACGCCATGGGTTTTTTGACGGAGTTGCTCCTGGACGAAAAATAGCATCGGTATGCCAGTGAATATGGCCGGTAAGCCGGTGAAGCAAAAACACATGCCCACGGGTATTGTCTCAGGTTCATTGCCGAGAGGTCCAAGAAGAAAATACGTCCAGCACCGTTATGCCGCCTAAACGACCGGTATACCGGAGATAGGTCGGTTTTGAAGAGTTTTAATCCTATTTTACTTCTTACCTTATCAAACGTAGCCCTAGCCTCCTCTACACGAAATTTTCAGACCCAAACACTATATATAGACCTTGAATCTTGTACAAACCTCCACAATTAACACAACAACATCAATAATTCTCTCCTCCATCCTCCATAAACACAATTTCTTCATCAAATTCATCACACTAAACCATTAAACACCATCAAGAACATCAAGCTTTCAAGAATTCTTCCAAGATTCATCAAGAAACCTTTCTCTTTCATTAATTCCAAGCAACAACCTCAAGCTACACCAATTTCTCTTAAATTTTTAATTCATCCTTGGTATAACTTGAGTTGTGGGTAAATCAAACATGACTAATAGATCTGATGATATGGAATACAAGAGAAAGTGCACCATCCTTGGGAAGAATAAGAAATTGCATGGAGCCACCATTAAAAAGCCTATCAACCTTGATGAGGCTACTGAAGAATCAAAAGAAAAGGCACCAGCACAACCACTACCAAAGAAATTAACTGCTAGAATGTCTGTACCAGTAAGGCCTTTGAAAAAGATAAAGATTATTGAGCAAGGTTCTTCTACTTCTTCCTCTTAAATTTATCATGATATTCCCCCATGGGCTCTTAAATTACAACATGAAGTTGAACGTTTACAAGAAGAAAACAGAGAACTTTGGGTGGAAATTACACAGATTAATTCACGGCAGGAAGATATAACAATGGACTGGGATATTGATAATTATTCTTCTCCATCTTCTTCTTCGGAGGAGAACATAATGGATCTCTATGGCCAGCCAAGTAAGCCACTCCAATCCTCATTCTTAATATCTTGTATGCATTAGGTAGTTTAGTTATTTTTAATTTTTAATTTTATTTCGTTCTTGAGTCTTTTTCGAGTCGTGGGGACACAAATCACTTTTGAGTTGGGGGTGGAGATTCGTTGTCCTCATCTTCTTTTCGTTTTTGCATAAAATTTAAATTTTTTTAGGTTGAATTAAGGCAGAGAATATGTTTGAATGTACCTATTTGAGCATGATTTAATTAGGTCAATGATAGTAAGTAGGATGTTTTTGAAAGATGTCATAAATATGTTTAGCATGCATGCATGAAAATAGGAAATAAAAGATAGAAAAGTTAATGAGCAATGCTAAGAATTCACGTTGAAACTTAGGGAGAGTTATTTGGTGTGTATAACGTGAGGTTTGAAATTAGTTGAAATCACGCTTATCTATGAACTAGTAATGATAAAGTAACAAAATTCAGTAGTTAGAAAAAGGAATAAGGCAGTTCTTTCATGTTAAAACCACTTGAAGCCTTTTATACTTTCTCACCCTTTTATTGATTATTGTTATTATTTAACGTCTTAGCCCCTCTGAGCTTTTCTAAAGCCTTTTATTGGAACACATTATAATCCATACCCTTAGTTTGTAGGACTTATCTATATGACCCGCACTCGAATCGCAAAACCTAAAACAAGTCGTTTTTAGAGCTTGAGTTTGGGGTGGTGGGTTTCATCATTATGGAATATTGGTATTTGAGAATTATATTTGTGATTTTATTGATGATGAAAAAGTTATTATTGTAACCCTTTGCCGGGGTAATAGTGAATGGAAAAGAAGCTACGAGCTAAATTTGCCAACAAGGGCATAAAAAGAAATATATATATATATATATATATATGTATATATGAAAAAATAGTGTGATATCTCGAACATTAAAAAGAGAATCATAGCTATACAAAAGAGAAATTGATATGAAAAGAAAATATATATTCGGACCGGCAAAGTGGAATTTGTATATCATCACAAAGGGTTTTAATTGGGATTTATTGGGGATGCACATAAAATGCATCAATAAATTGAGTTGAGTGGGAACATCTTCGAGTGAAACTCAAGTTCTAGGGCGATTCGTTGATGGCTAGTGAGGAGAGAGCCAAAAGCTCACTTTTCATTTGTCCAAATATACCACACCGTCCCTAAGCCAAGTTATGACCAAAGACCTTAGGATTTCTAGCTGCTTGGTGGAGAAACAATTGAGCTATTAGGTAGTAGGTAAGTGGACCATTAGATGCTATATTAAGACCTATGAACAACCTATAGCCATTAACATGAACTAAGTTATCATCCTCTCCTTCTGGCACTGCAAAATTAATCTTGACTTGAATTTATGGATTTTTGATTATGTGTATATTAAGCGTACTTGTTCATTAATTCTTGAGCATTACTACATGAGACTTTTTAGATACTATACTCTAGGGTCATTCATTATGTCCTGTTCTTATTCTCCTCCAACTTCTTCTTCTTGTTTATATGACTACCCTTATGTTCTTTACTTTTATTGTATCGGGACGATACAACTTTGAGTTGGGGGTCTTGATGTCTCCTCATTTGTGATAATAAAATCTATTTCTAATACATCATTTTAGGCTTATTTATTAGTTTATAGGTCGATTTTAGCTTGAATTAGTACACTTTCCTATTTTGGGTCTTGAATTAATCAATTATTATTTTTAGAGCATATTGGGTTTAATTATTTATTTAGTGTGAAGCTTTAGAGATATATGGTAATTAATTAGAGTCCAAGTTGGTTCAAAGAGCTAAAGGAAAGAAGATAAACATGAAAATTGAAGATAAAGAAGTCAAAACTAAAAACATGGAAAAGGAAAAGCTGCCTTAAATCTGAATTTTTGCACCTATGACCACAAATCAGCTTATATCTTAAAATCGGTGAGGAATTTGGAGAAACGGTCAAGAGAAAAGTTAAATATCTTTCCGAGACGATGAATTTGGTATACTCATACGCGTCAAACGGATAAGTATTGAAGCTACTAGGACCAAACCAAAAGCGGGGCTGATTGCATGTTTTGGGTTACAAATTTGAGTTGGGCTAGGAGCCCATATTTACCTTTTCCTTCAAGAAAACGAATTAGGTCACCTTATACACTATAAATACATCCTCTTAAAACTAGAAAATCATCCTTGGTTAAACCTTAAGCCAAGTGGAAGCTTACAACACAAGAAAAGAAGTCTGGAAGGAGCTATTCATCATGAATGTCTTCTTCAACCTCTAAATTTGTTATTTCTTTCTTTTCTTCCATTAGAATGAACTAAATTTCTATTAGCTTGAGTTTTATCATTTATCTATGAACCCTAGTTTTGTTTGACATCTATCTAACTTGGTAATTTTATGTTTTAAATTGAATTATTGTTTTTATTCTCTGTTTATGTGTTTGGATTTATATTCTGTGTTCTTGTGGAAGCTCGCCCATATAGAATTACCATCTAGTAGTTAGGTCACCATTTAAAACGGTGTTTAATTACATGTTTAGCACACAACGTCTAGTATCCGGTTTAGATCTGACAAATAAACCTAACTAGATAATCACCATGATTTAGTGTATTGCTATTTACCAATTGCAGGAACAGTTTGATTAGGACTTCTTATTGACATAGGTAAATCCTATTTAAAACTACCTAGCGCAATTGGAACCGATTATTGAAATACTACATAATTCACCCTTACATGTTTAGAACGGAAAAACTAGTGGGGATTACATGCTATTGACTCAAGCTATATTCTCATACTACTTCTTCTCTTGCATTTAATTTTCTGTCTTTACTTTCTTAGTTTAATTTAGTTAATTGAAAACCAAATAAAAATCTATTTGTCTTTACTTTTTCTGCGTTTTATTTGTTCTAGCTTTTAATATTTGCACTTGATTATTGCATAAGATTCCCCTAACCTTCGTAGTCTCTGCGGAACGAATGTTACTTAATCATTAAAACTTGCATACGATCTGTATACTTGCAGAACCGTGCTCAGTTTAGGGTGTTTATTTGCATCTAATTAACATATCTTTTTATCACACCCTAGGCAACACCACTTGGACCTCACTGAAAACAGAGTGGATTTGTTTCTTTGATTAAGCACTCATTAGGATAAATCGTGATATAATCAACATTTTTTTTTTCATAAAAATCTTTCTCAAAATCTGAAGATTAAACAGGAATTGCTAATGAGTTTTTTTGCAAAATCTCGTTCAATTCTTAACCAATTTAGGTGATTCTTTTTTTTTGGATTCCTAATTTGACTCTTCACCTATGGCGCCTCGAAAGAAAACAATAATCAATAATGTCAAGGAAAGCATTGAAATAAATGAAGGTATTGTGAAGTATGTTCCAGTTACACCAGTTATTAAGGTTAGCAACAATATCTCTGCCTCCAAGCGTGCTTCTGGAATAAGCTTAATGGAAAATATCATTGAGGAGGGTAATGAATATGATGTTAGTGTAAAGTATAGTGGGATTTGGAGTGAGGAGAAGGTGTTCGATGAAAGTACTAAGAAGAACACTGAGGTGGAAACAGGGGTTTCGATGGACCAAAGCATAGCCAACTCTAGTGGATGTACCAAGTCTCATCTTGCTACTGAGTGTACAGTAGTAGAGGGGAATAATGGCCGAGATGATTCCCTATCTGAGGGTGAGGCTCTGAAGGGTTTTAAGAGATCAAGTCTTGCTATAGTCCACAAAGAGGGTAACTCCATTCATGGGATAGAATAAATTCCTCTATCTGATGAAAGTGCTCTCTTGGGAGAAGCTAATGCTCTGAATAAGGATAATGAGGTAAAGAAAGTTGAAAACAGTAATGAAATAAAGGGTGTTTGGACTGAATTGTTTAATAAGAATGTTGATCAAGATCTTAAACTCAAGTTATTCCCTCGTGGATTTGTTGATAAGGAGCTCATAGTGAAGCCTCCAAGAAACATTGTTAAGGATGGAGTTCAAGTATGGAATAATTGTCTAGTTGGTCAATTCTTTGGTGAGGCTCTTGCTTATCATATGGTTAGGAGTATGGTTAATGCACAATGGAAGAATAGTGGTCCTATTGAGATAAAATCCACTGATATGGATGTTTACCTTTTCAATTTTTAGAATGAGAAAGTTTGTAACAAAATTCTTGAGCAAGTTTGACATATTGGTGGAAGAATCATGATACTAAGAAAGTTGGGTCCAATATGAAGTTTGAGAAACTAAACATGACTAAAGTACCTCTTTGTGCAAAATAAGAAGAGTTCCTTTGCAATTATGGGCAAATGATGGCCTAAGTTACATATGTAGTGCTCTTGGAATACCAATTCATATTGATCCTATAACTAAGTCAAGAAACCAATTGAGTTTTGCTAGAGCCTATGATGAGGTTGATATGACTAAGGAGCTTGTTAAGAAGGTGAAAGTTGATCTTGAAGAGGATGCAATGCATGAGGTTAATGTGTACTATGAGTGGCTTCCTCCAAGATGTTCAAGTTGCAAGGTACTTGGGCATAATGATACTAATTGTGGCAAAACTAAGAAGGAAACTATAAAGGAGAAACCAAAGACTCAAGATCAGCCTAAAGTTCAAACTAAGACTAAGGAATGGAGAGTTGTGCAAAAAAAGAAAGAAGGATAATGAAGTTCATAGTCCTAAAGATACTATCACAACAAAAAATCCAACAAGAAATGTGGTAATCACTAGTGCTAAAAGTAGAGAAAAAACTCCTTATACACCAAAGAGTAGGACCCAAAATTCTGACCTTTTTGTTGGTAGATTGAGTAATTCTTTTTGTGCTCTAAACATGGCTAATGGAAATCTTGAGGATGCTCTAAACTCGTTTATGGGAAGTACCCATAGGTAAGGAGAACCCCTTGACCTTAATGATTGTTATCTCTTGGAATGTTAGAGGCTTGAACTTGAGCCTCAAACAAAAAAGAAGTTGTTCATGTTATACAAGATAAAAGATTTGATATTGTTGGTTTATTGGAAACTAAAATGACTATACAAAGCTATAATAAGTTCAATACTATATATCTTAAGAATTGGGGTTCCATTACTAATCATGATAAAGATATTAGAGGCAGGATTTGTATCAAATGGAATAGGAATACTATTGAAGTTAAGTGTCTTAATTCTTTTAGTCAAGCTATGCTCCTTGAGGTTTATTTTATATATATATATAACAAGAAAAATTTCAACTGTGTCATGGTTTATGCTGAGAATGATGATATTGATGAAAGTCTTAATCTTTGGAATACTCTTACTGATTGGATGGTTAATATTGATTCCTCCCCTTGTATTAATGGTGGGGATTTCAATGAGATCATTAAAGTTTAGGAAATAATGGGATGTAATTGTTTACACAAGAGCTGTGAAGACTTTGAGGATTGTATTAAAGATAATGGGATGGTGGAACATCCAAGCCAGGGGTGCTATTATGCTTGGAAAAATAGGAGAATTGATAGGTTTATATCTATTAAAACTGATAGGATCTTTATTAATGATGCTTGGTTTAGAACTTTCAAATATTACCTTTATGTGGAGCCTTCTGGAATTTCTGATCACTCTAATCTCATTCTCACTATTCAGTTAAGTACTAATAATAAAACTTCATCTTTTAAATTTTTTAACATTTGGACATCTCATGATCAATTTATACCTTTGATTAATAAGGTGTGGAAAAATAAATTTGAAGGCAGTTCAATGTTTCGGGTTGTGAACAAGCTTAAGGAAGTAAAGAAGGCTCTCAAATCTTTTAATAGGAAGTATTTTCATCACTATGTTGAGGAGACTGTTAAGCTTAAAGAGGAGCTTGAGAGAATCCAGCTCAGAGTCATGAATGGTGATAAAGCTGAGCTTGAACTTGAAAGAGAGATTTGAGATAATCGCATTCATCTCTTAACCATCCAAGAGGAGATGCTTAAACAACAATCCAAAGTTACTTGGACTCAAAAGAATTATTGTAGTACTGCTCTTTATCACAAGAGCATTAAAGCAAGGATCACACACAATCAAGTTTCTTTTATTGTTACTGAAAGTGGGAGTGTATTGGTTGAAGAGGATGCAATTCACAATAAATTTATTAACTACTACACTAGCTTAATTGGTACTAAATACACTCAAGAGGAAAGTATTACTTCTGACTGCCTTAGGAAGCTTATTAACAAGTCTATTGACCATGATGTTGCTAAGAGTATTGTGAGAGATATAACTAACAAGGAGGTGAAAAATGTTATTTTCTCTATTGATAATTTGAAATCTACTGGTCCAAATGGTTTTTCTAGTTCTTTTTTCAAGAGTACATGGGGTATTATTGGTAATGATATATGCAATGCAATCAAGGAGACATTCAAGAATGGATAGATTCTGGAAAAAAATGTTACAAGTCTTGTTCTCATACCTAAAGTGAAGAATCCTAAATCTGTCAAGAGCTTCAGACCTATTGCTTGTTGCAACATTCTATACAAAGCTATTTCAAAAATTATTGCTAATAGGATGAAGATTGTCTTGAGAGTCTCATTTCAAAGAATCAGGCTGCTTTTGTTGGTGGAAGAAGCATAGCTGAAAACATCTTGGTAGCTCAAAGTGTGGTAGCTAGTTATGATAGAAAAGACTTGACTAAAAGTTGTACACTTAATCTTGATATTTAAAAAGCTTTTGACACAATTAATTGGAGGTATCTTCTTAATTTTCTTCACATAATGGGATTTCATGAGAAATTCATCACATGGATTTATATGTGCATCTCTACACCTATTTTTTCACTTTGTATTAATGGTAGTGTTAGTGGTTTTTTCAAAGGAGAAAGAGGGTTGAGGCAATGAGACCCCCTTTCACCTTACTTATTTGTCATATGTATGCTAGGTTTCACTGCCACTCTAGACAAGGTAACTCAGAATAAGAGCTTCACTTTTCATCCTAATTGTTCAAGAATTAAGCGTCACTTAATATTTGCTGATGATTTCTTAATCTTCTTTAATGGGGACAAATCTTCTGCTACTAGACTGAACCAAGGGCTTGACCTTTTCTCTAGACTTTCTGGTCTCAAAATCAGTCCAGAAAAGAGTGAGCTTTACATAGGGGGTGTAATAATGAGCTTCATAAAGAGATTAGTTGTATTCTTAATGTTAAGAGAGGAAAGCTGCTTGTTAGATACCTTGGTGCCCCTTTTTAACCACTAAAGGACCTAATAGTTTAATGTGTAATGCTCTTATCAATAATATTGTTGGTAGTTTTGAGAGTTGGCTGCATAGGTTTCTCACTTTTGTAGGTAAACTCCATCTCATAAAGAGTGTTCTTCAAAGCAAGGCTAGGTATTGGTGTAATGTACTATTTCTTCCTATAGGGGTAATTCACAAGATTAAGTTTCTTTTAATTAGGTTCTTATGGAAGGGAAACACTAATAACTATCATGGAGCCAAGGTTTCGTGGGAGGATCATTGTCAAAGTAAGGAGAATGGGGTCTTGGAATTCCAAATCTTCTTCAAATCAATCAAGTTACTATCCTTAAAGCTTTTTGGAGAATCTATGGTAACAAGGATAACATTTGGTCATAATGGGTCTATTCTAATTGGCTTAGGAATAAAAGTATTTGGAGTATTGTTTATGATAGTAAATTGCCTTAGACTTGGAGAGCAATGCTTAATGTGGGGTACATTGCTTTTGATTATATTGAGCATATTGAGGGTAATGGTAAGAAGACTTATATGCTATTGATGTCTCCCTATTTGTTCTAATTCTTAGCCCATTGGAGACATCCTTTTAGGTGAATAAATGACTGATTTGATAGGCTTTTAGGCTTATTTGATCATATTGCACTTTCTCCCCTTGGAAATTAACTATTTGCAGAATCTGAGCTTTTGTCCCTAAATTTGACTATTTTTAATGCAAAGTTAATAGGTTCTTGAAAGACCAATCCAAGGAGAAAAAGTGAGAATAAAGTCTTAGTGTATTTTAGAGTGTTAGGAATGATTTTGAGTCGATTTTCTATTTTTAGAGTACACTTTCCTATTTCGATTTCATGATTTATTGATTTATTCTTTTTAAGCATATGCGGTTTAATTATTTATTTAATGTGAAGCTTTAAAAGATAAATGGTAATTACTTAGAGGCCAAGTCAAGATAAAGATGAAAGGAAAGAAGATTTACATGGAAATAAGAAGATTTGGTAAAGATTTATTCAAAGGAGGAAAAGATAAAGCTGCCTTTTGAAATCTGAAATCCAGCCACGTTTTAGGAATTAAATCATAATTAAAGATTGGCATGGATTCTGGACGAATGGTCTGCACCAATAGAAAGAGCTTTCCAAGACAAGCAGTTTCATATATTGGAACTTCTCAAACGGATAAATATTGAAAAAGATATGACCAAATCAAATCAGCAGAATCTTATCTTTTAGAGCTACGAATTTAAGAGTCTTTGCCTTGTCTTCCACTCCAAGTAATTCGACCTAGGGTCTTCCAACACCTATAAATACACCCCTTAGACCTCATTATTCAGGACCTCTCACAATTCAATATATACATCTTTAGAGAGAGAGTCAGACACTTCAGAGAATAAACAAGAGGCTTAAGGTTTTCAAGTCAGAGCAAGAAGGAGAGAAGAAGCTAGAAGCTGGAGGAATCCTGTTCTTCCAACCATAGTCATTCTACCCTTTAGGTTTTTCATTTATCTTTTGTATTTGAACATGAATTCCTTTTATTTAATGTTAGTTTTTAATTCCATCATGAGCTAAATTTCTTTATACTTGAGAATCGCATAAAAGGGATGAACCTTAATTAATGTTTTCTATGTTTTAAATTTGGGATTGTTTAGATTTAAATTGAATTGAGTTTTAGGTATTAAATATTACTTTGTTTTCATTACTAATTCTTTTAGGAACAACTAGAATTAGCTGTTAGTATTTGGGCTATTCCATATAGTGGCGTATGGATCATCCGACAGGGGGGTTTGAATACAGATCTTGGTAATACCCGTGTAATGTCCGTTATTGACCGACAGGCTTAACTAGTTACATAGCCAAAGAGGTAAAATCTTATCATCTGAAAAGCCATATTCGACCATACAGGTGTTTATGATACTTTAGGATAGCTTCTAGGTCCACCCGACAGGGGGCTAGGAGATATTAGAGTCCCGACTAATATTATAATTCCAATTCTGCCCTTAGACATAGCATAGATTATATTGATTAAGTGGATTCCTTTGCGAGGATCAAGTATATCTCTCTTATCTGAAGTTAGTCGTTATTTGCTTTATTTCTTTTCTGTTTATTTAATCTTTAGTCTTTATTTTATTGCATCTTTTAATTTACAAAAACCAAACAAAAATTATTATCTTTTATTTTCTGTTTAGCAATTATCTCTACTATCTGATTAATATTTGGGTTGAACCTAATCCGTCCCTGAGAACGAACTTGATTATCATATATTACTTGGGACAACCGTACACTTGCGGTTAAGTGGTTCCTCTATTGTACTTTATTTTATAACAACCCAGGACCCACCAAGTTTTTGGCGCCGCTGCCGGGGACGGTAGCGTGAGACCCCGGTGTTAATCTTTAGTAGTTTTAATTATTTATTTATTTTTCCAGATTTACGCTTGGTTTTTTTTTTTGTTGTACAGATTTTTATTCAGGTAATTCTCAAGAGTTTTATTGAAGATGTATAGAGGACATTACCCGGATCCCGATCCATATGACTATTGGGAAGACTCTTCGGACAACAACAATGGGGTAGAAACTTCTACCAACAATCTTATCAATACCCGCAAGAGCAGGATTGGAACAACCAATGGATCAGGAATAATCAACAACAATCATCATATCACTATCCCCAGGAGCAAGGATGGAACAACCAATGGGTTGGAAACATTCAACAACCTCCACCTCATCACTATCAGCAAGAAATTGACAATGAGATACGTTCTAAACTCCAGCGCATAGTAGAAGAAACAAACGCCACCGTTGCACGCTTGCAACAGATGGCTGAAGAATGGGGTAGTATGTCTTATGAAGATTCCACTCCCCCGAGGGATGGAAGAGATCAACTGGAAGAAGTAGTTGAGGAGGAGGTGTTGAAGGAAGATATTAGTGATAGTGATATGACCATCATGCCGGTTATAAAAGAAGACCACCATGTGGTTGACAATGTTATTAGCATGGTGGAAGAAGGAGTAGCAATGAAAATCCTAGAAATTGAAGCTGAGATTGCTATTCCTATGGTGCGTGCACAAGATCATGATATAGAACACAAACAAGAAAAAGAGGTGATCGAGATTCAGATTCATCAAGAATATGATGAAGTAATAGTGGAAGATTGGGTTGAAAGCGAAGACGAATGTGAAGTGGTTGAGAAATCAATTGAAGAGTTAAAGCTTCATAATAAAAGAGAAATCGAATTCCCACCACAAAAAGTTCACCAATCACTATCTCCACCGCAAATCATTATTAGAGATAAAAAATCGGAATCACCTTTATTACTAAAAATGATCAATAGGTGCTACGCAAGAAAGGTGCTACACCGCGAGAGTAAAGCGGCAAGGAGGAGAACCTACCCACCACACTTTAAAGAGGAACGCGAGATTGAAGAGATTAAAAATGAGCTTATACCGTTGAGGACGGTCATCTACTATCGTGTGGTGAAGAATACGTTTCGTCATGAAAGTAAGAAGGCGAAACGGAGATACTACCCTCCCCCTTTCAGAGATCGATTGAATAAAAATTTAAGGGGGAAGGTTCTGAAGCTTACATGCCACGGACGAGGCGAATTCAAGCGGAGGAGAACCGCAAGGGCCTCATTACCATCTTCATGGAAGGTAACGCGTCGAACTTAAAGACGTAATAAACAAAAGTGCTTCTTGGGAGACAACCCATGTTTAATTTTTCTTTAAGTTTTTAAATTCCAAGTGTATAATTCTAAGTTAAGTGTCAAGTTTTAGTGTCTACTTTTAAAAGAAATGAGAAAGGTAGTGTGTTATTGGTGCAGGAATCGAGTTTGGGGTGCTAGGAAGTGCAAAAAGAAAATTTTGGAGGCTGGCGCGGACTACCCCCGCGGTGTACCCCCTATACCGCAGCGATGTACCGCGCCCAAAAAACCCATACCACGGGTACGCACCACGGGTCTTATCCAGAAGCAAGAAAAAAAAACGAAGCTGATTGCCGCGGTGCACCGCGCCCTATACCGCACGCCTAAAACGCGTGCCACGGGGTATGTACCGCGGGTTTTTTGACGGAGAACGTGCGGACTACCCCATGCACCGCACGACAAAACCCGTGCCACGGGGTGCTAGCACGGGGTCAAGACAGAAGCGAAAAAAATTCAATAGCTGTTGCGCACGGTGTACCCCGCGGACTACCCATGCACCGCAGGGATGCACCGCGCCAGGCGGTTTGTGAAGAGTCCAAAGCCCAGTCAACTTCTTACCTCAAGGAGATAAACCCTAGCCTCTTCCACACGAATTTTCCAGCTCCTAACCCTATAAAAACACCTTGTAGCTTGATTAAACCTCCACAACAAACACATTAACATCATTAAATCTCTCCTCCACCCTCCATAAACATAACCTCTCCATCAAATTCATCACAAAACACCATTAAACACAATCAAGATCATCAAGCTTTCAAGAGTTCTTCCAAGATTCATCAAGAAAACAACTTCCTTCATCTAATCCAAGCAAGAAACTCAAGCTATACCAAGTTTTCTTAACTTTATTCTATCCTTGGTATAAACTTGAGTTTGGGTTCAATTCAACCATGACAAACAGAACAGATGCTTTGGATTACAAGAGGAGGTGTTATATCCTAGGGAAGAACAAGAATTTGCCTGGTTCTACACTTGAAAAGGCCATCAATCTTGATGAGCCTACTGAAGAAACACAAGAAGAAAAGGCACTTGTACCACCACAACACGGGAAATTAACAGCAAGGATGAGGGTATCATCAAAGCCTGAAGACAAGCTACAGTTTCAAGTTCAAGGTTCTTCTTCCTCTCAAACTAACTCTGGTATTCCTCCATGGGCTCGCAATTTGCAACAAGAATTCGAACTTTTACGATTAGACATCGGAGCACTTTGGAAGGAAATTACACAGATTAAGTCAACATTGGAAGAGGTAACTTTGTTCATGGATATTGATAATTATACTCCCCCTTTGGAGGAGGACACTATGGATCTTCATGGCCAGGTACCCCGTTCTAATCCTTCTTCTTAATTGATGGTAGGCACTAGTTAGGTAGTTTTAGTTTAATTTTATTGCTTTATTGAGTCTTTTTCGAGTCGTGGGGACACGACTCACTTTTGAGTTTGGGGTGGGGTTCGTTGCCTCATCCCAATTTTTTGTGTTTTACATACTTTCAATAAAATTAATCTTAGGGGTGCATGACTGTAGAGAATTTTAAATGCTCCCATCAAGCATGCTTTTTATGAATTAATGATAGAAAATAGTTGACTTTAGGAGTTAGTGTAAACTGAACTTTGATTGCATGCAAGTATGAGATAATTGATAGGAAAAATTAATGAACAATGCAAAAGAAGTAAACTTGTGCTTAAGGATAATGGGTGGTTTGTAGAACGTGAGATCTAAATGAGTAGAGAACCCACTTAGGTATGAACTAGAGACAAGTTGTGTAGATAGGAAGATGATAGAGGCAGTTCTTTGTTACCCTTTGAATCCTTTTTGGCCTTCTATCCCTGAATTAATTTTATCCTTCTTAGCCAAATTTCTAGCCTTTAAGCCTTTCTTTTGTCGCCACATTATAAGCCAATATCCCTTTAGATTGTTAGGCATGACCATATGACCCGCACTTGAATCACGATCCTGAGACTTCCTGTCTTGAGCTTGAGTTTGGGGTGGTGGGTCCACTATATGGGAATTTACATTGGGTTGGGATTTTTGAGCTTATCAATGATGCTTTGTGCTATATTTTGATGATGATTCACAAGTTATTTGTATTATAACCCTTTGCCGGGGTAATAGTGAATGGAAAAGAAGCTTCGAGCTCAAGTTATGAATAGGCATAACTATGAAAAATAGCATGATATCTCAACATCATAAAGAGAGTCATAGCTATAAGAAAAGAAAAGAAAAAAACGAATGATTTGAAAAGATTATATATTCGGACCGACAAAGTGGAAATTCTTAGGTGAATCATCCTTAGTGCTTGTTGGGTTAATTTGGGGACGCTAATTAAGCGCGTCAATTGGGTTGAGTGAGAACGTAATTTGAGTGTAAACTCAAGCTCTTGGACAGTTGTTGATGGTAAGTGAGGAGAGAGCCAAAAGCTCACTTCAAATTTACCAAATATACATACCATACCGTCCTTCAGCTTACGCTAAAACCGTAAAGACCTCGTGATTCCTAGATGCACAGTGAGTTAATAGGGATTATTCTAAGTGGAACATTCAACACAAGTAAGGATCGAGGAACACCCTATAGCCACCATCTTGAGATAAGTAATAAGCGTAACCTTCTAGCATTGTGAAATTAATTTTGGGATTGATATTGTTTTGTATTTGATTTTGAATGATAAGTATATGTGTATATTAATTCCTAGATTAGACTATATGAAATTTGTTTCAAGTTTTGCTTTGGGATTATTTTCTTGATTCTACCTTCTGCGTTCACCTAAAAGATCCTTTGTTTTTATTTTACTTTGTCGGGACGACAAAGATTTGAGTTTGGGGTCTTGATGTCTCCCTATTTGTTCTAATTCTTAGCCCATTGGAGACATCCTTTTAGGTGAATATATTACTGATTTGATAGACTTTTAGGCTTATTTGATCATATTGCACTTTCTCCCCTTGGAAATTAACTATTTGCAGAATCTGAGCTTTTGTGCCTAAATTTGACTATTTTTAATGCAAAGTTAATAGGTTCTTGAAAGACCAATCCAAGGAGAAAAAGTGAGAATAAAGTCTTAGTGTATTTTAGAGTGTTAGGAATGATTTTGAGTTGAGTTTCTATTTTTAGAGTACACTTTCCTATTTCGATTTCTTGATTTATTGATTTATTCTTTTTAAGCATATGCGGTTTAATTATTTATTTAATGTGAAGCTTTAAAAGATAAATGGTAATTACTTAGAGGCCAAGTCAAGATAAAGATGAAAGGAAAGAAGATTTACATGGAAATAAGAAGATTTGGTAAAGATTTATTCAAAGGAGGAAAAGATAAAGCTGCCTTTTGAAATCTGAAATCCAGCCACGTTTTAGGAATTAAATCATAATTAAAGATTGGCATGGATTCTGGACGAATGGTCTGCACCAATAGAAAGAGCTTTCCAAGACAAGCAATTTCATATATTGGAACTTCTCAAACGGATAAGTATTGAAAAAGATATGACCAAATCAAATCAGCAGAATCTTATCTTTTAGAGCTACGAATTTAAGAGTCTTTGCCTTGTCTTCCACTCCAAGTAATTCGACCTAGGGTCTTCCAACACCTATAAATACACCCCTTAGACCTCATTATTCAGGACCTCTCACAATTCATTCAATATATACATCTTTAGAGAGAGAGTCAGACACTTCAGAGAATAAACAAGAGGCTTAAGGTTTTCAAGTCAGAGCAAGAAGGAGAGAAGAAGCTAGAAGCTGGAGGAATCCTGTTCTTCCAACCATAGTCATTCTACCCTTTAGGTTTTTCATTTATCTTTTGTATTTGAACATGAATTCCTTTTATTTAATGTTAGTTTTTAATTCCATCATGAGCTAAATTTCTTTATACTTGAGAATCGCATAAAAGGGATGAACCTTAATTAATGTTTTCTATGTTTTGAATTTGGGATTGTTTAGATTTAAATTGAATTGAGTTTTAGGTATTGGATATTACTTTGTTTTCATTACTAATTCTTTTAGAAACAACTAGAATTAGCTGTTAGTATTTGGGCTATTCCATATAGTGGCGTATGGATCATCCGACAGGGGGGTTTGAATACAGATCTAGGTAATACCCGTGTAATGTCCGTTATTAACCGACAGGCTTAACTAGTTACATAGCCAAAGAGGTAAAATCTTATCATCCGAAAAGCCATATTCGACCGTACAGGTGTTTATGATACTTTAGGATAGCTTCTAGGTCCACCCGACAGGGGGCTAGGAGATATTAGAGTCCCGACTAATATTATAATTCCAATTCTGCCCTTAGACATAGCATAGATTATATTGATTAACTGGATTCCTTTGCCAGGATCAAGTATATCTCTCTTATCTGAAGTTAGTCGTTATTTGCTTTATTTCTTTTCTGTTTATTTAATCTTTAGTCTTTATTTTATTTGCATCTTTTAATTTACAAAAACCAAACAATAATTATCATCTTTTATTTTCTGTTTAGCAATTATCTCTACTATCTGATTAATATTTGGGTTGAACCTAATCCGTCCCTGAGAACGAACTTGATTATCATATATTACTTAGGACAACCGTACACTTGCGGTTAAGTGGTTCCTCTATTTTGCACTTTATTTTATAACACCCTAGGACCCAGCGGCTATCTGACAATTGTATAAGGCTAAAAGTGTGAGAGAGATTTGTGATCAAGATGATGCTATTTCATTAGGGAATTATAACATAAACAGGAAGGTGGATGAGTATTATGCTAGCAAAAGATGGAGGCTTCCTCGCAATCTTAACAAGTTTCTTGATTTAGTAAAGGATATGGTGCTTAATGATAGAGAGGGTATTATTAAATGGGGTGATAATTGCTTTAAGACTTCTAAAATTATGTGTAATCTTAATCCTCCTAATTTGAAAACTAAGTGGTTTTGTGTTGTATGGCATAAATGGAGTATTACCAAGCATAAATTTTGTGATTGGCTGATTCGTAAAGATCGATTAAGTACTAAATATAGACTTAGTGAAACGGGTATGGATGTTGATAAGTTTTGCTCTCTTTATCACGAAGATTTGAGTCAAGTGACCACCTTTTTGTTACTTGTAGATTCACTGCCTTGGCTTGGGAAGATCTTTGCGCATTATGAGAAGGTGGAAGCTTCATGGTGTGATTAAAAATGGAGAACAAGAGGAGCATGGAGGCTAGCTTGGAGCTTGGACCTAGATGTAGTGCTTCCTCATTTGAAGGGATTAGCTATTGTAGGAAGATTTCCCTCATTGGATTATTGCCTTATTGGGAAGGTTTCTTACTTAGGAAAGGTTCCTATGTTAGATTTATTCCTTGATTAGAGGTTTGTATTTTGTCTTAGAAATTATTGTATATGTTTTCAATTGCTATCTATGGTTGTATAGGTTGTTTGTTTTCTTAGCAGTGGTTGTATATGGTTTCTTTTTCTAGCCATACTTGTTTTTTAGTCAAAAACAAGTAGGGGTTTAATTTGTACCTATCGTATTGTGGATATAAAATGGTTTGTTGATAAAAAAACTAATGCAAAATAAATTAAATATGAAAGAATTAGATGAGAGATGTAGCTCAGGTTTGCGAATATGCACTTATCCTTATATTTCTTCTACTAGTTATAAGAATGATTAAAGCTCTTAGAGTAAGTAATCAGGATTCTATATTCCTCCTAACCCCATTCCCGGTGGACTTATGTTGTGACCTAACAATTACTAGGGGACTTGGGTAACGGGACCCTGCGCAATGATTGGTTGTTAATCTCATACCCTAGTGACTATCTAGTTAGGCAAGCCCGTCAGGATCACTACCACACACTAGAAGTTTATGTTGGGTTTCTACAGTTGGACACCCCTTCCGGGTGACCTCCAACTGCTATGGTAATCCTATACTCGTGGACTAGCAAGAACTACCGTTAATACATCAAACCACATACAAAACTATAAAGGTTACGAAGCTAAATCAATGTAAAAATGTTTTTCCCAAACAAACTTAGATAGAAGAAAATAGAAAGAAGGCTGATAGCTAGCCTTAGTCTGCACCAGCTGAAGAAAGGAGCTTTGGAAGCTTACCTTATTATTATGAAAAGGGGAATCAAAGATTATACATATGCAAAACCCAAGCTATACGAAATTTAGTTCATGCTAATAAGAAATAAAATAAACTAAAACAAAGATAAATATTGTCAACTTGCTTCTCCTTATGTTGCTACTTAATACTATGAACTAATAATTAAGCAAGAACATGTTTACAATATTAAGAGGGTGTATTTATAGGTGTTTTCTAACCCTACATCAATATCTTTGAGTGGAAGGCAAGTAATTGGAGTCCAAGACCAATTCAAATTCGTTTCCTAAATTATAGAACAAGATAAACATTGTTGCTTGTTTGATAATATCTCCTTCGTTATTGGGCTAAATTTAAGAATACTTTATATCAAAATGACAGTAGCTGAAAAATCTATCTGACATTATAAAGGCCCTTACAAAATCGCAGCTAATTTTTAGTTATCTTCACTTTAGTGGACGTCACTACAGATTTGGCAGATTTAATTGGTAGCTTTTCCTTTCCTAACTCGACTCTGTTTCCTTTTATCTCATGATTTCTCCTGGATCTTTTTTTCTTAACACGTTGACATTGATTTGGTCTCTAGATATTTCCATAAACCTTAAGATTAACACACAAATTATAAAATATATGCTCTAAAAGTAATAAATCTCCAAATCAAGACACAAATTAAGAAATTATTTAATAACGGGTAAAATCCCTAAGCAATTAGTCAAATACACCTAAAATGATGTCTCAAAACTATATTAATATATCACAAATATGGAGACATCAAGATCATAGGTACATGTTTGATACAAGGTTCCAAGATGAGAAGAAAAAGTTAAAAACTCAAGATAAACCCCAAGTCAAGGCGGAATTCGAACCTAGAGTCACTTTAGGAAGTTGGAGCGTTTGCAGGAGAAATCCTAAACTCCCTAGTGTTTTGGAACTATGAGATATCGTTTTAATATTTGGACCCGGTTCCTTTTGGTTAAGAAGAAGCTTGAAGTCAATGTCATGTGGGAAGTGACCGAAGTCAATACGTATTTAAGATGAAGAAGTTATGCCATTTACTTCCACAGTGACCCGAATTCTATTAAGTAAAAACGGGTTGGACTCTTATAAACCTAATTAAGTTAGACAAAGGGGGACCAAACATATTTTAGATCATATATAAGTAATAGCAACCACCTTTTCATTATCTTCAACACAATTCATTATCCATCAGCGGAGAACGCATTTTTACAAGGGAAACTAGAGAAGAATGGTTGGAGAGGGTAAAAGAAGGGTTTGTCCATAAACCCAATGATTCTTCCTAAATGGTTCATCATTTCATCTCGTCCCAGACATTAACTTCTATTTATTTTTTCTTTTGAATATGATTTTGTCTTTAGTTTTTATTTCTTTTAGTATGAACGATACCCTCATTGCTTGAAGTTGCTTATGTAGGAACTTATGCTTAGCTGGTTAATTGAATTATTCGAGAATGATTTGATTATTTTTCCATCGACTATGAGTTTATTTTAATAATACCTATGCTCTAGCCAAGTAGTGGGTAGCTTTTGTAATTGAGCTTTCACCTGGTAGGGGGGTTTGGTTGCGGACATAGCGTATAGGCACCTAGTGTGCGGTATTGAACCGGGAGATCTTTCCCAACTAGGTAGTCATTAGGGTTAGAACTTCAATCAATTGAACTCATTTATAGGGTCACGCAGGAGGGGTCTCTAATGATAAAAGATAGCATTATTAACTACTGATAGAAGTTAGAAGGATTGTATAATCCCGGCTAATGCAAAATTCACCAACTCGCACTTATCAATAATACCATTAACTTAGCGGCATAGGTAATTACTAGCAATTCCTCAAGCAACCTTCTCTTCTGTTAGTTCATCTTTTATTTTATTTACTTTACTTAGTTATTCACTTTAACTCTTAATTTAATCTTATCTTTATTTTTTTAGTTGTTAATCACTGAAAATCAAATAAACATTTAATTATTTAAGTCTTTGGAGTCTACTTATTCATAATGCAAGCTTTACACATTTACACTATTGGAAGCATAGTCATCGAAATTGATTACCCCTGTGGAGAACGATATAACCCCACTTATCAATCTATAACTTGTCAACAATTTGTATGCTTTCTAGAAGTCACCTTCTCCGGTGTTGATTTATTACATCACACCTGAGGGGCGAACAAGTTTTTGGCGCCGCTGCCAGGTATTATAGTATTAGATTTTTGTGTAGAAGTGTCTACTTTGTTTTTGGTTTTACGTGTTTTTCTTTTTTTGTCTCTTCAAATGTTGACAAATTTTGTGTATGCTCTCGAATCCTGAGAATACTACGAGACCAAACAAAGAGAGAAAGAACGAGAAAAGCGCAAATAGTAATGGCTAATCTTGACCCACTGTCTGGATTTGAGATTAATGAGAATCAAGTGAACCCACCATTAGTAGCCCATCCACTTGAGGGTGTTCACGACAATGTTCAACAAGGAGAAAACTCGAATGGAGTTAATCCACCAAATGGAGCTAATCATCAAACGCAAGGCATCCCTGAGTTGGGAGTGTCTTTCAGTGTTCAACCTTTAGGAATTCGCCCTCCAGCTATTCAAGCCACACGGATGAAGCACGATATGGGTATACGTTAAATAAATTTCTTAACTATGGGAAGATAGTGGAGCTTCCCACCAAGATTCGTTACGTGCTATTCAGAACTTCATGTAGATTTGTGACGCCTACATTACTCAAGGTGTTACAAGGGATCAAATGTACTGCTTTTTCTTAACTGGTGGTTTGAGTGAGTGGCTAGATATACAACCATCTGAGACAATGCCTAATTGAGATGCACTTCAAGCAAGTTTTTTCGAAGGTTACTATCCAAAAAATATGAGGATAAAAGGCCAAGTTGATCTTGCATATTTCAACGAAGCCGATTATGAGACCTTATGGGAGACATAAACCAAATTTCAGAAACAGATGGAAAAATTCACTCTTCATGGGTACACCCCTTTGATGCAGCTCTCTATGTTCTATAAAGGGCTAGATGGAAGTGAAAGATTATGAGCTAACAATCTCGGTGGTGGTGGTTTTGTGTCAATCGATCCTATTTAGGCCGCACAAGCAATGCAAAAAATTATTGATACTAACATAAGTTGGCCAATCACGCGAGCACAGAGAGATCTTTTACATGTCAATAGCGAGACTGCATTGGATTCAAAGTTTTCTACACAATTAAATCAAATGAAACAGTTGGATATGGTCGTGAAGGAAGGATTCCAAAATAAACAAAAAGAAGTGGAAGTTGTACAAGGATCCTTTGGGTGTTCTAATTGTGGTGCTAATGAACATGCTTGGGAGGAGCGTCAAGGCAACCCAAAATCCATGGTGTTCATATATAATCGAGGTAACCACTATGCTTGTTGACATGACTACATGCAACCTAATTGCAATGATTTCAGATTCCAATGGTCAAATCCCCCAATAGGGCGGCAAATCAAGGAAATTATCAACAATGTCCCAAGGACAAATTTTCAACCAAGACCTCAAAATCAATTCAAAGGAGGCCAAAATCCCATTCAAGATGCCTATTTTGAGAGTCTCTCTCAAAAAGAATTTCCCGAGTATCCACAAGAAGGTACCTCAAATGCTCTTGCAAAAACTTTAAGTTTATTAATGATGACTCAAGAGAATTTGAAATCCAATCAAGAGGTGTGGAAGTCCAACAATGATAGAATAAATGAACACTCTGCGACATTAACAATGCTTGAAAATCAGTTATGGGTGAGTTGGAGGTCGAAAGAGATGACAAAGAGAACAAAAACACAATCAAGTTCAAGGGAGATGGCCAAGAATCAAGACAAAGTACAGGGTAAAACCAAGAGGAAGACAAGTGAAAATTGTGATAATTTTGGGAAGTAGAAAAAGGGTAATTTGAGTCAAATTAAGATTCCTATACATGTAAAGAGTGAAGATTCTAGGCGTTATTAAAATCACCAAAACAAAGATTCCTGGATTAATACCTTAACACAAGAGAGTATTCAAACAGGAAGCTAGAGAAGGTGAGTACAAAAGATTTTCTGGTGAATGCGAGTGATTGATTGTGATGGAACACATTAGTAGGAAAGTGAATTTGAGTATTGGTGATACGAGAAGCTTAAAGAACTTCATCCTACTTTGGGTATTGATCAGGCAAGGAAAGACCCTCGAGGGTCTTTTTTTTTCTTCCTTCTCATTTTATTATTTGTAATATATGTGTGATGTCTCCATATTTGTGATATATTAATCTATACTTGAGACATCATTTTAAGAATATTTAGTATTTAATTTTGGGATTTTTTCTCATTTATTACTACATTACACTTTCTTGTCTAGTTTTAGGTGTTTTGAAATTTCGTGAGCTTTTGAGCGTAATTTGTGTGTTATTTTTGTAGCATTTAGATATATGGAAGCTATTACACCTACAGAAACTAAGTGCCCGTTTGGGATTGATTATTTTAAAGTTAAAAGTGCTTTTCGATTAAAATTAAATTATTTGTAAAAAAATATTTAAAAATATTTAGACATCTAAAATCACTTTAAGTGATTATTTTAATAATCACATATCTATTGCTTTTCATAGAAGTGATTTTAAAGTTCTAAAGTGTTTTTATGGATCTAAAATCACTTCAAGTGATTATTTTAAAAAACAATCCCAAACGGGCTCTAATTTTAAGTGGAAAGTAAATGAAATCCCTTAGTAAATGTCAAAAAGGAAGAGTTTAAATGTATTTGGAAAGTAAAGAAGTTTCCAAAACTACAGATATATCCACTAATTAAATATTTGCAGAATTTCGTTCAGGAATTAAGAGGATCCTTTTATATGAGGAGATAGATATTTCAATTTTCGTCATTTCCATGTAAAGAACATTAAATTTCTATAAGTAACGAAGAAGTTATGACCAAATCAATATCTGCAAAGGTTTATCCTATCCTACAAGTTAGGAATACGAATTTTGTTAAGATCGGGATACCCTAACTTGGGGAATACGCCATATTTCGACCAAAGGCCTATATATATTCATTCCTACCTTATATAAATTATCCTTGGTCAGTCCTTAATCATCTAAAGACCAAGAGAAAGCTTACATCAAGAGAAGAGAAGACAAGAAGGTGTTGGACACTATTCATGTCATTCAACCCTTCAACTTTGTAATTTATTTTCTTTCTTTCTCTAGTATGAACTAATTCTATTTAGATTGGGATTAGCATAAGGGCTTGAACCCTAGACTTGTTTTATATATAATTTAATTTGGGATGTCCTTTTACATTTAATTGAAATTACTAGTGTTATCTGTATTGTCTGTAGTTCTTGCGATGGCCAACATATAGGATTATCATAGTAGTTATATGGTCACCCAGAAGGGGTGTCTAATTATTGAAATGCCATATAAACGTCTAGTGTGTGGTAGTGATCTTGACGGGCTTGCCTAACTAGATAGTCACTAGGGTTTTAGATTAACCACCTATCATTGTGCAGGGTCCCTTACCCAAGTCCCCTGGTAATTGATAGGTCGCCACCTAAGTCCACCCGGAAGGGGGTTAGGAGGAATATAGAATCCTGGCTATTGCATATCACATAATTCTCCCTTACATAAATATGTCATAACACAAGGCTAGTGGGGATTACTTGCTATATCTTGAGCTAAACTCGCATACTACTTCTTCTTCCTATTTATTGTCCTGGCTGTATTTTATTTAGTTGATTGTTTAGACTCATAAAACCAAACAAATATTTTAGAGTCTTTTAGCGTATTATTCTTCTAACTTCTTTTATTTTCACTTTATATTTACATGAGTCCTAAGCTAACTTTCGTAGTCCCTGCGAACGAATCTTACATATCATAAAACTTGCATATGATCTGTGATACTTGCAGTGAGTAACGTGATTGGGTAGGGTGATAGTTCGCATCATTATTTATCATTATCTTATCACACCCTACCAACCACCAAGTTTTTTTCGCTGCTTCCAGGGACTACATCGTTAGTCCTAATGTTTTTATTTAGTGTTTTAATTTTAGTTAGTTCTATTTTACGCTTTTGTTTTTATTTTTCTTTTTCAGGTTATTCAGATGGAAAGTCCGAGAAATCTGAATCTTCCCATCTCATTCAGAGCGCGACCTAGAGGAATCTGCACTCCTGAAATCCAAGCCGCTAAATTCAGGCATAATTGAACAATTTTCGAGTTATGGTCGATTTAATTGTGTCGCACATCCGGATCCGGTTTGTTATATTTAGAAAATTATGCAGACCTGTGATGCCTACATCTTCAAAAGGTGTCACATAGGAACATATGTACTACGTTGTGTTCCAATTCTTTTTGACTGGAAGTGCATGCGATTGGTATGACTACCAACACCCTTATTCAATTCCAGATTGGGATAAACTCCAAGCAAATTTCCTAGATCGATTCTATCTAATCAGTAGATGTTTAAAATACATGTTGGAGTTAGAACAATTTATGCAAGAAGATGGGGAAAGTGTTGGTGAATCATGGTTACGTTTCAACGAAAAGAAAGTGAGGTGTACATTCCACGTATCCTCGCCTGAATATCAATTAACCATGTTCTATGGAGGACTCTCCAGCGAGTCCAAGGAAAAGGTAAATAACTTTGGGGATGGAAGTTTCGTGTTATTAGATCCAGAAGATGCTCGTAACACCATGGAAAAAGTTATTGAAATCGAAAGAATTTGGCCATTAGAAATAATTGAAGAAGATTCCTTAAAGGTATTAATTATCGAAGAATTAAGCCAACAACTCAAAGAATTAGAAGCACAATCAAGTTTAGAGAATGGTTTCGTAGCCCAGGTGAGTCAGATAAACACAATACCTCCATGTCCTGGTTGTGGAGGAAAGTTGTCATTCGTGGGATAATTTCATTAACAATCCAGCTTCGATTTCCTTCGTATCTCATCAAAGAGTCCATTATTTGAATGAAACTTATCATACTCTAGGAAGTCATGCTATTATTACTCCCCACAAAATCAGAGTTGGGTCAAAAATCAAGGTAACTATTATCAAACTCGACCTCAAAACTATTATCAAGCTCAACCACAACCAATATATCAACAAATTCCAAAGTATTGGAGATCAAGCTCCACATTACAATTCATATTCAACGCAACAAGCCACATATGATCAAACTTCACCACAACCTTCAGTTAATAGTTTGGAACAAAGTATAGACAAATTCACGGAGACTATGAAGGAGAGCATGAAGATGAGTCAACAAAGATTTAAATAACAAGATAGGGTTATAAAGCAACTCGAGTATCAGTTGTCACAAATCGCTAGTTCCATACAAACCAGGACAAAAGGGAAACTTCCAAGCGATACTATAAATCCTCAAGATGATGCTTGTCATGTGGTTGAATTAAAAAGCGAAAAACAATTACCTCCACCCAGAGTGGAAGAAACAGAACAACCAAAAGAACCAACCCCTATTCCTGAAGAGGTGGATGAACCAACAGTTGAAGATAGAATTGAATAGGTAATTTAACCAAATAGTGTCCCTACAGAGAATACACTAGAAAAGAAGAAAAGTTTAGTGGAAAAAAGACACCTCTTCCACCACCATTCCCATCACGTGTCAAAAATAAGAACAATGAAAAAAATTCAAGAAGTTCCTTGACATGGTGAGAAAATTAGATATCAACATACCGCTTGTAAAAGATCTCAAAAAATTGCCAAAATATCTTGAATTCATGAAGGACAATCTTTCTAACGAACAAAGTTTAGAAACTGGGGAGATGATTGGATTACCAGAGGAGTGTAGTGATATATATCAAAGCAAGTTGCCCCCAAAGTTACAAGATCCGAGAAGTTTTACAATCCCCATAGCCATTGCTGAAGGATAGACCGGGAAAGATTTATCTGATTTAGGCACGAGTATCAATCTCATGCCAAACTCCCTGTTCAAAAAGCTCAACATATGAGAGGTAGTACCTACTTTTGGGGTATCACAAATGGAGGATCCCTCTCCCAACCGGTAGGTAAAATTGAAGATGTTTTAGTAAAAGCTGGTAGTTTTATACTTCCTTTTGATTTTATTATGCTTGACTACAACGTGGATAAGAATGTCCCCATCATCTTGGGTAGACCATTCTTAGCCACGGGGCATACACTAATAGATGTTGAGAATGGTAACTTGATCATGAGGGTCCAAGAAAAACAGGTGAGATTCAATGTGTTTAAGGCTATTAAATATCCAGATACGAAAGATGAGTATTTTAAAATAGATGTCATGAGCAAAATTACGCAAGAGGTTTTCAATGAATCAAGCTCCGATGACACCTTAACAGTAGCCTTAACACTTGAATCACCAGATGTATATGACGAGTTAGCCGCAGAAGTGGATGCTCTAGATTCAGATGACGGTAGACCAAATGCAAGAATTCTTGAACAACTCTGAGAGGCATGAGACATTGAACAAATAAAGAAACCATCAAAAATATGCCCTCATATCCTTGAGGAAAAACCCACTTCCTACTCATTTGAGATATGCGTATTTAGGTATGAACAAAACTTTGCTTGTCACTATTTTTGCTAACCTTTCAGGTCCTCAAGAAGATAAGTTACTAAGTGTACTTCGAGCAAATTAAGAGGCAATTGAGTGGACTATAGATATAAAGGGGATTAGTCATACCATTTTCCAACACAAAATCATTCTTGAAGATGAAGGAGGGCGTTCTATAGAGGGACAAAGAAAACTTATGCCAGCAATGAAAGAGGTGGTAAGAAAAGAAGTGACAAGTTGTTAGATCCCGGTATTATCTTTCCGATCTCGAGTAGTTAGTGGGTGAGTCCAGTGCAATGTGTTCTAAAAAAAGGAGGTATCACTACCATCCTTAATGATAAAAACTAATCCATTCCATCAAGAACATTTGTGTAGTGGAGAGTATGCATGGATTACTACCCTTTACCATTCATAGATCAGACGTTAGCCAAGCTTGCAGGGAGATAGTACTCTACTTCCTTGACGGCTATTCAAGCTATAATTAGGTTTGTGTAGATCCCATTGATCAACAAAAAACAACTTTCACTTGTCCGTTTGGAACCTTTGCCTATAGAAGGATGTCGTTTAGGTTATGCAATGCACCTGCCATGTTCCAAAGACGTATGATGGCTATATATTGGGAGAAGTTTTATGGATGACTTTTCGGTATTTGGAGATAGTTTTGACGAGTGACATACCAATCTTGAAAATGTACTCATGTGACGTAAAGATACAGATTTTGTTCTTAAGTGGGAAAAATGCCACTTCATGGTTCACAAAGGAATTGTGTTGGGACATAAAGTTTTGAGTGCAGGTTTGGAGGTTGATCGTGCTAAGATTGAAGTTATAATAACCTTATCGCCTCTCGTTTCTGTTAAAGGAGTCAGAAGTTTCTTAGGTCATGCAGGATTTTACCAAAGATGTATTAAAGATTTCTCATAAACCGCCAAACTGCTTTGTGCTTTACTTGAGAAGGATACTCCATTCAATTTTAACGACGCGTGCCTTGAAGCGTTTTACGATCAGATAGAAACTCTTCTCCACATCAATTGTCATACTTCCATATTCGTACGCTCTATTCAAAATTATGTGTGATGCAAGTGATCATGCAACGTGTGTTGTATTAGAACAAATAAAAGAGAAGATATTCCACAAAATATATTATACAAGTAAGACCTTTACAGCTGCCAAATTGAACTATACAGTGACAGAGAAAGAATTATTAGTCGTAGTATATGCTTTCGATAAGTTTCGTTCCTAACTGCTTGGGATGAAAACTATCGTATACACGGATATTCAGTAATAAAGTATCTTATAGAGAAAAAGGACGCAAAGCCGCGTCTTATTAGATGGGTATCATCTGTACAAGAATTTGACATATATATTCGAGAACGAAAAGGGTGCGAGTATCAAGTAGCTGATGATTTATCCAGGCTAGAAGGATCTAAAGTCAACACAGGACCAAAATCAGTCAAAGAGGTATTCTTTGATGAAAAACTTTTTACTATCAAAGATGTATTTGTTCCTTGGTATGCAGATATAGTTAACCTCATAGTAAGTGGTGTATTCCCTATAGATTTCAATCCACAACAACAAAAGATGGTAATCCATCGAGCAAGACAATCATTTTATGATGAGCCCTACCTCTTTAAAGTTTGTAGTGACCAAGTCAATAGAAGATGTTTTTATGAATGCAAAACAAGGAAAATCATTGCAAGCTTCCATGGTTCACTATATGGTGGGGCGATAGAAACGTAGCAAAAAATTTAAAATCCGGATTCTATTGGCCTACCCTACAAGAAGATTGTCACCCGTTCGTCTAGACTTGTCAAAGATGCCTATTCACTGGCAACATATCGAAAAGAGACGAGATGCCACTCAATAACGTGTTAGAAGTAGAAATTTGTGATGTTTGGGGTATAGATATCATGGGACCTTTCATCTCTTCCCACGGTAATCTTTATATTTTTCTAGTAGTAGATTATGTGTCAAAGTGGGTAGAAGCAGTGGCAACACCAAAGAAAAATTCTAAGACAGTCATTTCGTTCCTTAAGTCAAATATCTTTTCAAGACATGGTACACCACGGGTTCTCATTAGCGATAAAGGTACCCACTTCATAAATTTTCAGTTAAGAGTTTCCCTTCATAAATTGTGGGTGAGACACCGCACTTCAACAGGTTATCATCCCCAAACTAATGGTCAAGACGAGGTCTCTAACCGAGACATTAAATCTGTCCTAGAGAAGACCATGAACAAAACGAGGAAGTACTGGGGTCCCAAAAGCTAGATGATGCTCTCTGGGCTTACAGAAGAGCATTTAAAACACCAATTGGGACATCTCCATACTGCATGGTCTACGGCAAATCATGTAATCTTCCTATAGAGATTGAATCTCGTGCTTCCTAGGGTATTAAAGATCTAAACCTGAACGTAGAGTTAGTGGGTAAGCGAAGGATGATGCAGTTGAACGAGTTAGATGAGTTCCGTTTTCATGCCTATGATAATTCGTGTCTCTACAAGGAGAAAAAAAAATGATGGCACGATAACCAGATTCTTCCAAAGAATTTCGAGAGAGGATAGAAAGTGCTCCTATACAATTCAAGATTCTCGAACTACCCGGGTACGCTCAAATCCCGTTGGGGAGGACCATACATTGATACGAAAGTTACACCTCATGGCACGATCGAAATCGAAAATCCAACAAAGCAAAGGACCTTCATGGTGAATGGTCATCACTTAAAGATATACCATGACAGTGAGGACTTTTGAAGAGAGGAGACGATACATATCCAAGAAAACGCTTAACCCGGGGTAACACAACGAACTAAACAACGTTAAACAAAAGTGCCCTTGGGAGACATCCTTTGTTTAAATTGATTTTTAGTTAATTTTATGTTTTGTAGTGTATAATCTTAAGTTAGTGTATAATTTTAATATGTTTGAAAGCTAATAGGAGAGAAAGGTTGTGTGTTAGTGTGCACGAAACAATTTTGGGGTCAACAGACCAAAATTTGTGCAAGTCAGCAGCTAGGTGTGGTACACCGCACCCCACAAAACCATGACAACGGTGCAAGGAATTAGGTACACGTGCGAGACCAAGGGGCGAAAAACCATGTCGTCACATGCGTCTGACTGTGCCACGGTGTCATCCAGAGACTGCATGCGGTACACAACAGAGGAGCTGTGGTACACCGCAACAAGGAAAACCGCGACAACGTTTATTAATCTGGTCCAGTTTCAAGAGTTACAAGAATAAAACCGTGTCGTCGGTCGCATCAAACCGTGACATGGTCCAAATTCAGAAGGACCGCGGTGCACGACATGAGGTCCGCGGTACACCACACAAACAAGAAAACTATCACTATTGTCAACAAAATCAGGTCCAACGCCGCGAGCCCAAGTCAATACCGTTTTGTTAAAAGCGCAATACTGTGCCACGGGTGCAGGACGTCACCTGCGGTACACCGCAGAGAGGCGGTTTGCAGAGGAGTTTGATTCCTTTTGGATTCTTACCTTACAAGACTTAATCATAGCCTCTTCCAACCTTCCCAACACAAATTTTTCAGATCCAAACCCTATAAATACACCTTGAACTTGATCAAACCTTCAAACAAACACAACAACATCATAAAATATTTCCCCCATCCTCCATAAACACATAATCTTCATCAAGTCCATAACTTCATTCCACCACAAGTAATTTTTTCCTTCCTATTCATCCAACCAACAACCTCAAGCCACACCAATCTTTCATAACTTCATTCCATACTTGTTGCATCTTGAGTTATGGGTTAACCAAAGATGACTAAATGAATAGATATTATGGATTACAAGAGTTTGTGTTACATCTTAGGGAAGAAAAGAATTTGCCTGGAGCTATAAAAGAAAAACCATTGATCTTGATGTGCCAAGTTTAGAAAAACCAAAGCTCTAGGTAATAGCACAACCACTACGAATAATTGACAAGAGAAAGAGGGTACCAGTCAATCCTAAAGCAAAGACACCAATCCAAGATCAAGGTTCATCTACGAATCTTAATGACAAATCAAAAAGTGTATTTACACCACCAGAGTGGGCAGTAACATTGATGGACAAGGTCACAAGATTAGAATACAGTTATAACTTCTTCTCGGATGGAAATTCAGAGGATGGACTACAACATAAACAAGATCACAGATAAATTGGATTTAGAAAACGATTCTCCTTCAGAAGAGGAATCGAAAAAGATGCTTTATGGCAAGTTACCACCTTCTAATATTTCTCCTTAATTGCTTATTTGAATTAGTTTAGTTTAGTTTAGTTTAGATTTTATTGATTTTTAAGTCTTTTCGGAGTCGTGTGGACAAGGCTAACTTTTGAGTTGGGGTGGGGATTCGTTGTCTTCGTCTTCCATTTTTTGTTTTTGCATAAAATTTAAACTTTTAGGTGGCATAGAATATGGTGAATGTACCTATTGTGCATGTTTTAATTTAGTCAATGATAGTATGTAGTATGTTTCGTAACAGTGTCACAAATATGTTTAGTATGCATGCATGAAAACGGGAAGTAAAAGATAGGGAAGATTAATAAGCAATGTGTATGAAGTGTCAAGTTGGAACTTAGGGAGAGTTAATCGGTGTGTAGAATGTGAGGTTTGAAATTAGTTAAAAACCCGCTTATTTATGAACTAATAGTGAAAAAGTAACCAATTCTGGTAGTTAGAAAAGTGAATAAGGCAGTTCTTTCATATGGAAGCCACTTGAAGCCTTTTAGCTTTCTCGCCCTTTTATTTTGATTATTATTATTATTTGTCTGAGCCCCTCTGATCCTTTCTAAAGCCTTTTATTAAACACATTACAAGCCATACCCCTTAGTTTATAGGATTTATCCATATGACCCGCACTCAAATCACAAAACCTGAGACAAGTTGTTTTAGAGCTTGCGTTCGGGGTGGTGCGTTTCATCATTGGGAAACAATTGGATTGAGAAACTTAATTGTAACTGTGATATTATTGATGATGATGAGTTTATTATTGTAACTCTTTGCCGGGGTAAAAGTAAATGAATAAAAATCAAAAGATATAGAAATATTAGAAAAGTGGTATGACATCTCTCCGAAAAGGGTGTCATAACCAACTTAGAAAAAGAGATATATGGAAACGATTAATAAGATTTGGACCGAAAAAATGGAAATTGTTATATAATCATCATGAAAAGGTTTTATTGGGTTATTTGGGGATGTAAATCAAAGCATCAAAATTTGGTTGAGTGAGAACATCTTCGAGTGAAACTCAAGCTCTAGGGCGATCCATTGATGGAATGTGAGGAGAGAGCCAAAATCTATCTTTTCATTATCCAAATATATCATACTGTCCCTAAGACAACGTTATAACCGTAGGACCTTAGGTTTTCTAGCTACTTTATGGAAGAACAATGGAACAATTAGGGCATATATGATTGGAACATTAGATATTATATTAGGACCTATGATCACCATATAGCCGTTAACACAAACTGAGTTGAAAACCTCTTCTTTTGGCATTGCAAAGTTAATCTAGACTTGAATTTACAGATTGTATTATGTGTATATTAAGCATGTATGTGCATTATTTCCTAACATTACTACATAATACTTTTTAGATATTTTTCTCTAGTATCATTTATTGTTTTCTATTCTTCTTCTTCTCCTTCTATATTCATTATTGATTACCCTACTGTTCTTACATTTACTGTATCGAGACGATACAACTTTGAGTTTGAGTTCTTAATGTCTTCATATTTGTGATATATTAATCTATGCTTGCGACATCATTTTAAGGGTATTTAGTATTTAGTATTTAAATATCTAGATTTTTCTCCACTTATTTCTACTTTACACTTTCTTGTCTAGTTTTAGGTGTTTTGGTGTTTTATGAGCTTTTGCACGTAATTTGTGTGTTATTTGTGTAGAACTTAGGTATATGGAATCCATTACACCTATCGAACCCGATTTAATATGGAAAAATAAAGGAAATCCCTTAGACAAAGTCAAAAAGGAAGAGTTTGGATACAATTGGAAATAAGGAGGTTGTCAAAACAGCAGATACGTCCACTAATTAAATTGTTGCAGAATTTCGGTCAGGAATTAAGAGGGTCCTTTTATAGGATCGGATAGATCTTTCAATTGCGGCCGTTTCCATATAAAAGAGATTAAATTTCCATAAGTAACGAAGGAGATATGATCAAATCAATATCTGCAAAGGTTTATCTTGTCCTACAAGTTAGTAATACGAATTTTGGTAAAACATGACTCCTTAACTTGGGGAATACTCCATATTTTGACCAAGGGCCTATATATATTCATTCCTACATTAGATAAATTATCCTTCGTCAGTCCTTAATCATCTAAAGACCAAGAGGAAGCTTACATCAAAAGAAGAGAAGACAAGAAGGAGTTGGACACTATTAATGCCATTTCAACCTTTCAACTTTGTAATTTATTTTATTTATTTCTCTAGTATGAACTAATTCTATTTATCTTGAGATTAGAAATGGGTATGAACCCTATACTTGTTTTGTATCTATTTTAATTTTGGGATGTCTTGTTACATTTAATTAAAATTAGTAGTGTTATATGTGTTTTATGTGCTTTAATGTATTGTTTGTACTTCTTACGGTGACCAACGTATAGGATTACCATAGTAGATAGATGGTCACCCGGAAGGGGTGTCTAATTATTGAAACACCACATAAACGTCTAGTGTGCGGTAGTGATCCTGGCGGGTTTGCCTAACTAGATAGTCACTAAGGTTTAAGATTAACCATCGATCATTGTGTAAGGTCCCATTACCCAAGTCCCCTGGTAATTGTTAGGTCACCGCCTAAGTCCATCCAGAAGGGGGTTAGGAGGAATATAAAATATTGGCTATGCATATCACACAATTCTCCCTTACATAAATAGGTCATAACACAAGGCTAGTGTGGATTATTTGCTATATCTTGAGCTAAACTCTCATACTACTTCTTCGTCATATTTATTTTCATGTCTTTATTTTATTTAGTTAATTTTTTAGAGTCATAAAACCAAAAAAATATTCCAGAGTCTATTAGCGTATTATTCTTCTAACTTCTTTTATTTGCACTTTATATTTGCATAAGTCCTAAGCTAACTTTCGCAGTCCCTGCAAACGAACCTTACGTATCACTAAAACTTGCATATGCTCTGTGATACTTGTTGGAACGTTTGAAAGTAATAGTGGGTTTTTCCCACATAGGTTGCTGTCCAAGGCATAAAGTCTCTTTTATACCTTGTGGTATTATCAAACTCCAAAGAACCAATACCCATGCACACGACAAGGTAATGGTTAAGCCCAATCGCGCGCACCACCACCACCACCACCCACCCGCCCGGCCCGGCGACGGAGACGGCGTAGGGCGTGAGTCGTGGGGGTCGTGGGGTCGTTGGCGAGTTTGGCGAGTTTGGGGAGTCAAAGGTCAAAGCTGTTAAAAGATATAAAAAACGTGGAGGTTACAAGACAATCAAAACTGTCAACCCAATCAAGTCAATTCCGGGAGGGAATGGTGTGACTTAATGGGGACATTTCTGAATGGCTTGGGTCTTCCTCTCCGCTCCCCTATATAAAGGCATCATTCTCCACCAGTATTCACCACGAAATTACAAAGCAAAAAGCATAAGCAGAAAATATCTTTCTCTATATTTCTTTCTGTTAGAGATACCGGTACTACGCCGGAATATCTTTTTAACACCGGGATTATTTTCCCTTTTTCCGTGTAAGTTGTGCTTTTTGATTTTCCGTGTAATAGTTTGTAATTTTGTTGTATTTCAATTTCCGGTGTAATAGTTAGTTTACTCGTTAATTGAATTTTTGTTTTATTCCGATTTGTTTTCCTCAAATCTTTTTCTAAACGGTGATACTTTTTCACTACAATTTAAAAAGAAATTCAGTAGTTTTTCCTTTATCACCGTTTTACTTTATGGCTTTTCCAATCTCGGTAGTTGCTTCATCATTGAATGCAAAGGCCTTTCCCGACGTGAATAAGTTGGAGCCTCTTAATGGTTCCAACTACAAGCGTTGGGCAAAAAAGATCCTTATCTGTCTTGAACCGTACGAACTAGACTTCGTTTAATACAAAGATCCTCCACTTTTAGTGGACAATGGAGTTCCCACTGAAGAAGAACAGACTAGGCATCTTGCTCTGGAAGCCAAGTTTAAACGAGCTAATACCATGGCTCGAGGGTGGATGTTAAACAATGTGTCAAACCTTATCTTTGATCTTCTTGCCAAAGAAAAATCGACAAAGATCATATGGGAGACACTTGAGAAAAAATATGGGGCCAAGGATTCTGGTAAGAAGAAATATGTCACTGGGACTTGGTATAACTTCCGTCTCACCGATCAGAAATCCATGACTGAACAACACGTCTGACTCGTTTTTTACTCCAAAGTAACAGGATCAGAGTGTACCATCATCTGCCTATATGTAGATGACATGCTCATCTTCGGCACTTCCCTTCATACCATAAATGAGACCAAATGCTTCTTGTCTTCTAAGTTTGACATGAAAGACATGGGAGAAGCAGATGTAATTCTTGGGGTAAAAATCATTAGGAGCACTAATGGTATTTCCCTGAATCAGTCTCATTACGTAGAAAGGATGTTGAAGAAATTCGACTCCTTTGAGGTGACACCTGTAAACACTCCTTATGATTCTAGTATTCATTTGTCTAAAAATTATTGGGATTCTGTATCGCAAAATGAATATGCCAAAATCATAGGTAGTGTGATGTTCTTAATGAACTATACTCGACCCGATATTGCCTACGCCGTTAGTAGACTTAGTCTCTATACTCATAACCCGAGTAATGACCACTGGGTTGCACTTCGTCGTCTTCTAAAGTACCTGTGAGGTACTATGGATCTAGGCCTGCATTATAGCTCATTTCCTGCAGTTCTTGAGGGAATCTGTTATGCAAACTGGATCTCTGACAATGACGAAGTTAACTCCACCAGTGGTTATGTTTTCTCCTTAGGAGGTGGTGCTATATCGTGGAAGTCCTCTAAACAGACTTGTATAGCATGCTCCACCATGGAGTCTGAGTTTATAGCACTAGAAATGGCTGGAGAAGAAGCTGAGTGGTTGAGAAGTCTCTTATCAGATGTGCCACTTTGGGAAGGTAAGGCCACACCTGTGTGTATCCATTGTGATTCGCAAGCAGCTATTGCAGTCACTCATCAAAGTGCCTACAATGGAAAGAAGAGACATATACGCATCAGACATGGTTCAGTAAAACATTTACTGAAGAATGGTGTGATAGCCTTAGAGTGTGTACGATCAGAGGGAAATCTCGCTGATCCATTTACCAAAGGCCTACCTAGGAGAGTAGTCCTGGAAATGTCGAGGGGGATGGGATTGAGACCCATCAATGGGTAACATGTGACTCTTGAGTTAAGGTGATCTCCCTCCATCCCTATGGCATAAAACTAAAGTAATATGGATTCATAGCCACTTGTGGTGGTCCTTTTGAGAAGGACTTGATGAATCAGAATTCATAGCCCCTGTGGTGGTCCTTTCGAGAAGGACTTGATGAATTCAAGGGTAGTAGCAAAACCCAAACCTTTATAAACAGAATGTTAAAGAGACGTCCTTGAACAAATGTAAATAAAGGTATCCACAAAGTTCATAGCCCGTAAAGGGTGGTACTTAGAGAAGGACTTGATGAACCGAAAGGTGACGTTAGAGGGAACCATAACTTTGAATCTTGTAGAGTATGTGCTGTAAGGGTCTCGATCGATAACCGTTAAAGTTCAAGAGTAAGTTCACTTAAACGGAATTCGGTGGTTGCCTCACTTCACTACGTGTCAATTCAAATCGCAAGATATTGACACTTAAGTACAATTCACCCATTCTTCTGTTCGAAACCTTCTCTCCAAACGTTTTGTTGACATTCAAATGTGTGGGGGATTGTTGGAACATTTGAAAGTAATAGTAGGTTTATCCCACATAGGTTGGTGGCCAAGGCATAAAGCCTCTTTTATACCTTGTGGTATTATCAAACTCCAAAGAACCAATACCCATGCACATGGCAAGGTAATGGTTAAGCCCACACACGTGCACCACCACCACCACCAACCACCTGCCCGGCCCGGCACCGGCACCGGCGACGGCGTAGGGCGTGGGTCGTGGGTCGTTGGGGAGTTTGGGGAGTTTGGGGAGTCAAAAAATGAAAAATGAAATGGATTTTTCTACCAGGTCTTATAGTGGTTGTTGACAACTCAAACTTGAACGTAGAGACAAGTCTCCACCAATCACGCACGCGTTAAAAGAAAAGGAAAATTCCAGCAGCTGTTACTTAGTCAACACGTGAGAATATTAAAGGTCAAAGCTGTTACAAGATATAAAAAACGTGGAGGTTACAAGACAATCAAAACTGCCAACCCAATCAAGTCAATTCCGGGAGGGAATCGTGGGACTTAATGGGGACATTTCTGAATGGCTTGGGTCTTCCCCTCCTCTCCCCTATATAAAGACCTCATTCTCCACCATTATTCACCACGAAATTACAAAGCAAAAAGCATAAGAAGAAAATATCTCTCTCTATATTTCTTTCATTTCTTTCTATTAGAGATACCGGTACTACGCCGGAATATCTTTTTAACACCGGGATTATTTTCCCTTTTTCCGTGTAAGTTGTGCTTTTTGATTTTCCGTGTAATAGTTTGTAATTTTTGTTGTATTTTAGTTTCCGTGTAATAGTTATTTTACTTGTTAATTGAATTTTCGTTTTATTCCGATTTGTTTTCCTCAAATATTTTTCTAAACGGTGATACTTTTTCACTATAATACTTTCAGTGAGTAACGCTATTGGTTAGGGTGATAGTTCGCATCTTTATTTATCATTATTTTATCTCACCCTACCAGCCACCAATGTGTTAGTTTCAATTTTATTGAGTCTGTTTCAAGTCGAAGGGACACGACTCATTTTTAAGTTGGGGTGTGGGGATTCGTTGTCTCCCATCTCCATTTTATGTGATTTACTGCTTTTTAGGTAGGAATAAAAATTTTGATAGCTGAAATTTGATGTAAAATGTGTATTATGACCTAAAAGCATAACATTTAGTGAGTTAATGATATAGTAGTAGTATGTTTATGAACTAGTTAAACATATGCTTAAAAGATGAACATGAAGATACACCTTAAAAGTAAAGAAAGGATTAGTAAGCAATGTGGTTTAAGTAAGTTTGATCTTTGGAAGCCTTGAGTGGTGTGTAAAACATGAGATCTGGGATAGTTGATGAATTGGTGGATCCTGGTGTGTTATAAAATAATGCAATAAAGTTGAGGACTCACAGATCGCAAGTGTACGGTTGTCCGAGTAATAAACCGATAAATCGGATTAGTTCTTAGGGACGGAATAGGTACAACTCAAGTGTGAATCAATTAGTAGAATAATTGCAAGTACAAAAAGTAAAAGATATAAAGTTTGTTTGGTTTTTGTTGCTTAAGAACTAAGATGGAATAAAATACTAATTTAGCTAATGCAAATAAATAAGACGCAAGTGAAGTAAATATGAGTAGATGCAAGAATGAGAATGGTACTTGAGTCTCGCAAGGGTTTCACTTAAATCTATTTCATTAATGCTTTCGTTTAAGGGTTGAATAAGGATTTGGTATTAGTCGGGATTCGAGTTTCTCCTAACCCCCATCAAGTTGGACTTAGGATCTATCCTAGCGTATTACAAACCCAGTCATGGTGATTATAAGCTACCTTCGAATGTTCAAGACTTTAACCCAATTGGCTACAAGGTTAATCAAGCCCGTCAGGGTCAATGACTTATACCTCGCGTCTATTACCTAGGTCCATAATTAAACCCCCCGTCAAGGTAATTACGCCACTATAATGAATAGCTTAATTACAAATTCCTATTTTTGATTCATGACTTCAAAGAAAGTAAATAAATTCATGATAATAGTCAATACTAAATTACCCAATTCAAATTAAATCTTTCAATCCCGAATTCGAAAACATTAATCAAATAAATTGGGGCTCAACCCATTAAAGTGATTCTCAAGTACTTAAAGTATTTAGCTCATAATGGAAATAAAAACTAAAGAAATAAAATTAAAGGAATTCATAATCAATTTCAGAAATAAAATAAAGAACCTAATTAAAGGGTTGAATTGTCAATTGTTGGAAGAATTACTTCTCCAACTTCAGCTTCTTCTCTCCTCTTTGCTTCTGACTTTCTCTCTAGCGTTTTTTATTTGTGTAATATAAGTTGAACATAAAAAATGAAGTCTAAAGGACTTTATATAGTGGAGAATTCAGATTGGGATTTTTACTTAAAGGAATAGGTTAAATGAAATAAAATCCCAATCGAAATAAAAAATCGTGTAACTGATGTACAACTGATACTAAAACAGCTGAAACTTTTGCGTCCACACCCGAAATCAATCCGTTCAACTTAAAAAATCTTACTGACTCATAGATGAAACTTCCTTATTTCATGACTCTAACGTTGAATTGGTGGCTAAGTGACTCAAAAACAGTGATTTGTAACAGCCTTTCGGATTTCATTCTCCCCTAATAAATTCTTCGAATCATCTTTTCTCGCCTTTGACTTCTACACACGATCTATGACATTAATTACCGTTTCTCCTCATTATCTTGGTTCTCCATCTAATTCATGTACCTACAAACTTTGCACTAAAAACAAACCATTTAACGCACAAAAGCTTTAAAGCGCAAATAATACAAATCCAAGGGGAGAAAACGCATTATAATCAAATAAGCTTAAAAGTCTATCAAATAAGTCAATTAATCACCTAAAATGATGTCTCCTAAGGGCTAATATTTAGAAAAAAATGGGAGACATCAATGAACCAATTTAATCAACCAGCTAGAGGTGAGAAAGTAACAAATTGCATTGATAGGAAAGTGATTAAGGCGGTTCTTTGATAAGCCCCTTGTTTCTTTTTAGTTTACTGACAAATTATTAATGTTTATTATTCGTCATAGAAGCTTCTAACCTTTCTAAAGACTTTTTATTGGACACGTTACAAGTCATATCCCTTAGATTATAGGACTTTTTCACATTACCTGCACTCGAATCGCGATGCTAAGACACTCATCTTTAGAACTTGAGTTTGGGGTGGTGGGAAAAATTTATGGCTAACACTTGGGTTGGTTTTGGAACTTATTTATATGTACTATTTGATGATGCACTTGTTTATATTGTAACCCTTTACCGGGATACAAGAAAACGTATTTATATGAGCTTATTTGAGTGAGAACATATTTGAGTGTAAACTCAAGATCTAGGGATATTTGTTGATTTGAAGTGATGAGGATCTAAAAGCACACTCCAAATTACCCAAATATACGATCGTACCGTCCCTAAGTCGATATTACAAAGTTAAAGACCTTTTGATTCTTAACTATGTGATATAAGAGAGATTGAACCAATAGAGAGTAGTTATATGGACCATTGGATACTAGGTACGATCGATGAACACCCTATACCCACCATGTCAAACTAAGAGAAATACCTATCCTTCGTGCATTGCAAAGCGAATCCAATCTTGAACTTAAACTCGTGTTCATTGTTTTTATGATAAGTGTATATATATGATTTATTTTGTAGATATTATTACATGAAACTTTCTAGGTAGTTTCGTTAAGATTATTCTTTATATTCTTCCTTCCTATTCGTACTTGACTTAGTTGATACTTAGAGACTTCCTTATTGTTCTTATTTCTTATTTTGTCTGGACGACAAAACTTTGAGTTGGGTGGTCTTCATGTCTCCATATTTTTGTTAGAATAATCTAGTCACGAGATATAATTTTAGGTTCATCATGTTCTTAGTTGGGTGATTTTTCCCCATTATTTGACATATTCCCATTTCTTGTCTAGTTTTGGGGAGTTGTTACTTTTAGAGATATTTGTGTGTAATTTGTGTATTAAGTGTGAATATTTTAGGTACATGATGATATTAGATGCCAAATAATGTATAAGAAGTCAAGGAAAGGGAATCAATTAAGAAGAGCAAGAGTTAAAGGACAAAAGATGTCGCTTTTAGAAAGTCCAAGAGCTATCATCCAGATTTAGAAAGTGAATTTTTAGAGATTCCATGTGAGATTGGGAAAGACTTTGGAGGAGAAATTTGATATCCAGCTCTGAGTTTGAGTTAGGAAAGCGTTGTCGCTGATGGTTTCTGAGTTGGAGCTGAAATGAAGAAGTTATTAATATTGGACCCATAAAACATCCATAAACCTATAAATATCAGAAATTGACATTAGAAACAGTTCATTTCTTACCTTTATTCATAATTTTCCACCAGTGAGAGTGCAAGTCGATAGAGGAGGAATAAACAGAAGCTCGAGTAATTAGCTTTAGACTATTGGCTTAACCATGCTTCTAAGCTCTTTACTTATTAGTTTTATTTTTCTAATCATGAAATAATTTTCACATAACTTATATTTACAATTTGTATAACCCTTGGTTACTATTTTTCTATTCGATGTTATTTTGGAAATCATTTTAATTGAGTTGAATTTGGCTTTATAGTTGTATAATAAATGTTCTATTTAAACTTTCAATATCCATGTACACATCTAGTTTAACCTAAGTTTCCTATATTGTCACCCTGGCGGGGGGTTTGGGGATGTAAATGGTTCATAATTGTCTAATGTGGGGTAATGATCGGACAGGCTTTCCTAACTAGATAGTCATTAGGGTTAGAATTAATCACCGATCATTGCGTAAGGTCCCCTTACCCAAGTCCACTAGTTTTGCGTAGGTCGCCTTCTAAGCTACCTTGACGAGATTTAAAGGGATTATAGAATCCCAACTACTTATATTATCTCAATTCACCATTTTATATAAAATAGCGACCTAGTAAGATAGGTGCATACGTGCGAACCTAAGGAATAATCTCCAACATTTTTATTAATATTATTTAATTGCATTCTTAGTTAAATTTATTCATTTTAGTTAATTATTATAAAACCAAACAAATATTTCTATTTTTTTCCTTTAGTATAAACAAGTAAATATATATATGCTTACGTTAGACACAAGCTTGAGTTAACCATTTAAATCCCTTAGAACAAACTTTACATTACTTGCAAAAAATGTTTGCACTTGCGGAGAGTTATCATAGCTATCTCGAGGTATGTTGGTGGGGCCTAGGGTGTGATAAAATAAGATATAAATAAAGAGCAAATAATCACCCTAGACTGATCACGGTTCTGCAAGTATACAGATCGTATGCAAGTTTTAGTTAAATGATTAAGATTCGTTCCGCAGAGACTACGAAGGTTAGGGGAATCTTATGCAATAATCAGGTGCAAATAATTAAAGCTAGAAAAATTAAAATACAATAAAAGTAAAGACAAACAGATATTTATTTGATTTTTGATTAAACTAAATTAAACTACGTTAAAACTAAGAATTTAAAGACAAAAATTAAATACGAAAGAGAAGTAATATGAGAATACAGCTTGAGCCATTAGCATGTAATCCCCACTAGTTTTTGCCGTTCTAAACATGTAAGGGTGAATTATGTAGTATTTCAATAATCGGTTCCAATTCGCTATCGGTAATTCAAAATAGGATTTACCTGTGTCAATAAGGCTTCCTAAGCAAACATATCCTGTAATTGGTAAATAGTTACAAGAACTATATCATAGTGATTATCTAGTTAGGTTGATTTGTCAGATCTAAACCGAATACTAGACGTTATGTGCTAAACATGTAATTAAACACCGTTGTCAATGGTGACCTAACTACTAGATGATAATTCTATATGGTGGTCATCCACAAGAACACAGAATATAAATCCAAACACATTAACAGATAATAAAAACTATAATTCAATTTAAAACATTAAGTTCCCAAATTAGATAGATGTCAATCAAAATTAGGGTTCATACATATATGCTAAAAACTCAAGCTCAAGAAATTTAGTTCATGAAAGAAAAGAAATAAATTACAAATTTAAAGGTAGAAGAAGACATTGTGATGAACAGCTCCTTCCAGACTTCTCTCTTGTGTTGTAAGCTTCCTCTTGGTTTAAGGTTTCACCAAGGATGATTTAAGAGTGTTAAGAGACTGTATTTATAGTGTATAGGTTGACCTAATTCGTTTCTTGGAGATGAGGTTAAGTAATGGACTCCAAGCCCAACTCAAATTCGTATGGATAATTACTGCTGAACTGTTTTGAGTATATCTTCTTCGTTATTGGTCGGTTTTTGCTCCATAATATACCAAAAGAATCCTCACAGAATTATCTACGTCCTTATGAAAGGAATTTACCAAAATCGGCTTATTTTTGGAGTTATCACCACTTCTTTAGGCATGTGCTGCAGAAATTCAGATTTAGGCAGTTTTTCCTTTTCCGAATTGGACTCTGTTTCCTTCTATCTCCAATTACCATGCATATCTCTTTCCATATATTGTAGTCTTTGACTTGGAATCTAATTAATCTCCATAATTATCTTTAAAGCTTCACACTAAATAAACAAATAAACACAATATGCTCTAAAAATATTAGGGTAAAGCCCTCGTGTGGCCCTCTAACTATAGCCAAAGTGCACGGGCCGCCCCTGATCTTCAAAATTACCCTTTTACGCCCCATATCTTCACCTTTCGTGACACCGTTAGCCCTTTTTTCATTTTTCTGTTAGTTGACCGTTAGTCAACGCCACATGGCGCCACCTCACCGCCACCTCAGCGCCACCTCACCGCCTCTGTCTTCGTCAGCATCATCCTTAACTTAAAATATTATGTTACTAAATCAAGACTCAAAATAGGAAAGTGCACTAAATCAAGCTAAGATCGACCTATAAACTAATAAATACGCCTAAAATGATGTCTCTGAAGTATATTATATAATCACAAATGAGGAGACATCAAGATCCCCAACTCAAAGTTGTATCGTCCTGATACAATAAAAGTAAAGAACAGAAGGGTAGTCAAATAAACAATAAGAAGAAGTCGGAGTAGAATAAGAACAGAACATAATGAATGACCCTAGAGCATAACATCTAAAAAGTCTCATGTAGTAATGATTAATAAACAATACACAAGTATGCTTAATATACACATGATCAACAATCCATAAATTCAAATCAAGATTAATTTCGCAATGCCATAAGGAGAGGATGATAACTTAGTTCATGTTAATGGCTATAGGTTGTTCATAGGTCCTAATAAAGCATTCAATGGTCCACTCACCTACTACCTAATAGCACAATTGTTTCTCCACCTAGTAGTTAGAAATCCTAAGGTCTTTGGTTATAACTTGGCTTAAGGACGGTATGATATATTTGGATAATGAAAAGTGAGCTTTTGGCTCTTTCCTGACTAGCCATCAACGAATCCCTAGATCTTGAGTTTCCACTGGAAGATGTTCTCACTCAACCCAATTTTTGATGCTTTTGATTTGCATCCCCAATAAATCCCAAATAAAACCTTTTATGATGACTTACAAATTCCACTTTGCTGGTGCGAATATATATTCTTTTCATATCAATTTTTCTTTTGTATAGCTATGATTCTTTTTTTTTGATGTTCGAGATATCACGCTATTTTTCATATATATATATATATATATATATATATATTCTTTCTTTTTATGCCCTTGTTGGCAAATTTAGCTCGTAATTTCTTTTCCATTCACTATTACCCCGGCAAAGGGTTACAATAATAACAATTTCATCATCAATAAAATCACAATTATAATTCCCAAAACCCAATGTTCCCTAAATGATGAAATCCGAACACCCCAAACTCAAGCTCTAAAACGATTTTGTCTCAGGTTTTGCGATTTGAGTGCGGGTCATATAGATAAATCCTACAAACTAAGGGTATGGATTATAATGTGGTTCAATAAAAGGCTTTAGAAAGGCTCGGAGGGGCTAAGACGGATAAATTATAACAAATAATCAAATAAAAGGGTGAGAAAGTATAAAGGCTTCAAGTGTTTTAATCATGAAAGAACTGCCTTATTCATTTTTCTAACTACCGGATTTCGTTACTTTTTCACTATTAGTTCATAGATAAGTGGGTTTTCAACTAATTTCAAACCTCACGTTCTACACACCAAATAACTCTCCCTAAGTTCAACGTGAATTCTTAGCATTGCTCATTAACTTTCCTATCCTTTATTTCCTGTTTTCATACATGCATCTAAACAAATTTATGACATCTTTCAAAAACATACTACTTAGTATGATTGACCTAATAAAATCATGCTCAAAATAGGTCCATTCAAAATATTCTATGCCTTAATTCAACCTAAATTTTTTAAATATTATGCAAAAACGAAAAGAAGATGAGGACAACGAATCCCCACCCCCAACTCAAAAGTGAGCCGTGTCCCCACGACTTGAAAAAGACTCAGGAATGAAATAAAATTTAAAATAAAAACTACCTAACGCATACAAGCTATTAAGAAAATTAGAATGACTTACCTGGCTGGCCATGGAGATCCATTATATCATCCTCCTCATCCGAAGCTGAAGGATCGGTATAACTATCAATATCCCTTTCCAAGGTAATATCTTCCAGTTGTGATTGCATCTGTATGATTTCCGTCCAAAGTTCTCTGTTATCTTCTTGTAATCTTTCGATTTCGTTTTGTAATTTGAGAGCCCAAGGAGGAAGATCATGAACAATTTCAGAGGAAGAAGTAGAAGAACCTTGGTCATGAATTTTTATCTTCTTCAAAGGCCTTCTTGATGGTATGGACATTCTAGCAGTTAACTTCTTTGGTAGTGGTTGTGCTGGTGCCTTTTCTTTTGATTCTTCAATAACCTCATCAAGATTGTTGGGATTTTCAATGGTGGCTCCAGGCAATTTCTTATTCTTCCCAAGGATAGAGCACTTTCTCTTGTATTCCAAGGAGGAAGATCATGAACAATTTCAGAGGAAGAAGTAGAAGAACCTTGGTCATGAATTTTTATCTTCTTCAAAGGCCTTCTTGATGGTATGGACATTCTAGCAGTTAAATTCTTTGGTACTGGTTGTGCTGGTGCCTTTTCTTTTGATTCTTCAATAACTTATCAAGATTGATGGGATTTTCAATGAAGGCTCCAGGAAATTTCTTATTCTTCCCAAGGATAGAGCAATTTCTCTTGTATTCCATAGCTTCAAATCTGTTAGTCATGCTTGTTTCACCCACAACTCAAGTTATACCAAGGATGGATTAAAAGTTTAATAGAACTTGGTTTAGCTTGAGGTTGTTCCTTGGAATTGATGAAAGAGAAAGGTTTCTTGATGAATCTTGGAAGAAATCTTTAAAGCTTGTTGAATATAATGGTGTTTAATGGTGTAGTGTGATGAATTTGATGAAGAAATTGTGTTTATGGAGGATGGAGTAGAGAATTTGTGGAGTTGTTGTGTTAATTGTGAAGGTTTGCACAAGCTCTAAGGTGTATATATAGTGTTTGGGTCTGGAAAAATCGTATGGGAGAGGCTAGGGTTAATCCTGTTAAGGTAAGAAGTTGAATAGGCCTCAAATTCTTCACAAACCGCCTGGCGCGATACATCCCTGCGGTATATGGGTGTACCGCCTGGGTACACCGCAGCGCTGTAGCTCCAAAAAATTTTAGCCTCCGCAATAGACCCGTGATAGCACCCCGTGACACGCGTTTTTGGGCGTGCGGTATAGGGGTGCGGTGCATGGGTACACCGCAGCAGCTCTGTGAAAAAACCCGCGGTACATCACCCCGTGGCACGCGTTTTGGGCGTGCGGTATAGGGGCACGGTGCACCGCGCTTATCAGCCATCCATTTTTCCGTCTCGGTATAAAACCCGTGGTGCCCGACCCGTGGTACGGGTTTTTCACGTGCGGTACATAGGTGCGGTATATGGGTGCACCGCATGGGTGCACCGCACCTACCTGCGAATTTGTCCAAGCAATTTCCTTTGACCCCAAACTCAATTCCTGCACAACAGCACACTACCTTTCTCTCATATTAGCTTGTAAACACAATTAAAAATATACACTAACTTAATATTATACACTACAAATCCATAAAACTAATCTAAAAAAGCAATTAAAACAAGGGGTGTCTCCCAAGATCACTTTTGTTTAACGTCTTTGAGTTAGACGTGTACCTCAGGCTAAGCGCATTCTACGAGATGGATTGTCTCCTCTCGCCCAAAGTCCTCACTGTCATGGTATCTTTTCAAACGCTGGCCATTCACCATGAATGTCCGTTGCTCCGTTGGATGTTCAATCTCAATCGCTCCATGAGGTGTGACTTTTGTAACAATGTAAGGTCCTCCCCAACGGGATTTAAGCTTTCCTGGGTAGTTCGAAAATCGAGAGTTGTATAATAAAACTTTTTTTCTTCTCTCGAAATGCTTTGGGCGGAGTCGTTTATCATGCCATCTCTTTGTTTTTTCTTTATAGAGGCGTGAATTTTCATAGGCAAGATAACGAAACTCCTCCAACTCGTTCAACTGCATCATCCTTTGTTTCCCGGCCAATTCTGGATCTAGATTCAGAGTTTTAATAGCCCAGTAGGCTCGAGCTTCAAGTTCAATCGGTAGATGACACGCTTTTCCGTAGACCATGCGATATGGAGATGCCCCAACTGGTGTTTTAAATGCTATTTTGTAAGCCCAGAGAGCATCATCTAGCTTTAAAGACCAATCTTTCCTCGATTTGTCACGGTCTTCTCAAGAATAGATTTGATTTCCCGGTCGGAAACTTCAGCTTGACCGTTAGTTTGTGGGTGATAACCGGTTGAAGTACGGTGTCTCACTCCAAACTTACGAAGATAGTTTCTCAGAGGAGCATTAATAAAGTGGGTACCTTTATCACTGATGAGAACACGTGGCGTACCATGTCTTGAAAAGATGTTTGTTTTTAAGAATTTAATCACTGTTTGAGCATCGTTCTTTGGTGTTGCCACTGCTTCTACCCACTTTGATACATAATCTACCGCAAGCAAAATGTAAAGATTTCCATGGGAAGTGATGAAAGGTCCCATGAAACTTATTCCCCATACATCAAAGATTTTAACTTCTAGGATATTGTTAAGCGGCATCGCGTCTCTTTTTGATATTTTGCCAGTGAACTGGCACCTTTGACATGACTGGACAAAACGATGACAATCTTTGTGTATGGTAGGCCAATAGAACCCAGATTGAAGAACTTTAGCTGCGGTTCTATCGCATTTAAAGTGACCTCCATAAGGTGAGCTATGACAACTTTCAATGATTTTCTCCATTTCACCTTCATGCACACATCTTATAACCACTTGGTCAGTACAAATTTTCCAGAGGTATGGTTCATCCCAATAATACTCTTTGGCCTGGTGATTTAATCTTTGTTTCTGTTGTGGGTGGATATCTTTGGGGAATACACCACTCACAATGAGGTTGACTAGATCTGCATACCATGGCACAAACGCATTTTTAATAGTAAAAAGTTGTTCATCAGGGAATACCTCTTTAACGAACAATGGTTCTTTGTTCGCATCAGATCCTTCGAGCCTTGATAAATGATCAGCAACTTGAGTCTCGCATCCCTTTCGGTCTCGAATATCTATGTCGAATTCTTGAAGCAACAGTACCCATCTAATAAGACGCGGATTAGCGTCCTTTTTCTACATAAGGTACCTTATAGCTGAATGGTCCGTGTATACAACCGTTTTCTTCCCAATCCAATAGGATTGAAATTTATCAAAAGCATAAACCACGACCAACATCTTTTTCTCCGTCACTGTATAGTTCATATGGGCAGCGTTTAAAGTCTTACTTGCATAATAAATTGTGTGGAAAATCTTGTCTTTCCTCTGTCCCAACACAACACCCATAGCGTGATCACTAGCATCGCACATAAGTTCAAACGGAGCTTTCCAATCAGGAGGTATAACAATAGGTGTAGAGATCAGTTTCTCTTTAATCGTCAAAAACGCTTGAAGACATTCTTTAGAAAAGTTAAAAGGCGTATCCTTTTCAAGTAAAGAGCAAAGCGGTTTGGCGATCTTGGAGAAATCTTTAATAAATCTTCGATAAAATCCTGCGTGACCCAAGAAACTTCTCACTCCTTTAACAGAAACTGGAGGTGGTAATGTTTTGATAACTTCAATTTTAGCACGATCAACCTCCATCCCTGCCTTCGAGACTTTATGTCCCAACACAGTTCCCTCTTGAACCATGAAGTGGCATTTTTCCTAATTAAGCACAAGATCTTTTTCTCTACATCTCACAAGGACTTTTTCAAGATTATTCAAACAATCATCAAAACTATCTCCAAACACCGAAAAATCATCCATAAAAACCTCCAAATATTTATCAATCATGTCCCAAAATATCGCCATCATGCACCTCTGGAACGTGGCAGGTGCATTGCATAATCCAAACGACATCCTTCTATAAGCAAAAGTACCAAACGGACACGTAAAAGTTGTTTTGTGTTGATCAAGGGGATCTACACAAATATGATTATAACCCGAATATCCGTCAAGAAAACAATAATATTCTCTACGTGCAAGTTTGTCTAGCATCTGATCAATGAATGGTAGCGGGAAGTGATCTTTCTTTGTGACTTTGTTCAGTCTTCGGTAATCCATGCACACTCGCCACCCCACAACTGTTCTAGATGGTATAGATTCGCCTTGATCATTAAGGATGGTAGTGATACCTCCTTTCTTTGGAACACATTGCACTGGACTAACCCAATCACTGCTGGCAATCGGATAGATAATTCCTGCGTCTAACAACTTGATAACTTCCTTCCTCACCACTTCTTTCATAGCTGGCATGAGCCTTCTTTGTCCCTCTATAGACAGCCCACCTTTGTTCTCAAGAATGATTTTGTGTTTGCAAACGGAAGGACTAATTCCTTTGATGTCGGCAATAGTCCATCCGATTGCTTCTTTGTTTGCTCGAAGTACTTGAAGTAGTTTCTCCTCTTGAGGACCTGAAAGGTTAGCAGAAATAATAACAGGCAAAGTTTTGTTCGTACCTAGATATGCATAGCGTAGATGATCAGGAAGCGGGTTTTCTTCGAGAATAGGTGGACATATTATAGATGGTTGTTTAATTGGTTCAATGTCACCTGATTCTCGAAGTAGTTCTCGTACATTTGATCCTAATGCAGCAACATCTTCAGGGGGAATCTCGAGTTCCTTTTTGGATTCAAGTGCTAAGGCTTCGTCAAGATCATCATCTAAGCTAGCTTCATTGAAGACTTCTTGCGCAATTTTTCCGATGACATCTATTTTGAAACATTCATCTTTCGAATTTGGTAATTTCATAGCCTTAAACACATTGAATCGTATATGTTCGTCTTGTACTCTCATGATCAACTCACCATTCTCAACATCAATTAGTGTACGCCCTGTGGCTAAGAATGGTCTACCCAAGATGATGGGGACATTCTTATCTGCGTCGTAGTCAAGAATAATAAAATCACAAGGGAAAATAAAAGAGCCAGCTTTAACTAAAACATCTTCAATTTTACCTATTGGTCGTGAGAGGGAGCGATCCGCCATTTGTAATACCACAGATGTGGGTACTACTTCTCCAATATTAAGCTTCTCGAACAGGGATCTAGGCATGAGATTGATGCTCGCACCTAAATCACATAATGCTTTCCCGGTCCAACTATCTCCAATACCGATGGGAATTGTATAACTTCCGGGATCTTCTAGCTTCGGTGGCAACTTACTTTGACATATAGCACTACACTCCATAGGTAATCCAATTGTTTCCCCAGTTTCTATACTTCGCTTGTTGGAAAGAATGTCTTTCATGAATTTGAGATAGGTTGGCATTCTTTTGAGATCTTCAACAAGCGGTATATTAACTTCCAACTTCTTCAACATGTCAACGAACTTCTTGAATTCCAGGTCATTGTCCTTCTTTCTGACACGTGAAGGGTATGGTGGTGGAGGGCGTGTATTAAGTTCTACTGGTTTTCTTGTCTTTTAAGTTGTCTCGGCTTGGACACTCCTTGGTTTAACTACCTCCTCAAATGTATCTTTGATTGTTTCTTCCCCATGGTTTCTGGAATAGGGATTGATTCTGTTTCTGGTCTTGGTGGAAGTAGCTGTTTTCCACTTCGCAATTCAACTGCATGGCAAGAATCATCTCTAGGAGCAATAGTATCACTTGGAAGTTGCCCTTTTGGCCGAATTTGTAATGTACTTGCCATATGTGATAAAGTATGCTCTAGTTTCTTGATTAACTTTTGTTGGGCTTGAATTTTCTGTTGGCTACGACTCATATTCTCAGCTGCTTGCATTAATTTAGCCATACTCAAATTCAAGCTTTGGATTTGTTCTTGTTTTGCCAGTTGCATTGATTGTTTAGGTGGATCTTTCTTCGTTTCTTGACAAGCTTTCTTAACAATGGGTGCCTCTTTCTGAATAGGTTATGGTGAATTATAGGATTTTGGTTGGGGTTGATGATAAGTTTCTTGCTTTCTGACCCAACTCTTTTGCTGTGGAGGTTGTTGATAGTTAGTGTAGCTTTCTTGAGGATAAGTATAACTATTAGAATAATAGTTATCTTGCGGATAGGTAACGGAAGCTACTGCTGGATTATTCATACATCCTTCCCACACATGATTTCTTGATCCACAACCAGGACACGAAGGAATTGCACGTACTGTATTTACCTGAGCAATTGTTCGGGCTTGTTCTTGCAGCTCTTCGAGTTGTTTAGCCAATTCTTTAAGCTTCAGAGATTCTGAAGTGTTTTCTTTTTTCTGGTTTCTTTGGCCAACTTCTCTCGTTCTCAAGAATTCTCTCCATCACCAACTCAGCTTCTTCAGGGTCTAATAACACAAGACCTGCGTTTCCTAACGAATCTGCTTTCTCTCTTGATTTGTCATTAAGGCCTCCATAAAACAAGGTTAATTAATATTCTGGCGATGATCTATGATATGGACATCTCGCCTTCTTTTCTGTAAATCGTAACCATGCTTCACCCAAACTTTCTCCGTCTTCCTGTATAAATTGTTCAAGCTCCAACATATCTTTTAAACGTCTACTAACCGGATAGAAGCGGTCTAGGAATCTTGCTTGAAGCTTGTCCCAATCTGGAATAACATGAGGGTATTGGGTATCATACCAATCGCTTGCACCTCCGGTCAAGAAGAACTGGAACATCACGTAATATGCTTGTTCCCTAGTAACTCCTCTTACGATATAAGCATCACAGATTTGCATGAATTTCTGAATATATCGGATCGGATCTTGATGGGCAACACCGCTGAATAATCCATGAGTTGCAAACTGAGTTAGCATCCCTGGATCAGGTTTAAATTTAGCGGCTTGGATTTCTGGAGCGCGAATTCCTCGTGGCTCCACTCTAAATTCGATGGGTAGCTCAAGTCTCCTTGGGTTCTCCATCTGTAACAAAATCTGAAAAACAAAAACTAAAAGACAAAAGCGTAAAATATAACTAACTGAAAATAAAAGCACAAGATATATGCACAAGGACTAACGATGTAGTCCCCGGCAGCGGCGCCAAAAACTTGGCGGGGCCTAGGGTGTGATAAAATAAGATATAAATAAAGAGCAAATAATCACCCTAGGCTGATCACGGTTCTGCAAGTATACAGATCGTATGCAAGTTTTAGTTAAATGATTAAGATTCGTTCCGCAGAGACTACGAAGGTTAGGGTAATCTTATGCAATAATCAGGTGCAAATAATTAAAGCTAAAACAATTAAAATGCAATAAAAGTAAAGACAAATAGATATTTATGTGATTTTTGATTAAACTAAATTAAACTACGTTAAAACTAAGAATTTAAAGACAGAAATTAAATACGAAAGAGAAGTAATATGAGAATATAGCTTGAGCCATTAGCATGTAATCTCCACTAGTTTTTGCCGTTCTAAACATGTAAGGGTAAATTATGTAGTATTTCAATAATCGGTTCCAATTCGCTATCGGTAGTTTAAAATAGGATTTACCTGTGTCAATAAGGCTTCCGAAGCAAACTTTTCCTGTAATTGGTAAATTGTCACAAGAACTAATCCATAGTGATTATCTAGTTAGGTTGATTTGTCAGATCTAAACCGAATACTAGACGTTATGTGCTAAACATGTAATTAAACACCGTTGTCAATGGTGACCCAACTACTAGATGGTAATTCTATATGGTGGCCATCCACAAGAACACAGAATATAAATCCAAACACATAAATAGAGAATAAAAACTATAATTCAATTTAAAACATTAAGTTCCCAAATTAGATATATGTCAATCAAAACTAGGGTTCATACATATATGCTAAAAACTCAAGCTAAAGAAATTTAGTTCATGAAATAAAAAAAAGAATTTACAAATTTAAAGGCAGAAGAAGACATTGTGATGAACAGCTCCTTACAGACTTCTCTTTTGTGTTGTAAGCTTCCTCTTGGTTTAAGGTTTCACCAAGGATGATTTAAGAGTGTTAAGAGGCTTTATTTATAGTGTATAGGGTGATCTAATTCGTTTCTTGGAGATGAGGTTAAGTAATGGACTCCAAGCCCAACTCAAATTCGTATGGATAATTACTGCTGAACTATTTTGAGTATATCTTCTTCGTTATTTGTCGGTTATTGCTCCATAATATACCAAAAGAATCCTCACAGAATTATCTACGTCCTTATGAAAGGAATTTACCAAAATCGGCTTATTTCTTGGAGTTATCACCACTTCTTTAGGCGTGTGCTGAAGAAATTCAGATTTATGCAGTTTTTCCTTTTCCGAATTGGACTCTGTTTCCTTCTATCTCCAATTACCATGCATATCTCTTTCCATATATTGTAGTCTTTGACTTGGAATCTAATTAATCTCCATAATTATATTTAAAGCTTCACACTAAATAAACAAATAAACCCAATATGCTCTAAAAATATTAGGGTAAAGCCCTCGTGTGGCCCTCTAACTATAGCCAAAGTGCACGGGCCGCCCCTGATCTTCAAAATTACCCTTTTACGCCCCATATCTTCTCCTTTCGTGACACCGTTAGCCCTTTTTTCATTTTTCTGTTAGTTGACCGTTAGTCAACGCCACATGGCGCCACCTCACCGCCACCTCAGCGCCACCTCACCGCCTCTGTCTTCGTCAGCATCATCCTTAACTTAAAAAAAAAAAAAAACTTCGAAGGTTTGAAGGCTTCAAACCTTCATCAATGGAAGATTCCGAAAAATAAAAAAAGCATTCTATACAAGAAGACCAAAAACTTGTATACCCACAATCACTCTCTTTTCTCATCCTATACCCACAAAACAACCATTCTTTAATCAATTTTAAACCTCTAAAACTACCAAAAACTTGTTCGACACCTCAACTTATCCAATTACAAACACAAGAAGACCAAAAAGTTATCCTCAAACAACCAACAAACGAGAAGAAGAAGCGGAAGCCTAGACCAAGATTTATTCAACAAATTCAACATAAATGGTCACTAAAAAACACTTCATTACGCCGAGATTTTCCATGGGAAGAAAAAAAGCAAGCAATTGAACAAATTGAAGAACCAATTCAAGAAGATGAAGAGCAAAATTTGCAACTGAATCAATCTCAAACCGAAATTGAAAATATTACAAACAAAATCGAGCCTTTGAATTACCATTCAAAAAGTAAATCGAGCCTTTGAATTACAAACAAATTGAACAATTTCATTTACATATCACCCGATTCTATTCTGATTTGTGCCTCCGAATTTTGAATTGTTTCTAGTTCATCAATAAGTGATGACATATAATACCATATAGGAAATAATCTAATCATGAATGAATCAATGATCCATTCTACCTCATAAGCAGAATCTGTAATTGTTTTCAGAAGACGATGATGTAAATGAGGTTGAACCTTGTGCTCTTGTGACATCACCATGAGATGAGAAGACAAAAATTGTAGCGCTTTTATGAACTTGAGTATCAAAAACTTCAAAGGTGCGATTGAATCCGCCTTAGCTATAACTAGCTCCGGTCAACAAACTATGGAAGCTCATCGTAGATCTATGGAAGCTGTTGAAGATTTATCAGATCTATGGAAGCTGTTGAAGATTTATCAGATTATGGGAAAGACGAAATTGCAGGTAAGGGTGGGTATTTATCATCATATTCATATTACTATTAATGTTTCATTTTATTAGAAATTGTGCAGTGAAGCCTAAGAAAGAGGATGCATTACTCTTCTTTAGTTTATTTCCAAATGCTATACAGACCCAGCAAGTCTTCACGCTAGGATGTCTAGTGATTGAAGGTGAAAAATGGTCAGCAACAAAGTGTATACGCGTGGATTCATTTGATAAAACAGTGATTGAATTTAATTGGAATGAGATGATGAGGCAAGGAAGGTAATTGATTTGAATTTTTTGATTTTTCCTCCATTAATGAAGGTTTGAAGCATTCAAACCTTCAAAGGTTTTTTTTTTAAGTTAAGGATGATGCTGACGAAGACAGAGGCTGTGAGGTGGCGCTGAGGTGGCGCTGAGGTGGCGCCATGTGGCGTTGACTAACGGTCAACTAACAGAAAAATGAAAAAAGGGCTAACGGTGTCACAAAAGGTGAAGATAGGGGGCGTAAAAGGGTAATTTTGAAGATCAGGGGCGGCCCGTGCACTTTGGCTATAGTAAGAGGGCCACACGAGGGCTTTACCCTAATATGTTACTAAATCAAGACTCAAAATAGGAAAGTGCACTAAATCAAGCTAAGATCGACCTATAAACTAATAAATACGCGTAAAATGATGTCTCTGAAGTATATTATATTATCACAAATGAGGAGACATCATATGTGCGTGTGTATATACGTATTTTATCACACATCGGGACCTACCACTTTTCCTTTTTTGAGCTCGGTCATGCTTCGGCTTCTTAAACAAACCTTTCTTAACATGTTGCACAACCTATTATATGATTTCCCACTAGTTTATCGACATCAATCTTGGAATACTTTCAACTATAAGAAACTTCATGATTATGTGACAATCGTGTGATTAATTCTGATGATCTTTCCGCGTCATTAAAACATTATTCCTCAAACCAAACACTAACTCATTTAAAAGGTTTTGCACCTTTAACCAATCAAGAAAAGAATGTTGCTATTCTGAGGGGAATGCTAATTTGGCCTGAGGCTTTATCCATTTATCTTAGGTTTCAAACAACCACAACTCACTCCTTATATTAAAATCTCTTAAATTATTTCTGGAATTTGAATTATCTTTCTTTACTTTACCATAAAGGTCAACCACAATACCAAGTAAGTTACCACACACATTCTTCTCACAGTGCATCAATGTTATGTTTGAGAAGGTTTATCGACCAATATGGTATTCTGAAGAAAATACTCTTTTTCTTCCAATTAAACTCTTTATAGAATGTTTGCTTACTTTCCTCGCTACCAAAATCCTTGTATTTACCCAAAAACATAAAAGGAAACCAACCAAGTTGCGTCTGAATATCTGTGGGGCTATGTTCTCTAGGTTGGGGCATGTTCTCCGCTTTACCGTATGAAAAAATATTTCTTCAAAAACGATTTCGTGTAGGTAACCACCGACGATGATCAAAATAAACTATATATTTACGCACATACATCGGGGGTGTAGAATTTATGCATTTGGGGCACGCTTTGTAACCTTGGACCTGCCATCCCAAAGTATACGACCTAGTTGGGTAATTGTTGATCATAAATAACAAACAAGCCATCATAAAAAATTCAATTTTTGTGTGACCATCATACGTACGGATCCCCGTAGACCACAACATCTCCAACTCATCGATAAGTGGTGTAGAAAGACATCCATATCTTTACCGGAAGAACGCGGACCCGGAATCTGTAAACTAAGCATGAAGGTGGATTCTTTCATGCATTGCCATGGTGGAAAGTTGTAGGTGGTCAATTTAAATGGACATATGTTATATTAGTTTTTTCACATGGATAAAGGGAAAACCCTATCAATGGACAAACCAAGACGCACATTATGTGGATCATGAGCAAATTCGGGGTTTTGCTCGTCAAATATTTTCAAACTGATGCCATTGAATAGATGGTATAACACATCATTGTCGAAAGACTTTCCGCTATGGTGTCCAATCATGTCTTTAACTGTGTGTCTCGAAGCGTATAGTCGTGAAAACCGTGGTGCAATGGGGAAGTGTCACAATTTCTTATTAGGCACTTTCTTCCCTTTCTTCGAATCCCACCTAGATACACCACAAACTATACATTTCTTGAGGTTTTATTCTCTGTATAATACAATACATAGTAATTCAAACAATCATCTGTCGTAATTTATCACATACCCAAACGTTTCTACTTTTTATTGCACTCCTTATGCGATGCAAGCAAATTACGTCTTTTAGAAAATATGACCTATAAATTGCAGGATTTCGGTGAAAGAGGTTGATGTCTCCTCGTTTGTGATAGATTTATGTTAAGATGAGACATCATTTTTAGTGATTTAGAAGTCATAATAGTCGATTTCTTGAGAATTAGTGCACTGTCCTATTTTGAGTCTTTATTTAGTGAATTATTTATTTAGTGTATAGCTTTACTAATTGTTTATTGTGTGTATAGCTTTAAAGATATTTATGGAGATTAATTAGAGTCCAAGTCAAAGACTACAACTTATGGAAAGATATTAGCATGGTAATTGGAGATAAGGAAACAAAGGCTAAAAAGATGGAAAAGGAGAAGCTGCCTAAATATGAAAATCTGCAGCACAAGCCTAAAGAAGTGGTGATTACTCCAAGAAATAAGCCGATTTTGGTAAATTCCTTACATAGGAACGTAGATAATTCTCTGAGGATTCTTTTGGTATATTATGGAGCAATAACCGACCAATAACGAAGAAGATATGCTCAAAACAAATCAGCAGAAATTTTCATACGAATTTGAGTTGGGCTTGGAGTCTACTACTTTGCTTCTCCCTCAAGAAAACGAATTAGGTCTTCTAAACACCTATAAATACACCCTTATATCACTTGTAAAATAATCCTTTCTTAGTTCAAAACCTTATAATTAATTCTTAGTCATTGTAGAGAGCAAGATGATGTCTTTTGTAATTTCTTTTAGTTTATTTCCTTCAGGTATGAACTAAACCTCCCATAGCTTGGGTTTTGCATCATGTATAAACTATGAATTCTAATTCTTCTATCTAAGTTTCTTTGGGAATTACATGTTTTAATCTGATATTAGCTACTTACCTTTATATTTGTTTATGTATTTTGATTTATTGTCTTTCCTAGAACTGATCACTTTAGGATTGTTTTAATAGTAGTTAGATGGTCACCTTAGCTAGGTGTGCAACTGTTGAACCACCACATAACGTCTAGTGTCGATAATAGTTCTGACAAAACATGATTCTAACTAGATAGTCATTAGGTTTTGTTTTAATCACCATATGACCAATTGATTGAAGTGTTTGCTTAGGGCCTTGGTAGCGCTTGATAACCCTATTTGAAACCACGTCTTGGTTGTGCCGTAGCCCCCTTAGTCGCTCTCAAGGTCTAAGGAATGGGAATTTAGAATCCTGACTAAGTATACAAGAGCTAATATTCTCCCTTATAAACTAGATCTTAGAAAGAATTAGAAGGATTAGTGCATACTAGCAAAACCTAAGCTATATCTCTCATCTCATATTCTTAGTAGTTTATTTTATTGTCTTTATTTTCTTAGTTTAATTAATTATTTTCGAAATTCATATCTTTTATTTTCTGTCTTTAATTATTTACTTTTACTCGTTATTATTACCCACATGTATAACACACTTAAGTCCCTGGGAACGAACTCAACTTATTAACTAAAACTTGCATACGTCTTGTAATACTTGCAGTACTGTACCTGTCTAGGGTGAGAGTGCGTAGTTTTCTTGACCTTTATTTGTATTAATTTTATCACACCCTAGGCGACACCAAGTTTTTGGCGCCGCTGCCTGGGACTTGTGTCTCGTTAGCGTGTGGGTTATCTATTTCGAGTAGTAGTTTTTAATTAGTTTATTTTTCAGTATTTATTTTTTGTTTTTCCGGATTTACGCTTGTGGTTTGCTTTAGTCTTTTTCAGGATTAACAGTGTTTAATTCTTGGCCTCCGTTACCCGAGCCTGAGAGGAGCTTCAGACCTTACAACAAACGTGTTCGTGAGGAAAGATCCTTGAGAAGAGTAATGGCAGCCCACCGAGATCCACCACTTGATGACCTCAGAGTAATTCCAAGAGGTCCACCACCACCACCACCCCCTGATGGAGGACAACACGGTGTACAACTACCATTAGGAGAGGGTAATGGGCAGAATAACATTAATAACCAACAGAATCGAGTACAGCAAGACCTCCCTGGTCTTCATGTACTGTTTCATGTTCAACCAATCGGTTACCGCCCTCCAGAGATCCAGAATATCAAATTTAGACCCGATCCAGGTATGCTTAGTCAATTTCAATGTTTTGGACTCTACAGTGGTACATCAATTCAAGATCCGGTAAGATCGATTCAGAAGTTCATGCAGATTTGTGATGCCTACAGTACTCCTGGCATTACACGCGAGGAACTGTATTGTCATATGTTTTTGTTCTTCTTGACCGGTAGAGTTAGCGAATGGCTAGAAAGACAACCACATGGAATAATTAATTCGTGGACAGAACTTCAAGCCGCGTTCTTTAACCGTTTTTATCCGAAGAGTATGAGACTCAAAAATCAAACCGAGCTTGCAAGATTTTTTCAAGAAGATGGAGAAACAGTAGGAGAGTCATGGACAAGGTTTCAACATAAACTAGCTAGGTGTCCTCTCCATGGTTATACACCCGCTCTACAACTTGCTATATTCTATGAAGGTCTTAATGATAAAGGTAGAGAGAAGGTGGATAACATTGGAAAGGGTAATTTTGTGTCCATGAATCATAATGAAGCTTCCGATGTCATGGAAAATATTATTGAACAAGAAAGGAGTTAGCCTTCAAAGCGAGATCCTATTGCAAAGACCCGAGGAACGCTTCGTTTAGATGCAGAAACTGCGAACTCAGCTCAAATATCCGCGTTAGAAAATCAAATCAAAGAGCTGAAGTTAGAGATGCAAAAGAATTTAACCGCGGCGAACGTTTTACAAGAAGCACAAGGTTGTCAACAATGTGGGGTTAATAATCATACATGGGAAGAGTGCGAAGCAAATCCACAATCTGTTTACTTCATATCGAACCGAGGAGGCTATCAATGGGGTAACCGAAATCATCCGGGCATGCAGTATTCAAATCCACAAGGGGCCGCTAATCCTGGTCATTATCAACTGCGCCCCCAGAACAACTCTTTCCAACCGCGAGGTCAGTATCAAAATCAATATCAAAATAGACCTGCTCCCCCTCAACAACCAATTCAAGATGCCTATACCGACTCGTTAGATCAGAAAGCATTACCTCAGTATCATCAAGAAGGATGTATGGACAATCAATAGATAATACAAGCTCTGGAACGTTTGACCACGACTATGAGTGCTCAGGAAGAGAAAGTCCGAGGACAAGATGCCGCACTTCAGATTTTAGGTACTCAAGTAGAACAATTAAACAAGGTTCTAACAAATTTAATGGAACTGAAAGAAGTGAAGGCAATCGAAGGAGGTGATGACAATGTGGGGTTCGAAGCTTGCAAGGCTATTTGCCTTGAAATTGAAGAAAAAGAGGAAGTACCGCATGCTGCCGTTAGTGTCGTGGAAGTTCCGAGTACCGAAGAAGAACCAACCAAGTCTAGCCCCGTGGATCTGACTGTTCTGAGGTTTATGTGGAGGACGATGTAGAGAAAGCCGAATTTATACAACTTTTGAGGAAGATGCAAGAGGAAATCCGATCGGTTATGGATTATCAAGCTGAGCTAAATAAGAAAGATGAAGATGAAGTTGCAGCTGTTGTGCAAGAAGAGAAAGAAAAAGAGAAGGTGGAATCGCCACCTGTTGTTCAACCAGTGTCATCAAATATTCCTGATACAAATCCAAAAGATGGCACTGAACTCAAGACATTTGTAGAGGCGTATACACCTGAAAATATCAACGCCCAAATACTTGAGATAGCAAAGAAAGGACTTACACCGCAACAAGTTTTTACACAAGTTATTCCTGAGAAAGAAGCGAGTGTAGAGAGCCCAAGAGAAAATCTGAGAGTTTCAAGAAGAAGTGAACAAGCGCTACCAACAAAGCTTAAAGATCCGGGAAGTTTCAACCTTCCTATTCAAATTAATGGTATGCTCAAGGTGAAAGCTATGTACGATGTGGGTTCTGGTGTGAATCTTATGCCTAAGTCCGTGTTCGAGAGACTTGGATTTCAGAAATCACAGAAAACTCCAGTGAAGATGCAGTTCGCTGACAACTCAGTTAAAAGGACATGGGGAACAGTGGAGGACGTCTTAGTCCGTTCAGGTAGTATCGCCATCCCTACTGACTTTGTTATTCTTGAGTTTGATGCAGATAAGAAGGTTCCAATCATACTTGGACGGCCCTTCATGGCCACAAGTCAAAGTGTCATCAACTTCCAAGAAGGGACCATTACCCTTCATGCAAAGAATGTATCCGAGACCTTCTATGTCTTGGGTAAGAAACCAAGGAAGTTAGATCCCACCGTGCCTGTCATCCACAGTCTTTCACATCACAAAGTCCCTCCTGAGAAGATCCACTTAAAGCCTGTGGATACTGAGCCAAACATTGAGTTTGGGGTTGGCCATGAAGTTCTATGGAAAGCTCACAAACGCGAGAATAGGCCACGAAGTTTCAAAGACTCGTGGATGGGACCATTCATTGTCACTAAGGTTGTTTCAGCCAAGGTGATAGAAATTCGACCCAAAACGGGGGTCAAGCACAGATTAGTGGGCGTTCATAGCCTAACTCGTTGTTGGGGAGGCTATATTCGCAAATCTTGATTGAGGTAACACGTCTAACTTTGAAAGACATTAAATAAAAGTGTTGTACGGGAGACAACCCGCAAATTTTTTACTTTTTTATGTCTTTTACGTTTTTAGTTTATGTTTAGTTTAGTTGTTTTAGCTGACATTGCATATTTGAGAAAGGTATTAGTGCTTTTGATGCTTAGGTATTGGAGAACTCGAGTTAGGGAAGAAACAAAAAAATTTCGGAAGGGATACATCATCGGTGCGGTATACCGCACCTCAGCGGCGGTGTACCGCAGAGGACAAAAATCCGTACCACGGGTAGGAACCGCGGGTTTTATACCGAGACGAAAAAAGATCCGTGCAGTATACCCCCCTGCATCGCACGCCTAAAACACGTGCCACGGGGTGCTACAACGGGTATTTAGCCGAGGAAGCTACAGAAGCTGCGGTGTACCCATGCGGTGCATCCTTATACCGCGCCCGTGGTCCGCGCGCCCAAAACCCGTGCCACGGGGTAGGTACCACGCGTATTTTGCCGAGGCAAAAATTTTGGAGCAACAGAAGCTGCGGTGCACCCATGTACCGCGCCTATGGTCCGCACGGCGCCGCCAGAGAGAAAAATTTACGGGATTCAAGGTTATAAAGAGGTATACTGCTCATTAATACGAATTTCATAAACCTTAAGCCTATTTCTCTTCTCCAAAACTCTCCCAACTCCATTAAAGCTCATAAAAACCTTCACCAATCATCAAAACACTACCCAATCATCAAGGAAAACACATCAAACCTTCTCTCCGCATCATTACAAAGGAGATTCAAGCACCCAATCCTCACCAAATCCATCAATTGAAGAATCAAGAGCTCAAATTTCACAAATTCATCATACAATTTCTAAAATCCAAGCCTACCCATCAAGAATCCACCTCATCCACATAGAGATTCATCATCAATTCATCTTTCCTAAGCCAAATCAAGCTTGTTCAACCAAAAATTCACAAGTTCAAATTTCAAGGGTTGCTAAAGCTTTGAGTTGGGGAAGATGACTAATAGAACAACAATATTAGCTAACAAGAGGGAGGTGAAGAAGAGCAAGGTATTGGATCCAATCAAGAATAAATCAAATAACAAAAGTTCTAGTTCTAAATCAAAGGCTAAGACAATGTTGAAGATGGAGGTATAACTTTGTGTGATCGTAATGGTAAAAAGCTTTACTTTTATGCAAAGGAGAAAACACAACTTCCACAAGGTCCTACACCCAAAGAGAAAGAGGAAGTTTCAAGGGCCCTGAAAGCTTCTGCAGAGAAACAATTAAAAGAACTACGTTTTGCTTATGAGAAAGTATTCAAGGAAGAAGTTGGTGAAGGAGATTATAAGAGATTCTTAGAGCTAGGTGCGAAATTGGGTTGGTCTACGTTCAAGGTAAGACGTTCTGAATCATTTCATGAATTAGTTTTGGAATTCTATTTAGGCCTCTTTAGCCAAGATAGTAAAGGTTGTGTTCCGATTAGAGGAAAGCTAGTTCCTTTCACAGTTGATGAGATTAGAAACCACTTCAAGTTTAAGAAATTGAAAGGTTGTTGCAAATTTGATGAAGCGGTTGCTAAACGAAAAATCTTTAATGAGGAATTGCTTTTTGAGCATGTTTTAGACAAGGAGAAAGTGCAATCACATAAGGGAGAATTGAAGGCACCTTGGCCTTACAAATATCTTCAATCGGATGCGAGAATTTGGCACAATTTCCTTATTCCTAATGTCTTTGGAAACACATGAACTTTGGATGTTACTATGAATAACGCTCTACTGTTGGATTGTATTTTGAGAGGAGAAGAAGTAGATGTGGCACACTTGATCTATGAGGAGGTGATACGGATTTCGGTCTCTCCTAATTCAGTTTATAATGTTAAATTTCCTACTATGATCACGCGTCTTGTGCGAAAAGAGAATGTACCATTGGGTGAAGAAGAGAAACTCGAATTTAAAGGGAGTTATATTGATAATGCTTGGATCAAGGATATCTTTCGAAGAGCGGGTTCTATGCAAGTCTCGAAAGAAGAAAAGGAGCAAAATTGGCAAGAGAAGATGGAGGAGCGTTTAATAAAATTCGAAGCAGCTCAAGCTTCCTTAGTCAATGATGTGGCACAAATCAATGTGAATAAAGTGCACGTCATGAAACTCCTTGAGCAATTAACGAAAGGTCCAGCAAATCCTACCTTGGATATCAATGATGCGAGGCAATAGCCTTGAGAGCATGTTCTCTTTCTTCCTTACCATTTCTGTAAATATGTTTATCTGCTAATTTTAATTTCTGTTTCGAGTCTTTTTCGAGTCGTGGGGACACGACTCATTTTTGAGTTGGGGGTGTGGGGATTCGTTGTCTCTCATCTCCATTTTTCTGTTTTTAGGTAGAAATTAAATTTTTTGATGCATGGGAATTAGATGTAGAGTGTGTTTAATAGCTTGAATGCATAAGCTCAGTGAATTAATGATAGTAAGTAGTATGTTTATGAGCTATGTTATTCGTATGCTTTGAGTATTTGTAGGAAAACACACGTTGATAGTAAAGAAAAGATTAGTGAGCAATGCGATAGAAAGTATGTTCGATCTCAGGGAACCTTGAGAAGTGTGTAGGCTGTGAGATCCAAGCTAGTTGAAAAACCATTTGATGAAAGTATTAAAGGTAAGAAATTAACGAAATTACATAGTGTAGAAAGTGATTAAGGCGGTTCTTTCATATTTGAAGCCCTTTGAAGCCTTTTTATACCTTCTCACCTTGTGATTTTTGTTTTATATGCTATATCCTTCTCAGCCCCTTCTAGCCTTTCTAAAGCCTTTTAATTGAAACACGTTATAAGCCATATCCTTTAGATTATAGGACTTTTCATTATGACCCACACTCGAATCGCGATGCATAGACAGTTGTTTTAGAGCTTGAGATTGGTGTGGTGGGTCCACTATTATGGGAATCGTTATTGGGTTGGGATTTTTGAGCTTATTAATTGTGCTTTGTGCTTTATATTGATGATGATTCACAGATTTTTATTGTAATCCTTTGTCGGGGTAATAGTGAATGCAAAAGAAGCTACGAGCCAAATTTGCCAACAAGGGCATTAAAAGAAAAAATAGATATATGAGAAAAATAGCGTAATATCTCAACATTAAAAGAGAGTCATAGCTTAAGAATTGATATGAAAAGATTTAAATATATATATTCGGACCGGCAAAGTGGATTGTTATGTGAACATCTTATGCTTTAATTGGGTTAATTGGGATGCTAAATTGTGCATCAGGGAATTCATTGGGTTGAGTGAGAAACGTTTTATGAGAGTAACTCAAGCTCTAGGGCGATTCCTTGATGGCTAGTGAGGAGAGAGCCAAAAGCTCACACCAAAATTATCCAAATATACTATCATACCGTCCCGAAGCCTAAATTACAACCTCAAAGACCTTGTGATTCTTTGCTATGTAACTGAGACGTGATTAAGTCATTAGAGAGTAGTTGAGTGGATCTTTGAATACTAGTAAGGCTTGATGAACAATCTATAGCTTCCTTGGGGAACTGAGTAAAGTCCCAATCCTTCTTACATTGCGAAACTAATCTGATCTTGAATTCAAGCCGTGTTGAATGTGGATATAAGAAGTGTACAGGTATGTAGTTTATGAATATTATTGCATGAAATTTTCTAAGTTGTTGCTTTAGGTTTATCCTATATATTCTTCTATGCTTTTCCCATTGTGTTGAGAATTTTATAAGTGTGTATTTATAGACTTCCCTTTGTTTTTATCTTTATTGTATCGGGACGATACAACTTTGAGTTGGGGGTCTTAATGTCTCCTCATTTGTGATAGATTTTTGTTAAGATGAGACATCATTTTTAGTGATTTAGAAGTCATAATAGTCGATTTTCTTGAGAATTAGTGCACTTTCCTATTTTGAGTCTTGATTTAGTGAATTATTATTTTTAGAGCATATTGGATTTAATTGTTTATTTAGTGTATAGATTTAAAGATAATTATGGAGATTAATTAGAGTCCAAGTCAAAGACTACAACTTATAGAAAGAGATTAGCATGGTAATTGGAGATAAGGAAACAAAGGCTAAAAAGATGGAAAAGGAAAAACTGCCTAAATCTAAAAATCTGCAGCACATGCCTAAATAAGCGGTGATTACTCCAAGAAATAAGCTGATTTTCGTAAATTCCTTTCATAGGGACGTAGATAATTCTCTGGGGATTCTTTTGGTATATTATGTAGCAAAAACCGACCAATAACGAAGAAGATATTCTCAAAACAAATCAGCAGAATTTTTCTTTATTTCCATACGAATTTGGATTGGGCTTGGAGTCTACTACTTTGCTTATCCCTCAAGAAAACGAATTAGGTCTTCTAAACACCTATAAATACATCCTTATATCACTTGTAAAATAATCCTTGATTAGTTCAAGACCTTATAATTAATTCTTAGTCATTGTAGAGAGCAAGATGATGTCTTTTGTAATTTCTTTTTGTTTATTTCCTTCAGGTATGAACTAAACCTCCCAAAGCTTGGGTTTTGCATCATGTATAAACTATGAATTCTAATTCTTCTATCTAAGTTTCTTTGGGAATTACATGTTTTAATCTGATATTAGCTACTTACCTTTATATTTGTTTATGTGTTTTGATTTATTGTCTTTCCTAGAACTGATCACTTTAGGATTGTTTGAATAGTAGTTAGATGGTCACCTTAGCTAGGTGTTCAACTATTGAACCACCACATAACGTCTAGTGTCGATATTAGTTATGACAAAACATGATTCTAACTACATAGTCATTAGGTTTTGTTTTAATCACCATATCACCAATTGATTGAAGTGTTTGCTTAGGGCCTTGGTAGTGCTTGATAACCCTATTTGAAACCACGTCTTGGTTGTGCCGTAGCCCCCTTAGTCGCTCTCAAGGTCTAAGGAATGGGAATTTAGAATCCTGACTAAGTATACAAGAGCTAATATTCTCCCTTATAAAATAGATTTATCGAAAGAATTAGAAGGATTAGTGCATACTAGCAAAACCTAAGCTATATCTCTCATCTCATATTCTTAGTAGTTTATTTTATTGTCTTTATTTTCTTAGTTTAATTAATTATTTTCGAAATTCATATCTTTTATTTTCTGTCTTTAATTATTTACTTTTACTCGTTATTATTACCCATATGTATAACACACTTAAGTCCCTGAGAACGAACTCAACTTATCAACTAAAACTTGCATACGTCCTGTAATACATGCAGTACTGTGCCTATCTAGGGTAAGAGTGCGTAGTTTTCTTGACCTTTATTGGTATTAATTTTATCACACCCTAGGCGACACCAGAGGTATCATTGACTTGTTCTTTACCTCGACGTGCATCAACTTAGCTAATAAGTTTAAAGAACACATTATCGTGGAACTTTGATACAATTCACTCTTTGTTTCATTTAACAAAGTATCAAAACAACCTCGATCTTAAATTGGAATGCTCTCGTTGCCAAACTTGTTGTCACCGGAGGAACCATCCACATTTAAAGTGGGTCTTATATCATCAAACACGTTAAGAATTTATTCATCTACAAATTTATTGGGTTTCATTATTTATAGAAACTTGTGCTATTTCACCATATTTTGTCCAAACCTCATACATTGGCAAGATTCCAAACCTTGAAATATTTTCTTGAACATCGAGAATAAGTTATTTTCGATTATTCAAACAACTCTAACACGGATAAAACTGTAGTCCGTACTATCCACGTTATTCTTTGCAAACCTAATAAAATCCATAACCCCGACCATATATTCTCGATTCGCGATATTCGTAGATTTCCCGCACGTACATGTTTGCTCCACCAAATTTACTATAAAAGTTACTCTATTATTTTGGGACATCCTTCCACGTATATATTGAACGTGCCATATACCGTCCGCGCTATCATAAACACAACACGCATAGTTTTTAGCTTCTGTATGAGACGCGCTTATACGGATCGTCACTTGTGGTGGCCATAAACTGCTTAGCTACTTTATGTGTTCTCCTATCCTCGAAATATTCAGCTGTTTTACTAAATGTTAACTCCACAACGGCCGTTACAGGCAACCCTCTTACCCCTTTTAACACGGAATTGTATATCTCCGATAAATTAGTGGTCATGTTACCATACCGATACCCTCCATCATAAGCAAGGGCCCATTTTTCTAAGGGTTTTTCTCCGATCCACTCTCTATATATACCCTTTTTCATAGCACAAAATTTTTCATAATGAAAATCAAACTCACCCTTATTAGCCTTGTATGCGATTTTTTTGAGCATTTTTTTTGCACGATCGTCTTTGAACTTTGTATTTAGATTACTCGCCAAGTGACGAATGCACCATCGATGGACTCCTATAGGCTCTGGATATACAGCTGCAACCGCTGCCAAGATACCTGGATGTCGGTCAGAGAGTATACATACTTCACGTTGCATCGTAACATATCTCTTAAGACGTTCAAGAAAAAAAGTCCAAGAACGTGTGGATTCACTATCGGCCAGGGCATAACATAACGGAAACAACTGATTGTTCCCATCATACGCAACAGCAATAAGTAACCTTCCATCATACTTACCGTATAAATGAGTCGCGTCAATACTAACAACGGGCATCACATATTGGAACCCTACTATGGAAGCCCTAAATGACCAAAATACCATACTGAATGTTGCTTTGTTCTCGATTATTCTCTTGTATTAAAACTCGACAATGGTACCCGGGTTTGTGTTAACCAACGCACCAAAAAGTCTCGGTAATGCGGTAAAAGCCCCCTCATGGGTCCCAAATAATTCTTCAAGAATTTTCTGCTTAGCACGCCATGCCTTCCCATACGAAATATGGTGTCCAGTTTCAGAATGTATCAACGATTGAATCGATGCAATTTTGGTGTCTATGTCACTAAACACCATAGTGTATGCACGTCTTGACACGTAGCTGGAAGTGAGTTGACAGTGATTTTTTATAAGAATTCCGACTAGACAAGTATGTATCCCTAACTTTCTAATCTCCCACATTTTACTACCTGAAATAAATGCCCCACGAAGGTGCCACTTACACCCATCTTTAGCATATGCACATTTACGTGTCACCAATGTACTTGTGGTCCGATCAGTCTTATATTCTTTACCCTTCTTAATATGCCACATATCCACATCCATCAAAAGCTCTTCTTTCGTTGCATACAACGCATTTAACATAAGCTCCTCTTCTACCCCAAATGATTTTGGTTGACTTGTTGACCAATCGGTGGATTTTGCCATAAGATCCGTATCAATATCTCCAAAATGTCGCATACCAAAATCTCCTTTAAAATTATCATCGTCCGAGCTAGTAGCACTATGATATGTGCCTTCTTCTTCTTCTTCATCTTCATCGTTTTGAAAAGAATCACTATCACGATCACTATATCTCTCATTCTCACTGTTATCGTCACTGTCATCGTCACTGTCACTACCACTATCACGAACCGTATCACGCATAGTCAAATGAGCGGTAGATGCAAAGGTTGAATCAGTCGCACGTTGTTTACCCTTTTCGCGTCGATAAGCATCCGGAACTTTTGTTTTCTCTTTACCATCGACATAAACCTCAACACAATAGTAGTGCCCGTTCTTTACACCATTAATCATGGAATTAAGCATATCATCTTTTATAACTAAAACATGATAACGTGGAGGATTCGAGGAAATAAGACAACGCCAAAGTATATTAAAACTAACCTCTCTTTCAATCCAATTACAATTTGCGCATATCTTACGTTTAAGTTCCCGAAGAGTTGTATTTTCCTTCGTCGTAAACATACCACTTTCTCCACCGATATAATCTCCCGCACCGTTACTACCATCCGAAAATCTTCCACCATAATGATATAACCAATTATATTCCATATTATCCAACCTAAAATATAAAATTTACTTCAATAATTAACCATAATTTAACAAAAAATTATTATTCCAAACAATTTAAGCTTCACAATGTTCACATTTATTAGTTATACGAACATGAATTAGATATACAACAATTGATAAAAAAACAACTAATTATATCACATTTAAACAAAAAAGAAAAAAAAATTAAACTTATATTAGAATTGAAATAACTAATAGTTGTAATAGATAAAATTATTACATTATTAGAAGATTAAGGTGAATGTAGTGGTTTGGTTGATTATTTGGTTTGATTATTGAGATTTTTGGAGAAAAAAAAGGAAAGAAAAATGGTGGAATAGAGGGGTTAGGGTTTGGAGAAGAGGGGTTAGGGTTGAATTTCCGGGTAGGGGTACATATACTGATAGAGAGGCGCTCTCCCGGGGAGCGCCTCATAACCCATTTAAATTATTAGGAGAGGCGCTCCTCTGGGAAGCCCCTCCTTAATCCGTCATTAAAAAACTTAAGGGAAAGGCGCTCCTCGGGAGAGCGCCTATGTGTTAGTTTTGCAATTTTTTTTTTTTTACGTTTATCATGCAATTATTTTTCAAAAAAAAGTCAGAAATAAAAAAAACTCATTAATTTAAATAAAATAAATAACGTATAATTACGAGGATAAAAATAACGTTCCATAAAAACATTCAGTAAACAAATATAAAATATTATATTATTCATATAACCAACATTAATATACTATATATATCTATAATCAAACTAAAATCATACAATTATCTACATATATATATTCAAAAAGATTAAATTTGAGAAAATAACCATTTTTCAGAAAATTTATCAGGCATTCTGATTTCAAATGGGCCCCACACGTGGAGGAAGAGGTTAGTTCTCCAGTAATCGATTGGCGGACCTTTGGTAGCGTGCATTGGTGATGGGGAAAAGGGATTTTTGGATTAGGGTTTTGTATTTGGGGATGTGAAGTTTTAAGAGGTGTAATAATGGCAATAATTTGCCATGGTTCTTCCTTAAATTTGCGTAGATCATTAGCAATGAAAAAAATTCGTCACTAGTATTCACCTTTTCGTCGCTAATGTGAAAGTAAGTTTAGCAACGAAAATTGTCATCGCTAATGATAAGTTTATTTTAACAATATTTTTCTAACTTAGTTAATTGCAACGACACACGGTTATCGCTAGTGTTGTATATCGTTAACGATGACAGAATATTGTGGCTAATGTTATATATTAATTTCTTCTTTTACCACCAATAGGGGCGGCAAACGTGTGTCTCCCCCGAGAACGACAACATAATGTAGGTGATGATTGATTTAAGGGTGGTTCATGTTCAAGAGATCTTGCTCCCCCTTACGTTCCACACTTCAAGGACAACCACATATTAAAGATGTCACAAAGAACAATAACCTTGCTAATGTGCGAAACAAAGGGAAGGTGAAACAAAGAGAGGCTGAAGATGAGTCGAGTATGAAGAGAAGGGAATATTCGAGTAAGGCTTTGAACCTAAAACTGGGTCCGAAAGGAGTTGCGATTAGGGATGAAGTCCGAGCCAAATTGTGAGTGAAGAAAAAATCATGAGTGATAACAAGCAAAAGTGCTTAAAAGAAATCCAACTCACCATACCTTGGGTGACAATCATGCCAGGTCTTGAACCTTGTGATATAAGTGTACTCTACCTTTCATCTTATTATGTGTATCTTATGTGTTTAGTTGTATATTTTAAATTTTAGATTTCTTATCGAGTCATGGGACACGACTCATTTTTTAGTTGGGTGTGTGGGAATTCGTTGTCCCTCATCCCTTTTTATATAAATACTTTAAAAAATTTGAGTAGTGTATATTTTAAGGAATTAGGTGTAGAATGTGTAAAATGTCTCCCTAAAGCATAAACCTTAGCGAGTTAATGAAAGTTAAGTAGGTTATTTGTAAATTGTTCATAATGTATGCTTAAAATATGAACATGAAAACACAACATGAAAGTAAAGAAAAGATAGTTAGGAATGTGGTAGAAATAAATTTGAACTTAGGGAGAATGAGTTGTGTGTAAACGTGAGATCCGAGCTAGCTAAAGACCCATTTAATGAATGAGGTGGAAATGAAAAAGTAACGAAGTCAATTAGTTAGGAAAGTGATTAAGGAGGTTCTTTTATACGCCCTTTGTTTCCTTTTATCTTGCAGACTGGGTTACATTGTTATATCATTCTTAGCCCCTTCTAGTCTATAGCCCTTTCTTTATAATCCATGCCCCTCAGATTATAGGACTTTCCCATATGACCTACACTCGAATCGTAACGGTAAGACAATCGTCTTTAAAGCTTGAATTTGGGGCGGTGTGTATGGTTTATGTGAAACTTTCAGATGGTCTATTGAGTTTGTATTTGTATATGTGCTATGTTGATGATGCACTTTTATTGTAACCCTTTGTCGGGGTATATTGAAAAAAAATTGAGAAAATAAAAGAAAAAGAAGAAATAATGATAAATTAAGTATCATGACATCTCACGTCAATAAGAGTGTGATTGCTAACTTACAAAAAATAATATGAAAAAAATTGAAAGAAAAGAACCGCCAAGGTGGAAATTGGTGGGTCCTGGTGTGTTATAAAATTAAATACTGAAAATAGAGGAACCACAATACCGCAAGTGCACGGTCGTCCAAGTAATATCAGATAAATCGGGTTTCGTTCTCAGGGATGGATTAGGCACAGCCTAAGAATTAATCGAATAGTAGTAGTAATTGCTTAACAGAAAAATATAATATAATATTTTTGTTATGTTTTCTAAAATTAAGATGCAATAAAATAAATTACTGAAATAAACTAAAGAAAGTAAATAAGATTTAAACTTCAGAAGAGAAAGAGTACTTGATCCTCAGAAGGGTTTCACCTAACCTATCTAATTAATGCTTCTGTTTAAGGGTTGAACTAGTATTATTGTGCTAGTCGGGACTCTAATATCTCCTAACCCCCGTCAGGTGGACTTAGGAGTTATCCTACGGTATTACAAACCCCGTCAGGGCGATTATAAGCTACATTCAGATGATTAAGATTTTTACCTCTTTGACTGCATGGTTAGTTAAGCCCGTCAGGGTCAATAACGAATACTACGCGTGTATTATCTATGTCTGTAATTAACCCCCACCCCCCCCCCCCCCCCCCCGTCAAGGTGATCACTTTGCCACTTAAGTGAATAGCCTAATTACTATGAGCTAAGTTTGATTCATGACTTCAAAATTAGTAATTAAAACAAAATACCTAGTCTAATTTAAATAATTAAATCCCAAATTCAGAAAACATAAAGTAAATAGAATTGGGTTCTACCCATATAGCGATTCTCAAGTACTAAAGAAATTATTTCATAACGAAATTACATACTGAAATTATATATATAAAAGACATCATATTGAATTACAGAAAAGAACTAGATAACATAAAGGTTTGGTTGGTTGTTGTTGGAAGAACATAGTTCCTCCAGCTCTAACTTCTCCTCTACCTTCTTGCTCTGACTTGAAAATATGAAGCCTATAATGTAATTCTCCTAAGTCTCTGTAAAAAGGATGCGAAAGGGTCTGTTCACACTAGCAAATTCGGATTAGGGCTTAGGTTAAGAGGATTAGGTCAAATTATAAAAAAACCAAGCCCATCTTCTTCCTTAATTCTCGTAACTGATGTACAACCCTTAGTAAAAACGCATTAACATTTGCATATTAACTCCAAATGGGCTGATTCCAATTGAAAAATCTTCCTAAATCAATAAGGCATCAAACTTATTTCACGGGCCAAAGGATAAATTTGCTCTTTAAGTAGCCCAAAAACAACAATTAGTAACAGCCTTTCAAATCTGCAACTCCTCTAGTCAAGTTCTTGGAAATTCTTTTCTTACCTTTAGCTCCTCCACTCAATCTAAGACTTTAATTCTCAATTCTCCTCCTTGTATTGGTTCTCCATAGAACCATGAACCTACTAGATTTTCACTAAAAACAAATAAATTAACGCACAAAAGCTCTAAAAATGCAAATAGTCTAATTCTAAGGGGAGAAAGTGCAATATGACGAAATAAGCATTAAAGTCTATCAAATAAGTCAAATATTCACCTAAAATGATGTCTCGTAAGGGATAATATTTAGAACAAATAGGGAGAGACATCAAGACCCCAAACTCAACCCTTTGTCGTCCCGACAAAGTAAAATAAAAACATAGGCCTTTAGGTGAACGTAGAAGGCAGAATCTAGTAAATAACACCCAAAGCACAACTTAAAACAAATCTCACATAGTGTGATCTAGGAAATAATATACACATACACATGTCATGCGAAATCTAACACAAAATAATATCAATCCAAATTTAATTTGACAATGCTAGAAAGTTACGCTTATTACTTATCTCAAGATGGTGGCTATAGGTTGTTCATATATTCTTACTTGCTTTGAACGCTCCACTTAGCATACTCCCTATTAGCTGAATCATAAATTCACTATGCATGTAGGAATCACAAGGACTTTATTGTTTTAATATAGGTTTAAGACGGTATGGTATGTATATTTGGTAAATTTGAAGTGAGCGTTTGGCTCTCTCCTCACTTACCATCAACTAACTGCCCAAGAGCTTGAGTTTACACTCGAATATTGTTCTCACTCAACCCATTTGACGCACTAATTTAGCGTCCCCAGATTAACCCAATATATATTCTTTGCCGGTCCAAATATATATTCTTTTCATATCAAATTTCTTTTTATTTCTTTTGTATAGCTATGACTCTCTTTTTATTGTTGAGATATCATGCTAAATTTTTTTTCATAAATATTTTTTCTTTTTATATCTTTCTTTTCTTTCATTTACTCTTACCCCGGAAAAGGGTTACAATATAATAACTGTAAATTATCACCAATATATAACAGAGCACAATTGATAAGCTCAAAATCCCAACCCAATAAAAATTCCCATAATGGTGGACTCCCCATCCCAAACTCAAGCTCAAGACAGGAAGTCTCAGGATCGTGATTCAAATGCGGGTCATATGGAAATGCCTAATAAACTAAAGGGACCTTGGCTTACATTGTGGCTACAAAAGAAAGGCTTAAAGGCTAAAAATTTGGCTAAAATGGATAATATTAAATTCAGGGAGAGAAGGCTAAAAAGGTTTCAAATGGTTAACAAAGAACTGCCTCTATCATTTTCCTATTTACATAGCTTGCCTCTAGTTCATACCTAAGTGGGTTCTCTACTCATTCAGATCTCACGTTCTACAAACCACTGATTTTCCTTAAGCACAAGTTTACTTCTTTTGCCTTGTTCATTAATTCTTCCTATCAATTACCTCATGTTTGCATGCAATCTAAGTGCGTTTTATACTAACTCCTAAAGTCAACTATTTTCTATCACAAGTTTATAAAAAGCATGCTTGATGGGGGCATTTGAAATATTCTACAGTCAACGCAACCCTTAGATTAATTTTAATGAAAGCATGCAAAGCAAATAACACATAAAATTGGGATGAGACAACAAACCCCACCCCAAACTCAAAAATGATTTGTATCCCCACGACTCGAAAAGACTCAATAAAGAAAATAAACTAATAAAAATGAGAAAAGGATAGGAAAACGTATCTGAACCAGCACAAGGCTGGTTTTCATTGTTGCGTTCAGGTTGGGCTCCTCTCGTTGCGTAGGTGGCATGTTGAACATTGCTCACTACATGTAGTCTGATTTGCATAAGCTACAACTCTTTTGTGACTTTTTCTACGACTGTCAACACCTCTTCATGTTTCTCCTCCAAAGTTCTCATTCTGTCAATGATATCTCTCTCAACATCAAAAGTAATAAGTTCTTCAATTTCTTCTGTCTTTCCTCATCATAGTATTCTTGACTTCCCAATTTTCGTCATCTTAATGAACCCCAAATCAAAACTTCAAATATTCAAAAACTAGAGAAGAGTTTTGAATTTTGATGTTTTGAGGATTTGTAATGAAGGATTATGGTGTTATGTGAGATGGGTAATGGTTATGTAGTGGATTTGGGAAGGTTTAATGAATAGGATTAAATCTTTGATGAAGAGGCTTAAGGTTGAAGGAGAAGATTTATTTGTGTTCTTGAAGGATTTTGATGTTGGATGTGTGTTTGGAATGGAATAGGAGGAAGTATTGAATGATTCTAGGTGTTACAGTGGTGTGGTGCAGGTATATAATGGGATAGGGGACATTTATAATGATATCTTGCATTAGAGGCTAGGTTAAAAAGGAAGAAATTAGGGTTTCATAAGGTTTAGGTTAAAAAACCCCTGGTCGGGCGGGCATTACCGCTCAGATGGCCGGCATACCGGTCCCAGATCGTGTCCTCTCGGCAAAGAACCCAATTACGTAAACCGTGGCACGGTTTTTTTTTCGAAATAGTGGGTCGGCATACCGGTCACCTAACCGGTATACCGGTCCCAAACCGTGTCGAGGTTTACGCCCACGGTTTTTCCTAGCTGCTCTTGGCCACGAAACTAATTTCAAAAACCGTGGCACGGTTTTTCCCGCCGCCGGCATACCACTCCCCTGACCAGCATACCGGTCAGGCTTTTTGATTTTTCTCTTCGTCTCGGCATTGTACCTAATTATCAAAACGTGGCACGGTTTTTCTTGGGCGGCATACCGGTGGCCTCGACAGATTTTTTTCTTTTCGTTCCTTAGCACCCCAAACTCAATTCCTGCACCATTTAACACACTACCTTTCTCATTTCTAAAAAAATAAAATATAAGACTCGACACTTACTTATAATTATACACTAGGAATTGGAAAACGTAAAAGCAATAAACTTTATACAATTGAAATGGCTTTTGTTTAACGTCGTTAAGCTCGACGGGTTACCTCTCGCTTTTATGCAGCTTCAAGGAGGTATATGACCTCCGAGGATGTGGATCTTCCAAGCGATTGATATCCACGCCTCCATAATAATTTTTAAATCGATGACCATTCACCATAAAGGTGTGGTGTTCTATTGGGTGTTCAATCTTTATAGCTCCATGAGGCATAACTTTGGTCACAATATAAGGACCAAACCACTTCGATCTCAACTTCCCCGGGTAATTACTAAACTTGGAGTTGTATTTCAGGTTCCTCTGTCCAACTTCAAACTTCTTTGCGCGAATATGATTATCATGCCATCTATTTTTATTTTCCTTGTAAAGTTTAGCGTTCTCATAGGCATGTTATCGGAACTCAGTAAGTTCATTCAACTTCATCATACGATTCTCTCCGGCTAAAGTATGATCTAAATTCAACTACGCTATAGCCCAATATGCAACTAATTCAAGTTAAAGAGGTAAGTGACAAGCCTTACAAAAAACCATACGATACGGAGATGCACCAACGGGTGTTTTGAATGCAGTACGATAAGCTCACAACGCATCATCTAACTTCATTGACCAATCTTTTCTTCTGGGGCCACGATTTCAATCTCAATCTCTACACTTGAATTCTCAATTGTTTCCAAAATAGCTTATGTGAATACTTGTTGCGGTGTGAGTTCTTTTGTATTACCTTCAAGCATTCGGTTGTAGGTTTTGTCTTCTTTGCACGCCTCTACCAATGCTATATCAATGTCACCATTTAAATGATTCGTCTTCATAGGATTGGGTGGTGACATCAATGGAGTACTAGGTGGCTAATTCATCCTAGTATCTATTTCTTCTTCTTTCTCTTTTCTAACCAAGATCTCAATGTTTGATTCATCTAAATGCGGCTTGGCTGGGATTTCCATGGATGCTGTCTTCCCTTCACAAGATTTATTTTCAACTTCGACTCGATTCATAACAATTGTCTCATCTATGCTTAGCGTGGTTGATTCTTCTATTGTTGGAATCTCTAGTTCACTATGTGTAGCTTGTGGTGATTTCACTTCCATCTCTTCTTGAAGGCTAAACTTTTCAACTTCATTGACCTGAACATCGCTATCTTGACTGGCCTTATGATTAATAATTGTACCTTGGCCAGTTTCCATAGATGTTACTTGTTGTAGCCTATCAATTGTTTCTGTGAGTTGCGTCAATCGTTGCTCCATCAATTGATGTTCTTGTTGCATATTCTGCACTAATGATATGGAAGCATCTCTTTTTGCCTCACTCTTTACTACATTATCCATTGTAACCTTAACAAAACGATTATTGTTTAGCTTTTTGTGTTTTTGTCTCTTTACATATTTAACGGGTTTTTAAACGATGTAAGAAAGAGAGATGTAGGCTATGCTTTCTACCTTGGAAGATTATTTGAACCAACTTACTGCGATTGTTGGGGAAAACTTCCAATGTAGAAATTTTGAGGTGAAGGTCGTAAACGCACCCTATGTTTATTCCATGGAAAATCAAGGAAAATTCCAGAATTTTCACTAAGGTAATCAGTTCCACCAATCCATCCCAAGTGGGGTCTCGTATCAAGGCAATTTATATTAGCCTTAATATGAAGAGTGTGCCTATCACTCAACCTCCCAATATCTATATATGAGTTGACAAGCATATGGGATTGAAGCCCTTCAACCATCATATTACAATTGGAATCAAGCTCAAATGGCTCTACCAAAACATCCACATGAAGATGCCTCAAGTGTTCTAGTACAAGCATTGGGCTCATTTAGGATTATGACGCAAGAAATTTGAAGTCACACCAAGAAGCGTGGAAATCCTAAGATGAAAAGAATTCTAAGGCACTGAAATTGCTCGAAGATAAAGAGGTAGAACTAACCAAGCCAAGTGTGGAGGAGTCGAGTGTTGAAATTATGGTCGAAGAGGCTGAGAAAGATGAGGTTAGATAACTTTCAAAGCTAAATCTGGATGAGGTGATATCTTAGCTCCACTTTCCATAATATTGCTAAGATTTAAAAACCATGTTAGTACTATTCACACGGTTATCTTCAACGATATTGGGTTGAATCATCTCAATTGGCTTTAGAGTAAAGAGTTTGGAAGACCAACTTGATTTGGAGGCTTTCTTATTTCCAGCAAAAAACTTTGTAGTTTTTTATTCTTCCTTGAATTTGAGCCCTATCGTAGATTGTGATGGCCCTCTCCTTGACAACTTGATCCAACTACCCAGCTTGGGTGAAACTCTAGTGTTTTTGCAGTGTTTTACTCATGTCCAAATAACCCATACCCATAACAAACTTGACCGATATTTTCAAATCGGAATTTAAAATAAGTCAGCTTGTTCTCGTTTTACCAAAAGATTATACCGGGTATAAATGGGCTCTTCAAATCCTGACATTGCGTCAAACCCAAAAGATTATACCGGCTGTTAGGGTTTCAGACAATAATGTGTGATATTTTATAGTTTAGGGCCGCTCCTGACATTGCGGGGGCCAAGGCAAATTTTTAAAAAAACCCCTGAAAAATCTTATGTGTATTATAGATAAAAAATTATCACTTAAGTTAATTAAACAATTTTATTTAAAAAAGATGCACTAGCATTTCTGTTTTTAAATGGGCCAAAATTGGGCCTTTTTATATAAAAAATATTATACTACATATGAAAAAAAATTGGGACCCTAAAAGTAGAGTAACGATATATATCACCTCATTTTCTTCACCTCTATATCACCTCCAATGTGGAGGGTTTTAAAAACCAATTGAATTATACCTAGGAGGTGAACAAGGTCATGACCTCCTTGGCCTCCCCTCGCGCCTGGTAGTTAATAGTGACTAGAAAGGCACTTGAATATTTACAAATTATTTTTTGTAATTATTTTTTCAATCATTTTTATTTCTAATCAATTTTAAGATATGATTTGTGTTATGAAATAATTAAAATTTAAAATATTATTATATGTGATATCAATAAAATATATTATATTTGATTTCAATAAAATATATTATATATTTAAAAATATGTTTTAAACATGAATGTTTGAACATGAATTCATATATTTGGTTAGAAATGTCTAAATCCTAAATAAATTGTGGAGATCGTATTAAAATCATAGAACATATATTTTTTAAATGTCCTTACATCATAGTTTATTGGGTCAATTTTTTTCTTTTAATTACAACTGAGTTATAAGGCCAAGAATATATTAAAAATTGGTTTATCATGATTGTTAAAAGGATTTTGGGAAAATATTATCTTTTGAATTAGAATTGAGTTACAAAATCAAGAATATATATGGAATATTGATTTATCAATATTGTTAAAAGCTTTTTTGGTGATGGCGGTGATAAACAAATGTTTATTGTTTTTCTTTTATCTTCTGACAAATCTGAAAGACGCGTATGAACGTATTAAATTGAACATCATCGTACATTTAAACGAACTTATGATATAAAAGTTTAGAAGAATTTTTTGGAAATGATTGGTCTCAGATTTTAAGTGTTTTTCTCAATCTTCAAGAAGGTGAAAGTATTCAGATTACCGAATTAATTTTTGCCGTTACAAAAATCTTTTGTGGCTTTTCATTTTCTTATTAATAGGAGCAGCCACATATTTCAGTAGTATCATTGATATTTCGGCAGTTTCGCTTAGTTTTTAGCACTATGTAACTATTTAATTTGATTCTAATTAATCATACTTGAAAATAATTAAAAAAAAGTATTATGGAGATGACATGTTAATATTTTATAAAAGTGAAGTGGAAACAAAATTTGGTCCACGACTAATTAATATTTCTTAGAATTAGATTAATAGAAAGACTTAACAAACACTTGCTTCACGAGGTTAATGAAACTATGATTATTGTCCATTTTTATTTTGTTAAATGTTCACATAATTAATTTTTGTATCATGGAACTTTAAGCAAACCGAACATAATTTCTTCGAAAACTCAAACATTTGGTTTAACTTCTAATTGGATCAACCCATTTTTATGCAACTACACGGGTATATATTACAAATGTTAATTACACCGTTAGTCCCTACGATCTCCAAATCTATCGTACAAAAACTACATGAAAGGTCACTATGGTTGATATTTATAAGAACCTCAGGGACAAAATGTTAAATATGACGAAGGTGTAATAGAATAGAAGAAAGTAACTACGTAACCTTATATGCTCCAATTATATGTTTCTTTAGAAGATCTTTATCACTTAATGATTTCCTGCAATATTACAACACAGAAAATCATTAAATTTTTAATACAATTTTTGCATTATACATGGACCTATAGTGCAATTTTGGCACAATATAGGGACTTGTACAATTAATACAAATAAATTATCTACATAACATTTTTTGCAAAACATAGGGACCGATAGTGCAATTTTCGCATGATACAGGAAACTATAATACATATTTTGCATAAATTTTGAGAGAGTTTTATAGTTGCGCTAGCATGTTTAATTGCATTTAAGTTCCTTAATTTTCAATCTTTATACGTAAACACACAGTTACCTCAAAATACAATACATCTTGAAGAGTGGGGTGGCCTAAAAGAGTTGCGGACACACCATGGGATTTAAGGACAGGTGGCACGAAAGGGAGAATATACAAAAAATTATCGATAAAATTAGATAATCTTTTGAGTATTTTTTCACCTCCTTTCCAAGCCACAAAAGATGGTGCTACATAAAAAAAATATGCAGGACCTTTAAGTCCTAATTAATTATATATAGCTACAAAAATATATGGTGTTAGTCCCTCTATTATGTGAACACTATACTATAAGTCTCTACGTTAATATCTTTTAGTTATTTGTGCTATCAACCCCTAAATTATGGTAAATTTGCACTGTATATCTCATATTTTACAAAAAATGCACTATAAGTCCTTATGTTAAGCAAAAACTATATTATAAGTTTGTTAAAATGTAATTGCACTATAAGTACTTATATTTTGATATAATTGAACTACACGTCCATGTATTAATTTTTTAGTTAATCGTGCTATAAGGGCATATATTATATTCCTATATTATGTAAATTTTGCAATGTAAGTCTGTATGTTATGCAAAATTACACACGAACTCCTTATATCATGTTAATACTATACTATAAGTCCTAATTAATGGAAGGTTTACCATATAATTTGTCATAGGAGACTCATACAAATAAAATAAATCAGATCTATAAAACAATAATTTGTAAAAATTAGGGGGCTAAGTTATGATTTTGAACATTAAAGAGGTGGGGGGCTAAGGGGTGGATGGGCAACTTCCCTAATTTGTTTAAGTTAACAGGTCCTATTATATGCATGAATTTCACTTAGTTCCCTATATTACATATTTTGAGTTAGTTGCATTATAAGTCCCTATATTATGCAATATGTATATATATTTTTTATTACGGCCACCTTGAGCTCTTAGTAGCTCTGCCCCTGCTTTGGGGGCAACTTCCCTGATATTTTTTCTGTTAACACCACTATAGGTCCCTATATTATAAGATTTGATTTAATTGTACTAAAAGTCCCTATATGATGAAAATAACATATATTTTATCGTAGAAACAACAAAATAGTTCAAGGCTAAAAAAATAATTCTAAAAAGATGGGGGACAAGTAATGATTATGAATATATGTATATATAATTTTTTTGGGGGTCAAAAAGTAACTTTTTAAAAATCTAGGGAATACAAGGTACGTCTTAAGTACTTCAAGAAACAAAACAAGAATCCTTTTGAATGAACAGTTAATAACACATGACGCTCGAAAATAAAAGCAGTTACGATTGTTACTTTTAACCTAACCAAGAAAAAACAGTTCAAAGAGTAAATTGCACTACGAAATCCTATATTATGCAAAAATTTCACTATAGGTCCCTACCTCTGATAACTTACTTATTGGGATCATATATTGTTTACCTTGTATTTGTGCATTTATTTGGTTCCAAACAAGATATACATAAGTTGAGAATCACCTACTATCTACAACTATAGATATGCCATTCTCAAACTTCTACAAAATTTGTTCTATAAGATAAATTTATGTATTAGTATGAAACAAAACATTGCACATGTTAAAGCATTCAGCTAAAATTCTTCTTGTGAAAGAGCAATTGATAGAAAATTGATCTCTATCTTCAAAGGTGTTGCAACTGAAAATACAAGCAACATTATTAGATTTTTCCAACTCAAGCATTCTGGCTTTTGTTGCTAATATGTCTAAATAGGCCAACCAAGAAAAAAAGCTACATCTTGGTATATATTTCACCCCATATCATAACAATATAAACAAATCCATACATTGACTTTAACCATGGTTACCTAGCTGGTTTTCATACTGAAGGAGCTAGCTAATCCTCATTTTTTATCATCTAAAAGTGTAATAGAGTCGAAGATGCAACTATACTAGTGTATGAGGAGCGAGTAACTTTATAAAATTATCTACGTTTGTAACTTACAAAAATAAAAAGATTTATATGTTGACATTTGTGTTGTTAGTCAGTTGTCAGATATAGGTGAATGGAGGCAAAATATAATTTGTGTTTAATATGAATTTAAGGATAATAGGAGACAATATATATAAATTTTTATGCTAAGCCTGATCTAAAAGATAATTATACAAAAATATGGATGGATATCGTGTCTCTTAGGTTTAATTTCATTTTCATGTATTCAGAAATTGTATATTAGCTAAATAAGAAGTTGATTGCAATATACATATATGATAATGTTTTTGAAAGTTCTAGATGATTTTATTAATTAGCAATACAATTTTGGATTTGCACTATGTATATCCGAATGTTAATCGCGGAAATTGGGGTATTGGCACATTTATTTTGAATGATCAAAATTACAGGTACATTTAAATTTTAAGTTATTGTGTATTCATTATTACATAAAACATGAACAAATAGATACATGAAATCAATTAATAAGAAAAACAAAACAAAATCAAAATAAAAAAAATTTCCTTAGGACCAAAATGTCAAATTCTTTCTTTCCATTACGTTGAAGAGTCATAAAGTTCATGGTCAATTCCTAATAACTAGAGAAACTATGAACCTTATTTTCAAGGATATTCTTTATTAACCTACTCCATATTCTGGTTTGGCAATATAAACCTATCAAGTCTAAGGATCTTCAAATTTGGTAGAAGAGATCTTTGAAATTTGTCCTTGTGCTTGAGCTTTATCTTCATTGACGCGACGTTAAGGTACACTAGTATTAAGAACCTTTATGTGAGAATAAAATAAGAAGAGAATTTAACAAGCTAAACTCAAATGACTTACTTTTATTCAAGACTTCTTTGGCTTTAAATAGCCATTACAGACTCAACAAACTTAGCTAAATAATAGCCACGTGATAACAGTAACTTCAAATAAGCTGACACAATTCAAATACTAGATAATATCCTAAAGACTAGGACTTTATTCTAACAGAATCTAATTAAAACTCTTCATTCCCTCCCTTAAACTAAGTCATGGAAAACATTTAGTTTATACTAGAAACGTCACATACTCCCAGCAGGTTTCTAAGTTTCTGAAAAACTTCAAGTTTCAATGGTTTGGTCATTATATCTGCAATTTGATCCTTGCTTCCACAATGAATCAATTCAATTGTTCCTTCCTTAGTAAGATTTCTTAAGAAATGAAACCTTACATCAATATGCTTGCTACGACCATGCATAACTGGATTTTTTGATAACTTAATGGATGAACTATTATCACACATTACATTAGTGCAACCTCCATTAGAATGTCCTAACTCTTCTAAAATTCTTTTCATCCATACTCCTTGACAAGCACAAAAAGCAGCAGCTACAAATTCAGCTTCTGTGGTTGATAAGGTTACAATAGGTTGTTTTTTTGAACACCATGAAACAACACTTGAACCCATTAAGAATACATAACCAGATGTACTCTTCCTGTCATCCATATCTCCGGCATAATCACTATCAGTAAATGCCAACAATTCACCTATTCTCGACTTTTATAATATATTCCGTAATTCACCGTTCCTTTTAAGTACCGAAGTACTCTTTTAGCAGCCTGTAGGTGTATTTCCATTGGTTTTGACATATATCTACTTATAAGACAAGTTACAAACATCATGTCAGGCCTTGTGGTAGTGAGATACATCAAACTACCCACCAGCTGCTTATAGTACGTCTCATCAACATAATTTCCATTTCCGTCTTTGTTCAGTTTGGAACCAGGAACTATTGGGCTTCCCACTGAGTTACTTTCAGCCATACCAAACCTTTTCAAAACCTCCTCTGCATATTTCCTTTGACATATATAAATACCATTAGAACTCTGTAGCACCTCGATCCCAATAAAAAATCTCATCTTCCCCAAGTCAGACATATCAAACTCTCTTAACATTGAGCTTTTAAAATCAGACATCATAGCTTTATCATTACCGGTAAAAATTAAATCATCAACATAAACACTTACGATGATAATTTTTCCTTCTCCACTTCTCTTTGTAAATAATGTTTGCTCACTATCGCACCTCTGAAAACCTTCACCGAGGAAATGTGCTTCAATCCGACTAAACCAAGCTCGAGGAGCTTGCTTTAATCCATACAAGGCTTTATGTAACTTGTAGACTAGATGCTCGCTACCTTTTTTTTCATATCCTCTTGGTTGATCTACATAAATATCTTCATTTAGCTCACCATGAAGGAAAACAGATTTGACATCCAAACTGAAAAATATTCCAATTCTTTTGTGCAGCTAGAGAGATAATCATTCGTACTGTATCCATCCTTGCTACTGCTGCAAATACTTCAGTATAATCCATTCCGTATCTTTGTGAGTATCCTTTAGCAACCAAATGCGCTTTGTATTTATCAATCTTTCCATGCTCGCTGTATTTAGTTTTGTAAACCCACTTCACTCCAATCTTTTTTACCCCGACCGGAAGTTTAGTGAGTGTCCATGTCTCGTTCTTTTCGATGGCTTTTATCTCACTATCCATGGCCAATCTCCAGTTTTTACTCTTTACGACTTCCTCAAAGTATAATGGATCAGTTGATACTCCTAATGCCATATGAACTTCATCCTCAAGTAAACCTTCACCACTAACATAATCACTCATCCATGTAGGAAGTTTTCTCTCACGAGATGGCCTTGACTCCCTCACTATCTGCTCACTCTCGCTAGAATCATCTTCCTCTTCTCTAATTTCTCCATCATGAGTCTCGTTTTCTTCTCCCTCTGTATTTTCTCGTTTCGTATTCTCATTTCTTTCTTCATGATCACTATCACCATCCTCCCATTCTAATTCTACTCCTATTTGTTTCTCAAAACTCGCATCCCAATCCCATTGTTTTTCTTCTTCAAAAATTACATCTTTACTAACAACAACCCTTTTTGAAATAGGATTGAATAGTCTATAACCTTTTGATTCATCACTAACTCCCAATAAAACACATGTAATGCTTCTATCATCAAGTTTTGTCCTCTTTTCTGCTGGAACATGAACATGTGCGATGCAACCCCAAACCCGAAAGTGATCTACAGATGGTTTCACTCCACTCCAAGCCTCCTCTGGTGTAATATCCTTGACTGCCAATGTAGAGCATCTGTTTAGGACATAAATAGTCCAATTAACTGCCTCCGGCCAAAACGTCTTTGGAGTGTTCTTGTCAGATAACATGGAACGGACCATGTTCATCACGGTTCTATTTTTCCTCTCGGCGACACCGTTCTGTTGCGGAGTGTAAGCATTAGTTAATTGCCTTTTGATCCCACTTTGTTTGCAAAACTCATTGAACTCATTTGAATTGAATTCACCGCCTCGATCTGTACGAAAACACTTCATACACAATCCTGTTTCTTTTTCTACCATAGTCTTAAAACATTTAAAGAAATTAAAAGCTTCTGACTTTTCCACCAAGAAATAAACCCATGCTTTTCTACTATAATCATCAATGAATAAAAAAATATACCTCTTGTTGCTATTAGAAGTAGGAGTAATCGGGCCACAAATGTCCGCATGAATAAGTTCTAACTTCTGAGTTGCTCTCCAAGAACTCTTCTTTGGAATAGGTTCACGGTGTTGCTTCCCGTTGATACAATCTGTACATGTCTCGTTTGAGGTAGTTAGTTGAGGAAGTCCACATACCATGTTCTTGTATAGCAAGGTTCGCAATCCTAACTCAAATGCCCATACCTCCGGTGCCAAAGTCGAGACAAGTTTTGAGTGTTCATGTGAAAGCATTCATCAGATTGTATTTGAGATTTAGTTCGCAAGAAGAACATTCTATTAGCACTCATGTAGGTTTGAATTATCAACCCTCTCTCTGGATGAAATATCTTGCATAAACCTTCCTTGATCAAAATAGTCAATCCTCTTTCTTGCAACTGACCTATGCTCAAGAGATTATTTCTCAATTCTGGAATATAATACACCCCATCAACAATGTAATTTACTCCATTTAGAAGAAGTTTCACACATCCTCTTCCATCACATCCATCTATGAGTTGTTTCCCAATTTTACAGAATGTCGGAATTTTTAGTTGAGTTTATCGAACATATTTCGATCACCACACATGTGATTAGAACACCCAGAATCAAGGAACCATACATTTTCCTTTTTGGTCTCATATGATTCCACATAAGACATCAGAAGCAATTCTTCTTCCTCGTCAAATTTCGCATAATTTGCCTCCTTGCTCCTAGGACATTCATACTGAAAATGTCCAAGTTGATGGCAACGATATCACTCCATAGTTGCCTTGAAGTCTGTTCGGCCTCTCCCTCTTCCTCTTCCTCTGTAAGTACCACGGCCACGACCCCTTCCTCCTTCATATGTCACTTTCAAAGCTTGTTCATCACCATTACGTCGCTGAAATTTCTGTTCATGCACTATTAATGAGCTTTGTAACTCATCAATCATAAGGGTATCAATATCTTTTGACTCCTCGATTGAACATACAATATAGTTGAATTTCTCGCTTAAAGAGCGTAGAATTTTTTCTACCACTTTAACGTCATCTATATCTTCTCCATAATTCCGCATCTTGTTAGCAACAGTCATGACCCGAGAAAAGTATTCTGTTACTTCTTCACCAGACCTCATCTCAAGAGTTTCAAATTCTCTGCGGAGAGCTTGAAGATGTGATCGTTTAACCGGTGCACTTCCTTCTTAATATTTTTTCATGGCATCCCATATATCTTTGGCCGTATTCTTATTTAGAATAGTATCAAGAATAGTCTGATCAATTTCCTGGAAGAGATAATTTTTTACCTTCAGATCCTTGAGCTTCATGTCATCATTCTTCTTGTGTTGTGCATCTGATTCTTCTTGTGTTGTGCATCTGTTACTGAGGATCCACTTGCTAATTCAATATATCCCGACTCCACCAGCTCCCAATATTCTTAGATCGTAGGAAATTTTCCATAAGCATGCTCCAATGATCATAGTGACCGTCGAAACGAGAAATGGCTGGTTGTACAAAACTCCCTTCTGAAGTCATTGCTTGTGTTGTTCAAAAAACTTCAAAGATTGCTACTTTGATTTAACCTGGCTCTGATACCAGAATGTTAAGAACCTTTATGTGAGAATAAAATAAGGAATTTAACAAGCTGGACTCAAATGACTTACTTTTATTCAAGACTTCTTTGGCTTTAAATAGCCATTACAGACTCAACAAACTTAGCTAAATAATAGCCACGTGATAACAGTAACTTCAAATAAACTGACACAATTCAAATAATAGATAATATCCTAAAGACTAGGACTTTATTCTAATAGAATCTAATTAAAACTCTTCAACTAGTGCATGTATCAAAAATCATAATTCATTCACATAAATTACAAGTCAATAGATACATTACTTTACCTTGAATATTCTTTTTAAAAAGGAAAAATATGTACATATTACTCACTAAATTATACCTATTTAACATATCTTACTCAAGACTTTTGGCTACTTTAATAATTGTCATGGGTGAATATTTTCTAGAATCTAAATATTTTGTTTCTAAATTTCTTACAAAATTTTTGACACCATAAATTTCTATATAGAAATAATTAATTATCAATAGCTTCATTTACATATGATTAATGATGCAGGTAAATCCAAATATTCAACCTACCATGGGAAATACCTAAAATAAAATTGATTAAATAACATAAATCAACCCATTAAATGTTTTTAAATTGGTTCAACTTTTTACAATAATAAAAGAATAAGAATAATTTAGGAAATAGAAAAACAAAAATTTGCACCTCACTAACCGTTATTGATATGAATCTATAATTGAAATGCATTAAAGGTGAGCAGATAAAAATAACACTTGGTTGGAGATCTGCATATGACAAATCAATAACAGAAGAAAGAGAAGAAATGGAACTCTGGGTTGAAATAGAATATAGAAAAGTTGATTTAGAAAGAAGATGATAATTGAGAAGATGTGAAGACTGGTATGACTTTTAAGGTGTGTGTAATGTTTATGCATAACTGTGGAATGAGGCGGCTGTTAGGGTTTCACAGAATAATGTGTGATATGTTATAGTTTAGGGCGATTCCTGACATTTCGGGGGCCAAGAAAAAATTTAAAAAGCCCCTAAAAATCATATGTGTATTATAGATAAAATTTTTATCACTTAAGTTAATTAAACAATTTTATTTTAAAAAAAGATAGACTAGCATTTCTGTTAAAAATATTATACTACATATGAAAAAAAATTGGGACCCTAAAAGTAGAGTAAAGATATATATCACCTCATTTTCTTCACCTCTATATCACCTCCTATGTGGAGGGTTTTAAAAACCAATTAAATTGTACCTAGGAGGGGAACAAGGCCATGACCTCCTTGGCCTCCCCTCACGCCCGGTAGTTAATAGTCATTAGAAACGGCACGTGAAATATTTACAAATCTTTTTTGTAATTAATTTTTTAATCATTTTTATTTCTAATAAATTTCAAGATATGATTGTGTTATGAAATAATTAAAATTAAAAATATTATTATATTTGATATCAATAAAATATATTATATATTTAAAAATATGTTTTAAGCATGAATGTTTGAACATAAATTCATATATTTAGTTAGAAATGTCTAAATCCTAAATAAATTGTGGAGATCGTATTAAAATCATAGAACATATATTTTTTAAATGTCCTTACATCATAGTTTATTGGATCAATTTTTTTTCTTTTAATTACAACTGAGTCATAAGGCCAAGAATATATTAAAAATTGGTTTATCATGATTGTTAAAAGGTTTTTGAGAAAATATTATCTTTTGAATTAGAATTGAGTTCAAAATCAAGAATATATGGAATATTGATATATCAATATTGTTAAAATCGTTTTTGGTGATGGCGGGGATTAACAAATGTCTATTGTTTTTCTTTTATCTTCTGACAAATCTGAAGGACGCGTATGAACGTATTAAATTGAATATCATCTTACATTTCAACGAACTTATGATCTAAAAATTTAGAAGAATTTTTTGGAAATGATTGGTCTCAGATTTTAAGTGTTTTTCTCAATTTTCAAGAAGGTGAAAGTATTCAGATTACCCAAATAATTTTTTCCGTTAGAAAAACTCATCTACGTTATAATTTGTCAACCCACCACATTGGTTGAAGCAAACTTTTGTTATTAAACATACAATCCATTACAATGTTTTTCAATCCATAATTTAGTTCAGATTATCCATTTTTTTTGTACAGTCAACCCACTACGTTATACTTATATTTTTAGTCTTTCCTGATTTTTTGTTGTTATTTTTTTGTTATGCACGTTCAGGTTTAGGTAAGCATTAATCCTTAGTTATTCTAATATGTTTGTTGTTTTATTTGAAATTTTTTTGGAAGCGGTTTATTTTTCGTGATGGAATAGTAATATTTATACTAGGTTGCTTGGAAAATGAGTTTTAGCTATGAATGTTTTGATGTTAATTAAGGTGTGTGTACTAATAAAGAATGTTGTCATGCAAATGGTACATTAGTCACTTGGTTGAGTTGGAATTGCTTGGAAAAAAACTTGGGTTGTGGACCTTTTAAGTAAATCACATTTTTCTAAGGTCTAATTTTAACAGGATTTAATTACTTAAAGGTCCAAAAAGTATATTTTCTCAGCCTTTACAAGTCCAACTCTTTTTTTCACCTCTAAAAGGTATATTTATTAATGGTTTAACTTTGTTTTAAATGAGCTGTAAATTTTGTTTAATGGTTTATGAATTTTATAATTGTTTATGTATGTTTTTTAACAGGCTGTGTGTGTTTTTTAATGGATTACGTGTGTGTCTTTAACAAAATTGGTGTAGACCTTATTACGCAACAACATTTTTGAATGACCCTTTTAGGTCAATCACTCTTTGAACCTTGCTATAACTTTAATAATTAGATTAATCAGTTTTCAAACGAACATGCTATGTAATATTACCAAAGATGTTCGGTGTCGCTCCCAAAAATACTTAGTATCGTTGCTCAAGAGGCTCATCTTTTATGTTTGAGATGCTCATTGTTCAATTCTCTGCATTTTTTTTTGATTGGTTTGTCTTTATTTAAGTGTACGTAGGATTTTTTACAATCCAATGGTCTTAATTTTCATTTGGGAGAAAAATCCTATGCAAGACCATATTGGTCAAATACCAATTTTAATTTTTAAATATAAAATATAACTATCTTAAATGTCTACACATTAAAAATAATATTTCTTTAATACATATATAAGTAACAATGATAAATTAATTTAAGAAAATAATATATAATTAAATACTATACAACTTTACAATATTATATTAATTTTATATAAATTTTTAAATAAGTTGCGAGTATGAGACACAAAATATAAGGTGTCATGTTTTAATGCTAATGATAAGAGAGCCATTTTGGACTCGGAGTCATTGTCTCGATTCGATTCTGTACCACTAGATTGGATAACCAAGGTTCTGACCAGTGAGTTAATCCCAACTAGTTGATTATTCTTCTTTTAAGTGAAACAATGATATTAAATGTGTAGAGTTACTTCCTTGTAGTCTATTACAAATAGGCTAAAACCTTTAAATGCAAGACAGTAAAAAAAATTATTTAATGATATATTTATTTATATTCTATTTGTTCTCAAGGCATGACAAATTAAATTACATTAACAAAAATAACATTTTTATAAAGTAATTTTTACCTACAAGTAGTGAGGTAACCAACATTGTTCAAAGCAATACAAAGTCTACAAGGAAAACCATATGGAAAAAAATACGAAACCGTTTAAAAGAATTCTACTAATTACATCCCATTTTCCAACTTTCTTAGGGAATAAAGTCCAACCCAATAATAGTTCTTTTAAAAGCCTAACTACTAATTGGACACTATGCATTTTTACTATAATACCCTTTAATTACTTTATACCACATTTGTTTATCTCTCCTTCTTTTCAGTTTTTTTTATTCTTTTTTTTTAATTTTTTATTTATAAAGGGATATACCTAAAAGTTGGACACTAAGGGATGGACCGTAAGGGGTATACCTAAGGGAATATACATAAAGGAAAATACATAGGGAAAATAACAAAAAACAACCTGCTGTACACAATGCATCAAATATGTCTAATGTTATACAGTAGGGGCTGTACTTATGTGTAGTGCTTGAATTATTTATTATATATTAATTTTTTATGCAGATTCCTTAAAATTAGTATATAATTAGTGTTTCATTGATGTTTAATTTTTACCCGTAAAAGTAACAAACTAGATTAGAGTTTAATTTTATAAAACTAAAACAAAAATCCTACTGATCTCTAATGTCTATTGTCTAGCCGAAAGGGTTGGCCACAACAGACAGGACACTAGTGGCTGGATCCATTATTTCAGTTTAACAAGTTTTTGTTGTCAAAAGAAACAGATGAATAAAAAACAATGTAAACCCCTAATAGGATAGATCCAATTATCTCAGTTTAACATTTTAAAACAGTTTACCAATTAAAATAGAATTTTTAAAAAATTTAAAAAAACAGTTTATAAAAAAAGAATGGCCAAATGGAACATTTACCAAGCCCATTAGGTGTGGATCCAAGATGCTATGGCCCAAAAAATTTGAATATTTACCAAGCACATACTAACCAAATAAGCTGGAAATCAAGGTGGGCTGGACCAAGGGTGGCTGGACCCAAGTGGGACTACACTTGACCCAAGTGGGACTACACTTGACCTTCGAACAACAGAGATTCTAGAGACTAAGCATTTACGACTACATTTAGTGTAGATCCCGATTTTGTTTTTCGGGACTAGTTTTTTCTTCTTTCGCGACTATTGAAGTAGTCGCGAGAGCTCTTACGCTGTGTAGTAATAGAATCTCATGTGAGTAAAAAAAAATCTGAGTTCTATGTGACTCTTAGATGTATAAGGAAAATCTATACAAATATATATATTTATATATATTCAAATAATGACCAATGTTATACAAATTTAATTTATATTAGGAACAGAAAATAATCAAAAGAACAATTCTTGTTAAGATTAAAATATAAGAATCGTTTTTTAATTAAATTGAAGAGACATAAAGGTCATGCTCAATTCCTAATAACAAGAATAACTATACCTTTACTTCAAAGCATATTCTCTTTAATTTATTCAATTTTTTTGATGTATCTATCAAAATTGATACATGATCTTACTCTTGCATAGTCTAAGTCCAAACCATTCATTTGGCAAGGTATTAAGTCATAAGTTGTTGTCCTATATGCAAATAGGACGATTGTACATAGATGATTTTCAGAATGAAATTTACAAGAAGCTGAAAAGCCTTAAAACCAAGATAAGGAGTGATTTATCAGTCAATGTTTCGATATAGAAAGTTCAGCGAGCTATTAAATTTGCAAGAACTTTGATTCATGGTGAGTACAAAGATCAATATAATATTATGTGGAGGTATGTGAAGGAGTTAAGGAGGAGCAATCCCGGTTCTACCATTGCGCTAGAATCTGTCGAGGAAGAAGAGACGGGTTTTGAGGAGTTTAGAAGGTTGTATGTTTGTCTTGCCGCTTGAAAACGAGGATTCTTGGAAGGTTGTAGAAAAGTGATAGGTTTGGACGGGTGTCATTTGAAGGGACCCCACCCGGGTATACTATTGATTGTTGTAGGTATAGATCCAAATAATTGTATTTATCCAATTGCTTATTGTGTGGTAGAGAGTGAGAACAAGTGTAGTTGGACATTCTTCTTAAGGTTATTGATTGCGAATTTGCGGATTGCATTGCATCAAGAAAATTGGACTCTTATATCCGATAAACAAAAGGTAAGGTATATTGGTTATTGATGGTATTGATCACTTATAGTTCAACGTATTTACTTATTTATTCATTTTTTTATTGGAGGAGTTAATACCAGCCATCGGTGAATTGCTTCCTGATATTGAGGATTAACTATGTCCGTCATTTGTATAACAACTTCAAGAAAGTACATCTAGGTGCAACTTTAAAGGAAAAAAATATTGTGGGCTGCTAAAGCACATAGAGTAGAATTATTTTGACAAAACATGGAGTAATTAAAGGCTATTGATGAGACAGTGTTCCATTGGTTAGAGAAGTAAAACCCCAAGTTCTGGGCTAGATCTCACTTCCAAGCAACAACCAAATGCAAAATGCTATTAAATAATATCTCAGAGAGTTTTAACTCGGTGTTACTGGATGCAAGAGAGAATCCAGTGATTACTTGAGATGATAAGAAGCTACTTGATGAATGGAATGAAGAAGAAAAGAAAGTGGATTGGAAGGTGGAAGGTGGAAGGGGGACATTTTCCCAAAGATTTGCAAGTTGATTAATCGAAAAAAAGACTTCACATCGTTGTTGAATGCATCGTTTGCAAGCGATAAGATATTTCAAACTTCTGGGGGTAAAGACTTACAATATACAGTTTACTTCGAAAGGAAGTTTTGTAGTTGTCGTCGATGGGAATTGTCCGGTATACCATGTGCACACACAATTGTTGCAATCACATATTTGGGAGAGGAAATCGAGGTATATGTTGATCAATGCTATACTAAAGCCGCATACTTACGAGTATATGATCATGTCATTAATCCCACCAATGGTCCATCAATGTGGCCATCTTCTGAGCATATACCGCTAAATGCACCAATGTCAATGAAACTCCCTGGAAGACCAAAAACTCAACGTCGAAGAGAGCTAGGTGAAGGAAGAGTTGGTTCAACTAGTCAAGTTCCCGAAGGATTTCAAAAGTTGAGAAACCCCATTATAATAGTGAAGTGTTCAAGGTGGAAGTATGTCGGGCATAATAAAAGGGCTTCCAAGGTGGTTGTTGAGCAACAAATGGATAACACTGAAAATCAGTTACCCTTGGTCCATGAACCAGTTAATGATAATGTGATTGAGCCTTCGATAAATCAGCCCGTTAATGTTAATGTGTATGCTGGTACAAATCAAAACGAAGTCAATTATATTCCCACACAAGAATTTTCTTTTGGAGGTATCCTGAATGGGTTACTTGGTGGTTGGAACGATGATAACTTTGAAGCACTACTTGATAGTCATATGACTAACTTTAAGAGCTCAATGAGTGTTTCATCTCAACTACCATCTACTTAAAGTGGAGTAGTTGAATCAGGAAAAGAATCGGAAAACGAGTTAAACAAAGTAATTATCAATAAAGGTGTAAAAGTAAAATGTGGTGTGTGTCGCAAGTTAGAACACGACAATCGAAAAGGTCCCGCTAATCATTCTAAGGTATAAGCTACGCAACGGACATTGAATTATATTTTCATGAATCACTTTGAATACTAATATTTAATTGTCTTTTGTAGCAGCAAAGTGAAGAGGCTGATACGTCAACTCCTAATGCAAGAACTCAGTTCACACCCCCAGGTACCAATGTGAGTAGAAAAGGTCCACCGATTGTTCTAAGAAAGAGAAAATTCAAGCCGTGTGCAAGTGCCGAAGGAAAGGAGCTAGCTTAATATGGCTTGATGTGTGTTTTGTTATTTAGATCTTTTAAAATATTTTTGGGTGTATTTGGTGATTATCTAGCTTGTTTTCTTATTTGAACCATTTGGACGTGTTTTATGATTTTGTTGCTACTATATATTTAATTATGGATGTCTTTTGCAAATTTAAAATTTTATGTTGGTATTTGAACGATATTTTAGCTATCATTGATGATGTTTAATTCATTCTTAGGTTATAAATGCCTGTTGCAGGGTCTTAGTCAAATTGTTTACACAATACAGTTGTAAAGTGAGGTCATAGATTAATACAGTTGTCACGACAAAGGGTATTTCATCATATAGGGGTATATATGTAATCTGGTCATTCTAGCATGTGTTATTTTGCATATTACATCATGATTCATGGGTCATAGATCAATTTCTATTGTCATATAGGTGTAAAATTGCAAACTAATCAAATTATGCAGATATAGGGTACTTTATGCATTTTTCTTTAAATATTAGGGGTAAAATGAATTTCCAAGAGTATTAAAGGATAATATAATCTTCTACATTTTTTGATGTATTTTTACCCGTCATTTCAAACTTTAGGGACCATTGGGAAATTTTAGAAGAGATAAGGGAATCGTGTGTATCTTTTTTCAAAATTTGGGGGTCAAAATGCAATTTCAATAAATATAATGGGTAATATCAACTTTTTCATTTATTAGGGCTATTTTGCATTTTATAGCAAACTTTAAGGGTCGTTGACCAATTTCAGCAAAATTAGTATTTGTTTGCATTTTGTTCAAATTTTAGGGGTAAAATGTAATTTTAATAGTTTTAAATAGTTATCAAGTGCTGCATTATATTGGGTGTCATTGTGCAATTTTAGGAGAATTTAAGGGGTCTAAATGCATTATACAGTGTTAAAATTTTGGGTCAATTTTTTGGCCGATCTTTCGTTTATATTCGCATATACATGAATTTTAGTAATTAAGTCAGCATTTTTAGTACCTTATCTCTTCAAAACATGTAGCAAATATTTTATGTTGCTGTATAATCTAAAGTATGATATAAAATTCAAATTGCATCTGTAACACGGTCATAAATGATTTCATCATTCTTTTTAGATTTAGATTCTCTTTCCTGCTGTTTTTATCAAATCAAACTTGTTAACCTTCTTATCTAATATGGAATTTCAGTTTTTAAATAACATTAGTATGAAGCAAAGTATGTTACGACACATTTCAAATTATGTAGCACATTTCTAGAAAGTGTGTTGTATAAACAAAATGGCATATGTAAAACTATCATGAATCATGTTGCTACACAATCCCAATGAACGAGTTAAGATAGATTGCAAAAAGAACTTAGTAAAGAAGAAACAAAAAAAGGGATTATTGCCCAAGAAACACGTCAAGTTAGAATTAATTCCCTCTCACCCCAACCATCGATATTTTCCCCATAAAAGGCTACATATATTTTGTTTTCTCCTTTTCTTTCCCATAAAAAGAGTCATTTGAGTTATGAGAAGCTTACCATAACTCAAACTTTGAGTAATGAGAAACTTCCCATTACTAAAACTTTGAGTAATGGAAAGCTTTTCATTACTCGTTGTTCTTTAAAAAAGACATGTGCCTTTTATGGTTAAGGGTGTAAGGTGGCATGTGTCTATTGAGCATTAACCAAAAAAAAAAAAATACCCACAAATAAATCGAAATATAAACAACAGAAAATATCATTAAATATGAATGTAAGGATATTATGACTAATTTCAGTAACTAAAAAACAGAGATAAATAAGTTAAAGAAGAAAGCTAAGGTTGTTAAAAAATGTTACAATAATTATAGAGTAAAATTCAGTAAATTGTATTTGTCAATCCTTGAACTCCTTAAAAGAAGATCTCATAATATCTTTCGATTAGATTGATTCAGGCTTTAAGTGGTCGTGCTGGTCTCTTACTCTTAACTAAGGACAGATCGTTTAAGGAAACCAAGCTCTCTACATGATGCCCAAAGTAATATACACTTTCTTTCATGTCTTTAATTTGATGGACTTTTGCGTATTAACATTGTAAACCATGCATCTTTTTTCCCACAAGACACCAATAAATCCATGCTTTTAAACCATGCAATTGGCCGATAATTTTTATAATCCTCCTCCATATAAATATCACGTAACTTTGGCATAGCAGGAAGATCATAAGTAAATATACAAGTCTCTCCATCCTCCTCCTCTTTTGACAACTACTACCAATCTGTCAATTACAAAATTAGATTTAATAATTGATTAATATTAGAGATTAGGTCTAGATATTAAAAAATAATTAAAACATTTTACAATAATTGGAGGCATTTAGTTCAACGACAAAAGCTGAAACTAAAAACCAAATAGCTAACATTTTCCATCCTCGCATCATTCCAACCTAAGTTTTATTGTCTACCTATATCAAAAGTTAAACCAATCCTAGCAGGTTTACTGAAATTGACTTAAATTAAAAATAATTATAAGAATTAAATTCCAAATAAATATATTGGAAAATATATATTTTATAAATTTAGTATAATAATTCTCATATCCGAAAAAATAAAACTTGGGTCTCATCCAATAATCAATTGTATGTATCTTACTCTTCTCGGATACCATATTGAGCGGAGATGACACGAAAATATAGTGATAGTGAGAGGGAGATTTTATAAATTAAACAAATAAAAAAAAGAATGCTTCTGTTTCTGCTTCTAAAAAATGAAGGCTTTGAGTTGCAGGTGAGCTAAAAAATTTCTATTTTTCAAAGTGATTTTTGAAATAAATATTTTTATAGGGTCCAGTTTAGTTATTGATTTTGGATAAATAAATAAAATAGTAGGGACAAAACGTAGTTAATACACAAAATGACAAAAATAACACTTACTTAATTAGTAATTTATGAAATGCAGTAGCCATGTGGCATTTAACGTGTAAGATGACAGAAGACACCAATGGGTTGGAGGAAAAGAAAAGTTGGGTACCCAAAAGTTTCTTTTTTTAATATGGGTACTAAGAAGTACTTTTTTATATTTTTTGGGAGGGTGTCTTTTTCCATAATTAATTTATATATAAAATATACATAAAACCAAAAAAAGTACAAAAGTAATCCAAATATTCAACCTATTGTGGGAAATACCTAAAACAAAATTGATTAATTAACATGTATCAACCCATTAAATGTTTTTAAATTGTTTCAGATTTTTAAAATAATAAAAGAATAAGAATAATTCAGGAAATAGAAAAACAAAAATTTGCACCTCACTAACCATTATTGATATGAATCTATAATTGAAATGCAATAACCATCGATCGGATAGGTGAGCAGATAAAGATAACACTTGGTTAGAGATCCTACTGCATATGACAAATCAATAACAGAAGAAAGAGAAGAAATAGAACTCTGGGGTGAAATAGAATAGAAAAAAGTTAATTTAGAAAGAAGAAGATAATTGAGAAGATGTGAAGAGTGGTATGACTTTTAAGGTGTGTGTAATGTTTATGCATAACTGTGGAATGAGGCGGCTGTTAGGGTTTCAGACAATAATGTGTGATATATTATAGTTTAGGGCCCCTGACATTTCTGGGCCAAAACAAATTTTAAAAAGCCCCTAAAAAATCTTATGTGTATTATAGATAAAAAATTTATCACTTAAGTTAATTAAACAATTTTATTTAAAAAAAAGATGGACTAGTATTTCTGTTTTGAAATGGGCATATGAAAAAAAATTGGGACCCTAAAAGTAGAGTAAAGATATATGTCACCTCATTTTCTTCACCTCTATATCACCTCCTATGTGGAGGGTTTTAAAAACAAATTAAATTGTACCTAGGAGGTGAACAAGGCCATGACCTCCTTGGCCTCCCCTCATGCCCGGTAGTTAATAGTGACTAGAAACGGCACGTGAAATATTATAAATCTTTTTTGTAATTATTTTTTCAATCATTTGTATTTCTAATTAATTTTAAGATATGATTTATGTTATGAAATAATTAAAATTAAAAATATTATTATATTTGATATCAAAAAAATATATTATATTTGATTTCAATCAAATATATTATATATTTAAATATATGTTTTAAACTTGAATGTTTGAACATAAATTCATATATTTGGTTAGAAATGTCTAAATCCTAAATAAATTGTGGAGATCGTACTGAAATCATAGAACATATATTTTTAAATGTCCTTACATCATAGTTTATTGGGTTAATTTTTTTCTTTTAATTACAACTGAGTTATAAGGCCAAGAATATATTAAAAATTGGTTTATCATGATTGTTTAAAGGTTTTTGAGAAAATATTATCTTTTGAATTAGAAATGAGTTACAAAATCAAGAATATATGGAATATTGATTTTTCAATTTTGTTAATAGCTTTTTTGTTGATCGCGGGGATAAACAAATGTTTATTGTTTTTCTTTTATCTTCTGACAAATCTGAAGGACGCGTATGAATGTATTAAATTGAACATCATCTTACATTTCAACGAACTTATGGTAAAAATTTAGAAGAATTTTTTTCAAATGATTGGTCTCAGATTTTAAGTGTTTTCTCAATCTTCAAGAAGGTGAAAGTATTCAGATTACCCAACTAATTTTTGCCGTTAGAAAAATCTTTTGTGGCTTTTATTTTTCTTATTAATAGGAACAGACACATATTTCAATAGTCTCATTGATCACAATATTAAAATTTAGGCAGTTTCGCTTAGTTTTTAGCACTATGTAACCATTTAATTTGATTCTAATTAATCATACTTAAAAATAATTAAAAAAAAAGTATTATGGAAATGACATATTAATATTTTATAAAAATTAAGTGGAAATAAAATTTGTTCCACGACTAATTAATATTTCTTAGAATTAGATTAATAGAAAGACTTAACAAACACTTGCTTCACGAGGTTAATGAAATTATGATTATTGTTCATTTTTATTTTGTTAAATATTCACATAATTAATTTTTGAATCATGGAACTTGAAACAAACCGAACATAATTTCATCGAAAACTCAAACATTTGGTTTAACTTCTAATTGGATCAACCCATATTTATGCATCTACACATGTATATATTACAAATGTTAATTACACCGTTAGTCCCTACGATCTCCAAATCTGTCGTACAAAAACTACATGAAAGGTCACTATGGTCGATATTTATAAGATCCTCAAGGACAAAATGTTAAATATGTCGAAGGTGTAATATAATAGAAGAAAGTAACTACGTAACCTTATATGCTCCAATTATATGTATCTTTAGAAGACCTTCATCACTTAATGAATTCCTGCAATATTACAACACAGAAAATCATTAAATTTTTAATACAATTTTTGCATGATACAGGGACATATAGGTCAATTTTTTCACAATATAGGGACTTGTATAACTAATACAAATAAATTATCTACATAACATTTTTTGCATAACATAGGGACCCATAGTGCAATTTTCGCATGATACAGGAAACTATAATACATATTTTGCATAAATTTTGAGAGAGTTTTATTGTGGTGCTAACATGTTTAATTGCATTTAAGTTCCTTAATTTTCAATCTTTATACGTAAACACACAGTTACCTCAAAACCCAATACATCTTGAAGAGTGGGGTGCCCTAAAAGAGTTGCGGATACACCATGGGATTTAAGGACAGTTGGCACGAAAGGGAGAATACACAAAAAATTATCGATAAAATTAGATAATCTTTTGAGTCTTTTTTCACCTCCTTTCCAAGCCACATAAGATGGTGCTACTTAACAAAAATATGCAGGACCTTGAAGTCCTAATTGATTATATATAGCAACAAAAATATGTGGTATTAGTCCCTCTATTATGTGAACACTATACTATAAGTCCCTACGTTAATATCTTTTAGTTATTTGTGCTATCAACCCCTAAATTATGGTAAATTTGCACTGTATATCTCATATTTTACAAAAAATGCACTATAAGTCCTTATGTTATGCAAATACTATATTATAAGTTCGTTAACATGTAATTGCACTATAAGTCCTTATATTTTGCAATAATTGTACTACACGTCCATGTGTTAATTTTTTACTTAATTGTGCTATAACGGCATATATTATATTCCTATATTATGTAAATTTTTCAATGTAAGTCCGTATGTTATGCAAAATTACACACGAACTCCTTATATCATTTGAATACTATACTATAAGTCCTAATTTATGGAAGGTTTACCATATAATTTATCATATGAGACTCATACAAATAAAATAAATCAAATCCATAAAACAATAATTTGTAAAAATTAGGGGGCTAAGTTATGATATTGAACATTTAAGAGGTGGGGGACTAAGGGGTGGGTGGGCAACTTCCCTAATTTGTTTGAGTTAACAAGTCCTATTATATGAATGAATTGCACTTAGTTCCCTATATTACATGTTTTGTGTTAGTTGCATTATAAGTCCCTATATTATGCAATATGTATATATATTTTTTATTACGGCCACCTTGAGGTGTTAGTAGCTCTGCCCCTGCTTTGGGGGCAACTTCCCTGATATTTTTTTTATTAACACCACTAAGGTCCCTATATTATAAGATTTTATTTAATTGCACTAAAAGTACCTATATTATGAAAATAACATATATTTTATTGTAGAAACAACAAAATAGTTTAAGGCTAAAAAGATAATTCTAAAAAGATGGGGGACAAGTAATGATTATGAATATTGGGGGTATAAGGTTTTTATAATTTTTTTGGGGTAAAAAATTAACTTTTAAAAAATCTAGGGAATACAAGGTATGTCTTAACTAATTCAAGAAATAAAAAAATAACCCTTTTGAATCAACAGTTAATACAACACGACGCTCGCAAAAAAAGCAGGTACGATTGTTACTTTTAACCTAACCAAGAAAAAACAGTTCATAGAGTAAATTGCACTACGAAACCCTATATTATTCAAAAATTGCACTATAGGTCCCTATCCCTGATAACTTACTTATTGGGATCATATATTATTTATCTTGTATCTGTGCATTTATTTGGTTCCAAACAAGATATACATAAGCTGAGAATCACCTACTATCTACAACTATAGATATGCCATTCTCAAACTTCTACAAAATTTGTTTTATAAGATAACTCTATGTATTACTATGAAACAGAACATTGCACATGTTAAAGCATTCAGTTAAAATTCTTCTTGTGAAAGTGCAATTGATAGAAAAGTGATGTCTATCTTCAAAGGAGTTGCAACTGAAAATACAAGCAACATTATTAGATTTTTCCTACTCAAGCATTCTGGCTTTTGTTGCTATTATTTCAATATAGGCCAACCAAGAAAAAAAGCTACATCTTGGTATATATTTCACCCCATATCATAACAATATAAACAAATCCAGACATTGACTTTAACCATGGTTACCTAGCTGGTTTTCATACTGGAAGGAGCTAGCTAATCCTCCTTTTTATCATCTAAAAGTGTAATAGAGTTGAAGATGCAACTATACTGGGTGTATGAAGAGCGAGTAACTTTATTAAATTATCTATGTGTTGTAACTTACAAAAATAAAAAGATTTATATGTTGACATTTGTGTTGTTAGTCAGTTGTAAGATATAGGTGAATGGAGGCAAAATATAATTTGTGTTTAATATGAATTTGAGGATAATAGGAGACAATATATATAAATTTTGATGCTAAGCCTGTTCCAAAAGATAATTATACAAAAATATGGATGGATATCGCGTCTCTTAGGTTTAATTTCATTTTTGTGTATTCAGAAATTGTATATTAACTAAATAAGAAATTGATTGCAATATACATATATGATAATGGTTTTTAAAGTTCTAGATGATTTTATTAATTAGCAATACAAGTTTTGATTTGCACTATGTATATCCGAGTGTTAATCGCGGAGATTGGGGTATTGGGACATTTATTTTGAATGATCAAAATTACATGTACATTTAAATTAAAAGTTATTGTGTATTCATTATTACATAAATCATGAAAAAATAGATACATGAAATCAATTAATAAGAAAAACAAAATAAAATCAAAATAAATAAAAAAATTTAGGACCAAAATGTAAAATTCTTTTTTTCCATTACGTTGAAGAGTCATAAAGTTCATGCTCAATTCGCAATAACTAGAGAAACTATAAACCTTATTTTCAAGGTTATTCTTTATTAACCTACTCCTTATTCTGGTTTGGCAATATAAACCTATCAAGTCTAAGGATCTTCAAATTTGGTAGAAGAGATCTTTGAAATTTGTCCTTGTGCTTGAGCTTTATCTTTATTGACGCGACCTTAAGGTACACAAGTGCATATATCAAAAATCAAAATTCATTCACTCAAATTATTACAAGTCAATAGATACATTACTTTACCTTGAATATTCTTTTTAAAAGGAAAAATATATACATCTTACTCACTAAATTATACCTATTTAACTTATCTTACTCGAGATTTTTGGCTACTTTAATAATTGTCATGGGTGAATATTTTCTAGAATCTGAATATTTTGTTTCTAAATTTCTTACCAAATTTTTGACACCATAACTTATATATAGAAATAATTAATTATCAATAGCTTCATTTACATATGATTAATGATGAAGGTAAATCATAACAAAATATAGTTTATATTTGTCATTCACTTATATATGATTAACGAAGGTAAGTGATAAAACTATAATATACTATGTATAGGTTTATCATCTTATCTTTAACGCCCAAAATACCTAGTAAACGTAGATATTTTATGTGCAAAACTGATAATGTCCCGGATAGACACGGTAATAAGAATAATTTAAAAAATAGAAGCAAAAAACTCACCTTTATATCCAATAAAGGTATGAATCCATAATTAAAATATAATGATCATGATCTAATTTGTGAATCGATAAATAACATATTTTGATTGGATATTAGACCGTATAAGACAAAACATTATTCAAAAAAAGAGGAGAAATGGAGATTCGAAGGTGGAATAGAATATGAATAAGATAATTATAGAGATGCAAAGAGTAGTAAGGTTTATGAGGTGTGTAATGTTTATGTATAACTAAAGTGGAGGAGAGAGTAGGGTTCAAAAGATGATGTGCAATATTTTATAATTAGTGATTAGAAACAAAACCATTGAGTATTTACAAATTCTAATTTCTAAAAAATATTTAAAAATAATTTTGAATTAATTTTATTAAATAATAGAATTGAAAATGAAAACTATTATTGTATTTGGTTTTTGTAAAATATATCACATATTTTAAAATATGTCGAGATCTCAAATGTTCCAACATAAATTCATATATTTGGATAGAAATATGGTAGGGATGTGGCCCAACAAATATATTTATTAACAAAGAAAATATGCTACTTCATCTGAGAGAGATGTGGAGATTGTGGTGCTAGATGCTTTTATTGATTAGGAAGACGACTTTGGAGTTGCACTATACATATATGAGAATGTTAATTGCGCAAATTAGAGTAGTGGTACATTTATTTTGAATGATCAAAATTAGATGTACATGTAAAGTTTAGATTTATTGTGTATCAACGAATATATTCAAATCTTGAACAAAGATATACATAACTTAATAAATAAGGCAACAACAAATTATCAAAAGAACAATCTTATTAAGATTAAAATGTTAAAAACCTTTTTTTAATTACACTGAAGAGTCATAAAGTTCATGCTTAATTCCTAATAACTAGAACAACTATAATTTTACTTCCAAGCATATTCTAGACAATTTAAAAAATCGATGTGTCAATCAAATGATCAAAATTCATACATGATCTTACTCTTGCATAGTCTAAGGTCGTAACAGGAATTTCAGGATGAGGTAATCATCCAAAAACTATATCTATTAAATAAAACCTTTAAAAATAAAATATACAAATTCTAGTGCATTTACATGAATGCTTACATTGTAGAAAAATTCATTTGTATAAGCCTAAAGTCTTGAGATTACTACCTTTAGTTTGGTTTGGCAATATAAACCTATTAAGCCTAAGGATCATAATTTGGTGGAAAAGATCTTGGGAGTTTGTTGTATTTGAGCTTGATGAACATAAAGCTGAAATTCTTGCACCTTTAAGGTACATAATTGTATACATTTCATTTAGAAATTATAATTTATTCACATTAATTATTAAAATCCAGATAGATACATCACTTCAACATAATATTCTTTTTACAAAGAAAAAATCTATTCATGTTATTCACTAAATTATACCTATTTAACCCAATTTTAAGCATGATATTTGGTTCATTTACTAAATGTTCCCGAAAAATATATTTTGAAATCCAAAGTTTCTTCTAATATTTTTTTCATATTTTTGACACTTTGAATTCCTATATAGATATAACTAATTTTTGCATGGAATTTGAAAAGAGATTCATTTACATATGATTAATGAGATTGACAAGTACATAGATTTTTTCTAAACACACCACATTTTAGATACATAATTGCAATGTTAGCAACCATTAAAAAGTAATTTAGTAGTTGCTTTTGTATTTAGTAAACCAATTGGAACCTAGACCCTCATTAACATCTATACAAAACATTACGTTATTTTTTGTTTCTTGTTTAGTTTTACGCATTGCATATAAATAACTATACTCTAGTCCTATACCATAACAAAATTATTCTAGAAGATTGTATGACCCTTCTTACATAAGACCTATTGATAAAAAATAAAATCCTTCAAAACTAACAAAATCTCTTAAAAGAACTCTCTAGGAATATCAAATTTACCTCAAAGTATTTCTTTCCAATCCATATAAATTGAACTTTATTTGTACTAGCAACCCACTGCATTATGTAGACAACCCACTAGAATTGTACAGGAAACACAATACAATATGCAAAACTCCTATACGTTATGATTTGTCAACTCACCACATTGGTTGAAACAAACTATTTTTATTATACAAAAAATCCACTACAATGTTTTTCAATCCAAAATTTAGTTCAGATTATCCATTATTTTTTTTGTACAATCAACCCACTACGTTATACTTATGTTTTTAGTCTTTCCTGATTTTTTTGTTGTTATTTTTTTGTTATGCACATTCAGGTTTAGGTAAGCATTAAACCTTAGTTATTCTGATATGTTTGTTGTTTTATTTTGAAAAAATTTCGGAAGCGGTTGATTTTTCGTGATGGAATAGTAATATTTATACTAGGTTGCTTGGAAATGAGTTTTGGCTATGAATGTTTTGATGTTAATTAAGGTCTGTGTACTAATATGGAGTGTTGGAAAAATGGTTTAGTTTTGGAATGCTATGGAATGCAAATGGTCCATTAGTCATTTGGTTGAGTTGGAATTGCTTGGCGAAAAAACTTGGGTTGTGGACCTTTTAAGTAAATCACATTTTTCTAAGGTCTAATTTAAACAGGATTTAATTACTTAAAGGTCCAAAAAGTATATTTTCTCAGCCTTTACAAGTCCCACTCTTTTTTTCATCTCTAAAAGGTATAGTTATTAATGGTTTAACTTTGTTTTATATAAATTTTTAAACAAGTTGCGAGTATGAGACACAAAATATAAGGTGTCAGGTTTTAATGTTAATGATAAGAGAGCCATTTTGGACTCGGAGTCATTGTCTCGATTCGAATCTGTACCACTAGATTAGATAACCAAGGTCATGAACCAGTGAGCTAATCCCAACTGGTTGATTATTCTATCTTTAAGTGAAACAATGATATTAAATATGTAGAATTACTTCCTAGTAGTCTATTACAAATAGGCTAGAACCTTTAAATGCAAGACAATAAAAAAATTTATTTAATGATATATTTTTTTATATTCTATTTGTTCTCAAGGCATGACAAATTAAATTACATTAACAAAAATAACATTTTTATAAAGTAATTATTACCCTCAAGTAGTGAGGTAACTTGCATTATTCAAAGCAATACAAAGTCTGCAAGGAAAACCATATGGAAAAAAATACAAAACAATTTAAAAGGATTCTACTAATTACATCCCATTTCCCAACTTTCTTAGGATTTAAAGCCCAACCCCATAATAGTTCTTTTAAAAGCCTAACTACTAATTGGACACTATGCAGTTTTTCTATAATACCCTCCCATTACTTTATACCATATTTGTTTCTCTCTCCTTCTTTTTAATATTTTTTTAATTTTTTATTTATCTTATTTCCGAGTTTTTATTATGTTAACTTACCAGTATATTTTTTTGGTACATTAACACGGGTACGTACCTACATTTTTTATCAGTACAAACCTAAGTTTTTTATAAGGTTTTTAATGTAGATAAAATGAATTCTTTGTATATGTCCAATGTCCTTGTTATGTCCAAGTGCATGTCTAATAAAATCAAACCAAGTTCATGTCTAATAATTTACCGTAAAGGTTGTACTTAATATCTATTTAATCAAGTTTTTAATTTTTTTGCAGTAGTGTTTAATTATTATTGTTTAATTTTCACCTGCACAAATTAACAAACTGGATTAGGTTTAATCCAAAAAATTATAAAGGCACATAATGTCCCGACCCAATGGGCTGACCCTACTTAAAAATTGGACACTAAGGGCTTGACCCTAAGGGGGATACCTAAGGGAATATACATAAAGGGAAATACATAGGGGAAATACCAAAAAACAACATGTTGTACACAATGCATCAAATATGTCCAATGTTATACAGTAGGGGCTATACATATGTTTAGTGTTTGAATTATTTATTATATATTAATTTTTTTATGCCGATTCCTCTAAATTAGTATATAATTAGTGTTTCATTAATGTTTAATTTTTACCTGCAAAAGTAACAAACTAGATTAGAGTTTAATTTTATAAAACTAAAACGAAAAATCCTACTGATCTCTAATGTCTAATGTCTAGCCTAAAGGGTTCGCCACAATAGACTGGAAACTAGTGACTTGATCCATTATTTCAGTTTAACAAGTTTTTGTTGTCAAAAGAAACTGATGTATAAAAAACAATGTAAACCTCTAATAGGCTAGATCCAATTATCCCAGTTTATCATTTTATAACAGTTTACCAATTAAAATATGATTTTTAAAAATTTAAAAAACACAGTTTATAAAAAAAGAATGGCCTAGATGGAACATTTACCAAGCCCATTAGGTCTGGATCCAAGATGTTATGACCCAAAAAATTTGAATAAAAATCACGTTTAAAAAAATTAAATATTTACCAAGCCTAGACTAACAAAACGGGCTGGGCTGGACCAAGTGTGGCTGGACCCAAACAGGACTAAACTTGACCTTCAAACAAAAAATATTCTAGCGACTAAGCATTTACGACTACATTTAGTCGGTAGATCCCAATTTTGTTTTTCGTGACTAGTTTTTTCTTCTTTCGCGACTATTGAAGTAGTCGCGGGAGCTCTTACGCGGTGTAGTGATAGAATCTCATGTGAGTAAAAAAGACTCTGAGTTCTATGTGACTCTTTGATGTATAAGGAAAATCTATACATATATATATATATTTATATATATTAAAATCATGACCAATGTTATACAAATTTAATTTATATTAGGAACAAAAAATAATCGAATGAACAATTCTTGTTAAGATTAAAATATGAGAATCGTTTTATCATTACATTGAAGAGACATAAAGTTCATGCTCAATTCCTAATAGCAAGAATAACTATGACTTTACTTCCAAGCATATTCTCTTCAATTTTTTTAATTTTTTCAATTTTTTTGATGTATATATCAAAATTGATACATGATCTTACTCTTGCATAGTTTATGTCCATAATAACGAGTTCAATACAAGGTAAATCATCAAAAAAACTACACCTATGAAATACGGTCTTTTAAAGTAAATCATACAAGTTCTGGTGCATTTACATGGATGCTTTCATTGTACAAATTTTCATTTGTACAAGCCTAAAGTATTGAGATTACTACCCCTTATTATTGATTGACAATATAAACCTATTAAGCCTAAGGATCTTCAAATTTGGTGGAAAAGATCTTAGGATTTTGTCCTTATGCTTGAACTTGATGAACATCAAGCTTAAATTCTTGCACCTTTAAGATACATAAGTGTCTGAGTCACATTCAAAAATCAGAATTTATTAGCATCAATTATTATAATTTAGATAAATTCATTACTTTAACTTAGTATTCTTTTTACAACAAAAAAAATCTATACATCTTATGCACCAAATTATACATATTTAACTCAATCTTAGGCAAGATTTTTTGTTTCTTTACTAATTGTTCAGGGTGAATATATTATAGAATCTAATTATTTTCCTAAATTTCTTACCAAATATTTGAAACTTTAAATTCCAATATAGATATAACTAATTTTTGCTTGTAATTTTGTAGAGCTTTGATTAATGAGGTTGACAAGTATAAATTTTTTTAATAAACATGACGCATTTTAGATAAATAATGGTATATTAGCATCCTTTAAAATATATTATTAAATATAACACTTTGCTTGTCACTGTCTTTTGTACTTACGTGTTCATTCCCAAATTCTTATTCACTACCATATATAATATCTTATCAAATATAATTTGGAAATTGATGTTCATTTCAAAATCCATCAAAATAATAAATTGTAGTTTTTATATAAAATTTTATCATTTGATTACATAAATTCCAGGAGAGTATTCTACATCACCACAACACTGCATATTCTCCAATTACCCAATTGTAAGGTAAAACAAATTAATTTAGTTATAAATTTAAAAATTCATTTTGAAATTTTTGGTAGTAGAATCTGATTATCTTAAATTTTCATATTTTTACTACACATTTTACCTTTTTTCAGTTTTTAATTAGTGTTGAAATCTCATTAAACTCCCAATGACCGTTGAGAATAACATTTCACCGATGCGGTTTAGCAGTATAAAATTTTGGATATAGTGTTATTTTCAAGACCACATTTCACAAACATAACTATACTAAATATTATTTAAAAAAGAATGCTAATATGCAAATTATTTATTTAAAATATCTTATATTTAAATAAAACATGATTACAAAACATGTATTTGTTCATTATTTACATATAATTAATTAAGTATATAAGGGATAACAAAACATAACCTATATTATTATTACTTTATTTTTGTTTGGTTACATGGGTTTCGGGCTAGCTTGCGCGCACCCGACTAATCCCACGGAGATATACATGCCTCCCCATATATATTTTCATGGGAAATCAGAATTAGGTTACCCATGTTCAGGGAGGGGTTCGAGCCTTGTACCTCCCACTTTACACCCTTAATTTATGTTTCAAAATACAATATTAAAAAAAAAATGATCGATACTCTTAATAAATGTAATGTATTTGTATCTTATTTATTGTATATTGATATTGTTATAGTTTGCATAACACTTTGGATGGGTTTTCATGGTTTTTTCTATAAGTAGAAACTAAGAATGTATTAATACGAAGATACATTCTTTATCAAATGTAAAAACAATAATATTTATTTTGATTTCAACGTAAATTAAAATTCCAACATTCATTGTTATTATTAATTGGTGCTTTTACTTCCAACATCTCCTCGAGCACCATTGCTTACTTTTCCTGAGAATGTATTTCTTTCGTAGCTATGCACAGTGATTCCTGATTGAAGTATGTAACATTCTTTTTGGGGAAAAACATAACCAAATACAAAGGGATCATCGACACAACTTGATGAATGATCTACCCAACATACTTGAGGTTGTTGTAGATAGTATCAAGCCTGTAAATGGGAAGAAAGTGTGAAGATAATACCCACCCAAGCTGAATTTATAGACAAGTACATTTTTTATATTGCAATCTGATAGGGCCAAAAAGCCCATTACTGTCATAAAAGCCAAATAGCAAAAATTCAAATTTCACATTGAGAACAAAGTATGTTTTTTCAAATTCTTGTTAAAGATTTACAAAAAAATTTAATCTGTCAATTATTGAGATGGTTTTTATAATATTGCTTAATCCAGTAATAACAATTAGATTAGTATACAATTCATCTTTGATTGGAAGACACAATTTTATTTTTAAAGGTTTATATAAGTATCTAAATAAGGGTTTGTTATTGATTTCAATGTTAATTGGATTTCTTCCATAATTCAACTCCTTATGAACTCTGTTTCATTTGGATCCATGTTGTATGTTTCGAGTATGGATTTAATTTCATCCTCAGAGTATATGTATGAAAAGATCTCTTTGACATGGTGGACCATATTCTGAAGATCGGACATGATTCAAAACCCTAGAAACCAAAAAAAGTACAAAAGTAATCAAAATATTGGTGGAGGCAAAGATGTGATAAAATAATAGATAAATAAAGATAATAATAAAGAGTCACACACCCTTGAGAACCACGGAACTCACTGCAAGTATCACAAATCGTTTGCAAGTTTTAATGATAAGTCAAGTTCGTTCGCAGGGATTGTATCCGTTAGATCTATTTATATTTAACAAGCGTAGATGAATTTATATGTTTAGAATAAAATATAAAAAGATAAACTAATACGAATAACTATCTAATGCAAATAAATAAATAAATAAATAAACAAAACAAATAACTAAATATGAATGTAAGTCAATTAAATTAGGATTACTAGGTCTATTACTAAATTGTTATTCTAACCTGTCACATTAAGAATTATATATTAACAAGGATTCTAAATTCTACCTAGTCTTTTCTAGACTTAGGAGCAACCTCTCCACTACTAGGGATTCCTAAGTAATGATTGGTGATTAAATCAAACCTTAATGGCTATCTAGTTAAACTAGACGATTATGTGGTGTTGTCAATAACTAAGATTAATCCTAAGATTGATCAGATCTAGGGAAATAAGTCAAAACACATAATAACAATATACGCCAAGCTTATTCAATTAAAATAACAAATAGTATTTAAAGACAAAATAATAATCCAACAATTAAAAGTAAACTTACAGAATAAAAGCTTAGAAATATGGTTGAGAATAGATCTATAGCTAATTACTCTAAATATAGAGAAGGTGAGATGTAGAAGAGGAGTTTGTCACTCTCCAATCTTCTTCTTCTTGTCTTCCTCTACAGGTCAGCTTACTTCTTGAATGAATAGCTTGATTCTAAGGATGAATATCTAACTAAAGGACTAAGCTATTGTTTAAAACTAAGAAAATATAAGTAAAGACTAAGCCAATACTTTGCAATTGAGCAAGGACATGTTTACAATGGTTTAAGGGTGTATTTATAGGTGTTTAGGAAGACCTAATTCGTTTTCTTGAAGGAGAAGTAAGTGGTGGACTCCAAGCCCAACTCTAATTCGTATGGAAATAAAGATAAACACTGCTGGACCGTTTTGAGCATATCTTCTTCGTTATTGGTCGGTTTGAGCTCCATAAGATACCAAAAGAATCGCAAAAATATTATCTTGCCCCTAAAGAAGGAAATTACCAAAATCGGCCTATTTCTTAGGTAAAAACGCATATCTTTAGATGTGTGCTGCAAAATCCCAGATTAAGGCAGCTTTTCATTTTCCATCTTTTTAGCTTTTATTTCCTTATCTCCAATTACCATGCTAATCTCTTTACATAAGTTGTTGTCTTTGACTTCGACTCTAATTAAGCTCCATAACTATCTTTAAAGCTTCACACTAAATAAATAATTAAACCCAATATGCTCTAAAAATATTATTTTACTAAATCAAGACTCAAAATAGGAAAGTGTAGCATTTCTCAAGAAATTCGATTAGAAAGACTTCTAAATCACTAAAAATGATGTCTCATCCTAATATAAATCTATCACAAATGAGGAGACATCAAGACCCCCAACTCAAAGTTGTATCGTCCCAATACGATAAAAAGATAAAAACAAAGGGAAGTCTCTAAATACACACCTAGGTCAATCAAGCATAGAGGGAAGAAGATAGAAGAATATGGAGAATAGACTCAAAGCAACTACTCAGAAAATTTCATGTAATAATATTTAAAAACTACATACCTGTACACTTCTCATATTCATAGTCAACACGGTTGGAATTCAAGATTAGATTAGCTTAGCAATGTAAGAAGGAGAGGAAGTTTACTCAGTTCACCAAGGAAGCTATAGATTGTTCATCGAACTTCACTAGTATCCAAAGATCCACTTAACTACTCTCTATTGGCTCAATCACTTCTCAATTACATAGCAAAGAATCAAAAGGTCTTTAAGGTTGTAATGTAGGCTTAGGGACGGTATGATAAGTATATTTGGATAATTTAGAGTGAGCTTTTGGCTCTCTCCTCACTAGCCATCAACGAATCGCCCTAGAGTTTGAGTTACTCTCGTAAAACGTTTCTCACTCAACCCAATGAATTCTTTGATGCAGAATTTAGCATCCCCAATAACCCAATTAAAGCATAAGATGTTCACAAAAAAATTCCACTTTGCCGGTCCGAATATATAAATTTTCTTTTCTTTTCAATTTTTTCTTAAGCTATGACTCTCTTTTAATATTGAGATATCACGCTATTTTCTCATATATATATTTTTATGCCCTTATTGACAAAATTAGCTCGTAGCTTCTTTTTCATTCACTATTACCCCGGCAAAGGGTTACAATACAAATCTGTGAAACATCATCAATATAAATAACAGAGCCCAATTAATAAGCTCAAAATCCCATCCCAATAACAATTCCCATAATGGTGGACCCACCACCCCAAACTCACGCTCTAAAACAACTGTCTATGCATCGCGATTCGAGTGCGGGTCATATAGAAAAGTCCTATAATCTAAAGGGATATGGCTTATAACGTGTTTCAATAAAAAGCTTTAGGAAGGCTAGAAGGGGCTGAGAAGGGTATAGCATAAAATCAAAAATAACATGGTGAGAAGGTATAAAAACGCTTCAAAGGCTTCAAATATGAAAGAACCGCCTTAATCACTTTCTACACTATGTAAATTCATTATTCTCTTACCTTTAGCACTTTCATCAAATGGTTTGTCAACTAGCTTGGATCTCACGGCCTACACACTTCTCAAGGTTCCCTGAGATCGAACATACTTTCTATTGCATTGCTCACTAATATTTTCTTTACTATCAACATGTGTTTTCCTGCAAATACTCAAAGCATACAAAATAAAATAGCTCATAAACATATTACTTACTATCATTAACTCACTGAGCTTATGCTTTTAAGCTATTAAACACACTCTACATACATCTAAACCTTCAATAAATTTTAATTTTACCTAAAAACAGAAAAATGGAGATGAGAGACAACGAATCCCCACACCCCCAACTCAAAAATGAGCCGTGTCCCCACGACTCGAAAAGACTCAAAAATAAAATAAAAGAAAATTAAAATTTTACAGATATTGCACATAAAGAAAAGGTAAGGACGAAAGAAAACATACTCTTCGAGGCTATTTACCTCGCCTGATCAATACCCGGAATAGGGTGCAGTGCTTTCATGTATGTAAATTTCTATTATCACCAATTTCGCTTTCCCTTACATCTTCTTATGCTCCATCCCAATCAATCACACTCTAGAAATCTCTTGTTAATCTTCTTCCAACTTTGCTCTTGAATACTTTCTCATGTGACGGCGTTCATCCAGGAATATGTTTTGAACATAGCTACTAGCGTCCTAGAAGCTTTTGTTCATCTTTGATATTGGAATCTTTGATTAGAAGAGGTATTGGCATCCTTTGTTCCCTAATTACAATTGCTTGCTTTTTAGGATTTGAATTCATCAAAAACCGGTTCCTCTCTAATTGCTTGATCCCAATTATCTAGTAGTATATTCCCAAACTATTATCCATCTCAATTGATTTCAACTAGAACATATCCAATACCTTGCTTTTATTTTTCATATCCCATGACACTTGATAATTTCTCTATTCTCTTCATCATCTCTTTGACCCCCAACTCAAAGCTTTGAACACTCTTGAAATTTGTAACTTAATCATAGGTGGAAAAAACTTTATTTGGGTTAGGAAAGGTGTTAGGATGATAATTTTCTATGTGGGTATGATGGAATCAAGCTTTAATGATGTGGGTTTAAGGATTTTTAGAAGAAGATTTTGAAATTCATGGTTTTGATTCTTGGTTTCTAGGTGTTTTGATAAAAATTGGTTTATCATGATTGTTAAAAGGTGTTTGGGAAAATATTATCCTTTGAATTAAAATTGAGTTACAAAATCAAGAATATATGGAATATTGATTTATCAATATTGTTAAAAGCTTTTTTGGTGATGGCGGGGATAAACAAATGTTTATTGTTTTTCTTTTATCTTCTGACAAATCTGAAGGACGCGTATGAACGTATTAAATTGAACATCATCTTACATTTCAGCGAACTTATGATCTAAAAATTTAGAAGAACTTTTTGGAAATGATTGGTCTCAGATTTTAAGTGTTTTTCTCAATCTTCAAGAAGGTGAAAGTATTCAGATTACCCAACTATTTTTTGTCGTTAGAAAAAACTCCTCTACGTTATAATTTGTCAACCCACCACATTGGTTGAAACAAACTATTGTTATTATACATACAATCCATTACAATGTTTTTCAATCCATAATTTAGTTCAGATTATCCATTGTTTTTTGTACAGTCAACCCACTACGTTATACTTATATTTTTAGTCTTTCCTGATTTTTTGTTGTTATTTTTTTGTTATGCACATTCAGGTTTAGGTAAGCATTAAACCTTAGTTATTCTGATATTTTTGTTTTTTTATTTGAAAAAATTTCGAAAGCGGTCGATTTTTCATGATGGAATAGTAATATTTATACTAGGTTGCTTGGAAAATGAGTTTTAGCTATGAATATTTTGATGTTAATTAAGGTCTGTGTACTAATATAGAATGTTGTAAAAATGGTTTAGTTTTGGAATGTTATGGAATGCAAATGGTACATTAGTCATTTGGTTGAGTTGGAATCGCTTGGCAAAAAAACTTGAGTTGTGGACCTTTTAAGTAAATCACATTTTTCTAATGTCTAATTTTAATAGGATTTAATTACTTAAATGTCCAAAAAGCATATTTTCTCAGCCTTTACAAGTCAAACTCTTTTATTTCATCTCTAAAAGGTATATTTATTAATGGTTTAACTTTGTTTTAAATGAGCTATAAATTTTGTTTAATGGTTTATGAATATTATAATTGTTTATGTATGTTTTTTTAACAAGTTGTGTGTATTTTTTTAATGGATTACGTGTGTGTCTTTAAAAAAATTGGTGTAGAACTTATTACGCAACAACATTTTTGAATGACCCTTTTAGGTCAATCACTCTTTGAACATTGCTATAACATTAATAATTAGATTAATCAGTTTTCAAACGAACATGCTATGTAATATTACCAAAGATGTTCGGTGTCGCTCCCAGAGATACTTAGTATCGTTGTTCAGGAGGCTTATCTTTTATGGTTGAGATGCTCATTGTTCAATTGTCAGCCTTTTTCTTTGATTGTGTTGTCTTTATTTAACTGTACTTAGGATTTTTTACATTCCAATGGTCTTAATTTTCATTTGGGAGAAAAATCCTATGCAAGACCATATTGGTCAAAGACCAATTTTAATTTTTAAATATAAAATATAACTATCTTTAATGTCTACACATTAAAGATAATATTTCTTAATGCATATATAAGTAACATATGATAAATTAATTTAATAAAATGATATATAATTAAATACTATACAACTTTACAATATTATATTAATTTTATATAAATTTTTAAATAAGTTGCGAGTATGAGACACAAAATATAAGGTGTCATGTTTTAATGTTAATGATAAGAGAGCGATTTTGGACTCGGAGTCATTGTCTCGATTTGAATCTGTACCACTAGATTGGATAACCAAGGTCCTGACCAGTGAGCTAATCCCAACTGGTTGATTATTCTTCTTTTAAGTGAAACAAGGATATTAAATGTGTAGAGTTACTTCCTAGAAGTCTATTACAAATAGGCTAAAACCTTTAGATGAAAGACAATAAAAAAAATTATTTAATGATATATTTTTTTATATTTTATTTGATCTCAAGGCATGACAAATTAAATTACATTAACAAAAATAACATTTTTATAAAGTAATTATTACCTACAAGTAGTGAGGTAACCAACATTGTTCAAAGCAATACAAAGTCTACAAGGAAAACCATATGACAAAAAATACGAAACAATTTAAAAGGATTCTACTAATTACATCCCATTTCCCAACTTTCTTAGGATTTAAAACCCAAACCCATAATAGTTCTTTTAAAAGCCTAACTACTAATTGGACACTATGAAGTTTTACTATAATACCCTCCAATTACTTTATACCAAATTCGTTTAACTCTCCTTCTTTTCAATTTTTTTTATTCTTTTTTTTTAATTTTTTCTTTATCTTTTTTTTGAGTTTTTATTATGTTAACTTACCAGGTATATTTTTCGGTATATTAACATGGGTACGTACCTATATTTTTTATCTGTACAGACCTAAGTTTTTAATAACGTTTTTAAGGTGGATAAAATGAATTTTTAGTATATGTTCAATGTCCCGGTTTTGTCCAAGTGCATGTCTAATAAAATTAAACCAAATTCGTGTCTAATAATTTACCATAAAGGTGGTACCTAATATCTATTTAGTCAAGTTTTTAATTTTTTTATTTTCACCTGCACAGAGGATTAGGTTTATACCAAAAAATTATAAAGGCTCATAATGTCCCGACCCAATGGGCTGACCCTACCTAAAAATTGGACACTAAGGGCTGGAAGGGAATATACATAAAGGGAAATACGTAGGGGAAATACCAAAAAACAACTTGTTGTACACAATGCATCAAATATGTCCAATGTTATATAGTAGGGGCTGTACATATGTGTAGTGTTTGAATTATTTATTATATATTAATTTTTTATGCCGATTCCTCAAAATTAGTATATAATTAGTGTTTCATTAATGTTTAATTTTTACCCGCAAAAGTAACAAACTAGATTAGAGTTTAATTTTGTAAAACTAAAAAAAAAATCCTACTGATCTCTAATGTCTAATGTCTAGCCTAAAGGGTTGGCCATAATAGACCGGAAACTAGTGGCTAGATCCATTATTTCAGTTTAACAAGTTTTTGTTGACAAAAGAAACTGATGTATAAAAAACAATGTAAACCTCTAATAGGCTAGATCCAATTATCTCAGTTTATCATTTTATAACAGTTTACCAATTAAAATAGGATTTTTATAAATTTTAAAAACACATTTATAAAAAAAGAATGGCCTAGATGGAACATTTACCAAGCCCATTAGGTCTGGATCCAAGATGTTATGACCCAAAAAATTTGAATAAAAATCACGTTTAAAAAAATTAAATATTTACCAAGCCTAGACTAACAAAATGGGCTGGGCTGGACCAAGGGTGGCTGGACCCAAACAGGACTAAACTTGACCTTCAAACAACAAATATTCTTGCGACTAAGCATTTATGATAGATCCCAATTTTGTTTTTCGTGACTAGTTTTTTCTTCTTTCGCGACTATTGAATTAGTCGCGGGAGCTCTTACACGGTGTAGTGATAGAATCTCATGTGAGTAGAAAAGACTCTGAGTTATATGTGACTCTTTGATGTATAAGGAAAATCTATACAAATATATATATATATATATTAAAATCATGACCATTGTTATACAAATTTAATTTATATTGGGAACAAAAAATAATCGAATGAACAATTCTTGTTAAGATTAAAATATAAGAATCGATTTTTCATTACATTGAAGAGACATAAAGTTCATGCTCAATTCCTAATAACAAGAATAACTATGACTTTACTTCCAAGCATATTCTCTTCAATTTTTTAAATTATTTCAATTTTTTTGATGTATATATCAAAATTGATACATGATCTTACTCTTGCATAGTTTATGTCCATAAGAACGAGTTCAATACAAAGTAAATCATCAAAAAAACTACACCTATGAAATACGGTCTTTTAAAGTAAATCATACAAGTTCAGGTGCATTTACATGGATGCTTTCATTGTACAAATTTTTATTTGTACAAGCCTAACGTATTGAAATTACTACCCCTTATTATTGTTTGACAATATAAACATATTAAGCCTAAGGATCTTCAAATTTGGTGGAAAAGATCTTAGGATTTTGTCCTTATGCTTGAACTTGATGAACATCAAGCTTAAATTCTTGCACCTTTAAGATACATAAGTGTCTGATCACATTCAAAAATCAGAATTTATTAGCATCAATTATTATAATTTAGATATATTCATTACTTTAACTTAGTATTCTTTTTACAACAAAAAAAAAATCTATACATCTTATGTACCAAATTATACATATTTAACTCAATCTTAGGGAAGATTTTTTGTTTCTTTACTAATTGTTCAGGGTGAATATATTATAGAATCTAATGATTTTTCCTAAATTTCTTACCAAATATTTGAAACTTTAAATTCCAATATAGATATAACTAATTTTTGCTTGTAATTTTGTAGAGCTTTGATTAATGAGGTTGACAAGTATAAAAAGTTTTAATAAACATGACGCATTTTAGATAAATAATGGTATATTAGCATCCTTTAAAATATATTATTAAATATAACACTTTACCTGTCACTGTCTTTTGTATTTACGTGTTCATTCCTAAATTCTTATTCACTACCATATATAATATCTTATCAAATATATTTTGGAAATTTATGTTCATTTCAAAATCCATCAAAATAATAAATTGTAGTTTTTATATAAAATTTTATCCTTTGATTACATAAATTCCAGGAGAGTATTCTACATCACCACAACACTGCATATTCTCCAATTACCCAATTGTAAGGTAAAACAAATTAATTTAGTTTGAAATTTAAAAATTCATTTTAAAATTTTTGGTAGTAGAATCTGATTATCTTAAATTTTCATATTTTTCCTACACATTTTACCTTTTTTCAGTTTTCAATTAGTGTTGAAATCTCATTAATCTCCCAATAACCGTTGAGAATAACATTTCACCGATGGGGTTTAGCAATATAAAATTTTGGATACAGTGTTATTTTCATGACCACATTTCACAAACATATCTATACTAAATATTATTTAAAAAAGAATGCTAATATGCAAATTATTTATTTAAAATATCTTATATTTAAATAAAACATGATTACAAAACATGTATTTTTTCTTTATTTACATATAATTAATTAAGTATATAAGGGATAACAAAACATAACCTATATTGTTATTACTTTATTTTTGTTTGGTTAGAATTAGGTTACCCATGTTCAGGGAGGGGTTCGAGCCTTGTACCTCCCACTTTACACCCTTAATTTATGTTTCAAAATACAATATTAAAAATAAAAAATTATCGATACTCTTAGTAATTGTAATGGATTTGTATCTTATTTATTGTATATTGATATTGTTATAGTTTGCATAACACTTTGGATGGGTTTTCATGGTTTTTTCTATAATTAGAAACTAAGAATGTATTAATACGAAGATACATTCTTTATCAAATGTAAAAACAATAACATTTATTTTGATTTCAATGTAAATTAAAATTCCAACATTCATTGTTATTATTAATTGGTGCTTTTACTTCCAACATCTCCTCGAGCACCATTGCTTACTTTTCCTGAGAATGTATTTCTTTCGTAGCTATGCACAGTGATTCCTGATTGAAGTATGTAACATTCTTTTTGGGGAAAAAGATATCCAAATACAAAGGGATCATCGACACAACTTGATGAATGATCTACCCAACATACTTGAGGTTGTTGTAGATAGTATCAAGCCTATAAATGGAAAGAAAGTGTGAAGATAATACCCACCCAAGCTAAATTTATAGACAAGTACATTTTTATATTGCAATCTGATAGGGGCCAAAAAGCCCAGTACTGTCATAAAAGCCAAATAACAAAAATTCAAATTCCACATTGAGAACATAGTATGTTTTTTCAAATTCTTGTTAAAGATTGACAAAAAAATTTAATCTGTCAATTATTGAGATGGTTTTTATAATATTGCTTAATCCAGTAATAACAATTAGATTAGTATACAATTCATCTTTGATTGGATGACAAAATTTTATTTTCAAAGGTTTATATAAGTATCTAAATAAGGGTTTGTTATTGATTTCAATGTTAATTGGATTTCTTCCATAATTCAACTCCTCATGAACTCTGTTTCATTTGGATCCATGATGTATGTTTCGATTATGGATTTAATTTCATCCTCAGAGTATATGTATGCAAAGATCTCTTTGACATGGTGGACCATTATCTGAAGATCGGACATGATTCAAAACCCTAGAAACCAAAAAAAGTACAAAAGTAATCAAAATATTCAACCTACTTTGGGAAACACCTAAAACAAAATTGATTAATTAACGTGTATCAACTCATTAAATGTTTTTAAATTGTTTCAGATTTTTAAAATAATAAAAGAATAAGAATAATTTAGGAAATAGAAAAACAAAAATTTGCACCTCACTAACCGTTATTGATATGAATCTATAATTGAAATGCAAATATTAAGATATGATTTGTGTTATGAAATAATTAAAAGTAAAATATTATTATATTTGATATCCATAAAATATATTATATTTGATTTCAATAAAATATATTATATATTTAAAAATATGTTTTAAACATGAATGTTTGAACATAAATTAATATATTTGGTTAGATACGTCTAAATCCTAAATAAATTGTGGAGATCATATTAAAATCATAGAACATATATTTTTTAAATGTCCTTACATCATGGTTTATTGGGTCAATTATTTTTCTTTTAATTATAATTGAGTTATAAGGCCAGGAATATATTAAAAATTGGTTTATCATGATTGTTAAAAGGTTTTTGGGAAAATATTATCCTTTGAATTAGAATTGAGTTACAAAATCAAGAATATATGGAATATTGATTTATCAATATTGTTAAAAACTTTTTTGGTGATGGCGGGGATAAACAAATGTTTATTGTTTTTCTTTTATCTTCTGAAAAATGTGAAGGACGCGTATGAACGTATTAAATTGAACATCATCTTACATTTCAACGAACTTATGATCTAAAAATTTAGAAGAATTTTTTGGAAATGATTGTTCTCAGATTTTAAGTGTTTTTCTCAATCTTCAAGAAGGTGAAAGTATTCAGATTACCCAACTAATTTTTGTCGTTAGAAAAAACTCCTCTACGTTATAATTTGTCAACCCACCACATTGGTTGAAACAAACTATTATTATTATACATACAATCCATTACAATGTTTTTCAAACCATAATTTAGTTCAGATTATCCATTGTTTTTTGTACAGTCAACCCACTACGTTATACTTATGTTTTTAGTCTTTCCTGATTTTTTGTTGTTATTTTTTTGTTATGCACATTCAGGTTTAGGTAAGCATTAAACCTTAGTTATTCTGATATTTTTGTTGTTTTATTTGAAAAAATTTCGAAAGCGGTTGATTTTTCATGATGGAATAGTAATATTTATACTAGGTTGCTTAGAAATTGAGTTTTAGCTATGAATGTTTTGATGTTAATTAAGGTCTGTGTACTAATATAGAATGTTGTAAAAATGGTTTAGTTTTGGAATGTTATGGAATGCAAATGGTACATTAGTCATTTGGTTGAGTTGGAATTGCTTGGCAAAAAAACTTGAGTTGTGGACCTTTTAAGTAAATCACATTTTTCTAAGGTCTAATTTTAATAGGATTTAATTACTTTAATATTATATATTTAAATATATGTTTTAAACTTGAATGTTTGAACATAAATTCATATATTTGGTTAGAAATGTCTAAATCTTAAATAAATTGTGTAGATCGTACTAAAATCATAGAACATATATTTTTAAATGTCCTTACATCATAGTTTATTGGGTTAATTTTTTCTTTTAATTACAACTATGTTATAAGGCCAAAAATATATTAAAAATTGGTTTATCATGATTGTTAAAAGGTTTTCGGGAAAATATTATTTTTTGAATTACAATTGAGTTACAAAATCAAGAATATATGGAATATTGATTTATCAATATTGTTAATAGCTTTTTTGGTGATGGCGGGGATAAACAAATGTTTATTATTTTTCTTTTATCTTCTGACAAATCTGAAGGACGCGTATGAATGTATTAAATTGAACATCATCTTACATTTCAACGAACTTATAATTTAAAAATTTAGAAGAATTTTTTTGGAAATGATTGGTCTCAGATTTTAAGTGTTTTTCTCAATCTTCAAGAAGGTGAAAGTATTCTGATTACCCAACTAATTTTTGCCGTTAGCAAAATCTTTTGTGGCTTTTCCTTTTCTTATTAATAGGAGCAGAGACATATTTTAATAGTCTCATTGATCACATTATTAATATTTCGGCAGTTTCGCTTAGTTTTTAGCACTATGTAACCATTTAATTTGATTCCAATTAATTATACTTGAAAATAATTTAAAAAAAGTATTATGGAAATTACATATTAATATTTTATAAAAATTAAGTGGAAATAAAATTTGGTCCACCACTAATAAATATTTCTTAGAATTAGATTAATAGAAAGACTTAACAAACACCTGTTTCACGAGGTTAATGAAACTATGATTACTGTTCATATTTATTTTGTTAAATGTTCACATAATTAATTTTTGTATCATGGAACTTGAAACAAACCGAACATAATTTTTTCGAAAACTCAAACATTTGGTTTAACTTCTAATTGGATCAACCCATTTTTATGCAACTACACGGGTATATTTTACAAATGTTAATTACACCGTTAGTCCCTACGATCTCCAAATCTATCGTACAAAAACTACATGAAAGGTCACTATGGTCGATATTTATAAGAACCTCAGGGACAAAATGTTAAATATCTCGAAGGTGTAATAGAATAGAAGAAAGTAACTACGTAACCTTATATGCTCCAATTATATGTATCTTTAGAAGATCTTCATCACTTAATGATTTCCTGCAATATTACAACACAAAAAATCATTAAATTTTAAATACAATTTTTGCATGATACATGTACATATACGGCAATTTTTGCACAATATAGGGACTTGTACAATTAATACAAATAAATTATCTACATAACATTTTTCGCATAACATAAGGACCCATAGTGCAATTTTCGCATGATACAGGAAACTATAATACATATTTTGCATAAATTTTGAGAGAGTTTTATAGTGGCGCTAACATGTTTAATTGCATTTAAGTTCCTTAATTTTCAATATTTATACGTAAGCACACTAAACACACAGTTACCTCAAAATCCAATACATCTTGAAGAGTGGGGTGGCCTAAAAGAGTTGCGGATACACCATGGGATTTAAGGACAGGTGGCACGAAAGGGAAAATACACAAAAAATTATCGATAAAATTAGATAATCTTTTGAGTCTTTTTTCACCTCCTTTCCAAGCCACAAAATATGGTGCTACATAACAAAAATATGCAGGACCTTTAAGTCCTAATTGATTATATATAGCTACAAAAATATGTGGTATTAGTCCCTCTATTATGTGAACACTATACTATAAGTCCCTACATTAATATCTTTTAGTTATTTGTGATATCAACCCCTGAATTATGGTAAATTTGCATTGTATATCTCATATTTTACAGAAAATGCACTATAAGTCCTTATGTTATGCAAAAACTATATTATAAGTTCGTTAAAATGTAATTACACTATAAGGCCTTATATTTTGCAATAATTGTACTACACGTCCATGTGTTAATTTTTTAGTTAATTGTGCTATAAGGGCATATATTATATTCCTATATTATGTAAATTTTGCAATGTAAGTCTGTATGTTATGCAAAATTACACACGAACTCCTTATATCATGTGAATACTATACTATAAGTCCTTATTTATGGAAGGTTTACCATATAATTTATCATATGAGACTCATACAAATAAAATAAATCAAATCCATAAAACAATAATTTGTAAAAATTAGGGGGCTAAGTTATGATATTGAACATTTGAGAGGTGGGGGGCTAAGGGGTGGATGGGAAACTTATGCATGAATTGCACTTAGTTCCCTATATTACATGTTTTGTGTTAGTTGCGTTATAAGTCCCTATATTATGCAATATGTATATATATTTTTTATTACGGCCACCTTGAGGTCTTAGTAGCTCTGCCCCTACTTTGGGGGGCAACTTCCCTGATATTTTTTGTGTTAACACCTCTATAGGTCCCTATATTATAAGATTTGATTTAATTACACTAAAAGTACTTATATTATGAAAATAACATATATTTTATCGTAGAAACAACAAAATAGTTCAAGGCTAAAAAGATAATTCTAAAAAGATGGGGGACAAGTAATGATTATGAATATTGGGGGTATAAGGCATTTATAATTTTTTTGGGGTAAAAAATTAACTTTTTGAAAATCTAGGGAATACAAGGTATGTCATAACTACTTCAAGAAACAAAACAAGAACCCTTTTGAATCAACAGTTAATACAACACGACGCTCAAAAAAAGCAGTTACGATTGTTTCTTTTAACCTAACCAAGAAAAAACAGTTTAAAGAGTAAATTGCACTACAAAACCCTATATTATGCAAAAATTGCACTATATGTCCCTACCTCTGATAACTTACTTATCGGGGTCATATATTGTTTATCTTGTATATGCGCATTTATTTGGTTCCAAACAAGATATACATTAGCTGAGAATCACCTACTATCTACAACTATAGATATGCCATTCTCAAACTTCTACAAAATTTGTTCTATAAGATCACTCTATGTATTACTATGAAACAGAACATTGCACATGTTAAAGCGTTCAGCTAAAATTCTTCTTGTGAAAGTGCAATTGGTAGAAAGTGATGTATATCTTCAAAGGTTTTACAACTAAAAATACAAGCAACATTATTAGATTTTTCCCACTCAAGCATTCTGGCTTTTGTTGCTATTATGTCCAAATAGGCCAACTAAGAAAAAAAAGATACATCTTGGTATATATTTCACCCCATATTATAACAATATAAACAAATCCAAAAGGTAAGTTATATTGGTTATTGATGGTATTGATCACTTATAGTACAACGTATTTACTTATTTATTCATTTTGTTATTGGAGGAGTTAATACCAGCCATCGGTGAATTGCTTCCTGATATTGAGGATTGATTGTGTCCGTCATTTGTACAACAACTTCAAGAAAGTACATCTAGGTGCAACGTTAAAGTAAAAAATATTGTGGGCTGCTAAAGCACCTAGAGTATAATTATTTAGACAAAACATGGAGAAATTAAAGGCTATTGATGAGGCAGTGTTCCATTGGTTAGAGAAGAAAAACCCCAAATTCTGGGCTAGATCTCACTTCCAAACAACAAACAAATGCAAAATGCTATTAAATAATATCTCAGAGTGTTTTAACTCGGTGTTACTGGATGCAAGAGAGAATCCACTGATTGTTATGCTTGAGATGATAAGAAGCTACTTAATTAATAGAATGGAGAAGAAAAGAAAGTGGATTGGAAGTTGGAAGGGGGACATTTGCCCGAAGATTTGCATGTTGATCAATCGAAACAAAGACTTCACATCGTTGTGGAATGCATCGTTTGCAAGCGATAAGATATTTCAAATTTCTAGGGGTAAAGACTTACTATATACAGTTGACTTCGAAAGGAAGTTTAGTAGTTGTCGTCGATAGGAATTGTCCGGTATACCATGTGCACACGCAATTGTTGCAATCACATAATTGGGAGAGGAAATCGAGGTATATGTTGATCAATGCTATACTAAAGCCGCATACTTACGAGCATATGATCCTGTCATTAAGCCCACCAGTGGTCCATCAATGTGGCCATCATCTGAGAATATACCGCTAAATGTACCAAAGTCAATGAAACTCCCTGGAAGACCAAAAACTCAACGTCGAAGAGAGTTAGGTGAAGAGTTGGTTCAACTAGTCAAGTTCTCGAAGGATTTCAAAAGTTGAGAAATCCCATTATTATAGTTAAGTGTTCAAGGTGGAAGTATGTCGGGCATAATAAAAGGGCTTCCAAGGTGGTTGTTGAGCAACCAATGGATAACACTGAAAATCAATTACCCTCGGTCCATGAACCAGTTAATGATAATGTGATTGATCCTTTGATCAATCTGCCTATTAATGATAATGTGTATGCTGGTACAAATCTAAACGAAGTCAATTATATTCCCACACAAGAATCTTCTTTTGGAGGTATCCTGAGTGGGTTGCTTGGTGGTTAGAACGATGATAACTTTGAAGTACTACTTGATAGTCATATGACTAACTTTAAGAGCTCAATGAGTGTTTCATCTCAACTACCATCTACTTAAAGTGGACTAGTTGAATCAGGCAAAGAATCGGAAAACGAGTTGAACAAAGTAATTATCAATAAAGGTGTAAAAGTAAAATGTGGTGTGTGTCGCAAGTCAGAACACGAAAATCGAAAAGGTCCCGCGAATCATTCTAAGGTATAAGCTACGCAACTGACATTGAATTATATTTTCAAGAATCACTTTGAATACTAATATTTAATTGTCTTTTGTAGCAGCAAAGTGAAGAGGCTGACACGTCAACTCCTAGTGCAAGAACTCAGTTCACACCCCAGGTATCAATGCGAGTAGAAAAGGTCCACCGATTTATCTAATAAAGAGAAAATTTAGGCCGTGTGCAAGTGCCAAAGGAAAGGAGCTAGCTTAATATGGCTTGATGTGTGTTTTGTTATTTAGATCTTTAAATATATTTTTGGGTGTATTTGGTGATTATCTAGCTTGTTTTCTTATTTGAATCATTTGGATGTGTTTTATGATTTTGTTGCTACTATATATATTTAATTATGGATGTCTTTTGCAAATTTAAAATTTTATGTGGGTATTTGAACGATATTTTAGCTATCATTGATGATGTTTAATTCATTCTTAGGTTATAAATGCATGTTGCTGGGTCTTAGTCAAATTGTTTACATAATACAGTTGTAAAGTGAGGTCATAGTTAATACAGTTGTCACGACAAAGGGTATTTCATCATATAGGGGTATATATGTAATCTGGTCATTCTACCAGGTGTTATTTTGCATATTAAATCATGATTCATGGGTCATAGATCAATTTCTATTGTCATATAGGTGTAAAATTGCAAACTAATCAAATTATGCAGATATAGGGTACTTTATGCATTTTTCATTAAATATTGGGGGTAAAATGAAATTTCAAGAGTATTAAAGGATAATATAATCTTCTGCATTTTTTGATGTATTTTTACCCATTATTTTAAACTTTAGGGACCATTGGCCAATTTTAGAAGAGATAGGGGAATTATGTGTATCTTTGTTCAAAATTTGGGGGTCAAAATGCAATTTAAGTAAATATAATGAATAATATCAACTTTTTCATTCATTAGGGGTATTTTGCATTTTATAGCAAACTTTAAGGATCGTTGACCAAATTCAGCAAAATTAGTATTTTTTTGCATTTTGTTCAAATTTTAGGGGTAAAATGTAATTTTAATAGTTTTAAATAGTTATATAAGGTGTTGAATTATATTGGGTGTCATTGTGCAATTTTAGGAAAATTTAAGGGGTCTAAATGCATGATTCAGTGTTAAAATTTTGGGTCAATTTTTTAGCCGATCTTTCGTTCATATTTGCATATACATGAATTTTAGTAATTAAGTCAATCTCAGCAAATATAGTACCTTATCTCTTCAAAACATGTAGCAAATATTTTATGTTGCTGTATAATCTAAAGTATGATATAAAATTCAAATGGCATCTGTAACACGGTCATAAATGCTTTCATCAGTCTTTTTAGATTTAGATCCTCTTTCCTGCTGTTTTTACCAAATCGAACTTGTTAACCTTTTTTTCTAATATGGAATTTCATTTTTTAAATAACTTTAGTATGAAGCAAAGTATGTTGCGACACATTCCAAATTATGTAGCACATTTCTAGAAAGTGTGTTGTATAAACAAAATGGCAAATGTAAAACTATCATGAATCATGTTGTTGCACAATCCCAATGAACAAGTTAAGATAGATTTCAAAGATAACTTAGTAAATAAGGAACAAAAAAAAAGGATTATTGCCCAAGAAACACCTCAAGTTAGAATTAATTTCCTCTCACCCCAACCATCAATATTTTTTCCATAAAAGGCCACATATATTTTGCTTTTTCCTTTTCTTTCCCATAAAAAGAGTCATTTGAGTTATGGGAAGCTTCCCATAACTCAAACTTTGAGTAATGAGAAGCTTCCCATTAATCAAACTTTGAGTAATGGAAAGCTTTCCATTACTCGTTGTTCTTTAAAAAGGACATGTGCCTTTTATGGTTAAGGGTGTAAGGTGGCATGTGTCTATTGAGCATTAACACAAAAAAAATACCCACAAATAAATCGAAATATAAACAACATGTTGAAACAATATGTAAAAGAAACTAGTTGATGAGAGGCTATATGGAGATAATTAAGAAGAGTATATTATTGTATATGGATTTCCATCTTATTTTTAGGGAATGGACAAGCCTTTATATAGAGACTTATGAGCCTATCCAACTACTCTACTAATTACATAATAAGTAGGATGTTACAAGGGATAAATGTGAAGGTTACAAAGGCTATCCACTACTTTAGAATAATACCCACATTATAATATTTCAAAACACTCCCTCTTGGGTATTATTTCAAATACGCATATGATGTTGCCTCGTTAAAAACCTCGCTAGTAAAACCCAATGGGAAAAAATCAGTCAAGGGAAAAAGAGTGCAACGCGTATGAATCTCCCTCTGAATGTGTGAACAACGTATCTTGATCATTAGTATTATCGACTTGTCTCATGAAATAGAAGTATCTTCGCATAAAATTATCAAGTGCAGCCATAAATTATATTGACATGTTATTCATCTTGAACTTTACATCTTGGGCTTTTCTTGTGAATTTAAATTTGACCAAGTCGAGTTGAATATCCACCAAATTTTTATTGATATGCTCGTTAAAACCTTACTAGGAAAACCCTGTGGGACAAAAACCGAGTGAAGGAAAAAGAGTACATAATTGTTATCAATATGCTTTTAATTTTCTTCGTTAAAAACTTTGTCAGGAAAACCATGGGAAAAAAACTTGACGAAGGAATAAAGAGTGCAATACGGATTGTTCTCCCCCTCATGTAAATGTATATGTGATGATCTTCAATTTCGAATATAATCTCGATATTCAGTATCTTACACCTTTTTATAATAGTAACTATAATTTCAAATTAAACAATATATGAAGTCATATCGTCATATAACACTGGAATGATCCACAAACACAATCATGTGTAATTTAGAGTAATAAATATTCGTGTACGTAATCATAAATAAACATATATTCTACTTATGAAATATAAAACAAACATATGGCAGATTACATGACAATATATAAGACAATTAAAGATTATTAAAGACAACAAAAGTAATACAAATATCATTCTAATATATCCCGGGATTTATGTATACGCGTTTTTAGTCTTCTAAAGACTTTCATGTGATTTTTCGTATCACACGATAAATATCGGTAAATTTTGTTTTACCATAAGACGCACATGAAGTCCTATATGAAACTTTTAGGCAAATATTTTTTCCTAAAGGAGTACGTCATATATTCACATTGACGGTGTGAGTATGATTATGCCTGACTGCGTCTTTTTATATTTGGCCAATTAATTTTTTTCTAGTCGACATTATAGAATGGACTTCGATTCAAGATCCTCGTTTTCGTTTAGTAACTTTTACATGATCATTTGCACATATTATTTGATCATGATCAAGTTGTTTTTAAATTCCATATGCTTCTGTAGTAATATAATTGAATAAGATTCTTTTATCTCAATTTTTCAATACTGAGAAAATATTCAGGTATCTGGTACTCTTTTAAGAGTAACATTCTTTATTTATATTTTCTACATTATCTCATGATAATTTTAGAAATGCCAACTTGCTCATACTGCTCAATAATATGATATTTTGGAACCGACAGGTCGACCACGCTTTACGCGTTGCAATATATTTTTTTTCAAAGGAAATAAATTTGAGCATGTCCTTTTCAAGCTGAATACGTGACTTAGTCACTTATGAATGCATCTTATTATTACACTGAACTCATAAATTATTTGCGAGGATGAAGTTGCATCTTATAAAATATGTTTCAGCTCCCCTCTTATCATGAGAATCTTACTTTATGCATAGTATTTTAGTATACATATTTTTCCTGTGGTAAACCCAAGATACATATCAATCATTGTAGATTGAAAATAGATTCTCATATTTGTTCGTGATCTCATCTTTGTGCATAATGGTGAAACATTTATATTTTATGTTGCACAAGTAACAGTATATAGATGGATACTTTAGGTCTTTGACCAATGAGGGTATTCATGATTTTTAGTTGGACTTTTTTTTTCAATATGACCGTATATATGTATAAAGTTGTATGTAGATAAGTCATATTAGGCGAATTCACAACCAATTGTCTAGCAATTTTCTATTTTAAGAAAATATATATTCTGCTAGATCATATATTTCTCCCCCTAAATTTGACTATATATTGACTTCAAATTGTACAAACAAAAAGGAGATAGCCTGGTAATATTTATTTTTAAATTTAAACAATATTAATAAATATTGTAATAGTGGTTGTGGTTATAATCATGATTATATTCATGATAATAAATTTATATTAATAAATTGACGCAAAAGCCTAACCTAGCAAAAGATTAGGGTCATCAAACTTATATCACTTCATGTGATGGTTTTGACCGATTGGTCATGTTGATGAGTTTTTATTAAAAAATAATATCAACTTTTTTTTTGTGCATATCGAGCATATGAAATATCTCAATACAAGATATTTTGTCATTCTTTCTTTGAAATTTAAGCGAGTTGGACTCGCTCATATATTATCCTTTGAGAAGATACGATAAAGATTTAGTATCCTTCATAGAAGTATAAGTTTATCCTCTCGTAATTGATTTAATATTGGATTTATTCAATTTACATTCATCATGAAATGATTATATCACATAATTTTGTCGAGTAAATTTTTTCACTTATGACATGATGATTTTTGTTTTGTTCAAATACAAAAATGACATGATGATCGATTGGTCTAAAACAACATATTTAAGTATCCTCTTTGCAAGATGGTGGTGGTTCAAATCCCACTTCTAACATTTAATTATCTTTTTATTAAAATGTCATCCTATAAGGATCCATTTCAAAATTTATCTTTATTTTTGTTTTCATGATTCAATAATCATGTCGAATAATCTTTCGCAATTTCAAGTTCACGATTTTTTTTATGATAACTTGTTCTTTTCAGGAATACGTAATTATTTCTCCAACCCCGTATGATTTTCAAAGTAGGTGACAAATATAATGTATAATTGTTCATTATATCAAACGAATTTTTGATTCGTGATAACTATATAAATCATGGGATTAGGCTTTAAGCCTCGTTTGAGATAATGTTGAAGAAATATCATTTTGTTTTCTACGCAATCGTTCTTAAATGCGTTGCTTTCTTCTCAGATCATTATTTTTCACTATCATTTGTGAATACGAATATTTTAACATTCAATATTTCATAGAATTTATAATAGAATGTATTTTTTTCATGTCATCAAGATGTATTTGAGAATTTAAGAGAATTCATCTCAATACTTATTCGCATGATTACATAAATCATTTTCATGAAATATTGAGACTTTAAGTCTATAATTAACGAGATTATGATAAATAAATTTCATAATCTTTTATAGATGCTTTTGCAATTTCAATCCACAATTTATTTATTTATTATTGTGGTGTATTTAGATTACATGTACAATTTTATTCATATAAGCCTTATTTTCTCACTTGATTTAAAATTCAAGATATATGACAAAAATATTGCTCAATATATGAACGAAAATTTATTTCGTTAGACTCATTTTCATGAATCATACTTTTGTAACAACTAGGCTTTGAATAATTTCACCATGAATTATTATCAAGTTTGACATTTCATAATGGTTTCATCCATTGTTTCTCATCAATATTCAAATTTTTTCTTGATAAGTTCATTGAAATATTTTTTTCTTTTCGTAAACAAGACGAGTTTCACATTGCTTTTATAATCATAATTTATAAATTGAAGCAAACATTCAGTTGGTTATTCTCGTTATTTTTTAAAAAAATGATTGTAATTGCTTTTCTTGAAGCAAACTTGTACAATATCAAGTTGAATCTTCTCTTTCAAAATTCTAGATTTGAAGAGGTAATAGTTGTTGATGATTCTTTACTCTTTTGGAATATAATTTCAAATAGAGATGAAGTAATAAATTATATTATAATATAACATAAAAAATTAGAAGAATATATCTTACCTCTATATAACAAAAAAAATTATGAAGAGTCTCAAATTATATTAGCTCGGCTGGTAAAGTCGTGCTGATAACGTGTTGAAAAAATATGTAAAAGAAAATAGTTGATGAGAGGTTATATGGAGATAATTAAGAAGAGTATATTATTGTATATGGATTTCCATCTTACTTTGAGGGAATGGACAAGCCTTTATATAGAGACTTATGAGCCTATCCAACTACTCTACTAATTACATAATAAGTAGGATGTTACAAGGGATAAATGTGAAGGTTACAAAGGCTATCCACTACTCTAGAATAATACCCACATTATAATATTTCAAAACACAACAGAAAATATCATTAAATATGAATGTGAAGATATTATGAGTAATTTCATTAACTAAAAAACAGAGATAAATAAGTTAAAGAAGAAAGCTAAGGTTGTTGAAAAATGTTACAATAATTATAGAGTAAAATCCAGTAAATTGTATCTGTCAATCCTTGAAATTCTTAAAAGAGATCTCATAATCTCTTTCGAGTAGATTGATTTAAGCTTTAAGTGGTCGTGCTGGTCTCTTACTCTTAACTAAGGACAGATCGTTTAAGGGAACCAAGCTCCCTACATGATGCCCAAAGTAATATACATTTTCTTTCATGTCTTTAATTTGATGGAATTTTGCGTATTAACATTGTAAACCATGCATCTTTTTTCCAACAAGACACCAATAAATCCATGCTTTTAAACCATGCAATTGGCCGATAATTTTTATAATCCTCCTCCATATAAATATCACGTAACTTTAGCATAGCAAGAAGACCATAAGTAAATATACAAGTCTCTCCATCCTCCTCCTCTTTTGACAGCTACTACCAATCTGTCAATTACAAAATTAGATTTAATAATTGATTAATATTATAGATTAGGTCTAGATATTAAAAAATAATTAAAATATTTTACAATAATTGGAGGCATTTAGTTCAACGACAAAAGCTGAAACTAACAATTCTTAAACCAAATAGCTAACATTTTCCATCCTCGCATCATTCCAACCTAAGTTTTATTGTCTACCCATATCCAAAGTCAAACCAATCCTAGTAGGTTTACTGCAATTGACTTAAATTAAAAATAATAAGAATTAAATTCCAAAGAAATATATTGGAATATATATATTTTATAAATTTAGTATAATAATTCTCATATCCTAAAAAATAAAACTTGAGTCTCATCCAATAATCAATTGTGTGTATCTTACGCTTCTCGGAGAGAATATTGAGCGGTGATGACAAGAAATTTTAGTGATAGTGAGAGGGGGCTTTTATAAATTAAACAAAAAAAAGAAAGAATGCTTCCGTTTGCGCTTCTAAAATATGAAGGCTTTGAGTTGCAGGTGAGCTAAAAAAAATTCAATTTTTCAAAGTGATTTTTGAAATGAATATTTTGATAGGGTTCAGTTTAGTTATTGATTTTGGATAAATAAATAAAAGAGTAGGGACAAAACGTAGTTAATACACAAATGACAAAAATAACACTTACTTAATTAGTAATTTATGAAATGCAGTAGCCATGTGGCATTTAACTTGTAAAAGACAGAAGACACCAACGGGTTGGAGGAAAAGAAAACTTGGGTACCCAAAAGTTCCTTTTTTAATATGGGTACTAAGAAGTCCTTTTTTATATTTTTTGGGACAATGTCTTTTTCCTTAATTAATTTATATAGAAAATATACATAAAACCAAAAAAAGTACAAAAGTAATCCAAATATTCAACCTATTGTAGGAAATACCTAAAACAAAATTGATTAATTAACATGTATCAACCCTTAAATGTTTTTAAATTGATTCAGCTTTTTAAAATAATAAAAAAATAAGAATAATTTAGGAAATAGAAAAACAAAAATTTGCACCTCACTAACCGTTATTGATATGAATCTATAATTGAAATGCAATAACCATCGATTAGATAGGTGAGCAGATAAAGATAACACTTGGTTGGAGATCCTACTGCATATGACAAATAAATAACAGAAGAAATAGAACTCTGGGGTGAAATAGAATAGAAAAAAGTTAATTTAGAAAGAAGAAGATAATTGAGAAGATGTGAAGAGTGGTATGACTTTTAAGGTGTGTGTAATGTTTATGCATAACTGTGGAGTGAGGCGGCTGTTAGGGTTTCAGACAATAATATGTGATATTTTATAGTTTAGGGCCGCATCCTGACATTTCTGGGGCCAAGGCCCTAAAAAATCTTATGTGTATTATAGATAAAAAATTTATCACTTAAGTTAATTAAACAATTTTATTTTAAAAAAAGATGGACTAGCATTTCTGTTTTTAAATGAGCCAAAATTGGACCTTTTTATTTAAAAAAATATCATACTACATATGAAAAAAAATTGGGACCCTAAAAGTAGAGTAAAGATATATATCACCTCATTTTCTTCACCTCTATATCACCTCCAATATGGAGGGTTTTAAAAACCAATTAAATTGTACCTAGGAGGTGAACAAGGCCATGACCTCCTTGGCCTCCCCTCACGCCTAGTAGTTAATAGTGACTAGAAACGGTACTTGAAATATTTACAAATCTTTTTTGTAATTATTTTTTCAATCATTTTTATTTCTAATAAATTTTAAGATATGATTTGTGTTATGAAATAATTAAAATTAAAAATATTATTATATTTGATATCAATAAAATATATTATATTTGATTTCAATAAAATATATTGTATATTCAAAAATATGTTTTAAACATGAATGTTTGAACATAAATTCATATATTTTGTTAGAAATGTCTAAATCCTAAATAAATTGTGGAGATCGTATTAAAATCATGGAACATATATTTTTTAAATGTGCTTACATCATAGTTTATTGGGTAGATTTTTTTCTTTTAATTACAACTGAGTTCTAAGGCCAAGAATATATTAAAAATTTGTTTATCATGATTGTTAAATGAATTTTGGGAAAATATTATCTTTTGAATTAGAATTGAGTAACAAAATCAAGAATATATATGGAATATTGATTTATCAATATTGTTAAAAGATTTTTTAGTGATGGCGGGGATAAACAAATGTTTATTGTTTTTTTTTTATCTTCTGACAAATCTGAAGGACGCGTATGAACAAATTAAATTGAACATCATCTTACATTTCAACGAACTTATAATCTAAAAATTTAGAAGAATTTTTTGGAAATGAATGGTCTCAGATTTTAAGTGTTTTTCTCAATCTTCAAGAAGGTGAAAGTATTCAGATTACCCAACTAATTTTTGCCGTTAGAAAAATCTTTTGTGCCTTTTCGTTTTCTTATTAATAGGAGCAGCCACATATATATATATATATATATATATATATATATATATATATATATATATATATATATATATATATATATATCAGTAGTATCATTGATATTTAGGCAGTTTCGCTTAGTTTTTAGCACTATGTAACCATTTAATTTGATTCTAATTAATCATACTTGAAAATATTAAAAAAAAAGTATTATGGAGATGACATATTAATATTTTATAAAAATGAAGTGGAAACAAAATTAGGTCCACGACTAATTAATACTTTTTAGAATTAGATTAATAGAAAGACTTAACAAACACTTGCTTCACGAGGTTAATGAAACTATGATTATTGTTCATTTTTATTTTGTTAAATTTTCACATAATTAATTTTTGTATCATGGAACTTAAAACAAACCGAACATAATTTCTTCGAAAACTCAAACATTTGATTTAACTTCTAATTGGATCAACCCATTTTTATGCAACTACGCGGGTATATATTACAAATGTTAATTACACATGTAGTCCCTACGATCTCCAAATCTGTCGTACAAAAACTACATGAAAGGTTACTATGGTCGATATTTATAAGAACCTCAGGGACAAAATATTAAATATGTCGAATATGTAATAGAATAGAAGAAAGTAACTATGTAACCGTATATGCTCCAATTATATGTTTCTTTAGAAGATCTTTATCACTTAATGATTTCCTACAATATTACAACACAGAAAATCATTAAATTTTTAATACAATTTTTGCATGATACAGGGACCTATAGTGCAATTTTTGCATAATATAGGGACTTTTACAATTAATAGAAATAAATTATCAACATAACATTTTTTGCATAACATAGGGACCCATAGTGCAATTTTCGCATGATACAGGAAACTATAATACATATTTTGCATAAATTATGAGAGAGTTTTATAGTTGCGCTAGCATGTTTAATTGCATTTAAGTTCCTTAATTTTCAATCTTTATACGTAAACACACAGTTACCTCAAAATCCAATACATCTTGAAGAGTGGGGTGGCCTAAAAGAGTTGCGAATACACCATGGGATTTAAGGACAGGTGGCACGAAAGGGAGAATACACAAAAAATTATCGATAAAATTAGATGATCTTTTGAGTCTTTTTTCACCTCCTTTCCAAGCCACAAAAGATGGTGCTACATAACAAAAATATGTTGGACCTTTAAGTCCTAATTGATTATATATAGCTACAAAAATATGTGGTATTAGTCCCTCTATTATGTGAACACTATACTATAAGTCTCTACGTTAATATCTTTTAGTTATTTGTGCTATCAACCCCTAAATTATGGTAAATTTGCACTGTATATCTCATATTTTACAAAAAATGCACTATAAGTCCTTATGTTATGCAAAAACTATATTATAAGTTCGTTAAAATGTAATTGAACTATAAGTCATTATATTTTGCAATAATTGAACTACACGTCCATGTATTAATTTTTTAGTTAATTGTGCTATAATGGCATATATTATATTCCTATATTCTGTAAATTTTGCAATGTAAGTCAGGCATAATAAAAGGGCTTCCAAGGTTGTTGTTGAGCAACCAATGGATAACACTGAAAATTAGTTACCCTCGGTCCATGAACCAGTTAATGATAATGTGATTAAGCCTTCGATCAATCAGCCCGTTAATGATAATGTGTATGCTGGTACAAATCTAAACGAAGTCAATTATATTCCCACACAAGAATCTTCTTTTGGAGGTATCCTGAGTGGGTTGCTTGGTGGTTGGAATGATGATAACTTTGAAGCACTACTTGATAGTCATATGACTAACTTTGAGAGCTCAATGAGTGTTTCATCTCAATTACCATCTACTCAAAGTGGAGTATTTGAATCAGGCAAAGAATCAGAAAACGAGTTGAACAAAGTAATTGTCAATAAAGGTGTAAAAGTAAAATATGGTGTGTGTCGCAAGTTAAGACACGACAATTGAAAAGGTCCCGCTGATCATTCTAAGGTATAAGCTACGCAACTGACATTGAATTATATTTTCATGAATCACTTTGAATACTAATATTTTATTGTCTTTTGTAGCAGCAAAGTGAAGAGGCTAATATGTCAACTCCTAGTGCAAGGACTCAGTTCACACCCCCAGGTACCAATGTGAGTATAAAAGGTCCACCGATTGTTCTAAGAAAGAGAAAATTCAGCCCGTGTGCAAGTGCCAAAGGAAAGGAGCTAGCTTAATATGGATTGATGTGTGTTTTGTTATTTAGATCTTTTAAAACATTTTTGGGTGTATTTGGTGATTATCAAACTTGTTTTCTTATTTTAATCATTTGGATGTATTTTATGATTTTTTTGCTACTATATATTTAATTATGGATGTCTTTTGGAAATTTAAAATTTTATGTGGGTATTTGAACGATATTTTTGCTATCGTTGATGATGTTTAATTCATTCTTAGGTTATAAATTCTTGTTGCAGGGGTTTAGTCAAATTGTTAACAAAATACAGTTGTACATTGAGGTCATAGATTATTACAGTTGTCACGACAAAGGGTATTTCATCATATAGAAGTATATATATGCAATCTAGTCATTCTAGAAGGTGTTATTTTGCATATTACATCATGATTCATTGGTCATAGATCAATTTCTATTGTCATATAGGTGTAAAATTGCTAACTAATCAAATTATGCAAATATAGGGTACTTTATGCATTTTTATTTAAATATTAGGGGTAAAATGAAATTTCAAGAGTATCCAAGGATAATATAAACATCTGCATTTTTTGATGTATTTTTACCCATTATTTCAAATTTTAGGGATCATTGGCCAATTTTAGAAGAGATAGGGGAATCGTGTGTATGTGTATCTTTGTTTAAAATTTGGGGGTCAAAATGCAATTTCAATAAATATAATGGGTAATATCAACTTTTTCATTTATTAGGGGTATTTCGCATTTTATACCAAACTTTAAGGGTCGTTGACCAATTTCAGCAAAATTAGTATTCTTTAGCATTTTGTTCAAATTTTAGGGGTAAAATGCAATTTTAATAGTTTTAAATAGTTATATCAAGTGCTACATTATATTAGGTGTCATTGTGCAATTTTGGCCGATCTTTCGTTCATATTCGCATATACATAAATTTTAGTAATTAAGTCAATATTAGCAATTTTTGTACCTTATCTCTTCAAAACATGTAGCAAATATTTTATGTTGTTGTATAATCTAAAGTATGATATAAAATTCAAATGGCATCTGTAACACGGTCATAGATGCTTTGATCAGTCTTTTTAGATTTAGATTCTCTTTCATGCTGTTTTTACCAAATCAAACTTGTTAACCTTCTTTTCTAATATGGAATTTAAGTTTTTAAATGACTTTAGTATGAAGCAAAGTATGTTGTGACACATTTCAAACTACGTAACACATTTCTAGAAAGTGTGTTGTATAAACCAAATGGCATATGTAAAACTGTCATGAATCATGTTGATGTACAATCCGAATGAACAAGTTAAGATAGATTGCAAAAAGAAATTATTAAAGAAGGAACAAAAAAAAAGGATTATTGCCCAAGAAACACCTCAAGTTAGAATTAATTCCCTCTCACCCCAACAATCAATATTTTGCCCATAAAAGGCCAAATATATTTTGCCTTTTCCTTTTCTTTCCCATAAAAGAGTCGTTTGAGTTATCGGAAACTTCCCATAACTCAATTTGAGTAATGGGAAGCTTTCCATTACTCAAACTTTGAGTAATGGAAAGCTTCCCATTACTCGTTGTTCTTTAAAAAAGACGGTTCCCTTTATGGGTAATGGTGTAAGGTTGCATGTGTCTATTGAGCATTAACCCACAAAAAATACCCACAAATAAATCAAAATATAAACAACAGGAAATATCATTAAATATGAATTTAAGGAAATTATGTGTAATTTCAATAACTAAAAAACAGAGATAAATAAGTTAAAGAAGAAAGCTAAGGTTGTTGAAAATTGTTACAATAATTATAGAGTAAAATTCAGTAAATTGTATCTGTCAATCCTTGAACTCCTTAAAAGAAGATCTCATAAATTCGTGCTTTAAGTGGTCGTGCAGGTCTCTTGCTCTTAACTAAGGACAGATCGTTCAAGGGAACCAAGCTCTCTACATGATTCCCAAAGTAATATACATTTTCTTTCATGTCTTTAATTTGATGGACTTTTGCCTATTAACATTGTAAACCATGCATCTTTTTTTCCACAAGACACCAATAAATCGATGCTTTTAAACCATGCAATTGGCGGATAATTTTTATAATCCTCCTCCATATAAATATCAAGTAACTTTGGCATAGCAAGAAGACCATAAGTAAATATACAAGTCTCTCCATCCTCCTCCTCTTTTGACAGCTACTACCAATCTCTCAATTACAAAATTAGATTTAATAATTGATTAATATTAGAGATTAGGTCTACATATTAAAAAATAATAAAAACATTTTACAATAATTGGAGGCATTTAATTCAACGGCAAAAGCTAAAGCTAACAATTTCTTAAACCAAATAGCTAACATTTTCCATCCTCGCATCAATCCAACCTAAGTTTTATTGTCTACCCATATCCAAAGTCAAACCAATCCTAGCAGGTTTACTGCAATTGACTTAAATTAAAAAAAAATAAGAATTAAATTCCAAAGAAATATATTGGAAAATATATATCTTATAAATTTAGTATAATAATTCTCATATCCGAAAAAATAAAACTTGGGTCTCATCCATTAATCAATTGTGTGTATCTTACTCTTCTTGGAGGAGACCATATTGAGTGGAGATGACACGAAAGTATAGTGATAGTGAGAGGGGGTTTTATAAATGAAACAAATAAAAAAAAGAATGCTTTGCCGTGCTTCTATAAAATGAAGGCTTTGAGTTGCAGGTGAGCAAAAATATTGCAATTTTTCAAAGTGATTTTTGAAATGAATATTTTGATAGGGTTCAGTTTAGTTATTGATTTTGGATAAATAAATAAAAGAGTAGCGACAGACAAAACAAAATGTAGTTAAAACACAAAATGACCAAAATAAAACTTACTTAATTAGTAATTTATGAAATGTAGTAGCCATGTGACATTTAACGTGTAAGATGACAGAAGACACCAACAAGTTGGAGGAAAAGAAAGTTGGGTACCCAAAAGTTCCTTTTTTTAATATGGTTACTCAAGAGTCCTTTTTTTTTTTTTGGGCACCCACGGTGTCTTTTTTCCTAATTTATTTATATAGAAAATATACATAAAATCAAAAAAAGTACAAAAGTAATCCAAATATTCAACCTACTGGGAAATACCTAAAACAAAATTGATTAATTAACATGTATCAACCCATTAAATGTTTTTAAATTGTTTCAGCTTTTTAAAATAATAAAAGATTAAGAATAATTTAGGAAATAGAAAAATAAAAATGTGCACGTCACTAACGGTTATTGATATGAATCTATAATTGAAATGCAATAACCATCTATCGGATAAGTGAGAAAATAAAGATAACACTTGGTTGGAGATCCGACTGCATATGACAAATCAATAACAGAAGAAAGAGAAGAAATGGAACTCTAGGGTGAAATAGAATAGAAAAAAGTTATTTTAGACAGAAGAAGATAACTGAGAAGATGTGAAGACTGGTATGACTTTTAAGGTGTGTGTAATGTTTATGCATAACTGTGGAATAAGGTGGTTGTTAGGGTTTCAGACAATAATGTGTGATATTTGATAGTTTAGGGCCGCTCCTAACATTTCGGGGCCAAGGCAAATTTTAAAAAGCCCCAAAAAAATCTTATGTGTATTATAGATATAATTTATCATTCAAATTTATTAAACAATTTTATGTAAAAAAAGATGGACTAGCATTTCTGTTTTGAAATGGGCCAAAATTGAGCCTTTTTATATAAAAAAATATTATACTACATATGAAAAAAAATTAGGACCCTAAAAGTAGAGTAAAGATATATATTACCTCATTTTCTTCACCTCTATATCACCTCCTATGTGGAGGGTTTTAAAATCCAATTAAATTGTATCCAGGAGGTGAACAAGGCCATGACCTCCTTGACCTCCCCTCACGCACAGTAGTTAATAGTGACTAGAAACGGCAAGAGAAATATTTACAAATCTTTTTTGTAATTATTTTTTCAATCATTTTTATTTCTAATAAATTTTAAGATATGATTTATGTTTTGAAATAATTAAAATTAAAAATATTATTATATTTGATATCAATAAAATATATTATATCTGATTTCAATAAAATATATTATATATTTGAAAATATGTTTTAAACATGAATGTTTGAACATAAATTCATATATTTGGTTATAAATGTCTAAATCCTAAATAAATTGCGGAGATCGTATTAAAATCATAAAACATATATTTTTTAAATGTCCTTACATCATAGTTTATTGGGTCAATTTTTTTCTTTTAATTACAACTGAGTTATAAGACCAAGAATATATTAAAAATTTGTTTATCATGATTGTTAAAAGGTTTTTGGGAAAATATTATCTTTTGAATTAGAATTGAGTTACAAAATCAAGAATATATAGAATATTGATTTATCAATATTGTTAAAAGCTTTTTTGGTGATGGAGGGGATAAACAAATGTTTATTGTTTTTCTTTTATCTTCTGAAAAATATGAAGGACGCTTATGAACGTATTAAATTGAACATCATCTTACATTTCAACGAACTTATGATCTAAAAATCTAGAAGAATTTTTTGGAAATGATTGGTCACAGATTTTAAGTGTTTTTCTCAATTTTCAAGAAGGTGAAAGTATTCAAATTACCCAACTAATTTTTGCCGTTAGAAAAATCTTTTGTGGCTTTTCTTTTTCTTATTAATAGGAGAAGACACATATTTCAGTAGTCTCATTGATCACAATATTAAAATTTCGGCAGTTTCTGCTTAGTTTTTAGCAATATGTAACCATTTAATTTGATTCTAATTAATCATACTTGAAAATAATTTTAAAAAAAATTATTATGGAGATGACATATTAATATTTTATAAAAATAAAGTGGAAACAAAATTTTGTCCACGACTAATTAATATTTCTTAGAATTAGATTAATAGAAAGGCTTAACAAACACTTGCTTCACGAGGTTAATGAAACAATGATTATTGTTCATTTTTATTTTGTTAAATGTTCACATAATTAATTTGTATTATGGAACTTGAAACAAACCGAACATAATTTCTTCGAAAACTCAAACATTTGGTTTAACTTCCAATTGGATCAACCCATCTTTATGCAACTACACGGGTATATATTACAAATGTTAATTACACCGTTGGTCCCTACGATCTCCAAATCTGTCGTACAAAAACTACATGAAAGGTCACTTTGGTTAATATTTATAAGAACCTCAGGGACAAAATGTTAAATATGTCGAAGGTGTAATAGAATAGAAGAAAGTATCTACGTAACCTTATATTATCAAATTATATGTTTCTTTAGAAGATCTTTATCACTTAATGATTCCCTGCAATATTACAACATAGAAAATAATTAAATTTTTAATACAATTTTTGCATGATACAGGGACCTATAGTGCAATTTTTGCACAATATAGGGACTTGTACAATTAATACGAATAAATTATCTACATAACATTTTCTGCATAACATAGGGACCCATAGTGCAATTTTTGCATGATACAGGAAACTATAATACATATTTTGCATAAATTTTGAGAGAGTTTTATAGTGGCGCTAGCAAGTTTAATTCCATTTAAGTTCCTTAATTTTCAAATTTTTATAGTAAACACAGTTACCTCAAAATCCAATATATCTTGAAGTGTGAGGTGGCCTAAAAGAGTTGCGCATAAACCATGGGATTTAAGGACAAGTGGCACGAAAGGAAGAATACACAAAAAATTATCGATAAAATTAGATAATCTTTTGAGTCTTTTTTCACCTCGTGTATATCTTATATTTTACAAAAAATGCACTATAAGTCATTATGTTATTCAAAAACTATATTATAAGTTCGTTAAAATTTAATTGCACTATAAGTCCTTATATTTTTCAATAATTGTACTACACGTCCATTTGTTAATTTTTTAGTTAATTGTGATATAAGGGCATATATTATATTCCTATATTCTGTACATTTTGCAATGTAAGTCAGTATGTTATGAGAAATTACACACGAACTCCTTATATCATGTGAATAATATACTATAAGTCCTTGTTTATGGAAGTTTTACCATATAATTTATCATATGAGACTCATAAAAATAAAATAAATCAAATCCATGAAACAATAATTTGTAAACATTCGGGGGTTAAGTTATGATATTGAACATTTGAGAGGTGGGGGGCTAAGGGGTGGATGGGCAACTTCCCTAATTTGTTTGAGTTAACAAGTCCTATTATATGCATGAATTGCACTTAGTTCCCTATATTACATGTTTTGTGTTAGTTTCATTATAAGTCCCTATATTATGTTATATGTATATTTTTTTTTATTACGGCCACCTTGAGCTCTTAGTAGCTCTGCCCCTGTTTTGGGGGCAACTTCCCTGATATTTTTTGTGTTAACACCACTATAGGTCCCTATATTATAAGATTTGATTTAATTGCACTAAAAGTCCCTATATTATGAAATTAACATATATTTTATCGTAGAAACAACAAAATAGTTCAAGGCTAAAAAGACAGTTCTAAAAAGATGGGGGACAAGTAATGATTATGAATATTGGGGGTATAAGGTAATTATAATTTTTTTTGGGGTAAAAAAGTAACTTTATAAAAATCTAGGGAATACAAGGTATGTCTTACCTACTTCAAGAAACAAAACAAGAACCCTTTTGAATCAACATTTAATACAACATGACGCTCGAAAAAAAGCAATTACAATTGTTACTTTTAACCTAACCAAGAAAAAACAGTTCAAAGAGTAAATTACACTACGAAACTCTATATTGTGCAAAAATTGCACTATAGGTCCCTACCTCTGATAACTTACTTATTGGGATGTATATTGTTTACCTTGTATATGTGCATTTATTTGGTTCCAAACAAGATATACATAAGTTGAGAATCACCTACTATCTACAACTATAGATATGCCATTCTTAAACTTCTACAAAATTTGTTCTATAAGATCACTTTATGTATTACTATGAAATAGAACATTCTACATGTTAAGGAATTCAGCTAAAATTCTTCTTGTGAAAGAGCAATTGATAGAAAAGTGAACTCTATCTTCAAAGGTGTTGCAACTTAAAATACAAGCAACATTATTACATTTTTCCTATTCAAGCATTCTGGCTTTTGTTGCTAATATGTCCAAATAGACCAACCAATAAAAAAAGCTACATCTTGGTATATATTTCACCCCATATCATAACCATATAAACAAATCTAGACATTGACTTTAACCATGGTTACCTAGCTGGTTTTCATACTGAAGGAGCTAGCTAATCCTCATTTTTTATCATCTAAAAGTGTAATAGAGTTGAAGATGCAACTATACTGGGTGGATGAGGAGTGAGTAACTTTATAAAATTGTCTACGTATTGTAACTTACAAAAATAAAAACATTTATATGTTGATATTTGTGTTGTTAGTCAGTTGTCAGATATAGGTGAATAGATATAGGTGAATGGAGGCAACATAATTTGTGTTTAATATGAATTTGAGGATAATAGCAGACAATATATATAAATTTTTATGCTAAGCCTGATCCAAAAGATAATTATACAAAAATATGGATGGATATCGTGTCTCTTAGGTTTAATTTCATTTTCGTGTATTCAGAAATTGTATATTAACTAAATAAGAAATTGATTGCAATATACATATATGATAATGGTTTTTAATGTTCTAGATGATTTTATTAGTTAGCAATACAAGTTTGGATTTACACTATGTATATCCGAATGTTAATCGCGGAAATTGGGGTATTGGCACATTTATTTTTAAATGATAAAAATTACATGTACATTTAAATTAAAAGTTATTGTGTATTCATTATTACATAAATCAAGAACAAATAGATACATGAATCAATTAATAAACAAAATAAAATCAAAATAAAATCAAAATAAAAAAAAATCTTTAGGACCAAAATGTAAAAATCTTTTTTTCCATTACGTTGAAGAGTCATAAAATTCATGCTCAATTCCCAATAACTGGAGAAACTATGATCCTTATTTTCAAGGATATTCTTTATCAACCTACTCCTTATTCTGGTTTGGCAATATAAACCTATCAAGTCTAAGGATCTTCAAATTTGGTAGATGAGATCTTTGAAATTTGTCCTTCTGCTTGAGCTTTATCTTCATTGACGCGACCTCAAGGTACACAAGTGCATGTATCAAAAATCAGTATTCATTCAATTAAATTATTACAAGTCAATAGATACATTACTTTACCTTATAATATTCTTTTTAAAAAGGAAAAATATATACATTTTACTCACTAAATTATACCTATTTAACTTATCTTACTCGAGACTTTTGGTTACTTTAACAATTGTCATGGGTGAATATTTTCTAGAATCTAAATATTTTGTTTCTAAATTTCTTACCAAATTTTTGACACCATAAATTTCTATATAGAAATAATTAATTATCAATAGCTTCATTTACATAAGATTAATGATCACTACAACAGGCCGCTGTTTTACCGACGACACGTGTTGTCGGTAAACAACAGCGTTTAGTGGGTAAAAAGGCGTACAAACGACGGCTCGTCGGTGTCCACTCGTCCCTAGTAATTGGTTGGTAAACCAACGTTTGCCGACGGCGTCTTAGGGCTCTCGTCTGTAAACGAGTTTTTTTACCGAAGAAGGTTTCCCGTTGGTAAATCTCTATCTTACCGGCGACTACGATTTGAGTCGCAGTTAAATTGTCTGCCTTTACCGACGACCACTGTCGTCGGTATCTCTATAAATTACCGACAAATGCATCATTTCTATAATATTAATTAATAATTCAATTTATTTTTTGCACGTCTTTTTTTTAAATTAAATCAATACCGACGACATTCTTGACATGAATGTCGTCGGTTAACATTCTTTTTTTATTATTTTTCCTGAAAGTTTACCGACGACATTCATGTCAAGAATGTCATCGGTATTGATTTAATTTTATTTTTAATTTTATTTAATTTTTATTTTTATTTTATTTTATTTTTCTATTTTTTTAAATTTAATATACTAATAAAAGAGATATTTGAAACTTGTCCTTGTGCTTGAGCTTTATCTTCATTGATGCGACCTTAAGGTACACAAGTGCATGTATCAAAAATCAAAATTCATTCACTCAAATTATTACAAGTCAATAGATACATTACTTTACCTTGAATATTCTTTTTAAAATGGAAAAATATATACATCTTACTCACTAAATTATACCTATTTAACTTATCTTAATCGAGATTTTTGGCTACTTTAATAATTGTCATGGGTGAATATTTTCTAGAATCTAAATATTTTGTTTCTAAATTTCTTACCAAATTTTTTACACCATAAATTTATATATAGAAATAATTAATTATCAATAGCTTCATTTACATATGATTAATGATGAAGGTAAATCATAACAAAATATAGTTTATATTTGTTTTCCACTTATATATGATTAACGAATGTAAGTGATAAAACTATAATATAATATGTATTGGTTTATCATCTTATCTTTAACGCCCAAAATACCAAGTAAACGTAGATATTTTATGTGCAAAATTGATAATGTCCCGGATAGACACGGTAATAAGAATAATTTAAAAAATAGAAGCAAAAAACTAACCTTTATATCCAATAAAGGTATGAATCCATAATTAAAATATAATGATCATGATCTAATATGTGAATCGATAAATATTTTGATTGGATATTATACCGTATAAGACAAAACATTATTCAAAAAAAGAGGAGAAATGGAGATTCCATGGTGGAATAGAATATGAATAAGATAATTATGGAGATGCAAAGAGTAGTAAGGTTTATAAGGTGTGTAATGTTTATGTATAACTAAAGTGGAGGAGAGAGTAGGGTTCAAAAGATGATGTGCAATATTTTATAATTAGTGATTAGAAACAAAATCATTGAGTATTTACAAATTCTAATTTCTAAAAAATATTTAAAAATAATTTTGAATTAATTTTATTAAATAATAAAATTGAAAATGAAAACTATTATTGTATTTGGTTTTTGTAAAATATGTCGAGAACTCGAATGTTCCAACATAAATTCATATATTTGGTTAGAAATATGGTAGGGATGTGGCCCAACAAATATATTTATTATAAAAGAAAATATGCTACTTCATCTGAGAGAGATGTGGAGATTGTGGTGCTAGATGCTTTTATTGATTAGGAAGACGACTTTGGAGTTGCACTATACATATATGAGAATGTTAATTGCACAAATTAGGGTAGTAGTACATTTATTTTGATTGATCAAAATTTGATGTACATGTAAAGTTTAGATTTATTGTGTATCAATGAATATATATAAATCTTGAACAAAGATATAAATAACTTAATTAATAAGGCAAGAACAAATTATCAAAAGAACAATCTTATTAAGATTAAAATGTTAAAAACCTTTTTTTAATTACACTGAAGAGTCATAAAGTTCATGCTTAATTCCTAATAACTAGAACAACTATAATTTTACTTCCAAGCATATTCTAGACAATTTAAAAAATCGATGTGTTTATCAAATGATCAAAATTCATACACGATCTTACTCTTGCATAGTCTTCGTAACAGCAATTTCAAGATGAGGTAATCATCCAATAACTATATCTATTAAATAAGACCGTTAAAAACAAAACATACAAATTCTGGCGCATTTACATGAATGCTTACATTGTAGAAAAATTCATTTGTACAAGCGTAAAGTCTTGAGATTACTACCTTTATTTTGGTTTGGCAATATAAACCTATTAAACCTAAGGATCATAATTTGGTGGAAAAGATCTTGGGAGTTTGTTGTATTTGAGCTTGATGAACATAAAGCTGAAATTCTTGCACCTTTAAGGTACATAATTGCATACATTTCATTTAGAAATTATAATTTATTCACATTAATTATTAAAAGCCAGATAGATACATCACTTCAACTTAATATTCTTTTTACAAAGGAAAAATCAATTCATTTTATTCACTAAATTATACCTATTTAACCCAATTTTAAGCATGATATTTGGCTCATTTACTAAATGTTCCGGGTGAATATTTTTTGAAATCCAAAGTTTCTTTCTAAAATTTTTATCATATTTTTGACACTTTAAATTCCTATATAGATATCACTAATTTTTGCATGGAATTTGAAGAGAGATTCATTTAAATATGATTAATGAGATTGACAAGTACATAGATTTTTTCTAAACACACCACATTTTAGATACATAATTGCAATGTTAACAACCATAAAAAAATAATTTAGTAGTTGCCTTCTTTTATTTTTGTTTAGTTAAAAATATGATTAGACAAAAGGAGACCATTAAATAACTATGTTTCTCTTGTTCATTTACAAATTCTCATTCACTCCAATCTCCAATATCTTATCAAAACTCTTTTGAAAATTAGTGCTCATTTCATAATACATCTACCTTATAAATTCCACCAAAACACTGCATATTCTCCAATTACCTATTATAAGGTAAAAAAATATTTCATTTCAGTATGAACCCTAAAAATTAATTTTGATTTTTTTTCTTATCATTTATACTGAAATGGAACCGGGTTATCTTAAATTTTAATTTTTTTCACATTTTTCGTACATATTTCACATTTTTATGTTCTTTAATTAAGCAAGATACCCTGATATAAAATGAAATCCACTAAAAGAAAAAAAATAACTTGTTGAGTATTGACACTGTTCACCATCTACCACTGATTTTATGTAGTGCTTAGGAAAAACATAATAGTATCTATTTGGATGAAACACTAAGTATAAAAAAAAAACAAGGGGATTTCTATGAGTCTAGTAATAAAATATTGAGTATCGAAAAGATCCATGAGTAGTTAGAGTATAATGTGAAAACTATTGAGTATTCTAAATAAACTTATAATACCACACAACAAAGTATTCAAAACAATTCCATTAACAGAATAAACAAATTACATAAGGAATTAAATAAATTAAAAATACATTTAAAAAATACATTCAAATTTAATTAAAAAAATTGAAAAAAAAAATATTTTTCACAAAAAATTCTCCTAGTTAAACGAAATAAAAGTTAGTGAAGAAATTATCATAGAGATACTTCAGAGATTATCGAAAAAAGAATTTGGGGCAATTGAATTGTGTCTTTAAGTGTTAGTTAGCTAAAATATCAAACATAATTTTCTGCTTCAAATATTACCAATTCAACCCACCTTAAGCATCTTGCATAAGCTACTTAGTAATCTTCGTCCATGACTCAATTTTATGTACACCTTGTGTTGAAATCTCTACTTTGGCACCTCAGGCAAGGCGGTGGATACATCACTATTGATATTCTTTTGGAGCTCTTCACACCAGAATCTTCACCGAGGATGGTTCAAGATTTTCACGTCTTCATCGAAGCTAGCTCAAACAAAAGTGGACGAACATAGTAGAGCGAAATTTTCCACGAAACTCGCCCAGAGCTCAAGAACTTCGCCATCTTCCCGGAAAGAGTAGTCTCTCGCTGAAAAAAAATGAAAGATAAGATGTTGAGACGATAAAACATGTATGTGATTTTTGTATAATTAATTGAGTAGGTAAGTGATTACTAAACATAAATTATATTTGTTTATCCAGATAATGTAGATATTACATAATAGTAATTTATCGATCCAAAAGAAAAAACATAAAGGTAATTCAAATAAAAATAAAAGTTGATAACTAGAGAGCTTATTCATATATAATACTAAACAATTATTACTTATATTAATAAAATATATATATACATATACATGTTGAATTTTGGGCCAAGAGCAGCTCGGGTCCCAGTGCAATCGCCCAGGTTGGCCCTACCCAGGTCTTCTGATCTTTCTATATGTCTCAATTATAAATATCGATGTCTGTACTGGTATTAATGTTTTATGTTTGACAAAAAACAAAGATTTACGAGGTTTTGTAGGTGTTATAGATCGTCTATATATTTTTGAAAGGTCTTTTTGCATTTGGGTTGCTACCTGATCAGGGCTCCATATCTTGTTTCATGAAAATTATGGTTACTCACCAAAGGGTGGAATCCCGATGGCACTTTGATGAATATAGTATGAGACTAAATTTATATTCGAGTACATTTTTAAATGATTAAACCACATACCCTTACTATTTGGGAACATGTGGTATGTATGTGAGCTTAATAATACCATAGTCTCCTAATGGACTATTGACGTATAAAAGGGTGCCAACAAGGTGATGACCCTAGGACTCTCTAAATAATTTTGATCAGGGTGTTGTTGAGCCTTTCACAAATACGATAATAGGTCCTCATTTGCCGAGTGGTGTACTAGTTGCGTGGACTCTTTGATCGGGCTCCTATCCTCACCGAGCGGAAGCATTTTGGGTATCTTAGCTTATAGCCTATAAAATAGATAATACTGCATTACTTTCACAATTCCTCCCAAAATTAAGACTTCGCGTTTTATATGTTGGCATGTCTTTACAATAAGGATACCAAGAAACATATAAAAGGTGATTTTTCCAAGTTTGTTGGTTTTTGTAAAAGACATGGATGCATAAATATTTAGAAATTTATGAATTTTACTTTGAATCATGAGTATGTAAATATAAGAATTTAAGTATTTTAATTTGAAAATATCCATATGTCAACATTTATGTTATTGGTTTTAAAATTGCAAACATACATATATATTTTTGCTATATTATGAGCTTAATGCGAATAGAGGATAAATCTAATTTGCATTTAGTTTGAATTTAAGGATTTTTGGAGATATTATAGTTAACTTGTTATGCAAAGCTCCATCGAAAAAAAATAAGTAAAAATAAGGCTAAATATCGTGTTTCATAGATATAATTTCACTTGTGTGTGTTAAAAAATAATAGACTAACTAAATAAGAAATGGTTTGCCTATACAGATATGGGAATTATTTTGAAAGTGCTAGTTGCTTTATTGTTAGGAATACAAGTTTGGAGTTTCACTATACATATATGGAAATATTAATTGCAGAAATTAGGATACTAGTACATTTAATTTGAATGATCAAAATTAACATTGTATTTAAAATTAAATGTTATTTGTATTAGCATAAATCACGAAAAAGATATACATGAATTTAATTAATAAGAGTAACAAACGATTATGAAAAGAAAAATCTTATTAAGATCAAAATGTAAATGTTATTTCCATTACATTTTAGACTCATATAGTTCATGCTTAGATCCTAATAACTAGATCAACTATGACTTTACTTGCATACTTTACTTTTTGACCTTAATTCCAAACATATTATCAACGAATTTTTCGATATGGCTATTAAAATAATTTAAATTCAATTGTGATCTTACTCTTGCATAGTTTAAGTCCATAAAAACAGTTTCAAGATGAGTTAGATTATCCAAAAACTACACCTATTTAATAAGAACTTTGAAAGTACTTACTTATTACTTGGAACGATTCATACACTTGTGGAGAATTGATCTTGTGTTGTCGGGTTGTGTATGTATTGTATCATTATTTTATAATACCTCTAGGACAATGAGGGGTATAACCCCAAATGTTTTTAACTTTATTAAAGATATGTCATAAATATGACATATTTATATATGTATATTTTTAATATAATTTCAAATATGAAGCAAGGATTTTTTTTGTTAGTCCTTGCTTTATAATTTTTAGAATATGAGGGCATAATTAAAATTTATTTAGTTAAGGTTATTTAAATTTTAAATTTCCTTATTTTGGTGAATAAGAAATATATACTTCAATCATGTTTGCATATTACAATTCAACTATTTTTCTCCAATTATATACTAGGTGATCTTATAATAAATATAGTAAACTCTTTGTAATTTTTTTCTTTTGGGTTCAACTGGGCTTAAGCCATCCCTCAATTGTCTTGAGTAACTGCTACTTGAATCTTTTTATCATGGAAAAAAATATTTGATAACCATAAAAACATTTTCACCTACTATAGGTTTATGAAGCTTTTGTATTTAGTAAACCAATTGGGACCTAGAACATCATTAACATCTATACAAAACATTACGTTATTTTTTGTTTCTTGTTTAGTTTTAAGCATTGCATATAAATAACTATACTCTAGTCCTATACCATAACAAAATTATTCTTGAAGATTGTAAGACCCTTCTTACATAAGACCTATTGATAAAAAAAATAAAATCCTTCAAAACTAACTAAATCTCTTAAAAGAATGCTCTAGGAATATCAAATTTACCTCAAAGTATTTCTTTCCAATCCATATAAATTGAACTTTATTTGTACTAGCAACCCACTGCATTATGTAGACAACCCACTAGAATTGTACAAGAAACACAATACAATATGCAAAACTCCTATACGTTATGATTTGTCAAGCCACCACATTGGTTGAAACAATATATTGTTATTATACATACAATCCACTACAATGTTTTTCAATCCAAAATTTAGTTCAGATTATCCATTGTTTTTTGTATAGTCAACCCACTACGTTATACTTATGTTTTTAGTCTTTTCTGATTTTTTTGTTGTTATTTTTTTGTTATGCACATTCAGGTTTTGGTAAGCATTAAACCTGAGTTATTCTAATATGTTTGTTGTTTTACTTGAAAAAATTTCGGAAGCGGTTGATTTTTCGTGATGGAATAGTAATATTTATACTAGGTTGCTTGGAAAATGAGTTTTGGCTATGAATGTTTTGATGTTAATTAAGGTCTGTGTACTAATATGGAGTGTTGTAAATATTGTTTAGTTTTGGAATGCTATGGAATGCAAATGGTCCATTAGTCATTTGGTTGAGTTGGAATTGCTTGGCGAAAAAACTTGGGTTGTGGACCTTTTAAGTAAATCACATTTTTCTAAGGTCTAATTTAAACAAGATTTAACTACTTAAATGTCCAAAAAGTACATTTTCTCAGCATTTACAAGTCCAACTCTTTTTTTCATCTCTAAAAGGTATAGTTATTAATGGTTTAACTTTGTTTTAAATGAGCTGTAAATTTTGTTTAATGGTTTATGAATTTTATAATTGTTTATGTATGTTTTTTAATAGGCCGTGTGTGTTTTTCAATGGATTACGTATGTGTGTCTTTAACAAAATTGGTGTATAACTTACTACGCAACAACATTTTTGAATGACCCTTTTAGGTCAATCACTCTTTGAACATTGCTATAACTTTAATAATTAGATTAATTCAAAAATTTAACTAGTTTCTTACAAATATTCTCAGTATTCAAACGAACATGCTATGTAATATCACCAAAGATGTTCAGTGTCGCTCACAGAAATACTTAGTATCGTTGCTGGGGAGGCTCATCTTTTATGTTTGAGATGCTCATTGTTCAATTTTCAGCTTTTTTCTTTGATTGAGTTGTCTTTATTTAAGTGTACTTAGGATGTTTTACAATCCAATGGTATTAAATTTCATTTGGGAGAAAAAATCCTATGCATAACCATATTGGTCAAAGACCAATTTTACTTTTTTAATATAAAATATAACTATCTTAAATGTCTACACATTAAACATAATCTTTCTTTAACGCATATATAAGTAACATATGATAAATTAATTTAAGAAAATGATATATAATTTAATACTATACAACTTTACAATATTAAATTAATTTTATATAAATTTTTAAATAATGTTGCGAGTATGAGACACAAAATATAAGGTGTCATGTTTTAATGTTAATGATAAGAGATCCATTTTGGACTCGGAGTCATTGTCTCGATTCGAATCTGTACCACTAGATTGGATAACCAAGGTCATGAACCAGTGAGCTAATCCCAACTGGTTGATTATTCTTCCTTTAAGTGAAACAATGATATTAAATATGTAGAATTACTTCCTAGTAGTCTATTACAAATAGGCTAGAACCTTTAAATGCAAGACAATAAATAATTTTATTTAATGATATATTTTTTTATATTCTATTTGTTCTCAAGGCATGACAAATTATATTACATTAATAAAAATAACATTTTTATAAAGTAATTATTACCCTCAAGTAGTGGGGTAACTTGCATTATTCAAAGCAATACAAAGTCGGCAAGGAAAACCATATTGAAAAAAATACGAAACAATTTAAAGGATTCTACTAATTACATCTCATTTCCCAACTTTCTTAGAATTTAAAGCCCAACCCCATAATAGTTCTTTTAAAAGCCTAACTACTAATTAGACACTATGCAGTTTTTAAATATTACCCTCCCATTACTTTATACCATATTTGTTTCTCTCTCCTTCTTTTCAATATTTTTCTAATTTTTTATTTATCTTAATTCTGAGTTTTTATTATGTTAACTTACCAGGTATATTTTTTTGGTACATTAACAAGGGTACGTACCTACATTTTTTATCAGTACAAACCTAAGTTTTTTATAACTTTTTTAATGTAGATAAAATGAATTTTTTGTATATGTACAATGTCCTTGTTATGTCCAAGTGCATGTCTAATAAACTCAAACCAAATTCATGTCTAATAATTTACCGTAAAGGTTGTACCTAATATCTATTTAATCAAGTTTTTAATTTTTGTACAGTAGTGTTTAATTATTATTGTTTAATTTTTACCTGCACAAATTAACAAACTGGATTAGGTTTAATCCAAAAAATTATAAAGGCCCATAATGTCCCGACCCAATGGGCTGACCCTACCTAGAATTGGACACTAAGGGCTGGACCCTTAGGGGACACCTAAGGGAATATACATAAAGGGAAATACAGAGGGGAAATACCAAAAAACAACTTTTTGTACACAATGCATCAAATATGTCTAATGTTATACAATAGGGGCAGTACATATGTGTAGTGTTTGAATTATTTAATATATATTAATTTTTTATGCCGATTCCTCAAAATTAGTATATAATTAGTGTTTCATTAATGTTTAATTTTTACCCGCAAAAGTAACAAACTAGATTAGAGTTTAATTTTATAAAACTAAAACAAAAAATCCTACTGATCTCTAATGTCTAATGTCTAGCCTAAAGGGTCAGCCATAATAGACTGGAAACTAGTGACTAGATCCATTATTTCAGTTTAACAAGTTTTTGTTGACAAAAGAAACTGATGTATAAAAAACAATGTAAACCTCTAATAGGCTAGATCCAATTATCTCATTTTATCATTTTATAACAGTTTACCAATTAAAATAGGATTTTGAAAAATTTTAAAAACACAGTTTATAAAAAAAGAATGGCCTAGATGGAACATTTACCAAGCCCATTAGGTCTGGATCCGAGATGTTATGACCCAAAAAATTTGAATAAAAATCACGTTTAAAAAAAATTAAATATTTACCAAGCCTAGACTAACAAAATGGGCTGGGCTGGACCAAGGGTGGCTGGACCCAAACGGGACTAAACTTGACCTTCATACAACAAGTATTCTAGCGACTAAGCATTTACGACTACATTTAGTCGGTACATCCCAATTTTGTTTTTCGTGACTAGTTTTTTTTTCTTTCGCGACTATTGAAGTAGTCGCGGGAGCTCTTACGCGGTGTAGTGATAGAATCTCATGTGAGTAAAAAAGACTCTGAGTTCTATGTGACTCTTAGATGTATAAGGAAAATCTATACAAATATATATATATATATATATATATATATATATATATTAAAATCATGACCAATATTATACAAATTTAATTTATATTAGGAACAAAAAATAATCGAATGAACAATTCTTGTTAAGATTAAAATATAAGAATCATTTTTTCATTACATTGAAGAGACATAAAGTTCATGCTCAATTCCTAATAACAAGAATAAGTATGACTTTACTTCCAAGCATATTCTCTTCAATCTTTTAGCTTTTTTCAATTATTTTAATGTATATATCAAAATTGATACATGATCTTACTCTTGCATAGTTTATGTCCATAAGAACGAGTTCAATATAAGGTAAATCATCAAAAAAAACTACACATATGAAATACGGTCTTTTAAAGTAAATCATACAAGTTCAGGTGCATTTACATGGATGCTTTCAATGTACAAATTTTTATTTGTACAAGCCTAAAGTATTGAGATTACTACCCCTTATTATTGTTTGACAATATAAACCTATTAAGCCTAAGGATCTTCAAATTTGGTGGAAAAGATCTTAGGATTTTGTCCTTATGCTTGAACTTGATGAACATCAAGCTTAAATTCTTGCACCTTTAAGATACATAAGTTTCTGAGTCACATTCAAAAATCATAATTTATTAGAATCAATTATTATAATTTAGATAAATTCATTACTTTAACTTAGTATTCTTTTTACAACAAAAAAAAATCTATACATCTTATGCACCAAATTATACCTATTTAACTCAATCTTAGGCAAGATTTTTTGTTTCTTTACTAATTGTTCAGGGTGAATTTATTTTAGAATCTAATAATTTTTCCTAAATTTATTACCAAATTTTAGAAACTTTAAATTCCAATATAGATATAACTAATTTTTGCTTGTAATTATGTAGAGCTTTGATTAATGAGGTTGACAAGTATAAAAAGTTTTAATAAACATGACGCATTTTAGATAAATAATGGTATATTTGCATCCTTTAAATATATTATTAAATATAACACTTTGCATGTCACTATCTTTTGTATTTACGTGTTCATTCCCAAATTCTTATTCACTACCATATATAATATCTTATCAGATATATTTTGAAAATTGATGTTCATTTCAAAATCCATCAAAATAATAAATTGTAGTTTTTATATAAAATTTTATCCTTTGATTACATAAATTCCAGGAGAGTATTCTATATCACCACAACACATCATATTCTCCAATTACCCAATTGTAAGGTAAAACAAATTAATTTAGTTTGAAATATAAAATTCATTTTAATATTTTTGGTAGTAGAATCTGATTCATATTTTTCCTACATATTTTACCTTTTTTAAGTTTTTAATTAGTGTTGAAATCTCATTAATCTCCCAATGACTATTGAGAATAACATTTCACCGACGGGGTTTAGCAGTATAAAATTTTGGATACAGTGTTATTTTCATGACCACATTTCACAAACATAGCTATACTAAATATTATTTTAAAAAAGAATGCTAATATGCAAATTATTTATTTAAAATATCTTATATTTAAATAAAACATGATTACAAAACATGTATTTGTTCTTTATTTACATATAATTAATTAAGTATATAAGGGATAACAAAACATAACCTATATTATTATTACTTTATTTTTCTTTGGTTACATGGTTTTCGGGCTAGCTTGTCCGCACCTGACTAATCCCACGGAGATATACATGCCTTCCCATATATATTGTCATGGTAAATCAAAATTAGGTTACCCATGTTCAGGGAGGGGTTCGAGCCTTGTACCTCCCACTTTACACCCTTAATTTATGTTTCAAAATACAATATTAAAAATAAAAAATGATCGATACTCTTAATAATTGTAATGGATTTGTATCTTATTTATTGTATATTGATATTGTTATAGTTTGCATAACACTTTGGATGGGTTTTCATGGTTTTTTCTATAATTAGAACCTAAGAATGTATTAATACAAAGATACATTCTTTATCAAATGTAAAAACAATAACATTTATTTTGATTTCAACGTAAATTAAAATTCCAACATTCATTGTTATTATTAATTGGTGTTTTTACTTCCAACATCTCCTCGAGCACCATTGCTTACTTTTCCTAAGAATGAATTTCTTTCGTAGCTATGCACAGTGATTCGTGATTGAAGTATGTAACATTCTTTTTGGGGAAAAACATAACCAAATACAAAGGGATCATGACACAACTTGATCAATGATCTACCTAACATACTTGAGGTTGTTGTAGATAGTATCAAGCTAAATGGGAAGAAAGTGTGAAGATAATACCCACCCAAGCTGAATTTATAGACAAGTACATTTTTTATATTGCAATCTGATAGGGGCCAAAAAGCCCAGTCATAAAATCCAAATAACAAAAATTCAAATTCCACATTGAGAACAAAGTATGTTTTTTCAAATTCTTGTTAAAGATTGACAAAAAAATTTAATCTGTCAATTATTGAGATGGTTTTTATAATATTGCTTAATCCAGTAATAACAATTAGATTATATACAATTCATCTTTGATTGGATGACAAAATTTTATTTTCAAAGGTTGATATAAGTATCTAAATAAGGGTTTGTTATTGATTTCAATGTTAATTGGATTTCTTCCATAATTCAACTCCTCATGAACTCTATTTCATTTGGATCCATGTTGTATGTTTCGAGTATGGATTTAATTTCATCCTCAGAGTATATGTATGCAAAGATCTCTTTGACATGATTCAAAATCCTAGAAACCAAAAAAAGTACAAAAGTAATCAAAATATTCAACCTACTTTTGGAAACACCTAAAACAAAATTGATTAATTAACGTGTATCAACCCATTAAATGTTTTTAAATTGTTTCAGATTTTTAAAATAATAAAAGAATAAGAATAATTTAGGAAATAGAAAAACAAAAATTTGCACCTCACTAACCGTTATTGATATGAATCTATAATTGAAATGCAATAACCATAGATCGGATAGGTGAATAAGATAAAAATAACACTTGGTTGGAGATAGACTGCATACGATAAATCAATAACAGAAGAAAGAGAAGAAATGAAACTCTGGGGTGAAAATTTTAAACAGCCCCTAGAAAATCTTATTGGTATTATAGATAAAAAATTTATCACTTAAGTTAATTAAACAATTTTATTTAAAAAAAAAAGATGGACTAGCATTTCTATTTTGAAATGGGCCAAAATTGGGTTTTATATAAAAAAAATTTATACTACATATGAAAAAAAAATTTGGGACCCTAAAAGTAGAGTAAAGATATATATCACCTCATTTTCTTCACCTCTATATCACCTCATATGTGGAGGGTTTTAAAAACCAGTTAAATTGTACCTATGAGGTTAACAAGGCCATGACCTCCTTGGCCTCCCCTCACGCCCGGAAGTTAACAGTTAATGGAAACGGCACGTGACATATTTACAAATCTTTTTTGTAATTATTTTTTCAATCATTTTTATTTCTAATAAATTTTAAGATATGATTTGTGTTATGAAATAATTAAAATTAAAAATATTATTATATTTGATATCCATAAAATATATTATATTTGATTTCAATAAAATATATTATATATTTAAAAATATGTTTTAAACATGAATGTTTGAACATAAATTAATATATTTGGTTAGAAATGTCTAAATCCTAAATAAATTGTGGAGATCATATTAAAATCATAGAACATATATTTTTAAAATGTTCTTACATCATGGTTTATTGGGTCAATTATTTTTCTTTTAATTATAATTGAGTTATAAGGTCAGGAATATATTAAAAATCGGTTTATCATGATTGTTAAAAGGTTTTTGGGAAAATATTATCCTTTGAATTAGAATTGAGTTACAAAATCAAGAATATATGGAATATTGATTTATCAATATTGTTAAAAGCTTTTTTGGTGATGGCGGGGATGTACAAATGTTTATTGTTTTTCTTTTATCTTCTGACAAATCTGAAGGACGCGTATGAACGTATTAAATTGAACATCATCTTACATTTCAACGAACTTATGATCTAAAAATGTAGAAGAATTTTTTGGAAATGATTGGTCTCAGATTTTAAGTGTTTTTCTCAATCTTCAAGAAGGTGAAAGTATTCAGATTACCCAACTAATTTTTGCGCTTAGAAAAAACTCCTCTACGTTATAATTTGTCAACCCACCAAATTGGTTGAAACAAACTATTGTTATTATACATAAAATCCATTACAATGTTTTTCAATCCATAATTTAGTTCAGATTATCCATTGTATTTTGTACAGTCAACCCACTACGTTATACTTATGTTTTTAGTCTTTCCTGATTTTTTGTTGTTATTTTTTTGTTATGCACATTCAGGTTTAGGTAAGCATTAAACCTTAGTTATTCTGATATTTTTGTTGTTTTATTTGAAAAAAATTTGAAAGCGGTTGATTTTTCATGATGGAATAGTAATATTTATACTAGGTTGCTTGGAAAATGAGTTTTAGCTATGAATGTTTTGATGTTAATTAAGGTATGTGTACTAATATAGAATGTTGTAAAAATTGTTTAGTTTTGGAATGTTATGGAATGAAAATGGTACATTAGTCATTTGGTTGAGTTGGAATTGCTTGGCAAAAAAACTCAAGTTGTGGACCTTTTAATTAAATCACATTTTTCTAAGGTCTAATTTTAACAGGATTTAATTACTTAAATGTCCAAAAAGCATATTTTCTCAGTCTTTACAAGTCCAATTCATTTTTTTCATCTCTAAAAGGTATATTTATTAATGGTTTAACTTTGTTTTAATTGTCTATGTATGTTTTTTAACAAGTTGTGTGTATTTTTTAATGGATGACGTGTGTGTCTTTAAAAAATTGGTGTAAAACTTATTACGCAACAACATTTTTGAATGACCCTTTTAGGTCAATCACTCTTTGAACATTGCTATAACATTAATAATTAGATTAATCAGTTTTCAAACGAACATGCTATGTAATATTACCAAATATGTTCGGTGTCGCTCCCAGAAATACTTAGTATCGTTGCTCAAGAGGCTTATCTTTTATGGTTGATGCTCATTGTTCAATTGTCAGCTTTTTTCTTTGATTGAGTTGTCTTTATTTAAGTGTACTTAGAATTTTTTACAATCCAATGGTCTTAATTTTCATTTGGGAGAAAAATCTTATGCAATACCATATTGGTCAATGTCTACACATTAAAGATAATATTTTTTTAATGCATATATAAGTAACATATGATAAATTAATTTAAGAAAATGATATATAATTAAATACTATACAACTTTACAATATTATATTAATTTTATATAAAATTTTATATAAATTGCGAGTATGAGACAAAAAATATAAGGTGTCATGTTTTAATGTTAATGATAAGAGAGCCATTTTGGACTCGGAGTCATTGTCTCAATTTGAATCTGTACCACTAGATTGGATAACCAAGGTCCTGACCAGTGAACTAATCCCAACTGGTTGATTATTCTTCTTTTAAGTGAAACAATGATATTAAATGTGTAGAGTTACTTCCTTGTAGTCTATTACAAATAGGCTAAAACCTTTAAATGCAAGACAATAAAAAAAATTATTTAATGATATATTTTTTTATATTTTATTTGATATCAAGGCATGACAAATTAAATTACATTAACAAAAATAACATTTTTATAAAGTAATTATTACCTACAAGTAGTGAGGTAACCAACATTGTTCAAAGCAATACAAAGTCTACAAGGAAAACTATATGAAAAAAAATACGAAACAATTTAAAAGGATTCTACTAATTACATCCCATTTCCCAACTTTCTTAGGATTTAAAGCCCAACCCCATAATAGTTCTTTTAAAAGCCTAACTACTAATTGGACACTATGCAGTTTTACTATAATACCCTCCAATAACTTTATACCACATTAGTTTCTCTCTCCTTCTTTTCAATTTTTTTTCCTTTTTTTTTTATTTTTTTATTTATCTTTTTTTTGAGTATTTATTATGTTAACTTACCAGGTATATTTTTCGGTACATTAACAAGGGTACGTATCTACATTTTTTTATCTGTACAGACCTAAGTTTTTTATAACGTTTTTAAGGTGGATAAAATGAATTTTTAGTATATGTCCAATGTCCCGGTTTTGTACCTAATATCTATTTAGTCAAGTTTTTAATGTTTTTATTTTCACCTACACAAATTAACAAACTGGATTAGGTTTAATCCGAAAAATTATAAAGGCCCATAATATCCCGACCCAATGGCCCCAATACCGTAAGGGGTATACCTTAGGGCATATACATAAAGGAAAATACATAGGGAAAATAACAAAAAATACCTAATGTACACAATGCGTCAAATATGTCTAATGTTATACAGTAGGGGCTGCACTTATGTGTAGTGTTTGAATTATTTATTATATATTAATTTTTTATGCAGATTCCTCAAAATTAGTATGTAATTAGTGTTTCATTAATGTTTAATTTTTACCCATAAAAGTAACAAACTAGATTAGAGTTTAATTTTATAAAACCAAAAAAAAAAGAGTCCTACTAATCTCTAATGTCTAATGTCTAATGTCTAGCCTAAAGGGTTGGCCACAACAGAGAGGACAATAGTGGCTGGATCCATTATTTCAGTTTAATAAGTTTTTGTTGTCAAAAGAAACAGATGTATAAAAAACAATGTAAACCCCTAATAGAATAGATCCAATTATCTCAGTTTAACATTTTAAAACAATTTACCAATTAAAATAGGATTTTTTAAAAAATTTAAAAATGGAACATTTACCAAGCCCATTAGGTCTGGATCCAAGATGTTATGGCCCAAAAACTTTGAATACAATCACGTTAAATTTTTTAAATATTTACCAAGCCCATACTAACCAAATAGGCTGGAAATCAAGGTGGGCTGGACCCAAGTGGGACTAAACTTGACCTTCGAACAACAGAGATTCTAGCCACTAAGCATTTACGAGTACATTTAGTCGGTAGATCCCGATTTTGTTTTTCGGGACTAAATTTTTCAAGATGAGTTAAATTATCCAAAAACTACACCTATTTAATAAGAACTTTGAAAGTACTTACTTATTACTTGGAACGATTAATACACTTGTGGAGAGTTGATCATGTGTTGTCGGGTTGTGTATGTATTGCATCATTAATTTATAATACCACTAGGACAATGAGGGGTATAACCCCAAATGTTTTTAACTTTATTAAAAATATGTCATAAAATATGAAATATTTGTATATGTATATTTTTAATTTAATTTCAAATATGAAGCAAGGATTTTTTTGTTAGTCCTTACTTTATAATTTTTAGAATATGAGGGCATAATTAAAATCTATTTTGTTAATGTTTTTTAAATTTTAAATTTCCTTATTTTGGTGAATAAGAAATATATACTTCAATCATGTTTGCATATTACAATTCAACTATTTTTCTCCTATTATATACTAGGTGAGCTTAAAATAAATATAGTAAACTTTTAGTAATTTTTTTTTGGGCTCAACTGGGCTTAAGCCATCCCTCATTTGTCTTGAGTAACTGCTACTTGAATCTTTTTATCATGGAAAAAAATATTTGATAACCATAAAAACATTTTCACCTACTATAGGTTTATGAAGCTTTTGTATTTAGTAAATCAATTGGGACCTAGACCCTTATTAACATCTATACAAAACATTACGTTATTTTTTGTTTCTTGTTTAGTTTTACGCATTGCATATAAATAACTATACTCTAGTCCTATACCTTAACAAAATTATTCTAGAAGATTGTAAGGCCCTTCTTACATAAGACCTATTGATAAAAAATAAAATCCTTCAAAACTAACTAAATCATTAAAAGTACGCTCTAGGAATTTTAAATTTACCTCAAAGTATTTCTTTCCAATCCATATAAACTGAACTTTATTTGTACTAGCAACCCACTGCATTAAGTAGACAACCCACAAAAATTGTACAGGAAACACAATACGATATGCAAAAATCCTATACGTTATGATTTGTCAACCCACCACATTGATTGAAACAAACTATTGTTATTATACATACAATCCACTACAATGTTTTTCAATCCAAAATTTAGTTCAGATTATCCATTGTTTTTTGTACAGTCAACCCACTACGTTATACTTATGTTTTTAGTCTTTTCTGATTTTTTGTTGTTATTTTTTTATTATGCACATTCAGGTTTAGGTAAGCATTAAACCATAGTTATTCTGATATGTTTGTTGTTTTATTTGAAAAAATTTCGGAAGCAGTTGATTTTTCGTGATGGAATAGTAACATTTATACTAGGTTGCTTGGAAAATGAGTTTTAGCTATGAATGTTTTGATGTTAATTAAGGTCTGTGTATTAATATGGAATGTTGTAAAAATGGTTTAGTTTTGGAATGCTATGGAATGCAAATGGTCCACTAGTCATTTGGTTGAGTTGGAATTGCTTGGCGAAAAAACTTGGGTTGTTGACCTTTTAAGTAAATCACATTTTTCTAAGGTCTAATTTTAAAAGGATTTAATTACTTAAAGGTCCAAAAAGTATATTTTCTCAGCCTTTACAAGTCCAACACTTTTTTTCATCTCTAAAAGGTATAGTTATTAATGGTTTAACTTCGTTTTAAATGAGCTGTAAATTTTGTTTAATGGTTTATGAATTTTATAATTGTTTATGTATGTTTTTTAATAGGTCGTGTGTGTTTTTCAATGGATTACGTGTGTGTCTTTAACAAAATTGGTGTAGAACTTATTACGAAACAAAAATTTTTAATGACCCTTTTAGGTCAATCACTCCTTGAACATTGCTATAATTTTAATAATTAGATTAATTCAAAAATTTAACTAGTTTCTTACAAATATGCTCAGTTTTCAAACGAACATGCTATGTAATATCACCAAAGATGTTCAGTGTCGCTCCCAGAAATACTTAGTATCGTTGCTGGAGAGGTTCATCTTTTATGTTTGAGATGCTCATTGTTCAGTTGTCAGTTTTTTTCTTTGATTGAGTTGTCTTTATTTAAGTGTACTTAGGATGTTTTACAATCCAATGGTATAAAATTTCATTTGGGAGAAAAAATCCTAAATAAGACCATATTGGTCAAAGACCAATTTTAATTTTTTAATATAAAATATAAATATCTTAAATGTCTACACATTAAAGATAATATTTCTTTAACGCATATATAAGTAACATATGATAAATTAATTTAAGAAAATGATATATAATTAAATACTATACAACTTTACAATATTATATTAATTTTATATAAATTTTAAAATAAGTTGCGAGTATGAGACACAAAATATAAGGTGTTATGTTTGAATTTTAATGATAAGAGAGCCATTTTGGACTCGGAGTCATTGTCTCGATTCGAATTTGTACCACTAGATTGGATAACCAAGGTCATGAACCAGTGAGCTAATCCCAACTAGTTGATTAGTCTTCCTTTAAGTGAAACAATGATATTAAATGTGTAAAATTACTTCCTATTAGTCTATTACAAATAGGCTAAAACCTTTAAATCCAAGACAATAAATAATTTTATTTAATGATATATTTTTTTATATTCTATTTGTTCTCAAGGCATGAGAAATTAAATTACATTAACAAAAATAACATTTTTATAAAGTAATTATTACCCTCAAGTAGTGAGGTAACAAGCATTATTCAAAGCAATACAAAGTCTGCAATGAAAACCATATGGAAAAAAATACGAAACAATTTAAAAGGATTCTACTAATTACATCCCATTTCCCAACTTTCTTAGGATTTAAAGCACAACCCCATAATAGTTCTTTTAAAAGCCTAACTACTAATTGGACACTGTGCAGTTTTTTTATAATACCCTCCCATTACTTTCTACCATATTTATTTCTCTCTCCTTCTTTTCAATATTTTTTTTAATTTTTTATTTATCTTATTTCCGAGTTTTTATTATGTTAACTTACCAGGTATATTTATTTGGTACATTAACAAGGGTACGTCCTGCATTTTTTATCAGTACAAACCTAAGTTTTTTATAACGTTTTTAATGTAGATAAAATGAATTTTTTGTATATGTCCAATGTCCTTGTTATGTTCATGTCTAATAAAATCAAACCAAGTTCATGTCTAATAATTTACCGTGAAAATTGTACCTAATATCTACTTAATCAAGTTTTTAATTTTTTTACAGTAGTGTTTAATTATTATTGTTTAATTTTCACCTGCACAAATTAACAAAATGGATTAGGTTTAATCCAAAAAATTATAAAGGCCCATAATGTAATGACCCAATGGGCTGGCCCTAAAGGGATATACCTAAAAATTGGACAGTAAGGGCTAGACCCTAAGGGGTATACCTAAGGGAATATACATAAAGGGAAATACATATGTGTAGTGTTTGAATTATTTATTATATATTAATTTTTTTTATGCAGATTCCCCAAAATTAGTATATAATTAATGTTTCATTAGTGTTTAATTTTTACCTGCAAAAGTAACAAACTAGATTAGAGTTTAATTTTATAAAACTAAAACAAAAAATCCTACTGATCTCTAATGTCTAATGACTAGCCTAAAGGGTTGGCCACAATAGACTAGAAACTAGTGGCTAGATCCATTATTTCAGTTTAACAAGTTTTTGTTGTCAAAAGAAACTGATGTATAAAAAACAATGTAAACCTCTAATAGGCTAGATCCAATTATCTCAGTTTACCAATTAAAATAGGATTTTTGAAAATTTAAAAAACATAGTTTATAAAAAAAGAATGGCCTAGATGGAACATTTACCAAACCCATTAGGTCTGGATCCAAGATGTTATGACCCAAAAAATTTGAATAAACATCATGTTTTAAAAAAATAAAATATTTACCAAGCCTAGACTAACAAAATGGGCTGGACCTAGCGAAATCAAGGTGGGCTGGACCAAGGGTGGCTGGACCCAATCGGGACTAAACTTGACCTTCAAACAGAGATTCTAGCTACTAAGCATTTACGACTACATTTTGTCGGTAGATCCCAATTTTGTTTTTCGAGACTAGTTTTTTCTTCTTTCGCGACTATCGAAGTAGTCGCGGGAGCTCTTACACGGTGTAGTGATAGAATCTCATGTGAATAAAAAAAAACTCTGAGTTCCTATGTGACTCTTAGATGTATAAGGAAAATCTATACAATTATATATATATATATATATATATATATATATATATATATATATTAAAATCATGACTAATGATATACAAATTTAATTTATATTAGGAACAAAAAATAATCGAATGAACAATTCTTGTTAAGATCAAAATATAAGAATCGTTTTTTCATTACAATGAAGAGACATAAAGTTCATGCTCAATTCATAATAACAAGAATAACTTTGACTGTACTTCCAAGCATATTCTCTTCAATTTTTTTCAATTTTTTTGATGTATCTATCAAAATTGATACATGATCTTACTCTTGCATAGTCTATGTCCATAAGAACGGGTTCAAGACAAGGTAAATAATCAAAAAACTACACCTATGAAATACGATCTTTTAAAGTAAATCATAAAAGTTCAGGTGCATTTACATGGATGCTTTCATTGTACAAATTTTCATTTGTACAAGCCTAAAGTCTTGATATTACTACCCCTTATTATTGTTTGGCAATATAAACCTATTAAGCCTAAGGATCTTCAAATTTGGTGGAAAAGATCTTAGGATTTTGTCTTTATGCTTGAACTTGATGAACATCATGCTTAAATTCTTGCACCTTTAAGATACATAAGTGTCTGTGTCACATTCAAAAATCAGAAGTTATTAACATCAATTATTATACTTTAGATAAATTCATTACTTTAACTTAGTATTCTTTTTACAACAAAAAAAAATCTATACATTTTTTTTTTGATCGGCAAACCAAAACTTTTTCATTAAAAAACTCAACAAACCATATCCATTACAACTTTTCAAGCCTACATACTAAAGCCCATTAAAGACATTACATTACATTTAAATCAAATATAAAAGAAAATTACAAGAGGCCCACTACTAAGGCCCATTCACTAACTTTTCTAGGACTACTCTTGCATCTTTTCCTTTTAGCTTAAAGCATTGTAATCTAGCATATATCATCAATTTAATCTCCTTCTCTATTATACATCTTATGCACGAAATTATACATATTTAACTCAATCTTAGGCAAGATTTTTTGTTTCTTTACTAATTGTTCAGGATGAATATATTATAGAATCTAATGATTTTTCCTAAATTTCTTACCAAATTTCTGAAACTTTAAATCCCAATATAGATATAACTAATTTTTGCTTGTAATTTCGTAGAGCTTTGATTAATGAGGTTGACAAGTATAAAAAGTTTAAATAAACATGACACATTTTAGATAAATAATGGTATATTAGCATCCTTCAAAATATATTATTAAATATAACACTTTGCCTGTCACTGTCTTTTGTATTTACATGTTCATTCCCAAATTCTTATTCACTACCATATATAATATCTTATCAAATATATTTTGGAAATTGATGTTCATTTCAAAATCCATCAAAATAATAAATTCTAGTTTTTATATAAAATTTTATCCTTTGATTACATAAATTCCAGGAGAGTATTCTACATCACCACAACACTGCATATTCTCCAATTACCCAATTGTAAGGTAAAACAAATAAATTTAGTTTGAAATTTAAAAATTCATTTTGATATTTTTGGTAGTAGAATCTAATTATCTTAAATTTTCATATTATTCCTACACATTTTACCTTTTTTTAGTTTTTAATTAGTGTTGAAATCTCATTAATCTCCCAATGACCGTTGAGAATAATATTTCACAGATGGGGTTTAGCAGTATAAAATTTTGGATACAGTGTTATTTTCATGACCACCTTTCACAAACATAGCTATACTAATTATTATTTTAAAAAAGAATGCTAATATGCCAATTATTTATTTATAATATCTTATATTTAAATAAAACATGATTACAAAACATATATTTGTTCTTTATTTACATTTAATTAATTAAGTATATAAGGGATAACAAAACATAACCTATATTTTTATTACTTTATTTTTGTTTGGTTACATGGGTTTCGGATTAGCTTGCGCGCACCCGAATAATCCCACATAGATATACATGCCTCCCCATATATATTGTCATGTTAAATCAGAATTAGGTTACCCATGTTCAGGGAGGGGTTCGAGCCTTGTACCTCTCACTTTACACCCTTAATTTATGTTTCAAAATACAACATTTAAAATAAAAAATGATCGATGCTCTTAATAATTGTAATGGATTTGTATCTTATTTATTGTATATTGATATTGTTATAGTATGCATAACACTTTGGATGGGTTTTCATGGTTTTTCTTATAATTAGAAACTAAGAATGTATTAAAACGAAGATACAATTTTTATCAAATGTAAAAACAATAACATTTATTTTGATTTCAACGTAAATTGAAATTCCAACATTCATTGATACTATTAATTGGTTCTTTTACTTCCAACATCTCCTCGATCACCATTGCTTACTTTTCCTGAGAATGTATTTCTTTTGTATATATAACATTCTTTTTGGGGGGAAAAACATAACCAAATACTTTCGGGGGAAAAACATAACCAAAAACATAACATTCTTTCGTATATGATCTACCCAACATACTTGAGGAAGAAAGTGTGAAGATAATGCCCACCCAAGCTGAATTTATAGACAAATACATTTTTTATATTGCAATCTGATATGGGCTAAAAAGCCTAGTACTGTCATAAAAGCCAAATAACAAAAATCCAAATTCCATGTTGAGAACAAACTAAGTTTTTTCAAATTCTTGTTAAATATTGACAAAAAAATTTAATCTGTCAATTTTTGAGATGGTTTTTATAATATTGCCAGTAATAACAAATAGATTAGTATACAATTCATCTTTGATTGGATGACTAAATTTTATTTTCAAAGGTTTATATAAGTATCTAAATAAGGGTCTGTAATTGATTTCAATGTTAATTGGATTTCTTCCATAATTCAACTCCTCATGAACTGTTTCATTTGGATCCATGTTGTATGTTTCGAGTACGGACATGATTTCATCATCAGAGTATATGTCTGCAAAGATCTATTTGACATGTTGGACCATTTTCTGAAGATCGGACAAGATTCAAAACCCTAGAAACCAAAAAAAGTACAAAAATAATCAAAATATTCAACCTACATTGGGAAATACCTAAAAAAATTGATTAATTAACATGTATCAACCCATTAAATGTTTTTAAATTGTTTCAGCTTTTTAAAATAATAAAAGATTAAGAATAATTTAGGAAATAGAAAAACAAAAATTTGCACCTCACTAACTGTTATTGATATGAATTTATAATTGAAATGCAATAACCATCGATCGAATAGGTGAGCAGATAAAAATAACACTTGGTTGGAGACCCGACTGCATATGATAAATCAATAACAGAAGAAAGAGAAGAAATGGAACTCTGGGGTGAAATAGAATAGAGAAAAGTTAATTTAGAAAGAAGATGATAATTGAGAATATGTGAAGACTGGTATGACTTTTAAGGTGTGTGTAATGTTTATGCATAACTGTGTGGAATGAGGCTGCTGTTAGGGTTTCAGACAATAATGTGTGATATTTTATAGTTTAGGGCCGCTCCTGACATTTCGGGGGTCAAGGAAAATTTTAAAAAGCCCCTAAAAAATCTTATGTGTATTATAGATAAAAAAATTATCACTTAAGTTACTTAAACAATTTTATTTAAAAAAAAGCTGGACTAGCATTTCTGTTTTTAAATGGGCCAAAATTAGGCATTTTTATTTAAAAAAATATCATACTACATATGAAAAAAAAATTGGGACCCTAAAAGTAGAGTAAAGATATATATATCGCCTCATTTTCTTCACCTCTATATCACCTCCAATGTGGAGGGTTTTAAAAACAAATTAAATTGTACCTAGGAGGTGAACAAGGCCATGACCTCCTTGGCCTCCCCTCATGCCCAGTAGTTAATAGTGAGTAGAAACGGTACTTGAATTATTTACAAATCTTTTTTATAATTATTTTTTCAATCATTTTTATTTTTAATAAATTTTAAGATATTATTTGTGTTATGAAATAATTAAAATTAAAAATATTATTATATTTGATATCAATAAAATATATTATATTTGATTTCAATAAAATATATTGTATATTTAAAAATATGTTTTAAACATGAATGTTTGAACATAAATTCATATATTTTGTTAGAAATGTCTAAATACTAAATAAATTGTGGAGATCGTATTAAAATCATAGAACATATATTTTTTAAATGTCCTTACATCATAGTTTATTGGGTCAATTTTTTTCTTTTAATTACAACGCCAAGAATATATTAAAAATTAGTTTATCTTGATTGTTAAAAGGGTTTTGGGAAAATATTATCTTTTGAATTAGAATTGAGTTACAAAATCAAGAATATATATGGAATATTGATTTATCATTATTGTTAAAAGATTTTTTGGTGATGGCGGGGATAAACAAATGTTTATTGTTTTTCTTTTATCTTCTGACAAATCTGAAGGACGCGTATGAACGTATTAAATTGAAAATCATCTTACATTTCAACGAACTTATGATCTAAAAATTTAGAAGAATTTTTTGGAAATGATTGGTCTCAGATATTAAGTGTTTTTCTCAATCTTTAAGAAGGTGAAAGTATTCAGATTACCCAACTAATTTTTGCCGTTAGAAAAATCTTTTGTGCCTTTTCGTTTTCTTATTAATAGGAGCAGCCACATATTTCAGTAGTATCATTGATAATTAGACAGTTTCGCTTAGTTTTTAGCACTATGTAACCATTTAATTTGATTCTAATTAATCATACTTGAAAATAATTTAAAAAAAGTATTATGGAGATGACATATTAATATTGTATAAAAATGAAGTGGAAACAAAATTTGGTCCACGACGAATTAATATTTCTTAGAATTAGATTAATAGAAAGACTTAACAAACACTTGCTTTTAATTGCCAATAAAATTATTATATTTGTTAATATGTATCAAAAGTTTAGTGTATTTCGGCTTGAGGAGGGTATTTAAAATCCACTGAATAATTTATTTTTTACTAAACCATAAAATATATACTTTTTCAGTGGGCTGCAAAAATAAGTAGGTTAGGTAACATTATTTTTCCTAAAGGTAAAGAAGAACCTTCAAATAATGCTAATTTTCTAAATTTAAATATAATAAATTATAATTATTATGGCCTCATTAACAATTGATACAAGAATGCTTCTATTAAGGGAAGTTGTTTGCAAGCTCATGTCACAAGGTACCATTCTTTAACCATTTTATTTTATTTTCTATTATAATTAGAATTTGGAAAGCAAGGATAAAGAAAAATAGAAAATAAGAATGTTGTTTAAACCATAATACAAATTTTCTTGTTTGCTTTACTACAATCTTGTAACTGATAACTACTTAATTTCATATTTTGTCATTTTTAAGCGTTTTTATAAACATGATTTAATAAAACAATAGAGTGAAATGTAACATAGATTTTTTCTAGTTCTTGCAACTAAAAATTAATTATGTTATATTATTTGCACTCCATTAATTTGTAAATGAAATGTTTTATCTTTTGTTGATACATTTCTTAGAGATCTATTTAATTTATTTTTTACAAGAAAAAGATGCTTGCCATGACATTCCAATAAGGGGAACATTTTGACTTTTAAATCTGGATTGATCATAATATAGATTCTAATGGATTTAGGATACCGGATAATACTTTTTTTAGTATTCTTGAATCGAGAATTATTCCAAATTATAATAATTCAGAAGGTCGGTATATGAATATGTCCATGAATAAAAGACTTGCTATGGAGCTTCAATCTGTTGGAATATTCCCAGAACAAGTGGTATATTTTTATTTTATTTTTTGAAAAGTAATTTTTTGTTTTTGTTTTGTCAAGCCTGATTTATCACAGACTGAAGATAAAGAGATTAGTAAAGATATTAATGCATTATACAAGATATATCAACAACTGATAAATAATTAAATAATTTTTTTAATCAATTTTTTATTAATCATTCTCATTGTTTATATTGTGTGGTACTAGGTTTTACCAATGAAAGCTAGGCTTGGAATTTGTTAAAATCTGCAACAGAAGCTAAAGCGTTACAAACAAGGTAAGGGTTATTTACGTATAGAAGTTAAAGATGTTGTGCAAAACTGCAAATATTAAGTATTATATTTTCTTTTTACTAGTAAATCAAAACTTTAATTAATAAAGATCCAACATCAAAGTCATTACATCGTAGGCCCAAAGCACGTGGACCTTACTTTCCTACTACATTAAAGATTAACTATTCCAAAGCTCAATAACTATTAAATAAATAAATGACTAACTATTACATAACTTCTTAGCTATTTCTTTATCACTATTACATTTAAACTTTTTCTTTCTTAATTTTATAGCTACAAAGAACATGATTCTATTGTATATTTTCTCTTTATTTAATTAAGCAGTTTTATGATCTCTGCCATTTCTCTCACCCCAAATGAAAAAGCTCCTCAATCGAATTAACAGTCTTATTGATATGCAATTCATTAAGATATGCTTCAAAATATCATTTGAGAACTTACATTTTATAAAGATATGTTCAGCATCCTCAGGCTCCACTTTGCAAGGACGACAAGTAGATGATACACTCGAACCCCAAGCTATCATTCTGTCTCTAGTACATAATCTATTTAACGCAACAAGCCAGGAGATAAATGAACAACGAGGGATACAAGTTTTAGCCCATACCACTCCACTCCATGCCACATTAGCTTTGTGCTCAGTAATTCTCCTAAGTGTTTTTTTGTATGAAAACTGAGATTTGGTGCTTTCTTCCCATATTATAATATCAGGTTTACTAGTTAAGCTAATAGTTTAAATTGTAGGGAGAATTTTACCAATGCAAGGTGGCAATCTCCACCTTCCCCTACCAAAACAGTCTTAAACTTCTTTATTAAAACTTAGGTACTGATCATCGAATTTCATATTTAATATTTCTTGCACACTCTCTCTTTTCAGCCATTTATCCCACAAAATGTTAGTTAACTCACCATTTCCAGCCTCATGATGTATAAGATTGTAAGCCACACTTCTGATTTTTAAAACTTGCTACCACATCCAAGAATGGTCCTACTTTTGGTTAATGCTCCAAATACATTGATGTTTAAGAATATTGGTGTTAACCCACCTACTCCAAAGATTACAGCTTTGCGAATAAAACCTCCAAAATGTAAACAATAGGCAAGTCTTATTCATATTCTCAATATTGGGAATATTTAAGCCTCCCTCTTCTTTATGAAAACATATATTCTCCCAATACACCCTAGCAACATTTGAATCTTCAAGACAACCATTCCATTAAAAACCTCTCATCTTTTGATTAAGCTTATATATTACTTGTTTTGGGAGTAGGAAAACTCTACACCAAAACATTATTTTGCTTATTAACACCACTCTAATAAGCTCCACCCTGCCTGTATACGATATAAACTTAGAACTCCATTGATTAATACTGTTACAGATTCTTTCAACAAGTAAATTTCCATCATTAACACTTATTTTTTTTTGAGTTGAAAGGGATGCCAATATATCTGACAGGTAGATATCCTAATTTAATGTTCAAGATATTTGATATCTCAACTTTTGTATTGTCATTAACACCACCAAAATACAATTCACTCTTCTGAAAGTTTATATGTTACAGAGATATTCTAGTAAACAAATAAAGAGCTTCTTTCTTAATAGCAGCTGATTTTATATCACCTTTCATAAAGATGAGCGCGTCATATGCGAATACTAAATGATTAAGATTCACCTCCCAGCACCTTGGATGATAGCTGAAATTCTTATTTTCTGATACAATGTGAAATAGACTTGAGAATACTTCCATACATATAGCAAAGAGGTAACAGGATAGAGAGTCCCCTTGCCTAAGGCATCTTTTCCCCTTAAAGTAACCACATGCCTCAATATTCACGCAAATAGAGTAGTATGGAGAGCAAACACACATTTATTAAGATGTTATAAAATCTAATGGATCAAATGGAAAAACAATTACAGATGCGTCCAGAAGGGAAACTCCCAAGTGACACTGAAAATCTGAGACAGAAAGAAGATTGTAATGATATAGTGCTAAGAAGTGGTAAGAAGTTTCCCCACCTCCTTTTCCTGTTATGAAAGAAACAGAAGCTACCAAAAAAGAAAAACCGGTAAAGGATGTGGTAGAAAAAGATGATGAACCTGAACTAATAGAAGTGGAGAAGATTCCAGAAATTCCTAAGAAGAAAGATGTTGTAGAAACCCGTCCACCTCCACCTTTTCCCTCAAGAGTTTAGAGAAAAGGAGATATGGATGATTATCAGAGATTCCTAAATGTGGTGAGAAGTCTTAACATTAACATATAATTTTTAGATGCTATTAAAGTTGTACCAAAGTTTGTGAAGTTCTTGAAGAGGGACATCACCAATAAAAGGCCATATTGTGATAATAAGATGATAGGATTGCTAGAAGAGTGTAGTGCAATCTGTTAGAGTAAGTTGTGACCTAAGTTACTTGATAGTGGGAGCTTTACGATTCCGATTTCGATTAGTAATAAGTGGAAAAGAAACTCTTTATGTGATATGGTTGCGAATATTAATCTCATGCCCAAATCAGTTTTTGAGAAGTTGAAGATAGGTAATGGAAGACCGACCTCTATGGTCTTGCAAATGGCTAACAGATCTCCCGCACATCCTGAGGGACCAATAGAAGATGTCCATGTCAAGGCAGGTACTTTAATTTTTCGCGTTAATTTTGTTATTCTTGAATACGACACGGATAGAAATGTCCCCATCATTTTGGGATGACCATTCCTATAGGGCGTACTTTAATTGATGTAGAAAATTGATAATTGACTATGAGAATCCAAGACGAGGAGGTAAAGTTCGACGTGTTTAAGGCTATGGAGTTTCCAGATTCCCAAGGAGATTGTTTACGAATGGATGTAGTAGAACATGCCACGCAAGAGGTATTTGATTGTTTTAATTATGATGATATTTTGCAGGCTGTCTTAACACTTGACTTACCTGAGATGATGGACGAGCTTTCCGAGACATTGGCAGCTCTTAATTCTAAATATCCAAAGTATAGGCGTCTTGCCTATGAACCTGTAAGAGAACCGGGGGAGATAATAACTAAAAAGAAACCATCCATTGAATCTCCTCCGCAGTTGGAAGAAAAGACACTACTAGCACACTTGAGGTATGTGTATTTAGGTACTAATGACACTCTACCTATTATTGTTTCGGCTACTTTAACAGGTTCTCAAGAAGATAAACTGTTGTGTGTGCTAAGAGCTAATAAAGAGACGATTGGTAGGACTATTGATGACATCAAAGGTATTAGTCCTTCCTATTGCCAACACAAACTTTTTTGGATGATGATAGTGCACGCTCAGTTGAAGGACAAACGAGATTGATGCCAGTTATGAAAGAAGTGGTGAAAAAAGAAGTTATTAAGCTACTAGATGCGGGAATCATATATCACATAGCTAGTAGTGAGTGGGCGAGTCCGGTTCAATGTGTACCAAAGAAGGGTGGTATCACTACCGTCCGAAATGCTCCGAATGAAGCCATTCCCTCGAGGACCGTTGTTGGTTGGAGAGTGTGTATGGATTATCGTAAGTTGAACAACGCCACCCGTAAAGATCACTTTCCTCTTCATTTCATAGATCAGATGTTAGATAAATTGGCTGGTAGGGAGTATTAGTACTTTTTGGATGGATATTCAGGGTATAACCAGATTTATGTATATCTAAAATACCAACACAAAACCACCTTTACATGCTCTTTTCGTACATTTGCTTTCCGAATGATGCCATTTGGACTATGTAATGTACCTGCTACTTTTCAGAGATGTATGATGGCAATTTTCTGGGACATGATCGATAATTTCCTTGAGGTATTTTTGCATAACTTTTATGTGTTTGGTGATAACTTTGATGAGTGTTTACAGAACTTGGAGAAGGTATTGATTAAATGCAAGGACAATTATTTAGTTTTGAACGGGGAAAAATGTTATTTTATTGTTCGTGAAGTATAGTGTTGGGACACAAGGTTTCAAGCTCAGGTTTAGAAGTTGATCGCGCTATGATTGAGGTAATCAAGACTCTTCCTCCTCCGTTTTCTGTTAAAGGGGTAAGAAGCTTTTTAGGCCATGCTGGGTTTTATCGCTGTTTCATTATGGAATTTTCTAAGATCGCTAAGCCATTGTGTAACTTACTCGAAAAGGACACCAAAATCCTTTTTGATGAAGCATGCATGATAGTATTTCAAGAGATCGAGGAGAACATTATTATTGCGCCTATTGTATTCCCTCTTGGTTGGAAGATTTTGTTTTATGTTATGTGTGATGCTAGTGATTAAGATGTGGGTGTTGTGTTGGGTCAGAGAAAAGATAAGATTTTTCTTATCATTTACTATGCAAGTAGACTTTCACTAGTGCTCATATTAATTATATTGTGACTGAGAATGAACTTTTGGCTGTTGTGTATGCATTTGACATTCATTCCTATTTTCTTGGGCCGAAAATTGTTGTGTTTACCGATCATTCTGCGATCAAGTATCTGATGGAGAAGAAAGATGCTAAGCCACACTTAATCAGATGGGTTTTATTGTCACAAGAGTTTGACTTAGAGATTCGAGATCAAAAGGGTTGTGATAATCAAGTTGCAGATCATTTGTCTCGTCTTGAAGGTTCTGAGTCTAATAGTGGTCCTGAGTTGGTTAGAGAAGAGTTTCCTGATGAGAGTTTGTTTTTGATTTATGCGATAGGCACTCCTTGCTATGCGGACATATCAAATCTTATTGTGAGTGGTTCTATTCCTGAAGGTGCTACCTCACAAGATAAGAATAGATTAATTCACTATGCTGAACAGTTCTTTTGGGAGGATCCCTTCCTCTGCAAAGGATGTAGTGACCAAATGGTGAGAATATGCATACCTGAGAGAGATGTTGAGGCCGTAATGGCGGGTAGCCACGATCACCCTAAGGAGGACATTTCAAGGGTGACCACACAGCTTCTAAGGTATTACAATCTGGTTTTCATTGGCCTACTTTACATAAGGATTGTAATGAATATGTTAAGAGATGTCATAGATGTCAGTTTACTTGTAATATATCCAAGAGGGATGAGATGCCACATAATAATGTACTTGAAGATGAGATATTTTATGTATGGGGTATTGATTTCATGGGTCCATTTGTACCATCCAAAGGAAATCAATACATCCTATTAGATTTGGATTACGTGTCCAAATGGGTAGAGGTTGTAGCTCTACCAACTAATGATTCGCGAGTAGTAATTAAATTTTTAAAGTCACACATCTTCACTAGACTTGGTACACCTTGAATTATCATCAGTGATGGAGGTTCTCACTTCGTGAACATATACTTGATAACAGATTTAGAGAAGTATGGGGTGAGACATCGTGTATCTACCACTTATCATCCACAAGCCAATGGTTAAGCTACTAGATGCGGGAATCATATATCCCAGAGCTAGTAGTGAGTGGGTGAGTCCGGTTCAATGTGTACCAAAGAAGGGTTGTATCACTGTCGTCCTAAATGCTTAGAATGAAGCCATTCACTCGTGGACTGTTGTTGGTTGGAAAATGTGTATGGACTATCGTAAGTTGAACAAGGCCACCGGAAAATATCACTTTCCTCTTCCTTTCATTGATTAGATTTTAGATAAATCGGCTGGTAGGGAGTATTATTGCTTTTTGAATGGATATTCAGGGTATAACCAGATTTATGTAGATCCAAAATACCAAGACAAAACAACCTTTACATGCCCTTTTGGTACGTTTGCCTTCCGAAGGATACCATTTGGACTATGTAATTAACCTGATACTTTTCAGAGATGTATGATGACAATTTTCTGGGTCATGATCGACAATTTCCTTGAGGTAGTTATGGATGATTTTTCTGTGTTTGGTGATAACTTTTTGATGAGTGCTTACAAAACTTGGAGAAGGTATTGATTAGATGCAAGGAGACTTATTTGATTTTTAACTAGGAAACATGTTATTTTATGGTTCGTGAAGGTATAGTGTTGGGACACAAGGTTTCATGCTCAGGTTTAGAAGTTGACCGCGCTAAGATTGAGGTAATCAAGACTCTTCCTACTCCAATTTCTGTTAAAGGGGTAAGAAGATTTTTAAGCCATGCTGGGTTTTATCGCCGTTTCATTAAGGACTTTTCTATGATCGCTAAGCCATTGTGTACCTTACTCGAAAAGGACGTCGAATTCCTTTTTGATGAAGCATGCATGATAGCATTTCAGAGATCTAGGAGAAGCTTATTACTGAGCCTATTGTATTACCTCCTATTTGGAAGATTCCGTTTGAAGTTATGTGTGATGCTAGTGATTTAGCTTTGGGTTTTGTGTTGGGTCGGAGAAAATGTAAGGTATTTTATTCCATCTACTATGCAAGTAAGTCTTCCACTAGTTCTCAGATTTATTATATTGTGACTGAGAAGGAACTTTTAGCTCTTGTGTATGCATTTGATAAATTTTGTTCCTATCTCCTTGGTGTGAAAATTGTTGTTCTTACCGATCATTCTACGATAGAGTATCGGATGGAGAAGAAGATGCAAAGCCACTCTTAGTCAGATGGGTTTTATCATTACAAGAGTTTGACTTAGAGATTCGAGATTGAAAGGGTTGTGATAATCACGTTATAGATCATTTATCTCGTCTTGAAGTGTCTGAGTCTAATAGTGCTTCTGAGTTGGTTAGAGAAGACTTTCCTGATGAGAGTTTGTTTTCGATTTATGCCATGGGTACTCCTTGGTATGCGGACATAGCAAATCTTATTGTGAGTTGTCCTTTTCTTGAAGGTGCTATCTCTCAAGATAAGAAGAGATTAATTGACCGTGTTGAACTGTTATGTTGGGAGGATCGCTTCCTCTATAAAGTATGTAGTGACCAAATGGTGAGAGGATGCATACCTGAGAGAGATGTTGAGTCTGTAATGGCGGATTTTCATGATTCACCCTATGGAGGACATCTCAAGGGTGACCGCACAACTGCTAAGGTATTACAATCCAGTTTTCATTGGCCTACTTTACATAAGGATTGTCATGAATATGTTAAGAGATGTCATATATTCCAATTTACTGGTAATATATCCAAGAGGGGTGAGATGCCACGTAATAATGTACTTGAAGTTGAGATATTTGATGTATGGATTATTGATTTCATGGGTCCCTTTGTACTATCCGATGGAAATCAATACATCCTGTTAGATGTGGATTACGTGTCCAAATAGGTAGAGGCTGTAGTTATACGAACTAATGATTCGCGAGTAGTAATTAAATTTTTTAAAGTCACACATCTTAAAAAGACATGGTACGCCTAGAGTTATCATCAGTGATGGAGGTTCTCACTTCGTGAACAAATACTTGAAGACAGTTTTAGAGAAGTATGGGATGAGACATCGTGTATTTACCGCTTATCATCCACGAGCCAATGGTCAAGCTGAGGTCTCTAATCGAGAGGTCAAATCCATTCTAGAGAAGACTGTTGGACCCACAAGATAAGATTGGTCAATGAAGTTAGATGATGCATTGTGGGCATATCATACTGCATTCAAAACACCCGTTGGTGCATCTCTATATCGTATGGTTTATGGTAAGGCTTGTAACTTACCTCTTGAACTTTAATTAGGTGCATATTGGGCTATAGCGCAGTTGAATTTAGATCCTACTTTAGGCGGTGAAAATCGTATGATGAAGTTTAATGAACTTGATGAGTTTCAATTACATGCTTATGAGTATGCTAAACTTTACAAGGATAATACCAACAGATGGCATGATAATCGTATTCGTGAAAATAGTTTCGAAGTTGGACAAAGGGTCTCAAAATATAACTCCATGTTCAGCAATTATACAAATAAGTTGAGATCAAAATTGTCTGGTCCTTAAATTGCGACCAACGTTACGCATCATGGAGCCATAGAGATTGAACATCCAATCGAGCAACGCAACTTCATGGTAAATGGTCATCGATTGAAGATATATCATGGAGGCGAGGATATCAATCGCTCGGAAGGTCCACATCGTGGAGATGTCATGTACCTCCTCGAAGCTCCGTAAAAGTGAGAGGTAACCCGTCGAGCATAACGACGTCAAACAAAAGCCATTTCAATTGTATAATAGTTTATTTGCTTTCATGCCTTTTCAGTTTGTAGTGTAAATTAGAGTAATAGTTGTTGATTAGTGTTCAATTTTAAGGAATGAGAAAGGTTGGTTGTTTTGATGATTTCAGGAGTAAAAAGATCATGAATTTGGGGTAAGTTAGAAAGAAAAAGAAGAAATTTTTGGTTGGAACACATGCGCTAAACGGGAACCCGGTTATCGCTGACTGGGAACCCGGTGAGCAACTGGTTGACCAGCCACGTACACGCAAGATGACGCGTCCGACTTCACGCTATCGACACTGCATGGTTAGTCGCCAACTGGGAACCCGGTAGCTGAGTTGTAACTTCCCCAACTCTCTATCGTGTGCGGTGGAGACGCAAGCACGTTGCGTCTGGAGTTGCGTCTGGGCCCGCGCTCGTCGACGACAACCGGGAACCCGGTTGCATGCTGACCGAGAACCCGGTCTTAGAGAGAAACTCTCTAACCTATGCGGTTGAGACGCAAGGTCAAATTTGCGTCCAAGTATAAAAAACGGAAAATCGCGCCGACACAGTGACGCAAACTGGGAACCAGGAAACCGGTTGCGCAACAGAAGAGGTGGTTTTGGGGATGTTTTACCTATATTTTTGCCTTCCTTCACAAGTTAGCCTCCATTTCATTTTCCAGCTCCACGTCCTTCAGAAAATCATCATCAAAACAGAATAGAATCGTCAAATCATATCCTCAAACACCACATAAACACATAATTAATTGATCCATAAAACTTCTGCAAACACATCAATTAACCCTTACCCATCTCATATCTCACCTTAATCTTCTTTCTTATTTCCTTAAAGCATCAAATTTCAAAACTTTTCTCTAGTTTTTGAATTTTTGATGTTTTGAGTTTGGGGCGAGTTGAGATGACAAACATGACAGATTCATTCAGCTATAATCTGAGGAACACTCTCGGAACAAGAAAAAATTCTGGTGCTACAGAAGAGAGAGCTATTGAGATTCTGGATTCGGGTTCTAAACACAAGATTGGAGAAGTTAAGACTGCTATGAAGAGGAAACAAAACCCAAGTAAGGCTACTCCTAAAAGGCCGACCTTGGTATATGAAGTAGAAGAGGTTAAATAAGACGTTCCTAGCTAACCCATTCCAGAACATATATCTACACGAAGAAAGATAATGGCCCATAAACCAAAAACTATTGTGATTAGGTGGACTAACCAAGTGCGTGACAGACAGAATTGCCTATTGACAGTCTGGTGTTGAGAAAGGATTTTCCCCAGGTATTATGAATGGTGAGTTTAAAGGTTATGCTATTACTTGTGATAAGTTTGGGTGGACAGAATTGAGACAGAGGAACCTCACATATATCCATGCTTTGGTGCGTGAGTTCTATGAAGATATATCCTTTGCAAATAAACAGTCAATTATGATACGCAAAAAGGTATTACCTTTCTCAGTTGAGCTGATTTGCAAAACTTTGAAATTTCCAAACTTAACTGGTCCTTGCCCATATCAAGAAACACTTAATGATCCATCTTTTAATTGGTAGTATCTTTGGGATAAATTTATGATTCGTAAGAAATGTCCTATTCCAAAAGGTGAGAAATATCTTAGGCAAGTTTATAGTAGCAGTTTATTACCTTGTGCAAATGTATGGTCCTTTTTCATAGTCCCTACCTTCTTTGGCATTAGTCACACTTCTGAGTTGAAAAAGGAACATATCATTTTTATAAAGTGTATTATTGAAAAACAAGGAATTGATGTTGCTCGTGTGATTTATGACACCATTATAGAATTCGAGAAATCCTCAATTTTTCAGGAAAACCTCAAGTTCCCATGTACCATAACTGCATTGTGTCTAGACGCAAAAATTCCACGCAGGAGCGAAAAGGTTGAGCCTACAACTAAAGGGATTACATGACATTGAAATCGATTGATAATGCCCACGATGAAGCAACATAAGAAATGAGGAGTTCGAGAGGTCCTCCACCAAAGAAGAAGGTAAATTCCGGATTTGAGTTAGAGAATAGAATACAAGTGTTAGAGGAGAAACATGATGTGATGATTGCTACTTTAGGAAAAGTTACAAAAGAGTTGGAGCTTCTGTGAAATATATTACTTGGGGTGAGCAACACACAACACACCACCTACTCATTACTTACGAAAGAAGCTCCACTTGGACGCAACATTGAAAACCAGCCTCTTGCTAGTTAAGATACGTTTTTCTATCCATTTCTCATTTAGTGTATATTAGTTTATTTTCTTGAGTATTTTCAAGTCGTGAGGTCAAGACTCATTTTTAAGTTTGGGTTGGGGTTTGTTGCCTCATCCCAATTTTATGTGCTATCAATAAAATTAATTGAGGTTGCGTTTGACTGTAGAAGATTTTAAATGTCCCTAGTAAGCATACTTTTTATGAATCTATGATGGTAAGTAGTGAACTTTAGGGGTTAGTATAAAACACATGTTATTTACATGGAACATAGGTAATTGATAGGAAGAGTTAATGAACAATGCAAAAGAAGTAAACTTGTACTTAAGGAAAATGTTTGGTTTGTAAAGCGTGAGATCCACATTACTAGAGAACCCACTTAGGTATGAACTAGAGGCAAACTATGTAACTAGGAAAATGATAGGGCAGTACTTTCATAGCCATTCGAGGCTTTTTAGCCTTCAATCCCATGAATTAATTATATCTGTCTTAGCCTAATTTTAAGCCTTAAGCCTTTCTTTTCTCCCTACGATATAAACCTATATCCCCTTAGTTTATTAGGCATTTCCATATGACCCGCACTTGAATCACGATCCTGAGACATGTCTTGAGCTTGAGTTTTGGGTGGTGGGTTCATTAATGGAAAATTACACTAGGAGGGAATTATATGTGTTTGTATTGAGGCACTACTTTCTGATGATATATTATTTGTAACCCTTTGCCAGGATTGTTGAAAAAAAACGAAAAAAGTTGTCAACACAGACAACCGGGAACCTGGTTATCACCTGTACAAAAAAAAGAGAAATGAAAAGAAATGAAAAAGAAAAAAATAAAGAAAGAATAAAATAACCGGCAAGGTGGAAATCTCGTGTAATCATCTTTGTACTTATTGGGTTAATATGGGGACGCTAAATTAGTGCGTCAAATGGGTTGAGTGAGAACATTATTCAAGTATAAACTCAAGCTCTTGGACAGTTGTTGATGGTAAGTAAGGAGAGAGCCAGAAGCTCACTTCAAATTTACCAAATATACATACCACACCATCCCTAAGCCGACGCTAAAACCATAAAGTCCTCGAGGTGCATAGTGAGTTTACAATTCAGCTAATTGGAAGTATACTAAGTGGAGCGTTAAAGCAAGTGAGGATCAATGAACACCTTATAGCCATCATAATGAGATAAGTACAAGTGTAACCTTCTAACATTGTGAAATTAATTTTAAGATTGATATTATTTTTGTTTGATTTTTGCATGATAAGTGTATGTGTATATTAATTCCTAATTTTTGTTATATGAGATTTGTCTTAAGTTTTTCTTTGGGTGTTATTTACTAGATTCTGCATATTATGTATTCACCTTAAGACCATTGTTTAAATTTTACTTTGTCGGGACGACAAAGGTTTGAGTTTGAGCTCTTGATGTCTCCCTTTTTTTCTAAATTTATGGCTTTAGGGGACATCTTTTTAGGTGAATAATTAACTAATATGATAGACTTTTGGGATTGATTAGCTATATATCATTTTCTCTCCTTGGAATTTATTATATTACATTTTTAAGGCTTTTGCACGTTAAATGGTTTGTTTTTAGTGCAATGTTTGTAGGTCATGTGTGCTAGGGAGAACCAATACAAGGAGAGCAATCGAGAACTAAAATCTTAGATCGAGTAGAGAAGTCAAAGGCGAGAAAAGATATCCCGAAGAGTTGACTAGGAAAGGTGCAAATCTGGAAGGCTGATAGTAATTGCTGATTTTGAGAGACTTAAACATGATATTAGCCTTTGGGTCGTGTAATGTATTTTATTATTTATTGAGTTGGAAAGATTTAGCAACTGGAATGGGTCAATTTGGAGTTGATTTGAGAAAGTTACAGTCGTTTTACTATGGGTTGCACATCAGTTACCGGATTTAAATCAAAAGATTGGACTTGGGCTTTTTATTCACTAATTCACTTAAGTAATAGCCTAATTCTGATTTTCACCTTATAAATAGACCTTTGGACTTTTATTTTACATACAATTCATTCTATGCTATATTTCAAGAGCAAGAGTCAAGAGCAGAAGGCAGAAGAAGGAGCCAAAGGTGAAGAAACTTCATTCTTCCACCGCCGGTCAACTCCAACGCCTCAAATAGGTTCTTTTATCTTATTTTTTAATTGAGACAATGAATTACTTTTATTTTAATTTAGTTTTTCTTTCCGTTATGAGATAAATGCCCTTTTTACTTGAGAATCGCATATTGTGTAGAACCCAAACTTGAGTAATTAATGTTTTTCTAATTTAGGATTCAGTAATTTAAAATTGAATTTGTTAATTTATGTTGGCTGATTCTTTATTATTATCTTTAGAGTCATGAACTAAAGGTAATTCTTAGTATTTAAGCTATTCAGTATAGTGGTGTAGTGATCACCTTAACGGGGGGTTTAAATACAGACCTAGGTAAAATCCGTTGCTATTCGCCAATGACCTTGACAGGTTTAACTAACCAATAGCCAATGAGGTAAGAACTTAACCATTTGAAAGTAGTTGTAATCATCCTGACGGAGTTTATAATACCGTAGAAGAGCTCCTAACGCCACCTTGATGGGGGTTAGGAGACTTTAGAATCTCGACTAGCACAATATAACAATTCAGCCCTTAACAGAAAGGATTAATTAAGAAGGTTTAGGTGAAACCCTTGTGTGACTCAAGTACTACTTCTTCTCTTGCGTCTAGCCTATTTATTTGCATTATTTTCATTTCACTTTAATTAATTTAGAATTTAATTTATTTGCATCTTAGTTTTAGAAAACCAACACAAAAATTATATCATTTACTTTTCTATACTTGCAATTAATCTACTACTTGATTCACACTTGAGTTGTACCTATTTCGTCCCTAGGAACAAATCCTGATTTATCGGTTTATTACTTGGACAACCATACACTTGCAGTTCGTGAGTTCTCAACTTTATCGCATTATTTTATAACACACAAGGACCCACCAAGTTTTTGGCGCCACTGCCAAGGACGGTAGCGTGTGACCACGGTGTTAATCCTTTAGTGTTTAACTGCATTTTTATCTTCAGTTTTATTATTTGTTTGTTTGTCGTCTCAGGTTTGCAGGTTTGGTGTATGCTTGATAATCCTTAGATATTAATCAGAATTGCAAACAAGAAAAAGAAGAAAGCAAAAGAAGGAAGCAAAAGAAGAAAAAGAGGCAAAAGAAGCAAAAGAGAGAAAAATTAGCAGCGAAGCAGAAATGGCTCTAGAAGAAAATCATCAACCTCGAGTGGGGGAAGATCCTCTTCCACCTGGACAACAAGCTCAACCTCCCGTTGACAATGATCAGTGGTTTATAAATGGCCCAGAACAAGCTCCATATCACGCTCCTACACTTGAGATTGGTCCATCAGATATTAATGTCGCGAGATACAGACCTGATCCTGGTATGTTATCTCAATTCCAGAATTATGGCAATTTCCTAGGAGAACCTGGAGAAGATCCAATTCGTGCAATCTAGAAATTCATGCAGATATGCGACTACTATATAACGCAAGGGGTGAGTAGAGAACATATGTATTTTGCGTTTTTTTGTGTTTTTATGACTTTATATTATGTGTAATTTAGTTATTTTTAGCAGATATTGAATCTTTGAGAAAGGTATTAGTGTTTTTGATGTTCACGTACTTTAGAAATCGAGTTAGCGAAAGAAATACGAAAATTTGGCGAAAACCAGACCACTCTTGCAGTACACCGCAAGAGAGGTCTGGTGCATCGCATGACAAGAAAACCATGGTGACGGTTCAGAAATTGGGTTCAAAGCCGAGCAAGAGAAGAAAAAAATATCTCAATTGGCAACCACGGTCTGGTCACGTGATAGGTATGGTGCACCGCACCAACCTTCCGGTGTATCGCAACTCAAAAAACCATGAAAATAGTTGATAAATCAGGTACACTGCCGAGACCAACTAGTCAAAACATTGTCGACAACTTGAAACCACGGTCTACAACCCTCGAGTCTGGTACACCACACCAAGCCCCGATGCAATGCACGGTGCCGCCAGATCCAAATAGAAAAGGTTATAAGCAGGGTTTTGAAGAGAAGGTTAGTTTTCACACGAATTTCTTTATCCTTAAGCCTTCCTTTCTTCCCCAAACCTATTCTAACTCCATTAATGCTTCCCCAAACCTCCCCCAAACATCAAAACACTACCCAATTACCATAAATTTACATTCAATCCTATCCCACATCCTTATAAAAAAGATTCAACCACCCAAATAATATCAAAACACCTAGAATCCAAGAATCAAAATCAAAATTTCCAAATTTCACTCAAAAATTTCTTATCCATACCAATCAAGCAAGAGTTCATCATACCCAATTAAAGAATCGTCATCAAAACACGTTTTCTAATCCAAACAACACTTGTTCCACCTATAATCAAGTGTTACAAAATTCTAGATTGTTTAAAAGCTTTGAGTTGGATGTCAATTGAGTTCTACTGAGAAGAACTCAATCAAGAATTGGGTTCTATTGAGAATAAATCAATCGAGAGAAGTTCAAGTTCCAACATAAAGGGTAAAACAGGTCCATAGAATTGAGGAAAGCTAGCTGTGGTAAATTGAAAGAGCAAAAAGATTTCAACTTTCATAAGAAAGACACCACAACCTCTAGAGATCGAGATGCCTATTCCCAAGATTAATGAAGTTTCGAAGGCCTTTTTAGCTCATGCGAGAAATCATGTATTGGAACTACCATTTTCTTATGAGAGAGTATATGAAAAATAAGTTGGAGAAGGTGAGTGCAAGAGATTCTTAGAGATAGGAGATAGATTGGGTTGGTATACATTCATGTTACGCAGATCGAATTTATGTGTAGAGTTAGTTTCCGATTTCTATCTAGGTCTCTTTAGCTGAGATGGTAATGGTTGTGTTTCAGTTAGAGGCAAGTTAGTTACTTTTACAGTTGAAGATATTCTAAACCATTTTCAGTTCAAGAAATTGGTCGGACCATGTAAGTATAGAGAAGCGGTGGAGAATATCAATACTTTCGATTAGAATTTACTTTTTGAGCATGTGTTAGATAAGGAAAAAGAGAAATCACATAAGGGAGAGTTGAAGGCACCTTGATCTCACAAATATATTCAAGAAGATAAAAGAGTTTAGCACAATTTTCTTACACCTAACGCCTTTCGAAACACGAGACTGCAGACACAACCAAAAAGAACGCAATCTTTTTGAATTGTATTTTAAGGGGGAAGATGTAGATGTGACACAGTTGATCTTTGAGGAGGTGATGCGATTTTTCGATCTCTCCTACTTCGTTATTTAAATTGAAAAATCCTACTATGATCATATGCCTTTTTCAAAAAGCAGATGTGATTCCGGGTGAAGAAGATAAACTAGTGTATAAAATGATGAATAATATTGAAAATTCTTGGATCAAGACAATTTTGGGAGGACCCACAGTTATGAAACTCAAAAAAGAGGAAGAGATAGTATTTTGTGAGAAAAGGTGGAGGAGCGATTCAATAAAGTCGAAGCATCTCAAACTTTCTTGGCCGATGATGTAGCACTAATCAAAGCTATTCAGGTACACATCATGATACTCTTGGAATAATTAAAAAAAGATCTAGTAAATCCTATCTTGGATGTCGATAAAGCGAGGCAATAGCCTGGAGAGTATTTTCTATTTCTTCCTTACCATTTATGTATATGCTTTATCTACTTATTTTTTATTTCTTTTTAGATTTCTTTAGGAGTCGTGGAGACATGCCTCATTTTTTAGTTTGGCGTGTGGGATTTGTTGTCTTTCATCTTCATTTTTATGTGAATTTCTATTTTTAGGTAGAAATTAAAAAAATATATACATGGGATTTATATGTAGAGTGTGTTTAATACCTTAAGAACATAAGCTCAGTGAGTTGATGATAGAAAGTAATACGTTTATAAGCTATTTAATTTTGTATGCTTTGAGTATTTGTAGGAAACACACATTGATAGTAAAGAAAAGATTAATTAGCAATGCTCTACAAATTATGTTGATCTCAGGGAGCCTTGAAGGGTGTGCCGGCCGTGAGATCTGAGCTAGTTGATAAACCCATTTAATGTGAGATCCGAATTAGTAGAGAACCCTCTTAGTTATGAGCTAGAGGCAAGCTATGTAATTAGGAAAATGATAGAGGCAATTCTTTGTTAGCCATTTGAAACTTTTTAACTTTCTATCCCATGAATTAATTATCCTTCTTAGCCCATTTTTTAGTCTTTAAGCCTTTATTTTGTCGCCACAATATAAGCCCATATCCCCTTAGTTTGTTAGGCATTTCCATATGACCCGCACTTGAATCAAGATCCTGATACTTCCTGTCTTGAGCTTGAGTTTGGGTGGTGGGTTTCATCAATGGGAAATTACATTGGGAGGTAATTGTATGTATTTGTATTGATGCACAATTGTTGATGATGTATTATTTGAAACCCGTTTCCTGGGTCCTTAAAAAAAGATTGATAAAAGTTGTCAAAACAGAAGACAACCGGGATCCCGGTTATCGACTAAACAAAAAAAAGGGGTAGATAAGAAACTAAAAAGAGAAACAAAATGAATAAAGTTAGTGGAAAATTGGAAATCTCAGAATTCATCTTAGTGCTTATTAGGTTAATATGGGGACGCTAAATTATTGTTTCAAATGGGTTGAGTGAGAACAATATTCTAGTGTAAAGTCAAGCTCTTGGACAGTTGTTGATGGTAAGTGAGAAGAGAGCCAAAATCTTACTTCAAATTTACCAAATATACATACGACACTGTCCCTAAGCCTACGCTAAAACCGTAAAATCCTTGTGATTCCTAGGTACATAGTGAGTTTATGATTCAGCTAATAGAGAGTATGCTAAGTGTAGAGTACAAAGCGAGTAAGGATCAATGAACACCCTATAGCCACCATATTGAGATAAGTGTAAGTGTAACCTTCTAGCATTGTGAAATTAATTTTTTATTTATATTATTTGGGTTCTATTTATGCATGATAGGTGTATGTGTATATTAATTCCTAAATCATACTATATGAGATTTGTTTTAAGTTGTGCTTTGGGTATAATTTACTAGACTTTGCGTTTCTGCGTTCACCGAATGTCTTTGTTTTTATTTTACTTTGTCTGGACGACAAAGGTTTGAGCTTTGGGTCTTGATGTCTCCCGTGTTGTTCTAAATATTATCCCTTAGGTGACATCATTTTAGGTGAATATTTGATTTATTTGATAGACTTTTTGGCTTATTTTGTTATATATCATTTTCTCCTCTTGGAATTACGATATTTCATTTTCAGAACTTGTGTACGTTAATTTGTTTGTTTCTAGTGCAAATTTCATAGGTCCATAAATTATAGGTATAACCAAGACAATGATTCGAAGGGAGAATTAATGTCTTAGATCGAGCAAAGGAGTCAAAGGAAAGAAAAGATATCCCGAAGAGTTGACAGAAAAGCTAGAAATCTGGAAGGCTGTTACTAATTGCTAATTTTGAGCCACTTAGTCACTGATTCAGCCATGAACCCCTAACATAAGGAAGTTGTGTTTTTTAGTTATGAAGATTTGAGGACTGGAATCAAGTGCTTTGGAGTTGAGACGCTAAAGTTACAGTCGTTTTACTAACAACTTTACATCAAATCTAGGATTTAATTATATTCTTAAAGTAAAAAGCTCATTCCTGATATTTTATTATAAATAGACCTTTGAACTCCTTTTTAACAAACAATTCGTTCTACTCTTAGATTTTCAGGAGAGAGTCAAGAGTAGAAGGCAGATAAGAAGTTAGAGCTGGAAGAATTCATTTCTTCCAACAACAGTCAACCCAACGCTTCAATTAGGTTTTTATTTTAATTATGTAATTTAGGAACATGTGTTATACTTATTTCATTTAGTACTTGAGAATCGCTATATGGGTTGAACCCTAATTCATTTAATTTATGTTTTTTGAATTTGATATTGAATTATTTAAATTCGGTATTTTGTATTGGTTATTATCTTATTCTTATTTACTATTTTTGAAGTCATGAATCAAACATAAGACTTAGTAATTAGGATATTCCCTTTAGTGGCGAATCATCCCCTTGACGGGGGCTTTAATTACAGACTAGGTAATAGACACGTAGTATTCGACAGTGACCCTGACGGGCTTGACTAACCATGCAGCCAATGAGGCAAGAGACTTAACCATTCAAATTTAGATATAATCGCCCTGAGAGGGGTTTATAATACCGTAGGATAGGTCCTCAGTCCACCCGGACGGGGGTTAGGAGAAATTAGAGTCTCTACTAGCACAATAATACCAGTTTAGCCCTTAAACAGAAGCATTAATTAGATAGATTTAGGCAAAACCCTTGCGAGACTCAAGTACCCTTCTCATCTTGCGTCCAATCTTATTTACTTGCATTATTTCTTTTTAGTTAAATAATTTAGTACCTTATTTTATTGCATCATTAATTCTTAGAAAAACCAAACAAAAATATTATCAATTTACTTTTCAATTAAGCAATTTATTCTACTAGTTGATTAATACTTGTGTTATAACCATTCGTCTCTGCGAACTGAACCCGATTTATCGGAGTATTAGTTTGAAACACGTGCACTCACGGTCTGTGGATCATATTTCTTTATTGCATTATTTGATTATTATTATTATCCGTCTTAGCCTCTCTGACCCCTTTCTAAATCCTTTTATTTAACCACATTACAAGCCATACCCATTAGTTATAGGACTAATAAATACAACACGCATTCAAATAGCGAAACCTGAGACAAGTTGTTTTACAGCTTGAGTTTAGGGTGGTGGGTTTCATTATTGGGAAACATTGATGAAGTGGGTACCTTTATCATTGATAGGAACACGTGGATGGTGGGTCCTGGGGTGTAATAAAATAATGCAATAAAGAAATAGGATCCAAAGGCCGCAAGTGCACGTTTGTCCAAGTAATACTCCAATAAACCGGGGTTCGTTCGCATGGAAGGATAGTTATAACACAACTATTAATAAAATAGTCGGAATAATTGTAAAATAGCAAAAAAAATGGTAAGATTTTTGTTTGGTTTTCTTCTAAGAACTAAAGATACAATAAAATAAAGTACTAAATTATTTGATCGAAAAGAAATAATGTAAGTATATAAGGTTGGACGCAAGATGAGAAGGGTACTTGAGTAACACAAGGGTTTCACCTTAATCTATCTAATTAATGCTTCTGTTTAAGGGCTAAATTGGTATTTTTTTGTTAGTCGGGACTCTAATATCTCCTAACCCACGTCAGGGCAGACTTAGAAGCTATCATACGGTACTATAAACCCTGTCAGGGTGATTTTATCTACTTTCGAACGTTTTTGTCTCTTACCTCATTGGATGCATGGTTATACAAGTCTGCTAGAGTCATTGATGAATACTACACGCCTGTTACCATGGTTTGTAAATTAAAGCCCGTCAAGGTGATCACTTTGTTATTTAAGTGAATAGCCTAATTACTAAATCTTATGTTTGATTCATGACTTTAAAAATAATAATTGAAATTAAGATAATAGCCAACACAAAATACCTAATTTAAATTAAATAATTAACTCCCAAATTCAAAAACATAAATTAAAGAGATTAGGGTTCAACCCATATAGCGATTCTCAAGTACTAAATGAAATCAGCTCATGTTCAAAGTACTATTGGGTTGACTGTTGTTGGAAGAAAGGAATTCTTCCAACTCTAGCTTCTCCTCTGCCTTCTACTCTTGACTCTCTCTTCAATTTTAAGCATAGAATGAATTGTGTGTAAAAAGGAGGTCTAAAGGTCTATTTATAATAAAGTAGGAGGAATTGGCTTTTTACTTAATGAATATAATTACAATAATAAAAAGCCCAAATCCATCTCTTCAAATCCCGTAACTGGTCTACAACTGTTGGTAAAACGGTCGTAACTTTTGCGTCTCAACTCCAAATCACCTAATTCTAGTCCTTAAATCTTCCTAACTGGTGGGGCCTAGGGTGTGATAAAATAAGATATAATTAACGTGCAAATAACACCCTAAAGCTACACGGTTCTGCAAGTATACATATCGTATCCAAGTTTTTGATTAAGATTCGTTCCGCAGAGACTACGAAGGTTAGAGGAATCTTATGCAAATATCAAGTGTAAATAATTAAAGCTAGAAAAACTAAACACAAATAAAAGTAAAGACAAATAGATTTTTTTTGATTTTCTAATTAACTAAATTAAACTAATAATTAAAAGACAGAAAATAAATATGAAAGAGAAGTGATTTGAGAATATAGCTTAAGTTATTAGCATGTAATCCCCACTAGTTTTGCCGTTCTAAACATGTAAGGGTGAATTATGTAGTATTTCCCTAATCGGTCCCATTTCGCTATCGGTAGTTTCAAATAGGATTTACCTGTGTCAATAAGACTTCCTAAGCAAACTTTTCCTATAATTGGTAAATAGTCACAAGAACTAAACCATAGTGATTATCTAGCTAGGTTGGGTTGTCAAATCAGACCTAAAACTAAACGTTATATGCTAAACATGCAATTAAACACCGTTGTCAATGGTGACCTAATTACTAGATGGTAATTCTAATGGCTGTAGTCCACAAGAAAACAGAATATAAATCCAAACACATAAACAGAGAATAAAAACTATAATTCTATTTAAAACATTAAATTCCCAAATTAGATAGATGTCAACTCAAAACTAGGGTTCATACATTAATGCTAGAACTCAAGCTAAAGAAAATTAGTTCATGAAAGAAAAGAAAGAAATTACAAAATTATAGGTAGAAGAAGACATTATTGATGAACAACTCCTTCCAGACTTCTCTCTTGTGCTATCAGCTTCCTCTTGGCTTAAGGTTTCACCAATGATGATTTAAGAGTGTTAAGAGGTTGTATTTATAGTGTATAGGTTGACCTAATTCGTTTCTTGGAGATAACTCTAAGTAATAGACTCCTGGCCCAACTCAAATTCGTATGGAAATAAAGATAAACACTGCTGGACCGTTTTGAGCATATCTTCTTCGTTATTGGTCGATTTGAGCTCCATTAGATACCAAAAGAATCGTAACAGAATTATCTTTGACCCTCTTAAAGGAATCTTCCAAAATCGGCTTCCTTGTAGGACTAATCATCACTTCTTTAGGCGTGTGCTGCAGAAATTCAGATTAGGCAGCTTTTCCTTTTCCATGTTTTTAGCCTTTGTTACCTTTATCTCCAATTTCCATGTAAATCTCTTTCGAAAAGTTGTAGTCTTTGACTTGGACTCTAATTAATCTCCATAATTATCATTAAAGCTTCACACTAAATAAACAATTAAACCCAATATGCTCTAAAAATATTATATCACTAAATCAAGACTCAAAATAGGAAAGTGCACTAAACTAAGCTAAAATCAACCTATAAAATAATAAATAATCCTAAAATGATGTCTCAGAAGTATATTTTATTATCAAAAATGAGGAGACATCAAGACCCCCAACTCAAAGTTGTATCGTCCCGATACAAAAAAAGTGAAGAACAGTAGGGTAGTCTAATAAAAAGAAGAAGTCGGAGGAGAATAAGAACAGAATATAATGAATGATCCTAGAGCAAAAATATCTAAAAAGTCTCATGTAGTAATGCTCAAGAAATAATGCACCGGATGCTTAATACACATGTAATCGACAATCCATAAATTCAAGTTAAGATTAATTTCGCAATGCCAGAATGAGAGGATGATAACTTAGTTCAAGTTAATGGCTATAGGTTGTTCATAGGTCCCAAATACAGCATCCAATGGTCCACTTACCTACTACCTAATAGCTCAATTGTTTCTCCACCTAGTAGTTAGAAATCCTAAGGTCTTGGTTATAACTTGGCTTAAGGACGGGTGTGATATATTTGGATAATGAAAAGTGAGCTTGTGGCTCTCTCCTCACTAGCCATCAACGAATCGCCCTAGCGCTTGAGTTTTCACTCGACGATGTTCTCACTCAACCCAATTTATTGATGATTGTGATTTGCATCCCCAATAAATCCCAATTAAAACCCTTGATGATATAAAATCCACTTTGCCGGTCCGAATATATATTTTCTTTTCACATCAATTTTTTTTTTTCAGTATAGCTATGACTCTCTTTTTGATGTTGAGACATCATACTATATTCTTTTTATATATATATATATATTCTTTTTATGCCCTTGTTGGCAAATTTAGCTCGTAGCTTCTTTTTCATTCACTATTACCCCGGCAAAGGGTTACAATAATAACTTTCTCATCATCAATAAAATCACAAAGATAATTCCCAAATTCCCTAATTATGAAACCCACCACCCCAAACTCAACCTCTAAAACGAGTTTGTCTCAGGTTTTGCGATTCAAGTGCGGGTCATATAGATAAGTCCTACAAACTAAGGTTGTGGATTATAATGTTTTTCAATAAAGGCTTTAGAAAAGGCTCAGAGGGGCTAAGACCGATAAATAACAATAATATCAAACAAAAGGGTGAGAAAGTCTAAAGGCTCCAAGTGTTTTATCATGAAAGAACTTCCTTAGTCATTTTTCTAACTACTAGATTTCGTTACGTTTTCATTATTAGTTCATAGACAAGTGGGTTTTCAACTAATTTTAAACCTCACGTTCTACACACCAAATAACTATCCCTAAGTTTCAACGTGACTTCATAGCATTGCTCATTAACTTTTCTATTCTTTATTTCCTGTTTTCATACATGCATGTAAACAAATTTGTTGCATCTTTCAAAAACATACTACTTACTATCATTGACCTAATAAAATCATGCTCAAATAGGTACATTCAAGATATTCTATGCCTTAATTCAACCTAAAAAAATTTAAATTTTATGCAAAAACAAAAAGAAGATGAGGACAACGAATCCCCACCCCCAACTCAAAAGTGAGCCGTGTCCCCACGACTCGAAAAAGACTAAAGAATCAAATAAAATTTAAAATTAAAACTAACTAAACTACCTAATGCATACAAGCTATTAAGAAGAATTAGAATGACCTACCTGGCTGGCCATAGAGATCCATCATATCATCCTCCTCATCCGAAGCTGAAGGATCGGTATAACTATCAATATCCCTTGTCAAGGTCAAATCTTCTATCTGTGATTCCATCTGTATGACTTATGTCCAAAGTTCTCTGTTATCTTCTCGTAATCTTTCTATTTCGTTCTGGAACTTGAGAGCCCAAGGAGGAAGATCATAAGAAATTTCAGAGGAAGATGTAGAAGAACCTTGGTCTTGGATTTTTATTTTCTTCAAAGGCCTTCTTGTTGGCATGGACATTCTAGCAGTTAACTTCTTTAGTAGTGGTTGTGCTGGTGCCTTCTCTTTTGAATCTTCAGTAACCTCATCAAGATTGATGGGTTTTTCAATGGTGTCTCCTGGCAATTTCTTATTCTTCCCAAGGATAGAGCACTTTCTCTTGTATTCCATAGCTTCAGATCTGTTAGTCATGCTTGATTCACCCACAACTCAAGTTATACCAAGGATGGATTAAAAGTTTAAGGAAAATTTGGTTTAGCTTGATGTTGTTGCTTGGAATTGATGAAAGAGAAAGGTTTCTTAATGGATATTGGAAGAATTCTCTAAAGCTTGATGAATTTGATGGTGTTTTAATGGTGTAATGTGATGAATTTGATGAAGAACTTGTGTTTATGGAGGATGGATGGGAGGATTTGATGAGCTGTTGTGTTAGTTGTGAAGGTTTGCACAAGCTTTAAGATGTATATATAGGGTTTGGGTCTGAAAAATTCATGCATGGAAGGCTAGGGTTAATTTTGTTAAGGTAAGAAGTTGATTAGGAAAGAACTTCCTTCACAAACCGCCTCTGTGCGGTGCACCGGACCAGATCCGCGGTGTACCGGACTCATCAGCTGTTCAAATTTTTGTCCACTGGATAATACCCGAGCTAGCACCCCGTGGCACGTGTTTTGTGCCTGCGGTGTAAGGGTGCGGTGCATGGGCTAGTCCGCGGATGCTCCGTCAAAAAACCCATGGTACCCGACCCCGTGGCACTCGTTTGTGTGTGCGGACCAGGGGTGCGGTGCACCGCGCCTGTCAGGTCTGTTTTTTCTTGTTTCTGGATAAAACCAGCGGTACCCGACCCGTGGTACGGGTTTTCTGGGCACGGTGCATCCCTGCGGACCATGGGTAATCTGCGGGGGTAGTCCGCGCCAGGCCTTGAATTTTTCCAGCTTTTTTTCCTTTTGACCCCAAACTCGTTTCCTGCACAATAGCACACTACCTTTCTCTCCTATTAGCTTGTAAACACAATTAAAAATATACACTAACTTAATATTATACACTACAAAGCAAAAACAACTAATCTAAAAAGCAATTTAAACAAGGGGTGTCTCCCAAGAGCACTTTTGTTTAACGTCTTTGAGTTAGACATGTACCTCAGGTTAAGCGCATTCAACGAGATGGATTGTCTCCTCTCGCCCAAAGTCCTCACTGTCATGGTATCTCTTCAAACGCTGGCCATTCACCATGAATGCCCTTTGCTCGGTTGGATTTTCAATTTCAATCGCTCCATGAGGCGTGACTTTAGTAACAATGTAAGGTCCTCCCCAACGGGATTTAAGCTTTCCTGGGTACTTCGAAAATCGAGAGTTGTATAATAAAACCTTTTGTCCTATCTCGAAATGCTTTGAACGGAGCCGTTTATCATGCCATCGCTTTGTTTTCTCTTTATAGAGGCGTGAATTTTCATAGGCAAGATAACGAAACTCCTCCAACTCGTTCAATTGCATCATTCTTTGCTTCCCGGCCAAGTTTGGGTCTAGATTCAGAGTTTTAATAGCCCAGTAGGCTCGAGCTTCAAGTTCAGATGGTAGATGACACGCTTTTCCGTAGACCATGCGATATGGAGATGCCCCAACTGGTGTTTTAAATGATGTTCTGTAAGCCCAGAGAGCATCATCTAGCTTTAAAGACCAATCTTTCCTCGATTTGTTCACGGTCTTCTCAAGAATAGATTTGATTTCCCGGTTGGAAACTTTAGCTTGACCGTTAGTTTGTGGGTGATAACCGGTTGAACTGCGGTGTTTCACTCCAAACTTACGAAGATAGTTTCTCAGAGGAGCATTCAGAAAATGGGTACCTTTATCACTGATGAGAACACGTGGCGTACCATGTCTTGAAAAGATGTTTGATTTTAAGAACTTAATCACAGTTTGAGCATCGTTCTTTGGTGTTTCCACTGCTTCTACCCATTTTGATACATAATCTACCGCAAGCGAAATATAAAGGTTTCCATGGGAGGTGATGAACGGTCCCATGAAATCTATTGCCCATACATCAAAGATTTCAACTTCAAGAATATTATTAAGCGGCATCGCGTCTCTTTTTGATATATTGCCAGTGAACTAGCATCTTGGACATGACTGGACAAATCGATGACAATCTTTGTGTATGGTAGGCCAATAGAACCCAGATTGAAGAATTTTAGCTGCGGTTCTATCGCCTTTAAAGTGACCTTCATAAAGTGAACTATGACAACCTTCAATGATCTTCTCCATTTCACCTTCATGCACACATCTTCTGACCACTTGGTCACTACAAATCTTCCAGAGGTATGGTTCATCCCAATAAAACTGTTTGGCCTGGTGACTTAATCTTTGTTTTTGTTGTGGGTGGAAATCTTTGGGAAAGACACCACTCACAATGAGGTTGACTAGATCTGCATGCCATGGCACAAAAGCACGTTTAATAGCAAAAAGTTGTTCATTAGGGAATACCTCTTTAACCAACAATGGTTCCTTGTTCGCATCAAATCCTTCGAGCCTTGATAAATGATCAGAAACTTGATTTTCGCATCCCTTTCGGTCTCGAATATCTATGTCGAATTCTTGAAGTAATAGTACCCATCTAATAAGATGCGGCTTAGCGTCCTTTTTCTCCATGAGGTACCGAATAGCTGAGTGGTCCGTGTACACAACAGTTTTCTTCCCAACCAGATAGGAACAAAATTTATCAAAAGCATAAACCACGGCCAACATCTCTTTCTCCGTCACTGTATAATTCATATGGGCAGCGTTGAAAGTCGTACTTGCATAATAAATCATGTGGAAAATCTTGTCTTTCCTCTGTCCCAACACAACACCCATAGCGTGATCACTGGCATCACACATAAGTTCAAACGGAGCTTTCCAATCAGGAGGTATAACAATAGGTGTAGAGATCGGTTTCTCTTTAATCGTCAAAAACGCTTGAAGACATTCTTCAGTGAAATTAAAAGGAGTATCCTTTTCAAGTAAAGAGCAAAGCGGTTTGGCGATTTTGGAGAAATCTTTAATAAATCTTCGATAAAATCCTACGTGACCCAAGAAACTTCTCACTCCTTTAACAGAAATTGGAGGTGGGAGTGTTTTGATAACTTCAATTTTAGCATGATCAACCTCCATCAATGCCTTCGAAACTTTATGTCCCAACACAATACCCTCTTGAACCATGAAGTGGCACTTTTCCCAATTAAGCACAAGATCTTTTTCTCTACATCTCACAAGGACATTCTCAAGATTATTCAAACAATCATCAAAACTATCTCCAAACACCGAAAAATCATCCATAAAAACCTCCAAATATTTATCAATCATGTCCCAAAATATTTCCATCATGCGCCTCTGGAACGTGGCAGGTGCATTGCATAAACCAAACGGCATTCTTCTATAAGCAAAAGTACCAAACGGACATGTAAAAGTTCTTTTGTGTTGATCGAGGGGATCGACCCAAATCTGATTATAACCTGAATATCCGTCAAGGAAAAAATAATATTCTCTCCCTGCAAGTTTGTCTAGCATCTGATCAATGAATGGTAACGGGAAGTGATATTTCTTTGTTGCTTTGTTCAGTCTTCGGTAATCCCTGCACACTCGCCACCCCACAACTGGTCTTGATGGTATGGCTTCGCCTTGTTCATTAAGGATGGTTGTTATACCTCCTTTTTTCGGAACACATTGCACTGGACTAACCCAATCACTGCTAGCAATCGGATAGATAATTCCTGCATCTAACAACTTGATGACTTCCTTCCTCACCACTTCTTTCATAGCTGGCATGAGTCTTCTCTGTCCTTCTATAGATCACCCACCTTCGTTCTCAAGAATGATTTTGTGTTTGCAAACGGAAGGACTAATTCCCTTGATGTTGGCAATAGTCCATCCGATTGCTTCTTTGTTTGCGCGAAGTACTTGAAGTAGCTTCTCCTCTTGAGGACCTGAAAGGTTAGCAGAAATAATAACAGGCAAATTTCTATTCTTACCTAGATATGCATAGCGTATATGATCTGGAAATGGCTTTTCTTCGAGAACAGGTGGACATATTATAGATGGTTGTTTCATTGGCTCAATGTCACCTGGTTCTCGTAGTAGTTCTCGCACATTTGATCCTAATGCAGCAACATCTTCAGGGGGAATCTCGAGATCCTCTAGTGTTTCAAGTGCTAAAGCTTCGTCTAGATCGTCAATGAGGTTGCTTCATTGAAGACTTCTTGCGCAATTTTTCCGATGACATCTATTTTGAAACATTCATCTTTCGAATTTGGTAACTTCATAGCTTGAAAACATTGAATCGTATTTGTTTGCCTTGTACTCTCATGATCAACTCACCATTCTCAACATCAATTAGTGTACGCCCCGTGGCTAAAAATGGTCTACCCAAGATGATGGGGACATTCTTATCCGCGTCGTAGTCAAGAATAATAAAATCGTAAGGAAAAATAAAGGAGCCAGCTTTAACTAAAACATCTTCAATTTTACCTATTGGTCGTGAAAGGGAGCGATCCGCCATTTGTAATACCACATATGTGGGTACTACTTCTCCAATATTAAGCTTCTCGAACAGAGATCTAGGCATGAGATTGATGCTCACACCTAGATCACATAATGCTTTCCCGGTCCAACTCTCTCCAATGCCGATAGAAATTGTAAAACTTCCGGGATCTTCTAGTTTTGGTGGCAACTCACTTTGACATATAGCACTGCACTCCTTAGGTAATCCAATTGTTTCCCCAGTTTCTATACTTCGCTTGTTGGAGAGAATGTCTTTCATGAATTTAAGATAGGTTGGCATTCTCTTGAGAGCTTCAACAAGTGGTATATTAACTTCCAACTTCTTCAACATGTCAATGAACTTCTTGAATTCCAGGTCATTGTCCTTCTTTCTGACACGTGAAGGGTATGGTGGTGGAGGGAGTGTATTAAGTTCCACTGGTTTTTTTGTCTTTTTAGGTGTCTCGGCTTGAACACTCTTTGGTTTAACTACCTCCTCAACTGTATCTTTGATTATTTCTTCCCCCTTTGTTCTGGAATAAGGATTGGTTCTTGTTCTGGTTCTGGTCTTGGTAGAGGTAGTTGTTTTCCACTTCGCAATTCAACTGCATGGCAAGAATCGTCTATAGGAGCAATAGTATCACTTGGGAGTTGCCCTTTTGGCCGAATTTGCAATGTACTTGTTAGATGTGATATAGTATGCTCTAGTTGCTTGATAATCTTATCCTGGGTTCGAACTTTCTGTTGGCTATGACTCATTTTCTCAGCTGCTTGCATTAATTTAGCCATACTTGATTTCAAGTTTTGGATTTGATCTTGTGTTGCCAATTGCGTTGATTGTTTCGTTGGATCTTTCTTTGTTTCTTGACAAATTTTCTTAACAATGGGTGCCTTTTTCTGAACAGGTTGTGGTGGATTATAAGATTGAAGTTGGGGTTGATGATGAGTTTCTTGTTTTCTGACCCAACTCTTTTGCTGAGGAGGTTGTTGATAATTGGTGTAGCTTTCTTGAGGATTAGTATAACCATTAGAATAATAGTTATCTTGAGGCTATGTAACGGAAGGTACTGCTGGGTTATTCATACATCCTTCCCACACATGATTTCTCAAAAATTCTTTCCATCCCCAACTCAGCTTCTTCAGGATCGAGTAACACAAAACCTGCGTTTCCTAACGAATCCGCTTTCTCTCTCGATTTATCATTAAGGCCTCCATAAAACAAGGTTAAATAATATTCTGGCGAGGATTGACGATATGGGCATCTCGCCTTCTTCTCTGTAAATCGTAACCATGCTTCACCCAAACTCTCTCCATCTTTCTGTATAAATTGCTCAAGCTCCAACATATCTTTTAAACGTCTACTAACCGGATAGAAACGGTCTAGGAATCTTGTTTGAAGCTTGTCACAGTCTGGAATAACATGAGGGTATTGGGTATCATACCAATCGCTTGCACATCCGGTCAAGAAGAACTGGAACATCAGGTAATATACTTGCTCCCTAGTAACTCCTCTTACGATATAAGCATCACAAATCTGCATGAATTTCTGAATATATCGGATCGGATCTTGATGTGCAACTCCGCTGAATAATCCATGAGATGCAAATTGAGTTAGCATCCCTGGATCAGGTTTAAATTTTGCGGCTTGGATTTCTGGAGCGCGAATTCCTCATGGCTCCACTCTGAACTCGATGGGTAGCTCAAGTCTCCTTGGGTTCTTCATCTGTAACTAAATCTGAAAAACAAAAACTAAAAACAAAAGCGTAAAATAGAACTAACTAAATTTAAAAGCACAAGATATATGCACAAGGACTAACGATGTAGTCCCCGGCAGCGGCGCCAAAAACATGGTGGGGCCTAGGGTGTGATAAAATAAGATATAATTAACGTGCAAATAACACCCTAAAGCTACACGGTTCCGCAAGTATACAGATCGTATGCAAGTTTTAGATTAAGATTCGTTCCGCAGAGACTACGAAGGTTAGAGGAATCTTATGCAAATATCAAGTGTAAATAATTAAAGATAGAACAACTAAACACAAATAAAAGTAAAGACAAATAGATTTTTGTTGATTTTCTAATTAACTAAATTAAACTAATAATTAAAAGACAGAAAATAAATATGTAAGAGAAGTGATTTGAGAATATAGCTTAAGTTATTAGCATGTAATCCCCACTAGTTTTGCCGTTCTAAACATGTAAGGGTGAATTATGTAGTATTTCCCTAATCGGTCCCAATTTGCTATCGGTAGTTTCAAATAGGATTTACCTGTGTCAATAAGGCTTCCTAAGCAAACTTTTCCTGTAATTGGTAAATAGTCACAAGAACTAAACCATAGTGATTATCTAGCTAGGTTGGGTTGTCAGATCAGACCTAAAACTAAACGTTATGTGCTAAACATGCAATTAAACACCGTTGTCAATGGTGACCTAATTACTAGATGATAATTCTAATGGCTGCAGTCCACAAGAACACAGAATATAAATCCAAACACATAAACAGAGAGTAAAATCTATAATTCTATTTAAAACATTAAATTTCCAAATTAGATAGATGTCAACTCAAAACTAGGGTTCTGCAAGTATAATTACTTCTAATGATTAACATATCATCCAAATTGGTGGAGCCTAGGGTGTGCTAAAAATAGAATATAAATAAGTGCAATAAATCACCCTAGTCTAGCATCTTTCTGCAAGTATACAGATCGTATGCAAATTTTAATAAGTAAGTAAGATTCGTTTCGCAAAGACTACGAAGGTTTGGGGAATCTTATGCAATAATAAAGTGCAAATATTAAAAGCTAGAAAAAATAAAACGAAGAAAGAGTAAAGACAACTAGATTTTTATTTGATTTTCAATTGACTAAATTAAACTAATAAAGTAAAGACAGGAATTTAAATGCAAGAGAAGAAGTTAGTATGAGAGTTTAGCTTTAGTCAATATCATGTAATCCCCACTAGTTTTGCCGTTCTAAATATGTATGGGTGAATTATGTAGTATTTCAATTATCGGTTCCAATTGCGCTAGGTAGTTTTAAATAGGGTTTACCTGTGTCAATAAAGAGTCCTAAGCAAACTGTTCCTGCAAATGGTAAAATAGCAATACACTAAACCATGGTGATTATCTAGTTAGGTTGATTTGTCAGATCTAAACCGTACACTAGACGTTATGTGCTAAACATGTAATTAAACACCATTGTCAATGGTGACCTAACTACTAAATGGTAATTCTATATGGTCGCGATCCACAAGAACACATAATATAAATCCAAACACATAAACAGAGAATAAAAACTATAATTCAATTTATAACATAGAATTCCCAAATTAGATAGATGTCAAACCAACCTAGGGTTCATACATATATGCTAAAACTCACGCTAATAGAAATTTAGTTCATACTAATGGAAGAAAAGAAATAAATTACAAATTCAAAGGTTGAAGATGACATTATTGATGAACAATTCCTTCCAGACTTCTTTTCTTGTGTTGTAAGCTTCCTCTTGGCTTAAGGTTTAACCAAGGATGATTTTTCTAATGTTAAGAGGCTGTATTTATAGTGCGTAGGTTGACCAAATTCGTTTTCTTGAAGGAGAAGGTAAGTAGTGGACTCCCAGCCAAACTGAAATTCGTAGCCCAAAAATATGCAATCAGCCCCGTTTTTGTTTTGGTCCTAACAGCTTCAATATTCATCCGTTTAATGCATACGAGTAGTCGAAGTTCATCGTCTCGGAAAGATATTTAACTTTGTTCTTGATCGTTTCTCAAGATTCCTCACCGATTGTAAGATATAAGCTAATTTGTGGTCATAGGTGCAGAAATTCAGATTTAAGGTAGCTTTTCCTTTTCCATATTTTTAGCTTTTACTTCCTTATCTTCAATTTTTATGTTTATCTTTTTTCCTTTAGCTCTTTGAAACAACTTGGACTCTAATTAATTACCATATATCTCTAAAGCTTCACACTAAGTAAATAATTAAACCCAATATGCTCTAAAAATAATAATTAATCAATTCAAGATCCAAAGTAGGAAAGTGTACTAAATCATGCGAAAATCCACCTATAAACTAATAAATACGCCTAAAATGATGTCTCGGAAATAGATTTTATTATAAAAAATGAGGAGACATGAAGACCCCCAACTCAAAGTTGTATCGTCCCGATACAATAAAAGTAAAGTATAGTAGGGTAGACAAATAAACAAGAAGAAGAAGTCGGAGGAGAATGAGAACAAAACATAATGAATGATCCGAGACCAAGATATCTAAAAAGTATCATGTATTAATGCTCAAGAAATGATGCACAAGTATGCTTAATATACACATAATCATCAATCTATAAATTCAAGTCAAGATTAACTTCGCAATGCCAGAAGGAGAGGTTGATAACTTAGTTCATGCTAATGGATATAGGTTGTTCATAGGTTCTAATATAGCATTCAAAGGTCCACTTACCTACTACCTAATAGCTCAATTGTTTCTCCACCAAGTAGTTAGAAATCCTAAGGTCTTTGGTCATAACTTGGCTTAGGGATGGTGTGGTATATTTGGATAATAAAAAGTGAGCTTTTGGCACTCTCCTCACTAGGCATCAACGAATCGCCCTAGAGCTTGAGTTTCACTCGAAGATGTTCTCACTCAACCCAATTTATTGATACTTTTGATGTGCATCCCCAATAATACCAAATAAAACCTTTCCGTGATGATATATAAATTCCACTTTGCCGGTCCAAATATATATTCTTTTCATATCAATTTTTTTCTTTTATATAGCTATGACTCTCTTTTTATTGTTGAGATATCACGCTATTTTTTCCTATATATATTTCTTATTTTTATGCCCTTGTTGGCAATTTTAGCTCCTAGATTATTTTCCATTCACTATTACCCCGGCAAAGGGTTACAATAATAACTTTTTCATCATCAATAAAATCTCAATTACGATTTCCAAAACCCAATGCTCCCTAATGATGAAACCCACCACCCCAAACTCAAGCTCTAAAAACGACTTGTTTCAGGTTTTGCGATTCGAGTGCGGGTCATATAGATAAGTCCTACAACTAAGGGTATGTATTATAACGTGGTTAAGTAAAAGGCTTTAGAAAGGCTCAGAGGGGCTAAGACGGATAAATAATAACAATAATCAAACAAAAGGGTGAGAAGGTATAAAAGGCTTCAAGTGGCTTCAATATGAAAGAACTGCCTTATTCATTTTGCTAACTACCAGATTTTGTTACTTTTTTTACTAATAGTTCATAGACAAGTGGGTTTTCAACTAATTTCAAAGCTCACGTACTACACACCAAATAAATTTCGCTAAGTTCAGCGTAGCTTCTTAGCATTGCTCATTAACTTTTCTATCCTTTATTTCCTGTTTTCATACATGCATGCTAAACATATTTATGACATCTTTCAAAAACATACTACTTACTATTATTGACATAATTAAATCATGCTCAAATAGGTACATTCAACATATTCTATGCCTAATTCAACCTAAAAAATTTAAATTTTATGCAAAAACGAAAAGAAGATGAGGACAACGAATCCCCACCCCCAACTCAAAAGTAAGCCGTGTCCCCACGACTCAAAAAATACTCAAGAAAGAAATAAAATTTAAAATTAAAACTAACTAAACTGCCTAATGCATGCAAGCTATTAAGAAAGAGAATTAGAGTGGCTTACCTGGCTGGCCGTAGAGATCCATTATGTCCTCCTCAGAAGAAGATGGAGAAGAATAATTATCAATATCTCTGATCATTGTTATATCTTCCAGCTGTGAATTAATCTGTGTAATTTCCACCCAAAGTTCTCTGTTTTCTTTTCGTAAACGTTCAACTTCATGTTGTAATTTAAGAGCCCATGGGGGAATATCAGAATCATCCTTAGAAGAAGAGGAAGAAGAACCTTGATCATGAATCTTTATCTTTTTCAAAGGCCTTGCTGGTACAGACATTCTAGCAGTTAATCTCTTTGGTAGTGGTTGTGTTGGTGCCTTTTCTTTTGCTTCTTCAATAGCCTCATCAAGGTTTATAGGATTTTCAATGGTGGCTCCAGGCAATTTTTTGTTCTTGCCTAGGATGGTACACTTCCTCTTGTATTCCATACCTTCAGATCTATTTGTCATGTTTGATTTACCCACAACTCAAGTTATACCAAGGATGAATTAAAAGTTTAAGAGAAATTGGTGTAGCTTCAGTTTGTTGCTTAGAATTAATGAAAAGAGGGAGGTTTCTTGATTAATCTTGGAAGAAATTCTTGAAAGCTTGATGTTCTTGATGGTGTTTAATGGTGTAGTGTGATGAATTTGATGAAGAAATTGTGTTTATGGAATATGGAGGAGAGAATTATTGAAGTGGTTGTGTTAATTGTGGAGGTTCGTACAAGCTTTAAGGTGTATATATAGTGTTTGGGACTGAAAATTTCGTGTAGAAGAGGTTAGGGTTATGTTTGATAAGGTAAGAGTTTGAATAGGAATAAACTTCTTCAAAACCGACCTTCATTTTTCGAACTCTCAGCAGAAAACCCGAGTCATCTACCCGTGGTCACGGGTTTTTTATGGCGCGGTATACCGGACGTGAGGCGCGGTATACCGGAACTGACCTCGAATTTTTTCAAGTGTTTCCTTTTGACCCCAAACTCATTTCCTGCACAATATCACACTACCTTTCTCTCCTATTAGCTTGTAAACACAATTAAACATCTACACTAACTTAAAATTATACACTACAAAGCAATAAACTAATCTAAAAAGCAATTAAAAATAAGGGGTGTCTCCCAAGAGCACTTTTGTTTAACGTCTTTGAGTTAGACGTGTACCTCAGGCTAAGCGTTTTCTACGAGATGGATTGTCTCCTCTCGTCCAAAGTCTTCACTGTCATGGTATCTTTTCAAACGCTGGCCATTCACCATGAATGTCCTTTGCTCGGTTGAATGTTAAATTTCAATCGCTCCATGAGGTGTGACTTTTGTAACAATGTAAGGTCCTCCCCAACGGGATTTAAGCTTTCCTGGGTAGTTCGAGAATCGAGAGTTGTATAATAGTACTTTTTGTCCTCTCTCGAAATGCTTTGGACGGAGTCGTCTATCGTGACATCTCTTTGTTTTCTCCTTGTAGAGACGTGAATTTTCATAGGCAAGATAGCGGAACTCCTCCAACTCGTTCAATTTCATCAACCTTTGTTTCCCGACCAGTTCTGGATCTAGATTCAGAGTTTTAATAACCCAGAAGGCTCGAGCTTCAATCTCAATAGGTAGATGACATGCTTTTCCGTAGACCATGCGATATGGAGATGCCCCAACTAGTGTTAAAAATGCTGTTATGTAAGCCCAGAGAGCATCATCTAGCTTTAACGACCAATCTTTCCTCGTTTTGTTCACGGTCTTCTCAAAAATAGATTTGATTTCCCGATTGGAAACTTCAGCTTGACTGTTAGTTTTTGGGTGATAACCGGTTGAGATTCAGTGTCTTACTCCAAACTTACGTAGGAGGTTTCTCAGTTGAGCATTGATGAAATTGGTACCTTTATCACTTATGAGAACACATGGCGTACCATGTCTTGAGAAGATGTTTGTCTTTAAGAATTTTATCACTGTTTGAGAATCGTTCTTTGGTGTTGCAACTGCTTCAACCCATTTTGATACATAATCTACCGCAAGCAAAATATAAAGATTTCCATGGGAAGTGATGAAAGGTCCCATGAAATCTATTCCCCATACATCAAAGATTTCGACTTCTAGAATATTGTTAAGTGGCATCGCGTCCCTTTTTGATATATTACCAGTGAACTGGCATCTTTGACATGACTGGATGAAACGATGACAATCTCTGTGTATGGTAGGCCAATAGAAACCGGATTGAAGAATTTTAGCTGCAGTTCTATCGCCTTTAAAGTGATCTCCATATGGTGAACTATGACAGCTTGCTATAATCTTATAAACTTCGCCTTCATGGACACATCGTCTAACTACTTGGTCACTACAAATTTTCCAGAGGTACGGTTCATCCCAGTAGTATTGTTTAGCCTGGTGAGATAATCTTTGTCTTTGTTGTGGGTGGATATCCTTGGGGAATACACCACACACGATGAAGTTGACTAGATCTGCATACCATGGCACAAACTCATCATTAATAGCAAAAAGTTGTTCATCAGGGAATACCTCTTTAACCAATAATGGTTCCTTGTTCGCATCAGATCCTTCGAGTCTTGATAAATGATCAGCAACTTGATTCTCGCATCCCTTTCGGTCTTGAATGTCTATGTCGAACTCTTGAAGCAACAGTACCCATCTAATAAGACGCGGTTTAGCGTCCTTTTTTTCCATAAGGTATCTGATAGCTGAATGGTCCGTGTATACAACAGTTTTCTTCCCAATCATATAGGAATGGAATTTATCAAAAGCATATACTACGGTCAACATCTCTTTCTCCGTTACTGTATAATTCATCTGGGCAACGTTGAAGGTCTTAGAATCGTGTAGAAGAGCTTATCTTTCCTCTGCCCCAACACAACATCCATAGCGTGATCACTAGCATCGCACATAAGTTCAAACAGAGCTTTCCAATCAGGAGGTATAGCAATAGGTGTGAAGATCCGTTTCTCCTTAATCGTCAAAAAACGCTTGAAGACATTCGTCAGTAAAGTTAAAAGGAGTATCCTTTTCAAACAAAGAACAAAGCGGTTTGGCAATCTTGGAGAAATCTTTAATAAATCTTCGATAAAATCCTGCTTGACCCAAGAAACTCCTCACTCCTTTTTACAGAAACTGGAGGTGGTAATGTTTTGATAACTTCAATTTTAGCACGATCGACCTCTATTTCTGCTATCGAAATTGTATGTCCCAAAACAATTCCCTCTTGAACAATGAAGTGGCATTTTTTCAAATTAAGCACAAGATCTTTTTCTTTAGATCTCACAAGGACTTTCTCAAGATTATTCAAACAATCATCAAAACTATCTCCAAACACCGAAAAATCATCCATAAAAACCTCCAAATATTTATCAATCATGTCCCAAAATATAGCCATCATGCACATCTGGAACGTGGCAGGTGCATTACATAAACCAAACAACATCCTTCTATAAGCAAAGGTGCAAACGGACAAGTAAAAGTTGTTTTGTGTTGATCAAGGGGATCCACACAAATCTGATTATAACCTGAATATCCGTCAAGGAAACAATAATACTCTCTCCCTGCGAGTTTGTCTAGCATCTGTCAATGAATGGCAGCGGGAAGTGATCTTTCTTGGTGGCTTTGTTGTGTCTTCGGTAGTCCATGCATACTCGCCACCCCACAACTGTTCCTGATGGTATGGCTTCACCTTGATCATTAAGGATGGTAGTAATACCTCCTTTCTTTGGAACACATTGCACTGGACTAACCCAATCACTGCTAGCAATCGGATAGATAATTCCTGTGTCTAACAACTTGATTACCTCCTTCCTTACCACTTCTTTCACAGCTGGCATGAGTCTTCTTTGTCTCTCTATAGATCGCCACCTTCGTTCTCAAGAATGATTTTGTGTTTGCAAACGGAAGGAATAATTCCCTTGATGTCGGCAATAGTCCATTTGATTGCTTCTTTGTTCGCGCAAAGTACATGAAGCAACTTCTCCTCTTGAGGACCTGAAAGGTTAGCAGAAATAATAACAGGCAAAGTTTTATTCGTACCTAAATATGCATAGCGTAGATGATCTGGAAGGGGTTTTTCTTCGAGAACAAGTGGACATATTATGGATGGTTGCTTTATAGGTTCGATGTCACCTGATTCTCGAAGTAGTTCACGTATATTTGATCCTAATGCAGCAACTTTGTCAGGGAGAATCTCGTTTTCCTCTTTTGATTCAAGTGATAAGGCCTCGTCAAGATCATCATCTAAGGTAGCTTCATTGAAGACTTCTTGTGTAATTTTTCCGATGACATCTATTTTGAAACATTCATCTTTCGCATTTGGTAACTTCATAGCCTTAAACACATTGAATCGTACCTGTTCGTCTTGTACCCTCATGATCAACTCACCATTCTCAACATCTATTACTGTACGCCCCGTGGCTAAGAATGGTCTACCCAAGATGATGGGGACATTCTTATCCGTGTCGTAGTCAAGAATAATAAAATCACAAGGAAAAATAAAAGTACCAGCTTTAACTAAAACATCTTCAATTTTACCTACCGGTCGGGAGAGGGAGCGATCTTCCATTTGTAATACCACAGAAGTGGGTACTACCTCTCCTATGAAAATCTTCTCGAACAGGGATCTTGGCATGAGATTGATACTCGCGCCTAAATCACACAACGCTTTCCCGGTCCAACTGTCTCCAATGCCAATGGGTATTGTAAAACTTCCGGGATCTTCTAGCTTCGGTGGTAACTTGTTTTGACAAATAGCACTACACTCCACGGGCAGTCCAATTGTTTCCCCAGTTTCTATACTTTGTTTGTTAGAGAGAATGTCCTTCATGAATTTTAGATATTTCGGCATTCTCTTGAGAACTTCTACAAACGGCATATTAATTTCTAACTTGCTCACCATGTCAACGAACTTCTTGAATTCCAGGTCATTGTCCTTTTTTCTGACATGTGAAGGGTATGGTGGTGCAGGGCGTGTATTAAGTTCCACTGAGCTTTTCTTCTTTTCAGGTGGTTTGGCTTGGATACCCTCAGGTTCAACTACCTCTTCTACTATATCTTCTGTTGTTTCTTCTCCCCCTTTTCTGGAATAGGGATTGGTTCTGGTTCTCTTCTAGGTGGAGGTAGTTGTTTTTAAGTTCGCAATTCAACTGCATGACAAGCATCATCTCGAGGAGCAATAGTATCACTTGGGATTTTCCCTTTTGGCCTGTTTTGCAATGTACTCGCCATATGTGATAGAGTATGCTCAAGTTTTTTTTATCACCTTTTGCTGGGCTTGAATTTTTTGTTGGCTAATACTCATATTTTCTTCAATATCTTGCATTATTTTAGCCATACTCGAATTCAAGCTCATGGTTTTTTTTTTCTTTGCTAGTTGCAGTGACTGTTTTGGTGGTTCTTGATAAGCAATTTCAATAATGGGCGGTTTTTGATGTATAGGTTGTGGTGGATAGTAGGATTGAGGTTGGGGTTGATGATAAGTTTCTTGATTTCTGACCCAACTTCTCTATTGTGGAGGGTGTTGATAACTAGCATAACTTTCTTGAGGATAATCATAACCATTAGAATAATAGTTATTTTAAGGAGATATATTGGAAGATGAAGCTGGATTATTCATTACACTTTTCCCACATATGATTTCTTGATCCACAACCTGGACACGAAGGTATAGTATGCACTAGATTCACCTGAGAAATTGTTCGAGCTTGTTCTTGTAATTCTTCGAGTTGTTGGCTCAACTCCTTGAGGTTCAAAGATTCTGAAGTGTCTTCTTTTTCTTTTGGTTCTCTTGGCCAACTTCTCTCGTTCTCAAGAATTCACTCTATACAAAGTTCAGCTTCTTCAGGATCTAGTAACACAAACCTTTGTTTCCTAACGAATCTGCTCTTTCCCTTGACTTGTCATTGAGTCCTCCGTAGAACAGGGTTAAATAATATTCCAGCGATGATTTATGGTATGGACATCTCGCCTTCTTTTCATTAAATTTTAACCATGCGTCACCCAAACTTTCTCCGTCTTCCTACATAAACTGTTCAAGCTCCAACATATCTTTTAATCGTCTACTAACCGGATAGAAGCAGTCTGGGAATCTTGCTTGAAGCTTATCCCAATATGGAATGACATGAGGGTATTGGGTATCATACCAATTGCTTGCACCTCCGGTAAAGAAGAATTGGAACATCACGTAATATGTCTGCTCCTTAGTAACTCCTCTTACGATATAAGCATCACAAATTTGCATGAATTTCTAAATATATCGGATCGGATCTTGTTGTGAAGCACCGCTAAATAGACCATGATTTGCAAACTGCGCTAACATCCCTGGATCTGGCCTAAATTTAGTGGCTTGGATTTCTGGAGTGCGAATTCCGCGTGGTTGCACTCTAAACGTGACGGGTAATTCAAGTCTCCTTGGATTCTCCATCTGTAACTATCTATAAAACAAAAACTAAAAAGACAAAAGCGTAAAATAGAACTAACTGAAATAAAAGCACAAGATATATGCCCAAGGACTAAGGATGTAGTCCCCGGCAGCGGCGCCAAAAACTTGGTGGAGCCTAGGGTGTGATAAAAATAGAATATAAATAAGTGTAATAAATCACCCTAGTCTAGCACGGTTTTCCAAGTATACAAATCGTATGCAAGTTTTAATAAGTAAGTAAGATTCGTTCCGCAGAGACTACGAAGGTTAGAGGAATCTTATGCAATAATCAAGTGCAAATATTAAAAGCTAGAACAAATAAAACGTAGAAAAAGTAAAGACAAAATATTTTTATTTGATTTTCAATTAACTAAATTAAACTAATAAAGTAAAGACAGAAATTTAAATGCAAGAGAAGAAGTTAGTATGAGAGTTTAGCTTTAGTCAATAGCATGTAATCCCCACTAGTTTTGCCGTTCTAGACATGTAAGGGTGAATTATGTAGTATTTCAGTAATCGGTTCCAATTGCGCTAGGTAGTTTTAAATAGGGTTTACCTGTGTCAATAAGGAGTCCTAAGCAAACTGTTCCTGCAAATGGTAAAATAGCAATACACTAAACCATGGTGATTATCTAGTTAGCTTGATTTGTCAGATCTAAACCGTACACTAGACGTTATGTGCTAAACATGTAATTAAACACCGTTGTCAATGGTGACCTAACTACTAGATGATAATTCTATATGGTCGCGATCCACAAGAACACATAATATAAATCCAAACACATAAACAGAGAATAAAAACTACAATTCAATTTAAAACATAGAATTCCCAAATTAAATAGATGTCAACCAAACCTAGGCTTCATACATATATGCTAAAACTCAAGCTAATAGAAATTTAGTTCATACTAATGGAAGAAAAGAAAGAAATTACAAATTCAAAGGTTGAAGATGACATTATTGATGAACAACTCCTTTCACACTTCTTTTCTTGTGTTGTAAGCTTCCTCTTGGCTTAAGGTTTAACCAAGGATGATTTTCTAATGTTAAGAGGCTGTATTTATAGTGCATAGGTTGACCTAATTCGTTTTCTTGAAGGAGAAGGTAAGTAGTGGACTCCTAGCCCAACTCAAATTCGTAGCCCAAAAATATGCAATCAGCCCCGTTTTGTTTTGGTCCTAGAAGCTTTAATACTCATCCGTTTGATGCATATGAGTAGTCGAAACTCATAGTCTCGGAAAGATCTTTAAATTTGCTCTTGACCATTTCTTCAGATTCCTCACCGATTTTAAGATATAAGCTGATTTATGGTCGTAGGTGCAGAAATTCAGATTTAAGGCAGCTTTTCCTTTTCCATATTTTTAGCTTTTACTTCCTTATCTTCAATTTCTATGTTTATCTTCTTTCCTTTAGCTCTTTGAATCAACTTTGATTCTAATTAATTACCATATATCTCTAAAGCTTCACACTAAATAAATAATTAAACCCAATATGCTCTAAAAATTATAATTCATCAATTCAAGATCTAAAATAGGAAAGTTTAGTAAATGATGTGAATATAAACCTATAAACTAATAAATATACCTAAAATGATGTCTCGGAAATAGATTTTATTTTCACAAATGAGGAGACATCACAAATATAAATAGAGAATGACATATCTTGTCTCATTTCGTTTTACATAAATGCATTTGTCACATTCATTGATATTGAAATCATTTGAGATCATGAATCTATCAAATTTATCGTGCCATTTCTTCGGTGCATGTCTTAAACGATATAATTATTTAACCATCTTACATATTTGCTTCTCCTTACCTCGAATTACAAAACCCTCAGGTTTTTCCATATATATCTCTTCATTTAATTCTCCATCTAGGAAAGTTGTTTTTACATCCATTTGATGAATTTAAGACTTGTATATTGAAGCTATAGCGATTAAAATTCGAATGGATGGTATTCTCATGACTGGAGAATAAGTATCAAAATAGTAAAGTCCTTCTTTTTTACTATAACCTTTTACAACAAGGCGAGCCTTGTATTTTTCAATATGCCCATCTTTCTTTAGTTTCTTCTTGAATATCCATTTGCATCCGAGTGGTTTATTCACAGGAGAGAGATCCACTAGTTCCCATGTATGGTTTTGCATAATGGAATCTGTCTCGCTATTTACCGTATCTATCTAGTATGGGGCATCAGAGTTGGACATAGCCTCCTTGAATGTTCTCGGTTCAAGATCTAGTATGTAAGATAGAAGTCAGGACCAAAAGACGTAGATGGTCTCATCCGCTTACTTCTTCTAGGATCTCTTTCATTTGGCAATGATTCTTGATCTTGCTTTTCGGTTGGCAATGATTCTAGATCTTGCTCTTCTTAAATTGCATCATGTGTTATTTTCAATAAACCAGATTCTAGTGTGGTCTTGTACGGAATGTTGTTTCAAATAAATGTGTATTTCTTGATTCAGTCACCGTATTGACGTCAATGTCAACATGACAAGATTTGAGTACCAGTAATCTATATGCACCACTGTTGTGAGCATATCCAATTAAGACACTTCTTTGGTCCCATTTTGACCATTTTAGGAGTAGGAATTGATACCTTTGCCAAGTATCTCCACACTTTTATGTATTTGAAGGAATGTGGTTTTCCTTTACATAATTCGTAAGGAGTTTTATCTACCTTCTTGTGTGGTTCCTTGTTGAGGATGTGGTTTGCGGTGATCAACGCCTCTCTCCACAAGTTTTATGGTAACCCTGACTTAATCAACAAGTCATTCATAATTTCCTTCAATGTGTTGTTATTGTGTTTAGCAATATCGTTTTGTTGAGATGAGTAAGGGCCGTAGTTTGATGGATGATTTCATATTCAGCGTAAAATTCCTCAAAAGGAGACACGTATTCTCCTCCCCAATTTGTTCTAGATTCTTAATCTTTTAATTTTAGTTGATTCTCAACTTCAGTTTTGTATTGCATAAATGCTTATAAGGCATCATCCTTACTTCGAAGAAGTATATTTGACAATACCTTGTGCAATCATCAATGAAAGTTATGAAATACTATTTTGCAATCCTAGTTTGCACAAATATCAAGACACAAATGTCACAATGAATTAATTCTAACGGTACTGAAGTCCTTTCTAGGTTTTGGTTAATTAGACTCAACACATACTTCACATTCCTTTTAATAATTAAAGTTCACATTAGGTAATAATCCGACGTTTAAGAACTTATTTAATGAACCAAAATTAAGATGTCCTAATATATCGTGCCATAAATTAGGTGAGTCAAGGATATATTACTTTCTCGATTACATTTTTGGTAGAAACAGCGGTCATGACATTCATCTTAAAAAAACTGTCACATAGGCACCCTTTTCACACAAATATCCCACCTTTAATGAGAATAAATTTATCAGACTCAAATACTAGTTTGAAGCATTTCTTACTCAATAAGGAACCTGAAACTAGATTTCTTCTAATGTCAAGCACATGGAGAATATTATTGAGACTCAAATCTTTTCCATAAGTCATTGTTAGAATAAAGATTCCAGATCCTACTACTTTTTTTGTATATAAATTTCCAATACATAAAGTCTCTTCAATAGTTTCAACTTTATATGTCTTGACCATCGTTTACTCATAACGTACATGTCTGGTGGCCCCACATATAAATTTTTTCATAAGTGAAATTGTCCATGATATATTGTTACAGATTCAATCATATTTGGACATATTTCTTATCTTGGTAGACATCATTTCAATCACCACGGATTACACATTATTATAAATAATTCAAACAAATAAATTATTCAACCTTTCTCACTAAGAGACAACACAAAAAAAACTAAGTTTGAAGTTTTTTCAACGTACACAAAAATTAATTCTTTTGTACGACAAAATGACTGAATTAATTTTAATTTCCCAAATTTTTATATTTTTGTTAGTCCGCCAAGTATTTATATTCTTGTTGTAGAGGATCGATAAAATTACATAGATAAATAAACTCACGTAAAAGAGAATCTCTTTCAATTAAAAAAAAATTTAAGCAAAATTCTTTCAAACCACAATGTTCGATAAGTATGCAGATATTAGCAAAATTAATATTAGTTATTAAAAACACACCAATATTACAACATAAAATTAAATGTTTTCACTTTGTTTAGTATTTTTCCCCATATCCGGTATGAGGTAGAAATATGACGTTAGTAAGCGAGAAATTTTCTAGTATGTATACACAAAACTAGAAATCAGAATAAAAGAAAAGAAAATAGAATGTAATATTATTGTTTTGTATACACAAGCCAAGAAATTTCGTAAAAGTAAAGTTAATAAAATATAAAAAGAAACGTTTTTTTGGTTTATACAACGTGAATCATAAATACCTTAAATTGTTATGTTTTATTTGAATAAACCAGTAAGAAATATAAAAACTAATGCAGAAATACAATAAAAGTAAATAAATAAATAACTTTACTTGTCGAGAATCGGATTGCATCCGATGTCTTTAAGGTATTTAGGCCACGTACCAGTGTCTTACGCTTGTTGATTTAAACCTTCAGGATACAACAGAAAAAACTATTCAAAAGAAACTGACAGACGAATCCTTAGGAACGACAAACTTAAAAATGTTGCTTCTTTCTATCTCTCTATTATAATTTTAATTTTTAATGCTTTGAAAAATTAAATGAAGAAAATCGTTGACTTGGCCATCGATTTATAGAAGATGAAGAGGTTGCTTGGCAAAGAGTTGTGATCGAAGATACGGTGTATTAAGTAAAAGATACAACGTTTACTAGTTAACATAAAGCTTTGCAGGTCCAAGATGGTATGAGGCCAAGGCTCAAAAGCTGGATAAGCCTTTGTCACAGGTTCGAACGACACCATTATTAGTATTATTATAACTATTTTTACTTTTCTAGATAATTAAAATAAATTATAAAAAAATAACATACATTATTTATTTTTTTCTTTTAATTTCCTCACATTACATAACTCAATTTCTCATTCAGTTTCAAATGATTTTAAACAAGGAAATATATTACGTCAATATTTACAACTTGAATAAACGTATCAATATTTGTATCATTTCTTTAAATCGAGTCACCGATTATTATAGTAAACATGGTCATCACTCGAGTAAAATCCCAATTGACCAACAAGTTTATTATTGGTATTCCATAACTATCCTAATATTTTGAAAGATTCTTCCTCATACTCTAGTTTTAATACATATAGATCTTAGTATGATGTGATTTTGTTAGTTCCTCCAAATAGTTTCCTTAAATTATGCACCATATTTTTAACCGTAGAAAATGGTTGGGGTATATTTAAAAACAAGCCCACCTGATGTCTCCTCATTTGTGATAGATTTATGTTAAGATGAGACATCATTTTTAGTGTTTTAGAAGTCAATAATGTCGATTTTCTTGAGTTTTAGTGCACTTTCCTATTTTGAGTCTTGATTTGGTGAATTATTATTTTTCGAGCATATTAGGTTTAATGGTTTATTTTAGTGTGATACTTTAAAGATAATTATGGAGATTAATTAGAGTCCTAGTCAAAGACAACAACTTATGGAAAGAGATTTGCATGGTAATGGGAGATAAGGAAACAAAAGCTAAAAAGATGGAAAAGGAAAAGCTGCCTAATCATGGATTCTGCAGTACACGCCTAAAGATGTGCTATTCTACCCAAGAAATAGGCCGATTTTGGTAATTTCCTTTCATAGGGACTGATATAATTCTGTTGCGATTCTTTTGGTATCTTATGGAGCTCAAACCGACCAATAACGAAGAAGATATGCTCAAAACGGTCCAGCAGTGTTTATCTTTATTTCCATACGAATTTGAGTTGGGCTAGAAGCCCAATACCTTACCTCTTCCTCAAAAAAACGAATTAGGTCTTCTAAACACCTATAAATACACCCTTATATCACTTGTAAAACCACCCTAGTAATCCTTGCCTCATAGTAATTAGTTCTTAAGGTTTTATTCTTCCAGTTTATTGTAGAGAGCAAGATGATGTCTTTTGTAATTTCTTTTAGTTTATTTCCTTCTGGTATGAACTAAACCTCCCATAGCTTGGGTTTTGCATATGTATAAACTATGAATTCTAATTCTTCTATCTAAGTTTCTTTGGGAATTATATGTTTTAATCTGATATTAGCTACTTACTTTATATTTGTTTATGTGTTTAGATTTATTGTCTTTCCTAGAACTGATCACGTTAGGATTGTTTTAATAGTAGTTAGATGGTCTCCTTGACAGGGTGTTTAACTATTGAACCACCACATAATGTCTAGTGTCGATATTAGTTTTGACAAAACATGATTCTAACTAGATAGTCATTAGGGTTTGTTTTAACCACCATATCACCAAGATTGCATTATTTGCTTAGGGCCTTAGTAGCGTTTGATAACCCTATTTGAAATCACTTCTTGGTTGTGCCGTAGCCCCCTTAGTCGCTCTCAAGGTCTAAGGTATGGGAATTTAGAATCCTGACTAAGTATACCAAGAGCTAATATTCTCCCTTATGAACTAGATCTATTGATAGAATTAGAAGGATTAGTGCATACTAGCAAAACCTAAGCTATACTTCTCATCTCATATTCTTAATCTTTTATTTTATTGTCTTTTAATTTCTTAGTTTACTTCTTAAATTCGAAATCTATTTGCTTTTATTTCTGTCTTTTAATTATTTACTTTTACTCGTTATTCCTACCCACGTGATTAACACACTTAAGTCCCTGAGAACGAACTCAACTTACTAACTAAAACTTGCATACGTCCTGTAATACTTGAAGTACTGTGCCTGTCTAGGGTGAGAGTGCGTAGTTTCTTGGCTTATTTTAATCTTATTTTTATCACACCCTAGGCGACACCAAGTTTTTGGCGCCGCTGCCGAGGACTTGTGTCTTGTTAGCGTGTGGGTTATCTTTTTCGAGTATTAGTTTTTAATTAGTTTTTACTTTTCAGTTTTTAGTTTTTATTTTTCCGGATTTACGCTTGTGGTTTGCTTTACTCTTTTTCAGGTTTCACAGTGTTTAATTCTTGGCCTCCGTTACCGGGGCCTGAGAGGAGCTTTAGACCTTACAACAAACGAGTTCGTGAGGAAAGAGCCTTAAGAAGATCAATGGCAGCCCAACTAAATCCACCACTTGGAGGGGTTCAACAAGATCCTCCCCTTGGTGCTCAAGATCCACCACTTGGTGGACAAGAAGGACAACAACTACCAGTAGGAGGAGGTAATGGGCAAAATAACGTTAATAATCAACAGAATCAAGCACAGCAAGATCTCCCTGGTCTTCATGTGCCGTTTCATGTTCAACCAATCGGTTACCACCCTCCAGAGATCCCAAATATCAAATTTAGACCCGATCTGGGTATGCTCAGTCAATTTCAAAGTTTTGGACTCTACACTGGTATAGCAATACAAGATCCGGTAAAAGCGATTCAGAAGTTCATGCAGATTTGTGATGCCTACATTACTCCGGGCATTACACGCGAGCAACTGTATTGTCATATGTTTTTAGTTTTTTTTGACCGGTAGAGCTAGCGATTGGCTAGAAATACAACCACATGGAACCATTCATTCTTGTAGAGAACTTCAAGCTGCGTTCTTTAACCGTTTTTATCCGAAGAGCATGAGATTAAAAGATCAAACAGAGCTTGCAAGATTTTGCCAAGAAGATGGAGAAACAGTAGGAGAAGCATGGACAAGATTTCAACAAAAATTAGCTAGATGTCTTCTCCATGGTTATACCCCTGCTCTACAACTCGCTATATTTTATGAAGGACTTAATGATAAAGGTAGAGAAAAGGTGGATAACATTGGAAAGGGTAATTTTGTGTCCATGAATCACAATGAAGCTTCCGACGTGTTAGAGAATATTATGGAACAAGAAAGAAGTTGGCCTTCAACGCGAGCTTCTGTAGCAAAGACCCGAGGAACGCTTCGTTTAGATGCAGATCCTGCGAACTCAGCTCAGATATCCGCTTTAGAAAATCAAATCAAAGAGCTGAAAATAGCAATGGAAAAGAATTTAGCCGCTGCAAACGTAGTACAAGAAGGACAAGGTTGCCAACAATGTGGGGTTAACGATCATACATGGGAAGAGTGCGAATCAAATCCACAATCTGTTTACTTTATATCCAATCGCGGAGGTTATCAATGGGGTAACCGAAACCATCCGGGTATGCAGTATTCAAATCCACAAGGGGCCGCTAATCCTGGTCATTATCAACCGCGACCCCAGAACTACTCTTTCCAACAAAGAGGTCAGGACCAAAATCAACATCAGAATAGACCTTCTCCCCCTCAGCAACCTGCTCAAGATGCCTATACCGATTCATTAGATCAGAAAGCTTTACCTCAGTATCCTCAAGAAGGATCTATGAACAATCAACAGATAGCACAAGATCTAGACCGTTTGACCACGACTATAAACGCTCAAGACGAGAAGGTCCGAGGACACGACGCCATACTTCAAATGTTAGGTACTCAAGAAAAACAATTAAACGAAGTTTTAACAAATTTGGTAGAACAAAAGGAAGTAAAGGCGATCGAAGGAGGTGAAAACAATGTTGGGTTTGAAGCTTGCAAGGCTATATGCCTTGAAATTGAAGAAGCAAAAGAGGAAGTACCGCATGCTGCCGTTAGTGTCGTGGAAGTTCCGAGTACCGAAGAAGAACCAACCAAGTCTAGCCCCATGGAATCTGACTGTTCTGAAGTTTATGTGGAGGACGATCAAGAGAAAACCAAATTTATACAACTACTGAGGAAGATGCAAGAGTAAATTCGATCGGTGGTGGATTATGCAGCTGAGCTGGCTAAAGAGAAAGAGGAAGATGCCTCAAAGGAGGAATCGAAAGATGAAGTTGCACCTGATGTGCATGAAGAGAAAGAAGAAGAGAAGGTGGAATCGCCACCTATTGTTCAACCAGTGTCATCAACTATTCTTGATACAAATCCTAAAAATGACACTGTACTCCAGACATTTGTAGAGGCGTACCAACCTGAAAATATCAACGCCCAAATGCTTGAGATTGCAAAGAGAGGACTTACACCGCAACAAGTGTTTACGCAACTTATTCCTGAGAAAGAAGCGAGTGTAGAGATCCCGAGAGAGAACCTGAGGGTTTCAAGAAGAAGTGAAAGAGAGCTACCACCAAAGGTTAAAGATCCGGGAAGTTTCAACCTTCCTATTCAATTACATGGTATGCTCAAGGTGAAAGCGATGTACGATGTGGGTTCTGGTGTGAATCTTATGCCTAAGTCCGTGTTCGAGAGACTTGGACTTCAGAAATTAGAGAAAACTCCAGTGAAGTTGCAGTTCGCTGACAACTCAGTTTGAAGGACATGGGGAACAGTGGAGGACGTCTTAGTCCGTCCAGGTAATATCGCCATCCCTACTGACTTTGTTATTCTTGAGTTTGATGCAGATAAGCAGGTTCCAATCATACTTGGACGGCCTTTCATGATCACAAGTCAAAGTGTCATCAACTTCCAAGAAGGGACCATCACCCTTCATGCAAAGAATGTATCCGAGACCTTCTATGTCTTGGGTAAGAATCCAAGGAAGTTAGATCTTACCGTTCCTGTCATCCACAGCCTTTCACATCACAAAGTCCCTCCTGAGAAGATCCACTTAAAGCCTGTGGATACTGAGCCAAACATTGAGTTTGGGGTTGGCCATGAAGTTCTATGGAAAGCTCACAAACGCGAGAATAGGCCACGAAGTTTCAAAGACTCGTGGATGGGACCATTCATTGTCACTAAGGTTATTTCAGCCAAGGTGATAGAAATTCGCCCCAAAACTTGGGTCAAGCGCAGATTAGTTGACGTTCATAGCCTTACTCGTTGTTGGGGAGGCTATATTCGCAAATCTTGACAGAGGTAACACGTCTAACTTTGAAAGACGTTAAACAAAAGTGCTGTACGGGAGACAACCCGTAGTTTTTAATTTTTATGTCTTTAATTTATGTTTAGTTTAGTTTTTTTTAGTTGATAATGCATATTTGAGAAAGGTATTAGTGTTTTTGGTGTGTAGGAATTGAGAAATCGAGTTAGGGACGCGAGGAAATTTTTTCGGAGCGAAGGAATAACCCCCGCGGACTACCCCTAGTCCGCAGGTATGCACCGCAGTGAAGAAACCCGTACCACGGGTGGAGCCACGGGTCTTATCCAGAACCGAGAAAAAGTTGACCCGCGGACTACCCCCTGCACCGTGCCATGGTCCGTAGGGCAAAAACGCATGCCACGGGGTAGATCCACGTGTATTTTGACGGAGAACACATCAGAAGGCGCGGGGTACCCTCCGGTGTACCGCACCATGGTCCGCAGAGCAAAAACACGTGCCATGGGGTTGTACCACGGGTATTATCCAGTGGGTAAAAAAATTCGACCATCAGATGTCGCGGTGTACCGCGCGGTACACCTCATGGTCCGCACCATGGTCCGCACGAGCCGCCAGAGAGAGAAAAGAAAGGGTTTCAAGTTATAAAAGAGGTATTGAGCTCATTAATCCGAATTTATTAAACCTAAAGCCTCTTTCTCTTTTTCCAAAACTCTCCTAACTCCATTGAAGCTCATCAAAACCTTCGCCTATCAAAAAAACACTACCCAATCATCAAGAAAAACACAACAAACCTTTTCTCCACATCATTACAATAGAGAATCAAACACCCAATCATCACCAAATCCATTCAAATTGAAGAATCAAAAAGCCAAATTTTTCAAAATTCATCCTACAATTTCTTAAATCCAAGCCAACCCATTACAAATCCACCTCTCCCACATAGAGATTCATCACCAATTCACCTATCGTAGGCCAAATCAAGCTTGTCCAACCATTAATTCACGAGTTCAAATTTCAAGGGTTGCTAAAGCTTTGAGTTAGGGGTTAATTGAAGATGACTAATAGAACAACAATTTTAGCTAACAAGAGGGAGGTGAAGAGCAACAAGGGATCGGATTTAAACAAGAAGAAATCAATTGACAAAGGTTCTAGTTCTAAATCAAAGGGTAAAGATAAAGTTGAAAGGAGTGGAATACCTTTGTTTGATCGTAATGGTAAAAAGCTTTACTTTTATGCAAAGGAGAAAACACAGCCTTCACAAGGTCCCATACCCATAAGGAAAGAGGATACTTCAAGGGCCCTGAAGATTTCTGCAGAGAAACAATTGAAAGAACTACCTTTTGCTTATGAGAAAGTATTCAAGGAAGGAGTTGGTGAAAGAGAATATAAGAGATTATTAGAGCTTGGTGAGAAATTGGGTTGGTCTACGTTCATGGTAAAACGTTCTGAACTATGTCATGAGTTAGTTTTGGAATTCTATTCAGGCCTCTTTAGCCGAGATAGTAAAGGTGGTGTTCCGATTAGAGGAAAGTTAGTTCCTTTCACAGTTGAGGAGATTAGGAACCACTTCAAGTTTAAGAAATTGAAAGGTTTTTGCAAATTTGAAGAAGCAGTTGCTAAACGAAAAATCTTTGATGAGGAATTACTTTTTAAGCATGTTTTAGACAAAGAGAAAGTGCAATCACATAAGGGAGAATTGAAGGCACCTTGGCCTTACAAATATCTTCAATCGGATGCTAGAATCTGGCACAATTTCCTTGTCCCTAATATCTTTGGGAACACACAAACTTTGGATGTGACTATGAAGTACGCTCTACTTTTGGACTGTATTTTGAGAGGAGAAGAAGTTGATGTGGCACAGTTGATCTATGAGGAGGTGATGCGATTCTCGGTCTCTCCTAAATCAGTTTATGATCACGTTCCTTGTGCGAGAAGCGAATGTTACGTTGGGTGAAGAAGAGAAACTCGAATTTAAAGGGAGTTATATTGATAATGCTTGGATCAAGGATATCTTTCGAAGAGCGAGTTCTACGCAAGTCTCGAAAGAAGAATAGGAGCAAAATTGGCAAGAGAAGATGGAGGAGTGTTTAACGAAATTCAAAGCCGCTCAAACTTCTTTAGTCAAAGATGTGGCACAAATCAACCCTAATCAAGTGCACATCATGAAACTCCTCGAGCAATTAACGAAAGGTCCAGCAATTCCAACCTTGGATATCAATGATGCGAGGCAATAGCCTCGAGAGTATGTTCTCTTTCTTCCTTACCATTTCTGTAAATGCTTTTATCTGCTAATTTTAATTTCTGTTTTTCGAGCCTTTTTCGAGTCGTGGGGACACGGCTCATTTTTGAGTTTAGGGTGTGGGAATTCGTTGTCTCTCATCTCCATTTTTCTGTTTTTAGGTAGAAATTAAAATTTTTGATACATGGGAATTAGATGTAGAGTGTGTTTAATAGCTTGAAAGCATAAGCTCAGGGAATTAATGATAGTGAGTGATATATTTATGAGCTATGTATTTGTATGCTTTGAGTATTTGCAGGAAAACACACATTGATAGTAAAGAAAAGATTAGTGAGCAATGCGATAGAAAGTATGTTCGATCTCAGGGAACCTTGAGAAGTGTGTAGGCCGTGAGATCCAAGCTAGTTGAAAAACTATTTGATGAAAGTGTTAAAGGTAAGAAAATAACGAAATTACATAGTGTAGAAAATGATCAAGGCGGTTCTTTCATATTTGAAGCCTTTGAAGCCTTTTTATACCTTCTCACCTTGTGATTTTTGATTTTATATGCTATATCCTTCTCAGCCCCTTCTAGCCTTTCTAAAGCCTTTTATTGAAACACATTATAAGCCATATCCTTTAGATTATAGGACTTTTCCATATGAACCGCACTTGAATCGCGATGCATAGACAGTTGTTTTAGAGCTTGAGTTTGGGGTGGTGGATCCACCATTATGGGAATTGTTATTTTGTTGGGATTTTTGAGCTTATTAATTGTGCTTTGTGCTTTATATTGATGATGTTTCACAGATTTTTAAAACCCTTTGCTGGGGTAATAGTGAATGAAAAAGAAGCTACGAGCTAATTTGCCAACAAGGGCATTAAAAGAAAAATATATGGGAAATTAGCGTGATATCTCAACATTAAAAGAGAGTCATAGCTTAAAAAATTGAATCAAAAAGAAAGAAAATATATATATTCGGACCAGCAAAGTGGATTTTTATGTGAACATCTTAAGCTTTAATTGGGTTATTGGGGATGCTAAATTGTGCATCAAAGAATTCATTGGGTTGAGTGAGAAACGTTTTATGAGAGTAACTCAAGCTCTAGGGCGATTCGTTGATGGCTAGTGAGGAGAGAGCCAAAAGCTCACTCCAAATTATCAAAATATACTATCATACCGTCCCTAAGCCTACATTACAACCTTAAAGACCTTGTGATTCTTTGGTATGTAATTGAGAAGTGATTGAGCCGTTAGAGATTAGTTGAGTGGATCTTTGAATACTAGTGAGGTTTGATGAACAATCTATAGCTCTCTTGGGGAACTGAGTAAAGTCCCAATCCTTCTTACATTGCGAAACTAATCTGATCTTGAATTCAAGCCGTGTTAACTGTGGATATAAAAAATGTACAGGTATGTAGTTTATAAATATTATTGCATGAAATTTTCTGAGTTGTGTGTTTTAGGTTTATTCTATATATTCTGCTATGCTTTTTCTCTTGTGTTGAGAATTTTACAAGTGTGTATTTATAGACTTCCCTTTGTTTTTATCTTTATTGTATCGGGACGATACAACTTTGAGTTGGGGGTCTTGATATCTCCTCATTTGTGATAGATTTATGTTAAGATGAGACATCATTTTTAGTGTTTTAGAAGTCAATAATGTCGATTTTCTTGAGTTTTAGTGCACTTTCCTATTTTGAGTCTTGATTTGTTGAATTATTATTTTTCGAGCATATTGGGTTTAATTGTTTATTTTAGTGTGAAGCTTTAAAGATAATTATGGAGATTAAGTAGAGTCCTAGTCAAAGACAACAACTTATGAAAAAAGATTTGCATGGTAATGGGAGATAAGGAAACAAAAGCTAAAAAGATGGAAAAGGAAAAACTGCCTAATCTAGGATTCTGCAGTACACGCCTAAAGATGTGCTATTCTACCCAAGAAATAGGCCGATTTTGGTAATTTTCTTTCATAGGGACATAGATAATTCAGTTGCGATTCTTTTGGTATCTTATGTAGCTCAAACCGACCAATAACGAAGAAGATATGCTCAAAACGGTCCAGCAGTATTTATCTTTATTTCCATACGAATTTGAGTTGGGCTAGAAGTCCAATACCTTACCTCTTCCTCAAGAAAACGAATTAGGTCTTCTAAACACCTATAAATACACCCTTATATCACTTGTAAAACCACCCTAAGAATCCTTGCCTCATAGTAATTAGTTCTTAAGGTTTTATTCTTCCAGTTTATTGTAGAGAGCAAGATGATGTCTTTTGTAATTTTTTTTAGTTTATTTCCTTCAGGTATGAACTAAACCTCCCATAGCTTGGGTTTTGCATATGTATAAACTATGAATTCTAATTCTTCTATCTAAGTTTCTTTGGGAATTATATGTTTTAATCTGATATTAGCTACTTACTTTATATTTGTTTATGTGTTTAGATTTATTGTCTTTCCTAGAACTGATCACGTTAGGATTGTTTTAATAGTAGTTAGATGGTCTCCTTGACAGGGTGTTTAACTATTGAACCACCACATAATGTCTAGTGTCGATATTAGTTCTGACAAAACATGATTCTAACTAGATAGTCATTAGGGTTTGTTCTAACCACCATATCACCAAGATTGCAGTATTTGCTTAGGGCCTTAGTAGCGTTTGATAACCCTATTTGAAATCACTTCTTGGTTGTGCCATAGCCCCCTTAGTCGCTCTCAAGGTCTAAGGTATGGGAATTTAGATTCCTGACTAAGTATACCAAGAGCTAATATTCTCCCTTATGAACTAGATCTATAGATAGAATTAGAAGGATTAGTGCATACTAGCAAAACCTAAGCTATACTTCTCATCTCATATTCTTAATCTTTTATTTTATTTTGTTTTAATTTCTTAGTTTAATTCTTAAATTCGAAATCTATTTTCTTTTATTTTCTGTCTTTTAATTATTTACTTTTACGAGTTATTCCTACCCACGTGATTAACACACTTAAGTCCCTGAGAACGAACTCAACTTACTAACTAAAACTTGCATACGTCCTGTAAAACTTGCAGTACTGTGCGTGTCTAGGGTGAGAGTGCGTAGTTTCTTGGCTTATTTTAATCTTATTTTTATCGCACCCTAGGCGACACCACCACCACATTGTGTACCATGATTTACATCCCTCCTCAAGTATTACTTGGGATGGTTTGACAATATCGCTTCCATTTAGGATAGTTTTCTCAATAAAATCAAGTTTAAATCATACATCTTATGTTAGCATCAAATAGGGTAGTCCATTCCTTAGTTGGAGACACTACACTAGCATTAAAAACCTTAGGAGCATGTCTATCCCCATGCAACGTTGCGAAAGGCTTCTCTCTACATTGGATTGAATTCTTAGCGTGGGAAATTTATCTGAGTAGGGGTGCAACCTCATCCACATATGCATCATTTTCTTTGGATTGTGAAACATGGGTTTTGGCTGTTTGATAATCAATGTTCATTGTTATAAGAATGTTATTATGATATATGACTGGAGCTTAACTCTTGGTACAATTTTGAATATTTTTCATAATTTGCAAATGTAGATTTGTAGTACGTATTACATTGTTAGGCTCATTTGATTGTTTTCTAACCTTAATGTTTTGTTTTACCTTAGGTTGTACTAGATGAATATTTTGAAGAAGTAAAATAGAAGAGAAGATACAAAGGTTTAGATGTCAAAAGTTAAACTAGAAAAGAAGAAGGATGATAACAACACCCAAACTATCTAGAGGTTTGCAAGTTAGTAATGCTAACGTGCACCTAGATATGGTAATTATTGTAGAGAGTGATATAGTGTATTGGAGTTTTTTTAAATGATAATATATATGGCCTAAATTTGATATAGTTATGGCCTAGATTAGAAACTATTAATGAAATGCCTAAAATATCCTCTATTACAAACAAAGTTTGTTAAATTAACATAATGGGGATGTGAGTTAACGTGTAGTCCAAAAATTGGATTTTAAGAATTATTGGCGTAAATTTGAATTTAGGATATATGTAAGGGCCTAAAAGTTGAATAATATCTTATTTATAACACTTATATATATATATATATATATATATATATATATATATATATATATGACGTTGCGGTACTACAAAACCTAGCCACCACTATACAAATCATTTGTTTATTGACCGCCCTCTACCCTCACTTCTCATACTATATCTGCCTCCATGTTTGCAACTATATACTATTACCATTTTATAAATGATATTACTATAAAAAATGTAATATTATTTATAATATTTGTGACACATCAATGTTCTTGTTGGAGATTTAGAAGAGTTGTGGTCCAAAAGCGACTACTATTTTACAGAGGTAAAAAAATCATAAGTAATTGATTTTTTATTGTAAACAAACTATAATCATTAATATAAATGTGTGTTGTTGTTTGCTTTTCTAAGACAAATAATTATGAATTGTTTATTTATTTTTTAATGTGCAATACTACGTTTTATCTGTTTAGTCAATCTTTTCAAATTTAATTTTCTCAAGAAAATATTATATGTTATTTTATGGTTATCTTACATGTATATAAATAGCGCTTTTATGAGTAAAATTAATGTTGATATTAGTGTCTGGTTCCTATATAACTATCATAATCTACACTCATTACAATTGGAGACTTCTAATTCTATAAATACAAAATGGTACAATTTAATTTTTATTCTAGTTTATTCTTTTAGTATTTTAATGTTTCAAATTTATTTAAACGAGTAATATTTACTAAAGTATGCAAATGAGGCAATAAATTTATATGTTATCTAAATATGTGATGTATATTATGTGATGACACTCGATTAATTACGTTGCAAGATTAATTTGAATTCGTTGTATACATATTGGGCTAACTTGAAAATTTAATAGAAAGTTATGCATGTGCACCCTCGTGTATATAATCTTATATAATTGACTATTATTTGTAGCAGAGATAGAAATTTATAAATATTATAGTACTATCATTAATTTTAATTTTGTTGTGAGTATACTTTATTTTTTTAAATCCTATTATTGCAATTCAATTATTCATGATTAATTATTTTATATACATAAGAAATAGAACAAAAGAAACCAATTATTTGTTTTATCTTGACAGATTTATGTGTAAAAGACATAATTATGTTTCGATCAAGATCAAGATCGGTGTCCATGACATTATAAAAATAGATTCCTTGCAATCAACATGGTAAGACACTATATTTATTGTTTTTTATAATATATATATATATATATATATATATATATGTGTGTGTGAAAAATAAATGACCACCACTACAAAACATAAGAACGTAGACACACATACAAAAATAAAAACACGTGTTTTTTTCTTTTTAATTAAAATAAAACAACAAAAATTAATTACAACTTAATTAGATTATAAAAGCTTATTCTCCAACGATTAATTTTGCCTAATTATATTTATGAATCGAGTAGTTTTTACACTACAAGACCATTGTATACATGTATACACACCAGAGGTAGATTAATGTTGTTAGAAATGGGGGATAAATTCCTCCTAACCTTTAAATTTTTTTATTATATGTGAAATATTTGTTTGGAAAAAATAATAACCCGATCATTGTTTCTAGTTTCACTAGGGGTCGATCTCCACATATAAATCAATTGAACCAAACACTCTACTAATAGCGATCCCTCATATATTGTTATTAACTCTTCCATCATTAGAAATGTATTCCTCTTTAATAGTTTAATTTTACATATTCAAAATTACCCCCATTTTGAATTTTAGCCCCCCATCATCTCCTTCGTTTATGTCCAACATAACCCTCTCATCTTCATTCATCTTCAATCCATGAAATGTTAGATATATACTACCGAATTAATTTGATTCCTTATTTGGAATTATCCACCTTAAACATCACCCTATGCTCCAGCATACTATATCACCATATTTATGCACTTGTAATTTTTGGAAATTCATACTGATAAAGAGAAAATGGATTCATTCTTTGAGTCATATATAAACCAAGCTGTTTCACTTAAGTAAATTGAATATTTAACTTTGAAAACATGATATGGACTTTAACGTTACATTCCACCAAAATGACATATCAATTTTATAGACAATAGTACATTTCACTCCAATAGTTGTACACCACAATTTTTTCACTATTAAGAAAAGATAATGTAACTGAATAACAGTTTTTAAGGGACCGACATTAGTGAAATACTATTGGATCCTCAATTACTCTTTTGCATATTGGCCATTATAGGCAATATTTTTCTAAAGGCCCACATTTGTATCTTATCTTGTTGAAGACACCAAAGTTTCCATAACGTTCCCCTAATATACCATATTTAATTGTCCCTAATAAATCCGATCAACCATAAATATGGATTTTATCATAGGAATCCCATATGCTTCATGTTACCACGACAAGTAGCGCGATATATATTACTGAAGTGTAACATGTTTGTAATTTTGAGTATATTTTTAAATGAAATATTTGTTCGAGTCCCATCAATTCCCATAAACTAGCCTAAAGTGGGTAAATTTTTACCATTATCCTTAACCATGAAAGAAGACTTATGTATTCCATTCTCCAATAAACCTCTTAGTGGTCAAAACCTAAATGTGCCCTTTTCAGAGCTAATATCCATTAGAGTGCACCTTGATTACTTAGTGGGCTTGCCCAAGTTGTGCAGTGTATGCTTGACTGAATGGATGAGATGATAGAAATGTAGTTTGTTGAAACTCATTTTTTCATAATATTATGTGACCTAGTAAGTATGACCGAGAGTTGTGTGTATATATTATGTTCAATAATTGAATGGCGAGTCACATATAGTATATGAGTTGCAAAATATATTCATGCACTCGGTTATGGTATTCACTATATATTTATTCTGAATTTATAATTAATCCTACAAATTTTTAGTCAATGCAATTATGACATGGAATATGATGACCCTGTAAAGCAACACTTCATGAAAAGGTTCAATAAATTTATTTACTTATTAAATGGATTTTCTATCGGTCGTGTTTATGCCCTTAATATTTTTAATCAATGCCTTAAAACTTTTTGTTAAATATATTCAATAAGTAGCCACTTACATATTTTTATCTCCTCATTTAAGTTTGTGCCCATTATATTGTATTTTTTCTTAACAATTTTTCTCGTCAAATCACAAGCAGTCATGGAAGCTCAACAACCAATATTTAACTTGAACCCAGAAGTTAGAGAGTTCAACATTAGAGATGTTCGAACTCTGTTCTTTACCGTTTCCTATGATGGGTTTGTGTTAAAAAAATCAAATGATAACCTATTTCAACAGGTTAAAAAATGACTTTCTATTTGATATGATCTTTAATTATCAAAATATAATATCAATATTTCACTGACTAGGTACTACGGTGATTGAGTTGATTCTGTTGAATGTAAAGATCATCAGAAAATAGACCACTCAAAGCAGGGAAGATCATTTTTAATCAATCTTTCACAGCAACACAAGTTTTTAATGGAGATGAAACTGTTGAAATCAACATCATAGGGAAGACTATTGGATTTAAAAAATTTACTCCCCGCGAGTAATAGTAATGGCTAAAAATCACGTCTTCGGCTTTGATGTCATCAACAAGAATATGTTAGAAAACCGACCTTCTTATGAAAAGAACTATTAAGTCCTGAATCTCTCTTATGTATTGTTTTTATGAATGAATAAAAATGATATTTGTTCTCTTTGTCTCATTTTTTGTCAATTAAGTGTTTTATATTAAAAAAATATGTTTTGTTTCTTACATGAATAATGTTTAATTTAAATTATACCTTTTATAAATTAACAAATTGACGATTTTGAGAAACTCTGGTTAAAGTTTAAAGATATATATACTATTTAACTAAGTGAAATAAATCAAAAAATCATGGAGGTAACCAAATTTCACTCAAAATATTTAAGGTAAATTTGTTGTATGAATTTACTTAATAACGTATTAACCACATATATATATATATATATATATATATATATATATATATATATATATATATATATATATATATGCATTATAGTAGTTTATGTGTCACCATTTTGATGATTATATAATTATTACAAAATTTAATAGTTATATATTTTATAATAAAAATAACAAACTGTTAGGGTATACTTCAACTTGTCTTTTGGAAAAATTTATGAGTAATCAATACCATTTAGTTAGAACTAATTTGTAACAATTCATTTTGATTTTGAAATTACGAAATGTTATACTATTAAATTATTAATTTTTACCCGGAACAATTAGTTATATACAATTGATAGACCTATTCATTTTTATATATTTTGATAAGAAATACAATTGCTTAGAAAAAACTTGAGAAAATCCATATAATAAATGGAAACGAGCTAAATATTGAAATCATCATTGAAATTTTCTCAACAAAACCATTTTTATTTTAAAAACATTCTAATTATTTACAACCACTCCAAGTTGTAATGAATTATTTTTATTTGATATATTAAAGGTTTAGTCTGTAAGATGTAAGGAACAATTGATAAGAAGATGCATACGATAATAATTGATATTCAAGTAAATACTCCCTTTGTTTCAAAATATCTGTCCACTTCTATATTTGCTCATATTAAACAATATAATCATAACAGTCCCTATAACAAAAATGTCATTCATAAAGTGTCTTGATAACTTAATTTTTTTATAGAAACTAAATTAAAATATTATAGTAGGGGTGATAGTTGAAAAAATTTATAAAAAAATTTCTTGTTATCCTAAATGGACAAAACTTTTAAAACTCTATTTTTAGTAAATTGACAAACATTGTGAAACAGAGAAAGTATGTAATAGGTATATATATATATATATTGTATAAAATAATTTATATTTCTCAAATAAAGGAGAATTATGGCAATAAAATTAGGTATAATTTCTTTAATAGATGAGATTTTTTTTTAAATTTGAAACATGTTTGTTGTAATAGAAAATTATATTAGATTTAACCATAATTTATCATCTTCTGTAACACTTGGTAGGTACAAATATTTTATAATCTTTAAAAAATAATACAACGTGCTACTTTTATAGTACTGTATATCATAATAGTCCTGCAATCAAAGTAATGTTTAGCAATCTAAGCAATGAAATGTACTTTTATGAGTCATGTATAACATAATAGTCGTGTATTACAAGCAATGACTATCTTATTTAAGGAGAGACATTCCATAAAATATCTATACGATAAATTATATAGAAAATAAGTTTACTAATTAATGGATAAGGATAAGTTCTTTGTTTATATTTTAATTCATCTAATTATAACATAACAAATACTTTAACAAGATATTTTTCCCACATATGATATTATAGTAGTTATCATAACTAATGGAAGACTAACTCTGATAAAGAAAATACAATACACAGTTTTTCTCTCTCATGATAGAAAAGTTCTCTCTAGGTGGTTACAACTTTTAGTACACGTTAGCATTTGCTAACGTGTACATCCGGTTCTAACAAATAATCAAAGTCTTAAAACAGCAATTTACATCTTAGTTTTACAATTTCTGCTCTATACTTTCCTAAATTTCCTGTTTTTTCTTTGTGTTCTTCGTGTCTTCAAAATTTTCCTCCCCTCTAAAAGCGCTAACTATATCCTCCTTAGTTAGATCCGATGGCAAGGGGGAAAAACAAAACCCAATTGCCACTTCCTAAACCTGTGGTGGAACAACGAAATCTAAATGTCAATACTAGATCTGGGTTAGGTAAAATCACAAACACATACCAGTCACCTAGAATCTCAACGCCGTATTCTCAAACTAGGGTTGTGAGATCCCCTTCCGTGTTACAAATACCCTTAAGTACTAGATCTGAAGGTCAAGAGCAAAGTGAGGTCAAGCACAAAGTGAGGTCAATTTCCCTCCTCTTCCATCTCCTGGAGGGAAATCTGGACCTAAAATACATGTTATAAGTGAGATTGGTGAGGGGTCAGAAAAATCTCATCATTCCCCTCCAATTATTTTGAGTCCAGCCAGAGATCCAGAGCCTAGGGCAAATACCACGTGGATTTCACCAGCAAAAGCTTGGAGCTCCATGTTTGATGGTAAAATTAGAGATGAGGTTAAATTGGACTATAGTGCCCCTTAAATTATTAATGGCAGAATCCGGGTTACTCCAAATCCTCAAATCATTGAAAATGGATGTAAGAACTGGGCCAACTGCGTAGTGGGTCAATTTTTGGAGAGGCCTCAACCATTTCATATGGTTAAAAACATGGTTCTCAATCAATGGAAAGAATTTGGTAACATTAAAATATGCACATCTGAACAAGGATTATATATGTTCAAATTTGAAACTGAGGAAGCATGTTCAAAGGTCCTTGGTGAGCTTTGGCATGTCAATAATAGGCCTCTGTTACTCAGAAAATGGGCCCCAAATACTCATATTAAAAAATTTAAGTTGGATAAAGTTCCTGTGTGGGTCAAGTTAAGGAAAGTACCTGGAGAACTCTGGACTAAAGAGGGATTAAGTGTAGTGGCTAGTTCCTTGGCGAGGCCTATCCAGATGGATGAAATCACTAAGGAACAAACAAGGTTGAGCTATGCTACAGTGTGTGTTGAGATGGACCTCAATAAAGAACTAATTGAGGACTTTGATCTTGATATGGGCAATGGTACAATAGACACAGTAGAAGTAGAATACTCTTGGAAACCTGTTCTTTGCCAAAAATGTAAGAAGTTAGGTCATACAAAAAATTACTGTAGAAACACCAAGGAAATGTGGGTCCCTAAGGTAACAAAAATACCAGAAAGGACCTCTAACAATAATATAGCTGAAACTCAAGGCCCTCAATGGGTTACAGTTGCTTCAAAAAGAGGCAAGTCACCTACTAATGGAACTGAAGTGAACACTCTTACTAAAAACAGCTTTGATGTGTTGAATGAGGTCAACCTTGATGAAGTGGTAACAAATTTACTAAATGTGGATGAAGAGGTGATGGCTGAAAAGCCTCCTGACCCCCCATCTGTTTAATGATCATCACATGGAATGTGAGAGGTATGAATAAAAAGCTCAAGCAAGATGATTGCCTGAAGCAAGTTGTTAATAAAGATACTTGGGTTTTCAGTTTCCTGGAAACAAAAATCAAGTCTCATAAGTCAGATAAGGTATTAAAATCTACTTTTAATAAATGGAAAGTAGTTACTTATTATTCCAAACATGATCATGGGAGGATTTGGAGCTGTTGGAACCCCAATATAGTGGATGTTACTGTTATTGCTATGACTGATCAAGCTATTCTATTCAAGATCAAACACATAGTGTCCAACACAGAGTTTTATTATACCCCAGTGTATGCCATGAATGATGTTAATCTAAGACACATTCTTTGGCATACCCGGACGGGGGTTCGGAGAAATTAGAGTCTCTACTAGCACAATAATACCAGTTTAGCCCTTAAACAGAAGCATTAATTAGATAGATTTAGGCAAAACCCTTGCGAGACTCAAGTACCCTTCTCATCTTGCGTCCAATCTTATTTACTTGCATTATTTCTTTTTAGTTAAATAATTTAGTACCTTATTTTATTGCATCATTAATTCTTAGAAAAACCAAACAAAAATATTATCAATTTACTTTTCAATTAAGCAATTTATTCTACTAGTTGATTAATACTTGTGTTCTAACCATTCGTCTCTGCGAACTGAACCCGATTTATCGGAGTATTAGTTTGAAACACGTGCACTCACGGTCTGTGGATCATATTTCTTTATTGCATTATTTGATTATTATTATTATCCGTCTTAGCCTCTCTGACCCCTTTCTAAATCCTTTTATTTAACCACATTACAAGCCATACCCATTAGTTATAGGACTAATAAATACAACACGCATTCAAATAGCGAAACCTGAGACAAGTTGTTTTACATCTTGAGTTTAGGGTGGTGGGTTTCATTATTGGGAAACATTGATGAAGTGGGTACCTTTATCATTGATAGGAACACGTGGATGGTGGGTCCTGGGGTGTAATAAAATAATGCAATAAAGAAATAGGATCCAAAGGCCACAAGTGCACGTTTGTCCAAGTAATACTCCAATAAACCGGGTTTCGTTCGCATGGAAGGATAGTTATAACACAACTATTAATAAAATAGTCGGAATAATTGTAAAATAGCAAAAAAAATGGTAAGATTTTTGTTTGGTTTTCTTCTAAGAACTAAAGATACAATAAAATAAAGTACTAAATTATTTGACCGAAAAGAAATAATGTAAGTATATAAGGTTGGACGCAAGATGAGAAGGGTACTTGAGTAACACAAGGGTTTCACCTTAATCTATCTAATTAATGCTTCTGTTTAAGGGCTAAATTGGTATTTTTTTTTGTTAGTCGGGACTCTAATATCTCCTAACCCACGTCAGGGCAGACTTAGAAGCTATCATACGGTACTATAAACCCTGTCAGGGTGATTTTATCTACTTTCGAACGTTTTTGTCTCTTACCTCATTGGATGCATGGTTATACAAGTCTGCTAGAGTCATTGATGAATACTACACGCCTGTTACCATGGTTTGTAAATTAAAGCCCGTCAAGGTGATCACTTTGTTATTTAAGTGAATAGCCTAATTACTAAATCTTATGTTTGATTCATGACTTTAAAAATAATAATTGAAATTAAGATAATAGCCAACACAAAATACCTAATTTAAATTAAATAATTAAATCCCAAATTCAAAAACATAAATTAAAGAGATTAGGGTTCAACCCATATAGCGATTCTCAAGTACTAAATGAAATCAGCTCATGTTCAAAGTACTATTGGGTTGACTGTTGTTGGAAGAAAGGAATTCTTCCAACTCTAGCTTCTCCTCTGCCTTCTACTCTTGACTCTCTCTTCAATTTTAAGCATAGAATGAATTGTGTGTAAAAAGGAGGTCTAAAGGTCTATTTATAATAAAGTAGGAGGAATTGGCTTTTTACTTAATGAATATAATTACAATAATAAAAAGCCCAAATCCATCTCTTCAAATCCCGTAACTGGTCTACAACTGTTGGTAAAACGGTCGTAACTTTTGCGTCTCAACTCCAAATCACCTAATTCTAGTCCTTAAATCTTCCTAACTGGTGGGGCCTAGGGTGTGATAAAATAAGATATAATTAACGTGCAAATAACACCCTAAAGCTACACGGTTCTGCAAGTATACATATCGTATCCAAGTTTTTGATTAAGATTCGTTCCGCAGAGACTACGAAGGTTAGAGGAATCTTATGCAAATATCAAGTGTAAATAATTAAAGCTAGAAAAACTAAACACAAATAAAAGTAAAGACAAATAGATTTTTTTTGATTTTCTAATTAACTAAATTAAACTAATAATTAAAAGATAGAAAATAAATATGAAAGAGAAGTGATTTGAGAATATAGCTTAAGTTATTAGCATGTAATCCCCACTAGTTTTGCCGTTCTAAACATGTAAGGGTGAATTATGTAGTATTTCCCTAATCGGTCCCATTTCGCTATCGGTAGTTTCAAATAGGATTTACCTGTGTCAATAAGGCTTCCTAAGCAAACTTTTCCTATAATTGGTAAATAGTCACAAGAACTAAACCATAGTGATTATCTAGCTAGGTTGGGTTGTCAAATCAGACCTAAAACTAAACGTTATATGCTAAACATGCAATTAAACACCGTTGTCAATGGTGACCTAATTACTAGATGGTAATTCTAATGGCTGTAGTCCACAAGAAAACAGAATATAAATCCAAACACATAAACAGAGAATAAAAATTATAATTCTATTTAAAACATTAAATTCCCAAATTAGATAGATGTCAACTCAAAACTAGGGTTCATACATTAATGCTAAAACTCAAGCTAAAGAAAATTAGTTCATGAAAGAAAAGAAAGAAATTACAAAATTATAGGTAGAAGAAGACATTATTGATGAACAGCTCCTTCCAGACTTCTCTCTTGTGCTATCAGCTTCCTCTTGGCTTAAGGTTTCACCAATGATGATTTAAGAGTGTTAAGAGGTTGTATTTATAGTGTATAGGTTGACCTAATTCGTTTCTTGGAGATAACTCTAAGTAATAGACTCCTGGCCCAACTCAAATTCGTATGGAAATAAAGATAAACACTGCTGGACCGTTTTGAGCATATCTTCTTCGTTATTGGTCGATTTGAGCTCCATTAGATACCAAAAGAATCGTAACAGAATTATCTTTGACCCTCTTAAAGGAATCTTCCAAAATCAGCTTCCTTGTAGGACTAATCATCACTTCTTTAGGCGTGTGCTGCAGAAATTCAGATTAGGCAGCTTTTCCATTTCCATGTTTTTAGCCTTTGTTACCTTTATCTCCAATTTCCATGTAAATCTCTTTCGAAAAGTTGTAGTCTTTGACTTGGACTCTAATTAATCTCCATAATTATCATTAAAGCTTCACACTAAATAAACAATTAAACCCAATATGCTCTAAAAATATTATATCACTAAATCAAGACTCAAAATATGAAAGTGCACTAAACTAAGCTAAAATCAACCTATAAAATAATAAATAATCCTAAAATGATGTCTCAGAAGTATATTTTATTATCACAAATGAGGAGACATCAAGACCCCCAACTCAAAGTTGTATCGTCCCGATACAAAAAAAGTGAAGAACAGTAGGGTAGTCTAATAAAAAGAAGAAGTCGGAGGAGAATAAGAACAGAATATAATGAATGATCCTAGAGCAAAAATATCTAAAAAGTCTCATGTAGTAATGCTCAAGAAATAATGCACCGGATACTTAATACACATGTAATCGACAATCCATAAATTCAAGTTAAGATTAATTTCGCAATGCCAGAATGAGAGGATGATAACTTAGTTCAAGTTAATGGCTATAGGTTGTTCATAGGTCCCAAATACAGCATCCAATGGTCCACTTACCTACTACCTAATAGCTCAATTGTTTCTCCACCTAGTAGTTAGAAATCCTAAGGTCTTGGTTATAACTTGGCTTAAGGACGGGTGTGATATATTTGGATAATGAAAAGTGAGCTTGTGGCTCTCTCCTCACTAGCCATCAACGAATCGCCCTAGAGCTTGAGTTTTCACTCGAAGATGTTCTCACTCAACCCAATTTATTGATGATTGTGATTTGCATCCCCAATAAATCCCAATTAAAACCCTTGATGATATAAAATCCACTTTGCCGGTCCGAATATATATTTTCTTTTCACATCAATTTTTTTTTTCAGTATAGCTATGACTCTCTTTTTGATGTTGAGACATCATACTATATTCTTTATATATATATATATATATATATATATATATATATATATATATATATATTCTTTTTATGCCCTTGTTGGCAAATTTAGCTCGTAGCTTCTTTTTCATTCACTATTACCCCGGCAAAGGGTTACAGTAATAACTTTCTCATCATCAATAAAATCACAAAGATAATTCCCAAATTCCCTAATTATGAAACCCACCACCCCAAACTCAACCTCTAAAACGAGTTTGTCTCAGGTTTTGCGATTCGAGTGCGGGTCATATAGATAAGTCCTACAAACTAAGGGTGTGGATTATAATGTTTTTCAATAAAGGCTTTAGAAAAGGCTCAGAGGGGCTAAGACCGATAAATAACAATAATATCAAACAAAAGGGTGAGAAAGTCTAAAGGCTCCAAGTGTTTTATCATGAAAGAACTGCCTTAGTCATTTTTCTAACTACTAGATTTCGTTACGTTTTCATTATTAGTTCATAGACAAGTGGGTTTTCAACTAATTTTAAACCTCACGTTCTACACACCAAATAACTATCCCTAAGTTTCAACGTGACTTCATAGCATTGCTCATTAACTTTTCTATTCTTTATTTCCTGTTTTCATACATGCATGTAAACAAATTTGTTGCATCTTTCAAAAACATACTACTTACTATCATTGACCTAATAAAATCATGCTCAAATAGGTACATTCAAGATATTCTATGCCTTAATTCAACCTAAAAAAATTTAAATTTTATGCAAAAACAAAAAGAAGATGAGGACAACGAATCCCCACCCCCAACTCAAAAGTGAGCCGTGTCCCCACGACTCGAAAAAGACTCAAGAATCGAATAAAATTTAAAATTAAAACTAACTAAACTACCTAATGCATACAAGCTATTAAGAAGAATTAGAATGACCTACCTGGCTGGCCATAGAGATCCATCATATCATCCTCCTCATCCGAAGCTGAAGGATCGGTATAACTATCAATATCCCTTGTCAAGGTCAAATCTTCTATCTGTGATTCCATCTGTATGACTTATGTCCAAAGTTCTCTGTTATCTTCTCGTAATCTTTCTATTTCGTTCTGGAACTTGAGAGCCCAAGGAGGAAGATCATAAGAAATTTCAGAGGAAGATGTAGAAGAACCTTGGTCTTGGATTTTTATTTTCTTCAAAGGCCTTCTTGATGGCATGGACATTCTAGCAGTTAACTTCTTTGGTAGTGGTTGTGCTGGTGCCTTCTCTTTTGAATCTTCAGTAACCTCATCAAGATTGATGGGTTTTTCAATGGTGTCTCCTGGCAATTTCTTATTCTTCCCAAGGATAGAGCACTTTCTCTTGTATTCCATAGCTTCAGATCTGTTAGTCATGCTTGATTCACCCACAACTCAAGTTATACCAAGGATGGATTAAAAGTTTAAGGAAAATTTGGTTTAGCTTGATGTTGTTGCTTGGAATTGATAAAAGAGAAAGGTTTCTTGATGGATCTTGGAAGAATTCTTTAAAGCTTGATGAATTTGATGGTGTTTTAATGGTGTAATGTGATGAATTTGATGAAGAACTTGTGTTTATGGAGGATGGATGGGAGGATTTGATGAGCTGTTGTGTTAGTTGTGAAGGTTTGCACAAGCTTTAAGATGTATATATAGGGTTTGGGTCTGAAAAATTCATGCATGGAAGGCTAGGGTTAATTTTGTTAAGGTAAGAAGTTGATTAGGAAAGAACTTCCTTCACAAACCGCCTCTGTGCGGTGCACCGGACCAGATCCGCGGTGTACCGGACTCATCAGCTCTTCAAATTTTTGTCCACTGGATAATACCCGAGCTAGCACCCCGTGGCACGTGTTTTGTGCCTGCGGTGTAAGGGTGCGGTGCATGGGCTAGTCCGCGGATGCTCCGACAAAAAACCCATGGTACCCGACCCCGTGGCACTCGTTTGTGTGTGCGGACCAGGGGTGCGGTGCACCGCGCCTGTCAGGTCTGTTTTTTCTTGTTTCTGGATAAAACCAGCGGTACCCGACCCGTGGTACGGGTTTTCTGGGCACGGTGCATCCCTGCGGACCATGGGTAATCTGCGGGGGTAGTCCGCGCCAGGCCTTGAATTTTTCCAGCTTTTTTTCCTTTTGACCCCAAACTCGTTTCCTGCACAATAGCACACTACCTTTCTCTCCTATTAGCTTGTAAACACAATTAAAAATATACACTAACTTAATATTATACACTACAAAGCAAAAACAACTAATCTAAAAAGCAATTTAAACAAGGGGTGTCTCCCAAGAGCACTTTTGTTTAACGTCTTTGAGTTAGACATGTACCTCAGGTTAAGCGCATTCAACGAGATGGATTGTCTCCTCTCGCCCAAAGTCCTCACTGTCATGGTATCTCTTCAAACGCTGGCCATTCACCATGAATGCCCTTTGCTCGGTTGGATTTTCAATTTCAATCGCTCCATGAGGCGTGACTTTAGTAACAATGTAAGGTCCTCCCCAACGGGATTTAAGCTTTCCTGGGTACTTCGAAAATCGAGAGTTGTATAATAAAACCTTTTGCGAAATGCTTTGAACGGAGCCGTTTATCATGCCATCGCTTTGTTTTCTCTTTATAGAGGCGTGAATTTTCATAGGCAAGATAACGAAACTCCTCCAACTCGTTCAATTGCATCATTCTTTGCTTCCCGGCCAAGTTTGGGTCTAGATTCAGAGTTTTAATAGCCTAGTAGGCTCGAGCTTCAAGTTCAGATGGTAGATGACACGCTTTTCCGTAGACCATGCGATATGGAGATGCCCCAACTGGTGTTTTAAATGATGTTCTGTAAGCCCAGAGAGCATCATCTAGCTTTAAAGACCAATCTTTCCTCGATTTGTTCACGGTCTTCTCAAGAATAGATTTGATTTCCCGGTTGGAAACTTTAGCTTGACCGTTAGTTTGTGGGTGATAACCGGTTGAACTGCGGTGTTTCACTCCAAACTTACGAAGATAGTTTCTCAGAGGAGCATTCAGAAAATGGGTACCTTTATCACTGATGAGAACACGTGGCGTACCATGTCTTGAAAAGATGTTTGATTTTAAGAACTTAATCACAGTTTGAGCATCGTTCTTTGGTGTTTCCACTGCTTCTACCCATTTTGATACATAATCTACCGCAAGCGAAATATAAAGGTTTCCATGGGAGGTGATGAACGGTCCCATGAAATCTATTGCCCATACATCAAAGATTTCAACTTCAAGAATATTATTAAGCGGCATCGCGTCTCTTTTTGATATATTGCCAGTGAACTAGCATCTTGGACATGACTGGACAAATCGATGACAATCTTTGTGTATGGTAGGCCAATAGAACCCAGATTGAAGAATTTTAGCTGCGGTTCTATCGCCTTTAAAGTGACCTTCATAAAGTGAACTATGACAACCTTCAATGATCTTCTCCATTTCACCTTCATGCACACATCTTCTGACCACTTGGTCACTACAAATCTTCCAGAGGTATGGTTCATCCCAATAAAACTGTTTGGCCTGGTGACTTAATCTTTGTTTTTGTTGTGGGTGGAAATCTTTGGGAAAGACACCACTCACAATGAGGTTGACTAGATCTGCATGCCATGACACAAAAGCACGTTTAATAGCAAAAAGTTGTTCATCAGGGAATACCTCTTTAACCAACAATGGTTCCTTGTTCGCATCAAATCCTTTGAGCCTTGATAAATGATCAGAAACTTGATTTTCGCATCCCTTTCGGTCTCGAATATCTATGTCGAATTCTTGAAGTAATAGTACCCATCTAATAAGACGCGGCTTAGCGTCCTTTTTCTCCATGAGGTACCGAATAGCTGAGTGGTCCGTGTACACAACAGTTTTCTTCCCAACCAGATAGGAACAAAATTTATCAAAAGCATAAACCACGGCCAACATCTCTTTCTCCGTCACTGTATAATTCATATGGGCGGCGTTGAAAGTCGTACTTGCATAATAAATCGTGTGGAAAATCTTGTCTTTCCTCTGTCCCAACACAACACCCATAGCGTGATCACTGGCATCACACATAAGTTCAAACGGAGCTTTCCAATCAGGAGATATAACAATAGGTGTAGAGATCGGTTTCTCTTTAATCGTCAAAAACGCTTGAAGACATTCTTCAGTGAAATTAAAAGGAGTATCCTTTTCAAGTAAAGAGCAAAGCGGTTTGGCGATTTTGGAGAAATCTTTAATAAATCTTCGATAAAATCCTACGTGACCCAAGAAACTTCTCACTCCTTTAACAGAAATTGGAGGTGGGAGTGTTTTGATAACTTCAATTTTAGCATGATCAACCTCCATCAATGCCTTCGAAACTTTATGTCCCAACACAATACCCTCTTGAACCATGAAGTGGCACTTTTCCCAATTAAGCACAAGATCTTTTTCTCTACATCTCACAAGGACTTTCTCAAGATTATTCAAACAATAGTCAAAACTATCTCCAAACACCGAAAAATCATCCATAAAAACCTCCAAATATTTATCAATCATGTCCCAAAATATTTCCATCATGCTCCTCTGGAACGTGGCAGGTGCATTGCATAAACCAAACGGCATTCTTCTATAAGCAAAAGTACCAAACGGACATGTAAAAGTTCTTTTGTGTTGATCGAGGGGATCGACCCAAATCTGATTATAACCTGAATATCCGTCAAGGAAAAAATAATATTCTCTCCCTGCAAGTTTGTCTAGCATCTGATCAATGAATGGTAACGGGAAGTGATATTTCTTTGTTGCTTTGTTCAGTCTTCGGTAATCCCTGCACACTCGCCACCCCACAACTAGTCTTGATGGTATGGCCGCCTTGTTCATTAAGGATGGTTGTTATACCTCCTTTTTTCGGAACACATTGCACTAGACTAACCCAATCACTGCTAGCAATCGGATAGATAATTCCTGCATCTAACAACTTGATGACTTCCTTCCTCACCACTTCTTTCATAGCTGGCATGAGTCTTCTCTGTCCTTCTATAGATCTCCCACCTTCGTTCTCAAGAATGATTTTGTGTTTGCAAACGGAAGGACTAATTCCCTTGATGTTGGCAATAGTCCATCCGATTGCTTCTTGGTTTGCGCGAAGTACTTGAAGTAGCTTCTCCTCTTGAGGACCTGAAAGGTTAGCAGAAATAATAACAGGCAAATTTCTATTCTTACCTAGATATGCATAGCGTAGATGATCTGGAAGTGGCTTTTCTTCGAGAACAGGTGGACATATTATAGATGGTTGTTTCATTGGCTCAATGTCACCTGGTTCTCGTAGTAGTTCTCGCACATTTGATCCTAATGCAGCAACATCTTCAGGGGGAATCTCGAGATCCACTAGTGTTTCAAGTGCTAAAGCTTCGTCTAGATCGTCAATGAGGTTGCTTCATTGAAGACTTCTTGCGCAATTTTTCCGATGACATCTATTTTGAAACATTCATCTTTCGAATTTGGTAACTTCATAGCTTGAAAACATTGAATCGTATTTGTTTGCCTTGTACTCTCATGATCAACTCACCATTCTCAACATCAATTAGTGTACGCCCCGTGGCTAAAAATGGTCTACCCAAGATGATGGGGACATTCTTATCCGCGTCGTAGTCAAGAATAATAAAATCGTAAGGAAAAATAAAAGAGCCAGCTTTAACTAAAACATCTTCAATTTTACCTATTGGTCGTGAAAGGGAGCGATCCGCCATTTGTAATACCACATATGTGGGTACTACTTCTCCAATATTAAGCTTCTCGAACAGAGATCTAGGCATGAGATTGATGCTCGCACCTAGATCACATAATGCTTTCCCGGTCCAACTCTCTCCAATGCCGATAGAAATTGTAAAACTTCCGGGATCTTCTAGTTTTGGTGGCAACTCACTTTGACATATAGCACTGCACTCCCTAGGTAATCCAATTGTTTCCCCAGTTTCTATACTTCGCTTGTTGGAGAGAATGTCTTTCATGAATTTAAGATAGGTTGGCATTCTCTTGAGAGCTTCAACAAGTGGTATATTAACTTCCAACTTCTTCAACATGTCAATGAACTTCTTGAATTCCAGGTCATTGTCCTTCTTTCTGACACGTGAAGGGTATGGTGGTGGAGGGCGTGTATTAAGTTCCACTGGTTTTTTTGTCTTTTTAGGTGTCTCGGCTTGAACACTCTTTGGTTTAACTACCTCCTCAACTGTATCTTTGATTATTTCTTCCCCCTTTGTTCTGGAATAAGGATTGGTTCTTGTTCTGGTTCTGGTCTTGGTAGAGGTAGTTGTTTTCCACTTCGCAATTCAACTGAATGGCAAGAATCGTCTATAGGAGCAATAGTATCACTTGGGAGTTGCCCTTTTGGCCGAATTTGCAATGTACTCGCCAGATGCGATATAGTATGCTCTAGTTGCTTGATAATCTTATCCTGGGTTCGAACTTTCTGTTGGCTATGACTCATTTTCTCAGCTGCTTGCATTAATTTAGCCATACTTGATTTCAAGTTTTGGATTTGATCTTGTGTTGCCAATTGCGTTGATTGTTTCGTTGGATCTTTCTTTGTTTCTTGACAAATTTTCTTAACAATGGGTGCCTTTTTCTGAACAGGTTGTGGTGGATTATAAGATTGAAGTTGGGGTTGATGATGAGTTTCTTGTTTTCTGACCCAACTCTTTTGCTGAGGAGGTTGTTGATAATTGGTGTAGCTTTCTTGAGGATTAGTATAACCATTAGAATAATAGTTATCTTGAGGATATGTAACGGAAGGTACTGCTGGGTTATTCATACATCCTTCCCACACATGATTTCTCAAAAATTCTTTCCATCCCCAACTCAACTTCTTCAGGATCGAGTAACACAAAACCTGCGTTTCCTAACGAATCCGCTTTCTCTCTCGATTTATCATTAAGGCCTCCATAAAACAAGGTTAAATAATATTCTGGCGAGGATTGACGATATGGGCATCTCGCCTTCTTCTCTGTAAATCGTAACCATGCTTCACCCAAACTCTCTCCATCTTTCTGTATAAATTGCTCAAGCTCCAACATATCTTTTAAACGTCTACTAACCGGATAGAAACGGTCTAGGAATCTTGTTTGAAGCTTGTCACAATCTGGAATAACATGAGGGTATTGGGTATCATACCAATCGCTTGCACATCCGGTCAAGAAGAACTGGAACATCAGGTAATATACTTGCTCCCTAGTAACTCCTCTTACGATATAAGCATCACAAATCTGCATGAATTTCTGAATATATCGGATCGGATCTTGATGTGCAACTCCGTTGAATAATCCATGAGATGCAAATTGAGTTAGCATCCCTGGATCAGGTTTAAATTTTGCGGCTTGGATTTCTGGAGCGCGAATTCCTCATGGCTCCACTCTGAACTCGATGGGTAGCTCAAGTCTCCTTGGGTTCTTCATCTGTAACTAAATCTGAAAAACAAAAACTAAAAACAAAAGCGTAAAATAGAACTAACTAAATTTAAAAGCACAAGATATATGCACAAGGACTAACGATGTAGTCCCCGGCAGCGGCGCCAAAAACATGGTGGGGCCTAGGGTGTGATAAAATAAGATATAATTAACGTGCAAATAACACCCTAAAGCTACACGGTTCCGCAAGTATACAAATCGTATGCAAGTTTTAGATTAAGATTCGTTCCGTAGAGACTACGAAGGTTAGAGGAATCTTATGCAAATATCAAGTGTAAATAATTAAAGATAGAACAACTAAACACAAATAAAAGTAAAGACAAATAGATTTTTGTTGATTTTCTAATTAACTAAATTAAACTAATAATTAAAAGACAGAAAATAAATATGAAAGAGAAGTGATTTGAGAATATAGCTTAAGTTATTAGCATGTAATCCCCACTAGTTTTGCCGTTCTAAACATGTAAGGGTGAATTATGTAGTATTTCCCTACTCGGTCCCAATTTGCTATCGGTAGTTTCAAATAGGATTTACCTGTGTCAATAAGGCTTCCTAAGCAAACTTTTCCTGTAATTGGTAAATAGTCACAAGAACTAAACCATAGTGATTTTCTAGCTAGGTTGGGTTGTCAGATCAGACCTAAAACTAAACGTTATGTGCTAAACATGCAATTAAACACCGTTGTCAATGGTGACCTAATTACTAGATGATAATTCTAATGGCTGCAGTCCACAAGAACACAGAATATAAATCCAAACACATAAACAGAGAGTAAAATCTATAATTCTATTTAAAACATTAAATTTCCAAATTAGATAGATGTCAACTCAAAACTAGGGTTCTGCAAGTATAATTACTTCTAATGATTAACATATCATCCAAATTGGTGGAGCCTAGGGTGTGCTAAAAATAGAATATAAATAAGTGCAATAAATCACCCTAGTCTAGCATCTTTCTGCAAGTATACAGATCGTATGCAAATTTTAATAAGTAAGTAAGATTCGTTTCGCAAAGACTACGAAGGTTTAAGGAATCTTATGCAATAATAAAGTGCAAATATTAAAAGCTAGAAAAAATAAAACGCAGAAAGAGTAAAGACAACTAGATTTTTATTTGATTTTCAATTAACTAAATTAAACTAATAAAGTAAAGACAGGAATTTAAATGCAAGAGAAGAAGTTAGTATGAGAGTTTAGCTTTAGTCAATATCATGTAATCCCCACTAGTTTTGCCGTTCTAAATATGTAAGGGTGAATTATGTAGTATTTCAATTATCGGTTCCAATTGCGCTAGGTAGTTTTAAATAGGGTTTACCTGTGTCAATAAAGAGTCCTAAGCAAACTGTTCCTGCAAATGGTAAAATAGCAATACACTAAACCATGGTGATTATCTAGTTAGGTTGATTTGTCAGATCTAAACCGTACACTAGACGTTATGTGCTAAACATGTAATTAAACACCATTGTCAATGGTGACCTAACTACTAAATGGTAATTCTATATGGTCGCGATCCACAAGAACACATAATATAAATCCAAACACATAAACAGAGAATAAAAACTATAATTCAATTTATAACATAGAATTCCCAAATTAGATAGATGTCAAACCAACCTAGGGTTCATACATATATGCTAAAACTCACGCTAATAGAAAATTAGTTCATACTAATGGAAGAAAAGAAATAAATTACAAATTCAAAGGTTGAAGATGACATTATTGATGAACAACTCCTTCCAGACTTCTTTTCTTGTGTTGTAAGCTTCCTCTTGGCTTAAGGTTTAACCAAGGATGATTTTTCTAATGTTAAGAGGCTGTATTTATAGTGCGTAGGTTGACCAAATTCGTTTTCTTGAAGGAGAAGGTAAGTAGTGGACTCCCAGCCAAACTCAAATTCGTAGCCCAAAAATATGCAATCAGCCCCGTTTTTGTTTTGGTCCTAACAGCTTCAATATTCATCCGTTTAATGCATATGAGTAGTCGAAGTTCATCGTCTCTGAAAGATATTTAACTTTGTTCTTGATCGTTTCTCAAGATTCCTCACCGATTGTAAGATATAAGCTAATTTGTGGTCATAGGTGCAGAAATTCAGATTTAAGGTAGCTTTTCCTTTTCCATATTTTTAGCTTTTACTTCCTTATCTTCAATTTTTATGTTTATCTTTTTTCCTTTAGCTCTTTGAAACAACTTGGACTCTAATTAATTACCATATATCTCTAAAGCTTCACACTAAGTAAATAATTAAACCCAATATGCTCTAAAAATAATAATTAATCAATTCAAGATCCAAAGTAGGAAAGTGTACTAAATCATGCGAAAATCAACCTATAAACTAATAAATATGCCTAAAATGATGTCTCGGAAATAGATTTTATTATCAAAAATGAGGAGACATGAAGACCCCCAACTCAAAGTTGTATCGTCCCGATACAATAAAAGTAAAGTATAGTAGGGTAGACAAATAAACAAGAAGAAGAAGTCGGAGGAGAATGAGAACAAAACATAATGAATGATCCGAGACCAAGATATCTAAAAAGTATCATGTATTAATGCTCAAGAAATGATGCACAAGTATGCTTAATATACACATAATCATCAATCTATAAATTCAAGTCAAGATTAACTTCGCAATGCCAGAAGGAGAGGTTGATAACTTAGTTCATGCTAATGGATACAGGTTGTTCATAGGTTCTAATATAGCATTCAAAGGTCCACTTACCTACTACCTAATAGCTCAATTGTTTCTCCACCAAGTAGTTAGAAATCCTAAGGTCTTTGGTCATAACTTGGCTTAGGGATGGTGTGGTATATTTGGATAATAAAAAGTGAGCTTTTGGAACTCTCCTCACTAGGCATCAACGAATCGCCCTAGAGCTTGAGTTTCACTCGAAGATGTTCTCACTCAACCCAATTTATTGATACTTTTGATGTGCATCCCCAATAATACCAAATAAAACCTTTCCGTGATGATATATAAATTCCACTTTGCCGGTCCAAATATATATTCTTTTCATATCAATTTTTTTCTTTTGTATAGCTATGACTCTCTTTTTATTGTTGAGATATCACGCTATTTTTTCCTATATATATTTCTTATTTTTATGCCCTTGTTGGCAATTTTAGCTCGTAGATTATTTTCCATTCACTATTACCCCGGCAAAGGGTTACAATAATAACTTTTTCATCATCAATAAAATCTCAATTACGATTTCCAAAACCCAATGCTCCCTAATGATGAAACCCACCACCCCAAACTCAAGCTCTAAAAACGACTTGTTTCAGGTTTTGCGATTCGAGTGCGGGTCATATAGATAAGTCCTACAACTAAGGGTATGTATTATAACGTGGTTAAGTAAAAGGCTTTAGAAAGGCTCAGAGGGGCTAAGACGGATAAATAATAACAATAATCAAACAAAAGGGTGAGAAGGTATAAAAGGCTTCAAGTGGCTTCAATATGAAAGAACTGCCTTATTCATTTTGCTAACTACCAGATTTTGTTACTTTTTTTACTAATAGTTCATAGACAAGTGGGTTTTCAACTCATTTCAAAGCTCACGTTCTACACACCAAATAAATTTCGCTAAGTTCAGCGTAGCTTCTTAGCATTGCTCATTAACTTTTCTATCCTTTATTTCCTGTTTTCATACATGCATGCTAAACATATTTATGACATCTTTCAAAAACATACTACTTACTATTATTGACCTAATTAAATCATGCTCAAATAGGTACATTCAACATATTCTATGCCTAATTCAACCTAAAAAATTTAAATTTTATGCAAAAACGAAAAGAAGATGAGGACAACGAATCCCCACCCCCAACTCAAAAGTAAGCCGTGTCCCCACGACTCAAAAAATACTCAAGAAAGAAATAAAATTTAAAATTAAAACTAACTAAACTGCCTAATGCATGCAAGCTATTAAGAAAGAGAATTAGAGTGGCTTACCTGGCTGGCCGTAGAGATCCATTATGTCCTCCTCAGAAGAAGATGGAGAAGAATAATTATCAATATCTCTGATCATTGTTATATCTTCCAGCTGTGAATTAATTTGTGTAATTTCCACCCAAAGTTCTCTGTTTTCTTTTCGTAAACGTTCAACTTCATGTTGTAATTTAAGAGCCCATGGGGGAATATCAGAATCATCCTTAGAAGAAGAGGAAGAAGAACCTTGATCATGAATCTTTATCTTTTTCAAAGGCCTTGCTGGTACAGACATTCTAGCAGTTAATCTCTTTGGTAGTGGTTGTGCTGGTGCCTTTTCTTTTGCTTCTTCAATAGCCTCATCAAGGTTTATAGGATTTTCAATGGTGGCTCCAGGCAATTTTTTGTTCTTGCCTAGGATGGTACACTTCCTCTTGTATTCCATACCTTCAGATCTATTTGTCATGTTTGATTTACCCACAACTCAAGTTATACCAAGGATGAATTAAAAGTTTAAGAGAAATTGGTGTAGCTTCAGTTTGTTGCTTAGAATTAATGAAAAGAGGGAGGTTTCTTGATTAATCTTGGAAGAAATTCTTGAAAGCTTGATGTTCTTGATGGTGTTTAATGGTGTAGTGTGATGAATTTGATGAAGAAATTGTGTTTATGGAATATGGAGGAGAGAATTATTGAAGTGGTTGTGTTAATTGTGGAGGTTCGTACAAGCTTTAAGGTGTATATATAGTGTTTGGGACTGAAAATTTCGTGTAGAAGAGGTTAGGGTTATGTTTGATAAGGTAAGAGTTTGAATAGGAATAAACTTCTTCAAAACCGACCTAGCGCGGTGCACCTGAGATATGGTGCGGTACACCGCAGCTAGGCGTGTCTCTTTTTTCAATCCTCGGCAAAAAACCCGAGTCTCCTACCCGTGGTCACGGGTTTTCCTTCATGCGGTATACCGGACGTGAGGCGCGGTATATCGGACCTATGAACCTTCATTTTTCGAACTCTCAGCAGAAAACCCGAGTCATCTACCCGTGGTCACGGGTTTTTTATGGCGCGGTATACCGGGCGTGAGGCGCGGTATACCGGAACTGACCTCGAATTTTTTCAAGTGTTTCCTTTTGACCCCAAACTCATTTCCTGCACAATATCACACTACCTTTCTCTCCTATTAGCTTGTAAACACAATTAAACATCTACACTAACTTAAAATTATACACTACAAAGCAATAAACTAATCTAAAAAGCAATTAAAAATAAGGGGTGTCTCCCAAGAGCACTTTTGTTTAACGTCTTTGAGTTAGACGTGTACCTCAGGCTAAGCGTTTTCTACGAGATGGATTGTCTCCTCTCGTCCAAAGTCTTCACTGTCATGGTATCTTTTCAAACGCTGGCCATTCACCATGAATGTCCTTTGCTCGGTTGAATGTTAAATTTCAATCGCTCCATGAGGTGTGACTTTTGTAACAATGTAAGGTCCTACCCAACGGGATTTAAGCTTTCCTGGGTAGTTCGAGAATCGAGAGTTGTATAATAGTACTTTTTGTCCTCTCTCGAAATGCTTTGGACGGAGTCGTCTATCGTGACATCTCTTTGTTTTCTCCTTGTAGAGACGTGAATTTTCATAGGCAAGATAGCGGAACTCCTCCAACTCGTTCAATTTCATCAACCTTTGTTTCCCGACCAGTTCTGGATCTAGATTCAGAGTTTTAATAACCCAGAAGGCTCGAGCTTCAATCTCAATAGGTAGATGACATGCTTTTCCGTAGACCATGCGATATGGAGATGCCCCAACTAGTGTTAAAAATGCTGTTATGTAAGCCCAGAGAGCATCATCTAGCTTTAACGACCAATCTTTCCTCGTTTTGTTCACGGTCTTCTCAAAAATAGATTTGATTTCCCGATTGGAAACTTCAGCTTGACTGTTAGTTTTTGGGTGATAACCGGTTGAGATTCGGTGTCTTACTCCAAACTTACGTAGGAGGTTTCTCAGTTGAGCATTGATGAAATTGGTACCTTTATCACTTATGAGAACACATGGCGTACCATGTCTTGAGAAGATGTTTGTCTTTAAGAATTTTATCACTGTTTGAGAATCGTTCTTTGGTGTTGCCACTGCTTCAACCCATTTTGATACATAATCTACCGCAAGCAAAATATAAAGATTTCCATGGGAAGTGATGAAAGGTCCCATGAAATCTATTCCCCATACATCAAAGATTTCGACTTCTAGAATATTGTTAAGTGGCATCGCGTCCCTTTTTGATATATTACCAGTGAACTGGCATCTTTGACATGACTGGATGAAACGATGACAATCTCTGTGTATGGTAGGCCAATAGAAACCGGATTGAAGAATTTTAGCTGCAGTTCTATCGCCTTTAAAGTGATCTCCATATGGTGAACTATGACAGCTTGCTATAATCTTCTAAACTTCGCCTTCATGGACACATCGTCTAACTACTTGGTCACTACAAATTTTCCAGAGGTACGGTTCATCCCAGTAGTATTGTTTAGCCTGGTGAGATAATCTTTGTCTTTGTTGTGGGTGGATATCCTTGGGGAATACACCACACACGATGAAGTTGACTAGATCTGCATACCATGGCACAAACTCATCATTAATAGCAAAAAGTTGTTCATCAGGGAATACCTCTTTAACCAATAATGGTTCCTTGTTCGCATCAGATCCTTCGAGTCTTGATAAATGATCAGCAACTTGATTCTCGCATCCCTTTCGGTCTTGAATGTCTATGTAGAACTCTTGAAGCAACAGTACCCATCTAATAAGACGCGGTTTAGCGTCCTTTTTTTCCATAAGGTATCTGATAGCTGAATGGTCCGTGTATACAACAGTTTTCTTCCCAATCATATAGGAATGGAATTTATCAAAAGCATATACTACGGTCAACATCTCTTTCTCCGTTACTGTATAATTCATCTGGGCAACGTTGAAGGTCTTAGAATCGTGTAGAAGAGCTTATCTTTCCTCTGCCCCAACACAACATCCATAGCGTGATCACTAGCATCGCACATAAGTTCAAACAGAGCTTTCCAATCAGGAGGTATAGCAATAGGTGTGAAGATCCGTTTCTCCTTAATCGTCAAAAAACGCTTGAAGACATTCGTCAGTAAAGTTAAAAGGAGTATCCTTTTCAAACAAAGAACAAAGCGGTTTGGCAATATTGGAGAAATCTTTAATAAATCTTCGATAAAATCCTGCTTGACCCAAGAAACTCCTCACTCCTTTTTACAGAAACTGGAGGTGGTAATGTTTTGATAACTTCAATTTTAGCACGATCGACCTCTATTTCTGCTATCGAAATTGTATGTCCCAAAACAATTCCCTCTTGAACAATGAAGTGGCATTTTTTCAAATTAAGCACAAGATCTTTTTCTTTAGATCTCACAAGGACTTTCTCAAGATTATTCAAACAATCATCAAAACTATCTCCAAACACCGAAAAATCATCCATAAAAACCTCCAAATATTTATCAATCATGTCCCAAAATATAGCCATCATGCACATCTGGAACGTGGCAGGTGCATTACATAAACCAAACAACATCCTTCTATAAGCAAAGGTGCCAAATGGACAAGTAAAAGTTGTTTTGTGTTGATCAAGGGGATCCACACAAATCTGATTATAACCTGAATATCCGTCAAGGAAACAATAATACTCTCTCCCTGCGAGTTTGTCTAGCATCTGATCAATGAATGGCAGCGGGAAGTGATCTTTCTTGGTGGCTTTGTTGTGTCTTCGGTAGTCCATGCATACTCGCCACCCCACAACTGTTCTTGATGGTATGGCTTCACCTTGATCATTAAGGATGGTAGTAATACCTCCTTTCTTTGGAACACATTGCACTGGACTAACCCAATCACTGCTAGCAATCAGATAGATAATTCCTGCGTCTAACAACTTGATTACCTCCTTCCTTACCACTTCTTTCACAGCTGGCATGAGTCTTCTTTGTCCCTCTATAGATCGCCACCTTCGTTCTCAAGAATGATTTTGTGTTTGCAAACGGAAGGAATAATTCCCTTGATGTCGGCAATAGTCCATTTGATTGCTTCTTTGTTCGCGCAAAGTACATGAAGCAACTTCTCCTCTTGAGGACCTGAAAGGTTAGCAGAAATAATAACAGGCAAAGTTTTATTCGTACCTAAATATGCATAGCGTAGATGATCTGGAAGGGGTTTTTCTTCGAGAACAAGTGGACATATTATGGATGGTTGCTTTATAGGTTCGATGTCACCTGATTCTCGAAGTAGTTCACGTATATTTGATCCTAATGCAGCAACTTTGTCAGGGAGAATCTCGTTTTCCTCTTTTGATTCAAGTGATAAGGCCTCGTCAAGATCATCATCTAAGGTAGCTTCATTGAAGACTTCTTGTGTAATTTTTCCGATGACATCTATTTTGAAACATTCATCTTTCGCATTTGGTAACTTCATAGCCTTAAACACATTGAATCGTACCTGTTCGTCTTGTACCCTCAAGATCAACTCACCATTCTCAACATCTATTAGTGTACGCCCCGTGGCTAAGAATGGTCTACCCAAGATGATGGGGACATTCTTATCCGTGTCGTAGTCAAGAATAATAAAATCACAAGGAAAAATAAAAGTACCAGCTTTAACTAAAACATCTTCAATTTTACCTACCGGTCGGGAGAGGGAGCGATCTTCCATTTGTAATACCACAGAAGTGGGTACTACCTCTCCTATGAAAAGCTTCTCGAACAGGGATCTTGGCATGAGATTGATACTCGCTCCTAAATCACACAACGCTTTCCCGGTCCAACTGTCTCCAATGCCAATGGGTATTGTAAAACTTCCGGGATCTTCTAGCTTCGGTGGTAACTTGTTTTGACAAATAGCACTACACTCCACGGGCAGTCCAATTGTTTCCCCAGTTTCTATACTTTGTTTGTTAGAGAGAATGTCCTTCATGAATTTTAGATATTTCGGCATTCTCTTGAGAACTTCTACAAACGGCATATTAATTTCTAACTTGCTCACCATGTCAACGAACTTCTTGAATTCCAGGTCATTGTCCTTTTTTCTGACATGTGAAGGGTATGGTGGTGCAGGGCGTGTATTAAGTTCCACTGAGCTTTTCTTCTTTTCAGGTGGTTTGGCTTGGATACCCTCAGGTTCAACTACCTCTTCTACTATATCTTCTGTTGTTTCTTCTCCCCCTTTTCTGGAATAGGGATTGGTTCTGGTTCTCTTCTAGGTGGAGGTAGTTGTTTTTAAGTTCGCAATTCAACTGCATGACAAGCATCATCTCGAGGAGCAATAGTATCACTTGGGATTTTCCCTTTTGGCCTGTTTTGCAATGTACTCGCCATATGTGATAGAGTATGCTCAAGTTTTTTTTATCACCTTTTGCTGGGCTTGAATTTTTTGTTGGCTAATACTCATATTTTCTTCAATATCTTGCATTATTTTAGCCATACTCGAATTCAAGCTCATGGTTTTTTTTTCTTTGCTAGTTGCAGTGACTGTTTTGGTGGTTCTTGATAAGCAATTTCAATAATGGGCGGTTTTTGATGTATAGGTTGTGGTGGATAGTAGGATTGAGGTTGGGGTTGATGATAAGTTTCTTGATTTCTGACCCAACTTCTCTATTGTGGAGGGTGTTGATAACTAGCATAACTTTCTTGAGGATAATCATAACCATTAGAATAATAGTTATTTTAAGGAGATATATTGGAAGATGAAGCTGGATTATTCATTACACTTTTCCCACATATGATTTCTTGATCCACAACCTGGACACGAAGGTATAGTATGCACTAGATTCACCTGAGAAATTGTTCGAGCTTGTTCTTGTAATTCTTCGAGTTGTTGGCTCAACTCCTTGAGGTTCAAAGATTCTGAAGTGTCTTCTTTTTCTTTTGGTTCTCTTGGCCAACTTCTCTCGTTCTCAAGAATTCACTCTATACAAAGTTCAGCTTCTTCAGGATCTAGTAAGACAAACCTTTGTTTCCTAACGAATCTGCTCTTTCCCTTGACTTGTCATTGAGTCCTCCGTAGAACAGGGTTAAATAATATTCCAGCGATGATTTATGGTATGGACATCTCGCCTTCTTTTCATTAAATTTTAACCATGCGTCACCCAAACTTTCTCCGTCTTCCTACATAAACTGTTCAAGCTCCAACATATCTTTTAATCGTCTACTAACCGGATAAAAGCAGTCTGGGAATCTTGCTTGAAGCTTATCCCAATATGGAATGACATGAGGGTATTGGGTATCATACCAATTGCTTGCACCTCCGGTAAAGAAGAATTGGAACATCACGTAATATGTCTGCTCCTTAGTAACTCCTCTTACGATATAAGCATCACAAATTTGAATGAATTTCTAAATATATCGGATCGGATCTTGTTGTGAAGCACCGCTAAATAGACCATGATTTGCAAACTGCGCTAACATCCCTGGATCTGGCCTAAATTTAGTGGCTTGGATTTCTGGAGTGCGAATTCCGCGTGGTTGCACTCTAAACGTGACGGGTAATTCAAGTCTCCTTGGATTCTCCATCTGTAACTATCTATAAAACAAAAACTAAAAAGACAAAAGCGTAAAATAGAACTAACTGAAATAAAAGCACAAGATATATGCCCAAGGACTAAGGATGTAGTCCCCGGCAGCGGCGCCAAAAACTTGGTGGAGCCTAGGGTGTGATAAAAATAGAATATAAATAAGTGTAATAAATCACCCTAGTCTAGCACGGTTTTGCAAGTATACAAATCGTGTGCAAGTTTTAATAAGTAAGTAAGATTCGTTCCGCAGAGACTACGAAGGTTAGAGGAATCTTATGCAATAATCAAGTGCAAATATTAAAAGCTAGAACAAATAAAACGTAGAAAAAGTAAAGACAAAATATTTTTATTTGATTTTCAATTAACTAAATTAAACTAATAAAGTAAAGACAGAAATTTAAATGCAAGAGAAGAAGTTAGTATGAGAGTTTAGCTCTAGTCAATAGCATGTAATCCCCACTAGTTTTGCCGTTCTAGACATGTAAGGGTGAATTATGTAGTATTTCAGTAATCGGTTCCAATTGCGCTAGGTAGTTTTAAATAGGGTTTACCTGTGTCAATAAGGAGTCCTAAGCAAACTGTTCCTGCAAATGGTAAAATAGCAATACACTAAACCATGGTGATTATCTAGTTAGCTTGATTTGTCAGATCTAAACCGTACACTAGACGTTATGTGCTAAACATGTAATTAAACACCGTTGTCAATGGTGACCTAACTACTAGATGATAATTCTATATGGTCGCGATCCACAAGAACACATAATATAAATCCAAACACATAAACAGAGAATAAAAACTACAATTCAATTTAAAACATAGAATTCCCAAATTAAATAGATGTCAACCAAACCTAGGCTTCATACATATATGCTAAAACTCAAGCTAATAGAAATTTAGTTCATACTAATGGAAGAAAAGAAAGAAATTACAAATTCAAAGGTTGAAGATGACATTATTGATGAACAACTCCTTTCACACTTCTTTTCTTGTGTTGTAAGCTTCCTCTTGGCTTAAGGTTTAACCAAGGATGATTTTCTAATGTTAAGAGGCTGTATTTATAGTGCATAGGTTGACCTAATTCGTTTTCTTGAAGGAGAAGGTAAGTAGTGGACTCCTAGCCCAACTCAAATTCGTAGCCCAAAAATATGCAATCAGCCCCGTTTTGTTTTGGTCCTAGAAGCTTTAATACTCATCCGTTTGATGCATATGAGTAGTCGAAACTCATAGTCTCGGAAAGATCTTTAAATTTTCTCTTGACCATTTCTTCAGATTCCTCACCGAGTTTAAGATATAAGCTGATTTATGGTCGTAGGTGCAGAAATTCAGATTTAAGGCAGCTTTTCCTTTTCCATATTTTTAGCTTTTACTTCCTTATCTTCAATTTCTATGTTTATCTTCTTTCCTTTAGCTCTTTGAATCAACTTTGATTCTAATTAATTACCATATATCTCTAAAGATTCACACTAAATAAATAATTAAACCCAATATGCTCTAAAAATTATAATTCATCAATTCAAGATCTAAAATAGGAAAGTTTAGTAAATGATGTGAATATAAACCTATAAACTAATAAATATACCTAAAATGATGTCTCGGAAATAGATTTTATTATCACAAATGAGGAGACATCACAAATATAAATAGAGAATGACATATCTTGTCTCATTTCATTTTACATAAATGCATTTGTCACATTCATTGATATTGAAATCATTTGAGATCATGAATCTATCAAATTTATCGTGCCATTTCTTCGGTGCATGTCTTAAACGATATAATTATTTAACCATCTTACATATTTGCTTCTCCTTACCCCGAATTACAAAACCCTCAGGTTTTTCCATATATATCTCTTCATTTAATTCTCCATCTAGGAAAGTTGTTTTTACATCCATTTGATGAATTTAAGACTTGTATATTGAAGCTATAGCGATTAACATTCGAATGGATGGTATTCTCATGACTGGAGAATAAGTATCAAAATAGTAAAGTCCTTCTTTTTTACTATAACCTTTTACAACAAGGCGAGCCTTGTATTTTTCAATATGCCCATCTTTCTTTAGTTTCTTCTTGAATATCCATTTGCATCCGAGTGGTTTATTCACAGGAGAGAGATCCACTAGTTCCCATGTATGGTTTTGCATAATGGAATCTGTCTCGCTATTTACCGTATCTATCTAGTATGGGGCATCAGAGTTGGACATAGCCTCCTTGAATGTTCTCGGTTCAAGATCTAGTATGTAAGATAGAAGTCAGGACCAAAAGACGTAGATGGTCTCATCCGCTTACTTCTTCTAGGATCTCTTTCATTTGGCAATGATTCTTGATCTTGCTTTTCGGTTGGCAATGATTCTAGATCTTGATCTTCTTAAATTGCATCATGTGTTATTTTCAATAAACCAGATTCTAGTGTGGTCTTGTACGGAATGTTGTTTCAAATAAATGTGTATTTCTTGATTCAGTCACCGTATTGACGTCAATGTCAACATGACAAGATTTGAGTACCAGTAATATATATGCACCACTGTTGTGAGCATATCCAATTAAGACACTTCTTTGGTCCTATTTTGACCATTTTAGGAGTAGGAATTGATACCTTTGCCAAGTATCTCCACACTTTTATGTATTTGAAGGAATGTGGTTTTCCTTTACATAATTCGTAAGAAGTTTTATCTACCTTCTTGTGTGGTTCCTTGTTGAGGATGTGGTTTGCGGTGATCAACGCCTCTCTCCACAAGTTTTGTGGTAACCCTGACTTAATCAACAAGTCATTCATAATTTCCTTCAATGTGTTGTTATTGTGTTTAGCAATATCGTTTTGTTGAGATGAGTAAGGGCCGTAGTTTGATGGATGATTTCATATTCAGCGTAAAATTCCTCAAAAGGAGACACGTATTCTCCTCCCCAATTTGTTCTAGATTCTTAATCTTTTAATTTTAGTTGATTCTCAACTTCAGTTTTGTATTGCATAAATGCTTATAAGGCATCATCCTTACTTCGAAGAAGTATATTTGACAATACCTTGTGCAATCATCAATGAAAGTTATGAAATACTATTTTGCAATCCTAGTTTGCACAAATATCAAGACACAAATGTCACAATGAATTAATTCTAACGGTACTGAAGTCCTTTCTAGGTTTTGGTTAATTAGACTCAACACATACTTCACATTCCTTTTAATAATTAAAGTTCACATTAGGTAATAATCCGACGTTTAAGAACTTATTTAATGAACCAAAATTAAGATGTCCTAATATATCGTGCCATAAATTAGGTGAGTCAAGGATATATTACTTTCTCGATTACATTTTTGGTAGAAATAGCGGTCATGACATTCATCTTAAAAAAACTGTCACATAGGCACCCTTTTCACACAAATATCCCACCTTTAATGAGAATAAATTTATCAGACTCAAATACTAGTTTGAAGCATTTCTTACTCAATAAGGAACCTGAAACTAGATTTCTTCTAATGTCAAGCACATGGAGAATATTATTGAGACTCAAATCTTTTCCATAAGTCATTGTTAGAATAAAGATTCCAGATCCTACTACTTTTTTTGTATATAAATTTCCAATACATAAAGTCTCTTCAATAGTTTCAACTTTATATGTCTTGACCATCGTTTACTCATAACGTACATGTCTGGTGGCCCCACAAATTAATTTTTTCATAAGTGAAATTGTCCATGATATATTGTTACAGATTCAATCATATTTGGACATATTTCTTATCTTGGTAGACATCATTTCAATCACCACGGATTACACATTATTATAAATAATTCAAACAAATAAATTATTCAACCTTTCTCACTAAGAGACAACACAAAAAAAACTAAGTTTGAAGTTTTTTCAACGTACACAAAAATTAATTCTTTTGTACGACAAAATGACTGAATTAATTTTAATTTCCCAAATTTTTATATTTTTGTTAGTCCGCCAAGTATTTATATTCTTGTTGTAGAGGATCGATAAAATTACATAGATAAATAAACTCACGTAAAAGAGAATCTCTTTCAATTAAAAAAAAATTTAAGCAAAATTCTTTCAAACCACAATGTTCGATAAGTATGCAGATATTAGCAAAATTAATATTAGTTATTAAAAACACACACTAATATTACAACATAAAATTAAATGTTTTCACTTTGTTTAGTATTTTTCCCCATATCCGGTATGAGGTAGAAATATGACGTTAGTAAGCGAGAAATTTTCTAGTATGTATACACAAAACTAGAAATCAGAATAAAAGAAAAGAAAATAGAATGTAATATTCTTGTTTTGTATACACAAGCCAAGAAATTTCGTAAAAGTAAAGTTAATAAAATATAAAAAGAAACGTTTTTTTGGTTTATACAACGTGAATCATAAATACCTTAAATTGTTATTTTTTATTTGAATTAACCAGTAAGAAATATAAAAACTAATGCAGAAATACAATAAAAGTAAATAAATAAATAACTTTACTTGTCGAGAATCGGATTGCATCCGATGTCTTTAAGGTATTTAGGCCACGTACCAGTGTCTTACGCTTGTTGATTTAAACCTTCAGGATACAACAGAAAAAACTATTCAATAGAAACTGACAGACGAATCCTTAGGAACGACAAACTTAAAAATGTTGCTTCTTTCTATCTCTCTATTATAATTTTAATTTTTAATGCTTTGAAAAATTAAATGAAGAAAATCGTTGACTTGGCCATCTATTTATAGAAGATGAAGAGGTTGCTTGGCAAAGAGTTGTGATCGAAGATACGGTGTATTAAGTAAAAGATACAACGTTTACTAGTTAACATAAAGCTTTGCAGGTCCAAGATGGTATGAGGCCAAGGCTCAAAAGCTGGATAAGCCTTTGTCACAGGTTCGAACGACACCATTATTAGTATTATTATTACTATTTTTACTTTTCTAGATAATTAACATAAATTATAAAAAAAATAACCTACATTATTTATTTTTTTCTTTTAATTTCCTCACATTACATAACTCAATTTCTCATTCAGTTTCAAATGATTTTAAACAAGAAAATATATTACGTCAATCTTTACAACTTGAATAAACGTATCAATATTTGTATCATTTCTTTAAATCGAGTCACCGATTATTATAGTAAACATGGTCATCACTCGAGTAAAATCCCAATTGACCAACAAGTTTATTATTGGTATTCCATAACTATCCTAATATTTTGAAAGATTCTTCCTCATACTCTAGTTTTAATACATATAGATCTTAGTATGATGTGATTTTGTTAGTTCCTCCAAATAGTTTCCTTAAATTATGCACCATATTTTTAACCGTAGAAAATGGTTGGGGTATATTTAAAAACAAGCCCACCTGATGTCTCCTCATTTGTGATAGATTTATGTTAAGATGAGACATCATTTTTAGTGTTTTAGAAGTCAATAATGTCGATTTTCTTGAGTTTTAGTGCACTTTCCTATTTTGAGTCTTGATTTGGTGAATTATTATTTTTCGAGCATATTAGGTTTAATGGTTTATTTTAGTGTGATGCTTTAAAGATAATTATGGAGATTAATTAGAGTCCTAGTCAAATACAACAACTTATGGAAAGAGATTTGCATGGTAATGGGAGATAAGGAAACAAAAGCTAAAAAGATGGAAAAGGAAAAGCTGCCTAATCAAGGATTCTGCAGTACACGCCTAAAGATGTGCTATTCTACCCAAGAAATAGGCCGATTTTGGTAATTTCCTTTCATAGGGACTGATATAATTCTGTTGCGATTCTTTTGGTATCTTATGGAGCTCAAACCGACCAATAACGAAGAAGATATGCTCAAAACGGTCCAGCAGTGTTTATCTTTATTTCCATACGAATTTGAGTTGGGCTAGAAGCCCAATACCTTACCTCTTCCTCAAAAAAACGAATTAGGTCTTCTAAACACCTATAAATACACCCTTATATCACTTGTAAAACCACCCTAGTAATCCTTGCCTCATAGTAATTAGTTCTTAAGGTTTTATTCTTCCAGTTTATTGTAGAGAGCAAGATGATGTCTTTTGTAATTTCTTTTAGTTTATTTCCTTCTGGTATGAACTAAACCTCCCATAGCTTGGGTTTTGCATATGTATAAATTATGAATTCTAATTCTTCTATCTAAGTTTCTTTGGGAATTATATGTTTTAATCTGATATTAGCTACTTACTTTATATTTGTTTATGTGTTTAGATTTATTGTCTTTCCTAGAACTGATCACGTTAGGATTGTTTTAATAGTAGTTAGATGGTCTCCTTGACAGGGTGTTTAACTATTGAACCACAACATAATGTCTAGTGTCGATATTAGTTTTGACAAAACATGATTCTAACTAGATAGTCATTAGGGTTTGTTTTAACAACCATATCACCAAGATTGCATTATTTGCTTAGGGCCTTAGTAGCGTTTGATAACCCTATTTGAAATCACTTCTTGGTTGTGCCGTAGCCCCCTTAGTCGCTCTCAAGGTCTAAGGTATGGGAATTTAGAATCCTGACTAAGTATACCAAGAGCTAATATTCTCCCTTATGAACTAGATCTATAGATAGAATTAGAAGGATTAGTGCATACTAGCAAAACCTAAGCTATACTTCTCATCTCATATTCTTAATATTTTATTTTATTGTCTTTTAATTTCTTAGTTTAATTCTTAAATTCGAAATCTATTTGCTTTTATTTCTGTCTTTTAATTATTTACTTTTACTCGTTATTCCTACCCACGTGATTAACACACTTAAGTCCCTGAGAACGAACTCAACTTACTAACTAAAACTTGCATACGTCCTGTAATACTTGAAGTACTGTGCCTGTCTAGGGTGAGAGTGCGTAGTTTCTTGGCTTATTTTAATCTTATTTTTATCACACCCTAGGCGACACCAAGTTTTTGGCGCCGCTGCCGAGGACTTGTGTCTTGTTAGCGTGTGGGTTATCTTTTTCGAGTATTAGTTTTTAATTAGTTTTTACTTTTCAGTATTTAGTTTTTATTTTTCCGGATTTACGCTTGTGGTTTGCTTTACTCTTTTTCAGGTTTCACAGTGTTTAATTCTTGGCCTCCGTTACCGGGGCCTGAGAGGAGCTTTAGACCTTACAACAAACGAGTTCGTGAGGAAAGAGCCTTAAGAAGATCAATGGCAGCCCAACTAAATCCACCACTTGGAGGGGTTCAACAAGATCCTCCCCTTGGTGCTCAAGATCCACCACTTGGTGGACAAGAAGGACAACAACTACCAGTAGGAGGAGGTAATGGGCAAAATAACGTTAATAATCAACAGAATCAAGCACAGCAAGATCTCCCTGGTCTTCATGTGCCGTTTCATGTTCAACCAATCGGTTACCACCCTCCAGAGATCCCAAATATCAAATTTAGACCCGATCTGGGTATGCTCAGTCAATTTCAAAGTTTTGGACTCTACACTGGTATAGCAATACAAGATCCGGTAAAAGCGATTCAGAAGTTCATGCAGATTTGTGATGCCTACATTACTCCGGTCATTACACGCGAGCAACTGTATTGTCATATGTTTTCGTTTTTTTTGACCGGTAGAGCTAGCGATTGGCTAGAAATACAACCACATGGAACCATTCATTCTTGGAGAGAACTTCAAGCTGCGTTCTTTAACCGTTTTTATCCGAAGAGCATGAGATTAAAAGATCAAACAGAGCTTGCAAGATTTTGCCAAGAAGATGGAGAAACAGTAGGAGAAGCATGGACAAGATTTCAACAAAAATTAGCTAGATGTCCTCTCCATGGTTATACCCCTGCTCTACAACTCGCTATATTTTATGAAGGACTTAATGATAAAGGTAGAGAAAAGGTGGATAACATTGGAAAGGGTAATTTTGTGTCCATGAATCGCAATGAAGCTTCCGAGGTGTTAGAGAATATTATGGAACACGAAAGAAGTTGGCCTTCAACGCGAGCTTCTGTAGCAAAGACCCGAGGAACGCTTCGTTTAGATGCAGATCCTGCGAACTCAGCTCAGATATCAGCTTTAGAAAATCAAATCAAAGAGCTGAAAATAGCAATGGAAAAGAATTTAGCCGCTGCAAACGTAGTACAAGAAGCACAAGGTTGCCAACAATGTGGGGTTAACGATCATACATGGGAAGAGTGCGAATCAAATCCACAATCTGTTTACTTTATATCCAATCGCGGAGGTTATCAATGGGATAACCGAAACCATCCGGGTATGCAGTATTCAAATCCACAAGGGGCCGCTAATCCTGGTCATTATCAACCGCGACCCCAGAACTACTCTTTCCAACAAAGAGGTCAGTACCAAAATCAACATCAGAATAGACCTGCTCCCCCTCAGCAACCTGCTCAAGATGCCTATACCGATTCATTAGATCAGAAAGCTTTACCTCAGTATCCTCAAGAAGGATCTATGAACAATCAACAGATAGCACAAGATCTAGACCGTTTGACCACGACTATAAACGCTCAAGACGAGAAGGTCCGAGGACACGACGCCATACTTCAAATGTTAGGTACTCAAGAAAAACAATTAAACGAAGTTTTAACAAATTTGGTAGAACAAAAGGAAGTAAAGGCGATCGAAGGAGGTGAAAACAATGTTGGGTTTGAAGCTTGCAAGGCTATATGCCTTGAAATTGAAGAAGCAAAAGAGGAAGTACCGCATGCTGCCGTTAGTGTCGTGGAAGTTCCGAGTACCGAAGAAGAACCAACCAAGTCTAGCCCCATGGAATCTGACTGTTCTGAAGTTTATGTGGAGGACGATCAAGAGAAAGCCAAATTTATACAACTACTGAGGAAGATGCAAGAGTAAATTCGATCGGTGGTGGATTATGCAGCTGAGCTGGCTAAAGAGAAAGAGGAAGAAGCCTCAAAGGAGGAATCGAAAGATGAAGTTGCACCTGATGTGCATGAAGAGAAAGAAGAAGAGAAGGTGGAATCGCCACCTATTGTTCAACCAGTGTCATCAACTATTCTTGATACAAATCCTAAAAATGACACTGTACTCCAGACATTTGTAGAGGCGTACCAACCTGAAAATATCAACGCCCAAATGCTTGAGATTGCAAAGAGAGGACTTACACCGCAACAAGTGTTTACGCAACTTATTCCTGAGAAAGAAGCGAGTGTAGAGATCCCGAGAGAGAACCTGAGGGTTTCAAGAAGAAGTGAAAGAGAGCTACCACCAAAGGTTAAAGATCCGGGAAGTTTCAACCTTCCTATTCAATTACATGGTATGCTCAAGGTGAAAGCGATGTACGATGTGGGTTCTGGTGTGAATCTTATGCCTAAGTCCGTGTTCGAGAGACTTGGACTTCAGAAATTAGAGAAAACTCCAGTGAAGTTGCAGTTCGCTGACAACTCAGTTTAAAGGACATGGGGAACAGTGGAGGACGTCTTAGTCCGTCCAGGTAATATCGCCATCCGTACTGACTTTGTTATTCTTGAGTTTGATGCAGATAAGCAGGTTCCAATCATACTTGGACGACCTTTCATGATCACAAGTCAAAGTGTCATCAACTTCCAAGAAGGGACCATCACCCTTCATGCAAAGAATGTATCCGAGACCTTCTATGTCTTGGGTAAGAATCCAAGGAAGTTAGATCTTACCGTTCATGTCATCCACAGCCTTTCACATCACAAAGTCCCTCCTGAGAAGATCCACTTAAAGCCTGTGGATACTGAGCCAAACATTGAGTTTGGGGTTGGCCATGAAGTTCTATGGAAAGCTCACAAACGCGAGAATAGGCCACGAAGTTTCAAAGACTCGTGGATGGGACCATTCATTGTCACTAAGGTTATTTCAGCCAAGGTGATAGAAATTCGCCCCAAAACTTGGGTCAAGCGCAGATTAGTTGACGTTCATAGCCTTACTCGTTGTTGGGGAGGCTATATTCGCAAATCTTGACAGATGTAACACGTCTAACTTTGAAAGACGTTAAACAAAAGTGCTGTACGGGAGACAACCCGTAGTTTTTAATTTTTATGTCTTTAATTTATGTTTAGTTTAGTTTTTTTTAGTTGATAATGCATATTTGAGAAAGGTATTAGTGTTTTTGGTGTGTAGGTATTGAGAAATCGAGTTAGGGACGCGAGGAAATTTTTTCGGAGCGAAGGAATAACCCCCGCGGACTACCCCTAGTCCGCAGGTATGCACCGCAGTGAAGAAACCCGTACCACGGGTGGAGCCACGGGTCCTATCCAGAACCGAGAAAAAGTTGACCCGCGGACTACCCCCTGCACCGTGCCATGGTCCGCAGGGCAAAAACGCATGCCACGGGGTAGATCCACGTGTATTTTGACGGAGAACACATCAGAAGTCGCGGGGTACCCTCCGGTGTACCGCACCATGGTCCGCAGAGCAAAAACACGTGCCACGGGGTTGTACCACGGGTATTATCCAGTGGGTAAAAAAATTCGACCATCAGATGTCGCGGTGTACCGCGCGGTACACCTCATGGTCCGCACCATGGTCCGCACGAGCCGCCAGAGAGAGAAAAGAAAGGGTTTCAAGTTATAAAAGAGGTATTGAGCTCATTAATCCGAATTTATTAAACCTAAAGCCTCTTTCTCTTTTTCCAAAACTCTCCTAACTCCATTGAAGCTCATCAAAACCTTCGCCTATCAAAAAAACACTACCCAATCATCAAGAAAAACACAACAAACCTTTTCTCCACATCATTACAAGAGAGAATCAAACACCCAATCATCACCAAATCCATTCAAATTGAAGAATCAAAAAGCCAAATTTTTCAAAATTCATCCTACAATTTCTTAAATCCAAGCCAACCCATTACAAATCCACCTCTCCCACATAGAGATTCATCACCAATTCACTTATCGTAGGCCAAATCAAGCTTGTCCAACCATTAATTCACGAGTTCAAATTTCAAGGGTTGCTAAAGCTTTGAGTTGGGGGTTAATTGAAGATGACTAATAGAACAATAATTTTAGCTAACAAGAGGGAGGTGAAGAGCAACAAGGGATCGGATTTAAACAAGAAGAAATCAATTGACAAAGGTTCTAGTTCTAAATCAAAGGGTAAAGATAAAGTTGAAAGGAGTGGAATACCTTTGTTTGATCGTAATGGTAAAAAGCTTTACTTTTATGCAAAGGAGAAAACACAGCCTTCACAAGGTCCCATACCCATAAGGAAAGAGGATACTTCAAGGGCCCTGAAGATTTCTGCAGAGAAACAATTGAAAGAACTACCTTTTGCTTATGAGAAAGTATTCAAGGAAGGAGTTGGTGAAAGAGAATATAAGAGATTCTTAGAGCTTGGTGAGAAATTGGGTTGGTCTACGTTCATGGTAAAACGTTCTGAACTATGTCATGAGTTAGTTTTGGAATTCTATTCAGGCCTCTTTAGCCGAGATAGTAAAGGTGGTGTTCCGATTAGAGGAAAGTTAGTTCCTTTCACAGTTGAGGAGATTAGGAACCATTTCAAGTTTAAGAAATTGAAAGGTTTTTGCAAATTTGAAGAAGCGGTTGCTAAACGAAAAATCTTTGATGAGGAATTACTTTTTAAGCATGTTTTAGACAAAGAGAAAGTGCAATCACATAAGGGAGAATTGAAGGCACCTTGGCCTTACAAATATCTTCAATCGGATGCTAGAATCTGCACAATTTCCTTGTCCCTAATATCTTTGGGAACACACGAACTTTGGATGTGACTATGAAGTACGCTCTACTTTTGGACTGTATTTTGAGAGGAGAACAAGTTGATGTGGCACAGTTGATCTATGAGGAGGTGATGCGATTATCGGTCTCTCCTAAATCAGTTTATGATCACGTTCCTTGTGCGAGAAGCGAATGTTACGTTGGGTGAAGAAGAGAAACTCGAATTTAAAGGGAGTTATATTGATAATGCTTGGATCAAGGATATCTTTCGAAGAGCGAGTTCTACGCAAGTCTCGAAAGAAGAATAGGAGCAAAATTGGCAAGAGAAGATGGAGGCGTGTTTAACGAAATTCAAAGCCGCTCAAACTTCTTTAGTCAAAGATGTGGCACAAATCAACCCTAATCAAGTGCACATCATGAAACTCCTCGAGCAATTAACGAAAGGTCCAGCAATTCCAACCTTGGATATCAATGATGCGAGGCAATAGCCTCGAGAGTATGTTCTCTTTCTTCCTTACCATTTCTGTAAATGCTTTTATCTGCTAATTTTAATTTCCGTTTTTCGAGTCTTTTTCGAGTCGTGGGGACACGGCTCATTTTTGAGTTTAGGGTGTGGGGATTCGTTGTCTCTCATCTCCATTTTTCTGTTTTTAGGTAGAAATTAAAATTTTTGATACATGGGAATTAGATGTAGAGTGTGTTTAATAGCTTGAAAGCATAAGCTCAGGGAATTAATGATAGTAAGTGATATATTTATGAGCTATGTATTTGTATGCTTTGAGTATTTGCAGGAAAACACACATTGATAGTAAAGAAAAGATTAGTGAGCAATGCGATAGAAAGTATGTTCGATCTCAGGGAACCTTGAGAAGTGTGTAGGCCGTGAGATCCAAGCTAGTTGAAAAACTATTTGATGAAAGTGTTAAAGGTAAGAAAATAACGAAATTACATAGTGTAGAAAATGATCAAGGCGGTTCTTTCATATTTGAAGCCTTTGAAGCCTTTTTATACCTTCTCACCTTGTGATTTTTGATTTTATATGCTATATCCTTCTCAGCCCCTTCTAGCCTTTCTAAAGCCTTTTATTGAAACACATTATAAGCCATATCCTTTAGATTATAGGACTTTTCCATATGAACCGCACTTGAATCGCGATGCATAGACAGTTGTTTTAGAGCTTGAGTTTGGGGTGGTGGGTCCACCATTATGGGAATTGTTATTTTGTTGGGATTTTTGAGCTTATTAATTGTGCTTTGTGCTTTATATTGATGATGTTTCACAGATTTTTAAAACCCTTTGCTGGGGTAATAGTGAATGAAAAAGAAGCTACGAGCTAATTTGCCAACAAGGGCATTAAAAGAAAAATATATGGGAAATTAGCGTGATATCTCAACATTAAAAGAGAGTCATAGCTTAAAAAATTGAATCAAAAAGAAAGAAAATATATATATTCGGACTAGCAAAGTGGATTTTTATGTGAACATCTTAAGCTTTAATTGGGTTATTGGGGATGCTAAATTGTGCATCAAAGAATTCATTGGGTTGAGTGAGAAACGTTTTATGAGAGTAACTCAAGCTCTAGGGCGATTCGTTGATGGCTAGTGAGGAGAGAGCCAAAAGCTCACTCCAAATTATCAAAATATACTATCATACCGTCCCTAAGCCTACATTACAACCTTAAAGACCTTGTGATTCTTTGGTATGTAATTGAGAAGTGATTGAGCCGTTAGAGATTAGTTGAGTGGATCTTTGAATACTAGTGAGGTTTGATGAACAATCTATAGCTCTCTTGGGGAACTGAGTAAAGTCCCAATCCTTCTTACATTGCGAAACTAATCTGATCTTGAATTCAAGTCGTGTTAACTGTGGATATAAAAAATGTACAGGTATGTAGTTTATAAATATTATTGCATGAAATTTTCTGAGTTGTGTGTTTTAGGTTTATTCTATATATTCTGCTATGCTTTTTCTCTTGTGTTGAGAATTTTACAAGTGTGTATTTATAGACTTCCCTTTGTTTTTATCTTTATTGTATCGGGACGATACAACTTTGAGTTGGGGGTCTTGATATCTCCTCATTTGTGATAGATTTATGTTAAGATGAGACATCATTTTTAATGTTTTAGAAGTCAATAATGTCGATTTTCTTGAGTTTTAGTGCACTTTCCTATTTTGAGTCTTGATTTGTTGAATTATTATTTTTCGAGCATATTGGGTTTAATTGTTTATTTTAGTGTGAAGCTTTAAAGATAATTATGGAGATTAAGTAGAGTCCTAGTCAAAGACAACAACTTATGAAAAAAGATTTGCATGGTAATGGGAGATAAGGAAACAAAAGCTAAAAAGATGGAAAAGGAAAAACTGCGTAATCTAGGATTCTGCAGTACACGCCTAAAGATGTGCTATTCTACCCAAGATAGGCCGATTTTGGTAATTTTATTTCATAGGGACATAGATAATTCAGTTGCGATTCTTTTGGTATCTTATGTAGCTCAAACCGACCAATAACGAAGAAGATATGCTCAAAACGGTCCAGCAGTATTTATCTTTATTTCCATACGAATTTGAGTTGGGCTAGAAGTCCAATACCTTACCTCTTCCTCAAGAAAACGAATTAGGTCTTCTAAACACCTATAAATACACCCTTATATCACTTGTAAAACCACCCTAAGAATCCTTGCCTCATAGTAATTAGTTCTTAAGGTTTTATTCTTCCAGTTTATTGTAGAGAGCAAGATGATGTCTTTTGTAATTTTTTTTAGTTTATTTCCTTCAGGTATGAACTAAACCTCCCATAGCTTGGGTTTTGCATATGTATAAATTATGAATTCTAATTCTTCTATCTAAGTTTCTTTGGGAATTATATGTTTTAATCTGATATTAGCTACTTACTTTATATTTGTTTATGTGTTTAGATTTATTGTCTTTCCTAGAACTGATCACGTTAGGATTGTTTTAATAGTAGTTAGATGGTCTCCTTGACAGGGTGTTTAACTATTGAACCACCACATAATGTCTAGTGTCGATATTAGTTCTGACAAAACATGATTCTAACTAGATAGTCATTAGGGTTTGTTCTAACCACCATATCACCAAGATTGCAGTATTTGCTTAGGGCCTTAGTAGCGTTTGATAACCCTATTTGAAATCACTTCTTGGTTGTGCCATAGCCCCCTTAGTCGCTCTCAAGGTCTAAGGTATGGGAATTTAGATTCCTGACTAAGTATACCAAGAGCTAATATTCTCCCTTATGAACTAGATCTATAGATAGAATTAGAAGGATTAGTGCATACTAGCAAAACCTAAGCTATACTTCTCATCTCATATTCTTAATCTTTTATTTTATTGTCTTTTAATTTCTTAGTTTAATTCTTAAATTCGAAATCTATTTTCTTTTATTTTCTGTCTTTTAATTATTTACTTTTACGAGTTATTCCTACCCACGTGATTAACACACTTAAGTCCCTGAGAACGAACTCAACTTACTAACTAAAACTTGCATACGTCCTGTAAAACTTGCAGTACTGTGCCTGTCTAGGGTGAGAGTGCGTAGTTTCTTGGCTTATTTTAATCTTATTTTTATCACACCCTAGGCGACACCACCACCACATTGTGTACCATGATTTACATCCCTCCTCAAGTATTACTTGGGATGGTTTGACAATATCGCTTCCATTTAGGATAGTTTTCTCAATAAAATCAAGTTTAAATCATATATCTTATGTTAGCATCAAATAGGGTAGTCCATTCCTTAGTTGGAGACACTACACTAGCATTAAAAACCTTAGGAGCATGTCTATCCCCATGCAACGTTGCGAAAGGCTTCTCTCTACATTGGATTGAATTCTTAGCGTGGGAAATTTATCTGAGTAGGGGTGCAACCTCATCCACATATGCATCATTTTCTTTGGATTGTGAAACATGGGTTTTGGCTGTTTGATAATCAATGTTCATTTTTATAAGAATGTTATTATGATATATGACTGGAGCTTAACTCTTGGTACAATTTTAATATTTTTCATAATTTGCAAATGTAGATTTGTAGTACGTATTACATTGTTAGGCTCATTTGATTGTTTTCTAACCTTAATGTTTTGTTTTACCTTAGGTTGTACTAGATGAATATTTTGAAGAAGTAAAATACAAGAGAAGATACAAAGGTTTAGATGTCAAAAGTTAAACTAGAAAAGAAGAAGGATGATAACAACACCCAAACTATCTAGAGGTTTGCAAGTTAGTAATGCTAACGTGCACCTAGATAGGGTAATTATTGTAGAGAGTGATATAGTGTATTGGAGTTTTTTTAAATGATAATATATATGGCCTAAATTTGATATAGTTATGGCCTAGATTAGAAACTATTAATGAAATGCCTAAAATATCCTCTATTACAAACAAAGTTTGTTAAATTAACATAATGGGGATGTGAGTTAACGTAAAAGTTGAATAATATCTTATTTATAACACTTATATATATATATATATATATATATATATATGACGTTGCGGTACTACAAAACCTAGCCACCACTATACAAATCATTTGTTTATTGACCGCCCTCTACCTTCACTTCTCATACTATATCTGCCTCCATGTTTGCAACTATATACTATTACCATTTTATAAATGATATTACTATAAAAAATGTAATATTATTTATAATATTTGTGACACATCAATGTTCTTGTTGGAGATTTAGAAGAGTTGTGGTCCAAAAGCGACTACTATTTTACAGAGGTAAAAAAATCATAAGTAATTGATTTTTTATTGTAAACAAAATATAATCATTAATATAAATGTGTGTTGTTGTTTGCTTTTCTAAGACAAATAATTATGAATTGTTTATTTATTTTTAGTGTGCAATACTACGTTTTATCTGTTTAGTCAATCTTTTCAAATTTAATTTTCTCAAGAAAATATTATATGTTATTTTATGGGTATCTTACATGTATATACATAGCACTTTTATGAGTAAAATTAATGTTGATATTAGTGTCTGGTTCCTATATAACTATCATAATCTACACTCATTACAATTGGAGACTTCTAATTCTATAAATACAAAATGGTACAATTTAATTTTTATTCTAGTTTATTCTTTTAGTATTTTAATGTTTCAAATTTATTTAAACGAGTAATATTTACTAAAGTATGCAAATGAGGCAATAAATTTATATGTTATCTAAATATGTGATGTATATTATGTGATGACACTCGATTAATTACGTTGCAAGATTAATTTGAATTCGTTATATACATATTGGGCTAACTTGAAAATTTAATAGAAAGTTATGCATGTGCACCCTCGTGTATATAATCTTATATAATTGACTATTATTTGTAGCAGAGATAGAAATTTATAAATATTATAGTACTATCATTAATTTTAAATTTGTTGTGAGTATACTTTATTTTTTTAAATCCTATTATTGCAATTCAATTATTCATGATTAATTATTTTATATACATAAGAAATAGAACAAAAGAAACCAATTATTTGTTTTATCTTGACAGATTTATGTGTAAAAGACATAATTATGTTTCGATCAAGATCAAGATCGGTGTCCATGACATTTCAAAAATAGATTCCTTGCAATCAACATGGTAAGACACTATATTTATTGTTTTTTATAATATATATATATATATATATATATATATATATATATATATGTGTGTGAAAAATAAATGACCACCACTACAAAACATAAGAACGTAGACACACATACAAAAATAAAAACACGTGTTTTTTTCTTTTTAATTAAAATAAAACAACAAAAATTAATTACAACTTAATTAGATTATAAAAGCTTATTCTCCAACGATTAATTTTGCCTAACTATATTTATGAATCGAGTAGTTTTTACACTACAAGATCATTGTATACATGTATACACACCAGAGGTAGATTAATGTTGTTAGAAATGGGGGATAAATTCCTCCTAACCTTTAAATTTTTTTATTATATGTGAAATATTTGTTTGGAAAAAATAATAACCCGATCATTGTTTCTAGTTTCACTAGGGGTCGATCTCCACATATAAATCAATTGAACCAAACACTCTACTAATAGCGATCCCTCATATATTGTTATTAACTCTTCCATCATTAGAAATGTATTCCTCTTTAATAGTTTAATTTTACATATTCAAAATTACCCCCATTTTGAATTTTAGCCCCCCATCATCTCCTTCATTTATGTCCAACATAACCCTCTCATCTTCATTCATCTTCAATCCATGAAATGTTAGATATATACTACCGAATTAATTTGATTCCTTATTTGGAATTATCCACCTTAAACATCACCCTATGCTCCAGCATACTATACCACCATATTTATGCACTTATAATTTTTGGAAATTCATACTGATAAAGAGAAAATGGATTCATTCCTTGAGTCATATATAAACCAAGCTGTTTCACTTAAGTAAATTGAACATTTAATTTTGAAAACATGATATGGACTTTAACGTTACATTCCACCAAAATGACATATCAATTTTATAGACAATAGTACATTTCACTCCAATAGTTGTACACCACAATTTTTTCACTATTAAGAAAAGATAATGTAACTGAATAACAATTTTTAAGGGACCGACATTAGTGAAATACTATTGGATCCTCAATTACTCTTTTGCATATTGGCCATTATAGGCAATATTTTTCTAAAGGCCCACATTTGTATCTTATCTTGTTGAAGACACCAAAGTTTCCATAACGTTCCCCTAATATACCATATTTAATTGTCCCTAATAAATCCGATCAACCATAAATATGGATTTTATCATAGGAATCCCATATGCTTCATGTTACCACGACCAGTAGCGCGATATATATTACTGAAGTGTAACATGTTTGTAATTTTGAGTATATTTTTAAATGAAATATTTGTTCGAGTCCCATCAATTCCCATAAACTAGCCTAAAGTGGGTAAATTTTTACCATTATCCTTAACCATGAAAGAAGACTTATGTATTCCATTCTCCAATAAACCTCTTAGTGGTCAAAACCTAAATGTGCCCTTTTCAGAGCTAATATCCATTAGAGTGCACCTTGATTACTTAGTGGGCTTGCCCAAGTTGTGCAGTGTATGCTTGACTGAATGGATGAGATGATAGAAATGTAGTTTGTTGAAACTCATTTTTTCATAATATTATGTGACCTAGTAAGTATGACCGAGAGTTGTGTGTATATATTATGTTCAATAATTGAATGGCGAGTCACATATAGTATACGAGTTGCAAAATATATTCATGCCCTCGGTTATGGTATTCACTATATATTTATTCTGAATTTATAATTAATCCTACAAATTTTTAGTCAATGCAATTATGACATGGAATATGATGACCCTGTAAAGCAACACTTTATGAAAAGGTTCAATAAATTTATTTACTTATTAAATGGATTTTCTATCGGTCGTGTTTATGCCCTTAATATTTTTAATCAATGCCTTAAAACTTTTTGTTAAATATATTCAATAAGTAGCCACTTAAATATTTTTATCTCCTCATTTAAGTTTGTGCCCATTATATTGTATTTTTTCTTAACAATTTTTCTCGTCAAATCACAAGCAGTCATGGAAGCTCAACAACCAATATTTAACTTGAACCCAGAAGCTAGAGAGTTCAACATTAGAGATGTTCGAACTCTGTTCTTTACCGTTTCCTATGATGGGTTTGTGTTAAAAAAATCAAATGATAACCTATTTCAACAGGTTAAAAAATGACTTTCTATTTGATATGATCTTTAATTATCAAAATATAATATCAATATTTCACTGACTAGGTACTACGGTGATTGAGTTGATTCTGTTGAATGTAAAGATCATCAGAAAATAGACCACTCAAAGCAGGGAAGATCATTTTTAATCAATCTTTCACAGCAACACAAGTTTTTAATGGAGATGAAACTGTTGAAATCAACATCATAGGGAAGACTATTGGATTTAAAAAATTTACTCCCCGCGAGTAATAGTAATGGCTAAAAATCACGTCTTCGGCTTTGATGTCATCAACAAGAATATGTTAGAAAACTGACCTTCTTATGAAAAGATCTATTAAGTCCTGAATCTCTCTTATGTATTGTTTTTATGAATGAATAAAAATGATATTTGTTCTCTTTGTCTCATTTTTTGTCAATTAAGTGTTTTATATTAAAAAAATATGTTTTGTTTCTTACATGAATAATGTTTAATTTAAATTATACCTTTTATAAATTAACAAATTGACGATTTTGAGAAACTCTGGTTAAAGTTTAAAGATATATATACTATTTAACTAAGTGAAATAAATCAAAAAATCATGGAGGTAAACAAATTTCACTCAAAATATTTAAGGTAAATTTGTTGTATGAATTTACTTAATAACGTATTAACCACATATATATATATATGCATTATAGTAGTTTATGTGTCACCATTTTGATGATTATATAATTATTACAAAATTTAATAGTTATATATTTTATAATAAAAATAACAAACTGTTAGGGTATACTTCAACTTGTCTTTTGGAAAAATTTATGAGTAATCAATACCATTTAGTTAGAACTAATTTGTAACAATTCATTTTGATTTTGAAATTACGAAATGTTATACTATTAAATTATTAATTTTTACCTGGAACAATTAGTTATATACAATTGATAGACCTATTCATTTTTATATATTTTGATAAGAAATACAATTGCTTAGAAAAAACTTGAGAAAATCCATATAATAAATGGAAACGAGCTAAATATTGAAATCATCATTGAAATTTTCTCAACAAAACCATTTTTATTTTAAAAACATTCTAATTATTTACAACCACTCCAAGTTGTAATGAATTATTTTTATTTGATATATTAAAGGTTTAGTCTGTAAGATGTAAGGAACAATTGATAAGAAGATGCATACGATAATAATTGATATTCAAGTAAATACTCCCTTTGTTTCAAAATATCTGTCCACTTCTATATTTGCTCATATTAAACAATATAATCATAACAGTTCTATAACAAAAATGTCATTCATAAAGTGTCTTGATAACTTAATTTTTTTATAGAAACTAAATTAAAATATTATAGTAGGGGTGATAGTTGAAAAAATTTATAAAAAAATTTCTTGTTATCCTAAATGGACAAAACTTTTAAAACTCTATTTTTAGTAAATTGACAAACATTGTGAAACAGAGAAAGTATGTAATAGGTATATATATATATATATATATATATATATATATATATATATATATATATATATATATATATATATATTGTATAAAATAATTTATATTTCTCAAATAAAGGAGAATTATGGCAATAAAATTAGGTATAATTTCTTTAATAGATGAGATTTTTTTTTAAAATTTGAAACATGTTTGTTGTAAAAGAAAATTATATTAGATTTAACCATAATTTATCATCTTCTGTAACACTTGGTAGGTACAAATATTTTATAATCTTTAAAAAATAATACAACGTGCTACTTTTATAGTACTGTATATCATAATAGTCCTGCAATCAAAGTAATGTTTAGCAATCTAAGCAATGAAATGTACTTTTATGAGTCATGTATAACATAATAGTCGTGTATTACAAGCAATGACTATCTTATTTAAGGAGAGACATTCCATAAAATATCTATACGATAAATTATATAGAAAATAAGTTTACTAATTAATGGATAAGGATAAGTTCTTTGTTTATATTTTAATTCATCTAATTATAACATAACAAATACTTTAACAAGATATTTTTCCCACATATGATATTATAGTAGTTATCATAACTAATGGAAGACTAACTCTGATAAAGAAAATACAATACACAGTTTTTCTCTCTCATGATAGAAAAGTTATCTCTACATGGTTACAACTTTTAGTACACGTTAGCATTTGCTAACGTGTACATCCGGTTCTAACAAATAATCAAAGTCTTAAAACAGCAATTTACATCTTAGTTTTACAATTTCTGCTCTATACTTTCCTAAATTTCCTGTTTTTTCTTTGTGTTCTTCGTGTCTTCAAAATTTTCCTCCCCTCTAAAAGCGCTAACTATATCCTCCTGAATAGTTAGATCCGATGGCAAGGGGGAAAAACAAAACCCAATTGCCACTTCCTAAACCTGTGGTGGAACAACGAAATCTAAATGTCAATACTAGATCTGGGTTAGGTAAAATCACAAACACATACCAGTCACCTAGAATCTCAACGCCGTATTCTCAAACTAGGGTTGTGAGATCCCCTTCCGTGTTACAAATACCCTTAAGTACTAGATCTGAAGGTCAAGAGCAAAGTGAGGTCAAGCACAAAGTGAGGTCAATTTCCCTCCTCTTCCATCTCCTGGAGGGAAATCTGGACCTAAAATACATGTTATAAGTGAGATTGGTGAGGGGTCAGAAAAATCTCATCATTCCCCTCCAATTATTTTGAGTCCAGCCAGAGATCCAGAGCCTAGGGCAAATACCACGTGGATTTCACCAGCAAAAGCTTGGAGCTCCATGTTTGATGGTAAAATTAGAGATGAGGTTAAATTGGACTATAGTGCCCCTTAAATTATTAATGGCAGAATCCGGGTTACTCCAAATCCTCAAATCATTGAAAATGGATGTAAGAACTGGGCCAACTGCGTAGTGGGTCAATTTTTGGAGAGGCCTCAACCATTTCATATGGTTAAAAACATGGTTCTCAATCAATGGAAAGAATTTGGTAACATTAAAATATGCACATCTGAACAAGGATTATATATGTTCAAATTTGAAACTGAGGAAGCATGTTCAAAGGTCCTTGGTGAGCTTTGGCATGTCAATAATAGGCCTCTGTTACTCAGAAAATGGGCCCCAAATACTCATATTAAAAAATTTAAGTTGGATAAAGTTCCTGTGTGGGTCAAGTTAAGGAAAGTACCTGGAGAACTCTGGACTAAAGAGGGATTAAGTGTAGTGGCTAGTTCCTTGGCGAGGCCTATCCAGATGGATGAAATCACTAAGGAACAAACAAGGTTGAGCTATGCTACAGTGTGTGTTGAGATGGACCTCAATAAAGAACTAATTGAGGACTTTGATCTTGATATGGGCAATGGTACAATAGACACAGTAGAAGTAGAATACTCTTGGAAACCTGTTCTTTGCCAAAAATGTAAGAAGTTAGGTCATACAAAAAAATTCTGTAGAAACACCAAGGAAATGTGGGTCCCTAAGGTAACAAAAATACCAAAAAGGACCTCTAACAATAATATAGCTGAAACTCAAGGCCCTCAATGGGTTACAGTTGCTTCAAAAAGAGGCAAGTCACCTACTAATGGAACTGAAGTGAACACTCTTACTAAAAACAGCTTTGATGTGTTGAATGAGGTCAACCTTGATGAAGTGGTAACAAATTTACTAAATGTGGATGAAGAGGTGATGGCTGAAAAGCCTCCTGACCCCCATCTGTTTAATGATCATCACATGGAATGTGAGAGGTATGAATAAAAAGCTCAAGCAAGATGATTGCCTGAAGCAAGTTGTTAATAAAGATATTTGGGTTTTCAGTTTCCTGGAAACAAAAATCAAGTCTCATAAGTCAGATAAGGTATTAAAATCTACTTTTAATAAATGGAAAGTAGTTACTTATTATTCCAAACATGATCATGGGAGGATTTGGAGCTGTTGGAACCCCAATATAGTGGATGTTACTGTTATTGCTATGACTGATCAAGCTATTCTATTCAAGATCAAACACATAGTGTCCAACACAGAGTTTTATTATACCCCAGTGTATGCCATGAATGATGTTAATCTAAGACACATTCTTTGGCATACCATGAGGTGATGGGAGAGTTTAATAAATAATGAAGCATGGGTCATTCAAGGTGATTTTAATGAAATCACTAATATAGATGAGAGACTGAACTGTGACAGTCTTACTGAAAGTTCATATGAAATGATTAAATGGGTGGAGGATTTGGAACTGACTGATCTTACATATAATGGTCCCAAATTTACTTGGACAAATAGAGCTGCTGGTGATGATATGAGAGCTAGTAGAATTGATAGAACATATGTCAACTCAGCTTGGCTAAACAAGTTTACACAAACAGTTCTGATCCTTAAACCTCCAGGTGTGTCTGATCGTTGTAGTCAACACCTGTAAATTATTCCTTATAAAAAAAGGGGCCCCTCACCTTTCAGATTTTACAACATTTGGATGGAGCATGAATTGTTCACCCCTTTGGTGGTTGAAACATGGAAAACCAAAATTAGTGGCTCTCCTATGTACATCCTAACCAAGAAGCTTAAAATTCTCAAAAGTAAACTCAAGGAGTTTAATAAACTGCATTTCAAGAATACTTCAAATCAGATCAATCATATTCAAAATAGGTTGACTGATATTCAAAACCTAAGAATGCAAGGCAATAGGAGTGCTGATGTTTTACATGAGGAAAACAATCTACTTACTGAGCTTCACAATGAAAGAATCAAGGAGGAATCAATTATAAGACAGAAGTCCAGAGCTATATGGGTGGATGAAGGTGATTTGAATACTAAATACTTCATGAACTGGGTAAATGGTAGGAAATCACATAACAGTATAAATACTATTACCTTGGATAATGGGACAATTGTTACTGAAGAAGACTTAATCTCACAAGAATTTGTGGAATTTTATTCTAACCTCCTGGGCAAAAAAAGATATAATAAGGAGGATTATGATACTAGTTTATTACAAAGAATTAGCTCTAAAAAGATTACAGAAAGTCAAGCTTTAGAGTTAACTGTACCTATATCAGATAAGGAGATCAAGGAAGCTTTGTTTTCAATGGACAGCTCCAAAAGCCCTGGACCACCAGATGGATTTACAGCTGGTTTTTTTAAGAAGATGTGGCATATTGTTGGGCCTGACATTTGTACAGCTATTAAAAGCTCTTTTCAAGACTGTCAATTACTTAAGGAAATCAATTCACCTGTCATCACATTGATTCCTAAATGTCATAATCCCACCTCAGTCAAGAGCTATAGACCTATTGCTTGCTGCAATATCATCTATAAAATAATCTCTAAACTGATTGTTAATAGACTAAAGAACACATTACAAGGATTAATTTCTAATAATCAATCAGCTTTTGTTCAGAACAGAAATATAGGTGAAAACATTCTCATTGCTTAAGAGTTAGTTAGGGGCTACTCTAGAGCTCATATATCTAAAAGATGTGCTTTGAAACGCGACCTAATGAAGGCTTATGACTCCCTTGATTGGGATTTTGTTCTTAAAGTATTAGAAGCATTTGGTTATCCTGAGGTGTTCATTTCTTGGATCAAGATGTGTTTAACCACCACATCTTATAGCCTATTAATCAATGGGTGTCCAAGAGGATTTATTAAAGGTGAGAGCGGCCTGAGACAGGGGACCCCCTTTCCCCCTAACTGTTTGTGTTATGCATGGAGATTCTCTCTCAAATTTTAATGAAGATTGGTAAGAAGAATAAGTTTACTTGGCATCCTAAGTGTAAAGGCCTCCAATTAAATAACTTAATGTTTGCCGATGATCTTATGGTTTTCTTTAGTCCCAATCGAGTTACAGCTCAATACATCAAACAAGGATTAGACTTATTTTATAAATTATCAGGTTTACAGATTAGTTACAACAAGAGTAATATTTTCAATGGGGGCTGTTCTGATGAGATAAAACAAGAAATGTGGGATATTTTAAAAATCCCTGAGGGTCACTTACCTATGAAATATTTAGGGGTGCCTTTAATATCTGGAAGATTGAGTACTGAAGACTGTAAGCCTCTAATTGAGAAAATGGTCAAGAAAATTGACCATTGGAGCTTCAAGCACCTATCTTATGCTGGGAGACTCCAATTAATTAAATATGTACTCAACAATTTATCAAGTTACTGGTTTAATATATTTGCTATACCTAATCGAGTTATTAAAGAGCTCCAACAAAAGATGACTGCTTTTTTATGGAAAGGTTCAAGTGATTTTCAAGGTGGGGCTAAAGTATCTTGGGAATCTATCTGTTACCCGTTTAAAGAAGGTGGTTTAGGCCATAGGGACTTATACCTCCAGAACCAAATTTCTATTTTAAAGTTATTATGGAATTGTTGTTTCCCAAGGCAAACCTTATGGTCCAACTGGGTTCAGACAAATTTATTAAAAGGGAAATCTTTCTGGTTAATCCAAATCCCACAAGACTTCTCATGGGGCTGGAGGAAAATTCTTAAATTAAGATATTTAGCCAGTAAATTGATATCATACCAGATTGGATGTGGTAAAGAAATCTCTTTGTGGGGTGACTTCTGGATTCCTCAGAACAAATGCCTCCAAGACATTCGGAGCAGTAGTTTGGTTTCAGGTTAATACATTGACTGCAAAATCAGTAAGTTTATATGTGGAACAAGATGGAGATGGCCTGCAAACTTCAAGTTTATGGAAAGAATCACTGCTAATATTAAGATTGATCCAAATAAAAAAGATAAAGTTTTGTGGAACTGTAGTAAAAAAGGCACATTTGTGTTCAGTGAAACTTATGAACACTTGAGACCTAAGAAGCCGCTCAATGAATGGTCAACGGTCATCTGGAGCTCAAGAAGTCCACCCAAATATAAGTTCATCCTCTGGCTGATTCATTTGGATAGATCACCTACAAAGCACAGATTAGCTGCGTGCGGAGTTATTTCTAATTCACTATGTGAATATTGTAAGCTGACAAGTGAAGATAGAGACCACCTCTTCTGGGATTGCTCATTCACGAAGAGAGTTTGGTTTAAATGCTTGAGGATCCATGGAGTTTCCACCAAAATCTCAAATTGGTCGGATTTTATAAAATGGTATATCGATTTTCAGAATAGCAATAGCACGAAACATGAGGTTATGCGTATTCTCCTTTCGATTGCTACTTATTTTATTTGGATCGAAAGAAATGAGAGGATTTTCAAAAGTATCTATAAATCTGAAGAAGAAATTGTTGAAGGTATCTCTATGGTGTTTAGAGAAACGATGTGCAGATTTAAGAGGGAGAAAGAGAAGAGGATTATCGAACCGATTAGGGTTAGATGGGAGAGATAGATCTGGCCCAAGTTAAAATGTAATAGGCTTTTAAATTGAGCCCATGTACTTTGATAAGTTTGATTAATAAAGTTCTACTTGCCCAGCAAAAAAAACTAATGGAAGACTAAATACTTGACTTTTAAGTTGATAGTATACTTATCTCAGTTTAATGTTACCTTAAAGACCTATTTACCAAAAATTTAGAATGAAATTTAAATAAAATATATTCTTATCACAAAGAGATTACATTTTAGTAAATATTACCCAAGGAATCACTATCTCCAGCGTTCATGCGTGAGTAAGTAAGGTTTCTTACAAATTATCATTTGGAAACCCTATACCTGTTAAATATACGGTCGTTGATCCATAAGTGTCTTACTGTTTAAAACTGAACAATATTAATGCATTACACTACTTTATTTAATTTTAAATATTGTATTTTCCAACGATTTCTTGAATACCTCATTACCCCCATTCGCATGTTGGAATTATGCCCTAGCCCCGATCGTCTTGTAATGAATTGAACTCAAGTGTTTACTGTATACGATAATAGTTATCCCTACAGTAGTAATTAAGGAAATTGTTTTCTTGAATCTATGGCAAGCTTTTATGTTTATGGTATTCATTTATATAACATAAAGGCAGATCCTCGATTAAGTTACGAACTAGATATCATAAGGTCTTACGATAAGGAGAATCTAGCTCATATGACTTAATCTAAACTTGTTCTTAATCGTAGGATCATCGAAATAGGACCTCGATGATCCGGTTAGATTAATATGTAGCTAACGAGTATTTATCGGATAAATATCGGTTGTTCTCGTTTACCGAGTTAGGTACATAGATAATTCACATAGAGATGTGATTATCGAACCGACTAAAACAAGAGATTCCTAATGGTTAATTACCTTGAACTGTCAACTAGGTTAATCTCTAGAAGGAATTTTATGCTTGTAATCCTTTGACCTGAGATCATCACTATTGTGGTGTATATGCTTGTTTTGTTTTGATACTGGACTACTAGTGTGTCATAATGCTAGTCGAAAAGATATTTGACACAACTAAGTATATATGCTCCTAGGGATGAGTCAAGATGGAATCTATCAACTCTAGGTAAAGAGTTTGAGCTCTACAATGTCATAAGATTAAAACGATTGTATCAAATCCTTGGCCAAGGTGATAGAATGAAAGAAGAAAGATGTTTCTTAGGTCATTCGTCAATCTTTGATAATTGACGTGTAATGTAGTTGATTTTCTAAATGGGATTTGATAGTTGTACCATATCCCAAGATAATCCGGATTATTAGATAATAAATATTAATTAATTTTATACTTGGAATATTGGTATATTAATTGGCTAGCACAAATTAATATTCTGATAGAAGACTGTTCTAAGACAAAAGAGAAAAGAAAAAAACATAGACAAGTTTGTGGTTCGAACCACGTACCTCTAGTAGATTGAAATGTGTCACTTACCTCTAGGCTAGTCAAGCCACTTGTATAATGTAAAAGGTCTAAATCCCCTTTAAGTGGGTAGTGGACCAGATTATTAAGATAATTAATTTCATTATATGTTGCTGACTTTTCACTTACGGTCTTTTCAGCTTCTTTCCTAAAAATTATAAGTATAATGAGAAATCATTATACATAGATAACTTTCGATCAGTTTTTCTTCCAAGAAAAAAACCCACAAGAAATAAAAGGTCTTTTGTCTCCAATCTAGAATTGTTATTTTGGAAGTAAGGCTCAAGCTCGGTGTGCAAAGCGTGGAGGCTTCAAACTTTTGAAGCTGGTATTAAACAATTTGATTCTCATATAAAGCGTTAAGGTATGTAATCGAAATACTTTGTTTCTATTTAAATTCTTAAATCGCACTAGATTGGCTTAGGATAACAATTACTTGTTTCCGCTGTATTATATGTGATATAATCGTTATTTGCTATCCTTCAATTGGTATCAAAGCCAATTGTTGTGTTTTAGAAATTTAAATAAGTATATTATTTAGATAATATATGAGTTGTGTTTTAAGGGTTGATATGAATATTTGATTTTTCTATCCAAATGTTATTTGATAATATGGATTTTAAATTTTTGGGATATTATATGTTATATGATAATAATTTACCTGGTATGCATTATTTTTTGATTTTGTTTCAGAGCTTTGAAATCGATATGGTGTCAAAACAGTATATAATATATGCCGCGATGGATTATTAAGTTGTTTAATATTCATGATGTAATTATTATTGAGTTATGGGCTGTGATTGGTTAAAAGAAAAAGAAACCTGAAATAGGTTTCATGAATTCACTGTGTTTCGTTGAAAAGTAAAAGCACATCAAATTTGTTTTCTTTTCTTTTGTTAAGTTTTAATATTAAAAAAGTGTTAGACTCCATTTTCCTTGTTTGTTGAAAATCTCAATTGTATTGAATTAGTTTCTTCTTGATATCTGCGGTATCCTATATGGAGTTGATATAGAAGTTTAGCCATGAAACTTCTATGTAAATAAATCTTTTATGCTTTCATAATTCAAGGCTTCAAGAATTTGTTTCATAGCGATATCAGGTATAGTGTTTGGTGTATTTATATTCACTTGTATAAATGAGCAACCTGCCTATTTAAAAAAAAGGAATTGTCCTTCTCGGTTTTTTGCCTGACTATTAAAAGAAAAAAAAAATTGTCCTCATGTGAAATTGCATAACATACGTTTGAAATGTTGTATTTTCATTAAATACCGTCTTGAATAATCATAATTTTACTTTTGTGATTATATTATTTAATATGAAAATAAAAAAGGTTTGATTTTCTTTATGGTGAAATTTTTGAAATTACAGTTTTCGGTCGATTTTCCGATATAATTGTTTGGTTTTCATCCGAAATCTTAAATTATGAATCGTAATTAATTCCCACTTGATAATTATAAATTATTGTGTTTATTAAAACGACACATAAGATGTTTCGTGAGACTTTCCATCGTAAGTAGAGTTTTAAATTTGTTAAGTTAACAAGTTTTGATCTGACTACCAGGTGGACTTGTAGTTCGAGTACAAATTATAAATATCTATATTGTTTGATAATAGGCTTAAATTATTGATTTCACGTTTTTTGTCTGGATTACCCAGAGGATGTGAGATAGATAATATTCTATTATAGGATCGATTAACTCAACAAAACTAAATAGAAACGACATGACTACCAGGGGACTAAATAGTTTTGAGTATTTTTTTTATATGATAAAATAGGTAATGTACCACACATTAATTATGAATGAGAAACAACCTGACTTCCAGGGGGTTCGTTTATGATTTAAAGTTTCATTATTCACATTAATTATGCGTGAGAAACAACCTGACTACCAGGGGGCTGATTCATGTTTTAAAGTTTCTAAATATATATCTCTTAGATAATAGTCCATATATTTGACAGTTATATAATAGTGTTCTTAAAGCGTTGTTTCCTATTTCTTCCCTTGATTAGTTTTCTTGATATTTCTGCTAAATCACTTCTCAAATCATCCCAAGTTGGTTGGGTAATCTCAAGAATTATGACTGCAACATGAGAGTCTTTCTTATGCACATGAGACTCATTGATATGTTAAATGAGCTATTGACTAAATTTTCTCTTGAGGATGCAAAGAATGTATATGATGCATGTCTAAAGTAATAAGAATTTAATAATGGTACTAAGTGTATATTCTTGTATCCATGAGTTATGAACTCCAAAAGACATTTTAAGCATGATATTCCCATGAATCCTTAAATATCTTTAGAAGATGTATAAGTAACTTCGTATGACCGTTAGATATCAGTTATCTAATACCAAGAAACAAGGTAAGGGCATTAATGATATTTTTTATGTAATTTCTTGAACTTCTATTAATTACACAGAAAGGGTATTGGATACTCGTAGTAGTTTAGAAATATGCAAAATGTTGCATACTCTAAATATTAATAGACAAATAAGAATAGGAGAAGTTAAATTACCATTTCGGTAATGGAGCAATTGTTGCAACCACAATTGTTTTAACTAATTCTTTAAAGATGCATATGGCAAAATATATTGTAAGAAAACTGTTTTTTGTTTGTAAACTTGTTTTCGAACAAAAATGGTCATTTGATCATAAGATAGTTATGGTGTATTAATGTAATATAAAATGACGAATGGAGTTTTTCATAGTGATGAATTCCACCACATTGGATACTTACAATATGGTTATTAGACTTGCCTAAATTAACTACGTAACAGTGTTATAGTTGTTTCTGGTCATAAATCGAAATAGATAATCGTACTAATCAAACCTTATCTTTGGTGTTATAGACTAAGTCATAAATTGTGAGAAAAAGTGTACTAGTTTCACAAGGAAGATATCCTTGAAGAATATGATTTTGAATCATATGAAACTTGTGAGACATATCTCAATGAAATATGACTAAATCTCATTATGAAAATGGAGACAATGCTAATGAGTTCTTATGTCCACTATATATTAATGTATGTGGTCAGTCCGAACTTTAGCTAAAGATAGATATTATTACTTCATTTCCTTCACTAACTATATAACAGATATAGATGTGTTTACCAAATGTAACACTAATATAAATAATTTGAAATGTTCAAATTACTATTGAGTGAAGTTGAGAGCAAGTATATAAGAGTATGAAGGAAGTAATATATCAACCTGTAGAGGTAAAAATCTTAGCAATGCATTATAGATTATCTATGACAAAATTAGATTTCGTCTCAGTGAACATATCCTGGAATACCAAGGTTAATGGTATGTTCGGAAAGAGAAATTGAATTTTATTGGATATAGTGCAATCCATGATAAGATTCACTGCTTTTTGAATATTCTTATAGGGTTATGTTTTAAAGTCAATTGCATACTTATTGAACTCTTGGTACCACTAAATAGTCGATAAAATCCATATGTAATATGGAGATAACATAAGTTCAACCTCAAACTATAGAAGTTTGAAGTTGTCTAATTTATGTTAAACGACTTATGATGGTTAAGCTTTAGTTGAGATCTTTCAAATATAGATTTGTTGGATACCCAAAGAAAATGACATGATTATATTCCTACACTATTCTGAACATAAAGAGTTTGTGGTGAGGATTACAACCTTCCAAGATTGGAATTCCATATTGAAGGAATTCATAATGTAGAAATAGATTAAAATGAAATAAGTATTTCAGAGTTATTTATACAAGCTATAGAGCATCATATGCACACCGATATGTCTTTCCTTGATGAGTTAATGGTTTCATTTAAGTTTCAAGACTCAAACTTCAAGTAATTAAGGACGATTAATGAACCTCTTTTGGAACAAGGAAGTTAACAAAATCAAGAGAAAGAAGAATTTATTGTACACAAGCCTCCTATAGGCTATATAGATATCATCATACACCAAAATCAATTATAATAATGGTGATAGTTTGGTGAGGAAATCATATAGATGAAAACCCCATCAAGTGATGATCCTAAATACCTATGAAGAGGCTATGACTAGTCTAGATAGTGACAAGTGGGGGTTAGGAGACTTTAGAATCCTGACTAGCACAATATAACAATTCAGCCCTTAACAGAAAGGATTAATTAACAAGGTTTAGGAGAAATCCTTGCGTGACTCAAGTACTACTTCTTCTCTTGCGTCTAGCCTATTTATTTGCATTATTTTCATTTCACTTTAATTAATTTAGCATTTAATTTATTTGCATCTTAGTTTTAGAAAACCAACACTAAAATTATATCATTTTCTTTTCCATACTTGCAATTAATCTACTACTTGATTCACACTTGAGTTGCACCTATTCCGTCCCTAGGAACGAATCCCGATTTATCGGTTTATTACTTGGACAACCGTACACTTGCGGTTTGTGAGTCCTCAACTTTATCGCATTATTTTATAACACACAAGGACCCACCAAGTTTTTGGCGCCACTGCCAAGGACGGTAGCTTGTGACCCCGATGTTAATCCTTTAGTGTTTAACTGCATTTTTATTTTCAGTTTTATTATTTGTTTGTTCGTCTTCTCAGGTTTGCAGGTTTGGTGTATGCTCGATAATCCTGAGATATTAATCAGAATTGCAAACAAGAAAAAGAAGAAAGCAAATGAAGGAAGCAAATGAAGAAAAAGAGGCAAAAGAAGCAAAAGAAAGAGGAAAAGTTAGCGAGAGAAGCAGAAATGGCTCTTGAAGAAAATCATCAACCTCGAGTGGGGGAAGATCCTCTTCCACCTGGACAATAAGCTCAACCTCCCGTTGACAATGATCTGTGGTTTATAAATGGCCCGGAACAAGCTCCATATCACGCTCCTACACTTGAGATTGGTCCATAAGATATTAATGTCGCGAGATACAGACCTGATCCTGGTATGTTATCTCAATTCCAGAATTATGGCAATTTCCGAGGAGAACATGGAGAAGATCCAATTCGTGCAGTATAGAAATTCATGTAGATATGCGACTCATGTATAACGCAAGGGGTGAGTAAGGAACATATGTATTTTGCGATATTTTTTTTATGTTCTTATGACTTTAAATTACGCGTAGTTTAGTTATTTTTAGTAGATATTGATTATTTGAGAAAGGTATTAGTATTTTTGATATTCAGGTACTTTAGAAATCGAGTTAGCGAAAGAAATACGAAAATTTGGTGAAAACCAGACCACTCTTGCAGTACACCGCAAGAGAGGTCTGGTGCATCGCATGACAAGAAAACCATGGTGACGGTTCAGAAATTGGGTTCAAAGCCGAGCAAGAGAAGAAAAAATGTATCTCAACTGCAACCACGGTCTGGTCACGTGATAGGTATGGTGCACCACACAAACCTTCCGGTGTACCGCAACTCAAAAAACCGTGAAAATAGTTGATAAATCAGGTACACTACCGAGACCAACTAGTCAAAACCTTGTCGACAACTTGAAACCACGGTCTACAACCCTTGAGTTTGGTACACCACACCAAGCCCCATTGCAATGCACGGTGCCACCAGATCCAAACAGAAAAGGTTATAAGCAGGGGTTTGGAGAGAAGGTTAGTTTTCACACGAATTTCTTTATCCTTAAGCCTTCCTTTCTTCCCCAAACCTATTCTAACTCCATTAAAGCTTCCCCAAACCTCCCCCAAACATCAAAACACTACCCAATTACCATAAATTTACATTCAATCCTTTCCCACATCCTTATAAAAAAGATTCAACCACCCTAATCATATCAAAACACCTAGAATCCAAGAATCAAAATCCAAATTTCCAAATTTCACTCAAAAATTTCTTATCCATACCAATCAAGCAAGAGTTCATCCTACCCATTTAGAGAATCATCATCAAAACACGTTTTCTAAGCCAAACAACACTTGTTCCACCTATAATCAAGGATTACAAAATTCTAGAGTGTTTAAAAGCTTTGAGTTGGAGGTCAATTGAGATGACGAAAAGAATAGAAACATTATCTACTGTTAGGGAGATGAAGAAGAATTAAAGTAAGGTATTTGGTTCTATTGAGAAGAAATCAATCGAGAGAAGTTCAAGTTCCAACATAAAAGGTAAAACAGATCCAGAGAATTGAGGAAAGCTAGCTGTGGTAAATTCAAAGAGCAAAAAGATTTCAACTTTCATAAGAAAGACACCACAACCTCTAGAGATTGAGATGCCTATTCCCAAGATTAATGAAGTTTCGAAGGCCTTTTTAGCTCATGCGAGAAAACATGTATAGAAACTACCACTTTCTTATGAGAGAGTATATGAAAAATAAGTAGGAGAAGGTGAGTGCAAGAGATTCTTAGAGATAGGAGATATATTGGGTTGGTATATATTCATGTTACGAAGATTGAATTTATGTGTAGAGTTAGTTTCCAATTTCTATCTAGGTCTCTTTAGCCGAGATAGTAATGGTTGTGTTTCAGTTAGAGGCAAGTTAGTTCCTTTTACAGTTGAAGAGATTCGAAACCACTTCCAGTTCAAGAAATTGGTCGGACCATGTAAGTGTAGAGAAGCGGTGGAGAATATCAATATTTTCGATTGAAATCTAATTTTTGAGCATGTGTTAGATAAGGAAAAAGTGCAATCACATAAGGGAGAGTTGAAGGCACCTTGACCTTACAAATGTATTCAAGAAGATACGAGAGTTTAGCACAATTTTTTTACACCTAACGCCTTTCGAAACACGAGACTACAGACACAACTAAAAAGAACACAATCTTTTTGAATTATATTTTAAGGGGGGAAGATGTGATGTGACACAGTTGATCTTTGAGGAGGTGATGCGATTTTCGATCTCTCCTACTTCGTTATTTAATTTGAAAAATCCTACTACGATCATATGCCATTTCAAAAAGCAGATGTAATTCCGAGTGAAGAAGAGAAATTAGTGTATAAAATGATGAATAATATTGACAATTCTTGGATCAAGACAATTTTTGGAGGACCCAGAGTTACGAAACTCAAAAAAAGAGGAAGAGGATAGTATTTGGTGAGAAATGGTAGAGGAGCGATTCAATAAAGTCGAAGCATCTCAAACTTTCTTGGCCGATAATGTAGCACAAATCAAAGCTATTCAGGTGCACATCATGACACTCTTGGAACAATTAAAAAAAGATCCTGTAAATCCTATCTTGGATGTCAATAAAGCGAGGCAATAGCCTCGAGAGTATTTTCTATTTCTTCCTGACCATTTATGTATATGCTTTATCTACTTATTTTTAATTTCTTTTTAGATTTTTTTAGGATTCGTGGAGACACACCTCATTTTTTAGTTTGGCGTGTGGGGATTTGTTGTCTTTCATCTTCATTTTTATGTGAATTTCTGTTTTTAGGTAGAGATTAAATATTTTGATACATGAGATTTAGATGTAGAGTGTGTTTAATACCTTAAAAACATAAGCTCAGTAAGTTGATGATAGAAAGTAATACGTTTATGAGCTATTTTATTTTGTATGCTTTGAGTATTTGCAGGAAACACAAATTGATAGTAAAGAAAAGATTAGTTAGCAATGCTCTACAAATTATGTTTATCTCAGGGAGCCTTGAGGGGTGTGCCGGCCGTGAGATCCGAGCTAGTTGATAAACCCATTTAATGTGAGATCCGAATTAGTAGAGAACCCTCTTAGTTATGAGCTAGATGCAAGCTATGTATTTAGGAAAATGATAGAGGCAATTCTTTGTTAGCCATTTGAAACTTTTTAACTTTCTATCCCATGAATTAATTATCATTCATAGACCCATTTTTTAGTCTTTAAGCCTTTATTTTGTCTCCACAATATAAGCTCATATCCCCATAGTTTGTTAGGCATTTCCATATGACCCGCACTTGAATCACGATCCTGATACTTCCTGTCTTGAGCTTGAGTTTGGGTGGTGGGTTTCATCAATGGGAAATTACATTGGGAGGTAATTGTATGTGTTTGTATTGATGCACAATTGTTGATGATGTATTATCTGTAACCCGTTTCCTGGGTCTTTAAAAAAAGATTGAAAAAAGTTGTCAAAACATAAGACAACCGGGAACCCGGTCATTACATAACCGGGAGCCCGGTTATCTACTAAACAAAAAAAAGGGATAGATTAGAAACTAAAAAGAGAAACAAAATGAATAAAGTTACTGTAAAATTGGAAATCTCGGAATTCATCTTAGTGCTTATTGGGTTAATATGGGGACGCAAAATTATTGTGTCAAATGTGTTGAGTGAGAACAATATTCGAGTGTAAAGTCAATCTCTTGGACAGTTTTTTATGGTAAGTGAGAAGAGAGCCAAAATCTTACTTCAAAGTTACCAAATATACATACGACACCGTCCTTAAGCCTACCCTAAAACCGTAAAATCCTTGTGATTCCTAGGTACATAGTGAGTTTATGATTCAGCTAATAGAGAGTATGCTAAGTGTAGTGTACAAAGCGAGTAAGGATCAATGAGCACCCTATAACCACCATATTGAGATAAGTGTAAGTGTAACCTTCTAGCATTGTGAAATTAATTTTCGATTGATATTATTTGTGTTTTATTTTTGCATGATAGGTGTATGTGTATATTAATTCCTAAATCATACTATATGAGATTTGTTTTAAGTTGTACTTTGGGTATAATTTACTAGACTTTGTATTTCTGCGTTCACCTAATATCTTTGTTTTTATTTTACTTTGTCTGGACGACAAAGGTTTGAGCTTGGGGTCTTGATGTCTCCCGTTTTGTTCTAAATATTATCCCTTAGGTGACATCATTTTAGGTGAATATTTGATTTATTTGATAGACTTTTCGGCTTATTTTGTTATATTTCATTTTCTCCTCTTGGAATTACGATATTTCATTTTTATAACTTCTGTACGTTAATTTGTTTGTTTCTAGTGAAAATTTCTTAGGTCCATAAATTCTAGGGATAACCAAGACAATGAGTCTAAGGGATAACTAATGTCTTAGATCGAGCGGAGGAGTCAAAGGAAAGAAAAGATATCGCGAGGAGTTGACCAGAAAAGCTACAAATCTGGAAGGCTGTTACTAATTGCTGATTTTGAGCCACTTAGTCACTAATTCAGCCATGAACCCCTAACATAAGGAAGTTGCGTTTTTTAGTTAGGAAGATTTGATGACTGAAATCAAGTGATTTGGAGTTCAGACGCAAAAGTTACATCCGTTTTACTAACAACAGTACATCAATTCTATGATTTAATTATATTCTTAAAGTAAAAAGCTCATTCCTAATATTTTATTATAAATAGACCTTTGAACTCCTTTTTAACAAACAATTCATTTTACTCTTAGATTTTCAGAAGAGAGTCAAGAGTAGAAGGTAGAGAAGAAGTTAGAGCTGGAATAATTCATTTCTTCCAACAACAGTCAACCCAACGCTTCAATTAGGTTTTTATTTTAATTCTGTAATTTAGGAAAATGTATTTTATTTATTTCATTTAGTACTTGAGAATCGCTATATGGGTTGAACCCTAATTCCTTTAATTTATGTTTTTTGAATTTGAGATTGAATTATTTAAATTTAAATTCGGTATTTTATGTTGGTTATTATCTTATTCTTATTTACAATTTTTGAAGTCATGAATCAAACATAAGACTTAGTAATTAGGATATTCCCTTTAGTGGCGAATGATCACCTTGACGGAGGCTTTAATTACAGACTAGGTAATAGACACGTAGTATTCGACAGTGACCTTGACGGGCTTGACTAACCATGCAGCCAATGAGGTAAGAGACTTAACCGTTCAAATTTAGATATAATCGCCCTGACAGGGGTTTATAATACCAGAGGATAGGTCCTCAGTCCACCCGGACAGGGGTTAGGAGAAATTAGAGTCTCTACTAGCACAACAATACCAGTTTAGCCCTTAATCAGAAGCATCAATTAGATAGATTTAGGGGAAACCCTTGCGAGACTCAAGTACCCTACTCATCTTGCGTCCAATCTTATTTACTTGCATTATTTCTTTTTAGTTAAATAATTTAGTACCTTATTTTATTGCATCATTAATTCTTAGAAAAACCAAACAAAAATATTATCAATTTACTTTTTAGTTAAGCAATTTATTCTACTAGTTGATTAATACTTGTGTTATAACTATCCGTCCCTGCGAACAAAACCCGATTTATCGGAGTATTACTTGGAAACACGTGCACTCACGATCTGTGGATTCTATTTCTTTATTGCATTATTTGATTATTATTATTACCCGTCTTAGCCCCTCTGACCCTTTCTAAATCCTTTTATTTAACCACATTACAAGCCATACCCATTAGTTATAGGACTAATAAATACAACACGCATTCAAATAGCGAAACCTGAGACAAGTTGTTTTAGAGCTTGAGTTTAGGGTGGTGGGTTTCATTATTTGGAAACATTGATGAAGTGGGTACCTTTATCATTGATCGGAACACGTGGATGGTGGGTCCTGGGGTGTAATAAAATAATGCAATAAAGAAATAGGATCCAAAGACCGCAAGTGCACGGTTGTCCAAGTAATACTCCAATAAACCGGGTTTCGTTCGCATGGAAGGATAGTCATAACACAATTATTAATCAAATAGTAGGAATAATTGTAAAGTAGCAAAGAAAATGGTAAGATTTTTGTTTGGTTTTGTTCTATGAACTTAAGATACAATAAAATAAAGTACTAAATTATTTGACCGAAAAGAAATAATGTAAGTAAATAAGGTTGGACGCAAGATGAGAAGGGTACTTGAGTCACGCAGGGGTTTCACCTTAATCTATCTAATTAATGCTTATGTTTAAGGGCTAAATTGGTATTTTTTTTTGTTAGTCGGGACTCTAATATCTCCTAACCCACGTCAGGGCAGACTTATAAGCTATCATACGGCACTATAAACCCTGTCAGGGCGATTATATCTACTTTCGAACGGTTTTGTCTCTTACCTCATTGGATGCATGGTTATACAAGTCCGCTAGAGTCATTGACGAATACTACACGTATGTTACCATGGTTTATAAATTAAACTCCGTCAAGGTGATCACTTTGTTATTTAAGTGAATAGCCTAAAAACTAAATCTTATGATTGATTCATGACTTCAAAAATAATAATTGAAAATAAGATAATAGCCAACATAAAATACCTAATTTAAATTAAATAATTAAATCCCAAATTCAAAAACATAAATTAAAGTGATTAGGGTTCAACCCATATAGCGATTCTCAAGTACTAAATGAAATCAGCTCATGTTCAAAGTACTATTGGGTTGACTGTTGTTGGAAGAAAGGAATTCTTCAAACTCTAGCTTCTCCTCTGCCTTCTACTCTTGACTCTCTCTTCAATTTTAAGCATAGAATGAATTGTGTGTAAAAAGGAGGTCTAAAGGTCAATTTATAATAAAGTAGGAGGAATTGGCTTTTTACTTAATGAATATAATTAAAATAATAAAAAGCCCAAATCCATCTCTTCAAATCTCGTAACTGGTGTACAACTGTTGGTAAAACGGTCGTAACTTTTGCGTCTCAACTCCAAATCACCTGATTCTAGTCCTTTAATCTTCCTAACTAAAAAACGCAACTTCCTTATTTCGGAGCTCCAAGGCTGAATCAGTGGCTAAGTGGCTCAAAATCAACAATTAGTAATAGCCTTCAAGATTTGTAGCTTTTATAGTCAACTCTTCAGGATATCTTTTCTTTCCTTTGACTCCTCTGCTTGATATAAGACACTAATTCCTACTTCTCCTCGTTTTCTTGGTGCTCCCTAGAATCCATGGACCTAAGAACTTTGCACTAAAAACAAACAAACTAAAGTACAAAAGCTCTAAAAATGAAATATCGTAAATCCAAGGGGAGAAAATAAAATATAACAAAATAAGCCTAAAAGTCTATTAAATAAATAAAATATTAACCTAAAATGATGTCTCCTAAGGGCTAATATTTAGAATAAAATTGGAAACATCAGTGGCGTACATGTCTTGAGAAGATATTCGATTTAAGCAGTGAGATGATTGTCTTGGCAGCGTTCTTTGGTGTTGCCATTGCTTCTACCCACTTGGAGACATAATCTACTGCTAAAAAAATATAAAGATTACCATTAGAGGATATGAAAGGTCTCATGAAATCGATTTCCCATACATCAAAGGTATCTACTTCCAAGACATTGTTAAGTGGCATCTCAACTTTTTCGATATATTACCGGTAAATTGGCATCTTTGACAAGTCTGGGCGAATTGATGACAATGTTTGTGTAGGGTAGTCCAATAGAAACTAGATTGAAGAATTTTAATTGCGGTTCTATAGCCTTTGAAGTGGCCACCATATGGTGAACCATGGCTTCTTATAATGATTTTTCTTGTTTAACCTCATGGACGCATCTTCTAATAATTCTGTCACTACAAACTTTGAAGAGGTAGGGCTCGTCCCAAAAGAATAGTCTGGCTCTATAACTTAACCTCTTTCATTATTGTGGATTGAAATCCACAGGGAGTACACCACTCACTTTGAGATTAGCTATATCTGCATACCAAGGTATAAATGCATCTTCAATCGTAAAACGTTGTTCATCAGGGAATACCTCTTTTACCAATTCTGGTTCTTTGTTGGCATCAGATCCTTCAAGCCTGGATAAATGATCAACTACTTGATTCTCGCATCCTTTACGGTCTCAAATATTTATGTAAAACTCTTATAGAAATAGTGCCATCTAATAAGACGCGGCTTAGCGTCTTTTTTCTCCATAAGATACTTAATTGCTGAATGATCCGTGTATACAATAGTTTTCATTCCAAGCAGATAGAAACAAAATTAATCGAAAGCATATAATACCGCTAATTACTCTTTCTTCGTCATTGTATAATTAAATTGGGCAGCGTTGAAGGTCTTAATTGCATAATAAATTATATGGAAGATCTTCTATTTTCTCTGGCCTAACATAACACCCATTGCGTGATCACTTACAACACACAGAAGTTCGAAAAGAGCGTTCTAATCTGGAGGTCAGACAATCGCTGTAGAGATGAGTTTTTCCTTAATCTTCAAAAAAGCATTAAGAAATTCGTCATTAAAATTAAAAGGAGTATCCTTTTCAATTAAATCACAAATTGGTTTGGAGATCTTGGAGAAAACTTTAATAAATCATCTGTAAAATCCCGCGTGACCCAAGAAACTTCTCACTCCTTTAATAGAGACTGGAGGTGGTAAGGTTTTTATGACTTCAATTTTAGCATGATCAATATCCATTCCTACACTTGATACTTTATGTCCCAACATAATCCCATCTCGAACCATGAATTTGCATTTTTTCCGATTAAGAACTAGATCTGTTTCTTTACAAGAGATTGTTGAGGTACTCATCAAAACTATCTCCGAATACCGAAAAATAATCCATTAGAAATTTGTGTCTTGGAGATATCAACAGGTGTCTTGGCAATATTTGTGTTTCCTTTACTAAATTTGTTTAATACTTTCTCAATATAGTGTGACTAAGATAGTATAATACCTTCAGATGTTTAGAGAATCATGATACCCAAAATAACATCCGCAAGGCCTAGATCTTTCATGTCAAACTTACTTGAACGCATCCTTTTGGTGAATGTAATCATAACATTATTACTTCGAATGATTAACATATCATCCAAATATAAATAGAGAATGACATATCTTGTCTCATTTCGTTTTACATAAATGCATTTGTCACATTCATTGATATTGACATCATTTGAGATCATGAGTCTATCAAATTTATCATGCCATTTCTTCAGTGCATGTCTTAAACGATATATTTATTTAACCATCTTACATACTTGCTTCTCCTTACCTCGAATTACAAAACCCTCAGGTTTTTCCATATATATCTCTTCATTTAATTCTCCATTTAGGAAAGTTGTTTTTACATCCATTTGATGAATTTAAGACTTGTATATTGAAGCTATAGTGATTAACATTCAAATGGATTGTATTCTCATGACTGGAGAATAAGTATCAAAATAGTAAAGTACTTCTTTTTTACTATAACCTTTTACAATAAGGCGAGCCTTGTATTTTTCAATAGGCCCATCTTTCTTTAGTTTCTTCTTGAATATCCATTTGCATCCGAGTGGTTTATTCACAGGAGGGATATCCACTAGTTCACATGTATTGTTTTGCATAATGGAATCTGTTTCGCTATTTACCGTATCTTTCTAGTATGGGGCATCAGAGTTGGACATAGCCTCCTTGAATGTTCTCGGTTCAACATCTAGCTTGTAAGATAGAAAGTCAGTACCAAAAGATGTAGATGGTCTCATCCGCTTACTTCTTCCAGGATCTCTTTCATTTGGCAATGATTCTTGATCTTGCTTTTTGGTTGACAATGATTCTATATCTTTCTCTTCTTGAATTGCATCATGTGTTATTTTCAATAAACCATATTCTAGTGTGGTCTTGTACGGAAAAGTTGTTTCAAATAAATGCGTATTTCTTGATTCAGTCACAGTATTGACGTGAATGTCAACATGACAAGATTTGAGTACCAGTAATATATATGTAGCACTGTTGTGAGTATATCCAATAAAGACACTTCTTTGGTCCTATTTTGACCATTTTAGGAGCAGGAATTGATACCTTTGCCAAGTATCTCCACACTTTTATGTAATTGAAGGAATGTGGTTTTCCTTTACATAATTCGTAAGGAGTTTTATCTACCTTCTTGTGTGGTTCCTTGTTGAGGATGTGGTTTGCGGTGAGCAACGCCTCTCTCCACAAGTTTTGTGGTAACCCTGACTTAATCAACAAGTCATTCATCATTTCTTTCAACGTGTTGTTATTGTGTTCAGCAATCTCGTTTTGTTGAGACAAGTAAGGGTCGTGGTTTGATGGATGATTCCATATTCAGCGCAAAATTCCTCAAAAGGAGACACGTATTCTCCTCCCCAATCTGTTCTAGATTCTTAATCTTTTAAATGTTAGTTGATTCTCAACTTCAGTTTTGTATTGCATAAATGCTTATAAGGCATCATCCTTACTTCCAAGAAGTATATTTGACGATACCTTATGCAATCATCAATGAAAGTTATGAAATACTTTTTCCCACTCCTAGTTTGCACAAATTTCAAGGCACAAATGTCACTATGAATTAACTCTAAAGGTACTGAAGTCCTTTCTAGGTTTTGATTAATTAGACTCAACACATACTTCACATTCCTTTTAATAATTTAAGTTCACATTAGGTAATAATCCGACGTTTAAGAACTTATTTAATGAAACCAAATTAAGATGTCCTAATATATCGTGCCATAAATTAGGTGAGTCAAGGATATATAGTACTTTCTCGATTACATTTTTGGTAGAAACAACGGTCATGACATTCATCTTAAATAAACTGTCACATAGGCACCCTTTTCACACAAATATCCCACCTTTAATGAGAATAAATTTATCATACTCAAATACTAGTTTGAAGCATTTCTTACTCAATAAGGAACCTGAAAATAGATTCCTTCTAATGTCAGGCACGTGGAGAATATTATTGAGACTCAAATCTTTTCCATAAGTCATTTTTAGAATAAAGATTCCAGATCCTACTACTTTTTTTGTATATAAATTTCCAATACATAAAGTCTCTTCAATAGTTTCAACTTTATATGTCTTGACCATCGTTTACTCATAACCTACATGTCTGGTGGCCCCACAAAATAATTTTTTCGTAAGTGAAATTGTCGATGATATATTGTTACCGATTCAATCATATTTGGACATATTGCTTATCTTGGTAGACATCATTTCAATCACCACGGATTACACATTATTATAAATAATTTAAACATATAAATTATTCAACCTTTCTCACTAAGAGACAACACAAGAAAAACTAAGTCTGAAGTTTTTTCAACCTACACAAAAATTAATTCTTTCGTACGACAAAATGACTAAATTAATTTTGATTTCCCAAATTTTTATAATTTTGTTAGTCCACCAAGTATTTATATTCTTGTTGCAGAGGATCGATCAAATTACATAGATAAATCAACTCACGTAAAAGAGAATCTCTATCAATTAAAAAAAATTTAAGCAAATTTTTTTCAAACCACAAGGTTCGACAAGTATGCAGATATTAGCAAAGTTAATATTAGTTGTTAAAAACACACACTAATATTACAACATAAAATTAAATGTTTTCACTTTGTTTAGTATTTTTCCCCATATCCGGTATGAGATAGAAATATGACGTTAGTAAGCGAGAAATTTTCTAGTATGTATACACCAAAACTAGAAATCAGAATAAAAGAAAAGAAATATAATGTAATATTATTGTTTTGTATACACAAACCAAGAAATTGCGTAAAATTAAAGTTAATAAAATATAAAAAGAAACGGTTTTTTGGGTTATACAACGTGAATCATAAATACCTTAAATTATTATGTTTTATTTGTATAAACCAGTAAAAATATAAAAACTAATGCAGAAATACAATAAAAGTAAATAAATAAATTACTTTACTTGTCGAGAATTGGATTGCATCCGAAAGTCTTTAAGGTATTTAGGCCACGTACCAGTGTCTTACGCTTGTTGATTTAAACCTTTAGAATACAACAGAAAAACTATTCAAAAGAAACTGACATACGAATTCTTAAGAACGACAAACTTAAAAATGTTGCTTCTATCTATCTCTCTCTTATAATATCAATATTTGTATCATTTCTTTAAATCGAGTCACCGATTATCATCGTAAACATGGTCATCACTCGAGTAAAATCTCATTTGACCAACAGGTTTATTATTGGTATTCCATAACTATCCTAATATTTTGAAAGATTCTTCCTCATACTCTAGTTTACATATATATCTTAGTATGATGTGATTTTGTTTGTTCCTCCAAATAGTTTCCTTAAATTATGCACCATATTTTTAACCGTAGAAAATTGTTGGGGTATATATAAAAACAAGCCCACCAAATTGTGTACCATGATTTACATCCCTCCTAAAGTATTACTTAGGATGGTTTGAAAATATCCCTTCCATTTAGGATAGTTTTCTCAATAAAATCAAGTTTAAATCATATATCTTATGTTAGCAATAAATAGGGTAGTCCATTCCTTAGTTGGAGACACTACACTAGCATTAAAAACCTTAGGAGCATGTCTATCCCCATGCAACGTTGCGAAAGGCTTCTCTCTACATTGGATGTATTCTTAGCATGGGAAATTTATCCGAGTAGGGGTGCAACCTCATCCACATGTGCATCATTTTCTTTGAATTGTGAAACATGGGTTTTGGCTGTTTGAGAATCAACGTTCATTGTTATAAGAATGTTATTATGATATATGACTGGAGCTTAACTCTGGGTACAATGTTGAATATTTTTTATATTTTGAAAATGTAGATTTGTAGTACGTATCACATTGTTAGGCTCATTTGATTGTTTTCTAACATTAATGTTTTGTTTTACCTTAGGTTGTACTAGATGAATATTTTGAAGAAGTAAAATACAAGAGAAGATACAAAGGTTTAGATGTCAAAAGTTAAACTAGAAAAGAAGAAGGATGATAACAACACCCAAACTATCTAGAGGTTTGCAAGTTAGTAATGCGAACGTGCACCTAGATAGGGTAATTATTGCAGAGTGTGAGATAGTGTATTGGAGTTTTTTCTAAATGATAATATATATGGCCTAAATTTTATATAGTTATGGCCTAGATTAGAAACTATTAATGAAATGCCTAAAATATCCTTTATTTCAAACGAAGTTTGTTAAATTAGCATAATGGGGATGTGAGTTAACGTGTAGTACAAAAACTGGATTTTAAGAATTATTGGTGTAAATTTGAATTTAGGATATAGGTAAGGGCCTAAAAGTTTAATAATCTCTTATTTATAACACTTATATATATGACGTTGCGGTACTACAAAACGTTGCCACCACTATACAAATCATTTGTTTATTGACCGCCCTCTACCTTCACTTCTCATACTATATTTGCCTCCATGTTTGCAACTATATACTATTACCATTTTATAAATGATATTACTATAAAAAATTTAATATTATTTATAATATTTGTGACACATCAATGTTCTTGTTGGAGATTTGGAAGAGCTGTGTTCCAAAAGAGACTATTATTGTACAGAGGTAAAAAAATCATAAGTAATTGATTTTTTTATTGTTAACAAAATATAATCATTAATATAAATGTGTTTTGTTGTTTTCTTTTCTAATAAAAATAATTATGAATATTTTATTTATTTTTTAATGTGCAATACTACTTTTTATATGTTTAGTCAATTTTTTAAAATTTCATTTTTCTCATGAAAATATTATATGTTATTTTATGGGTATCTTATATACATAGCGCTTTTATGAGTAAAATTAATGTTGATATTAGTGTCTGGTTCCTATATAACTATCATAATCTACACTCATTACAATTGGAGACTTCGAATTCTATAAATACAAAATGGTACAATTTAATTTTTATTCCAGTTTATTCTTTTAGTATTTTAATGTTTAAATTTTATTAAAACGACTAATATTTACTAAAGTATGCAAATGAAGCCATACATTTATATGTTATCTAGATATGTAATGTATATTATGTGATGACACTCGATTAATTACGTTGCAAGATTAATTTGAATTCGTTATATACATATCTGGCTAACTTGAAAATTTAACAGAAAGTTATACATGTGCACCCTCGTGTATATAATATTATATTATTGACTATTATTTGTAACAGAGATAGAAATTTATAAATATTATAATTGGAAAATTCTTCCATCCAATATTGGATGATCCTACACCAATGATATTAATACACATACCCCATGTTTTAAAATAGTACTATCATTAATTTTAAATTTTTTGTGAGTATATTTTATTTTTAAAATCCTATTATTGCAATTCAATTATTCATGATTAATTATTTTATATACATAAGAAATAGAACAAAAGAAACCAATTATTTGTTTTATCTTGACAGATTTATGTGTAAAATACATAATTATGTTTCCATCAAGATCAAGATTGGTGTCCATGACATTTCAAAAATAGATTCCTTGCAATTAACATGGTAAGACACTGTATTTATTGCTTTTTATAATATATATGTGTATATATATATATATATATATATATATATATATCTGTGTGTGTGTGTGAAAAATAAATGACCACCTCTACAAAACTTAAGAACGTAGACACACATACAAAAATAAAAACACGTGTTTTTTCTTTTTAATTAAAATCAAAAACAACAAAAATAAATTACAACTTAATTCAATTATAAAATCTTGTTCTCCGATGATTAATTTTGCCTAATTATATTTATGAATCGAGTAGTTTTTACACTACAAGATCATTGTATACATGTATGCACACCAGAGGTAGATTAATGTTGTTAGAAATGGGGGATAAATTCCTCCTAACCTTTAATTTTTTTATTATATATGAAATATTTGTTTGGAAAAAATAATACCCGACGTTATTTCTAGTTTCACTTGGGGTCGATCTCCACATATAAATTAATTCAACAAAACACTCTCCTAATAGCAATCCCTCATATATTGTTATTAACTCTTCCATCATTAGAAATGTATTCCTCTTTAATAGTTTAATTTTACATATTCAAAATTACCCCCATTTTGAATATTAGCCCCCATCATCTCCTTCTTTTATGTTCAACTTAACCCTCTCATCTTCATTCAACTTCAATCCATGAAATGTTAGATATATACTACCGACTTAATTTGATTCCTTATTTGGAATTCTCCACCTTAAACATCACCCCATGCTCTAACATACTATACCACCATATTTATGCACTTGTAATTTTTGAAAATCCAGACTGATAAAGAAAAAATGGATTCATTCCTTGAGTCATATAAACCAAGTTGTTTCACTTTAAGTAAATTGACCATTTAATTTTGAAAACATGATATGGACTTTAAAGTTACATTCCACCAAAGTGACATATCAATTTCATAGACAAGAGTATATTTCACTCCATTAGTTGTACACCACAATTTTTTAACTATTAGGAAAAGATAATGTAACTAAATAACAGTTTTTAAGGGACAAACATTAGTGAAATACTATTGGACCATCAATTACTCATTTGCATATTGGCCATTATAGGCAATATTTTTCTAAAGGCCCAGATTTGTATCTTATCTTGTTGAAGACACCAAAGTTTCCATAACATTCCCCTAATAGACCATATTTAATTGTCCCTAGTAAAACCGATCAACCATAAATATGGATTTTATCATAGGAATCCCATATGCTTCATGTTACTACGACCAGTAGCGATATATATTACTTACGTGTAACATGTTTGTAATTTTGAGTATATTTTTAAATGAAATATTTTTTCGAGTCCCATCAATTCCCATAAACTAGCCTAAAGTGGGTAAATTTTTACCATCATATTCAAATTTCGTATTAATATGGTATGATTAGTTGTCTTTGTGGTTGGTTTATCACCTACCCATATTTCCAACCAAAATTTCATTCAAATCACAATCCTTACAATCCACCATGACCCCTTTCCTACAATTGGAATTCATTTTCCTTATAGACTAGAAAATTTAAGAGTCAAATATATTTTAATTATATATAAAAATATATATCCCTCCATAACACCATGTCTCCATGGAGTATCTTATGTCCCAGATTTTAAAGTAATAAGATATTGACTTCTTCCGCTTGTCGAAGTTTCACGCCACATTTTCTTTTTCGTTTTACACAAACCTTTCCAAGTAACCAATAAATTTTATTTTGTTATAGAACAAACCCGAAGAATAATTAGTGTTGGTTTCTAATCTATCCCACAACATACTTATATCATTACTTTCTTTGTTTTCATGATATGAATTAGTATGGAACATATTATTGATTGAGGAAGTAGAAATATATATGCTGCACTAGTGAGATATTTTGACCCATACCGCCTACAAGTTGGTCTCGATGGCTATTGACCATTTCTGTATATAACACACGAGGTTGCTTCCCCGAGAGGTTAAGGACTCCAAATTACCTAACCAAAATATCCTTTTTTTAAAACCACTACCTATAATTTATCCCTTAATTTTTTGTGAATATACCATATAGTATTATCATAAAGTGAAAATAAGTCCTCGATACACATGAGTCTATACTAATAACAATATATTTGCTTACCTTCCAACAACAGCCAAATGAAAATGTCCTCTCTATTAAAGATAATTGGAATAATGTCTAATTTATAAATCGAATTCACACTTAATGATAAATTAATTCTAATGTATTTGATGACGTCCTACTACTTCAGTTTTGACCAGAATTTTTATGAGTGGGTTGTGTAGGGATCATTGTTACATAGTCATCCTTTCGAACCTTGGAGTACTACCACTGCAAAAATTCTAAAATTAATTATTTACATGTTGAGTGGAATTACATTCCTACCAATATTAATACTAGTTATATCCATATATGAGGCACCTGAATCTTCCAATTTGGATGTACTGTCATATATGTAACTAGGTATTTAATATTTATATAATTTCTCTGTTATGTCTGATGATATCGACGCGAGTATATTCCTTTAGTGTTGTTCATCCAGTTTGGTTGCAGAAATTTGTACAATTCACTATTACCAAGATGATTTTTGTTTTTAGTCTAACTTGGTACTACATAAAACTGTTCTGGTTGTCACATTCATTGCTACCTTAACATGGAATGTACCCTAAAAACCATACCACACTTTTCTTTTAAGTCATATTATCTATGACAAATGGCGGGCATCTGACATGCCTAGTGTGTTCCATAAATCACTTGTCATATTGGTCACTTTCTTATAGTCTTCCTTAATTATGACTTTACCAACTACAATTTCTTACCAAACATCTTATAAACTATCAACCGATTTAATCCTTTTGTTAAGATCTCCGACCTCCAAAGCGATGTACTGGTAATTTATGCTTATGGACAAAATCTTAATTCAAGTTTCAATCTTTTTAACTAGTTTTTGCTCCTCAAACTTATCAGTTGTAATGCTATAAAAATTTAACCCCTACTTCTTTCTAGTATATTAAATTTTTCATTATTGTAGAATTATACTATCGATACTTGATAGGATACACACACTCGTATGAAGAAATGAGTTATGATCCATAGAACCATAATTCTCACAAGAAAATATTACCATAATATTATAAACACAATAGTATATAAGTCTAAACAATGATGCTAAAGAATTATTGGGCGCTTGAAGGTAATGCAAACAGGATTGTTTACATAATAAAGGTAATGTGATGGAAATTACACAGTTCACAAAGACACCTAAGTATACAAGGTTGTACAAGTAATATACTTGGAAGTCCAAGATACAAACCACATGGATCTATTTACTAACTCTACATCGCGCGACCCCTTTTGCGAGGACCGCGGCCCTCGCTAAAGACCCCAAGGGTCCTCGCTAAAGACCGGATCGGTCTTTTAAGGAGAACAGTCCTCGCTAAAGGTTCCTTGCTAAAATTTCGTCGCGAAAGACCCCCTATTGCGACGGCGTCAGCTGTCATTCCTTGAGCACCTGTGTTTTGCGACGACATGTTGTCGTCGCAATTGACTAGGTCTTTTGCGACGAATTTGTTCTCACCAAAGGGAGTGGTCAATTGCGACGACTAAGTCGTCGCGATTACTAGTCAACTCTTTAGCGAGGACTAGGCAACTCTCGCCAAAGACCTTTTTTTGAATTTATTTTTTTATTTTTATTATTTTTTTATTTTTTAATTCAATTATATAATTTATTTATTTTTTGCTTTTTTTAATTTGACCTTTTTATTTTTCTTTCTATATATGAATAGAGATAAAATAATACAATACGAATACTAAATTATTCGATAGTCAAGTCAAAGTCATACAAACAAGTCAACAAAAAGTCTAAATAAACACCAACTCTCAACCAAACAACACACCATCTAAGTATTAGATAAATCCTCCTCCCCATCTACATCTTCTTCCTCACCTTGGTCTATAAGATGGAGCTGCGAGCTTGACGGACTAGATTTAGTGGGTCAGGATCGGGGTCGGGCTCAGATTTAATAAAGCTAAAATTGGATTAACCACAAATAGAACCTGATGGTCATGACTTGCAGATCTTTCCTTGACTTCACGTTATCTTTGTTAATTTTCCCATCCAAACCCACAACTGTGCCTAGAAGACAATCACAAACATTCTTCTCACAATGCATCACATCGATGTTATGTTTCAACAAATTTTCCGACTAATACGGTAAACGGTTGAATATACTCTTTTTTTCCAGTTCGACTCGTGCGGCCCTGTTCTCTTTACCACTTCGCCACCAAAGTCCTTATATTTTCCAGGAAACAAAATCGGCAACCCATCTAACTGCGTCTGAATATCTGAAGGAGTAATTTTCTGAGGGGAGCCTATTCTTAGCTTTAATGTACCCATCTAACCTCCTTCTTATGTGCACCCCATGTAACTATCCCTGTACCCCACAACGTATCCAACTCATCTATAGCCGGACAGAAAAATACATCCATATCTTTTCCAGGTGAACGAGGACCCTGAATCAAGAGGGTAAGCATAAACGTGGATTCTTTCATGCATAACCAAGGCGACAAGTTGTATATCGTCAATATAACCGGCCACATGCTGTACGAGTTGTTTTGCATGGAGAAAGGACAAAACCCATCGATACCCAAACCAAGGATTACGTTATATGATTCACTAGCAAACTCAGGATTCCTCTTGTAAAATGTTTTCCAACTATGATCATCAACAGGATGACTCACCACGTCTTTGTCGGTACTCTTTCCGGTATGGTGCCAAATCATATCTTTCGCAGTGTGCCTCGAAGCATACATTATCTGTCACCTAGGCGAAATCGGAAAATAACGCCGCTTCTTATGCACGGCCTTCTTCCCCTTCTTCGCGTCCCACCTTGATTCTCCACAAACTGGACATTTCTCAAGATTCTCATTCTCTTTTTCAAACAATACACAGTCATTCATACACACGTCGATTGTGGTGTATCCCATGCCCAAAGTTTTCAACTTTTTTTTACAGTCCGCATAAGAACCTGGTAAGTTATGAGGTGCAGGCAAAACACGACCCAACAAATGAAGAAGTTCGGTAAACGAGGTGTTCGTCGACTTGTTTCTCACTTTCACATGCATAAGCTTTGCTATGAAATCCAAAGAACTCATCTTAGTATAACCGGGGTACAATTCTATATCCATTTCCTTGAGCAACGCGTCGAAAGACCCACAATCACTTTCATTAACATTCTCGTCACGCATCTCGGTGTCACCGAAATTCTCACCAGTTTTGATCATGGGTCCCAAATCATGAATTACATTATCTTCATTTGGTTGATCCACAAGAATTGCTACCTCTCCGTGTTTCGTCCAAACATCATAATCTAACCAAATACCCCACTTATATAGATGCCCTTAAACAACGGCTAGTGTAAAATTTCGATTATTATAACAATGACTACACGGAAAATGTATTCTACCAGCGTGATCCAAACTATTGGAGGCAAACTCAATGAACTGTATTATACCACTTATATATTAACTCATAACCTTATTCTTTGATCTAATCCAACTCTTGTCCATTCTCTAAAGTAAATTGAAACACTAATTATTATTTCAAATGGTTTAATTTAAATACTACTTAAATCATACTATTACAAAGATTTACATCAATCCCAATATGTTATGAAAAAGTAATTAGGACCCCTAAAATATACAAAATTGTCAATTATACCCCTAAAGTTCTTTATATGTCACTAATACACCTAAAGTTTAATAAATTTCACTAAGGCACCTAAAGTTCAATAAATATCTAATTTTACCACTAAATTTTATTAAACTCGTATAAGGCACATAAAGTTCAATAAATATCCAATTTTACAACTAAAGTTTATTAAATTTCTATAAGGCACCTAAAGTTCACTAAATATCCATTTTTACCACTAAAGTTTATTAAATTTCTATAAGGCACCTAAAGTTTAATAAAATTACAATTATACCGCTAATGTTTATTTAATTTCTATAAGGTACCTAAATTATATTACACTTTAACCACTAAAGTTTATTACATTTCTATACGGCACCTAAAGTTTAATAAAATTACATTTATACCACTAAATTTTATAAAAATCTCTTAAAGGCTACTAAAATTTTTAACAATATTCTAAACCACCTAAAGTTTATTCAAATGTCACTTTTTTCCCTAATATTTAATTACTACAATAAGGCTACTAAAGTTTATTATTATTACAATTTAACCCCCATATTTAATGAAAAATATACTAATGCACCTAAAGTCTAATCAAATTACAATTTTATCCCTAAGGTTTTAAAAAATTATAATAAGGCCAATAAAGTTCATTAAAATGTCATTAGATTAACTATAATCATAAACAATTATAATGATTCCCCTAAAATATCTAAGTAGCTCCCAAACACCCTTAGATTAATTTTCAACTAAAAAAATTCATCCAAAATTATTATAAATCAATAACCAAATCAAAATTGAAACACAAAATTATATAATAATTACTATATAACAAAACATAAACAATATATCACACATAAATAAATAAAGAAAAATACTTCTCTTATATAATACAATATATAACAATAATATTTCAATATAAACAAATAAAAGAAAAAAAATAGAAAAAACCTTTTTTTTGGAGTAATAGACGAAAAATTATTGCTTGAAAAAGGAACCAAAAATAGTTAGATGAATTGTAGAAGTTTCGTTATAGGTTGATCCAGAATTTTTGTGGGGATTAGGGAAAAAATTGGGAGAATTTTGGGTTTTATTTTGTGTTTTTTGAAGATTTTGTTCGTAATTAATGGCCAACTGCCGAGTGGCTGTGTACGGCAAACTCTTTAGCGATGACAAAGAATTACTCGCGAAAGACCTCCAAAGTCGTCACAAAAGAACCCCTTTAGCGAGGACAAGGGAGTCGTCGCAAATGATATGACCCTTTTGCAACGACTTCTAACAGTCATTTTCTTTTTTTTAATTAATTTTAATTGCATAAATCTCCGCGACTTATATGCGAGGACTTTGTCGTTGCAAAAGGCTTTCGTCGCGAAATGGGGGGTCTTTAGCGAGGACCTCCATGTCGTCGTAAAAGGTGTCCTCATTAAAGACACCGCGTGTAGTATTGAGTAGGTGTGTTTATAATGAGATGTTATTATTATTAATATGGACAAATAAAATAGAAAAAGATATTGAGAATTTTTTATAGCTACGATTTAACTTGCAATTGTATAAAACTAAAACTAAAAGGAACCCAGGTAGGATAAATCGTATAATTAAGGACTATGTTAATATGCTATCAATCACCATACTGATATGGACATAGTTTGGAAACAGCTAAGGTAGTCTCAGGATACATCACATAAATCAGGATTTGATATCCTACTAAGAGGTTACAATTCAAATACAAGCTATATCTCACTGAGACTAAGGAATAATAAGTCGTATAATCAAAATACATTATTAAGAGTTTATCTAGGTCTCTAATGATTGTCTATCACTTATGATTTACCAAAGACTATAATTGATCAAAGCCCAATCCCTTACCCAGTTGTATATAAAGAATAATTTAACCAAAGATATTTACAGAACTTGGGTTGGATATATAACAAGAATAGTTATAAGTTGTTAAACACTAGAATTAAAATAAGCACATTCTAAATAGTAGCTAAGAACTTGTAAACCTATAAGTTAGAACATGCATATATATATATATATATATATATATATGGATAACAAAATAAGCATTAGAAGCTAATAAGGTAATTAACGAATTTATAAACAATAGATATATAGATGAAATATAAATTATATTATAAGATTTAGCATACTAGATATTCCTCAGCTTGCGTGGATAGACTAATCTATAAATGCTTGAAGTAGGAAATGGAAGAGAGATATAGTTGATATAGAGTTTCTCTTTGTTATAAGCTAAGTTAATATATAATGTAAAGTGAATGATAATGTGTAATATATCTATATTATGTAGGATCTATAAAATATATGTAGTTCCTCCAACTTCTGGGTCAAAATGTAAGGTGGCATAAGTATTGTCCTAACTTTAACTCTTTAGCTCCAGCCTGTCTCACTTTGGTGCCTTATTATTGAATGTTGCAAGTCATGCTACGATAGGTCTAACACACATTGAAATTGATGAATTCTTCATATCTTTTTCATGGCGAGGTCCATGCTTAGGTTCATGACTTTTCTTAGTATGTCTACCTGTACATCTTCTTTCCTATGTTTTTTTCTCATCAATTTGAGGTTTATATCTACTTCCCTAGGGTAAACTAGGGTGTCGTCCCTCATCTCCTTGAGGATTTATCATTTCTTCATAGTACTCTATCTTATATGATTTATACATATACACAAAATATACAAAGTAGACTAACATGAGACAAGGTCTCAGTTGACTCTAACTTATACAAAAGTACCCAAATACTGTATAAAAGCATATTTGCACCCCACAAAGGAATCTAAAATGATATGTCACACCTAGGTATAAGAATCACACATAAGCAAAAATTATATATAACTTCTTCCGAAGTCACTTCAACAATTAAGTAAGTAAGTATATGACATGATACCCTCGACAAAATTTGGTGATGATGAGCAGTAGGAAAGTTAAGTCGCATTGTAAAAGATAGATTACAAAATAATCATTATCCTTAACCATGAAAGAAGACTTATGTATTCCATTCTCCAATAAACCTCTTAGTGGTCAAAACCTAAATGTGCTCTTATCAGAGCAAATATCCATTAGAGTGCACCCGTACTACGTAGTGGGCTTGCCCAAGTTGTGCAGTGTATGCTCGACTGAATGGATGAGATGGTAGAAATATAGTGTGTTGAAACTAATTTTTTCATAATATTATGTGACCTAGTAAGTATGACCGAGAGTTGTGTGTATATATTAAGTTCAATAATTGAATGGCGAGTCACATATAGTATACAAGTTGCAAAACACATTCATGACCTCGGTTATGGTATTCACTATATATTTATTCTAAAGCAACATTTTACGAAAAGTGCATTTAATATCAATAAATTTATTTACTTTTTAAATTGATTTTCTATTGGTCGTGTTTATGCCCTTGATATTTTTAATCAATGCCTTAAAACTTTTTGTTAAATATATGAGTAAATACACTGTTTACCCCCTGAACTTTGGCCCGATTGACAGACTGCCCCCCAAAGTTTAAAATGCGACTAGTTGCCCCCTAAACTTTAATTTCGTGACTTGTTAGTCCTTTTTGCTGTTTTCCGTCCAAATTTTCCGTTAAGTCGCAGCGTGCATTACACGCGCGCGTGGACTTGTTGTCCCCTACTTTTTGCCCCCTAAAGTTTTAATTTCGTGACTAGTTGCCTCCCAGTTTTTTTTTTAAAAATTGTTAATTATATCCTTTTTTTAAAGATGGGTATTTTGGGTATTTTACACTTCTTCTTCTTTAGTGGAGAAAGTTTGATAAAAAAATCTTCATGAATAAACTCTTCATTAATTTCATACCCTTCTTTCTTTAAATTCTTCTTCCAATATTCATTAAACTTGACATCTAACATTCAAAACGCAAGATCTTTTCGTTTTACTTTTGTAATTCGAGTCAAGGTTTTTGCTACAATACATTGTACAGTTGGTATTGATTCTTGATATTGTCAACCTAAACGTGAACATGTTATGTTTCATTATATCAATTTTTGTAAAACCAATGGGAGACCCAAAAAAAAGTCACGATTTGTATCAAATTTTTAATCTATTCTTTCTGGTATTGATTATCAATTAAATGAATGATATATTCAAGAAAAATATACAAAAATTAAAGAAGAAAAGTAGAAAAATTACAAATCTAAGTGAGAAAATGGAAAACTTTCGATGTTGGGTATTGTTACAAAACCGTACCTGGCGACAATGAATCTGAGAGATCACGAAGCAAAGAAAATGGGGTAGCTGTTGCTAACGTGCGCCAGGAAGACCGACAGGGAGAAAGGAAGAAGATGAGAATGGATTTTTGTATTAATTATAGCATAATTTAGAAGCTCGTAGTGGTGATCTAAGGTTTGAAGATTTGAAGATTTAAAGATTTGAAGATTCGAAGATTTAAAGATTTAAAGATTTAAAGCTTTGGAGCTTTGAAGCTTTAATCATGGAGAAGAAGCTTTGGAGAAGAAGATCATGGAGAAGAAGTTTTGAAATACCAAATTTGCCCCTATTAAAATGATTTTTTAAATAATTAATTTTGAAAAAAAAATTCAGGGGGCAACGAGTCAAAATAATTCTGAAAAAAAAGTTCAGGGGGCAACGAGTCACGAAGTTAAAGTTTAGGGGGCAACGAGTCACGAGTTAACGGCGCGTGGCACCCATGCTGCGAGTTAACGGAAAAAATTGACGGAAAATGGTCACAAGGAGCATCGAGTCAAGAAGTTAAACGGGGCAACTAGTCGCATTTTAAACTTTGGGGGGCAGTCTGTCAATCGGGCCATAGTTCAGGGGGTATACAGTGTATTTACTCTAAATATATTCAATAAATAGTTACTTACATATTTTTGTCTCCTCATTAAAGTTTGAGGCCACTACATTGTATTTTTTCTTAACAATTTTTCTCGTCAAATCATAAGCAGTCATGGAAGCTCAACAACCAATATTTAACTTGAACCCAGAAGCTAGAGAGTTTAACATTAGAGATGTTCGAACTCTGTTCTTTACCGTTTCCTATGATGGGTCTGTGTTAAATAAATCAAATGATAACCTATTTCAACAGGTTAAAAAATGACTTTTTATTTGATTTGGTCTTTAATTATCAAAATATAATATCAATAAATTCGCTAATATATTTCATTGACTAGGTACTATGGTGATTGTGTTAATTCTGTTGAATGTAAAGATCATCAAAAAATAGACCACTCAACGCGGGGAAGATCATTTTTAATCAACCTTTCATAGAAACACAAGTTTTTAATGGAGATGAAACTGTTGATATCAACATCATAGGGAAGACTATTAGATTCAAAAAATTTACTCCCCGCGAGTAATAGTAATGCCTAAAAAGCACTTCTTCGGCTTTGATGTCATTAACAAGAATATGTTAGAAAACCCACCTTGTTATGAAAAGGACTATTATGTCCCGAATCTCTCTTATGTATTGTTTTTATAGATGAATAAAAATGATATTTGTTCTCGTTCTCTCATCTTTTGTTAATTAAGTGTTTTGTATTAAAAAAAATATGTTTTCTTTCTTACGTGAATAAAGTTTAATTTAAATTATACCTTTTATAAATTAACAAATTGACGATTCTAAGAAACTCTGGATAAAATTTAAAGATATATATACTATTTAACTAGTGAAATAAATCAAAAAATCATTGAGGTAAACAAATTTCACTCAAAATATTTAAGGTAAATTTGATGTATGAATTAACTTAATGACGTATTAACCATATATATATCTGCATTATAGTAGTTTATGTGACACCATTTTGATGATTATATAACTATTACAAAATTTAATAGTTATATATTTTATATTAAAAATAACAAACTGCTAGGGTATACTTCAACTTGTCTTTTTGAAAAATTTATGAGTAATCAATACCATTTAGTTAGAACTAATTTGTATAAATTCATTTTGATTTTTAAATTACGACATGTTATACTATCAAATTATTAATTTTTACCTTGAACAATTAGTTGTATACAATTGATAGACCTATTCATTTTTATATATTTTGATAAGAAATACAATTGGCCGGAAAAAACTTGAGAAAATCAATATAATAAATGGAAACGAGCTAAATATTGAAATCATCGTTGAAATTTTCTCAACACAACCATATTTATTTTAAAAACATTCTAATTATTTACAACCACTCCAAGTTGTAATGAATTATTTTTATTTGATATATTAAAGTTTTAGTCTTTAAGATGTAAGGAACAATTGATAAGGAGATGCATACGATAATAAATGATATTCAAGTAAATACTCCCTTTGTCTCAAAATATCTGTCCACTTCTATATTTGCTCATATTAAACAATCTAATGCTAACACTCCCTATCACAAAAATGTCATTCATAAAGTGTCTTGATAACTTAATTTTTTTATAGAAACTAAATTAAAATATTATAGTAGGGGTGATAGTTGAAAAAATTTATAAAAAAATTTCTTGATATCCTAAATGGACAAATATTTTAAAACTCTACTTTTAGTAAATTGAAAAACATTGTGAAACAGAGAAAGTATGTAATAGGTATATATATTGTATAAATTAATTTATATATCTCAAATAAAGGAGAATTATGCCAATAAAATTATGTATAATTTCTTTAATAGATGTGTTTTTTTTTTTAAATTTGAAACATGTTTGTTGTAATAGAAAATTATATTAGATTTAACCATAATTTATCATCTTCTGTAACACTTGGTAGGTACAATTATTTTATAATCTTTAAAAAATAATACAACGTGCTACTTTTATAGTCATGTATATCATAATAGTCTTGCAATCAAAGTAATGTTTAGCAATCTAAGGAATGATATGTACTTTTATGAGTCATGTATAACATAATAGTCACGTATTATAAGCAATGACTATCTTATTTAAGGAGAGACATTCCATAAAATATCTATACGATAAATTATATAGAAAATAAGTTTACTAATTAATGGATAAGGATAAGTTCTTTGTTTATATTTTAATTCATTTAATTATAACATAACAAATACTTTAACAAGTTTTTTCCCACATATGATATTATAGTAGTTAACATAACTAATGGAAGACTAAATACTTGACTTTTGAGTTAATAGTATACTTATCTCAGTTTAATGTTACCTTAAAAACCTATTTACGAAAAATTTAGAATGAAATTTAAATAAAATATATTATTATCACAAAGAGATTACATTTTAGTAAATATTACCCAAGGAATCACTATCTCCAAAGCGTTCATGTTTGAATAAGTAACGTTTCTTAAAAATTATCATTTGGAAACCCTATACCTGTTAAATATACGGTCGTTGATCCATAAGTGTCTTACTGTTTAAAACTGAACAATTCTAAGGCATTACACTACTTTATTTAATTTTAAATTTCTTCAATACCTCATTACCCCCATTTGCATGTTGGAATTATTCCCTTGCCCCGATCGTCTTGTAATGAATTGAACAAAATTGTTTACTGTATACGATAATAGTAATCCCTACAGTAGTGATTAAGGAGATTGTTTTCTTGAATCTATGGCAAGCTTTTATGTTTATGGCATTCATTTATATAACATAAAGGCATATCCTTGATTAAGTTACGAACTAGATATCATAAGGTGTTATGATAATGAGAATCTAGCTCATAGGACTTAATTTAAACTTGTTCTTAATCGTAGGATCATCGAACTAGGACCTCTATGATCCGGTTAGATTAAATTGTAGGTAACGAGTATTTATCAGATAAATATCGGTAGTTCTCGTTTACCGAGTTAGGTACATAGATAATTCACATAGAGATTTGATTATCGAACCGACTAAAACTAGAGATTCCTAATGGTTAATTACCTTGAACTGTCAAGTAGGTTAATCTCTAGAAGGAATTTTATGCTTGTAATCCTTTGACCTGAGATCATCACTATTGTGGTGTATATGCTTGTTTCGTTTTGATACTGGACTACTAGTGTGTCATAATGCTAGTCGAAAAGATATTGGACACAACTAAGTATATATGCTCCTAGGGATGAGTTAAGATGGAATCTATCAACTCTAGGTAAAGAGTTTGAGCTCTACAATGTCATAAGATTAAAACGATTGTATCAAATCCTTGGCCAAGGTGATAGAATGAATGAAGAAAGATGTTTCTTAGGTCATTCGTCAATCTTTGATAATTGACGTGTAATGTAGTTGATTTTCTAAATGTGATTTGACAGTTGTACGATATCCCAAGATAATCCGGATTATTAGATAATAAATATTAATTAATTTTATACTTGGAATATTGGTATATTAATTGGCTAGCACAAATTAATATTATGATAGAAGACTGTTCTAAGACAAAAGAGAAAAGAAAAAAAAACACAGACAAGTTTGTGGTTCGAACCACGTACCTCTAGTAGATTGAAATGTGTCACTTACCTCTAGGCTAGTCAAGTCACTTGTATAATGTAAAATGTCTAAATCCCCTTTAAGTGGGTAGTGGACAAGATTATTAAGATAATTAATTTCATTATATGTTGCTGACTTTTCACTTACGGTCTTTTCAGCTTCTTTCCTAAAAATTATAAGTATAATGAGAAATCATTATACATAGATAACTTTCGATCAGTTTTTCTTCCAGGAAAAAAAAACCCACAAGAAATAAAAGGTCTTTTGTCTCCAAGCTAGAATTGTTATTCTGGAAGTAAGGCTCAAGCTCGGTGTGCAAAGCGTGGAGGCTTCAAGCTTTTGAAGCTGGTATTAAACAATTTGATTCTCATATAAAGCGTTAAGGTATGTAATCGAAATACTTTGTTTCTATTTAAATTCTTAAATCGCACTAGATTGGCTTAGGATAACAATTACTTGTTTCCGCTGTATTATATGTGATATAATCGTTATTTGCTATCCTTCAATTGGTATCAAAGCCAATTGTTGTGTTTTAGAAATTTAAATAAGTATATTATTTAGATAATATATGAGTTGTGTTTTAAGGGTTGATATGAATATTTGATTTTTCTATCCAAATGTTATTTGATAATATGGATTTTAAATTTTTGGGATATTATATGTTATATGATAATAATTTACCTGGTATGCATTATTTTTCGATTTTGTTTCAGAGCTTTGAAATCGATATGGTGTCAAAACAGTATATAATATATGCCGCGATGGATTATTAAGTTGTTTAATATTCGTGATGTAATTATTATTGAGTTATGGGCTGTGATTGGTTAAAAGAAAAAGAAACCTGAAATAGGTTTCACGAATTCACTGTGTTTCGTTGAAAAGTAAAAGCACATCAAATTTGTTTTCTTTTCTTTTGTTAAGTTTTAATATTAAAAAAGTGTTAGACTCCATTTTCCTTGATTGTTGAAAATCTCAATTGGATTGAATTAGTTTCTTCTTGAAATCTGCGGTATCCTATATGGAGTTGATATAGAAGTTTAGCCATGAAACTTCTATGTAAATAAATCTTTTATGCTTTCATAATTCAAGGCTTCAAGCATTTGTTTCATAGCTATATCAGGTATAGTGTTTGGTGTATTTATATTCACTTGTATAAATGAGCAACCTGCCTATTTAAAAAAAAGGAATTGTCCTTCTCGGTTTTTTGCCTGACTATTAAAAGAAAAAAAGAATTGTCCTCATGTGAAATTGCATAACATACGTTTGAAATGTTGTATTTTCATTAAATACAGTCTTGAATAATCATAATTTTACTTTTGTGATTATATTATTTAATATGAAAATAAAAAAGGTTTGATTTTCTTTATGGTGAAATTTTTGAAATTACATTTTTCGGTCGATTTTCCGATATAATTGTTTGGTTTTCATCCGAACTCTTAGATTATGAATCTTAATTAATTCCCACTTGATAATTATAAATTATTGTGTTTATTAAAACGACACATAAGATGTTTCGTGAGACTTTCCATCGCAAGTAGAGTTTTAAATTTGTTGAGTTAACAAGTTTTGATCTGACTACCAGGTGGACTTGTAGTTCGAGTACAAATTATAAATATCTATATTGTTTGATAATAGGATTAAATTATTGATTTCACGTTTTTTGTCTGGACTACCCAGAGGATGTGAGATAGATAATATTCTATTATAAGATCGATTAACTCAACAAAACTAAATAGAAACGACATGACTACCAGGGGACTAAATAGTTTTGAGTCTTTTATTTTATATGATAAAATAGGTAATGTATCACACTTTAATTATGAATGAGAAACAACCTGACTTCCAGGGGGTTCGTTTATGATTTAAAGTTTCATTATTCACATTAATTATGCGTGAGAAACAACCTGACTACCAGGGGGCTGATTCATGTTTTAAAGTTTCTAAATATATATCTCTTAGATAATAGTCCATATATTTGACAGTTATATAATAGTGTTCTTAAAGTGTTGTTTCCTATTTCTTCCCTTGATTAGTTTTCTTGATATTTCTGCTAAATCACTTCTTAAATCATCCCAAGTTGGTTGGGTAATCTCAAGAATTATGACTGCAACATGAGAGTCTTTCTTATGCACATGAGACTCATTGATATGTTAAATGAGCTATTGACTAAATTGTCTCTTGAGGATGAATAGAATGTATATGATGCATGTCTAAAGTAATAAGAATTTAGTAATGGTATTAAGTGTATATTCTTGTATCCATGAGTTATGAACTCCAAAAGACATTTTAAGCATGATATTCCCATGAATCATTAAATATCTTTAGAAGATGTATAAGTAACTTCGTATGACCGTTAGATATCAGTTATCTAATACCAAGAAACAAGGTAATCGCATTAATGATATTGTTTCTGTAATTTCTTGAACTTCTATTAATTACACAGAAAGGGTATTGGATACTCGTAGTAGTTTAGAAATATGCAAAATGTTGCATACTCTAAATATTAATAGACAAATAAGAATAAGAGAAGTTAAATTACCATTTCGGTAATGGAGCAATTGTTGCAACCACAATTGTGTTAACTAATTCTTTAAAGATGCATATGGCAAAATATATTGTAAGAAAACTGTTTTTTGTTTGTAAACTTGTTTTCGAACAAAAATGGTCACTTGATCATAAGATAGTTATGGTGTATTAATGCAATATAAAATGACGAATGGAGTTTTTCTTAGTGATGAATTACACCTCATTGGATACTTACAATATGGTGATTATAATTGCCTAAATTAACTACGTAAAAGTGTTATAGTTGTTTCTGGTCATAAATCGAAATAGATAATCGTACTAATCAAACCTTATCTTTGGTGTTATAGACTAAGTCATAAATTGTGAGAAAAACTGTACTAGTTTCACAAGGAAGATATCCTTGAAGAATATGATTTTGAATCATATGAAACTTGTGAGACATATCTCAATGAAATATGACTAAATCTCATTTAGATGAAAATGGAGACAATGCTAATGAGTTCTTATGTCCACTATATATTAATGTATGTGGTCAGTCCGAACTTTAGCTAAACATAGATATTATTACTTCATTTCCTTCACTAACTATATAACATATATAGATGTGTTTACCAAATGTAACACTAATATAAATAATTCGAAATGTTCAAATTACTATTGAGTGAAGTTGAGAGCAAGTATATAAGAGTATGAAGGAAGTAAGATATCAACCTGTAGAGGTAAAAATCTTAGCAATGCATTATAGATTATCTATGACAAAATTAGATTTCGTCTCAGTGAACATATCCTGGAATACCAAGGTTAATGGTATGTCCGGAAAGAGAAATTGAATTTTATTGGATATAGTGCAATCCATGATATGATTCACTGCTTTTTGAATATTCTTATAGGGTTATGTTTTAAAGTCAATTGCATACTTATTGAACTCTTGGGTACCAGTAAATAGTCGTTAAAATCCATATGTAATATGGAGATAACATAAGTTCAACCTCAAACTGTAGAAGTTTGAAGTTGTCTGATTTATGTTAAACGACTTATGATGGTTAAGATTTAGTTGAGATCTTTCAAATATAGATTTGTTGGATACACAAATAAAATGACATGATTATATTCCTACACTATTCTGAACATAAAGAGTTTGTGGTGAGGATTACAACCTTTCCAGATTGGAATTCCATATTGAAGGGATTCATAATGTAGAAATAGATTAAAATGAAATAAGGATTTCAGAGTTATTTATACAAGCTATAGAGAATCATATGCACACCGATATGTCTTTCCTTGATGAGTTAATGGTTTCATTTAAGTTTCAAGACTCAAACTTTAAGTAATTAGGGACGATTAATGAACCTCTTTTGGAACAAGGAAGTTAACAAAATCAAGAGAAAGAAGAATTTATTGTACACAAGCTCCTATAGGTTATATAGATATCATCATACACCAAAATCAATTATAATAATAGTGATAGTTTGGTGAGGAAATCATATAGATGAAAACCTCATCAAGTGATGATCCTAAATCCATATGAAGAGGCTATGACTAGTCTAGATAGTGACAAGTGGGGGTTAGGAGACTTTAGAATCCTGACTAGCACAATATAACAATTCAGCCCTTAACAGAAAGGATTAATTAACAAGGCTTAGGAGAAATCTTTGCGTGACTCAAGTACTACTTCTTCTCTTGCGTCTAGCCTATTTATTGCATTATTTTCATTTCACTTTAATTAATTTAGCATTTAATTTATTTGCATCTTAGTTTTAGAAAACCAACACTAAAATTATATCATTTTCTTTTCCATACTTGCAATTAATCTACTACTTGATTCACACTTGAGTTGTACCTATTCCGTCCCTAGGAACGAATCCCGATTTATCGGTTTATTACTTGGACAACCGTACACTTGCGGTTTGTGAGTCCTCAACTTTATCGCATTATTTTATAACACACAAGGACCCACCAAGTTTTTGGCGCCACTGCCAAGGACGGTAGCTTGTGACCCCGACGTTAATCCTTTAGTGTTTAACTGCATTTTTATTTTCAGTTTTATTATTTGTTTGTTCGCCTTCTCAGGTTTGCAGGTTTGGTGTATGCTCGATAATCCTGAGATATTAATCAGAATTGCAAACAAGTAAAAGAAGAAAGCAAATGAAGGAAGCAAATGAAGAAAAAGAGGCAAAAGAAGCAAAAGAAAGAGAAAAAGTTAGCCAGAGAAGCAGAAATGGCTCTTGAAGAAAATCATCAACCTCGAGTGGGGGAAGATCCTCTTCCACCTGGACAACAAGCTCAACCTCCCATTGACAATGATTTGTGGTTTATAAATGGCCCGGAACAAGCTCCATATCACGCTCCTACACTTGAGATTGGTCCATAAGATATTAATGTCGCGATATACAGACCTGATCCTGGTATGTCATCTCAATTCCAGAATTATTTTTAGTAGATATTGATTATTTGAGAAAGGTATTAGTATTTTTGATATTCAGGTACTTTAGAAATCGAGTTAGCGAAAGAAATACGAAAATTTGGTGAAAACCAGACCACTCTTGCAGTACACCGCAAGAGAGGTCTGGTGCATCGCATGACAAGAAAACCATGGTGACGGTTCAGAATTTGGGTTCAAAGCCGAGCAAGAGAAGAAAAAATGTATCTCAATTGTAGCCACGGTCTGGTCACGTGATAGGTATGGTGCACCACACAAACCTTCCGGTGTACCGCAACTCAAAAAACCGTGAAAATAGTTGATAAATCAGGTACACTACCGAGACCAACTAGTCAAAACCTTGTCGACAACTTGAAACCACGGTCTACAACCCTCGAGTTTGGTACACCACACCAAGCCCCATTGCAATGCACGGTGCCGCCAGATCCAAACAGAAAAGGTTATAAGCAGGGGTTTGGAGAGAAGGTTAGTTTTCACACGAATTTCTTTATCCTTAAGCCTTCCTTTCTTCCCCAAACCTATTCTAACTCTATTAAAGCTTCCCCAAACCTCCCCCAAACATCAAAACACAACCCAATTACCATAAATTTACATTCAATCCTTTCCCACATCCTTATAAAAAAAATTCAACCACCCTAATCATATCAAAACACCTAGAATCCAAGAATCAAAATCCAAATTTCCAAATTTCACTCAAAAATTTCTTATCCATACCAATCAAGCAAGAGTTCATCCTACCCATTTAGAGAATCATCATCAAAACACGTTTTCTAAGCCAAACAACACTTGTTCCACCTATAATCAAGGGTTACAAAATTCTAGAGTGTTTAAAAGCTTTGAGTTGGAGGTCAATTGAGATGACGAAAATAATAGAAACATTATCTACTGTTAGGGAGATGAAGAAGAATTAAAGTAAGGTATTGGGTTCTATTGAGAAGAAATCAATCGAGAGAAGTTCAAGTTCCAACATAAAAGGTAAAACAGGTCCAGAGAATTGAGGAAAGCTAGCTGTGGTAAATTCAAAGAGCAAAAAGATTTCAACTTTCATAAGAAAGACACCACAACCTCAAGAGATCGAGATGCCTATTCCCAAGATTAATGAAGTTTCGAAGGCCTTTTTAGCTCATGCAAGAAAACATGTATAGAAACTACCATTTTCTTATGAGAGAGTATATGAAAAATAAGTTGGAGAAGGTGAGTGCAAGAGATTCTTAGAGATAGGAGATATATTGGGTTGGTATATATTCATGTTACGAAGATCGAATTTATGTGTAGAGTTAGTTTCCAATTTCTATCTAGGTCTCTTTAGCCGAGATAGTAATGGTTGTGTTTCAGTTAGAGGCAAGTTAGTTCCTTTTACAGTTGAAGAGATTCGAAACCACTTCCAGTTCAAGAAATTGGTCGGACCATGTAAGTATAGAGAAGCGGTGGAGAATATCAATATTTTCGATTGAAATCTAATTTTTGAGCATGTGTTAGATAAGGAAAAAGTGCAATCACATAAGGGAGAGTTGAAGGCACCTTGATCTTACAAATGTATTCAAGAAGATACGAGAGTTTAGCACGATTTTTTTACACCTAACGCCTTTCGAAACACGAGACTACAGACACAACTAAAAAGAACACAATCTTTTTGAATTATATTTTAAGGGGGGAAGATGTGATGTGACACAGTTGATCTTTGAGGAGGTGATGCGATTTTCGATCTCTCCTACTTCGTTGTTTAATTTGAAAAATCCTACTACGATCATACGCCTTTTTCAAAAAGCAGATGTAGTTCCGAGTGAAGAAGAGAAATTAATGTATAAAATGATGAATAATATTGACAATTTTTGGATCAAGACAATTTTGGGAGGACCCAGAGTTACGAAACTCAAAAAAAGAGGAAGAGGATAGTATTTGGTGAGAAAAGGTAGAGGAGCGATTCAATAAAGTCGAAGCATCTCAATCTTTCTTGGCCGATAATGTAGCACAAATCAAAGCTATTCAGGTGCACATCGTGGCACTCTTGGAACAATTAAAAAAAGATCCAGTAAATCCTATCTTGGATGTCAATAAAGCGAGGCAATAGCCTCGAGAGTATTTTCTATTTCTTCCTGACCCTTTATGTATATGCTTTATCTACTTATTTTTAATTTCTTTTTAGATTTTTTTAGGATTCGTGGAGACACATCTCATTTTTTTGTTTGGCGTGTGGGGATTTGTTGTCTTTCATCTTCATTTTTATGTGAATTTCTGTTTTTAGGTAGAAATTAAATATTTTGATACATGAGATTTAGATGTAGAGTGTGTTTAATACCTTCAAAACATAAGCTCAGTAAGTTGATGATAGAAAGTAATACGATTATGAGCTATTTTATTTTCTATGCTTTGAGTATTTGCAGGAAACACAAATTGATAGTAAAGAAAAGATTAGTTAGCAATGCTCTACACATTATGTTGATCTCAGGGAGCCTTGAGGGGTGTGCCGGCCGTGAGATCCGAGCTAGTTGATAAACCAATTTAATGTGAGATCCGAATTAGTAGAGAACCCTCTTAGTTATGAGCTAGAGGCAAGCTATGTATTTAGGAAAATGATAGAGGCAATTCTTTGTTAGCCATTTGAAACTTTTTAACTTTCTATCCCATGAATTAATTAACATTCATAGACCCATTTCTTAGTCTTTAAGCCTTTATTTTGTCTCCACAATATAAGCTCATATCCCCTTAGTTTGTTAGGCATTTCCATATGACCCGCACTTGAATCACGATCCTGATACTTCCTGTCTTGAGCTTGAGTTTGGGTGGTGGGTTTCATCAATGGGAAATTACATTGGGAGGTAATTGTATGTGTTTGTATTGATGCACAATTGTTGATGATTTATTATTTGTAACCCGTTTCCTGGGTCTTTAGAAAAAGATTGAAAAAAGTTGTCAAAACAGAAGACAACCGGGAACCTGGTCATTACATAACCGGGAACCCGGTTATCTACGAAACAAAAAAAAGGGATAGATTAGAAACTAAAAAGAGAAAAAAAATGAATAAAGTTACTGTAAAATTGGAAATCTCGGAATTCATCTTAGTGCTTATTGGGTTAATATGGGGACGCGAAATTATTGTGTCAAATGTGTTGAGTGAGAACAATATTCGAGTGTAAAGTCAAGCTCTTGGACAGTTTTTTATGGTAAGTGAGAAGAGAGCCAAAATCTTACTTCAAAGTTACCAAATATACATACGACACCGTCCTTAAACCTACCCTAAAACCGTAAAATCCTTGTGATTCCTAGGTACATAGTGAGTTTATGATTCAGCTAATAGAGAGTATGCTAAGTGTAGTGTACAAAGCGAGTAAGGATCAATGAGCACCCTATAACCACCATATTGAGATAAGTGTAAGTGTAACCTTCTAGCATTGTGAAATCAATTTTCGATTGATATTATTTGTGTTTTATTTTTGCATGATAGGGGTATGTGTATATTAATTCCTAAATAATACTATATGAGATTTGTTTTAAGTTGTACTTTGGGTATAATTTACTAGACTTTGCGTTTCTGCGTTCACCTAATGTCTTTGTTTTTATTTTACTTTGTCTAGACGACTAAGGTTTGAGCTTGGGGTCTTGATGTCTCCCGTTTTGTTCTAAATATTATCCCTTAGGTGACATAATTTTAGGTGAATATTTGATTTATTTGATAGACTTTTCGGCTTATTTTGTTATATTTCATTTTCTCCTCTTGGAATTACGATATTTCATTTTTATAACTTGTGTACGTTAATTTGTTTGTTTCTAGTGCAAATTTCTTAGGTCCATAAATTCTAGGGATAACCAAGACAATGAGTCTAAGGGAGAACTAATGTCTTAGATCGAGCGGAGGAGTCAAAGGAAAGAAAAGATATCCCGAGGAGTTGACCAGAAAAGCTACAAATCTGGAAGGCTGTTACTAATTGCTGATTTTGAGCCACTTAGTCACTGATTCAGCCATGAACCCCTAACATAAGGAAGTTGCGTTTTTTAGTTAGGAAAATTTGACGACTGGAATCAAGTGATTTGGATTTCAGACGCAAAAGTTACAGTCGTTTTACTAACAACAGTACATCAATTCTATGATTTAATTATATTCTTAAAGTAAAAAGCTCATTCCTAATATTTTATAATAAATAGACCTTTGAACTCCTTTTTAACAAATAATTCATTTTACTCTTAGATTTTCAGAAGAGAGTCAAGAGTAGAAGGTAGAGAAGAAGTTAGAGCTGGAAGAATTCATTTCTTCCAACAACAGTCTACCCAACGCTTCAATTATGTTTTTATTTTAATTCTGTAATTTAGGAAAATGTATTTTATTTATTTCATTTAGTACTTGAGAATCGCTATATGGGTTGAACCCTAATTCTTTTAATTTATGTTTTTTGAATTTGAGATTGAATTATTTAAATTTAAATTCGGTATTTTATGTTGGTTATTATCTTATTCTTATTTACAATTTTTGAAGTCATGAATCAAACATAAGACTTAGTAATTAGGATATTCCCTTTAGTGGCGAATGATCACCTTGACGGGGGCTTTAATTACAGACTAGGTAATAGACACGTAGTATTCGACAGTAACCTTGACGGGCTTGACTAACCATGCAGCCAATGAGGTAAGAGACTTAACCGTTCAAATTTAGATATAATCGCCCTGACAGGGGTTTATAATACTAGAGGATAGGTCCTCAGTCCACCTGGACAGGGGTTAGGAGAAATTAGAGTCTCTACTAGCACAATAATACCAGTTTAGCCCTTAATCAGAAGCATCAATTAGATAGACATAGGGGAAACCCTTGCGAGACTCAAGTACCCTACTCATCTTGCGTCCAATCTTATTTACTTGCATTATTTCTTTTTAGTTAAATAATTTAGTACCTTATTTTATTGCATCATTAATTCTTAGAAAACCCAAACAAAAATATTATCAATTTACTTTTTAGTTAAGCAATTTATTCTACTAGTTGATTAATACTTGTGTTATAACTATCCATCCCTGCGAACAAAACCCGATTTATCGGAGTATTACTTGGAAACACGTGCACTCACGGTCTGTGGATCCTATTTCTTTATTGCATTATTTGATTATTATTATTATCCGTCTTAGCCCCTCTGACCCTTTCTAAATCCTTTTATTTAACCACATTACAAGCCATACCCGTTAGTTATAGGACTAATAAATAAAACACGCATTCAAATAGCGAAACCTGAGACAAGTTGTTTTAGAGCTTGAGTTTAGGGTGGTGGGTTTCATTATTGGGAAACATTGATGAAATGGGTACCTTTATCATTGATCGGAACACGTGGATGGTGGGTCCTGGGGTGTAATAAAATAATGCAATAAAGAAATAGGATCCAAAGACCGCAAGTGCACGGTTGTCCAAGTAATACTCCAATAAACCGGGTTTCGTTCGCATGGAAGGATAGTCATAACACAATTATTAATCAAATAGTAGGAATAATTGTAAAATAGCAAAGAAAATGGTAAGATTTTTGTTTGGTTTTGTTCTAAGAACTTAAGATACAATAAAATAAAGTACTAAATTATTTGACCGAAAAGAAATAATGTAAGTAAATAAGGTTGGACGCAAGATGAGAAGGGTACTTGAGTCACGCAGGGGTTTCACCTTAATCTATCTAATTAATGCTTCTAATTAAGGGCTAAATTGGTATTCTTTTTTGTTAGTCGGGACTCTAATATCTCCTAACCCACGTCAGGGCAGACTTATAAGCTATCATACGGTACTATAAACCCTGTCAGTGCGATTATATCTACTTTCGAACGGTTTTGTCTCTTACCTCATTGGATGCATGGTTATACAAGTCCGCTAGAGTCATTGACGAATACTACACGTCTGTTACGATGGTTTATAAATTAAACCCCGTCAAGGTGATCACTTTGTTATTTAAGTGAATAGCCTAAAAACTAAATCTTATGATTGATTCATGACTTCAAAAATAATAATTGAAAATAAGATAATAGCCAACACAAAATACCTAATTTAAATTAAATAATTAAATCCCAAATTCAAAAACATAAATTAAAGTGATTAGGGTTCAACCCATATGGCGATTCTCAAGTACTAAATGAAATCAGCTCATGTTCAAAGTACTATTGGGTTGACTGTTGTTGGAAGAAAGGAATTCTTCCAACTCTAGCTTCTCCTCTGCCTTCTACTCTTGACTCTCTCTTCAATTTTAAGCATAGAATGAATTGTGTGTAAAAAGGAGGTCTAAAGGTCAATTTATAATAAAGTAGGAGGAATTGGCTTTTTACTTAATGAATATAATTAAAATAATAAAAAGCCAAAATCCATCTCTTCAAATCCCGTAACTGGTGTACAACTGTTGGTAAAATGGTCGTAACTTTTGCGTCTCAACTCCAAATCACCTGATTCTAGTCCTTAAATCTTCCAAACTAAAAAACGCAACTTCCTTATTTCAGAGCTCCAAGGCTGAATCAGTGGCTAAGTGGCTCAAAATCAACAATTAGTAATAGCCTTCAAAATTTGTAGCTTTTATAGTCAACTCTTCAGGATATCTTTTCTTTCCTTTGACTCCTCTGCTCGATATAAGACATTAATTCCTACTTCTCCTCGTTTTCTTGGTGCTCCCTAGAATCCATGGACCTAAGAACTTTGCACTAAAAACAAACAAACTAAAGTACAAAAGCTCTAAAAATGAAATATCGTAAATCCAAGGGGAGAAAATAAAATATAACAAAATAAGCCTAAAAGTCTATTAAATAAATAAAATATACACCTAAAATGATGTCTCCTAAGGGCTAATATTTAGAATAAAATTGGAGACATCAGTGGCGTACATGTCTTGAGAAGATATTCGATTTAAGGAGTGAGATGATTGTCTTGGCAGCGTTCTTTGGTGTTGCCATTGCTTCTACCCACTTGGAGACATAATCTACTGCTAAAAAAATATAAAGATTACCATTAGAGGATATGAAAGGTCTCATCAAATCGATTTCCCATACATCAAAGGTATCTACTTCCAAAACATTGTTAACTGGCATCTCGTCTTTTTCGATATATTACCGGTAAATTGGCATCTTTGACAAGTCTGGGCGAATTGATGACAATGTTTGTGTAGGGTAGTCCAATAGAAACCAGATTGAAGAATTTTAATTGCGGTTCTATAGCCTTTGAAGTGGCCACCATATGGTGAACCATGGCTGCTTATAATGATTTTTCTTGTTTACCCTCATGGACGCATCTTCTAATAATTCTGTCACTACAAACTTTGAAGAGGTAGGGCTCGTCCCAAAAGAATAGTCTGGCTCTATAACTTAACCTCTTTTATTGTTGTGGATTGAAATCCACAGGGAGTACACCTCTCACTTTGAGATTAGCTATATCTGCATACCAAGGTATAAACGCATCTTCTATCGTAAAACGTTGTTCATCAGGGAATACCTCTTTTACCAATTCTGGTTCTTTGTTTGCATCAGATCCTTCAAGCCTGGATAAATGATCAACTACTTGATTTTCGCATCCTTTCCGGTCTCAAATATTTATGTAAAACTCTTATAGAAATAGTGCCATCTAATAAGACGCGGCTTAGCGTCCTTTTTCTCCATAAGATACTTAATTGCTGAATGATCCGTGTATAGAATAGTTTTCATTCCAAGCAGATAGAAACAAAATTAATCGAAAGCATATAATACCGCTAATTACTCTTTCTTCGTCACTGTATAATTAAATTGGGCAGCGTTGAAGGTCTTAATTGCATAATAAATTATATGGAAGATCTTCTATTTTCTCTGGCCTAACACAACACCCATTGCGTGATCACTTACAACACACAGAAGTTCGAAAAGAGCGTTCTAATCTGGAGGTCAGACAATCGCTGTAGAGATGAGTTTTTCCTTAATCTTCAAAAAAGCGTTAATAAATTCGTCATTAAAATTAAAAAGAGTATCCTTTTCAAGTAAATCACAAATTGGTTTGGCGATCTTGGAGAAAACTTTAATAAATCATCTGTAAAATCCCACGTGACCCAAGAAACTTCTCGCTCCTTTAATAGAGACTGGAGGTGGTAAGGTTTTTATGACTTCAATTTTAGCATGATCAATCTCCATTCCTACACTTGATACTTTATGTCCCAACATAATCCCATCTCGAACCATGAATTTGCATTTTTTCCAATTAAGAACTAGATCTGTTTCTTTACAAGAGATTGTCGAGGTACTCATCAAAACTATCTCCGAATACCGAAAAATAATCTATTAGAAATTTGTGTCTTGTAGATATCAACAGGTGTCTTGGCAATATTTGTGTTTCCTTTACTAAATTTGTTTAATACTTTCTCAATATAGTGTGACTGAGATAGTATAATACCTTCAGATGTTTAGAGAATCATGATACCCAAAATAACATCTGCAAGGCCTAGATCTTTCATGTCAAACTTACTTGAACGCATCCTTTTGGTGAATGTAATCATAACATTATTACTTCGAATGATTAACATATCATCCAAATATAAATAGAGAATGGCATATCTTGTCTCATTTCGTTTTACATAAATGCATTTGTCACATTCATTGATATTGACATCATTTGAGATCATGAATCTATCAAATTTATCATGCCATTTCTTCAGTGCATGTCTTAAACGATATATTTATTTAACCATCTTACATACTTGCTTCTCCTTACCACGAATTACATAACCCTCAGGTTTTTCCATATATATCTCTTCATTTAATTCTCCATTTAGGAAAGTTGTTTTTACATCCATTTGATGAATTTAAGACTTGTATATTGAAGCTTTAGCGATTAACATTCGAATGGATTGTATTCTCATGACTGGAGAATAAGTATCAAAATAGTAAAGTACTTCTTTTTTACTATAACCTTTTACAATAAGGCGAGCCTTGTATTTTTCAATAGGCCCATCTTTCTTTAGTTTCTTCTTGAATATCCATTTGCATCCGAGTGGTTTATTCACACGAGGGATATCCACTAGTTCACATGTATTGTTTTGCATAATGGAATCTGTCTCGCTATTTACCGTATCTTTCTAGTATGGGGCATCAGAGTTGGACATAGCCTCCTTGATTGTTCTCGGTTCAACATCTAGCATGTAAGATAAAAAGTCAGGACCAAAAGACGTAGATGGTCTCATCCGCTTACTTCTTCTAGGATCTCTTTCATTTGGCAATGATTCTTGATCTTGCTTTTTGGTTGACAATGATTCTATATCTTTCACTTCTTGAATTGCATCATGTGTTATTTTCAATAAACCAGATTCTAGTGTGGTCTTGTACGGAAAAGTTATTTCAAATAAATGCGTATTTCTTGATTCAGTCACCGTATTGACGTGAATGTCAACATGACAAGATTTGAGTACCAGTAATATATATGCAGCACTGTTGTGAGTATATCCAATAAAGACACTTCTTTGGTCCTATTTTGACCATTTTAGGAGCAGGAATTGATACCTTTGCCAAGTATCTCCACACTTTTATGTATTTGAAGGAATGTGGTTTTCCTTTACATAATTCGTAAGGAGTTTTATCTACCTTCTTGTGTGGTTCCTTGTTGAGGATGTGGTTTGCGGTGAGAAACGCCTCTCTCCACAAGTTTTGTGGTAACCCTGACTTAATCAACAAGTCATTCATCATTTCCTTCAACGTGTTGTTATTGTGTTCAGCAATCTCGTTTTGTTGAGACAAGTAAGGGTCGTGGTTTGATGGATGATTCCATATTCAGCGCAAAATTCCTCAAAAGGAGACATGTATTCTCCTCCCCAATCTGTTCTAGATTCTTAATCTTTTAATCTTAGTTGATTCTCAACTTCAATTTTGTATTGCATAAATGCTTATAAGGCATCATCCTTACTTCCAAGAAGTATATTTGACGATACCTTGTGCAATCATCAATGAAAGTTATGAAATACTTTTACCCACTCCTAGTTTGCACAAATTTCAAGGCACAAATGTCACTATGAATTAACTCTAAAGGTACTGAAGTCCTTTCTAGGTTTTGATTAATTAGACTCAACACATACTTCACATTCCTTTTAATAATTTAAGTTCACATTAGGTAATAATCCGACATTTAAGAACTTATTTAATGAACCAAAATTAAGATGTCCTAATATATCGTGCCATAAATTAGGTGAGTCAAGGATATATTACTTTCTCGATTACATTTTTGGTAGAAACAACGGTCATGACATTCATCTTAAATAAACTGTCACATAGGTACCCTTTTCACACAAATATCCCACCTTTAATGAGAATAAATTTATCATAATCAAATACTAGTTTGAAGCATTTCTTACTCAATAAGGAACCTGAAAATAGATTCCTTCTAATGTCAGGCACATGGAGAATATTATTGAGACTCAAATCTTTTCCATAAGTCATTTTTAGAATAAAGATTCCAGATCCTACTACTTTTTTTGTATATAAATTTCCAATACATAAAGTCTCTTCAATAGTTTCAACTTTATATGTCTTGACCATCGTTTACTCATAACCTACATGTCTGGTGGCCCCACAAAATAATATTTTTCATAAGTGAAATTGTCGATGATATATTGTTACCGATTCAATCATATTTGGACATATTGCTTATCTTGGTAGACATCATTTCAATCACCAAGGATTACACATTATTATAAATAATTCAAACATATAAATTATTCAACCTTTCTCACTAAGAGACAACACAAGAAAAACTAAGTCCAAAGTTTTTTCAACGTACATAAAAATTAATTCTTTCGTACGACAAAATGACTAAATTAATTTTGATTACCCAAATTTTTATAATTTTGTTAGTCAACCAAGTATTTATATTCTTGTTGCAGAGGATCGATCAAATTACATAGATAAATCAACTCACGTAAAAGAGAATCTCTATCAATTAAAAAAAATTTAAGCAAATTTTTTTCAAACCACAAGGTTCGACAAGTATGCAGATATTAGCAAAGTTAATATTAGTTGTTAAAAACGCACACTAATATTACAACATAAAATTAAATGTTTTCACTTTGTTTAGTATTTTTCCCCATATCCGGTATGAGATTGAAATATGACGTTAGTAAGCGAGAAATTTTCTAGTATGTATACACAAAACTAGAAATCAGAATAAAAGAAAAGAAATATAATGTAATATTATTGTTTTGTATACACAAACCAAGAAATTGCGTAAAATTAGAGTTAATAAAATATAAAAAGAAACGGTTTTTTGGGTTATACAACGTGAATCATAAATACCTTAAATTATTATGTTTTATTTGTATAAACCAGTAAAAAATATAAAAACTAATGCAGAAATACAATAAAAGTAAATAAATAAATAACTTTACTTGTCGAGAATTGGATTGCATCCGATGTCTTTAAGGTATTTAGGCCACGTACCAGTGTCTTACGCTTGTTGATTTAAACCTTTAAAATACAACAGAAAAACTATTCAAAAGAAACTGACATACGAATTCTTAAGAACGACAAACTTAAAAATGTTGCTTCTATCTATCTCTCTCTTATAATATCAATATTTGTATCATTTCTTTAAATCGAGTCACTGATTATCATCGTAAACATGGTCATCACTCGAGTAAAATCTCATTTGACCAACAGGTTTATTATTGGTATTCCATAACTATCCTAATATTTTGAAAGATTCTTCCTCATACTCTAGTTTACATATAGATCTTAGTATGATGTGATTTTGTTAGTTCCTCCAAATAGTTTCCTTAAATTATGCACCATATTTTTAACCGTAGAAAATGGTTGGGGTATATATAAAAACAAGCCCACCAAATTGTGTACCATGATTTACATCCCTCCTAAAGTATTACTTAGGATGGTTTGACAATATCCCTTCCATTTAGAATAGTTTTCTCAATAAAATCAAGTTTAAATCATATATCTTATGTTAGCAATAAATAGGGTAGTCCATTCCTTAGTTGGAGACACTACACTAGCATTAAAAACCTTAGGAGCATGTCTATCCCCATGCAACGTTGCGAAAGGCTTCTCTCTACATTGGATGTATTCTTAGCATGGGAAATTTATCCGAGTAGGGGTGCAACCTCATCCACATGTGCATCATTTTCTTTGAATTGTGAAACATGGGTTTTGGCTGTTTGAGAATCAATGTTCATTGTTATAAGAATGTTATTATGATATATGACTGGAGCTTAACTCTGGGTACAATGTTGAATATTTTTTATATATTGCAGATGTAGATTTGTAGTACGTATTACATTGTTAGGCTCATTTGATTGTTTTCTAACCTTAATGTTTTGTTTTACCTTAGGTTGTACTAGATGAATATTTTGAAGAAGTAAAATACAAGAGAAGATACAAAGGTTTAGATGTCAAAAGTTAAACTAGAAAAGAAGAAGGACGATAACAACACACAAACTATCTAGAGGTTTGCAAGTTAGTAATGCTAACGTGCACCTAGATAGGGTAATTATTGCAGAGAGTGAGATAGTGTATTGGAGTTTTTTCTAAATGATAATATATATGGCCTAAATTTGATATAGTTATGGCCTAGATTAGAAACTATTAATGAAATGCCTAAAATATCCTTTATTTCAAACGAAGTTTGTTAAATTAGCATAAAGGGGATGTGAGTTAACGTGTAGTACAAAAACTGGATTTTAAGAATTATTGGTGTAAATTTGAATTTAGGATATAGGTAAGGGCCTAAAAGTTTAATAATCTCTTATTTATAACACTTATATATATGACGTTGCGGTACTACAAAACGTAGCCACCACTATACAAATCATTTGTTTATTGACCGCCCTCTACCTTCACTTCTCATACTATATCGGCCTCCATGTTTGCAACTATATACTATTACCATTTTATAAATGATATTACTATAAAGAATTTAATATTATTTATAATATTTGTGACACATCAATGTTCTTGTTGGAGATTTGGAAGAGCTGTGTTCCAAAAGAGACTACTATTTTACAGAGGTAAAAAAATCATAAGTAATTGATTTTTTTATTGTTAACAAAATATAATCATTAATATAAATGTGTGTTGTTGTTTTCTTTTCTAATAAAAATAATTATGAATATTTTATTTATTTTTTAATGTGCAATACTACTTTTTATCTATTTAGTCAATTTTTTAAAATTTCATTTTTCTCAAGAAAATATTATATGTTATTTTATGGGTATCTTACATGTATATACATAGCGCTTTTATGAGTAAAATTAATGTTGATATTAGTGTCTGGTTCCTATATAACTATCATAATCTACACTCATTACAATTGGAGACTTCGAATTCTATAAATACAAAATGGTACAATTTAATTTTTATTCCAGTTTATTCTTTTAGTATTTTAATGTTTAAATTTTATTAAAACGACTAATATTTACTAAAGTATGCAAATGAGGCCATACATTTATATGTTATCTAGATATGTGATGTATATTATGTGATGACACTCGATTAATTACGTTGCAAGATTAATTTGAATTCGTTATATACATATCTGGCTAACTTGAAAATTTAACAGAAAGTTATACATTTGCACCCTCGTGTATATAATATTATATTATTGACTATTATTTGTAGCAGAGATAGAAATTTATAAATATTATAGTACTATCATTAATTTTAAATTTTTTGTGAGTATATTTTATTTTTAAAATCCTATTATTGCAATTCAATTATTCATGATTAATTATTTTATATACATAAGAAATAGAACAAAAGAAACCAATTATTTGTTTTATCTTGACAGATTTATGTGTAAAATACATAATTATGTTTCCATCAAGATCAAGATTGGTGTCCATGACATTTCAAAAATAGATTCCTTGCAATCAACATGGTAAGTCACTGTATTTATTGCTTTTTATAATATATATGTAAATATATATATATATATATGTGTGTGTGTGAAAAATAAATGACCACCTCTACAAAACATAAGAACGTAGACACACATACAAAAATAAAAACACGTGTTTTTTCTTTTTTAAAATCAAAAACAACAAAAATAAATTACAACTTAATTCAATTATAAAAGCTTGTTCTCCGATGATTAATTTTGCCTAATTATATTTAAGAATCGAGTAGTTTGTACACTACAAGATCATTGTATACATGTATGCACACTAGAGGTAGCTTAATGTTGTTAGAAATGGGGATAAATTCCTCCTAAAATTTAATTTTTTTTATTATATATGAAATATTTGTTTGGAAAAAATAATACCCGACATTATTTCTAGTTTCACTAGGGGTCGATCTCCACATATAAATTAATTCAACAAAACACTCTCCTAATAGCAATCCCTCATATATTGTTATTAACTCTTCCATCATTAGAAATGTATTCCTCTTTAATAGTTTAATTTTACATATTCAAAATTACACTCATTTTGAATATTAGCCCCCATCATCTCCTTCTTTTATGTTCAACTTAACCCTCTCATCTTCATTCAACTTCAAACCATGAAATGTTAGATATATACTACCGACTTTATTTGATTCCTAATTTGGAATTCTCCACCTTAAACATCATCCTATGCTCTAGCATACTATACCACCATATTTATGCACTTGTAATTTTTAGAAATCTGATAAAGAAAAAATGGATTCATTCCTTGAGTCATATAAACCAAGCTGTTTCACTTTAAGTAAATTGACCATTTAATTTTGAAAACATGATATGGACTTTAACGTTACATTCCACCAAAGTGACATATCAATTTCATAGACAAGAGTACATTTCACTCCAATAGTTGTACACCACAATTTTTTAACTATTAGGAAAAGATAATGTAACTAAATAACAGTTTTTAAGGGACAGACATTAGTGAAATACTATTGGACCCTCAATTACTCATTTGCATATTGGCCATTATAGGCAATATTTTTCTAAAGGCCCACATTTGTATCTTATCTTGTTGAAGACACCAAAGTTTCCATAACGTTCCCCTAATAGACCATATTTAATTGTCCCTAGTAAAACCGATCAACCATAAATATGGATTTTATCATAGGAATCCCATATGCTTCATGTTACTATGACCAGTAGCGATATATATTACTTACGTGTAACATGTTTGTAATTTTGAGTATATTTTTAAATGAAATATTTTTTCGAGTCCCATCAATTCCCATAAACTATCCTAAAGTGGGTAAATTTTTACCATCATATTCAAATTTCGTATTTATATGGTATGGTTAGTTGTCTTTGTGGTTGGTTTATCACCTACCCATATTTCCAACCAAAATTTCATTCAAATCACAATCCTTACAATCCACCATGACTCCTTTCCTACAATTGGAATTCATTTTCCTTATAGACTAGAAAATTTAAGAGTCAAATATATTTTTCTTATATATAAAAATATATATCCCTCCATAACACCATGTCTCCATGGAGTATCTTATGTCCCAGATTTTAAAGTAATAAGATATTGACTTCTTCCGCTTGTCGAAGTTTCACGCCACATTTTCTTTTTCGTTTTACACAAACCTTTCCAAGTAACCAATAAATTTTATTTTGTTATAGAACAAACCCCAAGAATAATTAGTGTTGGTTTCTAATCTATCCCAGAACATACTTATATCATTACTTTCTTTGTTTTCATGATATGAATTAGTATGGAACATATTATTGATTGAGGAAGTAGAAATATATATGCTGCACTAGTGAGATATTTTGACCCATACCGCCTACAAGTTGGTCTCGATGGCTATTGACCATTTCTGTATATAACACACGAGGTTGCTTCCCCGAGAGGTTAAGGACTCCAAATTACCTAACCAAGATATCCTTTTTTTAAAACCACTACCTATAATTTATCCCTTAATTTTTTGTGAATATACCATATAGTATTATCATAAAGTGAAAATAAGTCCTGGATACACATAAGTCTATACTAATAACAATATATTTGCTTACCTTCCAACAACAGCCAAATGAAAATGTCCTCTCTATTAAAGAGAATTGGAATACTATCTAATTTTCAAATCGAATTCACACTTAATGATAAATTAATTCTAATGTATTTGATGACGTCCTACTACTTCAGTTTTGACCAGAATTTTTATGAGTGGGTTGTGTAGGGATCATAGTTACATAGTCATCCTTTCGAACCTTGGAGTACAACCAGCGTAAAAATTCTAAAATTAATTATTTACATGTTGAGTGGAATTACATTCCTACCAATATTAATACTACTTATATCCATATATGAGGCACCTGAATCTTCCAATTTGGATGTACTGTCATATATGTAACTAGGGATTTAATATTTATATAACTTCTCTGTTATGTCTGATGATATCGACGCGAGTATATTCCTTTAGTGTTGTTCATCCAGTTTGGTTGCAGAAATTTGTACAATTCACTATTACAAAGATGATTTTTGTTTTTAATCTAACTTGGTACTACATAAAACTATTCTGGTTGTCACATTCATTGCTACCTTAACATGGAATGTACCCTAAAAACCATACCACACTTTTCTTTTAAGTCATATTATCTATGACAAATGGCGGGCATCTGACATGCCTAGTGTGTTCCATAAATCACTTGTCATATTGGTCACTTTCTTATAGTCTTCCTTAATTATGACCTTACCAACTACAATTTCTTACCAAACATCTTATAAACTATCAACCGATTTAATCCTTTTGTTAAGATCTCTGACCTCCAAAGCGATGTACTGGTAATTTATGCTTATGGACAAAATCTTAATTCAAGTTTCAATCTTTTTAACTAGTTTTTGCTCCTCAAACTTATCAGTTGTAACGCTAAAAAAATTTAACCCCTACTTTTTTCTAGTATATTAAATTTTTCATTATTGTAGCATTATACTATCGATACTTGATAGGATACACACACTCGTATGAAGAAATGAGTTATGATCCATAGAACCATAATTCTCACAAGAAAAAATTACCATAATATTATAAACACAATAGTATATAAGTCTAAACAATGATGCCAAAGAATTATTTGGCGCTTGAAGGTAATGCAAAAAGGATTGTTTACATAATAAAGATAATGTGATGGAAATTATACAGTTCACAAAGACACCTAAGTATACAAGGTTGTACAAGTAATATACTTGGAAGTCCAAGATACAAACCACATGGATCTATTTACTAACTCTACATCGCGCGACCCCTTTTGCGAGGACCGCGGCCGTCGCTAAAGACCACAAGGGTCCTCGCTAAAGACCGGATCGGTCTTTTAAGGAGAACAGTCCTCGCTAAAGGTTCCTTGCTAAAATTTCGTCGCGAAAGACCCCCTATTGCGACGGCGTCAGCTGTCATTGCTTGAGCACCTGTGTTTTGCGACGACATGTTGTCGTCGCAATTGACTAGGTCTTTTACGACGACTAAGTCTTCGCGATTACTAGTCAACTCTTTAGCGAGGACTAGGCAACTCTCGCCAAAGACCTTTTTTTGAATTTATTTTTTTATTTTATTTTTTATTTATTTTTTAATTCAATTATATAATTTATTTATTTTTTGCTTTTTTTAATTTGACCGTTTTATTTTTCTTTATATATATGAATAGAGATAAAATAATACAATACGAATACTAAATTATCCGATAGTCAAGTCAAAGTCATACAAACAAGTCAACAAAAAGTCTAAATAAACACCAACTCTCAACCAAACAACACACCATCTAAGTATTAGATAAATCCTCCTCCCCATCTTCATCTTCTTCCTCACCTTGGTCTATAAGATGGAGCTGCGAGCTTGACGGACCAGATTTAGTGGGTCAGGATCGGGGTCGGGCTCAGATTTAATAAAGCTAAAATTGGATTAACCACAAATCGGACCTGATGGTCATGACTTGCAGATCTTTCCTTGACTTCACGTTATCTTTGTTAATTTTCCCATCCAAACCCACAACTGTGCCTAGAAGAGAATCACAAACATTCTTCTCATAATGCATCACATCGATGTTATGTTTCAACAAATTTTCCGACTAATACGGTAAACGGTTGAATATACTCTTTTTTTCCAGTTCGACTCGTGCGGCCCTGTTCTCTTTACCACTTTGCCACCAAAGTCCTTATATTTTTCAGGATACAAAATCGGCAACCCATCTAACTGCGTCTGAATATCTGAAGGAGTAATTTTCTGAGGGGAGCCTATTCTTAGCTTTAATGTACCCATCTAACCTCCTTCTTATGTACACCCCATGTAACTATCCCTGTACCCCACAACGTATCCAACTCATCTATAGCCGGATAGAAAAATACATCCATATATTTTCCAGGTGAACGAGAACCCTGAATCAAGAGGGTAAGCATAAACGTGGATTCTTTCGTGCATAACCAAGGCGACAAGTTGTATATCGTCAATATAACCGGCCACATGATGTACGAGTTGTTTTGCATGGAGAAAGGACAAAACCTATCGATACCCAAACCAAGGATTACGTTATGTGGTTCACTAGCAAACTCCGGATTCCTCTTGTCAAATGTTTTCCAACTATGATCATCAACAGGATGACTCACCACGTCTTTGTCGGTACTCTTTCCGGTATGGTGCCAAATCATATCTTTCGCAGTGTGCCTCGAAGCATACATTATCTGTCACCTAGGCGCAATCGGAAAATAACGCCGCTTCTTATGCGCGGCCTTCTTCCACTTCTTCGCGTCCCACCTTGATTCTCCACAAACTGGACATTTCTCAAGATTCTCATTCTCTTTTTCAAACAATACACAGTCATTCATACACACGTCGATTGTGGTGTATCCCATGCCCAAAGTTTTCAACTTTTTTTTACAGTCCGCATAAGAACCTTGTAAGTTATGAGGTGCAGGCAAAACACGACCCAACAAATGAAGAAGTTCGGTAAACGAGGTGTTCGTCGACTTGTTTCTCACTTTCACATGCATAAGCTTTGCTATGAAATCCAAAGAACTCATCTTAGTATAACCGGGGTACAAATCTATATCCACTTCCTTGAGCAACGCGTCGAAAGACCCACAATCACTTTCATTAACATTCTCGTCACGCATCTCGGTGTCACCGAAATTCTCACCAGTTTTGATCATGGGTCCCAAATCATGAATTACATTATCTTCATTTGGTTGATCCACAAGAATTGCTACCTCTCCGTGTTTCGTCCAAACTTCATACTCTAACCAAATACCCCACTTATATAGATGCCCTTAAACAACGGCTAGTGTAAAATTTCGATTATTATAACAATGACTACACGGACAACGTATTCTACCAGCGTGATCCAAACTATTGAAGGCAAACTCAATGAACTGTATTATACCATTTATATATTAACTCATAACCTTATTCTTTAATTTAATCCAACTCTTGTCCATTCTCTAAAGTAAATTGAAACACTAATTATTATTTCAAATGGTTTAATTTAAATACTACTTAAATCATACTATTACAAAGATTTACATCAATCCCAATATGTTATGAAAAAGTAATTAGGACCCCTAAAATATACAAAATTGTCAATTATACCCCTAAAGTTCTTTATATGTCACTAATACACCTAAAGTTTAATAAATTTCACTAAGGCACCTAAAGTTCAATAAATATCTAATTTTACCACTTAAGTTTATTAAACTCGTATAAGGCACATAAAGTTCAATAAATATCCAATTTTACCACTAAAGTTTATTAAATTTCTATAAGGCACCTAAAGTTCACTAAATATCCATTTTTACCACTAAAGTTTATTAAATTTCTATAAGGCACCTAAAGTTTAATAAAATTACAATTATACCGCTAATGTTTATTTAATTTCTATAAGGTACCTAAATTATATTACACTTTAACCACTAAAGTTTATTACATTTCTATACGGCACCTAAAGTTTAATAAAATTACATTTATACCACTAAATTTTATAAAAATCTCTTAAAGGCTACTAAAATTTTTAACAATATTCTAAACCACCTAAAGTTTATTCAAATGTCACTTTTTCCCCTAATATTTAATTATTACAATAAGGCTACTAAAGTTTATTATTATTACAATTTAACCCCCATATTTAATGAAAAATATATTAATGCACCTAAAGTCTAATCAAATTACAATTTTATCCCTAAGGTTTTTAAAAATTATAATAAGGCCAATAAAGTTCATTAAAATGTCATTAGATTAACTATAATCATTAACAATTATAAAGATTCCCCTAAAATATCTAAGTAGCTCCCAAACACCCTTAGATTAATTTTCAACTAAAAAAATTCATCCAAAATTATTATAAATCAATAACCAAATCAAAATTGAAACACAAAATTATATAATAATTACTATGTAACAAAACATAAACAATATATCACACATAAATCAATAAAGAAAAATACTTCTCTTATATAATACAATATATAACAATAATATTTCAATATAAACAAATAAAAGAAAAAAAATAGAAAAAACCTTTTTTTTGGAGTAATAGATGAAAAATTATTGCTTGAAAAGGGACCAAAAATAGTTAGATGAATTGTAGAAGTTTCGTTATAGGTTGATCCGGAATTTTTGTGGGGATTAGGGAAAAAATTGGGAGAATTTTGGGTTTTATTTTGGGTTTTTTGAAGATTTTGTTCGCAATTAATGGTCAACTGCCGAGTGGCTGTGTTTAATACGGCGAACTCTTTAGCGAGGACAAAGAATTACTCGCGAAAGACCTCCAAAGTCGTCACAAAAGAACCCCTTTACCGAGGACAAGGGAGTCGTCGCAAATGATATGACCCTTTTGCAACGACTTCTAACGGTCATTTTCTTTTCTTTTTAATTAATTTTAATTGCGTAAATCTCCGCGACTTATATGCGAGGACTTTGTCGTTGCAAAAGGCTTTCGTCGCGAAATGGGGGGGTATTTAGCGAGGACCTCCTTGTCGTCGCAAAAGGTGTCCTCATTAAAGACACCGCGTGTAGTAGTGAGTAGGTGTGTTTATAATGAGATGTTATTATTATTAATATGGACAAATAAAACAGAAAAAGATATTGAGAATTTTTTTATAGCTACGATTTAACTTGCAATTGTATAAAACTAAAACTAAAAGGAACCTAGGTAGGATAAATCGTATAATTAAGGACTATGTTAATATGCTATCAATCACCATACTGATATGGACATAGTTTGGAAACAGTTAAGGTAGTCTCAGGATACACCACATAAATCAGGATTTGATATCCTACTAAGAGGTTACAATTCATATACAAGCTATATCTGACTGAGACTAAGGAATAATAAGTCGTATAATCAAAATACATTATTAAGAGTTTATCTAGGTCCCTAATGATTGTCTATCACTTATGATTTACCAAAGACTATAATTGATCAAAGCCCAATCCCTTACCCAGTTGTATATAAAGAATAATTTAACCAAAGATGTTTACAGAACTTGGGTTGGATATATAACAAGATTAGTTATAAGTTGTTAAACACTAGAATTAAAATAAGCACATTCTAAATAGTAGCTAAGAACTTGTAAACCTATAAGTTAGAACATGCATATATATATATATATATATATATATATATATATATATATATATATATATATATATATATATATATATATGGATAACAAAATAAGCATTATAAGCTAATAAGGTAATTAACGAATTTATAAACAATAGATATATAGATGAAATATAAATTATATTATAAGATTTAGCACACTAGATATTCCTCAGCTTGCGTGGATAGACTGATCTATAAATGCTTGAAGTAGGAAATGGAAGAGAGATATAGTAGATATAGAGTTTCTCTTTGTTATAAGCTAAGTTAATATATAATGTAAAGTGAATGATAATGTGTAATATATCTATAATATGTAGGATCTATAGAATATATGTAGTTCCTCCAACTTCTGGGTCAAAATGTAAGGTGGCATAAGTATTGACCTAACTTTAACTCTTTAGCTCCATCCTGTCTCACTTTGGTGCCTTATTATTGAATGTTCCAAGTCATGCTACGATAGGTCTAACACACATTGAAATTGATGAATTCTTCATATCTTTTTCATGGTGAGGTCCATGCTTAGGTTCATGACTTTTCTTAGTATGTCTACCTGTATATCTTCTTTCCTATGTTTTTTCTCATCAATTTGAGGTTTATATCTTCTTCCCTAGGGTAAACTAGGGAGTCGTCCCTCATCTCCTTGAGGATTTATCATTTCTTCATAGTACTATATCTTATATGATTTATACATATACACAAAATATACAAAGTAGACTAACATGAGACAAGGTCTCAGTTGACTCTAACTTATACAAAAGTACCCAAATACTGTATAAAAGCATATTTGCACCCCACAAAGGAATCTAAAATGATATGTCACACCTAGGTATAAGAATCACACATAAGCAAAAATTATATATAACTGCTTCCGCAGTCACTTCAACAATTAAGTAAGTAAGTATATGACATGATACGCTCGACAAAATTTGGTGATGATGAGCAGTAGGAAAGTTAAGTCGCATTGTAAAAGATAGATTACAAATAATCATTATCCTTAACCATGAAAGAAGACTTATGTATTCCATTCTCCAATAAACCTCTTAGTGGTCAAAACCTAAATGTGCTCTTATCAGAGCAAATATCCATTAGAGTGCACCAGTACTACGTAGTGGGCTTGCCCAAGTTGTGCAGTGTATGCTCGACTGAATGGATGAGATGGTAGAAATATAGTGTGTTGAAACTAATTTTTTCATAATATTATGTGACCTAGTAAGTATGACCGAGAGTCGTGTGTATATATTAAGTTCAATAATTGAATGGCGAGTCACATATAGTATACAAGTTGCAAAACACATTCATGACCTCGATTATGGTATTCATTATATATTTATTCTAAAGCAACATTTTACGAAAAGTGCATTTAATATCAATAAATTTATTTACTTTTTAAATTGATTTTCTATCGGTCGTGTTTATGCCCTTAATATTTTTAATCAATGCCTTAAAACTTTTTGTTAAATATATTCAATAAATAGCTACTTACATATTTTTGTCTCCTCATTTAAGTTTGAGCCCACTACATTGTATTTTTTCTTAACAATTTTTCTCGTCAAATCATAAGCAGTCATGGAAGCTCAACAACCCATATTTAACTTGAACCCAGAAGCTAGAGAGTTTAACATTCGAGATGTTCGAACTCTGTTCTTTACCGTTTCCTATGATGGGTCTGTGTTAAAAAAATCAAATGATAACCTACTTCAACAGGTTAAAAAATGACTTTTTATTTGATTTGATCTTTAATTATCAAAATATAATATCAATAAATTCGCTAATATATTTCATTGACTAGGTACTATGGTGATTGTGTTAATTTTGTTGAATGTAAAGATCATCAAAAAATAGACCACTCAACGCGGGGAAGATCATTTTTAATCAATCTTTCATAGAAACACAAGTTTTTGATGGAGATGAAACTGTTGATAACAACATCATAGGGAAGACTATTATATTCAAAAAATTTACTCCCCGCGAGTAATAGTAATGCCTAAAAAGCACTTCTTCGGCTTTGATGTCATCAACAAGAATATGTTAGAAAACCCACCTTGTTATGTAAAGGATTATTAAGTCCCGAATCTCTCTTATGTATTGTTTTTATAAATGAATAAAAATGATATTTGTTCTCGTTCTCTCATCTTTTGTTAATTAAGTGTTTTATATTAAAAAAATATGTTTTCTTTCTTACGTGAATAAAGTTTAATTTAAATTATACCTTTTATAAATTAACAAATTGACAATTCTAAGAAACTCTGGATAAAATTTAAAGATATATATACTATTTAACTAGTGAAATAAATCAAAAAATCATTGAGGTAAACAAATTTCACTCAAAATATTTAAGGTATATTTGATGTATGAATTAACTTAATGGCGTATTAACCATATATATATATATATATATATATATATATGCATTATAGTAGTTTATGTGTCACCATTTTGATGATTATATAACTATTACAAAATTTAATAGTTATATATTTTATATTAAAAATAACAAACTGTTAGGGTATACTTAAACTTGTCTTTTGGAAAAATTTATGAGTAATCAATACCATTTAGTTAGAACTAATTTGTATAAATTCATTTTGATTTTTAAATTACGACATGTTATACTATCAAATTATTAATTTTTACCCGGAACAATTAGTTGTATACAATTGATAGACCTATTAATTTTTATATATTTTGATAAGAAATACAATTGGCCGGAAAAAACTTGAGAAAATCCATATAATAAATGGAAACGAGCTAAATATTGAAATCATCGTTGAAATTTTCTCAACACAACCATATTTATTTTAAAAACATTCTAATTATTTACAACCACTCCAAGTTGTAATGAATTATTTTTATTTGATATATTAAAGGTTTAGTCTGTAAGATGTAAGGAACAATTGATAAGGAGATGCATACGATAATAAATGATATTCAAGTAAATATTCCCTTTGTCTCAAAATATCTATCCACTTCTATATTTGCTCATATTAAACAATATAATGCTAAGACTCCCTATCACAAAAATGTCATTCATAAAGTGTCTTGATAACTTAATTTTTTTTATAGAAACTAAATTAAAATATTATAGTAGGGGTGATAGTTGAAAAAATTTATAAAAGAATTTCTTGATATCCTAAATGGACAAATATTTTAAAACTCTATTTTTAGTAAATTGACAAACATTGTGAATCAGAGAAAGTATGTAATAGGTATATATATTGTATAAATTAATTTATATATCTCAAATAAAGGAGAATTATGCCAATAAAATTAGGTATAATTTCTTTAATAGATGAGTTTTTTTTTTTAAATTTGAAACATGTTTGTTGTAATAGAAAATTATATTAGATTTAACCATAATTTATCATCTTCTGTAACACTTGGTAGGTACAATTATTTTATAATCTTTAAAAAATAATACAACGTGCTACTTTTATAGTCAGGTATATCATAATAGTCTTGCAATCAAAGTAATGTTTAGCAATCTAAGGAATGATATGTACTTTTATGAGTCATGTATAACATTATAGTCACGTATTATAAGCAATGACTATCTTATTTAAGGAGAGACATTCCATAAAATATCTATACGATAAATTATATAGAAAATAAGTTTACTAATTAATGGATAAGGATAAGTTCTTTGTTTATATTTTAATTCATTTAATTATAACATAACAAATACTTTAACAAGTTTTTACCCACATATGATATTATAGTAGTTAACATAACTAATGGAAGACTAAATACTTGACTTTTGAGTTAATAGTATACTTATCTCAGTTTAATGTTACCTTAAAAACCTATTTACGAAAAATTTAGAATGAAATTTAAATAAAATATATTATTATCACAAAGAGATTACATTTTAGTAAATATTACCCAAGGAATCACTATCTCCAGCGTTCATGTTTGAATAAGTAACATTTCTTAAAAATTATCATTTGGAAACCCTATACCTGTTAAATATACGGTCGTTGATCCATAAATGTCTTACTATTTAAAACTGAACAATTCTAAGGCATTACACTACTTTATTTAATTTTAAATTTCTTCAATACCTCATTACCCCCATTTGCATGTTGGAATTATTCCCTTGCCCCGATCGTCTTGTAATGAATTGAACAAAATTGTTTACTCTATACGATAATAGTTATCCCTACAGTAGTGATTAAGGAGATTGTTTTCTTGAATCTATGGCAAGCTTTTATGTTTATGGTATTCATTTATATAACATAAAGGCAGATCCTTGATTAAGTTACGAACTAGATATCATAAGGTGTTATGATAATGAGAATCTAGCTCATAGGACTTAATTTAAACTTGTTCTTAATCGTAGGATCATCGAACTAGGACCTCTATGATCCGGTTAGATTAATATGTAGGTAACGAGTATTTATCAGATAAATATCGGTAGTTCTCGTTTACCGAGTTAGGTACATAGATAATTCACATAGAGATTTGATTATCGAACCAACTAAAACTAGAGATTCCTAATGGTTAATTACCTTGAACTGTCAAGTAGGTTAATCTCTAGAAGGAATTTCATGCTTGTAATCCTTTGACCTGAGATCATCACTACTGTGGTGTATATGCTTGTTGTGTTTTGATTCTGGACTACTAGTGTATCATAATGCTAGTCGAAAGGATATTAGACACGACTAAGTATATATGCCCCTAGGGATGACTCAAGATGGAATCTATCAACTCTAGGTAATGAGTTTGAGCTCTACAATGTCATAAGATTAAAACGATTGTATCAAATCCTTGGCCAAGGTGATATAATGAATGAAGAAAGATGTTTCTTAGGTCATTCGTCAATCGTTGATAATCGACGTGTAATGTAGTTGATTTTCTAAATGAGATTTGACAGTTCTACCATATCCCAAGATAATCCAGAGTTATAAAGATAGAGGGAATACGTGTATGATCCTACACTGGGTTCTTTGTACAGAGTTACTTCACGTTATCCGGTCATTGGGGTGTGTTGTTAGACGCCAACCTCGATTAGTGGTTACTTTTATTAACTACTACCGGTTTAACGATGAACCCACTTAGTCGCACACTAACGAGTGCATTGATCTTGCTTCATGACGTTGATTAATTTTATTATTAGATAATAAATATTAATTAATTTTATACTTGGGATATTAATATATTAATTGGCTAGCACAAATTAATAAAACAGAGAAGTTCGTGGTTCGAACCACGTACCTCTAGTAGAGTGAAATGTGTCACTTACCTCTAGGCTAGTCAAGTCACTTGTATTATATAAAAGGTCTAAATCCACTTTAAGTGGGCAGTGGACCAGATTATTAAGATAATTAATTTCATTATATGTTGCTGACTTTTCACTTACTGTCTTTTCAGCTTCTTCTCTAAAAGTTATAAGTATAATGAGAAATCATTATACGTAGATAACTTTCGATCAGTTTTTCTTCCAAGAAAAAAACCCACAAGAAATAAAAGGTCTTTTGTCTCCAAGCTAGAATTGTGATTCCGGAAGTAAGGCTCAAGCTCGGTGTGCAAAGCGTGGAGGCTACAAGTTTATGAAGCTGGTATTAAACAATTCGATTCTCATATAAAGCGTTAAGGTATGTAATCAAAATACTTTGTTTCTACTTAAATTCTTAAATCGCACTAGATTGGCTTAGGATAGAAATTACTTGTTTCCGCTGTATTATATGTGATATAATTGTTATTTGCTATCCTTCAATTGGTATCAGAGCCAATTGTTGCGTTTTACATGTGATATATGTGATATAATCGTTACTTGTTTCCACTGTATTATATGTGATATAATCGTAAGTAGAGTTTTAAATTTGTTAAGTTTATAAGTTTTGATCTGACTACCAGGTGGACTTGTAGTTCGAGTACAAATTATAAATATATATATTGTTTGGTAATAGGATTAAATTATTGATTTCACGTTTTTAGTCTGGATTACCCAGAGGATGTGAGATAGATAATATTCTATTATAGGATGGATTAAATCAACAAAACTAAATAGAAACGACCTGACTACCAATGGGCTAAATAGTTTTGAGTCTTTTATTTTATATGATAAAATAGATAATGTACCACACTTTAATTATGAATGAGAAACGACCTGACTTCCAAGGGGCTCGTTCATGTTTTAAAGTTTCATTATTCACTTTAATTATGCGTGAGAAATGACCTGACTACCAGGGGGCTAATTCATGTTTAAAGTTTCCAATTATATATCTCTTAGATAATAGTCCATATCTTTGACAGTTATATAATAGTGTTCTTAAAGCGTTGTTTCCTAATTCTTCCCTTGATTGGTTTTCTCGATATTTCTACTAAATCACTTCTCAAATCATCCCAAGTTGGTTGGGTAATCTCAAGAATTATGACTGCAACATGAGAGTCTTTCTTATGCACATGAGACTCATTGATATGTTAAATGAGCTATTGAATAAATTGTCTCTTGAGGATGCATAGAATGTATATGATGCATGTCTAAAGTAATAAGAATTTAGTAATGGTACTAAGTGTATATTCTTGTATCCATGAGTTATGAACTCCAAAAGACATTTTAAGCATGATATTACCATGAATCCTTAAATATCTTTAGAAGATGTATAAGTATGACCGTTAGATACCAGTTATCTAATACCAAGAAACAAGGTAAGGGCATTAATGAAATTGTTTCTGTAAGTTCTTGAACTTCTATTAATTACACAGAAAGGGTACTGGATACTCGTAGTAGTTTAGAAATATGCAAAATGTTGCATACTCTAAATATTAATAGACAAATAAGAATAAGAGAAGTTAAATTACCATTTCGGTAATGGAGCAATTGTTGCAACCACAATTATGATAACTAATTCTTTAAAGATGCATATGGCAAAACATATTGTAAAAAAACTGTTTTTTGTTCTTAAACTTGTTTTCGAACAAAAATGGTCATTTGATCATAAGATAGTTATGGTGTATTAATGTAATATAAAATGACCAATGGAGTTTTTCATAGTGATGAATTACACCACATTGGATACTTACAATATGGTGATTATAATTGCCTAAAATAACTACGTAACAGTGTTATAGTTGTTTCTGGTCATAAATCGAAATAGATAATTGTACTAATCAAACCTTATCTTTGGTGTTATAGACTAAGTCATAAATTGTGAGAAAAAGTGTACTAGTTTCACAAGGAAGATTTCCTTGAAGAATATGATTTTGAATCATATGAAACTTGTGAGACTTATCTCAATGAAATATGACTAAATCTCATTTTGATGAAAATGAGACAATGCTAATGAGTTCTTATGTCCACTATATATTGATGTATGTGGTCAGTCCGAACTTTAGCCAAAGATAGATATTATTACTTCATTTCCTTCACTAAATATATAACAGATATAGATGTGTTTACCAAATGTAACACTGATGTCTCCTCATTTGTGATAAGAAAATATACTCATGAGACATCATTTTAGGCTTATTTATTAGTTTATAGGTTGATTTTAGCTTAATTTAGTGCACTTTCCTATTTTGGGTCTTGATTTGTAGAATTATTATTTTTAGAGCATATTGGGTTTAATTGTTTATTTGGTGTGAAGCTTTAAAGATATTTATGGAGATTAATTAGATTCCAAGTCAAAGACTACAACTTATGGAAGGAGGTTTACATGGAAATTGGAGATAAAGGAAACAAAGGCTAAAATGATGGAAAAGGAAAAGCTGCCTAAATCTGGGATTCTGCACACACGTCTAAAGATATACGTTTTTACCTAAGAAATAGGCCGATTTTGGTAATTTCCTTCTTAAGGGTCAAGATAATTCTGTTGCGATTCTTTTGGTATCTTATGGAGCTCAATCCGACCAAAACGAAGAAGATACACTCAAAACAGTCCAGTAGTTTTATCTTTATTTCCTTACGAATTTGAGTTGGGCTAGGAGTCTATTACTTAACTTATCTCTAAAGAAACGAATTAGGTCAACCTATACACTATAAATACAGCCTCTTAACACTCTTAAATCATCCTTGGTGAAACCTTAAACCAAGAGGAAGCATACAACATAAGAGAGAAGTCTGGAAGGAGCTGTCATCAATTATGTCTTCTTCTACCTTTAATTTTGTAATTTCTTTCTTTTCTTTCATGAACTAAATTTCTTTAGTTTGAGTTTTAGCATTAATGTATGAACCCTAGTTTTGATTGACATCTATCTAATTTGGGAATTTAATGTTTTAAATAGAATTATAGTTTTTATTCTCTGTTTATGTGTTTGGATTTATATTCTGTGTTCTTGTGGACTGCAGCCATTAGAATTACCATCTAGTAATTAGGTCACCATTGACAACGGTGTTTAATTGCATGTTTAGCACATAACGTCTAGTTTTAGGTCTGATCTGACAACCCAACCTAGCTAGATAATCACTATGGTTTAGTCCTTGTGACTATTGGCCAATTACAGGAAAAGTTTGCTTAGGAAGTCTTATTGACACAGGTAAAATCCTATTTTAAACTACCAATAGCGAATTGGGACCGATTAGGGAACTACTACATAATTCACCCTTACATGTTTAGAACGGCAAAACTAGTGGGAATCACATGCTAATAACTCGAGCTATATTCTCATATAACTTCTCTTTAATATTTACTTTTTAGTCTTTTAATTCTTAGTTTTAATTTAGTTAATTAGAAAATCAATTCCATCTTTATTTGTTTTTACTTTCATTTGCGTTTAGTTGTTCTATCTCTAAGTTACTGCACTTGATTATTGCATAAGATTTCTCTAACCTTCGTAGTCTCTGTGGAACGAATCTTAATCTAAAACTTGCATACGATCTGTATACTTGCAGAACCGTGTAGTTCTAGGGTGTTTTTGCACTTTATTTATATCTTATTTTATCACACCCCAGGCCCCACCAAGTTTTTGGCGCCGCTGCCTGGGACTACATCGTTAGTCCTTGTGCACATATCTTGTGCTTTTATTTTTAGTTAGTTCTATTTTACGCTTCTCGTTGTTAGTTTTTGTTCTTCAGATTTAGTTACCGATGGAGAACCCAAGGAGACTTGAGCTACCCATCGAGTTCAGAGTGGAGCCACGAGGAATTCGCACTCCAGAAATCCAAGCCGCGAAATTTAAACCTGACCCTGGGATGCTAACGCAGTTTGCATCTCATGGATTATTCAGCGGAGATGCACATCAAGATCTGATCCGATATATTCAGAAATTCATGCAGATCTGTGATGCTTATATCGTAAGAGGAGTTACTAGGGAGCAAGTATATTACCTTATGTTCCAGTTCTTCTTGACCGGATGTGCAAGCGATTGGTATGATACCCAATACCCTCATATTATTCCAGATTGCGACAAGCTCCAAGCAAGATTCCTAGACCGTTTCTATCCTGTTAGTAGATGTTTAAAAAATATGGTGGAGCTTGAACAATTCATACAGAAAGAGGAAGAGAGTTTGGGTAAAGCATGGTTACGATTTACAGAAAAGAAGGCGAGATGTCCCTATCATAGATCCTCGCCGGAATATTATTTAACCGTGTTTTATGGAGGCCTTAATGATAAATCAAGAGAGAAAGCAGATTCGTTAGGAAACACAGGTTTTGTGCTGCTAGATCATGAAGAAGCTGAGTTGGGGATGGAAAGAATTCTTGAGAACGAGAGAAGTTGGCCAAAGAGAACAGAAAGAGAAAACAATTCAGCATCTCTGAAACTTCAAGAATTGGCTAAACAACTCGAAGAACTTAAGGAACAAGCCCGAACAATTGCTCAAGTGAATACGGTACGCACAATTCCTTCGTGCCCTGGTTGTGGATCAAGAAATCATGTCTGGGAAGGCTGTATGAATAATCCAGCAGTAGCTTCCGTTCAGTATCCTCAAGATAACTATTATTCTAATGGTTATACTTATCCTCAAGAAAGCTACACTAATTATCAACAACCCCCGCAACAGAAGAGTTGGGTCAGAAAGCAAGAAACTTATCAACAACCCCAACCTCAATCCTATAATCCACCACAACCTATTCAGAAAAATGCACCCATTGTTAAGAAATCTTGTCAAGAACCAAAGAAAAATCCACCTAAACAATCAATGCAATTGGCAAAACAAGAACAGCTCCAGAGCTTAAGTTCGAGTATGGCTAAATTGATGCAAACAGTTGAGAAGAAAATGAGTCATAGCCAACAGAAAGTTCGAACCCAGGAGAAGATTATCAAGCAACTAGAGCATACTATATCACATATGGCGAGTACATTACAAAATCGGCAAAAAGGGCAACTCCAAGTGATACTATTGCTCCTAGAGATGATTCTTGCCATGCAGTTGAATTGAAAAGTGGAAAACAACTACCTCCACCTAGACCAGAACCAGAACCAATCCCTATTCCAGAACAAAGGGGGGAAGAAACAATCAAAGATACAGTTGAGGGGGTAGTTAAACCAAAGAGTGTTCAAGCCGAGAAGACAAGCAAACCAGTGGAACTCAATACACGCCCTCCACCACCATACCCTTCACGTGTCAGAAAGAAGGACAATGATCTGGAATTCAAGAAGTTCATTGACATGTTGAAGAAGATGGAAGTTAAAATACCACTTGTTGAAGCCCTCAAGAGGATGCCAACCGATATGAAATTCATGAAAGACATTCTCTCCAACAAGCGGAGTATAGAAACTGGGGAAACAATTGGACTATCTAGGGAGTGCAGTGCTATATGTCACAGTGAGTTACCACCAAAATTATAAGATCCCGGAAGTTTTACAATTCCTATCGGCATTGGAGATAGTTGGACCGGGAAAGCATTATGCGATTTAGGCGCGAGCATCAATCTCATGCCTAGATCTCTGTTCGAGAAGCTTAATATTGGAGAAGTAGTACCTACATCTGTGGTATTACAAATGGCGGATCGCTCCCTCTCACGACCAATAGGTAAAATTGAAGATGTTTTAGTTAAAGCTGGTTCTTTTATTTTTCCTTGCGATTTTATTATTCTTGACTACGACGCGGATAAGAATGTCCCCATCATCTTGGGTAGACCATTCTTAGCCACGGGGCGTACACTAATTGATGTTGAGAATTGTGAGTTGATCATGAGAGTAAAAGGCGAACAGATACGATTCAATGTGTTTCAGGCTATGAAGTTACCAAAGTCGAAGGATGAGTGCTTCAAAATAGATGTCATCGGAAAAATTGCGCAAGAAGTCTTCAATGAAGCAAGCTTAGATGATGATCTTGACGAAGCCTTAGCACTTGAAACACCAGAGGAACTCGAGATTCCCCCTGAAGATGTTGCCGCATTAGGATCAAATGTGCGAGAACTACTTCGAGAACCAGGTGACATTGAACCAATGAAACAACCATCTATAATATGTCCACCATTTCTCGAAGAAAAACCACTTCCAGATCATCTACGCTATGCATATCTAGGTACGAATAAAACTTTGCCTGTTATTATTTATGCTAACCTTTCAGGTCCTCAAGAGGAGAAGCTACTTCAAGTACTTCGCGCAAACAAAGAAGCAATCAGATGGACTATTGCCGACATCAAGGGAATTAGTCCTTCCGTTTGCAAACACAAAATCATTCTTGAGAACGAAGGTGGGTGATCTATAGAAGGACAACGAAGACTCATGCCAGCTATGAAAGAAGTAGTGAGGAAGGAAGTTATCAAGTTGTTAGACGCAGGAATTATCTATCTGATTGCTAGCAGTGATTGGATAGTCCAGTGCAATGTGTTCCAAAGAAAGGAGGTATCACTACCATCCTTAATGATCAAGGCGAAGCCATACCATCAAGACCGGTTGTGGGGTGGCGAGTGTGCATGGATTATCGAAGACTGAACAAAGTAACAAAGAAAGATCACTTCCCGCTACCATTCATTGATCAGATGCTAGACAAACTTGCAGGGAGAGAATATTACTGTTTCCTTGACGGATATTCAGGTTATAATCAGATTTGTGTGGATCCCCTCGATCAACACAAAACAACTTTTACATGTCTGTTTGGTACTTTTGCGTATAGAAGAATGCCGTTTGGTTTATGCAATGCACCTGCCACGTTCCAGAGGTGCATGATGGCAATATTTTGGGACATGATTGATAAATATTTGGAGGTTTTTATGGATGATTTTTCGGTGTTTGGAGATAGTTTCGATGATTGTTTGAATAATCTTGAGAAAGTCCTTGTGAGATGTAGAGAAAAAGATCTTGTGCTTAATTGGGAAAAATGCCACTTCATGGTTCAAGAGGGAATTGTGTTGGGACATAAAGTTTCGAAGGCAGGGATGGAGGTTGATCGTGCTAAAATTGAAGTTATCAAAACACTACCACCTCCAGTTTCTGTTAAAGGAGTGAGAAGTTTCTTGGGTCACGCAGGATTTTATCGAAGATTTATTAAAGATTTCTCCAAGATCGCCAAACCGCTTTGCTCTTTACTTGAAAAGGATACTCCTTTTTAATTTTACTGAAGAATGTATTCAAGCGTTTTTGACGATTAAAGAGAAACTGATCTCTACACCCATTGTTATACCTCCTTATTGGAAAGCTCCGTTTGAACTTATGTGCGATGCCAGTGATCACGCTATGGGTGTTGTGTTGGGACAAAGGAAAGACTAGATTTTCCACATGATTTATTATGCAAGTAAGACTTTCAACGCTGCCCAGATGAATTATACAGTAACAAAGAAAGAGATGTTGGCCGTGGTGTATGCTTTTGATAAATTCCGTTCCTATCTGGTTGGGAAGAAAACTGTTGTATACACGGACCATTCAGCTATTAGGTACCTCATGGAGATAAAGGATGCTAAGCCGCGTCTTATTAGATGGGTACTATTACTTCAAGAATTCGACATAGATATTCGAGACCGAAGAGGATGCGAAAATCAAGTTGCTGATCATTTATCAAGGCTCGAAGGATCTGATGTGAACAAAGACTCATTGTTGGTTAAGGAGGTATTCCCTGATGAACAACTTTTTGCTATTAAACGTGCTTTTGTGCCATGGTATGCAGATCTAGTCAACCTCATTGTGAGTGGTGTCTTTCCCAAAGATTTCCACCCATAACAAAGACAAAGATTAAATCACCAGGCCAAATAGTATTATTGGGATGAACCGTACCTCTGGAAGATTTGTAGTGACCAAGTGGTTAGAAGATGTGTACATGAAGGTGAAATGGAGAAAATCATTGAAAGTTGTCATAGTTCACCTTATGGAGGTCACTTTAAAGGCGATAGAACCGCAGCTAAAATTCTCCAATCCGGTTTCTATTGGCCTACCATACACAAAGATTGTCATCGTTATGTCCAGTCATGTCATAGATGCCAGTTCACTGGCAACATATCAAAAAGATACGCGATGCCGCTTAATAATATTCTTGAAGTTGAAATCTTTGATGTATGGGGAATAGATTTTATGGGACCTTTCATCACCTCCCATGGAAATCTTTATATTTTGCTTGCGGTAGACTATGTATCAAAGTGGGTAGAAGCAGTGGCAACACCAAAGAACGATGCTCAAACTGTGATTAAGTTCTTAAAATCAAACATCTTTTCAAGACATGGTATGCCACGTGTTCTAATCAGTGATAAAGGTACCCATTTTCTTAATGCTCCCCTGAGACATTTTCTTCGAATGTTTGGAGCGAAACACCGCACTTCAACCGGTTATCACCCACAAACTAACGGTCAAGCCGAAGTTTCCAACCGGGAAATCAAATCTATTATTGAGAAGACCGTGAGTAAATCGAGGAAAGATTGGTCTTTAAAGCTAGATTATGCTCTCTGGGCTTACAGAACAGCATTTAAAACACCAATTGGGGCATCTCCATATCGCATGGTCTACGGCAAGCGTGTCATATACCGATTGAACTTGAAGCTCGAGCCTACTGGGCTATTAAAACTCTGAATCTAGACCCATATCTGGCCGGAAGCAAAGGATGATGCAGTTAAACGAGTTGGAGGAGTTTCATTATCTTTCCTATGAAAATTCACGTCTCTATAAGGAGAAAACAAAACGATGGCATTATAAACGGCTCCGTCCAAAGCATTTCGAGATCGGACAGAAGGTTTTATTGTACAATTCTCAATTTTCGGACTACCCAGGAAAGCTTAAATCCCGTTGGGGAGGACCTTACATTGTTACTAAAGTCACACCTCATGGAGCGATTGAGATTGAAAATCCAACAGAGCAACGGACATTCATGGTGAATGGCCAGCGTTTGAAGAGATACCATGACAGTGAGGACTTTGGGCGAGAGGAGACAATCCATCTCGTTGAATGCGCTTAGCCTGAGGTACACGTCTAACTCAAAGACGTTAAACACAAGTGCTCTTGGGAGACACCCCTTGTTTTAATTGCTTTTTAGATTAGTTGTTTTTTCTTTGTAGTGTATAATTTTAAGTTAGTGTATATTTTTAATTGTGTTTACAAGCTAATAGGAGAAAAAAGGTAGTGTGTTATTGTGCAGGAAATGAGTTTGGGGTCAAAAGGGAAAAATCTGGAGGAATTCAAGGCCTGGCGCGGACTACCCCATGGTCCGCAGGGATGCACCGTGCCCAGAAAACCCGTACCACGGGTCCGGTACCACGGGTTTCATCCAGAAAGAAAGAAAATTTTCGATCGATAGGCGCGGTACACCGGACCCTAGTCCGCACGCCCAAACGCGTGCCACGGGTTTTTTGACGAAGTGCCCGCGGATTACCCCCTGCACCGCACCCATGGTCCGCAGGCACAAAACACGTGCCACAGGGGGCTAGCTCGGGTATTATCCAGTGGGCAAAAATTTGAAGAGCTGTTAGGTCCGCTACACCGCGGGTCTGGTCCGGTGCACCGCAGAGAGGCGGTTTGTGAAGGAATTTGTTTCCTAATCAACTTCTTACCTTAACAAAATTAACCCTAGCCTCTCCCACACGAATTTTTCAGACCCAAACCCTATATATACATCTTAAAGCTTGTGCAAACCTTCACAATTAACACAACAACTCATCAAATCCTCTCCACCATCTTCCATAAACACAATTTCTTCATCAAATTCATCACACTACACCATCAAAACACCATCAAATTCAACAAGCTTTAAAGAGTTCTTCCAAGATCAATCAAATAACCTTTCTCTTTCATCAATTCCAAGCAACAACCTCAAGCTAAACCAACTTTTCATTAAACTTTTAATCCATCCTTGGTATAACTTGAGTTGTGGGTAAATCAAGCATGACTAACAGATCTGAAGCTATGGAATACAAGAGAAAGTGCTCAATCCTTGGGAAGAATAAGAAATTGCCTGGAGCCACCATTGAAAAACCCATCAATCTTGATGAGGTTACTGAAGATTCAAAAGAAAAGGCACCAGCACAACCACTACCAAAGAAGAGATTAACAGCTAGAATGTCCATACCATCAAGAAGGACTTTGAAAAAGATCAAAATCCAAGACCAAGGTTCTTCTACCTCTTCCTCTGAAATTGTTTATGATCTTCCTCCTTGGGCTCTCATATAGAACGAAGTTGAAAGATAGTAAGTAGTATGTTTTTGAAAGATGCAACAAATTTGTTTAACATGCATGTATGAAAACAGGAAATAAAGGATAGAAAAGTTAATGAGCAATGCTAAGAAGTCATGTTGAAACTTAGGATAGTTATTTGGTGTGTAGAACGTGAGGTTTAAAATTAGTTGAAAACCCACTTGTCTATGAACTAATAATGAAAAAGTAACGAAATCCGGTAGTTAGAAAAATGACTAAGGCAGTTCTTTCATGATAAAACACTTGAATCCTTTAGACTTTCTCACCCTTTTGTTGATATTATTGTTATTTATCCATCTTAGCCCCTCTGAGCCTTTCTAAAGCCTTTTATTTGAAACACATTATAATCCATACCCTTAGTTTGTAGGACTTATCTATATGACCCGCACTCGAATTGCAAAACCTGAGACAAACTCGTTTTAGAGCTTGAGTTTGGGGTGGGGGTTTCATAAATAGGGAACTTTGGGATTTGGGTATTATCATTGTGATTTTATTGATGATGAAATTGTTATTATTGTAACCCTTTGCCGGGGTAATAGTGAATGAAAAAGAAGCTACGAGCTAAATTTGCCAACAAGGGCATAAAAAGAATATATATATATATATATATATATGAAAAAAATAGTGTGATATCTCAACATCAAAAGAGAATCATAGCTATACAAAAGAAAAAAAAATTGATGTGAAAAAAATATATATATTCGGACCGGCAAAGTGGATTTTGTATCATCATAAAAGGATTTAGTTGGGATTTATTGGGGATGCACATTATAAGCATCAATAAATTGGGTTGAGTGAGAACATCTTCAAAAGAACAACTCAAGCTCTAGGGCGATTCGTTGATGGCTAGTGAGGAGAGAGCCAAAAGCTCACTTTTCACTATCCAAATATACCACACCCGTCCTTAAGCCAAGTTATAACCAAGACCTTAGGATTTCTAACTACTAGATGGAGAAACAATTGAGCTATTAGGTCGTAGGTAAGTGGACCATTGGATGCTATGTTTGGGACCTATGAACAACCTATAGCCATTAAACTGAACTAAGTTATCATCCTCTTATTCTGGCATTGCGAAATTAATCTTAACTTGAATTTGTGGAATGTTGATTACATGTGTATTAATCATCTTTGTGCATCATTTCTTGAGCATTACTACATGAGATTTTTTGGATTTTATGCTCTAGGATCATTCATTATATTCTGTTCTTGCTCTCCTCCGACTTCTTCTTGTTTATTTTGACTACCCTACTATTCTTTATTGTATCGGGACGATACAACTTTGAGTTGGGGGTATTGATGTCTCCTCATTTGTGATAAGAAAATATACTCATGAGACATCATTTTAGGCTTATTTATTAGTTTATAGGTTGATTTTAGCTTAATTTAGTGCACTTTCCTATTTTGGGTCTTGATTTGTAGAATTATTATTTTTAGAGCATATTGGGTTTAATTGTTTATTTAGTGTGAAGCTTTAAAGATAATTATGGAGATTAATTAGAGTCCAAGTCAAAGACTACAACTTATGGAAGGAGGTTTACATGGAAATTGGAGATAAAGGAAACAAAGGCTAAAAAGATGGAAAAGGAAAAGCTGCCTAAATCTGGGATTCTGCACACACGTCTAAAGATATGCGTTTTTACCTAAGAAATAGGCCGATTTTGGTAATTTCCTTATTTAGGGTCAATTTAATTCTGTTGCGATTCTTTTGGTATCTTATGGAGCTCAATCCGACCAATAACGAAGAAGATACGCTCAAAACGGTTGGTGGTCCTTTGTGTGTTCTAACAAATAATGCAAATGATAATCGAACCACAACCGCAAGTGTACGGTTGTCCCAAGTAGTAATAAGGATAATACAGATTCGTTCCAAGGACGGGATGGTTGACTACAATGTTTAGCAAATAATTATGGGTTGCACTTATGAAAGCAAGTAAATAAAATATGTTTGTTAGGTTTTGTTTATTAAAACTACTAAATGGAAAACAAATTATAAATGCAAGTAAAAGCTAAGACGCAAGTAAAATGAGTGAAAACGCAGTATGAGATGTAGTACTTGAGAACGCAAGGATCCTCCTAATCTTATTTCCTAACTTATGTTGTTTAAGGGTTAAATCGGTCAATTACAATGGTCGGGATTCTAAATTCCTTATACCCTCGTCAGGGTGGACTATAAGGCAATCCTAAAGTGTCACTAGTCCCGTCAGGGTAAATATGATCCACCGTTGGATGTTTAAGTGTTTTACCTCATTGGCCCTAGAATTAGCTAAGTTCGCAGAATCAATAGCTTTTATCCTAGATTGAATAATTAATTCTATACCTAAACCCTCCGTCAGGATGATCCACACGCCACATATGTGGAATAGCTTAGATACTAATACCTGTTCTTAGTTCGCGACTCTAAAAACAGTAAATAATCACAAATTATCGAAAAGAGTAATAGGCCCAATCTAATTTAATTTAATATAAACCCAAATTCAACATTCGTTATTTCATAAAATTAGGATTCACCCATTGTTTGTTCTCAAGCACTATGAAAAGTTTAGCTCATATTAAAATTAAAAACTAAATTAAAAGAAATGGAATTCATATTTGATTACAAAATTAAATATAAAACGAACCTAATTTCCGGAATTGGAATGACTACTAACGGAGCTATAGACCCACTCCAGCTCTTGTAACTTCTTCTTTCTTCCTTCTGTTGCTTCTCTCTGGTGTTTAATCTTGTGGAATGTGAATTGTGTGAAAAATAGAAGTCCAGACCTCCTTTTATAAGCCTAAAAACGGATTAGGGCTTGGACCAGAAAATAAAACATTAATTAAATGTCCAAGCCCAATCTCTAAGCCCAAAATCCCGTAACTGCTGATACACCTTCACTAAAACGGCTTTTCCTGATGCGTTATGACTCCGATTGACCTCATTCCAGTTGGTAAAGTTCCGTAACTCGATAAGGAATGATTTCTCTTCAAAGGTCAGCGGCTAAATCATCGCTTAAGAACCTCGAAATCAGTAATCTATGGCCTGGAAAATGGATTTTCAGCTCTAAAAATAATATCTTCGGGATTTATCTTTAAGTCTTGACTCTAATTCACGATCTTTGACTTTCTTCTCGGATTCCTCTCCTAGCTAACTCTAAAACCTGTAAACTTTACACTAAAAATACCAATATTACGCGCAAAAGTTTAATAAATTAAAAATGCTAGAAAAAAAAAAGGGAATTCCGGATTATTGCATATTTAGTCCAAAAGTCTATCAAATTAATTAAATAAACACCAAAAATGATGTCTCCCAAGGGTCGAAAATAAGAACAATTAGGGAGACATCAACGGTCCAGCAGTGTTTATCTTTATTTCCTTACGAATTTGAGTTGGGCTAGGAGTCTATTACTTAACTTATCTCTAAGGAAACGAATTAGGTCAACCTATACACTATAAATACAGCCTCTTAACACTCTTAAATCATCCTTGGTGAAACCTTAAACCAAGAGGAAGCATACAACATAAGAGAGAAGTCTGGAAGGAGCTGTCATCAATTATGTCTTCTTCTACCTTTAATTTTGTAATTTCTTTCTTTTCTTTCATGAACTAATTTCTTTAGCTTGAGTTTTAGCATTAATGTATGAACCCTAGTTTTGATTGACATCTATCTAATTTGGGAATTTAATGTTTTAAATAGAATTATAGTTTTTATTCTCTGTTTATGTGTTTGAATTTATATTCTGTGTTCTTGTGGACTGCAGCCATTAGAATTACCATCTAGTAATTAGATCACCATTGACAACGGTGTTTAATTGCATGTTTAGCACATAACGTCTAGTTTTAGGTCTGATCTGACAACCAAACCTAGCTAAATAATCACTATGGTTTAGTCCTTGTGACTATTGGCCAATTACAGGAAAAGTTTGCTTAGGAAGCCATATTGACACAGGTAAAATCCTATTTTAAACTACCGATAGCGAATTTGGACCGATTAGGGAAATACTACATAATTCACCCTTACATGTTTAGAATGGCAAAACTAGTAGGAATCACATGCTAATAACTCGAGCTATATTCTCATATAACTTCTCTTTCATATTTACTTTTTAGTCTTTTAATTCTTAGTTTAAATTTAGTTAGTTAGAAAATCAATTCCATCTTTATTTGTTTTTACTTTCATTTGCGTTTAGTTGTTCTAGCTCTAAGTTACTGCACTTGATTATTGCATAAGATTTCTCTAACCTTCGTAGTCTCTGCGGAACGAATCTTAATCTAAAACTTGCATACGATCTGTATACTTGCAGAACCGTGTAGTTCTAGGGTGTTTTTGCATTTTATTTATATCTTATTTTATCACACCCTATGCCCCACCAAACACTAATATAAATAATTTGAAATGTTCAAATTACTATTGAGTGAAGTTGAAAGCAAGTATATAAGAGTATGAAGGAAGTAAGATATCAACTTGTAGTGGTAAAAATCTTAGCAATGCATTATAGATTATCTATGACAAAATTAGATTTCGTCTCAGTGAACATATCCTGGAATACCAAGGTTAATGGTATGTCCGGAAAGAGAAATTGCATTTTATTGGATATAGTGCAATCCATGATAAGATTCACTGCTTTTTGAATATTCTTATGGGGTTATGTTTTAAAGTCACTTATTGAACTCTTGGGTCTCACTAAATAGTCGATAAAATCCATATGTGATATGGAGATAACATAAGTTAAACCTCAAACTGTAGAAGTCTGAAGTTGTCTGATTTATGTTAAACGACTTATGATGGTTAAGCTTGAGTTGAGATATTTCAAATATATATTTGTTGGATACCCAAAGAAAATGACATGATTATCTTCCTATACCATTCTAAACACAAAGAGTGTGTGGAGAGGATTACAACCTTTCCAGATTGGAATTCCATAGTGAAGGAATTCATAATGTTGAAATAGATCAAAATAAAATAAAGATTTCAGAGTTATTTATACAAGCTATAGAGCATCATATGCACACTGATCTGTCTTTACTTGATGAGTTAATGGTTTCATTTAAGGTTCAAGACTCAAACTTTGAGTAATTAGGGACGATTAATGAACCTCGTTTGGAACAAGGAAATTAACAAAATCAAGAAAAAGAAGAATTTATTGTACACAAGACTCCTATAGGTTATATAGATATCATCATACACCAAAATCAATTGTAATAATGGTGATAGTTTGATGCGGAAATCATATAGATGAAATCCCCATCAACTGATGATTCTAAATCCATATGAAGAGGCTATGACTAGTCTAGATAGTGACAAGTGGTTAAGAACCATAGAATCTGAATTAGTATCTATAAGGATCAACAAAGTATGGTACTTTGGCTGAATATTTAATAGATATAAGATCCGTTTATAGTAAATGGGTGCTAGGGAAATGATTGTAGTAGACGGTAAGGTAGAGACCTACCACGTCCTTCTAATTGCTAAGCGTTTAAATCAAAAGGAAAACATCAATTGTGGTGAATTCCTTTTCTCATAGTAATGCTTAGTTTATTTCAGATTCTACAATCTGTAACTACATACTATTATTATGAGATATGGTAATATCAGGTGAAAATAGTTTTCACTAAATGGGAGTCTATGACGTCCTTAAGACCAATCCTAAAGGTCTCATGTTGCCATTTATTCATAATAAAATATATAAGTTCCAAAAATCCATTTAATAGATCCAATAAATGTCACTAAGTTGGATTACTCTCTTTTATACAATCAAATAGTTTGATTTTATAATTTTAGAGTAAGAGTCATAAGAGTACAAAAGACTAGTGGGAGTACACTCATCTTCCTAGTGTTATATGTAGATGACATATTATCACATAAGGATATAATATACCAACCAAGCAGATATACCAAGTTTTTGTCTAATAGTTCTCCTTGAAAGAATTAGGATAGTAGCTTATATTTTTTGAATTGGGATCTATAGAGTTAGACCAAAGAAGCTACTTGACTTATATAAATCTTAGTACATTTATACTATTTTTGAAGTATTACATGGAAATTCCAAGAGGAGCTATTTAACAATAGGCTTTGGAATTACTCTTAGTGGAAGGGTTCGTCCTAGGACGTGTATAGTCCTATTTGTCAAAAAAATAAGGATCTATCCAACATACCATGAAAATGTATAAAACCTAAAGTACACTACACGCTCGGAGTAGCGAGTAGGTATGAAGGTAACCTTGATGAGAAATGTTGGAAAGTAGTAAAGACTATCCTTAAGTACTTAAGAAGTATTAAGGACACATTCCTCATATGTGGAGAATATAAGTTGAAGCTAATTGGGTATATAGATGCTTGTTTCGCTTCAAACGTGGATGGTAGCAAATCAAGATATGGTTGTGTCTATATAGAGGAGAAGTAAATTGGAATAGTTCCAATCAAGACACTGTAGCAGATTTCGGTTACTAGAAGTAAAATACATAGCAGTATAAGATGCAACTATGGTAGTGGTTTGGATAAGATGCAACTTTCTTAGGTCATTCGTCAATCATTGATAATCGACGTGTAATGTAGTTGATTTTCTAAATGGGATTTGGCAGTTGTACCATATCCCAGGATAATCCGGAGCTGTAATGGAATACGTGTATGATCCTTCAGTGGGTTCATCGTATAGAGTTACTTCACGTTATCCGTTCGTTGGGGAGTGTTGTTAGATGTCAACCTCGATTAGTGGTTACTTTTATTAACTACTATTGGTTTAACGATGAACCCACGTAGTCGCACACTAACGAGTGAATTGATCTTACTTCATGACGTTGATTAATTTTATTATTAGATAATAAATATTAATTAATTTTATACTTGGAATATTGGTATATTAATTTGCTAGTACAAATTAATTTTTATATAAAACCGTTCTAAGACAAAAGAGAAAAGAAAAAAAACAGACAAGTTCATGGTTCGAACCACGTACCTTTAATAGAGTGAAACGTGTCACTTACCGCTAGGCTAGTCAAGTCACTTATATAATGTAAAAGGTCTAAATCCACTTTAAGTGGGTAGCAGACCAGATTAATAAGATAATTAATTTCATTATACGTTGCTGACTTTTCACTTACTGTCTTTTCACCTTCTTCTCTAAAAGTTATAAGTATAATGAGAAATCATTATACGAAGATAACTTTCGATCAGTTTTTTTCCAAGAAAAAACCCCACAAGAAATAAAAGGTCTTTTGTCGCCAAGATAGAATTGTGATTCTAGAAGTAAGGGTCAAGCTTGGTGTGCAAAGCGTGGAGGTTTCAAGCTTTTGAAGCTGGTATTAAACAATTAAATTCACATATAAAGTGTTAAGGTATGTAATTGAAATACTTTATTTCTATTAAAATTCTTAAATCGCACTAGATTGGCTTAGGATTGCAATTAATTGTTTACGCTGTATTATATGTGATATAATCGTTATTTGCTATCATTCATCGCAAACTTAATAAAGCTCTGTACAGCGGTGTGTGGGTTAGGAATGCTTTGGGTAGGAGTTTGGTTGGGGTGTGGTGAAACGGATCAGAAATCATATTTAAATTTAAGTAATGTAACATATAAAATACCTTTTTGTGTATCTAATAATTAACATATAATTGTGTTTTACCTATAAAGGGAAGAATTAGCAAAAGTAGTGGCCATGAAAGATAAATTTTAAACTTAAAACTTGTTTAGATATACATTCCAATAATAGTCTTTCTTTTTACGACTATTTTTCTATACTCTTAATTCTCCTCATTTTCAGAAGGACAAGACCATTTTATAAAAAAATTAAGAATAACTTAGAGAATTATTGAAACCAAATAAATTTTAATAATAATGTCGTTAATGTTATTTTTTAAACAATAAAAAAAGTTATATATATTATTTGATAACTGATATATGGACTAAGAAAACAAAAAGAATATAATAAACAAAATTACCACTCATACTTCACATTAGACCATATGAAATAAGAAAACACGGTTATTTCTCTAGTGTATATTTTATTGTAAGTATAATGATTTTAGACACTTTTAATATGAATTGATTAAGATTTGAATTATGTAAATAAATTATTGTGAAAATATTTTAAAGAAAAATACTAATGTCATATCAGAAAGTTTGAAATGTATAAAGAAATTAATTCCAACAAGTTCTTGAAAATCCTATATAATGATTTGAACTCAAACTTTAATTTTTGACATTGAGTTTACTTCATAATTTATGTTATTTTTTAGGCAAAAAATACACTTATATACTTCATGAAAAATCTTACAAATCGGCTACATGCTACCTATTACGTGAAACTGAAACAATCTTGTTAAATTATAATAATAATACTCTTATGAAAATTAAACATTACGTGTCATACCTATCTGATCGTAAAGCTTTTTGATACTTTGAACATGTAAAGTTAATTGAGACTCCAAAAGATATAATGATTTCTTCAATTTGAATCGCAATCTAAATTATTAGTCTATTTAATCAACATCTGTATAATATATTGAAACTTAATATAATGATCAACTATAACTTTTCATTTTTAAAATTCTAAACATAATTGGCTTGGTAACTCAATTAGTATCAGACGAATTATTACTTCCTTAAATGATTTCAGGTTGTTTGAATAGATGATAATATTCTAATTATGTTTTTTCCCTTGTCATAATTATTGCTTGAAAAACTGTTTTCAATTCTCCTTCCAACATCGCTTACATTTAGCATTGCAAAATTGTTCTTTCATATTAATTAATCTTTATCAATTCCAAGAATGATAATTTTCGTTTTATATCAACAATTTATAATGTAACTATCACAAAATTATCTCACCATCATTAAATTTTTCAACATCCAATATGTTGGTTTCCAACACCTTATTGACGATTGTATACTTTGTAAAGTTTCATACGGACTCCCAAAGATTTTTTCATAAGAACCAAATATTTGCATCTAACTTCCATAACATTTAATTTAAAAAATTTATGGGTTCCTTTCATTTTCAATTTTCAAATTTTCCAAAATGATATAAAAAGAAACTCTTTTACCACACTTGTTTTGGAAGCCCCTTCATCATCTGAAGCATCCATTCACCAACCTAGTTTGCAACTCATTTACCGATTTTAATTTGTAAAGTTTATTCTTGCCAATAAAAAATACTATATCTAATGTATAACAACATTTTTTAACTATTTTACCATCTTGATCACACCAACACATTGATCAATTTTTGAACATTTTTGTCTACATAAATTACTCATTGTTTATTAAGACTTCATGAATCATTCCTAACAAAATATATGAAATTTTATTTGATGTTAGCATACCAAATCACGTTCCATAATTGGATTCCAGTTTTTTATTAGAATTTACATTTCTGTACTTTTTCATATTCTTAAATTATATGGTACATTAATATCCTATTTTGGTGGAATAAAAAAAAAATTCATGTGTGGTTAAATAATGTTATCTTCTATATCAAGTTGAAATAGATCAATCTTAGTAATCTTAGCTATATATGGTTCCATAAAAAAATGTTGAAGAATGATTCAGTCCAAGATGCATTGATCATTATTAATAATATGTGATACCCATTTCATGTTAAACTAACATTCTTTCCTAATCTTGTAAATATTTTTAAACCACAATCAATCTAAATATTACGGTGTAGCATGTTCCGGATTTGTAATATAATATATCTATGAATGAATTATTTTCATTTTAAAACTCTAACCTAGATATAAGATTTTCATCTAAATTTTTGAGTTAATAAAGTCTGATCGAGGATTAAAAAACCTTGGATAACTTGAGCAACACAAATGATTTGTGCAATTTAGTAACTTAATTGATGGTGTTATCTAGAAATAGGAGCATTCACAAGGAATATGTATCATTTATACGTTTTATTATTAATGCTTTATATGCTTAAAATCATGGGAACGTAAAAAATAATGTTATAAATTTTCTATCCAAAGAACGCTAGTATCTCTCACTCTACTTTCATATGTAAAACTCCACCTAAATTATTTGTCTTTATTATTCCTCCTTTAAAGATGATTGTTGTGGTAGCTGTTAGGGTGTGATAATATAATGACAATAAAGATACGAACTATCACCCTAATCAATCACTTACTCACTAGAAGTATCACAAATCGTATATAAGTTATAATAGTAAGTAAGCTAAGTTCTAAGGGACTTAGTTTGTTAGAATTGTGAATTAGAAGAAAGAGTAGAAAAGAATAGTTTCGTGGAATGAAAGGAAAGTAAAATAAATTTGAATAATTGTAGAGAGAATTATTAAAGTAATATCTAATGAAAATAAAATAAAATATGTAAGAATGAGATAAAAGATATTGATCAGGTTTACGTATATCCACTTATCCTTCTATTTTTTTCTACTAGTTATAAGGGTAATTAGAACTCTTACAGTAAGTAGTCAGGATTCTATATTCCTCCTGACCCGCTTCTGGGTGGACTTTGGTGGCGACCTAACAATTACCAGTGGACTTGGGTAAGGGGACCCTGCGCAACGATCGTGGTTAATTAGAAACCCTAGTGACTAAGTAGTTAGACAAGCCTGTCAAGATCAATATCCGACACTACACGGTTGTGTGGTGTTTCAACAATTAGACACCGCTTCTGGGTGACTATCCAACTACTAATAATGGGTTGTCTATTCTCGTGCAATGGCAAGAATTACAGTCAATAAATCAAAGCACGTAAAACACATAAAACACATATAAAGGTTGAGAAGTTCAATCGATTTAAAAAGTTTTTTTCCAAACAAACTGAGATAGAAGAAAATAGAATTCAAAGATTATATTGGTGGGTCTTGGGTTGTGATAAAATTAACAATAAATAAAAGGATCCACTGACCGCAAGTGTACAGGTTGTTCCAAGTAATAAACAGATAAAGGAATTTCGTTCGCAGGGATTGAACTGGTATAAGTCAAGTGTTAAATAAATAAATAGTAGTAATTGCAAAACAGAAAAATAAATGATAAATATTTTTGTCTTGTTTTGAAGATTAAACTATGAGACGCAATTAAATAAATTACTATATATTAACAGAAAGTAAATGAATTAAAAGCAAAGAGATACAGAAGAAGGGATGAGAGGCGTACTTGAGTCTCGCAATGATCCACCTAAGTTCATACAACTAATGTCTCCATTTGAGGGAAAAAATGGTATTTGTGTACTAGTCGGGATTCTAATATCTCCTAACCCCATGTCGGGTGGACTAGGAGCTACCCTACAGTACGACATATCTTCCTGAATGGTTATATATACTTTTGAATGTAAAGTCTTTTAGCTCATTCGTTATGTGGTTAGTCAAGCTTGTCAGTCATTAACGGACACCACACGTTTATTACTTATATCCGTAATTAAACTCCCTTGTCAGATGATCACTTGCCACTCAGTGAATCACCTAATTACTCAAACCTATCTCTAATTAATCAGAATAAAAATAGTAAACAAGCATACGATAATAATCAATACAAAATACCTAACTTACATTAAATTATAAAATCCCAAATTCAGAATAACATTAATTGAAAAAACTAGGGCTTAACCCATAGATGTGATTTTCAAGTACTAATGAATTTAGATCATCTTCCAAGTAAAAACTAAAAATGAAATAGAAGTATTCATGTTTTCAATTACAGAAAAGAAACAAAAACATAATTAAGGTGTTGGGTTGAACTGTTGTTGAAGAAGAAATACTTCTCCAGCTCTTCCCCGTACCTTCTGCCTTTTTGCTATCTTCTGAATTTAGAAATAGTGAAGCGTACTAAAAGATGAGGTTTAAAAAGATATTTGTACTACAATAATTCAGATTAGGCTTTTATTTAATAATATTAAGTCCAATGATAAAAAAACCCAAGTACAAATAGTGAATCCCGTAACTGATGTAAACCCTTTAATAAAACAACCGTAACTTTTGCGTTTCACGTTCAAATCACCTAATTCCACCAAATAAGTCTATTTTCCACCAAAATTAATGCCGCCTAAGGGTGGTATATAGTTATCACAAAACAGGAGACATCAAGACCCCAAGCTCAAACTTTTGTCGTCTCGACAAAGTAAAACATAACAGAGGTCTTAGGTGATACGCAAAAATGAAGAGTGTAGTGAATGATACCCAAAGCACCACATAAAATAAATCTCATATAGTATGACGTAAAAGTCAATATACACATACACCTATATTGAAAAATCAAACACATATAATATCAATCCAGAATTTATTTCCCAATGCTAGAATGTTACACTTACTACTTAGCTCGAGATGGTGGTTATTGGGTGTTCATTGATCCTTACTTGCTTTGAACACTCCACTTAGCTTACTACCTATTAGCTGAATCATAAATTCACTATGTATCTAGGAATCACAATGACTTTACGGTTTCAGCGTAGGCTTAGGGATGGTATGGTATGTATATTTGGTAAATTTGAAGTGAGATTTTGGCTCTCCTCACTTAACATTTACAAATTGTCTAAGAGTTTGAGTTAACACTCGAATATGTTCTCACTCAACCCATTTGACACACTACTTTAGCGTCCCCAAGTTAACCTAATAAGCATTAAAGATGATTTCCAAACTTCCACTTTGCTGGTTACTTTATTTTTTTCACACATATATATATGTATGTATATATATATATATATATATATATTCTTTTTCATTCTTTCTCTTCTCTCTTTTTTGTACAAGATATCCATGACCATCATTTTGACATGAATGGTCATGTCTCATATAATTTTTTTTAAAGACCCCGGTAAAGGGTTACGAAATATATCATCAAAAATTGTGCATTAAATACAAACTCATGAAATTTCATTCCAATGTAGTTTCCAAATAATGAAACCTACCACCCAAAACTCAGGCTCAAGACAGGAAGACTCGGGATCGTGATTCGAGTGCAAGTTATATGGAAATGCCAATAATTTAAGGGGATATGGCTTATGTCGTGGCACAACTGAAAGGATAAAAGGCTAAAAATGGGGCTAAGAAGGATAATATTAATCACGGGTTAGAAAAATATAAAAGTTTCAAATGGATATCTCTATCATTTTCCTAGTTACATAGCTCACCTGTATTTCATAACTAAGTGGGTTCTCTCCTATTTTATATCTCATGTTCTACAAAACACTCATTTTCTCTAAGTACAAGCTTACTTCTTTTGCATTCTTGATTAATTTTTCACATCAATTATCTAATGTTTGCATAAAATCAAAGTGTGTTTTACATTAACTCCTAAGGTCTACTATTTTCTATCATGAATTTATGAAAATCATGCTTAATGTGGACATTTAAAATACTCTACAGTCAAAACAACCCTTAATTATTTTTTTGAAAGCAATAAAATCAAATAACACATAAAAATGAGAATGAGGACAAAGAGTACCCCACCCCAAACACAAAAATGAGTCGTGTCCCAACGACTCGAAAAGACTCTGTGAAGCAATTAAACTATTATACACTACTAATGAGAAAGAAGGTATGTGGTGTTATATAAGATGGGTAATGACTATTTTATGGATTATGAGAGGTTTAATGGGTAAGATTAAAGCTTTTATGAACAAGGATTTAGGACTAAGGTGAAGATTTCTTGGTGTTTTGGAATGATTTGAGGGTTGATTATGTGTTTGGAATGAATTAGAAGGAAGACATTATGGTGTTTGGATGTTTTAATTGTGTATTGCAGGTATTTAATGAGTTGTGGGTCATTAATAATGGTGTCTTGCGTGATAGGCTTTATTCAAAATTAGAGGATTTACCTTTGATAAGAAGTAGGGTTTAGGTTGGCAGGCCAACAGCATACTGATGAGATAGCCGGCATACCGACGCGAGTTCTCTTCAATTTTTTCATTGACGTAAATGGTAGTTGCGTGTATGTTGTCTCCTTCCATAGAGTTTGGCCGGCATCCCGGTGATATCGCCAGCATTACCGATCGCGCGCATCTATTTCTCACTAACGCACTTCGAAGTTGCGTGTAGCTGGTCATCATACAGTGAGTTGGCGATGTACCAAATTGGCTTGTCCGGCATACCGACTGTCTGACTGGCATACTATTCGCACAACTCAGTTTTTCGCTAACGCAATTTGTAGCTGCGTGTACATGGTCGACATCCAGAAGGTTGGCACTGTGACGAATTACTGTGACTCGCATGCCGCCCATCTGGCCGGCTAACCGGTCTCAAATTTCCGTTTTTTATAAAAAAAATTCGATAACGCAACTGGTAGTTGCGTCTAAGTGATCAACATCCAGTAGCCTGAACGGCTAGCCGATCCGTATAATTTCTTTTTACCACTTAGACACTCGAAAACTCTGTCTCACACCTGTTTTACCCCAAACTCAATGATTATGTACCTGCAATCATAAAAAAGACTCCATCTTTCTCATTTATTTAAAATTATAAACCAATTTACAGAAATTTCTCTAATTCACACTATGAATTTAAAGACATGAAAGCAATAAACTCATTTACAAATGAAATGGATTTGGTTTAACATCGTATAGCTCTATGGGTAACTTCTACACTCATTCAACTTCAAGTAGGTACATGACCTTCACAGGATGTGGATCTTCCATTCTATTGATATCCTCGCCTCCATGATAAATCTTCAAATGATGCCCATTCAAAATGAAGGTGCAGTGCTCGTTTGGATTCTCATTCTCTATAACTCCATGGGGCGTAACTTTGGCACTATAAAAGGACTAGACAACTTTGATCGCAACTTACCTGCATAATTACTAAACTTAGAGTTATACTTAAGGAACAGATATCCAACTTCAAAATTGTTTGCACGAATGTGATTATCATGTCATTTTTTTGTATTCTCTTTGTAAAGTTTAGCATTCTCATATGCATGAAATCGAAACTCATCAAGTTCATTCAGTTTCATCATACGATTCTTACCGGCTAAAGTAGGATCCATGTTCAACTCCGCTATCGTCCAGTATACACCTAGTTCAAGTACAAGAGGTAAGTTACAAGCCTTACCATAAACTATACAATACGGAGATTCACCAACGGGTGTCTTGAACGCAGTGCGATATACCCACAACGCATCATCTAATTTAATTGACCAATCCTTTCGTGTTGGTCCAATAGTCTTCTCTAGAATTGATTTTATCTCACGATTAGAAACCTCAACTTTACCAATGATTGTGGATGATAAGTAGTAGATACACGATGTCTCACCCCATACTTTTCTGATATAGCCTTCAAGTATTTATTCACAAAATGATTACCTCGATCACAAATAATAACTCTAGGCGTACCATCTCTCGTGAAGATGTGTGATTTCAAGAACTTTATCACCACTCGCGAATCATTCGTTGGTAGAGCTACGGCCTCAACCCATTCCGACACGTAATCAACAACTAGTAGGATGTAAAGTTTTCCATTAGATGATACAAAGGGATCCATGAAATCGATGCCCCACACATCAATTATCTCATCTTCAAGGGAATTATTACGCGGCATCTCATCTCTCTTGGATATATTACGGGTAAATTGGCATATGTGGCATTCTTTGACATATGCATGAAAATAATTTTGTAGAGTAGGCCATTAAAACCGGATTGAAGTACCTTTACAGCTGTACGATCAACTTTGAAATGTCCTCCATATGGTGAATCATGACAACTTGCAACTACAACACAGATTTCACCTTCAGGTATGCATCTTCTCACCATCTGATCACTACATATCTTGTAGAGGAAAGGATCCTACCAAAATAACTGCTTTGCACGGTTAACTAATTTCTTCCTTTCTTGTGGGTTAGTTCCTTCAGTAAAAGAATGGTGTCGCCTAGGGTGTGATAAAAAAAAGATAAAATTAAGCCAAGAAACTACGCACTCTCACCCTAGACAGACACAGTACTGCAAGTATTACAGGACGTATGCAAGTTTTAGTTAGTAAGTTGAGTTCGTTCTCAGAGACTTAAGTGTGTTATATGCGTGAGTAGGAATAACGAGTAAAAGTAAATAATTAGAGGACAGAAAATAAAGAGATATGAATTTCGAAATTAATTAACTAAAACTAGGAAAATAAAGACAATAAAATAAAAGATAAGAAATATGAGATGAGAGATATAGCTTAGGTTTTGCTAGTATGCACTGATCCTTCTAATTATATCTATAAATCTAGTTAATAAGGGATAATATTAGCTCTTGGTATACTTAGTCAGGATTCTAAATTCCCTTACCTTAGACCTTGAGAGCGACTAAGGGGGCTACGACACAACCAAGACGTGGTTTAGAATAGGGTTATCAAACGCTACTAAGGCCCTAAGCAATCGCAACAATCATTGGTGATATGGTGATTAAAACAAACCCTAATGACTATCTAGTTAGAATCATGTTTTGTCAAAACTAATATCGACACTAGACATTATGTGGTGGTTCAATAGTTAAACACCCTGTCAAGGAGACCATCTAACTACTATTAAAACAATCCTAAAGTGATCAGTTCTAGGAAAGACAATAAATCAAAACACATAAACAAATATAAAGTAAGTAGCTAATATCAGATTAAAACATATAATTCCCAAAGAAAATTAGATGGAAGAATTAGAATTCATAGTTTAAACATTATGCAAAACCCAAGCTATGGGAGGTTTAGTTCATACCTGAAGGAAATAAACTAAAAGAAATTACAAAAGACATCATCTTGCTCTCTATAATCACTAAGAATTAATTATAAGGTTTTGAACTAAGCAAGGATGATTTTACAAGTGATATAAGGTTGTATTTATAGGTGTGTAGAAGACCTAATTCGTTTTCTTGAGGAAGAGATAAAGTATTGGACTTCTAGCCCAACTCAAATTCGTATGGAAATAAAGATAAACACTGTTGGACCGTTTTGAGCATATCTTATTCGTTATTGGTCGGTTTGAGCTCCATAATATACCAAAAGAATCGTAACAGAATTATCTTTGTCCCTATGAAAGGAAATTACCAAAATCGGCCTATTTATTAGGTAAATAACCACTTCTTTAGACGTGTACTGCAGAATTCAGATTTAGGCAGCTTTTCCTTTTCCATCTTTTTAGCTTTTGTTTCCTTATCTCCAATTAACATGCTAATCTCTTTCCATAAGTTGTAGTCTTTGACTTGGACTCTAATTAATCTCCATAATTATCTTTAAAGCTTCACACTAAAATAAACAATTAAACCCAATATGCTCTAAAAATAATAATTCAACAAATTAAGACTCAAAATAGGAAAGTGCACTAAATTAAGCTAAGATCGACCTATAAACTAATAAATACACCTAAAATGATGTCTCTGAAGTATATTTAATTATCACAAATGAGGAGACATCAAGACCCCCAACTCAAAGTTGTATCGTCCCAATTCAATAAAAGATAAAAACCAAGGGAAGTCTATAAATACACACTTATAAAATTCTCAACACAATGGAAAAAAGCATAGCAGAATATATAGAATAAACCTAAAGCAACAACTCAGAAAATTTCATGCAGTAATATTCATAAACTACATACCTATACACTTCTCATATCCACAGTCAACACGGCTTGAATTCAAGATCATATTAGTTTCGCAATGTAAGAAGGATTGGGACTTTACTCAGTTCCCCAAGGAAGCTATAGATTGTTCATCAAACCTCAATAGTATTCAAAGATCCATTTAACTACTCTCTAGTGGCTCAATCACTTCTCAATTACATAGCAAAGAATCACAAGGTCTTTAAGGTTGTAATTTAGACTTAGGGACGGTATGATAGTATATTTGGATAATTTGGAGTGAGCCTTTGGCTCTCTCCTCACTAGCCATCAACAAATCGCCCTAGAGCTTGAGTTACTCTCATAAAACGTTTCTCACTCAACCCAATGAATTCCTTGATGCACAATTTAGCATCCCCAATAACTCAATTAAGGCATAAGATGTTCACATAAAAATTCCACTTTGCCGGTCTGAATATATATATTTTCTTTTCTTTTCAAATCAATTCTTAAGCTATGATTCTCTTTTTAATGTTGAGATATCACGCTAATTTTCTCATATATATATTTTTTTCTTTTAATGCCCTTGTTGGCAAATTTAGCTCGTAGCTTCTTTTTCATTCACTATTACCCCGGCAAAGGGTTACAATACAAATATGTGAATCATCATCCATATAAAGGACAAAGCACAATTAATAAGCTCAAAAATATCATTCTAATAACAATTCCCATAATGGTGGACCCACCACCCCAAACTCAAGCTCTAAAACAACTGTCTATGCATCGCGATTCGAGTACGGGTCATATGGAAAAGTCCTATAATCTAAAGGATATGGCTTATAATGTGTTTCAATAAAAAGGCTTTAGAAAGGCTAGACGGGGCTGAGAAGGATATAGCATAAAAAATCACAAGGTGAGAAGGTATAAAAAGGCTTCAAGGGCTTCAAAATATGAAAGAACCGCCTTGATCACTTTCTACACTATGTAATTTCGTTATTTTCTTACCTTTTAGCACTTTCATCAAATGGTTTGTCAACTAGCTTGGATCTCACGGCCTACACACTTCTCAAGGTTCCCTGAGATCGAACATACTTTCTATCGCATTGCTCACTAATCTTTTCTTTACTATCAACGTGTGTTTTCCTGCAAATACTCAAAGCATACAAATACATAGCTCATAAACATACTTCTTACTATCATTAATTCACTGAGCTTATGCTTTTAAGCTATTAATCACACTCTACATCTAATTCCCATGTATCAAAAATTTTAATTTCTACCTAAAAACAGAAAAATGGAGATGAGAGACACGAATCCCCACACCCCCAACTCAAAAATGAGCCGTATCCCCACGACTCGAAAAAGACTCGAAAAACAGAAATTAAAATCAGCAGATAAAAGCATTTACAGAAATGGTAAGGAAGAAAGAGAACATACTCTCGAGGCTATTGCCTCGCATCATTTATATCCAAGGTAGGACTTGCTGGATTTTTCGTTAATTGCTCAAGGAGTTTCATGATGTGCACTTGATTAGCGTTGATTTGTGCCACATCATTGACTAAAAAAGTTTGAGCTGCTTCGAATTTTGTTAAACGCTCCTCCATCTTCTCTTGCCAATTTTGCTCCTTATCTTCTTTCGAGACTTGCGTAGAACCCGCTCTTCGAAAGATATCCTTGATCCAAGCATTGTAAATATAACTCCCTTTAAATTCGAGTTTCTCTTCTTCACCCAATGTTACATTCGTTTCTCGCACAAGACACGTGATCATAGTTGGAAATTTAACATTATAAACTGATTTAGGAGAGACCGAAAATCGCATCACCTCCTCATAGATCAACTGTTCCACATCAACTTCTTCTCCTCGCAAAATATAGTCCAAAAGTAAAGCGTACTTCATAGTCGCATCCAAAGTTCGTGTGTTTCCAAAAATATTAGGAACAAGGAAATTGTGCCAAATTCTAGCATCCGGTTGAAGATAATTGTAAGGCCAAGGTGCCTTCAAATTTCCCTCATGTGATTGCACTTTCTCCTTATCTAATACATGCTCAAAAAGTAATTCCTCATCAAAGATTTTTCGTTTAGCAACCGCTTCTTCAAATTTGCAACAACCTTTCAATTTCTTAAACTTGAAGTGGTTTCTAATCTCCTCAACTGTGAAAGGAACTAGCTTTCCTCTAATCGGAACACAACCTTTACTATCTCGGCTAAAGAGGCCTAAATAGAATTCCAAAACTAACTCATGACATAATTCAGAATGTCTTACCATGAAAGTAGACCAACCCAATTTCCCACCAAGCTCTAAGAATCTCGTGTATTCTCCTGTACCAACTTCTTCCTTGAATACTTTCTCATAGGCAAAAGGTAGCTCTTTTAATTGTTTTTCTGCAGAAATCTTCAGGGCCCTTGAAGTTTCTTCTTTATCTTTGGGTGTAAGACTTTGTGGAGGTTGTGTTTTCTCCTTTGCATAATAGTAAAGCTTTTTACCATTACGATCAAAGAAAGGTATTCCACTCTTCTCAACTTTATCTTTACCCTTTGATTTAGAACTAGAATCTTTGTCAATTGATTTCTTCTTGATTAAATCCAATCCTTTGTTACTCTTCACCTCCCTCTTGTTAGCTAAAATTGTTGTTCTATTAGTCATCTTCAATTAACCCCTAACTCAAAGCTTTAGCAACCCTTGAAATTTGAACTTGTGAATTATTGATTGAACAAGCTTGATTTGGCCTAGGATAGGTGAATTGATGATGAATTTCTATGTGGGTGAGGTGGATTTGTAATGGGTTGGCTTGGATTTAAGAAATTTTAGGATGAATTTTGAAAATTTGGCTCTTTGATTCTTCAATTTGAATGGATTTGGTGAAGATTAGGTGTTTGATTCTCTCTTGTAATGATGTGGAGAGAAGATTTGATATGTTTTTCTTGATGATTGGGTAGTGTTTTGATGATTGGGGAAGGTTTTGATGAGCTTCAATGGAGTTAGGAGAGTTTTGGAGAAGAGAAATAGGCTTTAGGTTTATAAAATTCGGAATAATGGCTTAATACCTCCTTTATACACTCAAATCCCGTTCTTTTCTCTCTCTGGCGGCGCGTGCGGACCATGGGTGTACCGCGGGGTACACCGCGGCATCTGATGCTCGAAAATTTTGACCTTCTGGATGATACACGTGGTAGGACCCCGTAGCACGCGTTTTTGGCTCGCGGACCATGGGTACACCGCGAGGGTACTCCGCGGCTTCTTCGTCAAAATACCCGTGGATCTACCTCGTGGCACGCGTTTTTGACCTGCGGACCAGGGCACGGTGCATGGGGGTAGTCCGCGGGGCCTTTTTTTCTCGGTTCTGGATTAAACCTGCGGTGCAACCCGTGGTACGGGTTTTTACTCTGCGGACCATACCTACGGACTAGGGGTAGTCCGCGCAGGGCTTTTCTTTGCTCCGAAAAATTTTGCTCGCATCCCTAACTCGATTTCTCCAATTCCTACACACCAAAAACACTAATACCTTTCTCAAATATGCATTATCAAATAAACATAAATTAAAGACATAAAAACTAACAAACTACGGGTTGTCTCCTATACAACACTTTTGTTTAACGTCTTTCAAAGTTAGACGTGTTACCTCTGTCAAGATTTGCGAATATAGCCTCCCCAACAACGAGTAAGGCTATGAATGTCAACTAATCTGCGCTTGACCCCAGTTTTGGGGCGAAATTCTATCACCTTGCCTAAAACAACCTTAGTGAATTGATTGAATGGTCCCATCCACGAGTCTTTGAAACTTCGTGGCCTATTCTCGCGTTTTGGAGCTTTCCATAAAACTTCATGGCCAACCCCAAACTCAATGTTTGGCTCAGTATCCACAGGCTTTAAGTGGATCTTTTCAGGTGTGACTTTGTGATGTGAAAGGCTGTGAATGACAGGAACGGTGGGATCTAACTTCCTCGGTTTCTTAACCAAGACATAGAAGGTCTCGGACACATTCTTTGCATGAAGGGTGATGGTCCCTTCTTGGAAGTTGATGACACTTTGACTTGTGGCCATGAAGGGCCGTCCAAGTATGATTGGAACCTGCTTATCTGCATCAAACTCAAGAATAACAAAGTCAGTAGGGATTGCGATATTACATGCACGGACTAAGACGTCCTCCACTGTTCCCCATGTCCTTTTAACTGAGTTGTCAGCGAACTGCAACTTCACTGGAGTTTTCTCTGATTTCTGAAGTCCAAGTCTCTCGAACACGGACTTAGGTATAAGATTCACACTAGAACCCACATCGTACATAGCTTTCACCTTGAGCATACCGTGTAATTGAATAGGAAGGTTGAAACTTCCCGGATCTTTAAGCTTTGTTGGTAACTCTCTTTCACTTCTTCTCGAAACCCTCAGGTTCCCTCTTGGGATCTCTACACTCGCCTCTTTCTCAGGAATAACTTGTGTAAACACTTGTTGCGGTGTAAGTCCTCTCTTCGCAATCTCAAGCATTTAGGCGTTGATATTTTCGGGCTGGTACACCTCTACAAATGTCTTGAGCACAGTGTCATCTTTAGGATTTTTATCAGGACTGTTTGATGACACTGGTTGAACAATAGGTGGCGATTCCGCCTTCTTTTCTCCTTCCTCTTCTGGCACAGCAGGTGCAACTTCGTCTTCAACTGTTGGTTCCTCCTTGGAGGCTTCTTTTTCTCTATTTAGCTCAACTTGATAATCCATAACCGATCGAATCTCCTCTTGCATCCTCCTCAAAAGTTGTATAAATTCGGCTTTCTCTTCTGAATCGTCCTCCACATAAACCTCTGAACAGTCAGATTCCACGGGGCTAAACTTGGTTGGTTCTTCTTCGGTACTCGGAATTTCCACGGAACTAACGGCAGCATGAGGTACTTCCTCTTTTTTTTCTTCAATTTCAAGGAAAATGGCCTTGCAAGCTTCGAACCCAACATTGTTTTCACCTCCTTCGATTGCCTTTACTTCCTTTTGTTCTATTAAATTTGTTAAAACTTTGTTTAACTGTTCTACTTGAGTACCTAACATATGAAGTATGGCATCATGTCCTCGGACCTTCTCGTCCTGAGCGTTCATAGTCGTGGTCAAACGGTCCAGAGATTGTGCTATCTGTTGATTATCCATAGATCCTTCTTGAGGATACTGAGGTAAAGCTTTCTGCTCTAATGAATCGGTATAGGTATCTTGAACAGGTTGTTGAGGGGGAGCAGGTCTATTCTGATATTGGTTTTGGTACTGACCTCTCGGGTGGAAAGAGTTGTCTGGGGTCGCGGTTGATAATGACCAGGATTAGCGACCCCTTGTGGATTTGAATACTGCATACCAGGATGATTTCGGTTACCCCATTGATAACCTCCGCGATTGGATATAAAGTAGACAGATTGTGGATTTGATTCGCACTCTTCCCATGTATGATTGTTAACCCCACATTGTTGACAACCTTGTGCTTCTTGTACTACGTTTGCAGCGGCTAAATTCTTTTGCATCTCTATTTTCAGCTCCTTGATTTGATTTTCTAACACGGATATTTGAGCTGAGTTCGAAGTCTCTGCATCCAGACGAAGCGTTCCTCGGGTCTTTGCAATAGGAGCTCGCGTTGAGGGCCAACTCCTTTCTTGTTCCATAATATTCTCTAATACCTCGGAAGCTTCATTGTGATTCATGGACACAAAATTACCCTTTCCAATTTTATCCACCTTCTCTCTACCTTTATCATTAAGTCCTTCATAAAATATAGCAAGTTGTAGAGCAGGTGTATAACCATGGAGCGGACATCTAGCTAATTTTTGTTGAAACCTTGTCCATGCTTCCCCCACTGTTTCTCCATCCTCTTGGCAAAATCTTGCAAGCTCGGTTTGATCTTTAAGTCTCATGCTCTTCGGATAAAAACGGTTAAAGAACGCGGCTTGAAGTTCTCTCCAAGAGTGAATGGTTCCATGTGGTTGTCTCTCTAGCCAATCGCTTGCTCTACCGGTCAAGAAGAACGAAAACATATGACAATACAGTTGCTCGCGTGTAATGCCAGGAGTAATGTAGGCATCACAAATCTGCATGTACTTCTGAATCGATCTTACCGGATCTTGAATTGCTGTACCAGTGTAGAGTCCAAAACTTTGAAATTGACTAAGCATACCCGGATCGGGTCTAAATTTGATATTTGGGATCTATGGAGGACGGTAACCGATTGGTTGAACATGAAACGGCACATGAAGAACAGGGAGATCTTGCTGTGCTTGATTCTGTTGATTATTTACGTTATTCTGCCCATTACCTCCTCCTACTGGTAGTTGTCCTTGTTGTTGTACACCAGGTGGATCCTGTTGTTGAATCCCAGGTGGATCTCGCTGAGGACCAAGTGGTGGATTTAGTTGGGCTGCCATTGCTCTTCATATGGCTCTTTCCTCACGAACTCGTTTGTTGTAAGGCCTGAAGCTCTTCTCAAGCTCCGATAACGGAGGCCAAGAATTAAACACTGTGAAACCTGAAAAAGACTAAAGCAAGCCACAAGCTTAAATCTGGAAAAATAAAAACAAAAAACTGAAAAATAAAACTAATTAAAAACTACTACTCGAAATAGATAACCCACACGCTAACGAGACACAAGTCCCCGGCAGCGGCGCCAAAAACTTGGTGTCGCCTAGGGTGTGATAAAAATAAGATAAAATTAAGCCAAGAAACTATGCACTCTCACCCTAGACAGACATAGTACAACAAGTATTACAGGACATATGCAAGTTTTAGTTAGTAAGTTGAGTTCGTTCTCAGGGACTTAAGTGTGTTATACGCGTGAGTAGGAATAACGAGTAAAAGTAAATAATTAGAAGACAAAAAATAAAGAGATATGAATTTCGAAATTAATTAACTAAAACTAGGAAAATAAAGACAATAAAATAAAAGATAAGAAATATGAGATGAGAGATATAGCTTAGGTTTTGCTAGTATGCACTAATCCTTCTAATTCTATCTATAAATCTAGTTAATAAGGGAGAATATTAGCTCTTGGTATACTTAGTCATGATTCTAAATTCACATACCTTAGACCTTGAGAGTGACTAAGGGGGCAACGGCACAACCAAGACGTGGTTTAGAATAGGGTTATCAAACGCTACTAAGGCCCTAAGCAATCGCAACAACCATTGGTGATATGGTGATTAAAACAAACCCTAATGACTATCTAGTTAGAATCATGTTTTGTCTGAACTAATATCGACACTAGACATTATGTGGTGGTTCAATAGTTAAACACCCTGTCAAGGAGACCATCAAACTACTATTAAAACAATCCTAAAGTGATCAGTTCTAGGAAAGACAACAATCAAAACACATAAACAAATATAAAGTAAGTAGCTAATATAAGATTAAAACATATAATTCCCAAAGAAACTTAGATGGAAGAATTAGAATTCATGGTTTATACATTATGCAAAACCCAAGCTATGGGAGGTTTAGTTCATACCTAGAGGAAATAAACTAAAAGAAATTACAAAAGACATCATCTTGCTCTCTACAATGACTAAGAATTAATTATAAGGTTTTGAACTAAGCAAGGATGATTTTACAAGTGATATAAGGGTGTATTTATAGGTCTGTAGAAGACCTAATTCATTTTCTTGAGGAAGAGATAAAGTATTGGACTTCTAGCCCAACTCAAATTCGTACGGAAATAAAGATAAACACTGCTGGACCGTTTTGAGCATATCTTCTTCGTTATTGGTCAGTTTGAGCTCCATAATATACCAAAAGAATCGTAACAGAATTATCTTTGTCCCTATGAAAGGAAATTACCAAAATCGGCCTATTTCTTAGGTAAATAACCACTTCTTTAGGTGTGTACTGCAGAATTCAGATTTAGGCAGCTTTTCCTTTTCCATCTTTTTAGCTTTTGTTTCCTTATCTCCAATTACCATGCTAATCTCTTTCCATAAGTTGTAGTCTTTGACTTGGACTCTAATTAATCTCCATAATTATCTTTAAAGCTTCACACTAAAATAAACAATTAAACCCAATATGCTCTAAAAATAATAATTCAACAAATCAAGACTCAAAATAGGAAAGCGCACTAAATTAAGCTAAGATCGACCTATAAACTAATAAATACACCTAAATGATGTCTTTGAAGTATATTTAATTATCACAAATTAGGAGACATCAAAGAACCACTCACAATAAGATTTTCTTTATCTACATACCAAGGAGTACCAGTTCCATGTATAGAAAATAATATCTCATCGGGAAACTCCTCTTTGACCAACTCTGGTCCACTATTAACCTCAGAACCTTCAAAACACGACAAATAATATACTACCTGATTCTCACTTCCCTTTCAATCTTGAATTTTTAAGTTAAAACTCTTGTAACAACAATACCCATCTAATCAAACACGATTTCACATCTTTCTTCTCCATAAGGTATTTGATCGCGGAATGCTCTGTATATACATCAATTTTCTCCCCAAGAAGATAGGAACCAAAATTTTCAAATACATACAAAACAGCTAACAGTTCCTTCTCAGTTACGGTTTAATTAATCTGGGCACTTTTAAAGATCTTACTCGCATAGTAAATGGAATGAAATACCTTCTCTTTTCTCTGACTCAAAACAACACCGATAGCAAGATCACTAGCATCACACATTGCTTCAAACTAAATATTTAAATTAGGAGGTATTATAGTCGATGCAAATATGAGCTTTTCTCTGATCTCTAAGAATACCGTCATGCAAGCTTTATCAAAAAGGAATATTTGGTGTCCTTATCAACTAAGTTACACGACGGCTTAACGATCTTCGAAAAATCATTCATAAAACTACAGTAGAACCTGCATAACCCAAAAAGCTTCTCACCCTTCTAACAAAAAAAGGTTGTGGAAGAATCTTTATTACCTGAATCTTTGCACGATCAACCTCTAAGCCCGCAGTTGAAACCTCATGCCCAACACTATTCCCTCACAAACCATGATGTAACATTTCTCCCAATTCATAACCAAGTCATTTTCCTTGCATCTAATAAACACATTTTCTAGATTCTGGCATTCTGCAAACAATCATCAAAGTTATCACAAAAACAGAAAGGTCATCCATAAATACCTCAAGGAATCGATCTATCATGTCCCCGAGAATTTCCATCATGCATCTCTGGAAAGTAAAAGGAGCGATACATAACCCGAATGTCATCCTTCGAAAGGCAAAGGTACCAAAAGGACATGTAAAAGTCATTTTGTATTGATCTGAAGGGTCTACGCATATAAGTTTATAACTTGAGTACCCATCAAGAAAGAAATAGTACTCACTTCCAGCTAGCTTATCCAACATCTGATTTATCAATGGAAGAGGAAAATTATCTTTTTTGTGGCCCTATTTAACTTACGATAATCCATACACACTCTCCAACCAACTACAGTTTTCGAGGGCATTGCTTCATTCTAATAATTCAAGATTGTAGTGATATCACCCTTCTTTGGTATGCATTGGACCTGACTCACCCACTCGCTACTAGATATGGAAAGATGATTCCCGCATCTAGTAATTTGATTACTTCATTCGTACCACCTCCTTCATTACTAGCATCAGCCTCATTTGTCCTTCAACTTAGCGTGCACTTTCATCTTCCTGAATAATTTTATGTTGACAAATGGTAGGATTGATACCATTGATATTTGAAATTGTCCATCCAATTGCCTCTTTATTAGCTCATAGTACATGCAACAATTTATCATCTCGAGGACACATTGACGTAGTTGAAACAATAACATGTAAAGTGGTGTTAGTACCTAAATAAGTATACCTCAAGTGTGACGAAAGCTGCTTCTCTTCTAATTGCGGAGGCGACTCAATAGATGGTGTCTTTTGAGGTTCCATCTCCCCCGATTCTTTAATTGGTTCATAGGCTAGACGCCTATACTTTGGATTTTCAGAGTTTAGAGTTGCCAATTTTTCAGCATGCTCTTCCATCATCGCCGGTAAATGAAGTGTTAGGGAAACCTGCAAGATATCATCAAAATTCATATCATTAAATACCTCGTGCGTGGCTTGGTCAATTGAATCCCCCCGGAAGCTACCTCCTCGTCTTGAATATACATGATTAATTCACTATTCTATACATCAATAAGAGTACGTCCCGTGGCTAGGACTTGTCTTCCCAAAATAATGGGGACATTCATATCAGCGTCTTAATCAAGTATAACAAAATAAAGAGGAAAAATTAAAGTACCCGCCTTGACGAGGACATTTTCCACTCTTCCATTTGGATGTGCGAGGGGATCTATCAGGCATTTGACAATCCATAGAGGTCGGTCTTGCGTTTCTGATGCTTCCCCATTCGTCATGAATTAATATTAGTTGGAGACATCATATTTAGTGTTTTAGAAGTCTAAATACTCGATTTTCACATGATATAGTGCACTTTCATATTTCTTGTCTTGATTTAATGAATTATTATTTTTAGAGCATATTGGGTTTAATTATTTATTTAGTGTGAAGTTTTAAAGATATATATGGATATTAATTAGATGCCTAGTCAATTCTAAGAGATAAAGGAAAAAATATATACATGGAAATTGGAGAAAAAAATGAAAAGATAGGATATGGAAAGATAAAGTTGTCAAATAAATCTGAATTCTAACACCTACAACCACAAAAGGGGTTATATCTCAAGATTGGCTAAGAATTTGGAAGAACGGTCTAAATTAAAGTTAAAGAGCTTTCCAAGGCGATCAGTTTTGACTATTGGAACGCATCAAACGGATAAGTATTGAAACAGTTATGACCAAAATAAAACGTGGCTGATTGTTACGTTTTCTATATTTTAGTATTACGAATTTGAGTTGGGCTAGGAGTCCATTACTTGTCTTCTACTCCAAGAAAACGAATTAGGTCTTCTAAACACCTATAAATACACCCTTATATCACTTGTAAATCATCCTTACCTCCCATTAATTAGTCCTTAGGTTTATTATCATTAGAGTTATTGTAGAAAGCAAGATGAAGTCTTTTATTCAATCTTTTAGTTTATTTCCTTCAGGTATGAACTAATTTTGCCATAGCTTGGGTTTTTCATTATGTATAATTTATGAATTCTATTTTCTTTCTATCTAAGTTTCTTTGGAAATTATATATTTTAATCTGACATTAGTTGCTTACCCATATATTTGTTTATGTGTTTTGAATTATTACACGTCCTAAACCTGGTCGCTTTAGGCTTTCTTAATAGTAGTTAGATGGTCACCCGGAAGGGGTGTCTAATTATTGAAATACCACATAATGTCTTGTGTCCGATGTTTATTTTAACCACTATCACCATGTTTGGAATTGAATTGCTTAGGGCCTTGGTAGCGCTTGATAACCCTAAGTTTAGGCTACCTCGTGGTTGTGCCATAGCCCCCTAGTCGCTGTCAAGGTCTAGGGTATGGGAATTTAGAATCCTGAGTAAGTATTTAAGAGCTAATTAACTCCCTTATTAACTAGAATTTGATAGAAAGAATTAGAAGGATTAATGCATACTAGCAAAACCTAAGTTATATCTCTTACCTCATATTCTTCATATTTTTTTTATTTGTCTTTACGTTTATTTAGTTTAATTTATCATCTCTCAATCAATCATCTTTATTTGCTGTCTTTTAATTAATTACTCACTACTCTGAATTATTGCTCATTCGTATAACACAATAAATCCCTGAGAACGAATCTTCTTATCATTAAAACTAGCATACGTCATGTAATACTCGCAGTACCATGCTTATCTAGGGTGAATTGTGCATCGTTTATCTATCTTTTATTGTATTATTTTATCACACCCTAGGCAACACCAGTTTCCTATCTTCAACTTCTCAAAAATCGATCCAGACATGAGATTAATACTCGCACCCAGATCACACAGAGCTCTTCCTTTCCACTCCTCACCTATAGAAATGGGAATCTTAAAACTCCCAGGATCAAGTAACTTAGGTGGAAACTTACCCTGGCATATTGCACTACATTCTTCTAGCAAACCTATCATTTCATTCTCAAGATATGGGAGTTTGTTGGTGATAACTCTTTTCAAGAATTTCACATATTTTGGTACTTCTCTAATATAATCTAAGAATGGAATATTAATGTTAAGCTTACTCACAACATTCACAAAATCTCTGATATTCAGCCATATTTCCCTTCTTCTGAACTTTTGAGGGGAAAGGTGGAGGGGGGCGATTCTCTTCCACTACAACATCTTTCTTCTTTGCCTTTTTTCGAAATCTTCTCAACTTCCTCCTTAACTACTTCTGGTTCACCTTCTCTATGCACAACATCTTTTATGTTTTTTGTTTTCATAGTTGTTTCTTTTCATTTCATAACGGCAAAAGGTGGTGGTGTTAGCTTCTTACCACGTCTGAGCGATATAGCGTTACAATCTTCTCTCTGCTTCATATTCTCAGTGTCACTTGGGAGATTCCCTTGTGGATGTTGATTTAGCTATTTTTCCATCTAAGCTACTTGACTCTCTAACCTTTTAAACGCTAAGGAAGAAGATTGTTGCCCTTGTTGCGTTTTATGTGTAAGAGCGATCAGTGTCTGTAAAGATTGTTGAACATCTAACGCACCTTCTTGAGGTTGAGCAGGTAGAGATTTCTTATTCATAGTATCGGTATAGTTATCTTGGGGAGGTTGTCTCTGGGCTTATTTTTCTTAATTTTGTCCCCTTGGTAATTATTATGTGGACTTTGTTGATAGTTATTTCCTTGGGGTCGTGGTTGATATGCATAAGTAGGATATGCTACCCCGTTTGGATTCAAATATTGGAAACACGGATGGTATCTATTTGGATGATAACCTTTACCACCTGAGTTATAGTTCCCACAGTTGGAACAGACATAACGGACTCAGGGTTTCTTTTACAATTCTCCCAATCACGATCCTGTACACCACAATTCGATATACATAAATTTCTTGTGCAACATTCACATCAGCTCTTCTACCTGAAAAACATTCTTTAACAGCTAAAGTGAGCTGTTTCAGTTGTTTCTCAAGTGTGTTATTCAATTTATTCTCTAACAAAGAGAATTTCTTATCATTTCAAACACTACTATCTCTATGACTTGTACCTCAGATAGGTGCTCTTATGGTACTCCAACCCATTTTATTCTTCACTGTTATATTCAACATTATTTTAGCATAAGTTGTAGTACCTATAGAATCCTCCACCACATAGTAAGTCTAGATCTTTTCTTGAACATCCCTCAAGGCCCTTATAAAATATAGACATCTGGTGTTCTTCTGAAAGACCACGATATAGAACTCTTCTTAAACATATTTAAAATCTTGTCCAACAAGTACCTATAGACTCACCGTGATCTTTTTCGAATGACGTCAACTCGATTTATCCGTTCAATCGTATATTCCTTAGGTAGTAAAAGTCAAAGAACGATGTTTGTAGCTCAACCTAATTATTGATCAGAGATAGTTGTTGTTGATCATTCAAATCACTCAATGTGTCTATGACGGAAAATCTGAAAGTTGCAAAGTACATATGTTCCCTTGTTACACCTTGCGTGACATACGCATCACATATTTGCATGAACTTCTTTACTGCACGAATTGGGTCTTCTCTAGCCACTCCTCGAAATTTTATGAAGGCTCGGAATTGGTTTAGCATATACCCAAATCAGGTCTAAATCTTCCAACATTGATATCTGGAGGGCCAACACCAGTAGCAGGAGCGCGATATGGAACTTGTTCAGGACCATGCACGAACCAAGGATAGTATCCCAATTGAAGTTGAGCGTGTCCTCCAATTGGAGGGGAAATTATTAGATTTTGATTGTTTTGGAGTTGAGGATCAGAGGTTACGAATCATTGGGTTTCCATCTTTATCCAATTCCACCTGAGAATCATTAACACTGTTGTTGTTTAATGCAATCATTTCTTTCTCTAGCTTGCGTAGCTCCCTTTGACGTTTATTATTAGCTTTTATTATGCCCTCGGGGTCCGAGTACATACACCAAAAACCTAAGGACCGGAAAAAGACAAAAACACAAGCCAAGCGTAAAACGGAAATATAAACAATTAAACTACGTAGGGATTAAAAAAATTGGTGGTTCTTGGGGTGTGATAAAATTAACGATAAATAAAATTATCTACTGACCACAAGTGTCCTGGTCGTTCCAAGTAATAATCAGATAAAGGAATTTTGTTCTTAGGGATTGAACTGGTATAACTCAAGTTTTAATAAGTAAGTAGAAATAATTGCAAAACCGAAAAATAAATGTTAAATATTTTTGTTTGGTTTTGAAGATTAAACTATGAGACGCAATTAAATAAATTACAAAAGATTAAGAGAAAGTAAATGAATTCAAGCAAAGAGATGTAGACGCGGGGATGAGAGGTGTACTTGAGTCTCGCAAGGGATTTACCTAAACTCATACAACTAACGTCTCCATGTAAGGGCTAATCTTGTATTTGTGTACTAGTCGGAACTCTAATATCTCCTAACCCATTGTCAGTCATTGACGGACGCCACATGTCTATTACCGATGTCTGTAGTTAAAACCCCAAGGCGGGTGATCACTCGCCACTCAGTGAATAGCCAAATTACTCAAACCTATCTCTAATTAACCAGAATAAAAATAGTAAACAAGCATACGATAATAATCAATACAAAATTTCCAACTTAAATTAAATTATATAATCCCAAATTCGGAAAAACATTAATTGAATAAACTAGGGCTTAACCCATAAATGTGATTCTCAAGTACTAATGAATTTAACCCTTGTTCAAAGTAAAAATTACAAAAAATAGAAGCATTCACGTTTTCAATTACAGAAAAGAGATAAAAACCTAAGTAAGGTGTTGTGTTGAACGGTTGTTGAAGAAGAAATACTTCTCAAGTTCTTTCCCTTGCCTTCTGCCTTTTAACTCTCTTTTGAAGTTTAGAAATAATGAATCTTACGAAAAAATGAGTTCTAAAAGGCAATTTATACTACACTAATTGGGTTGGCTATTTTAGATAATATTCAGTCAAATGATAAAAACCCAAGTACAAATAGTAAATCACGTAACTGTTATACATCCTCTAGTAAAACAGCCATAACTTTTGCTTCTCACATCCAAATCACCTAATTTCAGTCCTCAATTCGCGCTAATTCAGAGGCACAACTTTCTCCTTTGAATCTCATACTGTCAACTTGCTTCTCTGGATGATTTCTAAGAGTAATATGAATTAAAGACTATGCAATGACATGTTTACAATGATAAGAGGATGTATTTATAGGTGTTTTCTAACTCTAGGTCAAAATATTGGAGTTGAAGGCATGTAATTGGAGTTCGAGTTCAATTTAAATTAGTCTCCTAAAATATAGGACGGGATAAACACTGATTACTGTTTTGATCATATATTTTTCGTTATAGGACCAAATTTTACGTTTTTTATATCAAAACGACCGCAGCAAAAATATCTATTTAAACATGTAAAGAATTTTCCAAATTGTATCCTATTTGTAGTTATTTTCACTTTAGCTGACGTCGCTTTAGATTTGAAAACTTTATTTGGTAGCTTTTCCTTTCCTATTTCAACTTTATTTCCTTTTATCTCCAGATTTCTCCTAAATATTTTTTCCTTAACTCCTTGGAATTTATTTGTAATCTAATTATATTCCATAAACCTTAAGAACTTCACTTTAACACACAAATTATACCAAATATTCTCTAAAAAGTAATAAATCATTAAATCAAGACAAGAATTAAGAAATTATCTAATAACGGGGAAAATCCTGTTAAAAAGGAACAAAATACACCTAAAATGATGTCTCAAACCTACATTAATATATCACTAATATGGAGAAATCTATATCCCCAACTGAAAGTTTTATCGTCCCGATACAATGAAGAAAAAAATAGGAAAGTCTCTGAATATACATGTAAGTCAATTAAGCAGAATGGGAAGAAGATAGCTGAATATAGATGATAAACTCAAAGCAACTACTCAAGAAATTTCATGTAATGATATTCACAAACTAAATTACTTGTACACTTGTCATACAAATTTTCAACATGTTTCAACTTCAAGATCGGATTAGCTTTTCAATGTATGAAGGAGAGGTTTTTCACTTAATTTAGCATGGAGACTATAAATTGTTCATTAAGCGTAACTAGTATCCAAATATCCATCTAACTACTCTCTACCAGTTCAATTATTAATAGTTCACGTATCAAAGAATAACAAGGTCTTTAAGGCTGTTATGTTGGCTTATGGACAGTATGATCGTATATTTCGGTAATTTTGAGTGAGCTTTTGTCTCTCTCCTCACAAGCCATCAAAGAATCACCATAGAGCTTGAGTTACTCTTATAAGATGTTCTCACTTAATCCAATGATTTGATGCACTATTTAGCATCTTCAATAACCCAATATGAAGCTTAAAGATGATCACATAAAAATTCCATTTTGGCGTTCGAGATCCTATATTCTTTTCATATCAATTTTTTTCTTGTAATATAGATATGACTCTCTTTTTGATGTAAGATTTCAAGCTACTTTTTCACATATTTCCATTTACTTTTACCCAGGAAAAAGGTTATAATATAAAACAGTGAATCATTAATAATTAGAGCACGATACTTAAGCTCAAAAACCAACCAAATTATATTTCCCATAATGGTGAACCCACCACCCCAAACTCAAGCTTTAAAATGACCATCTATGAATCTCGATTCAAGTGCGGGTAATATGGAAAAGTCCTACAATCTAAAGGCTATAGCTTATAACCTGCCTAAATAAAAAGGCTTTAGAAAGGTTAGAAGGGGCTGAGAAAGATATAAATATAATAAATGGATAGAAAGCTAAAAGGAAAAAAGGAGCTTATCAAAGAATCGCCATAATCAATTTTTATACTATGTAATTTCGTTACTTTCTCACCTTTAGCATGTTCATTAAATGGGTTTATCAACTAGCTCGGATCTCATCTGCTACAAACCCCTCATGGAGTCCTAAGATCAAACAGACTTCTACCGCATTGCTCACTAATATTTTTATTACTATCAATGTGTGTTTCATATTCATACTCAAAGCATATAAAATAATCAACTCATAAACATAGCATCATTAACTTACTAAGCTTATGCTTTCGAGCTATTGAACACATTCTACATTTAACCCCATGTATAAAAAAAGTTCTTCCTAAAAATAGTAAATCACATAAAAATAGAGATGAGAGACAACGAATCCCCACACCCCCAACTCATAAATTAATCGTGTCCCCACTTCTCGGAAAGACTCAATAAAGAAATTACAAATAAGTAAGTACTGCAGATACGGAAACGGTAAGGAAGAAAGAGAACATACTCTTGAGGATATTGCTTCGCTTTATCAACAACCAAGATAGTATGTGGTAGATCATTCGTGATATCGTGCTTTAATTGCTCAAGGAGTTTCATGATGTGCACTTTATTATCTTTGATTTGTGCCACATCATCCGTCTAAAAGGTTTTATTTGCTTCAACTTTATTTAATCGGTCATCTACCCTTTCTCTCCAAATAAGGTCCTCTTCTTTTGTTCTCTTTCACGAGATATGTCTTCATGTGGAGGCTTCTTAATTCATGCTCCTCTTAGGATTGTTGATGTCTCCCTATTTGTGATTATTTAATAAAATCATGAGACATCATTATAGTTGTAATTGATTAATTAGTTTGGGATTTTTCCCCTTTATTAGATATATTCTTATTTCATGTCTTGATTTGAAATATTATTACTTTTAGAGGGTATTTGGTTTAATTTGTGTGTTAATATAAAGATCTTAAGGTTATAGAAATAAATTAGATTCCAAACAAATTCTATGGAGATAAGGAAAGAAGATCCAGGAGAAATTAGGAGATAAAAGGAAACAAAGTCAAAATAGGAAAATAAAAGCTTTAAAATAAATCTTAATTTCTGCAGCTATGTCCACAAAAGTGCAGATAACTCCAAATTAGCTGCGATTTTGGAGGGGCCTTTAAAAATTTAGATAGATCTTTCTTCTGCGACTCTTTTGATATCTTGTAGACGAAATTCGGTCTAGTAACAAAGGAGATATGGCAAAACAAGACAGCAGTAAATATCCTTATCTTTATTACAAATTTAAGTTGGACTTGGACTCTAATTACTTGTCTTCTACTCCAAGATTTAAGCCTATGGTTACAAAACACTTATAAATACACCCTCTTATCATTGTAAACATGTCCTTACTCAAGATTTAATTATTATTAGTCTTAATAGTCATCCATAGAAGCAAGAAGACATGTAGAGAGGAAGACAAGAAGTTGAAAAGTCACAAACTCATCTTCTCCATCATCTCCATCTATCATTAGGGTAATTTGTATTAAATTCTTTAGCTTAACTTAGATTCTAATTACTTTTATCCATAGTTTATCTCTATGTCTTTAGATATGAACTAAGTTTCCCATAGCTTGGGTTTGCATATGTATAACCTTTGATTTCTAATTCTCATTTGTTTTCACGTTAATTGGGAAAACCCTTTTTAAATCGTTTCTAGTTACTTAAATTATATAATCATTTTATTTTCTTTGATGTAATTAGTGTAGTTCTTGTTGTTGCAAACGTATAGACTACCCCATTAATAGCAGTTGGATGGTCTCCTGGAAGGGGTGTCAAATTTTGAAACACCACATAAACGTCTAGTGTGCGGTAGTGATCCTGATGGGCTTGCCTTACTAGATAGTCACTAGGGTCTGAGATTAACCACCAATCATTGCGCAAGGGCTCCTTCTCCAAGTCCCCTACTAATTTTTAGGTTTCCACCTAATCCACCCGGAAGCGGGTTAGAAGAATCCTGACTATTTATCAAAGAGCTTTCATCACCCTTATTGCTAGATTTAGAATTAGAAGGATAAGTGCATACTAGCAACCATAAGTTATAGTTCTCATCTCCATTCTTTTAGTATATATTAATTTGCATTACTATCATCTATATCTGAAAACAAAATAAATATTAAACTTTCTCCTATATTTCTTTTTATATACAGGTAGATCTAGCAAATTAAATCCATACGAACGAACATTACTTACTAACTAAACTTGCAAACGATATGTAATACTTGCAGTGAGTTTCTCGTGGTTTTCAAGGGTGTGTCAATTTTTATTAGTTTTACTTGTTTGTTTATTTATCAAACCTTTTCCCCCACCAAGTTTTGGTGCCATTGCCGGGAATTTATATTTAAGTTAGTTTATTTATGTTTATTTAATGTAGAAGGTTTTATTTGTTTTCAGTTTTGCACGTTTTCTTTTTAGACTCTTCTCAGGTTTCTTAGGTATGGAGAACTATTACGCAACAAGAAATACATATATTCATGGGCCCGAAGTCAACATTTCTATCAAGAAGGTTTGAGCTATCAAGTTCTAGCTCCACCACATCCCACGCATAATCCGTGAGAAGACTCCATCAATAAGGTCTCACTAAACCTAGAAAATTTCATGAGATAATCGACGTAACACGTTGATTTTTAACAGACGTTAAACAAAAGTGCTCTCTGGGTTTCATCCCACTGTATTTTATGTTATTTTTTGTTTAGATTAGTTAGTTTATGTGTTTCTAAGTGTATATTGTAGTAATGAGGAGTGTATGAATCTTTTAGATGCGTATATATGTAAAAAATTTGGAGTTAAAAAGTGTTGGACAGAACAATTTCGCGGTACACCGTAAGTATCCGCGGTGCATCGCACTTATCAGTGGTACATATTTGCCATAATTTCAAACATGCATAACTTTGCACTCTGGTATCGAAATTCACTTTTATTCGAGTCTAAACCGTATATTTTTTCGAGATCTATCCAATGGAGTAGACAACACATGACTTGGACATAAAATGAATCGTTATCTAGCCGTGTGGTGGGTCCTGGGGTGTTATAAAATTAATACGATAAATAAAGGAACCACAATACCGCAAGTGCACGATTGTCCAAGTAATATCCGATAAATCGGGTTTCGTTCTCAGGGACGGATTAGGTTTAACTCGAGTATTAATCAAGTAGTAAGAATAATTGTTTAACAGAAAAATAGAATAAAAGATTTTTGTTTGGTTTTCTAAATTAAAATGATGCAATAAAATAAAGACTAAAAGTAAATAACTGAAAATAAATAAAATTGTAAAAGGATTAACTTCATAGATGAGAGATACTTGAGTCTCGCAAGGAATGCACCTAATTAACGTAACCAATGCTTGTTTAAGGGTAGAATTGGTATTATAATATTAGTCGGGACTCTAATGTCTCCTAGCCCATGTCGGGTGGACCTAGGAGCTATCCTAAAGCACTATAAACCCCTATATGGGCGAATATGCCTCTCGGATGATATGAATTTACCTCTTGGCTATGTAATTAGTTAAGCCTTTCAGTCAATAACGGACATTACACGGGTATTACCTAAGTCTGTATTCAAACACCCCTGTCAGATGATCAGTTTTGCCACTAAAGTGAATAGCCCAAATACTAAAAGCTATTTCTAGTTTTTCCTAGAATAAATAGTAATGAAAACAAAGTAATATCAAATATACAAAACTCAATTCAATTTAAATCCTAATAATCCCAAATTCAAAACATAGAATAAATTAATTAGGGTTCATCCCTTTATTGCGATTCTCAAGTATATGAAAATTTAGCTCATAGTAAAATTAAAATATTGAAATTAAATAAGAAGAAGTCATAATTCAATTACAGAAAAGAAAATAGATAACCTAAAGGTTGGGTTGGTTGTTGTTGGAAGAACAGAATTCCTCCAACCCTAGCTTATCCTCTACCTTCTTGCTCTGAATTGAAAATATTAAGCCTCTGATATAATTATCTGAAGTATGTGTAAAAAGGAGGCTAAAGGGCCTATTTATACTTGTAAAAACGAATTAGGGCTTAGGTTAAGAGGATTAGGTCAAATTATAAAAAGCCCAAGCCCATCTCTTCTTTTAAATCCCCGTAACTGTTTTGTAGCCTTTAGTAAAATAGCGGTAACTTTTGCATCTCAATTCCAAATGGGCTATTTCAACTTTTAGAATCTTCCTAACTCAATAGGCTATCAAACCATGTGTCACGGCCTAACAGCCTTTCAGATCTGCAATTTCTTTAATTAAGTTCTTGGAAATTCTTTTCTTTCCTTTAGCTCCTCCACTCGATCTAAGAATTTAATTTTCACTTCTCCTCCTTGTAGTGATTTCTTCATGAATTCCTAAACTTACTAATTTTGCACTAAAACAACCAAATTAACACACAAAAGCTCTAAAAATGCAAATAGTCTAATTACACGGGGAGATTGCAATATGACGAAATAAGCATACACGTCTATCAAATAAGTCAAATATTTACCTAAATTGATGTCTCCTAAGGGCTAATATTCAGAACAAATAGGGAGAAATCGAGACCCCAAACATAAACCTTTGTTGTCCCGACAAAGTAGAAATAAAAACAAAGGCCTTTAGGTGAACGCGGCAGGTAGAATCTAGTAAATATTCCCAAGGCACAACTTAAAACAAATCTCATACAGTAAATATACACATACACATGTCATGCAAAATCAAACACAAAATAATATCAATCGAAAATTAATTTCACAATGCTAGAAGGTTACGCTTATTACTTATCTTAAGATGGTGGCTATGGGGTGTTCCTCGATCCTTACTTGCTTTGAACGCTCCACTTAGCATAATCCCTATTAGCTGAATCATAGAATCACTATGTATTTAGGAATCACGAGGTCTTTATGGTTTTAATATAAGCTTAGGGACGGTATGATATGTATGTTTGGTAAATTTGAAGTGAGCTTTTGACTCTCTCCTCACTTACCATCAACAAACTGTCCAAGATCTTGAGTTTACACTTGAATATGTTCTCACTCAACCCATTTGACACGCTAATTTAGCGTCTCTAGATTAACCCAATAAGCACTAAAGAGGTTCACATTAGAATTTCTTCTTTGCCGGTCCAAATATTTATTCTTTTCATATGAAATTTCTCTTTTCTTTTGTATAGTCATGACTCTCCTTTTGATGTTGAGATATCATGGTATTTTCTCATAATTTTTTTCCTTATCCTGACTTTTCATATCTTTTTTTTTTCATTTACTCTTACCCTGGCAAAGGGTTACAATATAATCCATGTGAATCATCATAAAAATATACAACATATCACAATTGATAAGCTCAAAAATCCCAACCCAATGTAAATTCCCATAATAGTGGACCCACCACCCCAAACTCAAGCTCAGGACAGGAAATCTTAGGATCGTGATTCAAGTGCGAGTAATATGGTAATGCCTAATAAACTAAAGGGATATTGGCTTATAATGTGGCCAAAAAAGAAAGGCTTAAAGGCTAAAAATGGGGCTAAGAAGGATATCATTAATTCAGGGATAGAAGGCCAAAAAGGATTTAAATGGCTAACAAAGAACTGCCTTTATCATTTTCCTATTTACACAGCTTGCCTCTAGTTCATACCTAAGTGGGTTCTCTACTCATTCAGATCTCACGTTCTACAAACCACTCATTTTCCTTAAGCACAAGTTTACTTCTTTTGTATTGTTCATTAATTCTTCCTATCAATTAGCTCATGTTTTCATCCAATCAAAGTGAGTTTTACACTAACTCCTAAAGTCAACTATTTTCTATCATAAATTCATAAAAAGCATGCTTGATGGGGGCATTTAAAATACTCTACAGTCAACGCAACCCTTCAATTAATTTTACTAGAAAGCATGTAAAACACAAAAAATTGGGATGAGGCAACAAACCCAACCCCAAACTAACAAATGAGTCATGTCCTCATGACTCGAAAAAGACTAAATAAAGAAAATAAACTAATAAAACAAATGAGAAAAGGTTAGGAAAATGTATCTGAACTAGCACGAAGTTGGTTTCCATGGTTGCGTATAGGTGCTCACTCCACGTAATATATCTTGCATAAGATCTAACTCTTTTGTGACTTTTCATATGGTTGGCAACACCTCTTCATGTTTATCCTCCAAACTTTTTGTTCTTTCAACTACATCTTTCAACACCAAAAGTAATAAGAGGTTCTCCAACTTCTTCTTCCTCTTCATGGTATTCTTGACCTCCCAATATTCGTCATCTCAATGAAACCCAAACTCAAAACTTCAAATAATCAAAAACTAGAGTAGAGTTTTGAAATTTGATGTTTTGAGGACTTAGAATGAAGGATTAAAGTGTTATATGAGATGGGTAATGATTATGTAGTGGATTGGGGAAGGTTTAATGGATAAGATTGAAGCTTTGATGAAAATGCTTAAGGTTGAAGGAGAAGATTTCTTTATGTTCTTGAATGATTGTGGTGTTGGATGTGTGTTTGGAATGGAATAGGAGGAAAGATTGAATGTTCTTGGGTGTTTTAGTGGTGTGGTGCAGGTATATAAAGGGCTAGGGTTTGAAAAATTCGTATTGGAGAGGCTAGGGTTACTTCTTGATAAGGTAAGAAGTGGATATGGTAACAATTCTTCACAAATCGCCAGCAGACCGGCATAACGGCGGATTCGCCAGCTTACCGATGCTGGAGATATTCTTATTGTTCTTCTCGGCAATAAACCCTAATCGAAAACCCGAGGGCTCTTGTTTTTTGGGCGCCGGTATACCGGTGGTATCAGTGGCATACCGGTGCGCTATTTTTCGAAAAATCTTGCTTGGTCAAAATACCCTAGTCATGAACCCTGAGCGCTCGCGTTTTTCTTCTGGCCGGCATACTATTAAGACGAGCAGCTTACCGGTCAGGCTCTTGAATTTTTTTCACGCGCGGTACATTGGTGCGGTATATGGGTGCACCGCATGGGTGCACCGCACCTACCTGCGAATTTGTCCAAGCAACTTCCTTTGACCCCAAACTCAATTCCTGCACAACAGCACACTACCTTTCTCTCCTATTAGCTTGTAAACACAATTAAAAATATACACTAACTTAATATTATACACTACAAATCCATAAAACTAATCTAAAAAAAGCAATTAAAACAAGGGGTGTCTCCAAAGAGCACTTTTGTTTAACGTCTTTGAATTAGACGTGTACCTTAGGCTAAGCGCATTCTACGAGATGGATTGTCTCCTCTCGCCCAAAGTCCTCACTGTCATCGTATCTTTTCAAACGCTGGCCATTCACCATGAATGTCCGTTGCTCGGTTGGATGTTCAATCTCAATCGCTCCATGAGGTGTGACTTTTGTAACAATTTAAGGTCCTCCCCAACGGGATTTAAGCTTTCCTGGGTAGTTCGAAAATCGAGAGTTGTATAATAAAACTTTTTATCCTCTCTCGAAATGCTTTGGGCGGAGTCGTTTATCATGCCATCTCTTTGTTTTTTCTTTACAGAGGCGTGAATTTTCATAGGCAAGATAACGAAACTCCTCCAACTCGTTCAACTGCATCATCCTTTGTTTCCCGGCAAATTCTAGATCTAGATTCAGAGTTTTAATAGCCCAGTAGGCTCGAGCTTCAAGTTCAATCGGTAGATGACACGCTTTTCCGTAGACCATGTGATATGGAGATGCCCCAACTGGTGTTTTAAATGCTGTTCTGTAAGCCCAGAGAGCATCATCAAGCTTTAAAGACCAATCTTTCCTCGATTTGTCACGGTCTTCTCAAGAATAGATTTGATTTCCCGGTTGGAAACTTCAGCTTGACCGTTAGTTTGTGGGTGATAACCGGTTGAAGTACGGTGTCTCGCTCCAAACTTACGAAGATAGTTTCTCAGAGGAGCATTAATAAAGTGGGTACCTTTATCACTGATGAGAACACGTGGCGTACCATGTCTTGAAAAGATGTTTGTTTTTAAGAATTTAATCACTGTTTGAGCATCGTTCTTTGGTGTTTCCACTGCTTCTACCCACTTTAATACATAATCTACCGCAAGCAAAATGTAAAGATTTCCATGGGAAGTGATGAAAGGTCCCATGAAATCTATTCCCCATACATCAAAGATTTCAACTTCTAGGATATTGTTAAGCGGCATCGCGTCTCTTTTTGATATATCGTTAGTGAACTGGCACCTTTGACATGACTGGACAAAACGATGACAATCTTTGTGTATGGTAGGCCAATAGAACCCAGATTGAAGAATTTTAGCTGCAGTTCTATCGCCTTTAAAGTGATCTCCATAAGGTGAACTATGACAACTTTCAATGATTTTATCCATTTCACCTTCATGCACACATCTTCTAACCACTTGGTCACTACAAATTTTCCAGAGGTATGGTTCATCCCAATAATACTCTTTGGCCTGGTGATTTAATCTTTGTTTCTGTTGTGGGTGGATATCTTTGGGGAATACACCACTCTCAATGAGGTTGACTAGATCTGCAAACCATGAAACAAACGCATTTTTAATAGAAAAAAGTTGTTCATCAGGGAATACCTCTTTAACCAACAATGGTTCTTTGTTCACATCAGATCCTTCGAGCCTTGATAAATGATCAGCAACTTGATTCTCCCATCCCTTTCGGTCTCGAATATCTATGTCGAATTCTTGAAGCAACAGTATCCATCTAGTAAGACGCGGCTAAGTGTCCTTTTTCTACATAAGGTACCTAATAGCTGAATGGTCCGTGCATACAACAGTTTTCTTCCAAATCAGATAGGAACGAAATTTATCAAAAGCATAAACCACGACCAACATCTCTTTCTCCGTCACTGTATAGTTCATCTGGGCAGCGTTGAAAGTCTTACTTGCATAATAAATTGTGTGGAAAATCTTGTCTTTCCTCTGTCCCAACACAACACGCATAGCGTGATCACTAGCATCGCACATAAGTTCAAACGGAGCTTTCCAATCAGGAGGTATAACAATAGGTGTAGAGATCAGTTTCTCTTTAATCGTCAAAAACGCTTGAAGACATTCTTCAGCAAAGTTAAAAGTCGTATCCTTTTCAAGTAAAGAGCAAAGCGGTTTGGCGATCTTGGAGAAATCTTTAATAAATCTTCGATAAAATCCTGCGTGACCCAAGAAACTTCTCACTCCTTTAACAGAAACTGGAGGTGGTAATGTTTTGATAACTTCAATTTTAGCACGATCAACCTCCATACCTGCCTTCGAGACTTTATGTCCCAACACAATTCCCTCTTGAACCATGAAGTGGCATTTTTCCTAATTAAGCACAAGATCTTTTTCTCTACATCTCACAAGGACTTTTTCAAGATTATTCAAACAATCATCAAAACTATCTCCAAACACCGAAAAATCATCCATAAAAACCTCAAAATATTTATCAATCATGTCCCAAAATAACGCCATCATGCACCTCTGGAATGTGGCAGGTGCATTGCATAATCCAAACGACATTCTTCTATAAGCAAAAGTACCAAATGGACATGTAAAAGTTGTTTTTTGTTGATCAAGGGGATCTACACAAATCTGATTATAACTCGAATATCCGTCAAGGAAACAATAATATTCTCTCCCTGCAAGTTTGTCTAGCATCTGATCAATGAATGGTAGCGGGAAGTGATCTTTCTTTGTTACTTTGTTCAGTCTTCGATAATCCATGCACACTCGCCACCCCACAACCGGTCTTGATGGTATGGCTTCGCCTTGATCATTAAGGATGGTAGTGATACCTCCTTTCTTTGGAACACATTGCACTGGACTAACCCAATCACTGCTGGCAATCGGATAGATAATTCCTGCGTCTAACAACTTGATAACTTCCTTCCTCACCACTTCTTTCATATCTGGCATGAGCCTTCTTTGTCCCTCTATAGACAGCCCACCTTCGTTCTCAAGAATGATTTTGTGTTTGCAAACGGAAGGACTAATTCCTTTGATGTCGGCAATAGTCCATCCGATTGCTTCTTTGTTTGCTCGAAGTACTTGAAGTAGTTTCTCCTCTTGAGGACCTGAAAGGTTAGGAGAAATAATAACAGGCAAAGTTTTTTTCGTACCTAGATATGCATAGCGTAGATGATCAGGAAGCGGTTTTTCTTCGAGAACAGGTGGACATATTATAGATGGTTGTTTCATTGGTTCAATGTCACCTGACTCTCGAAGTAGTTCTCGTACATTTGATCCTAATGCAGCAACATCTTCAGGGGGAATCTCGAGTTCCTTTTGGGATTCAAGTGCTAAGGCTTCGTCAAGATCATCATCTAAGCTAGCTTCATTGAAGACTTCTTGGGCAATTTTTCCGATGACATCTATTTTGAAACATTCATCTTTCGAATTTGGTAATTTCATAGCCTTAAACACATTGAATCGTATCTGTTCGTCTTGTACTCTCATGATCAACTCACCATTCTCAACATCAATTAGTGTACGCCCCGTGGCTAAGAATGGTCTACCCAAGATGATGGGGACATTCTTATCCGCGTCGTAGTCAAGAATAATAAAATCACAAGGGAAAATAAAAGAGCCAGCTTTAACTAAAACATCTTCAATTTTAACTATTGGTCGTGAGAGGGAGCGATCCGCCATTTGTAATACCACAGATGTGGGTACTACTTCTCCAATATTAAGCTTCTCGAATAGGGATCTAGGCATGAGATTGATGCTCGCACCTAAATCACATAATGCTTTCCCGGTCCAACTATCTCCAATGCCGATGGGAATTGTAAAACTTCCGGGATCTTCTAGCTTCGGTGGCAACTTACTTTGACATATAGCACTACACTCCATAGGTAATCCAATTGTTTCCCCAGTTTCTATACTTCGCTTGTTGGAAAGAATGTCTTTCATGAATTTGAGATAGGTTGGCATTCTTTTGAGAGCTTCAACAAGCGGTATATTAACTTCCAACTTCTTCAACATGTCAACGAACTTCTTGAATTCCAGGTCATTGTCCTTCTTTCTGACACGTGAAGGGTATGGTGGTGGAGGGCGTGTATTAAGTTCTACTGGTTTTCTTGTCTTTTAAGGTGTCTCGGCTTGGACACTCCTTGGTTTAACTACCTCCTCAACTGTATCTTTGATTGTTTCTTCCCCCTGGTTTCTGGAATAGGGATTGATTCTGTTTTTGGTCTTGGTGGAAGTAGTTGTTTTCGACTTCGCAATTCAACTGCATGGCAAGAATCATCTCTAGGAGCAATAGTATCACTTGGAAGTTGCCCTTTTGGCCGATTTTGTAATTTACTTGCCATATGGGATAAAGTATGCTCTAGTTTCTTGATTAACTTTTGTTGGGCTTGAATTTTCTGTTGGCTACGACTCATATTCTCAGATGCTTGCATTAATTTAGCCATACTCGAATTCAAGCTTTGGATTTGTTCTTGTTTTGCCAGTTGCATTGATTGTTTAGGTGGATCTTTCTTCGTTTCTTGACAAGCTTTCTTAACAATGGGCGCCTCTTTCTAAATAGGTTATGGTGGATTATAGGATTGAGGTTGGGGTTGATGATAAGTTTCTTGCTTTCTGACCCAACTCTTTTGCTGTGGAGGTTGTTGATAGTTAGTGTAGCTTTCTTAAGGATAAGTATAACTATTAGAATAATAGTTATCTTGCGGATAGGTAACGGAAGCTACTGCTGGATTATTCATACATCCTTCCCACACATGATTTCTTGATCCACAACCAGGACACGAAGGAATTGCACGTACTGTATTTACCTGAGCAATTGTTCGGGCTTGTTCTTGCAGCTCTTCGAGTTGTTTAGCCAATTCTTTAAGCTTCAAAGATTCTGAAGTGTTTTCTTTTTCTGGTTTCTTTGGCCAACTTCTCTCGTTCTCAAGAATTCTCTCCATTCCCAACTCAGCTTCTTCAGGGTCTAATTACACAAAACCTGCGTTTCCTAACGAATCTGCTTTCTCTCTTGATTTTTCATTAAGGCCTCCATAAAACAAGGTTAAATAATATTCCGGCGATGATCTATGATATGGACATCTCGCCTTCTTTTCTGTAAATCGTAACCATGCTTCACCCAAACTTTCTCCGTCTTCCTGTATAAATTGTTCAAGCTCCAACATATCTTTTAAACGTCTACTAACCGGATAGAAGCGGTCTAGGAATCTTGCTTGAAGCTTGTCCCAATCTGGAATAACATGAGGGTATTGGGTATCATACCAATCGCTTGCACCTCCGGTCAAGAAGAACTGGAACATCACGTAATATGCTTGTTCCCTAGTAACTCCTCTTACGATATAAGCATCACAGATTTGCATGAATTTCTGAATATATCGGATCGGATCTTGATGGGCAACACCGCTGAATAATCCATGAGTTGCAAACTGAGTTAGCATCCCTGGATCAGGTTTAAATTTAGCGGCTTTGATTTCTGGAGCGCGAATTCCTCATGGCTCCACTCTAAATTCGATGGGTAGCTCAAGTCTCCTTGGGTTCTCCATCTGTAACAAAATCTGAAAAACAAAAACTAAAAGACAAAAACGTAAAATAGAACTAACTGAAAATAAAAGCACAAGATATATGCACAAGGACTAACGATGTAGTCCCCGGCAGCGGCACCAAAAACTTGGTGGGGCCTAGGGTGTGATAAAATAAGATATAAATAAAGAGCAAATAATCACCCTAGGCTGATCACGGTTCTGCAAGTATACAGATCGTATGCAAGTTTTAGTTAAATGATTAAGATTCGTTCCGCAGAGACTACGAAGGTTAGGGGAATCTTATGCAATAATCAGGTGCAAATAATTAAAGCTAGAACAATTAAAATGCAATAAAAGTAAAGACAAATACATATTTATTTGATTTTTTATTAAACTTAAATAAACTACGTTAAAACTAAGAATTTAAAGACAGAAATTAAATACGAAAGAGAAGTAATATGAGAATATAGCTTGAGCCATTACCATGTAATCTCCAGTTTCTCCACTAGTTTTTGCCGTTCTAAACATGTAAGGGTAAATTATGTAGTATTTCAATAATCGGTTCCAATTCGCTATCGGTAGTTTAAAATAGGATTTACCTGTGTCAATAAGGCTTCCTAAGCAAACTTTTCCTGTAATTGGTAAATTGTCACAAGAACTAAACCATAGTGATTATCTACTATAAGGTTGATTTGTCAGATCTAAACCGTATACTAGACGTTATTTGCCAAACATGTAATTAAACACCGTTGTTAATGGTGACCCAACTACTAGATGGTAATTCTATATGGTGGCCATCCACAAGAACACATAATATAAATCCAAACACATAAACAGAGAATAAAAACTATAATTCAATTCAAAACATTAAGTTCCCAAATTAGATATATGTCAATCAAAACTAGGGTTCATACATATATGCTAAAAACTCAAGCTAAAGAAATTTAGTTCATGAAATAAAAGAAAGAAATTACAAATTTAAAGGTAGAAGAAGACATTGTGGTGAACAGCTCCTTCCAGACTTCTCTCTTGTGTTGTAAGCTTCCTCTTGGTTTAAGGTTTCACCAAGGATGATTTAAGAGTGTTAAGAGGCTGTATTTATAGTGTAAAGGGTGACCTAATTCGTTTCTTGGAGATGAGGTTAAGTAATGGACTCCAGGCCCAACTCAAATTCGTATGGATAATTACTGCTGAACTGTTTTGAGTATATCTTCTTCGTTATTGGTCGGTTTTTGCTCCATAATATACCAAAAGAATCCTCACAGAATTATATACGTCCCTATGAAAGGAATTTACCAAAATCGGCTTATTTCTTGGAGTTATCACCACTTCTTTAGGCGTGTGCTGCAGAAATTCAGATTTAGGCAGTTTTTCCTTTTCCTAATTGGACTCTCTTTCCTTCTATCTCCAATTACCATGCATATCTCTTTCCATATATTTTAGTCTTTGACTTGGACTCTAATTAATCTACATAATTATCTTTAAAGCTTCACACTAAATAAACAATTAATCCCAATATGCTCTACAAATATTATGTTACTAAATCAAGACTCAGAATAGGAAAGTGCACTAAATCAAGCTAAGATCGACCTGTAAACTAATAAATACGCCTAAAATGATGTCTCTGAAGTATATTATATTATCACAAATGAGGAGACATCATATGTGTGTGTGTATATACGTATTTTATCACACATCGGGACCTACCACTTTTCCTTATTTGAGCTCGGTCATGCTTCGGCTTCTTAAACAAACCTTTCTAAACATGTTGCACAACCTATTATATGATCTCCCACTAGTTTATCGACATCAATCTCGGAATACTTTCAACTATAAGAAACTTCATGATTATGTGACAATCGTGTGATTAATTCTGATGATCTTTCCGCGTCATTAAAACATTATTCCTCAAACCAAACACTAACTCACTTGAAAAGTCTTGCACCTTTAACCAATCAAGAAAAGAATGTTGCTATTCTGAGGGGAATGCTAATTTGGCCTGCAGCTTTATCCATTTATCTTAGGTTTCAAACAACCACAACTCACTCCTTATATTAAAATCTCTTAAATTATTTCTGGAATTTGCATTATCTTTCTTAACTTTACCATAAAGGCCAACCACAATACCAAATAAGTTATCACAGACATTCTTCTCACAGTGCATCAATGTTATGTTTGAGAAGGTTTATCGACCAATATGGTATTCTGAAGAAAATACTCTTTTTCTTCCAATTAAACTCTTTATAGAATGTTTGCTTACTTTCCTCGCTACCAAAATACTTGTATTTACCCAAAAACATAAAAGGAAACCAACCAAGTTGCGTCTGAATATCTGTGGGGCTATGTTCTCTAGGTTGGGGCATGTTCTCCGCTTTACCGTATGAAAAAATATTTCTTCAAAAACGATTTCGTGTAGGTAACCACCGACGATGATCAAAATAAACTATATATTTACGCACATACATCGGGGGTCTAGAATCCATGCATTTGGGGCACGCTTTGTAACCTTGGACCTGCCATCCCAAAGTATACGACCTAGTTGGGTAATTGTTGATCATAAATAACAAACAAGCCATCATAAAAAATTCAATTTTTGTGTGACCATCATACGTATGGATCCCCGTAGACCACAACCTCTCCAACTCATCGATAAGTGGTGTAGAAAGACATCCATATCTTTACCGGAAGAACGCGGACCTGGAATCTGTAAACTAAGCATGAAGGTGGATTCTTTCATGCATTGCCATAGTGGAAAGTTGTAGGTGGTCAATTTAAATGGCCATATGTTATATTAGTTGTTTCACATGGATAAAGGGAAAACCCTATCAATGGACAAACCAAGACGCACATTATGTGGATCATGAGCAAATTCGGGGTTTTGCTCGTCAAATATTTTCCAACTGATGCCATTCAATAGACGGTATAACATATCATCGTCGAAAGACTTTCTGCTATGGTGTCAAATCATGTCTTTAACTGTGTGTCTCGAAGCGTATAGTCATTAAAACCTTGGTGCAATGGGGAAGTGTCACAATTTCTTATTAGGCACTTTCTTCCCTTTCTTCGAATCCCACCTAGATACACCACAAACTATACATTTCTTGAGGTTTTATTCTCTGTATAATACAATACATAGTAATTCAAACAATCATCTGTCGTAATTTATCACATACCCAAACGTTTCTACTTTTTATTGCACTCCTTATGCGATGCAAGCAAATTACGTCTTTTAGAAAATATGATCTATAAATTGCAGGATTTCGGTGAAAGAGGTTGATGTCTCCTCATTTGTGAAAGATTTATGTTAGGATGAGACATCATTTTTAGTGATTTAGAAGTCATAATAGTCGATTTTCTTGAGAATTAGTGCACTGTCCTATTTTGAGTCTTGATTTAGTGAATTATTTATTTAGTGTATAGCTTTCCTAATAGTTTATTTAGTGTATAGCTTTAAAGATATTTATGGAGATTAATTAGAGTCCAAGTCAAGGACTACAACTTATCGAAAGATATTAGCATGGTAATTGGAGATAAGGAAACAAAGGCTAAAAAGATGGAAAAGGAAAAGCTGCCTAAATCTGAAAATCTGCAGCACAAGCCTAAAGAAGTGGTGATTACTCCAAGAAATAAGCCGATTTTGGTAAATTCCTTTCATTGGGACGTAGATAATACTCTGAGGATTATTTTGGTATATTATGGAACAATAACCGACCAATAACGAAGAAGATATGTTCAAAACAAATCAGCAGAATTTATCTTTATTTCCATACGAATTTGAGTTGGGCTTAGAGTCTACTACTTTGCTTCTCCCTCAAGAAAACGAATTAGGTCTCCTAATCACCTATAAATACACCCTTATATCACTTGTAAAATAATCCTTGCTTAGTTCAAAACCTTATAATTAATTCTTAGTCATTGTAGAGAGCAAGATGATGTCTTTTGTAATTTCTTTTATTTTATTTCCTTCAGGTATGAACTAAACCTCCCATAGCTTGGGTTTTGCATCATGTATAAACTATGAATTCTAATTCTTCTATCTAAGTTTCTTTGGGAATTACATGTTTTAATCTGATATTAGCTACTTACCTTTATATTTGTTTATGTATTTTTATTTATTGTCTTTCCTAGAACTGATCACGTTAGGATTGTTTTAATAGTAGTTAGATGGTCACCTTAGCTGGGTGTTCAACTATTGAACCACCACATAACGTCTAGTGTCGATATTAGTTCTGACAAAACATGATTCTAACTAGATAGTCATTAGGTTTTGTTTTAATCACCATATCACCAATTGATTGAAGTGTTTGCTTAGGGCCTTGGTAGCGCTTGATAACCCTATTTGAAACCACGTCTTGGTTGTGCTGTAGCCCCCTTAGTCGTTTTCAAGGTCTAAGGAATGGGAATTTAGAATCCTGACTAAGTATACAAGAGCTAATATTCTCCCTTATAAACTAGATCTATAGAAAGAATTAGAAGGATTAGTGCATACTAGCAAAACCTAAGCTATATCTCTCATCTCATATTCTTAGTAGTTTATTTTATTATCTTTATTTTCTTAGTTTAATTAATTATTTTCGAAATTCATATCTTTTATTTTCTGTCTTTAATTATTTACTTTTACTCGTTATTATTACCCACATGTATAACACACTTAAGTCCCTGAGAACGGACTCAACTTATCAACTAAAACTTGCATACGTCCCGTAATACTTGCAGTACTGTACCTGTCTAGGGTGAGAGTGCGTATTTTTCTTGACCTTTATTTGTATTAATTTTATCACACCCTAGGCGACACCAGAGGTATTAATCCACTTGTTCTTTACCTCGACGTGCATCAACTTAGCTAATAAGTTTAAAGAACATATTATCGTGGAACTTTGATACAATTCACTATTTGTTTCATTTAACAAAGTATCAAAACAACCTCGATTATAAATTGGAACGCTCTCGTTGCCAAACTTGTTGTCACCGGAGGAACCATCCACATTTAAAGTGGGTCTTATATCATCAAACACGTTAAGCATTTATTCATCTACAAATTTATGGGGTTTCATTATTTATAGAAACTTGTGCTATTTCACCATATTTTGTCCAAACCTCGTACATTGGCAAGATTCCAAACCTTGAAATATTTTCTTGAACATCGAGAATAAGTTATTTTCGATTATTCAAAAAACTCTAACACGGATAAAACTGTAGTCCGTACTATCCACGTTATTCTTTGCAAACCTAATAAAATCCATAACCCCGAACATATATTCTCGATTCGCGATATTCGTAGATTTAATCCGACTCTTGCCGAGAATTGACTAATTTAAATTAAATAAATAACGTATAATTACGAGGATAAAAATAACGTTCCATAAAAATATTCAGTAAAAAAATATAAAATATTATATTATTCATATAACCAACATTAATATACAATATATATCTATAATCAAACTAAAATCATACAATTATCTAGATATATATATATATATATATATATATATATATATATATATATATATATTCGAAAAGATTAAATTTGAGAAAATAACCATTTTTCAGAAAATTTATCACGTATTCTGATTTCAAATGGGCTCCACACGTGGAGGAAGAGGTTAGTTCTCCAGTAATTGATCGGCGGACCTTTGGTAGTGTGCATTGGTGATGGGGAAAAGGGATTTTTGGATTAGGGTTTTGTATTTGGGGATGTGAAGTTTTAAGAGGTGTAATAATGGCAATAATTTGCCATGGTTCTTCCTTAAATTTGCGTAGATCATTAGCAATGAAAAAAATTTGTCACTAGTATTCACCTTTTCGTCGCTAATGAGAAAGTAAGTTTAGCAACGAAAATTGTCATCGCTAATGATAAGTTTATTTTAACAATATTTTTAAAATAAAATATTGTTTCTAACTTAGTTAATTGCAACGACACACGGTCATCGCTAGTGTTGTATATCGTTAACGATGACTTAATAATGTGGCTAATGTTATATATTAATTTCTTCTTTTACCACTAATAGGGGCGGCAAACGTGTGTCTCCCCGAGAACGACAACATAATGTAGGTGATGATTGATTTGAGGGTGGTTCATGTTCAAGAGATCTTGCTCCCCCTTACGTTCCACACTTCAAGGACAACCACATATTAAAGATGTCACAAAGAACAATAACCTTGCTAATGTGCGAAACAAAGGGAAGGTGAAACAAAGAGAGGCTGAAGATGAGTCGAGTAAGAAGAGAAGGGAATATTCGAGTAAGGCTTTGAACCTAAAACTGGGACCGAAAGGAGTTGCGATTAGGGAATGAAGTCCGAGCCAAATTGTGAGTGAAGAAAAAATCATGAGTGATAACAAGCAAAAGTGCTTAAAAGAAATCCAACTCACCATACCTAGGGTGACAATCATGCCAGGTCTTGAACCTTGTGATATAAGTGTACTCTACCTATCATCTTATTATGTGTATCTTATGTGTTTAGTTGTATATTTTAAATTTTAGATTTCTTATCGAGTCATGGGACACGACTCATTTTTTAGTTGGGTGTGTGGGAATTTGTTGTCCCTCATCCCTTTTTATATAAATACTTTAAAAAATTTGAGTAGTGTATATTTTAAGGAATTAGGTGTAGAATGTGTAAAATGTCTCTCTAAAGCATAAACCTTAGTGAGTTAATGAAAGTTAAGTAGGTTATTTGTAAATTGTTCATAATGTATGCTTAAAATATGAACATGAAAACACAACATGAAAGTAAAGAAAAGATAGTTAGGAATGTGGTAGAAATAAATTTTAACTTAGGGAGAATGAGTTGTGTGTAAATGTGAGATCCGAGCTAGCTAAAGACCCATATAATGAATGAGGTGGAAATGAAAAAGTAACGAAGTCACTTAGTTAGGAAAGTGATTAAGGAGGTTCTTTTATACGCCCTTTGTTTCCTTTTATCTTGCAGACTTGGTTACATTGTTATATCATTCTTAGCCCCTTCTAGTCTATAGCCCTTTCTTTATTATCCATGCCCCTCGGATTATAGGACTTTCCCATATGACCTACACTCGAATCGTAACACTAAGACAATCGTCTTTAAAGCTTGAATTTGGGCGGTGTGTATGATTTATGGGAAACTTTCAGATGGTCTATTGATTTTGTATTTGTATATGTGCTATGTTGATGATGCACTTTTATTGTAACCCTTTGTCGGGGTATATTGAAAAAAAATTGAGAAAATAAAAGAAAAAGAAGAAATAATGATAAATTATGTAGCATGACATCTCACGTCAATAAGAGTGTGATTGCTAACTTACAAAAAATAATATGAAAAAAATTGAAAGAAAATAACCGCCAAGGTGGAAATTGGTGGGTCCTGGTGTGTTATAAAATTAAATACTGAAAATAGAGGAACCACAATACCGCAAGTTCACGGTCGTCCAAGTAATATCCGATAAATCGGGTTTCGTTCTCAGGGATGGATTAGGCACAACCTAAGTATTAATCGAATAGTAGTAGTAATTGCTTAAGAGAAAAATAAAATATAAGATTTTTGTTATGTTTTCTAAAATTAAGATGCAATAAAATAAATTACTGAAATAAACTAAAGCAAGTAAATAAGATTTAAACTTCAGAAGAGAAAGAGTACTTGATCCTCAGAAGGGTTTTACCTAACCTATCTAATTAATGCTTCTGTTTAAGGGCTGAACTAATATTATTGTGCTAGTCGGGACTCTAATATCTCCTAACCCCCGTTAGGGTGGACTTAGGAGTTATCCTACGGTATTACAAACCCCATCAGGGCGATTATAAGCTACGTTCAAATGATTAAATTTTTTACCTCTTTGACTGCATGGTTAGTTAAGCCCGTCAGGGTCAATAACGAATACTACGCGTCTATTATCTATGTCAGTAATTAACCCCCCCCCCCCCCCCCCCGGTCAAGGTGATCACTTTGCCACTTAAGTGAATAGACTAATTACTATGAGCTAAGTTTGATTCATGACTTCAAAATTAGTAATTAAAACAAAATACCTAGTCTAATTTAAATAATTAAATCCCAAATTCAGAAAACATAAAGTAAATAGAATTGGGTTCTACCCATATAGCGATTCTCAAGTACTAAAGAAATTATTCCATAACGAAATTACATACTGAAATTATATATATAAAAGAAATCATATTGAATTACAGAAAAGAACTAGATAACATAATGGTTTGGTTGGTTGTTGTTGGAAGAACATAGTTCCTCCAGCTCTAACTTCTCCTCTGCCTTCTTGCTCTGACTTGAAAATATGAAGCCTATGATGTAATTCTCCTAAGTCTCTGTAAAAAGGATGCTAAAGGGTCTGTTCACACTAGCAAATTCGGATTAGGGCTTAGGTTAAGAGGATTAGGTCAAATTATTAAAAAAACCAAGCCCATCTTCTTCCTTAATTCTCGTAACTGATGTACAACCCTTAGTAAAAAGGCTTTAACATTTGCATATTAACTCCAAATTGGCTGATTCCAGTTGAAAAATCTTCCTAAATCAATAAGGCATCAAACTTATTTCACGGCCCAAAGGATAAATTTGCTCCTAAGTAGCCCAAAAACAACAATTAGTAACAACCTTTCAAATCTGCAACTCCTCTAGTCAAGTTCTTGGAAATTCTTTTCTTACCTTTAGCTCCTCCACTCAATCTAAGACTTTAATTCTCAATTCTCCTCCTTGTATTGGTTCTCCATAGAATCATGAACTACTAGATTTTCACTAAAAACAAATAAATTAACGCACAAAAGCTCTAAAAATGCAAATAGTCTAATTCCAAGGGGAGAAAGTGCAATATGACGAAATAAGCATTAAAGTCTATCAAATAAGTCAAATATTCACCTAAAATGATGTCTCGTAAGGGATAATATTTAGAACAAATAGGGAGAGACATCAAGACCCCAAACTCAACCCTTTGTCGTACCGACAAAGTAAAATAAAAACATAGGCCTTTAGGTGAACGTAGAAGGTAGAATCTAGTAAATAACACCCAAAGCACAACTTAAAACAAATCTCACATAGTGTGATCTAGGAAATAATATACACATACACATGTCATGCGAAATCTAACACAAAATAATATCAATCCAAATTTAATTTGACAATGCTAGAAAGTTACGCTTATTACTTATCTCAAGATGGTGGCTATAGGTTGTTCATAGATTCTTACTTGCTTTGAACGCTCCACTTAGCATACTCCCTATTAGCTGAATCATAAATTCACTATGTATGTAGGAATCACAAGGACTTTATTGTTTTAATATAGGTTTAAGACGGTATGGTATGTATATTTGGTAAATTTGAAGTGAGCGTTTGGCTCTCTCCTCACTTACCATCAACTAACTGTCCAAGAGCTTGGGTTTACACTCAAATATTGTTCTCACTCAACCCATTTGATGCACTAATTTAGCGTCCCCAGATTAACCCAATATATATTCTTTGCCGGTCAAAATATATATTCTTTTTATATCAAATTTCTTTTTATTTCTTTTGTATAGCTATGACTCTATTTTTATTGTTGAGATATCATGCTATATTTTTTTTCATAAATATTTTTTCTTTTCATATCTTTCTTTTCTTTCATTTACTCTTACCCCAGAAAAGGGTTACAATATAATAACTGTAAATTATCACCAATATATAATAGAGCACAATTGATAAGCTCAAAATCCCAACCCAATAAAAATTCCCATAATGGTGGACTCCCCACCCCAAACTCAAGCTCAAGACAGGAAGTCTCAGGATCGTGATTCAAATGCGGGTCATATGGAAATGCCTAATAAACTAAAGGGACCTTGACTTATATTGTGGCTACAAAAGAAAGGCTTAAAGGCTAAAAATTTGGCTAAAATGGATAATATTAAATTCAGGGAGAGAAGGCTAAAAAGGTTTCAAATGGCTAACAAAGAACTGCCTCTATCATTTTCCTATTTACATAGCTTGCCTCTAGTTCATACCTAAGTGGGTTCTCTACTCATTCAGATATCACGTTCTACAAACCACTGATTTTCCTTAAGCACAAGTTTACTTCTTTTGCCTTGTTCATTAATTCTTCATATCGATTACCTCATGTTTGCATGCAATCTAAGTGCGTTTTATACTAACTCCTAAATTCAACTATTTTCTATCACAAGTTTATAAAAAGCATGCTTGATGGGGGCATTTGAAATATTCTACAGTCAACGCAACCCTTAGATTAATTTTATTGAAAGCATGCAAAGCAAATAACACATAAAATTGGGATGAGGCAACAAACCCCACCCCAAACTCAAAAATGATTTGTATCCCCACGACTCGAAAAGACTCAATAAAGAAAATAAACTAATAAAAATGAGAAAAGGATAGGAAAACGTATCTGAACCAGCACCAGGCTGGTTTTCATTGTTGCGTTCAGGGTTGGCTCCTCTCGTTGCGTAGGTGGCATGTTGAACATTGCTCACTACATGTAGTCTGATTTGCATAAGATACAACTCTTTTGTGACTTTTTCTACGACTGTCAACACCTCTTCATGTTTCTCCTCCAAAGTTCTCATTCTGTCAATGATATCTCTCTCAACACCAAAAGTAATAAGTTCTTCAATTTCTTCAGTCTTTCCTCTTCATAGTATTCTTGACTTCCCAATTTTCGTCATCTTAATGAACCCCAAACTCAAAACTTCAAATATTCAAAAACTAGAGAAGAGTTTTGAATTTTGATGTTTTGAGGATTTGTAATGAAGGATTATGGTGTTATGGTGTTATGTAAGATGGGTAATGGTTATGTAGTGGATTTGGGAACGTTTAATGAATAGGATTAAAGCTTTGATGAAGAGGCTTAAGGTTGAAGGAGAAGATTTATTTGTGTTCTTGAAGGATTTTGATGTTGGATGTGTGTTTGGAATGGAATAGGAGGAAGTATTGAATGATTCTAGGTGTTACAGTGGTGTGGTGCACGTATATAATGGGATAGGGGACATTTATAATGATATCTTGCATTAGAGGCTAGGTTAAAAAGGAAGATATTAGGGTTTCACAAGGTTTAGGTTAAAGAAACCCTGGTCGGGCGGGCATTACCGCTCAGATGGCCGGCATACCAGTCCCAGACCGTGTCCTCTCGGCAAAGAACCCAATTACGTAAACCGTGGCACGGTTTTTTTTCGAAATAGTGGGTCGGCATACCGGTCACCTAACCGGCATACCGGTCCCAAACCGTGTCGAGGTTTACGCCCACGGTTTTTCCTAGCTGCTCTTGGCCACGAACCTAATTTCAAAAACCGTGGCACGGTTTTTCCCGCCGCCGGCATACCACTCCCCTGACCGGCATAACGGTCAGGCTTTTTGATTTTTCTCTTCGTCTCGGCATTGTACCTAATTATCAAAACGTGGCACGGTTTTTCTTGGGCGGCATACCGGTGGCCTCGGCAGATTTTTTTCTTTTCGTTCCTTAGCACCCCAAACTCAATTCCTGCACCATTTAACACACTACCTTTCTCATTTCTTAAAGAATAAACAATAAGACTCGACACTTACTTATAATTATACACTAGGAATTGGAAAACGTAAAAGCAATAAACTTTATACAATTGAAATGGCTTTTGTTTAACGTCGTTAAGCTCGACGGGTTACCTCTCGCTTTTATGCAGCTTCAAGGAGGTACATGACCTCCCAGGATGTGGATCTTCCAAGCGATTGATATCCTCGCCTCCATAATAATTTTTTAATCGATGACCATTCACCATAAAGGTGTGGTGTTCTATTGGGTGTTCAATCTCTATAGCTCCATGAGGCATAACTTTGGTCACAATATAAGGACCAAACTACTTCGATCTCAACTTCCCCGGGTAATTACTAAACTTGGAGTTGTATTTCAGCTTCCTATATCCAACTTCAAACTTCTTTGCGCGAATATGATTATCATGCCATCTCTTTGTACTTTCCTTGTTAAGTTTAGCGTTCTCAAAGGCATGTTATCGGAACTCAGTAAGTTCATTCAACTTCATCATACGATTCTCACCGGTTAAAGTATGATCTAAAATTCAACTACGCTATAGCCCAATATGCAACTAATTCAAGTTCAAGAGGTAAGTGACAAGCCTTACAAAAAACCATACGATACGGAGATGCACCAACGGGTGTTTTGAATGCAGTACGATAAGCTCACAACGCATCATCTAACTTCATTGACCAATCTTTTCTTCTGGGGCCACGCTTTCAATCTCAATCTCTACACTTGCATTCTCAATTGTTTCCAAAATAGCTTATGTGAATACTTGTTGCGGTGTGAGTTCTTTGTATTACCTTCAAGCATTTGGTTGTAGGTTTTGTCTTCTTTGCACGCCTCTACAAATGCTTTATCAATGTCACCATTTAAATGATTCGTCTTCATAGGATTGGGTAGTGAGATCAATGGAGTACTAGGTGGCGAATTCATCCTAGTATCTTCTTCTTCTTCTTTCTCTTTTCTAACCAAGATCTCAATGTTTGATTCATCTAAATGCGGCTTGGATGGGATTTCCATGGATGCTATCTTCCCTTCACAAGATTTATTTTCAACTTCGACTCGATTCATAACAGTTGTCTCATCTATGCTTAGCGTGGTCGATTCTTCTATTGTTGGAACCTCTAGTTCACTATGTGTAACTTGTGGTGATTCCACTTCCATCTCTTCTTGATGGCTAAACTTTTCAACTTCATTGACCTAAACATCGCTATCTTGACAGGCCTTATGATTAATATTTGTACCTTGGCCAGTTTGCATAGATGTTACTTGTTGTAGCCTATCAATTGTTTTTGTGAGTTGCGTCAATCGTTGCTCCATCAGTTGATGTTCTTGTTGCATATTCTGCACTAATGATATGGAAGCATCTCTTTTTGCCTCACTCTTTACTACATTATCCATTGTAACCTTAACAAAACGATTATTGTTTAGCTTTTTTTGTTTTTGTCTCTTTACATATTTAACGGGTTTTTAAACGATGTAAGAAAGAGAAATGCAGGCTATGCTTTCTACCTTGGAAGATTATTTGAACCAACTTACTGCGATTGTTGAGGAAAACTTCCAATGTAGAAATTTTGAGGTGAAGGTCGTAAACGCACCCTATGTTTATTCCATGGAAAATCAAGGAAAATTCCAGAATTTTCACTAAGGTAATCAGTTCCACCAATCCATCCCAAGTGGGGTCTCGTATCAAGGCAATTTATATTAGCCTTAATATCAAGAGTGTGCCTATCACTCAACCTCCCAACATCTATATATGAGTTGACAAGCATATGGGATTCAAGCCCTTCAACCATCATATTACAATCGGAATCAAGCTGAAATGGCTCTACCAAAACATCCACATGAAGATGCCTCAAGTGTTTTACTACAAGCATTGGGCTCATTTAGGATTATGACGCAAGAAATTTGAAGTCACACCAACAAGCGTGGAAATCCTAAGATGAAAAGAATTCTAAGGCACTAAAATTGCTCGAAGATAAAGAGGAAGAACTAACCAAGCCAAGTGTGGAGGAGTCGAGTGTTGAAATAATGGTCGAAGAGGCTGAGAAAGATGAGGTTAGATAACTTTCAAAGCTAAATCTGGATGAGGTGATATCTTAGCTCCACTTTCCATAATATTGCTAAGATTTAAAAACCATGTTAGTACTATTCACACCGTTATCTTCAACGATATTGGGTTGAATCGTCTCAATTGGCTTCAGAGTAAAGAGTTTGGAAGACCAACTCGATTCGGAGGCTTTCTTATTTCCAGCAAAAAACTTTGAAGTTTTTTGTTCTTCCTTGAATTTGAGCCCTATCGTAGACTGTGATGGCCCTCTCCTTGACAACTTGATCCAACTACCTAGCTTGGGTGAAACTCTAGTGTTTTTGCAGTGTTTTACTCATGTCCAAATAACCCATACCCATAACAAACTTGACCGATATTTTCATATCGGAATTTAAAATAAGTCGACTTGTTCTCGTTTTACCAAAAGATTATACCGGGTATCAATGGGCTCTTCAAATCCCGACATTGCGTCAAACCCAAAAGATTATACCGGCTGTTAGGGTTTTAGACAATAATGTGTGATATTTTATAGTTTAGGGCCACACCAGACATTGCGGGGGCCAAGGCAAATTTTTAAAAAGTCCCTGAAAAATCTTATGTGTATTATAGATAAAAAATTATCACTTAAGTTAATTAAACAATTTTATTTAAAAAAAAGGTAAGACTTCCATCCAATATCGGATGGTCCAATATTTATATCATGATCATTGCTTATCATAGAAAAACACATGTCATTAGATTAATAAATTAGTTATTTTTGTATGTTTAAAACATGTGGTATGTGTATTAATATTATTGGTGTAGGATCATCCAATATTGGATGGAAGAATTTTCCTTAAAAAAGATGGACTAGCATTTATGTTTTTAAATGGGCCAAAATTGGGCCTTTTTATATAAAAAAATATTATACTACATATGAAAAAAAATTGGGACCCTAAAAGTAGAGTAACGATATATATCACCTCATTTTCTTCACCTCTATATCACCTCCAATGTAGTGCGTTTTAAAAACCAATTGAATTATACCTAGGAGGTGAACAAGGCCATGACCTCCTTGGGCTCCCTTCGCGCCCGGTAGTTAATAGTGACTAGAAACGACACTTGAAATATTTACAAATTTTTTTATGTAATTATTTTTTCAATCATTTTATTTCTAATCAATTTTAAGATATGATTTGTGTTATGCAATAATTAAAATTTAAAATATTATTATATGTGATATCAATAAAATATATTATATATTTAAAAATATGTTTTAAACATGAATGTTTGAACATGAATTCATATATTTGGTTAAAAATGTCTAAATCCTAAATAAATTGTGGAGATCGTATTAAAATCATAGAACATATATTTTTTAAATGTCCTTACATCATAGTTTATTGGGTCAATTTTTTTCTTTTAATTACGACTGAGTTATAAGGCCAAGAATATATTAAAAATTGGTTTATCATGATTGTTAAAGGGTTTTTGGAAAAATATTATCTTTTAAATTAGAATTGAGTTACAAAATCAAGAATATATATGGAATATTGATTTATCAATATTTTAAAAGCTTTTTTGGTGATGGCGGGGATAAACAAATGTTTATTGTTTTTCTTTTATCTTCTGACAAATCTGAAAGACGCATATGTATTAAATTGAACATCATCTTACATTTCAACGAACTTATGATCTAAAAATATAGAAGATTTTTTTGGAAATGATTGGTCTCAGATTTTAAGTATTTTTCTCAATCTTCAAGAAGGTGAAAGTATTCAGATTACCGAATTACTTTTTGCGTTAGAAAAGTCTTTTGTGGCTTTTCGTTTTCTTATTAATAGGAGCAGCCACATATTTCAGTAGTATCATTGATATTTCGGCAGTTTCGCTTAGTTTTTAGCAATATGTAACCATTTAATTTGATTCTAATTAATCATACTTGAAAATAATTAAAAAAAGTATTATGGAGATGACATGTTAATATTTTATAAAAATGAAGTGGAAACAAAATTTGGTCCACGACTAATTAATATTTCTTAGAATTAGATTAATAGAAAGACTTAACAAACACTTGCTTCACGAGGTTAATGAAACTATGATTATTGTTCATTTTTATTTTGTTAAATGTTCACATAATTAATTTTTGTATCATGGAACTTGAAAAAAACCGAACATAATTTCTTCGAAAACTCAAACATTTGGTTTAACTTCTAATTGGATCAACCCATTTTTATGCAACTACACGTGTATATATTACAAATGTTAATTACACCGTTAGTCCCTACGATCTTCAAATCTGTCGTACAAAAACTACATGAAAGGTCACTATGGTCGATATTTATAAGAACCTCAGGGACAAAATGTTAAATATGACGAAGGTGTAATAGAATAGAAGAAAGTAACTACGTAACCTTATATGCTCCAATTATATGTTTCTTTAGAAGATCTTTATCACTTAATGAATTCCTGCAATATTACAACACAGAAAATCATTAAATTTTTAATACAATTTTTGCATGATACAGGGACCTATAATGCGATTTTGGCACAATATAGGGACTTGTACAATTAATACAAATAAATTATCTACATAACATTTTTTGCAAAACATAGGGACCGATAGTGTAATTTTCGCATGATACAGGAAACTATAATACATATTTTGCATAAATTTTGAGAGAGTTTTATAGTTGCGCTAGCATGTTTAATTTCATTTAAATTCCTTAATTTTCAATCTTTATACGTAAACACACAGTTACCTCAAAATCCAATACATCTTGAAGAGTGGGGTGGCCTAAAAGAGTTGCGGACACACCATGGGATTTAAGGACAGGTGGCACGAAAGGGAGAATATACAAAAAATTATCGATAAAATTAAAATAATCTTTTGAGTATTTTTTCACCTCCTTTCCAAGCCACAAAAGATGGTGCTACATAACAAAAATATGCAGGACCTTTAAGTCCTAATTAATTATATATAGCTACAAAAATATATGGTATTAGTCCCTCTATTATGTGAACATTATACTATAAGTCTCTACGTTAATATCTTTTAGTTATTTGTGCTATCAACCCCTGAATTATGGTAAATTTGCACTGTATATCTCATATTTTACAAAAAATGCACTATAAGTCCTTATGTTAAGCAAAAACTATATTATAAGTTTGTTAAAATGTAATTGCACTATAAGTACTTATATTTTGCTATAATTGAACTACACGTCCATGTATTAATTTTTTAGTTAATTGTGCTATAAGGGCATATATTATATTCCTATATTCTGTAAATTTTTGCAATGTAAGTCTGTATGTTATGCAAATTACACACGAACTCCTTATATCATGTGAATACTATACTATAAGTCCTTATTAATGGAAGGTTTACCATATAATTTGTCATAGGAGACTCATACAAATAAAATAAATCAGATCTATAAAACAATAATTTGTAAAAATTAGGGGGCTAAGTTATGATATTGAACATTAAAGAGGTGGGGGGTTAAGGGGTGGATGGGCAACTTCCCTAATTTGTTTAAGTTAACAGGTCCTATTATATGCATGAATTGCACTTAGTTCCCTATGTTACATGTTTTGAGTTAGTTGCATTATAAGTTCCTATATTATGCAATATGTATATATATTTTTTCTTACGGCCACCTTGAGCTCTTAGTAGCTCTGCCCCTGCTTTGGGGGCAACTTCCCTGATATTTTTTGTGTTAACACCACTATAGGTCCCTATATTATAAGATTTGATTTAATTGCACTAAAAGTCCCTATATGATGAAAATAACATATATTTTATCGTAGAAACAACAAAATAGTTCAAGGCTAAAAAGATAATTCTAAAAAGATGGGGGGACAAGTAATGATTATGAATATATGTATATATAATTTTTTTGGGGGTCAAAAAGTAACTTTTTAAAAATCTAGGGAATACAAGGTACGTCTTAACTACTTCAAGAAACAAAACAAGAATCCTTTTGAATGAACAGTTAATACAACATGACGCTCGAAAATAAAAGTATTTACGATTGTTACTTTTAACCTAACCAAGAAAAAACAGTTCAAAGAGTAAATTCCACTACGAAACCCTATATTATGCAAAAATTTCACTATAGGTCCCTACCTCTGATAACTTACTTATTGGGATCATATATTGTTTACCTTGTATTTGTGCATTTATTTGGTTCCAAACATGATATACATAAGCTGAGAATCACCTACTATCTACAACTATAGATATGCCATTCTCAAACTTCTACAAATTTTGTTCTATAAGATCACTCTATGTATTACTATGAAACATAACATTGCACATGTTAAAGCATTCAGCTAAAATTCTTCTTGTGAAAGAGCAATTGATAGAAAAGTGATCTCTATCTTCAAAGGTGTTGCAACTGAAAATACAAGCAACATCATTAGATTTTTCCAACTCAAGCATTCTGGCTTTTGTTGCTAATATGTCTAAATAGGCCAACCAAGAAAAAAAGCTACAGCTTGGTATATATTTCACCCCATATCATAACAATATAAACAAATCTAGACATTGACTTTAACCTTGGTTACCTAGCTGGTTTTCATACTGAAGGAGCTAGCTAATCCTTATTTTTTATCATCTAAAAGTGTAATAGAGTCGAAGATGCAACTATACTGGTGCATGAGGAGCGAGTAACTTTATAAAATTATCTACGTTTGTAACTTACAAAAATAAAAAGATTTATATGTTGACATTTGTGTTGTTAGTCAGTTCTCAGATATAGGTGAATGGAGGCAAAATATAATTTGTGTTTAATATGAATTTAAGGATAATAGGAGACAATATATATAAATTTTTATGCTAAGCCTGATCCAAAAGATAATTATACAAAAATATGGATGGATATCGTGTCTCTTAGGTTTAATTTCATTTTCATGTATTCAGAAATTGTATATTAACTAAATAAGAAGTTGATTGCAATATACATATATGATAAAGTTTTTGAAAGTTCTAGATGATTTTATTAATTAACAATACAAGTTTGGATTTGCACTATGTATATCCGAATGTTAATCGCGGAAATTGGGGTATTGGCACATTTATTTTGAATGATCAAAATTACATGTACATTTAAATTTTAAGTTATTGTGTATTCATTATTACATAAACCATGAACAAATAGATACATCAAATCAATTAATAAGAAAAACAAAACAAAATCAAAATAAAAAAAATTTCCTTAGGACCAAAATGTCAAATTCTTTCTTTCCATTACGTTGAAGAGTCATAAAGTTCATGCTCAATTCCTAATAACTAGAGAAACTATGAACCTTATTTTCAAGGATATTCTTTATTAACCTACTCCATATTCTGGTTTGGCAATATAAACCTATCAAGTCTAAGGATCTTCAAATTTGGTAGAAGAGATCTTTGAAATTTGTCCTTGTGCTTGAGCTTTATCTTCATTGACGCGACGTTAAGGTACACTAGTGCATGTATCAAAAATCATAATTCATTCACATAAAGTACAAGTCAATAGATACATTACTTTACCTTGAATATTCTTTTTAAAAAGGAAAAATATATACATATTACTCACTAAATTATACCTATTTAACATATCTTACTCAAGACTTTTGGCTACTTTAATAATTGTCATGGGTGAATATTTTCTAGAATCTAAATATTTTGGTTTCTAAATTTCTTACAAAATTTTTGACAACATAAATTTCTATATAGAAATAATTAATTATCAATAGCTTCATTTACATATGATTAATGATGTAGGTAAATCCAAATATTCAACCTACCATGGGAAATACCTAAAACAAAATTGATTAATTAACATGTATCAACCCATTAAATGTTTTTAAACTGTTTCAACTTTTTAAAATAATAAAAGAATAAGAATAATTTAGGAAATAGAAAAACAAAAATTTGCACCTTACTAACCGTTATTGATATGAATCTATAATTGAAATGCATTAAAGGTGAGCAGATAAAAATAACACTTGGTTGGAGATCCAACTGCATATGACAAATCAATAACATGACAAATCAATAACAGAAGAAAGAGAAGAAATGGAACTCTGGGGTGAAATAGATTATAGAAAAGTTGATTTAGAAAGAAGATGATAATTGAGAAGATGTGAAGACTGGTATGACTTTTAAGGTGTGTGTAATGTTTATGCATAACTGTGGAATGAGGCGGCTGTTAGGGTTTCAGAGAATAATGTTTGATATGTTATAGTTTAGGGCAATTCCTGACATTTCGGGGGCCAAGAAAAAATTTAAAAAGCCCCTAAAAATCCTATGTGTATTATAGATAAAAAATTTATCACTTAAGTTAATTAAACAATTTTATTTAAAAAAAAGATAGACTAGCATTTCTGTTAAAAATATTATACTACATATGAAAAATAATTGGGACCCTAAAAGTAGAGTAAAGATATATATCACCTCATTTTCTTCACCTCTATATCACCTCCTACGTGGAGGGTTTTAAAAACCAATTAAAATGTACCTAGGAGGGGAACAAGGCCATGACCTCCTTGGCCTCCCCTCACGCCCGGTAGTTAATAGTGATTAGAAACGGCACGTGAAATATTTACAAATCTTTTTTGTAATTAATTTTTTAATCATTTTTATTTTTAATAAATTTCAAGATATGATTCGTGTTATGAAATAATTAAAATTAAAAATATTATTATATTTGATATGAATAAAATATATTATATTTGATTTCAATAAAATATATTATATATTTAAAAATATGTTTTAAACATGATTTTTGAACATAAATTCATATATTTAGTTAGAAATGTCTAAATCCTAAATAAATTGTGGAGATCGTATTAAAATCATAGAACATATATTTTTTAAATGTCCTTACATCATAGTTTTTATTGGTCAATTTTTTTTTTCTTTTGATTACAACTGAGTCATAAGGCCAAGAATATATTGAAAATTGGTTTATCATGATTGTCAAAAGGTTTTTGGGAAAATATTATCTTTTTAATTAGAATTGAGTTCAAAATCAAGAATATATGGAAGATTGATATATCAATATTGTTAAAATCGTTTTTGGTGATGGCGGGGATTAACAAATGTCTATTGTTTTTCTTTTATCTTCTGACAAATCTGTAGGACGCGTATGAACGTATTAAATTGAATATCATCTTACATTTCAACGAACTTATGATCTAAAAATTTAGAAGAATTTTTTGGAAATGATTGGTCTTAGATTTTAAGTGTTTTTCTCAATTTTCAAGAAGGTGAAAGTATTCAGATTACCCAAATAATTTTTGCCGTAAAAAAAACTCATCTACGTTATAATTTGTCAACCCACCACATTGGTTGAAACAAACTATTGTTATTAAATATACAATCCATTACAATGTTTTTCAATCCATAATTTAGTTCAGATTATCCATTGTTTTTTGTATAGTCAACCCACTACGTTATACTTATGTTTTTAGTCTTTCCTGATTTTTTGTTGTTATTTTTTTGTTATGCACATTCAGGTTTAGGTAAGCATTAATCCTTAGTTATTCTGATATGTTTTATGTTTTATTTGAATTTTTTTTGGAAGCGGTTGATTTTTCGTGATGGAATAGTAATATTTATACTAGGTTGCTTGGAAAATGAGTTTTAGCTATGAATGTTTTGATGTTAATTAAGGTGTGTGTACTAATATAGAATGTTGTCATGCAAATTGTACATTAGTCACTTGGTTGAGTTGGAATTGCTTGGAAAAAAACTTGGGTTGTGGACCTTTTAAGTAAATCACATTTTTTTAAGGTCTAATTTTAACAGGATTTAATTACATAAAGGTCCAAAAAGTATATTTTCTCAGCCTTTACAAGTCCAACTCTTTTTTTCATCTCTAAAAGGTATATTTATTAATGGTTTAACTTTGTTTTAAATGAGCTGTAAATTTTGTTTAATGGTTTATGAATTTTATAATTGTTTATGTATGTTTTTTAACAGGTTGTGTGTGTTTTTTAATGGATTACGTGTGTGTCTTTAACAAAATTGGTGTAGAACTTATTACGCAACAACATTTTTGAATGACCCTTTTAGGTCAATCACTCTTTGAACATTGCTATAACTTTAATAATTAGATTAATAAGTTTTCAAACGAACATGCTATGTAATATTACCCAAGATGTTCGGTGTCGCTCCCAGAAATACTTAGTATCGTTGCTCAGGAGGCTCATCTTTTATGTTTGAGATGCTCATTGTTCAATTGTCTGCTTTTTTCTTTGATTGAGTTGTCTTTATTTAAGTGTACGTAGGATTTTTTACAATCCAATGGTCTTAATTTTCATTTGGGAGAAAAATCCTTTGCAAGACCATATTAGTCAAAGACCAATTTTAATTTTTAAATATAAAATATAACTATCTTAAATTTCTACACATTAAAGATAATATTTCTTTAATGCATATATAAGTAACATATGATAAATTAATTTAAGAAAATAATATATAATTAAATACTATACAACTTTACAATATTATATTAATTTTATATAAATTTTTAAATAAGTTGCGAGTATGAGACACAAAATATAAGGTGTCATGTTTTAATTATAATGATAAGAGAGCCATTTTGGACTCGGAGTCATTGTCTCGATTCGAATCTGTACCACTAGATTGGATAACCAAGGTTCTGACCAGTGAGCTAATCCCAACTGGTTGATTATTCTTCTTTTAAGTGAAACAATGATATTAAATGTGTAGAGTTACTTCCTAGTAGTCTATTACAAATAGGCTAAAACCTTTAAATGCAAGACAGTAAAAAAATTATTTAATAATATATTTTTTAATATTCTATTTGTTCTCAAGGCATTACAAATTAAATTACATTAACAAAAATAACATTTTTATAAAGTAATTATTACCTACAAGTAGTGAGGTAACTAACATTGTTCAAAGCAATGCAAAGTCTACAAGGAAAACCATATGGAAAAAAATACGAGACAATTTAAAAGGATTCTACTAATTACATCTCATTTCCCAACTTTCTTACGATTTAAAGCCCAACCCCATAATAGTTCTTTTAAAAGCCTAACTACTAATTGGACACGATGCATTTTTATTATAATACCCTTTAATTACTTTATACCACATTTGTTTCTCTCTCCTTCTTTTCAATTTTTTTTATTCTTTTTTTTAATTTTTTATTTATCATTTTTATGAGTTTTTATTATGTTAACTTACCAGGTATATTTTTCGGTACATTAACAAGGGTACGTACCTACATTTTTTATCTGTACAGACCTAAGTTTTTTATAATATTTTTAAGGTGGATAAAATGAATTTTTTGTATATGTCCAATGTCCCAATTTTGTCCAATTGCATGTCTAATAAAATCAAACCAAATTCGTGTCTAATAATTTACCATAAAGGTTGTACCTAATATCTAATTAGTCAAGTTTTTAATTTTTTTATTTTCACTTGCACAAATTAACAAACTGGATTAGGTTTAATCCAAAAAATTATAAAGGCCCATAATGTCCCGACCCAATGGGCGGCCCCAAAGGGATATACCTAAAAGGTGGACACTAAGGGATGGACCGTAAGGGGTATACCTAAGGGCATATACATAAAGGAAAATACATAGGGAAAATAACAAAAAACAACCTAATGTACACAATGCATCAAATATGTCTAATGTTATACAGTAGGGGCTGTACTTATGTGTAGTGTTTGAATTATTTATTATATATTAATTTTTTATGCAGATTCCTCAAAATTAGTAGGTAATTACTGTTTCATTAATGTTTAATTTTTACCCATAAAAGTAACAAACTAGATTAGAGTTTAATTTTATAAAACTAAAAAAAAAAGTCCTACTAATCTTTAATGTCTACTGTCTAGCCTAAAGGGTTGGCCACAACAGACAGGACACTAGTGGCTGGATCCATTATTTCAGTTTAACAAGTTTTTGTTGTCAAAAGAAACAGATGTATAAAAAACAATGTAAACCCCTAATAGGATAAATCCAATTATCTCAGTTTAACATTTTAAAACAGTTTACCAATTAAAGTAGGATTTCTAAAAAATTTAAAAGCACAGTTTATAAAAAAAGAATGGCCTAGATGGAACATTTACCAAGCCCATTAGGTCTGGATCCAAGATGTTATGGCCCAAAAACTTTGAATACAATCACGTTAAAAAAATTAAATATTTACCAAGCCCATACTAAAAAATCAAGGTGGGCTGGACCCAAGTGGGACTAAACTTGACCTTCAAACAACATAGATTCTAGCGACTAAGCATTTACGACTACATTTAATCGGTTGATCCCGATTTTGTTTTTCGAGACTAGTTTTTTCTTCTTTCGCGACTATTGAAGTAGTCGCGAGAGCTGTTACACGGTGTAGTGATAGAATCTCATGTGAGTAAAAAAGAATCTGAGTTCTATGTGACTCTTAGATGTATAAGGAAAATCTATACAAATATATATATTTATATATATTAAAATCATGACCAATGACATACAAATTTAATTTATATTAGGAACACAACATAATCGAAAGAACAATTCTTGTTAAGATTAAAATATAAGAATCTTTTTTTAATTAAATTGAAGAGACATAAAGTTCATGCTCAATTCCTAATAACAAGAATAACTATACCTTTAATTCCAAGCATATTCTCTTTAATTTTTTCAATTTTTTTGATGTATCTATCGAAATTGATACATGATCTTACTCTTGCATAGTTTATGTCCATAAGAACGGATTCAAGACAAGGTAAATCATCAGAAAAACTACACCTATGAAATACGATCTTTTAAAGTAAATCATACAAGTTCAGGTGCATTTACATGGTTGCTTTCATTGTAAAATTTTTCATTTGTACAAGCCTAAAGTCTTGAGATTACTACCCTTTATTATTGTTTGACAATATAAACCTATTAAGCCTAAGGATCTTCAAATTTAGTGGAAAAGATCTTAGGATTTTGTCCTTATGCTTGAACTTGATGAACATCAAGCTTAAATTCTTGCACCTTTAAGATACATAACTGTCTGTGTCACATTCAAAAATTATAATTTATTAACATCAATTATTATAATTTAGATAAATTCATTACTTTAACTTAGTATTCTTTTTACAACAAAAAAAAAATCTATACATCGTATGCACCAAATTATACATATTTAACTCAATCTTAGGCAAGATTTTTGGTTTCTTTACTAATTGTTCAGGGTGAATATATTATAGAATCTAATGATTTTTCCTAAATTTCTTACCAAATTTTTGAAACTTTAAATTCCAATATAGATATAACTAATGTTGTTCAGGAATGTGGAAGTGTTGTGCAAGGATATAATAGCGTATTCCATCACGAATGTGAAGGATTTCAAATATAAATGTAACACCAAGGTTAAAGTGGGGGCTATATGCAAAAATTCATTGTGTAAGTGGTTGACTTTTGGTAAAAGGATACAAGATTCACCTACGTTCCAAGTGCGAACACTAAATCCAAACCATTCATGTGGCAAGGTATTAAGTCATAAGTTGTTGTCCTATATGCAAATAGGACGATTTTACATAGATGATTTTCGGAATGATATTTACAAGAAGCCGAAAAGCCTTAAAACCAAGATAAGGAGTGATTTATCAGTCAATGTTTTGATAGAGAAAGTTCAACGAGCTATTAAATTTGCAAGAACTTTGATTCATGGTGAGTACAAAGATCAATATAAGATCATGTGGAGGTATGTGAAGGAGTTAAGTAGGAGAAGTCCCGGTTCTACCGTTACGCTGAAATCTGTCGAGGAAGAAGAGACGGGTTTTCAGGAGTTTAGAAGGTTGTATGTTTGTCTTGCCACTTGAAAACGAGGATTCTTGGAAGGTTGTAGACAAGTGATAGGTTTGGACAGGTGTCATTTGAAGGGACCCCACCCGGGTATACTATTGACTGTTGTAGGTATAGATTCAAATAATTGTATTTATCTAATTGCTTATTGTGTGGTAGAGAGTGAGAACAAGAGTAGTTGCACATTCTTCTTGAGGTTATTGATTGCGGATTTGGGGATTGCATTGCATCAAGAAAATTGGACTCTTATATCCGATAAACAAAAGGTAAGTTATATTGGTTATTGATGGTATTGATCACTTATTGTACAACGTATTTACTTATTTATTCATTTTTTTTATTAGAGGAGTTAATACCAGCCATCGGTGAATTGCTTCCTGATATTGAGGATTGACTGTGTCCGTCATTTGTACAACAACTTCAAGAAAGTACATCTAGGTGCAACTTTAAAGTAAAAAATATTGTGGGCTGCTAAAGCACCTAGAGTAGAATTATTTAGACAAAACATGGAGCAATTAAAGGCTATTGATGAGGCGGTGTTCCATTGGTTAGAGAAGTAAAACCCCAAGTTCTGGACTAGATCTCACTTCCAAACAACAAACAAATGCAAAATGCTATTAAATAATATCTCAGAGAGTTCTAACTCGATGTTACTGGATGCAAGAGAGAATCCAGTGATTGTTATGCTTGAGATGATAAGAAGCTACTTGATGAATAGAATGGAGAAGAAAAGAAAGTGGATTGGAAATTGGACGAGGGACATTTTCCCGAAGATTTGCATGTTGATCAATCGAAACAAAGACTTCACATCGTTGTGGAATGCATCGTTTGCAAGCGATAAGATATTTCAAATTTCTGGGGGTAAAGACTTACAATATACAGTTGACTTCGAAAAGAAGTTTTGTAGTTGTCGTCGATGGGAATTGTCCGGTATACCATGTGCACACGCAATTGTTGCAATCACATATTTGGGAGAAGAAATCGAGGTATATGTTGATCAATGCTATACTAAAGCCGCATACTTACGAGCATATGATCCTGTCATTAAGCCCACCAATGGTCTATCAATGTGGCCATTTTCTGAGCATATACCGCTAAATGCACCAAAGTCAATGAAACTCCCTGGAAGATCAAAAACTCAACGTCGAAGAGAGGTAGGTGAAGGAAGAGTTGGTTCAACTAGTCAAGTTCCCGAAGGATTTCAAAAGTTGAGAAACCCTATTATTATAGTGAAGTGTTCAAGGTGGAAGTAAGTCGGGCATAATAAAAGGGCTTCCAAGGTGGTTGTTGAGCAACCAATGGATAACACTGAAAATCAGTTACCCTCGGTCCATGAACCAGTTAATGATAATGTGATTGAGCCTTCGATCAATCAGCCTGTTAATGATAATGTGTATGCTGGTACAAATCTAAACAAAGTCAATTATATTCCCACACAAGAATCTTCTTTGGAGGTATCCTGAGTGGGTTGCTTGGTGGTTGGAACGACGATAAGTTTGAAGCACTACTTGATAGTCATATGACTATTTTTAAGAGCTCAATGAGTGTTTCATCTCAACTACCATCTACTTAATGTGGAGTAGTTGAATCAGGCAAAGAATCGGAAAACGAGTTAAACAAAGTAATTATCAATAAAGGTGTAAAAGTAAAATATGGTGTGTGTCGCAAGTTAGAACACGAAAATCGAAAAGGTCCCGCGAATCATTCTAAGGTATAAGCTATGCAACTGACATTGAATTATATTTTCATGAATCACTTTGAATACTAATATTTAATTGTCTTTTGTAGCAGCAAAGTGAAGAGGCTGACACGTCAACTCCTAGTGCAAGAACTCAGTTCACACCCCCAGTTACCAATGTGAGTAGAAAAGGTCCACCGATTGTTCTAAGAAAGAGAAAATTCAGGCCGTGTGCAAATGCCAAAGGAAAGGAGCTAGCTTAATATGGCTTGATGTGTGTTTTGTTATTTAGATCTTTTAAAATATTTTTGGGTGTATTTGGTGATTATCTAGCTTGTTTTCTTATTTGAATCATTTGGATGTGTTTTATGATTTTGTTGCTACTATATATTTAATTATGGATGTCTTTTGCAAATTTAAAATTTTATGTGGGTTTTTTAACGATATTTTAGCTATCATTGATGATGTTTAATTCATTCTTAGGTTATAAATGCCTGTTGCTGGGGTCTTAGTCAAATTGTTTACATAATAAAGTTGTAAAGTAAGGTCATAGTTAATATAGTTGTCACGACAAAGGGTATTTCATCATATAGGGGTATATATGTAATCTGGTCATTCTAGCAGGTGTTATTTTGCATATTACATCATGATTCATGGGTCATATATCAATTTCTATTGTCATATAGGTGTAAAATTGCAAAGTATTCAAATTATGCAGATATAGGGTACTTTATGCATTTTTCATTAAATATTAGGTGTAAAATGAAATTTCAAGAGTATTAAAGGATAATATAATCTTCTGCATTTTTTGATGTATTTTAACCCGTTATTTCAAAGATTAGGGACCATTGGCCAATTTTAGAAGAGATAGGGGAATCGTGTGTATCTTTGTTCAAAATTTGGGGGTCAAAATGCAATTTCAATAAATATAATGGGTAATATCAACTTTTTCATTTATTAGGGGTATTTTGCATTTTATAGCAAACTTTAAGGGTCGTTGACCAATTTCAGCAAAATTCGTATTTTTTTGCATTTTGTTCAAATTTTAGGGGTAAAATGTAATTTTAATAGTTTTAAATTGTTATATAAGGTGTTGCATTATATTGGGTGTCATTGTGCAATTTTAGGAGAATTTAAGAGGTCTAAATGCATAATACAGTGTTAAAATTTTGGGTAAATTTTTTAGCCGATCTTTCGTTCATATTCGCATATACATGAATTTTAGTAATTAAGTCAATATCAGCAATTTTAGTACCTTATCTCTTCAAAACATGTACCAAATATTTTATATTGCTGTATAATCTAAAGTATGATATAAAATTCAAATGGCATCTATAACACGGTCAAAAATGCTTTCATCAGTCTTTTTAGATTTAGATCCTCTTTCCTGCTGGTTTAACAAATCGAACTTGTTAACCTTTTTTTCCAATATGGAATTTCAATTTTTAAATATCTTTAGTATGAAGCAAAGTATGTTGCGACACATTTCAAATTATGTAGCACATTTCTAGAAAGTGGGTTGTATAAACAAAATGGCATATGTAAAACTATCATGAATCATGTTGCTGCACAATCCCAATGAACAAGTTAAGATAGATTTCAAAGAGAACTTAGTAAAGAAGGAACAAATAAAAAGGATTATTGCGCATGAAACACCTCAAGTTAGAATTAATTCCCTCTCACCCCAACCATCAATATTTTTCCCATAAAAGGCCACTTATATTTTGCTTTTTCCTTTTCTTTCCCATAAAAAGAGTCATTTGAGTTATGAGAAGCTTCCCATAACTCAAACTTTGAGTAATGAGAAGCTTCCCATTAATCAAACTTTGAGTAATGGAAAGCTTTCCATTACTCGTTGTTCTTTAAAAAAGACAGGTGCCTTTTATGGTTAAGGGTGTAAGGTGGCATGTGTCTATTGAGCATTAACCCAAAAACAATACCCACAAATAAATCGAAATATAAACAACAGAAAATATCATTAAATATGAATGTGAGGATATTATGAGTAATTTCAGTAACTAAAAAACATAGATAAATAAGTTAAAGAAGAAAGCTAAGGTTGTAGAAAAATGTTACAATAATTATAGAGTAAAATTTAGTAAATTGTATCTGTCAATCCTTGAACTCCTTAAAAGGAGATCTCATAATCTCTTTCGAGTAGATTGATTCAAGCTTTAAGTGGTCGTGCTGGTCTCTTACTCTTAACTAAGGATAGATCGGAACCAAGCTCTCTACATGATGCCCAAAGTAATATACATTTTCTTTCATGTCTTTAATTTGATGGACTTTTGCGTATTAACATTGTAAACCATGCATCTTTTTTCCCACAAGACACCAATAAATCCATGCTTTTAAACCATGCAATTGGCCGATAATTTTTATAATCCTCCTCCATATAAATATCACGTAACTTTGGCATAGCAAGAAGACCATAAGTAAATATACAAGTCTCTCCATCCTCCTCCTCTTTTGACAGCTACTACCAATCTGTTAATTACAAAATTAGATTTAATAATTGATTAATATTATAGATTAGGTCTAGATATTAAAAAATAATTAAAACATTTTACAATAATTGGAAGCATTTAGTTCAAGGACAAAAGCTGAAACTAACAATTCTTAAACCAAATAGCTAACATTTTCCATCCTCGCATCATTCCAACCTAAGTTTTATTGTCTACCCATATCCAAAGTCAAACCAATCCTAGCAGGTTTACTGCAACCGACTTAAATTAAAAATAATAAGAATTAAATTCCAAAGAAATATATTGGAAAATATATATTTTATAAATTTAGTATAATAATTCTCATATCCGAAAAAATAAAACTTGGGTCTCATCCAATACTCAATTGTGTGTATCTTACTCTTCTCGGAGAGAATATTGAGCGGTGATGATACGAAAGTATAGTGATAGTGAGACGGGGCTTTTATAAATTAAACAAATATAAAATAGAATGCTTCCGTTTGTGCTTCTAAAAAATGAAGGTTTTGAGTTGCAGGTGAGCTAAAAAAATTACATTTTTCAAAGTGATTTTTGAAATGAATATTTTGTTAGGGTTCAGTTTAGTTATTGATTTTGGATAAATAAATAAAAGAGTAGGGACAAAACGTAGTTAATACACAAAATGACAAAAATAACACTTACTTAATTAGTAATTTATGAAATGCAGTAGCCGTGTGGCATTTAACGTGTAATTGACAGAAGACACCAACGGGTTGGAGGAAAAGAAAAGTTGGGTACCCAAAAGTTCCTTTTTTTAATATGGGTACTAAGAAGTCCTTTTTTATATTTTTTGGGACGATGTCTTTTTCCCTAATTAATTTATATAGAAAATATACATAAAACCAAAAAAAGTACAAAAGTAATCCAAATACCCAACCTATTGTGGGAAATACCTGAAGCAAAATTGATTAATTAACATGTATCAACCCTTAAATGTTTTTAAATTGTTTTAGCTTTTTAAAATAATAAAAAAAATAAGAATAATTTAGGAAATAAAAAAACAAAAATTTGCACCTCACTAACCGTTATTGATATAATCTATAATTGAAATGCAATAACCATCGATCGGATAGGTGAGCAGATAAAGATAACACTTGGTTGGAGATCCTACTGCATATGACAAATCAATAACAGAAGAAAGAGAAGAAATAGAACTCCGGGGTGAAATCGAATAGAAAAAAGTTAATTTAGAAGGAAGAAGATAATTGAGAAGATGTGAAGAGTGGTATGACTTTTAAGGTGTGTGTAATAGTTTAGGGCCGCGCTTCCTGCCATTTTCTGAGGCCAAGGCATATTTTATAAAGCCCCAAAGAAATCTTATGTGTATTATAGATAAAAAATTTATCACTTAAGTTAATTAAACAATTTTATTTAAAAAAAAAGATGGACTAGTATTTCTATTTTGAAATGGGCCAAAATTGGCCTTTTTTATATAAAAAAATATTGTACTACGTATGAAAAAAAAATTGGGACCCTAAAAGTAGAGTAACGATATATATCACCTCATTTTTTTCACCTCTATATCACCTCCTATGTGGAGGGTTTTAAAAAAAATTAAATTTTACCTAGGAGGTGAACAAGGCCATGACCTCCTTGGCCTCCCTTCACGCCCGGTAGTTAATAGTGACTAAAAACGGCACGTGAAATATTTACAAATTTTTTTTGTAATTATTTTTTCAATCATTTTTATTTCTAATTAATTTTAAGATATGATTTATGTTATTAAATAATTAAAATTTAAAATATTATTATATTTGATATCAATAAAATATATTATATTTGATTTCAATAAAATATATTATATATTTAAAAATATGTTTTAAACTTGAATGTTTGAACATAAATTCAGATATTTGGTTAGAAATGTCTAAATCCTAAATAAATTGTGGAGATCATACTAAAAGCATAGAACATATATGTTTAAATGTCCTTACATCATAGTTTATTGGGTTAATATTTTCTTTTAATTACAACTGAGTTATAAGGCCAAGAATATATTAAAAATTGGTTTATCATGATTGTTAAAAGGTTTTTGGGAAAATATTATCTTTTGATTTAGAATTGAGTTACAAAATCAAGCATATATGGAATATTGATTTATCAATATTGTTAATAGCTTTTTTGGTGATGGCGGGGATAAACAAATGTTTATTGTTTTTCTTTTATCTTCTGACAAATCTGAAGGACGCGTATGAATGTATTAAATTGAACATCATCTTACATTTCAACGAACTTATAATCTAAAAATTTAGAAGAATTTTTTGGAAATGATTGCTCTCAGATTTTATGTGTTTTTCTCAATCTTCAAGAAGTTTAAAGTATTCAAATTACCCAACTAATTTTTGCCTTTAGAAAAATCTTTTGTGGCTTTTCTTTTTCTTATTAATCGGAGCAGACACATGTTTCAATAGTCTCACTGATCACAATATTAATATTTCGGCAGTTTCGCTTAGTTTTTAGCACTATGTAACCATTTAATTTGATTTTAATTAATCATACTTGAAAATAATTAAAAAAAAAGTATTGTGGAGATGACATATTAATATTTTATAAAAATTAAGGGGAAATAAAATTTGGTCCACCACTAATTAATATTTCTTAGAATTAGATTGATAGAAAGACTTAACAAACACTTGTTTCACGAGGTTAATGAAACTATGATTATTTTTCATTTTTATTTTGTTAAATGTTCACATAATTAATTTTTGTATCATGGAACTTGAAACAAACCGAACATAATTTCTTCGAAAATTCAAACATTTGGTTTAACTTCTAATTGGATCAACCCATTTTTATGCAACTACACGGGTATATATTACAAATGTTAATTACACCGTTAGTCCCTACGATCTCCAAATCTGTCGTACAAAAACTACATGAAAGGTCACTATGGTCGATATTTATAAGAACCTCAGGGAGAAAATGTTAAATATCTCGAAGGTGTAATAGGATAGAAGAAAGTAACTACGTAACCTTATATGCTCCAATTATATGTATCTTTAGAAGATCTTCATCACTTAATGATTTCTTGCAATATTACAACACGTAAAATCATTAAATTTTTAATACAATTTTTGCATAATAGAGGGACATATAAGGCAATTTTTGCACAATACAGGGACTTGTACAATTAATACAAATAAATTATTTACATAACATTTTTAGCATAACATAAGGACCCATAGTGCAATTTTCGCATGATACAGGAAACTATAATACATATTTTTCATAAATTTTGAGAGAGTTTTATAGTGGCGCTAACATGTTTAATTGCATATAAGTTCCTTAATTTTCAATTTTTATACGTAAACACACAGTTACCTCAAAATCCAATACATCTTGAAGAGTGGAGTGGCCTAAAAGAGTTGCGGATACACCATGGGATTTAAGGACAGGTGGCATGAAAGGGAGAATACACAAAAAATTATCGATAAAATTAGATAATCTTTTGAGTCTTTTTTCACCTCATTTCAAAGCCACATAAGATGGTGCTACATAACAAAAATATGCAAGACCTTGAAGTCCTAATGGACTATATATAGCTACAAAAATATGTGGTATTAGTCCCTCTATTATGTGAACACTATACTATAAGTCCCTACGTTAATATCTTTTAGTTATTTGTGCTATCAATCCCTGAATTATGGTAAATTAGCACTGTATATCTCATATTTTACAAAAAAATGCACTATAAGTCCTTATGTTATGCAAAAACTATATTATAAGTTCGTTAAAATGTAATTACACTAGAAGGCCATATATTTTGCAATAATTGTACTACACATCCATGTGTTAATTTTTTAGTTAATTGTGCTATAAGGGCATATATTATATTCCTATATTATGTAAATTTTGCATTGTAAGTCCGTATGTTATGCAAAATTACACACGAACTCCTTATATCATGTGAATACTATACTATAAGTCCTTATTTATGGAAGGTTTACCATATAATTTATCATATGAGACTCATACAAATAAAATAAATCAAATCCATAAAACAATAATTTGTAAAAATTAGGGGGCTAAGTTATGATATTGAACATTTGAGAGGTGGGGGTCTAAGGGGTGGTGGGCAGCTTCCCTAATTTGTTTGAGTTAACAGGTCCTATTATATGCATGAATTGCACTTAGTTTCCTATATTACATGTTTTGTGTTAGTTGCGTTATAAGTCCCTATATTATGCAATATGTATATATATTTTTTATTACGGCCACCTTGAGCTCTTAGTAGCTCTGCCCCTACTTTGGGGGCAACTTCCCTGATATTTTTTGTGTTAACACCACTATAGGTCCCTATATTATAAGATTTGGTTTAATTGCACTAAAAGTACCTATCTTATGAAAATAACATATATTTTGTCGTAGAAACAACAAAATAGTTCAAGGCTAAAAAGATAATTCTAAAAAGATGGGGGAAAAGTAATGATTATGAATATTGGGGTATAAGGTATTTATAATTTTTTTTGGGGTCAAAAATTAACTTTTTAAAAATTTAGGGAATACAAGGTATGTCATAACTACTTTAAGAAACAAAACAAGAACCCTTTTGAATCAACAGTTAATACAACAGGATGCTCGAAAAAAAGGAGTTACGATTGTTAGTTTTAACCTAACCAAGAAAAAACAGTTTAAAGAGTAAATTGCACTACGAAACCCTATATTATGCAAAAATTGCACTATAGGTCCCTACCTCTGATAACATACTTATTGGGATCATATATTGTTTATCTTGTATCTGTTCATTTATTTGGTTCCAAACAAGATATACATAAGCTGAGAATCATCTACTATCTACAACTTTAGATATGCCATTCTCAAACTTCTACAAAATTTGTTCTATAAGATCACTCTATGTATTACTATGAAACAGAACATTGCACATGTTAAAGCATTGAACTAAAATTCTTCTTGTGAAAGTTCAATTGATAGAAAAGTGATGTCTATCTTCAAAGGTTTTGCAACTAAAAATACAAGCAACATTATCAGATTTTTCCTACTCAAGCATTCTGGCTTTTGTTGCTATTATGTCCAAATAGGCCAACTAAGAAAAAAAGCTACATCTTGGTATATATTTCACCCCATATCATAACAATATAAACAAATCCAAAAGGTAAGTTATATTGGTTATTGATGGTATTGATCACTTATGGTACAACGTATTTACTTATTTATTCATTTTTTTATTGGAGGAGTTAATACCAGCCATCGGTGAATTGCTTCCTGATATTGAGGATTGATTGTGTCCGTCATTTGTACAACATCTTCAAGAAAGTACATCTAGGTGCAACTTTAAAGTAAAAAATATTGTGGGCTGCTAAAGCACCTAGAGTAGAATTATTTAGACAAAACATGGACCAATTAAAGGCTATTGATGAGGTAGTTTTCCATTGGTTAGAGAAGTAAAACCCCAAGTTCTGGGCTAGATCTCACTTCCAAACAACAAACAAATGCAAAATGCTATTAAATAATATCTCAGAGAGTTTTAAATCGGTGTTACTGGATGCAAGAGAGAATCCAGTGATTGTTATTCTTGAGATGTAAAGAAGCTACTTGATGAATAGAATGGAGAAGAAAAGAAAGTGGATTGGAAGTTGGAAGGGGGACATTTGCCCGAAGATTTGCATGTTGATCAATCGAAACAAAGACTTCACATCGTTGTGGAATGCATCGTTTGCAAGCGATAAGATATTTCAAATTTCTGGGGGTAAAGACTTACAATATACAGTTGACTTCGAAAGGAAGTTTTGTAGTTGTCGTCGATAGGAATTGTCATGTATACCATGTGCACACGCAATTGTTGCAATCACATATCTGGGAGAGGAAATCGAGGTATATGTTGATCAATGCTATACTAAAGCTGCATATTACGAGCATACGATCCTGTCATTAAGCCCACCAATGGTCCGTCAATGTGGCCATCTTCTGAGCATATACCGCTAAATACACCAAATTCAATGAAACTCCCTGGAAGACCAAAAACTCTACGTCAAAGAGAGCTAGGTGAATGAAGAGTTGGTTCAACTAGTCAAGTTCCCGAAGGATTTCAAAAGTTGAGAAACCCCATTATTATAGTGAAGTGTTCAAGGTGGAAGTAAGTCGGGCATAATAAAAGGGCTTCCAAGGTGGTTGTTGAGAAACCAATGAATAACACTGAAAATCATTTACCCTCGGTCCATGAACCAGTTAAAGATAATGTGATTGAGCCTTCGATCAATCAGCCTGTTAATGATAATGTGTATGCTGGTATAAATCTAATCGAAGTCAATTATATTCCCACACAAGAATCTTCTTTTGGAGGTATCTAGAGTGGGTTGCTTGGTGGTTGGGACGATGATAACTTTGAAGCACTACTTGATAGTCATATGACTAACTTTAAGAATTCAATGAGTGTTTCATCTCAACTACCATCTACTTAAAGTGGAGTAGTTGAATCAGGCAAAGAATCGGAAAACGAGTTGAACAAAGTAATTATCAATAAAGGTGTAAAAGTAAAATATGGTGTGTGTCGCAAGTTAGAACACGAAAATCGAATAGGTCCCGCGAATCATTCTAAGGTATAAGATACGCAACTGACATTGAATTATATTTTCATGAATCAGTTTGAATACTAATATTTAATTGTTTTTTGTAGCAACAAAGTGAAGAGGATGACACGTCAACTCCTAGTGCAAGAACTCAGTTCGCACCCCCAGGTACCAATGTGAGTAGAAAAGGTCCACCGATTGTTCTAAGAAAGAGAAAATTCAGGCCGTGTGCAAGTGCCAAAGGAAAGGAGCTAGCTTAATATGGCTTGATGTGTGTTTTGTTATTTAGATCTTTTAAAATATTTTTGGGTGTATTTGGTGATTATCTAGCTTGGTTTCTTATTTGAATCATTTGGATGTGTTTTATGATTTTGTTGCTACTATATATTTAATTATAGATGTCTTTTGCAAATTTAAAATTTTATATGGGTATTTGAACGATATTTTAGCTATCATTGATGATGTTTAATTCATTCTTAGGTTATAAATGCATGTTGCAGGGGTCTTAGTCAAATTGAGAACATAATACAGTTGTAAAGTGAGGTAATAGATCAATACAGTTGTCACGACAAAGGGTATTTCATCATATAGGGGTATATATGTAATCTAGTCATTCTAGCAGGTGTTTGTAATATGGGTCATAGATCAATTTATATTGTCATATAGGTGTAAAATTGCAAACTAATCAAATTATGCAAATATAGGGTACATTATTCATTTTTCGTTAAATATTAGGGGTAAAATGAAATTTCAAGAGTATTAAAGGATAATATAATCTTCTGCATTTTTTGATGTATTTTTACCCGTTATTTCAAAATTTAGGGACCATTGGCCAATTTTAGAAGAGATAGGGGAATCGTGTGTATCTTTATTCAAAATTTGGGGGTCAAAATGCAATTTAAATAAATTTAATGGGTAATATCAACTTTTTCATTTATTAGGGGTATTTTGCATTTTATAGCAAACTTTAAGGGTCGTTGACCAAATTCAGGAAAATTAGTATTTTTTTTGCATTTTGTTCAAATTTTAGGGGTAAAATGTAATTTTAATTGTTTTAAATAGTTATATAAGGTGTTGCATTATATTGGGTGTCATTGTGCAATTTTAGGAGAATTTAAGGGGTCTAAATGGATGATACAGTGTTAAAATTTTGGGTCAATTTTTTAGCCGATCTTTTGTTCATATTCGCATATACATGAATTTTAGTAATTAAGTCAATATCAGCAATTTTAGTACCTTATCTCTTCAAAACATGTAGCAATTATAGTATGATATGAAATTCAAATGGCATCTGTAACACGGTCATAAATGCTTTCATCAGTCTTTTTAGGTTTAGATCCTCTTTCCTGCTGTTTTTACCAAATCGAACTTGTTAACCTTTTTTTCTAATATGGAATTTCAGTTTTTAAATAACTTTAGTATGAAGCAAAGTATGTTGCGACACATTCCAAATTATGTAGCACATTTCTAGAAAGTGTGTTGTATAAACAAAATGGCATATGTAAAACTATCATGAATCATGTTGCTGCACAATCCCAATGAACAAGTTAAGATAGATTGCAAAAAAAACTTAGTAAAGAAGGAACAAAAAAAAAAGGATTATTGCCCAAGAAACACTTCAAGTTAGAATTAATTCCCTCTCACCCCAACAATCAATATTTTTCCCTTAAAAGGCCACATATATTTTGCTTTTTCCTCTTGTTTCCCATACAAAGAGTCATTTGAGTTATGGGAAGCTTCCCATAACTCAAACTTTGAGTAATGAGAAGCTTCCCATTACTCAAACTTTGAGTAATGGAAAGCTTTCCATTACTCGTTGTTCTATAAAAAAGACAGGTGCCTTTTATGGTTAAGGGTGTAAGGTGGAATGTGTCTATTGAGCATTAACCCATAAAAAAATACCAACATATAAATCGAAATATAAACAACAGAAAATATCATTAAATATGAATGTGAGGATATTATGAGTAATTTCAGTAACTAAAAGACAGAGATAAATAAGTTAAAGAAGAAAGCTAAGGTTGATGAAAAATGTTACAATAATTATAGAGTAAAATTCAGTAAATTGTATCTGTCAATCCTTGAACTCCTTAAAAGAAGATCTCATAATCTCTTTCGAGTAGATTGATTTGGGCTTTAAGTGGTCGTGCTGGTCTCTTACTCTTAACTAAGGACAGATCGTTTAAGGGAACCAAGCTCTCTACATGATTCCCAAAGTAATATACATTTTCTCTCATGTCATTAATTTGATGGACTTTTGCGTATTAAATTTGTAAACTATGCATCATTTCTCCAACAAGACACCAATAAATCCATGCTTTTAAACAATGCAATTGGCCGATAATTTTTATAATCCTCCTCCATATAAATATCACGTAACTTTGGCATAGCATGAAGACCATAAGTATATATACAAGTCTCTCCATCCTCCTCCTCTTTTGACAGCTACTACCAATCTGTCAATTACAAAAATAAAATTTAATAATTGATTAATATTAGAGATTAAGTCTAGATATTAAAAAATAATTAAAACATTTTACAATAATTGGAGGCATTTAGTTCAAGGACAAAACATGAAACTAACAATTCTTAAACCAAATAGATAACATTTTCCATCCTCATCATTCCAACCTAAGTTTTATTGTCTATCCTTATCCAAAGTCAAACCAATCCTAGCAGGTTTACTGCAATTGACTTAAATTAAAAATAATAAGAATTAAATTCCAAAGAAATATATTGGAAAATATATATTTTATAAATTTAGTATAATAATTCTCATATCCGAAAAAATAAAACTTGGGTCTCATCCAATAATCAATTGTGTGTATCTTACTCTTCTCGGAGACCATATTGAGCGGAGATGACACGAAAGTATAGTGATAGTGAGAGGGGGCTTTTATAAATTAAACAAATAAAAAAAAGAATGCTTCCGTTTGTGCTTCTAAAAAATGAAGAGATTTGCAGGTGAGCTAAAAAAAATTCCAGTTTTCAAAGTGATTTTTGAAATGAATATTTTGATAGGGTTCAGTTTAGTTATTGATTTTGGATAAATAAAAAAAAGAGTAGGGAAAAAACGTAGTTAATACACAAATGACAAAAATAACACTTACTTAATTAGTAATTTATGAAATGCAGTAGCCATGTGGCATTTAACGTGTAAGATAACAGAAGACACCAACACCAACGGGTTGGAGGAAAAGAAAAGTTGGGTACCCAAAAGTTCCTTTTTTTAATATGGGTACTAAGAAGTCCTTTTTTATATTTTTTGGGATAGTGTCTTTTTCCCTAATTAATTTATATAGAAAATATACATAAAACCAAAAAAAGTACAAAAGTAATCAAAATATTCAACCTATTGTGGGAGATACCAAAAACAAAATTGATTAATTAACATGTATCATCCCTTAAATGTTTTTAAATTGTTCTAGCTTTTTAAAATAATAAAAGAATAAGAATAATTTAGGAAATAGAAAAATAAAAATTTGCACCTCACTAACCGTTATTGATATGAATCTATAATTGAAATGCAATAACCATCGATCGGATAGGTGAGCAGATAAAGATAACACTTGGTTGGAGATCCTACTGCATATGACAAATCAATAACAGAAGAAAGAGAATAAATAGAACTCTGGGGTGAAATAGAATAGAAAAAAGTTAATTTAGAAAGAAGAAGATAATTGAGAAGATGTGAAGAGTGGTATGACTTTTAAGGTGTGTGTAATGTTTATGCATAACTGTGGAAAGAGGCGGCTGTTAGGGTTTCAGACAATAATGTGTGATATTTTATAGTTTAGGGCAGTTTCCTGACATTTCTGGGGCCAAGGCAGATTTTAAAAACCCCGAAAAAATCTTATGTGTATTATAGATAAAAAATTTATCACTTAAGTTAATTAAACAATTTTATTTAAAAAAAGATGGACTAGTATTTCTGTTTTGAAATTGGCAAAAATTGGCCCTTTTTATATAAAAAAAATATTATACTACATATGAAAAAAAATTGGGACCCTAAAAGTAGAGTAAAGATATATATCACCTCATTTCTTTCACCTCTATATCACCTCCTATGTGGAGGGTTTTAAAAACAAATTAAATTGTACCTAGGAGGTGAACAAGACCATGACCTCCTTGGCCTCCCCTCACGCCCGGTAGTTAATAGTGACTAAAAATGGCACGTGAAATATTTACAAATTTTTTTTGTAATTATTTTTTCAATCATTTTTATTTCTAATTCATTTTAAGATATGATTTATTTTATGAAATAATTAAAATTAAAAATATTATTATATTTGATATCAATAAAATATATTATATTTGATTTCAATAAAATATATTATATATTTAAAAATATGTTTTAAACTTGAATGTTTGAACATAAATTCATATATTTGGTTAGAAATGTCTAAATCCTAAATAAATTGTGGAGATCATACTAAAATCATAGAACATATATTTTTAAATGTCCTTACATCATAGTTTATTTGGTTAATTTTTTCTTTTAATTACAACTGAGTTATAAGGCCAAGAATATATTAAAAATTAGTTTATCATGATTTTTAAAAGGTTTTTTGGAAAATATTATCTTTTGAATTAGAATTGAGTTACAAAATCAAGAATATATAGAATATTGATTTATCAATATTGTTAATAGCTTTTTTGGTAATGGCGGGGATAAACAAATGTTTATTGTTTTTCTTTTATCTTCTGACAAATTTGAAGGACGCGTATGAATGTATTAAATTGAACATCATCTTACATTTCAACAAACTTATAATCTAAAAATTTAGAAGAATTTTTTGGAAATGATTGGTCTCATATTTTAAGTGTTTTTCTCAATCTTCAAGAAGGTGAAAGTATTCAGATTACCCAACTAATTTTTGCCGTTAAAGTATTCAGATTACCCAACTAATTTTTGCCGTTAGAAAAATCTTTTGTGGTTTTTCTTTTTCTTATTAATAGGAGAAGAGACATATTTTAATAGTCTCATTGATCATAATATTAATATTTCGGCAGTTTCGCTTAGTTTTTAGCACTATGTAACCATTTAATTTGATTCCAATTAATTATACTTGAAAATAATTAAAAAAAAGTATTATGGAAATGATATATTAATATTTTACAAAAATTAAGTGGAAATAAAATTTGGTCCACCACTAATAAATATTTCTTAGAATTAGATTAATAGAAAGACTTAACAAACACTTGTTTCACGAGGTTAATAAAACTATGATTATTTTTCATTTTTATTTTGTTAAATGTTCACATAATTAATTTTTGTATCATGAAACTTGAAACAAACCGAACATAATTTCTTCGAAAACTCAAACATTTGGTTTAACTTCTAATTGGATCAACCCATTTTTATGCAACTACACGGGTATATATTACAAATGTTAATTACACCGTTAGTCCCTACGATCTCCAAATATGTCGTACAAAAACTATATGAAAGGTCACTATGGTTGATATTTATAAGAACCTCATGGACAAAATGTTAAATATCTCGAAGGTGTAATAGGATAGAAGAAAGTAACTACATAACCTTATATGCTCCAATTATATGTATCTTTAGAAGATCTTCATCACTTAATGATTTCTTGCAATATTACAACACGTAAAATCATTAAATTTTTAATACAATTTTTGCATGATACAGGGACATATAAGGCAATTTTTGCACAATACAAGGACTTGTACAATTAATACAAATAAATTATCCACATAACATTTTTTGCATAACATAAGGACCCATAGTGCAATTTTCGCATGATACAGGAAACTATAATACATATTTTGCATAAATTTTGAGAGAGTTTTATAGTGCCGCTAACATGTTTAATTGCATTTAAGTTCCTTAATTTTCAGTCTTTATACGTAAACACACAGCTACCTCAATCCAATACATCTTGAAGAGTGGGGTGGCCTAAAAGAGTTGCGGGTACACCATGGGATTTAAGGACAGGTGGCACGAAAGGGAGAATACACAAAAAATTATCGATAAAATTAGATAATCTTTTGAGTCTTTTTTCACCTCCTTTCCAAGCCACATACATGGTGCTACATAACAAAAATATGCAGGACCTTGAAGTCCTAATTGATTATATATAGCTATAAAAATATGTGGTATTAGTCCCTCTATTATGTGAACACTATACTATAAGTCCCTATATTAATATCTTTTAGTTATTTGTGCTATCAACCCCTGAATTATGGTAAATTTGCATTGTATATCTCATATTTTACAAAAAATGCACTATTAGTCCTTATGTTATGCAAAAAATATATTATAAGTTCGTTAAAATGTAATTACACTATAAGGCCTTATATTTTGGAATAATTGTATTACACGTCCATGTGTTAATTTTTTAGTTAATTGTGCTATAAGGGCATATATTATATTCCTATATTATGTAAATTTTTCAATGTAAATCCGTATGTTATGCAAAATTACACACGAACTCCTTATATCATGTGAATACTATACTATAAGTCCTTATTTATGGAAGGTTTACCATATAATTTATCATATGAGACTCATACAAATAAAATAAATCAAATCCATAAAACAATAAGTTGTAAAAATTAGGGGGCTAAGTTATGATATTGAACATTTGAGAGGTGGGGGGATAAGGGGTGGATGGGCAACTTCCCTAATTTGTTTGAGTTAACAGGTCCTATTATATGCATGAATTGCACTTAGTTCCCTATATTACATGTTTTGTGTTAGTTGCGTTATAAGTCCCTATATTATGCAATATGTATATATATTTTTTATTACGGCCACCTTAAGCTCTTAGTAGCTCTGCCCCTACTTTGGGGGCAACTTCCCTTATATTTTTTGTGTTAACACCACTATAGGTCCCTATATTATAAGATTTGATTAAATTGCACTAAAAGTACCTATATTATGAAAATAACATATATTTTATCGTAGAAACAACAAAATAGTTCAAGGCTAAAAAGATAATTCTAAAAAGATGGGGGACAAGTAATGATTATGAATATTGGGGGTATAAGGTATTTATAATTTTTTTTGGGGTCAAAAATTAACTTTTTGAAAATCTAGGGAATACAAGGTATGTCATAACTACTTCAAGAAACAAAACAAGAACCCTTTTGAATCAACAGTTAATACAACACGACGCTCGAAAAAAAGCAGTTACGATTGTTACTTTTAACCTAACCAAGAAAAAACAGTTTAAAGAGTAAATTGCACTACGAAACCCTATATTATGCAAAAATTGCACTATAGGTCCCTACCTCTGATAACATACTTATTGGGATCATATATTGTTTATCTTGTATATGTACATTAATTTGGTTCCAAACAAGATATACATAAGCTGAGAATCATCTACTATCTACAACTATAGATATGCCATTCTCAAACTTCTACAAAATTTGTTCTATAAGATCACTCTATGTATTACTATGAAACAGAACATTGCACATGTTAAAGCATTGAGCTAAAATTCTTCTTGTGAAAGTGCAATTGATATAAAAGTGATGTCTATCTTCAAAGGTTTTGCAACTAAAAATACAAGCAACATTATTAGATTCTTCCTACTCAAGCATTCTGGCTTTTGTTGCTATTATGTCCAAATAGGCCAACTAAGAAAAAAAGCTACATCTTGGTATATATTTCACCCCATATCATAACAATATAAACAAATCCAAAAGGTAAGTTATATTGGTTATTGATGGTATTGATCACTTATGGTACAACGTATTTACTTATTTATTCATTTTGTTATTGGAGGAGTTAATACCAGCCATCGGTGAATTGCTTCCTGATATTGAGGATTGATTGTGTCCGTCATTTGTACAACATCTTCAAGAAAGTACATCTAGGTGCAACTTTAAAGTAAAAAATATTGTGGGCTGCTAAAGAACCTAGAGTAGAATTATTTAGACAAAACATGGACCAATTAAAGGCTATTGATGAGGCAGTGTTCCATTGGTTAGAGAAGTAAAACCCCAAGTTCTGGGCTAGATCTCACTTCCAAACAACAAACAAATGCAAAATGCTATTAAATAATATCTCTGAGAGTTTTAACTCGGTGTTACTGGATGCAAGAGAGAATCCAGTGATTGTTATGCTTGAGATGATAAGAAGCTACTTAATGAAAAGAATGGAGAAGAAAAGAAAGTGGATTGGAAGTTGGAAGGGGGACATTTGCCCGAAGATTTGCATATTGATCAATCGAAACAAAGACTTCACATCGTTGTGGAATGCATCGTTTGCAAGCGATAAGATATTTCAAATTTCAAGGGGGTAAAGACTTATAATATACAGTTGACTTCGGAAGGAAGTTTTGTAGTTGTCGTCGATGGGAATTGTCCGGTATACCATGTGCTTACGCAATTGTTGCAATCACATATTTGGGAGAGGAAATCGAGGTATATGTTGATCAATGCTATACTAAAGCCGCATACTTACGAGCATATGATCCTGTCATTAAGTCCACCAATGGTCCATCAATGTGGCCATCATCTGAGCATATACCGCTAAATGCACCAAAGTCAATGAAACTCCCTAGAAGACCAAAAACTCAACGTCGAAGAGAGCTAGGTGAAGGAAGAGTTGGTTCAACTAGTCAAGTTCCCGAAGGATTTCAAAAGTTGAGAAACCCCATTATTATAGTGAAGTGTTCAAGGTGGAAGTAAGTCGGGCATAATAAAAGGGCTTCCAAGGTGGTTGTTGAGCAACCAATGGATAACACTGAAAATCAGTTACCCTCGGTCCATGAACCAGTTAATGATAATGTGATTGAGCCTTTGATCAATCAACCTGTTAATTATAATGTGTATGCTGGTACAAATCTAAACGAAGTCAATTATATTCCCACACAAGATCTTCTTTTGGAGGTATCCTGAGTGGGTTGCTTGGTGGTTGGAACGATGATAAGTTTGAAGCACTACTTGATAGTCATATGACTAACTTTAAGAGCTCAATGAGTGTTACATCTCAACTACCATCTACTTAAAGTGGAGTAGTTGAATCAGGCAAAGAATCGGAAAACGAGTTGAACAAAGTAACTATCAATAAAGGTGTAAAAGTAAAATGTGGTGTGTGTCGCAAGTTAGAACACGAAAATCGAAAAGGTCTCGCGAATCATTCTAAGGTATAAGCTACGCAACTGAAATTGAATTATATTTTCAAGAATCACTTTGAATACTAATATTTAATTGTCTTTTGTAGCAGCAAAGTGAAGAGGCTAACACGTCAACTCCTAGTGCAAGAACTCAGTTCACACCCCCAGGTATCAATGCGAGTAGAAAAGGTCCACCGATTGTTCTAAGAATGAGAAAATTCAGGCCGTGTGCAAGTGCCAAAGGAAAGGGGCTAGCTTAATATGGCTTGATGTGTGTTTTGTTATTTAGATCTTTAAATATATTTTTGGGTGTATTTGGTGATTATCTAGCTTGTTTTCTTATTTGAATCATTTGGATGTGTTTTATGATTTTGTTGCTACTATATATTTAATTATGGATGTCTTTTGCAAATTTAAAATTTTATGTGGGTATTTGAACGATATTTTAGCTATCATTGATGATGTTTAATTCATTCTTAGGTTATAAATGCATGTTGTTGGGGTCTTAGTCAAATTGTTTACATAATACAGTTGTAAAGTGATGTCATAGTTAATACAGTTGTCACGACGAAGGGTATTTCATCATATAGTGGTATATATGTAATCTGGTCATTCTACCAGGTGTTATTTTGCATATTAAATCATGATTCATGGGTCATAGATCAATTTCTATTGTCATATAGGTGTAAAATTGCAAACTAATCAAATTATGCAGATATAGGGTACTTTATGCATTTTTCATTAAATATTAGGGGTAAAATGAAATTTCAAGAGTATTAAAGGATAATATAATCTTCTGCATTTTTTGATGTATTTTTACCCGTTATTTCAAACTTTAGGGACCATTGGCCAATTTTAGAAGAGATAGGGGAATCATGTGTATCTTTGTTCAAAATTTGGGGGTCAAAATGCAATTTCAATAAATATAATGGGTAATATCAACTTTTTCATTCATTAGGGGTATTTCGCATTTTATAGCAAACTTTAAGGGTCGTTGACCAATTTCAGCAAAATTAGTATTTTTTTGCATTTTGTTCAAATTTTAGGGGTAAAATGTAATTTTAATAGTTTTAAATAGTTATATAAGGTGTTGCATTATATTGGGTGTCATTGTGCAATTTTAGGAAAATTTAAGGGGTCTAAATGCATGATTCAGTGTTAAAATTTTGAGTCAATTTTTTAGCCGATCTTTCGTTCACATTTGCATATACATGAATTTTTGTAATTAAGTCAATATCAGCAAATTTAGTACCTTATCTCTTCAAAACATGTAGCAAATATTTTATGTTGCTGTATAATCTAAAGTATGATATAAAATTCAAATGGCATCTAGATTTAGATCCTCTTTCCTGCTGTTTTTACCAAATCGAACTTGTTAACCTTTTTTTCTAATATGGAATTTCAGTTTTTAAACAACTTTAGTATGAAGCAAAGTATGTTGCGACACATTTTAAATTGTGTAGCAAATTTCTAGAAAGTGTGTTGTATAAACAAAATGGCATATGTAAAACTATCATGAATCATGTTGCTGCACAATCCCAATGAACAAGTTAAGATAGATTTCAAAGAGAACTTAGTAAAGAAGGAACAAAAAAAAGGATTATTGCCCAAGAAACACCTCAAGTTAGAATTAATTTCCTCTCACCCCAACCATCAATATTTTCCCCATAAAAGGCCACATATATTTTGCTTTTTCCTTTTATTTCCTATAAAAAGAGTCATTTGAGTTATGAGTAACTCAAACTTTGAGTAATGAGAAACTTCCCATTAATCAAACTTTGAGTAATGGAAAGCTTTCCATTACTCCTTATTCTTTAAAAAAGACAGGTGCCTTTTATGGTTAAGGGTGTAAGATGGCATGTGTCTATTGTGCATTAACCCAAAAACAATACCCACAAATAAATCGAAATATAAACAACAGAAAATATCATTAAATATGAATGTGAGGATATTATGAGTAATTTCAGTAACTTAAAAACAGAGATAAATAAGTTAAAGAAGAAAGCTAAGGTTGTTGAAAAATGTTACAATAATTATAGAGTAAAATTCAGTAAATTGTATCTGTCAATCCTTGAACTCCTTAAAAGGAGATCTCATAATCTCTTTCGAGTAGATTGATTCAAGCTTTAAGTGGTCGTGCTGGTCTCTTACTCTTAACTAAGGATAGATCGTTTAAGGGAACCAAGCTCTCTACATGATGCCCAAAGTAATATACATTTTCTTTCATGTCTTTAATTTGATGGACTTTTGCGTATTAGCATTGTAAACCATGCATCTTTTTTCCCACAAGACACCAATAAATCCATGCTTTTAAACCATGCAATTGGCCGATAATTTTTATAATCCTCCTCCATATAAATATCACGTAACTTTGGCATAGCAAGAAGACATAAGTAAATATACAAGTCTCTCCATCCTCCTCCTCTTTTGACAGCCACTACCAATCTGTCAATTACAAAATTAGATTTAATAATTGATTAATATTATAGATTAGGTCTAGATATTAAAAAATAATTAAAACATTTTACAAGAATTGGAGGCATTTAGTTCAACGACAAAAGTGAAACTAACAATTCTTAAACCAAATAGCTAACATTTTCCATCCTCGCATCATTCCAACCTAAGTTTTATTGTCTACCCATATCCAAAGTCAAACCAATCCTATCAGGTTTACTGTAATTGACTTAAATTAAAAATAATAAGAATTAAATTCCAAAGAAATATATTGGAAAATATATATTTTATAAATTTAGTATAATAATTCTCATATCCTAAAAAATAAAACTTGGGTCTCATCCAATAATCAATTGTGTGTATCTTACTCTTCTAGCAGAGAATATTGAGCGGTGATGACACGAAAGTATAGTGATAGTGAGATGGGGATTTTATAAATTAAACAAATAAAAAAAAGAATGCTTCTGTTCGTGCTTCTAAAAAATGAAGGCTTTGGGTTGCAGGTGAGCTAAAAAAAATTCCATTTTTCAAAGTGATTTTTGAAATGAATATTTTGATAGGGTTCAGTTTAGTTATTGATTTTGGATAAATAAATAAAAGAGTAGGGACAAAAAGTAGTTAATACACAAATGACAAAAATAACACTTACTTAATTAGTAATTTATGAAATGCAGTAGCCATAGTAGCCATGTGGCATTTAAGTGTAAATGACAGAAGACACCAACTGGTTGGAGGAAAAGAAAAGTTGGGTACCCAAAATTTCCTTTTTTAATATGGGTACTAAGAAGTCCTTTTTTATATTTTTTGGGACAATGTCTCTTTCCCTAATTAATTTATATAGAAAATATACATAAAACCAAAAAAAGTACAAAAGTAATCCAAATATTCAACCTATTGTAGGAAATGCCTTAAACAAAATTGATTAATTAACATGTATCAACCCTTAAATGTTTTTAAATTGTTTCAGCTTTTTAAAATAATAAAAGAATAAGAATAATTTAGAAAATAGAAAAACAAAAATTTGCACCTCACTAACCGTTATTGATATGAATCTGTAATTGAAATGCAATAACCATCGATCGGATAGGTGAGCAGATAAAGATAATACTTGGTTAGAGATCCTACTGCATATGACAAATCAATAACAGAAGATAGAGAAGAAATAGAACTCTGTGGTGAAATAGAATAGAAAAAAGTTAATTTAGAAAGAAGAAGATAATTGAGAAGATGTAAAGAGTGGTATGACTTTTAAGGTGTGTGTAATATTTATGCATAACTGTGGAATGAGGCGGCTGTTAGGGTTTCAGACAATAATGTGTGATATTTTATAGTTTAGGGCCGCTTCCTGACATTTCTGGGGCCAAGGCCCTAAAAAATCTTATGTGTATTATAGATAAAAAATTTATCACTTAAGTTAATTAAACAATTTTATTTAAAAAAAAAGATGGACTAGCATTTCTGTTTTTAAATGGGCCAAAATTGAGCCTTTTTATTAAAAAAAAAATATCATACTACATAAGAAAAAAAATTGGGACCCTAAAAGTAGAGTAAAGATATATATCACCCCATTTTCTTCACCTCTATATCACCTCCAATGTGGAGGGTTTTAAAAACCAATTAAATTGTACCTAGGAGGTGAACAAGGCCATGACCTCCTTGGCCTCCCCTCACGCCCAGTAGTTAATAGTGACTAGAAACTGTACTTGAAATATTTACAAATCTTTTTTGTAATTATTTTTTCAATCATTTTCGTTTCTAATAAATTTTAAGATATAATTTGTGTTATGATATAATTAAAATTAAAAATATTATTATATTTGATATCAATAAAATATATTATATTTGATTTCAATAAAATATATTGTATATTTGAAAATATGTTTTAAACATGAATGTTTGAACATAAATTCATATATATTGTTAGAAATGTCTAAATCCTAAATAAATTGTGGAGAATGTATTAAAATCATAGAACATATATTTTTTAAATGTCCTTAAATCATAGTTTATTGGGTAAATTGTTTTCTTTTAATTACAACTGAGTTACAAGGCCAAGAATATATTAAAAATTGGTTTATCATGATTGTTAAAATGGTTTGGGGAAAATATTATCTTTTTAATTAGAATTGAGTTACAAAATCAAGAATATATATGGAATATTGATTTATCAATGTTGTTAAAAGATTTTTTAGTGATGGCGGGGATAAACAAATGATTATTGTTTTTCTTTTATCTTCTGACAAATATGAAGGACGCGTATGAACGTATTAAATTGAACATCATCTTACATTTCAACGAACTTTTGATCTAAAAATTTAGAAGAATTTTTTGGAAATGATTGGTCTTAGATTTTAAGTGTTTTTCTCAATCTTCAAGAAGATGAAAGTATTCAGATTACCCAACTAATTTTTGCCGTTAGAAAAATCTTTTGTGCCTTTTCGTTTTCTTATTAATAGGAGCAGCCACATATTTCAGTAGTATCATTGATATTTAGACAGTTTCGCTTAGTTTTTAGCACTATGTAACCATTTAATTTGATTCTAATTAATCATACTTGAAAATAATTAAAAAAAAAGTATTATGGAGATGACATATTAATATTTTATAAAAAATGAAGTGGAAACAAAATTTTGTCCACGACTAATTAATATTTTTTAGAATTAGATTAATAGAAAGACTTAACAAACACTTGCTTCACGAGGTTAATGAAACTATGATTATTGTTCATTTTTATTTCGTTAAATTTTCACATAATTAATTTTTGTATCATGGAACTTAAAACAAACCGAACATAATTTCTTCGAAAACTCAAACATTTGGTTTAACTTCTAATTGGATCAACCCATTTTTATGCAACTACACGGGTATATATTATAAATGTTAATTACACCGGTAGTCCCTACGATCTCCAAATCTGTCGTACAAAAACTACATGAAAGGTCACTATGGTCGATATTTATAAGAACCTTAGGGACAAAATATTAAATATGTCGAAGGTGTAATAGAATAGAAGAAAGTAACTACGTAACCTTATATGCTCCAATTATATGTTTCTTTAGAAGATCTTTATCACTTAATGATTTCCTACAATATTACAACACAGAAAATCATTAAATTTTTAATACAATTTTTGCAATATACAAGGACCTATAGTGCAATGATTGCACAATATAGGGACTTGTACAAATAATAGAAATAAATTATCTACATAACATTTTTTGCATAACATAGGGACCCATAGTGCAATTTTCGCATGATACAGGAAACTATAATACATATATTGCATAAATTTTGAGAGAGTTTTATAGTTGCGCTAGCATGTTTAATTGCATTTAAGTTCCTTAATTTTCAATCTTTATACGTAAACACACAGTTACCTCAAAATCCAATACATCTTGAAGGGTGGGGTGGCCTAAAAGAGTTTCGGATACACCATGGGATTTAAAGACTGGTGGCACGAAAGGGAGAATACACAAAAAATTATCGATAAAATTAGATAATCTTTTGAGTCTTTTTTCACCTCCTTTCCAAGCCACAAAATATGGTGCTACATAACAAAAATATGCAGGACCTTTAAGTCCTAATTGATTATATATAGCTACAAAAATATGTGGTATTAGTCCCTCTATTATGTGAACACTATACTATAAGTCTCTACGTTAATATCTTTTAGTTATTTGTGCTATCAACCCCTAAATTATGGTAAATTTGCACTGTATATCTCATATTTTACAAAAAATGCACTATAAGTCCTTATGTTATGCAAAAACTATATTATAAGTTCGTTAAAATGTAATTGAACTATAAGTCCTTATATTTTGCAATAATTGAACTACACGTCCATGTATTAATTTTTTAGTTAATTGTGCTATAAGGGCATATATTATATTCCTATATTCTGTAAATTTTGCAATGTAAGTCCGTATGTTATGCAAAATTACACACGAACTCCTTATATCATGTGAATACTATACTATAAGTCCTTATTTATGGAATGTTTACCGTATAATTTGTAATAGGAGACTCGTACAAATAAAATGATATAGATCTATAAAACAATAATTTGTAAAAATTAGGGGGCTAAGTTATGATATTGAACACTTAAGAGGTGGGGGTCTAAGGGGTGGATGGGCAACTTCCCTAATTTGTTTAAGTTATCAGGTCCTATTATATGCATGAATTGCACTTAGTTCCCTATATTACATGTTTTGAGTCAGTTACATTATAAGTCCCTATATTATGCAATATGTATATATATATTTTTTATTACGGCAACCTTGAGCTCTTAATAGCTCTGCCCCTGCTTTGGGGGAAACTTCCCTGATATTTTTTTTGTTAACACCACTATAGGTCCCTATATTATAAGATTTGATATAATTGCACTAAAAGTCCCTATATTATGAAAATAACATATATTGTATCGTATAAACAACAAAATAGTTCAAGGCTTAAAAGATAATTCTAAAAAGATGGAGGGACAAGTAATGATTATGAATATTGGGGGTATAAGGTATATATAATTTTTTTTGGGGTCAAAAAGTAACTTTTTAAAAATCTAGGGAATACAATGTACGTCTTAACTACTTCAAGAAACAAAACAAGAACCCTTTTGAATGAACAGTTAATAGAACGTGATGCTAAAAAAAAGCAGTTACGATTGTTACTTTTAACCTAACCAAGAAAAAACAGTTCAAACAGTAAATTGCACTACGAAACCCTATATTATGAAAAAATTTCACTATAGGTCCCTACCTCTGATAACTTACTTATTGGGATCATATATTGTTTACCTTGTATTTGTGCATTTATTTGGTTCCAAACAAGATATACATAAGCTGAGAATCACCTACTATAAGATAACTCTATGTATTACTATGAAACAGAACATTGCACATGTTAAAGCATTCAGCTAAAATTCTTCTTGTGAAAGAGCAATTGATAGAAAAGTGATCTCTATCTTCAAAGGTGTTGCAAATGAAAATACAAGCAACATTATTAGATTTTTCCTACTTAAGCATTCTGGCTTTTGTTGCTAATATGTCTAAATAGGCCAACCAAGAAAAAAAACTACATCTGGTTTTCATACTGAAGGAGCTATCTAATCCTCATTTTTTATCATCTAAAAGTGTAATAGAGTCGAAGATGCAACTATACTGGGTGTATGAGGAGCGAGTAACTTTATAAAATTATCTACGTTTTGTAACTTACAAAAATAAAAAGATTTATATGTTGACATTTGTGTTGTTAGTCAGTGTCAGAAATAGGTGAATGGAGGAAAAATATAATTTGTGTTTAATATGAATTTGAGGATAATAGGAGAAAATATATATAAATTTTAATGCTAAGCCTGATTCAAAAGATAATTATACAAAAATATGGATGGATATCGTGTCTCTTAGGTGTAATTTCATTTTCATGTATTCAGAAATTGTATATTAACAAAATAAGAAATTGATTGCAATATACATATATGATAATGTTTATGAAAGTTCTAGATGATTTTATTAATTAGCAATATAAGTTTGGATTTGCACTATGTATATCCGAACGTTAATCGCGGAAATTGGGGTATTGGCACATTTATTTTGAATGATCAAAATTACATGTACATTTAAATTTTAAGTTACTGTGTATTCATTATTACATAAAACATGAACAAATAGATACTGAAATCAATTAATAAGAAGAACAGAATAAAATCAAAACAAAAAAAAATTCTTTAGGATTAAAATGTAAAATTCTTTCTTTCCATTACGTTGAAGAGTCATAAAGTTCATGCTCAATTCCTAATAACTAGAGAAACTATGAACCTTATTTTCAAGGATATTCTTTATTAACCTACTCCATATTCTGGTTTGGCAATATAAACCTATCAAGTCTAAGGATCTTCAAATTTGGTAGAAGAGATCTTTGAAATTTGTCCTTGTGCTTGAGCTTGATCTTCATTGACGCGACCTTAACGTACACTTGTGCATGTATCAAAAATCATTATTCATTCACTTAAATTACAAGTCAACAGTTACATTACTTTACCTTGAATATTCTTTTTAAAAGGAAAAATATATACATCTTACTCACTAAATTATACCTATTTAACTTATTTTACTCAAGACTTTTGGCTACTATAATAATTGTCATGGGTGAATATTTTCTAGAATCGAAATATTTTGTTTCTTAATTTCTTACAAAATTTTTGACACCATAAATTTTTATATAGAAATAATTAATAATCAATAGCTTCATTTACATATGATTAATGATGCAGGTAAATCCAAATATTCAACCTACTGTGGGAAATACCTAAAACAAAATTGATTAATTAACATATATGAACCTATTAAATAATTTTAAATTGTTTCATCTTTTTAAAATAATAAAAGAATAAGAATAATTTAGGAAATAGAAAAACAAAAATTTGCACCTCACTAACCGTTATTGATATGAATCTATAATTGAAAGGCATTAACCATCGATCGGATAGATGAGCAATAAAAATAACACTTGGTTAGAGATCCAACTGCATATGACAAATCAATAACAGAAGAAAGAGAAGAAATGGAACTCTGGGGTGAAATAGAATAGAGAAAAGTTAATTAAGAAAGAAGATGATAATTGAGAAGATGTGAAGACTGGTATGACTATTAAGGTGTGTGTAATGTTTATGAATAACTGTGGAATGAGGCGGCCATTAAGGTTTCAGACAATAATGTGTGATATGTTATAGTTTACAGCCATTCCTGACATATCGGGGGCCAAGAAATTTTTTAAAAAGCCCCTAAAAATCCTATGTGTATTATAGATCAAAAATTTATCACTTAAGTTAATTAAACATTTTTATATAAAAAAAAGATAGACTAGCATTTCTGTTAAAAATATTATACAACATATGAAAAAAAATTGGGACTCTAAAAGTAGATTAAAGATATATATCACCTCATTTTCTTCACCTCTATATCACCTCCTATGTGGAGGATTTTGAAAACCAATTAAATTGTACCTAGGAGGGGAACAAGGTCATGACCTCCATGGCATCCCCTCACGCCCTGGTAGTTAATAGTGACTACAAACAGCACGTGAAATATTTACAAATCTTTTTTTTAATTATTTTTTCAATCATTTTTATTTCTAATAAATTTCAAGATATGATTTGTGTTATGAAATAATTAAAATTAAAAATATTATTATATTTGATATCGATAAAATATATTATATTTGATTTCAATAATATATATTATATATTTAAAAATATGTTTTAAACATGAATGTTTGAACATAAATTCATATATTTGGTTAGAAATGTCTAAATCCTAAATAAATTGTGGAGATCGTATTAAAATCATAGAACATATATTTTTTAAATGTCCTTACATCATAGTTTATTGGGTCAATTTTTTTCTTTTAATTACAACTGAGTCATAAGGCCAAGATTATATTAAAAATTGGTTTATCATGATTGTTAAAAGGTTTTTGGGAAAATATTATCTTTTGAATTACAATTGAGTTACAAAATCAAGAATATATAGAATATTGATTTATCAATATTGTTATAAGCTTTTTTGGTGATGGCGGGGATAAACAAATGTCTATTGTTTTTCTTTTATCTTTTGACAAATCTGAAGGACGCGTATGAACGTATTAAATTGAACATCATCTTACATTTCAACGAACTTATGATCTAAAAATTTAGAAGAATTTTTGGAAATGATTGGTCTCAGATTTTAAGTGTTTTTCTCAATCTTCAAGAAGGTGAAAATATTCAGATTACCCAACTAATTTTTGCCGTTAGAAAAACTCCTCTATTTTATAATTTGTCAACCCACCACATTGGTTGAAACAAACTATTGGTATTATACATACAATCCATTACAATGTTTTTCAATCCCTGATTTAGATCAGATTATCAATTGTTTTTTGTACAGTCAACCCAATACGTTATACTTATGTTTTTAGTCTTTCCTGATTTTTTGTTGTTATTTTTTTGTTACACACATTCAGGTTTAGGTAAGCATTAATCCTTAGTTATTCTGACATGTTTGTTGTTTTATTTGAATAATTTTTGGAAGCGGTTGATTTTTCGTGATGGAATAGTAATATTTATACTAGGTTGCTTGGAAAATGAGTTTTAGCTATGAATGTTTTGATGTTAATTAAGGTCTGTGTACTAATATAGAATGTTGTGAAAATGGTTTAGTTTTGGAATGTTATGGAATGCAAATGGTACATTAGTCATTTAGTTGAGTTGGAATTGCTTGGCAAAAAAACTTGGTTGTGGACATTTTAAGTAAATCACATTTTTCTAAGGTCTAATTTTAACAGGATTTAATTACTTAAAGGTCCAAAAAGTATATTTTCTCAGCCTTAACAAGTCCAACTCTTTTTTCATCTCTAAAAGGTATATTTATTAATGGTTTAACTTTGTTTTAAATGAGCTGTAAATTTTGTTTAATGGTTTATAAATTTTATAATTTTTTATGTATGTTTTTTAACAGGTTGTGTGTGTTTTTCAATGGATTACGTGTGTGTCTTTAAAAAAATTTGTGTAGAACTTATTACGCAACAACATTTTTGAATAACCCTTTTAGGTCAATCACTCTTTGAACATTGCTATAACTTTAGTAATTAGATTAATCAGTTTTCAGACGAACATGCTATGTAATATTACCAAAGATGTTCGGTGTCGCTCCCAAAAATACTTAGTATCGTTTCTCAGGAGGCTCATCTTTTATGTTTGAGATGCTCATTGTTCAATTGTCAGCTTTTTTCTTCGATTGAGTTGTGTTTATTTAAGTGTACTTAGGATTTTTTACAATCAAATGGTCTTAATTTTCATTTGGTAGAAAAATCCTATGCAAGACCATATTGGTCAAAGACCAATTTTCATCTTTAAATATAAAATATAACTATCTTAAATGTCTACACATTAAAGATAATAATTCTTTAATGCATATATAAGTAACATAATATAATAAATTAATTTAAGAAAATGATATATAATTAAATACTATACAACTTTACAATATTATATTAATTTTATATAAATTTTTAAATAAGTTGCGAGTATGAGACACAAAATATAAGGTGTCATGTTTTAATGTTAATGATAAGAGAGCCATTTTGGACTCGGAATCATTGTCTCGATTCGAATCTGTACCACTAGATTTGATAACCAAGGTGTTGACTAGTGAGCTAATCCCAACTGGTTGATTATTCTTGTTTTGAGTGAAACAATGATATTAAATGTGTAGAGTTACTTCCTAGTAGTCTATTACATATAGGCTAAAACCTTTAAATGCAAGACAATAAAAAAAATATTTAATGATATATTTTTTTATATTCTATTTGTTCTCAAGGAATGACAAATTAAATTACATTAACAAAAATAACATTTTTAAAAAGTAATTATTACCTACAAATAGTGAGGTAACCAACATTGTTCAAAGCAATACAAAGTCTACAAGGAAAACCATATGGAAAAAAATACGAAACAATTTAAAAGGGTTCTACTAATTACATCCCATTTCTCAACTTTCTTAGGATTTAAAGCCCAACCCCATAATTGTTCTTTTTAAAAGCCTAACTACTAATTGGGCATTGTGCAGTTTTAATATAATACCCCCCAATTACTTTATACCACATTTGTTTCTCTCTCCTTCTTTTCAATTTTTTTATTCTATTTTTTAATTTTTTATTTATCTTTTTTCTGAGTTTTTATTATGTTAACTTACCATGTATATTTTTTGGTACATTAACAAGGGTACGTACCTAAATTTTTTATCTGTACAGACCTAAGTTTTTTATAACGTTTTTAAGGTGGATAAAATGTATTTTTTTGTATATGTCCAATGTCCCGGTTTTGTCCAAGTGCATGTCTAATAAAATCAAACCAAGTTAGGTTCTAATAATTTACCGTAAAGTTTGTACCTAATATCTATTTAGTCAAGTTTTTAATTTTTTTATTTTCACCTGCACAAATTAACAAACTGGATTAGGTTTAATCCAAAAAATTATAAAGGCCCATAATGTCCCGACCCAATGGGCTGGCCCTAAAGGGATATACTAAAAAGTTGGACACTAAGGGATGGACAGTAAGGGATATACCTAAGGGGATATACATAAAGGAAAATACATAGGGAAAATAACAAAAATCAACCTGCTGTACACAATGCATCAAAAATGTCTTATAAGGTAGGGGCTGTACTTATGTGTAGTGTTTGAATTATTTATTATATATTAATTTTTTATGCAGATTCCTCAAAATTAGTATGTAATTAGTGTTTCATTAATTTTTAATTTTACAAAGTAGATTAGAGTTTAGTTTTATAAAACTAAAAAAAAAGTCCTACTGATCTCTAATGTCTAATGTCTTGCCTAAAGGGTTGGCCACAACAGACAGGACACTAGTGGCTGGATCCATTATTTCAGTTTAACAAGTTTTTGTTGTCAAAAGAAACAGATGTATAAAAAACAGTGTAAACCCCTAATAGGATAGATCCAATTATCTAAGTTTAACATTTTAAAACAGTTTACCAATTAAAATAGGATTTTAAAAAACCAGATGGAACATTTACAAATCCCATTAGGTCTGGATCCAAGATGTTATGGCCCAAAAATTTTGAATACAATCACGTTAAAAAAATTAAATATTTACCAAGTCCATACTAACCAAATAGGCTGGAAATCAAGGTGGGATGGACCAAGGGTGGTTGGACCCAAGTGGGACTAAACTTGACCTTCAAACAACAAAGATTCTAGCGACTAAGAATTTACGACTACATTTAGTCGGTAGATCCCAATTTTGTTTTTCGGGACTAGTTTTTTCTTCTTTCGCGACTATTGAAGTAGTCGCGAGAGCTCTTACGCGGTGTAGTGATAGAATCTCATGTGAGTAAAAAAATAATCTTGAGTTCTATGTGACTCTTAGATGTATAAGAAAAATATATACAAATATATATATATATATATATATATATATATATATTTATGTATATTAAAATCATGACCGATGATATACAAATTTAATTTATATTAGGAACAAAACATAATCGACTGAACAATTCTTGTTAAGATTAAAAAATAAGAATCGTTTTTTAATTAAATTGAAGAGACATAAAGTTCATGCTCAATTCCTAATAACAAGAATAACTATACCTTTACTTCCAAGCATATTCTCTTTAATTTTTTCAATATTTTTGATGTATCTATCAAAATTGATACATGATCTTACTCTTGCATAGTCTATGTCCATAAGAACAGGTTCAAGACAAGGTAAATCATCAGAAAAACTGCACATATGAAATACGATCTTTTAAAAAAAATCATACAAGTTCAGGTGCATTTACATGGATGCGTTCATTGTACAAATTTTTATTTGTACAAGCCTAAAGTCTTGAGATTACTACCCCTTATTATTGTTTGACAATATAAACCTATTAAGCCTAAGGATCTTCAAATTTTGTGGAAAATATCTTAGGATTTTGTCCTTATGCTTGAACTTGATGATCGTCAAGCTTAAATTCTTGCGCCTTTAAGTTACATAAGTGTCTGTGTCACATTCAAAAATTATAATTTATTAACATCAATTATTATAATTTAGATAAATTCATTACTTTAACTTAGTATTCTTTTTACAACAAAAAAAAAATCTATACATCTTATGCACCAAATTATACATATTTAGCTCAATCTTAGGCAAGATTTTTGGTTTCTTTACTAATTGTTCAGGATGAATATATTATAGAATCTAATGATTTTTCCTAAATTTCTTACCAAATTTTTGAAGCTATAAATTCCAATATAGATATAACTAATTTTGTTCAGGCATGTGGAAGTTTTGTGCAAGGCTATAATTGCGTATTCCATCACGAATGGAAGGATTTCAAATATAAATGTATCACCAAGGTTAAAGTGCGGGCTATATGCAAAAAATTCATCGTGTAAGTGGTTGATTTTTGGTAAAAGGATACAAGATTCACCTACGTTCCAAGTGCAAACACTAAATCCAAACCATTCATGTGGCAAGGTATTAAGTCATAAGTTGTTGTCCTATATGCAAATAGGACGATTGTACATAGATTATTTTCTGAATGACATTTACAAGAAGTTGAAAAGCCTTAAAACCAAGATAGGGAGTGATTTATCAGTCAATGTTTCGATAGAGAAAGTTCAGCGAGCTATTAAATTTGCAAGAACTTTGATTCATGGTGAGTACAAAGATCAATATAAGATCATGTGGAGGTATGTGAAGGAGTTAAGGAGGAGCAATCCTGGTTCTACCGTTGCGTTGAAATCTGTCGAGGAAGAAGAGACGGCTTTTGAGGAGTTTAGAAGGTTTTATGTTTGTCTTGCCACTTGAAAACGAGGATTCTTGGAAGGTTGTAGACAAGTGATAGGTTTGGACGGGTGTCATTTGAAGGGACCCCACCCGGGTATACTATTGACTGTTGTAGGTATAGATCCAAATAATTGTATTTATCCAATTGCTTATTGTGTGGTAGAGAGTGAGAACAAGAGTAGTTGGACATTCTTCTTGAGGTTATTGATTGCGGATTTGGGGATTGCATTGCATCAAGAAAATTGGACTCTTATATCCGATAAACAAAAGGTAAGTTATATTGGTTATTGATTGTATTGATCACTTATAGTACAACGTATTTACTTCTTTATTCATTTTTTTTATTGGAGGAGTTAATACCAGCCATCGGTGAATTGCTTCCTGATATTGAGAATTGAACTTCAAGAAAGTACATCTAGGTGCAACTTTAAAGGAAAAAATATTGTGGGCTGCTAAAGCACCTAGAGTAGAATTATTTAGACAAAACATGGAGCAATTAAAGGCTATTTATGAGGCGATGTTCCATTAGTTAGAGAAGAAAAACCCTAAGCTCTGGGCTAGATCTCACTTCCAAACAACAACCAAATGCAATATGCTATTAAATAATATCTCAAAGAGTTTTAACTCGGTGTTGCTGGATGCAAGAGAGAATCCAGTGATTGTTATGCTTGAGATGATAAGAAGCTACTTGATGAATAGAATGGAGAAGAAAAGAAAGTGGATTGGAAGTTGGAAGGGGGACATTTTCCCGAAGATTTGCAAGTTGATTAATCGAAACAAAGACTTCACATCGTTGTGGAATGCATTGTTTGCAAGTGATAAGATATTTCAAATTTCTGGGGGTAAAGACTTACAATATACAGTTGACTTGAAAAGAAAGTTTTGTAGTTGTCGTCGATGGGAATTATCCGGTATACCATGTGCACACGCAATTGTTGCAATCACATATTTGGGAGAGGAAATCGAGGTATATGTTGATCAATGATATACTAAAGCCACATACTTACGGGCATATGATCCTGTCATTAAGCCCACCAATGGTCCATCAATGTGGCCATCTTCTGAGCATATACTGCTTAATGCACCAAAGTCAATGAAACTCCCTGGAAGACCAAAAACTCAACGTCGAAGAGAGCTAGGTGAAGGAAGAGTTGGTTCAACTAGTCAAGTTCCCGAAGGATTTCAAAAGTCGAGAAACCCCATTATTATAGTGAAGTGTTAAAGGTGGAAGTAAGTCGGGCACAATAAAAGGGCTTCCAAGGTGGTTGTTGAGCAACCAATGCATAACACTAAAAATCAGTTATCCTCGGTCCATGAACCAGTTAATGATAATGTGATTGAGCCTTCGATCAATTAGCCCATTAATGATAATGTGGATGATGGTACAAATCTAAACTAAGTCAATTATATTCCCACGCAAGAATCTTATTTTGGAGGTATCCTGAGTATGTTGCTTGGTGGTTGGAACGATGATAACATTGAAGCACTACTTGATAGTCATATGACTAACTTTAAGAGCTCAATGAGTGTTTCATCTCAACTACCATCTACTTAAAGTGGAGTAGTTGAATCAGGCAAAGAATCGGAAAATGAGTTGAACAAAGTAATTATCAATAAAGGTGTAAAAGTAAAATGTGGTGTGTCTCACAAGTTAGAACACGACAATCGAAAAGGTCCCGCGAATTATTCTAAGGTATAAGCTACGCAACTGACATTGAATTATATTATCATGAATCAATTTGAATACTAACATTTAATTGTCTTTTGTAGCAGCAAAGTGAAGAGGCTGATACGTCAACTCCTAGTGCAAGAACTCAGTTCACACCCCTAGGTACCAATGTGAGTACAAAATGTCCACCGATTGTTCTAAGAAAGAGAAAATTCAGGCCGTGTGCAAGTGCCAAAGGAAAGGAGCTAGCTTAATATGGCTTGATGTGTGTTTTGTTATTTAGATCTTTTAAAATATTTTTGGGTGTATTTGGTGATTATCTAGCTTTTTTTCTTATTTGAATCATTTGGATGTGTTTTATGATTTTGTTGTTACTATATATTTAATTATGGATGTCTTTTGCAAATTTAAAATTTTATGTGGGTATTTGAACGATATTTTAGCTATCATTGATGATGTTTAATTCATTCTTAGGTTATAAATGCCTGTTGCAGGGGTCTGAGTCAAATTGTTTACATAATACAGTTGTAAAGTGAGGTCATAGATTAATACAGTTGTCACGACAAAGGGTATGTCATCATATAGGGGTATATATGTAATCTGGTCATTCTAGCAGGTGTTATTTTGCATATTACATCATGATTCATGGGTCATAGATCAATTTCTATTGTCATATAGGTGTAAAATTGCAAACTAATCAAATTATGCAGATATAGGGTACTTTATGCATTTTTCTTTAAATATTAGGGGTAAGATGAAATTTTAAGAATATTAAAGGATAATATAATCTTATGCATTTTATGATGTATTTTTACCCGTTATTTCAAACTTTAGGGACAAATTGGCCAATTTTAGAAGAGATAAGGGAATCGTGTGTATATTTGTTCAAAATTTGGAGGTCAAAATGCAATTTCAATAAATATAATGGGTAATATCAACTTTTTTATTTATTAGGGGTATTTTGCATTTTATATTAAACTTTAAGGGTCGTTGACCAATTTCAGCAAAATTAGTATTTTTTTGCATTTTGTATAAATTTTATGGGTGAAATGTAATTTTAATAGTTTTAAATAGTTATATCAAGTGCTGCATTATATTAGGTGTCATTGTGCAATTTTAGGAGAATTTAAGGCGGCTAAATGCATTATACAGTGTTAAAATTTTGGGTCAATTTTTTGGCAGATCTTTCGTTCATATTCGCGTATACATGAGAATTTTAGTAATTAAGTCAATATCAGCAATTTTAGTACCTTATCTCTTCAAAACATGTAGTAAATATTTTATGCTGCTGTATAATCTAAAGTATGATATAAAATTCAAATGGCATCTGTAACACGGTTATAAATGCTTTCATCAGTCTTTTTAGATTTAGATTCTCTTTCCTGCTGTTTTTACCAAATCGAACTTGTTAACCTTCTTTTCTAATATGGAATTTCAGTTTTTAAATAACTTTAGTATGAAGCAAAGTATGTTTCGACACATTTTAAATTATGTAGCACATTTCTAGAAAGTGTGTTGTATAAACAAAATGGCATATGTAAAACTATCATGAAACATGTTGCTGCACAATCCCAATGAACAAGTTAAGATAGATTGCAAAAAGAACTTAGTAAAGAAGGAACAAAAAAAGGATTATTGCCTAAGAAACACCTCCAGTTAGAATTAATTCCCTCTCACCCCAACCATCAATATTTTGCCCATAAAAGGCCACATATATTTTGCTTTTTCCTTTTCTTTCCCATAAAAAGAGTCATTTGAGTTATGGGAAGCTTCCCATAACTTAAACTTTGAGTAATGAAAAGCTTCTCATTACTCAAACTTTGAGTAATGGAAAGCTTTCCATTACTCGTTGTTCTTTAAAAAAGACCGGTGTCTTTTATGGTTAAGGGTGTAAGGTGGCATGTGTCTATTAAGCATTAACCCAAAAAAAAATTCCCACAAATAAATCAAAATATAAACAACAGAAAATATCATTAAATATGAATGTAAGGATATTATGAGTAATTTCAGTAACTAAAAAACAGAGATAAATAAGTTAAAGAAAAAAGCTAAGGTTGTTGAAAAATGTTACAATAATTATAGAGTAAAATTCAGTAAATTGTATATGTCAATCCTTAAACTCCTAAAAAGAAGACCTCATAATCTCTTTCGAGTAGATTGATTCGGGCTTTAAGTGGTCGTGCTGGTCTCTTACTCTTAACTAAGGACAGATCGTTTAAGGGAACCAAACTCTCTACATGATGCCCAAAGTAATATACATTTTCTTTCATGTCTTTAATTTGATGGACTTTTGCGTATTAACATTGTAAACCATGCATCTTTTTTCCCACAAGACACCAATAAATCCATGCTTTTAAACCATGCAATTGGCCGATAATTTTTATAATCCTCCTCCATATAAATATCACGTAACTTTGGCATAGCAAGAAGACCATAAGTAAATATACAAGTCTCTCCATCCTCATCCTCTTTTGACAGCTACTACCAATCTATTAATTACAAAATTAGATTAATAATTGATTAATATTAGAGATTAGGTCTAGATATTAAAAAATAATTAAAACATTTTACAATAATTGGAGGCATTTAGTTCAACGAGAAAAGCTGAAACTAACAATTCTAAAACCAAATAGCCAACATTTTCCTTCCTCGCATCATTGCAACCTAAGTTTTATTGTCTACCCATATCCATAGTCAAACCAATCCTAGCAGGTTTACTGCAATTGGCTTAGATTAAAAATAATAAGAATTAAATTCCAAAGAAATATATTGTAAAATACATATTTTAAAAATTTAGTATAATAATTCTCATATCCAAAAAAATAAAACTTGGGTCTCATCCAATAATCGATTGTATGTATCTTACTCTTCTCGGAGACCATATTGAGCGGAGATGACACGAAAGTATAGTGATAGTTAGAGGGGGCTTTTATAAATTAAACAAATAAAAAAAGAATGCTTTCGTTTGTGCTTCTAAGGTGTGTGTAATGTTTATGCATAACTGTGGAATGAGGCGGCTGTTAGGGTTTCAGACAATAATGTGTGATACTTTATAGTTTAGGGCCGCTCCTGACATTTCTGGGGCCAAGGCAAATTTGAAAAAGTCCAGAAAAAAATCTAATGTGTATTATAGATAAAAAATTTATCACTTAAGTTAATTAAACAATTTTATTTAAAGAAAAGATTGACTAGTATTTTTGTTTTGAAATGGGCCAAAATTGGTCTTTTTTATATAAAAAAAATATTATACTATATATGAAAAAAAATTGACACCCTAAAAGTAGAGTAAAGATATATATCACCTCATTTTCTTCACCTCTATATCACCTCCTATGTGGAGAGTTTTAAAAACAAATTAAATTGTACGTAGGAGATGAACAAGACCATGACCTCCTTGACCTCCCCTCACGCCCGGTAGTTAATAGTGAGTAGAAGCGGTACGTGAAATATTTACAAATCTTTTTTGTAATTATTTTTTCAATCATTTTTATTTCTAATTAATTTTAAGATATGATTTATGTTATGTAACAATTAAAATTAAAAATGTTATTATATTTGATATCAATAAAATATATTATATTTGATTTTCTTTTATTATATATTTAAAAATATGTTTTAAACTTGAATGTTCGAACATAAATTCATATAATTGGTTAGATATGTCTAAATCCTAAATAAATTGTGGAGATCGTACTAAAATCATAGAACATTATTTTTAAATGTCCTTACATCATAGTTTAATAATTGATTAATATTAGAGATTAGGTCTAGATATTAAAAAATAATTAAAACATTTACAATAATTTGAGGCATTTAGTTCAACGACAAAAACAGAAACTAACAATTCTAAAACCAAATAGCTAACATTTTCCATCCTCGCATCATTCCAACCTAAGTTTTATTGTCTACCCATATCCAAAGTCAAACCAATCCTAGCAGGTTTACTACAATTGACTTAGATTAAAAATAATAAGAATTAAATTCCAAAGAAATATATTGGAAAATATATATTTTATAAATTTAGTATAATAATTCTCATATCCAAAAAATTAAAACTTGGGTCTCATCCAATAATCAATTTTGTGTATCTTACTCTTCTCGAAGACCATATTGAGCGAAGATGACACGAAAGTATAGTGATAGTGAGAGGGAGTTTTTATAAATTAAACAAATAAAAAAAAAGAATGCTTCTGTTTGTGCTTCTAAAAATGAAGGCTTTGAGTTGCAGGTGAGCTAAACAAAATTCCATTTTTCAAAGTGATTTTTGAAATGAATATTTTGATAGGGTTCAGTTTAGTTATTGATTTTGGATAAATAAATAAAAGAGTATGGACAAAACGTAGTTAATACACAAAATGACAAAAATAACACTTACTTAATTAGTAATTTATGAAATGCAGTAGCCATGTGGCATTTAACGTGTAAGATGACAGAAGTCACCAACGGGTTGGAGGAAAAGAAAAGTTGGGTACCCCAAAGTTCCTTTTTTTAATATGGGTACTAAGAAGTCCTTTTATATATTTTTTGGGACGGTGTCTTTTTCCCTAATTAATTTATATAGAAAATATACATAAAACCCTAGAAACCAAAAAAAGTACAAAAGTAATCAAAATATTCAACCTATTGTGGGAAATATCTAAAACAAAATTGATTAATTAACATGTATCAACCCATTAAATGTTTTTAAATTGTTTCAACTTTTTAAAATAATAAAAGAATAAGAATAATTTAGGAAATAGAAAAACAAAAATTTGCACCTCACTAACCGATATGAATCTATAATTGAAATGCAATAACCATAGGTGAGCAGATAAAGATAACACTTGGTTGGAGATCCTACTGCATATGACAAATCAATAGCAGAAGAAAGAGAAGAAACAGAACTCTGGGGTGAAATAAAATAAAAAAAAGTTAATTTAAAAAGAAGAAGATAATTGAGAAGATGTGAAGAGTGGTATGACTTTTAAGGTGTGTGTAATGCTTATGCATAACTGTGGAATGAGGCGGCTGTTAGGGTTTCAGACAATAATGTGTGATATTTTATAGTATAGGGCCGCTCCTGACATTTCTGGGGCCAAGGCAAATTTTAAAAAGCCCCGAAAAAATCTTATGTGTATTATAGATAAAACAATTATCACTTAAGTTAATTAAACAATTTTATTTAAAAAATAGATGGACTAGTATTTCTGTTTTGAAATGGGCCAAAATTGGGCCTTTTTATATAAAAAAACATTATACTATATATGAAAAAAAATTGGGACCATAAAAGTAGAGTAAAGATATATATCACCTCATTTTCTTCACCTCTATATCACCTCCTATGTGGAGGGTTTTAAAAACAAATTAAATTGTACCTAGGAGGTGAACAAGGCCATGACCTCCTTGGCCTCCCCTCACGGCCGGTAGTTAATAGTGACTAGAAACGGCACGTGAAATATTTACAAATCTTTTTTGTAATTATTTTTTCAATCATTTTTATTTCTAATTAATTTTAAGATATGATTTATGTTATGTAATAATTAAAATTAAAATTTTATTATATTTGATATCAATAAAATATATTATATTTGATTTCAATAAAATATATTATATATTTAAAAATATGTTTTAAAATTGAACGTTTGAAAATAAATTCATATAATTGGTTAGAAATGTCTAAATCCTAAATAAATTGTGGAGATCATACTAAAATCATAGAACATTATTTTTAAATGTCCTTACATCATAGTTTATTGGGTTAATTTTTTTCTTTCAATTACAACTGAGTCATAAGGCCAAGAATATATTAAAAATTGGTTTATCAAGATTGTTAAAAGGTTTTTGGGAAAATATTATCTTTTGAATTAGAATTGAGTTACAAAATCAAGAATATATGGAATATTGATTTATCAATATTGTTAATAGCTTTTTTGGTGATGGCGAGGATAAACGAATGTTTATTGTTTTTCTTTTATCGTCTGACAAATCTGAAGGACGCGTATGAATGTATTAAATTGAACATCATCTTACATTTCAACGAACTTATGATCTAAAAATTTAGGAAATGATTGGTCTCAGATTTTAAGTGTTTTTCTCAATCTTCAAGAAGGTGAAAGTATTCAGATTACCCAACTAATTTTTGCCGTTAGAAAAATCTTTTGTGGCTTTTCTTTTTTCTTATTAATAGAAGCAGACACATATTTCAATAGTCTCTGATCACAATATTAATATTTCGGCAGTTTCACTTAGTTTTTAGCACTATGTAACCATTTAATTTGATTCTAATTAATCATACTTGAAAATAATTTAAAAAAAAAGTATTATGGAGATGACATATTAATATTTTATAAAAATTAAGTGGAAATAAAATTTGGTCCACGACTAATTAATATTTCTTAGAATTAGATTAATAGAAAGACTTAACAAACACTTGTTTCACGAGGTTAATGAAACTATGATTATTGTTCATTTTTATTTTGTTAAATGTTCACATAATTAATTTTTGTATCATGGAACTTGAAACAAACCGAACATAATTTCTTCGAAAACTCAAACTTTTGGTTTAACTTCTAATTGGATCAACCCATTTTTATGCAACTACACGGGTATATATTACAAATGTTAATTACACCGTTAGTCCTTACGATCTCCAAATCTGTCGTACAAAAACTACTTGAAAGGTCACTATGGTCGATATTTATAAGAACCTCAGGGACAAAATGTTAAATATGTCGAAGGTGTAATAGAATAGAAGAAAGTAACTACGTAACCTTACATGCTCCAATTATATGTATCTTTAGAAGATTTTCATCACTTAATGATTTCCATCAATATTACAACACAGAAAATCATTAAATTTTTAATACAATTTTTGCATGATACAGGGACTTATAGTGCAATTTTTGCACAATATAGGGACTTGTACAATTAATACAAATAAATTATCTACATAACATTTTTTGCATAACATAGGGACCTATAGTGCAATTTTCGCATGATACAGGAAACTATAATACATATTTTGCATAAATTTTGAGAGAGTTTTATAGTGGCGCTAACATGTTTAAATGCATTTAAGTTCCTTAATTTTCAATCTTTATACGTAAACACACAGTTACCTCAAAATCCAATACATCTTGAAGAGTGGGGTGGCCTAAAAGAGTTGCGGATACACCATGGGATTTAAGGACAGGTGGCACGACAGGGAGAATACACAAAAAATTATCGATAAAACTAGATAATCTTTTGAGTCTTTTTTCACCTTCTTTCCAAGCCACATAAGATGGTGTTACATAACAAAAATATGCACGACCTTGAAGTTCTAATTGATTATATATAGCTACAAAAATATTTTGTATTAGTCCCTCTACTATGTGAACACTATACTATAAGTCCATACGTTAATATCTTGTAGTTATTTGTGCTATCAACCCCTAAATTATGGTAAATTTGCACTGTATATCTCATATTTTACAAAAAATGCACTATAAGTCCTTCTGTTATGCAAAAACTATATTATAAGTTCGTTAAAATGTAATTGCACTGTAAGTCCTTATATTTTGCAATAATTGTACTACACGTCCATGTGTTAATTTTTTAGTTAATTGTGCTATAAGGGCATATATATATTCCTATATTATGTAAATTTTGCAATGTAAGTCCGTATGTTATGCAAAATTATACACGAACTCCATATATCATGTGAATACTATACTATAAGTCCTTATTAATGGAAGGTTTACCATATAATTTATCATATGAGACTCATACAAATAAAATAAATCAAATCCATAAAACAATAATTTGTAAAAATTTGGGGGCTAAGTTATGATATTGAACATTTGAGAGGTGGGGGCTAAGGGGTGGATGGGCAACTTCCCTAATTTGTTTGAGTTAACAGGTCCTATTATATGCATGAATTTCACTTAGTTCCCAATATTACATGTTTTGTGTTAGTTGCATTATAAGTCCCTATATTATGTAATATGTATATATATATATATATATATATTTTATTACGGCCACCTTGAGCTCTTAGTAGCTCTGCCCCTGCTTTGGGGGCAACTTCCCTGATATTTTTTGTGTTAACACCACTATAGGTCCCTATATTATAAGATTTGATTTAATTGCACTAAAAGTACATATATTATAAAAATAACATATATTTTATCGTAGAAACAACAAAATAGTTCAAGGCTAAAAAGATAATTCTAAAAAGATGGGGGACAAGTAATGATTATGAATATTGGGGGTATAAGGTATTTATAATTTTTTTTGGGGTAAAAAATTAACTTGTTAAAAATCTAGGGATTACAAGGTATGTCTTAACTACTTCAAGAAACAAAACAAGAACCCTTTTGAATCAACAGTTAATACAACATGACGCTCGAAAAAAAGCAGTTATGATTGTTACTTTTAACCTAACTAAGAAAAAACAGTTCAAAGAGTAAATTGCAATACAAAACCCTATATTATGCGAAAATTGCACTATAGGTCCCTACCTCTGATAACTTACTTATTGGGATCATATATTGTTTATCTTGTATATGTGCATTTATTTGGTTCCAAACAAGATATACATAAGCTGATAATCACCTACTATCTACAACTATAGATATGCCATTCTCAAACTTCTACGAAATTTGTTCTATAAGATCACTCTATGTATTACTATGAAACAGAACATTGCACATGTTAAAGCATTCAGCTAAAATTCTTCTTGTGAAAGTGCAATTGATAGAAAAGTGATGTCTATCTTCAAAGGTGTTGCAACTGAAAATACAAGCAACATTATTAGATTTTTCCTACTCAAGCATTCTGGCTTTTGTTGATATTATGTCCAAATAGGCCAACCAAGAAAAAAAGCTACATCTTGGTATATATTTCACCCCATTTCATAACAATATAAACAAATCCAGACATTGACTTTAACCATGGTTACTAGCTGGTTTTCATACTGGAAGGAGCTAGCTAATCCTCCTTTTTTATCATCTAAAAGTTTAATAGAGTTGAAGATGCAACTATACTGGGTGTATGAGGAGTGAGTAACTTTATTAAATTATTTATGTGTTGTTACTTAAAAAAATAAAAAGATTTATATGTTGACATTTGTGTTGTTAGTCAGTTGTCAGATATAGGTGAATGGAGGCAAAATATAATTTGTGTTTAATATGAATTTGAGGATAATAGGAGACAATATATATAAATTTTTATGCTATGCCTGATCCAAAAGATAATTATACAAAAATATGGATGGATATTGTGTCTCTTAGGTTTAATTTCATTTTCGTGTATTCAGAAATTGTATATTAACTTAATAAGAAATTGATTGCAATATAAATATATGATAATGGTTTTTAATGTTCTAGATGATTTTATTAGTTAGCAATACAAGTTTGGATTTACACTATGTATATCCGAACGTTAATCGCGGAGATTGGGGTATTTGCACATTTATTTTGAATGATCAAAATTACATGTACATTTAAATTAAAAGTTATTGTGTATTCATTATTACATAAATCATGAATAAATAGATACATGAAATCAATTAATAAGAAAAAAAATAGAATCAAAATAAAAAAAAAAATCTTTAGGACCAAAATGTAAAATTCTTTTTTTTCCATTACGTTGAAGAGTCATAAAGTTCATGCTCAATTCCCAATAACTAGAGAAACTATGAACCTTATTTTCAAGGATATTCTTTATTAACCTACTCCTTATTCTGGTTTGGCAATATAAACCTATCAAGTCTAAGGATCTTCAAATTTGGTAGAAGAGATCTTTGAAATTTGTCCTTGTGCTTGAGCTTTATCTTCATTGACGCGACCTTAAGGTACACAAGTGCATGTATCAAAAATCAAAATTCATTCACTCAAATATTTACAAGTCAATAGATACATTACTTTACCTTGAATATTCTTTTTAAAAAGGAAAAATATATACATCTTACTCACTAAATTATACCTATTTAACTTATCTTACTCGAGATTTTTGGCTACTTTAATAATTGTCATAGGTGAATATTTTCTAGAATCTAAATATTTTGTTTCTAAATTTCTTACCAAATTTTTGACACCATAAATTTATATATATAAACAATTATTTATCAATAGCTTCATTTGCATATGATTAATGATGAAGGTAAATCATAACAAAATATAGTTTATATTTGTTATTCACTTATATATGATTAATGAAGGTAAGTGATAAAACTATAGTATAGTATATATTGGTTTATCATCTTATCTTTAACGCCCATAATGCTTAGTAAACGTAGATATTTTATGTGCAAAATTGATAAAGTCCTGGATGGACACGGTAATAAGAATAATTTAAAAAATAGAAGCAAAAAACTCACCTTTATATCCAATAAAGTTATGAATTCATAATTAAAATATAATGATCATGATCTAATATGTTAACCGATAAATAACATATTTTGATTGGATATTAGACCGTATATCACAAAACATTATTCAAAAAAAAGAGGAGAAATGGAGATTCGATGGTGGAATAGAATATGAATAAGATAATTATGGAGATGCAAAGAGTAGTAAGGTTTATGAGGTGTGTAATGTTTATGTATAACTAAAGTGGAGGAGAGAGTAGGGTTCACAAGATGATGTGCAACATTTTATAATTAGTGATTAGAAACAAAACCATTGAGTATTTACAAATTCTATTTTCTAAAAAATATTTAAAAATAATTTTTAATTAATTTTATTAAATAATAGAATTGAAAATGAAAACTATTATTGTATTTGGTTTTTGTAAAATATATCACATATTTTAAAATATGTCGAGAACTCGAGTGTTCCAACATAAATTCATATATTTGGTTAAAAATATGGTAGGGATGTGGCCCAACAAATATATTTATTAACAAAGAAAATATGCTACTTCATCTGAGAGAGATGTGGAGATTGTGGTGCTAGATGCTTTTATTGATTAGGAAGACGACTTTGGAGTTGCACAAGTAAAATTTAGATTTATTGTGTATCAACGAATATATATAAATCTTGAACAAAGATATACATAACTTAATTAATAAGGCAAGAACAAATTATCAAAAGAACAATCTTATTAAGATTAAAATGTTAAAAACCTTTTTTTAATTACACTGAAGAGTCATAAAGTTCATGCTTAATTCCTAATAACTAGAACAACTATAACTTTGCTTCCAAGCATATTCTAGACAACTTAAAAAAACCGATGTGTTTATCAAATGATCAAAATTCATACATGATCTTACTCTTGCATAGTCTAGGTCGTAACAGCAATTTCAAGATGAGGTAATCATCCAAAAACTATATCTATTAAATAAGACTTTTAAAAACAAAACATACAAATTCTGGTGCATATACATGAATGCTTACAGTATACAAAAATTCATTTGTACAAGCCTAAAGTCTTGAGATTACTACCTTTATCTTGGTTTGGCAATATAAACCTATTAAGCCTAAGGATCATAATTTGGTGGAAATGATCTTGGGAGTTTGTCCTTTTATTTGAGCTTGATGAACATGAAGCTGAAATTCTTACACCTTTAAGGTACATAATTGCATACATTTCATTTAGAAATTATAATTTATTCACATTAATTTTTACAAGCCAGATAGATACATTACTTCAACTTAATATTCTTTTTACAAAGGAAAAATCTATTCATTTTATTCACTAAATTATACCTATTTAACCCAATTTTAAGCATGATATTTGGCTCATTTACTAAATATTCCGGGTGAATATTTTTTGAAATCCAAAGTTTCTTTCTAAAATTTTTATCATATTTTTGACACTTTAAATTCCTATATTGATATATCTAATTTTTGTATGGAATTTGAAGAGAGATTCATTTACCTATGATTAATGAGATTGACAAGTACAAAGATTTTTTCTAAACACACCACATTTTAGATACATAAATGGCATGTTAACACCCCATTAAAAAGTAATGTAGTAGTTGCCTTTTTTTTGTTTAGTTAAAAATATGATTAGACAAAAGGAGGCCATTAAATAACTGTGTTTCTCTTGTTCATTTCCAAATTCTCATTCACTCCAATCTCCAATATCTTATCAAAAATCTTTTGAAAATTAGTGCTCATTTCATAATACATCTACCTTATAAATTCCACCATAACACTGCATATTCTCCAATTACCTATTATAAGTAAAAAAATTATTTCATTTCAGTATGAAACCTAAAAATTAATTTTGATTTTTTTCTTATAATTTGTACTGAAATGGAACTGGGTTATCTTAAATTTTCAATTTTTTCACATTTTTCCTACATATTTCACATTTTTTATGGTCTTTAATTAAGCAAAATACCCTGATATAAAATGTAATCCACTAAAAGGAATAAAATAACTTTTTGAGTTTTGACACTGTTCACCATCTACCACTGATTTTATGTAGTGCTTAGGAAAAACACAATAGTATCTATTTGGATGAAACACTAAGTATCAAAAAAACATAGGGGATTTCTATGAGTCTAGTAAAAAAATATTGAGTATCGAAAAGATCCATGAGTAGTTAGAGTATAATGTGAAAACTACTGAGTATTCTAAACAAACTTATAATAACACACAACAAAGTATTCAAAACAATTCCATTAACAGAAAAAACAAATTACATAAGGAATTAAATAAATTAAAAATACATTTGAAAAATACATTCAAATCTAATATTAAAAAAATTGAAAAATAAATATGTTGCACAAAAAATTCTCCTAGTTAAACGAAATAAAAGTTAGTGAAGAAATTATCATGGAGATACTTCAGAGATTATCGAAAAAAGAATTGGGGTTATTGAATTGTGTCTTTAAGTGTTAGTTAGCTATAATATCAAACCTAATTTTCTGCTTCAAATATCACCAATTCAACCCAGCTTAAGCATCTTGAATAAGCTACTTAGTAATCTTCGTCCCTAACTCAATTTTATGTACACCTTGTGTTGAAAATCTGTACTTTGGCACCTCAGGCAAGGCGGTGGATACATCACTATTGATATTCTTTTGGAGCTCTTCTCACCGGAATCTTCGTCGAGGATGGTTCAAGATTTTCACGTCTTCATCGAAGCTAGCTCAAACAAAAATGGACGAAAACAGCAGAGCGAAATTTTCCACGAAACTCGCCCAGAGCTCAAGATCTTCGCCATCTTCCCTGAAACAGCACTCTCTCGCTGAAAAAAACTCTATCTTTCATGCCAGCAAATTAAAATGAAAGATAAGATGTTGAGACGATAAAACATGTATGTGATTTTCGTATAATTAATTGAGTAGGTAACCGATTACTAAACATAAATTATATTTGTTTATCCAGATAATGTAGATATTACATAATAGTAATTTATCGATCCAAACGAAAAAACATAAAGGTAATTCAAATAAAAATAGAAATTGATAACTAGGGAGCTTATTCATATATAATACTAAACAATTATTACTTATACTAATAAAATATATATATACATATACATGTTGAATTTTGGGCCAGAGCAGCTCGGGTCCCAGTGCAATCGCCCAGGTTGGCCCTACCCAGGTCTGGCTCTGATCTTTCAATATGTCTTAATTATAAATATCGATGTCTGTGCTGGTATTAATGTTTTATGTTTGACAAAAAACAAAGATTTACGAGGTTTTGTAGGTGTTATAGATCGTCTATATATTTTTGAAAGGTCTTTTTGCATTTGGGTTGCTACCTGATCAGGGCTCCATATCTTGTTTCATGAAAATTATCGTTACTCACCAAAGGGTGGAATCCTGATGGCACTTTGATGAATATAGTCTGAGACTAAATTATATTCGAGTAGATTTTAAAATGATTAAACCACATACTTTTACTATTTGGGAACATGTGGTATGTATGTGAGCTTAATAATACCATAGTCTCCTAATGGACTATTGACGTATAAAAGGGTGCCAACAAGGTGGTGACCCTAGGACTCTCTACAAAAATTTATCAGGGTCTTGTTGAGCCTTTCAAAAATACGAGAATAGGTCGTCATTTGCCGAGTGGTGCACTAGTTGCGTGGACTCTTTGATCGGGCTCGTATCCTCACCGAGCGGAAGCATTTTGGGTATCTTAGCTTATAACCTATAAAATAGATATTACTGCATTTCTTTCAAAATTCCGCCCAAAATTAAGACTCCGCGTTCTATATGTTGGCATGTCTTTACAATAAGGATACCAAGAAACATATAAAAGGTGATTTTTCCAAGTTTGTTGGTTTTTGTAAAAGACATGGATGCATAATAATTTAAAAATTTGTGAATTTTACTTTGAATCATGAGTATGTAAATATAATAATTTAAGTATTTTAATTTGAAAAAATCCATATGTCAACATTAGTGTTTTTGGTTTTAAAATGGCAAACATACATATATATTTTTGCTATGTTATCGGATTAATGCGAGTAGAGGATAAATCTAATTTGCATTTAGTTTGAATTTAAGGATTTTTGGAGGTATTATAGTTAACTTGTTATGCTCAGCTCGATCGGAAAAAAAAAAGTACAAATAAGGCTAAATATCGTGTTTCATAGATAAAATTTCACTTGTGTGTGTTAAAAATAATAGACTAACTAAATAAGAAATGGTTTGCCTATACAGATATGGGAATTATTTTGAAAATGCTAGTTTCTTTATTGTTAGGAAGATAAGTTTGGAGTTTCACTATACATATATGGAAATATTAATTGCGGGAATGAGGGTACTAGTACATTTAATTTGAATGATTAAAATTAACATTATGTTTAAAATTAAATGTTATTTGTATTAGCATAAATTACGAAAAAGATATACATGAATTTAATTAATAAGAGTAACAAACGATTATCAAAAGAAAAATCTTATTAAGATCAAAATGTAAATGTTTTTTTCCGTTACAGTTTAGACTCATATAGTTCATGCTTAGTTCCTAATAACTAAATCAACTATGACTTTACTTGCATACTTTACTTTTTTACCTTAATTCCAAACATATTCTCAACGAATTTTTCGATATGGCTATTAAAATGATTTAAATTCAATTGTGATCTTACTCTTGCATAGTCTAAGTCCATAGAAACAGTTTCAAGATGAGTTAAATTATCCAAAAACTACACCTATTTAATAAAAACTTTGAAAGTGCATACTTATTACTTGGAACGATTAATACACTTGTGGAGAGTTGATCATGTGTTGTCGGGTTGTGTATATATTGCATCATTATTTTATAATACCTCTAGGACAATGAGGGGTATAACCCCAAATGTTTTTAACTTTATTAAAAATATGTCATAAAATATGAAATATTTGTATATATATATTTTTAATATAATTTCAAATATATAGCAAGGATTTTTTTTGTTAGTCCTTCCTTTATAATTTTTAGAATATGAGGGCATAATTAAAATATGTTTAGTTAAGGTTTTTGAAAATTTTAAATTTCCTTATTTTGGTGAATAAGAAATATATACTTCAATAATGTTTGCATATTACAATTCAACTATTTTCTCCAATTATATACTGGGTGAGCTGATAGTAAATATTGTAAACTTTTAGTAATTGTTTTCTTTTGGGTTCAACTGGGCTTAAGACATCCCTCAATTGTCTTGAGTAACTGCTACTTGAATCTTTTTATCATGGAAAAAAATATTTGATAACCATAAAAACATTTTCACCTACTATAGGTTTATGAAGCTTTTGTATTTAGTAAACCAATTGGGACCTAGACCCTCATTAACATCTATACAAAACATTACGTTATTTTTTGTTTCTTGTTTAGTTTTAGGCATTGCATATAAATAACTATACTCTAGTCCTATACCTTAACAAAATTATTCTAGAAGATTGTAAGGCCCTTCTTACATAAGACCTATTGATAAAAAATAAAATCCTTCAAAACTAACTAAATCTCTTAAAAGAACTCTCTAGGAATTTCAAGTTTACCTCAAAGTATTTCTTTCCAATCCATATAAATTGAACTTTATTTGTACTAGCAACCCACTGCATTATGTAGACAACCCACTAGAACTGTACAGGAAACACAATACAATATGCAAAACTCCTATACGTTATGATTTGTCAACCCACCACATTGGTTGAAACAAACTATTGTTATTATACATACAATCTAGTATAATGTTTTTCAATCCAAAATTTAGTTCAGATTATCCATTATTTTTTGTACAGTCAACCCACTACATTATACTAATGTTTTTAGTCTTTCCTGATATTTTGTTGTTATTTTTTTGTTATGCACATTCAGGTTTAGGTAAGCATTAAACCTTATTTATTCTGATATGTTTGTTGTTTTTTTTGAATAATTTTTGGAAGCGGTTGATTTTTCGTGATGGAATAGTAATATTTATACTAGGTTGCTTGGCAAATGAGTTTCAGCTATGAATGTTTTTATGATAATTAAGGTCTGTGTACTAATATAGAATGTTGTGAAAATGGTTTAGTTTTGGAATGTTATGGAATGCAAATGGTACATTAGTCATTTGGTTGAGTTGGAATTCCTTGGCAAAAAAACTTGGGTTGTAGACCTTTTAAGTAAATAACATTTTTCTAAGGTCTAATTTTAACAGGATTTAATTACTTAAAGGTCCAAAAAGTATATTTCCTCAGCCTTTACAAGTCTAACTCTTTTTTTCATCTCTAAAAGGTATATTTATTAATGGTTTAACTTTGTTTTAAATGAGCTGTAAATTTTTTTTAATTGTTTATGAATTTTATAATTGTTTATGTATGTTTTTTAACAGGTTGTGTGTGTTTTTTAATGGTTTACGTGTGTGTCTTTAAAAAAATTGGTGTAGAACTTATTACGCAACTACATTTTTGAATAACCCTTTTAGGTCAATCACTCTTTGAACATTGCTATAACTTTAATAATTAGATTAATCAGTTTTCAAACGAACATGGTATGTAATATTACCAAAGATGTTCGGTGTCGCTCCCAAAAATAATTAGTATCGTTGCTCAGGAGGCTCATCTTTTATGTTTGAGATGCTCATTGTTCAATTGTCAGCTTTTTTCTTTGATTGAGTTGTCTTTATTTAAGTGTACTTAGGATTTTTTACAATCCAATGGTCTTAATTTTCTTTTCGGAGAAAAATCCTATGCAAGACCATATTGGTCGAAGACAAATTTTAATTTTTAAATATAAAATATAACTATCTTAAATGTCTACACATTAAATATAATAATTCTTTAATGCATATATAAGTAACATATGATAAATTAATTTATGAAAATGATATAATTAAATACTATACAACTTTACAATATTATATTAATTTTATATAAATTTTTAAATAAGTTGTGAGTATGAGACACAAAATATAAGGTGTCATGTTTTAATGTTAATGATAAGAGAGCCATTTTGGACTCGGAGTCATTGTCTCGATTCGAATCTGTACCACTAGATTTGATAACCAAGGTGTTGACCAGTGAGCTAATCCCAACTGGTTGATTATTCTTCTTTAAGTGAAACAATGATATTAAATGTGTAGAGTTACTTCCTAGTAGTCTATTACAAATAGGCTAAAACCTTTAAATGCAAGACAATAAAAAAAATTATTTAATGATATATTTTTTTTATATTCTATTTGTTCACAAGGCATAACAAATTAAATTACATTAACAAAAATAACATTTTTATAAAGTAATTATTACCTACAAGTAGTGAGGTAACCAACATTGTTCAAAGCAAACAAAGTCTACAAGGAAAACCATATGGAAAAAAATACGAAACAATGATTGTTATGCTTGAGATGTAAAGAAGCTACTTGATGAATAGAATGGAGAAGAAAAGAAAGTGGATTGGAAGTTGGAAGGGGGACATTTGACCGAAGATTTGCATGTTGATCAATCGAAACAAAGACTTCACATCGTTGTGGAATGCATCGTTTGCAAGCGATAAGATATTTCAAATTTCTGGGGGTAAAGACTTACAATATACAGTTGACTTCGAAAGGAAGTTTTGTAGTTGTCGTCGATAGGAATTGTCATGTATACCATGTGCACACGCAATTGTTGCAATCACATATTTGGGAGAGGAAATCGAGGTATATGTTGATCAATGCTATACTAAAGCTGCATATTACGAGCATACGATCCTGTCATTAAGCCCACCAATGGTCCGTCAATGTGGCCATCTTCTGAGCATATACCGCTAAATACACCAAAGTCAATGAAACTCCCTGGAAGACCAAAAACTCAACGTCGAAGAGAGCTAGGTGAATGAAGAGTTGGTTCAACTAATCAAGTTCCCGAAGGATTTCAAAAGTTGAGAAACCCCATTATTATAGTGAAGTGTTCAAGGTGGAAGTAAGTCGGGCATAATAAAAGGGCTTCCAAGGTGGTTGTTGAGAAACCAATGGATAACACTGAAAATCATTTACCCTCGGTCCATGAACCAGTTAAAGATAATGTGATTGAGCCTTCGATCAATCAGCCTGTTAATGATAATGTGTATGCTGGTATAAATCTAATCGAAGTCAATTATATTCCAACACAAGAATCTTCTTTTGGAGGTATCTAGAGTGGGTTGCTTGGTGGTTGGGACGATGATAACTTTGAAGCACTACTTGATAGTCATATGACTAACTTTAAGAACTCAATGAGTGTTTCATCTCAACTACCATCTACTTAAAATGGAGTAGTTGAATCAGGCAAAGAATCGGAAAACGAGTTGAACAAAGTAATTATCAATAAAGGTGTAAAAGTAAAATATGGTGTGTGTCGCAAGTTAGAACACGAAAATCGAATAGGTCTCGCGAATCATTCTAAGGTATAAGCTACGCAACTGACATTGAATTATATTTTCATGAATCAGTTTGAATACTTATATTTAATTGTTTTTTGTAGCAACAAAGTGAAGAGGATGACACGTCAAATCCTAGTGCAAGAACTCAGTTCGCACCCCCAGGTACCAATGTGAGTAGAAAAGTTCCACCGATTGTTCTAAGAAAGATAAAATTCAGGCCGTGTGCAAGTGCCAAAGGATAGGAGCTAGCTTAATATGGCTTGATGTGTGTTTTGTTATTTAGATCTTATAAAATATTTTTGGGTGTATTTGGTGATTATCTAGCTTGTTTTCTTAGTTGAATCATTTGGATGTGTTTTATGATTTTGTTGCTACTATATATTTAATTATGGATGTCTTTTGCAAATTTAAAATTTTATGTGGGTATTTGAACGATATTTTAGCTATCATTGTTGATGTTTAATTTATTCTTAGGTTATAAATGCATGTTGCAGGGGTCTTAGTCAAATTGTTAACATAATACAGTTGTAAAGTGAGGTAATAGATCAATACACTTGTCACGACAAAGGGTATTTCATCATATAGGGGTATATATGTAATCTGGTCATTCTAGCAGGTGTTATTTTGCATATTACATCATGATTCATGGGTCATAGATCAATTTATATTGTCATATAGGTGTAAAATTGCAAACTAATCAAATTATGCAGATATAGGGTACATTATGCATTTTTCGTTAAATATTAGGGGTAAAATGAAATTTCAAGACTATTAAAGGATAATATAATCTTCTGCATTTTTTGATATATTTTTACCCGTTATTTCAAACTTTAGGGACCATTGGCCAATTTTAGAAGAGATAGGGGAATCGTGTGTATCTTTGTTCAAAATTTGGGGTCAAAATGCAATTTAAATAAATATAATGGGTAATATCAACTTTTTCATTTATTAGGGGTATTTTGCATTTTATAGCAAACTTTAAGGGTCGTTGACCAAATTCAGCAAAATTAGTATTTTTTTTTGCATTTTGTTCAAATTTTAGGGGTAAAATGTAATTTTAATTATTTTAAATAGTTATATAAGGTGTTGCATTATATTGGGTGTCATTGTGCAATTTTAGGAGAATTTAAGGGGTCTAAATGGATGATACAGTGTTAAAATTTTGGGTCAATTTTTTAGCCGATCTTTCGTTCATATTCGCATATACATGAATTTTAGTAATTAAGTCAATATCAGCAATTTTAGTACCTTATCTCTTCAAAACATGTAGCAAATATAGTATGATATGAAATTCAAATGGCATCTGTAACACGGTCATAAATGCTTTCATCAGTCTTTTTAGGTTTAGATCCTCTTTCCTGCTGTTTTTACCAAATCGAACTTGTTAACCTTTTTTTCTAATATGGAATTTCAGTTTTTAAATAACTTTAGTATGAAGCAAAGTATGTTGCGACACATTCCAAATTATGTAGCACATTTCTCGAAAGTGTGTTGTATAAACAAAATGGCATATGTAAAACTATCATGAATCATGTTGCTGCACAATCCCAATGAACAAGTTAAGATAGATTGCAAAAAAAACTTAGTAAAGAAGGAACAAAAAAAAAGGATTATTGCCCAAGAAACACTTCAAGTTAGAATTAATTCCCTCTCACCCCAACAATCAATATTTTTCCCTTAAAAGGCCACATATATTTTGCTTTTTCCTCTTGTTTCCCATACAAAGAGTCATTTGAGTTATGGGAAGCTTCCCATAACTCAAACTTTGAGTAATGAGAAGCTTCCCATTACTCAAACTTTGAGTAATGGAAAGCTTTCCATCACTCGTTGTTCTTTAAAAAAGACAGGTGCCTTTTATGGTTAAGGGTGTAAGGTGGAATGTGTCTATTGAGCATTAACCCATAAAAAAACACCCACAAATAAATCGAAATATAAACAACAGAAAATATCATTAAATATGAATGTGAGGATATTATGAGTAATTTCATTAACTAAAAGACAGAGATAAATAAGTTAAAGAAGAAAGCTAAGGTTGTTGAAAAATGTTACAATAATTATAGAGTAAAATTCAGTAAATTGTATCTGTCAATCCTTGAACTCCTTAAAAGAAGATCTCATAATCTCTTTCGAGTAGATTGATTCGGGCTTTAAGTGGTCGTGCTGGTCTCTTACTCTTAACTAAGGACATATCGTTTAAGGGAACCAAGCTCTCTACATGATGCCCAAAGTAATATAGATTTTCTCTCATGTCATTAATTTGATGGACTTTTGCGTATTAAATTTGTAAACTATGCATCATTTCTCCAACAAGACACCAATAAATCCATGCTTTTAAACCATGCAATTGGCCGATAATTTTTATAATCCTCCTCCATATAAATATCACGTAACTTTGGCATAGCAAGAAGACCATAAGTAAATATACAAGTCTCTCCATCCTCCTCCTCTTTTGACAGCTACTACCAATCTGTCAATTACAAAAATTAGATTTAATAATTGATTAATATTAGAGATTAGGTCTAGATATTAAAAAATAATTAAAACAGTTTACAATAATTGGAGGCATTTAGTTCAAGGACAAAAGATGAAACTAACAATTCTTAAACCAAATAGATAACATTTTCCATCCTCATCATTCCAACCTAAGTTTTATTGTCTACCCGTATCCAAAGTCAAACCAATCCTAGCAGGTTTACTGCAATTTACTTAAATTAAAAATAATAAGAATTAAATTCCAAAGAAATATATTGGAAAATATATATTTTATAAATTTAGTATAATAATTCTCATATCCGAAAAAATAAAACTTGGGTCTCATCCAATAATCAATTGTGTGTATCTTACTCTTCTCGGAGACCATATTGAGCGGAGATGACACGAAAGTATAGTGATAGTGAGAGGTGGCTTTTATAAATTAAACAAATAAAAAAAAGAATGCTTCCGTTTGTGATTCTAAAAAATGAAGAGATTTGCAGGTGAGCTAAAAAAAATTCCATTTTTCAAAGTGATTTTTGAAATGAATATTTTGATAGGGTTCAGTTTAGTTATTGATTTTGGATAAATAAATAAAAGAGTAGGGAAAAAACGTAGTTAATACACAAATGACAAAAATAACACTTCCTTAATTAGTAATTTATGAAATGCAGTAGCCATGTGGCATTTAACGTGTAAGATGACAGAAGGGTTGGAGGAAAAGAAAAGTTGGGTACCCAAAAGTTCCTTTTTTTAATATGGGTACTAAGAAGTCCTTTTTTATATTTTTGGGATAGTGTCTTTTTCCCTAATTAATTTATATAGAAAATATACATAAAACCAAAAAAAGTACAAAAGTAATCAAAATATTCAACCTATTGTGGGAAATACCTAAAACAAAATTGATTAATTAACATGTATCATCCCTTAGATGTTTTTAAATTGTTTTAGCTTTTTAAAATAATAAAAGAATAAGAATAATTTAGAAAATAGAAAAACAAAAATTTGCACCTCACTAACCGTTATTGATATGAATCTATAATTGAAATGCAATAACCATCGATCGGATAGGTGAGCAGATAAAGATAACACTTGGTTGGATATCCTACTGCATATGACAAATCAATAACAGAAGAAAGAGAATAAATAGAACTCTGGGGTGAAATAGAATAGAAAAAAGTTAATTTAGAAAGAAGAAGATAATTGAGAAGATGTGAAGAGTGGTATGACTTTTAAGGTGTGTGTAATGTTTATGCATAATTGTGGAAAGAGGCGTCTGTTAGGGTTTCAGATAATAATGTGTGATATTTTATAGTTTAGGGTAGTTTCCTGACATTTCTGGGGCCAAGGCAGATTTTAAAAAACCCCGAAAAAATCTTATGTGTATTATAGATAAAAAATTTATCACTTAAGTTAATTAAACAATTTTATTTAAAAAAAGACGGACTAGTATTTATGTTTTGAAATGGGTAAAAATTGTCCTTTTTTATATAAAAAAAAATATTATACTACATATGAAAAAAAAAATTGGGACCCTAAAAGTAGAGTAAAGATATATATCACCTCATTTCTTTCACCTCTATATCACCTCCTATGTGGAGGGTTTTAAAAACAAATTAAATTGTACCTAGGAGGTGAACAAGGCCATGACCTCCTTCGCCTCCCCTCACGCCCGGTAGTTAATAGTGACTAAAAACGGCACGTGAAATATTTACAAATCTTTTTTGTAATTATTTTTTCGATCATTTTTATTTCTAATTCATTTTAAGATATGATTTATGTTATGAAATAATTAAAATTAAAAATATTATTATATTTGATATCAATAAAATATATTATATTTGATTTCAATAAAATATATTATATATTTAAAAATATGTTTTAAACTTGAATGTTTGAACATAAATTCATATATTTGTTTAGAAATGTCTAAATCCTAAATAAATTGTGGAGATCATACTAAAATCATAGAACATATATTTTTAAATGTCCGTACATCATAGTTTATTTGGTTAATTTTTTCTTTTAATTACAACTGAGTTATAAGGCGAAGAATATATTAAAAATTAGTTTATCATGATTTTTAAAAGGTTTTTTGGAAAATATTATCTTTTGAATTAGAATTGAGTTACAAAATCAAGAATATATGGAATATTGATTTATCAATATTGTTAATAGGTTTTTTGGTGATGGCGGGGATAAACAAATGTTTATTGTTTTTCTTTTATCTTCTGACAAATTTGAAGGACGCGTATGAATGTATTAAATTGAACATCATCTTACATTTCAACGAACTTATAATCTAAAAATTTAGAAGAATTTTTTGGAAATGATTGGTCTCATATTTTAAGTGTTTTTCTCAATCTTCAAGAAGGTGAAAGTATTCAGATTACCCAACTAATTTTTGCCGTTAAAGTATTCAGATTACCCAACTAATTTTTGCCGTTAGAAAAATCTTTTGTGGGTTTTCTTTTTCTTATTAATAGGAGGAGAGACATATTCAATAGTCTCATTGATCACAATATTAATATTTGGGCAGTTTCGCTTAGTTTTTAGCACTATGTAACCATTAAATTTGATTCCAATTAATTATACTTGAAAATAATTAAAAAAAGTATTATGAAAATGACATATTAATATTTTATAAAAATTAAGTGGAAATAAAATTTGGTCCACCACTAATAAATATTTCTTAGAATTAGATTAATAGAAAGACTTAACAAACACTTGTTTCACGAGGTTAATGAAACTATGATTATTTTTCATTTTTATTTTGTTAAATGTTCACATAATTAATTTTTGTATCATGGAACTTGAAACAAACCAAACATAATTTCTTCGAAAACTCAAACATTTGGTTTAACTTCTAATTGGATCAACCCATTTTTATGCAACTACACGGGTATATATTACAAATGTTAATTACACCGTTAGTCCCTACGATCTCCAAATCTGTCGTACAAAAACTACATGAAAGATCACTATGGTTGATATTTATAAGAACCTCAGGGACAAAATGTTAAATATCTCGAAGGTGTAATAGGATAGAAGAAAGTAACTACGTAACCTTATATGCTCCAATTATATGTATCTTTAGAAGATCTTCATCACTTAATGATTTCTTGCAATATTACAACACGTAAAATCATTAAATTTTTAATACAATTTTTGCATGATACAGGGACATATAAGGCAATTTTTGCACAATACAGGGACTTGTACAATTAATGCAAATAAATTATTTATAAAACATTTTTAGCATAACATAAGGACCCATAGTGCAATTTTCGCATGATACAGGAAACTATAATACATATTTTTCATAAATTTTGAGAGAGTTTTATAGTGGCGCTAACATGTTTAATTGCATATAAGTTCCTTAATTTTCAATTTTTATACGTAAACACACAGTTACCTCAAAATCCAATACATCTTGAAGAGTGGGGTGGCCTAAAAGAGTTGCGGATACACCATGGGATTTAAGGACAGGTGGCATGAAAGGGAGAATACACAAAAAATTATCAATAAAATTAGATAATCTTTTGAGTCTTTTTTCACCTCATTTCCAAGCCACATAAGATGGTGCTACATAACAAAAATATGCAGGACCTTGAAGTCCTAATTGACTATATATAGCTACAAAAATATGTGGTATTAGTCCCTCTATTATGTGAACACTATACTATAAGTCCCTACGTTAATATCTTTTAGTTATTTGTGCTATCAATCCCTGAATTATGGTAAATTTGCACTGTATATCTCATAATTTACAAAAAAATGCACTATAAGTCCTTATGTTATGCAAAAACTATATTATAAGTTCGTTAAAATGTAATTACACTAGAAGGCCATATATTTTGCAATAATTGTACTACACATCCATGTGTTAATTTTTTAGTTAATTGTGCTATAAGGGCATATATTATATTCCTATATTATGTAAATTTTGCAACGTAAGTCCGTATGTTATGCAAAATTACACACGAACTCCTTATATCATGTGAATACTATACTATAAGTCCTTATTTATGGAAGGTTTACCATATAATTTATCATATGAGACTCATACAAATAAAATAAATCAAATCCATAAAACAATAATTTGTAAAAATTAGGGGGCTAAGTTATGATATTGAACATTTGAGAGGTGGGGGTCTAAGGGGTGGATGGGCAGCTTCCCTAATTTGTTTGAGTTAACAGGTCCTATTATATGCATGAATTGCACTTAGTTCCCTATATTACATGTTTTGTGTTAGTTGCGTTATAAGTCCCTATATTATGCAATATGTATATATATTTTTTATTACGGCCACCTTGAGCTCTTAGTAGCTCTGCCCCTACTTTGGGGGCAACTTCCCTGATATTTTTTGTGTTAACACCACTATAGGTCCCTATATTATAAGATTTGATTTAATTGCACTAAAAGTACCTATCTTATGAAAATAACATATATTTTGTCGTAGAAACAACAAAATAGTTCAAGGCTAAAAAGATAATTCTAAAAAGATGGGGGAAAAGTAATGATTATGAATATTGGGGTATAAGGTATTTATAATTTTTTTTGGGGTCAAAAATTAACTTTTTAAAAATTTAGGGAATACAAGGTATGTCATAACTACTTTAAGAAACAAAACAAGAACCCTTTTGAATCAACAGTTAATACAACAGGATGCTCGAAAAAAAGCAGTTACGATTGCTAGTTTTAACCTAACCAAGAAAAAACAGTTTAAAGAGTAAATTGCACTACGAAACCCTATATTATGCAAAAATTGCATTATAGGTCCCTACCTCTGATAACATACTTATTGGGATCATATATAGTTTATCTTGTATCTGTTCATTTATTTGGTTCCAAATAAGATATACATAAGCTGAGAATCATCTACTATCTACAACTTTAGATATGCCATTCTCAAACTTCTACAAAATTTGTTCTATAAGATCACTCTATGTATTACTATGAAACAGAACATTGCACATGTTAAAGCATAGAGCTAAAATTCTTCTTGTGTAAGTGCAATTGATAGAAAAGTGATGTCTATCTTCAAAGGTTTTGCAACTAAAAATACATGCAACATTATTAGATTTTTCCTACTCAAGCATTCTAGCTTTTGTTGCTATTATGTCCAAATAGGCCAACTAAGAAAAAAAGCTACATCTTGGTATATATTTCACCCCATATCATAACAATATAAACAAATCCAAAAGGTAAGTTATATTGGTTATTGATGATATTGATCACTTATGGTACAACGTATTTACTTATTTATTCATTTTTTTATTGGAGGAGTTAATACCAGCCATCGGTGAATTGCTTCCTGATATTGAGGATTGATTGTGTCCGTCATTTGTACAACATCTTCAAGAAAGTACATCTAGGTGCAACTTTAAAGTAAAAAAATATTGTGGGCTGCTAAAGCACCTAGAGTAGAATTATTTAGACAAAACATGGACCAATTAAAGGTTATTGATGAGGCAGTGTTCCATTGGTTAGAGAAGTAAAACCCCAAGTTCTGGGCTAGATCTCACTTCCAAACAACAAACAAATGCAAAATGCTATTAAATAATATCTCAGAGAGTTTTAACTCGGTGTTACTGGATGCAAGAGAGAATCCAGTGATTGTTATGCTTGAGATGTAAAGAAGCTACTTGATGAATAAAATGGAGAAGAAAAGAAAGTGGATTGGAAGTTGGAAGGGGGACATTTGCCCGAAGATTTGCATGTTGATCAATCGAAACAAAGACTTCACATCGTTGTGGAATGCATCGTTTGCAAGCGATAAGATATTTCAAATTTCTGGGGGTAAAGACTTACAATATACAGTTGACTTCGAAAGGAAGTTTTGTAGTTGTCGTCGATAGGAATTGTCATGTATACCATGTGCACACGCAATTGTTGCAATCACATATTTGGGAGAGGAAATCGAGGTATATGTTGATCAATGCTATACTAAAGCTGCATATTACGAGCATACGATCCTGTCATTAAGCCCACCAATGGTCCATCAATGTGGCCATCTTCTGAGCATATACCGCTAAATACACCAAAGTCAATGAAACTCCCTGGAAGACCAAAAACTCAACGTCGAAGAGAGCTAGGTGAATGAAGAGTTGGTTCAACTAGTCAAGTTCCCGAAGGATTTCAAAAGTTGAGAAACCCCATTATTATAGTGAAGTGTTCAAGGTGGAAGTAAGTCGGGCATAATAAAAGGGCTTCCAAGGTGGTCTTTGAGAAACCAATGGATAACACTGAAAATCATTTACCCTCGGTCCATGAACCAGTTAAAGATAATGTGATTGAGCCTTCGATCAATCAGCCTGTTAATGATAATGTGTATGCTGGTATAAATCTAATCGAAGTCAATTATATTCCCACACAAGAATCTTCTTTTGGAGGTATCTAGAGTGGGTTGCTTGGTGGTTGGGATGATGATAACTTTGAAGCACTACTTGATAGTCATATGACTAACTTTAAGAACTCAATGAGTGTTTCATCTCAACTACCATCTACTTAAAGTGGAGTAGTTGAATCAGGCAAAGAATCAGAAAACGAGTTGAACAAAGTAATTATCAATAAAGGTGTAAAAGTAAAATATGGTGTGTGTCGCAAGTTAGAACACGAAAATCGAATAGGTCCCGCGAATCATTCTAAGGTATAAGCTACGGAACTGACATTGAATTATATTTTCATGAATCAGTTTGAATACTAATATTTAATTGTTTTTTGTAGCAACAAAGTGAAGAGGATGACACGTCAACTCGTAGTGCAAGAACTCAGTTCGCACCCCCAGGTACCAATGTGAGTAGAAAAGGTCCACCGATTGTTCTAAGAAAGAGAAAATTCAGGCCGTGTGCAAGTGCCAAAGGAAAGGAGCTAGCTTAATATGGCTTGATGTGTGTTTTGTTATTTAGATGTTTTAAAATATTTTTGGGTGTATTTGGTGATTATCTAGCTTGTTTTCTTATTTGAATCATTTGGATGTGTTTTATGATTTTGTTGCTACTATATATTTAATTATGGATGTCTTTTGCAAATTTAAAATTTTATGTGGGTATTTGAACGATATTTTAGCTATCATTGATGATGTTTAATTCATTCTTAGGTTATAAATGCATGTTGCAGGGGTCTTAGTCAAATTGTGAACATAATACAGTTGTAAAGTGAGGTAATGGATCAATACAGTTGTCACGACAAAGGGTATTTCATCATATAGGGGTATATATGTAATCTGGTCATTCTAGCAGGTGTTATTTTGCATATTACATCATGATTCATGGGTCATTGATCAATTTATATTGTCATATAGGTGTAAAATTGCAAACTAATCAAATTATGCAGATATAGGGTACATTATACATTTTTCGTTAAATATTAGGGGTAAAATGAAATTTCAAGAGTATTAAAGGATAATATAATCTTCTGCATTTTTTGATGTATTTTTACCCGTTATTTCAAACTTTAGGGACCATTGGCCAATTTTTTAAGAGATAGGGGAATCGTGTGTATCTTTGTTCCAAATTTGGGGGTCAAAATGCAATTTAAATAAATTTAATGGGTAATATCAACTTTTTCATTTATTAGGGGTATTTTGCATTTTATAGCAAACTTTAAGGGTCGTTGACCAAATTCAGGAAAATTAGTATTTTTTTTTGCATTTTGTTCAAATTTTAGGGGTAAAATGTAATTTTAATTGTTTTAAATAGTTATATAAGGTGTTGCATTATATTGGGTGTCATTGTGCAATTTTAGGAGAATTTAAGGGGTCTAAATGGATGATACAGTGTTAAAATTTTGGGTCAATTTTTTAGCCGATCTTTCGTTCATATTTGCATATACATGGATTTTAGTAATTAAGTCAATATCAGCAATTTTAGTACCTTATCTCTTCAAAACATGTAGCAAATATAGTATGATATGAAATTCAAATGGCATCTGTAACACGGTCATAAATGCTTTCATCAGTCTTTTTAGGTTTAGATCCTCTTTCCTGCTGTTTTTACCAAATCGAACTTGTTAACCTTTTTTTCTAATATGGAATTTCAGTTTTTAAATAACTTTAGTATGAAGCAAAGTATGTTGCGACATATTCCAAATTATGTAGCACATTTCTAGAAAGTGTGTTGTATAAACAAAATGGCATATGTAAAACTATCATGAATCATGTTGCTGCACAATCCTAATGAACAAGTTAAGATAGATTGCAAAAAAAACTTAGTAAAGAAGGAACAAAAAAAAGGATTATTGCCCAAGAAATACTTCAAGTTAGAATTAATTCCCTCTCACCCCAACAATCAATATTTTTCCCTTAAAAGGCCACATATATTTTGCTTTTTCCTCTTATTTCCCATACAAAGAGTCATTTGAGTTATGGGAAGCTTCCCATAACTCAAACTTTGAGTAATGAGAAGCTTCCCATTACTCAAACTTTGAGTAATGGAAAGCTTTCCATTACTTGTTGTTCTTTAAAAAAGACAGGTGCCTTTTATGGTTAAGGGTGTAAGGTGGAATGTGTCTATTGAGCATTAACCCATAAAAAAATACCCACAAATAAATCGAAATATAAACAACAGAAAATATCATTAAATATGAATGTGAGGATATTATGAGTAATTTCAGTAACTAAAAGACAGAGAAAAATAAGTTAAAGAAGAAAGCTAAGGTTGTTGAAAAATGTTACAATAATTATAGAGTAAAATTCAGTAAATTGTATCTGCCAATCCTTAAACTCCTTAAAAGAAGATCTCATAATCTCTTTCGAGTAGATTGATTCGGGCTTTAAGTGGTCGTGCTGGTCTCTTACTCTTAACTAAGGACAGATCCATTAAGGGAACCAAGCTCTCTACATGATGTCCAAAGTAATATACATTTTCTCTCATGTCATTAATTTGATGGACTTTTGCGTATTAAATTTGTAAACTATGCATCATTTCTCCAACAAGACACCAATAAATCCATGCTTTTAAACAATGCAATTGGCCGATAATTTTTATAATCCTCCTCCATATAAATATCACGTAACTTTGGCATAGCAAGAAGACCATAAGTAAATATACAAGTCTCTCCATCCTCCTCCTCTTTGACAGCTACTACCAATCTGACAATTACAAAAATTAGATTTAATAATTGATTAATATTAGAGATTAGGTCTAGATATTAAAAAATAATTAAAACATTTTACAATAATTGGAGGCATTTAGTTCAAGGACAAAAGATGAAACTAACAATTCTTAAACCAAATAGATAACATTTTCCATCCTCATCATTCCAACCTAAGTTTTATTGTCTTCCCGTATCCAAAGTCAAACCAATCCTAGCAGGTTTACTGCAATTGAATTAAATTAAAAATAATAAGAATTAAATTCCAAAGAAATATATTGGAAAATATATATTTTATAAATTTAGTATAATAATTCTCATATCCGAAAAAATAAAACTTGGGTCTCATCCAATAATCAATTGTGTGTATCTTACTCTTCTTGGATACCATATTGAGCGGAGATGACACGAAAGTATAGTGATAGTGAGAGGGGGCTTTTATAAATTAAACAAATAAAAAAAAGAATGCTTCCGTTTGTGCTTCTAAAAAATGAAGAGATTTGCAGGTGAGCTAAAAAAATTCAATTTTTCAAAGTGATTTTTGAAATGAATATTTTGATAGGGTTCAGTTTAGTTATTGATTTTGGATAAATAAATAAAAGAGTAGGGAAAATACGTAGTTAATACACAAATGACAAAAATAACACTTACTTAATTAGTAATTTATGAAATGCAGTAGCCATGTGGCATTTAACACCAACGGGTTGGAGGAAAAGAAAAGTTGGGTACCCAAAAGTTCCTTTTTTTAATATGGGTACTAAGAAGTCCTTTTTTATATTTTTTGGGATAGTGTCTTTTTCCCTAATTAATTTATATAGAAAATATACATAAAACCAAAATAAGTACAAAAGTAATCAAAATATTCAACCTATTGTGGGAAACACCTAAAACAAAATTGATTAATCAACATGTATCATCCTTTAAATGTTTTAAAATTGTTTTAGCTTTTTAAAATAATAAAAGAATAAGAATAATTTAGGAAATAGAAAAACAAAAATTTGCACCTCACTAACCGTTATTGATATGAATCTATAATTGAAAAGCAATAACCATCGATCGAATAGGTGAGCAGATAAAGATAACACTTGGTTGGAGATCCTACTGCATATGACAAATCAATTACAGAAGAAAGAGAATAAATAGAACTCTGGGGTGAAATAGAATAGAAAAAAGTTAATTTAAAAAGAAGAAGATAATTGAGAAGATGTGAAGAGTGGTATGACTTTTAAGGTGTGTGTAATGTTTATGCATAACTGTGGAAAGAGGCGGCTGTTAGGGTTTCAGACAATAATGTGTGATATTTTATAGTTTAGGGCAATTTCCTGACATTTCTGGGGCCAAGGCAGATTTTAAAAAGCCCCGAAAAAATCTTATGTGTATTATAGATAAAAAATTTATCACTTAAGTTAATTAAACAATTTTATTTAAAAAAAGATGGACTAGTATTTCTGTTTTAAAATGGGCAAAAATTGGCCCTTTTTATATAAAAAAAAATTGGGACCCTAAAAGTAGAGTAAAGATATATATCACCTCATTTCTTTCACCTCTATATCACCTCCTATGTGGAGAGTTTTAAAAACAAATTAAATTGTACCTAGGAGGTGAACAAGGCCATGACCTCCTTGGCCTCCCCTCACACCCGGTAGTTAATAGTGACTAAAAACGGCACGTGAAATATTTACAAATCTTTTTTGTAATTATTTTTTCAATCATTTTTATTTCTAATTCATTTTAAGATATGATTTATGTTATGAAATAATTAAGATTAAAAATATTATTATATTTGATATCAATAAAATATATTATATTTTATTTCAATAAAATATATTATATATTTAAAAATATGTTTTAAACTTGAATGTTTGAACATAAATTCATATACTTGGTTAGAAATGTCTAAATCCTAAATAAATTGTGGAGATCATACTAAGATCATAGAACATATATTTTTAAATGTCCTTACATCATAGTTTATTTGGTTAATTTTTTCTTTTAATTACAACTGAGTTATAAGGCCAAGAATATATTAAAAATTAGTTTATCATGATTTTTAAATGGATTTTTGGAAAATATTATCTTTTGAATTAGAATTGAGTTACAAAATCAAGAATATATGGAATATTGATTTATCAATATTGTTAATAGCTTTTTTGGTGATGGCGGGGATAAACAAATGTTTATTGTTTTTCTTTTATCTTCTGACAAATTTGAAGGACGCGTATGAATGTATTAAATTGAACATCATCTAATATTTCAACGAACTTATAATCTAAAAATTTAGAAGAATTTTTTGGAAATGATTGGTCTCATATTTTAAGTGTTTTTCTCAATCTTCAAGAAGGTGAAAGTATTCAGATTACCCAACTAATTTTTGCCGTTAAAGTATTCAGATTACCCAACTAATTTTTGCCGTTAGAAAAATCTTTTGTAGCTTTACTTTTTCTTATTAATAGGAGCAGATACATATTTCAATAGTCTCATTGATCACAATATTAATATTTCGGCAGTTTTGCTTAGTTTTTAGCACTATGTAACCATTTAATTTGATTCCAATTAATTATACTTGAAAATAATTAAAAAAAAGTATTATGGAAATGACATATTAATATTTTATAAAAATTAAGTGGAAATAAAGTTTTGTCCACCACTAATAAATATTTCTTAGAATTAGATTAATAGAAAGACTTAACAAACACTTGTTTCACGAGGTTAATGAAACTATGATTATTTTTCATTTTTATTTTGTTAAATATTCACATAATTAATTTTTGTATCATGGAACTTGAAACAAACCGAACATAATTTCTTCGAACACTCAAACATTTGGTTTAACTTCTAATTGGATCAACCCATTTTTATGCAACTACACGGGTATATATTACAAATGTTAATTACACCGTTAGTCCCTACGATCTCCAAATCTGTCGTACAAAAACTACATGAAAGGTCACTATGGTTGATATTTATAAGAACCTCAGGGACAAAATGTTAAATATCTCGAAGGTGTAATAGGATAGAAGAAAGTAACTACGTAACCTTATATGCTCCAATTATATGTATCTTTAGAAGATCTTCATCACTTAATGATTTCTTGCAATATTACAACACGTAAATCATTAAATTTTTAATACAATTTTTGCATGATACAGGGACATATAAGGCAATTTTTGCACAATACAAGGCCTTGTACAATTAATACAAATAAATTATCTACATAACATTTTTTGCATAACATAAGGACCCACAGTGCAATTTTCGCATGATACAGGAAACTATAATACATATTTTGCATAAATTTTGAGAGAGTTTTATAGTGCCGCTAACATGTTTAATTGCATTTAAGTTCCTTAATTTTCAATCTTTATACGTAAACACACAGCTACCTCAATCCAATACATCTTGAAGAGTGGGGTGGCCTAAAAGAGTTGCGGGTCCACCATGGGATTTAAGGACAGGTGGCACGAAAGGGAGAATACACAAAAAGTTATCGATAAAATTAGATAATCTTTTGAGTCTTTTTTCACATCCTTTCCAAGCCACATACATGGTGCTACATAACAAAAATATGCAGGACCTTGAAGTCCTAATTGATTATATATAGCTATAAAAATACGTGGTATTAGTCCCTCTATTATGTGAACACTATACTATAAGTCCCTATATTAATATCTTTTAGTTATTTGTGCTATCAACCCCTGAATTATGGTAAATTTGCATTGTATATCTCATATTTTACAAAAAATGCACTATTAGTCCTTATGTTATGCAAAAAATATATTATAAGTTCGTTAAAATGTAATTACACTATAAGGCCTTATATTTTGCAATAATTGTATTACACGTCCATGTGTTAATTTTTTAGTTAATTGTGCTATAAGGGCATATATTATATTCCTATATTATGTAAATATTTCAATGTAAATCCGTATGTTATGCAACTCCTTATATCATGTGAATACTATACTATAAGTCCTTATTTATGGAAGGTTTACCATATAATTTATCATATGAGACTCATACAAATAAAATAAATCAAATCCATAAAACAATAAGTTGTAAAAATTAGGGGGATAAGTTATGATATTGAACATTTGAGAGGTGGGGGGCTAAGGGGTGGATGGGCAACTTCCCTAATTTGTTTGAGTTAACAGGTCCTATTATATGCATGAATTGCACTTAGTTCCCTATATTACATGTTTTGTGTTAGTTGCGTTATAAGTCCCTATATTATGCAATATGTATATATATTTTTTATTACGGCCACCTTAAGCTCTTAGTAGCTCTGCCCCTACTTTGGGGGCAACTTCCCTTATATTTTTTGTGTTAACACCACTATAGGTTCCTATATTATAAGATTTGATTAAATTGCACTAAAAGTACCTATATTATGAAAATAACATATATTTTATCGTAGAAACAACAAAATAGTTCAAGGCTAAAAAGATGATTCTAAAAAGATGGGGGACAAGTAATGATTATGAATATTGGTGGTATAAGGTATTTATAATTTTTTTTGGGGTAAAAAATTAACTTTTTGAAAATCTAGGGAATACAAGGTATGTCATAACTACTTCAAGAAACAAAACAAGAACCCTTTTGAATCAACAGTTAATACAACACGACGCTCGAAAAAAAATAGTTACGATTGTTACTTTTAACCTAACCAAGAAAAAACAGTTTAAAGAGTAAACTGCACTACGAAACCCTATATTATGCAAAAATTGCACTATAGGTCCCTACCTCTGATAACATACTTATTGGGATCATATATTGTTTATCTTGTATATGTGCATTAATTTGGTTCCAAACAAGATATACATAAGCTGAGAATCATCTACTATCTACAACTATAGATATGCCATTCTCAAACTTCTACAAAATTTGTTCTATAAGATCACTCTATGTATTACTATGAAACAGAACATTGCACATGTTAAAGCATTGAGCTAAAATTCTTCTTGTGAAAGTGCAATTGATATAAAAGTGATGTCTATCTTCAAAGGTTTTGCAACTAAAAATACAAGCAACATTATTAGATTCTTCCTACTCAAGCATTCTGGCTTTTGTTGCTATTATGTCCAAATAGGCCAACTAAGAAAAAAAGCTACATCTTGGTATATATTTCACCCCATATCATAACAATATAAACAAATCCAAAAGGTAAGTTATATTGGTTATTGATGGTATTGATCACTTATGGTACAGCGTATTTACTTATTTATTCATTTTGTTATTGGAGGAGTTAATACCAGCCATCGGTGAATTGCTTCCTGATATTGAGGATTGATTGTGTCCGTCATTTGTACAACATCTTCAAGAAAGTACATCTAGGTGCAACTTTAAAGTAAAAAATATTGTGGGCTGCTAAAGCACCTAGAGTAGAATTATTTAGACAAAACATGGACCAATTAAAGGCTATTGATGAGGCAGTGTTCCATTGGTTAGAGAAGTAAAACCCCAAGTTCTGGGCTAGATCTCACTTCCAAACAACAAACAAATGCAAAATGCTATTAAATAATATCTCAGAGAGTTTTAACTCGGTGTTACTGGATGCAAAAGAGAATCCAGTGATTGTTATGCTTGAGATGATAAGAAGCTACTTAATGAAAAGAATGGAGAAAAAAATAAACTGGATTGGAAGTTGGAAGGGGGACATTTGCCCGAAGATTTGCAAGTTGATCAATCGAAACAAAGACTTCACATCGTTGTGGAATGCATCGTTTGCAAGCGATAAGATATTTCAAATTTCAAGGGGGTAAAGACTTACAATATACAGTTGACTTCGAAAGGAAGTTTTGTAGTTGTCGTCGATGGGAATTGTCCGGTATACCATGTGCACACGCAATTGTTGCAATCACATATTTGGGAGAGGAAATCGAGGTATATGTTGATCAATGCTATACTAAAGCCGCATACTTACGAGCATATGATCCTGTCATTAAGTCCACCAATGGTCCATCAATGTGGCCATCATCTGAGCATATACCGCTAAATGCACCAAAGTCAATGAAACTCCCTAGAAGACCAAAAACTCAACGTCGAAGAGAGCTAGGTGAAGGAAGAGTTGGTTCAACTAGTCAAGTTCCCGAAGGATTTCAAAAGTTGAGAAACCCCATTATTATAGTGAAGTGTTCAAGGTGGAAGTAAGTCGGGCATAATAAAAGGGCTTCCAAGGTGGTTGTTGAGCAACCAATGGATAACACTGAAAATCAGTTACCCTCGGTCCATGAACCAGTTAATGATAATGTGATTGAGCCTTTGATCAATCAACCTGTTAATGATAATGTGTATGCTGGTACAAATCTAAACGAAGTCAATTATATTCCCACACAAGATCTTCTTTTGGAGGTATCCTGAGTGGGTTGCTTGCTGGTTGGAACGATGATAACTTTGAAGCACTACTTGATAGTCATATGACTAACTTTAAGAGCTCAATGAGTGTTACATCTCAACTACCATCTACTTAAAGTGGAGTAGTTTAATCAGGCAAAGAATCGGAAAACGAGTTGAACAAAGTAATTATCAATAAAGTTGTAAAAGTAAAATGTGGTGTGTGTCGCAAGTTAGAACACGTTAATCGAAAAGGTCTCGCGAATCATTCTAAGGTATAAGCTACGCAACTGACATTGAATTATATTTTCAAGAATCACTTTGAATACTAATATTTAATTGTCTTTTGTAGCAGCAAAGTGAAGAGGCTGACACGTCAACACCTTGTGCAAGAACTCAGTTCACACCCCCATATATCAATGCGAGTAGAAAAGGTCCACCGATTGTTCTAAGAATGAGAAAATTCAGGCCGTGTGCAAGTGCCAAAGGAAAGGAGCTAGCTTAATATGGCTTGATGTGTGTTTTGTTATTTAGATCTTTAAATATATTTTTGGGTGTATTTGGTGATTATCTAGCTTGTTTTCTTATTTGAATCATTTGGATGTGTTTTATGATTTTGTTGCTACTATATATTTAATTATGGATGTCTTTTGCAAATTTAAAATTTTATGTGGGTATTTGAACGATATTTTAGCTATCATTGATGATGTTTAATTCATTCTTAGGTTATAAATGCATGTTGCTGGGGTCTTAGTCAAATTATTTACATAATACAGTTGTAAAGTGAGGTCATAGTTAATACAGTTGTCACGACGAAGGGTATTTCATCATATAGGGGTATATATGTAATCTGGTCATTCTACCAGGTGTTATTTTGCATATTAAATCATGATTCACGGGTCATAGATCAATTTCTATTGTCATATAGGTGTAAAATTGCAAACTAATCAAATTATGCAGATATAGGGTACTTTATGCATTTTTCATTAAATATTAGGGGTAAAATGAAATTTCAAGAGTATTAAAGGATAATATAATCTTCTGCATTTTTTGATGTATTTTTACCCGTTATTTCAAACTTTAGGGACCATTGGCCAATTTTAGAAGAGATAGGGGAATCATGTGTATCTTTGTTCAAAATTTGGGGGTCAAAATGCAATTTCAATAAATATAATGGGTAATATCAACTTTTTCATTCATTAGGGGTATTTTGCATTTTATAGCAAACTTTAAGGGTCGTTGACCAATTTCAGCAAAATTAGTATTTTTTTGCATTTTGTTCAAATTTTAGGGGTAAAATATAATTTTAATAGTTTTAAATAGTTATATAAGGTGTTGCATTATATTGGGTGTCATTGTGCAATTTTAGAAAAATTTAAGGGGTCTAAATGCATGATTCAGTGTTAAAATTTTGGGTCAATTTTTTAGCCGATCTTTCGTTCACATTTGCATATACATGAATTTTTGTAATTAAGTCAATATCAGCAAATTTAGTACCTTATCTCTTCAAAACATGTAGAAAATATTTTATGTTGCTGTATAATCTAAAGTATGATATAAAATTCAAATGACATCTAGATTTAGATCCTCTTTCCTGCTGTTTTTACCAAATCGAACTTGTTAACCTTTTTTTCTAATATGGAATTTCAGTTTTTAAACAACTTTAGTATGAAGCAAAGTATGTTGCGACACATTTCAAATTATGTAGCACATTTCTAGAAAGTGTGTTGTATAAACAAAATGGCATATGTAAAACTATCATGAATCATGTTGCTGCACAATCCCAATGAATAAGTTAAGATAGATTTCAAAGAGAACTTAGTAAAGAAGGAACAAAAAAAAGGATTATTGCCCAAGAAACACCTCAAGTTAGAATTAATTTCCTCTCACCCCAACCATCAATATTTTCCCCATAAAAGGCCACATATATTTTGCTTTTTCCTTTTATTTCCCATAAAAAGAGTCATTTGAGTTATGAGTAACTCAAACTTTGAGTAATGAGAAGCTTTCCATTTCTCGTTGTTCTTTAAAAAAGACAGGTGCCTTTTATGGTTAAGGGTGTAAGGTGGCATGTGTCTATTGTGCATTAACCCAAAAACAATACCCACAAATAAATCGAAATATAAACAACAGAAAATGTCATTAAATATGAATGTGAGGATATTATGAGTAATTTCAGTAACTAAAAAACAGAGATAAATAAGTTAAAGAAGAAAGCTAAGGTTGTTGAAAAATGTTACAATAATTATAGAGTAAAATTCAGTAAATTGTATCTGTCAATCCTTGAACTCCTTAAAAGGAGATCTCATAATCTCTTTCGAGTAGATTGATTCAAGCTTTAAGTGGTCGTGCTGGTCTCTTACTCTTAACTAAGGATAGATCGTTTAAGGGAACCAAGCTCTCTACATGATGCCCAAAGTAATATACATTTTCTTTCATGTCTTTAATTTGATGGACTTTTGCGTATTAGCATTGTAAACTATGCATCTTTTTTCCCACAAGACACCAATAAATCCATGCTTTTAAACCATGCAATTGGCCGATAATTTTTATAATCCTCCTCCATATAAATAATATCACATAACTTTGGCATAACAAGAAGACATAAGTAAATATACAAGTCTCTCCATATATTACATGTTTTGAGTCAGTTACATTATAAGTCCCTATATTATGCAATATGTATATATATATTTTTTATTACGGCAACCTTGAGCTCTTAATAGCTCTGCCCCTGCTTTGGGGGAAACTTCCCTGATATTTTTTTTGTTAACACCACTATAGGTCCCTATATTATAAGATTTGATATAATTGCACTAAAAGTCCCTATATTATGAAAATAACATATATTGTATCGTATAAACAACAAAATAGTTCAAGGCTTAAAAGATAATTCTAAAAAGATGGAGGGACAAGTAATGATTATGAATATTGGGGGTATAAGGTATATATAATTTTTTTTGGGGTCAAAAAGTAACTTTTTAAAAATCTAGGGAATACAATGTACGTCTTAACTACTTCAAGAAACAAAACAAGAACCCTTTTGAATGAACAGTTAATAGAACGTGATGCTAAAAAAAAGCAGTTACGATTGTTACTTTTAACCTAACCAAGAAAAAACAGTTCAAACAGTAAATTGCACTACGAAACCCTATATTATGAAAAAATTTCACTATAGGTCCCTACCTCTGATAACTTACTTATTGGGATCATATATTGTTTACCTTGTATTTGTGCATTTATTTGGTTCCAAACAAGATATACATAAGCTGAGAATCACCTACTATAAGATCACTCTATGTATTACTATGAAACAGAACATTGCACATGTTAAAGCATTCAGCTAAAATTCTTCTTGTGAAAGAGCAATTGATAGAAAAGTGATCTCTATCTTCAAAGGTGTTGCAAATGAAAATACAAGCAACATTATTAGATTTTTCCTACTTAAGCATTCTGGCTTTTGTTGCTAATATGTCTAAATAGGCCAACCAAGAAAAAAAACTACATCTGGTTTTCATACTGAAGGAGCTATCTAATCCTCATTTTTTATCATCTAAAAGTGTAATAGAGTCGAAGATGCAACTATACTGGGTGTATGAGGAGCGAGTAACTTTATAAAATTATCTACGTTTTGTAACTTACAAAAATAAAAAGATTTATATGTTGACATTTGTGTTGTTAGTCAGTGTCAGAAATAGGTGAATGGAGGAAAAATATAATTTGTGTTTAATATGAATTTGAGGATAATAGGAGAAAATATATATAAATTTTAATGCTAAGCCTGATTCAAAAGATAATTATACAAAAATATGGATGGATATCGTGTCTCTTATGTGTAATTTCATTTTCATGTATTCAGAAATTGTATATTAACAAAATAAGAAATTGATTGCAATATACATATATGATAATGTTTATGAAAGTTCTAGATGATTTTATTAATTAGCAATATAAGTTTGGATTTGCACTATGTATATCCGAACGTTAATCGCGGAAATTGGGGTATTGGCACATTTATTTTGAATGATCAAAATTACATGTACATTTAAATTTTAAGTTACTGTGTATTCATTATTACATAAAACATGAACAAATAGATACTGAAATCAATTAATAAGAAGAACAGAATAAAATCAAAACAAAAAAAAAATTCTTTAGGATTAAAATGTAAAATTCTTTCTTTCCATTACGTTGAAGAGTCATAAAGTTCATGCTCAATTCCTAATAACTAGAGAAACTATGAACCTTATTTTCAAGGATATTCTTTATTAACCTACTCCATATTCTGGTTTGGCAATATAAACCTATCAAGTCTAAGGATCTTCAAATTTGGTAGAAGAGATCTTTGAAATTTGTCCTTGTGCTTGAGCTTGATCTTCATTGACGCGACCTTAACGTACACTTGTGCATGTATCAAAAATCATTATTCATTCACTTAAATTACAAGTCAACAGTTACATTACTTTACCTTGAATATTCTTTTTAAAAGGAAAAATATATACATCTTACTCACTAAATTATACCTATTTAACTTATTTTACTCAAGACTTTTGGCTACTATAATAATTGTCATGGGTGAATATTTTCTAGAATCGAAATATTTTGTTTCTTAATTTCTTACAAAATTTTTGACACCATAAATTTTTATATAGAAATAATTAATAATCAATAGCTTCATTTACATATGATTAATGATGCAGGTAAATCCAAATATTCAACCTACTGTGGGAAATACCTAAAACAAAATTGATTAATTAACATATATGAACCTATTAAATAATTTTAAATTGTTTCATCTTTTTAAAATAATAAAAGAATAAGAATAATTTAGGAAATAGAAAAACAAAAATTTGCACCTCACTAACCGTTATTGATATGAATCTATAATTGAAAGGCATTAACCATCGATCGGATAGATGAGCAATAAAAATAACACTTGGTTAGAGATCCAACTGCATATGACAAATCAATAACAGAAGAAAGAGAAGAAATGGAACTCTGGGGTGAAATAGAATAGAGAAAAGTTAATTAAGAAAGAAGATGATAATTGAGAAGATGTGAAGACTGGTATGACTATTAAGGTGTGTGTAATGTTTATGAATAACTGTGGAATGAGGCGGCCATTAAGGTTTCAGACAATAATGTGTGATATGTTATAGTTTACAGCCATTCCTGACATATCGGGGGCCAAGAAATTTTTTAAAAAGCCCCTAAAAATCCTATGTGTATTATAGATCAAAAATTTATCACTTAAGTTAATTAAACATTTTTATATAAAAAAAAGATAGACTAGCATTTCTGTTAAAAATATTATACAACATATGAAAAAAAATTGGGACTCTAAAAGTAGATTAAAGATATATATCACCTCATTTTCTTCACCTCTATATCACCTCCTATGTGGAGGATTTTAAAAACCAATTAAATTGTACCTAGGAGGGGAACAAGGTCATGACCTCCATGGCATCCCCTCACGCCCTGGTAGTTAATAGTGACTACAAACAGCACGTGAAATATTTACAAATCTTTTTTGTAATTATTTTTTCAATCATTTTTATTTCTAATAAATTTCAAGATATGATTTGTGTTATGAAATAATTAAAATTAAAAATATTATTATATTTGATATCGATAAAATATATTATATTTGATTTCAATAATATATATTATATATTTAAAAATATGTTTTAAACATGAATGTTTGAACATAAATTCATATATTTGGTTAGAAATGTCTAAATCCTAAATAAATTGTGGAGATCGTATTAAAATCATAGAACATATATTTTTTAAATGTCCTTACATCATAGTTTATTGGGTCAATTTTTTTCTTTTAATTACAACTGAGTCATAAGGCCAAGATTATATTAAAAATTGGTTTATCATGATTGTTAAAAGGTTTTTGGGAAAAAATTATCTTTTGAATTACAATTGAGTTACAAAATCAAGAATATATAGAATATTGATTTATCAATATTGTTATAAGCTTTTTTGGTGATGGCGGGGATAAACAAATGTCTATTGTTTTTCTTTTATCTTTTGACAAATCTGAAGGACGCGTATGAACGTATTAAATTGAACATCATCTTACATTTCAACGAACTTATGATCTAAAAATTTAGAAGAATTTTTGGAAATGATTGGTCTCAGATTTTAAGTGTTTTTCTCAATCTTCAAGAAGGTGAAAATATTCAGATTACCCAACTAATTTTTGCCGTTAGAAAAACTCCTCTATTTTATAATTTGTCAACCCACCACATTGGTTGAAACAAACTATTGGTATTATACATACAATCCATTACAATGTTTTTCAATCCCTGATTTAGATCAGATTATCCATTGTTTTTTGTACAGTCAACCCAATACGTTATACTTATGTTTTTAGTCTTTCCTGATTTTTTGTTGTTATTTTTTTGTTACACACATTCAGGTTTAGGTAAGCATTAATCCTTAGTTATTCTGACATGTTTGTTGTTTTATTTGAATAATTTTTGGAAGCGGTTGATTTTTCGTGATGGAATAGTAATATTTATACTAGGTTGCTTGGAAAATGAGTTTTAGCTATGAATGTTTTGATGTTAATTAAGGTCTGTGTACTAATATAGAATGTTGTGAAAATGGTTTAGTTTTGGAATGTTATGGAATGCAAATGGTACATTAGTCATTTAGTTGAGTTGGAATTGCTTGGCAAAAAAACTTGGTTGTGGACATTTTAAGTAAATCACATTTTTCTAAGGTCTAATTTTAACAGGATTTAATTACTTAAAGGTCCAAAAAGTATATTTTCTCAGCCTTAACAAGTCCAACTCTTTTTTCATCTCTAAAAGGTATATTTATTAATGGTTTAACTTTGTTTTAAATGAGCTGTAAATTTTGTTTAATGGTTTATAAATTTTATAATTTTTTATGTATGTTTTTTAACAGGTTGTGTGTGTTTTTCAATGGATTACGTGTGTGTCTTTAAAAAAATTTGTGTAGAACTTATTACGCAACAACATTTTTGAATAACCCTTTTAGGTCAATCACTCTTTGAACATTGCTATAACTTTAGTAATTAGATTAATCAGTTTTCAGACGAACATGCTATGTAATATTACCAAAGATGTTCGGTGTCGCTCCCAAAAATACTTAGTATCGTTTCTCAGGAGGCTCATCTTTTATGTTTGAGATGCTCATTGTTCAATTGTCAGCTTTTTTCTTCGATTGAGTTGTGTTTATTTAAGTGTACTTAGGATTTTTTACAATCAAATGGTCTTAATTTTCATTTGGTAGAAAAATCCTATGCAAGACCATATTGGTCAAAGACCAATTTTCATCTTTAAATATAAAATATAACTATCTTAAATGTCTACACATTAAAGATAATAATTCTTTAATGCATATATAAGTAACATAATATAATAAATTAATTTAAGAAAATGATATATAATTAAATACTATACAACTTTACAATATTATATTAATTTTATATAAATTTTTAAATAAGTTGCGAGTATGAGACACAAAATATAAGGTGTCATGTTTTAATGTTAATGATAAGAGAGCCATTTTGGACTCGGAATCATTGTCTCGATTCGAATCTGTACCACTAGATTTGATAACCAAGGTGTTGACTAGTGAGCTAATCCCAACTGGTTGATTATTCTTGTTTTGAGTGAAACAATGATATTAAATGTGTAGAGTTACTTCCTAGTAGTCTATTACATATAGGCTAAAACCTTTAAATGCAAGACAATAAAAAAAATATTTAATGATATATTTTTTTATATTCTATTTGTTCTCAAGGAATGACAAATTAAATTACATTAACAAAAATAACATTTTTAAAAAGTAATTATTACCTACAAATAGTGAGGTAACCAACATTGTTCAAAGCAATACAAAGTCTACAAGGAAAACCATATGGAAAAAAATACGAAACAATTTAAAAGGGTTCTACTAATTACATCCCATTTCTCAACTTTCTTAGGATTTAAAGCCCAACCCCATAATTGTTCTTTTTAAAAGCCTAACTACTAATTGGGCACTTAGGATTTAAAGCCCAACCCCATAATTGTTCTTTTTAAAAGCCTAACTACTAATTGGGCATTGTGCAGTTTTAATATAATACCCCCCAATTACTTTATACCACATTTGTTTCTCTCTCCTTCTTTTCAATTTTTTTATTCTATTTTTTAATTTTTTATTTATCTTTTTTCTGAGTTTTTATTATGTTAACTTACCATGTATATTTTTCGGTACATTAACAAGGGTACGTACCTAAATTTTTTATCTGTACAGACCTAAGTTTTTTATAACGTTTTTAAGGTGGATAAAATGTATTTTTTTGTATATGTCCAATGTCCCGGTTTTGTCCAAGTGCATGTCTAATAAAATCAAACCAAGTTAGGTTCTAATAATTTACCGTAAAGTTTGTACCTAATATCTATTTAGTCAAGTTTTTAATTTTTTTATTTTCACCTGCACAAATTAACAAACTGGATTAGGTTTAATCCAAAAAATTATAAAGGCCCATAATGTCCCGACCCAATGGGCTGGCCCTAAAGGGATATACTAAAAAGTTGGACACTAAGGGATGGACAGTAAGGGATATACCTAAGGGGATATACATAAAGGAAAATACATAGGGAAAATAACAAAAATCAACCTGCTGTACACAATGCATCAAAAATGTCTTATAAGGTAGGGGCTGTACTTATGTGTAGTGTTTGAATTATTTATTATATATTAATTTTTTATGCAGATTCCTCAAAATTAGTATGTAATTAGTGTTTCATTAATTTTTAATTTTACAAAGTAGATTAGAGTTTAGTTTTATAAAACTAAAAAAAAAGTCCTACTGATCTCTAATGTCTAATGTCTTGCCTAAAGGGTTGGCCACAACAGACAGGACACTAGTGGCTGGATCCATTATTTCAGTTTAACAAGTTTTTGTTGTCAAAAGAAACAGATGTATAAAAAACAGTGTAAACCCCTAATAGGATAGATCCAATTATCTAAGTTTAACATTTTAAAACAGTTTACCAATTAAAATAGGATTTTAAAAAACCAGATGGAACATTTACAAATCCCATTAGGTCTGGATCCAAGATGTTATGGCCCAAAAATTTTGAATACAATCACGTTAAAAAAATTAAATATTTACCAAGTCCATACTAACCAAATAGGCTGGAAATCAAGGTGGGATGGACCAAGGGTGGTTGGACCCAAGTGGGACTAAACTTGACCTTCAAACAACAAAGATTCTAGCGACTAAGAATTTACGACTACATTTAGTCGGTAGATCCCAATTTTGTTTTTCGGGACTAGTTTTTTCTTCTTTCGCGACTATTGAAGTAGTCGCGAGAGCTCTTACGCGGTGTAGTGATAGAATCTCATGTGAGTAAAAAAATAATCTTGAGTTCTATGTGACTCTTAGATGTATAAGGAAAATCCTTACAAATATATATATATATATATATATATATATATATATATATATATATATATATATATATATATATATATATATATATATATTTATGTATATTAAAATCATGACCGATGATATACAAATTTAATTTATATTAGGAACAAAACATAATCGAAAGAACAATTCTTGTTAAGATTAAAAAATAAGAATCGTTTTTTAATTAAATTGAAGAGACATAAAGTTCATGCTCAATTCCAAATAACAAGAATAACTATACCTTTACTTCCAAGCATATTCTCTTTAATTTTTTCAATATTTTTGATGTATCTATCAAAATTGATACATGATCTTACTCTTGCATAGTCTATGTCCATAAGAACAGGTTCAAGACAAGGTAAATCATCAGAAAAACTGCACATATGAAATACGATCTTTTAAAAAAAATCATACAAGTTCAGGTGCATTTACATGGATGCGTTCATTGTACAAATTTTTATTTGTACAAGCCTAAAGTCTTGAGATTACTACCCCTTATTATTGTTTGACAATATAAACCTATTAAGCCTAAGGATCTTCAAATTTTGTGGAAAATATCTTAGGATTTTGTCCTTATGCTTGAACTTGATGATCGTCAAGCTTAAATTCTTGCGCCTTTAAGTTACATAAGTGTCTGTGTCACATTCAAAAATTATAATTTATTAACATCAATTATTATAATTTAGATAAATTCATTACTTTAACTTAGTATTCTTTTTACAACAAAAAAAAAATCTATACATCTTATGCACCAAATTATACATATTTAGCTCAATCTTAGGCAAGATTTTTGGTTTCTTTACTAATTGTTCAGGATGAATATATTATAGAATCTAATGATTTTTCCTAAATTTCTTACCAAATTTTTGAAGCTATAAATTCCAATATAGATATAACTAATTTTGTTCAGGCATGTGGAAGTTTTGTGCAAGGCTATAATTGCGTATTCCATCACGAATGGAAGGATTTCAAATATAAATGTATCACCAAGGTTAAAGTGCGGGCTATATGCAAAAAATTCATCGTGTAAGTGGTTGATTTTTGGTAAAAGGATACAAGATTCACCTACGTTCCAAGTGCAAACACTAAATCCAAACCATTCATGTGGCAAGGTATTAAGTCATAAGTTGTTGTCCTATATGCAAATAGGACGATTGTACATAGATTATTTTCTGAATGACATTTACAAGAAGTTGAAAAGCCTTAAAACCAAGATAGGGAGTGATTTATCAGTCAATGTTTCGATAGAGAAAGTTCAGCGAGCTATTAAATTTGCAAGAACTTTGATTCATGGTGAGTACAAAGATCAATATAAGATCATGTGGAGGTATGTGAAGGAGTTAAGGAGGAGCAATCCTGGTTCTACCGTTGCGTTGAAATCTGTCGAGGAAGAAGAGACGGCTTTTGAGGAGTTTAGAAGGTTTTATGTTTGTCTTGCCACTTGAAAACGAGGATTCTTGGAAGGTTGTAGACAAGTGATAGGTTTGGACGGGTGTCATTTGAAGGGACCCCACCCGGGTATACTATTGACTGTTGTAGGTATAGATCCAAATAATTGTATTTATCCAATTGCTTATTGTGTGGTAGAGAGTGAGAACAAGAGTAGTTGGACATTCTTCTTGAGGTTATTGATTGCGGATTTGGGGATTGCATTGCATCAAGAAAATTGGACTCTTATATCCGATAAACAAAAGGTAAGTTATATTGGTTATTGATTGTATTGATCACTTATAGTACAACGTATTTACTTCTTTATTCATTTTTTTTATTGGAGGAGTTAATACCAGCCATCGGTGAATTGCTTCCTGATATTGAGAATTGAACTTCAAGAAAGTACATCTAGGTGCAACTTTAAAGGAAAAAATATTGTGGGCTGCTAAAGCACCTAGAGTAGAATTATTTAGACAAAACATGGAGCAATTAAAGGCTATTTATGAGGCGATGTTCCATTAGTTAGAGAAGAAAAACCCTAAGCTCTGGGCTAGATCTCACTTCCAAACAACAACCAAATGCAATATGCTATTAAATAATATCTCAAAGAGTTTTAACTCGGTGTTGCTGGATGCAAGAGAGAATCCAGTGATTGTTATGCTTGAGATGATAAGAAGCTACTTGATGAATAGAATGGAGAAGAAAAGAAAGTGGATTGGAAGTTGGAAGGGGGACATTTTCCCGAAGATTTGCAAGTTGATTAATCGAAACAAAGACTTCACATCGTTGTGGAATGCATTGTTTGCAAGTGATAAGATATTTCAAATTTCTGGGGGTAAAGACTTACAATATACAGTTGACTTGAAAAGAAAGTTTTGTAGTTGTCGTCGATGGGAATTATCCGGTATACCATGTGCACACGCAATTGTTGCAATCACATATTTGGGAGAGGAAATCGAGGTATATGTTGATCAATGATATACTAAAGCCACATACTTACGGGCATATGATCCTGTCATTAAGCCCACCAATGGTCCATCAATGTGGCCATCTTCTGAGCATATACTGCTTAATGCACCAAAGTCAATGAAACTCCCTGGAAGACCAAAAACTCAACGTCGAAGAGAGCTAGGTGAAGGAAGAGTTGGTTCAACTAGTCAAGTTCCCGAAGGATTTCAAAAGTCGAGAAACCCCATTATTATAGTGAAGTGTTAAAGGTGGAAGTAAGTCGGGCACAATAAAAGGGCTTCCAAGGTGGTTGTTGAGCAACCAATGCATAACACTAAAAATCAGTTATCCTCGGTCCATGAACCAGTTAATGATAATGTGATTGAGCCTTCGATCAATTAGCCCATTAATGATAATGTGGATGATGGTACAAATCTAAACTAAGTCAATTATATTCCCACGCAAGAATCTTATTTTGGAGGTATCCTGAGTATGTTGCTTGGTGGTTGGAACGATGATAACATTGAAGCACTACTTGATAGTCATATGACTAACTTTAAGAGCTCAATGAGTGTTTCATCTCAACTACCATCTACTTAAAGTGGAGTAGTTGAATCAGGCAAAGAATCGGAAAATGAGTTGAACAAAGTAATTATCAATAAAGGTGTAAAAGTAAAATGTGGTGTGTCTCACAAGTTAGAACACGACAATCGAAAAGGTCCCGCGAATTATTCTAAGGTATAAGCTACGCAACTGACATTGAATTATATTATCATGAATCAATTTGAATACTAACATTTAATTGTCTTTTGTAGCAGCAAAGTGAAGAGGCTGATACGTCAACTCCTAGTGCAAGAACTCAGTTCACACCCCTAGGTACCAATGTGAGTACAAAATGTCCACCGATTGTTCTAAGAAAGAGAAAATTCAGGCCGTGTGCAAGTGCCAAAGGAAAGGAGCTAGCTTAATATGGCTTGATGTGTGTTTTGTTATTTAGATCTTTTAAAATATTTTTGGGTGTATTTGGTGATTATCTAGCTTTTTTTCTTATTTGAATCATTTGGATGTGTTTTATGATTTTGTTGTTACTATATATTTAATTATGGATGTCTTTTGCAAATTTAAAATTTTATGTGGGTATTTGAACGATATTTTAGCTATCATTGATGATGTTTAATTCATTCTTAGGTTATAAATGCCTGTTGCAGGGGTCTTAGTCAAATTGTTTACATAATACAGTTGTAAAGTGAGGTCATAGATTAATACAGTTGTCACGACAAAGGGTATGTCATCATATAGGGGTATATATGTAATCTGGTCATTCTAGCAGGTGTTATTTTGCATATTACATCATGATTCATGGGTCATAGATCAATTTCTATTGTCATATAGGTGTAAAATTGCAAACTAATCAAATTATGCAGATATAGGGTACTTTATGCATTTTTCTTTAAATATTAGGGGTAAGATGAAATTTTAAGAATATTAAAGGATAATATAATCTTATGCATTTTATGATGTATTTTTACCCGTTATTTCAAACTTTAGGGACAAATTGGCCAATTTTAGAAGAGATAAGGGAATCGTGTGTATATTTGTTCAAAATTTGGAGGTCAAAATGCAATTTCAATAAATATAATGGGTAATATCAACTTTTTTATTTATTAGGGGTATTTTGCATTTTATATTAAACTTTAAGGGTCGTTGACCAATTTCAGCAAAATTAGTATTTTTTCGCATTTTGTATAAATTTTATGGGTGAAATGTAATTTTAATAGTTTTAAATAGTTATATCAAGTGCTGCATTATATTAGGTGTCATTGTGCAATTTTAGGAGAATTTAAGGCGGCTAAATGCATTATACAGTGTTAAAATTTTGGGTCAATTTTTTGGCAGATCTTTCGTTCATATTCGCGTATACATGAGAATTTTAGTAATTAAGTCAATATCAGCAATTTTAGTACCTTATCTCTTCAAAACATGTAGTAAATATTTTATGCTGCTGTATAATCTAAAGTATGATATAAAATTCAAATGGCATCTGTAACACGGTTATAAATGCTTTCATCAGTCTTTTTAGATTTAGATTCTCTTTCCTGCTGTTTTTACCAAATCGAACTTGTTAACCTTCTTTTCTAATATGGAATTTCAGTTTTTAAATAACTTTAGTATGAAGCAAAGTATGTTTCGACACATTTTAAATTATGTAGCACATTTCTAGAAAGTGTGTTGTATAAACAAAATGGCATATGTAAAACTATCATGAAACATGTTGCTGCACAATCCCAATGAACAAGTTAAGATAGATTGCAAAAAGAACTTAGTAAAGAAGGAACAAAAAAAGGATTATTGCCTAAGAAACACCTCCAGTTAGAATTAATTCCCTCTCACCCCAACCATCAATATTTTGCCCATAAAAGGCCACATATATTTTGCTTTTTCCTTTTCTTTCCCATAAAAAGAGTCATTTGAGTTATGGGAAGCTTCCCATAACTTAAACTTTGAGTAATGAAAAGCTTCTCATTACTCAAACTTTGAGTAATGGAAAGCTTTCCATTACTCGTTGTTCTTTAAAAAAGACCGGTGTCTTTTATGGTTAAGGGTGTAAGGTGGCATGTGTCTATTAAGCATTAACCCAAAAAAAAATTCCCACAAATAAATCAAAATATAAACAACAGAAAATATCATTAAATATGAATGTAAGGATATTATGAGTAATTTCAGTAACTAAAAAACAGAGATAAATAAGTTAAAGAAAAAAGCTAAGGTTGTTGAAAAATGTTACAATAATTATAGAGTAAAATTCAGTAAATTGTATATGTCAATCCTTAAACTCCTAAAAAGAAGACCTCATAATCTCTTTCGAGTAGATTGATTCGGGCTTTAAGTGGTCGTGCTGGTCTCTTACTCTTAACTAAGGACAGATCGTTTAAGGGAACCAAACTCTCTACATGATGCCCAAAGTAATATACATTTTATTTCATGTCTTTAATTTGATGGACTTTTGTGTATTAACATTGTAAACCATGCATCTTTTTTCCCACAAGACACCAATAAATCCATGCTTTTAAACCATGCAATTGGCCGATAATTTTTATAATCCTCCTCCATATAAATATCACGTAACTTTGGCATAGCAAGAAGACCATAAGTAAATATACAAGTCTCTCCATCCTCATCCTCTTTTGACAGCTACTACCAATCTATTAATTACAAAATTAGATTAATAATTGATTAATATTAGAGATTAGGTCTAGATATTAAAAAATAATTAAAACATTTTACAATAATTGGAGGCATTTAGTTCAACGAGAAAAGCTGAAACTAACAATTCTAAAACCAAATAGCCAACATTTTCCTTCCTCGCATCATTGCAACCTAAGTTTTATTGTCTACCCATATCCATAGTCAAACCAATCCTAGCAGGTTTACTGCAATTGGCTTAGATTAAAAATAATAAGAATTAAATTCCAAAGAAATATATTGTAAAATACATATTTTAAAAATTTAGTATAATAATTCTCATATCCAAAAAAATAAAACTTGGGTCTCATCCAATAATCGATTGTATGTATCTTACTCTTCTCGGAGACCATATTGAGCGGAGATGACACGAAAGTATAGTGATAGTTAGAGGGGGCTTTTATAAATTAAACAAATAAAAAAAGAATGCTTTCGTTTGTGCTTCTAAGGTGTGTGTAATGTTTATGCATAACTGTGGAATGAGGCGGCTGTTAGGGTTTCAGACAATAATGTGTGATACTTTATAGTTTAGGGCCGCTCCTGACATTTCTGGGGCCAAGGCAAATTTGAAAAAGTCCAGAAAAAAATCTAATGTGTATTATAGATAAAAAATTTATCACTTAAGTTAATTAAACAATTTTATTTAAAGAAAAGATTGACTAGTATTTTTGTTTTGAAATGGGCCAAAATTGGTCTTTTTTATATAAAAAAAATATTATACTATATATGAAAAAAAATTGACACCCTAAAAGTAGAGTAAAGATATATATCACCTCATTTTCTTCACCTCTATATCACCTCCTATGTGGAGAGTTTTAAAAACAAATTAAATTGTACGTAGGAGATGAACAAGACCATGACCTCCTTGACCTCCCCTCACGCCCGGTAGTTAATAGTGAGTAGAAGCGGTACGTGAAATATTTACAAATCTTTTTTGTAATTATTTTTTCAATCATTTTTATTTCTAATTAATTTTAAGATATGATTTATGTTATGTAACAATTAAAATTAAAAATGTTATTATATTTGATATCAATAAAATATATTATATTTGATTTTCTTTTATTATATATTTAAAAATATGTTTTAAACTTGAATGTTCGAACATAAATTCATATAATTGGTTAGATATGTCTAAATCCTAAATAAATTGTGGAGATCGTACTAAAATCATAGAACATTATTTTTAAATGTCCTTACATCATAGTTTAATAATTGATTAATATTAGAGATTAGGTCTAGATATTAAAAAATAATTAAAACATTTACAATAATTTGAGGCATTTAGTTCAACGACAAAAACAGAAACTAACAATTCTAAAACCAAATAGCTAACATTTTCCATCCTCGCATCATTCCAACCTAAGTTTTATTGTCTACCCATATCCAAAGTCAAACCAATCCTAGCAGGTTTACTACAATTGACTTAGATTAAAAATAATAAGAATTAAATTCCAAAGAAATATATTGGAAAATATATATTTTATAAATTTAGTATAATAATTCTCATATCCAAAAAATTAAAACTTGGGTCTCATCCAATAATCAATTTTGTGTATCTTACTCTTCTCGAAGACCATATTGAGCGAAGATGACACGAAAGTATAGTGATAGTGAGAGGGAGTTTTTATAAATTAAACAAATAAAAAAAAAGAATGCTTCTGTTTGTGCTTCTAAAAATGAAGGCTTTGAGTTGCAGGTGAGCTAAACAAAATTCCATTTTTCAAAGTGATTTTTGAAATGAATATTTTGATAGGGTTCAGTTTAGTTATTGATTTTGGATAAATAAATAAAAGAGTATGGACAAAACGTAGTTAATACACAAAATGACAAAAATAACACTTACTTAATTAGTAATTTATGAAATGCAGTAGCCATGTGGCATTTAACGTGTAAGATGACAGAAGTCACCAACGGGTTGGAGGAAAAGAAAAGTTGGGTACCCAAAAGTTCCTTTTTTTAATATGGGTACTAAGAAGTCCTTTTATATATTTTTTGGGACGGTGTCTTTTTCCCTAATTAATTTATATAGAAAATATACATAAAACCCTAGAAACCAAAAAAAGTACAAAAGTAATCAAAATATTCAACCTATTGTGGGAAATATCTAAAACAAAATTGATTAATTAACATGTATCAACCCATTAAATGTTTTTAAATTGTTTCAACTTTTTAAAATAATAAAAGAATAAGAATAATTTAGGAAATAGAAAAACAAAAATTTGCACCTCACTAACCGATATGAATCTATAATTGAAATGCAATAACCATAGGTGAGCAGATAAAGATAACACTTGGTTGGAGATCCTACTGCATATGACAAATCAATAGCAGAAGAAAGAGAAGAAACAGAACTCTGGGGTGAAATAAAATAAAAAAAAGTTAATTTAAAAAGAAGAAGATAATTGAGAAGATGTGAAGAGTGGTATGACTTTTAAGGTGTGTGTAATGCTTATGCATAACTGTGGAATGAGGCGGCTGTTAGGGTTTCAGACAATAATGTGTGATATTTTATAGTATAGGGCCGCTCCTGACATTTCTGGGGCCAAGGCAAATTTTAAAAAGCCCCGAAAAAATCTTATGTGTATTATAGATAAAACAATTATCACTTAAGTTAATTAAACAATTTTATTTAAAAAATAGATGGACTAGTATTTCTGTTTTGAAATGGGCCAAAATTGGGCCTTTTTATATAAAAAAATATTATACTATATATGAAAAAAAATTGGGACCATAAAAGTAGAGTAAAGATATATATCACCTCATTTTCTTCACCTCTATATCACCTCCTATGTGGAGGGTTTTAAAAACAAATTAAATTGTACCTAGGAGGTGAACAAGGCCATGACCTCCTTGGCCTCCCCTCACGGCCGGTAGTTAATAGTGACTAGAAACGGCACGTGAAATATTTACAAATCTTTTTTGTAATTATTTTTTCAATCATTTTTATTTCTAATTAATTTTAAGATATGATTTATGTTATGTAATAATTAAAATTAAAATTTTATTATATTTGATATCAATAAAATATATTATATTTGATTTCAATAAAATATATTATATATTTAAAAATATGTTTTAAAATTGAACGTTTGAAAATAAATTCATATAATTGGTTAGAAATGTCTAAATCCTAAATAAATTGTGGAGATCATACTAAAATCATAGAACATTATTTTTAAATGTCCTTACATCATAGTTTATTGGGTTAATTTTTTTCTTTCAATTACAACTGAGTCATAAGGCCAAGAATATATTAAAAATTGGTTTATCAAGATTGTTAAAAGGTTTTTGGGAAAATATTATCTTTTGAATTAGAATTGAGTTACAAAATCAAGAATATATGGAATATTGATTTATCAATATTGTTAATAGCTTTTTTGGTGATGGCGAGGATAAACGAATGTTTATTGTTTTTCTTTTATCGTCTGACAAATCTGAAGGACGCGTATGAATGTATTAAATTGAACATCATCTTACATTTCAACGAACTTATGATCTAAAAATTTAGGAAATGATTGGTCTCAGATTTTAAGTGTTTTTCTCAATCTTCAAGAAGGTGAAAGTATTCAGATTACCCAACTAATTTTTGCCGTTAGAAAAATCTTTTGTGGCTTTTCTTTTTTCTTATTAATAGAAGCAGACACATATTTCAATAGTCTCTGATCACAATATTAATATTTCGGCAGTTTCACTTAGTTTTTAGCACTATGTAACCATTTAATTTGATTCTAATTAATCATACTTGAAAATAATTTAAAAAAAAAGTATTATGGAGATGACATATTAATATTTTATAAAAATTAAGTGGAAATAAAATTTGGTCCACGACTAATTAATATTTCTTAGAATTAGATTAATAGAAAGACTTAACAAACACTTGTTTCACGAGGTTAATGAAACTATGATTATTGTTCATTTTTATTTTGTTAAATGTTCACATAATTAATTTTTGTATCATGGAACTTGAAACAAACCGAACATAATTTCTTCGAAAACTCAAACTTTTGGTTTAACTTCTAATTGGATCAACCCATTTTTATGCAACTACACGGGTATATATTACAAATGTTAATTACACCGTTAGTCCTTACGATCTCCAAATCTGTCGTACAAAAACTACTTGAAAGGTCACTATGGTCGATATTTATAAGAACCTCAGGGACAAAATGTTAAATATGTCGAAGGTGTAATAGAATAGAAGAAAGTAACTACGTAACCTTACATGCTCCAATTATATGTATCTTTAGAAGATTTTCATCACTTAATGATTTCCATCAATATTACAACACAGAAAATCATTAAATTTTTAATACAATTTTTGCATGATACAGGGACTTATAGTGCAATTTTTGCACAATATAGGGACTTGTACAATTAATACAAATAAATTATCTACATAACATTTTTTGCATAACATAGGGACCTATAGTGCAATTTTCGCATGATACAGGAAACTATAATACATATTTTGCATAAATTTTGAGAGAGTTTTATAGTGGCGCTAACATGTTTAAATGCATTTAAGTTCCTTAATTTTCAATCTTTATACGTAAACACACAGTTACCTCAAAATCCAATACATCTTGAAGAGTGGGGTGGCCTAAAAGAGTTGCGGATACACCATGGGATTTAAGGACAGGTGGCACGACAGGGAGAATACACAAAAAATTATCGATAAAACTAGATAATCTTTTGAGTCTTTTTTCACCTTCTTTCCAAGCCACATAAGATGGTGTTACATAACAAAAATATGCACGACCTTGAAGTTCTAATTGATTATATATAGCTACAAAAATATTTTGTATTAGTCCCTCTACTATGTGAACACTATACTATAAGTCCATACGTTAATATCTTGTAGTTATTTGTGCTATCAACCCCTAAATTATGGTAAATTTGCACTGTATATCTCATATTTTACAAAAAATGCACTATAAGTCCTTCTGTTATGCAAAAACTATATTATAAGTTCGTTAAAATGTAATTGCACTGTAAGTCCTTATATTTTGCAATAATTGTACTACACGTCCATGTGTTAATTTTTTAGTTAATTGTGCTATAAGGGCATATATATATTCCTATATTATGTAAATTTTGCAATGTAAGTCCGTATGTTATGCAAAATTATACACGAACTCCATATATCATGTGAATACTATACTATAAGTCCTTATTAATGGAAGGTTTACCATATAATTTATCATATGAGACTCATACAAATAAAATAAATCAAATCCATAAAACAATAATTTGTAAAAATTTGGGGGCTAAGTTATGATATTGAACATTTGAGAGGTGGGGGCTAAGGGGTGGATGGGCAACTTCCCTAATTTGTTTGAGTTAACAGGTCCTATTATATGCATGAATTTCACTTAGTTCCCAATATTACATGTTTTGTGTTAGTTGCATTATAAGTCCCTATATTATGTAATATGTATATATATATATATATATATTTTATTACGGCCACCTTGAGCTCTTAGTAGCTCTGCCCCTGCTTTGGGGGCAACTTCCCTGATATTTTTTGTGTTAACACCACTATAGGTCCCTATATTATAAGATTTGATTTAATTGCACTAAAAGTACATATATTATAAAAATAACATATATTTTATCGTAGAAACAACAAAATAGTTCAAGGCTAAAAAGATAATTCTAAAAAGATGGGGGACAAGTAATGATTATGAATATTGGGGGTATAAGGTATTTATAATTTTTTTGGGGTAAAAAATTAACTTGTTAAAAATCTAGGGATTACAAGGTATGTCTTAACTACTTCAAGAAACAAAACAAGAACCCTTTTGAATCAACAGTTAATACAACATGACGCTCGAAAAAAAGCAGTTATGATTGTTACTTTTAACCTAACTAAGAAAAAACAGTTCAAAGAGTAAATTGCAATACAAAACCCTATATTATGCGAAAATTGCACTATAGGTCCCTACCTCTGATAACTTACTTATTGGGATCATATATTGTTTATCTTGTATATGTGCATTTATTTGGTTCCAAACAAGATATACATAAGCTGATAATCACCTACTATCTACAACTATAGATATGCCATTCTCAAACTTCTACGAAATTTGTTCTATAAGATCACTCTATGTATTACTATGAAACAGAACATTGCACATGTTAAAGCATTCAGCTAAAATTCTTCTTGTGAAAGTGCAATTGATAGAAAAGTGATGTCTATCTTCAAAGGTGTTGCAACTGAAAATACAAGCAACATTATTAGATTTTTCCTACTCAAGCATTCTGGCTTTTGTTGATATTATGTCCAAATAGGCCAACCAAGAAAAAAAGCTACATCTTGGTATATATTTCACCCCATTTCATAACAATATAAACAAATCCAGACATTGACTTTAACCATGGTTACTAGCTGGTTTTCATACTGGAAGGAGCTAGCTAATCCTCCTTTTTTATCATCTAAAAGTTTAATAGAGTTGAAGATGCAACTATACTGGGTGTATGAGGAGTGAGTAACTTTATTAAATTATTTATGTGTTGTTACTTAAAAAAATAAAAAGATTTATATGTTGACATTTGTGTTGTTAGTCAGTTGTCAGATATAGGTGAATGGAGGCAAAATATAATTTGTGTTTAATATGAATTTGAGGATAATAGGAGACAATATATATAAATTTTTATGCTATGCCTGATCCAAAAGATAATTATACAAAAATATGGATGGATATTGTGTCTTTTAGGTTTAATTTCATTTTCGTGTATTCAGAAATTGTATATTAACTTAATAAGAAATTGATTGCAATATAAATATATGATAATGGTTTTTAATGTTCTAGATGATTTTATTAGTTAGCAATACAAGTTTGGATTTACACTATGTATATCCGAACGTTAATCGCGGAGATTGGGGTATTTGCACATTTATTTTGAATGATCAAAATTACATGTACATTTAAATTAAAAGTTATTGTGTATTCATTATTACATAAATCATGAATAAATAGATACATGAAATCAATTAATAAGAAAAAAAATAGAATCAAAATAAAAAAAAAATCTTTAGGACCAAAATGTAAAATTCTTTTTTTTCCATTACGTTGAAGAGTCATAAAGTTCATGCTCAATTCCCAATAACTAGAGAAACTATGAACCTTATTTTCAAGGATATTCTTTATTAACCTACTCCTTATTCTGGTTTGGCAATATAAACCTATCAAGTCTAAGGATCTTCAAATTTGGTAGAAGAGATCTTTGAAATTTGTCCTTGTGCTTGAGCTTTATCTTCATTGACGCGACCTTAAGGTACACAAGTGCATGTATCAAAAATCAAAATTCATTCACTCAAATATTTACAAGTCAATAGATACATTACTTTACCTTGAATATTCTTTTTAAAAAGGAAAAATATATACATCTTACTCACTAAATTATACCTATTTAACTTATCTTACTCGAGATTTTTGGCTACTTTAATAATTGTCATAGGTGAATATTTTCTAGAATCTAAATATTTTGTTTCTAAATTTCTTACCAAATTTTTGACACCATAAATTTATATATATAAACAATTATTTATCAATAGCTTCATTTGCATATGATTAATGATGAAGGTAAATCATAACAAAATATAGTTTATATTTGTTATTCACTTATATATGATTAATGAAGGTAAGTGATAAAACTATAGTATAGTATATATTGGTTTATCATCTTATCTTTAACGCCCATAATGCTTAGTAAACGTAGATATTTTATGTGCAAAATTGATAAAGTCCTGGATGGACACGGTAATAAGAATAATTTAAAAAATAGAAGCAAAAAACTCACCTTTATATCCAATAAAGTTATGAATTCATAATTAAAATATAATGATCATGATCTAATATGTTAACCGATAAATAACATATTTTGATTGGATATTAGACCGTATATCACAAAACATTATTCAAAAAAAAGAGGAGAAATGGAGATTCGATGGTGGAATAGAATATGAATAAGATAATTATGGAGATGCAAAGAGTAGTAAGGTTTATGAGGTGTGTAATGTTTATGTATAACTAAAGTGGAGGAGAGAGTAGGGTTCACAAGATGATGTGCAACATTTTATAATTAGTGATTAGAAACAAAACCATTGAGTATTTACAAATTCTATTTTCTAAAAAATATTTAAAAATAATTTTTAATTAATTTTATTAAATAATAGAATTGAAAATGAAAACTATTATTGTATTTGGTTTTTGTAAAATATATCACATATTTTAAAATATGTCGAGAACTCGAGTGTTCCAACATAAATTCATATATTTGGTTAAAAATATGGTAGGGATGTGGCCCAACAAATATATTTATTAACAAAGAAAATATGCTACTTCATCTGAGAGAGATGTGGAGATTGTGGTGCTAGATGCTTTTATTGATTAGGAAGACGACTTTGGAGTTGCACAAGTAAAATTTAGATTTATTGTGTATCAACGAATATATATAAATCTTGAACAAAGATATACATAACTTAATTAATAAGGCAAGAACAAATTATCAAAAGAACAATCTTATTAAGATTAAAATGTTAAAAACCTTTTTTTAATTACACTGAAGAGTCATAAAGTTCATGCTTAATTCCTAATAACTAGAACAACTATAACTTTGCTTCCAAGCATATTCTAGACAACTTAAAAAAACCGATGTGTTTATCAAATGATCAAAATTCATACATGATCTTACTCTTGCATAGTCTAGGTCGTAACAGCAATTTCAAGATGAGGTAATCATCCAAAAACTATATCTATTAAATAAGACTTTTAAAAACAAAACATACAAATTCTGGTGCATATACATGAATGCTTACAGTATACAAAAATTCATTTGTACAAGCCTAAAGTCTTGAGATTACTACCTTTATCTTGGTTTGGCAATATAAACCTATTAAGCCTAAGGATCATAATTTGGTGGAAATGATCTTGGGAGTTTGTCCTTTTATTTGAGCTTGATGAACATGAAGCTGAAATTCTTACACCTTTAAGGTACATAATTGCATACATTTCATTTAGAAATTATAATTTATTCACATTAATTTTTACAAGCCAGATAGATACATTACTTCAACTTAATATTCTTTTTACAAAGGAAAAATCTATTCATTTTATTCACTAAATTATACCTATTTAACCCAATTTTAAGCATGATATTTGGCTCATTTACTAAATATTCCGGGTGAATATTTTTTGAAATCCAAAGTTTCTTTCTAAAATTTTTATCATATTTTTGACACTTTAAATTCCTATATTGATATATCTAATTTTTGTATGGAATTTGAAGAGAGATTCATTTACCTATGATTAATGAGATTGACAAGTACAAAGATTTTTTCTAAACACACCACATTTTAGATACATAAATGGCATGTTAACACCCCATTAAAAAGTAATGTAGTAGTTGCCTTTTTTTTGTTTAGTTAAAAATATGATTAGACAAAAGGAGGCCATTAAATAACTGTGTTTCTCTTGTTCATTTCCAAATTCTCATTCACTCCAATCTCCAATATCTTATCAAAAATCTTTTGAAAATTAGTGCTCATTTCATAATACATCTACCTTATAAATTCCACCATAACACTGCATATTCTCCAATTACCTATTATAAGTAAAAAAATTATTTCATTTCAGTATGAAACCTAAAAATTAATTTTGATTTTTTTCTTATAATTTGTACTGAAATGGAACTGGGTTATCTTAAATTTTCAATTTTTTCACATTTTTCCTACATATTTCACATTTTTTATGGTCTTTAATTAAGCAAAATACCCTGATATAAAATGTAATCCACTAAAAGGAATAAAATAACTTTTTGAGTTTTGACACTGTTCACCATCTACCACTGATTTTATGTAGTGCTTAGGAAAAACACAATAGTATCTATTTGGATGAAACACTAAGTATCAAAAAAACATAGGGGATTTCTATGAGTCTAGTAAAAAAATATTGAGTATCGAAAAGATCCATGAGTAGTTAGAGTATAATGTGAAAACTACTGAGTATTCTAAACAAACTTATAATAACACACAACAAAGTATTCAAAACAATTCCATTAACAGAAAAAACAAATTACATAAGGAATTAAATAAATTAAAAATACATTTGAAAAATACATTCAAATCTAATATTAAAAAAATTGAAAAATAAATATGTTGCACAAAAAATTCTCCTAGTTAAACGAAATAAAAGTTAGTGAAGAAATTATCATGGAGATACTTCAGAGATTATCGAAAAAAGAATTGGGGTTATTGAATTGTGTCTTTAAGTGTTAGTTAGCTATAATATCAAACCTAATTTTCTGCTTCAAATATCACCAATTCAACCCAGCTTAAGCATCTTGAATAAGCTACTTAGTAATCTTCGTCCCTAACTCAATTTTATGTACACCTTGTGTTGAAAATCTGTACTTTGGCACCTCAGGCAAGGCGGTGGATACATCACTATTGATATTCTTTTGGAGCTCTTCTCACCGGAATCTTCGTCGAGGATGGTTCAAGATTTTCACGTCTTCATCGAAGCTAGCTCAAACAAAAATGGACGAAAACAGCAGAGCGAAATTTTCCACGAAACTCGCCCAGAGCTCAAGATCTTCGCCATCTTCCCTGAAACAGCACTCTCTCGCTGAAAAAAACTCTATCTTTCATGCCAGCAAATTAAAATGAAAGATAAGATGTTGAGACGATAAAACATGTATGTGATTTTCGTATAATTAATTGAGTAGGTAACCGATTACTAAACATAAATTATATTTGTTTATCCAGATAATGTAGATATTACATAATAGTAATTTATCGATCCAAACGAAAAAACATAAAGGTAATTCAAATAAAAATAGAAATTGATAACTAGGGAGCTTATTCATATATAATACTAAACAATTATTACTTATACTAATAAAATATATATATACATATACATGTTGAATTTTGGGCCAGAGCAGCTCGGGTCCCAGTGCAATCGCCCAGGTTGGCCCTACCCAGGTCTGGCTCTGATCTTTCAATATGTCTTAATTATAAATATCGATGTCTGTGCTGGTATTAATGTTTTATGTTTGACAAAAAACAAAGATTTACGAGGTTTTGTAGGTGTTATAGATCGTCTATATATTTTTGAAAGGTCTTTTTGCATTTGGGTTGCTACCTGATCAGGGCTCCATATCTTGTTTCATGAAAATTATCGTTACTCACCAAAGGGTGGAATCCTGATGGCACTTTGATGAATATAGTCTGAGACTAAATTATATTCGAGTAGATTTTAAAATGATTAAACCACATACTTTTACTATTTGGGAACATGTGGTATGTATGTGAGCTTAATAATACCATAGTCTCCTAATGGACTATTGACGTATAAAAGGGTGCCAACAAGGTGGTGACCCTAGGACTCTCTACAAAAATTTATCAGGGTCTTGTTGAGCCTTTCAAAAATACGAGAATAGGTCGTCATTTGCCGAGTGGTGCACTAGTTGCGTGGACTCTTTGATCGGGCTCGTATCCTCACCGAGCGGAAGCATTTTGGGTATCTTAGCTTATAACCTATAAAATAGATATTACTGCATTTCTTTCAAAATTCCGCCCAAAATTAAGACTCCGCGTTCTATATGTTGGCATGTCTTTACAATAAGGATACCAAGAAACATATAGAAGGTGATTTTTCCAAGTTTGTTGGTTTTTGTAAAAGACATGGATGCATAATAATTTAGAAATTTGTGAATTTTACTTTGAATCATGAGTATGTAAATATAATAATTTAAGTATTTTAATTTGAAAAAATCCATATGTCAACATTAGTGTTTTTGGTTTTAAAATGGCAAACATACATATATATTTTTGCTATGTTATCGGATTAATGCGAGTAGAGGATAAATCTAATTTGCATTTAGTTTGAATTTAAGGATTTTTGGAGGTATTATAGTTAACTTGTTATGCTCAGCTCGATCGGAAAAAAAAAAGTACAAATAAGGCTAAATATCGTGTTTCATAGATAAAATTTCACTTGTGTGTGTTAAAAATAATAGACTAACTAAATAAGAAATGGTTTGCCTATACAGATATGGGAATTATTTTGAAAATGCTAGTTTCTTTATTGTTAGGAAGATAAGTTTGGAGTTTCACTATACATATATGGAAATATTAATTGCGGGAATGAGGGTACTAGTACATTTAATTTGAATGATTAAAATTAACATTATGTTTAAAATTAAATGTTATTTGTATTAGCATAAATTACGAAAAAGATATACATTAATTTAATTAATAAGAGTAACAAACGATTATCAAAAGAAAAATCTTATTAAGATCAAAATGTAAATGTTTTTTTCCGTTACAGTTTAGACTCATATAGTTCATGCTTAGTTCCTAATAACTAAATCAACTATGACTTTACTTGCATACTTTACTTTTTTACCTTAATTCCAAACATATTCTCAACGAATTTTTCGATATGGCTATTAAAATGATTTAAATTCAATTGTGATCTTACTCTTGCATAGTCTAAGTCCATAGAAACAGTTTCAAGATGAGTTAAATTATCCAAAAACTACACCTATTTAATAAAAACTTTGAAAGTGCATACTTATTACTTGGAACGATTAATACACTTGTGGAGAGTTGATCATGTGTTGTCGGGTTGTGTATATATTGCATCATTATTTTATAATACCTCTAGGACAATGAGGGGTATAACCCCAAATGTTTTTAACTTTATTAAAAATATGTCATAAAATATGAAATATTTGTATATATATATTTTTAATATAATTTCAAATATATAGCAAGGATTTTTTTTGTTAGTCCTTCCTTTATAATTTTTAGAATATGAGGGCATAATTAAAATATGTTTAGTTAAGGTTTTTGAAAATTTTAAATTTCCTTATTTTGGTGAATAAGAAATATATACTTCAATAATGTTTGCATATTACAATTCAACTATTTTCTCCAATTATATACTGGGTGAGCTGATAGTAAATATTGTAAACTTTTAGTAATTGTTTTCTTTTGGGTTCAACTGGGCTTAAGACATCCCTCAATTGTCTTGAGTAACTGCTACTTGAATCTTTTTATCATGGAAAAAAATATTTGATAACCATAAAAACATTTTCACCTACTATAGGTTTATGAAGCTTTTGTATTTAGTAAACCAATTGGGACCTAGACCCTCATTAACATCTATACAAAACATTACGTTATTTTTTGTTTCTTGTTTAGTTTTAGGCATTGCATATAAATAACTATACTCTAGTCCTATACCTTAACAAAATTATTCTAGAAGATTGTAAGGCCCTTCTTACATAAGACCTATTGATAAAAAATAAAATCCTTCAAAACTAACTAAATCTCTTAAAAGAACTCTCTAGGAATTTCAAGTTTACCTCAAAGTATTTCTTTCCAATCCATATAAATTGAACTTTATTTGTACTAGCAACCCACTGCATTATGTAGACAACCCACTAGAACTGTACAGGAAACACAATACAATATGCAAAACTCCTATACGTTATGATTTGTCAACCCACCACATTGGTTGAAACAAACTATTGTTATTATACATACAATCTAGTATAATGTTTTTCAATCCAAAATTTAGTTCAGATTATCCATTATTTTTTGTACAGTCAACCCACTACATTATACTAATGTTTTTAGTCTTTCCTGATATTTTGTTGTTATTTTTTTGTTATGCACATTCAGGTTTAGGTAAGCATTAAACCTTATTTATTCTGATATGTTTGTTGTTTTTTTTGAATAATTTTTGGAAGCGGTTGATTTTTCGTGATGGAATAGTAATATTTATACTAGGTTGCTTGGCAAATGAGTTTCAGCTATGAATGTTTTTATGATAATTAAGGTCTGTGTACTAATATAGAATGTTGTGAAAATGGTTTAGTTTTGGAATGTTATGGAATGCAAATGGTACATTAGTCATTTGGTTGAGTTGGAATTCCTTGGCAAAAAAACTTGGGTTGTAGACCTTTTAAGTAAATAACATTTTTCTAAGGTCTAATTTTAACAGGATTTAATTACTTAAAGGTCCAAAAAGTATATTTCCTCAGCCTTTACAAGTCTAACTCTTTTTTTCATCTCTAAAAGGTATATTTATTAATGGTTTAACTTTGTTTTAAATGAGCTGTAAATTTTTTTTAATTGTTTATGAATTTTATAATTGTTTATGTATGTTTTTTAACAGGTTGTGTGTGTTTTTTAATGGTTTACGTGTGTGTCTTTAAAAAAATTGGTGTAGAACTTATTACGCAACTACATTTTTGAATAACCCTTTTAGGTCAATCACTCTTTGAACATTGCTATAACTTTAATAATTAGATTAATCAGTTTTCAAACGAACATGGTATGTAATATTACCAAAGATGTTCGGTGTCGCTCCCAAAAATAATTAGTATCGTTGCTCAGGAGGCTCATCTTTTATGTTTGAGATGCTCATTGTTCAATTGTCAGCTTTTTTCTTTGATTGAGTTGTCTTTATTTAAGTGTACTTAGGATTTTTTACAATCCAATGGTCTTAATTTTCTTTTCGGAGAAAAATCCTATGCAAGACCATATTGGTCGAAGACAAATTTTAATTTTTAAATATAAAATATAACTATCTTAAATGTCTACACATTAAATATAATAATTCTTTAATGCATATATAAGTAACATATGATAAATTAATTTATGAAAATGATATAATTAAATACTATACAACTTTACAATATTATATTAATTTTATATAAATTTTTAAATAAGTTGTGAGTATGAGACACAAAATATAAGGTGTCATGTTTTAATGTTAATGATAAGAGAGCCATTTTGGACTCGGAGTCATTGTCTCGATTCGAATCTGTACCACTAGATTTGATAACCAAGGTGTTGACCAGTGAGCTAATCCCAACTGGTTGATTATTCTTCTTTAAGTGAAACAATGATATTAAATGTGTAGAGTTACTTCCTAGTAGTCTATTACAAATAGGCTAAAACCTTTAAATGCAAGACAATAAAAAAAATTATTTAATGATATATTTTTTTTATATTCTATTTGTTCACAAGGCATGACAAATTAAATTACATTAACAAAAATAACATTTTTATAAAGTAATTATTACCTACAAGTAGTGAGGTAACCAACATTGTTCAAAGCAAACAAAGTCTACAAGGAAAACCATATGGAAAAAAATACGAAACAATGATTGTTATGCTTGAGATGTAAAGAAGCTACTTGATGAATAGAATGGAAAAGAAAAGAAAGTGGATTGGAAGTTGGAAGGGGGACATTTGACCGAAGATTTGCATGTTGATCAATCGAAACAAAGACTTCACATCGTTGTGGAATGCATCGTTTGCAAGCGATAAGATATTTCAAATTTCTGGGGGTAAAGACTTACAATATACAGTTGACTTCGAAAGGAAGTTTTGTAGTTGTCGTCGATAGGAATTGTCATGTATACCATGTGCACACGCAATTGTTGCAATCACATATTTGGGAGAGGAAATCGAGGTATATGTTGATCAATGCTATACTAAAGCTGCATATTACGAGCATACGATCCTGTCATTAAGCCCACCAATGGTCCGTCAATGTGGCCATCTTCTGAGCATATACCGCTAAATACACCAAAGTCAATGAAACTCCCTGGAAGACCAAAAACTCAACGTCGAAGAGAGCTAGGTGAATGAAGAGTTGGTTCAACTAATCAAGTTCCCGAAGGATTTCAAAAGTTGAGAAACCCCATTATTATAGTGAAGTGTTCAAGGTGGAAGTAAGTCGGGCATAATAAAAGGGCTTCCAAGGTGGTTGTTGAGAAACCAATGGATAACACTGAAAATCATTTACCCTCGGTCCATGAACCAGTTAAAGATAATGTGATTGAGCCTTCGATCAATCAGCCTGTTAATGATAATGTGTATGCTGGTATAAATCTAATCGAAGTCAATTATATTCCAACACAAGAATCTTCTTTTGGAGGTATCTAGAGTGGGTTGCTTGGTGGTTGGGACGATGATAACTTTGAAGCACTACTTGATAGTCATATGACTAACTTTAAGAACTCAATGAGTGTTTCATCTCAACTACCATCTACTTAAAATGGAGTAGTTGAATCAGGCAAAGAATCGGAAAACGAGTTGAACAAAGTAATTATCAATAAAGGTGTAAAAGTAAAATATGGTGTGTGTCGCAAGTTAGAACACGAAAATCGAATAGGTCTCGCGAATCATTCTAAGGTATAAGCTACGCAACTGACATTGAATTATATTTTCATGAATCAGTTTGAATACTTATATTTAATTGTTTTTTGTAGCAACAAAGTGAAGAGGATGACACGTCAAATCCTAGTGCAAGAACTCAGTTCGCACCCCCAGGTACCAATGTGAGTAGAAAAGTTCCACCGATTGTTCTAAGAAAGATAAAATTCAGGCCGTGTGCAAGTGCCAAAGGATAGGAGCTAGCTTAATATGGCTTGATGTGTGTTTTGTTATTTAGATCTTATAAAATATTTTTGGGTGTATTTGGTGATTATCTAGCTTGTTTTCTTAGTTGAATCATTTGGATGTGTTTTATGATTTTGTTGCTACTATATATTTAATTATGGATGTCTTTTGCAAATTTAAAATTTTATGTGGGTATTTGAACGATATTTTAGCTATCATTGTTGATGTTTAATTTATTCTTAGGTTATAAATGCATGTTGCAGGGGTCTTAGTCAAATTGTTAACATAATACAGTTGTAAAGTGAGGTAATAGATCAATACACTTGTCACGACAAAGGGTATTTCATCATATAGGGGTATATATGTAATCTGGTCATTCTAGCAGGTGTTATTTTGCATATTACATCATGATTCATGGGTCATAGATCAATTTATATTGTCATATAGGTGTAAAATTGCAAACTAATCAAATTATGCAGATATAGGGTAAATTATGCATTTTTCGTTAAATATTAGGGGTAAAATGAAATTTCAAGACTATTAAAGGATAATATAATCTTCTGCATTTTTTGATATATTTTTACCCGTTATTTCAAACTTTAGGGACCATTGGCCAATTTTAGAAGAGATAGGGGAATCGTGTGTATCTTTGTTCAAAATTTGGGGTCAAAATGCAATTTAAATAAATATAATGGGTAATATCAACTTTTTCATTTATTAGGGGTATTTTGCATTTTATAGCAAACTTTAAGGGTCGTTGACCAAATTCAGCAAAATTAGTATTTTTTTTTGCATTTTGTTCAAATTTTAGGGGTAAAATGTAATTTTAATTATTTTAAATAGTTATATAAGGTGTTGCATTATATTGGGTGTCATTGTGCAATTTTAGGAGAATTTAAGGGGTCTAAATGGATGATACAGTGTTAAAATTTTGGGTCAATTTTTTAGCCGATCTTTCGTTCATATTCGCATATACATGAATTTTAGTAATTAAGTCAATATCAGCAATTTTAGTACCTTATCTCTTCAAAACATGTAGCAAATATAGTATGATATGAAATTCAAATGGCATCTGTAACACGGTCATAAATGCTTTCATCAGTCTTTTTAGGTTTAGATCCTCTTTCCTGCTGTTTTTACCAAATCGAACTTGTTAACCTTTTTTTCTAATATGGAATTTCAGTTTTTAAATAACTTTAGTATGAAGCAAAGTATGTTGCGACACATTCCAAATTATGTAGCACATTTCTCGAAAGTGTGTTGTATAAACAAAATGGCATATGTAAAACTATCATGAATCATGTTGCTGCACAATCCCAATGAACAAGTTAAGATAGATTGCAAAAAAAACTTAGTAAAGAAGGAACAAAAAAAAAGGATTATTGCCCAAGAAACACTTCAAGTTAGAATTAATTCCCTCTCACCCCAACAATCAATATTTTTCCCTTAAAAGGCCACATATATTTTGGTTTTTCCTCTTGTTTCCCATACAAAGAGTCATTTGAGTTATGGGAAGCTTCCCATAACTCAAACTTTGAGTAATGAGAAGCTTCCCATTACTCAAACTTTGAGTAATGGAAAGCTTTCCATCACTCGTTGTTCTTTAAAAAAGACAGGTGCCTTTTATGGTTAAGGGTGTAAGGTGGAATGTGTCTATTGAGCATTAACCCATAAAAAAACACCCACAAATAAATCGAAATATAAACAACAGAAAATATCATTAAATATGAATGTGAGGATATTATGAGTAATTTCATTAACTAAAAGACAGAGATAAATAAGTTAAAGAAGAAAGCTAAGGTTGTTGAAAAATGTTACAATAATTATAGAGTAAAATTCAGTAAATTGTATCTATCAATCCTTGAACTCCTTAAAAGAAGATCTCATAATCTCTTTCGAGTAGATTGATTCGGGCTTTAAGTGGTCGTGCTGGTCTCTTACTCTTAACTAAGGACATATCGTTTAAGGGAACCAAGCTCTCTACATGATGCCCAAAGTAATATAGATTTTCTCTCATGTCATTAATTTGATGGACTTTTGCGTATTAAATTTGTAAACTATGCATCATTTCTCCAACAAGACACCAATAAATCCATGCTTTTAAACCATGCAATTGGCCGATAATTTTTATAATCCTCCTCCATATAAATATCACGTAACTTAGGCATAGCAAGAAGACCATAAGTAAATATACAAGTCTCTCCATCCTCCTCCTCTTTTGACAGCTACTACCAATCTGTCAATTACAAAAATTAGATTTAATAATTGATTAATATTAGAGATTAGGTCTAGATATTAAAAAATAATTAAAACAGTTTACAATAATTGGAGGCATTTAGTTCAAGGACAAAAGATGAAACTAACAATTCTTAAACCAAATAGATAACATTTTCCATCCTCATCATTCCAACCTAAGTTTTATTGTCTACCCGTATCCAAAGTCAAACCAATCCTAGCAGGTTTACTGCAATTTACTTAAATTAAAAATAATAAGAATTAAATTCCAAAGAAATATATTGGAAAATATATATTTTATAAATTTAGTATAATAATTCTCATATCCGAAAAAATAAAACTTGGGTCTCATCCAATAATCAATTGTGTGTATCTTACTCTTCTCGGAGACCATATTGAGCGGAGATGACACGAAAGTATAGTGATAGTGAGAGGTGGCTTTTATAAATTAAACAAATAAAAAAAAGAATGCTTCCGTTTGTGATTCTAAAAAATGAAGAGATTTGCAGGTGAGCTAAAAAAAATTCCATTTTTCAAAGTGATTTTTGAAATGAATATTTTGATAGGGTTCAGTTTAGTTATTGATTTTGGATAAATAAATAAAAGAGTAGGGAAAAAACGTAGTTAATACACAAATGACAAAAATAACACTTCCTTAATTAGTAATTTATGAAATGCAGTAGCCATGTGGCATTTAACGTGTAAGATGACAGAAGGGTTGGAGGAAAAGAAAAGTTGGGTACCCAAAAGTTCCTTTTTTTAATATGGGTACTAAGAAGTCCTTTTTTATATTTTTGGGATAGTGTCTTTTTCCCTAATTAATTTATATAGAAAATATACATAAAACCAAAAAAAGTACAAAAGTAATCAAAATATTCAACCTATTGTGGGAAATACCTAAAACAAAATTGATTAATTAACATGTATCATCCCTTAGATGTTTTTAAATTGTTTTAGCTTTTTAAAATAATAAAAGAATAAGAATAATTTAGAAAATAGAAAAACAAAAATTTGCACCTCACTAACCGTTATTGATATGAATCTATAATTGAAATGCAATAACCATCGATCGGATAGGTGAGCAGATAAAGATAACACTTGGTTGGATATCCTACTGCATATGACAAATCAATAACAGAAGAAAGAGAATAAATAGAACTCTGGGGTGAAATAGAATAGAAAAAAGTTAATTTAGAAAGAAGAAGATAATTGAGAAGATGTGAAGAGTGGTATGACTTTTAAGGTGTGTGTAATGTTTATGCATAATTGTGGAAAGAGGCGTCTGTTAGGGTTTCAGATAATAATGTGTGATATTTTATAGTTTAGGGTAGTTTCCTGACATTTCTGGGGCCAAGGCAGATTTTAAAAAACCCCGAAAAAATCTTATGTGTATTATAGATAAAAAATTTATCACTTAAGTTAATTAAACAATTTTATTTAAAAAAAGACGGACTAGTATTTCTGTTTTGAAATGGGTAAAAATTGTCCTTTTTTATATAAAAAAAAATATTATACTACATATGAAAAAAAAAATTGGGACCCTAAAAGTAGAGTAAAGATATATATCACCTCATTTCTTTCACCTCTATATCACCTCCTATGTGGAGGGTTTTAAAAACAAATTAAATTGTACCTAGGAGGTGAACAAGGCCATGACCTCCTTCGCCTCCCCTCACGCCCGGTAGTTAATAGTGACTAAAAACGGCACGTGAAATATTTACAAATCTTTTTTGTAATTATTTTTTCGATCATTTTTATTTCTAATTCATTTTAAGATATGATTTATGTTATGAAATAATTAAAATTAAAAATATTATTATATTTGATATCAATAAAATATATTATATTTGATTTCAATAAAATATATTATATATTTAAAAATATGTTTTAAACTTGAATGTTTGAACATAAATTCATATATTTGTTTAGAAATGTCTAAATCCTAAATAAATTGTGGAGATCATACTAAAATCATAGAACATATATTTTTAAATGTCCGTACATCATAGTTTATTTGGTTAATTTTTTCTTTTAATTACAACTGAGTTATAAGGCGAAGAATATATTAAAAATTAGTTTATCATGATTTTTAAAAGGTTTTTTGGAAAATATTATCTTTTGAATTAGAATTGAGTTACAAAATCAAGAATATATGGAATATTGATTTATCAATATTGTTAATAGGTTTTTTGGTGATGGCGGGGATAAACAAATGTTTATTGTTTTTCTTTTATCTTCTGACAAATTTGAAGGACGCGTATGAATGTATTAAATTGAACATCATCTTACATTTCAACGAACTTATAATCTAAAAATTTAGAAGAATTTTTTGGAAATGATTGGTCTCATATTTTAAGTGTTTTTCTCAATCTTCAAGAAGGTGAAAGTATTCAGATTACCCAACTAATTTTTGCCGTTAAAGTATTCAGATTACCCAACTAATTTTTGCCGTTAGAAAAATCTTTTGTGGGTTTTCTTTTTCTTATTAATAGGAGGAGAGACATATTCAATAGTCTCATTGATCACAATATTAATATTTGGGCAGTTTCGCTTAGTTTTTAGCACTATGTAACCATTAAATTTGATTCCAATTAATTATACTTGAAAATAATTAAAAAAAGTATTATGAAAATGACATATTAATATTTTATAAAAATTAAGTGGAAATAAAATTTGGTCCACCACTAATAAATATTTCTTAGAATTAGATTAATAGAAAGACTTAACAAACACTTGTTTCACGAGGTTAATGAAACTATGATTATTTTTCATTTTTATTTTGTTAAATGTTCACATAATTAATTTTTGTATCATGGAACTTGAAACAAACCAAACATAATTTCTTCGAAAACTCAAACATTTGGTTTAACTTCTAATTGGATCAACCCATTTTTATGCAACTACACGGGTATATATTACAAATGTTAATTACACCGTTAGTCCCTACGATCTCCAAATCTGTCGTACAAAAACTACATGAAAGATCACTATGGTTGATATTTATAAGAACCTCAGGGACAAAATGTTAAATATCTCGAAGGTGTAATAGGATAGAAGAAAGTAACTACGTAACCTTATATGCTCCAATTATATGTATCTTTAGAAGATCTTCATCACTTAATGATTTCTTGCAATATTACAACACGTAAAATCATTAAATTTTTAATACAATTTTTGCATGATACAGGGACATATAAGGCAATTTTTGCACAATACAGGGACTTGTACAATTAATGCAAATAAATTATTTACAAAACATTTTTAGCATAACATAAGGACCCATAGTGCAATTTTCGCATGATACAGGAAACTATAATACATATTTTTCATAAATTTTGAGAGAGTTTTATAGTGGCGCTAACATGTTTAATTGCATATAAGTTCCTTAATTTTCAATTTTTATACGTAAACACACAGTTACCTCAAAATCCAATACATCTTGAAGAGTGGGGTGGCCTAAAAGAGTTGCGGATACACCATGGGATTTAAGGACAGGTGGCATGAAAGGGAGAATACACAAAAAATTATCAATAAAATTAGATAATCTTTTGAGTCTTTTTTCACCTCATTTCCAAGCCACATAAGATGGTGCTACATAACAAAAATATGCAGGACCTTGAAGTCCTAATTGACTATATATAGCTACAAAAATATGTGGTATTAGTCCCTCTATTATGTGAACACTATACTATAAGTCCCTACGTTAATATCTTTTAGTTATTTGTGCTATCAATCCATGAATTATGGTAAATTTGCACTGTATATCTCATAATTTACAAAAAAATGCACTATAAGTCCTTATGTTATGCAAAAACTATATTATAAGTTCGTTAAAATGCAATTACACTAGAAGGCCATATATTTTGCAATAATTGTACTACACATCCATGTGTTAATTTTTTAGTTAATTGTGCTATAAGGGCATATATTATATTCCTATATTATGTAAATTTTGCAACGTAAGTCCGTATGTTATGCAAAATTACACACGAACTCCTTATATCATGTGAATACTATACTATAAGTCCTTATTTATGGAAGGTTTACCATATAATTTATCATATGAGACTCATACAAATAAAATAAATCAAATCCATAAAACAATAATTTGTAAAAATTAGGGGGCTAAGTTATGATATTGAACATTTGAGAGGTGGGGGTCTAAGGGGTGGATGGGCAGCTTCCCTAATTTGTTTGAGTTAACAGGTCCTATTATATGCATGAATTGCACTTAGTTCCCTATATTACATGTTTTGTGTTAGTTGCGTTATAAGTCCCTATATTATGCAATATGTATATATATTTTTTATTACGGCCACCTTGAGCTCTTAGTAGCTCTGCCCCTACTTTGGGGGCAACTTCCCTGATATTTTTTGTGTTAACACCACTATAGGTCCCTATATTATAAGATTTGATTTAATTGCACTAAAAGTACCTATCTTATGAAAATAACATATATTTTGTCGTAGAAACAACAAAATAGTTCAAGGCTAAAAAGATAATTCTAAAAAGATGGGGGAAAAGTAATGATTATGAATATTGGGGTATAAGGTATTTATAATTTTTTTTGGGGTCAAAAATTAACTTTTTAAAAATTTAGGGAATACAAGGTATGTCATAACTACTTTAAGAAACAAAACAAGAACCCTTTTGAATCAACAGTTAATACAACAGGATGCTCGAAAAAAAGCAGTTACGATTGCTAGTTTTAACCTAACCAAGAAAAAACAGTTTAAAGAGTAAATTGCACTACGAAACCCTATATTATGCAAAAATTGCATTATAGGTCCCTACCTCTGATAACATACTTATTGGGATCATATATAGTTTATCTTGTATCTGTTCATTTATTTGGTTCCAAATAAGATATACATAAGCTGAGAATCATCTACTATCTACAACTTTAGATATGCCATTCTCAAACTTCTACAAAATTTGTTCTATAAGATCACTCTATGTATTACTATGAAACAGAACATTGCACATGTTAAAGCATAGAGCTAAAATTCTTCTTGTGAAAGTGCAATTGATAGAAAAGTGATGTCTATCTTCAAAGGTTTTGCAACTAAAAATACATGCAACATTATTAGATTTTTCCTACTCAAGCATTCTAGCTTTTGTTGCTATTATGTCCAAATAGGCCAACTAAGAAAAAAAGCTACATCTTGGTATATATTTCACCCCATATCATAACAATATAAACAAATCCAAAAGGTAAGTTATATTGGTTATTGATGATATTGATCACTTATGGTACAACGTATTTACTTATTTATTCATTTTTTTATTGGAGGAGTTAATACCAGCCATCGGTGAATTGCTTCCTGATATTGAGGATTGATTGTGTCCGTCATTTGTACAACATCTTCAAGAAAGTACATCTAGGTGCAACTTTAAAGTAAAAAAATATTGTGGGCTGCTAAAGCACCTAGAGTAGAATTATTTAGACAAAACATGGACCAATTAAAGGTTATTGATGAGGCAGTGTTCCATTGGTTAGAGAAGTAAAACCCCAAGTTCTGGGCTAGATCTCACTTCCAAACAACAAACAAATGCAAAATGCTATTAAATAATATCTCAGAGAGTTTTAACTCGGTGTTACTGGATGCAAGAGAGAATCCAGTGATTGTTATGCTTGAGATGTAAAGAAGCTACTTGATGAATAAAATGGAGAAGAAAAGAAAGTGGATTGGAAGTTGGAAGGGGGACATTTGCCCGAAGATTTGCATGTTGATCAATCGAAACAAAGACTTCACATCGTTGTGGAATGCATCGTTTGCAAGCGATAAGATATTTCAAATTTCTGGGGGTAAAGACTTACAATATACAGTTGACTTCGAAAGGAAGTTTTGTAGTTGTCGTCGATAGGAATTGTCATGTATACCATGTGCACACGCAATTGTTGCAATCACATATTTGGGAGAGGAAATCGAGGTATATGTTGATCAATGCTATACTAAAGCTGCATATTACGAGCATACGATCCTGTCATTAAGCCCACCAATGGTCCATCAATGTGGCCATCTTCTGAGCATATACCGCTAAATACACCAAAGTCAATGAAACTCCCTGGAAGACCAAAAACTCAACGTCGAAGAGAGCTAGGTGAATGAAGAGTTGGTTCAACTAGTCAAGTTCCCGAAGGATTTCAAAAGTTGAGAAACCCCATTATTATAGTGAAGTGTTCAAGGTGGAAGTAAGTCGGGCATAATAAAAGGGCTTCCAAGGTGGTCTTTGAGAAACCAATGGATAACACTGAAAATCATTTACCCTCGGTCCATGAACCAGTTAAAGATAATGTGATTGAGCCTTCGATCAATCAGCCTGTTAATGATAATGTGTATGCTGGTATAAATCTAATCGAAGTCAATTATATTCCCACACAAGAATCTTCTTTTGGAGGTATCTAGAGTGGGTTGCTTGGTGGTTGGGACGATGATAACTTTGAAGCACTACTTGATAGTCATATGACTAACTTTAAGAACTCAATGAGTGTTTCATCTCAACTACCATCTACTTAAAGTGGAGTAGTTGAATCAGGCAAAGAATCAGAAAACGAGTTGAACAAAGTAATTATCAATAAAGGTGTAAAAGTAAAATATGGTGTGTGTCGCAAGTTAGAACACGAAAATCGAATAGGTCCCGCGAATCATTCTAAGGTATAAGCTACGGAACTGACATTGAATTATATTTTCATGAATCAGTTTGAATACTAATATTTAATTGTTTTTTGTAGCAACAAAGTGAAGAGGATGACACGTCAACTCGTAGTGCAAGAACTCAGTTCGCACCCCCAGGTACCAATGTGAGTAGAAAAGGTCCACCGATTGTTCTAAGAAAGAGAAAATTCAGGCCGTGTGCAAGTGCCAAAGGAAAGGAGCTAGCTTAATATGGCTTGATGTGTGTTTTGTTATTTAGATGTTTTAAAATATTTTTGGGTGTATTTGGTGATTATCTAGCTTGTTTTCTTATTTGAATCATTTGGATGTGTTTTATGATTTTGTTGCTACTATATATTTAATTATGGATGTCTTTTGCAAATTTAAAATTTTATGTGGGTATTTGAACGATATTTTAGCTATCATTGATGATGTTTAATTCATTCTTAGGTTATAAATGCATGTTGCAGGGGTCTTAGTCAAATTGTGAACATAATACAGTTGTAAAGTGAGGTAATGGATCAATACAGTTGTCACGACAAAGGGTATTTCATCATATAGGGGTATATATGTAATCTGGTCATTCTAGCAGGTGTTATTTTGCATATTACATCATGATTCATGGGTCATTGATCAATTTATATTGTCATATAGGTGTAAAATTGCAAACTAATCAAATTATGCAGATATAGGGTACATTATACATTTTTCGTTAAATATTAGGGGTAAAATGAAATTTCAAGAGTATTAAAGGATAATATAATCTTCTGCATTTTTTGATGTATTTTTACCCGTTATTTCAAACTTTAGGGACCATTGGCCAATTTTTTAAGAGATAGGGGAATCGTGTGTATCTTTGTTCCAAATTTGGGGGTCAAAATGCAATTTAAATAAATTTAATGGGTAATATCAACTTTTTCATTTATTAGGGGTATTTTGCATTTTATAGCAAACTTTAAGGGTCGTTGACCAAATTCAGGAAAATTAGTATTTTTTTTTGCATTTTGTTCAAATTTTAGGGGTAAAATGTAATTTTAATTGTTTTAAATAGTTATATAAGGTGTTGCATTATATTGGGTGTCATTGTGCAATTTTAGGAGAATTTAAGGGGTCTAAATGGATGATACAGTGTTAAAATTTTGGGTCAATTTTTTAGCCGATCTTTCGTTCATATTTGCATATACATGGATTTTAGTAATTAAGTCAATATCAGCAATTTTAGTACCTTATCTCTTCAAAACATGTAGCAAATATAGTATGATATGAAATTCAAATGGCATCTGTAACACGGTCATAAATGCTTTCATCAGTCTTTTTAGGTTTAGATCCTCTTTCCTGCTGTTTTTACCAAATCGAACTTGTTAACCTTTTTTTCTAATATGGAATTTCAGTTTTTAAATAACTTTAGTATGAAGCAAAGTATGTTGCGACATATTCCAAATTATGTAGCACATTTCTAGAAAGTGTGTTGTATAAACAAAATGGCATATGTAAAACTATCATGAATCATGTTGCTGCACAATCCTAATGAACAAGTTAAGATAGATTGCAAAAAAAACTTAGTAAAGAAGGAACAAAAAAAAGGATTATTGCCCAAGAAATACTTCAAGTTAGAATTAATTCCCTCTCACCCCAACAATCAATATTTTTCCCTTAAAAGGCCACATATATTTTGCTTTTTCCTCTTATTTCCCATACAAAGAGTCATTTGAGTTATGGGAAGCTTCCCATAACTCAAACTTTGAGTAATGAGAAGCTTCCCATTACTCAAACTTTGAGTAATGGAAAGCTTTCCATTACTTGTTGTTCTTTAAAAAAGACAGGTGCCTTTTATGGTTAAGGGTGTAAGGTGGAATGTGTCTATTGAGCATTAACCCATAAAAAAATACCCACAAATAAATCGAAATATAAACAACAGAAAATATCATTAAATATGAATGTGAGGATATTATGAGTAATTTCAGTAACTAAAAGACAGAGAAAAATAAGTTAAAGAAGAAAGCTAAGGTTGTTGAAAAATGTTACAATAATTATAGAGTAAAATTCAGTAAATTGTATCTGCCAATCCTTAAACTCCTTAAAAGAAGATCTCATAATCTCTTTCGAGTAGATTGATTCGGGCTTTAAGTGGTCGTGCTGGTCTCTTACTCTTAACTAAGGACAGATCCATTAAGGGAACCAAGCTCTCTACATGATGTCCAAAGTAATATACATTTTCTCTCATGTCATTAATTTGATGGACTTTTGCGTATTAAATTTGTAAACTATGCATCATTTCTCCAACAAGACACCAATAAATCCATGCTTTTAAACAATGCAATTGGCCGATAATTTTTATAATCCTCCTCCATATAAATATCACGTAACTTTGGCATAGCAAGAAGACCATAAGTAAATATACAAGTCTCTCCATCCTCCTCCTCTTTTGACAGCTACTACCAATCTGACAATTACAAAAATTAGATTTAATAATTGATTAATATTAGAGATTAGGTCTAGATATTAAAAAATAATTAAAACATTTTACAATAATTGGAGGCATTTAGTTCAAGGACAAAAGATGAAACTAACAATTCTTAAACCAAATAGATAACATTTTCCATCCTCATCATTCCAACCTAAGTTTTATTGTCTTCCCGTATCCAAAGTCAAACCAATCCTAGCAGGTTTACTGCAATTGAATTAAATTAAAAATAATAAGAATTAAATTCCAAAGAAATATATTGGAAAATATATATTTTATAAATTTAGTATAATAATTCTCATATCCGAAAAAATAAAACTTGGGTCTCATCCAATAATCAATTGTGTGTATCTTACTCTTCTTGGATACCATATTGAGCGGAGATGACACGAAAGTATAGTGATAGTGAGAGGGGGCTTTTATAAATTAAACAAATAAAAAAAAGAATGCTTCCGTTTGTGCTTCTAAAAAATGAAGAGATTTGCAGGTGAGCTAAAAAAATTCAATTTTTCAAAGTGATTTTTGAAATGAATATTTTGATAGGGTTCAGTTTAGTTATTGATTTTGGATAAATAAATAAAAGAGTAGGGAAAATACGTAGTTAATACACAAATGACAAAAATAACACTTACTTAATTAGTAATTTATGAAATGCAGTAGCCATGTGGCATTTAACACCAACGGGTTTGAGGAAAAGAAAAGTTGGGTACCCAAAAGTTCCTTTTTTTAATATGGGTACTAAGAAGTCCTTTTTTATATTTTTTGGGATAGTGTCTTTTTCCCTAATTAATTTATATAGAAAATATACATAAAACCAAAATAAGTACAAAAGTAATCAAAATATTCAACCTATTGTGGGAAATACCTAAAACAAAATTGATTAATCAACATGTATCATCCTTTAAATGTTTTAAAATTGTTTTAGCTTTTTAAAATAATAAAAGAATAAGAATAATTTAGGAAATAGAAAAACAAAAATTTGCACCTCACTAACCGTTATTGATATGAATCTATAATTGAAAAGCAATAACCATCGATCGAATAGGTGAGCAGATAAAGATAACACTTGGTTGGAGATCCTACTGCATATGACAAATCAATTACAGAAGAAAGAGAATAAATAGAACTCTGGGGTGAAATAGAATAGAAAAAAGTTAATTTAAAAAGAAGAAGATAATTGAGAAGATGTGAAGAGTGGTATGACTTTTAAGGTGTGTGTAATGTTTATGCATAACTGTGGAAAGAGGCGGCTGTTAGGGTTTCAGACAATAATGTGTGATATTTTATAGTTTAGGGTAATTTCCTGACATTTCTGGGGCCAAGGCAGATTTTAAAAAGCCCCGAAAAAATCTTATGTGTATTATAGATAAAAAATTTATCACTTAAGTTAATTAAACAATTTTATTTAAAAAAAGATGGACTAGTATTTCTGTTTTAAAATGGGCAAAAATTGGCCCTTTTTATATAAAAAAAAATTGGGACCCTAAAAGTAGAGTAAAGATATATATCACCTCATTTCTTTCACCTCTATATCACCTCCTATGTGGAGAGTTTTAAAAACAAATTAAATTGTACCTAGGAGGTGAACAAGGCCATGACCTCCTTGGCCTCCCCTCACACCCGGTAGTTAATAGTGACTAAAAACGGCACGTGAAATATTTACAAATCTTTTTTGTAATTATTTTTTCAATCATTTTTATTTCTAATTCATTTTAAGATATGATTTATGTTATGAAATAATTAAGATTAAAAATATTATTATATTTGATATCAATAAAATATATTATATTTTATTTCAATAAAATATATTATATATTTAAAAATATGTTTTAAACTTGAATGTTTGAACATAAATTCATATACTTGGTTAGAAATGTCTAAATCCTAAATAAATTGTGGAGATCATACTAAGATCATAGAACATATATTTTTAAATGTCCTTACATCATAGTTTATTTGGTTAATTTTTTCTTTTAATTACAACTGAGTTATAAGGCCAAGAATATATTAAAAATTAGTTTATCATGATTTTTAAATGGATTTTTGGAAAATATTATCTTTTGAATTAGAATTGAGTTACAAAATCAAGAATATATGGAATATTGATTTATCAATATTGTTAATAGCTTTTTTGGTGATGGCGGGGATAAACAAATGTTTATTGTTTTTCTTTTATCTTCTGACAAATTTGAAGGACGCGTATGAATGTATTAAATTGAACATCATCTAATATTTCAACGAACTTATAATCTAAAAATTTAGAAGAATTTTTTGGAAATGATTGGTCTCATATTTTAAGTGTTTTTCTCAATCTTCAAGAAGGTGAAAGTATTCAGATTACCCAACTAATTTTTGCCGTTAAAGTATTCAGATTACCCAACTAATTTTTGCCGTTAGAAAAATCTTTTGTAGCTTTACTTTTTCTTATTAATAGGAGCAGATACATATTTCAATAGTCTCATTGATCACAATATTAATATTTCGGCAGTTTTGCTTAGTTTTTAGCACTATGTAACCATTTAATTTGATTCCAATTAATTATACTTGAAAATAATTAAAAAAAAGTATTATGGAAATGACATATTAATATTTTATAAAAATTAAGTGGAAATAAAGTTTTGTCCACCACTAATAAATATTTCTTAGAATTAGATTAATAGAAAGACTTAACAAACACTTGTTTCACGAGGTTAATGAAACTATGATTATTTTTCATTTTTATTTTGTTAAATATTCACATAATTAATTTTTGTATCATGGAACTTGAAACAAACCGAACATAATTTCTTCGAACACTCAAACATTTGGTTTAACTTCTAATTGGATCAACCCATTTTTATGCAACTACACGGGTATATATTACAAATGTTAATTACACCGTTAGTCCCTACGATCTCCAAATCTGTCGTACAAAAACTACATGAAAGGTCACTATGGTTGATATTTATAAGAACCTCAGGGACAAAATGTTAAATATCTCGAAGGTGTAATAGGATAGAAGAAAGTAACTACGTAACCTTATATGCTCCAATTATATGTATCTTTAGAAGATCTTCATCACTTAATGATTTCTTGCAATATTACAACACGTAAATCATTAAATTTTTAATACAATTTTTGCATGATACAGGGACATATAAGGCAATTTTTGCACAATACAAGGCCTTGTACAATTAATACAAATAAATTATCTACATAACATTTTTTGCATAACATAAGGACCCATAGTGCAATTTTCGCATGATACAGGAAACTATAATACATATTTTGCATAAATTTTGAGAGAGTTTTATAGTGCCGCTAACATGTTTAATTGCATTTAAGTTCCTTAATTTTCAATCTTTATACGTAAACACACAGCTACCTCAATCCAATACATCTTGAAGAGTGGGGTGGCCTAAAAGAGTTGCGGGTCCACCATGGGATTTAAGGACAGGTGGCACGAAAGGGAGAATACACAAAAAGTTATCGATAAAATTAGATAATCTTTTGAGTCTTTTTTCACATCCTTTCCAAGCCACATACATGGTGCTACATAACAAAAATATGCAGGACCTTGAAGTCCTAATTGATTATATATAGCTATAAAAATACGTGGTATTAGTCCCTCTATTATGTGAACACTATACTATAAGTCCCTATATTAATATCTTTTAGTTATTTGTGCTATCAACCCCTGAATTATGGTAAATTTGCATTGTATATCTCATATTTTACAAAAAATGCACTATTAGTCCTTATGTTATGCAAAAAATATATTATAAGTTCGTTAAAATGTAATTACACTATAAGGCCTTATATTTTGCAATAATTGTATTACACGTCCATGTGTTAATTTTTTAGTTAATTGTGCTATAAGGGCATATATTATATTCCTATATTATGTAAATATTTCAATGTAAATCCGTATGTTATGCAACTCCTTATATCATGTGAATACTATACTATAAGTCCTTATTTATGGAAGGTTTACCATATAATTTATCATATGAGACTCATACAAATAAAATAAATCAAATCCATAAAACAATAAGTTGTAAAAATTAGGGGGATAAGTTATGATATTGAACATTTGAGAGGTGGGGGGCTAAGGGGTGGATGGGCAACTTCCCTAATTTGTTTGAGTTAACAGGTCCTATTATATGCATGAATTGCACTTAGTTCCCTATATTACATGTTTTGTGTTAGTTGCGTTATAAGTCCCTATATTATGCAATATGTATATATATTTTTTATTACGGCCACCTTAAGCTCTTAGTAGCTCTGCCCCTACTTTGGGGGCAACTTCCCTTATATTTTTTGTGTTAACACCACTATAGGTCCCTATATTATAAGATTTGATTAAATTGCACTAAAAGTACCTATATTATGAAAATAACATATATTTTATCGTAGAAACAACAAAATAGTTCAAGGCTAAAAAGATGATTCTAAAAAGATGGGGGACAAGTAATGATTATGAATATTGGTGGTATAAGGTATTTATAATTTTTTTTGGGGTAAAAAATTAACTTTTTGAAAATCTAGGGAATACAAGGTATGTCATAACTACTTCAAGAAACAAAACAAGAACCCTTTTGAATCAACAGTTAATACAACACGACGCTCGAAAAAAAATAGTTACGATTGTTACTTTTAACCTAACCAAGAAAAAACAGTTTAAAGAGTAAACTGCACTACGAAACCCTATATTATGCAAAAATTGCACTATAGGTCCCTACCTCTGATAACATACTTATTGGGATCATATATTGTTTATCTTGTATATGTGCATTAATTTGGTTCCAAACAAGATATACATAAGCTGAGAATCATCTACTATCTACAACTATAGATATGCCATTCTCAAACTTCTACAAAATTTGTTCTATAAGATCACTCTATGTATTACTATGAAACAGAACATTGCACATGTTAAAGCATTGAGCTAAAATTCTTCTTGTGAAAGTGCAATTGATATAAAAGTGATGTCTATCTTCAAAGGTTTTGCAACTAAAAATACAAGCAACATTATTAGATTCTTCCTACTCAAGCATTCTGGCTTTTGTTGCTATTATGTCCAAATAGGCCAACTAAGAAAAAAAGCTACATCTTGGTATATATTTCACCCCATATCATAACAATATAAACAAATCCAAAAGGTAAGTTATATTGGTTATTGATGGTATTGATCACTTATGGTACAGCGTATTTACTTATTTATTCATTTTGTTATTGGAGGAGTTAATACCAGCCATCGGTGAATTGCTTCCTGATATTGAGGATTGATTGTGTCCGTCATTTGTACAACATCTTCAAGAAAGTACATCTAGGTGCAACTTTAAAGTAAAAAATATTGTGGGCTGCTAAAGCACCTAGAGTAGAATTATTTAGACAAAACATGGACCAATTAAAGGCTATTGATGAGGCAGTGTTCCATTGGTTAGAGAAGTAAAACCCCAAGTTCTGGGCTAGATCTCACTTCCAAACAACAAACAAATGCAAAATGCTATTAAATAATATCTCAGAGAGTTTTAACTCGGTGTTACTGGATGCAAAAGAGAATCCAGTGATTGTTATGCTTGAGATGATAAGAAGCTACTTAATGAAAAGAATGGAGAAAAAAATAAAGTGGATTGGAAGTTGGAAGGGGGACATTTGCCCGAAGATTTGCAAGTTGATCAATCGAAACAAAGACTTCACATCGTTGTGGAATGCATCGTTTGCAAGCGATAAGATATTTCAAATTTCAAGGGGGTAAAGACTTACAATATACAGTTGACTTCGAAAGGAAGTTTTGTAGTTGTCGTCGATGGGAATTGTCCGGTATACCATGTGCACACGGAATTGTTGCAATCACATATTTGGGAGAGGAAATCGAGGTATATGTTGATCAATGCTATACTAAAGCCGCATACTTACGAGCATATGATCCTGTCATTAAGTCCACCAATGGTCCATCAATGTGGCCATCATCTGAGCATATACCGCTAAATGCACCAAAGTCAATGAAACTCCCTAGAAGACCAAAAACTCAACGTCGAAGAGAGCTAGGTGAAGGAAGAGTTGGTTCAACTAGTCAAGTTCCCGAAGGATTTCAAAAGTTGAGAAACCCCATTATTATAGTGAAGTGTTCAAGGTGGAAGTAAGTCGGGCATAATAAAAGGGCTTCCAAGGTGGTTGTTGAGCAACCAATGGATAACACTGAAAATCAGTTACCCTCGGTCCATGAACCAGTTAATGATAATGTGATTGAGCCTTTGATCAATCAACCTGTTAATGATAATGTGTATGCTGGTACAAATCTAAACGAAGTCAATTATATTCCCACACAAGATCTTCTTTTGGAGGTATCCTGAGTGGGTTGCTTGGTGGTTGGAACGATGATAACTTTGAAGCACTACTTGATAGTCATATGACTAACTTTAAGAGCTCAATGAGTGTTACATCTCAACTACCATCTACTTAAAGTGGAGTAGTTTAATCAGGCAAAGAATCGGAAAACGAGTTGAACAAAGTAATTATCAATAAAGTTGTAAAAGTAAAATGTGGTGTGTGTCGCAAGTTAGAACACGTTAATCGAAAAGGTCTCGCGAATCATTCTAAGGTATAAGCTACGCAACTGACATTGAATTATATTTTCAAGAATCACTTTGAATACTAATATTTAATTGTCTTTTGTAGCAGCAAAGTGAAGAGGCTGACACGTCAACACCTTGTGCAAGAACTCAGTTCACACCCCCATATATCAATGCGAGTAGAAAAGGTCCACCGATTGTTCTAAGAATGAGAAAATTCAGGCCGTGTGCAAGTGCCAAAGGAAAGGAGCTAGCTTAATATGGCTTGATGTGTGTTTTGTTATTTAGATCTTTAAATATATTTTTGGGTGTATTTGGTGATTATCTAGCTTGTTTTCTTATTTGAATCATTTGGATGTGTTTTATGATTTTGTTGCTACTATATATTTAATTATGGATGTCTTTTGCAAATTTAAAATTTTATGTGGGTATTTGAACGATATTTTAGCTATCATTGATGATGTTTAATTCATTCTTAGGTTATAAATGCATGTTGCTGGGGTCTTAGTCAAATTATTTACATAATACAGTTGTAAAGTGAGGTCATAGTTAATACAGTTGTCACGACGAAGGGTATTTCATCATATAGGGGTATATATGTAATCTGGTCATTCTACCAGGTGTTATTTTGCATATTAAATCATGATTCACGGGTCATAGATCAATTTCTATTGTCATATAGGTGTAAAATTGCAAACTAATCAAATTATGCAGATATAGGGTACTTTATGCATTTTTCATTAAATATTAGGGGTAAAATGAAATTTCAAGAGTATTAAAGGATAATATAATCTTCTGCATTTTTTGATGTATTTTTACCCGTTATTTCAAACTTTAGGGACCATTGGCCAATTTTAGAAGAGATAGGGGAATCATGTGTATCTTTGTTCAAAATTTGGGGGTCAAAATGCAATTTCAATAAATATAATGGGTAATATCAACTTTTTCATTCATTAGGGGTATTTTGCATTTTATAGCAAACTTTAAGGGTCGTTGACCAATTTCAGCAAAATTAGTATTTTTTTGCATTTTGTTCAAATTTTAGGGGTAAAATATAATTTTAATAGTTTTAAATAGTTATATAAGGTGTTGCATTATATTGGGTGTCATTGTGCAATTTTAGAAAAATTTAAGGGGTCTAAATGCATGATTCAGTGTTAAAATTTTGGGTCAATTTTTTAGCCGATCTTTCGTTCACATTTGCATATACATGAATTTTTGTAATTAAGTCAATATCAGCAAATTTAGTACCTTATCTCTTCAAAACATGTAGAAAATATTTTATGTTGCTGTATAATCTAAAGTATGATATAAAATTCAAATGACATCTAGATTTAGATCCTCTTTCCTGCTGTTTTTACCAAATCGAACTTGTTAACCTTTTTTTCTAATATGGAATTTCAGTTTTTAAACAACTTTAGTATGAAGCAAAGTATGTTGCGACACATTTCAAATTATGTAGCACATTTCTAGAAAGTGTGTTGTATAAACAAAATGGCATATGTAAAACTATCATGAATCATGTTGCTGCACAATCCCAATGAATAAGTTAAGATAGATTTCAAAGAGAACTTAGTAAAGAAGGAACAAAAAAAAGGATTATTGCCCAAGAAACACCTCAAGTTAGAATTAATTTCCTCTCACCCCAACCATCAATATTTTACCCATAAAAGGCCACATATATTTTGCTTTTTCCTTTTATTTCCCATAAAAAGAGTCATTTGAGTTATGAGTAACTCAAACTTTGAGTAATGAGAAGCTTTCCATTTCTCGTTGTTCTTTAAAAAAGACAGGTGCCTTTTATGGTTAAGGGTGTAAGGTGGCATGTGTCTATTGTGCATTAACCCAAAAACAATACCCACAAATAAATCGAAATATAAACAACAGAAAATGTCATTAAATATGAATGTGAGGATATTATGAGTAATTTCAGTAACTAAAAAACAGAGATAAATAAGTTAAAGAAGAAAGCTAAGGTTGTTGAAAAATGTTACAATAATTATAGAGTAAAATTCAGTAAATTGTATCTGTCAATCCTTGAACTCCTTAAAAGGAGATCTCATAATCTCTTTCGAGTAGATTGATTCAAGCTTTAAGTGGTCGTGCTGGTCTCTTACTCTTAACTAAGGATAGATCGTTTAAGGGAACCAAGCTCTCTACATGATGCCCAAAGTAATATACATTTTCTTTCATGTCTTTAATTTGATGGACTTTTGCGTATTAGCATTGTAAACTATGCATCTTTTTTCCCACAAGACACCAATAAATCCATGCTTTTAAACCATGCAATTGGCCGATAATTTTTATAATCCTCCTCCATATAAATAATATCACATAACTTTGGCATAACAAGAAGACATAAGTAAATATACAAGTCTCTCCATCCTCCTCCTCTTTTGACAGCTTCTACCAATCTGTCAATTACAAAATTAGATTTAATAATTGATTAATATTATAGATTAGGTCTAGATATTAAAAAATAATTAAAACATTTTACAATAATTGGAGGCATTTAGTTCAACGACAAAAGCTGAAACTAACAATTCTTAATCCAAATAGCTAACATTTTCCATCCTCGCATCATTCCAACCTAAGTTTTATTGTCTACCCATATCCAAAGTCAAACCAATCCTAGCAGGTTTACTGTAATTGACTTAAATTAAAAATAATAAGAATTAAATTCCAAAGAAATATATTGGAAAAGTTATATTTTATAAATTTAGTATAATAATTCTCATATCCTAAAAAATAAAACTTGGGTCTCATCCAATAATCAATTGTGTGTATCTTACTCTTCTCAGAGAGAATATTGAGCTGTGATGACACGAAGTATAGTGATAGTGAGATGGGGATTTTATAAATTAAACAAATAAAAAAAAGAATGCTTCCGTTTGTGCTTCTAAAAAATGAAGGCTTTGGGTTGCAGGTGAGCTAAAAAAAATTCCATTTTTCAAAGTGATTTTTGAAATGAATATTTTGATAAGGTTCAGTTTAGTTATTGATTTTGGATAAATAAATAAAAGAGTAGGGACAAAAAGTAGTTAATACACAAATGACAAAAATAACACTTACTTAATTAGTAATTTATGAAATGCAGTAGCCATAGTAGCCATGTGGCATTTAAGTGTAAATGACAGAAGACACCAACAGGTTGGAGGAAAAGAAAAGTTGGGTACCCAAAATTTCCTTTTTTAATATGGGTACTAAGAAGTCCCTTTTTATATTTCTTGAGACAATTTCTTTTTCCCTAATTAATTTATATAGAAAATATACATAAAACCAAAAAAAGTACAAAAGTAATCCAAATATTCAACCTATTGTAGGAAATACCTTAAACAAAATTGATTAATTAACATGTATCAACCCTTAAATGTTTTTAAATTGTTTTAGATTTTTAAAATAATAAAAGAATAAGAATAATTTAGGAAATAGAAAAACAAAAATTTGCACCTCACTAACCCTTATTGATATGAATCTATAATTGAAATGCAATAACCATCGATCGGATAGGTGAGCAGATAAAGATAATACTTGGTTGGAGATCCTACTGCATATGACAAATCAATAACAGAAGAAAGAGAAGAAATAGAACTCTGGGGTGAAATAGAATAGAAAAAAGTTAATTTAGAAAGAAGAAGATAATTGAGAAGATGTGAAGAGTGGTATGACTTTTAAGGTGTGTGTAATGTTTATGCATAACTGTGGAATGAGGCGGCTGTTAAGGTTTCAGACAATAATGTGTGATATTTTATAGTTTAGGGCGGCTTCCTGACATTTCTGGGGCCAAGGCCCTAAAAAATCTTATGTGTATTATAGATAAAAAATTTATCACTTAAGTTAATTAAACAATTTTATTTAAAAAAAAAAGATGGACTAGCATTTCTGTTTTTAAATGGGCCAAAATTGAGCCTTTTTATTTGAAAAAAATATCATACTACATAAGAAAAAAAATTGGGACCCTAAAAGTAGAGTAAAGATATATATCACCCCATTTTCTTCACCTCTGTATCACCTGCAATGTGGAGGGTTTTAAAAACCAATTAAATTGTACGTAGGAGGTGAACAAGGCCATGACCTCCTTGGCCTCCCCTCACGCCCAGTAGTTAATAGTGACTAGAAACGGTACTTGAAATATTTACAAATCTTTTTTGTAATTATTTTTTCAATCATTTTCGTTTCTAATAAATTTTAAGATATAATTTGTGTTATGAAATAATTAAAATTAAAAATATTATTATATTTGATATCAATAAAATATATTATATTTGATTTCAATAAAATATATTGTATATTTGATATCAATAAAATATATTATATTTGATTTCAATAAAATATATTGTATATTTGAAAATATGTTTTAAACATGAATGTTTGAACATAAATTCATATATTTTGTTAGAAATGTCTAAATCCTAAATAAATTGTGGAGAATGTATTAAAATCATAGAACATATATTTTTTAAATGTCCTTAAATCATAGTTTATTGGGTAAATTTTTTTCTTTTAATTACAACTGAGTTATAAGGCCAAGAATATATTAAAAATTGGTTTATCATGATTGTTAAAAGGGTTTGGGGAAAATATTATCTTTTGAATTAGAATTGAGTTACAAAATCAAGAATATATATGGAATATTGATTTATCAATATTGTTAAAAGATATTTTAGTGATGGCGGGGATAAACAAATGTTTATTGTTTTTCTTTTATCTTCTGACAAATCTGAAGGACGCGTATGAACGTATTAAATAGAACATCATCTTACATTTCAACGAACTTTTGATCTAAAAATTTAGAATAATTTTTTGGAAATGATTGGTCTCAGATTTTAAGTGTTTTTCTCAATCTTCAAGAAGATGAAAGTATTCAGATTACCCAACTAATTTTTGCCGTTAGAAAAATCTTTTGTGCCTTTTCGTTTTCTTATTAATAGGAGCAGCCACATATTTCAGTAGTATCATTGATATTTAGACAGTTTCGCTTAGTTTTTAGCACTATGTAACCATTTAATTTGATTCTAATTAATCATACTTGAAAATAATTAAAAAAAAAAGTATTATGGAGATGACATATTAATATTTTATAAAAAATGAAGTGGAAACAAAATTTGGTCCACGACTAATTAATATTTTTTAGAATTAGATTAATAGAAAGACTTAACAAACACTTGCTTCACGAGGTTAATGAAACTATGATTATTGTTCATTTTTATTTCGTTAAATTTTCACATAATTAATTTTTGTATCATGGAACATAAAACAAACCGAACATAGTTTCTTCGAAAACTCAAACATTTGGTTTAACTTCTAATTGGATCAACCCATTTTTATGCAACTACACGGGTATATATTATAAATGTTAATTACACCGGTAGTCCCTACGATCTCCAAATCTGTCGTACAAAAACTACATGAAAGGTCACTATGGTCGATATTTATAAGAACCTTAGGGACAAAATATTAAATATGTCGAAGGTGTAATAGAATAGAAGAAAGTAACTACGTAACCTTATATGCTCCAATTATATGTTTCTTTAGAAGATCTTTATCACTTAATGATTTCCTACAATTTTACAACACAGAAAATCATTAAATTTTTAATACAATTTTTGCAATATACAAGGACCTATAGTGCAATGATTGCACAATATAGGGACTTGTACAAATAATAGAAATAAATTATCTACATAACATTTTTTGCATAACATAGGGACCCATAGTGCAATTTTCGCATGATACAGGAAACTATAATACATATATTGCATAAATTTTGAGAGAGTTTTATAGTTGCGCTAGCATGTTTAATTGCATTTAAGTTCCTTAATTTTCAATCTTTATACGTAAACACACAGTTACCTCAAAATCCAATACATCTTGAAGAGTGGGGTGGCCTAAAAGAGTTGCGGATACACCATAGGATTTAAGGACTGGTGGCACGAAAGGGAGAATACACAAAAAATTATCGATAAAATTAGATAATCTTTTGAGTCTTTTTTCACCTCCTTTCCAAGCCACAAAATATGGTGCTACATAACAAAAATATGCAAGACCTTTAAGTCCTAATTGATTATATATAGCTACAAAAATATGTGGTATTAGTCCCTCTATTATGTGAACACTATACTATAAGTCTCTACGTTAATATCTTTTAGTTATTTGTGCTATCAACCCCTAAATTATGGTAAATTTACACGGTATATCTCATATTTTACAAAAAATGCACTATAAGTCCTTATGTTATGCAAAAACTATATTATAAGTTCGTTAAAATGTAATTGAACTATAAGTCCTTATATTTTGCAATAATTGAACTACACGTCCATGTATTAATTTTTTAGTTAATTGTGCTATACGGGCATATATTATATTCCTATATTCTGTAAATTTTGCAATGTAAGTCCGTATGTTATGCAAAATTACACACGAACTCCTTATATCATGTGAATACTATACTATAAGTCCTTATTTATGGAATGTTTACCGTATAATTTGTAATAGGAGACTCGAACAAATAAAATAATATAGATCTATAAAACAATAATTTGTAAAAATTAGGGGGCTAAGTTATGATATTGAACACTTAAGAGGTGGGGGTCTAAGGGGTGGATGGGCAACTTCCCTAATTTGTTTAAGTTATCAGGTCCTATTATATGCATGAATTGCACTTAGTTCCCTATATTACATGTTTTGAGTTAGTTACATTATAAGTCCCTATATTATGCAATATGTATATATATATTTTTTATTACGGCAACCTTGAGCTCTTAATAGCTCTGCCCCTGCTTTGGGGGAAACTCCCTGATATTTTTTGTGTTAACACCACTATAGGTCCCTATATTATAAGATTTGATTTAATTGCACTAAAAGTCCCTATATTATGAAAATAACATATATTGTATCGTATAAACAACAAAATAGTTCAAGGCTTAAAAGATAATTTTAAAAAGATGGAGGGACAAGTAATGATTATGAATATTGGGGGTATAAGGTATATATAATTTTTTTTGGGGTCAAAAAGTAACTTTTTAAAAATCTAGGGAATACAATGTACGTCTTAACTACTTCAAGAAACAAAACAAGAACCCTTTTGAATGAACAGTTAATAGAACATGATGCTAAAAAAAAGCAGTTACGATTGTTACTTTTAACCTAACCAAGAAAAAACAGTTCAAACAGTAAATTGCACTACGGAACCCTATATTATGAAAAAAATTCACTATAGGTCCCTACCTCTGATATCTTACTTATTGGGATCATATATTGTTTACCTTGTATTTGTGCATTTATTTGGTTCCAAACAAGATATACATAAGCTGAGAATCACCTACTATAAGATCACTCTATGTATTACTATGAAACAGAACATTGAACATGTTAAAGCATTCAGCTAAAATTCTTCTTGTGAAAGAGCAATTGATAGAAAAGTGATCTCTATCTTCAAAGGTGTTGCAAATGAAAATACAAGCAACATTATTAGATTTTTCCTACTTAAGCATTCTGGCTTTTGTTGCTAATATGTCTAAATAGGCCAACCAAGAAAAAAAACTACATCTGTTTTTCATACTGAAGGAGCTATCTAATCCTCATTTTTTATCATCTAAAAGTGTAATAGAGTCAAAGATACAACCATACTGGGTGTATGAGGAGCGAGTAACTTTATAAAATTATCTACGTTTTGTAACTTACAAAAATAAAAAGATTTATATGTTGACATTTGTGTTGTTAGTCAGTGTCAGAAATAGGTGAATGGAGGCAAAATATAATTTGTGTTTAATATGAATTTGAGGATAATAGGAGAAAATATATATAAATTTTAATGCTAAGCCTGATCCAAAAGATAATTATACAAAAATATGGATGGATATCGTGTCTCTTAGGTGTAATTTCATTTTCATGTATTCAGAAATTGTATATTAACTAAATAAGAAATTGATTGCAATATACATATATGATAATGTTTATGAAAGTTCTAGATGATTTTATTAATTAGCAATATAAGTTTGGATTTGCACTATGTATATCCGAAAGTTAATCGTGGAAATTGGGGTATTGGCACATTTATTTTGAATGATCAAAATTACATGTACATTTAAATTTTAAGTTATTGTGTATTCATTATTACATAAAACATGAACAAATAGATACATGAAATCAATTAATAAGAAGAACATAATAAAATCAAAACAAAAAAAAATTCTTTAGGATCAAAATGTAAAATTCTTTCTTTCCATTACGTTGAAGAGTCATAAAGTTCATGCTCAATTCCTAATAACTAGAGAAACTATGAACCTTATTTTCAAGTATATTCTTTATTAACCTACTCCATATTCTGGTTTTGCAATATAAACCTATCAAGTCTAAGGATCTTCAAATTTGGTAGAAGAGATCTTTGAAATTTGTCCTTGTGCTTGAGCTTGATCTTCATTGACGCGACCTTAACGTACACTTGTGCATGTATCAAAAATCATTATTCATTCACTTAAATTACAAGTCAACAGTTACATTACTTTACCTTGAATATTCTTTTTAAAAGGAAAAATATATACATCTTACTCACTAAATTATACCTATTTAACTTATTTTACTCAAGACTTTTGGCTACTTTAATAATTGTCATGGGTGAATATTTTCTAGAATCGAAATATTTTGTTTCTAAATTTCTTACAAAAATTTTGACACCATAAATTTTTATATAGAAATAATTAATAATCAATAGCTTCATTTACATATGATTAATGATGCAGGTAAATCCAAATATTCAACCTACTGTGGGAAATACCTAAAACAAAATTGATTAATTAACATATATGAACCTATTAAATATTTTTAAATTGTTTAATCTTTTTAAAATAATAAAAGAATAAGAATAATTTAGAAAATAGAAAAACAAAAATTTGCACCTCACTAACCGTTATTGATATGAATCTATAATTGAAAGGCATTAACCATCGATCAGATAGGTGAGCAATAAAAATAACACTTGGTTAGAGATCCAACTGCATATGACAAATCAATAACAGAAGAAAGAGAAGAAATGGAACTCTGGGGTGAAATAGAATAGAGAAAAGTTAATTAAGAAAGAAGATGATAATTGAGAAGATGTGAAGACTGGTATAACTATTAAGGTGTGTGTAATGTTTATGAATAACTGTGGAATGAGGCGGCCATTAAGGTTTCAGACAATAATGTGTGATATGTTATAGTTTACAGCCATTCCTGACATATCGGGGGCCAAGAAATTTTTTAAAAAGCCCCTAAAAATCCTATGTGTATTATAGATCAAAAATTTATCACTTAAGTTAATTAAACATTTTTATATAAAAAAAAGATAGACTAGCATTTCTGTTAAAAATATTATACAACATATGAAAAAAAATTGGGACTCTAAAAGTAGAGTAAAGATATATATCACCTCATTTTCTTCACCTCTATATCACCTCCTATGTGGAGGATTTTAAAAACCAATTAAATTGTACCTAGGAGGGGAACAAGGTCATGACCTCCTTGGCATCCCCTCACGCCTGGTAGTTAATAGTGACTACAAACAGCGCGTGAAATATTTACAAATCTTTTTTGTAACTATTTTTTCAATCATTTTTATTTCTAATAAATTTCAAGATATGATTTGTGTTATGAAATAATTAAAATTAAAAATATTATTATATTTGATATCGATAAAATATATTATATTTGATTTCAATAAAATATATTATATATTTAAAAATATGTTTTAAACATGAATGTTTGAACATAAATTCATATATTTGGTTAGAAATGTCTAAATCCTAAATAAATTGTGGAGATCGTATTAAAATCATAGAACATATATTTTTTAAATGTCCTTACATCATAGTTTTTTGGGTCAATTTTTTTCTTTTAATTACAACTGAGTCATAAGGCCAAGATTATATTAAAAATTGGTTTATCATGATTGTTAAAAGGTTTTTGGGAAAATATTATCTTTTGAATTACAATTGAGTTACAAAATCAAGAATATATAGAATATTGATTTGTCAATATTGTTATAAGCTTTTTTGGTGATGGCGGGGATAAACAAATGTCTATTGTTTTTCTTTTATCTTTTGACAAATCTGAAGGACGCGTATGAACGTATTAAATTGAACATCATCTTACATTTCAACGAACTTATGATCTAAAAATTTAGAAGAATTTTTGTAAATGATTGGTCTCAGATTTTAAGTGTTTTTCTCAATCTTCAAGAAGGTGAAATTATTCAGATTACCCAACTAATTTTTGCCGTTAGAAAAACTCCTCTATGTTATAATTTGTCAACCCACCACATTGGTTGAAACAGACTATTGGTATTATACATACAATCCATTACAATGTTTTTCAATCCATGATTTAGATCAGATTATGCATTGTTTTTTGTACAGTCAACCCAATACGTTATACTTATGTTTTTAGTCTTTCCTGATTTTTTGTTGTTATTTTTTTGTTACACACATTCAGGTTTAGGTAAGCATTAATCCTTAGTTATTCTGACATGTTTGTTGTTTTATTTGAATAATTTTTGGAAGCGGTTGATTTTTCGTGATGGAATAGTAATATTTATACTAGGTTGCTTGGAAAATGAGTTTTAGCTATGAATGTTTTGATGTTAATTAAGGTCTGTGTACTAATATAGAATGTTGTGAAAATGGTTTAGTTTTGGAATGATATGGAATGCAAATGGTGCATTAGTCATTTAGTAGAGTTGGAATTGCTTGGCAAAAAAACTTGGTTGTGGACATTTTAAGTAAATCACATTTTTCTAAGGTCTAATTTTAACAGGATTACTTAAAGGTCCAAAAAGTATATTTTCTCAGCCTTAACAAGTTCAACTCTTTTTTCATCTCTAAAAGGTATATTTATTAATGGTTTAACTTTGTTTTAAATGAGCTGTAAATTTTGTTTAATGGTTTATGAATTTTATAATTTTTTATGTATGTTTTTTAACAGGTTGTGTGTGTTTTTTAATGGATTACGTGTGTGTCTTTAAAAAAATTGGTGTAGAACTTATTACGCAACAACATTTTTGAATAACCCTTTTAGGTCAATCACTCTTTGAACATTGCTATAACTTTAATAATTAGATTAATCAGTTTTCAAACGAACATGCTATGTAATATTACCAAAGATGTTCGGTGTCGCTCCCAAAAATACTTAGTATCGTTGCTCAGGAGGCTCATCTTTTATGTTTGAGATGCTCATTGTTCAATTGTCAGCTTTTTTCTTCGATTGAGTTGTGTTTATTTAAGTGTACTTAGGATTTTTTACAATCAAATGGTCTTAATTTTCATTTGGGAGAAAAATCCTATGCAAGACCATATTGGTCAAAGACCAATTTTCATCTTTAAATATAAAATATAACTATCTTAAATGTCTACACATTAAAGATAATAATTCTTTAATGCATATATAAGTAACATAATATGATAAATTAATTTGAGAAAATGATATATAATTAAATACTATACAACTTTACAATATTATATTAATTTTATATAAATTTTTAAATAAGTTGCGAGTATGAGACACAAAATATAAGGTGTCATGTTTTAATGTTAATGATAAGAGAACCATTTTGGACTCGGAATCATTGTCTCGATTCGAATCTGTACCACTAGATTTGATAACCAAGGTGTTGACTAGTGAGCTAATCCCAACTGGTTGATTATTCTTCTTTTAAGTGAAACAATGATATTAAATGTGTAGAGTTACTTCCTAGTAGTCTATTACAAATAGGCTAAAACCTTTAAATGCAAGACAATAAAAAAAATATTTAATGATATATTTTTTTATATTCTATTTGTTCTATAGAAATGACAAATTAAATTACATTAACAAAAATAACATTTTTAAAAAGTAATTATTACCTACAAATAGTGAGGTAACCAACATTGTTCAAAGAAATACAAAGTCTACAAGGAAAACCATATGGAAAAAAATACGAAACAATTTAAAAGGGTTCTACTAATTACATCCCATTTCTCAACTTTCTTAGGATTTAAAGCCCAACCCCGTAATTGTTCTTTTAAAAGCCTAACTACTAATTGGACACTATGCAGTTTTAATACAATACCCTCCAATTACTTTATACCACATTTGTTTCTCTCTCCTTCTTTTCAATTTTTTTATTCTATTTTTTAATTTTTTATTTATCTTTATTCTGAGTTTTTATTATGTTAACTTACCAGGTATATTTTTCGGTACATTAACAAGGGTACGTACCTAAATTTTTTATCTGTACATACCTAAGTTTTTTATAACGTTTTTAAGGTGGATAAAATGTATTTTTTTGTATATGTCCAATGTCCCGGTTTTGTCCAAGTGCATGTCTAATAAAATCAAACCAAGTTAGTTTCTAATAATTTACCGTAAAGTTTGTACCTAATATCTATTTAGTCAAGTTTTTAATTTTTTTATTTTCACCTGCACAAATTAACAAACTGGATTAGGTTTAATCCAAAAAATTATAAAGACCCATAATGTCCCGACCCAATGGGCTGGCCCTAAAGGGATATACTAAAAAGTTGGACACTAAGGGATGGACAGTAAGGGATATACCTAAGGGGATATACATAAAGGAAAATACATAGGGAAAATAACAAAAAACAACCTGCTGTACACAATGCATCAAAAATGTCTTATAAAGTAGGGGCTGTACTTATGTGTAGTGTTTGAATTATTTATTATATATTAATTTTTTATGCAGATTCCTCAAAATTAGTATGTAATTAGTGTTTCATTAATGTTTAATTTTACAAAGTAGATTAGAGTTTAGTTTTATAAAACTAAAAAAAAAAAGTCCTACTGATCTCTAATGTCTAATGTCTTGCCTAAAGGGTTGGCCACAACAGACAGGACACTAGTGGCTGGATCCATTATTTCAGTTTAACAAGTTTTTGTTGTCAAAAGAAACAGATGTATAAAAAACAGTGTAAACCCATAATAGGATAGATCCAATTATCTAAGTTTAACATTTTAAAACAGTTTACCAATTAAAATAGGATTTTAAAAAACCAGATGGAACATTTACAAAGCCCATTAGGTCTGGATCCAAGATGTTATGGCCCAAAAAATTTGAATACAATCACGTTAAAAAAATTAAATATTTACCAAGCCCATACTAACCAAATAGGCTGGAAATCAAGGTGGGATGGACCAAGGGTGGTTGGACCCAAGTGGGATTAAACTTGACCCTCGAACAACAGATATTCTAGCGACTAAGAATTTACGACTACATTTAGTCGGTAGATCCCAATTTTGTTTTTCAGTCGCGAGAGCTCTTACGCGGTGTAGTGATAGAATCTCATGTGAGTAAAAAAATAATCTGAGTTCTATGTGACTCTTAGATGTATAAGAAAAATATATACAAATATATATATATATATATATATATATATATATATATATATATTTATGTATATTAAAATCATGACCGATGATATACAAATTTAATTTATATTAGGAACAAAACATAATCAACTGAACAATTCTTGTTAAGATTAAAAAATAAGAATCGTTTTTTAATTAAATTGAAGAGACATAAAGTTCATGCTCAATTCCTAATAACAAGAATAACTATACCTTTACTTCCAAGCATATTCTCTTTAATTTTTTCAATATTTTTGATGTATCTATCAAAATTGATACATGATCTTACTCTTGCATAGTCTATGTCCATAAGAACAGGTTCAAGACAAGGTAAATCATCAGAAAAACTGCACATATGAAATACGATCTTTTAAAAAAAATCATACAAGTTCAGGTGCATTTTCATGGATGCGTTCATTGTACAAATTTTTATTTGTACAAGCCTAAAGTCTTGAGATTACTACCCCTTATTATTGTTTGACAATATAAACCTATTAAGCCTAAGGATCTTCAAATTTTGTGGAAAAGATCTTAGGATTTTGTCCTTATGCTTGAACTTGATGATCGTCAAGCTTAAATTCTTGCGCCTTTAAGTTACATAAGTGTCTGTGTCACATTCAAAAATTATAATTTATTAACATCAATTATTATAATTTAGATAAATTCATTACTTTAACTTAGTATTCTTTTTACAACAAAAAAAAATCTATACATCTTATGCACCAAATTATACATATTTAGCTCAATCTTAGGCAAGATTTTTGGTTTCTTTACTAATTGTTCAGGATGAATATATTATAGAATCTAATGATTTTTCCTAAATTTCTTACCAAATTTTTGAAGCTTTAAATTCCAATATAGATATAACTAATTTTGTTCAGGTATGTGGAAGTTTTGTGCAATTCTATAATTGCGTATTCCATCACGAATGGAAGGATTTCAAATATAAATGTATCACCAAGGTTAAAGTGCGGGCTATATGCAAAAAATTCATCGTGTAAGTGGTTGATTTTTGGTAAAAGGATACAAGATTCACCTACGTTCCAAGTGCAAACACTAAATCGAAACCATTCATGTGGCAAGGTATTAAGTCATAAGTTGTTGTCCTATATGCAAATAGGACGATTGTACATAGATTATTTTCTGAATGACATTTACAAGAAGTTGAAAAGCCTTAAAACCAAGATAGGGAGTGATTTATCAGTCAATGTTTCGATAGAGAAAGTTCAGCGAGCTATTAAATTTGCAAGAACTTTGATTCATGGTGAGTACAAAGATCAATATAAGATCATGTGGAGGTATATGAAGGAGTTAAGGAGGAGCAATCCTGGTTCTAACGTTGCGTTGAAATCTGTCGAGGAAGAAGAGACGGCTTTTGAGGAGTTTAGAAGGTTTTATGTTTGTCTTGCCACTTGAAAACGAGGATTCTTGGAAGGTTGTAGACAAGTGATAGGTTTGGACGGGTGTCATTTGAAGGGACCCCACCCGGGTATACTATTGACTGTTGTAGGTATAGATCCAAATAATTGTATTTATCCAATTGCTTATTGTGTGGTAGAGAGTGAGAACAAGAGTAGTTGGACATTCTTCTTGAGGTTATTGATTGCGGATTTGGGGATTGCATTGCATCAAGAAAATTGGACTCTTATATCCGATAAACAAAAGGTAAGTTATATTGGTTATTGATTGTATTGATCACTTATAGTACAACGTATTTACTTCTTTATTCATTTTTTTATTGGAGGAGTTAATACCAGCCATCGGTGAATTGCTTCCTGATATTGAGAATTGAACTTCAAGAAAGTACATCTAGGTCCAACTTTAAAGGAAAAAATATTGTGGGCTGCTAAAGCACCTAGAGTAGAATTATTTAGACAAAACATGGAGCAATTAAAGGCTATTTATGAGGCGATGTTCCATTGGTTAGAGAAGAAAAACCCTAAGCTCTGGGCTATATCTCACTTCCAAACAACAACCAAATGCAATATGCTATTAAATAATATCTCAAAGAGTTTTAACTCGGTGTTACTGGATGCAAGAGAGAATCCAGTGATTGTTATGCTTGAGATGATAAGAAGCTACTTGATGAATAGAATGGAGAAGAAAAGAAAGTGGATTGGAAGTTGGAAGGGGGACATTTTCCCGAAGATTTGCAAGTTGATTAATCGAAACAAAGACTTCACATCGTTGTGGAATGCATTGTTTGCAAGTGATAAGATATTTCAAATTTCTGGGGGTAAAGACTTACAATATACAGTTGACTTCAAAAGGAAGTTTTGTAGTTGTCGACGATGGGAATTATCCGGTATACCATGTGCACACGCAATTGTTGCAATCACATATTTGGGAGAGGAAATCGAGGTATATGTTGATCAATGATATACTAAAGCCACATACTTACGGGCATATGATCCTGTCATTAAGCCTACCAATGGTCCATCAATGTGGCCATCTTCTGAGCATATACTTCTTAATGCACCAAAGTCAATGAAACTCCCTGGAAGACCAAAAACTCAACGTCGAAGAGAGCTAGGTGAAGGAAGAGTTGGTTCAACTAGTCAAGTTCCCGAAGGATTTCAAAAGTCGAGAAACCCCATTATTATAGTGAAGTGTTAAAGGTGGAAGTAAGTCGGGCACAATAAAAGGGCTTCCAAGGTGGTTGTTGAGCAACCAATGCATAACACTAAAAATCAGTTATCCTCGGTCCATGAACCAGTTAATGATAATGTGATTGAGCCTTCGATCAATCAGCCCATTAATGATAATGTGTATGATGGTACAAATCTAAACTAAGTCAATTATATTCCCACATAAGAATCTTATTTTGGAGGTATCCTGAGTGGGTTGCTTGGTGGTTGGAACGATGATAACTTTGAAGCACTACTTGATAGTCATATGACTAACTTTAAGAGCTCAATGAGTGTTTCATCTCAACTACCATCTACTTAAAGTGGAGTAGTTGAATCAGGCAAAGAATCGGAAAACGAGTTGAACAAAGTAATTATCAATAAAGGTGTAAAAGTAAAATGTGGTGTGTCTCGCAAGTTAGAACACGACAATCGAAAAGGTCCCGCGAATCATTCTAAAGTATAAGCTACGCAACTGACATTGAATTATATTATCATGAATCAATTTGAATACTAACATTTAATTGTCTTTTGTAGCAGCAAAGTGAAGAGGCTGATACGTCAACTCCTAGTGCAAGAACTCAGTTCACACCCCTAGGTACCAATGTGAGTAGAAAATGTCCACCGATTGTTCTAAGAAAGAGAAAATTCAGGCCGTGTGCAAGTGCCAAAGGAAAGGAGCTAGCTTAATATGGCTTGATGTGTGTTTTGTTATTTAGATCTTTTAAAATATTTTTGGGTGTATTTGGTGATTATCTAGCTTTTTTTCTTATTTGAATCATTTGGATGTGTTTTATGATTTTGTTGTTACTATATATTTAATTATGGATGTCTTTTGCAAATTTAAAATTTTATGTGGGTATTTGAACGATATTTTAGCTATCATTGATGATGTTTAATTCATTCTTAGGTTATAAATGCCTGCTGCAGGGGTCTTAGTCAAATTGTTTACATAATACAGTTGTAAAGTGAGGTCATAGATTAATACAGTTGTCACGACAAAGGGTATGTCATCATATAGGGGTATATATGTAATCTGGTCATTCTAGCAGGTGTTATTTTGCATATTATATCATGATTCATGGGTCATAGATCAATTTCTATTGTCATATAGGTGTAAAATTGCAAACTAATCAAATTATGCAGATATAGGGTACTTTATGCATTTTTCTTTAAATATTAGGGGTAAGATGAAATTTTAAGTATATTAAAGGATAATATAATCTTATGCATTTTTTGATGTATTTTTACCCGTTATTTCAAACTTTAGGGACAAATTGGCCAATTTTAGAAGAGATAAGGGAATCGTGTGTATCTTTGTTCAATATTTGGAGGTCAAAATGCAATTTCAATAAATATAATGGGTAATATCAACTTTTTCATTTATTAGGGGTATTTTGCATTTTATATTAAACTTTAAGGGTCGTTGACCAATTTCAGCAAAATTAGTATTTTTTTGCATTGTGTATAAATTTTATGGGTGAAATGTAATTTTAATAGTTTTAAATAGTTATATCAAGTGCTGCATTATATTAGGTGTCATTGTGCAATTTTAGGAGAATTTAAGGGGGCTAAATGCATTATACAATGTTAAAATTTTGGGTCAATTTTTTGGCAGATCTTTCGTTCATATTCGCGTATACATGAGAATTTTAGTAATTAAGTCAATATCAGCAATTTTAGTACCTTATCTCTTCAAAACATGTAGTAAATATTTTATGATGCTGTATAATCTAAAGTATGATATAAAATTCAAATGGCATCTGTAACACGGTTATAAATGCTTTCATCAGTCTTTTTAGATTTAGATTCTCTTTCCTGCTGTTTTTACCAAATCGAACTTGTTAACCTTCTTTTCTAATATGGAATTTCAGTTTTTAAATAACTGTAGTATGAAGCAAAGTATGTTGCGACACATTTCAAATTATGTAGCACATTTCTAGAAAGTGTGTTGTATAAACAAAATGGCATATGTAAAACTATCATGAAACATGTTGCTGCACAATCCCAATGAACAAGTTAAGATAGATTGCTAAAAGAACTTAGTAAAGAAGGAACAAAAAAAGGATTATTGCCCAAGAAACACCTCCAGTTAGAATTAATTCCCTCTCACCCCAACCATCAATATTTTTCCCATAAAAGGCCACATATATTTTGCTTTTTCCTTTTCTTTCCCATAAAAAGAGTCATTTGAGTTATGGGAAGCTTCCCATAACTTAAACTTTGAGTAATGAAAAGCTTCTCATTACTCAAACTTTGAGTAATGGAAAGCTTTCCATTACTCGTTGTTCTTTAAAAAAAACCGGTGTCTTTTATGGTTAAGGGTGTAAGGTGGCATGTGTCTATTGAGCATTAACCCAAAAAAAAATTCCCACAAATAAATCAAAATATAAACAACAGAAAATATCATTAAATATGAATGTAAGGATATTATGAGTAATTTCAGTAACTAAAAAACAGAGATAAATAAGTTAAAGAAAAAAACTAAGGTTGTTGAAAAATGTTACAATAATTATAGAGTAAAATTCAGTAAATTGTATATGTCAATCCTTAAACTCCTTAAAAGAAGACCTCATAATCTCTTTCGAGTAGATTGATTCGGGCTTTAAGTGGTCATGCTGGTCTCTTACTCTTAACTAAGGACAGATCGTTTAAGGGAACCAAACTCTCTACATGATGCCCAAAGTAATATACATTTTCTTTCATGTCTTTAATTTGATGGACTTTTGCGTATTAACATTGTAAACCATGCATCTTTTTTCCCACAAGACACCAATAAATCCATGCTTTTAAACCATGCAATTGGCCGATAATTTTTATAATCCTCCTCCATATAAATATCACGTAACTTTGGCATAGCAAGAAGACCATAAGTAAATATAAAAGTCTCTCCATCCTCATCCTCTTTTGACAGCTACTACCAATCTATTAATTACAAAATTAGATTAATAATTGATTAATATTAGAGATTAGGTCTAGATATTAAAAAATAATTAAAACATTTTACAATAATTGGAGGCATTTAGTTCAACGAGAAAAGCTGAAACTAACAATTCTAAAACCAAATAGCTAACATTTTCCTTCCTCGCACATTGCAACCTAAGTTTTATTGTCTACCCATATCCAAAGTCAAACCAATCCTAGCAGGTTTACTGCAATTGGCTTAGATTAAAAATAATAAGAATTAAATTCCAAAGAAATATATTGTAAAATATATATTTTATAAATTTAGTATAATAATTCTCATATCCGAAAATATAAAACTTGGGTCTCATCCAATAATCGATTGTATGTATCTTACTCTTCTCGGAGACCATATTGAGCGGAGATGACACGAAAGTATAGTGATAGTTAGAGGGGGCTTTTATAAATTAAACAAATAAAAAAAGAATGCTTTCGTTTGTGCTTCTAAGGTGTGTGTAATGTTTATGCATAACTGTGGAATGAGGCGGCTGTTAGGGTTTCAGACAATAATGTGTGATACTTTATAGTTTAGGGCCGCTCTTGACATTTCTGGTGCCAAGGCAAATTTGAAAAAGTCCAGAAAAAAATCTAATGTGTATTATAGATAAAAAATTTATCACTTAAGTTAATTAAACAATTTTATTTAAAAAAAAGATGGACTAGTATTTTTGTTTTGAAATGGGCCAAAATTGGTCCTTTTTATATAAAAAAAATATTATACTATATATGAAAAAAAATTGACACCCTAAAAGTTGAGTAAAGATATATATCACCTCATTTTCTTCACCTCTATATCACCTCCAATGTGGAGGGTTTTAAAAACAAATTAAATTGTACCTAGGAGGTGAACAAGACCATGACCTCCTTGACCTCCCCTCACGTCTAGTAGTTAATAGTGACTAGAAGCGGTACGTGAAATATTTACAAATCTTTTTTGTAATTATTTTTTCAATCATTTTTATTTCTAATTAATTTTAAGATATGATTTATGTTATGTAATAATTAAAATTAAAAATGTTATTATATTTGATATCAATAAAATATATTATATTTGATTTCAATAAAATATATTATATATTTAAAAATATGTTTTAAACTTGAATGTTCGAACATAAATTCATATAATTGGTTAGATATGTCTAAATCCTAAATAAATTGTGGAGATCGTACTAAAATCATAGAACATTATTTTTAAATGTCCTTACATCATAGTTTATTGGGATAATTTTTTTCTTTTAATTACAACTGAGTTATAAGACCAAGAATATATTAAAAATTGGTTTATCATGATTGTTAAAATGTTTTTGGGAAAATATTATCTTTTGAATTAGAATTGAGTTACAAAATCAAGAATATATGGAATATTGATTTATCAATACTGTTAATAGCTTTTTTGGTGATGGCGAGGATAAACAAATGCTTATTGTTTTTCTTTTATCTTCTGACAAATCTGAAGGACGCGTATGAGTGTATTAAATTGAACATCATCTTACATTTCAACGAACTTATGATCTAAAAATTTAGAAGAATTTTTTGGAAATGATTGGTCTCAGATTTTAAGTGTTTTCCTCAATCTTCAAGAAGGTGAAAGTATTCAGATTACCCAACTAATTTTTGCCGTTAGAAAAATCTTTTATGGCTTTTCTTTTTCTTATTAATAGCACTATGTAACCATTTAATTTGATCTAATTTATCATACTTGAAAATAATTTAAAAAAAAGTATTATGTAGATGACATATTAATATTTTATAAAAATTAAGTGGAAATAAATTTTGGTCCACGGCTAATTAATATTTCTTAGAATTAGATTTATAGAAAGACTTAACAAACACTTGCTTCACGAGGTTAATGAAACTATGATTATTGTTCATTTTTAATTTGTTAAATGTTCACATAATTAATTTTTGTATCATGGAACTTAAAACAAATAGAACATAATTTCTTCGAAAACTCAAACTTTTGGTTTAACTTCTAATTGGATCAACCAATTTTTATGCAACTATACGGGTATATATTACTAATGTTAATTACACCGTTAGTCCCTACGATCTCAAAATTTGTCGTACAAAAACTACATGAAAGGTCACTATGGTCGAGATTTATAAGAACCTCAGGGACAAAATGTTAAATATGTCGAAGGTGTAAGAGAATAGAAGAAAGTAACTACGTAACCTTATATGCTCCAATTATATGTATCTTTAGAAGATCTTCATCACTTAATGATTTCCTGCAATATTACAACACAAAAAATCATTAAATTTTTTATACAATTTTTGCATGATACAGGGACATATAGTGCAATTTTGCACAATATAGGGAGTTGTACAATTAATAGAAATAAATTATCTACATAACATTTTCTGCATAACATAGGGACCCATAGTGCAATTTTCGCATAATACAGGAAACTATAATACATATTTTGCATAAATTTTGAGAGAGTTTTATAGTGGCGCTAACATGTTTAATTGCATTTAAGTTCCTTAATTTTCAATCTTTATACGTAAACACACAGTTATCTCAAAATCCAATACATCTTGAAGAGTGGGGTGGCCTAAAAGAGTTGCGGATACACCATGGAATACACAAAAAATTATCGATAAAACTAGATAATCTTTTGAGACTTTTTTCACCTCCTTTACAAGCCACATAAGATGGTGCTACATAACAAAAATATGCAGGACCTTGAAGTCCTAATTGATTATATATAGCTACAAAAATATGTGGTATTAGTCCCTCTACTATGTGTACACTATATTATAAGTCCCTACGTTAATATCTTTTAGTTATTTGTGCTATCAACCCTTAAATTATGGTCAATTTGCACGGTATGTCTCATATTTTATAAAAAATGCACTATAAGTCCTTATGTTATGCAAAAACTATATTATAAGTTCGTTAAAATGTAATTGCACTATAAGTCCTTATATTTTGTAATAATTGTACTACACGTCCATGTGTTAAGTTTTTAGTTAATTGTGCTATAAGAACATATATTATATTCCTATATTATGTAAATTTTGCAATGTAAGTCCGTATGTTATGCAAAATTACACACGAACTCCTTATATCATGTGAATACTATACTATAAGTCCTTATTTATGGAAGGTTTACCATATAATTTATCATATGAGACTCATACAATTAAAATAAATCAAATCCATAAAACAATAACATGTAAAAATTAGGGGGCTAAGTTATGATATTGAACATTTGAGAGGTGGGGGGCTAAGGGGTGGATGGGCAACTTCCCTAATTTGTTTGAGTTAACAGGTCCTATTATATGCATGAATTGCACTTAGTTCCCTATATTACATGTTTTGTGTTAGTTTCATTATAAGTCACTATATTATGAAATATGTATATATATTTTTTATTACGGCCACCTTGAGCTCTTAGTAGCTCTGCCCCTGCTTTGGGGGCAACTTCCCTGATATTTTTTTTGTTAACACCACTATAGGTCCCTATATTATAAGATTTTATTTAATTGCACTAAAAGTACCTATATTATTAAAATAACATATATTTTATCATAGAAACAACAAAATAGTTCAAGGCTAAATAGAGAATTCTAAAAAGATGGGGGACAAGTAATGATTACGAATATTGGGGGTATAAGCTATTTATAATTTTATTTGGGGTCAAAAATTAAATTTTTAAAAATCTTGGGAATACAAGGTATGTCTTAACTACTTCAAGAAACAAAACAAGAACCCTTTTGAATCAACAGTTAATACAACACGCCGCTCGAAAAAAAGCAGTTACGATTGTTACTTTTAACCTAACCAAGAAAAAACAGTTCAAAGAGTAAATTGCACTACGAAACCCTATATAATGCAAAAATTGCACTATAGGTCTCTACATCTAATAACTTACTTATTGGGATCATATATTGTTTATCTTGTATCTGTGCATTTATTTGGTTCCAAACAAGATATACATAAGCTGATAATCACCTACTATCTACAACTATAGATATGCCATTCTCAAACTTCTACAAAAATTGCTCTATAAGATCACTCTATGTATTACTATGAAACAGAACATTGCACATGTTAAAGCATTCAGCTAAAATTCTTCTTGTGAAAGTGAAATTGATAGAAAAGTGATGTATATCTTCAAAGGTGTTGCAACTGAAAATACAAGCAACATTATTAGATTTTTCCTACTCAAGCATTCTGGCTTTTGTTTCTATTATGTCCAAATAGGCCAACAAAGAAAAATAGCTACATCTTGGTATATATTTCACCCCATATCATAACAATATAAACAAATCCAGACATTGACTTTAACCATAGTTACCTAGCTGGTATTCATATTGGAAGGAGCTAGCTAATCCTCATTTTTTATCATCTAAAAGTGTAATAGAGTCGAAGATGCAATTATACTGGGTGTATGAGAAGCGAGTAACTTTATAAAATTATCTATGTTTTGTAACTTACAAAAATAAAAAGATTTATATGTTGACATTTGTGTTGTTAGTTAGTTGTCAGATATAGGTGAATGGAGGCAAAATATAATTTGTGTTTAATATGAATTTGAGGATAATAGGAGACAATATATATAAATTTTTATGCTAAGCCTGATCCAAAAGATAATTATACCAAAATATGGATGGATATCGTGTCTCTTAGGTTTAATTTCATTTTCGTGTATTCAGAAAGTTGTATATTTACTAAATAAGAAATTGATTGCAATATACATATATGATAATGGTTTTTAATGTTCTAGAAGATTTTATTAATTAGCAATACAAGTTTGAATTTGCACTATGTATATCCGAATGTTAATCGCGGAGATTGGGGTATTTGCACATTTATTTTGAATGATCAAAATTACATGTACATTTAAATTAAAAGTTATTGTGTATTCATTATTACATAAATCATGAACAAATAGATACATGAAATCAATTAATAAGAAAAACAAAATAGAATCAAAATAAAAAAATTCTTTAGGACCAAAATGTAAAATTCTTTTTTCCCATTACGTTGAAGAGTCATAAAGTTCATGCTCAATTCCCAATATCTAGAGAAACTATGAACCTTATTTTCAAGGATATTGTTTATGAACATACTCCTTATTCGTGTTTGACAATATAAACCTATCAGGTCTAAGGATCTTCAAATTTGGTAGAAGAGATCTTTGAAATTTGTCCTTGTGCTTGAGCTTTATATTTATTGACGTGACCTTAAGGTACACAAGTGCATGTATCAAAAATCAAAATTCATTCACTCAAATTATTACAAGTCAATAGATACATTACTTTACCTTGAATATTCTTTTTAGAAAGAAAAAATATATACATCTTACTCACTAAATTATACCTATTTAACTTATCTTACTCGAGATTTTTGGCTACTTCAATAATTGTCATGGGTGAATATTTTCTAGAATCTAAATATTTTGTTTCTAAATTTCTTGCCAAATTTTTTACACCATAAATTTATATATAGAAATAATTAATTATCAATAGCTTCATTTACATATGATTAATGATGAAGGTAAATCATAAAAAATATAGTTTATATTTGTTATTCACTTATATATGATTAATGAAGGTAAGTGATAAAACTATAATATAGTATGTATTGGTTTATCATCTTATTTTAACGCCCATAATGCCTAGTAAACATAGATATTTTATGTGCAAAATTGATAAAATCCCGGATAGACATGGTAATAAGAATAATCTAAAAAATAGAAGCAAAAAACTCACCTTTATATCCAATAAAGGTATGAATCCATAATTAAAATATAATGATCATGATCTAATATGTGAACCGATAAATAATATATTTTGATTGCATATTAGACCGTATAATACAACACATTTTTCAAAAAAGAGGAGAAATGGAGATTCGATGGTGGAATAGAATATGAATAAGATAATTATGGAGATGCAAAGAGTTGTAAGGTTTATGAGGTGTGTAATGTTTATGTATAACTAAAGTGGAGGAGAGAGTAGGGTTCAAAAGATGATGTGCAACATTTTATAATTAGTGATTAGAAACAAAACCATTGAGTATTTACAAATTCTATTTTCTAAAAAATATTTAAAAATAATTTTGAATTAATTTTATTAAATAATAGAATTGAAAATGAAAACTATTATTGTATTTGGTTTTTGTAAAATATATCACATATCTTAAAATATGTCGAGAACTCGAATGTTCCAACATAAATTCATTTATTTGGTTAGAAATATGGTAGGGATGTGGCCCAACAAATATATTTATTAACAAAGAAAATATGCTACTTCATCTGAGAGAGATGTGGAGATTGTGGTGCTAGATGCTTTTATTGATTAGGAAGACGACTTTGGAGTTGCACTATACATATTGAGACGGTTAATTGCGCAAATTAGGGTGGTAGTACATTTATTTTGAATGATCAAAATTACATGTACATGTAAAATTTAGATTTATTGTGTATCAACGAATATATATAAATCTTGAACAAAGATATACATAACTTAATTAATAAGGCAAGAACAAATTATCAAAAGAACAATATTATTAAGATTAAAATGTTAAAAACCTTTTTTTAATTACACTGAAGAGTCATAAAGTTTATGCTTAATTCCTAATAACTAGAACAACTATAACTTTGCTTCCAAGCATATTCTAGACAACTTAAAAAAACCAATGTGTTTATCAAATGATCAAAATTCATACATGATCTTACTCTTGCATAGTCTAGGTCGTAACATCAATTTCAAGATGAGGTAATCATCCAAAAACTATATCTATTAAATAAGACCTTTAAAAACAAAACATACAAATTCTGGTGCATTTACATGAATGCTTACATTGTACAAAAATTCATTTGTACAAGCCTAAAGTCTTGAGATTACCTTTATTTTAGTTTGGCAATATAAACATATTAAGCCTAAGGATCATAATTTGGTGGAAAAGATCTTGGGAGTTTGTCCTTGTATTTGAGCTTGATGAACATGAAGCTGAAATTCTTACACCTTTAAGGTACATAATTGCATACATTTTATTTAGAAATTTTAATTTATTCACATTAATTATTACAAGCCAGATAGATACATTACTTCAACTTAATATTCTTTTTACAAAGGAAAAATCTATTCATTTTATTCACTAAATAATACCTATTTAACCCAATTTTAAGCATGATATTTGGCTCATTTACTAAATATTCTGGGTGAATATTTTTGGAAATCCAAAGTTTCTTTCTAAAATTTTTATCATATTTTTGACACTTTAAATTCCTATATTGATATAACTAATTTTTGCATGGAATTTGAAGAGAGATTCATTTACCTATGATTAATGATATTGACAAGTACAACGATTTTTTCTAAACACACCACATTTTAGATACATAATTGGCATGTTAGCACCCATTAAAAAGTAATTTAGTAGTTGCCTTTTTTTTATTTTTGTTTAGTTAAAAATATGATTAGACAAAAGGAGGCCATTAAATAACTGTGTTTCTCTGGTTCATTTCCAAATTCTCATTCACTCCAATCTCCAATATCTTATCAAAAATCTTTTGAAAATTAGTGCTCATTTTATAATACATCTACCTTATAAATTCCACCACAACACTACATATTCTCCAATTACCTATTATAAGGTAAAAAAATTATTTCATTTCAGTATGAACCCTAAAAATTAATTTTGATTTTTTTTCTTATAATTTGTACTGAAATGGAACCGGGTTATCTTAAATTTTCAATTTTTTCACATTTTTCCTACATATTTCACATTTTTATTGTCTTTAATTAAGACAAATACCCTGATATAGAATGTAATCCACTAAAAGGAAAAAAATAACTTGTTGAGTATTGACACTGTTCACCATCTACCACTGATTTTATGTAGTGCTTAGGAAAAACACAATAGTATCTATTTGGATGAAACACTAAGTATCAAAAAAACATAGGGGATTTCTATGAGTCTAGTAAAAAGATATTGAGTATCGAAAAGATCCATGAGTAGTTAGAGTATAATCTGAAAACTATTGAGTACTCTAAACAAACTTATAATAACACACAACAAAGTATTCAAAACAATTCCATTAACAGAAAAAACAAATTACATTAGGAATTAAATAAATTAAAAATACATTTAAAAAATACATTCAAATCTAATATTAAAAAAATTGAAAAATAAATATGTTGCACAAAAAATTCTCCTAGTTAAACGAAATAAAAGTTAGTGAAGAAATTATCATGGAGATACTTCAGATATTATCCAAAAAAGAATTGGGGTTATTGAATTGTGTCTTTAAGTGTTAGTTAGCTATAATATCAAACCTAATTTTCTGCTTCAAATATCACCAATTCAACCTAGCTTAAGCATCTTGAATAAGCTACTTAGTAATCTTCGTCCCTGACTCAATTTTATGTATACCTTGTGTTGAAAATCTCTACTTTGGCACCTTAGGCAAGGCGGTGGATACATCACTATTGATATTCTTTTGGAGCTCTTCTCGCCGGAATCTTCGCCGAGGATGGTTCAAGATTTTCACGTCTTCATCGAAGCTAGCTCAAACAAAAATGGACGAACATAGCAGAGCAAAATTTTCCACAAAACTCGCACAGAGCTCAAGATCTTCGCCATCTTCCCTGAAAGAGCACTCTCTCGCTGAAAAAAACTCTATCTTTCATGCCAGCAAAATAAAATGAAAGATAAGATGTTGAGACGATAAAACATGTATGTGATTTTCGTATAATTAATTGAGTAGGTAAGTGATTACTAAACATAAATTATATTTGTTTATCCAGATAATGTAGATATTACATAATAGTAATTTATCGATCCAAAAGAAAAAACATAAAGGTAATTCAAATAAAAATAATAATTGATAACTAGAGAGCTTATTAATATATAATACTAAACAATTATTACTTATACTAATAAAATATATATATACCTATACATGTTGAATTTTGGGTGCAATCGCCTAGGTTGGCCCTACCCAGGTCTGGCTCTGATTTTTCTATATGTCTCAATTATAAATATTGATGTCTGTACTAGTATTAATGTTTTATGTTTGACAAAAAAAAAAGATTTATGAGGTTTTGTAGGTGTTATAGATCGTCTATATATTTTTGAAAGGTCTTTTTGCATTTGGGTTGCTACCTGATCAGGGCTCTATATCTTGTTTCATGAAAATTATGGTTACTCACCAAAGGGTGAAATCCCGATGGCACTTTGATGAATATAGTCTGAGACTAAATTATATTCGAGTAGATTTTAAAATTATTAAACCACATACCTTTACTATTTGGGAACATGTGGTATGTATGTGAGCTTAATAATACCATAGTCTCCTAATGGACTATTGACGTATAAAAGGGTGCCAACAAGGTGGTGACCCTAGGACTCTCTAAAGAATTTTGATCAGGGTGTTGTTGAGCCTTTCACAAATACGAGAATAGGTCGTCATTGGCTGAGTGGTGCACTAGTTGCGTGGACTCTTTGATCGGGCTCGTATCCTCACCGAGCGGAAGCATTTTGGGTATCTTAGCTTTTAACCTATAAAATAGATATTACTGCATTACTTTCACAATTCCGCCCAAAATTAAGACTCCGCGTTCTATACGTTGGCATGTCTTTACAATAAGGATACCAAGAAACATATAAAAGGTGATTTTTCCAAGTTTGTTGGTTTTTGTAAAAGACATGGAAGCATAATAATTTAGAAATTTGTGAATTTTACTTTGAATCATGAGTATGTAAAGATAAGAATTTAAGTATATTAATTTGAAAAAATCCATATGTCAACATTTTTGTTTTTGGTTTTAAAATTGCAAACATACATATATATTTTTGCTATGTTATCGGATTAATGCGAATAGAGGATAAATCTAATTTGCATTTAGTTTGAATTTAAGGATTTTTGGAGATATTATAGTTAACTTGTTATGCTAAGCTCGATCGAAAAAAAATTAAGTAAAAATAAGGCTAAATATCGTGTTTCATAGATATAATTTCACTTGTGTGTGTTAAAAAATAATAGACTAACTAAATAAGAAATGGTTTGCCTATACAGATATGGGAATTATTTTGAAAGTGCTAGTTGCTTTATTGTTAGGAAGACAAGTTTGGAGTTTCACTATACATATATGGAAATATTAATTGCGGAAATGAGGGTACTAGTACATTTAATTTGAATGATCAAAATTAACATTATATTTAAAATTAAATGTTATTTGTATTAGCATAAGTCACGAAAAAGATATACATGAATTTAATTAATAAGAGTAACAAACGATTATCAAAAGAAAAATCTTATTTACATCAAAATGTAAATGTTTTTTTCCATTAAAGTTTAGACTCATATTGTTCATGCTTAGTTCCTAATAACTAGATCAACTATGACTTTACTTGCATACTTTACTTTTTGACCTTAATTCCAAACATATTCTCAACGAATTTTTAGATATGGCTATTAAAATGATTTAAATTCAATTGTGATCTTACTCTTGCATAGTCTAAGTCCATAAAAACAGTTTCAAGATGAGTTAAATTATCCAAAAACTACACCTATTTAATAAGAACTTTGAAAGTACATACTTATTACTTGGAACGATTAATACACTTGTGGAGAGTTGATCATGTGTTGTCGGGTTGTGTATATATTGCATCATTATTTTATAATACCTCTAGGACAATGAGGGGTATAACCCCAAATGTTTTTAACTTTATTAAAAATATGTCATAAAATATGAAATATTTGTATATGTATATTTTTAATATAATTTCAAATATATACCAAGGATTTTTTTGTTAGTCCTTCCTTTATAATTTTTAGAATATGAGGGCATTATTAAAATATATTTAGTTAAGGTTTTTTAAATTTTGAATTTCCTTATTTTGGTGAATAAGAAATATATACTTCAATCATGTTTGCATATTACAATTCAACTATTTTTCTTCAATTATATACTAGGTGAGCTTATAGTAAATATAGTAAACTTTTAGTAATTGTTTTCTTTTGGGTTCAACTGGGCTTAAGCCATCCCTCAATTGTCTTGAGTAACTGCTACTTGAATCTTTTTATCATGGAAAAAAATATTTGATAACCATATAAACATTTTCACCTACTATAGATTTATGAAGCTTTTGTATTTAGTAAACCAATTGGGACCTAGACCCTCATTAACATCTATACAAAACATTATGTTATTTTTTGTTTCTTGTTTAGTTTTACGCATTGCATATAAATAATTATACTCTAGTCCTATACCTTAACAAAATTATTCTAGAAGATTGTAAGACCCTTCTTACATAAGACCTATTGATAAAAAATAAAATCCTTCAAAACTAACTAAATCTCTTAAAAGAACGCTCTAGGAATTTCAAATTTACCTCAAAGTATTTCTTTCCAATCCATATAAATTGAACTTTATTTGTACTAGCAACCCACTGCATTATGTAGACAACCCACTAGAACTGTACAGGAAACACAATACAATATGCAAAACTCCTATATGTTATGATTTGTCAACCCACCACATTGGTTGAAACAAACTATTGTTATTATACATACAATCTAGTATAATGTTTTTCAATCCAAAATTTAGTTCAGATTATCCATTGTTTTTTGTACAGTCAAGTCACTACATTATACTTATGTTTTTAATCTTTCCTGATTTTTTGTTGTTATTTTTTTGTTATGCACATTCAGGTTTAGGTAAGCATTAATTCTTAGTTATTCTGATATGTTGTTTTATTTGAATAATTTTTGGAAGCGGTTGATTTTTCGTGATGGAATAGTAATATTTATACTAGGTTGCTTGGAAAATGAGTTTTAGCTATGAATGTTTTAATGTTAATTAAGGTCTGTGTACTAATATAGAATGTTGTGAAAATGGTTTAGTTTTGGAATGTTATGGAATGCAAATGGTACATTAGTCATTTGGTTGAGTTGGAATTGCTTGGCAAAAAAACTTGGGTTGTGGACCTTTTAAGTAAATAACATTTTTCTAAGGTCTAATTTTAACAGGATTTAATTACTTAATGGTCCAAAAAGTATATTTTCTCAGTCTTTACAAGTCTAACTCTTTTTTTCATCTCTAAAAGGTATATTTATTAATGGTTTAACTTTGTTTTAAATGAGCTGTAAATTTTTTTTATTGGTTTATGAATTTTATAATTGTTTATGTATGTTTCTTAACAGGTTGTGTGTGTTTTTTAATGGTTTACGTGTGTGTCTTTAAAAAAAATTGGTGTAGAACTTATTACGCAACTACATTTTTGAATAACCCTTTTAGGTCAATCACTCATTGAACATTGCTATAACTTTAATAATTAGATTAATCAGTTTTCAAATGAACATGCTATGTAATATTACCAAAGATGTTCGGTGTCGCTCCGAAAAATACTTAGTATCGTTGCTCAGGAGGCTCATCTTTTATGTTTGAGATGCTCATTGTTCAATTGTCAGCTTTTTTCTTTGATTGAGTTGTCTTTATTTAAGTGTACTTAGGATTTTTTACAATCCAATGGTCATAATTTTCTTTTGGGAGAAAAATCCTATGCAAGACCATATTGGTCGAAGACAAATTTTAATTTTTAAATATAAAATATAACTATCTTAAATGTCTACACATTAAAGATAATAATTCTTCAATGCATATATAAGTAACATATGATAAATTAATTTAAGAAAATGATATAAATAAATACTATACAACTTTACAATATTATATTAATTTTATATAAATTTTTAAATACGTTGTGAGTATGAGACACAAAATATAAGGTGTCATGTTTTAATGTTAATGATAAGAGAGTCATTTTGGACTCTAAGTCATTGTCTCGATTCGAATCTGTACCACTAGATTTGATAACCAAGGTGTTGACCAGTGAGCTAATCCCAACTGGTTGATTATTCTTCTTTAAGTGAAACAATGATATTAAATGTGTAGAGTTACTTCCTAGTAGTCTATTACAAATAGGCTAAAACCTTTAAATGCAAGACAATAAAAAAAAATTATATATTCTATTTGTTCTCAAGGCATGACAAATTAAATTACATTAACAAAAATAACATTTTTATAAAGTAATTATTACCTACAAGTAGTGAGGTAACCAATATTGTTCAAAGCAAACAAAGTCTACAAGGAAAACCATATGGAAAAAAATACGTAACAATTTTAAAGGATTCTACTAATTACATCCCATTTCCCAACTTTCTTAGGATTTAAAGCCAAACCCCATAATAGTTATTTTAAAACTCTAACTACTAATTGGAGACTATGAAGTTTTACTATAATACCCTTCAATTACTTTATACCACATTTGTTTATCTCTCCTTCTTTTCAATTTTTTTTATTTATCTTTTTTCTGAGTTTTTATTATGTTAACTTACCAGGTATATTTTTCGGTACATTAACAAGGGTATGTGCCTACATTTTTTATCTGGCCTAAGATTTTTATAACATTTTTTTAAGGTGGATAAAATAAATTTTTTGTATATGTCCAATGTCCCAGTTTTGTCCAAGTGCATGTCTAATGAAATCAAACCAAGTTCGTGTCTAATAATTTACCGTAAAGGCTGTACCTAATATCTGTTTAGTCAAGTTGTTAATTTTTTTATTTTCACCTGCACAAATTAACAAAATGGATTAGGTTTAATCAAAAAAATTATAAAGCCCCATAATGTCCCGACCCAATGGGCTAGCCCTAGAGGGATATACCTAAAAGTTGGACACTAAGGGATGGACCGTAAGGGATATATCTAAGGGAATATACATAAAGGAAAATACATAGGGAAAATAAAAAAAAACAACATGCTATACATAATGTATCAAATATGTCTAATGTTATACAGTAGGGGCTGTACTTATGTGTAGTGTTTGAATTATTTATTATATATTAATTTTTTATGCAGATTCCTCAAAATTAGTATGTAATTAGTGTTTCATTAATGTTTAATTTTTACCCGTAAAAGTAACAAACTAGATTAGAGTTTGATTTTATAAAACTAAAACAAAAAGTCCTACTGATCTCTAATATCTAATGTCTTGCCTAAAGGGTTGGCCACAACAGACAGGACACTAGTGGCTAGATCCATTATTTCAGTTTAACAAGTTTTTGTTGTCAAAAGAAATAGATGTATAAAAAACAATGTAAATCCCTAATAGGATAGATCCAATTATCTAAGTTTAACATTTTAAAACAGTTTACCAATTAAAATATGATTTTTAAAAAATTTAAAAACACAGTTTATAAAAAAAGAATGGCCCAGATGGAACATTTACCAAGCCCATTAGGTCTGGATCCAAGATGTTATGGACCAAAAAAATTTGAATTCAATCATGTTAACAAAATTAAATATTTACCAAGCACAATGTGGGTTGGACCAAGGGTGGCTGGACCCAAGTAGGACTAAACATGACCTTCGAACAACAGAGATTCTAGCGATTAATCATTTACTACTACATTTAGTCGGTAGATCCCAATTTTGTTTTTCGTGACAAGATTTTTCTTCTTTCGCGACTATTGAAGTAGTCGCGAGAGCTCTTACGCGGTGTAGTGATAGAATCTCATGTGAGTAAAAAAGAATCTGAGTTCTATTTGACTCTTAGATGTATAAGGAAAATCCTTACAAATATATATATTTATATATATTAAAATCATTACCAATGATATACAAATTTAATTTATATTAGGAACAAAAAATAATCGAAAGAACAATTCCTGTTAAGATTAAAATATAAGAATCGTTTTTAATTAAATTGAAGAGACATAAAATTCATGCTTAATTCCTAATAACAAGAATAACTATACCTTTACTTCCAAGCATATTCTCTTTAATTTTTTCAATTTTTTTAATGTATCTATCAAAATTGATACATGATCTTACTCTTGCATAGACTATGTCCATAACAACGGGTTCAAGACAAGGTAAATCATCAGAAAAACTGCACCTATAAAATACGATCTTTTAAAGTAAACCATACAAGTTCAGGTGCATTTACATGGATGCTTTCATTGTACAAATTTTCATTTGTACAAGCTTAAAGTCTTGAGATTACTACCCCTTATTATTGTTTGACAATATAAACCTATTAAGCCTAAGGATCTTCAAATTTGGTGGAAAAAATCTTAGGATTTTGTCCTTATGCTTGAACTTGATGAACATCAAGCTTAAATTCTTGCACCTTTAAGATACATAAGTGTCTGTGTCACATTCAAAAATTATAATTAATTAACATCGATTATTATAATTTAGATAAATTCATTATTTTAACTTAGTATTCTTTTTACAACAAAAAAAAATATATACATCTTATGCACCAAATTATACATATTTAACTCAATCGTAGGCAAGATTTTTGGTTTCTTTACTAATTGTTCAGGGTGAATATATTATAGAATCTAATGATTTTTCCTAAATTTCTTACCAAATTTTTGAAGCTTTAAATTCCAATATAGATATAACTAATTTTGTTCAGGCATGTGGAAGTGTTGTGCAAGGCTATAATTGCGCATTCCATCACGAATGGGAAGGATTTCAAATATAAATGTATTACCAAGGTTAAAGTGGGGCTATATGCAAAAATTCATCGTGTAAGTGGTTGATTTTTGGTAAAACGATACAAGATTCACCTACGTTCCAAGTGCGAACACTAAATCCAAACCATTCATGTGGCAAGGTATTAAGTCATAAGTTGTTGTCCTATATGCAAATAGGACGATTATACATAGATGATATTCGGAATGACATTTACAAGAATCCGAAAAGCCTTAAAACCAAGATAAGGAGTGATTTATCAGTCAATGGTTCGATAGAAAAAGTTCAGCGAGCTATTAAATTTTCAAGAACTTTGATTCATGGTGAGTACAAAGATCAATATAAGATAATGTGGAGGTATGTGAAGGAGTTAAGGAGGAGCAATCCCGGTTCTACCGTTGCGCTGAAATCTGTCGAGGAAGAAGAGACGGGTTTTGAGGAGTTTAGAAGGTTGTATGTTTGTCTTGCCGCTTGAAAACGGGGATTATTGAAAGGTTGTAGACAAGTGATAGGTTTGGACGGGTGTCATTTGAAGGGACCCCACCCGGGTATACTATTGACTGTTGTAGGTATAGATCCAAATAATTGTATTTATCCAATTGCTTATTGTGTGGTAGAGAGTGAGAAAAAGAGTAGTTGGACATTCTTCTTGAGGTTATTGATTGCGGATTTGGGGATTGCATTGCATCAAGAAAATTGGACTCTTATATCCGATAAACAAAAGGTAAGTTATATTGGTTATTGATGGTATTGATCACTTATAGTACAACGTATTTACTTATTTATTCATTTTTTTTTTGGAGGAGTTAATACCATCCATCAGTGAATTGCTTCCTATTATTGAGGATTGACTTTGTCCGTCATTTGTACAACAACTTCAAGAAAGTACATCTAGGTGCAACTTTAAAGGAAAAAATATTGTGGGCTGCTAAAGCACCTAGAGTAGAATTATTTAGGCAAAACATTGAGCAATTAAAGGATATTGATGAGTCGGTGTTCCATTAGTTAGAGAAGTAAAACCCTAAGTTCTGGGCTAGATCTCACTTCCAAACAACAACCAAATTCAAAATGCTTTTTTAAATAATATCTCCGAGAGTTTTAACACGGCGTTACTGGATGCAAGAGAGAATCCAGTGATTGTTATGCTTGAGATGATAAGAAGCTACTTGATGAATAGAATGGATAAGAAAAGAAAGTGGATTGGAAGTTGGAAGGGGGACATTTTCCCGAAGATTTGCAAGTTGATTAATCGAAACAAAGACTTCACATCGTTGTGGAATGCATCGTTTGCAAGCGATAAGATATTTCAAATTTCAAGGGGGTAAAGACTTACAATATACAGTTGACTTCGAAAGGAAGTTTTGTAGTCTTCGTCGATGGGAATTGTCCGGTATACCATGTGCACACGCAATTATTGCAATCACATATTTGGGAGAGGAAATCAAGGTATATGTTGATCAATGCTATACTAAAGCCGCATACTTACGAGCATATGATCCTGTCACTAAGCCCACCAATGGTCCATCAATGTGGCCATCTTCTGAGCATATACCGCTTAATGCACCAAAGTCAATGAAACTCCCTGGAAGACTAAAAACTCAACGTTTAAGAAAGCCAGGTGAAGGAAGAGTTGGTTCAACTAGTCAAGTTCCCGAAGGATTTCAAAAGATGATAAACCCCATTATTATAGAGAGGTTTTCAAGGTGGAAGTAAGTCGGGCATAATAAAAGGGCTTCCAAGGTGGTTGTTGAGCAACCAATGCATAACACTGAAGATCAGTTACCCTCGGTCCATGAACCAGTTCATGATAATGTGATTGAGCCTTCGATCAATCAGCCCGTTAATGATAATGTGTATGCTGGTACAAATCTAAACAAAGTCAATTATATTCCCACACAAGAATCTTCTTGTGGAGGTATCCTGAGTGGGTTGCTTGGTAAATGGAACGAGGATAACTTTGAAGCACTAGTTGATAGTCATATGACTAACTTTGAGAGCCAATGAGTGTTTCATCTCAACTACCATCTACTTAAAGTGGAGTAGTTGAATCTGGCAAAGAATCGGAAAACGAGTTGAACAAAGTAATTATCAATAAATGTTTAAAAGTAAAACGTGGTGTGTGTCACAAGTTAGAACACGACAATCGAAAAGGTCCCGCGAATCATTCTAAGGTATAAGCTACACAACTGACATTGAATTATATTTTCATGAATCACTTTGAATACTAATATTTAATTGTATATTGTAGCAGCAAATTGAAGAGGCTGATACGTCAACTCCTAGTGCAAGAACTCAGTTCACACCCCCAGGTACCAATGTGAGTAGAAAAGGTCCACCGATTGTTCTAAGAAAGAGAAAATTCAGACCGTGTGCAAGTGCTAAAGGAAAGGAGCTAGCTTAATATGGCTTGATGTGTGTTTTATTATTTAGATATTTTAAAATATTTTTGGGTGTATTTGGTGATTATCTAGCTTTTTTTCTTATTTGAATCATTTGGATGTGTTTTATGATTTTGTTGCTACTATATATTTAATTATGGATGTCTTTTGCAAATTTAAAGTTTTATATGGGTATTTGAACGATATTTTAGCTATCATTGATGATGTTTAATTCATTCTTAGGTTATAAAATGCCTGTTGTAGGGGTCTTAGTCAAATTGTTTACATAATACAGTTGTAAAGTGAGGTCATAGATTAATACAGTTGTCACGACAAAGGGTATTTCATCATATAGAGGTATATATGTAATCTGGTCATTTTAGCATGTGTTATTTTGCATATTACATCATGATTCATGGGTCATAGATCAATTTCTATTGTCATATAGGTGTAAAATTGCAAACTAAACAAATTATGCAGATAGGGTACTTTATGCATTTTTCTTTAAATATTGGGGGTAAAATGAAATTTCAAGAGTATTAAAGGATAATATAATCTTATGCATTTTTTGATGTATTTTTACCCGTTATTTCAAACTTTGGGGACCATTGGCCAAATTTAGAAGAGATAGGGGAATCGTGTGTATCTTTGTTCAAAATTTGGGGGTCAAAATGCAATTTCAATGGTAATATCAACTTTTTCATTTATTAGGGGTATTTTTCATTTTATATTAAACTTTAAGGGTCGTTGACCAATTTCAGCAAAATTAGTATTTTTTTTGCATTTTAGGGGTGAAATGTATTTTGAATAGTTTTAAATAGTTATATCAAGTGCTGCATTATATTGGGTGTCAATATCAACAATTTTAGTACCTTATCTCTTCAAAACATGTAGCAAATATTTTATGTTGCTGTATAATCCAAAGTATGATATAAAATTCAAATGGCATCTGTAACACGGTCATAAATGCTTTCATCAGTCTTTTTAGATTTAGATTCTCTTTCCTGCTGTTTTTACCAAATCGAACTTGTTAACCTTCTTTTCTAATATGGAATTTCAGATTTTAAATAACTTTAGTATGAAGCAAAGTATGTTGCGACACATTTCAAATTATGTAGCACATTTCTAGAAAGTGTGTTGTATAAACAAAATGGCATATGTAAAACTATCATGAATCATGTTGCTGCACAATCACAATGAACAAGTTAACATAGATTGCAAAAAGAACTTAGTCAAGAAGGAACAAAAAAAGGATTATTGCCCAAGAAACACCTCAAGTTAGAATTAATTTCCTCTCACCCCAACCGTCAATATTTTTCCCATAAAAGGCCACATATATTTTGCTTTTTCTTTTTCTTTCCCATAAAAAGAGTCATTTGAGTTATAGGAAGCTTCTCATAACTCAAACTCTGAGTAATGAGAAGCTTCCCATTACTCAAACTTTGAGTAATGGAAAGCTTTCCATTACTCGTTGTTCTTTAAAAAAGACAGGTGTCTTTTATGGTTAAGGGTGAGCATCAACCCAAAAAAAAATACCCATTAATAAATCGAAATATAAACAACAGAAAATATCATTAAATATGAATGTAAGGATATTATGAGTAATTTCAGTAACTAAATAACAGAGATAAATAAGTTAAAGAAGAAAGCTAAGGTTGTTGAAAAATGTTACAATAATTATAGAGAAAAATTGAGTAAATTGTATATGTCAATCCTTGAACACCATAAAAGAAGATCTCATAATCTCTTTCGAGTAGATTGATTCGGGCTTTAAGTGGTCGTGCTGGTCTCTTACTCTTAATTAAGGACAGATCGTTTAAGGGAACCAAGTTGTCTACATGATGCCCAAAGTAATATACATTTTCTTTCATGTCTTTAATTTGATGAACTTTTGCGTATTAACATTGTAAACCATGCATCTTTTTTCCCAAAAGACGCCAATAAATCCATGCTTTTAAACCATGCAATTGGCCGATAATTTTTATAATCCTCCTCCATATAAATATCACGTAACTTTGGCATGGCAAGAATACCATAAGTAAATATACAAGTCTCTCCATCCTCCTCCTCCTCTTTTGACAGCTGCTACCAATCTATCAATTACAAAATTAGATTTAATAATTGATTAATATTAGAGATTAGGTCTAGATATTAAAAAATAATTAAAACATTTACAATAATTTGAGGCATTTAGTTCAACGACAAAAACGGAAACTAACAATTCTAAAACCAAATAGCTAACATTTTCCATCCTCGCATCATTCCAACCTAAGTTTTATTGTCTACCCATATCCAAAGTCACACCAATCCTAGCAGGTTTACTGCAATTGACTTAGATTAACAAATAATAAGAATTAAATTCCAAAGAAATATATTGGAAAATATATATTTTATAAATTTAGTATAATTATTCTCATATCCAAAAAATTAAAACTTGGGTCTCATCCAATAATCAATTTTGTGTATCTTACTCTTCTCGAAGACCATATTGAGCGAAGATGACATGAAAGTATAGTGATAGTGAGAGGAAGTTTTAATAAATTAAACAAATAAAAAAAAGAATGCTTCTGTTTGTGCTTCTAAAAATGAAGGCTTTGAGTTGCAGGTGAGCTAAACAAAATTCCATTTTTCAAAGTGATTTTTGAAATGAATATTTTGATAGGGTTCAGTTTAGTTATTGATTTTGGATAAATAAATAAAAGAGTATGGATAAAACGTAGTTAATACACAAAATGGCATTTAACGTGTAAGATGACAGAAGTCACCAACTGGTTGGAGGAAAAGAAAAGTTGGGTACCAAAAATTTCCTTTTTTTAATATGGGTACTAAGAAGTCCTTTTATATATTTTTTGGGACGGTGTCTTTTTCCCTAATTAATTTATATAGAAAATATACATAAAACCCTAGAAACCAAAAAAAGTACAAAAGTAATCAAAGTATTCAACCTATTGTGGGAAATACCTAAAACAAAATTGATTAATTAACATGTATCAACCCATTTATTGTTTTTAAATTGTTTCAACTTTTTAAAATAATAAAAGAATAAGAATAATTTAGGAAATAGAAAAACAAAAATTTACACCTCACTAACCGATATGAATCTATAATTGAAATGCAATAACCATAGGTGAGCAGATAAAGATAACACTTGGTTGGAGATCCTATTGCATATGACAAATCAATAGCAGAAGAAAGAGAAGAAACAGAACTCTGGGGTGAAATAAAATAAAAAAAAGTTAATTTAAAAAGAAGAAGATAATTGAGAAGATGTGAAGAGTGGTATGACTTTTAAGGTGTGTGTAATGCTTATGCATAACTGTGGAGAGTGGTATGACTTTTAAGGTGTGTGTAATGCTTATGCATAACTGTGGAATGAGGCGGCTGTTAGGGTTTCAGACAATAATGTGTGATATTTTATAGTATAGGGCCGCTCCTGACATTTCTGGGGCCAAGGCAAATTTTAAAAAGCCCCGAAAAAATCTTATGTGTATTATAGATAAAAAAATTATCACTTAAGTTAATTAAACAATTTTATTTAAAAAAAAGATGGACTAGTATTTCTGTTTTGAAATGGGCCAAAATTGGGCCTTTTTATATAAAAAAATATTATACTATATATGAAAAAAAATTGGGACCATAAAAGTAGAGTAAAGATATATATCACCTCTATATCACCTCCTATGTGTGGAGGGTTTTAAAAACAAATTAAATTGTACCTAGGAGGTGAACAAGGCCATGACCTCCTTGGCCTCCCCTCACGGCCGGTAGTTAATAGTGACTAGAAACGGCACGTGAAATATTTACAAATCTTTTTTGTAATTATTTTTTCAATCATTTTTATTTCTAATTAATTTTAAGATATGATTTATGTTATGTAATAATTAAAATTAAAAATTTTATTATATTTGATATCAATAAAATATATTATATTTGATTTCAATAAAATATATTATATATTTAAAAATATGTTTTAAACTTGAATGTTTGAACATAAATTCATATAATTGGTTAGAAATGTCTAAATCCTAAATAAATTGTGGAGATCGTACTAAAATCATAGAACATTATTTTTAAATGTCCTTACATCATAGTTTATTGGGTTAATTTTTTTCTTTCAATTACAACTGAGTCATAAGGCCAAGAATATATTAAAAATTGGTTTATCAAGATTGTTAAAAGGTTTTTGGGAAAATATTATCTTTTGAATTAGAATTGAGTTACAAAATCAAGAATATATGGAATATTGATTTATCAATATTGTTAATAGCTTTTTTGGTGATGGCGAGGATAAACGAATGTTTATTGTTTTTCTTTTATCGTCTGACAAATCTGAAGGACGCGTATGAATGTATTAAATTGAACATCATCTTACATTTCAACGAACTTATGATCTAAAAATTTAGGAAATGATTGGTCTCAGATTTTAAGTGTTTTTCTCAATCTTCAAGAAGGTGAAAGTATTCAGATTACCCAACTAATTTTTGCCGTTAGGAAAATCTTTTGTGGCTTTTCTTTTTTCTTATTAATAGAAGCAGACACATATTTCAATAGTCTCTGATCACAATATTAATATTTCGGCAGTTTCACTTAGTTTTTAGCACTATGTAACCATTTAATTTGATTCTAATTAATCATACTTGAAAATAATTAAAAAAAAAAGTATTATGGAGATGACATATTAATATTTTATAAAAATTAAGTGGAAATAAAATTTGGTCCATGACTAATTAATATTTCTTAGAATTAGATTAATAGAAAGACTTAACAAACACTTGTTTCACGAGGTTAATGAAACTATGATTATTGTTCATTTTTATTTTGTTAAATGTTCACATAATTAATTTTTGTATCATGGAACTTGAAACAAACCGAACATAATTTCTTCGAAAACTCAAACTTTTGGTTTAACTTCTAATTGGATCAACCCATTTTTATGCAACTACACGGGTATATATTACAAATGTTAATTACACCGTTAGTCCTTACGATCTCCAAATCTGTCGTACAAAAACTACTTGAAAGGTCACTATGGTCGATATTTATAAGAACCTCAGGGACAAAATGTTAAATATGTCGAAGGTGTAATAGAATAGAAGAAAGTAACTACGTAACCTTATATGCTCCAATTATATGTATCTTTAGAAGATTTTTATCACTTAATGATTTTCTTCAATATTACAACACAGAAAATCATTAAATTTTTAATACAATTTTTGCATGATACAGGGACTTATAGTGCAATTTTTTCACAATATAGGGACTTGTACAATTAATACAAATAAATTATCTACATAACTTTTTTTGCATAACATAGGGACCTATAGTGCAATTTTCGCATGATACAGGAAACTAAAATACATATTTTGCATAAATTTTGAGAGAGTTTTATAGTGGCGCTAACATGTTTAAATGCATTTAAGTTCCTTAATTTTCAATCTTTATACGTAAACACACAGTTACCTCAAAATCCAATACATCTTGAAGAGTGGGGTGGCCTAAAAGAGTTGCGGATACACCATGGGATTTAAGGACAGGTGGCACGACAGGGAGAATACACAAAAAATTATCCATAAAACTAGATAATCTTTTGAGTCTTTTTTCACCTTCTTTCCAAGCCACATAAGATGGTGTTACATAACAAAAATATGCAGGACCTTGAAGTTCTAATTGATTATATATAGCTACAAAAATATTTGGTATTAGTCCCTCTACTATGTGAACACTATAATATAAGTCCCTACGTTAATATCTTTTAGTTGTTTGTGCTATCAACCCCTAAATTATGGTAAATTTGCACTGTATATCTCATATTTTACAAAAAATGCACTATAAGTCCTTATGTTATGCAAAAACTATATTATAAGTTCGTTAAAACGTAATTGCACTGTAAGTCCTTATATTTTGCAATGATTGTACTACACGTCCATGTGTTAATTTTTTAGTTAATTGTGCTATAATGGCATATATATATTCCTATATTATGTAAATTTTGCAATGTAAGTCCGTATGTTATGCAAAATTATACACGAACTCCATATATCATGTGAATACTATACTATAAGTCCTTATTTATGGAAGGTTTACCATATAATTTATCATATGAGACTCATACAAATAAAATAAATCAAATCCATAAAACAATAATTTGTAAAAATTAGGGGGCTAAGTTATGATATTGAACATTTGAGAGGTGGGGGCTAAGGGGTGGATGGGCAACTTCCCTAATTTGTTTGAGTTAACAGGTCCTATTATATGCATGAATTTCACTTAGTTCCCAATATTACATGTTTTGTGTTAGTTGCATTATAAGTCCCTATATTATGTAATATGTATATATATATATATATATATTTTATTACGGCCACCTTGAGCTCTTAGTAGCTCTACCCCTGCTTTGGGGGCAACTTCCCTGATATTTTTTGTGTTAACACCACTATAGGTCCCTATATTATAAGATTTGATTTAATTGCACTAAAAGTACATATATTATAAAAATAACATATATTTTATCGTAGAAACAACAAAATAGTTCAAGGCTAAAAAGATAATTCTAAAAAGATGGGGGACAAGTAATGATTATGAATATTGGGGGTATAAGGTATTTATAATTTTTTTTGGGGTAAAAAATTAACTTGTTAAAGATCTAGGGATTACAAGGTATGTCTTAACTACTTCACGAAACAAAACAAGAACCCTTTTGAATCAACAGTTAATACAACACGACGCTCGAAAAAAAAGCAATTATGATTGTTACTTTTAACCTAACTAAGAAAAAACAGTTCAAAGAGTAAATTGCACTACAAAACCCTATATTATGCAAAAATTGCACTATAGGTCCCTCCTCTGATAACTTACTTATTGGGATCATATATTGTTTATCTTGTATATGTGCATTTATTTGGTTCCAAACAAGATATACATAAGCTGATAATCACCTACTATCTACAACTATAGATATGCCATTCTCAAACTTCTACGAAATTTATTCTATAAGATCACTCTATGTATTACTATGAAACAGAACATTGCACATGTTAAAGCATTCAGCTAAAATTCTTCTTGTGAAAGTGCAATTGATAGAAAAGTGATGTCTATCTTCAAAGGTGTTGCAACTAAAAATACAAGCAACATTATTAGATTTTTCCTACTCAAGCATTCTGGCTTTTGTTGATATTATGTCCAAATAGGCCAACCAAGAAAAAAAGCTACATCTTGGTATATATTTCACCCCATATCATAACAATATAAACAAATCCAGACATTGACTTTAACCATGGTTACTAGCTGGTTTTCATACTGGAAGGAGCTAGCTAATCCTCCTTTTTTATCATCTAAAAGTTTAATAGAGTTGAAGATGCAACTATACTGGGTGTATGAGGAGTGAGTAACTTTATTAAATTATTTATGTGTTGTAACTTAAAAAAATAAAAAGATTTATATGTTGACATTTGTGTTGTTAGTCAGTTGTCAGATATAGGTGAATGGAGGCAAAATATAATTTGTGTTTAATATGAATTTGAGGATAATAGGAGACAATATATATAAATTTTTATGCTATGCCTGATCCAAAAGATAATTATACAAAAATATGGATGGATATTGTGTCTCTTAGGTTTAATTTCATTTTCGTGTATTCAGAAATTTTATATTAACTAAATAAGAAATTGATTGCAATATACATATATGATAATGGTTTTTAATGTTCTAGATGATTTTATTAGTTAGCAATACAAGTTTGGATTTACACTATGTATATCCGAATGTTAATCGCGGAGATTGGGGTATTTGCACATTTATTTTGAATGATCAAAATTACATGTACATTTAAATTAAAAGTTATTGTGTCTTCATTATTACATAAATCATGAACAAATAGATACATGAAATCAATTAATAAGAAAAAAAAATAGAATCAAAATAAAAAAAAATCTTTAGGACCAAAATGTAAAATTCTTTTTTTTCCATTACGTTGAAGAGTCATAAAGTTCATGCTCAATTCCCAATAACTAGAGAAACTATGAACCTTATTTTCAAGGATATTCTTTATTAACCTACTCCTTATTCTGGTTTGGTAATATAAACCTATCAAGTCTAAGGATCTTAAAATTTGGTAGAAGAGATCTTTGAAATTTGTCCTTGTCTTGAGCTTTATCTTCATTGACGCGACCTTAAGTACACAAGTGCATGTATCAAAAATCAAAATTCATTCACTCAAATATTTACAAGTCAATAGATACATTACTTTACCTTGAATATTCTTTTTAAAAAGGAAAAATATATACATCTTACTCACTAAATTATACCTATTTAACTTATCTTACTCGAGATTTTTGGCTACTTTAATAATTGTCATAGGTGAATATTTTCTAGAATCTAAATATTTTGTTTCTAAATTTCTTACCAAATTTTTGACACCATAAATTTATATATAGAAACAATTATTTATCAATAGCTTCATTTGCATAATGATGAAGGTAAATCATAACAAAATATAGTTTATATTTGTTATTCACTTATATATGATTAATGAAGGTAAGTGATAAAACTATAGTATAGTATATATTGGTTTATCATCTTATCTTTAACGCCCATAATGCTTAGTAAACGTAGATATTTTATATGCAAAATTGATAAAGTCCTGGATGGACACGGTAATAAGAATAATTTTGAAAAATAGAAGCAAAAAACTCACCTTTATATCCAATAAAGGTATGAATCCATAATTAAAATATAATGATCATGATCTAATATGTTAACCGATAAATAACATATTTTGAATGGATATTAGACCGTATATCACAAAACATTATTCAAAAAAAAGAGGAGAAATGGAGATTCGATGGTGGAATAGAATATGAATAAGATAATTATGGAGATGCAAAGAGTAGTAAGGTTTATGAGGTGTGTAATGTTTATGTATAACTAAAGTGGAGGAGAGAGTAGGGTTCAAAAGATGATGTGCAACATATTATAATTAGTGATTAGAAACAAAACCATTGAGTATTTACAAATTCTATTTTCTAAAAAATATTTAAAAATAATTTTTAATTAATTTTATTAAATAATAGAATTGAAAATGAAAACTATTATTGTATTTGGTTTTTGTAAAATATATCACATATTTTAAAATATGTCGAGAACTCGAGTGTTCCAACATAAATTCATATATTTGGTTAGAAATATGGTAGGGATGTGGCCCAACAAATATATTTATTAACAAAAAAATATGCTACTTCATCTGAGAGAGATGTGGAGATTGTGGTGCTAGATGCTTTTATTTATTAGGAAGACGACTTTGGAGTTGCACAAGTAAAATTTAGATTTATTGTGTATCAACGAATATATATAAATCTTGAACAAAGATATACATAACTTAATTTATAAGGCAAGAACAAATTATCAAAAGAACAATCTTATTAAGATTAAAATGTTAAAAACCTTTTTTTAATTACACTGAAGAGTCATAAAGTTCATGCTTAATTCCTAATAACTAGAACAACTATAACTTTGCTTCCAAGCATATTCTAGACAACTTAAAAAAACTGATGTGTTTATCAAATGATCAAAATTCATACATGATCTTACTCTTGCATAGTCTAGGTCGTAACAGCAATTACAAGATGAGGTAATCATCCAAAAACTATATCTATTAAATAAGACTTTTAAAAACAAAACATACAAATTCTGGTGCATTTACATGAATGCTTACAGTGTACAAAAATTCATTTGTACAAGCCTAAAGTCTTGAGATTACTACCTTTATCTTGGTTTGGCAATATAAACCTATTATGCCTAAGGATCATAATTTGGTGGAAAAGATCTTGGGAGTTTGTCCTTGTATTTGAGCTTGATGAACATGAAGCTGAAATTCTTACACCTTTAAGGTACATAATTGCATACATTTCATTTAGAAATTATAATTTATTCACATTAATTTTTACAAGCCAGATAGATACATTACTTCAACTTAATATTCTTTTTACAAAGGAAAAATCTGTTCATTTTATTCACTAAATTATACCTATTTAACCCAATTTTAAGCATGATATTTGGCTCATTTACTAAATATTCCGGGTGAATATTTTTTGAAATCCAAAGTTTCTTTCTAAAATTTTTATCATATTTTTGACACTTTAAATTCCTATATTGATATATCTAATTTTTGTATGGAATTTGAAGAGAGATTCATTTACCTATGATTAATGAGATTGACAAGTACAAAGATTTTTTCTAAACACACCACATTTTAGATACATAATTGGCATGTTAACACCCCATTAAAAAGTAATTTAGTAGTTGCCTTTTTTTTTTGTTTAGTTAAAAATATGATTAGACAAAAGGAGGCCATTAAATAACTGTGTTTCTCTTGTTCATTTCCAAATTCTCATTCACTCCAATCTCCAATATCTTATCAAAAATCTTTTGAAAATTAGTGCTCATTTCATAATACATCTACCTTATAAATTCCACCATAACACTGCATATTCTCCAATTACCTATTATAAGTAAAAAAATTATTTCATTTCAGTATGAAACCTAAAAATTCATTTTGATTTTTTTCTTATAATTTGTACTGAAATGGAACCGGGTTATCTTAAATTTTCAATTTTTTCACATTTTTCCTACATATTTCACATTTTTTATGGTCTTTAATTAAGCAAAATACCCTGATATAAAATGTAATCCACTAAAAGGAAAAAAATAACTTTTTGAGTATTGACACTGTTCACCATCTACCACTGATTTTATGTAGTGCTTAGGAAAAACACAATAGTATCTATTTGGATGAAACACTAAGTATCAAAAAAACATAGGGGATTTCAATGAGTCTAGTAAAAAAATATTGAGTATCGAAAAGATCCATGAGTAGTTAGAGTATAATGTGAAAACTATTGAGTATTCTAAACAAACTTATAATAACACACAACAAAGTATTCAAAACAATTCCATTAACAGAAAAAACAAATTACATAAGGAATTAAATAAATTAAAAATACATTTGAAAAATACATTCAAATCTAATATTAAAAAAATTGAAAAATAAATATGTTGCACAAAAAATTCTCCTAGTTAAACGAAATAAAAGTTAGTGAAGAAATTATCATGGAGATACTTCAGAGATTATCGAAAAAAGAATTGGGGTTATTGAATTGTGTCTTTAAGTGTTAGTTAGCTATAATATCAAACCTAATTTTCTGCTTCAAATATCACCGATTCAACCCAGCTTAAGCATCTTGAATAAGCTACTTAGTAATCTTCGTCCCTGACTCAATTTTATGTACACCTTGTGTTGAAAATCTCTACTTTGGCACCTCAGGCAAGGCGGTGGATACATCACTATTGATATTCTTTTGGAGCTCTTCTCACCGGAATCTTCGCCGAGGATGGTTCAAGATTTTCACGTCTTCATCGAAGCTAGCTCAAACAAGAATGGACGAAAATAGCAGAGCGAAATTTTCCACGAAACTCGCCCAGAGCTCAAGATCTTCGCCATCTTCCCTGAAACAGCACTCTCTCGCTGAAAAAAACTCTATCTTTCATGCCAGCAAATTAAAATGAAAGATAAGATGTTGAGACGATAAAACATGTATTTGATTTTCGTATAATTAATTGAGTAGGTAACCGATTACTAAACATAAATTATATTTGTTTATCCAGATAATGTAGATATTACATAATAGTAATTTATCGATCCAAACGAAAAAACATAAAGGTAATTCAAATAAAAATAGAAATTGATAACTAGGGAGCTTATTCATATATAATACTAAACAATTATTACTTATACTAATAATATATATATATACATATACATGTTGAATTTTGGGCCAGAGCAGCTCGGGTCCCAGTGCAATCGCCCAGGTTGGCCCTACCCAGGTCTGGCTGATCTTTCAATATGTCTTAATTATAAATATCGATGTCTGTGCTGGTATTAATGTTTTATGTTTGACAAAAAACAAAGATTTACGAAGTTTTATAGGTGTTATAGATCGTCTATATATTTTTGAAAGGTCTTTTTGCATTTGGGTTGCTACCTAAGCAGGGCTCCATATCTTGTTTCATGAAAATTATCGTTACTCACCAAAGGGTGGAATCCCGATGGCACTTTGATGAATATAGTCTGAGACTAAATTATATTCGAGTAGATTTTAAAATAATTAAACCACATACCTTTACTATTTGGGAACATGTGGTATGTATGTGAGCTTAATAATACCATAGTCTCCTAATGGACTATTGACGTATAAAAGGGTGCCAACAAGGTGGTGACCCTATGACTCTCTACAAAAATTTATCAGGGTCTTGTTGAGCCTTTCAAAAATACGAGAATAGGTCGCCATTTGCCGAGTGGTGCACTAGTTGCGTGGACTCTTTGATCGGGCTCGTATCCTCACCGAGCGGAAGCATTTTGGGTATCTTAGCTTATAACCTATAAAATAGATATTACTGCATTTCTTTCAAAATTCCGCCCAAAATTAAGGCTCCGCGTTCTATATGTTGGCATGTCTTTACAATAAGGATACCAAGAAACATATAAAAGGTGATTTTTCCAAGTTTGTTGGTTTTTGTAAAAGACATGGATGCATGATAATTTAGAAATTTGTGAATTTTACTTTGAATCATGAGTATGTAAATATAATAATTTAAGTATTTTAATTTGAAAAAATCCATATGTCAACATTAGTGTTTTTGGTTTTAAAATTGCAAACATACATATATATTTTTGCTATGTTATCGGATTAATGCGAATAGAGGATAAATCTAATTTGCATTTAGTTTGAATTTAAGGATTTTTGGAGGTATTATAGTTAACTTTTTATGCTCAGCTCGATCGGAAAAAAAAAATAAGTAAAAATAAGGCTAAATATCGTGTTTCATAGATAAAATTTCACTTGTGTGTGTTAAAAATAATAGACTAACTAAATAAGAAATGGTTTGCCTATACAAATATGGGAATTATTTTGAAAATGCTAGTTTCTTTATTGTTAGGAAGATAAGTTTGGAGTTTCACTATACATATATGGAAATATTAATTGCGGGAATGAGGGTACTAGTACATTTAATTTGAATGATTAAAATTAACATTATGTTTAAAATTAAATGTTATTTGTTTTAGCATAAATCACGAAAAAGATATACATGAATTTAATTAATAAGAGTAACAAACAATTATCAAAAGAAAAATCTTATTAAGATCAAAATGTAAATGTTTTTTTCCGTTACAGTTTAGACTCATATAGTTCATGCTTAGTTCCTAATAACTAAATCAACTATGACTTTGCTTGCATACTTTACTTTTTTACCTTAATTCCAAACATATTCTCAACGAATTTTACGATATAGCTATTAAAATGATTTAAATTCAATTGTGATCTTACTCTTGCATAGTCTAAGTCCATAGAAACAGTTTCAAGATGAGTTAAATTATCCAAAAACTACACCTATTTAATAAAAACTTTGAAAGTGCATACTTATTACTTGGAACGATTAATACACTTGTGGAGAGTTGATCATGTGTTGTCGGGTTGTGTATATATTGCATCATTATTTTATAATACCTTTAGGACAATGAGGGGTATAACCCCAAATGTTTTTAACTTTATTAAAAATATGTCATAAAATATGAAATATTTGTATATGTATATTTTTAATATAATTTCAAATATATAGCAAGGATTTTTTTTGTTAGTCCTTCCTTTATAATTTTTAGAATATGAGGGCATAATTAAAATATGTTTAGTTAAGGTTTTTGAAAATTTTAAATTTCCTTATTTTGGTAAATAAGAAATATATACTTCAATAATGTTTGCATATTACAATTCAACTATTTTCTCCAATTATATACTAGGTGAGCTGATAGTAAATATTGTAAACTTTTAGTAATTGTTTTCTTTTGGGTTCAACTGGGCTTAAGACATCCCTCAATTGTCTTGAGTAACTGCTACTTGAATCTTTTTATCATGGAAAAAAATATTTGATAACCATAAAAACATTTTCACCTACTATAGGTTTATGAAGCTTTTGTATTTAGTAAACCAATTGGGACCTAGACCCTCATTAACATCTATACAAAACATTACGTTATTTTTTGTTTCTTGTTTAGTTTTATGCATTGCATATAAATAACTATACTCTAGTCCTATACCTTAACAAAATTATTCTAGAAGATTGTAAGGCCCTTCTTACATAAGACCTATTGATAAAAAATAAAATCCTTCAAAACTAACTAAATCTCTTAAAAGAACTCTCTAGGAATTTCAAATTTACCTCAAAGTATTTCTTTCCAATCCATATAAATTGAACTTTATTTGTACTAGCAACCCACTGCATTATGTAGACAACCCACTAGAACTGTACAGGAAACACAATACAATATGCAAAACTCCTATACGTTATGATTTGTCAACCCACCACATTGGTTGAAACAAACTATTGTTATTATACATACAATCTAGTATAATGTTTTTCAATCCAAAATTTAGTTCAGATTATCCATTATTTTTTGTACAGTCAACCCACTATATTATACTAATGTTTTTAGTCTTTCCTGATATTTTGTTGTTATTTTTTTGTTATGCACATTCAGGTTTAGGTAAGCATTAAACCTTATTTATTCTGATATGTTTGTTGTTTTTTTTGAATAATTTTTGGAAACGGTTGATTTTTCGTGATGGAATAGTAATATTTATACTAGGTTGCTTGGAAAATGAGTTTCAGCTATGAATGTTTTTATGATAATTAAGGTCTGTGTACTAATATAGAATGTTGTGAAAATGGTTTAGTTTTGGAATGTTATGGAGTGCAAATGGTACATTAGTCATTTGGTTGAGTTGGAATTGCTTGGCAAAAAAACTTGGGTTGTGGACCTTTTAAGTAAATAACATTTTTCTAAGGTCTAATTTTAACAGGATTTAATTACTTAAAGGTCCAAAAAGTATATTTTCTCAGCCTTTACAAGTCTAACTTTTTTTTTCATCTCTAAAAGGTATATTTATTAATGGTTTAACTTTGTTTTAAATGAGTTGTAAATTTTTTTTAATGGTTTATGAATTTTATAATTGTTTATGTATGTTTTTTAACAGGTTGTGTGTGTTTTTTAATGGTTTACGTGTGTGTCTTTAAAAAAATTGGTGTAGAACTTATTACGCAACTACATTTTTGAATAACCCTTTTAGGTCAATCACTCTTTGAACATTGCTATAACTTTAATAATTAGATTAATCAGTTTTCAAACAAACATGGTATGTAATATTACCAAAGATGTTCGGTGTCGCTCCCAAAAATACTTAGTATCGTTGCTCAGGAGGCTCATCTTTTATGTTTGAGATGCTCATTGTTCAATTGTCAGCTTTTTTCTTTGATTGAGTTGTCTTTATTTAAGTGTACTTAGGATTTTTTACAATCCAATGGTCTTAATTTTCTTTTCGGAGAAAAATCCTATGCAAGACCATATTGGTCGAAGACAAATTTTAATTTTTAAATATAAAATATAACTATCTTAAATGTCTACACATTAAAGATAATAATTCTTTAATGCATATATAAGTAACATATGATAAATTAATTTAAGAAAATGATATAATTAAATACTATACAACTTTACAATATTATATTAATTTTATATAAATTTTTAAATAAGTTGTGAGTATGAGACACAAAATATAAGGTGTCATGTTTTAATGTTAATGATAAGAGAGCCATTTTGGACTCGGAGTCATTGTCTCGATTCGAATCTGTACCACTAGATTTGATAACCAAGGTGTTGACCGGTGAGCTAATCCCAACTGGTTGATTATTCTTCTTTAAGTGAAACAATGATATTAAATGTGTAGAGTTACTTCCTAGTAGTCTATTACAAATAGGCTAAAACCGTTAAATGCAAGCCAATAAAAAAAATTATTTAATGATATATTTTTTTTATATTCTATTTGTTCTCAAGGCATGACAAATTAAATTACATTAACAAAAATAACATTTTTATAAAGTAATTATTACCTACAAGTAGTGAGGTAACCAACATTGTTCAAAGCAAACAAAGTCTACAAGGAAAACCATATGGAAAAAAATACGAAACAATGATTGTTATGCTTGAGATGTAAAGAAGCTACTTGATGAATAGAATGGAGAAGAAAAGAAAGTGGATTGTAAGTTGGAAGGGGGACATTTGCCCGAAGATTTGCATGTTGATCAATCGAAACAAAGACTTCACATCGTTGTGGAATGCATCGTTTGCAAGCGATAAGATATTTCAAATTTCTGGGGGTAAAGACTTACAATATACAGTTGACTTCGAAAGGAAGTTTTGTAGTTGTCGTCGATAGGAATTGTCATGTATACCATGTGCACACGCAATTGTTGCAATCACATATTTGGGAGAGGAAATCGAGGTATATGTTGATCAATGCTATACTAAAGCTGCATATTACGAGCATACGATCCTGTCATTAAGCCCACCAATGGTCCGTCAATGTGGCCATCTTCTGAGCATATACCGCTAAATACACCAAAGTCAATGAAACTCCCTGGAAGACCAAAAACTCAACGTCGAAGAGAGCTAGGTGAATGAAGAGTTGGTTCAACTAGTCAAGTTCCCGAAGGATTTCAAAAGTTGAGAAACCCCATTATTATAGTGAAGTGTTCAAGGTGGAAGTAAGTCGGGCATAATAAAAGGGCTTCCAAGGTGGTTGTTGAGAAACCAATGGATAACACTGAAAATCATTTACCCTCGGTCCATGAACCAGTTAAAGATAATGTGATTGAGCCTTTGATCAATCAACCTGTTAATGATAATGTGTATACTGGTATAAATCTAATCGAAGTCAATTATATTCCCACACAAGAATCTTCTTTTGGAGGTATCTAGAGTGGGTTGCTTGGTGGTTGGGACGATGATAACTTTGAAGCACTACTTGATAGTCATATGACTAACTTTAAGAACTCAATGAGTGTTTCATCTCAACTACCATCTACTTAAAATGGAGTAGTTGAATCAGGCAAAGAATCGGAAAACGAGTTGAACAAAGTAATTATCGATAAAGGTGTAAAAGTAAAATATGGTGTGTGTCGCAAGTTAGAACACGAAAATCGAATAGGTCTCGCGAATCATTCTAAGGTATAAGCTACGCAACTGACATTGAATTATATTTTCATGAATCAGTTTGAATACTAATATTTAATTGTTTTTTGTAGCAACAAAGTGAAGAGGATGACACGTCAACTCCTATTGCAAGAACTCAGTTCGCACCCCCAGGTACCAATGTGAGTAGAAAAGTTCCACCGATTGTTCTAAGAAAGATAAAATTCAGGCCGTGTGCAAGTGCCAAAGGAAAGGAGCTAGCTTAATATGGCTTGATGTGTGTTTTGTTATTTAGATCTTATAAAATATTTTTGGGTGTATTTGGTGATTATCTAGCTTGTTTTCTTATTTGAATCATTTGGATGTGTTTTATGATTTTGTTGCTACTATATATTTAATTATGGATGTCTTTTGCAAATTTAAAATTTTATGTGGGTATTTGAACGATATTTTAGCTATCATTGTTGATGTTTAATTCATTCTTAGGTTATAAATGCATGTTGCAGGGGTCTTAGTCAAATTGTTAACATAATACAGTTGTAAAGTGAGGTAATAGATCAATACAGTTGTCACGACAAAGGGTATTTCATCATATAGGGGTATATATGTAATCTGGTCATTCTAGCAGGTGTTATTTTGCATATTACATCATGATTCATGGGTCATAGATCAATTTATATTGTCATATAGGTGTAAAATTGCAAACTAATCAAATTATGCAGATATAGGGTACATTATGCATTTTTCGTTAAATATTAGGGGGTAAAATGAAATTTCAAGAGTATTAAAGGATAATATAATCTTCTGCATTTTTTGATGTATTTTTACCGTTATTTCAAACTTTAGGGACCATTGGCCAATTTTAGAAGAGATAGGGAAATCGTGTGTATCTTTGTTCAAAATTTGGGGTCAAAATGCAATTTAAATAAATATAATGGGTAATATTAACTTTTTCATTTATTAGGGGTATTTTGCATTTTATAGCAAACTTTAAGGGTCGTTGACCAAATTCAGCAAAATTAGTATTTTTTTTTGCATTTTGTTCAAATTTTAGGGGTAAAATGTAATTTTAATTGTTTTAAATAGTTATATAAGGTGTTGCATTATATTGGGTGTCATTGTGCAATTTTAGGAGAATTTAAGGGGTCTAAATGGATGATACAGTGTTAAAATTTTGGGTCAATTTTTTAGCCGATCTTTCGTTCATATTCGCATATACATGAATTTTAGTAATTAAGTCAATATCAGCAATTTTAGTACCTTATCTCTTCAAAACATGTAGCAAATATAGTATGATATGAAATTCAAATGGCATCTGTAACACGGTCATAAATGCTTTCATCAGTCTTTTTAGGTTTAGATCCTCTTTCCTGCTGTTTTTACCAAATCGAACTTGTTAACCTTTTTTTCTAATATGGAATTTCAGTTTTAAAATAATTTTAGTATGAAGCAAAGTATGTTGCGACACATTCCAAATTATGTAGCACATTTCTAGAAAGTGTGTTGTATAAACAAAATGGCATATGTAAAACTATCATGAATCATGTTGCTGCACAATCCCAATGAACAAGTTAAGATAGATTGCAAAAAAACTTAGTAAAGAAGGAACAAAAAAAAGGATTATTGCCCAAGAAACACTTCAAGTTAGAATTAATTCCCTCTCACCCCCAACAATCAATATTTTTCCCTTAAAAGGCCACATATATTTTGCTTTTTCCTCTTGTTTCCCATACAAAGAGTCATTTGAGTTATGGAAAGCTTCCCATAACTCAAACTTTGAGTAATGAGAAGCTTCCCATTACTCAAACTTTGAGTAATGGAAAGCTTTCCATCACTCGTTGTTCTTTAAAAAAGACAGGTGCCTTTTATGGTTAAGGGTGTAAGGTGGAATGTGTCTATTGAGCATTAACCCATAAAAAATACCCACAAATAAATCGAAATATAAACAACAGAAAATATCATTAAATATGAAAGAGAGGATATTATGAGTAATTTCAGTAACTAAAAGACAGAGATAAATAAGTTAAAGAAGAAAGCTAAGGTTGTTGAAAAATGTTACAATAATTATAGAGTAAAATTCAGTAAACTGTATCTGTCAATCCTTGAACTCCTTAAAAGAAGATCTCATAATCTCTTTCGAGTAGATTGATTTGGGCTTTAAGTGGTCGTGCTGGTCTCTTACTCTTAACTAAGGACATATCGTTTAAGGGAACCAAGCTCTCTACATGATGCCCAAAGTAATATACATTTTCTCTCATGTCATTAATTTGATAGACTTTTGCGTATTAAATTTGTAAACTATGCATCATTTCTCCAACAAGACACCAATAAATCCATGCTTTTAAACCATGCAATTGGCCGATAATTTTTATAATCCTCCTCCATATAAATATCACGTAACTTTGGCATAGCAAGAAGACCATAAGTAAATATACAAGTCTCTCCATCCTCCTCCTCTTTTGACAGCTACTACCAATCTGTCAATTACAAAAATTAGATTTAATAATTGATTAATATTAGAGATTAGGTCTAGATATTAAAAAATAATTAAAACATTTTACAATAATTGGAGGCATTTAGTTCAAGGACAAAAGATGAAACTAACAATTCTTAAACCAAATAGATAACATTTTCCATCATCATCATTCCAACCTAAGTTTTATTGTCTACCCGTATCCAAAGTCAAACCAATCCTAGCAGGTTTACTGCAATTGACTTAAATTAAAAATAATAAGAATTAAATTCCAAAGAAATATATTGGAAAATATATATTTTATAAATTTAGTATAATAATTCTCATATCCGAAAAAATAAAACTTGGGTCTCATCCAATAATCAATTGTGTGTATCTTACTCTTCTCGGAGACCATATTGAGCGGAGATGACACGAAAGTATAGTGATAGTGAGAGGGGGCTTTTATAAATTAAACAAATAAAAAAAAGAATGCTTCCGTTTGTGATTCTAAAAAATGAAGAGATTTGCAGGTGAGCTAAAAAAAAATCCATTTTTCGAAGTGATTTTTGAAATGAATATTTTGATAGGGTTCACTTTAGTTATTGATTTTGGGTAAATAAATAAAAGAGTAGGGAAAAAACGTAGTTAATACACAAATGACAAAAATAACACTTCCTTAATTAGTAATTTATGAAGTGCAGTAGCCATGTGGCATTTAACGTGTAAGATGACAGAAGACACCAACGGGTTGGAGGAAAAGAAAAGTTGGGTACCCAAAAGTTCCTTTTTTTAATATGGGTACTAAGAAGTCCTTTTTTATATTTTTTGGGATAGTGTCTTTTTCCCTAATTAATTTATATAGAAAATATACATAAAACCAAAAAAAGTACAAAAGTAATCAAAATATTCAACCTATTGTGGAAAATACCTAAAACAAAATTGATTAATTAACATGTATCATCCCTTAAATGTTTTTAAATTGTTTTAGCTTTTTAAAATAATAAAAGAATAAGAATAATTTAGAAAATAGAAAAACAAAAATTTGCACCTCACTAACCGTTATTGATATGAATCTATAATTGAAATGCAATAACCATCGATCGGATAGGTGAGCAGATAAAGATAACACTTGGTTGGATATCCTACTACATATGACAAATCAATAACAGAAGAAAGAGAATAAATAGAACTCTGGGGTGAAATAGAATAGAAAAAATTTAATTTAGAAAGAAGAAGATAATTGAGAAGATGTGAAGAGTGGTATGACTTTTAAGATGTGTGTAATGTTTATGCATAATTGTGGAAAGAGGCGGTTGTTAGGGTTTCAGACAATAATGTGTGATATTTTATAGTTTAGGGCAGTTTCCTGACATTTCTGGGGCCAAGGCAGATTTTATAAAACCCCGAAAAAATCTTATGTGTATTATAGATAAAAAATTTATCACTGAAGTTAATTAAACAATTTTATTTAAAAAAAGATAGACTAGTATTTCTGTTTTGAAATGGGCAAAAATTGTCCTTTTTTATATAAAAAAATATTATACTACATATGAAAAAAAAATTGGGACCCTAAAAGTAGAGTAAAGATATATATCACCTCATTTCTTTCACCTTTATATCACCTCCTATGTATAGGGTTTTAAAAATAAATTAAATTGTACCTAGGAGGTGAACAAGGCCATGACCTCCTTCGCCTCCCCTCACGCCCAGTAGTTAATAGTGACTAAAAACGGCACGTGAAATATTTACAAATCTTTTTTGTAATTATTTTTTCGATCATTTTTATTTCTAATTCATTTTAAGATATGATTTACGTTATGAAATAATTAAAATTAAAAATATTATTATATTTGATATCAATAAAATATATTATATTTGATTTCAATAAAATATATTATATATTTAAAAATATGTTTTAAACTTGAATGTTTGAACATAAATTCATATATTTGGTTAGAAATGTCTAAATCCTAAATAAATTGTGGAGATCATACTTAAATCATAGAACATATATTTTTAAATGTCCGTACATCATAGTTTATTTGGTTAATTTTTTCTTTTAATTACAACTGAGTTATAAGGCCAAGAATATATTAAAAATTAGTTTATCATGATTTTTAAAAGGTTTTTTGGAAAATATTATCTTTTGAATTAGAATTGAGTTAAAAAATCAAGAATATATGGAATATTGATTTATCAATATTGTTAATAGCTTTTTTGGTGATGGCGGGGATAAACAAATATTTATTGTTTTTCTTTTATCTTCTGACAAATTTGAAGGACGCGTATGAATGTATTAAATTGAACATCATCTTACATTTCAACGAACTTATAATCTAAAAATTTAGAAGAATTTTTTGGAAATGATTGGTCTCATATTTTAAGTGTTTTTCTCAATCTTCAAGAAGGTGAAAGTATTCAGATTACCCAACTAATTTTTGCCAATAAAGTATTCAGATTACCCAACTAATTTTTGCCGTTAGAAAAATCTATTGTGGCTTTTCTTTTTCTTATTAATAGGAGGAGAGACATATTTCAATAGTCTCATTGATCACAATATTAATATCTGGGCAGTTTCGCTTAGTTTTTAGCACTATGTAACCATTTAATTTGATTCCAATTAATTATACTTGAAAATAATTAAAAAAAAAAAGTATTATGGAAATGACATATTAATATTTTATAAAAATTAAGTGGAAATAAAATTTGGTCCACCACTAATAAATATTTCTTAGAATTAGATTAATAGAAAGACTTAACAAACACTTGTTTCACGAGGTTAATGAAACTATGATTATTTTTCATTTTTATTTTGTTAAATGTTCACATAATTAATTTTTGTATCATGGAACTTGAAACAAACCGAACATAATTTCTTCGAAAACTCAAACATTTGGTTTAACTTCTAATTGGATCAACCCATTTTTATGCAACTACACGGGTATATATTACAAATGTTAATTACACCGTTAGTCCCTACGATCTCCAAATCTGTCGTACAAAAACTACATGAAAGGTCACTATGGTTGATATTTATAAGAACCTCAGGGAAAAAATGTTAAATATCTCGAAGGTGTAATAGGATAGAAGAAAGTAACTACGTAACCTTATATGCTCCAATTATATGTATCTTTAGAAGATCTTCATCACTTAATGATTTCTTGCAATATTACAACACGTAAAATCATTAAATTTTTAATACAATTTTTGCATGATACAGGGACATATAAGGCAATTTTTGCACAATACAGGGACTTATACAATTAATACAAATAAATTATTTACATAACATTTTTAGCATAACATAAGGACCCATAGTGCAATTTTCGCATGATACAGGAAACTATAATACATATTTTTAATAAATTTTGAGAGAGTTTTATAGTGGCGCTAACATGTTTAATTGCATATAAGTTCCTTAATTTTCAATTTTTATACGTAAACACACAGTTACCTCAAAATCCAATACATCTTGAAGAGTGGGGTGGCCTAAAAGAGTTGCGGATACACCATGGGATTTAAGGACAGGTGGCATGAAAGGGAGAATACACAAAAAATTATCGATAAAATTAGATAATCTTTTGAGTCTTTTTTCACCTCATTTCCAAGCCACATAAGATGGTGCTACATAACAAAAATATGCAGGACCTTGAAGTCCTAATTGACTATATATAGCTACAAAAATATGTGGTATTAGTCCCTCTATTATGTGAACACTATACTATAAGTCCCTACGTTAATATCTTTTAGTTATTTATGCTATCAATCCCTGAATTATGGTAAATTTGCACTGTATATCTCATATCTTACAAAAAAATGCACTATAAGTCCTTATGTTATGCAAAAACTATATTATAAGTTCGTTAAAATGTAATTACACTAGAAGGCCATATATTTTGCAATAATTGTACTACACATCCATGTGTTAATTTTTTAGTTAATTGTGCTATAAGGGCATATATTATATTCCTATATTATGTAAATTTTGCAACGTAAGTCCGTATGTTATGCAAAATTACACACGAACTCCTTATATCATGTGAATACTATACTATAAGTCCTTATTTATGGAAGGTTTACCATATAATTTATCATATGAGACTCATACAAATAAAATAAATCAAATCCATAAAACAATAATTTGTAAAAATTAGGGGGCTAAGTTATGATATTGAACATTTGAGAGGTGGGGGTCTAGGGGGTGGATGGGCAGCTTCCCTAATTTGTTTGAGTTAACAGGTCCTATTATATGCATGAGTTGCACTTAGTTCCCTATATTACATGTTTTGTGTTAGTTGCGTTATAAGTCCCTATATTATGCAATATGTATATATATTTTTTATTACGGCCACCTTGAGCTCTTAGTAGCTCTGCCCCTACTTTGGGGGCAACTTCCCTGATTTTTTTGTGTTAACACCACTATAGGTCCCTATATTATAAGATTTGATTTAATTGCACTAAAAGTACCTATCTTATGAAAATAACATATATTTTGTCGTAGAAACAACAAAATAGTTCAAGGCTAAAAAGATAATTCTAAAAAGATGGGGGAAAAGTAATGATTATGAATATTGGGGTATAAGGTATTTATAATTTTTTTTGGGGTCAAAAATTAACTTTTTAAAAATTTAGGGAATACAAGGTATGTCATAACTACTTTAAGAAACAAAACAAGAACCCTTTTGAATCAACAGTTAATACAACAGGATGCTCGGAAAAAAGCAGTTACGATTGCTAGTTTTAACCTAACCAAGAAAAAACAGTTTAAAGAGTAAATTGCACTACGAAACCCTATATTATGCAAAAATTGCACTATAGGTCCCTACCTCTGATAACATACTTATTGGAATCATATATTGTTTATCTTGTATCTGTTCATTTATTTGGTTCCAAATAAGATATACATAAGCTGAGAATCATCTACTATCTACAACTTTAGATATGCCATTCTCAAACTTCTACAAAATTTGTTCTATAAGATCACTCTATGTATTACTATGAAACAGAACATTGCATATGTTAAAGCATAGAGCTAAAATTCTTCTTGTGAAAGTGCAATTGATAGAAAAGTGATGTCTATCTTCAAAGGTTTTGCAACTAAAAATACAAGCAACATTATTAGATTTTTCCTACTCAAGCATTCTGGCTTTTGTTGCTATTATGTCCAAATAGGCCAACTAAGAAAAAAAGCTACATCTTGGTATATATTTCACCCCATATCATAACAATATAAACAAATCCAAAAGGTAAGTTATATTGGTTATTGATGGTATTGATCACTTATGGTACAACGTATTTACTTATTTATTCATTTTTTTATTGGAGGAGTTAATACCAGCCATCGGTGAATTGCTTCCTGATATTGAGGATTGATTGTGTCCGTCATTTGTACAACATCTTCAAGAAAGTACATCTAGGTGCAACTTTAAAGTAAAAAATATTGTGGGCTGCTAAAGCACCTAGAGTAGAATTATTTAGACAAAACATGGACCAATTAAAGGCTATTGATGAGGCAGTGTTCCATTGGTTAGAGAAGTAAAACCCCAAGTTCTGGGCTAGATCTCACTTCCAAACAACAAACAAATGCAAAATGCTATTAAATAATATCTCAGAGAGTTTTAACTCGGTGTTACTGGATGCAAGAGAGAATCCAGTGATTGTTATGCTTGAGATGTAAAGAAGCTACTTGATGAATAAAATGGAGAAGAAAAGAAAGTGGATTGGAAGTTGGAAGGGGGACATTTGCCCGAAGATTTGCATGTTGATCAATCGAAACAAAGACTTCACATCGTTGTGGAATGCATCGTTTGCAAGCGATAAGATATTTCAAATTTCTGGGGGTAAAGACTTACAATATACAGTTGACTTCGAAAGGAAGTTTTGTAGTTGTCGTCGATAGGAATTGTCATGTATACCATGTGCACACGCAATTGTTGCAATCACATATTTGGGAGAGGAAATCGAGGTATATGTTGATCGACGCTATACTAGAGCTGCATATTACGAGCATACGATCCTGTCATTAAGCCCACCAATGGTCCGTCAATGTGGCCATCTTCTGAGCATATACCGCTAAATACACCAAAGTCAATGAAACTCCCTGGAAGACCAAAAACTCAATGTCGAAGAGAGCTAGGTGAATGAAGAGTTGGTTCAACTAGTCAAGTTCCCGAAGGATTTCAAAAGTTGAGAAACCCCATTATTATAGTGAAGTGTTCAAGGTGGAAGTAAGTCGGGCATAATAAAAGGGCTTCCAAGGTGGTCTTTGAGAAACCAATGGATAACACTGAAAATCATTTACCCTCGGTCCATGAACCAGTTAAAGATAATGTGATTGAGCCTTCGATCAACCAGCCTGTTAATGATAATGTGTATGCTGGTATAAATCTAATCGAAGTCAATTATATTCCCACACAAGAATCTTCTTTTGGAGGTATCTAGAATGGGTTGCTTGGTGGTTGGGACGATGATAACTTTGAAGCACTACTTGATAGTCATATGACTAACTTTAAGAACTCAATGAGTGTTTCATCTCAACTACCATCTACTTAAAGTGGAGTAGTTGAATTAGGCAAAGAATCGGAAAACGAGTTGAACAAAGTAATTATCAATAAAGGTGTAAAAGTAAAATATGGTGTGTGTCGCAAGTTAGAACACGAAAATCGAATAGGTCCCGCGAATCATTCTAAGGTATAAGCTACGCAACTGACATTGAATTATATTTTCATGAATTAGTTTGAATACTAATATTTAATTGTTTTTTGTAGCAACAAAGTGAAGAGGATGACACGTCAACTCCTAGTACAAGAACTCAGTTCGCACCCCCAGGTACCAATGTGAGTAGAAAAGGTCCACCGATTGTTCTAAGAAAGAGAAAATTCAGGCCGTGTGCAAGTGCCAAAGGAAAGGAGCTAGCTTAATATGGCTTGATGTGTGTTTTGTTATTTAGATCTTTTAAAATATTTTTGGGTGTATTTGGTGATTATCTAGCTTGTTTTCTTATTTGAATCATTTGGATGTGTTTTATGATTTTGTTGCTACTATATATTTAATTATGGATGTCTTTTGCAAATTTAAAATTTTATGTGGGTATTTGAACGATATTTTAGCTATCATTGATGATGTTTAATTCATTCTTAGGTTATATATGCATGTTGCAGGGGTCTTAGTCAAATTGTGAACATAATACAGTTGTAAAGTGAGGTAATAGATCAATACAGTTGTCACGACAAAGGGTATTTCATCATATAGGGGTATATATGTAATCTGGTCATTCTAGCAGGTGTTATTTTGCATATTACATCATGATTCATGGGTCATAGATCAATTTATATTGTCATATAGGTGTAAAATTGCAAACTAATTAAATTATGCAGATATAGGGTACATTATACATTTTTCGTTAAATATTAGGGGTAAAATGAAATTTCAAGAGTATTAAAGGATAATATAATCTTCTGCATTTTTTAATGTATTTTTACCCATTATTTCAAACTTTAGGGACCATTGGCCAATTTTAGAAGAGATAGGGGAATCGTGTGTATCTTTGTTCAAAATTTGGGGGTCAAAATGCAATTTAAATAAATTTAATGGGTAATATCAACTTTTTCATTTATTAGGGGTATTTTGCATTTTATAGCAAACTTTAAGGGTCGTTGACCAAATTCAGAAAAATTAGTATTTTTTTTGCATTTTGTTCAAATTTTAGGGGTAAAATGTAATTTTAATTGTTTTAAATAGTTATATAAGGTGTTGCACATTATATTGGGTGTCATTGTGCAATTTTAGGAGAATTTAAGGGGTCTAAATGGATGATACAGTGTTAAAATTTTGGGTCAATTTTTTAGCCGATCTTTCGTTCATATTCGCATATACATGAATTTTAGTAATTAAGTCAATATCAGCAATTTTAGTACCTTATCTCTTCAAAACATGTAGCAAATATAGTATGATATGAAATTCAAATGGCATCTGTAACACGGTCATAAATGCTTTCATCAGTCTGTTTAGGTTTAGATCCTCTTTCCTGCTGTTTTTACCAAATCGAACTTGTTAACCTTTTTTTCTAATATGGAATTTCAGTTTTTAAATAACTTTAGTATGAAGCAAAGTATGTTGCGACACATTCCAAATTATGTAGCACATTTCTAGAAAGTGTGTTGTATAAACAAAATGGCATATGTAAAACTATCATGAATCATGTTGCTGCACAATCCCAATGAACAAGTTAAGATAGATTGCAAAAAAAACTTAGTAAAGAAGGAACAAAAAAAAGGCATATTGCCCAAGAAACACTTCAAATTAGAATTAATTCCCTCTCACCACAACAATCAATATTTTTCCCTTAAAAGGCCACATATATTTTGCTTTTTCCTCTTGTTTCCCATACAAAGAGTCATTTGAGTTATGGGAAGCTTCCCATAACTCAAACTTTGAGTAATGAGAAGCTTCCCATTACTCAAACTTTGAGTAATGGAAAGCTTTCCATTATTCGTTGTTCTTTAAAAAAGACAGGTGCCTTTCATGGTTAAGGGTGTAAGGTGGAATGTGTTTATTGAGCATTAACCCATAAAAAAATACCCACAAATAAATCGAAATATAAACAACAGAAAATATCATTAAATATGAATGTGAGGATATTATGAGTAATTTCAGTAACTAAAAGACAGAGATAAATAAGTTAAAGAAGAAAGCTAAGGTTGTTGAAAAATGTTACAATAATTATAGATTAAAATTCAGTAAATTGTATCTGTCAATCCTTGAACTCCTTAAAAGAAGATCTCATAATCTCTTTCGAGTAGATTGATTCGGGCTTTAAGTGGTCGTGCTAGTCTCTTACTCTTAACTAAGGACAGACCGTTTAAGGGAACCAAGGTCTCTACATGATGCCCAAAGTAATATACATTTTCTCTCATGTCATTAATTTGATGGACTTTTGCGTATTAAATTTGTAAACTATGCATCATTTCTCCAACAAGACACCAATAAATCCATGCTTTTAAACAATGCAATTGGCCGATAATTTTTATAATCCTCCTCCATATAAATATCACGTAACTTTGGCATAGCAAGAAGACCATAAGTAAATATACAAGTCTCTCCATCCTCCTCCTCTTTTGACAGCTACTACCAATCTGACAATTACAAAAATTAGATTTAATAATTGATTAATATTAGAGATTAGGTCTAGATATTAAAAAATAATTAAAACATTTTACAATAATTGGAGGCATTTAGTTCAAGGACAAAAGATGAAACTAACAATTCTTAAACCAAATAGATAACATTTTCCATCCTCATCATTCCAACCTAAGTTTTATTGTCTACCCGTATCCAAAGTCAAACCAATCCTAGCAGGTTTACTGCAATTGAATTAAATTAAAAATAATAAGAATTAAATTTCAAAGAAATATATTGGAAAATATATATTTTATAAATTTAGTATAATAATTGTCATATCCGAAAAAATAAAACTTGGGTCTCATCCAATAATCAATTGTGTGTATCTTACTCTTCTCGGAGACCATATTGAGCGGAGATGACACGAAAGTATAGTGATAGTGAGAGGGGGATTTTATAAATTAAACAAATAAAAAAAAGAATGCTTCTGTTTGTGCTTCTAAAAAATGAAGAGATTTGCAGGTGAGCTAAAAAAATTCTATTTTTCAAAGTGATTTTTGAAATGAATATTTGCATAGGGTTCAGTTTAGTTATTGATTTTGGATAAATAAATAAAAGAGTAGGGAAAATACGTAGTTAATACACAAATGACAAAAATAACACTTACTTAATTAGTAATTTATGAAATGCAGTAGCCATGTGGCATTTAACGTGTAAGATAACAGAAGACACCAACACCAACGGGTTGGAGGAAAAGAAAAGTTGGGTACCCAAAAGTTCATTTTTTTAATATGGGTACTAAGAAGTCCTTTTTTATATTTTTTGGGATAGTGTCTTTTTTCCTAATTAATTTATATAGAAAATATACATAAAACCAAAAAAAGTACAAAAGTAATCAAAATATTCAACCTATTGTGGGAAATACCTAAAACAAAATTGATTAATTAACATGTATCATCCTTTAAATGTTTTAAAATTGTTTTAGCTTTTTAAAATAATAAAAGAATAAGAATAATTTAGGAAATAGAAAAACAAAAATTTGCACCTCACTAACCGTTATTGATATGAATCTATAATTGAAATGCAATAACCATCTATCGGATAGGTGAGCAGATAAAGATAACACTTGGTTGGAGATCCTACTGCATATGACAAATCAATAACAGAAGAAAGAGAATAAATAGAACTTTGGGGTGAAATAGAATAGAAAAAAGTTAATTTAGAAAGAAGAAGATAATTGAGAAGATGTGAAGAGTGGTATGACTTTTAAGGTGTGTGTAATGTTTATGCATAACTGTGGAAAGAGGCGGCTGTTAGGGTTTCAGACAATAATGTGTGATATTTTATAGTTTAGGGCAGTTTCCTGACATTTCTGGGGCCAAGGCAGGTTTTAAAAAGCCCCGAAAAAATCTTATGTGTATTATAGATAAAAAATTTATCACTTAAGTTAATTAAACAATTTTATTTAAAAAAAGATGGACTAGTATTTCTGTTTTGAAATGGGCAAAAATTGGCCCTTTTTATATAAAAAAAAATATTATACTACATATGAAAAAAAAATTGGGACCCTAAAAGTAGAGTAAAGATATATATCACCTCATTTCTTTCACCTCTATATCACCTCCTATGTGGAGGGTTTTAAAAACAAATTAAATTGTACCTAGGAGGTGATCAAGGCCATGACCTCCTTGGCCTCCCCTCACGCCCGGTAGTTAATAGTGACTAAAAACGGCACGTGAAATATTTACAAATCTTTTTTGTAATTATTTTTTCAATCATTTTTATTTCTAATTCATTTAAAGATATGATTTATGTTATGAAATAATTAAGATTAAAAATATTATTATATTTGATATCAATAAAATATATTATATTTGATTTCAATAAAATATATTATATATTTAAAAATATGTTTTAAACTTGAATGTTTGAACATAAATTCATATATTTGGTTAGAAATGTCTAAATCCTAAATAAATTTTGGAGATCATACTAAAATCATAGAACATATATTTTTAAATGTCCTTACATCATAGTTTATTTGGTTAATTTTTTCTTTTAATTACAACTGAGTTATAAGGCCAAGAATATATTAAAAATTAGTTTATCATGATTTTTAAAAGGTTTTTTGGAAAATATTATCTTTTGAATTAGAATTGAGTTACAAAATCAAGAATATATGGAATATTGATTTATCAATATTGTTAATAGCTTTTTTGGTGATGGCGGGGATAAACAAATGTTTATTGTTTTTCTTTTATCTTCTGACAAATTTGAAGGACGCGTATGAATGTATTAAATTGAACATCATCTTACATTTCAACGAACTTATAATCTAAAAATTTAGAAGAATTTTTTGGAAATGATTGGTCTCATATTTTAAGTGTTTTTCTCAATCTTCAAGAAGGTGAAAGTATTCAGATTACCCAACTAATTTTTGCCGTTAAAGTACTCAGATTACCCAACTAATTTTTGCCGTTAGAAAAATCTTTTGTGGCTTTACTTTTTCTTATTAATAGGAGCAGAGACATATTTCAATAGTCTCATTGATCACAATATTAATATTTCGGCAGTTTCGCTTAGTTTTTAGCACTATGTAACCATTTAATTTGATTCCAATTAATTATACTTGAAAATAATTAAAAAAAAAGTATTATGGAAATGACATATTAATATTTTATAAAAATTAAGTGGAAATAAAATTTGGTCCACCACTAATAAATATTTCTTAGAATTAGATTAATAGAAAGACTTAACAAACACTTGTTTCACGAGGTTAATGAAACTATGATTATTTTTCATTTTTATTTTGTTAAATGTTCACATAATTAATTTTTGTATCATGGAACTTGAAACAAACCGAACATAATTTCTTCGAAAACTCAAACATTTGGTTTAACTTCTAATTGGATCAACCCATTTTTATGCAACTAAACGGGTATATATTACATATGTTAATTACACCGTTAGTCCCTACGATCTCCAAATCTGTCGTACGAAAACTACATGAAAGGTCACTATGGTTGATATTTATAAGAACCTCAGGGACAAAATGTTAAATATCTCGAAGGTGTAATAGGATAGAAGAAAGTAACTACGTAACCTTATATGCTCCAATTATATGTATCTTTAGAAGATCTTCATCACTTAATGATTTCTTGCAATATTACAACACGTAAAATCATTAAATTTTTAATACAATTTTTGCATGATACAGGGACATATAAGCCAATTTTTGCCCAATACAAGGACTTGTACAATTAATACAAATAAATTATCTACATAACATTTTTTGCATAACATAAGGACCCATAGTGCAATTTTCGCATGATACAGGAAACTATAATACATATTTTGCATAAATTTTGAGAGAGTTTTATAGTGCCGCTAACATGTTTAATTGCATTTAAGTTCCTTAATTTTCAATCATTATACGTAAACACACAGTTACCTCAATCCAATACATCTTGAAGAGTGGGTGGCCTAAAATAGTTGCGGGTACACCATGGGATTTAAGGACAGGTGGCACGAAAGGGAGAATACACAAAAAATTATCGATAAAATTAGATAATCTTTTGAGTCTTTTTTCACATCCTTTCCAAGCCACATACATGGTGCTACATAACAAAAATATGCAGGACCTTGAAGTCCTAATTGATTATATATAGCTATAAAAATACGTGGTATTAGTCCCTCTATTATGTGAACACTATACTATAAGTCCCTATATTAATATCTTTTAGTTATTTGTGCTATCAACCCCTAAATTATGGTAAATTTGCATTGTATATCTCATATTTTACAAAAAATGCACTATTAGTCCTTATGTTATGCAAAAATTATATTATAAGTTCGTTAAAATGTAATTACACTATAAGGCCTTATATTTTGCAATAATTGTATTACACGTCCATGTGTTAATTATTTAGTTAATTGTGCTATAAGGGCATATATTATATTCCTATATTATGTAAATTTTTCAATGTAAATCCGTATGTTATGCAAAATTACACACGAACTCCTTATATCATGTGAATACTATACTATAAGTCCTTATTTATGGAAGGTTTACCATATAATTTATCATATGAGACGCATACAAATAAAATAAATCAAATCCATAAAACAATAAGTTGTAAAAATTAGGGGGCTAAGTTATGATATTGAACATTTGAGAGGTGGGGGGCTAAGGGGTGGATGGGCAACTTCCCTAATTTGTTTGAGTTAACAGGTCCTATTATATGCATGAATTGCACTTAGTTCCCTATATTACATGTTTTATGTTAGTTGCGTTTTAAGTCCCTATATTATGCAATATGTATATATATTTTTTATTACGGCCACCTTAAGCTCTTAGTAGCTCTGCCCCTACTTTGGGGGCAACTTCCCTTATATTTTTTGTGTTAACACCACTATAGGTCCCTATATTATAAGATTTGATTAAATTGCACTAAAAGTACCTATATTATGAAAATAACATATATTTTATCGTAGAAACAACAAAATAGTTCAAGGCTAAAAAGATAATTCTAAAAAGATGGGGGACAAGTAATGATTATGAATATTGGGGGTATAAGGTACTTATAATTTTTTTTGGGGTCATAAATTAACTTTTTGAAAATCTAGGGAATACAAGGTATGTCATAACTACTTCAAGAAACAAAACAAGAACCCTTTTGAATCAACAGTTAATACAACACGACGCTCGAAAAAAAGCAGTTACGATTGTTACTTTTAACCTAACAAAGAAAAAACAGTTTAAAGAGTAAATTGCACTACGAAACCCTATATTATGCAAAAATTGCACTATAGGTCCCTACCTCTGATAACATACTTATTGGGATCATATATTGTTTATCTTGTATATGTGCATTAATTTGGTTCCAAACAAGATATACATAAGCTGAGAATCATCTACTATCTACAACTATAGATATGCCATTCTCAAACTTCTACAAAATTTGTTCTATAAGATCACTCTATGTATTACTATGAAACAGAACATTGCACATGTTAAAGCATTGAGCTAAAATTCTTCTTGTGAAAGTGCAATTGATATAAAAGTGATGTCTATCTTCAAAGGTTTTGCAACTAAAAATACGAGCAACATTATTAGATTCTTCCTACTCAAGCATTCTGGCTTTTGTTGCTATTATGTCCAAATAGGCCAACTAAGAAAAAAAGCTACATCTTGGTATATATTTCACCCCATATCATAACAATATAAACAAATCCAAAAGGTAAGTTATATTGGTTATTGATGGTATTGATCACTTATGGTACAACGTATTTACTTATTTATTCATTTTGTTATTGGAGGAGTTAATACCAGCCATCGGTGAATTGCTTCCTGATATTGAGGATTGATTGTGTCCGTCATTTGTACAACATCTTCAAGAAAGTACATCTAGGTGCAACTTTAAAGTAAAAAATATTGTGGGCTGCTAAAGCACCTAGAGTAGAATTATTTAGACAAAACATGGACCAATTAAAGGCTATTGATGAGGCAGTGTTCCATTGGTTAGAGAAGTAAAACCCCAAGTTCTGGGCTAGATCTCACTTCCAAACAACAAACAAATGCAAAATGCTATTAAATAATATCTCAGAGAGTTTTAACTCGGTGTTACTGGATGCAAGAGAGAATCCAGTGATTGTTATGCTTGAGATGATAAGAAGCTACTTAATGAATAGAATGGAGAAGAAAAGAAAGTGGATTGGAAGTTGGAAGGGGGACATTTGCCCGAAGATTTGCAAGTTGATCAATCGAAACAAAGACTTCACATCGTTGTGGAATGCATCGTTTGCAAGCGATAAGATATTTCAAATTTCAAGGGGGTAAAGACTTACAATATACAGTTGACTTCGAAAGGAAGTTTTGTAGTTGTCGTCGATGGGAATTGTCCGGTATACCATGTGCACACGCAATTGTTGCAATCACATATTTGGGAGAGGAAATCGAGGTATATGTTGATCAATGCTATACTAAAGCCGCATACTTACGAGCATATGATCCTGTCATTAAGTCCACCAATGGTCCATCAATGTGGCCATCATCTGAGCATATACCGCTAAATGCACCAAAGTCAATGAAACTCCCTAGAAGACCAAAAACTCAACTTCGAAGAGAGCAAGGTGGTTGTTGAGCAACCAATGGATAACACTGAAACTCAGTTACCCTCGGTCCATGAACCAGTTAATGATAATGTGATTGAGCCTTTGATCAATCAACCTGTTAATGATAATGTGTATGCTGGTACAAATCTAAACGAATTCAATTATATTCCCACACAAGATCTTCTTTTGGAGGTATCCTGAGTGGGTTGCTTGGTGGTTGGAACGATGATAACTTTGAAGCACTACTTGATAGTCATATGACTAACTTTAAGAGCTCAATGAGTGTTACATCTCAACTACCATCTACTTAAAGTGGAGTAGTTGAATCAGGCAAAGAATCGGAAAACGAGTTGAACAAAGTAATTATCAATAAAGGTGTAAAAGTAAAATGTGGTGAGTGTCGCAAGTTAGAACACGAAAATCGAAAAGGTCTCGCGAATCATTCTAAGGTATAAGCTACGCAACTGACATTGAATTATATTTTCAAGAATCACTTTGAATACTAATATTTAATTGTCTTTTGTAGCAGCAAAGTGAAGAGGCTGACACGTCAACTCCTTGTGCAAGAACTCAGTTCACACCCCCAGGTATCAATGCGAGTAGAAAAGGTCCACCGATTGTTCTAAGAACGAGAAAATTCAGGCCGTGTGCAAGTGCCAAAGGAAAGGAGCTAGCTTAATATGGCTTGATGTGTGTTTTGTTATTTAGATCTTTAAATATATTTTTGGGTGTATTTGGTTATTATCTAGCTTGTTTTCTTATTTGAATCATTTGGATGTGTTTTATGATTTTGTTGCTACTATATATTTAATTATGGATGTCTTTTGCAAATTTAAAATTTTATGTGGGTATTTGAATGATATTTTAGCTATCATTGATGATGTTTAATTCATTCTTAGGTTATAAATGCATGTTGCTGGGTCTTAGTCAAATTGTTTACATAATACAGTTGTAAAGTGAGGTCATAGTTAATACAGTTGTCACGACGAAGGGTATTTCATCATATAGGGGTATATATGTAATCTGGTCATTCTACCAGGTGTTATTTTGCATATTAAATCATGATTCATGGGTCATAGATCAATTTCTATTGTCATATAGGTGTAAAATTGCAAACTAATCAAATTATGCAGATATAGGGTACTTTATGCATTTTTCATTAAATATTAGGGGTAAAATGAAATTTCAAGAGTATTAAAGGATAATATAATCTTCTGCATTTTTTGATGTATTTTTACCCGTTATTTCAAACTTTAGGGACCATTGGCCAATTTTAGAAGAGATAGGGGAATCATGTGTATCTTTGTTCAAAATTTGGGGGTCAAAATGCAATTTCAATAAATTTAATGGGTAATATCAACTTTTTCATTCATTAGGGGTATTTTGCATTTTATAGCAAACTTTAAGGGTCGTTGACCAATTTCAGCAAAATTAGTATTTTTTTGCATTTTGTTCAAATTTTAGGGGTAAAATGTAATTTTAATAGTTTTAAATAGTTATATAAGGTGTTGCATTATATTGGGTGTCATTGTGCAATTTTAGGAAAATTTAAGGGGTCTAAATGCATGATTCAGTGTTAAAATTTTGGGTCAATTTTTAGCCGATCTTTCGTTCACATTTGCATATACATGAATTTTTGTAATTAAGTCAATATCAGCAAATTTAGTACCTTATTTCTTCAAAACATGTAGCAAATATTTTATGTTGCTGTATAATCTAAAGTATGATATAAAATTCAAATGGCATCTAGATTTAGATCCTCTTTCCTGCTGTTTTTACCAAATCGAACTTGTTAACCTTTTTTTCTAAAATGGAATTTCAGTTTTTAAACAACTTTAGTATGAAGCAAAGTATGTTGCGACACATTTCAAATTATGTAGCACATTTCTAGAAAGTGTGTTGTATAAACAAAATGGCATATGTAAAATTATCATGAATCATGTTGCTGCACAATCCCAATGAATAAGTTAAGATAGATTTCAAAGAGAACTTAGTAAATAAGGAACAAAAAAAAGGATCATTGCCTAAGAAACACCTCAAGTTAGAATTAATTTCCTCTCACCCCAACCATCAATATTTTTCCCATAAAAGGCCACATATATTTTGCTTTTTCCTTTTATTTCCCATAAAAAGAGTCATTTGAGTTATGAGTAACTCAAACTTTGAGTAATGAGAAGCTTTCCATTACTCGTTGTTCTTTAAAAAATACAGGTGCCTTTTATGGTTAAGGGTGTAAGGTGGCATGTGTCTATTGAGCATTAACCCAAAAACAATACCCACAAATAAATCGAAATATAAACAACAGAAAATATCATTAAATATGAATGTGAGGATATTATGAGTAATTTCAGTAACTAAAAAACAGAGATAAATAAGTTAAAGAAGAAAGCTAAGGTTGTTGAAAAATGTTACAATAATTATAGAGTAAAATTCAGTAAATTGTATATGTCAATCCTTGAACTCCTTAAAAGGAGATCTCATAATCTCTTTCGAGTAGATTGATTCAAGCTTTAAGTGTTCGTGCTGGTCTCTTACTCTTAACTAAGGATAGATCGTTTAAGGGAACCAAGCTCTCTACATGATGCCCAAAGTAATATACATTTTCTTTCATGTCTTTAATTTGATGGACTTTTGCGTATTAGCATTGTAAACCATGCATCTTTTTTCCCACAAGACACCAATAAATCCATGCTTTTAAACCATGCTATTGGCCGATAATTTTTATAATCCTCCTCCATATAAATATCACGTAACTTTGGCATAGCAAGAAAACATAAGTAAATATACAAGTCTCTCCATCCTCCTCCTCTTTTGACAGCTACTACCAATCTGTCAATTACAAAATTAGATTTAATAATTGATTAATATTATAGATTAGGTCTAGATATTAAAAAATAATTAAAACATTTTACAATAATTGGAGGCATTTAGTTCAACGACAAAAGCTGAAACTAACAATTCTTAAACCAAATAGCTAACATTTTCCATCCTCGCATCATTCCAACCTAAGTTTTATTGTCTACCCATATCCAAAGTCAAACCAATCCTAGCAGGTTTACTGTAATTCACTTAAATTAAAAATAATAAGAATTAAATTCCAAAGAAATATATTAGAAAATATATATTTTATAAATTTAGTATAATAATTCTCATATCCTAAAAAATAAAACTTGGGTCTCATCCAATAATCAATTGTGTGTATCTTACTCTTCTCGGAGAGAATATTGAGCGGTGATGACACTAAAGTATAGTGATAGTAAGAGGGGGATTTTATAAATTAAACAAATAAAAAAAATAATGCTTCCGTTTGTGCTTCTAAAAAATGAAGGCTTTGGGTTGCAGGTGAGCTAAAAAAAATTCCATTTTTCAAAGTGATTTTTGAAATGAATATTTTGATAGGGTTCAGTTTAGTTATTGATTTTGGATAAATAAATAAAAGAGTAGGGACAAAAAGTAGTTAATACACAAATGACAAAAATAACACTTACTTAATTAGTAATTTATGAAATGCAGTAGCCATAGTAGCCATGTGGCATTTAAGTGTAAATGACAGAAGACACCAACAGGTTGGAGGAAAAGAAAAGTTGGGTACCCAAAATTTCCTTTTTTAATATGGGAACTAAGAAGTCCTTTTTTATATTTTTTGGGACAATGTCTTTTTCCCTAATTAATTTATATAGAAAATATACATAAAACCAAAAAAAGTACAAAAGTAATCCAAATATTCAACCTATTGTAGGAAATACCTTAAACAAAATTGATTAATTAACATGTATCAACCCTTAAATGTTTTTAAATTGTTTCAGCTTTTTAAAATAATAAAAGAATAAGAATAATTTAGGAAATAGAAAAACAAAAATTTGCACCTCACTAACCGTTATTGATATGAATCTATAATTGAAATGCAATAACCATCGATCGGACAGATAAAGATAATACTTGGTTGAAGATCCTACTGCATATGACAAATCAATAACAGAAGAAAGAGAAGAAATAGAACTCTGGGGTGAAATAGAATAGAAAAAAGTTAATTTAGAAAGAAGAAGATAATTGAGAAGATGTGAAGAGTGGTATGACTTTTAAGGTGTGTGTAATGTTTATGCATAACTGTGGAATGAGGCGGCTGTTAGGGTTTCAGACAATAATGTGTGATATTTTATAGTTTAGGGCCGCTTCCTGACATTTCTGGGGCCAAGGCCCTAAAAAATCTTATGTGCATTATAGATAAAAAATTTATCACTTAAGTTAATTAAACAATTTTATTTAAAAAAAAAAAGATGGAATAGCATTTCTATTTTTAAATGGGCCAAAATTGAGCCTTTTTATTTAAAAAAAATATCATACTACATAAGAAAAAAAAATTAGGACCCTAAAAGTAGAGTAAAGCTATATATCACCCCATTTTCTTCACCTCCAATGTGGAGGGTTTTAAAAACCAATTAAATTGTACCTAGGAGGTGAACAAGGCCATGACCTCCTTGGCCTCCCCTCACGCCCAGTAGTTAATAGTGACTAGAAACGGTACTTGAAATATTTACAAATCTTTTTTGTAATTATTTTTTCAATCATTTTTATTTCTAATAAATTTTAAGATATAATTTGTGTTATGAAATAATTAAAATTAAAAATATTATTATATTTGATATCAATAAAATATATTATATTTGATTTCAATAAAATATATTGTATATTTGAAAATATGTTTTAAACATGAATGTTTGAACATAAATTCATATATTTTGTTAGAAATGTCTAAATCCTAAATAAATTGTGGAGAATGTAATAAAATCATAGAACATATATTTTTTAAATGTCCTTAAATCATAGTTTATTGGGTAAATTTTTTTCTTTTAATTACAACTGAGTTATAAGGCCAAGAATATATTAAAAATTGGTTTATCATGATTGTTAAAAGGGTTTGCGGAAAATATTATCTTTTGAATTAGAATTGAGTTACAAAATCAAGAGTATATATGGAATATTGATTTATCAATATTGTTAAAAGATTTTTTAGTGATGGCGGGGATAAACAAATGTTTATTGTTTTTCTTTTATCTTCTGACAAATCTGAAGAACGCGTATGAACGTATTAAATTGAACATCATCTTACATTTCAACGAACTTTTGATCTAAAAATTTAGAAGAATTTTTTGGAAATGATTGGTCTCAGATTTTAAGTGTTGTTCTCAATCTTCAAGAAGATGAAAGTATTCAGATTACCCAACTAATTTTTGCCGTTAGAAAAATCTTTTGTGCCTTTTCGTTTTCTTATTAATAGGAGCAGCCACATATTTCAGTAGTATCATTGATATTTAGACAGTTTCGCTTAGTTTTTAGCACTATGTAACCATTTAATTTGATTCTAATTAATCATACTTGAAAATAATTTAAAAAAAAAAGTATTATGGAGATGACATATTAATATTTTATAAAAAATGAAGTGGAAACAAAATTTGGTCCACGACTAATTAATAATTTTTAGAATTAGATTAATAGAAAGACTTAACAAACACTTGCTTCACTAGGTTAATGAAACTATGATTATTGTTCATTTTTATTTTGTTCACATAATTAATTTTTGTATCATGGAACTTAAAACAAACCGAACATAATTTCTTCGAAAACTCAAACATTTGGTTTAACTTTTGGATCAACCCATTTTTATGCAACTACACGGGTATATATTATAAATGTTAATTACACCGGTAGTCCCTACGATCTCCAAATCTGTCGTACAAAAACTACATGAAAGGTCACTATGGTCGATATTTATAAGAACCTTAGGGACAAAATATTAAATATGTCGAAGGTGTAATAGAATAGAAGAAAGTAACTACGTAACCTTATATGCTCCAATTATATGTTTCTTTAGAAGATCTTTATCACTTAATGATTTCCGACAATATTACAACACAGAAAATCATTAAATTTTTAATACAATTTTTGCAATATACAAGGACCTATAGTGCAATGATTGCACAATATAGGGACTTGTACAAATAATAGAAATAAATTATCTACATAACTTTTTTTGCATAACATAGGGACCCATAGTGCAATTATCGCATGATACAGGAAACTATAATACATATTTTGCATAAATTTTGAGAGAGTTTTATAGTTGCGCTAGCATGTTTAATTGCATTTAAGTTCCTTAATTTTCAATCTTTATACGTAAACACACAGTTACCTCAAAATCCAATACATCTTGAAGAGTGGGGTGGCCTAAAAGAGTTGCGGATACACTATGGGATTTAAGGACTGGTGGCACGAAAGGGAGAATACACAAAAAATTATCGATAAAATTAGATAATCTTTTGAGTCTTTTTTCACCTCCTTTCCAAGCCACAAAATATGGTGCTACATAACAAAAATATGCAGGACCTTTAAGTCCTAATTGATTATATATAGCTACAAAAATATGTGGTATTAGTCCCTCTATTATGTGAACACTATACTATAAGTCTCTACGTTAATATCTTTTAGTTATTTGTGCTATCAACCCCTAAATTATGGTAAATTTGCACTGTATATCTCATATTTTACAAAAAATGCACTATAAGTCCTTATGTTATGCAAAAACTATATTATAAGTTCGTTAAAATGTAATTAAACTATAAGTCCTTATATTTTGCAATAATTGAACTACACGTCCATGTATTAATTTTTTAGTTAATTGTGCTATAAGGGCATATATTATATTCCTATATTCTGTAAATTTTGCAATGTAAGTCCGTATGTTATGCAAAATTACACACGAACTCCTTATATCATGTGAATACTATACTATAAGTCCTTATTTATGGAATGTTTACCGTATAATTTGTAATAGGAGACTCGTACAAATAAAATAATATAGATCTATAAAACAATAATTTGTAAAAATTAGGGGGCTAAGTTATGATATTGAACACTTAAGAGGTGGGGGTCTAAGGGGTGGATGGGCAACTTCCCTAATTTGTTTAAGTTATCAGGTCCTATTATATGCATGAATTGCACTTAGTTCCCTATATTACATGTTTTGAGTTAGTTACATTATAAGTCCCTATATTATGTAATATGTATATATATATTTTATTACGGCAACCTTGAGCTCTTAATAGCTCTGCCCCTGCTTTGGGGGAAACTTCCCTGATATTTTTTGTGTTAACACCACTATATGTCCCTATATTATAAGATTTGATATAATTGCACTAAAAGTCCCTATATTATGAAAATAACATATATTGTATCGTAGAAACAACAAAATAGTTCAAGGCTTAAAAGATAATTCTAAAAAGATGGAGGGACAAGTAATGATTATGAATATTGGGGGTATAAGGTATATATAATTTTTTTTGGGGTCAAAAAGTAACTTTTTAAAAATCTAGGGAATACAATGTACGTCTTAACTACTTTAAGAATCAAAACAAGAACCCTTTTGAATGAACAGTTAATAGAACATGATGCTAAAAAAAAAGCAGTTACGATTGTTACTTTTAACCTAACCAAGAAAAAACAGTTCAAACAGTAAATTGCACTACGAAACCCTATATTATGAAAAAAATTCACTATAGGTCCCTACCCCTGATAACTTACTTATTGGGATCATATATTGTTTACCTTGTATTTGTGCATTTATTTGGTTCCAAAAAAGATATACATAAGCTGAGAATCATCTACTATAAGATCACTCTATGTATTACTATGAAATAGAACATTGCACATGTTAAAGCATTCAGCTAAAATTCTTCTTGTGAAAAAGCAATTGATAGAAAAGTGATCTCTATCTTCAAAGGTGTTGCAAATGAAAATACAAGCAACATTATTAGGTTTTTCCTACTTAAGCATTCTGGCTTTTGTTGCTAATATGTCTAAATAGGCCAACCAAGAAAAAAAGCTACATCTGGTTCATACTGAAGGAGCTATATAATCCTCATTTTTTATCATCTAAAAGTGTAATAGAGTCGAAGATGCAACTATACTGGGTGTATGAGGAGCGAGTAACTTTATAAAATTATCTACGTTTTGTAACTTACAAAAATAAAAAGATTTATATGTTGACATTTGTGTTGTTAGTCAGTGTCAGAAATAGGTGAATGGAGGCAAAATATAATTTGTGTTTAATATGAATTTGAGGATAATAGGAGAAAATATATATAAATTTTAATGCTAAGCCTGATCCAAAAGATAATTATACAAAAATATGGATGGATATCGTGTCTCTTAGGTAAATTTCATTTTCATGTATTCAGAAATTGTATATTAACTAAATAAGAAATTGATTGCAATATACATATATGATAATGTTTATGAAAGTTCTAGATGATTTTTTTAATTAGCAATATAAGTTTGGATTTGCACTATGTATATCCGAATGTTAATCGCGGAAATTGGGGTATTGGCACATTTATTTTGAATGATCAAAATTACATGTACATTTAAATTTTAAGTTATTGTGTATTCATTATTACATAAAACACGAACAAATAGATACATGAAATCAATTAATAAGAAGAACAGAATAAAATCAAAACAAAAAAAAATTCTTTAGGATCAAAATGTAAAATTCTTTCTTTCCATTACGTTGAAGAGTCATAAAGTTCATGCTCAATTCCTAATAACTAGAGAAACTATGAACCTTATTTTCAAGGATATTCTTTATTAACCTACTCCATATTTTGGTTTGGCAATATAAACCTATCAAGTCTAAGGATCTTCAAATTTGGTAGAAGAGATCTTTGAAATTTGTCCTTGTGCTTGAGCTTGATCTTCATTGACGCGACCTTAACGTACACTTGTGTATGTATCAAAAATCATTATTCATTCACTTAAATTACAAGTCAACAGTTACATTACTTTACCTTGAATATTCTTTTTAAAAGGAAAAATATATATATCTTACTCACTAAATTATACCTATTTAAGTTATCTTACTCAAGACTTTTGGCTACTTTAATAATTGTCATGGGTGAATATTTTCTAGAATCGAAATATTTTGTTTCTAAATTTCTTACAAAATTTTTGACACCATAAATTTCTATATAGAAATAATTAATAATCAATAGCTTCATTTACATATGATTAATGATGCAGGTAAATCCAAATATTCAACCTACTGTGGGAAATACCTAAAACAAAATTGATTAATTAAAATATATGAACCTATTAAATATTTTTAAATTGTTTCATCTTTTTAAAATAATAAAAGAATAAGAATAATTTAGGAAATAGAAAAACAAAAATTTGCACCTCACTAACCGTTATTGATATGAATCTATAATTGAAAGGCATTAACCATCGATCGGATAGGTGAGCAATAAAAATAACACTTGGTTAGAGATCCAATTGCATATGACAAATCAATAACAGAAGAAAGAGAAGAAATGGAACTCTGGGGTGAAATAGAATAGAGAAAAGTTAATTAAGAAAGAAGATGATAATTGAGAAGATGTGAAGACTGGTATGACTATTAAGGTGTGTGTAATGTTTATGAATAACTGTGGAATGAGGCGGCCATTAAGGTTTCAGACAATAATGTGTGATATGTTATAGTTAACAGCCATTCCTGACATATCGGGGGCCAAGAAAATTTTTAAAAAGCCCCTAAAAATCCTATGTGTATTATAGATCAAAAATTTATCACTTAAGTTAATTAAACATTTTTATATAAAAAAAAGATAGACTAGCATTTCTGTTAAAAATATTATACTACATATGAAAAAAATTGGGACTCTAAAAGTAGAGTAAAGATATATATAACCTCATTTTCTTCACCTCTATATCACCTCCTATGTGGAGGATATTAAAAACCAATTAAATTGTACCTAGGAGGGGAACAAGGTCATGACCTCCTTGGCATCCCCTCACGCCTGGTAGTTAATTGTGACTACAAACAACACGTGAAATATTTACAAATCTTTTTTGTAATTATTTTTTCAATCATTTTTATTTCTAATAAATTTCAAGATATGATTTGTGTTATGAAATAATTAAAATTAAAAATATTATTATATTTGATATCGATAAAATATATTATATTTGATTTCAATAAAATATATTATATATTTAAAAATATGTTTTAAACATGAATGTTTGAACATAAATTCATATATTTGGTTAGAAATATCTAAATCCTAAATAAATTGTAAAGATCGTATTAAAATCATAGAACATATATTTTTTAAATGTCCTTACATCATAGTTTATTGGGTCAATTTTTTTCTTTTAATTACAACTGAGTCATAGGACCAAGATTATATTAAAAATTGGTTTATCATGATTGTTAAAAGGTTTTTGGGAAAATATTATCTTTTGAATTACAATTGAGTTACAAAATCAAGAATATATAGAATATTGATTTATCAATATTGTTATAAGCTTTTTTGGTGATGGCAGGGATAAACAAATGTCTATTGTTTTTCTTTTATCTTTTGACAAATCTGAAGGACGCGTATGAATGTATTAAATTGAACATCATCTTACATTTCAAAGAACTTATGATCTAAAAATTTAGAAGAATTTTTGGAAATGATTGGTCTCAGATTTTAAGTGTTTTTCTCAATCTTCAAGACGGTGAAAGTATTCAGATTACCCAACTAATTTTTGCCGTTAGAAAAACTCCTCTATGTTATAATTTGTCAACCCACCACATTGGTTGAAACAAACTATTGGTACTATACATACAATCCATTACAATGTTTTTCAATCCATGATTTAGATCAGATTATCCATTGTTTTTTGTACAGTCAACCCAATACGTTATACTTATGTTTTTAGTCTTTCCTGATTTTTTGTTGTTATTTTTTTGTTACGCACATTCAGGTTTAGGTAAGCATTAATCCTTAGTTATTCTGACATGTTTGTTGTTTTATTTGAATAATTTTTTGAAGCGGTTGATTTTTCGTGATGGAATAGTAATATTTATACTAGGTTGCTTGGAAAATGAGTTTTAGCTATGAATGTTTTGATGTTAATTAAGGTCTGTGTACTAATATAGAATGTTGTGAAATGGTTTAGTTTTGGAATGTTATGGAATGCAAATGGTACATTAGTCATTTAGTTGAGTTGGAATTGCTTGGCAAAAAAACTTGGTTGTGGACATTTTAAGTAAATCACATTTTTCTAAGGTCTAATTTTAACAGGATTTAATTACTTAAAGGTCCAAAAAGTATATTTTCTCAGCCTTAACAAGTCCAACTCTTTTTTCATCTCTAAAAGGTATATTTATTAATGGTTTAACTTTGTTTTAAATGAGCTGTAAATTTTGTTTAATGGTTTATGAATTTTATAATTGTTTATGTATGTTTTTTAACAGGTTGTGTGTATTTTTTAATGGATTACATGTGTGTCTTTAAAAAAATTGGTGTAGAACTTATTACGCAACAACATTTTTGAATAACCCTTTTAGGTCAATCACTCTTTGAACATTGCTATAACTTTAATAATTAGATTAATCAGTTTTCAAACGAACATGGTATGTAATATTACCAAAGATGTTCGGTGTCGCTCCCAAAAATACTTAGTATCGTTGCTCAGGAGGCTCATCTTTTATGTTTGAGATGCTCATTGTTCAATTGTCAGCTTTTTTCTTCGATTGAGTTGTGTTTATTTAAGTGTACTTAGGATTTTTTACAATCAAATGGTCTTAATTTTCATTTGGGAGAAAAATCCTATGCAAGACCATATTGGTCAAAGACCAATTTTCATCTTTAAATATAAAATATAACTATCTTAAATGTCTACACATTAAAGATAATAATTCTTTAATGCATATATAAGTAACATAATATGATAAATTAATTTAAGAAAATGATATATAATTAAATACTATACAACTTTACAATATTATATTAATTTTATATAAATTTTTAAATAAGTTGCGAGTATGAGACACAAAAGGTGTCATGTTTTAATGTTAATGATAAGAGAGCCATTTTGGACACGGAATCAATGTCTCGATTCGAATCTGTACCACTAGATTTGATAACCAAGGTGTTGACTAGTGAGCTAATCCCAACTGGTTGATTATTCTTCTTTTAAGTGAAACAATGATATTAAATGTGTAGAGTTACTTCCTAGTAGTCTATTACAAATAGGCTAAAACCTTTAAATGCAAGACAATAAAAAAAATATTTAATGATATATTTTTTTATATTCTATTTGTTCTCAAGGAATGACAAATTAAATTACATTAACAAAAATAACATTTTTAAAAAGTAATTATTACCTACAAATAGTGAGGTAACCAACATTGTTCAAAGCAATACAAAGTCTACAAGGAAAACCATATGGAAAAAAATACGAAACATTTTTAAAGGGTTCTACTAATTACATCCCATTTCTCAACTTTCTTAGGATTTAAAGCTCAACCCCATAATTGTTCTTTTAAAAGCCTAACTACTAATTGGACACTATGCAGTTTTAATATAATACCCTCCAATTACTTTATACCACATTTGTTTCTCTCTCCTTCTTTTCAATTTTTTTATTCTATTTTTTAATTTTTTATTTATCTTTTTTCTGAGTTTTTATTATGTTAACTTACCACGTATATTTTTCGGTACATTAACAAGGGTACGTACCTAAATTTTTTATCTGTACAGACCTAAGTTTTTTATAACGTTTTTAAGGTGGATAAAATGTATTTTTTTGTATATGTCCAATGTCCCGGTTTTGTCCAAGTGCATGTCTAATAAAATCAAACCAAGTTAGTTTTTAATAATTTACCGTAAAGTTTGTACCTAATATCTATTTAGTCAAGTTTTTAATTTTTTTATTTTCACCTGCACAAATTAACAAACTGGATTAGGTTTAATCCAAAAAATTATAAAGGCCCATAATGTCTCGACCCAATGGGCTGGCCCTAAAGGGATATACTAAAAAGTTGGACACTAAGGGATGGACAGTAAGGGATATACCTAAGGGGATATAAATAAAGGAAAATACATAGGGAAAATAACAAAAAACAACCTTCTGTACACAATGCATCAAAAATGTCTTATAAAGTAGGGGCTGTACTTATGTGTAGTGTTTGAATTATTTATTATATAGTAATTTTTTATGCAGATTCCTCAAAATTAGTATGTAATTAGTGTTTCATTAATGTTTAATTTTACAAAGTAGATTAGAGTTTAGTTTTATAAAACTAAAACAAAAAGTCCTACTGATCTCTAATGTCTAATGTCTTGCCTAAAGGGTTGGCCACAACAGACAGGACACTAGTGGCTGGATCCATTATTTCAGTTTAACAAGTTTTTGTTGTCAAAAGAAACAGATGTATAAAAAACAGTGTAAACCCCTAACAGGATAGATCCAATTATCTAAGTTTAACATTTTAAAACAGTTTACAATTTAAAATAGGATTTTAAAAAACCAGATGGAACATTTACAAAGCCCATTAGGTCTGGATCCAAGATGTTATGGCCCAAAAAATTTGAATACAATCACGTTAAAAAAATTAAATATTTACCAAGCCCATACTAACCAAATAGGCTGGAAATCAAGGTGGGATGGACCAAGGGTGGTTGGACCCAAGTGGGACTAAGCATTTACGACTACATTTAGTCGGTAGATCCCAATTTTGTTTTTCGAGACTAGTTTTTTCTTCTTTCGCGACTATTGAAGTAGTCGCGAGAGCTGTTACGCGGTGTAGTGATAGAATCTCATGTGAGTAAAAAAATAATCTGAGTTCTATGTGACTCTTAGATGTATAAGAAAAATATATATACAAATATATATATATATATATATATATATATATATATTTATATTTATATATATATTTATAAATTAAAATCATGACCGATGATATACAAATTTAATTTATATTAGGAACAAAACATAATCGACTGAACAATTCTTGTTAAGATTAAAAAATAAGAATCGTTTTTTAATTAAATTGAAGAGACATAGAGTTCATGCTCAATTCCTAATAACAAGAATAACTATACCTTTACTTCCAAGCATATTCTCTTTAATTTTTTCAATATTTTTTATGTATCTACCAAAATTGATACATGATCTTACTCTTGCATAGTCTATGTCCATAAGAACAGGTTCAAGACAAGGTAAATCATCAGAAAAACTGCACATATGAAATACGATCTTTTAAAAAAAATCATACAAGTTCAGGTGCATTTACATGGATGCGTTCATTGTACAAATTTTTATTTGTACAAGCCTAAAGTCTTGAGATTACTACCCCTTATTATTGTTTGACAATATAAACCTATTAAGCCTAAGGATCTTCAAATTTGGTGGAAAAGATCTTAGGATTTTGTCCTTATGCTTGAACTTGATGATCGTCAAGCTTAAATTCTTGCGCCTTTAAGATACATAAGTGTCTGTGTCACATTCAAAAATTATAATTTATTAACATCAATTATTATAATTTAGATAAATTCATTACTTTAACTTAGTATTTTTTTACAACAAAAAAAAATCTATACATCTTATGCACCAAATTATACATATTTAGCTCAATCTTAGGCAAGATTTTTGGTTTCTTTACTAATTGTTCAGGATGAATATATTATAGAATCTAATGATTTTTTCTAAATTTCTTACCAAATTTTTGAAGCTTTAAATTCCAATATAGATATAACTAATTTTGTTCAGGCATGTGGAAGTTTTGTGCAAGGCTATAATTGCGTATTCCATCACGAATGTGAAGGATTTCAAATATAAATGTATCACCAAGGTTAAAGTGCAAGCTATATGCAAAAATTCATCGTGTAAGTGGTTGATTTTTGGTAAAATGATACAATATTCACCTACGTTTCAAGTGCAAACACTAAATCCAAACCATTCATGTGGCAAGGTATTAAGTCATAAGTTGTTGTCCTATATGAAAATAGGACGATTGTACATAGATTATTTTCTGAATGACATTTACAAGAAGTTGAAAAGCCTTAAAACCAAGATAGGGAGTGATTTATCAGTCAATGTTTCGATAGAGAAAGTTCAGCGAGCTATTAAATTTGCAAGAACTTTGATTCATGGTGAGTACAAAGTTCAATATAAGATCATGTGGAGGTATGTGAAGGAGTTAAGGAGGAGCAATCCTAGTTCTACCGTTGCGTTGAAATCTGTCGAGGAAGAAGAGACGGCTTTTGAGGAGTTTAGAAGGTTTTATGTTTGTCTTGCCACTTGAAAACGAGGATTCTTGGAAGGTTGTAGACAAGTGATAGGTTTGGACGGGTGTCATTTGAAGGGACCCCACCCGGGTATACTATTGACTGTTGTAGGTATAGATCCAAATAATTGTATTTATCCAATTGCTTATTGTGTGGTAGAGAGTGAGAACAAGAGTAGTTGGACATTCTTCTTGAGGTTATTGATTGCGGATTTGGGTATTGCATTGCATCAAAAAAATTGGACTCTTATATCCGATAAACAAAAGGTAAGTTATATTGGTTATTGATTGTATTGATCACTTATAGTACAACGTATTTACTTCTTTATTCATTTTTTTTATTGGAGGAGTTAATACCAGCCATCGGTGAATTGCTTCCTGATATTGAGAATTGAACTTCAAGAATGTACATCTAGGTGCAACTTTAAAGGAAAAAATATTGTGGGCTGCTAAACCACCTAGAGTAGAATTATTTAGACAAAACATGGAGCAATTAAAGGCTATTGATGAGGCGATGTTCCATTGGTTAGAGAAGAAAAACCCTAAGCTCTGGGCTAGATCTCACTTCCAAACAACAACCAAATACAATATGCTATTAAATAATATCTCAAAGAGTTTTAACTTGGTGTTACTGGATGCAAGAGAGAATCCAGTGATTGTTATGCTTGAGATGATAAGAAGCTACTTGATGAATAGAATGGAGAAGAAAAGAAAGTGGATTGGAAGTTGGAAGGGGGACATTTTCCCGAAGATTTGCAAGTTGATTAATCGAAACAAAGACTTCACATCGTTGTGGAATGCATTGTTTGCAAGTGATAAGATATTTCAAATTTCTGGGGGTTAAGACTTACAATATACAGTTGACTTCAAAAGGAAGTTTTGTAGTTGTCGTCGATGGGAATTATCCGGTATACCATGTGCACACGCAATTGTTGCAATCACATATTTGGGAGAGGAAATCGAGGTATATGTTGATCAATGATATACTAAAGCCACATACTTACGGGCATATGATCCTGTCATTAAGCCCACCAATGGTCCATCAATGTGGCCATCTTCTGAGCATATACTGCTTAATGCACCAAAGTCAATGAAACTCCCCTGGAAGACCAAAAACTCAACGTCGAAGAGAGCTAGGTGAAGGAAGAGTTTGTTCAACTAGTCAAGTTCCCGAATGATTTCAAAAGTCGAGAAACCCCACCATTATTATAGTGAAGTTTTAAAGGTGGAAGTAAGTCGGGCACAATAAAAGGGCTTCCAAGGTGGTTGTTGAGCAACCAATGCATAACACTAAAAATCAGTTACCCTCGGTCCATGAACCAGTTAATGATAATGTGATTGAGCCTTCGATCAATCAGCCCATTAATGATAATGTGTATGATGGTACAAATCTAAACTAAGTCAATTATGTTCCCACACAAGAATCTTATTTTGGAGGTATCCTGAGTGGGTTGCTTGGTGGTTGGAACGATGATAACTTTGAAGCACTACTTGATAGTCATATGACTAACTTTAAGAGCTAAATGAGTGTTTCATCTCAACTACCATCTACTTAAAGTGGAGTAGTTGAATCAGGCAAAGAATCGGAAAACGAGTTGAACAAAGTAATTATCAATAAAGGTGTAAAAGTAAAATGTGGTGTGTCTCGCAAGTTAGAACACGACAATCGAAAAGGTCCCGCGAATCATTCTAAGGTATAAGCTACGCAACTGACATTGAATTATATTATCATGAATCAACTTGAATACTAACATTTAATTGTCTTTTGTAGCAGCAAAGTGAAGAGGCTGATACGTTAACTCCTAGTGCAAGAACTCAGTTCACACCCCTAGGTACCAATGTGAGTAGAAAATGTCCACTGATTGTTCTAAGAAAGAGAAAATTCAGGCCGTGTGCAAGTGCCAAAGGAAAGGAGCTAGCTTAATATGGCTTGATGTGTGTTTTGTTATTTAGATCTTTTAAAATATTTTTGGGTGTATTTGGTGATTATCTAGCTTTTTTTCTTATTTGAATCATTTGGATGTGTTTTATGATTTTGTTGTTACTATATATTTAATTATGGATGTCTTTTGCAAATTTAAAATTTTATGTGGGTATTTGAACGATATTTTAGCTATCATTGATGATGTTTAATTCATTCTTAGGTTATAAATGCCTGTTGCAGGGGTCTTAGTCAAATTGTTTACATAATACAGTTGTAAAGTGAGGTCATAGATTAATACAGTTGTCACGACAAAGGGTATGTCATCATATAGGGGTATATATGTAATCTGGTCATTCTAACAGGTGTTATTTTGCATATTACATCATGATTCATGGGTCATAGATCAATTTCTATTGTCATATAGGTGTAAAATTGTAAACTAATCAAATTATGCAGATATAGGGTACTTTATGCATTTTTCTTTAAATATTAGGGGTAAGATGAAATTTTAAGAATATTAAAGGATAATATAATCTTATGCATTTTTTGATGTATTTTTACCCGTTATTTCAAACTTTAGGGACAAATTGGCCAATTTTAGAAGAGATAAGGGAATCGTGTGTATCTTTGTTCAAAATTTGGAGGTCAAAATGCAATTTCAATAAATATAATGGGTAATATCAACTTTTTCATTTATTAGGGGTATTTTGCATTTTATATTAAACTTTAAGGGTCGTTGACCAATTTCAGCAAAATTAGTATTTTTTTGCATTTTGTATAAATTTTAGGGGTGAAATGTAATTTTAATAGTTTTAAATAGTTATATCAAGTGCTGCATTATATTAGGTGTCATTGTGCAATTTTAGGAGAATTTAAGGGGGCTAAATGCATTATACAGTGTTAAAATTTTGGGTCAATTTTTTGGCCGATCTTTCGTTCATATTCGCGTATACATGAGAATTTTAGTAATTAAGTCAATATCAGCAATTTTAGTACCTTATCTCTTCAAAACATGTAGTAAATATTTTATGCTGCTGTATAATCTAAAGTATGATATAAAATTCAAATGGCATCTGTAACACGGTTATAAATGCTTTCATCAGTCTTTTTAGATTTAGATTCTCTTTCCTGCTGTTTTTACCAAATCGAACTTGTTAACCTTCTTTTCTAATATGGAATTTCAGTTTTTAAATAACTTTAGTATGAAGCAAAGTATGTTGCGACACATTTCAAATTATGTAGCACATTTCTAGAAAGTGTGTTGTATTAACAAAATGGCATATGTAAAACTATCATGAAACATGTTGCTGCACAATCCCAATGAACAAGTTAAGATAGATTGCAAAAAGAACTTAGTAAAGACGGAACAAAAAAAGGATTATTGCCCAAGAAACACCTCCAGTTAGAATTAATTCCCTCTCACCCCAACCATCAATATTTTTCCCATAAAAGGCCACATATATTTTGCTTTTTCCTTTTCTTTCCCATAAAAAGAGTCATTTGAGTTATGGGAAGCTTCCCATAACTTAAACTTTGAGTAATGAAAAGCTTCTCATTACTCAAACTTTGAGTAATGGGAAGCTTTCCATTACTCGTTGTTCTTTAAAAAAGACCGGTGTCTTTTATGGTTAAGGGTGTAAGGTGGCATGTGTCTATTGAGCATTAACCCAAAAAAAAAATTCCCACAAATAAATCAAAATATAAACAACAGAAAATATCATTAAATATGAATGTAAGGATATTATGAGTAATTTCAGTAACTAAAAAACAGAGATAAATAAGTTAAAGAAAAAAGCTAAGGTTGCTGAAAAATGTTACAATAATTATAGAGTAAAATTCAGTAAATTGTATATGTCAATCCTTAAACTCCTTAAAAGAAGACCTCATAATCTCTTTCGAGTAGATTGATTCGGGCTTTAAGTGGTCGTGCTGGTCTCTTACTCTTAACTAAGGAGTTTAAGGGAACCAAACTTTCTACATGATGCCCAAAGTAATATACATTTTCTTTCATGTCTTTAATTTGATGGACTTTTGTGTATTAACATTGTAAACCATGCATCTTTTTTCCCACAAGACACCAATAAATCCATGCTTTTAAACCATGCAATTGGCCGATAATTTTTATAATCCTCCTCCATATAACTATCACGTAACTTTGGCATAGCAAGAAGACCATAATAAATATACAAGTCTCTCCATCCTCATCCTCTTTTGACAGCTACTACTAATCTATAAATTACAAAATTAGATTAATAATTGATTAATATTAGAGATTAGGTCTAGATATTAAAAAATAATTAAAACATTTTACAATAATTGGAGGCATTTAGTTCAACGAGAAAAGCTGAAACTAACAATTCTAAAACCAAATAGCTAACATTTTCCTTCCTCGCATCATTGGAACCTAAGTTTTACTGTCTACCCATATCCAAAGTCAAACCAATCCTAGCAGGTTTACTGCAATTGGCTTAGATTAAAAATAATAAGAATTAAATTCCAAAGAAATATATTGTAAAATATATATTTTATAAATTTAGTATAATAATTCTCATATCCGAAAAAATAAAACTTGGGTCTCATCCAATAATCGATTGTATGTATCTTACTCTTCTCGGAGACCATATTGAGCGGAGATGACACGAAAGTATAGTGATAGTTAGAGGGGGCTTTTATAAATTAAACAAATAAAAAAAGAATGCTTTCGTTTGTGCTTCTAAGGTGTGTGTAATGTTTATGCATAACTGTGGAATGAGGCGGCTGTTAGGGTTTCAGACAATAATGTGTGATACTTTATAGTTTAGGGCAAGTCCAGAAAAAATCTAAGGTGTATTATAGATAAAAAATTTATCACTTAAGTTAATTAAACAATTTTATTTAAAAAAAAGATGGACTAGTATTTTTGTTTTGAAATGGGCCAAAATTGGTCCTTTTTATATAAAAAAATATTATACTATATATGAAAAAAAATTAAGACCCTAAAAGCAGAGTAAAGATATATATCACCTCATTTTCTTCACCTCTATATCACCTCCTATGTGGAGGGTTTTAAAAACAAATTAAATTGTACCTAGGAGGTGAACAAGACCATGACCTCCTTGACCTCCCCTCACGCCCGGTAGTTAATAGTGACTAGAAGCGGTACGTGAAATATTTACAAATCTTTTTTGTAATTATTTTTTCAATCATTTTTATTTCTAATTAATTTTAAGATATGATTTATGTTATGTAATAATTAAAATTAAAAATGTTATTATATTTGATATCAATAAAATATATTATATTTGATTTCAATAAAATATATTATATATTTAAAAATATGTTTTAAACTTGAATGTTCGAACATAAATTCATATAATTGGTTAGATGTGTCTAAATCCTAAATAAATTGTGGAGATCGTACTAAAATCATAGAACATTATTTTTAAATGTCCTTACATCATAGTTTATTGGGATAATTTTTTTCTTTTAATTACAACTGAGTTATAAGTCCAAGAATATATTAAAAATAGGTTTATCATGATTGTTAAAATGTTTTTGGGAAAATATTATCTTTTGAATTAGAATTGAGTTACAAAATCAAGAATATATGGAATATTGATTTATCAATACTGTTAATAGCTTTTTTGGTGATGGCAAGGATAAACAAATGCTTATTGTTTTTCTTTTATCTTCTGACAAATCCGAAGGACGCGTATGAGTGTATTAAATTGAACATCATCTTACATTTCAACGAACTTATGATCTAAAAATTTAGAAGAATTTTTTGGAAATGATTGGTCTCAGATTTTAAGTGTTTTCCTCAATCTTCAAGAAGGTGAAAGTATTCAGATTACCCAACTAATTTTTGCCGTTAGAAAAATCTTTTATGGCTTTTCTTTTTCTTATTAATAGCACTATGTAACCATTTAATTTGATCTAATTTATCATACTTGAAAATAATTTAAAAAAAAGTATTATGTAGATGACATATTAATATTTTATAAAAATTAAGTGGAAATAAATTTTGGTCCATGGCTAATTAATATTTCTTAGAATTAGATTTATAGAAAGAATTAACAAACACTTGTTTCACGAGGTTAATGAAACTATGATTATTGTTCATTTTTATTTTGTTAAATGTTCACATAATTAATTTTTGTATCATGTAACTTAAAACAAATCGAACATAATTTCTTCGAAAACTCAAACTTTTGGTTTAACTTCTAATTGGATCAACCCATTTTTATGCAACTATACGGGTATATATTACTAATGTTAATTACACCGTTAGTCCCTACGATCTCCAAATTTGTCGTACAAAAACTACATGAAAGGTCACTATGGTCGAGATTTATATGAACCTCAGGGACAAAATGTTAAATATGTCGAAGGTGTGAGAGAATAGAAGAAAAAACTACGTAACCTTATATGCTCCAATTATATGTATCTTTAGAAGATCTTCATCACTTAATGATTTCCTCCAATATTATAACACAGAAAATCATTAAATTTTTTATACAATGGTCCATCAATGTGGCCATCTTCTGAGCATATACTGCTTAATGCACCAAAGTCAATGAAACTCCCTGGAAGACCAAAAACTCAACGTCGAAGAGAGCTAGGTGAAGGAAGAGTTGGTTCAACTAGTCAAGTTCCCGAATGATTTCAAAAGTCGAGAAACCCCATTATTATAGTGAAGTTTTAAAGGTGGAAGTAAGTCGGGCACAATAAAAGGGCTTCCAAGGTGGTTGTTGAGCAACCAATGCATAACACTAAAAATCAGTTACCCTCGGTCCATGAACCAGTTAATGATAATGTGATTGAGCCTTCGATCAATCAGCCCATTAATGATAATGTGTATGATGGTACAAATCTAAACTAAGTCAATTATGTTCCCACACAAGAATCTTATTTTGGAGGTATCCTGAGTGGGTTGCTTGGTGGTTGGAACAATGATAACTTTGAAGCACTACTTGATAGTCATATGACTAACTTTAAGAGCTCAATGAGTGTTTCATCTCAACTACCATCTACTTAAAGTGGAGTAGTTGAATCAGGCAAAGAATCGGAAAACGAGTTGAACAAAGTAATTTTCAATAAAGGTGTAAAAGTAAAATGCGGTGTGTCTCGCAAGTTAGAACACGACAATCGAAAAGGTCCCGCGAATCATTCTAAGGTATAAGCTACGCAACTGACATTGAATTATATTATCATGAATCAACTTGAATACTAACATTTAATTGTCTTTTGTAGCAGCAAAGTGAAGAGGCTGATACGTTAACTCCTAGTGCAAGAACTCAGTTCACACCCCTAGGTACCAATGTGAGTCGAAAATGTCCACCGATTGTTCTAAGAAAGAGAAAATTCAGGCCGTGTGCAAGTGCCAAAGGAAAGGAGCTAGCTTAATATGGCTTGATGTGTGTTTTGTTATTTAGATATTTTAAAATATTTTTGGGTGTATTTGGTGATTATCTAGCTTTTTTTCTTATTTGAATCATTTGGATGTGTTTTATGATTTTGTTGTTACTATATATTTAATTATGGATGTCTTTTGCAAATTTAAAATTTTATGTGGGTATTTGAACGATATTTTAGCTATCATTGATGATGTTTAATTCATTCTTAGGTTATAAATGCCTGTTGCAGGGGTCTTAGTCAAATTGTTTACATAATACAGTTGTAAAGTGAGGTCATAGATTAATACAGTTGTCACGACAAAGGGTATGTCATCATATAGGGGTATATATGTAATCTGGTCATTCTAGCAGGTGTTATTTTGCATATTACATCATGATTCATGGGTCATAGATCAATTTCTATTGTCATATAGGTGTAAAATTGTAAACTAATCAAATTATGCAGATATAGGGTACTTTATGCATTTTTCTTTAAATATTAGGGGTAAGATGAAATTTTAAGAATATTAAAGGATAATATAATCTTATGCATTTTTTGATGTATTTTTACCCGTTATTTCAAACTTTAGGGACAAATTGGCCAATTTTAGAAGAGATAAGGGAATCGTGTGTATCTTTGTTCAAAATTTGGAGGTCAAAATGCAATTTCAATAAATATAATGGGTAATATCAACTTTTTCATTTATTAGGGGTATTTTGCATTTTATATTAAACTTTAAGGGTCGTTGACCAATTTCAGCAAAATTAGTATTTTTTTGCATTTTGTATAAATTTTAGGGGTGAAATGTAATTTTAATAGTTTTAAATAGTTATATCAAGTGCTGCATTATATTAGGTGTCATTGTGCAATTTTAGGAGAATTTAAGGGGGCTAAATGCATTATACAGTGTTAAAATTTTGGGTCAATTTTTTGGCCGATCTTTCGTTCATATTCGCGTATACATGAGAATTTTAGTAATTAAGTCAATATCAGCAATTTTAGTACCTTATCTCTTCAAAACATGTAGTAAATATTTTATGCTGCTGTATAATCTAAAGTATGATATAAAATTCAAATGGCATCTGTAACACGGTTATAAATGCTTTCATCAGTCTTTTTAGATTTAGATTCTCTTTCCTGCTGTTTTTACCAAATCGAACTTCTTAACCTTCTTTTCTAATATGGAATTTCAGTTTTTAAATAACTTTAGTATGAAGCAAAGTATGTTGCGACACATTTCAAATTATGTAGCACATTTCTAGAAAGTGTGTTGTATAAACAAAATGGCATATGTAAAACTATCATGAAACATGTTGCTGCACAATCCCAATGAACAAGTTAAGATAGATTGCAAAAAGACCTTAGTAAAGACGGAACAAAAAAAGGATTATTGCCCAAGAAAAACCTCCAGTTAGAATTAATTCCCTCTCACCCCAACCATCAATATTTTTCCCATAAAAGGCCACATATATTTTGCCTTTTCCTTTTCTTTCCCATAAAAAGAGTCATTTGAGTTATGGGAAGCTTCCCATAACTTAAACTTTGAGTAATGAAAAGCTTCTCATTACTCAAACTTTGAGTAATGGGAAGCTTTCCATTACTCGTTGTTCTTTAAAAAAGACCGGTGTCTTTTATGGTTAAGGGTGTAAGGTGGCATGTGTCTATTGAGCATTAACACAAAAAAAAATTCCCACAAATAAATCAAAATATAAACAACAGAAAATATCATTAAATATGAATGTAAGGATATTATGAGTAATTTCAGTAACTAAAAAACAGAGATAAATAAGTTAAAGAAAAAAGCTAAGGTTGTTGAAAAATGTTACAATAATTATAGAGTAAAATTCAGTAAATTGTATATGTCAATCCTTAAACTCCTTAAAAGAAGACCTCATAATATCTTTCGAGTAGATTGATTCGGGCTTTAAGTGGTCGTGCTGGTCTCTTACTCTTAACTAAGGAGTTTAAGGGAACCAAACTCTCTACATGATGCCCAAAGTAATATACATTTTCTTTCATGTCTTTAATTTGATGGACTTTTGCGTATTAACATTGTAAACCATGCATCTTTTTTCCCACAAGACACCAATAAATCCATGCTTTTAAACCATGCAATTGGCCGATAATTTTTATAATCCTCCTCCATATAACTATCACGTAACTTTGGCATAGCAAGAAGACCATAATAAATATACAAGTCTCTCCATCCTCATCCTCTTTTGACAGCTACTACCAATCTATGAATTACAAAATTAGATTAATAATTGATTAATATTAGAGATTAGATCTAGATATTAAAAAATAATTAAAACATTTTACAATAATTGGAGGCATTTAGTTCAACGAGAAAAGCTGAAACTAACAATTCTAAAACCAAATAGCTAACATTTTCCTTCCTCGCATCATTGGAACCTAAGTTTTATTGTCTACCCATATCCAAAGTCAAACCAATCCTAGCAGGTTTACTGCAATTGGCTTAGATTAAAAATAATAAGAATTAAATTCCAAAGAAATATATTCTAAAATATATATTTTATAAATTTAGTATAATAATTCTTATATCCGAAAAAATAAAACTTGGGTCTCATCCAATAATCGATTGTATGTATCTTACTCTTCTCGGAGACCATATTGAGCGGAGATGACACGAAAGTATAGTGATAGTTAGAGGGGGCTTTTATAAATTAAACAAATAAAAAAAGAATGCTTTCGTTTGTGCTTTTAAGGTGTGTGTAATGTTTATGCATAACTGTGGAATGAGGCGGCTGTTAGGGTTTCAGACAATAATGTGTGATACTTTATAGTTTAGGGCCGCTCCTGACATTTCTGGTGCCAAGGCAAATTTGAAAAAGTGCAGAAAAAAATCTAAGGTGTATTATAGATAAAAAATTTATCACTTAAGTTAATTAAACAATTTTATTTAAAAAAAAGATGGACTAGTATTTTTGTTTTGAAATGTGCCAAAATTGGTCCTTTTTATATAAAAATATATTATACTATATATGAAAAAAAATTGAGACCCTAAAAGTAGAGTAAAGATATATATCACCTCATTTTCTTCACCTCTATATCACCTCCTATGTGGAGGGTTTTAAAAACAAATTAAATTGTACCTAGGAGGTGAACAAGACCATGACCTCCTTGACCTCCCCTCACACCCGGTAGTTAATAGTGACTAGAAGCGGTACGTGAAATATTTACAAATCTTTTTTGTAATTATTTTTTCAATCATTTTTATTTCTAATTAATTTTAAGATATGATTTATGTTATGTAATAATTAAAATTAAAAATGTTATTATATTTGATATCAATAAAATATATTATATTTGATTTCAATAAAATATATTATATATTTAAAAATATGTTTTAAACTTGAATGTTCGAACATAAATTCATATAATTGGTTAGATATGTCTAAATCCTAAATAAATTGTGGAGATCGTACTAAAATCATAGAACATTATTTTTAAATGTCCTTACATCATAGTTTATTTGGTTAATTTTTTTCTTTTAATTACAACTGAGTTATAAGTCCAAGAATATATTAAAAATAGGTTTATCATGATTGTTAAAATGTTTTTGGGAAAATATTATCTTTTGAATTAGAATTGAGTTACAAAATCAAGAATATATGGAATATTGATTTATCAATACTGTTAATAGCTTTTTTGGTGATGGCGAGGATAAACAAATGCTTATTGTTTTTCTTTTATCTTATGACAAATCTGAAGGACGCGTATGAGTGTATTAAATTGAACATCATCTTACATTTCAACGAACTTATGATCTAAAAATTTAGAAGAATTTTTTGAAAATGATTGGTCTCAGATTTTAAGTGTTTTCCTCAATCTTCAAGAAGGTGAAAGTATTCAGATTACCCAACTAATTTTTGCCGTTAGAAAAATCTTTTATGGCTTTTCTTTTTCTTATTAATAGCACTATGTAACCATTTAATTTGATCTAATTTATCATACTTGAAAATAATTTAAAAAAAAGTATTATGTAGATGACATATTAATATTTTATAAAAATTAAGTGGAAATAAATTTTGGTCCACGGCTAATTAATATTTCTTAGAATTAGATTTATAGAAAGACTTAACAAACACTTGCTTCACGAGGTTAATGAAACTATGATTATTGTTCATTTTTATTTTGTTAAATGTTCACATAATTAATTTTTGTATCATGGAACTTAAAACAAATCGAACATAATTTCTTCGAAAACTCAAACTTTTGGTTTAACTTCTAATTGGATCAACCCATTTTTATGCAACTATACGGGTATATATTACTAATGTTAATTACACCAATAGTCCCTACGATCTCCAAATTTGTCGTACAAAAACTACATGAAAGGTCACTATGGTCGAGATTTATATGAACCTCAGGGACAAAATGTTAAATATGTCGAAGGTGTGAGAGAATAGAAGAAAAAAACTACGTAACCTTATATGCTCCAATTATATGTATCTTTAGAAGATCTTCATCACTTAATGATTTCCTGCAATATTATAACACAGAAAATCATTAAATTTTTTATACAATTTTTGCATGATACAGGGACATATAGTGCAATTTTGCACAATATAGGGAGTTGTACAATTAATAGAAATAAATTATCTACATAACATTTTCTGCATAACATAGGGACCCATAGTGCAATTTTCGCATAATACAGGAAACTATAATACATATTTTGCATAAATTTTGAGAGAGTTTTATAGTGGCGCTAACATGTTTAATTGCATTTAAGTTCCTTAATTTTCAATCCTTATACGTAAACACACAGTTATCTCAAAATCCAATACATCTTGAAGAGTGGGGTGGCCTAAAAGAGTTGCGGATACACCATGGGATTTAAGGACAGGTGGTACGAAAGGGAGAATACACAAAAAATTATCGATAAAACTAGATAATCTTTTAAGTCTTTTTTCACCTCCTTTACAAGCCACATAAGATGGTGCTACATAACAAAAATATGCAGGACCTTGAAGTCCTAATTGATTATATATAGCTACAAAAATATGTGGTATTAGTCCCTCTACTATGTGTACACTATACTATAAGTCCCTACGTTAATATCTTTTAGTTATTTGTGCTATCAACCCTTAAATTATGGTAAATTTGCACGGTATATCTCATATTTTATAAAAAATGCACTATAAGTCCTTATGTTATGCAAAAACTATATTATAAGTTCGTTAAAATGTAATTGCACTATAAGTCCTTATATTTTGTAATAATTGTACTACACGTCCATGTGTTAAGTTTTTAGTTAATTGTGCTATAAGAACATATATTATATTCCTATATTATGTAAATTTTGCAATGTAAGTCCGTATGTTATGCAAAATTACACACGAACTCCTTATATCATGTGAATACTATACTATAAGTCCTTATTTATGGAAGGTTTACCATATAATTTATCATATGAGACTCATACAATTAAAATAAATCAAATCCATAAAACAATAACATGTAAAAATTAGGGGGCTAAGTTATGATATTGAACATTTGAGAGGTGGGGGGCTAAAGGGTGGATGGGCAACTTCCCTAATTTGTTTGAGTTAACAGGTCCTATTATATGCATGAATTGCACTTAGTTCCCTATATTACATGTTTTGTGTTAGTTTCATTATAAGTCCCTATATTATGCAATATGTATATATATTTTTTATTACGGCCACCTTGAGCTCTTAGTAGCTCTGCCCCTGCTTTGGGGGCAACTTCCCTGATATTTTTTGTGTTAACACCACTATAGGTCCCTATATTATAAGATTTGATTTAATTGCACTAAAAGTACCTATATTATGAAAATAACATATATTTTATCGTAGAAACAACAAATAGTTCAAGGCTAAAAAGAGAATTCTAAAAAGATGGGGGACAAGTAATGATTATGAATATTGGGGGTATAAGCTATTTATAATTTTTTTTGGGGTCAAAAATTAAATTTTTAAAAATCTTGGGAATACAAGGTATGTCTTAACTACTTCAAGAAACAAAACAAGAACCCTTTTGAATCAACAGTTAATACAACACGCCGCTCGAAAAAAAAGCAGTTACGATTGTTACTTTTAACCTAACCAAGAAAAAACAGTTCAAAGAGTAAATTGCACTACGAAACCCTATATAATGCAAAAATTACACTATAGGTCCCTACAACTAATAACTTACTTATTGGGATCATATATTGTTTATCTTGTATCTGTGCATTTATTTGGTTCCAAACAAGATATATATAAGCTGATAATCACCTACTATCTACAACTATAGATATGCCATTCTCAAACTTCTACAAAAATTGCTCTATAAGATCACTCTATGTATTACTATGAAACAGAACATTGCACATGTTAAAGCATTCAGCTAAAATTCTTCTTGTGAAAGTGCAATTGATAGAAAAGTGATGTATATCTTCAAAGGTGTTGCAACTGAAAATACAAGCAACATTATTAGATTTTTCCTACTCATGGCTTTTGTTGCTATTATGTCCAAATAGGCCAACAAAGAAAAATAGCTACATCTTGGTATATATTTCACCCCATATCATAACAATATAAACAAATCCAGACATTGACTTTAACCATAGTTACCTAGCTGGTTTTCATATTGGAAGGAGCTAGCTAATCCTCATTTTTTATCATCTAAAAGTGTAATGGAGTCGAAGATGCAATTATACTGGGTGTATGAGGAGCGAGTAACTTTATAAAATTATCTACGTTTTGTAACTTACAAAAATAAAAAGATTTATATGTTGACATTTGTGTTGTTAGTTAGTTGTCAGATATAGGTGAATGGAGGCAAAATATAATTTGTGTTTAATATGAATTTGAGGATAATAGGAGACAATATATATAAATTTTTATGCTAAGCCTGATCCAAAATATAATTATACCAAAATATGGATGGATATCGTGTCTCTTAGGTTTAATTTCATTTTCGTGTATTCAGAAAGTTGTATATTTACTAAATAAGAAATTGATTGCAATATACATATATGATAATGGTTTTTAATTTTCTAGAAGATTTTATTAATTAGCAATACAAGTTTGGATTTGCACTATGTATATCCGAATTTTAATCGCGGAGATTGGGTTATTTGCACATTTATTTTGAATGATCAAAATTACATGTACATTTAAATTAAAAGTTATTGTGTATTCATTATTACATAAATCATGAACAAATAGATACATGAAATCAATTAATAAGAAAAACAAAATAGAATCAAAATAAAAAAAATTCTTTAGGACCAAAATGTAAAATTCTTTTTTCCCATTACGTTGAAGAGTCATAAAGTTCATGCTCAATTCCCAATAACTAGAGAAACTATGAACCTTATTTTCAAGGATATTGTTTATGAACATACTCCTTATTCGGGTTTGGCAATATAAACCTATCAGGTCTAAGGATCTTCAAATTTGGTAGAAGAGATCTTTGAAATTTGTCCTTGTGCTTGAGCTTTATATTTATTGACGTGACCTTAAGGTACACAAGTGCATGTATCAAAAATCAAAATTCATTCACTCAAATTATTACAAGTCAATAGATACATTACTTTACCTTGAATATTCTTTTTAAAAAGAAAAAATATATACATCTTACTCACTAAATTATACCTATTTAACTTATCTTACTCGAGATTTTTGGCTCCTTCAATGATTGTCATGGGTGAATATTTTCTAGAATCTAAATATTTTGTTTCTAAATTTCTTACCAAATTTTTTACACCATAAATTTATATATAGAAATAATTAATTATCAATAGCTTCATTTACATATGATTAATGATGAAGGTAAATCATTACAAAATATAGTTTATATTTGTTATTCACTTATATATGATTAATGAAGGTAAGTGATAAAACTATAATATAGTATTTATTGGTTTATCATCTTATCTTTAACGCCCATAATGCCTAGTAAACGTAGATATTTTATGTGCAAAATTGATAAAATCCCGGATAGACACGGTAATATGAATAATCTAAAAAATAGAAGCACAAAACTCACCTTTATATCCAATAAAGGTATGAATCCATAATTAAAATATAATGATCATGATCTAATATGTGAATCGATAAATAATATATTTTGATTGGATATTAGACCGTATAATACAACACATTATTCAAAAAAGAGGAGAAATGGAGATTCGATGGTGGAATAGAATATGAATAAGATAATTATGGAGATGCAAAGAGTAGTAAGGTTTATGAGGTGTGTAATGTTTATGTATAACTAAAGTGGAGGAGAGAGTAGGGTTCAAAAGATGATGTGCAACATTTTATAATTAGTGATTAGAAACAAAACCATTGAGTATTTACAAATTCTATTTTCTAAAAAATATTTAAAAATAATTTTGAATTAATTTTATTAAATAATAGAATTGAAAATGAAAACTATTATTGTATTTGGTTTTTGTAAAATATATCACATATCTTAAAATATGTCGAGAACTCGAATGTTCCAACATAAATTCATATATTTGGTTAGAAATATGGTAGGGATGTGGCCCAACAAATATATTTATTAACAAAGAAAATATGCTACTTCATCTGAGAGAGATGTGGAGATTGTGGTGCTAGATGCTTTTATTGATTAGGAAGACGACTTTGGAGTTGCACTATACATATTGAGATGGTTAATTGCGCAAATTAGGGTGGTAGTACATTTATTTTGAATGATCAAAATTACATGTACATGTAAAATTTTGATTTATTGTGTATCAACGAATATATATAAATCTTGAACAAAGATATACATAACTTAATTAATAAGGCAATAACAAATTATCAAAAGAACAATCTTATTAAGATTAAAATGTTAAAAACCTTTTTTTAATTACACTGAAGAGTCATAAAGTTCATGCTTAATTCCTAATAACTAGAACAACTATAACTTTGCTTCCAAGCATATTCTAGACAACTTAAAAAAACCGATATGTTTATCAAATGATCAAAATTCATACATGATCTTACTCTTACATAGTCTAGGTCGTAACATCAATTTCAAGATGAGGTAATCATCCAAAAACTATATCTATTAAATAAGACCTTTAAAAACAAAACATACAAATTCTGGTGCATTTACATGAATGCTTACATTGTACAAAAATTCATTTGTACAAGCCTAAAGTCTTGAGATTACCTTTATTTTAGTTTGGCAATATAAACATATTAAGCCTAAGGATCATAATTTGGTGGAAAATATCTTGGGAGTTTGTCCTTGTATTTGAGCTTGATGAACATGAAGCTGAAATTCTTACACCTTTAAGGTACATAATTGCATACATTTTATTTAGAAATTATAATTTATTCACATTAATTATTACAAGCCAGATAGATACATTACTTCAACTTAATATTCTTTTTACAAAGGAAAAATCTATTCATTTTATTCACTAAATAATACCTATTTAACCCAATTTTAAGCATGAGATTTGGCTCATTTACTAAATATTCTGGGGGAATATTTTTGGAAATCCAAAGTTTCTTTCTAAAATTTTTATCATATTTTTGACACTTTAAATTCCTATATTGATATAACTAATTTTTGCATGGAATTTGAAGAGAGATTCATTTACCTATGATTAATGATATTGACAAGTACAAAGATTTTTTCTAAACACACCACATTTTAGATACATAATTGGCATGTTAGCACCCATTAAAAAGTAATTTAGTAGTTGCCTTTTTTTTATTTTTGTTTAGTTAAAAATATGATTAGACAAAAGGAGGCCATTAAATAACTGTGTTTCTCTGGTTGATTTCTAAATTCTCATTCACTCCAATCTCCAATATCTTATCAAAAATCTTTTGAAAATTAGTGCTCATTTTATAATACATCTACCTTATAAATTCCACCACAACACTGCATATTCTCCAATTACCTATTATAAGGTAAAAAAAATTATTTCATTTCAGTATGAACCCTAAAAATTAATTTTGATTTTTTTTCTTATAATTTGTACTGAAATGGAACCGGGTTATCTTAAATTTTCAATTTTTTCACATTTTTCCTACATATTTCACATTTTTATTGTCTTTAATTATGACAAATACCCTGATATAGAATGTAATCCACTAAAAGGAAAAAAATAACTTGTTGAGTATTGACACTGTTCACCATCTACCACTGATTTTATGTAGTGCTTAGGAAAAACACAATAGTATCTATTTGGATGAAACACTAAGTATCAAAAAAACATAGGGGATTTCTATGAGTCTAGTAAAAAGATATTGAGTATCGAAAAGATCCATGAGTAGTTAGAGTATAATGTGAAAACTATTGAGTATTCTAAACAAACTTATAATAACACACAACAAAGTATTCAAAACAATTCCATTAACAGAAAAACAAATTACATAAGGAATTAAATAAATTAAAAATACATTTAAAAAATACATTCAAATCTAATATTAAAAAAATTGAAAAATAAATATGTTGCATAAAAAATTCTCCTAGTTAAACGAAATAAAAGTTAGTGAAAAAATTATCATGGAGATACTTCAGAGATTATCGAAAAAAGAATTGGGGTTATTGAATTATGTCTTTAAGTGTTAGTTAGCTATAATATCAAACCTAATTTTCTGCTTCAAATATCACCAATTCAACCTAGCTTAAGCATCTTGAATAAGCTACTTAGTAATCTTCGTCCCTGACTCAATTTTATGTATACCTTGTGTTGAAAATCTCTACTTTGGCACCTTAGGCAAGGCGGTGGATACATCACTATTGATATTCTTTTGGAGCTCTTCTCACCGAAATCTTCGCCGAGGATGGTTCAAGATTTTCACGTCTTCATCGAAGCTAGCTCAAACAAAAATGGACGAACATAGCAGAGCAAAATTTTCCACAAAACTCGCACAGAGCTCAAGATCTTCGCCATCTTCCCTGAAAGAGCACTCTCTCGCTGAAAAAAACTCTATCTTTCATGCCAGCAAAATAAAATGAAAGATAAGATGTTGAGACGATAAAACATGTATGTGATTTTCGTATAATTAATTGAGTAGGTAAGTGATTACTAAACATAAATTATATTTGCTTATCCAGATAATGTAGATATTACATAATAGTAATTTATCGATCCAAAAGAAAAAACATAAAGGTAATTCAAATAAAAATAAAAATTGATAACTAGAGAGCTTATTCATATATAATACTAAACAATTATTACTTATACTAATAAAATATATATATACATATACATGTTGAATTTTGGGCCAGAGCAGCTCGGGTGCCAGTGCAATCGCCTAGGTTGGCCCTACCCTGGTCTGGCTCTGATCTTTCTATATGTCTCAATTATAAATATTGATGTCTGTACTAGTATTAATGTTTTATGTTTGACAAAAAACAAAGATTTACGAGGTTTTGTAGGTGTTGTAGATCGTCTATATATTTTTGAAAGGTCTTTTTGCATTTGGGTTGCTACCTGATCAGGGCTCTATATCTTGTTTCATGAAAATTATGGTTACTCACCAAAGGGTGAAATCCCGATGGCACTTTGATGAATATAGTCTAAGACTAAATTATATTCGAGTAGATTTAAAAATTATTAAACCACATACCTTACTATTTGGGAACATGTGGTATGTATGTGAGCTTAATAATACCATAGTCTCCTAATGGACTATTGACGTATAAAAGGGTGCCAACAAGGTGGTGACCCTAGGACTCTCTAAAGAATTTTGATCAGGGTATTGTTGAGCCTTTCACAAATACGAGAATAGGTCGTCATTTGCTGAGTGGTGCACTAGTTGCGTGGACTCTTTGATCGGGCTCGTATCCTCACCGAGCGGAAGCATTTTGGGTATCTTAGCTTTTAACCTATAAAATAGATATTACTGCATTACTTTCACAATTCCGCCCAAAATTAAGACTCCGCATTCTATATGTTGGCATGTCTTTACAATAAGGATACCAAGAAACATATAAAAGGTGATTTTTCCAAGTTTGTTGGTTTTTGTAAAAGACATGGAAGCATAATAATTTAGAGATTTGTGAATTTTACTTTGAATCATGAGTATGTAAAGATAAGAATTTAAGTATATTAATTTGAAAAAATCCATATGTCAACATTTGTGTTTTTGGTTTTAAAATTGCAAACATACATATATATTTTTGCTATGTTATCGGATTAATGCGAATAGAGGATAAATCTAATTTGCATTTAGTTTGAATTTAAGGATTTTTGGAGATATTATAGTTAACTTGTTATGCTAAGCTCGATCGAAAAAAATTAAGTAAAAATAAGGCTAAATATCGTGTTTCATAGATATTATTTCACTTGTGTGTGTTAAAAAATAATAGACTAACTAAATAAGAAATGGTTTGCCTATACAGATATGGGAATTATTTTGAAAGTGCTAGTTGCTTTATTGTTAGGAAGACAAGTTTGGAGTTTCACTATACATATATGGAAATATTAATTGGGGAAATGAGGGTACTAGTACATTTAATTTGAATGATAAAAATTAACATTATATTTAAAATTAAATGTTATTTGTATTAGCATAAGTCACGAAAAAGATATACATGAATTTAATTAATAAGAGTAACAAACGATTATCAAAAGAAAAATCTTATTTACATCAAAATGTAAATGTTTTTTTCCATTACAGTTTAGACTCATATAGTTCATGCTTAGTTCCTAATAACTAGATCAACTATGACTTTACTTGCATACTTTACCTTTTGACCTTAATTCCAAACATATTCTCAACGAATTTTTCGATATGGCTATTAAAATGATTTAAATTCAATTGTGATCTTACTCTTGCATAGTCTAAGTCCATAAAAACAGTTTCAAGATGAGTTAAATTATCCAAAAACTACACCTATTTAATAAGAACTTTGAAAGTACATACTTATTACTTGGAACGATTAATACACTTGTGGAGAGTTGATCATGTGTTGTCGGGTTGTTTATATATTGCATCATTATTTTATAATACCTCTAGGACAATGAGGGGTATAACCCCAAATGTTTTTAACTTTATTAAAAATATGTCATAAAATATGAAATATTTGTATATGTATATTTTTAATATAATTTCAAATATATACCAAGGATTTTTTTGTTAGTCCTTCCTTTATAATTTTTAGAATATGAGGGCATTATTAAAATATATTAAAATATATACAAAACATTATGTTATTTTTTGTTTCTTGTTTAGTTTTACGCATTGCATATAAATAACTATACTCTAGTCCTATACCTTAACAAAATTATTCTAGAAGATTGTAAGGCCCTTCTTACATAAGACCTATTGATAAAAAATAAAATCCTTTAAAACTAACTAAATCTCTTAAAAGAACGCTCTAGGAATTTCAAATTTACCTCAAAGTATTTCTTTCCAATCCATATAAATTGAACTTTATTTGTACTAGCAACCCACTGCATTACGTAGACAACCCACTAGAACTGTACAGGAAACACAATACAATATGCAAAACTCCTATACGTTATGATTTGTCAATCCACCACATTGGTTGAAACAAACTATTGTTATTATACATACAATCTAGTATAATGTTTTTCAATCCAAAATTTAGTTCAGATTATCCATTGTTTTTTGTACAGTCAACCCACTACATTATACTTATGTTTTTAGTCTTTCCTGATTTTTTGTTGTTATTTTTTTGTTATGCACATTCAGGTTTAGGTAAGCATTAATCCTTAGTTATTCTGATATGTTGTTTTATTTGAATAATTTTTGGAAGCGGTTGATTTTTCGTGATGGAATAGTAATATTTATACTAGGTTGCTTGGAAAATGAGTTTTAGCTATGAATGTTTTAATGTTAATTGAGGTCTGTGTACTAATATAGAATGTTGTGAAAATGGTTTAGTTTTGGAATGTTATGGAATGCAAATGGTACATTAGTCATTTGGTTGAGTTGGAATTGCTTGGCAAAAAAACTTGGGTTGTGGACCTTTTAAGTAAATAACATTTTTCTAAGGTCTAATTTTAACAGGATTTAATTACTTAAAGGTCCAAAAAGTATATTTTCTCAGCCTTTACAAGTCTAACTCTTTTTTTCATCTCTAAAAGGTATATTTATTAATGGTTTAACTTTGTTTTAAATGAGCTGTAAATTTTTTTTATTGGTTTATGAATTTTATAATTGTTTATGTATGTTTCTTAACAGGTTGTGTGTTTTTTTTAATGGTTTACGTGTGTGTCTTTAAAAAAAATTGGTGTAGAACTTATTACGCAGCTATATTTTTGAATAACCCTTTTAGGTCAATCACTCTTTGAACATTGCTATAACTTTAATAATTAGATTAATCAGTTTTCAAACGAACATGCTATGTAATATTACCAAAGATGTTCGGTGTCGCTCCGAAAAATACTTAGTATCGTTGCTCAGGAGGCTCATCTTTTATGTTTGAGATCCTCATTGTTCAATTGTCAGCTTTTTTCTTTGATTGAGTTGTCTTTATTTAAGTGTACTTAGGATTTTTTACAATCCAATGGTCATAATTTTCTTTTCAGAGAAAAATCCTATGCAAGACCATATTGGTCGAAGACAAATTTTAATTTTTAAATATAAAATATAACTATCTTAAATGTCTACACATTAAAGATAATAATTCTTTAATGCATATATAAGTAACATATGATAAATTAATTTAAGAAAATGATATAATTAAATACTATACAACTTTACAATATTATATTAATTTTATATAAATTTTTAAATAAGTTGTGAGTATGAGACACAAAATATAAGGTGTCATGTTTTAATGTTAATGATAAGAGAGTCATTTTGGACTCGGAGTCATTGTCTCGATTCGAATCTGTACGACTAGATTTGATAACCAAGGTGTTGACCAGTGAGCTAATCCCAACTAGTTGATTATTCTTCTTTAAGTGAAACAATGATATTAAATTTGTAGAGTTACTTCCTAGTAGTCTATTACAAATAGGCTAAAACCTTTAAATGCAAGACAATAAAAAAAATTATTTAATGATATATTTTTTTTATATTCTATTTGTTCTCAAGGCATGACAAATTAAATTACATTAACAAAAATAACATTTTTATAAAGTAATTATTACCTACAAGTAGTGAGGTAACCAACATTGTTCAAAGCAAACAAAGTCTACAAGAAAACCATATGGAAAAAAATACGAAACAATTTTAAAGGATTCTACTAATTACATCCCATTTCCCAACTTTTTTAGGATTTAAAGCCAAACCCCATAATAGTTATTTTAAAACTCTAACTACTAATTGGAGACTATGAAGTTTTACTATAATACCCTCCAATTACTTTATACCACATTTGTTTATCTCTCCTTCTTTTCAATTTTTTTTATTTTTTTTTAAATTTTTTATTTATCTTTTTTCTGAGTTTTTATTATGTTAACTTACCAGGTATATTTTTCGGTACATTAACAAGGGTACGTACCTACATTTTTTATCTGGCCTAAGATTTTTATAACGTTTTTAAGGTGGATAAAATGAATTTTTTGTATATGTCCAATGTCCCAGTTTTGTCCAAGTGCATGTCTAATGAAATCAAACCAAGTTCGTGTCTAATAATTTACCGTAAAGGCTGTACCTAATATCTGTTTAGTCAAGTTGTTATTTTTTTTATTTTCACCTGCACAAATTAACAAAATGGATTAGGTTTAATCCAAAAAATTATAAAGCCCCATAATGTCCCGATCCAATGTGCTAGCCCTAGAGGGATATACCTAAAAGTTGGACACTAAGGGATGGATCGTAAGGGATATATCTAAGGGAATATACATAAAGGAAAATACATAGGGAAAATAACAAAAAACAACATGCTATACACAATGCATCAAATATGTCTAATGTTATACAGTAGGGGCTGTACTTATCTGTAGTGTTTGAATTATGTATTATATATTAATTTTTTATGCAGATTCCTCAAAATTAGTATGTAATTAGTGTTTCATTAATGTTTAATTTTTACCCGTAAAAGTAACAAACTAGATTAGAGTTTGATTTTATAAAACTAAAACAAAAAGTCCTACTGATCTCTAATGTCTAATTTCTTGCCTAAAGGGTTGGCCACAACAGACAGGACACTAGTGGCTAGATCCATTATTTCAGTTTAACAAGTTTTTGTTGTCAAAAGAAATAGATGTATAAAAAACAATGTAAACCCCTAATAGGATAGATCCAATTATCTAAGTTTAACATTTTAAAACAGTTTACCAATTAAAATATGATTTTTAAAAAATTTAAAAACACAGTTTATAAAAAAAGAATGGCCTAGATGGAACATTTACCAAGCCCATTAGGTCTGGATCCAAGATGTTATGGACCAAAAAAATTTGAATTCAATCATGTTAAAAAAATTAAATATTTACCAAGCACAATGTGGGTTGGACCAAGAGTGGCTGGACCCAAATAGGACTAAACTTGACCTTCGAACAACAGAGATTCTAGCGATCGATTAATCATTTACTACTACATTTAGTCGGTAGATCCCAATTTTGTTTTTCGTGACAAGATTTTTCTTCTTTCGCGACTATTGAAGTAGTCGCGAGAGCTCTTACGCGGTGTAGTGATAGAATCTCATGTGAGTAAAAAAGAATCTGAGTTCTATTTGACTCTTAGATGTATAAGGAAAATCCTTACAAATATATATATTTATATATATTAAAATCATTACCAATGATATACAAATTTAATTTATATTAGGAACAAAAAATAATCGAAAGAACAATTCTTGTTAAGATTAAAATATAAGAATCGTTTTTAATTAAATTGAAGAGACATAAAATTCATGCTTAATTCCTAATAACAAGAATAACCATACCTTTACTTCCAAGCATATTCTCTTTAATTTTTTCAATTTTTTTAATGTATCTATCAAAATTGATACATGATCTTACTCTTGCATAGACTATGTCCATAACAACGGGTTCAAGACAAGGTAAATCATCAGAAAAACTGCACCTATGAAATACGATCTTTTAAAGTAAACCATACAACTTCAGGTGCATTTACATGGATGCTTTGATTGTACAAATTTTCATTTGTACAAGCTTAAAGTCTTGAGATTACTACCCCTTATTATTGTTTGACAATATAAACCTATTAAGCCTAAGGATCTTCAAATTTGGTGGAAAAGATCTTAGGATTTCGTCCTTATGCTTGAACTTGATGAACATCAAGCTTAAATTCTTGCACCTTTAAGATACATAAGTGTCTGTGTCACATTCAAAAATTATAATTAATTAACATCGATTATTATAATTTAGATAAATTCATTACTTTAACTTAGTATTCTTTTTACAACAAAAAAAAAATATATACATCTTATGCACCAAATTATACATATTTAACTCAATCTTAGGCAAGATTTTTGGTTTCTTTACTAATTGTTCAGGGTGAATATATTATAGAATCTAATGATTTTTCCTAAATTTCTTACCAAATTTTTGAAGCTTTAAATTCCAATATAGATATAACTAATTTTGTTCAGGCATGTGGAAGTGTTGTGCAAGGCTATAATTGCGTATTCCATCACGAATGTGAAGGATTTCAAATATAAATGTATTACCAAGGTTAAAGTGGGGCTATATGCAAAAATTCATCGTGTAAGTGGTTGATTTTTGGTAAAAGGATACAAGATTCACCTACGTTCCAAGTGCGAACACTAAATCCAAACCATTCATGTGGCAAGGTAGTAAGTCATAAGTTGTTGTCCTATATGCAAATAGGACGATTATACATAGATGATATTCGGAATGACATTTACAAGAAGCCGAAAAGCCTTAAAACCAAGATAAGGAGTGATTTATCAGTCAATGGTTCGATAGAAAAAGTTCAGCGAGCTATTAAATTTGCAAGAACTTTGATTCATGGTGAGTACAAAGATCAATATAAGATCACGTGGAGGTATGTGAAGGAGTTAAGGAGGAGCAATCCCGGTTCTACCGTTGCGCTGAAATCTGTCGAGGAAGAAGAGACGAGTTTTGAGGAGTTTAGAAGGTTGTATGTTTGTCTTGCCGTTTGAAAACGAGGATTCTTGGAAGGTTGTAGACAAAAAATGGGTTTGGACGGGTGTCATTTGAAGGGACCCCACCCGGGTATACTATTGACTGTTGTAGGTATAGATCCAAATAATTGTATTTATCCAATTGCTTATTGTGTGGTAAGGAGTGAGAAAAAGAGTAGTTGGACATTCTTCTTGAGGTTATTGATTGCGGATTTGGGGATTGCATTGCATCAAGAAAATTGGACTCTTATATCCGATAAACAAAAGGTAAGTTATATTGGTTATTGATGGTATTGATCACTTATAGTACATTGTATTTACTTATTTATTCATTTTTTTATTGGAGGAGTTAATACCATCCATCAGTGAATTGCTTCCTATTATTGAGGATTGACTGTGTCCGTCATTTGTACAACAACTTCAAGAAAGTACATCTAGGTGCAACTTTAAAGGAAAAAATATTGTGGGCTGCTAAAGCACCTAGAGTAGAATTATTTAGACAAAACATGGAGCAATTAAAGGCTATTGTTGAGGCGGTGTTCCATTAGTTAGAGAAGTAAAACCCTAAGTTCTGGGCTAGATCTCACTTCCAAACAACAACCAAATGCAAAATGCTTTTAAATAATATCTCAAAGAGTTTTAACACGGCGTTACTGGATGCAAGAGAGAATCCAGTGATTGTTATGCTTGAGATGATTAGAAGCTACTTGATGAATAGAATGGAGAAGAAAAGAAAGTGGATTGGAAGTTGGAAGGGGGACATTTTCCCGAAGATTTGCAAGTTGATTAATCGAAACAAAGACTTCACATCGTTGTGAAATGCATCGTTTGCAAGCGATAAGATATTTCAAATTTCAAGGGGGTAAAGACTTACAATATACAGTTGACTTCGAAAGGAAGTTTTGTAGTCTTCGTCGATGGGAATTGTTCGGTATACCATGTGCACATGCAATTATTGCAATCACATATTTGGGAGAGGAAATCAAGGTATATGTTGATCAATGCTATACTAAAGCCGCATACTTACGAGCATATGATCCTGTCACTAAGCCCACCAATGGTCCATCAATGTGGCCATCTTCTGATCATATACCGCTTAATGCACCAAAGTCAATGTAACTCCCTGGAAGACTAAAAACTCAACGTCGAAGAGAGCCAGGTGAAGGAAGAGTTGGTTCAACTAGTCAAGTTCCCGAAGGATTTCAAAAGTTGATAAACCCCATTATTATAGAGAAGTTTTCAAGGTGGAAGTAAGTCGGGCATAATAAAAGGGCTTCCAAGGTGGTTGTTGAGCAACCAATGCATAACACTGAAGATCAGTTACCCTCGGTCTATGAACCAGTTCATGATAATGTGATTGAGCCTTCGATCAATCAGCCCGTTAATGATAATGTGTATGCTGGTACAAATCTAAACGAAGTCAATTATATTCCCACACAAGAATCTTCTTTTGGAGGTATCCTGAGTGGGTTGCTTGGTAAATGGAACGATGAAAACTTTGAAGCACTAGTTGATAGTCATATGACTAACTTTGAGAGCCAATGAGTGTTTCATCTCAACTACCATCTACTTAAAGTGGAGTAGTTGAATCTGGCAAAGAATCGGAAAACGAGTTGAACAAAGTAATTATCAATAAATGTTTAAAAGTAAAACGTGGTGTGTGTCGCAAGTTAGAACATGACAATCGAAAAGGTCCCGCGAATCATTCTAAGGTATAAGCTACACAACTGACATTGAATTATATTTTCATGAATCACTTTGAATACTAATATTTAATTGTATATTGTAGCAGCAAAGTGAAGAGGCTGATACGTCAACTCCTAGTGCAAGAACTCAGTTCACACCCCCAGGTACCAATGTGAGTAGAAAAGGTCCACCGATTGTTCTAAGAAAGAGAAAATTCAGACCGTGTGCAAGTGCTAAAGGAAAGGAGCTAGCTTAATATGGCTTGATGTGTGTTTAGTTATTTAGATATTTTAAAATATTTTTGGGTGTATTTGGTGATTATCTAGCTTTTTTCTTATTTGAATCATTTGGATGTGTTTTATGATTTTGTTGCTACTATATATTTAATTATGGATGTCTTTTGCAAATTTAAAGTTTTATGTGGGTATTTGAACGATATTTTAGCTATCATTGATGATGTTTAATTCATTCTTAGGTTATAAAATGCCTGTTGTAGGGGTCTTAGTCAAATTGTTTACATAATACAGTTGTAAAGTGAGGTCATAGATTAATACAGTTGTCACGACAAAGGGTATTTCATCATATAGAGGTATATATGTAATCTGGTCATTTTAGCATGTGTTATTTTGCATATTACATCATGATTCATGGGTCATAGATCAATTTCTATTGTCATATAGGTGTAAAATTGCAAACTAATCAAATTATGCAGATAGGGTACTTTATGCATTTTTCTTCAAATATTAGGGGTAAAATGAAATTTCAAGAGTATTAAAGGATAATATAATCTTATGCATTTTTTGATGTATTTTTACCCGTTATTTCAAACTTTAGGGACCATTGGCCAATTTTAGAAGAGATAGGGGAATCGTGTGTATCTTTGTTCAAAATTTGGGGGTCAAAATGCAATTTCAATAGTAATATCAACTTTTTCATTTATTGGGGGTATTTTGCATTTTATATTAAACTTTAAGGGTCGTTGACCAATTTCAGCAAAATTAGTATTTTTTTTTTTTGCATTTTAGGGGTGAAATGTATTTTGAATAGTTTTAAATAGTTATATCAAGTGCTGCATTATATTGGGTGTCATTGTGCAATTTAAGGAGAATTTAAGGGGTCTAAATGAATTATACAGTGTTAAAATTTTGGGTCAATTTTTTGGCCGATATTTCGTTCATATTCGGATATACATGAATTTTAGTAATTAAGTCAATATCAACAATTTTAGTACCTTATCTCTTCAAAACATGTAATATTTTATGTTGCTGTATAATCCAAAGTATGATATAAAATTCAAATGGCATCTGTAACACGGTCATAAATGCTTTCATCATTCTTTTTAGATTTAGATTCTCTTTCCTGCTGTTTTTATCAAATCGAACTTGTTAACCTTCTTTTCTAATATGGAATTTCAGTTTTTAAATAACTTTAGTATGAAGCAAAGTATGTTGCGACACATTTCAAATTATGTAGCATATTTCTAGAAAGTGTGTTGTATAAACAAAATGGCATATGTAAAACTATCATGAATCATGTTGTTGCACAATCCCAATGAACAAGTTAACATAGATTGCAAAAAGAACTTAGTCAAGAAGGAACAAAAAAAGGATTATTGCCCAAGAAACACCTCAAGTTAGAATTAATTTCCTCTCACCCCAACCGTCAATATTTTTCCCATAAAAGGCCACATATATTTTGCTTTTTCTTTTTCTTTCCCATAAAAAGAATCATTTGAGTTATAGGAAGCTTCTCATAACTCAAACTCTGAGTAATGAGAAGCTTCCCATTACTCAAACTTTGAGTAATGGAAAGCTTTCCATTACTCGTTGTTCTTTAAAAAAGACAAGTGTCTTTTATGGTTAAGGATGAGCATCAACCCAAAAAAAAATACCCACAAATAAATCGAAATATAAACAACAAAATATCATTAAATATGAATGTAAGGATATTATGAGTAATTTCAGTAACTAAATAACAGAGATAAATAAGTTAAAGAAGAAAGCTGAGGTTGTTGAAAAATGTTACAATAATTATAGAGAAAAATTCAGTAAATTGTATATGTCAATCCTTGAACACCATAAAAGAAGATCTCATAATCTCTTTCGAGTAGATTGATTCGGGCTTTAAGTGGTCGTGCTGGTCTCTTACTCTTAATTAAGGACAGATCGTTTAAGGGAACCAAGTTGTCTACATGATTCCCAAAGTAATATACATTTTCTTTCATGTCTTTAATTTGATGAATTTTTGCGTATTAACATTGTAAACCATGCATCTTTTTTCCCACAAGACGCCAATAAATCCATGCTTTTAAACCATGCAATTGGCCGATAATTTTTATAATCCTCCTCCATATAAATATCACGTAACTTTGGCATGGTAAGAATACCATAAGTAAATATACAAGTCTCTCCATCCTCCTCCTCCTCTTTTGACAGCTGCTACCAATCTATCAATTACAAAATTAGATTTAATAATTGATTAATATTAGAGATTAGGTCTAGATATTAAAAAATGATTAAAACATTTACAATAATTTGAGGCATTTAGTTCAACGACAAAAACTGAAACTAACAATTCTAAAACCAAATAGCTAACATTTTCCATCCTCGCATCATTCCAACCTAAGTTTTATTGTCTACCCATATCCAAAGTCAAACCAATCCTAGCAGGTTTACTGCAATTGACTTAGATTAAAAATAATAAGAATTAAATTCCAAAGAAATATATTGGAAAATATATATTTTATAAATTTAGTATAATAATTCTCATATCCAAAAAATTAAAACTTGGGTCTCATCCAATAATCAATTTTGTGTATCTTACTCTTCTCGAAGACCATATTGAGCGAAGATGACACGAAAGTATAGTGATAGTGAGAGGGAGTTTTTATAAATTAAAGAAATAAAAAAAAAGAATGCTTCTGTTTGTGCTTCTAAAAATGAAGGCTTTGAGTTGCAGGTAAGCTAAACAAAATTCCATTTTTCAAAGTGATTTTTGAAATGAATATTTTGATAGGGTTCAGTTTAGTTATTGATTTTGGATAAATAAATAAAAGAGTATGGACAAAACGTAGTTAATACACAAAATGACTAAAATAACACTTACTTAATTAGTAATTTATGAAATGCAGTAGCCATGTGGCATTTAACGTGTAAGATGACAGAAGTCACCAACGGGTTGGAGGAAAAGAAAAGTTGGGTACCCTAAAGTTCCTTTTTTTAATATGAGTACTAAGAAGTCCTTTTATATATTTTTTGGGACGGTGTCTTTTTCCCTAATTAATTTATATAGAAAATATACATAAAACCCTAGAAACCAAAAAAAGTACAAAAGTAATCAAAATATTCAACCTATTGTGGGAAATACCTAAAACAAAATTGATTAATTAACATGTATCAACCCGTTAAATGTTTTTAAGTTGTTTCAACTTTTTAAAATAAAAAAAGAATAAGAATAATTTAGGAAATAGAAAAACAAAAATTTGCACCTCACTAACCGATATGAATCTATAATTGAAATGCAATAACCATAGGTGAGCAGATAAAGATAACACTTGGTTGGAGATCCTACTGCATATGACAAATCAATAGCAGAAGAAAGAGAAGAAACAGAACTTTGGGGTGAATTAAAATAAAAAAAAAGTTAATTTAAAAAGAAGAAGATAATTGAGAAGATGTGAAGAGTGGTATGACTTTTAAGGTGTGTGTAATGCTTATGCATAACTGTGGAATGAGGCGGCTGTTAGGGTTTCAGACAATAATGTGTGATATTTTATAGTATAGGGCCACATTTCTGGGCCAAGGCAAATTTTAAAAAGCCCCGAAAAAATCTTATGTGTATTATAGATAAAAAAATTATCACTTAAGTTAATTAAACAATTTTATTTAAAAAAAAGATGGACTAGTATTTTTTTTTTGAAATGGGCCAAAATTGAGCCTTTTTATATAAAAAAATATTATACTATATATGAAAAAAAATTGGCACCATAAAAGTAGAGTTAAGATATATATCACCTCATTTTCTTCACCTCTATATCACCTCCTATGTGGAGGGTTTTAAAAACAAATTAAATTGTACCTAGGAGGTGAACAAGGCCATGACCTCCTTGGCCTCCCCTCACGGCCGTAGTTAATAGTGACTAGAAACGGCACGTGAAATATTAACAAATCTTTTTTGTAATTATTTTTTCAATCATTTTTATTTCTAATTAATTTTAAGATATGATTTATGTTATGTAATAATTAAAATTAAAAATTTTATTATATTTGATATCAATAAAATATATTATATTTGATTTCAATAAAATATATTATATATTTAAAAATATGTTTTAAACTTGAATGTTTGAACATAAATTCATATAATTGGTTAGAAATGTCTAAATCCTAAATAAATTGTGGAGATCGTACTAAAATCATAGAACATTATTTTTAAATGTCCTTACATCATAGTTTATTGGGTTAATTTTTTTCTTTCAATTACAACTGAGTCATAAGGCCAAGAATATATTAAAAATTGGTTTATCAAGATTGTTAAAAGATTTTTGGGAAAATATTATCTTTTGAATTAGAATTGAGTTACAAAATCAAGAATATATGGAATATTGATTTATCAATATTGTTAATAGCTTTTTTGGTGATGGCGAGGATAAACGAATGTTTATTGTTTTTCTTTTATCGTCTGACAAATCTGAAGGACGCGTATGAATGTATTAAATTGAACATCATCTTACATTTCAACGAACTTATGATCTAAAAAACTAGAAGAATTTTTGCATAACATAGGGACCCATAGTGCAATTTTCGCATGATACAGGAAACTATAATACATATTTTGCATAAATTTTGAGAGAGTTTTATAGTGGCGCTAGCATGTTTAATTGCATTTAAGTTCCTTAATTTTCAATCTTTATACGTAAACACACAGTTACCTCAAAATCCAATACATCTTGAAGAGTGGGGTGGCCTAAAAGAGTTGCGGATACACCATGGGATTTAAGGACAGGTGGCACGACAGGGAGAATACACAAAAAATTATCGATAAAACTAGATAATCTTTTGAGTCTTTTTTCACCTCCTTTCCAAGCCACAAAAGATAGTGTTACATAACAAAAATATGCAGGACCTTGAAGTCCTAATTGATTATACATAGCTACAAAAATATGTGGTATTAGTCCCTCTATTATGTGAACACTATACTATAAGTCCCTACGTTAATATCTTTTAGTTATTTGTGCTATCAACCCCTAAATTATGGTAAATTTGTAAAATATAAGATATACATTTACCATAATTTAGGGGTTGATAGCACAAATAACTAAAAGATATTAACGTAGGGACTTATAGTATAGTGTTCACATAATAGAGGGACTAATACCACATATTTTTGTAGCTATGTATAATCAATTAGGACTTCAAGGTCCTGCATATTTTTGTTATGTAACACTATCTTTTGTGGCTTGGAAAGGAGGTGAAAAAAGACTCAAAAGATTATCTAGTTTTATCGATAATTTTTTGTGTATTCTCCCTGTCGTGCCACCTGTCCTTAAATCCCATGGTGTATCCGCAACTCTTTTAGGCCACCCCACTCTTCAAGATGTATTGGATTTTGAGGTAACTGTGTGTTTACGTATAAAGATTGAAAATTAAGGAACTTAAATGCAATTAAACATGCTAGCGCCACTATAAAACTCTTTCAAAATTTATGCAAAATATGTATTATAGTTTCCTGTATCATGCGAAAATTGCACTATGGGTCCCTATGTTATGCAAAAAATATGCATGAATTTCACTTAGTTCCCAATATTACAGTTCAAGCCTAAGGATTTTTTTTGTTGTAAAAAGAATACTACGTTAAAGTAATGAATTTATCTAAATTATAATAATTGATGTTAATATATTATAATTTTTGAATGTGACACAGACACTTATGTATCTTAAAGGTGCAAGAACATCAAGCTTAAATTCTTGCACCTTTAAGATACATAAGTGTCTGTGTCACATTCAAAAATTATAATTTATTAACATCAATTATTATAATTTAGATAAATTCATTACTTTAACGTAGTATTCTTTTTACAACAAAAAAAATCTATACATCTTATACACCAAATTATACATATTTACCTCAGTCTTAGGCAAGATTTTTGGTTTCTTTACTAATTGTTCAGGGTGAATATATTATACAATCTAATGATTTTTCCCAAATTTCTTATCAAATTTTTGAAACTTTAAATTCCAATATAGATATAACTAGTTTTTGCTTGGAATTTCGTAGTGCTTTGATTAATGAGGTTGACAAGTATAAAAAGTTTTAATAAACATGACGCATTTTAGATAAATAATGGTATATTAGCATCCTTTAAAATATGTTATTAAATATAACACGCTGACTGTGATTCAGTCACTGTCTTTTGTATTTACGTGTTTATTCCCAAATTCTTATTCACTACCATATATAATATCTTATCAACTATATTTTGGAAATTGATGTTCATTTCAAAATCCATCAACCTAATAAATTCTAGTTTTTATATAAAATTTTATCCACTAATTACATAAATTCCAGGAGAGTATTCTACATGACCACAACACTGCATATTCTCCAATTACCCAATTGTAAGGTAAAACAAATTACTTTAGTTTGAACTTTTAAACTTCATTTTGATATTTTTGGTACAGAAACTGATTATCTTAAATTTTCATATTTTTCTTACACATTTCACCTTTTTTCAGTTTTTAATTAGTGTTGAAATCTCATTAATCTCCCAATGACAGTTGAGAATAATATATCACAGATGGGGTTTAGTAGTATAAAATTTTGGATACAGTGTTTTTTTCATGACCACCTTTCACAAACATAGCTATACTAAATATTATTTTAAAAAAGAATGCTCATATGCCAATTATTTATTTAAAATATCTTATATTTAAATAAAATATGATTACAAAACATGTATCTGTTCTTTATTTACATATAATTAATTAAGTATATAAGGGATAACAAAACATAACCTATATTATTATTACTTTATTTTTGTTTGGTTACATGGGTTCCGGGCTAGCTTGCGCGTACCCGACTAATCCCACGGAGATATACATGCCTCCCCATATATATTGTCATGGTAAATCAGAATTAGGTTACCAATGTTCAGGGAGGGGTTCGAGCCTTAATTTATGTTTCAAAATACAATATTAAAAATAAAAAATGATCGATACTCTTAATAATTGTAATGGATTTGTATCTTATTTATTGTATATTGATATTGTTATAGTTTGCATAACACTTTGGATGGGTTTTCATGTTTTTTTCTATAATTAAAAACTAAGAATGTATTAATACGAAGATACATTCTTTATCAAATGTAAAAACAATAACATTTATTTTGATTTCAACATAAATTGAAATTACAACATTCATTGTTATTATTAATTGGTGCTTTTACTTCCAACATCTCCTTGAGCACCATTGCTTACTTTTCCTGAGAATGTATTTCTTTCGTAGCTATGCACAATGATTCCTAATTGAAGTATATAACATTCTTTTTGGGGGAAAAACATAACCAAATACAAAGGTATCATCGACACAACTTGATGAATGATCTACCCAACATACTTGAGGTTGTTGTAGATAGTATCAAGCCTGTAAATGGGAAGAAAGTGTGAAGATAATTCCCACCCAAGCAGAATTTATAGACAAGTATATTTTTTATATTGCAATCTAATAAGGGCCAAAAAGCCCAGTAATGAGATAAAAGCCAAATAACAAAAATCCAAATTCCACATTTAGAACAAAGTAAGTTTTTTCAAATTCTTGTTAAAGACTGACAAAAAAATTTAATCTTTCAATTTTTAGATGGATTTTATAATATTGGTTAATCCGGTAATAACAATTAGATTAGTATACAATTCATCTTTGATTGGATGACTAAATTTTATTTTCAAAGGTTTATATAAGTATCTAAATAAGGGTTTGTTATTGATTTCAATGTTAATTGGATTTCTTCCATAATTCAACTCCTCATGAACTGTTTCATTTGGATACTTGTTGTATGTTTCGAGTATGGATTTGATTTCATCCTCAGAGTATACGTCTGCAAAGATCTCTTTGACATGGTGGACCATTTTCTAAAGATCGGACAAGATTCAAAACCCTATAAACAATGTTTGCGCCAATGGAACTCATTACTCGAAAGAAATATGAGGTTAGGTTTATTAGAGATATCTGATTGTTAATGCACAAAGATATTAATTGAGAAAGTTGATTATGCAAATAAGCTTGTATAGAACTCATTCAAAGAGGGCTTCACACGTGGAGTAATATATTTAGGGAAAAAGACTCTGTGGGTACTCATGGAAATCGAAAAGGGACTTCTGAGTACCCATACTCTAAAATAGGACTTCTAGGTACCTAACTTTTCTTTTTTGTCCAACCATTAGTGTTTTCTGTTATTTGACCCGTTAAATATGATGTGGAGCCTATGTGGACTTTTTTTCCCTTAATTTTGAAGGGTATAAGTGGTATATAATTATGTCGAATGAAAAAAAACCAAAGCCCAATACATGGCAAGTCATTCGTCACCTGTAAGAATCAAATAACGGTTTCTTAAAAAGAAACCCATAGCTCCAATAAACCCATATTCTTTGCAAAATCCTTGTTCAAATTCAACCAGTAATGAAGTAAAAGCGTATATAAGTCTCAATTATTTCATTAATATCTTTAACTTTTTGTTGGCTTTTTTACACTATTCATCTATAAAATGGATAAGGCGGTTTAACAAGTTTTTGGGTATGGTCATGTTCAAAAAACAGCAAATTTCCCTCAAGTTAGTGTTGAGTTGGAGTTTTTTGATCAACTGAGTAAGTAAAACCATTATTTTGTATGAAAATTTGTGATTTAATTGGTTACATGTTAAACTTTTTGGGTTTTTGTAAATACAACTTTTTTGTTCAATAATTTGAATCGGGTGTGTTTATATTAGTTTTCTAATACACGTGAAGCTATTTTTTTGTTATGATGTATAAAGGTGTAATATCAGGTTGTGTATGTTTGTTTTTAATAGTGTATTGGTTTGTAAAGATTCATGCAGTATTATTATTGTGAACTGTTGTGGGTTGCTGAGCATTGTAATATGCACAATTCCAGATATGGTAGTGTTTCTATGGTATTGAACTAAGTTTAGTACTCTTGTATTTACAAATTCCAGTCCCGAGCATCCAATGTATTATAGTACTAGTTTTATGCAAAAAGTGGGTTTTAAGAATTGAAGTAGGTATATCCCATAAGAAGATTATATAATGCATAGCTTGTTGAATAATTTGCAAAAAAACCTTGTTTTTTAAATCCATGTGTTAAGTGGAGCTTTAACCGATTGCATTATTAGTTTAATGTGAAATGTGGGTTTTGAGAATCGTTATGCAAGTATATACTCATAAGAAGATCATTTAATGCCCAAATAGTTAAATATCTTCCGAAAATGACCTACTGCATTTTTATGAGTTTAATTATGTTTTAACCTATTGTATCATTAGTTCAATGTACATTGGGGCTTAGAGAATTATTGTGTACGTATATAACCATAAGAATCTGTGTGTAACACCAGTAGTTGTGAATTGGTGATTTTGTGTTTTATCCTTTTCATCCTTCCATGAATTTACATGAAATATGTCATATTACTAACTCATTGTCATGTACTTTGTTTTATAGTTATGCTTTGTAGTAAAAATTGCTTACACTAATCAAATTTTACAAAAATGGTTTGTGCAGGGTCTTTCACATTGGACGTGTATTATAGTGGGAAGTTCAAAGAGGGGAAGTATTATGGTGGCAGGAGCTATACTTTTTATAATTGTCATTACAGGTCCATGAGTATAAATTAATTATGTAAGATGGCCAAGAAGATCGGGTTTGGGAAGGATGTTGAATTTTACCATAAACCTAGTAGTTCTTTGGAGTTTAAGCTTGTGTATTTAGTAGGGAACGAGGATGTAAAAAATATGTCATTGGCGTTCGAAAATGATGTTACTGTTGAATTATATCTTGAAGGTAATTTAGTGAGTAAAATTACTGGTGTAGATGGTGATGTTTGTCGCGATAGATAAAAATCTTATGTGAGATATCGTGATGATGATGAGGGAGCTGAGAGTGATAAAAGTTACTATGTTGATAGTGAATTCAAAGATTCTGATGGCGAGTAGATTTTTGATGTTAAATAAAACCCATTGATTGCCTCTTTGTTTCATAATAAGTTCGAATCTATCGGGCAATTCAAGGCTACATTAGAACACCAAGAGATCGTATATAACGAAGAAGACTTTGATACGTTTCCTAGTGATTCAAAAGATTTTGAAAGTGGTGATTCAGATGATTAAAATGAAGCCAAGGTAAAGAAACCAACGTTCAAGAGGTTTAATGAAGAGAGTGATATGCGAAACCCAAAGTTTTTCGTTGGAATGTTGTTCAGGATTGTGGAAGTGTTGCGCAAGGCTATAATTGCTATTCCATCACGAATGTGAAGGATTTCAAATATAAATGTATCACCAAGGTAAAAGTGCGGGCGATATGCAAAAATCCATCGTGTAAGTGGTTGTTTTTGGTAAAAGGATACAAGATTCACCTACGTTCCAAGTGTGAACACTAAATCCAAACCATTTATGTGGCAAGGTATTAAGTCATAAGTTGTTGTCCTATATGCAAATAGGACGATTGTACATAGATTATTTTCGGAATCACATTTACAAGAAGCCGAAAAGCCTTAAAAAACCAAGATAAGGAGTGATTTATCAGTCAATGTTTCGATAGAGAAAGTTCAGCGAGCTATTAAATTTGTAAGAACTTTGATTCATGGTGAGTACAAAGATCAATATAAGATCATGTGGAGGTATGTGGAGGAGTTAAGGAGGAGGAATCCCGGGTCTACCGTTGCGCTGGAATCTGTCGAGGAAGAAGAGACGGGTCTTGAAGAGTTTAGAAGGTTGTATGTTTGTCTTGCCGCTTGAAAACGAGGATTCTTGGAAGGTGTTAGACAAGTGATAGGTTTGGACGGGTGTCATTTGAAGGGACCCCACCCGGGTATACTATTGACTACTGTAGGTATAGATCCAAATAATTGTATTTATCCAATTGTTTATTGAGTGGTAGAGAGTGAGAACAAGAGTAGTTGGACATTCTTCTTGAGGTTATTGATTGCGGATTTGGGGATTGCATTGCATTAAGAAAATTGGACTCTTATATCCGACAAACAAAAGGTAAGTTATACTGGTTATTGATGGTATTGATCACTTATAGTACAACGTATTTACTTATTTATTAATTTTTTTTATTGAAGGGGTAATACCATCCATCGGTGAATTGCATCCTGATATTGACGATTGACTGTGTCCGTCATTTGTACAACAACTTCAAGAAAGTACATTTATGTGCAACTTTAAAGGAAAAAATATGGTGGGCTGCTAAAGCACCTAGAGTAGAATTATTTAGACAAAACATGGAGCAATTAAAGTCTATTGATGAGGCGGTGTTCCATTGGTTAGAGAAGTAAAACCCCAAGTTCTGGGCTAGATCTCACTTCCAAACAACAACCAAATGCAACATTCTATTAAATAATATCTCAAAGAGTTTTAACTCAGTGTTACTGGATGCAAGAGAGAATCCAGTGATTGTTATGCTTGAGATGATAAGAATCTACTTGATGAATAGAATGGAGAAGAAAAGAAAGTGGATTGGAAGTTGGAAGGGGCCATTTGCCCGAAGATTTGCAAGTTGATTAATTGAAACAAAGACTTCACATCGTTGTGCAATGAGTTGTTTGCAGGTGATAAGATATTTCAAATTTCTGGGGGTAAAGACTTACAATATACAGTTGACTTTGAAAGGAAGTTTTGTAGTTGTCGTCGATGGGAATTTTCTGGTATACCATGTGCACAAGCAATTGTTGCAACCACATATTGGGAGAGAAAATCGAGGTATGTGGATCAGTGCTATACTAAAGCCGCATACTTACGAGCATATGATCCTTTCATAATGCCCACCAATGGTCCATCAATGTGGCCACCTTCTAAGCATATACCGCTAAATGCACCAAAGTCAGTTAAAATTCCTTGGACACCAAAAAATCAACGTCGAAGAGAGCCAAGTGAAGGAGGTGTTGGTTCAACTAGTCAAGTTCCCGAAGTATTTCAAAAGTTGACAAAACCCATTATTATAGTGAAGTGTTCAAGGTGCAAGTAAGTCGGGCATAATAAAAGGGCTTCCAAGGTGGTTGTTGAGCAACCAATGGATAACACTGAAAATTAGTTACCCTCGGTCCATGAACCAGTTAATGATAATGTGATTAAGCCCGTTAATGATAATGTGTATGCTGTTACAAATCTAAACGAAGTCAATTATATTCCCACACAAGACTCTTCTTTTGGAGGTATCCTAAGTGGGTTGCTTGGTGGTTGGAATGATGATAACTTTGAAGCACTACTTGATAGTCATATGACTAACTTTGAGAGCTCAATGAGTGTTTCATCTCAACTACCATCTACTCAAAGTGGAGTAGTTGAATCAGGCAAAGAATTAGAAAACGAGTTGAACAAAGTAATTGTCAATAAAGGTGTAAAAGTAAAATATGGTGTGTGTCGCAAGTTAGGACACGACAATTGAAAAGGTCACGCGGATCATTCTAAGTTATAAGCTACGCAACTGACATTGAATTATATTTTCATGAATCACTTTGAATACTAATATTTAATTGTCTTTTGTAGCAGCAAAGTGAAGAGGCTAATACGTCAACTCCTAGTGCAAGGACTCAGTTCACACCCCCAGGTACCAATGTGAGTATAAAAGGTCCACCGATTGTTCTAAGAAAGAGAAAATTCAGCCCGTGTGCAAGTGCCAAAGGAAAGGAGCTAGCTTAATATGGATTGATGTGTGTTTTGTTATTTAGATCTTTTAAAATATTTTTGGGTGTATTTGGTGATTATCAAGCTTGTTTTCTTATTTTAATCATTTGGATGTGATTTATGATTTTTTTTTGCTACTATATATTTAATTATGGATGTCTTTTGGAAATTTAAAATTTTATGTGGGTATTTGAATGATATTTTTGCTATCATTGATGATGTTTAATTCATTCTTAGGTTATAAATTCTTGTTGCAGGGGTCTTAGTCAAATTGTTTACAAAATACAGTTGTACATTGAGGTCATAGATTATTACAGTTGTCACGACAAAGGGTATTTCATCATATAGAAATATATATATGCAATCTAGTCATTCTAGAAGGTGTTATTTTGCATATCACATCATGATTCATTGGTCATAGATCAATTTCTATTGTCATATAGGTGTAAAATTGCTAACTAATCAAATTATGCAGATATAGAGTACTTTATGCATTTTTATTTAAATATTAGGGGTAAAATGAAATTTCAAGAGTATCCAAGGATAATATAAACATCTGCATTTTTTGATGTATTTTTACCCATTATTTCAAATTTTAGGGATCATTGGCCAATTTTAGAAGAGATAGGGGAATCGTGTGTATCTTTGTTTAAAATTTAGGGGTCAAAATGCAATTTCAATAAATATAATAGGTAATATCAACTTTTTCATTTATTAGGGGTATTTTGCATTTTATAGCAAACTTTAAGGGTCGTTGACCAATTTCAGCAAAATTAGTATTCTTTTGCATTTTGTTCAAATTTTAGGGGTAAAATGCAATTTTAGTAGTTTTAAATAGTTATATCAAGTGCTGCATTATATTGGGTGTCATTGTGCAATTTTGGCCGATCTTTCGTTCATATTCGCATATACATGAATTTTAGTAATTAAGTCAATATTAGCAATTTTAGTACCTTATCTCTTCAAAACATGTAGCAAATATTTTATGTTGTTGTATAATCTAAAGTATGATACAAAATTCAAATGGCATCTGTAACACGATCATAAATGCTTTCATCAGTCTTTTTAGATTTAGATTCTCTTTCATGCTGTTTTTACCAAATCGAACTTGTTAACCTTCTTTTTTAATATGGAATTTAAGTTTTTAAATGACTTTAGTATGAAGCAAAGTATGTTGTGACACATTTCAAGTTACGTAACACATTTCTAGAAAGTGTGTTGTATAAACCAAATGGCATATGTAAATCTATCATGAATCATGTTGATGTACAATCCCAATGAACAAGTTAAGATAGATTGCAAAAAGAACTTATTAAAGAAGGAACAAAAAAAAAAGGATTATTGCCCAAGAAACACCTCAAGTTAGAATGAATTCCCTCTCACCCCAACAATCAACATTTTGCCCATAAAAGGCCACATATATTTTGCTTTTTCCTTTTCTTTCCCATAAAAAGAGTTGTTTGAGTTATCACAAACTTCCCATAACTCAAACTTTGAGTAATAAGAAGCTTTCCATTACTCAAACTTTGAGTAATGGGAAGCTTTCCATTACTCAAACTTTGAGTAATGGAAAGCTTCCCATTACTCGTTGTTCTTTAAAAAAGACGGTGCTCTATGGGTAATGGTGTAAGGTTGCATGTGTCTATTGAGCATTAACCCAAAAAGAATACCCACAAATAAATCAAAATATAAACAACAGGAAATATCATTAAATATGAATTTAAGGAAATTATGTGTAATTTCAATAACTAAAAAACAGAGATAAATAAGTTAAAGAAGAAAGCTAAGGTTGTTGAAAATTGTTACAATAATTATAGAGTAAAATGTAGTAAATTGTATATGTCAATTCTTGAACTCCTTAAAAGAAGATCTCATAATCTCTTTCGAGTAGATTGATTCGTGCTTTAAGTGGTCGTGCAGGTCTCTTGCTCTTAACTAAGGACAGATCGTTCAAGGGAACCAAGCTCTCTTCATGATGCCCAAAGTAATATACATTTTCTTTCATGTCTTTAATTTGATGGACTTTTGCCTATTAACATTGTAAACCATGCATCTTTTTTTCCACAAGACACCAATAAATCGATGCTTTTAAACGATGCAATTGGCCGATAATTTTATAATCCTCCTCCATATAAATATCAAGTAACTTTGGCATAGCAAGAAGACCATAAGTAAATATACAAGTCTCCCCATCCTCCTCCTCTTTTGACAGCTACTACCAATCTCTCAATTACAAAATTAGATTTAATAATTGATTAATATTAGAGATTAGGTCTACATATTAAAAAATAATTAAAATATTTTACAATAATTGGAGGCATTTAATTCAACGGCAAAAGCTAAAACTAACAATTTCTTAAACCAAATAGCTAACATTTTCCATCCTCGCATCAATCCAACCTAAGTTTTATTGTCTACCCATATCCAAAGTCAAACCAATCCTAGCAGGTTTACTGCAATTGACTTAAATTAAAAAAATAAGAATTAAATTCCAAATAAATATATTGGAAAAATATATATCTTATAAATTTAGTATAATAATTCTCATATCTGAAAAAATAAAACTTGGGTCTCATCAATTAATCAATTGTGTGTATCTTACTCTTCTTGGAGACCATATTGAGTGGAGATGACACGAAAGTATAGTTATAGTGAGAGGGAGTTTTATAAATTAAACAAATCAAAAAAAAAGAATGCTTTGCCGTTTGTGCTACTAAAAAATGAAGGCTTTGAGTTGCAGGTGAGCAAAAATATTGAAATTTTTCAAAGTGATTTTTGAAATGAATATTTTGATAGGGTTCGGTTTAGTTATTGATTTTGGATAAATAAATAAAAGAGTAGCGACAGACAAAACGTATTTAATACACAAAATGACCAAAATAAAACTTACTTAATTAGTAATTTATAAAATGTAGTAGCAATGTGACATTTAACGTGTAAGATGACAGAAGACACCAACAGGTTGGAGGAAAAGAAAGTTGGGTACCCAAAAGTTCCTTTTTTTTAATATGGGTACTCAAAAGTCCTTTTTTATATTTTTTGGGTACCCACGGTGTCTTTTTTCCTAATTTATTTATATAGAAAATATACATAAAACCAAAAAAAGTACAAAAGTAATCTAAATATTCAACCTACTGTGGGGAATACCTAAAAAAAATTGATTAATTAACATGTATCAACCCATTAAATGTTTTTAAATTGTTTCAGCTTTTTAAAATAATAAAAGAATAAGAATAATTTAGGAAATGGAAATATAAAAATGTGCACGTCACTAACTGTTATTGATATGAATCTATAATTGAAATGCAATAACCATCTATAGGATAGGTGAGCAGATAAAGATAACACTTGGTTGGAGATCCGACTGCATATGACAAATCAATAACAGAAGAAAGAGAAGAAATGGAACTCTAGGGTGAAATAGAATAGAAAAAAGTTATTTTAGACAAAAGAAGATAACTGAGAAGATGTGAAGACTGGTATGACTTTTAAGGTGTGTGTAATGTTTATGCATAACTGTGGAATAAGGTGGCTGTTAGGGCTTTAGACAATAATGTGTGATATTTTATAATTTAGGGCCGCTCCTAACATTTCGGGGGCCAAGGCAAATTTTAAAAAGCCCCAAACAAATCTTATGTGTTTTATAGATAAAAAATTTATTAGTCAAGTTAATTAAACAATTTTATGTAAAAAAAGATGAACTAGTATTTCTGTTTTGAAATGGGCCAAAATTGGGCCTTTTTATATAAAAGAAATATTATACTACATATGAAAAAAATTGGGACCCTAAAAGTAGAGTAAAGATATATATTACCTCATTTTTTTCACCTCTATATCACCTCCTATGTGGAGGGTTTTAAAATCCAATTAAATTGTGCCCAGGAGGTGAACAAGGCCATAACCTCCTTGACCTCCCCTCACGCCCGGTAGTTAATAGTGACTAGAAACGGCAAGTGAAATATTTACAAATCTTTTTTGTAATTATTTTTAATCATTTTTATTTCTAATAAATTTTAAGATATGATTTATGTTATGAAATAATTAAAATTAAAAATATTATTATAATTGATATCAATAAAATATATTATATCTGATTTCAATAAAATATATTATATATTTGATAATATGTTTTAAACATGAATGTTTGAACATAAATTCATATATTTAGTTATAAATGTCTAAATCCTAAATAAATTGCGGAGATCGTATTAAAATCATAGAACATATATTTTTTAAATGTCCTTACATCATAGTTTATTGGGTCAATTTTTTTCTTTTAATTACAACTGAGTTATAAGACCAAGAATATATTAAAAATTTGTTTATCATGATTGTTAAAATGTTTTTGCGAAAATATTATCTTTTGAATTAGAATTGAGTTACAAAATCAAGAATATATGGAATATTGATTTATCAATATTGTTAAAAGCTTTTTTGGTGATGGAGGGGATAAACAAATGTTTATTGTTTTTCTTTTATCTTCCAAAAAATATGAAGGACGCTTATGAACGTATTAAATTGAACATCATCTTACATATCAACGAACTTATGATCTAAAAAACTAGAAGAATTTTTTGGAAATGATTAGTCACAGATTTTAAGTGTTTTTCTCAATCTTCAAGAAGGTGAAAGTATTCAGATTACCCAACTAATTTTTGCCGTTAGAAAAATATTTTGTGGCTTTTATTTTTCTTATTAATAGGAGAAGACACATATTTCAGTAGTCTCATTGATCACAATATTAATATTTCGGCAGTTTTAGCTTAGTTTTTAGCAATATGTAACCATTTAATTTGATTCTAATTAATCATACTTGAAAATAATTTTTAAAAAAAATAATTATGGAGATGACATATTAATATTTTATAAAAATGAAGTGGACACAAAATTTGGTCCACGACTTATTAATATTTCTTAGAATTAGATTAATAGAAAGGCTTAACAAACACTTGCTTCACGAGGTTAATGAAACAATGATTATTGTTCATTTTTATTTTGTTAAATGTTCACATAATTAATTTGTATTATGGAACTTGAAACAAACCGAACATAATTTCTTCGAAAACTCAAACATTTGGTTTAACTTCCAATTGGATCAACCCATCTTTATGCAACTACACGGGTATATATTACAAATGTTAATTACACCGTTGGTCCCTACGATCTCCAAATCTGTCGTACAAAAACTACATGAAAGGTCACTATGGTTAATATTTATAAGAACCTCAGGGAGAAAATGTTAAATATGTCGAAGGTGTAATGGAATAGAAGAAAGTATCTACGTAACCTTATATTATCCAATTATATGTTTCTTTAGAAGATCTTTATCACTTAATGATTCCCTGCAATATTACAACATAGAAAATCATTAAATTTTTAATACAATTTTTGCATGATACAGGGACCTATAGTGCAATTGTTACACAATATAGGGACTTGTACAATTAATACGAATAAATTATCTACATAACATTTTTTTGCATAACATAGAGACCCATAGTGCAATTTTTGCATGATACAGGAAACTATAATACATATTTTGCATAAATTTTGAGAGAGTTTTATAGTGGCGCTAGCATGTTTAATTGCATTTAAGTTCCTTAATTTTCAAATTTTTATACGTAAACACAGTTACCTCAAAATCCAATATATCTTGAAGTGTGAGGTGTCCTAAAAGAGTTGCGCATACACCATGGGATTCAAGGACAAGTGGCACGAAAGGAAGAATACACAAATAATTATCGATAAAATTAGATAATCTTTTGAGTCTTTTTTCACCTCCTTTCCAAGCCACAAAAGATAGAGCTACATAACAAAAATATGCAGGACCTTGAAGTCCTAATTGATTATACATAGCTACAAAAATATGTGGTATTAGTCCCTCTATTATGTGAACACTATACTATAAGTCCCTACGTTAATATCTTTTAGTTATTTGTGCTATCAACCCCTAAATTATGGTAAATGTATATCTTATATTTTACAAAAAGTGCACTATAAGTCATTATGTTATTCAAAAACTATATTATAAGTTCGTTAAAATGTAATTGCACTATAAGTCATTATGTTATTCAAAAACTATATTATAAGTTCGTTAAAATGTAATTGCACTATAAGTCCTTATATTTTGCAATAATTGTACTACACGTCCATGTGTTAATTTTTTAGTTAATTGTGCTATAAGGGCATATATTATATTCCTATATTCTGTAAATTTTGTAATGTAAGTCTGTATGTTATGAGAAATTACACACGAACTCCTTATATCATGTGAATAATATACTATAAGTCCTTGTTTATGGAAGATTTACCATATAATTTATCATATGAGACTCATAAAAATAAAATAAATCAAATCCATGAAACAATAATTTGTAAAAATTAGGGGGCTAAGTTATGATATTGAACATTTGAGAGGTGGGGGGCTAAAGGGTGGATGGGCAACTTCCCTAATTTGTTTGAGTTAACAATTCCTATTATATGCATGAATTGCACTTAGTTCCCTATATTACATGTTTTGTGTTAGTTTCATTATAAGTCCCTATATTATGTTATATGTATATATTTTTTTTTATTAGGCCACTTTGAGCTCTTAGTAGCTCTGCCCCTGCTTTGGGGGTAACTTCCCTGATATTTTTTGTGTTAACACCACTATAGGTCCCTATATTATAAGATTTGATTTAATTGCACTAAAAGTCCCTATATTATGAAAATAACATATATTTTATCGTAGAAACAAAATAAACAGTTCAAGGCTAAAAAGATAATTCTAAAAAGATGGGGGACAAGTAATGATTATGAATATTGGGGGTATAAGGTAATTATAATTTTTTTTTGGGGTAAAAAAGTAACTTTATAAAAATCTAGGGAATACAAGGTACGTCTTACCTACTTCAAGAAACAAAACAAGAAACCTTTGGAATCAACATTTAATACAACATGACGCTCGAAAAAAAAGCAATTACAATTGTTACTTTAAACCTAACCAAGAAAAAACAGTTCATAGAGTAAATTACACTACGAAACTCTATATTATGCAAAAATTACACTATAGGTCCCTACCTCGGATAACTTACTTATTGGGATCATATATTGTTTACCTTGTATATGTGCATTTATTTGGTTCCAAACAAGTTATACATAAGCTGAGAATCACCTACTATCTACAACTATAGATATGCCATTCTCAAACTTCTACAAAATTTGTTCTATAAGATCACTCTACGTATTACTATGAAATAGAACATTCTACATGTTAAGGAATTCAGCTAAAATTCTTCTTGTGAAAGAGCAATTGATAGAAAAGTGAACTCTATCTTCAAGGGTGTTGCAACTGAAAATACAAGCAACATTATTACATTTTTCCTACTCAAGCATTCTGGCTTTTGTTGCTAATATGTCCAAATAGGCCAACCAATAAAAAAAGCTACATCTTGGTATATATTTCACCCCATATCATAACCATATAAACAAATCCAGACATTGACTTTAACCATGGTTACCTAGCTAGTTTTCATACTGAAGGAGCTAGCTAATCCTCATTTTTTATCATCTAAAAGTGAAATAGAGTTGAAGATGCAACTATACTGGGTGGATGAGGAGTGAGTAACTTTATAAAATTGTCTACGTATTGTAACTTACAAAAATAAAAAGATTTATATGTTGACATTTGTGTTGTTAGTCAGTTGTCATATATAGGTGAATGGAGGCAACATATAATTTGTGTTTAATATGAATTTGAGGATAATAGGAGACAATATATATAAATTTTTATGCTAAGCCTGATCCAAAAGATAATTATACAAAAATATGGATGGATATCGTGTCTCTTAGGTTTAATTTCATTTTCGTGTATTCAGAAATTGTATATTAACTAAATAAGAAATTGATTGCAATATACATATATGATATTATTATTGAAAGTTCTAGATGATTTTATTAATTAGCAATACAAGTTTGGATTTGCACTATGTATATCTGAATGTTAATCGCAGAAATTTGGGGTATTGGCACATTTATTTTGAATGATCAAAATTACATGTACATTTAAATTAAAAGTTATTGTGTATTCATTATTACATAAATCAAGAACAAATAGATACATGAATCAATTAATGAACAAAATAAAATCAAAATAAAAAAAATTCTTTAGGACCAAAATGTAAAATTCTTTTTTTCCATTACGTTGAAGAGTCATAAAGTTCATGCTCAATTCCCAATAACTAGAGAAACTATGATCCTTATTTTCAAGGATATTCTTTATCAACCTACTCCTTATTCTGGTTTGGCAATATAAACCTATCAAGTCTAAGGATCTTCAAATTTGGTAGATGAGATCTTTGAAATTTGTCCTTGTGCTTGAGATTTATCTTCATTGACGCGACCTCAAGGTACACAAGTGCATGTATCAAAAATAAGTATTCATTCACTTAAATTATTACAAGTCAATAGATACATTACTTTACCTTATAATATTCTTTTTAAAAAGGAAAAATATATACATTTTACTCACTAAATTATACATATTTAACTTATCTTACTCGAGACTTTTGGTTACTTTAATAATTGTCATGGGTGAATATTTTCTAGAATCTAAATATTTTGTTTCTAAATTTCTTACCAAATTTTTGACACCATAAATTTCTATATAAAAATAATTAATTATCAATAGCTTCATTTACATAAGATTAATGATCACTACAACAGGTCGCTGTTTTACCGACGACACGTGTCGTCGGTAAACAACAGCGTTTCGTCGGTAAAAAGGCGTACCAATGAGGGCTCGTCGGTGTCCACTTGTCCCTAGTAATTGGTTAGTAAACCAACGTTTGCCGACAGCGTCTTAGGGCTCTCGTCTGTAAACGAGTTTTTTTACCGACGAAGGCTTCCCGTCGGTAAATCTCTATCTTACCGGCGACTACGATTTGAGTCGCCGTTAAATTGTCTGCCTTTACCGACGACCACTGTCGTCGGTATCTCTATAAATTACCGACGAATGCATCGTCGCTATAATATTAATTAATAATTCAATTTATTTTTTGCACGCCTTTTTTAAAAATTAAATCAATACCGACGACATTCTTGACATGAATGTCGTCGGTTAACATTCTTTTATTATTATTTTACTGAAAGTTTACCGACGACATTCATGTCAAGAATGTCGTCGCTATTGATTTAATTTTATTTTTAATTTTATTTAATTTTTTTTTTATTTAATTTTTTTTTATTTAATTTTGTTTTTAGATTTTTTTAAATTTAATATACTAATAAAAGAGGTATTTGAAATTTGTCCTTGTGCTTGAGCTTTATCTTTATTGACGCGACCTTAAGGTACACAAGTGCATGTATCAAAAATCAAAATTCATTCACTCAAATTATTACAAGTCAATAGATACATTACTTTACCTTGAATATTCTTTTTAAAAAGGAAAAATATATACATCTTACTCACTAAATTATACCTATTTAACTTATCTTACTCGAGATTTTTGGCTGCTTTAATAATTGTCATGGGTGAATATTTTCTAGAATCTAAATATTTTGTTTCTAAATTTCTTACCAAATTTTTGACACTATAAATTTATATATAGAAATAATTAATTATCAATAGCTTCATTTACATATGATTAATGATGAAGGTAAATCATAACAAAATATAGTTTATATTTTTTTCCACTGATATATGATTAACGAAGGTAAGTGATAAAACTATAATATAATATGTATTGGTTTATCATCTTATCTTTAACGCCCAAAATACCTAGTAAACGTAGATATTTTATGTGCAAAATTGATAATGTCCCGGATATACACGGTAATAAGAATAATTTAAAAAATAGAAGCAAAAAACTCACCTTTATATCCAATAAAGGTATGAATCCATAATTAAAATATAATGATCATGATCTAATATGTGAATCGATAAATAACATATTTTGATTGGATATTAGACCGTATAAGACAAAACATTATTCAAAAAAAGAGGAGAAATGGAGATTCGATGGTGGAATAGAATATGAATAAGATAATTATGGAGATGCAAAGAGTAGTAAGGTTTATGAGGTGTGTAATGTTTATGTATAACTAAAGTGGAGCAGAGAGTAGGGTTCAAAAGATGATGTGCAATATTTTATAATTAGTGATTAGAAACAAAACCATTGAGTATTTACAAATTCTAATTTCTAAAAAATATTTAAAAATAATTTTGAATTAATTTTATTAAATAATAGAATTGAAAATGAAAACTATTATTGTATTTGATTTTTGTAAAATATATCACATATTTTAAAATATGTCGAGAACTCGAATGTTCCAACATAAATTCATATATTTTGTTAGAAATATGGTAGGGATGTGGCCCAACAAATATATTTATTAACAAAGAAAATATGCTACTTCATCTGAGAGAGATGTGGAGATTGTGGTGCTAGATGCTTTTATTGATTAGGAAGACGACTTTGGAGTTGCACTATACATATATGAGAATGTTAATTGCGCAAATTAGGGTAGTAGTACATTTATTTTGAATAATCAAAATTAGATGTACATGTAAAGTTTAGATTTATTGTGTATCAACGAATATATATAAATCTTGAACAAAGATATACATAACTTAATTAATAAGGAAACAACAAATTATCAAAAGAACAATCTTATTAAGATTAAAATGTTAAAAACCTTTTTTTAATTACACTGAAGAGTCATAAAGTTCATGCTTAATTCCTAATAACTAGAACAACTATAATTTTACTTCCAAGCATATTCTAGACAATTTACAAAATCGATGTGTTTATCAAATGATCAAAATTCATACATGATCTTACTCTTGCATAGTCTAAGGTCGTAACAAGCAATTTCGAGATGAGGTAATCATCCAAAAACTATATCTATTAAATAAGACCTTTAAAAACAAAACATACAAATTCTGGTGCATTTACATGAATGCTTACATTGTAGAAAAATTCATTTGTACAAGCCTAAAGTCTTGAGATTACTACCTTTATTTTGGTTTGGCAATATAAACCTATTAAGCCTAAGGATCATAATTTGGTGGAAAAGATCTTGGGAGTTTGTTGTATTTGAGCTTGATGAACATAAAGCTGAAATTCTTGCACCTTTAAGGTACATAATTGCATACATTTCATTTAGAAATTATAATTTATTCACATTAATTATTAAAAGCCAGATAGATACATCACTTCAACTTTATATTCTTTTTACAAATGAAAAATCTATTCATTTTATTCACTAAATTATACCTACTTAACCCAATTTTAAGCATGATATTTGGCTCATTTACTAAATGTTGCGGGTGAATATGTTTTGAAATCCAAAGTTTCTTTCTAAAAATTTTATCATATTTTTGACACTTTAAATTCCTATATAGATATAACTAATTTTTGCATGGAATTTGAAGAGAGATTAATTTACATATGATTAATGAGATTGACAAGTACATAGATTTTTTCTAAACACACCACATTTTAGATACATAATTGCAATGTTAGCAAACATTAAAAAATAATTTAGTAGTTGCCTTTTTTTATTTTTGTTTAGTTAAAAATATGATTAGACAAAAGGAGACCATTAAATAACTGTGTTTCTCTTGTTCATTTAATAATTCTCATTCACTCCCATCTCCAATATCTTATCAAAAATCTTTTGAAAATTAGTGCTCATTTCATAATACATCTACCTTACAAATTCCACCACAACACTGCATATTCTCCAATTACATATTATAAGGTAAAAAAATTATTTCATTTTAGTATGAACCCTAAAAATTAATTTTGAATTTTTTTTCTTATAATTTGTACTGAAATAGAACCGGGTTATCTTAAATTTTAATTTTTTTCACATTTTTCGTACATATTTCACATTTTTTAAGGTCTTTAATTAAGCAAGATACCCTGATATAAAATGAAATCCACTAAAAGAAAAAAAATAACTTGTTGAGTATTGACACTGTTCACCATCTACCACTGATTTTATGTAGTGCTTAGGAAAAACACAATAGTATCTATTTGGATGAAACACTAAGTATCAAAAAACCTAGGGGATTTCTATGAGTCTAGTAATAAAATATTGAGTATCGAAAAGATCCATGAGTAGTTAGAGTATAATGTGAAAACTATTGAGTATTCTAAATAAACTTATAATAACACACAACAAAGTATTCAAAACAATTGCATTAAAAGAAAAAACAAATTACATAAGGAATTAAATAAATTAAAAATACATTTAAAAAATACATTCAAATTTAATATTAAAAAAATTGAAAAATAAATATTTTTCACAAAAAATTCTCCTAGTTAAACGAAATAAAAGTTAGTGAAGAAATTATCATAGAGATACTTCAGAGATTATCGAAAAAAGAATTGGGGCGATTGAATTGTGTCTTTAAGTGTTAGTTAGCTATAATATCAAACCTAATTTTCTGCTTCAAATATCACCAATTCAACCCAGCTTAAGCATCTTGCATAAGCTACTTAGTAATCTTCGTCCCTGACTCAATTTTATGTACACCTTGTGTTGAAATCTCTACTTTGGCACCTCAGGCAAGGCGGTGGATACATCACTATTGATATTCTATTGGAGCTCTTCTCACCAGAATCTTCGCCGAGGATGGTTCAAGATTTTCACGTCTTCATCGAAGCTAGCTCAAACAAAAATGGACGAACATAGCAGAGCGAAATTTTCCACGAAACTCGCCTAGAGCTCAAGAACTTCGACATCTTCCCGGAAAGAGCACTCTCTCGCTGAAAAAAAATGAAAGATAAGATGTTGAGACGATAAAACATGTATGTGATTTTTGTATAATCAATTGAGTAGGTAAATGATTACTAAACATAAATTATATTTGTTTATCCAGATAATGTAGATATTAAATAATAGTAATTTATCGATCCAATAGAAAAAACATAAAGGTAATTCAAATAAAAATAAAACTTGATAACTAGAGAGCTTATTCATATATAATATTAAACAATTATTACTTATACTAATATATATATATACATATACATGTTGAATTTTGGGCCCAGAGCAGGGTCCCAGTGCAATCGCCCAGGTTGGCCCTACCCAGGTCTTCTAATCTTTCTATATGTCTCAATTATAAATATCGATGTCTGTACTGGTATTAATGTTTTATGTTTGACAAAAAACAAAGATTTACGAGGTTTTGTAGGTGTTATAGATCGTCTATATATATTTGAAAGGTCTTTTTGCATTTGGGTTGCTACCTGATCAGGGCTCCATATCTTGTTTCATGAAAATTATTGTTACTCACCAAAGAGTGGAATCCCTATGGCACTTTGATGAATATAGTATGAGACTAAATTATATTCGAGTATATTTTTAAATGATTAAACCACATACCCTTACTATTTGGGAACATGTGGTATGTATGTGAGCTTAATAATACCATAGTCTCCTAATGGACTATTGACGTATAAAAGCGTGCCAACAAGGTGGTGACCCTAGGACTCTCTAAATAATTTTGATCAGGGTGTTGTTGAGCCTTTCACAAAAACGATAATAGGTCGTCATTTGCCGAGTGGTGCACTAGTGGCGTGGACTCTTTGATCGGGCTCCTATCCTCACCGAGCGGAAGCATTTTGGGTATCTTAGCTTATAGCCTATAAAATAGATAACACTGCATTACTTTCACAATTCCTCCCAAAATTAAGACTCCGCGTTTTATATGTTGGCATGTCTTTACAATAAGGATACCAAGAAACATATAAAAGGTGATTTTTCCAAGTTTGTTGGTTTTTGTAAAAGACATGGATGCATAAATATTTAGAAATTTATGAATTTTACTTTGAATCATGAGTATGTAAATAAAAGAATTTAAGTATTTTAATTTGAAAAAATCCATATGTCAACATTTATGTTTTTGGTTTTAAAATTGCAAACATACATATATATTTTTGCTATGTTATCAGCTTAATGTGAATAGAGTATAAATCTAATTTGCATTTAGTTTGAATTTAAGGATTTCTGGAGATATTATAGTTAACTTGTTATGCGAAGCTCGATCGAAAAAAAAATTAAGTAAAAATAAGGCTAAATATCGTGTTTCATAGATATAATTTTACTTGTGTGTGTTAAAAAATAATAGACTAACTAAATAAGAAATGGTTTGCCTATACAGATATGAGAATTATTTTGAAAGTGCTAATTGCTTTATTGTTAGGAAGACAAGTTTGGAGTTTCACTATACATATATGGAAATATTAATTGCGGAAATTAGGGTACTAGTACATTTAATTTGAATGATCAAAATTAACATTGTATTTAAAATTAAATGTTATTTGTATTAGCATAAATCACGAAAAAGATATACATGAATTTAATTAATAAGAGTAACAAACGATTATCAAAAGAAAAATCTTATTAAGATCAAAATGAAAATGTTATTTCCATTACATTTTAGACTCATATAGTTCATGCTTAGTTCCTAATAACTAGATCAACTATGAATTTACTTGCATACTTTACTTTTGACCTTAATTCCAAACATATTCTCAACGAATTTTTCGATATGGCTATTAAAATAATTTGAATTCAATTGTGATCTTACTCTTGCATAGTCTAAGTCCATAAAAACAGTTTCAAGACGAGTTAAATTATCCAAAAACTACACATATTTAATAAGAACTTTGAAAGTACTTACTTATTACTTGGAACGATTCATACACTTGTGGAAAGTTGATCTTGTGTTGTCGGGTTGTGTACGTATTGCATCATTATTTTATAATACCTTTAGGACAATGAGGGGTATAACCCCAAATGTTTTTAACTTTATTAAAAATATGTCATAAATATGAAATATTTATATATGTATATTTTTAATATAATTTAAAATATGAAGCAAGGATTTTTTTTTGTTAGTCCTTGCTTTATAATTTTTAGAATATGAGGGCATAATTAAAATTTATTTAGTTAAGGTTTTTTAAAATTTAAATTTCCTTATTTTGGTGAATAAGAAATATATACTTCAATCATGTTTGCATATTACAATTCAACTATTTTTCTCCAATTATATACTAGGTGAGATTATAATAAATATAGTAAACTTTTAGTAATTTTTTTCTTTTGGGTTCAACTGGGCTTAAGCCATCCCTCAATTGTCTTGAGTAACTACTACTTGAATCCTTTTATCCTGGAAAAAAATATTTGATAACCATAAAAACATTTTCACCTACTATAGGTTTATGAAGCTTTTGTATTTAGTAAACCAATTGGGACCTAGAACATCATTAACATCTATACAAAACATTACGTTATTTTTTGTTTCTTGTTTAGTGTTACGCATTGCATATAAATAACTATACTAAAGTCCTATAGCAATTCAAAATTATTCTAGAAGATTGTAAGACCCTTCTTACATAAGACCTATTGATAAAAAATAAAATCCTTCGAAACTAACTAAATCTCTTAAAAGAACGCTCTAGGAATATCAAATTTACCTCAAAGTATTTTTTTCCAATCCATATAAATTGAACTTTATTTGTACTAGCAACCCACTGCATTATGTAGACAACCCACTAGAATTGTACAGGAAACACAATACAATATGCAAAACTCCTATACGTTATGATTTGTCAACCCACCACATTCGTTGAAACAAACTATTGTTATTATACATACAATCCACTACGATGTTTTTCAATCCAAAATTTAGTTAAGATTATCCATTGTTTTTTGTACAGTCAACCCACTACGTTATACTTATGTTTTTAGTCTTTCCTGATTTTTTTGTTGTTATTTTTTTGTTATGCACATTCAGGTTTAGGTAAGCATTAAACCTTAGTTATTCTAATATGTTTGTTGTTTTATTTGAAAAAATTTCGGAAGCGGTTGATTTTTCGTGATTGAATAGTAATATTTATACTAGGTTGCTTGGAAAATGAGTTTTGGCTATGAATGTTTTGATGTTAATTAAGGTCTGTGTACTATTATGGAGTGTTGTAAAAATGGTTTAGTTTTGGAATGCTATGGAATGCAAATGGTCCATTAGTCATTTGGTTGAGTTGGAATTGATTGGCGAAAAACTAGGGTTGTGGACCTTTTAAGTAAATCACATTTTTCTAAGGTCTAATTTAAACATGATTTAATTACTTAAAGGTCCAAAAAGTATATTTTCTCAGCCTTTACAAGTCCAACTCTTTTTTTCATCTCTAAAAGGTATAGTTATTAATGGTTTAACATTGTTTTAAATGAGCTGTAAATTTTGTTTAATGGTTTATGAATTTTATAATTGTTTATGTATGTTTTTTAATAGGTCGTGTGTGTTTTTCAATGGATTACGTGTGTGTCTTTAACAAAATTGGTGTAGAACTTACTACGCAACAACATTTTTGAATGACACTTTTAGGTCAATCACTCTTTGAACATTGCTATAACTTTAATAATTAGATTAATTCAAAAATTTAACTAGTTTCTTACAAATATACTCAGTATTCAAACGAACATGCTATGTAATATCACCAAAGATGTTCAATGTCGCTCCCAGAAATACTTAGTATCGTTGCTGGGGAGGCTCATCTTTTATGTTTGAGATGCTCATTGTTCAATTGTCAGCTTTTTTCTTTGATTGAGTTGTCTTTATTTAAGTGTACTTAGGGTGTTTTACAATCCAATGGTATTAAATTTCATTTGGGAGAAAAAATCCTATGCAAAACCATATTGGTCAAAGACCAATTTTAATTGTTTATTATAAAATATAACTATCTTAAATGTCTACACATTAAAGATAATATTTCTTTAATGCATATATAAGTAACATATGATAAATTAATTTAAGAAAATGATATATAATTAAATACTATACAACTTTACAATATTATATTAATTTTATAAAAAAAATTTAAATAAGTTGCGAGTATGAGACACAAAATATATGGTGTCAGGTTTTAATGTTAATGATAAGAGAGCCATTTTGGACTCGGAGTCATTGTCTCGATTCGAATCTGTACCACTAGATTGGATAACCAAGGTCATGAACCAGTGAGCTAATCCCAACTGGTTGATTATTCTTCCTTTTAAGTGAAACAATGATATTAAATATGTAGAATTACTTCCTAGTAGTCTATTACAAATAGGCTAGAACCTTTAAATGAAAGACAATAAATAACTTTATTTAATGATATATTTTTTTATATTCTATTTGTTCTCAAGGCATGACAAATTATATTACATTAACAAAAATAACATTTTTATAAAGTAATTATTACACTCAAGTAGTGAGATAACTTGCATTATTCAAAGCAATACAAAGTCTGCAAGGAGAACCATATGGAAAAAAATACGAAACAATTTAAAAGGATTCTACTAATTACATCCCATTTTCCAACTTTCTTAGGATTTAAAGCCCAACCCCATAATAGTTCTTTTAAAAGCCTAACTACTAATTGGATACTATGCAGTTTTTCTATAATACCCTCCCATTACTTTATACCATATTTGTTTCTCTCTCCTTCTTTTCAATATTTTTTTAATTTTTTATTTATCTTATTTCCGAGTTTTTATTATGTTAACTTACCAGGTATATTTTTTTGGTACATTAACAAGGGTACGTACCTACATTTTTTATCAGTACAAACCTAAGTTTTTTATAACTTTTTAAATGTAGATTAAATGAATTGTTTGTATATGTCCAATGTCCTTGTTATGTCCAAGTGCATGTCTAATAAAATAAAACCAGGTTCATATCTAATAATTTACCGTAAAGGTTGTACCTAATATCTATTTAATCAAGTTTTTAATTTTTTTACAGTAGTGTTTAATTATTATTGTTTAATTTTTACCTGCACAAATTAACAAGATTAGGTTTAATCCAAAAAATTATAAAGGCTCATAATGTCCCGACCCAATGGGCTGACCTTACCTAAAAATTGGACACTAAGGGCTGGACCCTTAGGGGAACACCTAAGGGAATATACATAAAGGGAAATATATAGGGGAAATACCAAAAAACAACTTTTTGTACACAATGCATTAAATATGTCCAATGTTATACAGTAGGGGCTGTACATATGTGAAGTGTTTGAATTATTTATTATATATTAATTTTTTATTCCGATTCCTCAAAATTAGTATATAATTAGTGTTTCATTAATGTTTAATTTTTACCCGCAAAAGTAACAAACTAGATTAGAGTTTAATTTTATAAAACTAAAACAAAAAATCCTACTAATCTCTAATGTCTAGCCTAAAGGGTTGGCCATAATAGACTGGAAACTAGTGGCTAGATCCATTATTTGAAACTGATGTATAAAGAACAATGTAAACCTCTAATAGGCTAGATCCAATTATCTCATTTTATCATTTTATAACAGTCTACCAATTAAAATAGGATTTTTAAAAATTTAAAAAAACACAGTTTATAAAAAAAGAATGGCCTAGATGGAACATTTACCAAGCCCACCAAGGGTGGCTGGACCCAAACGGGACTAAACTTGACCTTCAAACAACAAAGATTCTAGCGACTAAGCATTTACGACTACATTTAGTCGGTAGATCCCAATTTTGTTTTTCGTGACTAGTTTTTTTTTTCTTTCGCGACTATTGAAGTAGTCGCGGGAGCACTTACGCGGTGTAGTGGTAGAATCTCATGTGAGTAAAAAAGACTCTGAGTTCTATGTGACTCTTAGATGTATAAGGAAAATCTATACAAATATATATATATATATATATATTTATATATTAAAATCATGACCAATGTTATACAAATTTAATTTATATTAGGAACAAAAATTAATCGAATGAATAATTCTTGTTAAGATTAAAATATAAGAATCATTTTTTCATTACATTGAAAAGACATAAAGTTTATGCACAATTCCTAATAACAAGAATAACTATGACTTTACTTCCAAGCATATTCTCTTCAATTTTTTTGATGTATATATCAAAATTGATACATGATCTTACTCTTGCATAGTTTATGTCCATAAGAACGAGTTCAATACAAGGTAAATCATCAAAAAAACTACACCTATGAAATACGGTCTTTTAAAGTAAATCATACAAGTTCAGGTGCATTTACATGGATGCTTTCATTGTACAAATTTTCATTTGTACAAGCCTAATTTATTGAGATTACTACCCCTTATTATTGTTTGACAATATAAACCTATTAAGTCTAAGGATCTTCAAATTTGGTGGAAAAGATCTTAGGATTTTGTCCTTATGCTTGAACTTGATGAACATCAAGCTTAAATTCTTGCACCTTTAAGATACATAAGTGTCTGAGTCACATTCAAAAATCAGAATTTATTAGCATCAATTATTATAATTTAGATAAATTCATTACTTTAACTTAGTATTCTTTTTAGAACAAAAAAAATCTATACATCTTATGCACCAAATTATACATATTTAACTCAATCTTAGGCAAGATTTTTTGTTTCTTGACTAATTGTTCAGGGTGAATATATTATAGAATCTAATGCTTTTTCCTAAATTTCTTACCAAATTTTTGAAACTTTAAATTCCAATACAGATATAACTAATTTTTGCTTGTAATTTTGTAGAGCTTTGATAAATGAAAAGTTTTAATAAACATGACGCATTTTAGATAAATAATGGTATATTAGCATCCTTTAAAATATATTATTAAATATAACACTTTGCATGTCACTGTCTTTTGTATTTAAGTGTTCATTCCCAAATTCTTATTCACTACCATATATAATATCTTATCAAATATATTTTGGAAATTGATGTTCATTTCAAAATCCATCAAAATAATAAATTGTAGTTTTTATATAAAATTTTATCCTTTCATTACATAAATTCCAGGAGACCACAACACTGCATATTCTCCAATTACCCAATTGTAAGGTAAAACAAATTAATTTAGTTTGAAATTTAAAAATTCATTTTGATATTTTTGGTAGTAGAATCTGATTATCTTAAATTTTCATATTTTTCCTACACATTTTACCTTTTTTCAGTTTTTAATTAGTGTTGAAATCTCATTAATCTCCCAATGACCGTTGAGAATAACAATTCACCGATGGGGTTTAGCAGTATAAAATTTTGGATACAGTGTTATTTTCATGACCACATTTCACAAACATAGCTATACTAAATATTATTTTAAAAAAGAATGCTAATATGAAAATTATTTATTTAAAATATCTTATATTTAAATAAAACATGATTACAAAACATGTATTTGTTCTTTATTTACATATAATTAATTAAGTATATAAGGGATAACAAAACATAACCTATATTATTATTACTTTATTTTTGTTTGGTTACATGGGTTTCCGGCTAGCTTGCGCGCACCCGACTAATTCCACGGAGATATACATGCCTCCCCATATATATTGTCATGGTAAATCAGAATTAGGTTACCCATGTTCAGGGAGGGGTTCGAGGCTTGTACCTCCCACTTTACACCCTTAATTTATGTTTCAAAATACAATATTAAAAATAAAAAATGATCGATACTCTTAATAATTGTAATGGATTTGTATCTTATTTATTGTATGTTGATATTGTTATAGTTTGCATAACACTTTGGATGGGTTTTCATGGTTTTTTCTATAATTAGAAACTAAGAATGTATTAATAGGGAGATACATTCTTTATCAAATGTAAAAACAATAACATTTATTTTGATTTCAACGTAAATTAAAATTCCAACATTCATTGTTATTATTAATTGGTGTTTTTACTTCCAACATCTCCTCGAGCACCATTGCTTACTTTTGCTGAGAATGAATTTCTTTCGTAGCTATGCATAGTGATTCCTGATTGAAGTATGTAACATTCTTTTTGGGGAAAAACATAACCAAATACACAGGGATAATCGACACAACTTGATGAATGATCTACCCAACATACTTGAGGTTGTTGTAGATAGTATCAAGCCTGTAAATGGGAAGAAAGTGTGAAGATAATACCCACCCAAACTGAATTTATAGACAAGTACATTTTTTATATTGCAATCTGATAGGGGCCAAAAAGCCCAGTACTGTCATAAAAGCCAAATAACAAAAATTCAAATTCCACATTGAGAACAAAGTATGTTTTTTCAAATTCTTGTTAAAGATTGACAAAAAAATTTAATCTGTCAATTATTGAGATGGTTTTTATAATATTTCTTTATCCAGTAATAACAATTAGATTAGTATACAATTCATCTTTGATTGGATGACAAAATTTTATTTTCAAAGGTTTATATAAGTATCTAAATAAGGGTTTGTTATTGATTTCAATGTTAATTGGATTTCTTCCATAATTCAACTTCTCATGAACTATGTTTCATTTGGATCAATGTTGTATGTTTCGAGTATGGATTTAATTTCATCCTCAGAGTACATGTATGCAAAGATCTCTTTGACATGGTGGACCATTTTCTGAAGATCGGACATGATTCAAAACCCTGGAAACCAAAAAAAGTACAAAAGTAATCCAAATATTCAACCTACTTTGGGAAACACCTAAAACAAAATTGATTAATTATCGTGTATCAACCCATTAAATGTTTTTAAATTGTTTCAGATTTTTAAAATAATAAAAGAATAAGAATAATTTAGGAAATAGAAAAACAAAAATTTGCACCTCGCTAACCATTATTGATATGAATCTATGATTGAAATGCAATAACCATCGATCGGACTGGTATGACTTTTAAGGTGTGTAATGTTTATGCATAACTGTGGAATGAGGCGGCTGTTAGGGTTTCAGACAATAATGTGTGATATTTTATAGTTTAGGGCCGCTCCTGACATTTCACAAGACAAATTTTAAACAGGCCCTAGAAAATCTTATGTGTATTATAGATAAAAAATTTATCACGTAAGTTAATTAAACAATTTTATTTAGAAAAAAGATGGACTAGCATTTCTGTCTTGAAATGGGCCAAAATTGGGTCTTTTTATATAAAAAAAATATTATACTACATATAAAAAAAATTAGGACCCTAATAGTAGAGTAAAGATATATATATCACCTCATTTTATTCACCTGTATATCACCTCATATGTGGAGGGTTTTAAAAACTAGTTAAATTGTACCTAGGAGGTTAACAAGTTCATGACCTCCTTGGTCTCCCTTCATGCCCGGTAGTTAACAGTGAATAGAAACGGCACGTGAAATATTTACAAATCTTTTTTGTAATTATTTTTTCAATCATTTTTATTTCTAATAAATTTTAAGATATGATTTGTGTTATGAAATAATTAAAATTAAAAATATTATTATATTTGATATCCATAAAATATATTATGTTTGATTTCAATAAAATATATTATATATTTAAAAATATGTTTTAAACATGAATGTTTGAACATAAATAAATATATTTGGTTAGAAATGTCTAAATCCTAAATAAATTGTGGAGATCGTATTAAAATCATAGAACATATATTTTTTAAATGTCCTTACATCATGGTTTATTGGGTCAATTATTTTTCTTTTAATTATAATTGATTTATAAGGCCAGGAATATATTAAAAATTGGTTTATCATGATTGTTAAAAGGTTTTTGGGAAAATATTATCCTTTGAATTAGAATTGAGTTACAAAATCAAGAATATATGGAATATTGATTTATCAATATTGTTAAAAGCTTTTTTGTTGATGGCGGGGATAAACAAATGTTTATTGTTTTTCTTTTATCTTCTGACAAATCTAAAGGACGCGTATGAACGTATAAAATTGAACATCATCTTACATTTCAACGAAATTATGATCTAAAAATGTAGACGAATTTTTTGGAAATGATTGGTCTCAGATTTTAAGTGTTTTTCTCAATCTTCAAGAAGGTGAAAGTATTCAGATTACCCAACTAATTTTTGCGGTTAGAAAAAACTCATCTACGTTATAATTTGTCAACCCACCACATTGGTTGAAACAAACTATTGTTATTATACATAAAATCCATTACAATGTTTTTCAATCCATAATTAAGTTCAGATTATCCATTGTTTTTTGTACAGTCAACCCACTACATTATACTTATGTTTTTAGTCTTTCCTGATTTTTTTTGTTATTTTTTTGTTATGCACATTCAGGTTTAGGTAAGCATTAAACCTTAGTTATTCTGATATTTTTGTTGTTTTATTTGAAAAAAATTCGAAAGCGGTTGATTTTTCATGATGGAATAGTAATATTTATACTAGGTTGCTTGGAAAATGAGTTTTAGCTATGAATGTTTTGATGTTAATTAAAGTCTGTGTACTAATATAGAATGTTGCAAAAATTGTTTAGTTTTGGAATGTTATGGAATGCTAATGGTACATTAGTCATTTGGTTGAGTTGGAATTGCTTGGCAAAAAAACATGAGTTGTGGACCTTTTAAGTAAATCACATTTTTCTAAGGTCTAATTTTAACAGGATTTAATTACTTAAATGTCCAAAAAACATATTTTCTCAGCCTTTACAAGTCCAACTCTTTTTTTTCATCTGTAAAAGGTATATTTATTAATGGATTAACTTTGTTTTAAATGAGCTGTAAATTTTGTTTAATGGGTTTTGAATTTTATAATTGTCTATATATGTTTTTTAACAAGTTGTGTGTATTTTATAATGGATTACGTGTGTGTGTCTTTAAAAAATTGGTGTAGAACTTATTACGCAATAACATTTTTGAATGACCCTTTTACGTCAATCACTCTTTAAACATTGCTATAACATTAATAATTAGATTAATCAGTTTTCAAACGAACATGCTATGTAATATTACCAAAGATGTTCGGTGTCGCTCCCAGAAATACTTAGTATAGTTGCTCAGGAGGCTTATCTTTTATGGTTGATGCTCATTGTTCAATTGTCAGCTTTTTTCTTTGATTGAGTTGTCTTTATTTAAGTGTACCTAGGATTTTTTACAATCCAATGGTCTTAATTTTCATTTGGGAGAAAAATCTTATGCAAGAACCATATTGGTCAAAGACCAATTTTAATTTTTAAATATAAAATATAACTATCTTAAATGTCTACACATTAAAGATAATATTTCTTTAATGCATATATAAGTAACATAGATAAATTAATTTAAGAAAATGATATATAAATAAATACTATACAAATTTACAATATTATATTAATTTTATATAAAATTTTAAATAAGTTGCGAGTATGAGACACAAAATATAAGGTGTCATGTTTTAATGTTAATGATAAGAGAGCCATTTTGGACTCGGAGTCATTGTCTCAATTTGAATCTGTACCACTAGATTGGATAACCAAGGTCCTGACCAGTGAGCTAATCCCAACTGGTTGATTATTCTTCTTTTAAGTGAAACAATGATATTAAATGTGTAGAGTTACTTCCTAGTAGTCTATTACAAATAGGCTAAAACCTTTAAATGCAAGACAATAAAAAAAATTATTTAATGATATTTTTTTTTATATTCTATTTGATATCAAGGCATGACAAATTAAATTACATTAACAAAAATAACATTTTTATAAAGTAACTATTACCTACAAGTAGTGAGGTAACAAACATTGTTCAAAGCAATACAAAGTCTACAAGGAAAACCATATGAAAAAAAAAATACGAAACAATTTAAAAGGATTCTACTAATTACATCCCATTTCCCAACTTTCTTAGGATTTAAAGCCTAACCCCATAATAGTTCTTTTAAAAGCCTAACTACTAATTGGACACTATGCAGTTTTACTATAATACCCTCCAATAACTTTATACCACATTTGTTTCTCTCTCCTTCTTTTCAATTTTTTTTATTCTTTTTTTTTTAATTTTTTATTTATCTTTTTTTTGAGTTTTTATTATGTTAACTTACCAGGTATATTTTTCGGTACATTAACAAGGGTACGTACCTACATTTTTTATCTGTACAGACCTAAGTTTTTTATAACGTTTTTAAGGTAAATAAAATGAATTTTTAGTATATGTCCAATGTCCCGGTTTTGTCCAAGTGCATGTCTAATAAAATCAAACCAAATTCGTGTCTAATAATTTACCTTGTACCTAATATCTATTTAGTCAAGTTTTTAATTTTTTTATTTTCACCTGCACAAATTAACAAACTGGATTAGGTTTAATCAAAAAAATTATAAAGGCCCATAATGTCCCGACCCAATGGGCTGGCCCCAAAGGGATATACCTAAAAGTTGGACACTAAGGGATGGACCGTAAGGGGTATACCTGAGGGCATATACATAAAGGAAAATACATAGGGAAAATAACAAAAAACAACCTGATGTACACAATGCATCAAATATGTCTAATGTTATACAGTAGGGGCTGTACTTATGTGTAGTGTTTGAATTATTTATTATATATTAATTTTTTATGCAGATTCCTCAAAATTAGTATGTAATTAGTGTTTCATTAATGTTTAATTTTTACCCATAAAAGTAACAAACTAGATTAGAGTTTAATTTTATAAAACAAAAAAAAGAGTCCTACTAATCTCTAATGTCTAATGTCTAGCCTAAAGGGTTGGCCACAACAGACCGGACAATAGTGGCTGGATCCATTATTTCAGTTTAACAAGTTTTTGTTGTCAAAAGAAACCGATGTATAAAAAATAATGTAAACCCCTAATAGAATAGATCCAATTATCTCAGTTTAACATTTTAAAACAGTTTACCAATTAAAATAGGATTTTTAAAACTTTATAAACACAATTTATAAAAAAAGAATGGCCTAGATGGAACATTTATCAAGCCCATTAGGTCTGGATCCAAGATGTTATGGCCCAAAAACTTTGAATACAATCATGTTAAATTTTTTAAATATTTACCAAGCCCATACTAACCAAATAGGCCGGAAATCAAGGTGGGCTGGACCCAAGTGGGACTAAACTTGACCTTCGAACAACAGAGATTCTAGCGACTAAGCATTTACGACTACATCGGTAGATCCCGATTTTGTTTTTCGGGACTAAATTTTTCTTCTTTCGCGACTATTGAAGTCGTCGCGAGAGCTCTTACGCGGTGTAGTGATAGAATCTCATGTGAGTAAAAAAGAATCTAAGTTCTATGTGACTCTTAGATGTATAAGGAAAATCTATACAAATATATATATTTATATATATTAAAATCATGACCAATGATATACAAATTTAATTTATATTACGAACAAAAAATAATCGAAAGAACAATTCTTGTTAATATTAAAATATAAGAATAGTTTTTTAATTAAATTGAAGAGACATAAAGTTCATGCTCAATTCCTAATAACAAGAATAACTATACCTTTAATTCCAAGCATATTCTCTTTAATTCTTTCAATTTTTTTTATGTATCTATCAAAATTGATACATGATCTTACTCTTGCATAGTCTATGTCCATAAGAACGGATTCAAGACAAGGTAAATCATTAGAAAAACTACACCTATGAAATACGATCTTTTAAAGTAAATCATACAAGTTCAGGTGCATTTACATGGATGCTTTCATTGTACAAATTTTCATTTGTACAAGCCTAAAGTCTTGAGATTACTACCCCTTATTATTGTTTGACAATATAAACCTATTAAGCCTAAGGATCTTCAAATTTGGTGGAAAAGATCTTAGGATTTTGTCCTTATGCTTGAACTTGATGAACATCAAGCTTAAATTCTTGCACCTTTAAGATACATAAGTGTCTGTGTCACATTCAAAAATTATAATTTATTAACATCAATTATTATAATTTAGATAAAGTCATTACTTTAACTTAGTATTCTTTTTACAAAAAAAAAAAATCTATACATCTTATGAACCAAATTATACATATTTAACTCAATCTTAGGCAAGATTTTTGGTTTCTTTACTAATTGTTCAGGGTGAATATATTATAGAATCTAATGATTTTTCCTAAATTTCTTACCAAATTTTTGAAACTTTAAATTCCAATATAGATATAACTAATTTTGTTCAGGAATGTGGAAGTGTTGTGCAAGGCTATAATAGCGTATTCCATCACGAATGTGAAGGATTTCAAATATAAATGTAACACCAAGGTTAAAGTGCGGGCTATATGCAAAAATTCATCGTGTAAGTGGTTGCCTTTTGGTAAAAGGATACAAGATTCACCTATGTTCCAAGTGCGAACACTAAATCCAAACCATTCATGTGGCAAGGTATTAAGTCATAAGTTGTTGTCCTATATGCAAATATGATGATTTTACATAGATGATTTTGGGAATGATATTTACAAGAAGCCGAAAAGCCTTAAAACCAAGATAAGGAGTGATTTATCAGTCAATGGTTTGATAGAGAAAGTTCAACGAGCTATTAAATTTGCAAGAACTTCGATTCATGGTGAGTACAAAGATCAATATAAGATCATGTGGAGGTATGTGAAGGAGTTAAGTAGGAGCAATCCCGGTTCTACCGTTGCGCTTAAATCTGTCGAGAAAGAAGAGACAGGTTTTGAGGAGTTTAGAAGGTTGTATGTTTGTCTTGCCGCTTGAAAACGAGGATTCTTGGAAGGTTGTAGACAAGTGATAGGTTTGGACGGGTGTCATTTGAACGGACCCCACCCGGGTATACTATTGACTGTTGTAGGTATAGATCCAAATAATTGTATTTATCCAATTGCATATTGTGTGGTAGAGAGTGAGAACATGAGTAGTTGGACATTCTTCTTGAGGTTATTGATTGCAGATTTGGGGATTGCATTGGAGGAGTTAATAACAGCCATCGGTGAATTGCTTCCTGATATTGAGGATTGACTGTGTCCGTCATTTGTACAACAACTTCAAGAAAGTACATCTAGGTGCAACTTTAAAGGAAAAAATATTGTGGGCTGCTAAAGCACCTAGAGTAGAATTATTTAGACAAAACATGGAGCAATTAAAGGCTATTGATGAGGCGGTGTTCCATTGGTTAGAGAAGTAAAACCCCAAGTTCTGGCTAGATCTCACTTCCAAACAACAAACAAATGCAAAATGCTATTAAATAATATCTCAGAGAGTTTTAACTCGGTCTTACCGGATGCAAGAGAGAATCCAATGATTGTTATGCTTGAGATGATAAGAAGCTACTTAATGAATAGAATGGAGAAGAAAAGAAAGTGGATTGGAAGTTGGAAGACTTCACATCGTTGTGGAATGCATCGTTTGCAAGCGATAAGATATTTCAGATTTCAATATACAGTTGACTTCGAAAGGAAGTTTTGTAGTTGTCGTCGATGGGAATTGTCCGGTATACTATGTGCACACGCAATTGTTGCAATCACATATTTGGGAGAGGAAATCGAGGTATATGTTGATTAATGATATACTAAAGCCGCATACTTACGAGCATATGATCCTGTCATTAAGCCCACCAATGGTCCATCAATGTGGCCATCTTCTGAGCATATACCGCTAAATGCACCAAAGTCAATGAAACTCCCTGGAAGACCAAAAACTCAACGTCGAAGAGAACTAGGTGAAGGAAGAGTTGGTTCAACTAGTCAAGTTCCCGAAGGATTTCAAAAGTTAAGAAACCCCATTATTATAGTGAAGTGTTCAAGGTGGAAGTAAGTCGGGCATAATAAAAGGGCTTCCAAGGTGGTTGTTGAGCAACCAATGGATAACACTGGAAATCAGTTACCCTCGGTCCATGTACCAGTTAAAGATAATGTGATTGAGCCTTCGATCAATCGGCCTGTTAATGATAATGTGTATGCCTGTACAAATCTAAACGAAGCCAATTATATTCCCACACAAGAATCTTCTTTTGGAGGTATCCTGAGTGGGTTCCTTGGTGGTTGGAACGATGATAACTTTGAAGCACTACTTGATAGTCATATGACTAACTTTAAGAGCTCAATGAGTGTTTCATCTCAACTACCATCTACTTAAAGTGGAGTAGTTGAATCAGGCAAAATCGGAAAACGAGTTGAACAAAGTAATTATCAATAAAGGTGTAAAAGTAAAATGTGGTGTGTGTCGCAAGTTAGAACACGAAAATCGAAAAGGTCCCGCGAATCATTCTAAGGTATAAGTTATGCAACTGACATTGAATTATATTTTCATGAATCACTTTGAATACTAATATTTAATTGTCTTTTGTAGCAGCAAAGTGAAGAGGCTGACACGTCAACTCCTAGTGCAAGAACTCAGTTCACACCCCCAGGTACCAATGTGAGTAGAAAAGGTCCACCGATTGTTCTAAGAAAGAGAAAATTCAGGCCGTGTGCAAGTGCCAAAGGAAAGGAGCTAGCTTAATATGGCTTGATGTGTGTTTTGTTATTTAGATCTTTTAAAATATTTTTGGGTGTATTTGGTGATTATCTAGCTTGTTTTCTTATTTGAATCATTTGGATGTGTTTTATGATTTTGTTGCTACTATATATTTAATTATGGATGTCTTTTGCAAATTTAAAATTTTATGTGGGTATTTGAACGATAAAACTTTGGTCTCATCCAATAATTAATTGTGTGTATCTTACTCTTCTCGGAGAGCATATTGAGCGGAGATGACACGAAAGTATAGTGATACTGAGAGGGGGCTTTTATAAATTAAACAAATAAAAAAAAGAATGCTTTCGATGTGGAATATCTTAGACTAGTAGCAACAAAAGACATAAAACACATCCAAATGATTAAATATATAGTAGCAACAAAATCATAAAACACATCCAAATGATTCAAATAAGAAAACAAGCTAGATAATCACCAAATACACCCAAAAATATTTTAAAAGATCTAAATAACAAAACACACATCAAGCCATATTAAGCTAGCTCCTTTCCTTTGGCACTTGCACACGGCCTGAATTTTCTCTTTCTTAGAACAATCGGTGGACCTTTTCTACTCACATTAGTACCTGGGGGTGTGAACTGAGTTCTTGCACTAGGAGTTGACGTGTCAGCCTCTTCACTTTGCTGCTACAAAAGACAATTAAATATTAGTATTCAAAGTGATTCATGAAAATATAATTCAATGTCAGTTGCATAACTTATACCTTAGAATGATTCGCGGGACCTTTTCGATTTTCGTGTTCTAACTTGCGACACACACCACATTTTACTTTTACACCTTTATTGATAATTACTTTGTTCAACTCGTTTTCCGATTTTGCCTGATTCAACTACTCCACTTTAAGTAGATGGTAGTTGAGATGAAACACTCATTGAGCTCTTAAAGTTAGTCATATGACTATCAAGTAGTGCTTCAAAGTTATCATCGTTCCAACCACCAAGGAACCCACTCAGGATACCTCCAAAAGAAGATTCTTGTGTGGGAATATAATTGGCTTCGTTTAGATTTGTACAGGCATACACATTATCATTAACAGGCCGATTGATCGAAGGCTCAATCACATTATCTTTAACTGGTACATGGACCGAGGGTAACTGATTTCCAGTGTTATCCATTGGTTGCTCAACAACCACCTTGGAAGCCCTTTTATTATGCCCGACTTACTTCCACCTTGAACACTTCACTATAATAATGGGGTTTCTTAACTTTTGAAATCCTTCGGGAACTTGACTAGTTGAACCAACTCTTCCTTCACCTAGTTCTCTTCGACGTTGAGTTTTTGGTCTTCCAGGGAGTTTCATTGACTTTGGTGCATTTAGCGGTATATGCTCAGAAGATGGCCACATTGATGGACCATTGGTGGGCTTAATGACAGGATCATATGCTCGTAAGTATGCGGCTTTAGTATATCATTAATTAACATATACCTCGATTTCCTCTCCCAAATATGTGATTGCAACAATTGCGTGTGCACATAGTATACCGGACAATTCCCATCGACGACAACTACAAAACTTCCTTTCGAAGTCAACTGTATATTGAAATCTTAAATATCTTATCGCTTGCAAACTATAAATGTCCTTACATCATGGTTTATTGGGTTAATTTTTTCTTTTAATTACAACTGAGTTATAAGGCCAAGAATATATTAAAAATTGGTTTATCATTATTCTTAAAAGGGTTTTGGGAAAATATCATCTTTAGAATTAGAATTGAGTTTCAAAATCAAGAATATATGGAATATTGATTTATCAATATTGTTAATAGCTTTTTTGGTGATGGCGGGGATAAACAAATGTTTATTGTTTTTTTTATCTTCTGACAGATCTGAAGGACGCGTATGAATGTATTAAATTGAACATCATCTTACATTTCAACGAACTTATAATCTAAAAATTTAGAAGAATTTTTTGGAAATGATTGGTCTCAGATTTTAAGTGTTTTTCTCAATCTTCAAGAAGGTGAAAGTATTTAGATTACCCAACTAATTTTTGCCGTTAGTAAAATCTTTTGTGGCTTTTCTTTTTCTTATTAATAGGAGCAGAGACATATTTCAATAGTCTCATTGATCACAATATTAATATTTTGGCAGTTTCGCTTAGTTTTTAGCACTATGTAACCATTTAATTTGATTCCAATTAATTATACTTGAAAATAATTAAAAAAAAGTATTATGGAAATGACATATTAATATTTTATAAAAATTAAGTGGAAATAAAATTTGGTCAACCACTAATAAATATTTATTAGAATTAGATTAATAGAAAGACTTAACAAACACTTGTTTCACGAGGTTAATGAAACTATGATTATTGTTCATTTTTATTTTGTTAAATGTTCACATAATTAATTTTTGTATCATGGAACTTGAAACAAACCGAACATAATTTCTTCGAAAACTCAAACATTTGGTTCAACTTCTAATTGGATCAACCCATTTTTATGCAACTACACGGGTATATTTTACAAATGTTAATTACACCGTTAGTCCCTATGATCTCCAAATCTGTCGTACAAAAACTACATGAAAGGTCACTATGGTCGATATTTATAAGAACCTCAGGGACAAAATGTTAAATATCTCGAAGGTGTAATAGAATAGAAGAAAGTAACTACGTAACCTTATATGCTCCAATTATATGTATCTTTAGAAGATCTTCATCACTTAATGATTTCCTGCAATATTACAACACAGAAAATCATTAAATTTTTAATACAATTTTTGCATAATACAGGAACATATAAGGCAATTTTTGCACAATATAGGGACTTGTACAATTAATACAAATAAATTATCTACATAACATTTTTTGCATAACATAAGGACCCATAGTGAAATTTTCGCATGATACAGGAAACTATAATACATATTTTGCATAAATTTTGAGAGAGTTTTATAGTGGCGCTAACATGTTTAATTGCATTTAAGTTCCTTAATTTTCAATCTTTATACGTAAACACACAGTTACCTCAAAATCCAATACATCTTGAAGAGTGGGGTGGCCTAAAAGAGTTGCGGATACACCATGGGATTTAAGGACAGGTGGCACGAAAGGGAGAATACACAAAAAATTATCGATAAAATTAGATAATCTTTTGAGTCTTTTTTCACCTCCTTTCCAAGCCACATAAGATGGTTCTACATAACAAAAATATGCAGGACATTGAAGTCCTAATTGATTATATATAGCTACAAAAATATGTGGTATTAGTCCCTCTATTATGTGGACACTATACTATAAGTCCCTAAATTAATATCTTTTAGTTATTTGTGCTATCAACCCCTAAATTATGGTAAATTTGCATTGTATATCTCATATTTTACAAAAAATGCAAGTCCTTATGTTATGCAAAAACTATATTATAAGTTCGTTAAAATGTAATTGCACTATAAGGCCTTATATTTTGCAATAATTGTACTACACGTCCATGTGTTAATTTTTTAGTTAATTGTGCTATAAGGGCATATATTATATTCCTATATTATGTAAATTTTGCAATGTAAGTCCGTATGTTATGCAAAATTACACACGAACTCCTTATATCATGTGAATACTATACTATAAGTCCTTATTTATGGAAGGTTTACCATATAATTTATCATATGAGACTCATACAAATAAAATAAATCAAATCCATAAAACAATAATTTGTAAAAATTAGGGGGCTAAGTTATGATATTGAACATTTGAGAGGTGGGGGGCTAAGGGGTGGATGGGCAACTTCCTTAATTTGTTTGAGTTAATAGGTCCTATTATATTCATGAATTGCACTTAGTTCCCTATATTACATGTTTTGTGTTAGTTGCGTTATAAGTCCCTATATTATGCAATATGTATATATATTTTTTATTACGGCCACCTTGAGCTCTTAGTAGCTCTGCCCCTACTTTTGGGGCAACTTCCCTGCTATTTTTTGTGTTAACACCACTATAGGTCCCTATATTATAAGATCTGATTTAATTGCACTAAAAGTACCCATATTATGAAAATAACATATATTTTATCGTAGAAACAACAAAATAGTTCACGGCTAAAAAGATAATTCTAAAAAGATGGGGGACAAGTAATGATTATGAATATTGGGGGTATAAGGTATTTATAATTTTTTTTGGGGTCAAAAATTAATTTTTTTAAAATCTTGGGAATACAAGGTATGTCATAACTACTTCAAGAAACAAAACAAGTACCCTTTTGAATCAACAGTTAATACAACACGACGCTCGAAAAAAAGCAGTTACGATTGTTACTTTTAACCTAACCAAGAAAAAATAGTTTAAAGAGTAAATTGCACTACGAAACCCTATATTATGCAAAAATTGCACTATAGGTCCCTACCTTTGATAACTTACTTATTGGGATCATATATTGTTTATCTTGTATCTGTGCATTTATTTGGTTCCAAACAAGATATACATAAGCTGAGAATCACCTACTATCAACAACTATAGATATGCCATTCTCAAACTTCTACAAAATTTGTTCTATAAGATCACTCTATGTATTACTATGAAACAGAACATTGCACATGTTAAAGCATTCAGCTAAAATTCTTCTTGTGAAAGTGCAATTGATAGAAAAGTGATGTCTATCTTCAAAGGTTTTGCAACAAAAAATACAAGCAACATTATTAGATTTTTCCTACTCAAGCATTCTGGCTTTTGTTGCCATTATGTCCAAATAGGCCAACTAAGAAAAAAAGCTACATCTTGGTATATATTTCACCCCATATCATAACAATATAAACAAATCCAGACATTGACTTTAACCATGGTTACCTAGCTGATTTTCATACTGGAAGGAGCTAGCTAATCCTCCTTTTTTATCATCTAAAAGTGTAATAGAGTTGAAGATGCAACTATACTGGGTGTATAAGGAGCGATTAACTTTACTAAATTATCTATGTGTTGTAACTTACAAAAATAAAAAGATTTATATGTTGACATTTGTGTTCTTAGTCAGTTGTCAGATATAGGTGAATGGAGGCAAAATATAATTTGTGTTTAATATGAATTTGTGGATAATAGGAGATAATATATATAAATTTTTATGCTAAGCCTGATCTAAAAGATAATTATACAAAAATATGGATGGATATCGTGTCTCTTGGGTTTAATTTCATTTTCGTGTATTCAGAAATTGTATATTAACTAAATAAGAAAATGATTTCAATATCCATATATGATAATGGTTTTTAAAGTTCTAGATGATTTTATTAATTAGCAATACAAGTTTGGATTTGCACTATGTATATCTGAATGTTAATCGCGAAGATTGGGGTATTGGCACATTTATTTTGAATGATCAAAATTACATGTACATTTAAATTAAAAGTTATTGTGTATTCATTATTACTTAAATCATGAACAAATAGATACATGAAATCAATTAATAAGAAAAACAAAATAATATCAAAATAAAAAATTTCTTTAAGAACAAAATGTAAAATTCTCTTTTTCCATTACGTTGAAGAGTCATAAAGTTCATGCTCAATTCCCAATAACTAGAGAAACTATGAACCTTATTTTCAAGGATATTCTTTATTAACCTACTTCTTATTCTGGTTTGGCAATATAAACCTATCAAGTCTAAGGATCTTCAAATTTGGTAGAAGAGATCTTTGAAATTTGTCCTTGTGCTTGAGCTTTATCTTCATTGACGCGACCTTAAGGTACACAAGTGCATGTATCAAAAATCAAAATTTATTCACTCAAATTATTACAAGTCAATAGATACATTACTTTACCTTGAATATTCTTTTTAAAAAGGAAAAATATATACATCTTACTCACTAAATTATACCTATTTAACTTATCTTACTCGAGATTTTTGGCTACTTTAATAATTGTCATTGGTGAATATTTTCTAGAATCTAAATATTTTGTTTCTAAATTTCTTACCAAATTTTTTACACCATAAATTTATATATAGAAATAATTAATTATCAATAGCTTCATTTACATATGATTAATGATGAAGGTAAACCATAACAAAATATAGTTTATATTTGTTATTCACTTATATATGATTAACGAAGGTAAGTGATAAAACTATAATATAATATGTATTGGTTTATCATCTTATCTTTAACGCCCATAATGCCTAGTAAACATAGATATTTTACGTGCAAAATTGATAAAGTTCCGGATAGATACGGTAATAAGAATAATTTAAAAAATAGAAGCAAAAAACTCACCTTTATATCCAATAAAGGTATGAATCCACAATTAAAATATAATGATCATGATCTAATATGTGAACCGATAAATAACATATTTTGATTGGATATTAGACCGTATAAGACAAAAAATTATTCAAAAAAAATAGGGGAAATGGAGATTCGATGGTGGAATAGAATGACTAAGATAATTATGGAGATGCAAAGAGTAGTAAGGTTTATGAGGTGTGTAATGTTTATGTATAACTAAAGTGGAAGAGAGGGTAGGGTTCAAAAGATGATGTGCAACACTTTATAATTAGTGATTAGAAACAAAACCATTGAGTATTTACAAATTCTATTTTCTAAAAAATATTTAAAATTAATTTTGAATTAATTTTATTAAATAATAAAATTGAAAATGAAAACTATTATTGTATTTGGTTTTTGTAAAATATATCACATATTTTATAATATGTTGAGAACTCGAATGTTCCAACATAAATTCATATATTTGGTTAGAAATATGGTAGGGATGTGGCCCAACAAATATATTTATTAACAAAGAAAATATGCTACTTCATCTGAGAGAGATGTGGACATTGTGGTACTAGATGCTTTTATTGATTAGGAAGACGACTTTGGAGTTGCACTATACATATATGAGAATGTTAATTGCGCAAATTAGTGTAGTAGTACATTTATTTTGAATGATCAAAATTAGATGTACATGTAAAGTTTAGATTTATTGTGTATCAACGAATATATATAAATCTTGAACAAAGAGATACATAACTTAATTAATAAGGCAACAACAAATTATCAAAAGAACAATCTTATTAAGATTAAAATGTTAAAAACCTTTTTTTAATTACACAGAAGAGTCATAAAGTTCATGCTTAATTCCTAATAACTATAACAACTATAACTTTACTTACAAGCATATTCTAGACAATTTTAAAAAATCGATGTGTTTCTCAAATGATCAAAATTCATACATGATCTTACTCTTGCATAGTCTAAGGTCGTAACAGCAATTTCAAGATGAGGTAATCATCCAAAAACTATATCTATTAAATAAGACCTTTAAAAACAAAACATACAAATTCGGGTGCATTTACATGAATGCTTACATTGTAGAAAAATTCATTTGTACAAGCCTAAAGTCATGAGATTACTACCTTTATTTTGGTTTGGCAATATAAACCTATTAAACCTAAGGATCATAATTTGGTGGAAAAGATCTTGGGAGTTTGTCCTTGTATTTGAGCTTGATGAACATGAAGCTGAAATTCTTGCACCTTTAAGGTACATAATTGCATAAATTTCATTTAGAAATTATAATTTATTCACATTAATTATTACAAGCCAGATAGATACATTACTTCGACTTAATAATCTTTTTACAAAGGAAAAATATATTCATTTTATTCACTAAATTATACCTATTTAACCCAATTTTAAGCATGATATTTGGCTCATTTACTAAATATTTCGGGTGAATATTTTTTGAAATCCAAAGTTTATTTCTAAAAATTTTATCATATTTTTTACACTTTAAATTCCTATATAGATATAACTAATTTGTGCATGGAATTTGAAGAGAGATTCATTTACCTATGATTAATGACACTGACATGTACAAAGATTTTTTCTAAACACAACACATTTTAGATACATAATTGGCTTCTTAGCACCAATTAAAAAGTAATTTAGTAGTTGCCTTTTTTTTATTTTTGTTTAGTTAAAAATATGATTAGACAAAAGGAGGCCATTAAATAACTGTGTTTCTCTTGTTCATTTCCAAATTCTCATTCACTCCAATCTCCAATATCTTATCAAAAATCTTTTGAAAATTAGTGCTCATTTCATAATACATGTACCTTATAAATTCCACCACAACACTGCATATTCTCGAATTACCTATTATAAGGTAAAAAAATGATTTCATTTCAGTTTGAACCCTAAAAATTAATTTTGATTTTTTTTCTTATAATTTGTACTGAAATGGAACCGGGTTATCTTAAATTTTCAATTTTTCACATTTTTTCTACATATTTCACATATTTTATGGTCTTAAATTAATCAAAATACCCTGATATAAAATGAAATCCACAAAAAGGAAAAAAATAACTTGTTGAGTATTGACACTTTTCACCATCTACCACTGATTTTATGTAGTGCTTAGGAAAAACACAATAGTATCTATTTGGATGAAACACTAAGTATCAAAAAAACATAGGGGATTTCTATGAGTCTAGTAAAAAAATATTGAGTATCAAAAAGATCCATGATTAGTTAGAGTATAATGTGAAAACTATTGAGTATTCTAAATAAACTTATAATAACACACAACAAAGTATTCAAAACAATTCCATTAACAGAAAAAAACAAATTACATAAGGAATTAAATAAATTAAAAATACATTTAAAAAATACATTGAAATTTAATATTAAAAAAATTGAAAAATAAATATTTTGCACAAAAAATTCTCCTAGTTAAATGAAATAAAAGTTAGTGAAGAAATTATCATGGAGATACTTCAGAGATTATTGAAAAAAGAATTGGGGCGATTGAATTGTGTCTTTAAGTGTTAGTTAGCTATAATATCAAACATAATTTTCTGCTTCAAATATCACCAATTCAACCCAGCTTAAGCATCTTTCATAATCTACTTAGTAATCTTAGTCCCTGACTCAATTTTATGTACACCTTGTGTTGAAAATCTGTACTTTGGCACCTCAGGCAAGCCGGTGGATACATCACCATTGATATTCTTTTGGAGCTCTTCTCCCCGGAATCTTCGCCGAGGATGGTTCAAGATTTTCACGTCTTCATCGAAGCTATCTCAAACAAAAATGGACGAACATAGCAGAGCGAAATTTTCCACGAAACTCGCCCAGAGCTGAAGATCTTCGCCATCTTCCCTGAAAGAGCACTCTCTCGCTGAAAAAAACTCTATCTTTCATGCCAGCAAAATAAAATGAAAGATAAGATGTTGAGACGATAAAACATGTATGTGATTTTTGTATAATTAATTGAGTAGGTAAGTGATTACTAAACATAAATTATATTTGTTTATCCAGATAATGTAGATATTACATAATAGTAATTTATCAATCCAAAAGAAAAAACATAAAGGTAATTCAAATAAGAATAAAAATTGATAACTAGAGAGCTTATTCATGTATAATACTAAACAATTATTACTTATACCAAAATTATGTTGAATTTTGGGCCCAGAGCAGCTCGGTCCCAGTACAATCGCCCAGGTTGGCCCTACCCAAGTCTTGCTCTGATCTTTCTATATGTCTCAATTATAAATATCGATGTCTAAACTGGTATTAATGTTTTATGTTTGACAAAAAACAAAGATTTACGAGGTTTTATAGGTGTTATAGATCGTCTATATATTTTTGAAAGGTCTTTTTGCATTTGGGTTTCTACCTGATCAGGGCTCCATATCTTGTTTCATGAAAATTATGGTTACTCACCAAAGGGTGGAATCCCGATGGCACTCTGATGAATATAGTCTGAGAGCTTAATAATACCATAGTCTCCTAATGTACTATTGACGTATAAAAGGGTGCCAACAAGGTGGTGACCCTAGGACTCTCTTAAGAATTTTGATCTGGGTGTTTTTGAGCCTTTCACAAATACAAGAATAGGTCATCATTTGCCGAGTGGTGCACTAGTTGCGTGGACTCTTTGATCGGGCTCGTATCCTCACCGAGCGGAAGCATTTTGGGTATCTTAGCTTATAACCTATAAAATAGATATTACTGCATTACTTTCACAATTCCTCTCAAAATTAAGACTCAGTGAGCAGATAAAAATAACACTTGGTTGGAGATCCAACTGCATATGATAAATCAATAACAGAAGAAAGAGAAGAAATGGAACTCTGGGGTGAAATAGAATAGAGAAAAGTTAATTTAGAAAGAAGATAATAATTGAGAATATGTGAAGACTGGTATGACTTTTAAGGTGTGTGTAATGTTTATGCATAACTGTGGAATGAGGCTGATGTTAGGGTTTCAGACAATAATGTGTGATATTTTATAATTTAGGGCCGCTCCTGACATTTCGGGGGCCAAGACAAATTTTAAAAAGCCCCTAAAAAATCTTATGTGTATTATAGATAAAAAATTTATCACTTAAGTTAATTAAACAATTTTATTTAAAAAAAAGATGGACTATCATTTCTGCTTTTAAATGGGCCAAAATTGGGTCTTTTTATTTAAAAAGATATCATACTACATATGAAAAAAAATTGGGACCCTAAGAGTAGAATAAAGATATATATATCGCCTCATTTTCTTCACCTCTGTATCACCTCCAATGTGGAGGGTTTGAAAAACCAATTAAATTGTACCTTGGAGGTGAACAAGGCCATGACCTCGTTGGCCTCCCCTCATGCCCAGTAGTTAATAGTTACTAGAAAGGGCACTTGAAATATTTACATATCTTTTTTGTAATTATTTTTTCAATCATTTTTATTTCTAATAAATTTTAAGATATGATTTGTGTTATGAATTAATTAAAATTAAAAATATTATTATATTTGATATCAATAAAGTATATTATATTTGATTTCAATAAAATATATTGTATATTTAAAAATATGTTTTAAACATGAATGTTTGAACGTAATTCATATATTTTGTTAGAAATGTCTAAATCCTAAATAAATTGTGGAGATCGTATTAAAATCATAGAATATATATTTTTTAAATGTCCTTACATCATAGTTTATTGGGTCAATTTTTTTCTTTTAATTACAACGCCAATAATATATTAAAAATTGGTTTATCTTGATTGTTAAAAGGGTTTTGGGAAAATATTATCTTTTGAATTAGAATTGAGTTACAAAATCAAGAATATATATGGAATATTGATTTATCAATATTGTTAAAAGATTTTTTGGTGATGGCGGGGATAAACAAATGTTTATTGTTTTTCTTTTATCTTCTGACAAATCTGATGGACGCGTATGAACGTATTAAATTGAACATCATCTTACATTTCAACGAACTTATGATCTAAAAATTTAGAAGAATTTTTTGGAAATGATTGGTCTCAGATTTTAAGTGTTTTTCTCAATCTTCAAGAAGGTGAAAGTATTCAGATTACCCAACTAATTTTTGCCGTTAGAAAAATCTTTTGTGCCTTTTCGTTTTCTTATTAATAGGAGCAGCCACATATTTCAGTAGTATCATTGATATTTAGACAGTTTCGCTTAGTTTTTAGCACTATGTAACCATTTAATTTGATTCTAATTAATCATACTTGAAAATAATTTTTAAAAAAAATTATGGAGATGACATATTAATATTTTATTAAAATGAAGTGGAAACAAAATTTGTTCCACAACTAATTAATATTTCTTAAAATTAGATTAATAGAAAGACTTAACAAACACTTGCTTTTAATTGCCAATAAAATTATTATATTTGTTAATATGTATCCAAATTTTAGTGTATTTCGGCTTGAGGAGGGTATTTAAAATCCACTGAATAATTTATTTTTTACTAAACCATAAAAATATATACTTTTTCAGTGGGCTGCAAAAATAAGTAGGTTAGGTAACATTATTTTTCCTAAAGGTAAAGAAGAACCTTCAAATAATGCTATTTTTCTAAATTTAAATATAATAAATTATAATTATTATGTCCTCATTAACAATTGATACAAGAATGCCTCTATTAAGGGAAGTTGTTTGCAGGCTCATGTCACAAGGTACCATTCTTTAACCATTTTATTTTATTTTCTATTATAATTAGAATTTGGAAAGCAAGGATAAAGAAAAATAGAAAATAAGAGTGTTGTTTAAACCATAATACAAATTTTCTTGTTTGCTTTACTACAATCTTGTAACTGATAACTACTTAATTTCATATTTTGTCATTTTTAAGCGTTTTTAAAAACATGATTTAATAGAACAATAGAGTAAAATGTAACATAGATTTTTTCCAGTTCTTGCAACTAAAAATTAATTATGTTATATCATTTGCACTCCATTAATTTGTAAATGAAATGTTTTATCTTTTGTTGATACATTTCTTAGAGATCTATTTAATTTATTTTTTACAAGAAAAAGATGTTTGCCATGACATTCCAATAAGGGAAACATTTTGACTTTTAAATCTGGATTGATCATAACTTCTTTATTAAAACTTAGGTACTGATCATCGAATTTCATATTTAATATTTCTTGCACACTCTCTCTTTTCAGCCATTTATCCCACAAAATGTAAGTTAACTCACCATTTCCAACCTCATGATGTATAAGATTGTAAGCCACACTTCTGATTTTTAAAACTTGCTATCACATCCAAGAATGGTGCTGCTTCTGGTTAATGCTCCAAATACATTGATGTTTAAGAATATTGGTGTTACCCACCTACTCCAAAGATTACAGCTTTGCGAATAAAACCTCCAAAATGTAAACAATAGGCAAGTCTTATTCATATTCTCAATATTGGGAATATTTAAGCCTCCCTCTTCTTTACGAAAACATATATTCTCCCAAGACACCCTAGCTCCATTTGAATCTTCAAGACAACCATTCCATTAAAAACCTCTCATCTTTTGATTAAGCTTATATATTACTTGTTTTGGGAGTAGAAAAACTCTACACAAAAACATTATTTTTCTTATTAACACCACTCTAATAAGCTCCACCCTGCCTGTATAAGATATAACTTAGAACTCCATTGATTAATACTGTTACAGATTCTTTCCACAAGTAAATTTCCATCATTAACACTAATTTTTTTTGAGTTGAAAGGGATGCCAATATATCTGACAGGTAGATATCCCAATTTAATGTTCAAGATATTTGATATCTCAGCTTTTGTATTGTCATTAACACCGCCAAAATACAATTCACTCTTCTGAAAGTTTATATGTAACAGGGATATTCTAGTAAACAAATAAAGAGCATCTTTCTTAATAGCAGCTGATTTTATATCACCTTTCATAAAGATGAGCATGTCATATGCGAATACTAAATGATTAAGATTCACCTCCCTGCACCTTGGATGATAGCTGAAATTCTTATTTTCTGATACAATGTGAAATAGACTTGAGAATACTTCCATACATATAGCAAAGAGGTAACGGGATAGAGAGTCCCCTTGCCTAAGGCATCTTTTCCCCTTAAAGTAACCACATGCCTCAACATTCACGCAAATAGAGTAGTATGGAGAGCAAACACACATTTATTAAGATGTTATAAAATCAAATGGATCAAATGGAAAAACAATTACAAATGCGTCCAGAAGGGAAACTCCCAAGTGACACTGAAAATCTGAGACAGAAAGAAGATTGTAATGATATAGTGCTAAGAAGTTTCCCCACCTCCTTTTCCTGTTATGAAAGAAAAAGAACCTACCAAAAAAGAAAAACCGGTAAAGGATGTGGTAGAAAAAGATGATGAACCTGAACTAATAGAAGTGGAGAAGATTTCAGAAATTCCTAAGAAGAAAGATGTTGTAGAAACCCGTCCACCTCCACCGTTTCCCTCAAGAGTTTAGAGAAAAGGAGATATGGATGATTATCAGAGATTCCTAAATATGGTGAGAAGTCTTAACATTAACATATAATTTTTAGATGCTATTAAAGTTGTACCAAAGTTTGTGAAGTTCTTGAAGAGGGACATCACCAATAAAATGCCATATTGTGATAATAAGATGATAGGATTGCCAGAAGAGTGTAGTGCAATCTGTCAGAGTAAGTTGTGACCTAAGTTACTTGATACTGGGAGCTTTACGATTCCGATTTTGATTGGTAATAAGTGGAAAAGAAACGCTTTATGTGATATGGTTGCAAATATTAATCTCATGCCCAAATCAGTTTTTGAGAAGTTGAAGATAGGTAATGCAAGACAGACCTATATGGTCTTGCAAATGGCTAACAGATCTCCCGCACATCTTGAGGGACCAATAGAAGATGTCCATGTCAAGGCAGGTACTATAATTTTTCGCGTTAATTTTGTTATTCTTGAATACGACACGGATAGGAATGTCCCCATCATTTTGGGACGACCATTCCTATAGGGCGTACTTTAATTGATGTAGAAAATTGATAATTGACTATGAGAATCCAAGACGAGGAGGTAAAGTTCAACGTGTTTAAGGCTATGGAGTTTCCAGATTCCCAGGGAGATTGTTTACGAATGGATGTAGTAGAACATGCCACGCAAGAGGTATTTGATTGTTTTAATTATGATGATATTTTGCAGGCTGTCTTAACACTTGACTTACCTGAGATGATGGACAAGATTTCTGAGACAATGGCAGCTCTTAATTCTAAAAATCCAAAGTATAGGCGTCTTGCCTATGAACCTGTAAGAGAACCGGGAGAGATAATAACTAAAAAGAAACCATCCATTGAATCTCCTCCGCAGTTGGAAGAAAAGACACTGCTAGCACACTTGAGGTACGTGTATTTAGGTACTAATGACACTCTACCTATTATTGTTTCGGCTACTTTAACAGGTTCTCAAGAAGATAAACTGTTGCGTGTGCTAAGAGCTAATAAAGAGACGATTGGTAGGACTATTGCTGACATCAAAGGTATTAGTCCTTCCTGTTGCCAACACAAACTTTTTTGGATGATGATAGTGCACGCTCAGTTGAAGGCCAAACGAGATTGATGGTAGTTATGAAAGAAGTGGTGAAAAAAAGAAGTTATTGAGGTACTAGATGCGGGAATCATATATCCCATAGCTAGTAGTGAGTGGGCGAGTCCGGTTCAATGTGTACCAAAGAAGGGTGGTATCACTACCGTCCTAAATGCTCAGAATGAAGCCATTCCCTCGAGGACCGTTGTTGGTTGGAGAGTGTGTATGGATTATCGTAAGTTGAACAAGGCCACCCGTGAAGACACTTTCCTCTTCATTTCATAGATCAGATATTAGATAAATTGGCTGGTAGGGAGTATTATAACTTTCTGGATGGATATTCAGGGTATAACCAGATTTATGTATATCTAAAATACCAACACAAAACCACCTTAACATGCTCTTTTGGTACATTTGCTTTCTGAATGATGCCATTTGGACTATGTAATGTACCTGCTACTTTTCAGAGATGTATGATGGCAATTTTCTGGGACATGATCGATAATTTCCTTGAGGTATTTTTGCATGACTTTTATGTGTTTGGTGATAACTTTGATGAGTGTTTACAGAACTTGAAGAATGTATTGATTAAATGCAAGGACAATTATTTAGTTTTGAACGGGGGAAAATGTTATTTTATTGTTCGTGAAGGTATAGTGTTGGGACACAAGGTTTCAAGCTCATGTTTAGAAGTTGATCGCGCTATGATTGAGGTAATCAAGACTCTTCCTCCTCCGTTTTCTGTTAAAGGGGTAAGAAGCTTTTTAGGCCATGCTGGGTTTTATCGCTGTTTTATTAAGGAATTTTCTAAGATCGCTAAGCCATTGTGTAACTTACTCGAAAAGGACGCCAAAATCCTTTTTGATGAAGCATGCATGATAGTATTTCAAGAGATCGAGGAGAAGCTTATTACTGCGCCTATTGTATTCCCTCCTGGTTGGAAGATTTTGTTTTAAGTTATGTGTGATGCTAGTGATTAAGATGTGGGTGTTGTGTTGGGTCAGAGAAAAGATAAGATTTTTCTTTCCATTTACTATGCAAGTAGACTTTCACTAGTGCTCATATTAATTATATTGTGACTGAGAATGAACTTTTGGCTGTTGTGTATGCATTTGACATTCATTCCTATTTCCTTGGGCCGAAAATTGTTGTGTTTACCGATCATTCTGCGATCAAGTATCTGAGATGCTAAGCCACGCTTAATCAGATGGGTTTTATTGTCACAAGAGTTTGACTTAGAGATTCTAGATCAAAAGGGTTGTGATAATCAAGTTGCAGATCATTTGTCTCGTCTTGAAGGTTCTGAGTCTAATAGTGGTCCTGAGTTGGTTAGGGAAGAGTTTCCTGATGAGAGTTTGTTTTTGATTTATGCGATAGGCCATTCTTGCTATGCGGACATAGCAAATCTTATTGTGAGTGGTTCTATTGTTGAAGGTGCTACCTCACAAGATAAGAAGAGATTAATTCACTATGCTGAACAGTTCTTTTGGGAGGATCCCTTCCTCTGCAAAGGATGTAGTGACCAAATGGTGAGAAGATGCATACCTGAGAGAGATGTTGAGTCCGTAATGGAGGGTAGCCACGATCACCCTACGGAGGACATTTCAAGGGTGACCACACAGCTTCTAAGGTATCACAATCCAGTTTTCATTGGCTTACTTTACATAAGGATTGTAATGAATATGTTAAGAGATGTCATAGATGTCAGTTTACTTGTAATATATCCAAGAGGGATGAGATGCCACATAATAATGTACTTGAAGATGAGATATTTTATGTATGGGGTATTGATTTCATGGGTCCATTTGTACCATCCAAAGGAAATCAATACATCCTATTAGATGTGGATTACGTGTCCAAATGGGTAGAGGTTGTAGCTCTACCAACTAATGATTCGCGAGTAGTAATTAAATTTTTAAAGTCACACATCTTCACTAGACATGGTACACCTAGAATTATCATCAGTGATGGAGGTTCTCACTTCGTGAACATATACTTGATGACAGATTTAGAGAAGTATGGGGTGAGACATCGTGTATCTACCACTTATCATCCACAAGCCAATGGTTAAGCTACTAGATGCGGGAATCATATATCCCAGAGCTAGTAGTCGGTGGGTGAGTCCGGTTCAATGTGTACCAAAGAAGGGTTGTATCACTGTCGTCCTAAATGCTTAGAATGAAGCCATTCACTCGTGGACTGTTGTTGGTTGGAAAATGTGTATGGACTATCGTAAGTTGAACAAGGCCACCGGAAAATATCACTTTCCTCTTCCTTTCATAGATCAAATGTTAGATAAATCGGCTGGTAGGGAGTATTATTGCTTTTTGAATGGATATTCAGGGTATAACCAGATTTATGTAGATCCAAAATACCAAGACAAAACCACCTTTACATGCCCTTTTGGTACGTTTGCCTTCCGAAGGATACCATTTGGACTATGTAATTAACCTGATACTTTTCAGAGATGTATGATGACAATTTTCTGGGACATGATCGACAATTTCCTTGAGGTAGTTATGGATGATTTTTCTGTGTTTGGTGATAACTTTGATGAGTGTTTACAAAACTTGGAGAAGGTATTGATTAGATGCAAGGAGACTTATTTGATTTTTAACTAGGAAACATGTCATTTTATGGTTCGTGAAGGTATAGTGTTGGGACACAAGGTTTCATGCTCAGGTTTAGAAGTTGACCGCGCTAAGATTGAGGTAATCAAGACTCTTCCTACTCCAATTTCTGTTAAAGGGGTAAGGGTAAGAAGCTTTTTAAGCCATGCTGGGTTTTATCGCCGTTTCATTAAGGACTTTCCTATGATCGCTAAGCCATTGTGTACCTTACTCGAAAAGGACGCCGAATTCCTTTTTGATGAAGCATGCATGATAGCATTTCAAGAGATCTAGGAGAAGCTTATTATTGCGCCTATTGTATTACCTCCTATTTGGAAGATTCCATTTGAAGTTATGTGTGATGCTAGTGATTTAGCTTTGGGTTTTGTGTTGGGTCAGAGAAAGTGTAAGGTATTTTATTCCATCTACTATGCAAGTAAGCCTTCAACTAGTTCTCAGATTTATTATATTGTGACTGAGAAGGAACTTTTAGCTCTTGTGTATGCATTTGACAAATTTTGTTCCTATCTCCTTGGGGTGAAAATTGTTGTTCTTACCGATCATTCTACGATAGAGTTTCGGATGGAGAAGAAGATGCAAAGCCACACTTAGTCAGATGGGTTTTATCATTACAAGAGTTTGACTTAGAGATTCGAGATTGAAAGGGTTGTGATAATCAAGTTATAGATCATTTATCTCGTCTTGAAGTGTCTGAGTCTAATAGTGCTCCTGAGTTGGTTAGAGAAGACTTTCCTGATGAGAGTTTGTTTTCGATTTATGCCATGGGTACTCCTTGGTATGCGGACATAGAAAATCTTATTGTGAGTTGTCCTTTTCTTGAAGGTGCTATCTCTCAAGATAAGAAGAGATTAATTCACCGTGTTGAACTGTTATGTTGGGAGGATCCCTTCCTCTATAAAGTATGTAGTGACCAAATGGTGAGAAGATGCATACCTGAGAGAGATGTTGAGCTTGTAATGCCGGATTTTCACGATTCACCCTATGGAGGACATCTCAAGGGTGACCGCACAACTGCTAAGGTATTACAATCCAGTTTTCATTGGCCTACTTTACATAAGGATTGTCATGAATATGTTAAGAGATGTCATATATTCCAATTTACTGGTAATATATCCAAGAGGGGTGAGATGCCACGTAATAATGTACTTGAAGTTGAGATATTTGATGTATGGAATATTGATTTCATGGGTACCTTTGTACCATCCGATGGAAATCAATACTTCCTATTAGATGTGGATTACGTGTCCAAATAGGTAGAGGCTGTAGCTATACGAACTAATGATTCGCGAGTAGAAATTAAATTTTTAAAGTCACACATCTTAAAAAGACATGATACGCCTAGAGTTATCATCAGTGATGGAGGTTCTCACTTCGTGAACAAATACTTGAAGACAGTTTTAGAGAAGTATGGGATGAGACATTGTGTATTTACCGCTTATCATCCACAAGCCAATGGTCAAGCTGAGGTCTCTAATCGAGAGGTCAAAACCATTCTATAGAAGACTGTTGGACCCACAAGAAAAGATTGGTCAATGAAGTTAGATGATGCATTGTGGGCATATCATACTGCATTCAAAACACCCGTTGGTGCATCTCTGTATCGTATGGTTTATGGTAAGGCTTGTAACTTACCTCTTGAACTTTAATTAGGTGCATATTGGGCTATAGCGCAGTTGAATTTAGATCCTACTTTAGGCGGTGAAATTCGTATGATGAAGTTTAATGAACTTGATGAGTTTCGATTACATGCTTATGAGTATGCTAAACTTTACAAGGATAATACCAAGAGATGGCATGATAATCGTATTCGTGAAAATAGTTTCGAAGTTGGACAAAGGGTCTCAAAATATAACTCCATGTTCAGCAATTATACAAATAAGTTGAGATCAAAATTGTCTGGTCCTTAAATTGCGACCAACGTTACGCATCATGGAGCCATAGAGATTGAACATCCAATCGAGCACCGCAACTTCATGGTGAATGGTCATCGATTGAAGATATATCATGGAGGTGAGGATATCAATCCCTCGAAAGGTCCACATCGTGGAGATGTCATGTACCCCCTCGAAGCTCCCTAAAAGTGAGAGGTAACCCGTCGATCTTAACGACGTCAAACAAAATCCATTTCAATTGTATAATAGTTTATTTGCTTTCATGCCTTTTCAATTTGTAGTGTAAATTAGAATAATAGTTGTTGATTAGTGTTCAATTTTAAGGAATGAGAAAGGTTGGTTGTTTTGATGATTTCAGGAGTAAAAAGATCATGAATTTGGGGTAAGTTAGAAAGAAAAAGAAGAAATTTTTGGTTGGAACACATGCGCTAAACGGGAACCCGGTTATCGCTGACTGGGAACCCGGTGAGCAACTGGTTGACCAGCCACGTTCACGCAAGATGACGCGTCCGACTTCACGCTATCGACACTGCATGGTTAGTCGCCAACTGGGAACTTGGTAGTTGAGTTGTAACTTCCCCAACTCTCTAACGTGTGCGGTGGAGACGTAAGCACGTTGCGTCTGGAGTTGAGTCTGGGCCCGCGCTCGTTGACGACAACCGGGAACTCGGTTGCATGCTGACCGAGAACCCGGTCTTAGAGAGAAACTCTCTAACCTATGCGGTTGAGACGCAAGGTCAAATTTGCGTCCAAGTATAAAAAACGGAAAATCACGCCGACACAGTGACGCAAACTGGGAACCCGGTCATCACTAACCAGGAAACCGGTTGCGCAACAGAAGAGGTGGTTTTGGGGATGTTTTACCTATATTTTTGCCTTCCTTCACAAGTTAGCCTCCATTTCATTTTCCAGCTCCACGTCCTTCAGAAAATCATCATCAAAACAGAATAGAATTGTCAAATCCTATCCTCAAACACCACATAAACACATAATTAATTGATCCATAAAAATTCTCCAAACACATCAATTAACCCTTACCCATCTCATATCTCACCTTAATCTTCTTTCTTTTTTCCTTAAAACATCAAATTTCAAAACTTTTCTCTAGTTTTTGAATTTTTGATGTTTTGAGTTTGGGGCGAGTTGAGATGACAAACATGACAGATTCATTCAGCTATAATCCGAGGAACACTCTCGGAACAAGAAAAAATCCTGGTGCTACAGAAGAGAGAGCTATTGAGATTCTGGATTCGGGTTCTAAACACAAGATTGGAGAAGTTAAGACTGCTATGAAGAGGAAACAAAACCCAAGTAAGGCTACTCCTAAAAGGCCGACCTTGGTATATGAAGTAGAAGAGGTTAAATAAGACGTTCCTAGCTAACCCATTCCAAAACATATATCTACACGAAGAAAGATAATGGCCCATAAACCAAAAACTATTGTGATTAGCTGGACTAACCAAGTGCGTGACAGACAGAATTGCCTATTGACAGTCTGGTGTTGAGAAAGGATTTTCCCCAGGTATTATGAATGGTGAGTTTAAAGGTTATGCTATTACTAGTGATAAGTTTGGGTGGGAAGAATTGAGACAGAGGAACCTCACACATATCCATGCTTTGGTGCGTGAGTTCTATGAAGATATATCCTTTGCAAATAAACAATCAATTATCATACGCAAAAAGGTATTACCTTTCTCAGTTGAGCTGATTCGGAAAACTTTGAAATTTCCAAACTTAACTGGTCCTTGCCCATATCAAGAAACACTTAATGATCCATCTTTTAATTAGTAGTATCTTTGGGATAAATTTATGATTCGTAAGAAATGTCCTATTCCAAAAGGTGAGAAATATCTTAGGCAAGTTTATAGTAGCAGTTTATTACCTTGTGCAAATGTATGTTCCTGTTTCATAGTCCCTACCTTCTTTGGCATTAGTCACACTTCTGAGTTGAAAAAGGAACATATCATTTTTATAAAGTGTATTATTGAAAAACAAGGAATTGATGTTGCTCGTGTGATTTATGACACCATTATGGAATTCGAGAAATCATCAATTTTTCAGGAAAACCTCAAGTTCCCATGTACCATAACTGCATTGTGTCTAGACGCAAAAATTCCACGCAAGAGCGAAAAGGTTGAGCCTACAAATAAAGGGGATTACATGACATTGAAATCGATTGAGAATGCCCACGATGAAGCAACATAAGAAGTGAGGAGTTCGAGAGGTCCTCCACCAAAGAAGAAGGTAAATTCCGGATTTGAGTTGGAGAATAGAATACAAGTGTTAGAGGAGAAACATGATGTGATGATTGCTACTTTAGGAAAAGTTACAAAAGAGTTGGAGCTTATGTGAAATATATTACTTGGGGTGAGCAACACACAACACACCACCTACTCATTACTTACGAAAGAAGCTCCACTTGGACGCAACATTGAAAACCAGCCTCTTGCTAGTTAAGATACGTTTTTCTATCCATTTCTCATTTAGTGTATATTAGTTTATTTTCTTGAGTTTTTTCAAGTCGTGAGGTCACGACTGATTTTTAAGTTTGGGTTGGGGTTTGTTGCCTCATCCCAATTCTATGTGTTATTTGTTTTATGTGCTATCAATAAAATTAATTGAGGTTGCATTTGACTGTAGATGATTTTAAATGTCCCTAGTAAGCATACTTTTTATGAATCTATGATAGTAAGTAGTAAACTTTAGGGGTTAGTATAAAACGCACTTTATTTACATGGAACATAGGTAATTGATAGGAAGAGTTAATGAACAATGCAAAAGAAGTAAACTTGTACTTAAGGAAATGTTTGGTTTGTAGAGCGTGAGATCCACATTAGTTGAGAACCCACTTAGGTATGAACTAGAGGCAAACTATGTAACTAGGAAAATGATAGGGCAGTACTTTCATAGCCATTTGAGACTTTTTAGCCTTCAATCCAATGAATTAATTATATCCGTCTTAGCCTAATTTTAAGCCTTAAGCCTTTCTTTTGTCGCTACGATATAAACCTATATCCCCTTAGTTTATTAGGCATTTCCATATGACCCGCACTTGAATCACGATCCTGAGACATGTCTTGAGCTTGAGTTTTGGGTGGTGGGTTCATTAATGGAAAATTACACTGGGAGGGAATTATATGTGTTTGTATTAAGGCACTATTTTATGATGATATATTATTTGTAACCCTTTGCCAGGATTGTTGAAAAAAAACAAAAAAAGTTGTCAACACAGTAGACAACCGGGAACCTGGTTATCACCTGTACAAAAAAAAGAGAAATGAAAAGAAATGAAAAAGAAAAAAAATAACCGGCAAGGTGGAAATCTCGTGTAATCATCTTTGTACTTATTGGGTTAATATGGGGACGCTAAATTAGTGCGTCAAATGGGTTGAGTGAGAACATTATTCGAGTGTAAACTCAAGCTCTTGGACAGTTGTTGATGGTAAGTAAGGAGAGAGCCAGAAGCTCACTTCAAATTTACCAAATATACATACCACACCTTCCCTAAGCCGACGCTAAAACCATAAAGTCCTCGAGATTCATAGTTAGTTTACAATTCAGCTAATTGGAAGTATACTAAGTGGAGCGTTAAAGCGAGTGAGGATCAATGAACACCTTATAGCCATCATAATGAGATAAGTACAAGTGTAACCTTCTAGCATTGTGAAATTAATTTTAAGATTGATATTATTTGTGTTTGATTTTTGCATGATAAGTGTATGTGTATATTAATTCCTAATTTTTGTTATATGAGATTTGTCTTAAGTTTTTCTTTGGGTGTTATTTACTAGAATCTGCATATTCTGTATTCACCTTAAGACCATTGTTTTAATTTTACTTTGTCGGGACGACAAAGGTTTGAGTTTGAGCTCTTGATGTCTCCCTTTTTTTTCTAAATTTATGGCTTTAGGGGACATCTTTTTAGGTGAATAATTGACTAATTTGATAGACTTTTGGGATTAATTTGCTATATATCATTTTCTCTCCTTGGAATTTATTATATTACATTTTTAAGGCTTTTGCACGTTAAATGGTTTGTTTTTAGTGCAATGTTTGTAGGTCATGTGTGCTAGGGAGAACCAATACAAGGAGAGCAATCGAGAACTAAAATCTTAGATCGAGTAGAGAAGTCAAAGGCAAGAAAAGATATCCCGAAGAGTTGACTAGGAAAGGTGCAAATCTGGAAGGCTGATAGTAATTGCTGATTTTGAGAGACTTAAACATGATATTAGCCTTTGGGTAGTGTAATGTATTTTATTATTTATTGAGTTGGAAAGATTTAGCAACTGGAATGGGTCAATTTGGAGTTGATTTGAGAAAGTTACAGCCGTTTTACTATGGATTGCACATCAGTTACCGGATTTAAATCAAAAGATTGGACTTGGGCTTTTTATTCACTAATTCACTTAAGTAATAGCCTAATTCTGATTTTCACCTTATAAATAGACCTTTGGACTTTTATTTTACATACAATTTCATTCTATGCTATATTTCAAGAGCAAGAGTCAAGAGCAGAAGGCAGAAGAAGGAGCCAAAGGTGAAGAAACTTCATTCTTCCACCGCCGGTCAATTCCAACGCCTCAAATAGGTTCTTTATCTTATTTTTTAATTGAGACAATGAATTACTTTTATTTTAATTTAGTTTTTCTTTCCGTTATGAGATAAATGCCCTTTTTACTTGAGAATCGCATATTGTGTAAAACCCAAACTTGATTAATTAATGTTTTTCTAATTTAGGATTTAGTAATTTAAATTGAATTTGTTAATTTATTTTGGCTTTTACTTTATTTTTTATTATTATCTTTAGAGTCATGAACTAAAGGTAATTCTTAGTATTTAAGCTAATCAGTATAGTGGCATAGTGATCACCTTGACGGAGGGTTTAAATACAGACCTAGGTAAAATCCGTTGCTATTCGCCAATGACCTTGACAGGCTTAACTAACCAATAGCCAATGAGGTAAGAACTTAACCATTTGAAAGTAGTTGTAATCATCCTGACGGAGCTTATAATACCGTAGAAGAGCTCCTAACGCCACCCTGATGGGGGTTAGGAGACTTTAGAATCCCGACTAGCACAATATAACAATTCAGCCCTTAACAGAAAGGATTAATTAAGAAGGTTTAGGTGAAACCCTTGCGTGACTCAAGTACTACTTCTTCTCTTGCGTCTAGCCTATTTATTTGCATTATTTTCATTTCACTTTAATTAATTTAGCATTTGATTTATTTTCATCTTAGTTTTAGAAAACGAACACAAAAATTATATCATTTACTTTTCTATACTTGCAATTAATCTACTACTTGATTCACACTTGAGTTGTACCTATTCCGTCCCTGGGAACAAATCCTGATTTATCGGTTTATTACTTGGACAACCATACACTTGCGGTTTGTGAGTTCTCAACTTTATCGCATTATTTTATAACACACAAGGACCCACCAAGTTTTTGGCGCCACTGCCAAGGACGGTAGCGTGTGACCACGGTGTTAATCCTTTAGTGTTTAACTGCATTTTTATCTTCAGTTTTATTATTTGTTTGTTTGTCGTCTCAGGTTTGCAGGTTTGGTGTATGCTCGATAATCCTGAGATATTAATCAGAATTGCAAACAAGAAAAAGAAGAAAGCAAAAGAAGGAAGCAAAAGAAGAAAAAGAGGCAAAAGAAGCAAAAGAGAGAGAAAAAGTTAGCCAGAGATGCAGAAATGGCTCTAGAAGAAAATCATCAACCTCGAGTGGGGGAAGATCCTCTTCCACCTGGACAACAAGCTCAACCTCCTGTTGACAATGATCAGTGGTTTATAAATGGCCCAGAACAAGCTCCATATCACGCTCCTACACTTGAGATTGGTCCATCAGATATTAATGTCGCGAGATACAGACCTGATCCTGGTATGTTATCTCAATTCCAGAATTATGGCAATTTCCTAGGAGAACCTGGAGAAGATCCAATTCGTGCAGGCTAGAAATTCATGCAGATATGCGACTCCTATATAACGCAAGGGGTGAGTAGAGAACATATTTATTTTGCGATTTTTTTATGTTTTTATGACTTTATATTATGTGTAGTTTAGTTATTTTTTGTAGATATTGAATATTTGAGAAAGGTATTAGTGTATTTGATGTTCACGTACTTTAGAAATCGAATTAGCGAAAGAAATACGAAAATTTGGCGAAAACCAGACCACTCGTGCAGTACACCGCAAGAGAGGTCTGGTGCATCGCATGACAAGAAAACCATGGTGACGGTTCAGAAATTGGGTTCAAAGCCGAGCAAGAGAAGAAAAAAATATCTCAATTGGCAACCACGGTCTGGTCACGTGATAGGTATGGTCCACCGCACCAACCTTCCGGTGTACCGCAACTCAAAAAACCATGAAAATAGTTGATAAATCAGGTACACAGCCGAGACCAACTAGTCAAAACATTGTCGACAACTCGAAACCACGGTCTACAACCCTCGAGTCTGGTACACCACACCAAGCCCCAGTGCAATGCACGGTGACGCCAGATCGAAAAAGAAAAGGTTATAAGCAGGGTTTTGAAGAGAAGGTTAGTTTCCACACGAATTTCTTTATCCTTAAGCCTTCCTTTCTTCCCGAAACCTATTCTAACTCCATTAAAGCTTCCCCAAACCTCCCCCAAACATCAAAACACTACCCAATTACCATAAATTTACATTCAATCCTTTCCCACATCCTTATAAAAAAGATTCAACCACCCAAATAATATCAAAACACCTAGAATCCAAGAATCAAAATCCAAATTTCCAAATTTCACTCAAAAATTTCTTATACATACCAATCAAGCAAGAGTTCATCATACCCAATTAGAGAATCATCATCAAAACACGTTTTCTAAGCCAAACAACACTTGTTCCACCTATAATTAAGGGTTACAAAATTCTAGATTGTTTAAAAGCTTTGAGTTGAAGGTCAGTTGTGTTCTATTGAGAAGAACTCAATCAAGAATTGGGTTCTATTGAGAAGAAATCAATCGAGAGAAGTTCAAGTTCCAACATAAAGGGTAAAACAGGTCCATAGAATTGAGGAAAGCTAGCTGTGGTAAATTGAAAGAGCAAAAAGATTTCAACTTTCATAAGAAAGACACCACAACCTCTAGAGATCTAGATGCCTATTCCCAAGATTAATGAAGTTTCGAAGGCCTTTTTAGCTCATGCGAGAAAACATGTATAGGAACTACCATTTTCTTATGAGAGAGTATATGAAAAATAAGTTGGAGAAGGTGAGTGCAAGAGATTCTTAGAGATAGGAGATAGATTGGGTTGGTATACATTCATGTTACGAAGATCGAATTTATGTGTAGAATTAGTTTCCGATTTCTATCTAGGTCTCTTTAGCCGAGATGGTAATGGTTGTGTTTCAGTTAGAGGCAAGTTAGTTACTTTTACAGTTGAAGAGATTCGGAACCACTTTCAGTTCAAGAAATTGGTCGGACCATGTAAGTATAGAGAAGCGGTGGAGAATATCAATACTTTCGATTAGAATTTACTTTTTGAGCATGTGTTAGATAAGGAAAAAGAGAAATCACATAAGGGATAGTTGAAGGCACCTTGACCTCACAAATATATTCAAGAAGATACGAAAGTTTAGCACAATTTTCTTACACCTAACGCCTTTCGAAACACGAGACTGCAGACACAACCAAAAAGAATGCAATCTTTTTGAATTGTATTTTAAGGGGGGAAGATGTAGATGTGACACAGTTGATCTTTGAGGAGGTGATGCGATTTTCGATCTCTCCTACTTCGTTATTTAATTTGAAAAATCCTACTATGATCATATGCCTTTTTCAGAAAGCAGATGTGATTCCGGGTGAAGAAGATAAACTAGTGTATAAAATGATGAATAATATTGAAAATTCTTGGATCAAGACAATTTTGGGAGGACCCAGAGTTACGAAATTCAAAAAAGAGGAAGAGGATAGTATTTTGTGAGAAAAGGTAGAGGAGTGATTCAATAAAGTCGAAGCATCTCAAAATTTCTTGGCCGATGATGTAGCACTAATCAAAGCTATTCAGGTGCACATCATGATACTCTTGGAACAATTAAAAAAAGATCTAGTAAATCCTATCTTGGCTGTCGATAAAGCGAGGCAATAGCCTGGAGATTATTTTCTATTTCTTCCTTACCATTTATGTATATGCTTTATCTACTTATTTTTAATTTATTTTTCGATTTTTTTAGGAGTCGTGGAGACACGTCTCGTTTTTTAGTTTGGCGTGTGGGGATTTGTTGTCTTTCATCTTCATTTTTATGTGAATTTCTGTTTTTAGGTAGAAATTAAAAAAATTTATACGTGGGATTTATATGTAGAGTGTGTTTAATACCTTAAAAACATAAGTTCAGTGAGTTGATGATAGAAAGTAATACGTTTATGAGCTATTTTATTTTCTATGCTTTGAGTATTTGTAGGAAACACACATTGATAGTAAAGAAAAGATTAATTAGCAATGCTCTACAAATTATGTTGATCTCAGGGAGCCTTGAAGGGTGTGCTGGCCGTGAGATCCGAGCTAGTTGATAAACCCATTTAATGTGAGATCCGAGACAATGAGTCGAAGGGAGAATTAATGTCTTAGATCGAGCGAAGGAGTCAGAGGAAAGAAAAGATATCCCGAAGAGTTGACAGAAAAGCTAGAAATCTGGAAGGCTGTTACTAATTGCTAATTTTGAGCCACTTAGTCACTGATTCAGCCATGAACCCCTAACATAAGTAAGTTGTGTTTTTTAGTTAGGAAGATTTGAGGACTGGAATCAAGTGATTTGGAGTTGAGACGCTAAAGTTACAGTCGTTTTACTAACAACTTTACATCAATTCTAGGATTTAATTATATTTTTAAAGTAAAAAGCTCATTCCTGATATTTTATTATAAATAGACCTTTGAACTCCTTTTTAACAAACAATTCGTTCTACTCTTAGATTTTCAGGAGAGAGTCAAGAGTAGAAGGCAGATAAGAAGTTAGAGCTGGAAGAATTCATTTCTTCCAACAACAGTCAACCCAACACTTCAATTAGGTTTTTATTTTAATTCTGTAATTTAGGAACATGTGTTATATTTATTTCATTTAGTACTTGAGAATCGCTATATGGGTTGAACCCTAATTCATTTAATTTATGTTTTTTGAATTTGAGATTGAATTATTTAAATTCGGTATTTTGTATTGGTTACTATCTTATTCTTATTTACTATTTTGAAGTCATGAATCAAACATAAGACTTAGTAATTAGGATATTCCCTTTAGTGGCGAATCATCCCCTTGACGGGGACTTTAATTACAGACTAGGTAATAGACACGTAGTATTCGACAGTGACCCTGACGGGCTTGACTAACCATGCAGCCAATGAGGTAAGAGACTTAACCATTCAAATTTAGATATAATCGCCCTGAGAGGGGTTTATAATACCGTAGGATAGGTCCTCAGTCCACACGGACGGGGGTTAGGAGAAATTAGAGTCTCTACTAGCACAATAATACCAGTTTAGCCCTTAAACAAAAGCATTAATTAGATAAATTTAGGCGAAACCCTTGCGAGACTCAAGTACCCTTCTCATCTTGCGTCCAATCTTATTTACTTGCATTATTTCTTTTTAGTTAAATAATTTAGTACCTTATTTTATTGCATCATTAATTCTTAGAAAAACCAAACAAAAATATTATCAATTTACTTTTCAATTAAGCAATTTATTCTACTAGTTGATTAATACTTGTTTTATAACTATTCGTCTCTGCGAACGAAACCCGATTTATCGGAGTATTAGTTGGAAACACGTGCACTCGCGGTCTGTGGATCATATTTCTTTATTGCATTATTTGATTATTATTATTATTATCCGTCTTAGCCCCTCTGACCCTTTCTAAATCCTTTTATTTAACCACATTACAAGCCATACCCATTAGTTATAGGACTAATAAATACAACACGCATTCAAATAGCGAAACCTGAGACAAGTTGTTTTACAGCTTGAGTTTAGGGTGGTGGGTTTCATTATTGGGAAACATTGATGAAGTGGGTACCTTTATCAATGATAGGAACACGTGGATGGTGGGTCCTGGGGTGTAATAAAATAATGCAATAAAGAAATAGGATCCAAAGACCGCAAGTGCACGGTTGTCCAAGTAATACTCCAATAAACCGGGTTTTGTTCGCATGGAAGGATAGTTATAACACAACTATTAATAAAATAGTAGGAATAATTGTAAAATAGCAAAAAAAAATGGTAAGATTTTTGTTTGGTTTTCTTCTAAGAACTAAAGATACAATAAAATAAAGTACTAAATTATTTGACCGAAAAGAAATAATGTAAGTAAATAAGGTTGGACGCAAGATGAGAAGGGTACCTGAGTCACGCAAGGGTTTCACCTTAATCTATCTAATTAATGATTTTGTTTAAGGGCTAAATTGGTATTTTTTTGTTAGTCGGGACTCTAATATCTCCTAACCCGCGTCAGGGCAGACTTAGAAGCTATCATATGGTACTATAAATCCTGTCAGGGCGATTTTATCTACTTTCAAACGTTTTTGTCTCTTACCTCATTGGATGAATTGTTATACAAGTCTGCTAGAGTCATTGATGAATACTACACGCCTGTTACCATGGTTTGTAAATTAAACCCCGTCAAGGTGATCACTTTGTTATTTAAGTTAATAGCTTAATTACTAAATCTTATGTTTGATTCATGACTTTAAAAATAATAATTGAAATTAAGATAATAGCCAACAGAAAATACCTAATTTAAATTAAATAATTAAATCCCAAATTCAAAAACATAAATTAAAGAGATTAGGGTTCAACCCATATAGAGATTCTCAAGTACTAAATGAAATCAGCTCATGTTCAAAGTACTATTGGGTTGACTGTTGTTGGAAGAAAGGAATTCTTCCAACTCTAGCTTCTCCTCTGCCTTCTACTCTTGACTCTATCTTCAATTTTAAGCATAGAATGAATTGTGTGTAAAAAGGAGGTCTAAAGGTCTATTTATAATAAAGTAGGAGGAATTGTCTTTTTACTTAATGAATATAATTAAAATAATAAAAAGCCCAAATCCATCTCTTCAAATCCCGTAACTGGTCTACAACTGTTGGTAAAACGGTCGTAACTTTTGCGTCTCAACTCCAAATCACCTGATTCTAGTCCTTAAATCTTCCTAACTGGTGGGGCCTAGGATGTGATAAAATAAGATATAATTAACGTGCAAATAACACCCTAAAGCTACACGGTTCTGCAAGTATACAGATCGTATGCAAGTTTTAGATTAAGATTCGTTCCGCAGAGACTACGAAGGTTAGAGGAATCTTATGCAAATATCAAGTGTAAATAATTAAAGCTAGAACAACTAAACACAAATAAAAGTAAAGACAAATAGATTTTTGTTGATTTTCTAATTAACTAAATTAAACTAATAATTAAAAGACAGAAAATAAATATGAAAGAGAAGTGATTTGAGAATATAGCTTAAGTTATTAGCATGTAATCCCCACTAGTTTTTCCGTTCTAAACATGTAAGGGTGAATTATGTAGTATTTCCCTAATCGGTCCCAATTCGCTATCGGTAGTTTCAAATAGGATTTACCTGTGTCAGTAAGGCTTCCTAAGCAAACTTTTCCTGTAATTGGTAAATACTCACAAGAACTAAACCATAGTGATTATCTAGCTAGGTTGGGTTGTCAGATCAGACCTAAAACTAAACGTTATGTGCTAAACATGCAATTAAACACCGTTGTCAATGGTGACCTAATTACTAGATGGTAATTCTAATGGCTGCAGTCCACAAGAACACAGAATATAAATCCAAACACATAAACAGAGAATAAAAACTATAATTCTATTTAAAACATTAAATTCCCAAATTAGATAGATGTCAACTCAAAACTAGGGTTCATACATTAATGCTAAAACTCAAGCTAAAGAAAATTAGTTCATGAAAGAAAAGAAAGAAATTACAAAATTATAGGTAGAAGAAGACATTATTGATGAACAGCTCCTTCCAGACTTCTCTCTTGTGCTATCAGCTTCCTCTTGGCTTAAGGTTTCACCAAGGATGATTTAAGAGTGTTAAGAGGCTGTATTTATAGTGTATAGGTTGACCTAATTCGTTTCTTGGAGATAACTCTAAGTAATAGTGGTGGGGCCTAGGGTGTGATAAAATAAGATGTAAATAAAGTGCAAAAACACCCTAGACTACACGGTTCTGCAAGTATACAGATCGTATGCAAGTTTTAGATAAAGATTCGTTCCGCAGAGACTACAGAGGTTAGGAGAATCTTATGCAAATACCTAGTGCAAATAAATTAAAGATAGAACAACTAAACGCAAATAAAAGTAAAGACAAATAGATTTTTGTTTGATTTTCTAATTAACTAAATTAAACTAATAATTAAAAGACAGAAAATAAATATGAAAGAGAAGTGATATGAGAATATAGCTTAAGTTATTAGCATGCAATCCCCACAAGTTTTGCCGTTCTAAACATATAAGGGGAATTATGTAGTATTTCCCTAATCGGTCCCAATATGCTATCGGTAGTTTCAAATAGGATTTACCTGTGTCAATAAGGCTTCCTAAGCAAACTTTTCCTGTAATTGGTAAATAGTCACAAAGACTAAACCATAGTGATTATCTAGCTAGGTTGGGTTGTCAGATCAAACCTAAAACTAAACGTTATGTGCTAAACATGCAATTAAACACCGTTGTCAATGGTATCCTAATTACTAGATGATAATTCTAATGGATGCAGTCCACAAGAACACAGAATATAAATCCAAACACATAAACAGAGAATAAAAACTATAATTCTGTTTAAAACATTAAATTCCCAGATTAGATAGATGTCAATCAGAACTAGGGTTCATACATTAATGCTAAAACTTAAGCTAAAGAAAATTAGTTCATGCAAGAAAAGAAAGAAATTACAAAATTAAAGGTAGAAGAAGACATTGTTGATGACAGCTCCTTCCAGACTTCTCTCTTGTGTTCTAAGCTTCCTCTAGGTTTAAGGTTTCACCAAGGATGATTTAAGAGTGTTAAGAGGCTGTATTTATAGTGTAGAGGTTGACCTAATTCGTTCCTTTAGATATAACTTAAGTAATGGACTCCTAGCCCAACTCAAATTCGTAAGGAAATAAAGATAAACACTGCTGCGCTGTTTTGAGTGTATCTTCTTCGTTATTGGTCGGATTAAGCTCCATAAGATACCAAAAGAATCGCAACAGAATTATCTTGACCCTTAAGAAGGAAATTACCAAAATCGGCGTATTTCTTAGGTAAAAACACCAATCTTTAGACGTGTATGCAGAATCCCAGATTTAGGCAGCTTTTCCTTTTCCTTCTTTTTAGCTTTTGTTTCCTTATCTCCAATTTCCATGCAACTCTCTTTCCATAAGTTGTAGTCTTTGACTTGGACACTAATTAATCTCCATAATTATCTTTAAAGCTTCACACTAAATAAACAATTAAACCCATTATGCTCTAAAAATAATAATTCTACAAATCACGACCCAAAATAGGAAAGTGCACTAAAATAAGCTAAAATCAACCTATAAACTAATAAATAAGCCTAAAATGATGTCTCATGAGTATATTTTACTATCACAAATGAGGAGACATCAAGACCCCCAACTCAAAGTTGTATCGTCCCGATACAATAAAAGTAAAGAACAGTTGGGTAGTCAAAATAAACAAGAAGAAGTCGGAGGAGAATAAGAACAAAATATAATGAATGATCCTAGAGCATAAAATCCAAAAAATCTCATGTAGTAATGCTCAAGAAATAATGCACAAAGATGTTTAGTATACATGTAATCAACCATCCATAAATTCAAGTTAAGATTAATTTCGCAATGCCAGAATGAGAGGATGATAACTTAGTTCAGGTTAATGGCTATAGGTTGTTCATAGGTCCCAGATACAGCATCCAATGGTCCACTTACCTACTACCTAATAGCTCAATTGTTTCTCCATCTAGTAGTTAAAAATCCTAAGGTCTTGGTTATAACTTGGCTTAAGGACGGGTGTGGTATATTTGGATAATGAAAAGTGAGCTTTTGGCTCTCTCCTCACTAGCCATCAACGAATTGCCCTAGAGCTTGAGTTTTCACTCGAAGATGTTCTCACTCAACCCAATTTATTGATGTTCCTAATAATGTGCATCCCCAATAATCCCAATTAAAACCTTTTGATGATATAAAATCCACTTTGCCGGTCCGAATATATATTTTCCTTTCACAATTTTTATTTTGTATAGTTATGATTCTCTTTTGATGTTGAGATATCACACTATTTTTTTCTCATATATATATTCTTTTTCTTTTTTTTATGCCTTAATTGGCAAAATTAGCTCGTAGCTTCTTTTTCATTCACTATTACCCCGGCAAAGGGTTACAATAATAACAATTTCATCATCAATAAAATCACAAAGATAATTCCCAAAATCCCAAAGTTCCCAATGATGAAACCCACCACCCCAAACTCAAGCTCTAAAACGAGTGTCTCAGGTTTTGCGATTCGAGTGCGGGTCATATAGATAAGTCCTACAAACTAGGGTATGGATTATAATGTGTTTCAAATAAAGGCTTTAGAAAGGCTCAGAGGGGCTAAGACGATAAATAACGATAATATCAAACAAAAGGGTGAGAAAGTCTAAATGCTTCAAGTGTTTTATCATGAAAGAACTGCCTTAGTCATTTTTCTAACTACCGGATTACGTTACGTTTTCATTATTAGTTCATAGACAAGTGGGTTTTCAACTAATTTTGAACCTCACGTTCTACACACCAATTAACTATCCCTAAGTTTCAACGTGTTTTCTTAGCATTGCTCATTAACTTTTCTATCCTTTATTTCCTGTTTTCATACATGCATCTAAACAAATTTGTTGCATCTTTCAAAAACATACTACTTACTATCATTGACCTAATAAAATCATGCTCAAATAGGTACATTCAAAATATTCTATGCCTTAATTTCAACCTAAAAATTTTAAATTTTATGCAAAAACGAAACGAAGATGAGGACAACGAATCCCCACCCCCTACTCAAAAGTGAGCCGTGTCCCCACGACTCGAAAAAGACTCAAGAATGGAATAAAAATTAAAATAAAACTAACTAAACTACCTAATGCATACAAGCTATTAAGAAAAATTAGAATGACCTACCTGGTTGGCCATAGAGATCCATCATATCGTCCTCGTCATCCGAAGGATCGGTATAATCATCAACATCCTTATACAAGGTCAAGTTCTCTACCTGTGACTCCAACTGCATGATTTCTACCCAAAGGTCTTTGTTATCTTCACGTAATCTTTCAACTTCGTTCTGTAACTTGATAGCCCAAGGAGGAAGATCATAAACAATTTCAGAGGAAGAGGTAGAAGAACCTTGGTCTTGGATTTTTATTTTATTCAAAGGCCTCCTTGATGGTATGGACATTCTAGCAGTTAATCTCTTCTTTGGTAGTGGTTGTTCAGGTGCCTTTTCTTTTGATTCTTCAGAAACCTCATCAAGATTGATGGGTTTTTCAATGGTGGCTCCAGGCAATTTCTTATTCTTCCCAAGGATTGAACACTTTCTCTTATATTCCATAGCTTCAGATATGTTAGTCATGCTTGTTTTACCCACAACTCAAGTTATACCAAGGATGGATTAAAAGTTTAAGGAAAATTGGTGTAGCTTAATGTTGTTGCTTGGAATTGATGAAAGAGAAAGGTTAATTGAATGATCTTGGAAGAACTCTTTAAAGCTTGTTGAATTTGATGGTGTTTTAATGGTGTAGTGTGATGAATTTGATGAAGGATTGTGTTTATGGAAGATGGAGGAGAGGATTTGTTGAATTGTTGTGTTAATTGTGAAGGTTTGCACAAGCTTTAAGGTGTATATATAGGGTTTGGGTCTGAAAAATTCGTGTATGGAAGTCTAGGGTTAATCTCATAAGGTAAGAATTTGATAAGGAAAAGAATTCCTACACAAACCGCCTCCTGCGGTGCACCGGACGAAACCTGCGGTGTACCGGACCTTACAGCTCTTCAAATTTTTGGTTTCTGGATTGCACCCGTGGCAGCACCCCGTGGCACGTGTTTTGTGCCTGCGGACCAGGGGTGCGGTGTAGGGGGTAGTCAGCGCCATGTCCGTCAAAAAACCCGTGGTACCCGACCCCGTGGCACGCGTTTGAGGCGTGCGGACTAGGGTCCGGTGTACCGCGCCTGTCCATCGATTTTTTTTTTTAACTTTCTGGATAAAACCCGTGGTACCCGACCGTGGTACGGGTTTTCTGGGCACGGTGCATCCCTGCGGACCAGGGGGTAGTCCGCGCCAGGCTTTGAATTTCTCCAGATTTTTTCCTTTCGACCCCAAACTCGTTTCCTGCACAATAACACACTACCTTTCTCTCCTATTAGCTTGTAAACACAATTAAAAATATACACTAACTTAAAATTATACAATACAAAGCAAAAACAACTAATCTAAAAAGCGATTAAAACAAGGGGTGTCTCCCAAGAGCACTTTTGTTTAACGTCTTTGAGTTAGACGTGTACCTCAGGCTAAGCGCATTCGACAAGGTAGATTTTCTCCCCTTGCCCAAAGTCCTCACTGTCATAGTATCTCTTCAAACGCTGACCATTCACCATGAATGTCCGTTGCTCGGCTGGATTTTCAATCTCAATCGCTCCATGAGGTGTGACTTTAGTAACAATGTAAGGTCCTCCCCAACGGGATTTAAGCTTTCCTGGGTAATTCGAAAATCGAGAGTTGTATAATAAAACCTTTTGTCCTATCTCGAAATTCTTTGGACGGAGTCGTTTATCATGCCATCGCTTTGTTTTCTCCTTATAGAGACGTGAATTTTCATAGGCAAGATAACGAAGCTCCTCCAGTTCGTTCAACTGCATCATCCTTTGCTTCCCGGCCAAGTCTGGGTCTAGATTCAGAGTTTTAATAGCCCAGTAGGCTCGAGCTTCAAGTTCAATCGGTAGAGGACACGCTTTGCCGTAGACCATGCGATATGGAGATGCCCAAACTAGTGTTTTAAATGTTGTTATGTATGCCCAGAGAGCATCATCTAGCTTTAAAGACCAATCTTTCCTCGATTTGTTCACGGTCTTCTCAATAATAGATTTGATTTCCCGGTTGGAAACTTCAGCTTGACCGTTAGTTTGTGGGTTATAACCGGTTGAAGTACGGTGTTTCACTCCAAACTTTCGAAGAAAATGTCTCAGGGGAGCATTAAGAAAATGGGTACCTTTATCACTGATTAGAACACGTGGCGTACCATGTCTTGAAAATATGTTTGATTTTAAGAACTTAATCGCAGTTTGAGCATCATTCTTTGGTGTTGCCACTGCTTCTACCCATTTTGACACATAATCTACCGCAAGCAAAATATACAGATTTCCATAGGAAGTGATGAAAGGTCCCATGAAATCTATTCCACATACATCAAAGATTTCAACTTCAAGAATATTATTAAGCGGCATCGCGTCTCTTTTTGATATATTGCCAGTGTGCTGGCATCTGTCACATGACTGGACGAAACGACGACAATCCTTGTGTATGGTAGGCCAATAGAATCCGGATTGAAGAATTTTAGCTGCGGTTTTATCGCCTTTAAAGTGACCTCCATAAGATGAACTATGACAACCTTCAATGATTTTCTCCATTTCACCTTCATGTACGCATCTTCTAACCACTTGGTCACTACAAATCTTCCAAAGGTACGGTTCATCCCAATAATACTGTTTGGCCTGGTGACTCAATCTTTGTCTTTGTTGTGGGTGGAAATCTTTGGGAAAGACACCACTCACAATGAGGTTGACTAGATCTGCATACCATGGCACAAAAGCACGTTTAATAGCAAAAAGTTGTTCATCAGTGAATACCTCTTTTACCAACAATGGTTCTTTGTTCGCATCAGATCCTTCGATCCTTAATAAATGATCAGCAACTTGATTTTCACATCCCTTTCGGTCTCGAATATCTATGTCGAATTCTTGAAGCAATAGTACCCATCTAATGAGACGCGGCTTAGCGTCCTTTTCTCCATGAGGTACCTAATAGCTGAATGGTCCGTGTATACAATAATTTTCTTCCCAACCAGATAGGGACGAAATTTATCGAAAGCATATACCACGGCCAACATCTCTTTCTCCGTCACTGTATAATTCATCTGGGCAGCGTTGAAAGTCTTACTCGCATAATAAATCGTGTGGAAAATCTTGTCTTTCCTCTGTCCCAACACAACACCCATAGCGTGATCACTAGCATCGCACATAAGTTCAAACGGAGCTTTCCAATCAGGAGGTATAACAATAGGTGTAGAGATCATTTTTTCCTTAATCGTCAAGAACGCTTGAAGACATTCTTTAGTAAAATTAAAAGGAGTATCCTTTTCAAGTAACGAACAAAGCGGTTTGGCGATCTTGGAGAAATCTTTAATAAATCTTCGATAAAATCCTGCGTGACCCAAGAAACTTCTCACTCCTTTAACAGAAACCGGAGGTGGTAGTGTTTTGATAACTTCAATTTTCGCACGATCAACCTCCATCCCTGCCTTCGAAACTTTATGTCCCAACACAATTCCCTCTTGAACCATGAAGTGGCATTTTTCCCAATTAAGCACAAGATCTTTTTCTCTACATCTCACAAGGACTTTCTCAAGATTACTCAAACAATCATCAAAACTATCTCCAAACACCGAAAAATCATCCATAAAAACCTCCAAGTATTTGTCTATCATGTCCCAAAATATAGCCATCATGCACCTCTGGAACGTGGCAGGTGCATTGCATAAACCAAACGGCATTCTTCTATAAGCAAAAGTACCAAACGGACATGTAAAAGTTGTTTTGTGTTGATCGAGGGGATCCACACAAATCTGATTATAACCTGAATATCCGTCAAGGAAACAATAATATTTCGCCCTGCGAGTTTGTCTAGCATCTGATCAATGAATGGTAGCGGGAAGTGATCTTTCTTTGTTGCTTTGTTCAATCTTCGGTAATCCATGCACACGCGCCACCCCACAACTGGTCTTGATGGTATGGTTTCGCCTTGATCATTAAGGATGGTAGTGATACCTCTTTTCTTTGGAACACATTGCACTGGACTAACCCAATCACTGCTAGCAATCGGATAGATAATTCCTGCGTCTAATAACTTGATAACTTCCTTCCTCACCACTTCTTTCATAGCTGGCATGAGTCTTCTCTGTCCTTCTATAGATCGCCCACCTTCGTTCTCAAGAATAATTTTGTGTTTGCAAACGGAAGGACTAATTCCCTTGATGTCGGCATTAGTCCATCCAATTGCTTCTTTGTTTGCGCGAAGTACTTGAAGTAGCTTCTCCTCTTGAGGACCTGAAAGGTTAGCAGAAATAATAACAGGCATAGTTTTGTTCGTACCTAGATATGCATAGCGTAGATGATCTGGAAGTGGTTTTTCTTCGAGAACAGGTGGACATATGATAGATGGTTGTTTCATTGGTTCAATGTCACCTGGTTCTCGAAGTAGTTCTCGCACGTTTAATGCAGCAACTTCTTCAGGGGGAATCTCGAGTTCTGGTGTTTCAGGTGCTAAGGCTTCGTCAAGATCATCATCTAAGCTTTCTTCATTGAAGACTTCTTGAGTAATTTTTCCGATGACATCTATTTTGAAGCACTCATCTTTTGCTTTCGGAAATTTCATAGCCTGAAACACATTAAATCGTATCTGTTCGCCTTGTACTCTCATGATCAACTCACCATTCTCAACGTCAATTAGTGTACGCCCCGTGGCTAAGAATGGTCTACCCAAAATGATGGGGACATTCTTATCCGCGTCGTAGTCAAGGATAATAAAATCACAAGGAAAAATAAAAGAGCCAGCTTTAACTAAAACATCTTCAATTTTACCTATTGGTCGTGAAAGGGAGCGATCCGCCATTTGTAATACCACAGATGTGGGTACTACTTCTCCGATATTGAGCTTCTCGAACAGGGATCTAGGCATGAGATTGATGCTCGCGCCTAAATCACATAATGCTTTCCCGGTCCAACTATCTCCAATACCGATGGGAATTGTAAAACTTCCGGGATCTTCTAGTTTCGGTGGTAACTCACTTTGACATATAGCACTGCACTCCCTAGGTAATCCAATTGGTTCCCCAGTCTCTATACTTCGCTTGTTGGAGAGAATGTCTTTCATGAATTTTATGTAGGTTGGCATACTTTTGAGAGCTTCAACAAGGGGTATATTAACTTCCAATTTCTTCAACATGTCAATGAACTTCTTGAATTCCAGGTCATTTTCCTTCTTTCTGACGCGTGAAGGGTATTGTGGTGGAGGGCGTGTATTGAGTTCCACTGGTTTTCTTGTCTTTTCAGGTGTCTCGGCTTGGACACTCTTTGGTTTAACTACCTCCTTGACTGTATCTTTGATTTTTTCTTCCCTCCTTTGTTCGGGAATAGGGATTGGTTCTTGTTCTGGTTCTGGTCTAGGTGGAGGCAGTTGTTTTCCACTTCGCAATTCAACTGCATGGCAAGAATCATCTCTAGGAGCAATAGTATCACTTGGGAGTTGCCCTTTCGGCCTAGTTTGTAATGTACTCGCCATTTGTGATATAGTATGCTCTAGTTGCTTTATAATCTTCTCCTGGGTTCGAACTTTTTGTTGGCTATGACTCATTTTTTTCTCAACTGTTTGCATTAATCTAGCCGTACTCGAACTTAAGCTCTTGAGTTGTTCTTGTTTTGCCAATTGCATTGATTGTTTAGGTGGATCTTTCTTTGGTTCTTGACAAGTTTTAACAATGGGTGCCTTTTTCTGAATAGGTTGTGGTGGATTATAAGATGGAAGTTGGGGTTGATGATAAGTCTCTTGCTTTCTGACCCAACTCTTTTGTTGTGGAGGTTGTTGATAATTAGGGTAGCTTTCTTGAGGAAAATCATAACCATTAGAGTAATAGTTATCTTGAGGATATTGAACGGAAGCTACTGCTGGATTATTCATACATCCTTCCCACACATGATTTCTTGATTTACAACCAAGACACGAAGGAATTGTGCGTACTGTATTCACCTGAGCAATTGTTCGGGCTTGTTCCTTAAGTTCTTCGAGTTGTTTAGCCAATTCTTCAAGTTTCAGAGATGCTGAATTGTCTTCTTTTACTGCTCTCTTTGGCCAACTTCTCTCGTTCTCAAGAATTCTCTCCATCCCCAACTCAGCTTCTTCAGGATCTAGTAACACAAAACCTGTGTTTCCCAACGAATCTGCTTTTTCTCTTGCTGTATCATTAAGGCCTCCATAAAACAAGGTTAAATAATATTCCGGCGAGGATCTATGATATGGACATCTCGCCTTCTTTTCTGTAAATCGTAACCATGCTTCACCCAAACTCTCTTCCTCTTTCTGTATAAATTGTTCAAGCTCCAACATATCTTTTAAACGTCTACTAACAGGGTAAAAACGGTCTAGGAATCTTGCTTGAAGCTTGTCCCAATCTGGAATAACATGAGGGTATTGGGTATCATACCATTCGCTCGCACATCCGGTCAAGAAGAACTGGAACATCAGGTAATATACTTGCTCCCTAGTAACTCCTCTTACTATATAAGCATCACAGATCTGCATGAATTTCTGAATATATCGGATCGGATCTTGATGTGCATCTCCGCTGAATAACCCATGAGATGCGAATTGAGTTAGCATCCCAGGATCAGGTTTAAATTTCGCGGCTTGGATTTCTGGAGCTCGAATTCCTCGTGGCTCCACTCTAAATTCGATGGGTAGCTCAAGTCTCCTTGGGTTCTCCATCTGTAACTAAATCTGAAAAACAAAAACTAAAAAAACAAAAGCGTAAAATAGAACTAACTAAAAATAAAAGCACAAGATATATGCACAAGGACTAACGATGTAGTCCCCGGCAGCGGCGCCAAAAACTTGGTGGGGCCTAGGGTGTGATAAAATAAGATGTAAATAAAGTGCAAAAACACCCTAGAACTACACGGTTCTGCAAGTATACAGATCGTATGCAAGTTTTAGATAAAGATTCGTTCCGCAGAGACTACAGAGGTTAGGAGAATCTTATGCAAATACCTAGTGCAAATAAATTAAAGATAGAACAACTAAACGCAAATAAAAGTAAAGACAAATAGATTTTTGTTTGATTTTCTAATTAACTAAATTAAACTAAGAATTAAAAGACAGAAAATAAATATGAAAGAGAAGTGATATGAGAATATAGCTTAAGTTATTAGCATGCAATCCCCACTAGTTTTGCCGTTCTAAACATATAAGGGTGAATTATGTAGTATTTCCCTAATCGGTCCCAATATGTTATCGGTAGTTTCAAATAGGATTTACCTGTGTCAATAAGGCTTCCTAAGCAAACTTTTCCTGTAATTGGTAAATAGTCACAAAGACTAAACCATAGTGATTATCTAGCTAGGTTGGGTTGTCAGATCAAACCTAAAACTAAACGTTATGTGCTAAACATGCAATTAAACACCGTTGTCAATGGTATCCTAATTACTAGATGGTAATTATAATGGCTGCAGTCCACAAGAACACAGAATATAAATCCAAACACATAAACAGAGAATAAAAACTATAATTCTATTTAAAACATTAAATTCCCAATTTATATATATGTCAATCAAAACTAGGGTTCATACATTAATGCTAAAACTTAAGCTAAAGAAAATTAGTTCATGCAAGAAAAGAAAGAAATTACAAAATTAAAGGTCGAAGAAGACATTGTTGATGACAGCTCATTCCAGACTTCTCTCTTGTGTTCTAAGCTTCCTCTTGGTTTAAGATTTCACCAAGGATGATTTAAGAATGTTAAGAGGCTGTATTTATAGTGTAGAGGTTGACCTAATTCGTTTCTTTAGAGATAACTTAAGTAATGGACTCCTAGCCCAACTCAAATTCGTAAGGAAATAAAGATAAACACTGCTGCGCTGTTTTGAGTGTATCTTCTTTGTTATTGGTCGAATTGAGCTCCATAAGATACAAAAAGAATCGCAACAGAATTATCTTGACCCTTTAGAAGGAAATTACCAAAATCGGCCTATTTCTTAGGTAAAAACACCAATCTTTAGACGTGTATGCAAAATCTCAAATTTAGGCAGCTTTTCCTTTTCCATCTTTTTAGCTTTTGTTTCCTTATCTCCAATTTCCATGCAATTCTCTTTCCATAAGTTGTAGTCTTTGACTTGGACTCTAATTAATCTCCATAATTATCTTTAAAGCTTCACACTAAATAAACAATTAAACCGAATATGCTCTAAAAATAATAATTCTACAAATCACGACCCAAAATAGGAAAGTGCACTAAAATAAGCTAAAATCAACCTATAAACTAATAAATAAGCCTAAAATGATGTCTCGTGAGTATATTTTACTATCACAAATGAGGAGACATCAAATAGACTCCTGGCCCAACTCAAATTCGTATGAAAATGAAGATAAACACTGCTGGACCGTTTTAAGCATATCTTCTTCGTTATTGGTCGGTTTGAGCTCCATAAGATACCAAAAGAATCGTAACAGAATTATCTTTGACCCTATGAAAGGAATCTTACAAAACCGGCTTCCTTGTAGGAGTAATCATCACTTCTTTAGGCGTGTGCTGCAGAAATTCAGATTAGGCAGCTTTTCCTTTTCCATGTTTTTAGCCTTTGTTACCTTTATCTCCAATTTCCATGTAAATCTCTTTCCATAAGTTGTAGTCTTTGACTTGGACTCTAATTAATCTCCATAATTATCTTTAATGATTCACACTAAATAAACAATTAAACCCAATATGCTCTAAAAATATTATATCACTAAATCAAGACTCAAAATAGGAAAATGCACTAAACTAAGCTAAAATCAACCTATAAACTAATAAATAAGCCTAAAATGATGTCTCAGAAGTATATTTTATTATCACAAATGAGGAGACATCAAGACCCCCAACTCAAAGTTGTATCGTCCCGATACAATAAAAGTAAAGAACAGAGGGTAGTCAAATAAAAAGAAGAAGTCGGAGGAGAATAAGAACAGAATATAATCCATGATCCTAGAGCAAAAATATCTAAAAAGTCTCATGTAGTAATTCTCAAGAAATAATGCACCGGATGCTTAATACACATGTAATCGACAATCCATAAATTCAAGTTAAGATTAATTTCGCAATGCCAGAATGAGAGGATGATAACTTAGTTCAAGTTAATGGCTATAGGTTGTTCATAGGTCCCAAATACAGCATCCAATGGTCCACTTACCTACTACCTAATAGCTCAATTGTTTCTCCACCTAGTAGTTAGAAATCCTAAGGTCTTGGTTATAACTTGGCTTAAGGACGGGTGTGGTATATTTGGATAATGAAAAATGAGCTTGTCGCTCTCTCCTCACTAGCCATCGACGAATCGCCCTAGAGCTTTAGTTTTCACTCGAAGATGTTCTCACTCAACCCAATTTATTGATGCTTTTGATTTGCATCCCCAATAAATTCCAATTAAAACCCTTGATGATATAAAATCCACTTTGTCGGTCCGAATATATATTTTCTTTTCACATCAATTTTTTTTCTTTTCAGTATAGCTATGACTCTCTTTTTGATGTTGAGATATCATACTATTTTCTTTTTTTATATATATATTCTTTTTATGCCCTTGTTGGCAAATTTAGCTCGTAGCTTCTTTTTCATTCACTATTACCCCGACAAAGGGTTACAATAATAACTTTCTCATCATCAATAAAATCACAAAGATAATTCCCAAATTCCCTAATTATGAAACCCACCACCCCAAACTCAAGCTCTAAAACGAGTTTGTCTCAGGTTTTGCGATTCGAGTGCGGGTCATATAGATAAGTCCTACAAACTAAGGGTGTGGATTATAATGTGTTTCAATAAAGGCTTTAGAAAAGGCTCAGAGGGGCTAAGACGGATAAATAACAATAATATCAAACAAAAGGGTGAGAAAGTCTAAAGGCTCCAAGTGTTTTATCATGAAAGAACTGCCTTAGTCATTTTTCTAACTACCGGATTTCGTTGCGTTTTCATTATTAGTTCATAGACAAGTGGGTTTTCAACTAATTTTAAACCACACGTTCTACACACCAAATAACTATCCCTAAGTTTCAACGTGACTTCATAGCATTGCTCATTAACTTTTCTATTCTTTATTTCCTGTTTTCATACATGCATGTAAACAAATTTGTTGCATCTTTCAAAAACATACTACTTACTATCATTGGCCTAGTAAAATCATGCTCAAATAGGTACATTAAAGATATTCTATGCCTTAATTTAACCTACAAAAATTTAAGTTTTATGCAAAAACAAAAAGAAGATGAGGACAACGAATTCCCACCCCAAACTCAAAAGTGAGCCGTGTCCCCACGACTCGGAAAAGACTCAAGAATCGAATAAAATTTAAAATTAAAACTAACTAAACTACCTAATGCATACAAGCTATTAAGAAAAATTAGAATGACCTACCTGGCTGTCCATAGAGATCCATCATATCATCCTCCTCATCCGAAGCTGAAGGATCGGTATAACTATCAATATTTCTTATCAAGGTCAAATCTTCTATCTGTGATTCCATCTGTATGACTTCTGTCCAAAGTTCTCTGTTATCTTCTCGTAATCTTTCTATTTCGTTCTGTAACTTGAGAGCCCAAGGAGGAAGATCAAAAGCAATTTCAGAGGAAGAGGTAGAAGAACCTTGGTCTTGGATTTTTATTTTCTTCAAAGACCTTCTTGATGGTATGGAAATTCTAGCAGTTAACTTCTTTGGTAGTGGTTGTGCAGGTGCCTTCTCTTTTGAATCTTCAGTAACCTCATCAAGATTGATGGGTTTTTCAATGGTGTCTCCAGGCAATTTCTTATTCTTCCCAAGGATAGAGCACTTTCTCTTGTATTCCATAGCTTCATATCTGTTAGTCATGCTTGATTCACCCACAACTCAAGTTATACCAAGGATGGATTAAAAGTTTAAGGAAAATTTGGTTTAGCTTGATGTTGTTGCTTGGAATTGATGAAAGAGAAAGGTTTCTTGATGGATCTTGGAAGAATTCTTTAAAGCTTGATGAATTTGATGGTGTTTTAATGGTGTAATGTAATGAATTTGATGAAGAACTTGTGTTTATGGAGGATGGAGGGGAGGATTTGATGAGTTGTTGTGTTAGTTGTGAAGGTTTGCACAAGATTTAAGATGTATATATAGGGTTTGGGTCTGAAAAATTCTTGTTAAGGTAAGAAGTTGATTAGGAAAGAACTTCCTTCACAAACCGCCTCTGTGCGGTGCACCGGACCAGATCCGCTGTGTACCGGACTCATCAGCTCTTCAAATTTTTGTCCACTGGATAATACCTGAGCTAGCACCCCGTGGCACGTGTTTTGTGCCTGCGGTGTAGGGGTGCGGTGCATGGGCTAGTCCGCGGATGCTCCGTCAAAAAACCCGTGGTACCCGACCCCGTGGCACGCGTTTGTGTGTGCGGACCAGGGGTGCGGTGCACCGTGCCTGTCAGGTCTATTTTTTCTTGCTTCTGGATAAAACCCGCGGTACCCGACCCGTGGTACGAGTTTTCTGGGCACGGTGCATCCCTGCGGACCATGGGTAATCCGCGGGGGTAGTCCGCGCCAGGCCTTGAGTTTTTCCAGCTTTTTTTCCTTTTGACCCCAAACTCGTTTCCTGCACAACATCACACTACCTTTCTCTCCTATTAGCTTGTAAACACAATTAAAAATATACACTAACTTAATATTATACAGTACAAAGCAAAAACAACTAATCTAAAAAGCAATTTAAACAAGGGGTGTCTCCCAAGAGCACTTTAGTTTAACGTCTTTGAGTTAGACGTGTACCTCAGGTTAACCGCATTCAACGAGATGGATTTTCTCCTCTCGCCCAAAGTCCTCACTGTCATGGTATCTCTTCAAACTCTGGCCATTCACCATGAATGCCCTTTGCTCGGTTGGATTTTCAATTTCAATCGCTCCATGAGGTGTGACTTTAGTAACAATGTAAGGTCCTCCCCAACGGGATTTAAGCTTTCTTGGGTAGTTCGAAAATCGAGAGTTGTATAATAAAACCTTTTGTCCTATCTCGAAATGCTTTGGACGGAGCCGTTTATCATGCCATCGCTTTGTTTTCTCTTTATAGAGGCGTGAATTTTCATAGGCAAGATAAAGAAACTCCTCCAACTTGTTCAACTGCATCATCCTTTGCTTCCCGGACAAGTCTGGGTCTAGATTCAGAGTTTTAATAGCCCAGTAGGCTCGAGCTTCAAGTTCAATTGGTAGATGACACGCTTTTCTGTAGACCATGCGATATGGAGATGCCCCAACTGGTGTTTTAAATGCTGTTCTGTAAGCCCAGAGAGCATCATCTAGCTTTAAAGACCAATCTTTCTTCGATTTGTTCACGGTCTTCTCAAGAATAGATTTGATTTCCCGGTTGGAAACTTTAGCTTGACCGTTAGTTTGTGGGTGATAACCGGTTGAAGTGCAGTGTTTCACTCCAAACTTACGAAGATAGTTTCTTAGAGGAGCATCCAGAAAATGGGTACCTTTATCACTGACGAGAATACGTGGCGTACCATGTCTTGAAAAGATGTTTGATTTTAAGAACTTAATCACAGTTTGAGCATCGTTCTTTGGTGTTGCCACTGCTTCTACCCATTTTGACACATAATATACCGCAAGTAAAATATAAAGGTTTCCATTGGAGGTGATGAACGGTCCCATGAAATCTATTCCCCATACATCAAAGATTTCAACTTCAAGAATATTATTAAGCGGCATCGCGTCTCTTTTTGATATATTGCCAGTGAACTGGCATCTTGGACATGACTGGACAAAACGATGACAATCTTTGTGTATGGTAGGCCAATAGAACCCAGATTGAAGAATTTAGCTGCGGTTCTATTTCGAGTTTTAGTTTTTAATTAGTTTTTACTTTTCAGTTTTGAGTTTAGTTTTTATTTTTTCCAGATTTACGCTTGGGTTTGCTTTAGTCTTTTTCAGGTTTCACAGTGTTTAATTCTTGGCCTCCCTTATCGGAGCCTGAGAGAAGCTTCAGACCTTACAACAAACGAGTTCGTGAGGAAAGAGCCTTGAGAAGAGTAATGGCAGCCCGAGATCCACCAGTTGGAGGAGGTCAACAAGACCCTCCCCTTGGTGCTCAAGATCCACCACTCGGTGGACAAGAAGGACAACAATTACCAGCAGGAGGAGTTAATGGGCAGAATAATCTTAATAATCAACAGAACCGAGTTGAACAAGATCTACCTGGCCTTAATGTACCATTCCATGTTCAACCCATCGGTTACCGCCCTCCTGAGATTCCGAATATCAAATTTAGACCCGATCCGGGTATGCTCAGTCAATTTCAAAGTTTCGGACTCTATACTGGTACAGCAATACAAGATCCGGTAATAGCGATTCAGAAGTTCATGCAGATCTGTGATGCCTACATTACTCCTGGAATTACACGCGAGCAACTGTATTGTCATATGTTTTCGTTTTTGTTGACCGGAAGAGCTAGCGATTGGCTAGAAAGACAACCACATGGAACCATTCATTCTTGGAGAGAACTTCAAGCCGCGTTCTTTAACCGATTTTATCCGAAGAGCATGAGACTTAAAGATCAAGCCGAGCTTGCAAGATTTTGCCAAGAAGATGGAGAAACAGTGGGAGAAGCATGGACATGGTTTCAACAAAAGTTAATTAGATGTCCACTCCATGGTTATACACCTGCTCTACAACTTGCTATGTTCTATGAAGGTCTTAATGATAAAGGTAGAGAAAAGGTGGATAACATTGGAAAGGATAATTTTGTGTCCATGAATCACAATGAAGCTTCTGAGGTGTTAGAAAATATTATGGAACAGGAAAGAAGTTGGCCTTCAACGCGAGCTTCTGTAGCAAAGACCCGAGGAACGCTTCGTTTAGATGCGGAAACCGCGAACTCAGCTTAAATATCCTCGTTAGAAAATCAAATCAAGGAGCTGAGAATTGCAATGGAGAAGAATTTAGCCGCTACAAAGGTAGTACAAGAAGCACAAGGTTGTCAACAATGTGGAGTTAACGATCATTCATGGGAAGAGTGTGAAGCAAATCCGCAATCTGTTTACTTTATATCCAACCGATGGGGCAACCGCAACCATCCGGGTATGCAGTATTCAAATCCACAAGGGGCCGCTAATCCTGGTCATTATCAACCGCGACCCCAGAACAACTCTTACCAACAGAGAGGTTAGTACCAAGACCAATATCAGAATAGACCTGTTCCTCCGCAGCAACCTGCTTAAGACGCCTATACCGACTCCTTAGATCAGAAAGCTTTACCTCAGTATCCGCAAGAAGGATCTATGGACAATACACAGATAGTACAAGCTCTAGACCGTTTGAACACAACTATAAACGCTCAAGAAGAGAAGGTCCGAGGACACGATGCCATACTTCAGATGCTAAGTACTCAAGTAACTCAGTTAAACAAAGTGTTAACAAGTGTAGTAGAACAAAAAGAAGTAAAGGCAATCGAAGGAGGTGAAGACAAGGATGAGTTCGAAGCTTGCAAGGCTATATGTCTTGAGATTAAAGAAGCAAAAGAGGAAGCACCACATGATACCATTAGTGCCGTGGAAGTTCACAGTAATGAAGAAGAACCAACCAAGTCTAGCCCCGAGGAATCTGACTATTCTGAAGTTTATGTGGAGGACGATCAAGAGAAAGACGAATTTATAGAGTTACCGAGGAAGGTGCAAGAGGAGATTTGATCAGTAGTGGAATATGCAGCTGAGTTGGCTAAAGAGAAAGAGGAAGTAGCCTCAAAAGAGGAATCGAAAGATGAAGTGGCACCTGCTGTGCTAGAAGAGAGAGAAAAGGTGGAATCGCCACCTATTGTTCAACCAGTGTCACCAACCATTACTGATACAAATCCGAGCAATGACACTGTGCTCAAGACATTTGTAGAGGCGTACCAACCTGGAAATATCAACGCCCAAATGCTTGAGATTGAAAAGAGAGGACTTACACCGCAACAAGTTTTTACGCAAGTTATTCCTGAGAAAGAAGCGAGTGTAGAGATCCCGAGAGAGAACGTGAGGGTTTCGAGAAGAAGTGAGAAATAGCTACCACCGAAGCTTAAAGATCCGGGGAGTTTCAACCTTCCTATTCAATTACATGGTATGCTCAAAGTGAAAGCGATGTAAGATGTGGGTTTTGGTGTGAATCTTATGCCTAAGTCTGTGTTCGAAAGACTTGGACTTCAGAAATCAGAGAAAACTCCAGTGAAGTTGCAGTTTGCTGACAACTCAGTGAAGAGGACATGGGGAACAGTGGAGGACGTCTTAGTCCGTGCAGGTAATATCGCCATCCCTACTGACTTTGTTATTCTTGAGTTTGATGCAGATAAGCAGGTTCCGATCATACTTGGACGGCCTTTCATGGCTACAAGTCAAAGTGTGATCAACTTCCGAGATGGGACAATCACCCTTCATGCAAAGAATGTATCCGAGACCTTCTATGTCTTGGGTAAGAAACCAAGGAAGTTGGATCCCACCGTGCCTATCATCCACAGCCTTTCACATCACAAAGTCCCTCCTGAGAAGATCCACTTAAAACCTGTGGATACTGAGCCAAACATTGAGTTTGGGGTTGGCCATGAAGTCCTATGGAAAGCCCATAAACGCGAGAACAGGCCACGAAGTTTCAAAGACTCGTGGATGGGACCATTCATTGTCACTAAGGTTGTTTCAGCCAAGGTGATAGAAATTCGCCCCAAAACTGGGGTTAAGCGCAAATTAGTTGACGTTCATAGCCTTACTCGTTGTTGGGGAGGCTATATTCGCAAATCTTGATAGAGGTAACACGTCTAACTTTGAAAGACGTAAAACAAAAGTGATGTACGGGAGACAACCCGTAGTTTTTTATGCTTTCACGTCTTTTACGTTTATTAGTTTATGTTTAGTTTAGTTGTTTTTAGCTGATAATGCATATTTGAGAAAGGTATTAGTGTTTTTGGTGTGTAGGAATTGGAGAAATCGAGTTTGGGAGAAGAAATAAAATTTTCGGAAAAATCTGTTCATATGGGCAGTATACCGGACCTTAACCCCGGTATACCGGAGAGTACCACAGAGGCAAAAACCCGTACCACGGGGTGGCTGCCACGTGGTCCATGCCGAGGCGAATTTTTTTTTGAGCTGATAGGAGCGGTATACCGGAGGTTATGCCCGGTATACCGGAGGACACGCCCAGGAACAAAAACTCGCACCACGGGGTGGGTACCACGTGTATTTTGACGGACGAAAAATTTTGGAGCTACAGATGTTCCGATATACCGGAGGATATGGCCGGTATACCGCGCGCGCGCCCCTGGAAGAAGAAAAACGGGTCTTGAGCTTATAAAAGAGGGTTAATGCTTATTATTTCGAATTTATTCAACCTCAAACCTCTTTTCTCTTTCCCAAAACTCTCCCAACTCCATTGAAGCTCATCTAAACCTTCACCAATCACCAAAACACTACCCAATCATCAAGAAAAACACATCAAACCTTCTCTCCACATCATTACAAGAGAGAATCAAACACCCAATCATCACCAAATCCATTCAAATTGATGAATCAAGAGCTCAAATTTAACAAATTCATCCTACAATTTCATAAATCCAAGCCAACCCATTACAAATCCACCCCACCCACATAGAGATTAATCATCAATTCATATTTCCTAAGCCAAAACAAGCTTGTCCAACCATTAATTCAAGAGTTTAAATTGTAAAGGTTGCTAAAGCTTTGAGTTGGGGGTTAATTGAAGATGACTAATAGAACAACAATCTTAGCTAGCAAGAGGGAGGTGAATAGTAACAAGGGATTGGAGGTAACCAAGAAGAAATCAAGTAACAAGGGTTCTAGTTCTCAATCAAAAGGAAAAGACAAAGTTGAAGATAGTGCAATACCTTTGTTTGATTGTCATGGTAAAAAGCTTTACTTTTATGCAAAGGAGAAAACACAGCTTCCACAAGACAAAGCAGTAGCTTTAAAGCTTCTGCAGAAGAACAATTGAGAGACTTACCTTTTGCTTATGAGAAATTATTCAAGGAGGAAATTGGTATAGGAGAATACGCGAGATTCTTAGAGCTTGGTGAGAAATTGGGTTTGTCTACGTTCATGGTAAGACGTTCTGAATTATGTCATGAATTAGTTTTGGAATTCTATTTAGGCCTCTTTAGCCGAGAGAGTAAAGGTTGTGTTCCGGTTAGAGGAAAGCTAGTTCCTTTCACAGTTGAGGAGATTAGAAACCACATCAAGTTTAAGAAACTAAAAGGTCCTTGAAAATTTGAATAATCGGTTGCTAAACGAAAAATCTTTGATGAGGAATTACTTTTTGAGCATGTATTAGACAAAGAGAAAGTGCAATCACATAAGGGAGAATTGAAGGCACCTTGGCCTTACAAATATCTTCAAGTGGATGCTAGAATTTGGCACAATTTCCTTGTCCCTAATATCTTTGGAAACACACGAACTTTGGATGTGACTATGAAGTACGCGCTACTATTGGACTGTATTTTGAGAGGAGAAGAAGTTGATGTGGCACAGTTGATCTATGAGGAGGTGATACGATTTTCGGTCTCTCCCAAATCAGTTTATAATGTTAAATTTCCAACTATGATCACGTGTCTTGTGCGAAAAGCGAATGTTACATTGGGTGAAGAAGAGAAACTCGAGTTTAAGACGAGTCATATTGATAATGCTTGGATCAAGGATATCTTTCGAAGAGCGGGTTCTACGCAAGTCTCGAAGGAAGAAAAGGAGAAAATTTGGCAAGAGAAGATGGAGGAGCGTTGGTGGTCCTTTGTGTGTTCTAAAAATAAATGCAAAAGATAATCGAACCACAACCGCAAGTGTACGGTTGTCCCAAGTAATATAGTTGATAAAACAGATTCGTTCCAAGGACGGGATGGTTGACTACAATGCTTATCTATTAATGATTGATGCACTTATGAAAACAAATAAAGATAATATGTTTGTTTGGTTTTGTATTAATCCTAAGGAATGAAAGACTAATGCGAAAATGTAAATAAATAACTAAGACGCAAGTAAATAAAAGTGATACGCAAGTAAGAGCAGGTAGTACTTGAGAGGCGCAAGGGTTTTCCTAACTATCATTCATTTCATACATTGTTTAAGGGACAAATCGGTAAATTTGTATTGGTCGGGATTCTAAAATCTCCTTACCCCCGTCAGGGTGGACTAAGGAGCAACTCTCAAATGCTACAAACCCCGTCAGGGTGATTATAGTCCACTCTCAAGTGTTTAAGTTCAAATTACCCAATAGGCCATAGGTTTAATTAAGCTCGTCAGAGTCAATAATTTCTAACCTACATTCATTAACTAGTTCGGTACCTAAACCCCCCGTCAAGGTGATCCAATCGCCACTAATTGGAATAGCCTAGATACTAAAACCTATGATTGGTTAATTACGTCAATTATAGTAGATAAAGCTCAAATTAAAGAAAAATACAATTCACCCAATTTGATTTAAATAATAATAATCCCAAATCCAAATGTATAAAACGAAATCAAATTGGGATTAACCCATTATGCGTTCTCAAGCACTAAATTAGTTTAGCTCATAATAATTGAAAAGATAAAAACTAAAGAAATAAATAGGTTCAACATGTTTTACAGAATAAAATAGAAGAACCTAATTACGGAATTGAATTGGCTGAGAAGTGGAGATATAGACCGTCTCCAGCTCTTGCTTCTTCTCTTCCTGCCTCTAGCTTCTTCTCTGGTGTCTGACTCTTAAGCGTATGTTGTATTATGAAAAAGATATGAAGTGTCCGTGAAAATAGAGGTCTAAAGCCCTTTTATAATGTTAAAAACGGATTAGGGCTTGGACTTAGGAATAAATCAATAATTAAATGTCCAAGCCCAAATTCTAAGCCCAAAATCCCGTAACTGCTGATACACCTTCACTAAAACTGCTTTTCCCGATGCGTTACAACTCCGATTGACCTCATTCCAGTTGCTAAAGTTCCGTAACTCGATAAGGAATGTTTTCTCTTCAAAGGTCAGCGGCTAAATCATCTCTTAAGCACCTCGAAATCAGCAATCTATAGCCTGGAAAATGGATTTTCAGCTCTAAAAATAATATCTTCGGGATTTATCTTCAAGTCTTGACTCTATATCGCGATCTTTGACTTTCTCCTTGGATTTCTCTTCTAGCTAACATCTAAAACCTGTAAAATCTTCACTAAAAATACCAATATTACGCGCAAAAGCTTAATAAATCAAAAATGCTAGAAATAAAAGAGGAAAATCATATTATTGCATATTTAGTCTAAAAGTCTATCTAAATAGTCAAATAAACACCAAAAATGATGTCTCCTAAGGGTCGAAAATACGAACAATTAAGGAGACATCAAGACCCCCAACTCAAACCTTTGTCGTCCCGACAAAGCAAAACTAAAAACAAGGGGAGTGAAGTAGATGCAAGAGAAAATAGAAGCTAGCAAATAAACCCTAAAGCAATGCTAAAGATAAATCTCATATAGAAAACATTAAGAACTAACATATACATACACTAATCATGCAACATCAAACATAAATAATCTCAATCATAAAATTAAAGTCGCAATGCTTGAAGGTTACACTTGTACTCATCTCTGTATGATGGCTATAGGGTGGTCATTAATCATAAATCGCTTTGAATGTTCCACCTAAATATTCCCTATCAACAGAAGTATAAATTCACTATGTATTTAAGAATCAAGAGGTCTTTATGGTTTTAATATTGGCTTAAGGACGGTATGGATATATATTTGGTAAATTTGAAGTGAGCTTTTGGCTCTCTCCTCACTTACCATCCACTTGTCCTCGAGCTTGAGTTTACGCTCAAAATTGTTCTCACTCACCCATTTGACGCGCTAAAGTTGCGTCCCCAATGTCAACCCAAATAATACTAAGATGATTTCCAAAAATATTCCACTTTGCCGATTTATTCATTTTTTCTTTCTTTTTATTTTCTTTTTCATTTCTTTTTTTTTTTTGTACAAGATACCCATGACTATCATTTTGATGTGAAAAGTCATGTTTCTTATAATTTTCTTTTTCTTATTCTCTTTTTTTTTTTTTTTTTTTTTTTTTTTTTTTTTCTTTTCAAATATCGGCAAAGGGTTACAAATAATAATATCATCTACATTTTTGTGCCTCAATACAAACACATATAATCCCTTCCCAATGTATCTTCCCAAATGTGGTCCCACCACCCCAAACTCAAGCTCGAGACAAGTCTCAGGGTTGTGATTCAAGTGCGGGTCATTTGGTCATGCCTAATAATCTAAAGGATAATGGGCTTATATCGTGGCTACAAAAGAAAAGGCTTAAGGCTCAAAATTGGGCTAAGACGGATAAAATTATAATATTAGGGATAGCAAGCTAAAAGGCTTCAAATGGCTAACAAAGAAATGCCCCTATCATTTTCCTAAGTACAAAGCTTGTCTTTAGTTCATATCTAGGTGGGTTCTCTACTAATTAGGATTTCACGTTCTACACACCAAACATATTCCTTAAGTACAAGCTTACTTCATTTGCATTGTGCATTAATTTTTCCTATCAATTACCTATGTTCGCATGCAATTGTAAGTGCGTTCTATGTCAATCCCTAAAGTCCACTATTTACTATCATTAATTCATCAAAAGTATGCTTAAAGGAACATTTAAAATCTTCTATAGTCAAACGCAACTCCGAAAATTATTTTATTGAAAGCAATTTAAAGCAAATAACACATAAAAACTGGGATGAGGCAACGAACCCCACCCCAAACTCAAAAATGAGTCGTGTCCCCACGACTCGAAAAGACTCAAAGCAATAAAATAATTTACACTAAATGAGAAAGGAAAGAAAACGTATCTGAACCAGCGCGAGGCTGGTGTCGGTGTTGCGTCCAAGTTGAGGTTTTGAATTCTTCATCGATGGTTGCGTTAAAAGTGTTCTTCATTACCTCGAACTTCTTCAATTTTTTCACGTTTTCATTTATTACTTGCCCTCTAAGCATCATCTCCTCTATTAGAATCTTTCCTCAATACCCAAATCGCTTTCTTCACCATGTTCTTCGTACCTTTCCTAACCTTCATGGTCATCTCCGATGACCCCAAACTCAAAGCTTCAAGACCCTCAAAAGGTTTGGATAAAATTGTGATTTTGTGTTCTTGAAGGTTTGGGTTTGAATTATGGATTGTTTAAAGCTGGGTCATGGATATTTCAAGGTTTGGGAAAGGTTTAATGGATAAATTTTAGCTTTGGTGAAAGAAAACTTCGGATTAAAGTGTGAAGCTTTGGTATTTTGGAAGTTTAATGATTTGATTGTGATCTTGGATGATGTTTAGAGGGAAGGATTGGTGGTATGATGTTGTTTTAATGATGATTTTAGGAGTGGCAGGAGGCGAGAATTCGGATTATAGGGTTTGGCTTGGAAAAGATGCAAAAAAACTAGGTTTAATGAAGTTAAAACCGCCTCTCGTAACAGCTGGCCGGTATGCCTTCGGATTCGCCGGTATACCGGCCGATCCGCCGGTATGCCGGCCGAGAGGTCGGCGAAATTTTTTTTTTTTTTTTTAATTTTTTTTTATTTTATTTTATTTTATTATTTTTTTTTTTTTATTTTTTTTTTTTTTTAATTTTTTTTTTTTTTAATTTTTTTTTTTACCTCTGACGCAAGCCTCTTGCGTCGTCGCTGACGCAGTGATCAGAAATTCCAGCTTCCTCGGCCGGCTAGCCGGCGGATACGCGATGGCGCATTTCGAGACGCAGCAACCTTGCGTCGTCGCTGACGCAAGGACCAGAAACTCCTTCCTCTTTGGCCAGCTAGCCGGCGGATTTCTCGCTGGCGCGAATGGTGACGCAGCAATGCTGCGTCATCGCTGACGCAATGGTCAGAGAGTTTGGGGGTCTTCAGCGTTTTGGCCGGTATGCCTGCGTATTGGCCGGCTAGCCGGTCAAACCTGCTGTTGACTCCATAATTTTTCGTTTTCTCCTCGTTTTGACCCCAAACTCATGACCATTATACCCCTGAAATCATCAAAAACAACTACCCTTCCTCATTTCTTAATAATAAACACTAAATTAACGAAAATCAAACTAAACTAAACTACGAAATTGAAATACTTAAACTAATATACAAGAAATGGCTTTTGTTTAACGTCGTTAAGCTCGACGGGTTACCTCATTCTCTAGTCATTGACATAACCTCCCCAGCAGTGAGTGAGGTTGTCAATAGTTGCAACTCGAAATTTGCATCCCTTAGCTTTTATTCCAACTAACTTATCTGAGATAACTTTTGCAACCACGAATGGTCCGAGCCAAGAACTTTTTGATTCACATGTCTTTGGAGGAGGTTTAGGCTTTTTCATAGCAACTTCTTCGCCTACTTTAAACTCCTTTTTCTTCCTTTCCTTCTTAGGTTCTTTCGGAACCTTCGTGACACGTGTTTTCTCTTTCTTCTTTGCATGATTGAGTGGTGGATTTCTCTTAGGATTTGGAGGAACGTTGATCGGTGGTTTCTTTCTTAGTTCTTTTTCCTCCACCCCTAAGGTTTCCACAGCATTAATTGGCTCTTTTCCTACCGGTTCCATTACATCTACACGAAAACATTCTTCATTGGAATCCGGAAGCTTCATAGGTCTAAACACATTAAACTTCATCTCCTCGTCTTGGATTCTCATGATCATTTCGCCATTTTCTACATCAATCAAAGTACGCCCCGTGGCTAGGAATGGTCTTCCCAAAATAATGGGGACATTCCTATCCGCGTCGTAATCAAGTATAACGAAATCAGCGGGAAAAATTAACGTACCTGCCTTAACGAGGACATCTTCAATTCGGCCTTCCGGATGTGCAAGAGATCGATCCGCCATTTGCAAGACCATAGAAGTGGGTCTTGCTTTAATATTAAGCTTATCAAAGATTGATTTGGGCATAAGATTGATGCTTGCACCCAAATCACATAGTGCCTTACCTCTCCATTCATTACCAATAGATATTGGAATTGTAAAGCTCCCAGGATCAACTAACTTTGGAGGTAATTTACCTTGACAAATGGCACTACATTCTTCAGGAAGACCAATCATCTCATTATCACAATACGGCCTTTTGTTGGTGAGGGCTCTTTTCAGAAACTTAGCATACTTGGGTACATCTCTAATAGCTTCTAACAACGGAATATTTATGCTAAGACCTCTTACCTTGTTAAAGAATTTTTGATAATCAGCCATATCACCCTTCTTCTGAACTCTTGATGGAAATGGTGGAGGAGGACGGCTTATTATAGTATCATCTTTCTTCTTCGGAATTTCATTAGGCCTCTCCACTTCTTCTACTTCAACTTCTTTATCTTCAGTCACCACCTCTTTTTCTTTTCTAACTTCTTTTTCTTTCATAATCGGAAAAGGAGGTGGAGGAAGGTTCTTACCACTTCTGAGAGTAATAGCTTTACAATCTTCGATTTGGATTGGATTCTCAGTATCGCTAGGAAGTTGTCCTTGTGGACGTTGATTCAACTGTTTATTAATTTGACTTAGCTGATCCTGGAATATCTTCATATTTGCTTCAACTACGTTTTGACGTTCCCATGCTGCGTTTTGACGTTCCATAGCTTGTGTCTGAAGAGCGATTAAACTTTCAACTGTTTTCTGAAGGGTAACTCCTTCTTGTGGATGGGCCGGTAAGGCTTTCTGATTCATTGTGTCATCATAATTGTCTTGAGGAGCTTGTCTCTGAACATAATTTTGATTCTGTCCTCCTTGATAATTGTTGTGTGGTCTTGGATTGTAGTTGTTACCTTGGGGACGCGGTTGATACGCATAAGTAGGATTTGCTGCCCCATCAGGATTTGAGTATTGAAACCCCGGATGGTTTCTGTTAGGCTGATATCCATTACCACTTGAATTAAAGTTACCTCTATTGGACACGAACATCACGGATTCTTGATTATTTTGACAATTTTCCCAACTATGATCATTGACACCGCAATACTCACATCCATATATCTCTTGTGCAACCTTTACCTCAACTCTTTTATTTGAAAAACCTTCTTTCACGGCTAGAGTAAGTTGTCTCAATTGTTGTTCTAGTGTGGTCTGAAGCTTTGTCTCTAGCGTAGCAAACTTTTCTTCCATATCAACATTATTGACTCCTCCTCTAACTGGTGTTCTTACTGAACTCCACCCAACTTCATTCTTGACTGTTCTCTCTAAGATGATCTTTGCATGAGCGGGTTGAACTTGAAGAAAACCTGCACCACATAGCATATCCAATTTCTCTCTTGAAGTCCCATCAAGGCCTCTATAAAATATTTTTAATTGTTGTTGTTCTGAAAAGCCATGATTGGGGACTCTACGTAAACACATCTGAAATCTTGTCCAACTCCTACCCAAAGTTTCATCATATTCTTGACGGAAATGCGTCAACTCTAATTCAGCATCTAACCTCATATTACTCGGATAATACCTGTCGAAGAACGCAGCTTCTAATTGATCCCAATTGGTTATTTGTGTCGGATCTTGTGTATCATGCCATTCGCTTGCTCCATCAGTAACAAAAAATTTAAACACAGCGTAGTACATCTGTTCTTTTGAAACTCCTTGTGTGATGTAAGAATCACATATCTGTTTGAATTTCTGTATCGCTCTGAGAGGATCTTCTCCAACTCTACCACGAAAATTTCCAAAGTTTTGGAATTGAGCTATCATACCCGGATCTGGACGAAACTTCGGAACATTTATATCTGGAGCACCTACTCCTATAGCAGGGGCACGGAATGGAACTTCTGGTGGACCATTAGTAAACCATGGATTTTGAATATTCGCCATTTCTCTTTCCTCTTGTTCTCTTCTTTTCTTATTTGCAAGTCTGATTAACGAATCCGGATTATCAAGGATCTGAACTAGCGGTTCAAATCTGAGCCTTCTTCGCATACACCAAACCTAAAAACCTGAGAAAACTAAACAAGCAAAAAGCGTAAAACTGATAAAAACAAAAATAAATGCAACTATCACTAAAGGATAAACACCGTGGTCACACGCTACCGTCCCCGGCAGCGGCGCCAAAAACTTGGTGGTCCTTTGTGTGTTCTAAAAATAAATGCAAAAGATAATCGAACCACAACCGCAAGTGTACGGTTGTCCCAAGTAATATAGTTGATAAAACAGATTCGTTCCAAGGACGGGATGGTTGACTACAATGCTTATCTATTAATGATTGATGCACTTATGAAAACAAATAAAGATAATATGTTTGTTTGGTTTTGTATTAATCCTAAGGAATGAAAGACTAATGCGAAAATGTAAATAAATAACTAAGACGCAAGTAAATAAAAGTGATACGCAAGTAAGAGCAGGTAGTACTTGAGAGGCGCAAGGGTTTTCCTAACTATCATTCATTTCATACATTGTTTAAGGGACAAATCGGTAAATTTGTATTGGTCGGGATTCTAAAATCTCCTTACCCCCGTCAGGGTGGACTAAGGAGCAACTCTCAAATGCTACAAACCCCGTCAGGGTGATTATAGTCCACTCTCAAGTGTTTAAGTTCAAATTACCCAATAGGCCATAGGTTTAATTAAGCTCGTCAGAGTCAATAATTTCTAACCTACATTCATTAACTAGTTCGGTACCTAAACCCCCCGTCAAGGTGATCCAATCGCCACTAATTGGAATAGCCTAGATACTAAAACCTATGATTGGTTAATTACGTCAATTATAGTAGATAAAGCTCAAATTAAAGAAAAATACAATTCACCCAATTTGATTTAAATAATAATAATCCCAAATCCAAATGTATAAAACGAAATCAAATTGGGATTAACCCATTATGCGTTCTCAAGCACTAAATTAGTTTAGCTCATAATAATTGAAAAGATAAAAACTAAAGAAATAAATAGGTTCAACATGTTTTACAGAATAAAATAGAAGAACCTAATTACGGAATTGAATTGGCTGAGAAGTGGAGATATAGACCGTCTCCAGCTCTTGCTTCTTCTCTTCCTGCCTCTAGCTTCTTCTCTGGTGTCTGACTCTTAAGCGTATGTTGTATTATGAAAAAGATATGAAGTGTCCGTGAAAATAGAGGTCTAAAGCCCTTTTATAATGTTAAAAACGGATTAGGGCTTGGACTTAGGAATAAATCAATAATTAAATGTCCAAGCCCAAATTCTAAGCCCAAAATCCCGTAACTGCTGATACACCTTCACTAAAACTGCTTTTCCCGATGCGTTACAACTCCGATTGACCTCATTCCAGTTGCTAAAGTTCCGTAACTCGATAAGGAATGTTTTCTCTTCAAAGGTCAGCGGCTAAATCATCTCTTAAGCACCTCGAAATCAGCAATCTATAGCCTGGAAAATGGATTTTCAGCTCTAAAAATAATATCTTCGGGATTTATCTTCAAGTCTTGACTCTATATCGCGATCTTTGACTTTCTCCTTGGATTTCTCTTCTAGCTAACATCTAAAACCTGTAAAATCTTCACTAAAAATACCAATATTACGCGCAAAAGCTTAATAAATCAAAAATGCTAGAAATAAAAGAGGAAAATCATATTATTGCATATTTAGTCTAAAAGTCTATCTAAATAGTCAAATAAACACCAAAAATGATGTCTCCTAAGGGTCGAAAATACGAACAATTAAGGAGACATCAAGCGTTTAACGAAATTTGAAGCAGCTCAAACTTCCTTAGTCAATGATGTGGCACAATAAAACGCTAATCAAGTGCACATCATGAAACTCCTTGAGCAATTAACGAAAGGTCAGCAATTCCTACCTTGGATATCAATGATGCGAGGCAATAGCCTCGAGAGTATGTTTTCTTTCTTCCTTACCATTTCTGTAAATATGCCTATCTACTAATTTTAATTTCTGTTTTTCGGGTCTTTTTCGAGTCGTGGGGACACGGCTCATTTTTGAGTTGGGGGTGTGGGGATTCGTTGTCTCTCATCTCCATTTTTTCTGTTTTTTTGGTGAAATTAAATTTTTTGATACATGGGAATTAGATGTAAAATGTGTTTGATAGCTTGAAAGCATAAGCTCAGTATATTAATGATAGTAAGTGATATGTTTATGAGCTATGTATTTGTATGCTTTGAGTATTTGCAGGAAAACACACATTGATAGTAAAGAAAAGATTAGTTAGCAATGCGATAGAAAGTATGCTCGATCTCAGGAAACCTTGGAAGTGTGTAGGCCGTGAGATCCAAGCTAGTTGAAAAACCATTTGATGAAAGTGCTAAAGGTAAGAAAATAATTAATTACATAGTGTAGAAAGTGATTAAGGCGGTTCTTTCATATTTTGAAGCCTTTGAAGCCTTTTTATCCCTTCTCACCTTGTGATTTTATATGCTATATCCTTCTCAGCCCCTTCTAGCCTTTCTAAAGCCTTTTATTGAAACACGTTATAAGCCATATCCTTTAGAATTTAGGACTTTTCCATATGACCCGCACTCGAATCGCGATGCTTAGACAGTTGTTTTAGAGCTTGAGTTTGGGGTGGTGGGTCCACCATTATGGGAATTGTTATTGGGTAGGGATTTTTGAGCTTATTAATTGTGCTTTGTGCTTTATATTGATGATGATTCACAGATTTTTTGTAACCCTTTGTCGGGGTAATAGTGAATGAAAAAGAAGCTTCGAGCTAAAATTGCCAACAAGGGCATTAAAAGAAAATATATATATGAAAAAATAGCGTGATATCTCAAACATTAAAGAGAGTCATAGCTACAAAAGATTGATTTGAAAAGAAAAGAAAATATATATTCGGACCGGCAAAGTGGATGTTATGTGAACATCTTAAGCTTTAATTGGGTTATTGGGGATGCTAAATTGTGCATCAAGGAATTCATTGGGTTGAGTGAGAAACGTTTTATGAGAGTAACTCAAGCTCTAGGGAGATTCGTGGATGGCTAGTGAGGAGAGAGCCAAAAGCTCACTCCAAATTATCCAAATATACTATCTTACCGTCCCTAAGCTTACATTACAACCTTAAAGACCTTTTGATTCTTTGCTATGTAATTGAGAAGTGATTGAGCCATTAGAGAGTAGTTGAGTGGATCTTTGAAGCTAGTGAAAATCGATGAACAATCTATAGCTCTCTTGGGGAACTGAGTAAAGTCCCAATCCTTCTTACATTGTGAAACTAATCTGATCTTGAATTCAAGCCGTGTTGACTGTGGATATGAGAAGTGTACAGGCATGAAATTTTCTGAGTTATGTGCTTTAGGTTTATTCTATATATTCTGCTATGCTTTTTTCCCTTGTGTTGAGAATTTTATAAGTGTGTATTTATAGACTTCCCTATGTTTTTATCTTTATTGTATCGGGACGATACAACTTTCAGTTGGGGGTCTTGATGTCTCCTCATTTGCGATAGATTAATGTTAGGATGAGACATCGTTTTAAGTGATTTAGAAGTCAATAATGTCGATTTTTTTGAGTTTTAGTGCACTTTCCTATTTTGAGTCTTGATTTGTAGAATTATTATTTTTAGAGCATATTGGGTTTAATTGTTTATTTTAGTGTGAAGCTTTAAAGATAATTATGGAGATTAATTAGATTCCAAGTCAAAGACAACAACTTATGGAAAGAGATTTGCATGGTAATTAAAGATAAGGAAACAAATTCTAAAAAGATGGAAAAGGAAAAGCTGCCTAAATCTGGGATTCTGCATACACGTCCAAAGATAGGCGTTTTTACCTAAGAAATAGGCCGAATCTAATGATTTCCTTCTAATGGGTCAAGATAATTCTGTTGCGATTCTTTTGGTATCTTATGGAGCAAAATCTGACCAATAACGAAAAAGATATGCTCAAAACAGTGCAGCAGTGTTTATCTTTATTTCCATACGAATTTGAGTTGGGCTAGAAGTCCATTACCTTAACTCTTCCTCAAGAAAACGAATTAGGTCTTCTAAACACCTATAAATACACCCTTATATCACTTGTAAAGCATCCTTTCCTCATAGTAATTAGTTCTTAAGGTTTTATTCTTCCAGTTTATTGTACAGAGCAAGATGATGTCTTTTGTAAATTCTTTTAGTTTATTTCCTTCAGGTATGAACTAAACTCCCCATAGCTTGGGTTTTGCATCATGTATAAACTATGAATTCTAATTCTTCTATCTAAGTTCTTTGGGAATTATATGTTTTAATCTGATATTAGCTACTTACTTTATATTTGCTTATGTGTTTTGATTTAATGTCTTTCCTAGAACTGATCACTTTAGGATTGTTTTAATAGTAGTTAGATGGTCTCCTTGACAGGGTGTTTAACTATTGAACCACCACATAATGTCTAGTGTCGATAGCAGTTCTGACAAAACATACTTCTAACTAGATAGTCATTAGGGTTTGTTTTAACCACCATATCGCCAATTGATTGTAGTGTGCTGGATAGGGCCTTAGTGGCGTTTGATAATCCTATTTGAGTCCTCGTCTTGGTTGTGCCGTAGCCCCCTTAGTCGCTCTCAAGGTCTAAGCTTGGGGAATTTAGAATCCTGACTAAGTATACCAAGAGCTAATATTCTCCCTTATGAACTAGATTTATAGATAGAATTAGAAGGATTAGTGCATACTGGCAAAACCTAAGCTATATCTCTCATCTCATATTTCTTAATCTTTTACTTTATTGTCTTTATTTTCGTAGTTTTAATTGCTATTTTCGAAATCTATTTGCTTTACTTTCTGTCTCTTAATTATTTACTTTTACTCGTTATTGTTTCTACGCGATTAACACACTTAAGTCCCTGAGAACGAACTCTACTTATCATTAAAACTTGCATACGTCCTGTAATACTTGCAGTACTGTGCCTGTCTAGGGTGAGAGTGCGTAGTTTTCCATACTTAAATTGATCTTATTTTTATCACACCCTAGGCGACACCAACTCGCCACCCCACAACTGGTCTTGATGGTATGGATTCACCTTGATCATTAAGGATGGTTGTTATACCTCCTTTCTTCGGAACACATTGCACTGGACTAACCCAATCACTGTTAGCAATCGGATAGATAATTCCTGCATCTAACAACTTGATGACTTCCTTCCTCACCACTTCTTTCATAGCTGGCATGAGTCTTCTCTGTCCTTCTATAGATCGCCCACCTTCGTTCTCAAGAATGATTTCGTGTTTGCAAACGGAAGGACTAATTCCCTTGATGTCGGAAATAGTCCGTCCGATTGCTTCTTTGTTTGCGCGAAGTACTTGAAATAGCTTCTCCTCTTGAGGACCTGAAAGGTTAGCAGAAATAATAACAGGCAAAGTTTTGTTCTTACCTAGATATGCATAGCGTAGATGATCTGCAAGTGGTTTTTCTTCGAGAACAGGTGGACATATTATAGATGGTTGTTTCATTGGCTCAATGTCACCTGGTTCTCGAAGTAGTTCTCGCACATTTGATCCTAATGCAGCAACATCTTCAGGGGGAATCTCGAGATCCTCTGGTGTTTCAAGTGCTAAAGCTTCATCAAGATCGTCATCTAAGGTTGCTTCATTGAAGACTTCTTGCGCAATTTATCGGATGACATCTATTTTGAAACATTCATCTTTCGAATTTGGTAACTTCATAGCTTGAAACACATTGAATCGTATCTGTTCGCCTTGTACTCTCATGATCAACTCACCATTCTCAACATCAATTAGTGTACGCCCCATGGCTAAATATGGTCTACCCAAGATGATGGGGACATTCTTATCCGCGTCGTAGTCAAGAATAATAAAATCACAAGGAAAAATAAAAGAGCCAGCTTTAACTAAAACATCTTCAATTTTACCTATTGGTCGTGAAAGGGAGCGATCCTCCATTTGTAATACCACAGATGTGGGTACTACTTCTCCAATATTAAGCTTCTCGAACAGAGATCTAGGCATGAGATTGATGCTCGCACCTAGATCACATAATGCTTTCCCGGTCCAACTCTCTCCAATGCCGATAGGAATTGTAAAACTTCCAGGATCTTCTAGTTTTGGTGGCAACTCACTTTGACATATAGCACTGCACTCCCTAGGTAATCCAATTGTTTCCCCTGTTTCTATACTTTGCTTGTTGGAGAGAATGTCTTTCATGAATTTAAGATAGGTTGGCATTCTCTTGAGAGCTTCAACAAGTGGTATATTAACTTCCAACTTCTTCAACATGTCAATGAACTTCTTGAATTCCAGGTCATTGTCCTTCTTTCTGACACGTGAAGGGTATGGTGGTGGAGGGTGTGTATTAAGTTCCACTGGTTTTCTTGTCTTTTCAGGTGTCTCGGCTTGAACACTCTTTATTTTAACTACCTCCTCAACTGTATCTTTGATTATTTCTTCCCCCCTTTGTTCTGTAATAGGGATTGGTTCTTGTTCTGGTTCTGGTCTTGGTGGAGGTAGTTGTTTTCCACTTCGCAATTCAACTGCATGGCAAGAATCGTCTCTAGGAGCAATATTATCACTTGGGAGTTGCTCTTTTTGCCGAATTTGCAATGTACTCGCCAGATGTGTATAGTATGCTCTAGTTGCTTGATAATCTTATCCTGGGTTCGAACTTTCTGTTGGCTATGACTCATTTTCTCAGCTGCTTGCATTAATTTAGCCATACTTGATTTCAAGTTTTGAATTTGATCTTGTGTTGCCAATTGCGTTGATTGTTTCGGTGGATCTTTCTTTGTTTCTTGACAGATTTTCTTAACAATGGGTGCCTTTTTCTGAACAGGTTGTGGTGGATTATAAGATTGAAGTTGGGGTTGATGATGAGTTTCTTGTTTTCTGACCCAACTCTTTTGCTGAGGAGGTTGTTGATAATTGGTGTAGATTTCTTGAGGATTAGTATAACCATTAGAATAATAGTTATCATGAGGATATGTAACGGAAGCTACTGCTGGATTATTCATACATCCTTCCCACACATGATTTCTTGACCCACAACCAGGACACGAAGGAATTGTGCGTACCGTGTTCACCTGAGCAATTGTTCGGGATTGTTCTTGTAGTTCTTTGAGTTGTTGAGCCAATTCTTTAAGCTTTAGAGATTCTGAAGTGTCTTCTTTTTCTGCTCTCTTTGGCTAACTTCTCTCGTTCTCAAGAATTCTTTCCATCCCCAACTCAGCTTCTTCAGGATCGAGTAACACAAAACCTGCGTTTCCTAACGAATCTGCTTTCTCTCTTGATTTATCATTAAGGCCTCCATAAAACAAGGTTAATAATATTCCGGCGAGGATTGACGATATGGGCATCTCGCCTTCTTCTCTGTAAATCGTAACCATGCTTCACCCAAACTCTCTCCATCTTTCTGTATAAATTGCTCAAGCTCCAACATATCTTTTAAACGTCTACTAACCGGATAGAAACGGTCTAGGAATCTTGTTTGAAGCTTGTCCCAATCTGGAATAACATGAGGGTATTGGGTATCATACCAATCGCTTGCACATCCGGTCAAGAAGAACTGGAACATCAAGTAATATACTTGCTCCCTAGTAACTCCTCTTACGATATAAGCATCACAGATCTGCATGAATTTCTGAATATATCGGATCGGATCTTGATGTGCAACTCCGCTGAATAATCCATGAGATGCAAATTGAGTTAGCATCCCTGGATCAGGTTTAAATTTTGCGGCTTGAATTTCTGGAGCGCGAATTCCTCGTGGCTCCACTCTGAACTCGATGGGTAGCTCAAGTCTCCTTGGGTTCTCCATCTGTAACTAAATCTGAAAAAAAAAACTAAAAACAAAAGCGTAAAATAAAACTAACTAAATTTAAAAGCACAAGATATATGCACAAGGACTAACGATGTAGTCCCCGGCAGCGGCGCCAAAAACTTTGTGGGCCCTAGGGTGTGATAAAATAAGATATAATTAACTTGAAAATAACACCCTAAAGCTACACAGTTCTGCACGTATACAGATCGTATGCAAGTTTTAGATTAAGATTCGTTCCGCAGAGACTACGAAGGTTAGAGGAATCTTATGCAAATATCAAGTGTAAATAATTAAAGCTAGAACAACTAAACTCATATAAAAGTAAAGACAAATAGATTTTTGTTGATTTTCTAATTAACTAAATTAAACTAATAATTAAAAGACAGAATATAAATATGAAAGAGAAGTGATTTGAGAATATAGCTTAAGTTATTAGCATGTAATCCCCACTAGTTTTGCCGTTCTAAACATGTAAGGGTGAATTATGTAGTATTTCCCTAATCGGTCCCAATTCGCTATCGGTAGTTTCAAATAGGATTTACCTGTGTCAATAAGGCTTCCTAAGCAAACTTTTCCTGTAATTGGTAAATAGTCACAAGAACTAAACCATAGTGATTATCTAGCTAGGTTGGGTTGTCAGATCAGACCTAAAACTAAACGTTATGTGCTAAACATGCAATTAAACACCGTTGTCAATGGTGACCTAATTACTAGATGGTAATTCTAATGGCTGCAGTCCACAAGAACTCAGAATATAAATACAAACACATAAACATAGAATAAAAACTATAATTCTATTTAAAACATTAAATTCCCAAATTAGATAGATGTCAACTCAAAACTAGGGTTCATACATTAATCCTAAAACTCAAGATAAAGAAAATTAGTTCATGAAAGAAAATAAAGAAATTACAAAATTATAGGTAGAAGAAGACATTATTGATGAACAGCTCCTTCCAGACTTCTCTCTTGTGCTATCAGCTTCCTCTTGGCTTAAGGTTTCACCAAGGATGATTTAAGAGTGTTAAGAGGCTGTATTTATAGTGTATAGGTTGACCTAATTCGTTTCTTGGAAATAACTCTAAGTAATAGACTCCTGGCCCAACTCAAATTCGTACGGAAATAAAGATAAACACTGCTGGACCGTTTTGAGCATATCTTCTTCGTTATTGGTCGGTTTGAGCTCCATAAGATACCAAAAGAATCGTAACAGAATTATCTTTGACCCTATGAAATGAATCTTCCAAAATCGGCTTCCTTGTAGGAGTAATCATTACTTCTTTAGGCGTGTGCTGTAGAAATTCAAATTAGGCAGCTTTTCCTTTTCCATGTTTTTAGCCTTTGTTACATTTATCTCCAATTTCCATGTAAATCTCTTTCCATAAGTTGTAGTCTTTGACTTGGACTCTAATTAATCTCCATAATTATCTTTAAAGCTTCACACTAAATAAACAATTAAACCCAATATGCTCTAAAAATATTATATCACTAAATCAAGACTCAAAATAGGAAAGTGCACTAAACTAAGCTAAAATCAACCTATAAACTAATAAATAAGCCTAAAATGATGTCTTAGAAGTATATTTTATTATCACAAATGAGGAGACATCACTAACTAAAAAATGCAATTTCCTTATTTCAGAGCTCCAAGGCTGAATCAGTGGCTAAGTGGCTCAAAATCAGCAATTAGTAATAGCCTTCAAGATTTGCAGCTTTTATAGTCAACTCTTCGGGATATCTTTTCTTTCCTTTGACTCCTCTGCTCGATATAAGACATTAATTCCTACTTCTCCTCGTTTTCTTGGTGCTCCCTAGAATCCATGGACCTAAGAACTTTGCACTAAAAACAAACAAATTAAAGTACAAAAGCTCTAAAAATGAAATATCGTAAATCCAAGGGGAGAAAATAAAATATAACAAAATAAGCCTAAAAGTCTATTAAATAAATAAAATATTCACCTAAAATGATGTCTCCTAAGGGCTAATATTTAGAATAAAATTGTAGACATCAGTGGCGTACATGTCTTGAGAAGATATTCGATTTAAGGAGTGAGATGATTGTCTTGGCATTGTTCTTTGGTGTTGCATTCCTTCTACCCACTTGGAGACATAATCTACTGCTAAAAAAACATAAAGATTACCATTAGAGGATATGAAAGGTCTCATAAAATCTATTTCCCATACATCAATGGTATCTACTTCCAAGACATTGTTAAGTGGCATCTCGTCTTTTTTTGATATATTACCGGTTAATTGGCATCTTTGACAAGTCTGGGCGAATTGATGATTATGTTTGTGTATGGGTAGTCAAATAGAAACCAGATTGAAGAATTTTAATTGCGGTTCTATAGCCTTTGAAGTGGCCACCATATGGTGAACCATGGCAGCTTATAATGATTTTTCTTGTTTATCCTCATGGACTCATCTTCGGATAATTTTTGTCACTACAAACTTTGAAGAGGTAGGGCTCGTCCCAAAAGAATAGTCTGGCTCTATAACTTAACCTCTTTCATTGTTGTGGATTGAAATCCACAAGTAGTACACCACTCACTTTTAAATTAGCTATATATGCATACCAAGGTACAAACGCATCTTCAATCGTAAAACGTTGTTCATCAGGGAATACCTCTTTTACCAATTTTGGTTCTTTGTTGGCATCAGATCCTTCAAGTCTGGATAAATGATCAACTACTTGATTCTTGCATCCTTTCCGGTCTCAAATATTTATGTAAAACTCTTATAGAAATAGTGCCATCTAATAAGACGCGGCTTAGCATCCTTTTTCTCCATAAGATACTTAATTGCTGAATGATATGTGTATAAAATAGTTTCCATTCAAAGCAGATAGAAACAAAATTAATCGAAAGCATATAATACCGCTAATAACTCTTTCTTCGTCACTGTATAATTAAATTGGGCAGCGTTGAAGGTCTTAATTGCATAATAAATTATATGGAAGATCTTCTATTTTCTCTGGCCTAACACAACATCCATTGCGTGATCACTTACATCACACATAAGTTCGAACAGAGTGTTCCAATCTAGAGGTCAGACAATTGGTGTAGAGATGAGTCTTTCCTTAATCGTCAAAAAAGAGTTAAGACATTCGCCATTAAAATTAAAAGGAGTATCCTTTTCAAGGAAATCACAAATCGGTCTGGCAATTTTGGAGAAAACTTAAATAAATCATCTTTAAAATCCCGCGTGACCCTAGAAACTTCTCACTCCTTTAATAGAGACTGGAGGTGGTAAGGTTTTTATGACTTCAATTTTAGCATGATCAATCTCCATTCCTACACTTGATACTTTATGTCCCAACATAATCCCATCTCGAACCATGAAGTTGCATGTTTCCCAATTAAGAACTAGATATGTTTCTTTACAAGAGATTGTTGAGGTACTCATCAAAACTATCTCTGAATACCGAAAAATAATTCATTAGAAATTTGTGTCTTGGCGATATCAACAGGTTTCTTGGCGATATTTGTGTCGCCTTTACTAAATTTGTTTAATACTTTCTCAAAATAGTGTGACTGAGATAGTATAATACCTTCAGATGTTTGGAGAATCATGATACTCAAAATAAAGTGTGCAAGTACTAGATAATTCATGTCAAACTTACTTGAACGCATCATTTTGGTGAATGTAATCACAACATTATTACTTCTATCATCCAAATTGGTGGAGCCTAGGGTGTGCTAAAAATAGAATATAAATAAGTGCAATAAATCACCCTAGTCTAGCATGGTTCTGCAAGTATACAGATCGTATGCAAATTTTAATAAGTAAGTAAGATTCGTTCCGCAGAGACTACGAAGGTTAGGGGAATCTTATGCAATAATAAAGTGCAAATATTAAAAGCTAGAACAAATGAAACGCAGAAAAAGTAAAGACAACTAGATTTTTATTTGATTTTCAATTAACTAAATTAAACTAATAAAGTAAAGACAGGAATTTAAATGCAAGAGACGAAGTTAGTATGAGAGTTTAGCTTGAGTCAATATCATGTAATCCCCACTAGTTTTGTCGTTCTAAACATGTAAGGGTGAATTATGTAGTATTTCAATAATCGGTTCCAATTACGCTAGGTAGTTTTAAATAGGGTTTACCTGTGTCAATAAAGAATCCTAAGCAAACTGTTCCTGCAAATGGTAAAATAGCAATACACTAAACCATGGTGATTATCTAGTTAGGTTGATTTGTCAGATCTAAACCGTACACTAGACATTATGTGCTAAACATGTAATTAAACACCGTTGTCAATGGTGACCTAACTACTAGATGGTAATTCTATATGGTCGCGATCCACAAGAACACATAATATAAATCCAAACACATAAACAGAGAATAAAAACTATAATTCAATTTATAACATAGAATTTCCAAATTAGATAGATGTCAAACCAACCTAGGGTTCATACATATATGCTAAAACTCACGCTAATAGAAATTTAGTTCATACTAATGGAAGAAAAGAAATAAATTACAAATTCAAAGGTTGAAGATGACATTATTGATGAACAACTCCTTCCAGACTTCTTTTCTTGTGTTGTAAGCTTCCTCTTGGCTTAAGGTTTAACCAAGGATGATTTTCTAATGTTAAGAGGCTGTATTTATAGTGCATAGGTTGACCAAATTCGTTTTCTTGAAGGAGAAGGTAAGTAGTGGACTCCCAGCCAAACTCAAATTCGTAGCCCAAAAATATGTAATCAACCCCGTTTTTGTTTTGGTCCTAGCAGCTTCAACACTCATCCGTTTGATGCATATGAGTAGTCGAAGTTCATCGTCTCGGAAAGATATTTAACTTTGTTCTTGACTGTTTCTCAAGATTCCTCACCGATTCTAAGATATAAGCTGATTTGTGGTTGTAGGTGCAGAAATTCAGATTTAAGGCAGCTTTTCCTTTTCCATATTTTTAGCTTTTACTTCCTTATCTTCAATTTTTATGTTTATCTTTTTTCCTTTAGCTCTTTGAAACAACTTGGACTCTAATTAATTACCATATATCTCTAAAGCTTCACACTAAGTAAATAATTAAACCCAATATGCTCTAAAAATAATAATTAATCAATTCAAGATCCAAAGTAGGAAAGTGTACTAAATCATGCGAAAATCAACCTATAAACTAATAAATACGCCTAAAATGATGTCTCGGAAATAGATTTTATTATCACAAATGAGGAGACATGAAGACCCCCAACTCAAAGTTGTATTGTCCCGATATAATAAAAGTAAAGTATAGTAGGGTAGTCAAATAAACAAGAAGAAGAAGTCTGAGGAGAATGAGAATAAAACATAATGAATGATCCTAGTCCAAGATATCTAAAAAGTATCATGTAGTAATGCTCAAGAAATGATGCACAAGTATGCTTAATATACACATAATCATCAATCTATAAATTCAAGTCAAGATTAACTTCGCAATGCCAGAAGGAGAGGTTGATAACTTAGTTCATGCTAATGGATATAGGTTGTTCATAGGTTCCAATATAGCATTCAAAGGTCCACTTACCTACTACCTAATAGCTCAATTGTTTCTCCACCAAGTAGTTAGAAATCCTAAGGTCTTTGGTCATAACTTGGCTTAGGGACGGTGTGGTATATTTGGATAATAAAAAGCGAGCTTTTGGCTCTCTCCTCACTAGGCATCAACGAATCGCCCTAGAGGTTGAGTTTCACTCGAAGATGGTCTCACTCAACTCAATTTATTGATACTTTTGATGTGCATCCCCAATAATACCAAATAAAACCTTTTCGTGATGATATATAAATTCCACTTTGCCAGTCCAAATATATATTCTTTTCATATTAATTTTTTTCTTTTGTATAGCTATGACTCTTTTTTTATTGTTGAGATATCACGCTATTTTTTCCTATATATATTTCTTCTTTTTATGCCCTTGTTGGCAATTTTAGCTCGTAGATTATTTTCCATTCACTATTACCCCGGCAAAGGGTTACAATAATAACTTTTTCATCATCAATAAAATCACAATTACGATTTCCAAAACCCAATGTTCCCTAATGATGAAACCCACCACCCCAAACTCAAGCTCTAAAAACGACTTGTTTCAGGTTTTGCGATTCGAGTGCGGGTCATATAGATAAATGGTGTGGCCTAAGGTGTGATAAAAAGATGTATAAAATAAGTGCAAATAAACACCCTAAGCTAACACGGTACTGCAAGTATTACAGGACGTATGCAAGTTTTAATGATAAGAAGATTCGTTCCTCAGGGACTGACGAAAGTTAAGAAGAACTTATGCAAATTATCAAGTGCAGATATTAAAGATAGAAAAGATAATACGCAAGTAGAAAGAAGAGAAAGACAAATATATATTTGGTTTTTATAATAAAACTAAACTAATAAACTAAAGACAGAAAATAAATAAAAGAAAAGAAAAGAAGATAGTATGAAAGTTATAGCTTGAGTAAATAGCATGCAATCTCCACTAGTTTTGCTGTTCTAAACATGTAAGGGTAAATTATGTAGTATTTCCCTAATCGGTCCCAATTCGCTATCGGTAGTTTAAAATAGGATTTACCTGTGTCAATAAGGCTTCCTAAGCAAACTTTTCCTGTAATTGGTAAATAGTCACAAGAACTAAACCATAGTGATTATCTAGCTAGGTTGGGTTGTCAGGTCAAACCTAATACTACACGTTATGTGCTAAACATGCAATTAAACACCGTTGTCAATGGTGACCTAATTACTAGATGGTAATTCTATATGGCCGCGGTTCCACAAGAACACAGAATATAAATCCAAACACATAAACAGAGAATAAAAACTATAATTCAATTTAAAACATTAAGTTCCCAAATTAGATAGATGTCAATCAAAACTAGGGTTCATACATATATGCTAAAACTCAAACTAATAAGAATTAATTCATACAAAGAAGAGAATAGAAAAGAATTACAGAATAAGAGGTTGAAGGAGACATAGTTGTTACACAGCTTCTTCCAGACTTCTTCTCTTGTGCTTCAGCTTCCTCTTGGCCTTAAGGTCTGGCCAAGGATGATTTATGAGTGTTAAGAGGCTGTATTTATAGGGTATAGGAAGACCTAATTCGTTTCTTGAAGGAAAGGTTAAGTAATAGACTCCAAGCCCAACTCAAATTCGTAAGGAAATAAAGATAAACACTGCTAGACCGTTTTGAGCATATCTTCTTCGTTATTGGTCGGTTTGAGCTCCATAAGATACCAAATGAATCGCAACAGAATTATCTCTGTCCCTATGAAAGGAAAATACCAAAATCGGCCTATTTCTTAGGTAAAAACGCACATCTTTAGGCGTGTACTGCAGAATTCAGATTTAGGCAGCTTTTCCTTTTCCTAATTGAACTCAGTTTCCTTTTATCTCCAATTTCCATGCATATCTCTTTCCATTAGTTGTAGTCTTTGACTTGGACTCTACTTAATCTCCATAATTATCTTTAAATCTACACACTAAATAAACAATTAAACCCAATATGCTCTAAAAATAATAATTCACTAAATCAAGACTCAAAATAGGAAAGTGCACTAAATTAAGCTAAGATCTACCTATAGACTAATAAATACACCTAAAATGATGTCTCTGAAGTATATTATATTATCACAAATGAGGAGACATCAAGACCCCCAACTCAAAGTTGTATCGTCCCGATACAATAAAAATAAAGAACAGTAGGGTAGTCAAATAAACAAGAAGAAGTCGGAGGAGAATAAGAACAGAACACAATGACTGATCCTCGAGCAAAATATCTAAAAAGTCTCATGTAGTAATGCTCAAGAAATAATGCACAAATATACTTAATACACATGTAATCAACAATCCATAAATTCAAGTTAAGATTAATTTCGCAATTCCGGAATGAGAGGATGATAACTTAGTTCAGGTTAATGGCTATAGGTTGTTCATAGGTTCCAAATACGGCATCCAATGGTCCACTTACCTACTACCTAATAACTCAATTGTTTCTCCATCTAGTAGTTAGAAATCATAAGGTCTTGGTTATAACTTGGCTTAAGGACGGGTGTGGTATATTTGGATAATGAAAAGTGAGCTTTTGGCTCTCTCCTCACTAGCCATCAACGAATCGCCCTAGAGCTTGAGTTTTCACTCGAAGATGTTCTCACTCAACCCAATTTATTGATGCTTTTGAGTTGCATCCCCAATCCAATTAAAACCTTTGATGATTTACAAATCCCACTTTGCCGGTCCAAATATATATTTTCTTTTCGAATCAATTTTCCTTTTGTATAGCTATGATTCTCTTTTGATGTTGAGATATCACACTATTTTTTCATATATATTCATTCTTTTTATGCCCTTGTTGGCAAATTTAGCCCGTAGCTTCTTTTTCATTCACTATTACCCCGGCAAAGGGTTACAATAAAAACTTTTTCATCATCAATAAATTCACAATTACAATTACCCAAAACCCAATGTTCCCTAATGATGAAACCCACCACCCCAAACTCAAGCTCTAAAACGAGTTGTCTCAGGTTTTGTGATTCGAGTGCGGGTCATATAGATAAGTCCTAAAAACTAAGGGTATGAATTATAATGTGTTTCAAGAAAAGGCTTTAGAAAGGCTCAGAGGGGTTAAGACGGATAAATAACAATAAAAGGGTGAGAAAGTATAAAAGGCTTCAAGTGTTTTATCATGAAAGAACTGCCTTATTCATTTTTCTAACTACCGGATTATGTTACTTTTTCACTACTAGTTCATAGATAAGTGGGTTTTCAACTAATTTCAAACCTCACGTTCTACACACCAAATAACTCTCCCTAAGTTTCAACGTGAATTCTTAGCATTGCTCATTGACTTTTCTATCTTATATTTCTTGTTTTCATGCATGCATCTAAACAAATTTGTAACATCTTTCAAAAACATACTACCTACTATCATTAACTTAATTAAATCATGCTCACATAGGTACATTCAAAGATATTCTATGCCTAATTCAACCCAAAAAATTTTAAATTTTATGAAAACACAAAAAGGAAGATGAGGGCAACGAATCCCCACCCCCAACTAAAAAATGAGCCGTGTCCCCACGACTCGAAAAAGACTCAAGAAAGAATAAAATTTAAATTTAGCATACATATTGCACATAAAGAAATGGTAAGGAAGAAAGAAAACATACTCTTCGAGGCTTTTACCTCGCCTTATCGATACTCGGATTAAATTTTAGTGTATCTTCTTCACCCAACTTCTTATTCGCTTTTCGTTCAGGACACGTGATCATAATAGGATATTGCATTATATAACGTCATGGGAGAGATCGAAAATTCGTATCGCCTCCTCATAGATCAACTGTGCCACATCTTCTTCTTCTCCTCACAACATACAATTCACAAACAACCCAAGCATTCCAAATCTCCACGAATCTTCATGTATTCTCCTTCAACTTGTTCTTCAAAAACTTTCTTATAAGAAAAAGGTAGTTCCTTTAATTGTTACTTCGGAGAAGCTATCAGGGCCCTTGAAGCTTTCTCTTTTTCTTTGGGTATAAGGTCTTTGATTTGTAGAGGTTGTGTTGTCTTCTTCACTAAAGTTGGAATCTTTTTGCTCATTGAATCAAACACAGCATGCTAACCTCTCTTCTCTTGACTTGTTTTACCCTTTGAATTGGAACTAGGACTTTTCTTACTTGATTTCTTCTCAATTAGATCCAATACCTTTCTTTTCTTCATCTCCCTTACAGTAGATAATGTTCATGTTCTCTTAATCATCTCAATTGACCCCCAACTCAAAGCTTTAACCACTCTTGAAATTTGAAACTCTTGATTATTGGTTGTACAAGCTTAATTTGGGTTAGGAAGGTGATTTGATGATGATTCTCTTTGTGGGTAAGATGGATTCTTCATGGACTGTCTTGGATTTAAGAAATTGTAGGATGAATTTTGAAATTTAAGCTTTTGATTCTTGGATTCAAGGTGTTTTGGGATGATATGGGTGGTTGAATCTTCTTTGTAATGATGTGGAGGATAAATCGGATGTGTTTTCATGGTGATTGGGTAGTGTTTTGATGATCAGTGAAGGTTTATGAGCTTCAATGGAGTTGGGAGAGTTTTGGAGAAGAGAAGTAGGCTTAAGGTTTATAAAATTCGGAATTAAAAAGCTTAATACCTCCTTTATACACAAATCCCGTAGGTTTCCTCTCTCTGGCGGCGCTGCGGACTACCCCTGCGGACCATGGGGTATACCGCAGGGTAGTCCGTGACATCTGATGTTCTAAAATTTTTCCCTTCTGGATGATACCCGTGGTAGGACCCGTGGCACGTGTTTTTGAGTTGTAGACCATGGCGCGGTATACCGGAGGGTACCCCGCGCCTTCTGTAGATTTCCACGTCAAAATACCCGTGGACCTACCCCGTGCTACGCGTTTTTGGCCTGCGGACCATGGCGCGGTATAGGGGGTAGTCCGCGGGTCAATTTTTCTCGGTTTCTGGACAAGACCCGTGGTACGGGTTTTGACCCTGCGGTGCATACCTGCGGACTAGGGGGTAGTCCGTGGGGGTAGTCCGCGCAGGTCATTCCTCGCTCCGAAAAATTTTGCTCGCCTTCCCTAACTCGATTTCTCCAATACCTAATCATCAAAAACACTAATACCTTTCTCAAATATGCAATATCAACTAAAATTAACTAAGCTAAGCATGAATTAAAAACTAAAAATGTAAAAACATAAAAGAAATTACGGGTTGTCTCCCGTATAGCACTTTTGTTTAACGTCTTTCAAAGTTAGACGTGTTACCTCAATTAAGGATGACGAAATTTCCACCCTTTGCCTCTAATTCCCACGAACTTTTTAGCTCGATTCTTCATGATCATGGATGGTACCATCAAAGATTTCGTGGGAATAGGTGTTTCTTGTGGTAACTCGATTTCATTTGTAGCATTACACTCCTCTGGCAATCCATTCATCTCTTTAGTTTCGAATCTTCGTTTGTTAGAAAGAATGTCTGTCATGAATTGACCGTATTTTGACATTCTTGTTAGAGCTTCTACAAACGGGATGCTGATTTTTAACTTGTTCACCATGTCAACGAACTTCTTGAATTCTAGGTCATTGTCCTTTCTGACACGTGAAGAGAATGGTGGAGGAGGACATGTGTTGGTTACCACTGGGCTCTCTTTCTTTTTTGGTGTCTTCTTTTGGACACTTTTTTGTTCAACCACCTCTTCGACCTTATCTTCTGTTGTTTCTTCTCCCCCCGATTCTGGATAGGGACTGGTTCTGGTTCTGGTTCTGGTCTTGGTGGAGGTAGTTGTTTTCCACTTCCTAATTCAACTGCATGACAAACTTTGTTTGCTGGAGCACTAGTATCACTTCGGAGTTGCCTTTCTGCAAGGATTTGAGTTTTATTCACCATTTGTGACACTGTCTGCACCATCTCCATAAGCGCATTCTGCGAGTTTTGGTATTCTTGCTGGCTACTCTCTATATTTTGAATTAGGTTCATTATCTTAGCCATGGTTGAATTCGAACTCGAAGGTGGTTCTTGTACGGTTTGCTGCATTAAATAAGGAGGTGGTTCTTGATAAGCTTCATTATAAATCGGCGCTTCTTGATAGATAGGTTGTGGAGGATAGTAAGATTATGGTCGTGGTTGATAATAATCATCATAGTAATGGTTATTATGATAATAATTCTGTTGATCTCCGATCCAATTGTAACTCTGTGGGGGTTGATAGTCAGCGTAATTTCCTTGGGATTGATAACAACCATCATAATAATGGTCTCTTTGATAAGGCATGAAGGAAATTGAGGCTGGATTGTTCATGCAATATTCCCACGAGTGATCTCTTGCTCCACAACTAGGACATGAATGTGATGTATGTACTAGATTTCTCTGAGCTAGTTTTCGCGCTTGTTCTCGTAATTCCTCAAGTTGTTGGTTTAACTCTTTGAGCTTTAGAGCTTCTAAAGTCTCTTTTTTTTTTGCTTCGAACGACCAACTTCTCTTGGGTTCACGAAAATTCTCCATAATGGTATTAGCTTTTTCAGGATCTAATAACACGAAACCTTTATCTCCTAATAAATCTGCTCTCGCCTAAAAAAAATCTGCAAAACAAAAACTAAAAAGAAAAGCGTAAAATAGAACTAACTAAAATAAAAGCACAAGATAATTGCACAAGGACTAACGATGTAGTCCCCGGCAGCGGCGCCAAAAACTTGGTGTGGCCTAAGGTGTGATAAAAAGATGTATAAAATAAGTGCAAATAAACACCCTAAGCTAACACGGCACTGCAAGTATTACAGGACGTATGCAAGTTTTAATGATAAGAAGATTCGTTCCTCAGGGACTGACGAAAGTTAAGAAGAACTTATGCAAATTATCAAGTGCAGATATTAAAGATAGAAAAGATAATACGCAAGTCGAAAAAAGAGAAAGACAAATATTTATTTGGTTTTTATAATAAAACTAAACTAATAAACTAAAGACAGAAAGTAAATAAAAGAAAAGAAAAGAAGATAGTATGAAAGTTATAGCTTGAGTAAATAGCATGCAATCCCCACTAGTTTTGCCGTTCTAAACATGTAAGGGTAAATTATGTAGTATTTCCCTAATCTGTCCCAATTCGCTATCGGTAGTTTAAAATAGGATTTACCTGTGTCAATAAGCCTTCCTAAGCAAACTTTTCCTGTAATTAGTAAATAGTCACAAGAACTAAACCATAGTGATTATCTAGCTAGGTTGGGTTGTTAGGTCAGACCTACTACTAGACGTTATGTGCTAAACATGCAATTAAACACCGTTGTCAATGGTGACCTAATTACTAGATGGTAATTCTATATGGCCGCGGTTCCACAAGAACACAAAATATAAATCCAAATACATAAACAGAGAATAAAAACTATAATTCAATTTAAAACATTAAGTTACCAAATTAGATAGATGTCAATCAAAACTAGGGTTCATACATATATGCTAAAACTAAAACTAATAAGAATTAATTCATACAAAGAAGAGAAAAGAAAAGAATTACAGAATAAGAGGTTGAAGGAGACATAGTTGTTGCACAACTCCTTCCAGACTTCTTCTCTTGTGTTGCAGCTTTCTCTTGGCCTTAAGGTCTGGCCAAGGATGATTTATGAGTGTTAAGAGGCTGTATTTATAGGGTATAGGAAGACCTAATTCGTTTCTTGAAGGAAAGGTTAAGTAATAGACTCCAAGCCAAACTCAAATTCGTAAGGAAATAAAGATAAACACTGCTGGACCGTTTTGAGCATATCTTCTTCGTTATTGGTCGGTTTGAGCTCCATAAGATACCAAAAGAATCGCAACAGAATTATCTCTGTCCCTACGAAAGGAAATTACTAAAATCGGCCTATTTCTTAGGTAAAAACGCACATATTTAGGCGTGTACTGCAGAATTCAGATTTAGGCAGCTTTTCCTTTTCCTAATTGAACTCAGTTTCCTTCTATCTCCAATTTCCATGCATATCTCTTTCCATAAGTTGTAGTCTTTGACTTGGACTCTACTTAATCTCCATATTTATCTTTAACGCTACACAGTAAATATACAATTAAACCCAATATGCTCTAAAAATAATAATTCACTAAATCAAGACTCAAAATAGGAAAGTGAACTAAATTAAGCTAAGATCGACCTATAAACTAATAAATACGCCTAAAATGATGTCTCTGAAGTATATTATATTATCACAAATGAGGAGACATCAATAAGTCCTACAACTAAGGGTATGTATTATAACGTGGTTAAGTAAAAGGCTTTAGAAAGGCTCAGAGGGGCTAAGACGGATAAATAATAACAATAATCAAACCAAAGGGTGAGAAGGTATAAAAGTCTTCAAGTGGCTTCAATATGAAAGAACTGCCTTATTCATTTTGCTAACTACCAGATTTTGTTACTTTTTTTTACTAATAGTTCATAGACAAGTGGGTTTTCAACTAATTTCAAAGCTCACGTTCTACACACCAAATAAATTTCGCTAAAATCAGCGTAGCTTCTTAGCATTGCTCATTAACTTTTATATCTTTTATTTCCTGTTTTCATACATGCATGCTAAACATATTTATGACATCTTTCAAAAACACACTACTTACTATTATTGACCTAATTAAATCATGCTCAAATAGGTACATTCAACATATTCTATGCCTAATTCAACCTAAAAAATTTAAATTTTATGCAAAAACGAAAAGAAGACGAGGACAACGAATCCCCACCCCCAACTCAAAAGTAAGCCGTGTCCCCACGACTCAAAAAATACTCAAGAAAGAAATAAAATTTAAAATTAAAACTAACTAAACTGCCTAATGCATGCAAGGTATTAAGAAAGAGAATTAGAGTGGCTTACATGGCTGGCCGTAGAGATCCATTATGTCCTCCTCAGAAGAAGATGGAGAAGAATAATTATCAATATCTCTGATCATGGTTATATCTTCCAGCTGTGAATTAATCTGTGTAATTTCCACCCAAAGTTCTCTGTTTTCTTTTTGTAAACGTTCAACTTCATGTTGTAAATTAAGAGCCCATGGGGGAATATCAGAATCATCCTTAGAAGAAGAGGAAGAAGAACCTTGATCATGAATCTTTATCTTTTTCAAAGGCCTTGCTGGTACAGACATTGTAGCAGTTAATCTCTTTGGTAGTGGTTGTGCCGGTGCCTTTTCTTTTGCTTCTTCAATAGCCTCATCAAGGTTGATAGGATTTTCAATGGTGGCTTCAGGCAATTTTTTGTTCTTGCCTAGGATGGTACACTTCCTCTTGTATTCCATACCTTCAGATCTATTTGTCATGTTTGATTTACTCACGACTCAAGTTATACCAAGGATGAATTAAAAGTTTAAGAGAAATTGGTGTAGCTTCAGGTTGTTGCTTAGAATTAATGAAAAGAGGGAGGTTTCTTGATGAATCTTGGAAGAAATTCTTGAAAGCTTGATGTTCTTGATGGTGTTTAATGGTGTAGTGTGATGATTTTGATGAAGAAATTATGTTTATGGAAGATGGAGGAGAGAATTATTGAAGTGGTTGTGTTAATTGTGGAGGTTTGTACAAGCTTTAAGGTGTATATATAGTGTTTGGTTCTGAAAATTTCGTGTAGAAGAGGTTAGGGTTAAGTTTGATAAGGTAAGAGTTTGAATAGGAATAAACTTCTTCAAAACCGACCTAGCACGGTGCACCGGAGATATGGTGCGGTACACCACAGCTAGGCGTGTCTCTTTTTTCAATCCTCGGCAAAAAACCCGAGTCTCCTACCCGTGGTCACGGGTTTTCCTTCATGCGGTATACCGGACGTGAGGCGCGGTATATCAGACCTATGAACCTTCATTTTTCGAACTCTCGGCAGAAAACCCGAGTCATCTACCCGTGGTCACGGGTTTTTTATGGCGCGGTATACCGGACGTGAGGCGCGGTATACCGGACCTGAGCTCGAATTTTTCCAAGTGTTTCCTTTTGACCCCAAACTCATTTCCTGCACAATATCACACTACCTTTCTCTCCTATTAGCTTGTAAACACAATTAAACATCTACACTAACTTAAAATTATACACTACAAAGCAATAAACTAATCTAAAAAGCAATTAAAAATAAGGGGTGTCTCCCAAGAGCACTTTTGTTTAACGTCTTTGATTTAGACGTGTACCTCAGGCTAAGCGTTTTCTACGAGATGGATTGTCTCCTCTCGTCCAAAGTCTTCACTGTCATGGTATCTTTTCAAACGCTGGCCATTCACCATGAATGTCCTTTGCTCGGTTGGATGTTAAATGTCAATCGCTCCATGAGGTGTGACTTTTGTAACAATGTAAGGTCCTCCCCAATGGGATTTAAGCTTTCCTGGGTAGTTCGAGAATCGAGAGTTGTATAATAGTACTTTTTGTCCTCTCTTGAAATGCTTTGGACGGAGTCGTCTATCATGACATCTCTTTGTTTTCTCCTTGTAGAGACGTGAATTTTCATAGGCAAGATAGCGGAACTCCTCCAACTCATTCAATTTTATCAACCTTTGTTTCCCGACCAGTTCTGGATCTAGATTCAGAGATTTAATAGCCCAGAAGGCTCGAGCTTCAATCTCAATAGGTAGATGACACGCTTTTCCGTAGACCATGCGATATGGAGATGCCCCAACTAGTGTTAAAAATGTTGTTATGTAAGCCCAGAGAGCATCATCTAGCTTTAACGACCAATCTTTCCTCGTTTTGTTCACGGTCTTCTCAAGAATAGATTTGATTTCCCGATTGGAAACTTCAGCTTGACTGTTAGTTTGTGGGTGATAACCGTTTGAGATGCGGTGTCTTACTCCAAACTTACGTAGAAGGTTTCTCAGTGAGCATTGATGAAATGGGTACCTTTATCACTTATGAGAACACGTGGCGTACCATGTCTTGAGAAGATGTTTGCCTTTAAGAATTTTATCACTGTTTGAGAATCGTTCTTTGGTGTTGCAACTGCTTCAACCCATTTTGATACATAATCTACCGCAAGAAAAATATAAAGATTTCCATGGGAAGGGATGAAAGGTCCCATGAAATCTATTCCCAATACATAGAAGATTTCGACTTCTAGAATATTGTTAAGTGGCATCGCGTCCCTTTTTGATATATTACCAGTGAACTAGCATCTTTGACATGACTGGACGAAACGATGCCAATCTCTGTGTATGGTAGGCCAATAGAAACTGGATTGAAGAATTTTAGCTGCAGCTCTATCGCCTTTAAAGTGATCTCTATATGGTGAACTATGACAGCTTGCTATACTCTTATCAATTTCGCCTTCATGGACACATCGTATAACTACTTGGTCACTACAAATTTTACAGAGGTACGGTTCATCCCAGTAGTATTGTTTAGCCTGGTGAGATAATCTTTGTCTTTGTTGTGGGTGGATATCCTTGGGGAATACACCACACACGATGAAGTTGAAAGATCTGCATACCATGGCACAAACTCATCTTTAATAGCAAAAAGTTGTTCATCAGGGAATACCTCTTTAACCAATAATGGTTCCTTGTTCGCATCAGATCCTTCGAGTCTTGATAAATGATCAACAACTTGATTCTCGCATCCCTTTCGGTCTTGAATGTCTATGTCGAACTCTTGAAGCAACAGTACCCATCTAATAAGACGCGGTTTAGCGTCCTTTTTTTCCATAAGGTATCTGATAGCTGAATGGTCCGTGTATACAACAGTTTTCTTCCCAATCAGATAGGAAGAAATTTATCAAAAGCATATACTACGGTCAACATCTCTTTCTCCGTTACTGTATAATTCATCTGGGCAACGTTGAAGGTCTTAGTTGGATAATAAATCGTGTGGAAGAGCTTATATTTCCTCTGCCCCAACACAACATCCATAGCGTGATCACTAGCATCGCACATAAGTTCAAACAGAGCTTTCCAGTCAGGAGGTATAACAATAGGTGTGGAGATCAGTTTCTCCTTAATCGTCAAAAAACGCTTGAAGACATTCGTCAGTAAAGTTAAAAGGAGTATCCTTTTCAAACAAAGAACAAAGCGGTTTGGCAATCTTGGAGAAATCTTTAATAAATCTTCGATAAAATCCTGCTTGACCCAAGAAACTCCTCACTCCTTTTACAGAAACTGGAGGTGGTAATGTTTTGATAACTTCAATTTTAGCACGATCAACCTCCATTTATGCTATCGAAACTTTATGTCCCAAAACAATTCCCTCTTGAACCATGAAGTGACATTTTTGCCAGTTAAGCACAAGATCTTTTTCTTTAGATCTCACAAGGACTTTCTCAAGATTATTCAAACAATCATCAAAACTATCTCCAAACCCCGAAAAATCATCCATAAAAACCTCCAAATATTTATCAATCATGTCCCAAAATATAGCCATCATGCACCTCTGGAACGTGGCAGGTGCATTACATAAACCAAACAGCATCCTTCTATAAGCAAAGGTGCCAAACAGACAAGTAAAAGTTGTTTTGTGTTGATCAAGGGGATTGGTGGTCCTTTGTGTGTTCTAAATAAATGCAATAAGTAATCGAACCACAACCGCAAGTGTACGGTTGTCCCAAGTAGTATAACTGATAATACAGATTCGTTCCAAGGACGGGATGGTTGACTACAATGTTTATCTATTAATGATTGATGCACTTACGAAAACAAGTAAAGATAATATGTTTGTTTGGTTTTGTATCAATCCTAAGTAAATGAAAGACAATTATTAAAATGCAAATAAAAGCTAAGACGCAAGTAAAATGATGTAAAACGCAATATGAGAAGTAGCACTTGAGAACGCAAGGATCCTCCCAATCATATTTCCTAACTTATGTTGTTTAAGGGCTAAATTAGTCAATTACAATGGTCGGGATTCTAAATTCCTTATACCCCCGTCAGGGTGGACTATAAGGCAATCCTAGAGTGTCACTAGTCCCGTCAGGGTAAATATGATCCACCTTTAGATGTTTAAGTTTTATTACCTCATTGACCCTAAAATTAGCTAAGTTCGTCAGAATCAATAGCTTCTATTTTAGATTAAATAAATATTTCCGTACCTAAACCCTCCGTCAGGATGATCCAATCGCCACTAATTGGAATAGCCTAGATACTAACACCTGTTCTTAGTTAGCTACTCCAAAAACAGTAAATAATCTCAATTTATTGAAAAGAGTAAAAGACCCAATTTAATTTAATTTAACAGAAACCCAAATTCAACATTCGTTATTCCATACGATTGGGATTCACCCATTAATTGTTCTCAAGCACTATGAATTGTTTAGCTCATATTAAAACGAAAAACTAAATTAAAAGTAAAGGAATTCATATTTGATTACAAAATTAAAGATAAGAAAAACCTAATTTCCGGAATAGGAATGACTACGAACGGAGATATAGACCCTCTCCAGCTCTTGTAGCTTCTTCTTTCTTCCTTCTGTTGCTTCTCTCTGGTGTTTAATCTTGTAGAATGTGAATTGTATGAAAAATAGAAGTCCAGACCTCTTTTTATAAGTGCAAATTCGGACTTGGACCTAGGCTTTTAATTAAATGAAATATAAAAGGCCCAAGTCCACTAACTTAGCCCAAAATCCCGTAACTGCTGATATACCTTCACTAAAACGGATTTTCCCGATTCGTTATGACTCCGATTGATCTCATTCCAGTTGCTAAAGTTCTGTAACTCGATAGGGAGCGTTTTCTCTTCGAAGGTCAGCGGCTAAATCATTGCTTAAGTACCTCGAAATCAGCAATCTATGGCCTAGAAAATGGATTTTCAGCTCTAAAAATAATATCTTCGGGATTTCTTTTCAAGTCTTGACTCTATCTTTTGATCTTTGACTTTCTCCTTGGATTCCTCTTCTAGCTAACATCTAAAACCTGTAAACTTTACACTAAAAATACCAATATTACGCGCAGAAGCTTAATAAATAAAAAATGCTAGAAATAAAAGAGGAAAATCATATTATTGCATATTTAGTCCAAAAGTCTATCAAATTGATTAAATAAACACCAAAAATGATGTCTCCTAAGGGTCGAAAATTAGAACAATTAAGGAGACATCAGGGATCCACACAAATCTGATTATAACCTGAATATCCGTCAAGGAAACAATAATACTCTCTCCCTGCGAGTTTGTGTAGCATCCGATCAATGAATAGCAGCGGGAAGTGATCTTTCTTGATGGCTTTGTTGAGTCTTCGGTAGTCCATGCATACTCGCCACCCCACAACTGTTCTTGATGGTATGACTTCACCTTGATCATTAAGGATGGTAGTAATACCTCCTTTTTTGGAACACATTGCACTGGACTAACCCAATCACGGCTAGCAATCAGATAGATAATTCCTGCGTCTAACAACTTGATTACCTCCTTCCTTACCACTTCTATCACAACTGGCATGAGTCTTCTTTGTCCCTCTATAGATCGCCCACCTTCGTTCTCAAGAATGATTTTGTGTTTGCAAACGGAAGGAATAATTCCCTTGATGTCGGCAATAGTCCATCCGATTGCTTCTTTGTTCGCGCAAAGTACATAAAGCAGCTTCTCCTCTTGAGGACCTGAAAGGTTAGCAGAAATAATAACAGGCAAAGTTTTATTTGTACCTAAATATGCATAGCGTAGATGATATGGAAGGGGTTTTTCTTCGAGAACAAGTGGACATATTATGGATGGTTGCTTTATAGGTTCGATGTCACCTGATTCTCGAAGTAGTTCACGTATATTTGATCCTAATGCAGCAACTTCGTCAGGGGGAATCTCGTTTTCCTCTTTTGATTCAAGTGATAAGGCCTCGTCAAGATCATCATCTAAGGTAGCTTCATTGAAGACTTCTTGTGTAATTTTTCCGATGACATCTATTTTGAAACATTCATCTTTCGCATTTGGTAACTTCATAGCCTTAAACACATTGAATCGTACCTGTTCGTCTTGCACCCTCATGATTAACTCACCATTCTCAACATCAATTAGTGTACGCCCCGTGGCTAAGAATGGTCTACCCAAGATGATGGGGACATTCTTATCCGCGTCATAGTCAAGAATAATAAAATCACAAGGAAAAATAAAAGTACCAGCTTTAACTAAAACATCTTCAATTTTACCTACCGGTCGGGAGAGGGAGCGATCTGCCATTTGTAATACCACAGAAGTGGGTACTACCTCTCCTATGAAAAGCTTCTCGAACAGGGATCTTGGCATGAGATTGATACTCGCGCCTAAATCACACAACGCTTTCCCGGCCCAACTGTCTCCAATGCCAATGGGTATTGTAAAACTTACGGGATCTTCTAGCTTCGGTGGTAACTTGTTTTGACAAATAACACTACACTCCACGGGCAGTCCAATTGTTTCCCCAGTTTCTATACTTCGGTTGTTAGAGAGAATGTCCTTCATGAATTTTAGATATTTCGGCATTCTCTTGAGAACTTCTACAAACGGCATATTAATTTCTAACTTGCTCACCAGGTCAACGAACTTCTTGAATTCCAGGTCATTGTCCTTTTTTCTTACACGTGAAGGGTATGGTGGTGGAGGGCGTGTATTTATTTCCACTGAGCTTTTCTTCTTTTCAGGTGGTTTGGCTTGGATACCCTCAGGTTCAACTACCTCTTCTACTATATCTTATGTTGTTTCTTCTCCCCCCTTTTCTGGAATAGGGATTGGTTCTGGTTCTCTTCTAGGTGGAGGTAGTTGTTTTTAACTTCGCAATTCAACTGCATGACAAGCATCATCTCGAGGAGAAATAGTATCACTTGGGAGTTTCCCTTTTGGTCTGTTTTGCAATGTACTCGCCATATGTGATAGAGTATGCTCGAGTTTTTTATCACCTTTTGTTGGGCTTTAATTTTTTGTTGGCTAATACTCATATTTTCTTCAATATCTTGCATTATTTTAGCCATACTCGAATTCAAGCTCATGGTCTTTTTTTCTTTGCGAGTTGCAGTGACTGTTTTGGTGGTTCTAGATAAGCAATTTCAATAATGGGCGGTTTTTTATGTATAGGTTGTGGTGGATAGTAGGATTGAGGTTGGGGTTGATGATAAGTTTCTTGATTTCTGACCCAACTTCTATATTGTGGAGGGTGTTGATAACTAGCATAACTTTCTTGAGGATAATCATAACCATTAGAATAATAGTAATTTTAAGGAGATATATCGGAAGATGAAGCTGGATTATTCATTACACTTTTCCCACATATGATTTCTTGATCCACAACCTGGACACGAAGGTATAGTATGCACTAGATTCACCTGAGAAATTGTTCGAGCTTGTTCTTGTAGTTCTTCGAGTTGTTGGCTCAACTCCTTGAGGTTCAAAGATTCTGAAGTGTCTTCTTTTTCTTTTGGTTCTCTTGGCTAACTTCTCTCGTTCTCTAGAATTCTCTCCATACAAAGTTCAGCTTCTTCAGGATCTAGTAACACAAACCTTTGTTTCCTAACGAATCTGCTCTTGCCCTTGACTTGTCATTGAGTCCTCCGTAGAACAGGGTTAAATAATATTCCAGCGATGATTTATGGTATGGACATCTCACCTTCTTTTCATTAAATTGTAACCATGCTTCACCCAAACTTTCTCTGTCTTCCTGCATAAACTGTTCAAGCTCGAACATATCTTTTAATCGTCTACTAACCGGATAGAAGCAGTCTGGGAATCTTGCTTGAAGCTTATCCCAATATGGAATGACATGAGGGTATTGGGTATCATACCAATTGCTTGCACCTCCAGTAAAGAAGAACCGGAACATCACGTAATATGTCTGATCCTTAATAACTCCTCTTACGATATAAGCATCACAAATTTGCATGAATTTCTAAATATATCGGATCGGATCTTGTTGTGAAGCACCGCTAAATAGACCATGATTTGCAAACTGCGCTAACATCCCTGGATCTGGCCTAAATTTAGTGGCTTGGATTTCTGGAGTGCGAATTCTGCGTGGTTGCACTCTAAACGTGACGGGTAATTCAAGTCTCCTTAGATTCTCCATCTGTAACTATCTATAAAACAAAAACTAAAAAGACAAAAGCGTAAAATAGAACTAACTGAAATAAAAGCACAAGATATATGCACAAGGACTAAGGATGTAGTCCCCGGCAGCGGCGCCAAAAACTTGGTGGAGCCTAGGGTGTGATAAAAATAGAATATAAATAAGTGTAATAAATCACCCTAGTCTAGCACGATTCTGCAAGTATACAGATCGTATGCAAGTTTTAATAAGTAAGTAAGATTCGTTCCGCAGAGACTACGAAGGTTAGAGGAATCTTATGCAATAATCAAGTGCAAATATTAAAAGCTAGAACAAATAAAACGTAGAAAAAGTAAAGACAGATAGACTTTTATTTGATTTTCAATTAACTAAATTAAACTAATAAAGTAAAGACAGGAATTTAAATGCAAGATAAGAAGTTAGTATGAGAGTTTAGCCTTAGTCACTAGCATGTAATCCCCACTAGTTTTGCCGTTCTAGACATGTAAGGGTAAATTATGTAGTATTTCAGTAATCGGTTCCAATTGCGCTAGGTTGTTTTAAATAGGGTTTACCTGTGTCAATAAGGAGTCCTAAGCAAACTGTTCCTGCAAATGGTAAAATAGCAATACACTAAACCATGGTGATTATCTAGTTAGTTTGATTTGTCAGATCTAAACCGTACACTAGACGTTATGTGCTAAACATGTAATTAAACACCGTTGTTAATGGTGACCTAACTACTAGATGGTAATCCTATATGGTCGCGATCCACAAGAACACATAATATAAATCCAAACACATAAACAGAGAATAAAAACTATAATTTCCAAATTAGATAGATGTCAACCAAACCTAGGGTTCATACATATATGCTAAAACTCAAGCTAATAGAAATTTAGTTCATACTAATGGAAGAAAAGAAAGAAATTACAAATTCAAAGGTTGAAGATGACATTATTGATGAACAGCTCCTTCCAGACTTCTTTTCTTGTGTTGTAAGCTTTCTCTTGGCTTAAGGTTTAACCAAGGATGATTTTCTAATCTTAAGAGGCTGTATTTATAGTGTATAGGTTGACCTAATTCGTTTTCTTGAAGGAGAAGGTAAGTAGTGGACTCCTAGCCCAACTCAAATTCGTAGCCCAAAAATATGCAATCAGCCCCGTTTTTGTTTTGGTCCTAGAAGCTTTAATACTCATCCGTTTGACGCATATGAGTAGTCGAAACTCATAGTCTCGGAAAGATCTTTAAATTTTCTCTTGACCGTTTCTTCAGATTCTTCACCGATTTTAAGATATAAGCTGATTTATGGTCGTAGGTGCAGAAATTCAGATTTAAGGCAGCTTTTCCTTTTCCATATTTTTAGCTTTTACTTCCTTATCTTCAATTTCCATGTTTATCTTCTTTCCTTTAGCTCTTTGAACCAACTTGGATTCTAATTAATTACCATATATCTCTAAAGCTTCACACTAAATAAATAATTAAACCCAATATGCTCTAAAAATAATAATTCATCAATTCAAGATCTAAAATAGGAAAGTTTAGTAAATGATTTGAATATAAACCTATAAATTAATAAATATACCTAAAATGATGTCTCGGAAATAGATTTTATTATCACAAATGAGGAGACATCACAAATATAAATAGAGAATGACATATCTTGTCTCATTTCGTTTTACATAAATGCATTTGTCACATTCATTGATATTGAAATCATTTGAGATCATGAATCTATCAAATTTATCGTGCCATTTCTTCGGTGCATGTCTTAAACGATATAATTATTTAACCATCTTACATACTTGCTTCTCCTTACCTCGAATTACAAAACCCTCGGGTTTTTCCATATATATCTCTTCATTTAATTCTCCATCTAGGAAAGTTGTTTTTACATCCATTTGATGAATTAAAGACTTGTATATTGAAGCTATAGCGATTAACATTCGAATGGATGGTATTCTCGTGACTGGAGAATAATTATCAAAATAGTAAAGTCCTTCTTTTTTACTATAACCTTTTACAACAAGGCGAGCCTTGTATTTTTCAATAGGGCCATCTTTCTTTAGTTTCTTCTTGAATATCCATTTGCATCCGAGTGGTTTATTCACAGGAGAGAGATCCACTAGTTCCCATGTATGGTTTTGCATAATGGAATCTGTCTAGCTATTTACCGTATCTATCTAGTATGGGGCATCAGAGTTGGACATAGCCTCCTTGAATGTTCTCGGTTCAAGATCTAGCATGTAAGATAGAAGTCAGGACCAAAAGACGTAGATGGTCTCATCCGCTTACTTCTTCTAGGATCTCTTTCATTTGGCAATGATTCCCGATCTTGCTTTTCGGTTGGCAATGATTCTAGATCTTGCTCTTCTTGAATTGCATCATGTGTTATTTTCAATAAACCAGATTCTAGTGTGGTCTTGTACGGAATGTTGTTTCAAATAAATGTGTATTTCTTGATTCAGTCACCGTATAGACGTCACTGTCAACATGACAAGATTTGAGTACCAGTAATCTATATGCAGCACTGTTGTGAGCATTTCCAATAAAGACACTTATTTGGTCCTATTTTGACCATTTTAGGAGTAGGAATTGATACCTTTGCCAAGTATCTCCACACTTTATGTATTTGAAGGAATGTGGTTTTCCTTTAAATAATTCATAAGGAGTTTTATCTACCTTCTTGTGTGGTTCCTTGTTGAGGATGTGGTTTTCGGTGATCAACGCCTCTCTCCACAAGTTTTGTGGTAACCCTGACTTAATCAACAAGTCATTCATCATTTCCTTCAACGTGTTGTTATTGTGTTTAGCAATCTCGTTTTGTTGAGATGAGTAAGGGCCGTGGTTTGATGGATGATTTCATATTCAGCGTAAAATTCCTCAAAAGGAAACACGTATTCTCCTCCCCAATTTGTTCTAGATTCTTAATCTTTTAATTTTAGTTGATTCTCAACTTCAGTTTTGTATTGCATAAATGCTTATAAGGCATCATCCTTACTTCGAAGAAGTATATTTGACAATACCTTGTGCAATCATCAATGAAAGTTATGAAATACTATTTCGCAATCCTAGTTTGCACAAATATCAAGGCACAAATGTCACAATGAATTAACTCTAACGGTACTGAAGTCCTTTCTAGTTTTTGGTTAATTAGACTCAACAGATACTTCACATTCCTTTTAATAATTAAAGTTCACATTAGGTAATAATCCGACGTTTAAGAACTTATTTAATGAACCAAAATTAAGATGTCCTAATATATCGTGCCATAAATTAGGTGAGTCAAGGATATATTACTTTCTCGATTACATTTTTGGTAGAAACAACGGTCATGACATTCATCTTAAATAAACTGTCACATAGGCACCCTTTTCACACAAATATCCCACCTTTAATGAGAATAAATTTATCAAACTCAAATACTAGTTTGAAGCATTTCTTACTACATAAGGAACCTGAAACTAGATTTCTCTAATGTCAAGCACATGGAGAATATTATTGAGACTCAAATCTTTTCCATAAGTCATTGTTAGAATAAAGATTCCAGATCCTACTACTTTTGTTGTATATAAATTTCCAATACATAAAGTCTCTTCAATAGTTTCAACTTTATATGTTTTGACCATCGTTTACTCATAACATACATGTCTGGTGGCCCCACAAATTAATTTTTTCATAAGCGAAATTGTCGATGATATATTGTTACAGATTCAATCATATTTGGACATATTTCTTATCTTGGTTACATCATTTCAATCACCACGGATTACACATTATTATAAATAATTCAAACAAATAAATTATTCAACCTTTCTCACTAAGAGACAACACAAAAAAAACTAAGTTTGAAGTTTTTTCAACGTACACAAAAATTAATTCTTTCGTACGACAAAATGATTGAATTAATTTTAATTTCCCAAATTTTTTTTTTTTTTAGTCCGCCAAGTATTAATATTCTTGTTGTAGAGGATCGATAAAATTACATAGATAAATAAACTCACGTAAAAGAGAATCTCTATCAATTAAAAAAAAAAATTAAGCAAAATTCTTTCAAACCACAAGGTTCGATAAGTATGCAGATATTAGCAAAATTAATATTAGTTGTTAAAAACACACACTAATATTACAACATAAAATTAAATGTTTTCACTTTTTTTAGTATTTTTCCCCATATCCGGTATGAGGTAGAAATATGACGTTAGTAAGCGAGAAATTTTCTAGTATGTATACACAAAACTAGAAATCAGAATAAAAGAAAAGAAAATAGAATGTAATATTATTGTTTTGTATACACATGCCAAGAAATTTCGTAAAGGTAAAGTTAATAAAATATAAAAAGAAACGTTTTTTTGGTTTATACAACGTGAATCATAAATACCTTAAATTGTTATGTTTTATTTGAATAAACCAGTAAAAAATATAAAAACTTAATGCATAAATACAATAAAAGTAAATAAATAAATAACTTTACTTGCCGAGAATAGGATTGCATCCGATGTCTTTAAGGTATTTAGGCCACGTACCAGTGTCTTACGCTTGTTGATTTAAACCTTCAGGATACAACAGAAAAAACTATTCAAAAGAAACTGACAGACGAATTTTTAGGAACGACAAACTTAAAAATGTTGCTTCTTTCTATCTCTCTATTATAATTTTAATTTTTAATGCTTTGAAAAATTAAATGAAGAAAATTGTTGACTTGGCCATCTATTTATAGAAGATGAAGAGGTTGCTTGGCAAAGAGTTGTGATCGAAGATACTGTGTATTAAGTAAAAGATACAACGTTTACTAGTTAACATAAAGCTTTGCAGGTCCAAGATGGTATGAGGCCAAGGCTCAAAAGCTGGATAAGCCTTTGTCACAGGTTCGAACGACACCATTATAAGTATTATTATTACTATTTTTACTTTTCTTTATAATTAAAATAAATAATAAATAAAATAACATACATTATTTAATTTTTTTCTTTTAATTTCCCCAAATTACATAACTCAATTTCTGATTCAGTTTCAAATGATTTTAAACAAGGAAATATATTACGTCAATCTTTACAACTTGAATAAACGTATGAATATTTGTATCATTTCTTTAAATCGAGTCACCGATTATTATAGTAAACATGGTCATAACTCGAGTAAAATCCTATTTGCCCCAAAAAGTTTATTATTGGTATTCCATAACCATCCTAATATATTGAAAGATTCTTCCTCATACTCTAGTTTTAATACATATAGATCTTAGTATGATGTGATTTTGTTAGTTCCTCCAAATAGTTTCCTTAAATTATGCACCATATTTTTAACCGTAGAAAATGGTTGGGGTATATTTAAAAAAAAGCCCACCTGATGTCTCCTCATTTGTGATAGATTTATGCTAAGATGAGACATCATTTTTAGTGTTTTAGAAGTCAATAATGTCGATTTTCTTGAGTTTTAGTGCACTTTCCTATTTTGAGTCTTGATTTGTTGAATTATTATTTTTCGAGCATATTGGGTTTAATTGTTTATTTTAGTGTGAAACTTTAAAGATAATTATGAAGATTAATTAGAGTCCTATTCAAAGACAACAACTTATGGAAAGAGATTTGCATGGTAATGGGAGATAAGGAAACAAAAGCTAAAAAGATGGAAAAGGAAAAGCTGCCTAATCTAGGATTCTGCAGTACACGCCTAAAGATGTGCTATTCCACCCAAGAAATAGGCCGATTTTGGTAATTTCCTTTCATAGGGACAGAGATAATTCTGTTGCGATTCTTTTGGTATCTTATGGAGCTCAAACCGACCAATAACGTAGAAGATATGCTCAAAACGGTCCAACAGTGTTTATCTTTATTTCCATACGAATTTGAGTTGGGCTAGAAGTCCAATACCTTACCTCTTCCTCAAGAAAATGAATTAGGTCTTCTAAACACCTATAAATACACCCTTATATCACTTGTAAAACCACCCTAGTAATCCTTGCCTCATAGTAATTAGTTCTTAAGGTTTTATTCTTCCAGTTTATTGTAGAGAGCAAGATGATGTCTTTTGTAATTTCTTTTAGTTTATTTCCTTCAGGTATGAACTAAACCTCCCATAGCTTGGGTTTTGCATATGTATAAACTATGAATTTCTAATTCTTCTATCTAAGTTTCTTTGGGAATTATATGTTTTAATCTGATATTAGCTACTTACTTTATATTTGTTTATGTGTTTAGATTTATTGTCTTTCCTAGAAGTGATCACGTTAGGATTGTTTTAATAGTAGTTAGATGGTCTCCTTGACAGGGTTTTTAACTATTGAACCACCACATAATGTCTAGTGTCGATATTAGTTCTGACAAAACATGATTCTAACTAGATAGTCATTAGGGATTGTTTTAACCACCATATCACCAAGATTACAGTATTTGCTTAGGGCCTTAGTAGTGTTTGATAACCCTATTTGAAATCACTTCTTGGTTGTGCCGTAGCCCCCTTAGTCGCTCTCAAGGTCTAAGGTATGGGAATTTAGAATCCTGACTAAGTATACCAAGAGCTAATATTCTTCCTTATGAACTAGATCTATAGATTGAATTAGAAGGATTAGTGCATACTAGCAAAACCTAAGCTATACTTCTCATCTCATATTCGTAATCTTTTATTTTATTGTCTTTTAATTTCTTGTTTTAATTCTTAAATTCGAAATCTATTTGCTTTTATTTTCTGTCTTTTAATTATTTACTTTTACTCGTTATTCCTACCCACGTGATTAACACACTTAAGTCCCTGAGAACGAACTCAACTTACTAACTAAAACTTGCATACGTCCTGTAATACTTGCAGCACTGTGCCTGTCTAGGGTGAGAGTGCGTAGTTTCTTGGCCTATTTTAATCTTATTTTTATCACACCCTAGGCGACACCATGTTTTTGGCGCCGCTGCCGGGGACTTGTGTCTCGTTAGCGTGTGGGTTATCTATTTCGAGTATTAGTTTTTAATTAGTTTTTACTTTTCAGTTTTTAGTATTTATTTTTACGGATTTACGCTTGTGGTTTGCTTTAGTCTTTTTCAGGTTTCACAGTGTTTAATTCTTGGCCTCCGTTACCAGAGCCTGATAGGAGCTTTAGACCTTACAACAAACGAGTTCGTGAGGAAAGAGTCTTAAGAAGATCAATGGCAGCACAACTAAATCCATCACTCGGAGGGGTTCAACAAGATCCTCCCCTTGGTGCTCAAGATCCACCACTTGGTGGACAAGAAGGACAACAACTACCAGTGGGAGGAGGTAATGGGCAAAATAACGTTAATAATCAACAGAATCAAGCACAACAAGATCTCCCTGGTCTTCATGTGCCGTTTCATGTTCAACCAATCGGTTACCGCCCTCCAGAGATCCCAAATATCAAATTTAGACCCGATCTGGGTATGCTCAGTCAATTTCAAAGTTTTGGACTCTACACTGGTACAGCAATACAAGATCCGGTAAAAGCGATTGAGAAGTTCATGCAGATTTGTGATGCCTACATTACTCCGGGCATTACACGCAAGCAACTGTATTGTCATATGTTTTCGTTTTTTTTGACCGGTAGAGCTAGCGATTGGCTAGAAAGACAACCACATGGAACCATTCATTCTTGGAGAGAACTTCAAGCTGCGTTCTTTAACCGTTTTTATCCGAAGAGCATGAGATTAAAAGATCAAACAGAGCTTGCAAGATTTTGCCAAGAAGATGGAGAAACAGTAGGAGAAGCATGGACAAGATTTCAACAAAAATTAGCTAGATGTCCTCTCCATGGTTATATCCCTGCTCTACAACTCGCTATATTTTATGAAGGACTTAATGATAAAGGTAGAGAAAAGGTGGATAACATTGGAAAGGGTAATTTTGTGTCCATGAATCACAATGAAGCTTCCGAGGTGTTAGAGAATATTATGGAACAAGAAAGAAGTTGGCCTTCAACGCGAGCTTCTGTAGCAAAGACCCGAGGAACGCTTCGTTTAGATGCAGAAACTGCGAACTCAGCTCAGATATCCGCTTTAGAAAATCAAATCAAAGAGCTGAAAATAGTAATGAAAAAGAATTTAGCCGCTACAAACGTAGTACAAGAAGCACAAGGTTGCCAACAATGTGGGGTTAACGATCATACATGGGAAGGGTGCGAATCAAATCCACAATCTGTTTACTTTATATCCAATCGCGGAGGTTATCAATGGGGTAACCGAAACCATCCGGGTATGCAGTATTCAAATCCACGAGGGGCCGCTAATCCTGGTCATTATCAACCGCGACCCCAGAACAACTCTTTCCAACAAAGAGGTCAGTACCAAAATCAACATCAGAATAGACCTGCTCCCACTCAGCAACTTGCTCAAGATTCCTATACCGATTCATTAGATCAGAAAGCTTTACCTCAGTATCCTCAAGAAGGATCTATGGACAATCAACAGATAGCACAAGCTCTAGACCGTTTGACCACGACTATAAACGCTCAGGACGAGAAGGTCCGAGGACACGACACCATACTTCAAATGTTAGGTACTCAAGTAAAACAATTAAACGAAGTTTTAACGAATTTGGTAGAACAAAAGGAAGTAAAGGCGATCGAAGGAGGTGAAAACAATGTTGGGTTCGAAGCTTGCAAGGCTATATGCCTTGAAATTGAAGAATCAAAAGAGGAAGTACCGCATGCTGCCGTTAGTGCCGTGGAAGTTCCGAGTACTGAAGAAGAACCAACCAAGTCTAGCCCCAAGGAATCTGACTGTTCTGAAGTTTATGTGGAGGACGATCAAGAGAAAGCCGAATTTATACAACTACTGAGGAAGATGCAAGAGGAAATTCGATCGGTGGTGGATTATGCAGCTGAGCTGGCTAAAGAGAAAGAGGAAGAAGCGTCAAAGGAGGAATCGAAAGATGAAGTTGCACCTGCTGTTCATGAAGAGAAAGAAGAAGAGAAGGTGGAATCGCCACCTATTGTTCAACCAGTGTCATCAACTATTCCTGATACAAATCCTAAAGATGACACTGTACTCCAGACATTTGTAGAGGCGTACCAACCTGAAAATATCAACGCCCAAATGCTTGAGATTGCGAAGAGAGGACTTACATCGCAACAAGTGTTTACGCAAGTTATTCCTGAGAAAGAAGCGAGTGTAGAGATCCCGAGAGAGGACCTGAGGGTTTCAAGAAGAAGTGAAAGAGAGCTACCACCAAAGCTTAAAGATCCGGGAAGTTTCAACCTTCCTATTCAATTACATGGTATGCTCAAGGTGAAAGCGATGTACGATGTGGGTTCTGGTGTGAATCTTATGCCTAAGTCCGTGTTCGAGAGAGTTGGACTTCAGAAATCAGAGAAAACTCCAGTGAAGTTGCAGTTCGCTGACAACTCAGTTAAAAGGACATGGGGAACAGTGGAGGACGTCTTAGTCCGTGCAGGTAATATCTCCATCCCTACTGACTTTGTTATTCTTGAGTTTGATGCAGATAAGCAGGTTCCAATCATACTTGGACGACCTTTCATGGCCACAAGTCAAAGTGTCATCAACTTCCAAGAAGGGGCCATCACCTTTCATGCAAAGAATGTATCCGAGACCTTCTATGTCTTGGGTAAGAAACCAAGGAAGTTAGATCCCACCGTTCCTGTCATCCACAGCCTTTCACATCACAAAGTCCCTCCTGAGAAGATCCACTTAAAGCCTGTGGATACTGAGTCAAACATTGAGTTTGGGGTCGGCCATGAAGTTCTATGGAAAGCTCACAAATGCGAGAATAGGCGACTAAGTTTCAAAGACTCGTGGATGGGACCATTCATTGTCACTAAGGTTGTTTCAGCCAAGGTGATAGAAATTCGCCCCAAAACTGGGGTCAAGCGCAGATTAGTTGACGTTCATAGCCTTACTCGTTGTTGGGGAGGCTATATTCGCAAATCTTGACAGTGGTAACACGTCTAACTTTGAAAGATGTTAAACAAAAGTGCTGTACGGGAGACAACCCGTAGTTTTTAGTTTTTATGTCTTTAATTTATGTTTAGTTTAGTTGTCTTTAGTTGATAATGCATATTTGAGAAAGGCATTAGTGTTTTTGGTTTGTAGGAATTGAGAAATCGAGTTAGGGACGCGAGGAAAATTTTTCGGAGCGAAGGAATAACCCCCGCGGACTACCCCTGCGGACTACCCCTAGTCCGCAGGTATGCACCGCAGTGAAGAAACCCGTACCACGGGTCCTATCCAGAACCGAGAAAAAGTTGACCCGCGGACTACCCCCTGCACCGTGCCATGGTCCGCACGGCAAAAACGCGTGCCACGGGGTAGATCCTCGTGTATTTTGACGGAGAACACATCAGAAGGCGCGGGGTACCCTCCGGTGTACCGTACCATGGTCCGCAGAGCAAAAACACGTGCCACGGGGTTGTACCACAAGTATTATCCAGTGGGTAAAAAAATCCGACCATCTGATGTCGCGGTGTACCCCGCGGTACACCCCATGGTCTGCACCATGGTCCGCACGAGCCGCCAGAGAGAGAAAAGAAAGGGTTTCAAGTTATAAAAGAGGTATTGAGCTCATTAATCCGAATTTATTAAACCTAAAGCCTCTTTCTCTTCTCCAAAACTCTCCTAACTCCATTGAAGCTCATCAAAACCTTCGCCAATCACCAAAACACTACCCAATCATCAAGAAAAACACATCAAACCTTTTCTCCACATCATTACAAGAGAGAATCAAACACCCAATCATCACCAAATCCATTCAAATTGAAGAATCAAAGAGCCAAAATTTTCAAAATTCATCCTATAATTTCTTAAATCCAAGCCAACCCATTACAAATCCACCTCACCCACATAGAGATTCATCACCAATTCACCTATCCTAGGCCAAATCAAGCTTGTTCAACCATTAATTCACAAGTTCAAATTTCAAGGGTTGTTAAAGCTTTGAGTTTGTGGTTAATTGAAGATGACTAATAGAATAACAATTTTAGCTAACAAGAGGGAGGTGAAGAGCAACAAGGGATTGGATTTAAACAAGAAGAAATCAATTGACAAAGGTTCTAGTTCTAAATCAAAGGGTAAAGATAAAGTTGAAAGGAGTGGAATACCTTTGTTTGATCGTAATGGTAAAAAGCTTTACATTTATGCAAAGGAGAAAACACAACCTTCACAAGGTCCCATACCCATAGAGAAAGAGGATACTTCAAGGGCCCTGAAGATTTCTGCAGAGAAACAATTGAAAGAACTACCTTTTGCTTATGAGAAAGTATTCAAGGGAGAAGTTGGTGAAATAGAATACAAGAGATTCTTAGAGCTTGGTGAGAAATTGGGTTGGTCTACGTTCATGGTAAGACGTTCTAAACTATGTCATGAGTTAGTTTTGGAATTCTATTCAGGCCTCTTTAGCCGAGATAGTAAAGGTGGTGTTCCGATTAGAGGAAAGTTAGTTCCTTTCATAGTTGAGGAGATTAGGAACCACTTCAAGTTTAAGAAATTGAAAGGTTTTTGCAAATTTGAAGATGCGGTTGCTAAACGATAAATCTTTGATGAGGAATTACTTTTTGAGCATGTTTTAGACAAAGAGAAAGTGCAATCACATAAGGGAGAATTGAAGGCACCTTGGCCTTACAAATATCTTCAATCGGATGCTAGAATTTGGCACAATTTCCTTGTCCCTAATATCTTTGGGAACACACGAACTTTGGATGTGGCTATGAAGTACGCTCTACTTTTGGACTGTATTTTGAGAGGAGAAGAAGTTGATGTGGCACAGTTGATCTATGAGGAGGTGATGCGATTCTCGGTCTCTCCTAAATCAGTTTATAATGTTAAATTTCCTACTATGATCACGTTCCTTGTGCGAGAAGCGAATGTTATGTTGGGTGAAGAAGAGAAACTCAAATTTAAAGGGAGTTATATTGATAATGCTTGGATCAAGGATATCTTTCGAAGGGCGAGTTCTACGCAAGTCTCGAAAGAAGAAAAGGAGCAAAATTGGCAAGAGAAGATGGAGGAGCGTTTAACGAAATTCGAAGCAGCTCAAACTTCTTTAGTCAAAGATGTGGAACAAATCAACGCTAATCAAGTGCACATCATGAAACTCCTCGAGCAATTTACGAAAGGTCCAGCAATTCCAACCTTGGATATCAATGATGCGAGGCAATAGCCTCGAGAGTATGTTCTCTTTCTTCCTTACCATTTCTTTAAATGCTTTTATCTGCTAATTTTAATTTCTCTTTTTCGAGTCTTTTTCGAGTCGTGGGGACACGGCTCATTTTTGAGTTGGGGGTGTGGGGATTAGTTGTCTCTCATCTACATTTTTCTGTTTTTAGGTAGAAATTAAAATTTTTGATACATGGGAATTAGATGTAGAGTGTGTTTAATAGCTTGAAAGCATAAGCTCAGGGAATTAATGATAGTAAGTGATATGTTTATGAGCTATGTATTTGTATGCTTTGAGTATTTGCAGGAAAACACACATTGATAGTAAAGAAAAGATTAGTGAGCAATGCGATAGAAAGTATGTTCGATCTCAGGGAACCTTGAGAAGTGTGTAGGCCGTGAGATCCAAGCTAGTTGAAAAACTATTTGATGAAAGTGCTAAAGGTAAGAAAATAACGAAATTACATAGTGTAGAAAGTGATCAAGGCGGTTCTTTCATATTTGAAGCCTTTGAAGCCTTTTTATACCTTCTCACCTTGTGATTTTTGATTTTATATGCTATATCCTTCTCAGCCCCTTCTAGCCTTTCTAAAGCCTTTTATTGAAACACATTATAAGCCATATCCTTAGATTATAGGACTTTTCCATATGACCCACACTCAAATCGCGATGCATAGACAGTTGTTTTAGAGCTTGAGTTTGGGGTGGTGGGTCCACCATTATGGGAATTGTTATTTTGTTGAGATTTTTGAGCTTATTAATTGTGCTTTGTGCTTTATATTGATGATGTTTCACAGATATTTATAACCCTTTGCCGGGGTAATAGTGAATGAAAAAGAAGCTACGAGCTAATTTGCCAACAAGGGCATTAAAAGAAAAATATATATGAGAAATTAGCGTGATATCTCAACATTAAAAGAGAGTCATAGCTTAAAAAATTGAATCGAAAAGAAAGAAAATATATATACTCGGACCGGCAAAGTGGATTTTTATGTGAACATCTTAAGCTTTAATTGGGTTATTGGGGATGCTAAATTGTGCATCAAAGAATTCATTAGGTTGAGTGAGAAACGTTTCATGAGAGTAACTCAAGCTCTAGGGCGATTCGTTGATGGCTAGTGATGAGAGAGCCAAAAGCTCACTCCAAATTATCCAAATATACTATCATACCGTCCCTAAGCCTACATTACAACCTTAAAGACCTTGTGCTTCTTTGCTATTTAATTGAGAAGTGATTGAGCCGTTAGAGATTAGTTGAGTGGATCTTTGAATACTAGTGAGGTTTGATGAACAATCTATAGCTCTCTTGGGGAACTGAGTAAAGTTCCAATCCTTCTTACATTGCGAAACTAATCTGATCTTGAATTCAAGCCGTATTAACTGTGGATATGAGAAATGTACATGTATGTAGTTTATAAATATTATTGCATGAAATTTTCTGAGTTGTGTGCTTTAGGTTTATTCTATATATTCTGCTATGCTTTTTCTCTTGTGTTGAGAATTTTACAAGTGTGTATTTATAGACTTCCCTTTGTTTTTATCTTTATTGTATCGGGACGATACGACTTTGAGTTGGGGGTCTTGATGTCTCCTCATTTGTGATAGATTTATGTTAAGATGAGACGTCATTTTTAGTGTTTTAGAAGTCAATAATGTCGATTTTCTTGAGTTTTAGTGCACTTTCCTATTTTGAGTCTTGATTTGTTGAATTATTATTTTTCGAGCATATTGGGTTTAATTGTTTATTTTAGTGTGAATCTTTAAAGATAATTATGGAGATTAATTAGAGTCCTATTCAAAGACAACAACTTATGGAAAGTGATTTGCATGGTAATGAGAGATAAGGAAACAAAAGCTAAAAAGATGGAAAAGGAAAAACTGCCTAATCTAGGATTCTGCAGTACACGCCTAAAGATGTTCTATTCTACCCAAGAAATAGGCCGATTTTGGTAATTTCCTTTCATTAGGACAGAGATAATTCTGTTGCGATTCTTTTGGTATCTTATGGAGCTCAAATCGACCAATAACGAAGAAGATATGCTCAAAACGGTCCAACAGTGTTTATCTTTATTTCCATACGAATTTGAGTTGGGCTAGAAGTCCAATACCTTACCTCTTCCTCAAGAAAACGAATTAGGTCTTCTAAACACCTATAAATACACCCTTATATCACTTGTAAAACCACCCTAGTAATCCTTGCCTCATAGTAATTAGTTCTTAAGGTTTTATTCTTCCAGTTTATTGTAGAGAGCAAGATGATGTCTTTTGTAATTTCTTTTAGTTTATTTCCTTCAGGTATGAACTAAACCTCCCATAGCTTGGGTTTTGCATATGTATAAACTATGAATTCTAATTCTTCTATCTAAGTTTCTTTGGGAATTATATGTTTTAATCTGATATTAGCTACTTACTTTATATTTGTTTATGTGTTTAGATTTATTGTCTTTCCTAGAACTGATCACGTTAGGATTGTTTTAATAGTAGTTAGATGGTCTCCTTGACAGGGTGTTTAACTATTGAACCACCACATAATGTCTAGTGTCGATATTAGTTCTGACAAAACATGATTCTAACTAGATAGTCATTAGGGTTTGTTTTAACCACCATATCACCAAGATTGCAGTATTTGCTTAGGGCCTTAGTAGCGTTTGATAACCCTATTTGAAATCACTTCTTGGTTGTGCCGTAGCCCCCTTAGTCGCTCTCAAGGTCTAAGGTATGAGAATTTAGAATCCTGACTAAGTATACCAAGAGCTAATATTCTCCCTTATGAACTAGCAAAACCTAAGCTATACTTCTCATCTCATATTCTTAATCTTTTATTTGATTGTCTTTTAATTTCTTAGTTTAATTCTTAAATTTGAAATCTATTTGCTTTTATTTTTTGTCTTTTAATTATTTACTTTTACTCGTTATTCCTACCCACGTGATTAACACACTTAAGTCCCTGAGAATGAACTCAACTTACTAACTAAAACTTGCATACGTCCTGTAAAACTTGCAGTACTGTGCCTGTCTAGGATGAGAGTGCGTAGTTTCTTGGCTTATTTTAATCTTATTTTTATCACACCCTAGGCGACACCACCACCACATTGTGTACCATGATTTACATCCCTCCTCAAGTATTACTTGGGATGGTTTGACAATATCCCTTCCATTTAGTATAGTTTTCTCAATAAAATCAAGTTTAAATCATATATCTTATGTTAGCATCAAATAGGGTAGTCCATTCCTTAGTTGGAGACACTACACTAGCATTAAAAACCTTAGGAGCATGTCTATCCCCATGCAACGTTGCGAAAGGCTTCTCTCTACATTGGATGGAATTCTTAGCGTGGGAAATTTATCTGAGTAGGGGTGCAACCTCATCCACATATGCATCATTTTCTTTGAATTGTTAAACATGGGTTTTGGCTGTTTGAGAATCAATGTTCATTGTTATAAGAATGTTATTATGATATATGACTGGAGCTTAACTCTTGGTACAATTTTGAAGTTCATAATTTGCAAATGTAGATTTGTAGTACGTATTACATTGTTAAGCTCATTTGATTGTTTTCTAACCTTAATGTTTTGTTTTACCTTAGCGAAAGAAATAAAATAAATTAATAGATTTATTTCCATGTCACCCATGATGGGTTTGACATGAACGCACTATGGGAAGTTAGTCAGGAAGTTACCTGGGTTTAACTGATACAACTTACCCACTAAGATAGTGCTTGGGGTGGAGATCATGGGAAGGTGGTTTATTATCAGTTAATAAACTAACGCTTCCTAAACTCTATAAATAGGAGTCTCCTACTCAATCTTCAACACAGCTTCACATCACACAATTTCTTCAGCAAAATTCCTTCTCTTATTCCATTACACTTAAACAAGATTCTCAGACACGTAGGTGGTGAAAACAAAGAATTTAATTCTTGTAATTAAATTCACGATCAGAAAGCAAGAATTCAGAAATCAATCCGCTGCGTAAGAGGTTTGTCTAAAAACCTTTACTATTTAATTTCTTAGGTAACAATTGGTATCAGAGCGTTTGTTACCTGGATAATTATTTGCTTCCTCCTCTGTGTTATATGCGATTCATGTTTTAATTTATGGCATTATGGATTTTTTTTTTTTGGACCTTAATTAATTTATGGCATTATGGATTTTTTTTTTGGACCTTAATTAATTTCCTTTTGGGCCATAATTAATTTTAGATTTAATATTTTTTTTGGGCCGAATTAATTATTTATATTTAGTCCGGGCCCGTTTTAGTTTAGGATTAAATTTTCGGACCAAATTGGATCGTAGTAAAATCACTTTGCATGTATAGGGATTCGAACCCTAACCAACACTACTAGAGACTAATAACTTAACCACTTGATCTATACAATTTGTTGTTACTTAAAAGAATATATATTCCATTTATAACAAATTTCAGAAATGTATTATTTTAATTCAAAAAGGTGGTGAATTATTTTTGTTCTTAATTTTTCTATAGAGGAAAATGGTGATTACACGATCCCGGGGATTACGTGCATTCAGACGCGACCTGTTGATGAACTACAGGACTGATTACAAGAACATAAAGAATACTAATAAAGTAAAATTGGTTTACACCGCCAAAGAACCCGAGTCAGATGGACAAAGGGAAGATTTGAAAAACAAAATAATGACACTTCGAAATTATAAGATGAAATCATCACATTCTTTAATACAACACGTGAAGATTGTAAATGATATGATACAAGGTGTCATAAAATATGCCTATCACATGAATGAGAATGACAAGGTTGATGCCCTTCTCAGGACATTGCCAAAAGACTTGAGAAAAGATCTCCTTGATATATGGAGGAATGTGAATCCTGAAAATTATGTAGATAGGAGATCAAAAACATATGGTTGGGTCGTATATGCCTTCACTGAATCTCATATGTGGAATCATTTTAAAAGACATAAAAGTTTTTTCAAATGTCCTTGTGAGATGAATTCTCCTACTAAGTATGATCCAATAAGTCTCTATGTAAAAGAGGGTTTTGAAAAATCGATTCCTTTGAAAACGAGATACGAGTGATTGTCATGTATAAGTTAGAGTTTCTTTGCTAGGTAGTTTATTTTGGTAGTTCGTTTCAAATGTTAGTCTTTGATTTTATTTGGTTATTTGTTTACCAGACATGTTTTTTCATTTATGTATGAATTCAACTATATTATTTGCTTTTATGTTATTAGTTGTTTAGTTTTCATACATTTTTTGCTCTATTCATGTTAGAGTAAGTGGGAGTTCTTGAAGAACCTTATTTTGCAGTTAATGAAATTGATTGAATGGTTAAGACAAACAAAATATAGTGGTTCATGATTGGGAACATAGTGAACTTTCTTTATCACTTATTTTGTTATCTTTCTTATTCATTCTGTTTGCATTAATAGCATAGAGTTGTTAAATAAATGTATGACACTAATGGAAATCTCTTACTTTATAGAGAAAATGGCATCGAAAACCATCATTGCTGATCTCAACAAAGGAGAAAAGATGAATGGTGAGAACTATAACCTTTGGAAGCTCAAGATACACTATGTTCTAGAAGAGCAAGATGTTCTTGAGGCTGTTAACAATGTCATGGCTCAGCCTGAGGAAAGCAACACAGCTCAAAACAGAAGGGACATGGAGGCTTATGAGAAGTGGAAAAAGAAAGATTCCACTGCAAGAGGCATCTTGATAGGCTCCATGAATGACGATCTTGTCTATGAATGTCAACAATACCTCACTGCTCACGAAATGTGGAATGCTCTTAAGGAGAAGTATGGGGGTACGACTGTGACTAAGTTGCGTCAATTGACCATTAAGTTTGACACTTGCAAGAAGAAGCCTAATCAAACCATGCAACAACATCTCCGAGAGATGTCTAACATGATTAGGGAACTTAAGAATGTAGGTCATAACCTTACTGATGAACAACAGGTTCAAGCTGTGATCCGATCTCTTCCAAATAACTGGGAGCATTTGAAGATAAACTTGACTCACAATGACAACATCAAAACCTTTGATGATGCTGCTCGTCATGTGACATTGGAAGATGAACGTCTAGATGCAATTAAGCCTCAGGGTCAGGCTTATGTTGCTGAGTCAAGTTCCCACAAAGTTTCTGGCAATAAGCGCAAGAACAATGGGAAGAAGAACGGAAATGAGCATGTTTCCAAGAAGAACAAGAAGGGTGGTAACAATAATGGAAAACGTTTCTGTAAGAAGAAAGACATGAGTAAGATGAAATGCTTTAACTGTGAGAAAATGCGCCACTTCGCTCGCGAGTGCAGCGAGCCCAGAAAGGTAGCAATGTCATTTACTTCTTGTAATTTTACTTATGTTACCAGTACTGTATTGCTTGCTGATTCTAATCCTTTGTGGACTGTGGACTCAGGAGCGACAGACCATGTAGCCAAAGACCGAGAGGCATATGTAGAGTACCGTCGGATTCCAGAGGGATCAAGGTGGATATATGTAGGAGACAACAATAAGGTTGAAGTCAAAGGAGTTGGCACTTGCAAGTTGAACTTGCGAGGTGGTCAAACCTTGTACCTGCATGATGTACTTTACGCACCTGACATTCGACGGAACTTAGTCTCGGTCACTGTTCTTCTAGGATTAGGTTTTAATTTGCATTTTCATAACAAACAAGTAGATATCTATTATGATGCTAGGTATTATGGTTCTGGTTTTATTTCGCATGGTTTAATTGTACTAGATGATGATAACTCGTTTAATAGTTATTGTTTAAGTAGTTGCTTTTCAACTAATACTTCTTCTTCTAGTAATTCTAATGTAGAAGAAAATGTATGGCATGCTAGATTAGGTCATATTGGTCAAGACCGTATGAATTTGTTGGCTAAGGCGAACCTTTTGGGTTCGTTGACTAAAGTCAACTTGCCAACTTGTGAAAATTGTCTAGCAGGTAAAGCAAAACGGAAACCATTTGGAAAGGCTAAACGAGTCGAGTACCCGTTACAAGTAATTCATTCAGACATCTGTGGTCCAATGAGTGTTCAAACTAGACGTGGGGAACGTTATTTCATCACTTTCATAGATGATTTCACTAGGTTTGGTTATGTCTACCTGATTTCTCACAAATCCAAAGCATTGAAATGTTTTATGACATTTATCAATGAAGTGGAAAATCAGTTAGAGAGGAAGGTGAAAAACCTAAGAACCGATCGAGGACGTGAATATCTATCTGATCAGTTTAAAGAACTGTGTGATGAAAAAGGGATAGTAAGGCAACTTACAATTCCTAGAACACCACAACAGAATGGTGTGGCTGAAAGGAGGAATAGAACACTCCTAGAAATGGTTAGGTCTATGATGGCACAAGCAAATCTTCCAATATCTTATTGGGGAGATGCCTTGTTAACCGCCTATTATATACTTAACCGAGTACCCACAAAGACTATTCCATCAACTCCTTATGAACTATGGACAGGTAGGAAACCTAATCTGTCATACTTGCGACCTTGGGGGTCGGCAGGCTATGTTCATGATCTATCTCATAAGTATGGGAAGTTAGGTCCAAGAGGTAAGAAGTGTATCTTTATTAGACACCCAGATCACTCTAAAGGATATGTGTTTATTGGTGAACATAATGATGGGGGTCTTACTGAAATTGAGTCACGAGATGTTACATTCTCGGAGAATGATTTTCCTAGCAGAGGCGAGGTTGACAGAAATTCCATTTTATGTGAATTAAATGAAATTCAGGAAGATGATATGCAAACAAATGTGACGCCTGATGAGGTAACACATACTCAAGAAATAGAGACAGACACTCCTCTAAATCTTGAGACAAAGAAACCATTGCATCATCTAGTAATCCTTTTTCTCAAGATTCTCAACTTAAGAGAAGTGCTAGAGGTTTAGTTCCTCGTCACCGATTTGAAATCGAAGGAGAAGTCTTTATGATAACTCCACAAGACGAAGAAGAACCTCGAACGGTTAATGAAGCACTCTCATGTCCCGCTAAGAATGAATGGAGGAAAGCAATGGAAGAAGAAATGGAGTCGATGAATAAAAACCAGGTATGGGAACTGGTTGATCTCCCGAAAGGACGTAAGGCAATTGGGAATAAATGGGTTCTCAACATAAAGAGGAAACCTGACAATTCCATTGACAGGTATAAAGCTCGCTTGCTAGCGAAAGGCTATACTCAACGGGAAGGAATAGATTTTGAGGAAACTTTTTCTCCTGTTGTTAGATTTACCTCAATACGTCTTATTTTAGCTATAGTGGCGCATCTCGATCTGGAGTTGCACCAAATGGATGTTAAAACTGCATTTCTAAATGGAGATTTAGATGAGGTAATTTTCATGGAACAACCCTCGGGTTTCATTGCAAAAGATCAAGAGAATAAAGTATGTAGATTGTTGAAATCAATCTATGGTCTTAAACAAGCCTCGAGACAGTGGAATTTGAGATTTCATGAAGTCATCTCGTCAAATGGATTTGAGATGATAAGTGAAGACCACTGTGTTTATATTAAACGTTCCAAGAAAAATTTCATGATTTTATCTCTATATGTGGATGACATCCTATTAGCTGGGAATGATAAAGAGTTTATTCAAGCTAACAAGGAATGGCTAGCTTCTCAATTCGATATGAAAGATATGGGAGAAGCAAATTATATTCTTGGTGTTTAGATTCATAGAGATAGGTCTAGAAGACTATTATCTTTATCTCAGGAACCTTACATCATGAATGTACTTGAGCGCTTTGGTATGACTACGTGCAATGCCATTGACACTCCTGTAGCAAAGGGAATAAACTTAACTCTCGACATGTGTCCTAGTACTACAGAAGAAAAACAGAAAATGTCAACAGTACCATCTTCTAGTGCCATTGGTAGTCTTATGTATGTTATGATGTGTACGAGACCAGACATTTGTTATGCAGTAGGTTTAGTTAGTCGTTTTCAATCGAACCCGGGACAAGAGCATTGGAAAGCTGTGAAAAGGATATTGAGATACCTAAAAGGCACCAAAGATCATGCCTTATGCTTTCGAGGAGATAGATTACGCCTAGAGGGATATACATACGCTGATTGGGCTGGTGATATAGATGGGCGTAAATCCACTTCAGGTTATGTATTCTTGCTAAATAATTGCGCAATCTCATGGAGTAGCAAGAAACAAACCTGTGTAGCTTTGTCAACGATGGAAGCTGAGTTTGTAGCTTGCTCAGCTGCGGTTCAGGAGGCTGTTTGGTTAAAAAGGTTCTTTGAACATTTAGGATTCTCTGGTGATAGTGGGAGTCTAATAACAATATACTGTGATAGTCAAGCTGCAATGGCTTATGTGAAAGATCCAAAATATCACAGCAAGACCAAACACATTGATATAAAGTATAACTTCGTTAGAGATATAATTGCACAAAAGGATGTTACTTTGCAATATATACCCACACGCAATATGCTTGCTGATTCATTCACAAAAGCTATCCCAAGGGATGTATTCATGGATCATGTGAGATCTATAGGATTAAGCAAGATATAATGTATGAATTATTGCTAGTTTATGTGCATTCATGTATATATTTCCATTAGTATGTTTATTTAACTGTTTATTTTAATGATATCATGTTTGATATGTATTGTAAATATTGCGTGTGATTTTGTAAGTATGTATGTCCTATAGATTGAGATTGACCCTGTCACACGGGCAATCGCCTTTGGCATAAGAAGTGCGCAAAGATGAGACTAACTCATAGTAGTGAAGAACCCTTAAGATAACTTGGGTTAAGATAGTCGCCTTAACTAAGTGTTAAGATGAGATCATAAACATGGATAAACCATGTTAAGCTTATATTATGATCGAAGTAGAATCCCACTATATACTTAGTCTATAATAGCCAGATATGAGTTGCTTGATTGATTTCATAGAAGGGTTGATCGATCGAAGAATTCATCTTAGGCAACGAGGCTTGTCTAATTATATATCTGTATGGTATTTGTAAAATTGTGACATACAGTTTGAGATATATGAATAATACCATAACACGTGTGTCATACCACGTGTGCTTTTGACCAAAAGGAAGTGAAGAATTGATCCCTGTTTCTTCACTGTGTGATACCTTTGATTTGTGCCCTTATTACTTTTGACTATATCTTGATATTTTGATTAGGTGTATGCTACTTTGAACACATTACCAATGATCATGAGTGATTCGGTCTAATGGGGTATGTTTGGGAAAGCAACCTAATCAATATAAAAGGATATAAGTGTAAAGGGAAGACTAGAATTGTGTATCAAATGTGTGCTTGCAGGTTAACCGATCATGTAAGTCAATATGGACTATAACATGATAGTGAGACACATAAACGAAATGACAGTGAACTCTTTTTCACATAGAAGTTGTGATATAAATTTGAAGGGGTCAGAGTTACTGTAATATGATACAACATATTGTTAGTCTGGGGTACTACAAGATACGTAAGGAATGAGATTTCATTTGAGCAACTATGTACCCTAACAGGTTAATAGTAACATATGCTCGTATGCTTATCGGTCGCACGACCTATTTGTCAAGTATGATGAATTATTGTAGTAGTGTGTATATGAGAGAATTTTGAGAAATTTTTTATGTATGGGACATTGTGATGCACGTACCTAATAGTACGATGGTAACTCCATCATGTGCGAGTGGGAGAATGAAAGAAATAAAATAAATTAATAGATTTATTTCCATGTCACCCATGATGGGTTTGACATGAACGTACTATGGGAAGTTAGTCAGGAAGTTACCTGGGTTTAACTGATACAACTTACCCACTAAGATAGTGCTTGGGGTGGAGATCATGGGAAGGTGGTTTATTATCAGTTAATAAACCAACGCTTCCTAAACTCTATAAATAGGAGTCTCCTACTCCATCTTCAGCACAGCTTCACAGCACACAATTTCTTCAGCAAAATTCCTTCTCTTATTCCATTACACTTAAACAAGATTCTCAGACACTTAGGTGGTGAAAACAAATAATTTAATTCTTGTAATTAAATTCACGATCAGAAAGCAAGAATTCAGAAAATAGGAATTCAGAAATCAATCCGCTGCGTAAGAGGTTTGTCTAAAAACCTTTACTATTTAATTTCTTAGGTAACACTTAGGTTGTACTAGATGAATATTTTGAAGAAGTAAAATACAAGAGAAGATAAAAACGTTTAGATGTCAAAAGTTAAACTAGAAAATAAGAAGGATGATAACAACACCCAAACTATCTAGAGGTTTGCAAGTTAGTAATGCTAACGTGCACCTAGATAGGGTAATTATTGCAGAGAGTGAGACAGTGTATTGGAGTTTTTTCTAAATGATAATATATATGGCCTAAATTTGATATAGTTATGGCCAAGATTAGAAACTATTAATGAAATGCCTAAAATATCCTCTATTGCAAACGAAGTTTGTTAAATTAACATAATGGGGATGTGAGTTAACGTGTAGTCCAAAAACTGGATTTAAAGAATTATTGGCGTAAATTTGAATTTAGGATATATGTAAGGGCTTAAAAGTTGAATAATATCTTATTTATAACACTTATATATATATGACGTTGCTGTACTACAAAACCTAGCCACCACTATACAAATCATTTGTTTATTGACCGCCCTCTACCCTCACTTCTCATACTATATCTGCCTCCATGTTTGCAACTATATACTATTACCATTTTAAAAATGATATTACTATAAAAAATGTAATATTATTTGTAATATTTGTGACACATCAATGTTCTTGTTGGAGATTTAGAAGAGTTGTGGTCCAAAAGCGACTACTATTTTACAGAGGTAAAAAAATCATAAGCAATTGATTTTTTTATTGTAAACAAAATATAATCATTAATATAAATGTGTGTTGTTGTTTTCTTTTCTAAGACAAATAATTATGAATTGTTTATTTATTTTTTAATGTGCAATACTACGTTTTATCTGTTTAGTCAATTTTTTCAAATTTAATTTTCTCAAGAAAATATTATATGTTATTTTATGGCTATCTTACATGTATATACATAGCGCTTTTATGAGTAAAATTAATGTTGATATTAGTGTCTGGTTCCTATATAACTATCATAATCTACACTCATTACAATTGGAGACTTCTAATTCTATAAATACAAAATGGTACAATTTAATTTTTATTCTAGTTTATTCTTTTAGTATTTTAATGTTTTAATTTTATTTAAACGAGTAATATTTACTAAAGTATGCAAATGAGGCAATAAATTTATATGTTATCTAAATATGTGATGTATATTATGTGATGACACTCGATTAATTACGTTGCAAGATTAATTTGAATTCGTTATATACATATTGGGTAACTTGAAAATTTAATAGAAAGTTATGCATGTGCACCCTCGTGTATATAATCTTATATAATTGACTATTATTTGTAGCAGAGATAGATATTTATAAATATTATGGTACTATCATTAATTTTAAATTTGTTGTGAGTATACTTTATTTTTTTAAATCCTATTATTGCAATTCAATTATTCATGATTAATTATTTTATATACATAAGAAGTAGAACAAAAGAAACCAATTATTTGTTTTATCTTGACAGGTTTATGTGTAAAATACATAATTATGTTTCCATCAAGATCAAGATTGGTGTCCATGACATTTCAAAAATTGATTCCTTGCAATCAACATGGTAAGACACTATATTTATTGTTTTTTATAATATTATATATATATATGTGTGTGTGTGTGTGTGAAAAATAAATGACCCCCACTACAAAACATAAGAACGTAGACACACATACAAAAATAAAAACACGTGTTTTTTTATTTTTAATTAAAATAAAACAACAAAAATAAATTACAACTTAATTAGATTATAAAAGCTTGTTCTCCAACGATTAATTTTGCCTAATCATATTTATGAATCGAGTAGTTTTTACACTACAAGATCATTGTATACATGTATACACACCAGAGGTAGATTAATGTTGTTAGAAATGGAGGATAAATTCCTCCTAACCTTTAAATTTTTTTATTATATGTGAAATATTTGTTTGGAAAAAATAATAACCCGATCATTGTTTCTAGTTTCACTAGGGGTCGATCTCCACATATAAATCAATTGAACCAAACACTCTACTAATAGCGATCCCTCATATATTGTTATTAACTCTTCCATCATTAGAAATGTATTCCTCTTTAATAGTTTAATTTTACATATTCAAAATTACCCCCATTTTGAATTTTAGCCCCCCATCATCTCCTTCGTTTATGTCCAACTTAACCCTCTCATCTTCATTCATCTTCAATCCATGAAATGTTAGATATATACTACCGAATTAATTTGATTCCTTATTTGGAATTCTCCACCTTAAACATCACCCTATGCTCCAGCATACTATACCACCATATTTATGCACTTGTAATTTTTGGAAATTCAGACTGATAAAGAAAAAATGGATTCATTCCTTGAGTCATATATAAACCAAGCTGTTTCACTTAAGTAAATTGACCATTTAATTTTGAAAACATGATATGGACTTTAACGTTACATTCCACCAAAATGACATATCAATTATATAGACAATAGTACATTTCACTCCAATAGTTGTACACCACAATTTTTTCACTATTAAGAAAAGATAATGTAACTGAATAACAGTTTTTAAGGGACCGACATTAGTGAAATACTAGTGGATCCTCAATTACTCTTTTGCATATTGGCCATTATAGGCAATATTTTTCTAAAGGCCCACATTTGTATCTTATCTTGTTGAAGACACCAAAGTTTCCATAACGTTCCCCTAATATACCATATTTAATTGTTCCTAATAAAACCGATCAACCATAAATATGGATTTTATAATAGGAATCCCATATTCTTCATGTTACTATGACCAGTAGCGCGATATATATTACTGAAGTGTAACATGTTTGTAACTTTGAGTATATTTTTAAATGAAATATTTGTTCGAGTCCCATCAATTCCCATAAACTAGCCTAAAGTGGGTAAATTTTTACCATTATCCTTAACCATGAAAGAAGACTTATGTATTCCATTCTCCAATAGACCTCTTAGTGGTCAAAACCTAAATGTGCTCTTATCAGAGCTAATATCAATTAGAGTGCACCTTGATTACTTAGTGGGCTTGCCCAAGTTGTGCAGTGTATGCTCGACTGAATGGATGAGATGGTAGAAATGTAGTGTGTTGAAACTCATTTTTTCATAATATTATGTGACCTAGTAAGTATGACCGAGAGTTGTGTGTATATATTAAGTTCAATAATTGAATGGCGAGTCACATATAGTATACGAGTTGCAAAATACATTCATGCCCTCGGTTATGGTATTCACTATATATTTATTCTAAATTTATAATTAATCCTACAAATTTTTAGTCAATGCAATTATGACATGGAATATGATGACCCTTAAAGTAACATTTTACGAAAAGTGCATTTAATTTCAATAAATTTATTTACTTTTTAAATTGATTTTCTATCGGTCGTGTTTATGCCCTTAATATTTTTAATCAATGCCTTAAAACTTTTTGTTAAATATATTCAATAAGTAGCTACTTACATATTTTTATCTCCTCATTTAAGTTTGTGCCCATTATATTGTATTTTTTCTTAACAATTTTTCTCGTCAAATTACAAGCAGTCACGGAAGGTCAACAACCAATATTTAACTTGAACCCAAAATCTAGAGAGTTCAACATTAGAGATGTTCGAACTCTGTTCTTTACCGTTTCCTATGATGGGTTTGTGTTAAAAAAATCAAATGATAACCTATTTCAACAGGTTAAAAAAATGACTTTTTATTTAATTTGATCTTTAATTATCAAAATATAATATCAATAAATTTGATAATATATTTCACTGACTAGGTACTACGGTGATTGTGTTGATTCTGCTGAATGTAAAGATCATCAGAAAATAGACCACTCAACGCAGGGAAGATCATTTTTAATCAATCTTTCATAGCAACACAAGTTTTTAATGGAGATGAAACTGTTGACATCAACATCATAGGGAAGACTATTAGATTCAAAAAATTTACTCCGCGCGAGTAATAGTAATGGCTAAAAATCACGTCTTCGGCTTTGATGTCATCAACAAGAATATGTTAGAAAACCCACCTTGTTATGAAAAGAACTATTAAGTCCCGAATCTCTCTTATGTATTGTTTTTATGAATGAATAAAAATGATATTTGTTCTCTTTCTCTCATTTTTTGTTAATTAAGTGTTTTATATTAAAAAAATATGTTTTGTTTCTTACGTGAATAAAGTTTAATTTAAATTATACCTTTTATAAATTAACAAATTGACGATTTTGAGAAACTCTGGTTAAAGTTTAAAGATATATATACTATTTAACTAAGTGAAATAAATCAAAAAATCATGGAGGTAAACAAATTTCACTCAAAATATTTAAGGTAAATTTGTTGTATGAATTTACATAATGACGTATTAACCATATATATATATGCATTATAGTAGTTTATGTGTCACCATTTTGATGATTATATAATTATTACAAAATTTAATAGTTATATATTTTATATTAAAAATAACAAACTGTTAGGGTATACTTCGACTTGTCTTTTGGGAAAATTTATGAGTAATCAATACCATTTAGTTAGAACTAATTTGTAAGAATTCATTTTGATTTTTTAATTACGAAATGTTATACTATTAAATTATTAATTTTTACCCGGAACAATTAGTTATATACAATTGATAGACCTATTCATTTTTATATATTTTGATAAGAAATACAATTGGCCAGAAAAAACTTGAGAAAATCCATATAATAAATGGAAACGAGCTAAATATTGAAATCATCGTTGAAATTTTCTAAACAAAACTATTTTTATTTTAAAAACATTCTAATTATTTACAACCACTCCAAGTTGTAATGAATTATTTTTATTTGATATATTAAAGGTTTAGTCTGTAAGATGTAAGGAACAATTGATAAGAAGATGCATACGATAATAATTGATATTCAAGTAAATACTCCCTTTGTTTCAAAATATCTGTCCACTTCTATATTTGCTCATATTAAACAATATAATCATAACAGTCCCTATAACAAAAATGTCATTCATAAAGTGTCTTGATAACTTAATTTTTTTATAGAAACTAAATTAAAATATTATAGTAGGGGTGATAGTTGAAAAAATTTATAAAAAAATTTCTTGATATCCTAAATGGACAAATATTTTCAAACTCTATTTTCAGTAAATTGACAAACATTGTGAAACAGAGAAAGTATGTAATAGTTATATATATATATATATATATATAAAAATTAATTTATATTTCTCAAATAAAGGAGAATTATGGCAATAAAATTAGGCATAATTTCTTTAATAGATGAGATTTTTTTTAAATTTGATACATGTTTGTTGTAATAGAAAATTATATTAGATTTAACCATAATTTATCATCTTCTGTAACACTTGGTCCTTTTATAGTCATGTATATCATAATGGTCCTGCAATCAAAGTAATGTTTAGCAATCTAAGCAATGAAATTTACTTTTATGAGTCATGTATAACATAATAGTCGTGTATTATAAGCAATGACTATCTTATTTAAGGAGAGACATTCCATAAAATATCTATACGATAAATTATATAGAAAATAAGTTTACTAATTAATGGATAAGGATAAGTTCTTTGTTTATATTTTAATTCATCTAATTATAACATAACAAATACTTTAACAAGATATTTTTCCCACATATGATATTATAGTAGTTATCATAACTAATGGAAGACTAAATACTTGACTTTTAAGTTGATAGTATACTTATCTCAGTTTAATGTTACCTTAAAGACCTATTTACCAAAAATTTAGAATGAAATTTAAATAAAATATATTCTTATCACAAAGAGATTACATTTTAGTAAATATTACCCAAGGAATCTCTATCTCCAGCGTTCATGCTTGAGTAAGTAAGGTTTCTTAAAAATTATCATTTGGAAACCCTATACCTGTTAAATATACGGTCGTTGATCCATAAGTGTCTTACTGTTTAAAACTGAACAATTCTAATGCATTACACTACTTTATTTAATTTTAAATATTGTATTTTCCAACGATTTCTTGAATACCTCATTACCCCCATTCGCATGTTGGAATTATGACCTAGCCCCGATCGTCTTGTAATGAATTGAACTCAAGTGTTTACTGTATACGATAATAGTTTTCCCTACAGTAGTGATTAAGGAAATTGTTTTCTTGAATCTATGACAAGCTTTTATGTTTATGGTATTCATTTATATAACATAAAGGCAGATCCTCGATTAAGTTACGAACTAGATATCATAAGGTGTTACGATAATGAGAATTTAGCTCATAGGACTTAATCTAAACTTGTTCTTAATCGTAGGATCATCGAAATAGGACCTCGATGACCCGGTTAGATTAATATGTAGCTAACGAGTATTTATCGGATAAATATCGGTAGTTCTTGTTTACCGAGTTAGGTACATAGATAATTCACATAGAGATGTGATTATCGAACCGACTAAAACAAGAGATTCCTAATGGTTAATTACCTTGAACTGTCAAGTAGGTTAATCTCTAGAAGGAATTTTATGCTTGTAATCATTTGACCTGAGATCATCACTACTGTGGTGTATATGCTTGTTTTGTTTTGATACTGGACTACTAGTGTGTCATAATGCTAGTCGAAAAGATATTGGACACAACTAAGTATATATGCTCCTAGGGATGAGTCAAGATGGAATCTATCAAGTCTAGGTAAAGATTTTGAGCTCTACAATGTCATAAGATTAAAACGATTGTATCAAATCCTTGGCCAAGGGGATAGAATGAATGAAGAAAGATGTTTCTTAGGTCATTCGTCAATCTTTGATAATTGACGTGTAATGTAGTTGATTTTCTAAATGGGATTTGACAGTTGTACCATATCCCAAGATAATCCGGATTATTAGATAATAAATATTAATTAATTTTATACTTGGAATATTGGTATATTAATTGGCTAGCACAAATTAATATTCTGATATAAGACTGTTCTAAGACAAAAGAGAAAAGAAAAAAACACAGACAAATTTGTGGTTCGAACCACGTACCTCTAGTAGATTGAAATGTGTCACTTACCTCTAGGCTAGTCAAGTCACTTGTATATTGTAAAAGGTCTAAATCCACTTTAAGTGGGTAGTGGACCAGATTATTATGATAATTAATTTCATTATATGTTGCTGACTTTTCACTTACTGTCTTTTCAGCTTCTTCTCTAAAAATTATAAGTATAATGAAAAATCATTATACATAGATAACTTTCGATCAGTTTTTCTTCCAAGAAAAAAACCCACAAGAAATAAAAGGTCTTTTGTCTCCAAGCTAGAATTGTTATTCTGGAAGTAAGACTCAAGCTCGGTGTGCAAAGCGTGGAGGCTTCAAGCTTTTGAAGCTGGTATTAAACAATTTGATTCTCATATAAAGCGTTAAGGTATGTAATCGAAATACTTTGTTTCTATTTAAATTCTTAAATCGCACTAGATTGGCTTAGGATAACAATTACTTGTTTCTGCTGTATTATATGTGATATAATCGTTATTTGCTATCCTTCAATTGGTATCAAAGCCAATTGTTGCGTTTTAGAAATTTAAATAAGTATATTATTTAGATAATATATGAGTTGTGTTTTAAGGGTTGATATGAATATTTGATTTTTCTATCCAAATGTTATTTGATAATATGGATTTTAAATTTTTTTGGGATATTATATGTTATATGATAATGATTTACCTGGTATGCATTATTTTTCGATTTTGTTTCAGAGCTTTGAAATCGATATGGTGTCAAAACAGTATATAATATATGCCGCGATGGATTATTAAGTTGTTTAATATTCGTGATGTAATTATTATTGAGTTATGGGCTATGATTGGTTAAAAGAAAAAGAAACCTGAAATAGGTTTCACAAATTCACTGTGTTTCGTTGAAAAGTTTTTTTTTTTGTCAATTACAATAAACATGAACTAACTACCTATTACAAAGATTCTCTAAATTCCTATTGAAATCTACTAACGAAAATTTTTTCCAGCTAGGCATAATGGTATTCCTTCTAGTGTATCTAGCAAGCATGTCCGCCGATATATTAAAGCGTCTACTAATATGCTTCATCTCCCATCCGGGGTATCGACCAATCCAACTTTTGATCTCCGAAAGAATGGGTTTGAGGCTCCAGTGTAGCCCGGTCTTCTTTTTAATTTCGTGAATCAGTTCAAGGTTGTCAGAGTAGAAAGACACTCTCTGACTGGTAAGATCGTGAGATGATCTCATAGCGAACAAAATCGCCCATGCTTCTCCTTCAATGACACTCTTGACTCTTCTTCTTTCGCTGATTATGCGCTCAACTCGTCTATTTTTATTATTAATTCCAACGCCCGCAATTCCTGCATGATTGTTCTTGTCCACAAAAGAAGTATCACACTTCCAAATTATGTCTGCCGTGTCTTCTACCTCAGGATTAATCATATTTTCATTTTCATCATTTCTTTCGTCCCTTATACTATCCCATGTTTTAATTTTCTCCCCAAATAGCCTCCACATTGATTCTTTCACTCTGTAGAAAATATCATTAATGGACCATACTCTTCTCTCATGAAAACATCTCATTCTCTATTTCCAAATATTCCACATAATTGTCAAAATATATGCTGTAACTACTTTCTTATCCCATCCATTATTTGAAAAACTTTCAACTGCTTTAAGCAACCATTCCGCTATACTATCATGGTTAGACACCTCAATTCTAACTTGCAATGGTGATTTAGCCCAAACCTCTCTACTAAATGGGCATCGAAGTATAAGATGAGTTACGTTTTCCCCTTCAATCTCACACCATTCACAAGTATCTTCAGCTAAGCACCTTTTCCTTACCAAATTGTTTTTTGTAGGAATTGCGTTACTACAAACTTTCCATCCAAATTTTTTGATCTTCGATTGTACATTCGCGCCCCAAATAATATTCCAAAGTTCACTTTTCAACACCTCACCATTTCTCGATGTTTGTGCATCATTAGCAATCTCTTCATTAACCATGGCATGATATCTCGATTTAGTACAATATTCGCCATTCTTGGAATATGGCCAAATAATCCTATCCACCCTATTATCTTTAAAGTCCGGAATTTCTTGAATAGCAGATACCACATCACTGGGGAATAATGATCTAATTTTCTCCATATCCCATTCACACCCACTATGGCTAATCAATTCACTAACCTTTTCTGTTAAACAAGTAGGTGGTCTTTGTGCGTAAAACCCTTCTTTAATCCATCAGTGATTCCATATGTTAGTATTTGTACCATTCCCAATTTGCCATATACAATGTTTTTTAAGAAATTGAAGACCTTTGTAGATGCTACACCAACTCCATGATATTTTTTTATGTAATTTCGCATCCCACAATTCACAATCTGGAAAATAAATAGCTTTCAAAATTCTAAATGCAAATGACTCAGGTTTGTGCAATATTCTCCATGCTTGCGCGGCTAGCATTGCAATATTCATTTTGTGAAAGTCCCTGAATCCAAGTCTGCCCAGTTTTTTGGATCTCGCTATTTTACTCCAAGACACCCAGTGAATTCTTTTTTTATGTGGACTATCCCACCAAAAATTTGCCACAATGCTTGACATTTTCTTACAGAGAGTTTTGGGGAATTCAAAAATCGACATTGCATAATTACGAATAGCTTGTAACACCGCTTTAATTAAAACTTCCTTACCACCATCAGATAAAAGACTTGCCATCCAGCTTCTAGATTTATTGAGGAGCCGATCTTTGATGTAGTTTAAATTTTGAGTCTTCGCCCTTTTAATTGATAAAGGAATCCCCAAGTATTTACCCAAATCATTGGTATTTTCTATATTGAGCATGATAGAGACGTTAATCCGCTCATCATTAGGCGTGTTCTTACTGAAGAATATTGATGACTTATGAAAGTTTATCCGTTGACCAGAAGCCGTGCAATATATCTTCATAACTTCCTTAAAAGTTTCGATTTCTTTTTGATTAACATTAACAAAGAATAATGCATCGTCCGCAAATAAAGGATGAGTAATAGTCGGACATTGTCTCGTTATATTGATACCTTTAATATTCCCTTTGCGGCTGTGAAAGTTAACAAGACTAATAAGACTCTCCGTAAGAAGAGAGAAAAGAAGTGGCGATAATGGATCTCCTTGCCTTAAGCCTTGAGAAGGAACAAACTTTTTAAGTCTTTGGTCATTAACTTTGACTTGAAAAGATACCGAGGTTACACAATTCATAATCCACAATATCCATTTTTCACAGAATCCCAAGGCAAATAACGTTTTTACCAAGAATTTCCAATTGACTTGATCATATGCTTTCTCCATATCCAATTTGATTGCCCCATAATATTTTTTTGTATTTCTTTTATTATTAAGAAAAAACGCAATCTCTTAAGCGATCAAAATATTATCTTGAATACATCTTCCTTTAATAAAAGCTATTTGTGTAGGGGAAACCGATTCATCCATATAACTTTGTAACCTAAGAGCAAGAACCTTTGCTATAATTTTGTAACAGAAATTCGCACACGCAATTGGTCTATAGTCTTTAACATTTTCTTGTGTTGCACCCTTCGGAATAAGTGTAATAACCGAATCATTAATCTTCTGTAGATTTAAATTTGAATCGAAAAAATCTTTCACCAGATTAAAAATATCATTTTTTATAGTTTCCCAGAATTCATGATAGAATTTACCCGGTAATCCATCCGGTCCCGGAGCTTTTGAACCCGACATGCTGAAGGCCACATTAGTGATTTCTTCCATAGAAGGCATTTTAGTGAGATCCTCATTCATTTTATAGGTGACTTTCGATGGTATATATTGTGTAATTTTTTCTCCGTATCTTCTGTTGGATTTTCTTTAAACAAATTTTGATAGTAAGAGTTAATGGTCTTTTTGATTTCCTTGGGCATCTTGGTCCAATTCCCATTTTCATTCTTGATCATATCAATTGTATTAATTTTCCTTCTACACATTGTCTTAGCAAAGAAATATCTAGTGTTTTTATCACCTTTTTTAATGTATAAATGTCACGCTTTATCTTCCCAAAACGTTTCTTCAATTTTCCATAACTCTTCAATTTCTTCCCTTATCGACTGTTCTTTTTCGGCCGTATCATCGCGACTTTGAGAATTATTAAGTTGAATAAGTTCTTTTTGCAAATTTTCAATCCTTCTTCTATTGTTACAGAATGTTTTCCTACTCCATCCATGTAATGCAAGACAAGTAGCATCTCTTTTGTTGCAAAAATTCACAATACTATCATGATTATTAATTGACTTCCAATTTTCTCTAATAATATCTTTACATTGAGAGTGCTCGATCCATCTTGATTCGAAAATGAAGTACTTTTCATATTTATCATTCTTCTTGAATCTTTTAAGAATAAGCGGCGAGTGGTCTGACCCAATGGCCGGAGGAACGATGATAGAAGCATCCGGAAAGGTCGCACACCAATCCATACTAGCAAGAGCGCGATCTATTTTTTCTTTAATGTTTTCAATCCCTTTCCTGTGATTATCCCATGTATAATAACATCCTTTACTTGGGATGTCTACAAGATGATTCCCATTGATAAATTCATTAAATTTGATAACCCGTTCAAGATTTGCACTTTTCTTACCTTTTTTCTCTTCAAAGTTAGCAATATCATTAAAATCCCCGATAACGACGTAAGGCTTATTCAACCTTTTAATCTTCGTATTAAGTGAGTGCCGAAATTTCATCTTCTCCTCTTCTTTGCTCGGTGCATAAACACAACACAAAACCCAAGAAATTTCATTCGATTCATTAACTTCAAGGATTACAATATTAGAAGACTTAAACAAAATAGAAATAGAATTAGACTCCTTCCAAACAACTACAATACCCCCGGACCTAAATGCTCTTCCTCCGGGATCGATTACTAAATTATTATCAAAAGCTTTCAGGTGAGAACAAGATTTCTTCCGCAATCGACTCTCAAGCAAACAGGCTAAAGATACGTTATTTTTTTTAACCAAGGACTCAAAAGATCTTCTTGTCAGGGGAGCCCTAACCCCCTGACAATTACAAATCATAAAACTATCCATTACGTCCAGCCGCTTTGTAGGACCGGCTGACGTCCGCAATCGATACAGGAGGAGAGTTTTCATTCACTGGATACCCCTGAGAACTCCCCCCCTCATCAGAGCTACTAGAGTCCGAAGAACCATCTTCCAAATGTCCATCACAATCGTCACCACCACAGAAGTACAGTTTTTGTTTATCATCGAATTCCTCCATCAACTCTAAGTTTTCTCCATTACAAACACGTTTCTCAATAACCTTCTTATTTTTAACCTCATAGAAGCTGTCGCCCAACTCATCAATAAAATCTTGCATCCCAAGAATTCTTTTTTCCATATTGATAAAGTCATCTTTCGAGAATTTTTGAAGTTTCGGATTTCCCATCTCTCCGCTAGGTGCCGTCTTTCTTTTAAGTGTCTTGGGCCAAGTAAACTTACGTTGTGGAATGAACGAACGATTGTTAGGGTTTGAAATCCAACCTTCGTAGTTATTATCATCTTCCATCGGACGAGGATGATCACTTATGTTGATTGATTGTGAATTCGGAGAAACCTGCTGATTGTAGAACTGCATTTCTTCCAAGTCAGGACTCGCCAGATCATCTCTTGAGAATCTCTTCCTACCAGCTCCATTATCAATATTAATATAGCTCTTTGGATAACTGTGACTTCCATCACCAATATTATCTGCAATTTACAGATCATCACCATCACATTCTGCAGCACTCGCGTTAAGATCCATCACTTTCTTCCCTTTATCAGGCCTAGTATCTCGACTCTCATAGTTGTGAGTGACCCCAGAAGAACCATTTTGAATTCATTATACATCTCATCAATATCAACAGATTGAGAACTCAGAACATCTTTAATTGTTTCATTACTTACCACGATGCTCATCCCGATATCCTCGAGTTCTTTCCTAAGCACCTTGAATAATTCAGGAAACCTCTTTTCAGATTGTTCAATAGGACTTTCCAATTTGCTGACTTTGTTGAAAAGTTCTTCAAGCATATCAGAATTTCCTCTCTTCCTTTTAGATGATTCACTTCCAGACGCTTTATTCTCACCATCCTTGCTCTTATTACTCTCTGCACCAGAATTTATAAAGACGCTAGGATCCACCATTGTGTTATTGCCTCCATTACCACCACCACCATGACCATAGAAATCATCATCATCTTCACCATCATTATCAAATCTTCTAAATGGAAAAAATCGAATAATTTCGTCGAAGTGGCCCCATCTATCTTTCCTTCGTATCACATGAAACATTTTATCTTTGCTCTTCATCACAAGATCTATGCTCCAATTGCAGTAACGAGCAGCATCATCTATCCATCTTGGTCTCACCATGGCCAAGTTACATGAATTCTTGTTATGCCCAAGTTTTCCGCAATTGAAACAAAACAATCCAATACTTTCATAAACGAAAGAAAACACCAGTTTTGAGTGGTTCTAGAGTGTTGAACTTAACTCTAAACCGAATGAAATCCAGCTCGTCATTATCTACCACCGGGTAGTCAATTTCAGTTGTGATGCCGATAAAGTCGCCAAATAGCTGGATTGCTTCAATGTTATTCTGTGAACCAGCTAAACCATAAACTCTAACCCATACTTCAAATGAAATCAGGTCTAAATCTTTGTAGGCTTTAGTATCATCCCATTTGATGATTATAACATGCATTGTTTGACATAGAAGAGGTCGAATAAAATAGAGTCTCTCGGCCTCTTCTTGATTAAACAGACATATCTTGAACGTGTTATCAGCCAGCTCTTCAAATGTAATTCTTCCAGCAATTCCCCAAGTCTCAAGAACAACCTTGCAAAAAGCACCAAATAGAATTACACGATCAGATACAACTTTAGCTACAAAAAGGAATTCAGGCACAACAGGTTTAGCAGATGAAACTTTGGTTGAGAGTCTTAAGGTTTCGAGTTGAGAACATTTTCAGATTTGACTTTGGCTAAGGGTAAGAGGTGAGTGTTTTTAGTAGACATTTTTGTTCCGTGTTTGATAGAAAGAAAAAGTGGTATTTTGTTTGTGAGTTCTGATGAGTTAATAATACGGTATTTATAGAAGGATTGGATCCTATCATTGGGTGAGAATGAGACAAATTCGAATATGCAGAGATAGTATTGCATGTCTGCCAAATGTTCACGCATGGTTAAAAAATTGATCAAACTTCTCTTGGAACTGTGTAATACAATCTTGGGACTCGCCACAGCCAATGCATGTTTGTCTTTCCAATACTGCCAACGGATTTTATACCTTTTAACACACGAAATGGATCTAATAATGTCATTTCTTTGTTTTAGTTCCCCATACAATTGGAGAATATTAATATCTTTCCAACAGTAGTATATAAAATAAGTTGATAAGTGCTGATTATATTCCACACCATGATCTTCAGTGAAAAAATTAAATACCTCAATAGACATGGTCATAAAATCTCGACAGATTTTCTTTAACCTTGAATGCATAATCCCAATTAATCTGCTGATAAAATTAAGAGTAATGATATATGTCACCCCTTTTTATGTCACCATTTTATCACCCTTCTATATATATGTTTTAATTTCCTTGAATAATAGATAGAAAAAAATTAAATAGGATAGAGAAATTCATTCATTGGTACATGTAGGCATACACTTAGGAGGTGATAAAAGGGTGATACAAAAAGGGTGACAAATATCATTACTCTAAAATTAATACTGTAGTTAAAATTATAAGCAATTTGGAGATAACATGAAACAGAATAATCATCCCAAATCATAAAACTCCTGCTCTTCCATTCTCTATCCCATTGTCCAAAAAAACAGCTTTTGTAAAGCGTTTTTTATCACGCTTAGTGTCGAGTCTGCAACCGCCGTCTCTAGGGAATATAAATATACCTATTTTAATCATCAATAGCCAATACAAGACCATGCACGCCAAGATTTGAAGCCAAGAAATCTTTCTATAGTCCGAATTTCCTTTACACCAAAAACTCTTCTTACCAAAATCCATCGGATAGCACAAAGACACAGTAGAGAGGATACATCCATCAAATAAACCATCATCAATCAAACGGTAGAATAAAGCCAAAGCCATACAGACAATCAAGGTCTGCATGTTATAAAAACCATCAAATAAAGCCATTTGGATTGTAAGGGAAGCATTACACTCCTTGATTGCTATACTATTCGGTCCAGGATCAAAACAGAACATAAAAAATATGAAACCCCAAAGAGAATTGGATTTCATGGGATCAGAAGAAATTAGAACCCTAAATTAAAGATAAACTTTGCTTACTAAATTATAAGAACATGAATAAACGAGATATAATTGATTGCCAGACAAAAATTAGAATTTTCGAAGGTAGAGAGAAGTCAGAGAAAAAATAAGAGGAGACCTATAAGAGGAGAAGAGCATACTTAGAGACAAGTAAAATAAGTCGTTTCGTTGAAAAGTAAAAGCACAGCAAATTTGTTTTCTTTTCTTTTGTTAAGTTTTAATATTAAAAAAGTGTTAGACTCCATTTTCCTTGATTGTTGAAAATCTCAATTGGATTGAATTAGTTTCTTCTTGATATCTGCGGTATCCTATATTGAGTTGATATAGAAGTTTAGCCATGAAACTTCTATGTAAATAAATCTTTTATGCTTTTATAATTCAAGGCTTCAAGCATTTGTTTCATAGCGATATCAGGTATAGTGTTTGGTGTATTTATATTTATTTGTATAAACGAGCAACCTGCCTATTTAAAAAAAAAGGAATTGTCCTTCTCGGTTTTTTGCCTGACTATTAAAAGAAAAAAAGAATTGTCCTCATGTGAAATTGCACAACATACGTTTGAAATGTTGTATTTTCATTAAATACAGTCTTGAATAATCATAATTTTACTCTTGTGATTATATTATTTAATATGAAAATAAAAAAGGTTTGATTTTCTTTATGGTACAATTTTTGAAATTACAGTTTTCGGTCGATTTTCCGATATAATTGTTTGGTTTTCATCCGAACTCTTAGATTATGAATCGTAATTAATTCCCGCTTGATAATTATAAATTATTGAGTTTATTAAAACGACACATAAGATGTTTCGTGAGACTTTCCATCGTAAGTAGAGTTTTAAATTTGTTAGGTTAACAAGTTTTGATCTGACTAACTACCAGGTGGACTTGTAGTTCGAGTACAAATTATAAATATCTATATTGTTTGATAATAGGATTAAATTATTGATTTCACGTTTTTTGTCTGGACTACCCAGAGGATGTGAGATAGATAATATTCTATTATAGGATCGATTAACTCAACAAAACTAAATAGAAACGACATGACTACCAGGAGACTAAATAGTTTTGAGTCTTTTATTTTATATGATAAAATAGGTAATGTATCACACTTTAATTATGAATGAGAAACAACCTGACTTCCAGGGGGTTCGTTTATGATTTAAAGTTTCATTATTCACATTAATTATGCGTGAGAAACAACCTGACTACCAGGGGGCTGATTCATGTTTTAAAGTTTCTAAATATATATCTCTTAGATAATAGTCCATATCTCTGACAGTTATATAATAGTGTTCTTAAAGCGTTGTTTCCTATTTCTTCCCTTGATTAGTTTTCTTGATATTTCTGCTAAATCACTTCTCAAATCATCCCAAGTTGGTTGGGTAATCTCAAGAATTATGACTGCAACATGAGAGTCTTACTTATGCACATGAGACTCATTGATATGTTAAATGAGCTATTGACTAAATTGTCTCTTGAGGATGCATAGAATGTATATGATGCATGTCTAAAGTAATAAGAATTTAGTAATGGTACTAAGTGTATATTCTTGTATCCATGAGTTATGAACTCCAAAAGACATTTTAAGCATGATATTCCCATGAATCCTTAAATATCTTTAGAAGATGTATAAGTAACTTCGTATGACCGTTAGATACCAGTTATCTAATACCAAGAAACAAGGTTAGGGCATTAATGATATTGTTTCTGTAATTTCTTGAACTTCTATTAATTACACAGAAAGGGTATTGGATACTCGTAGTAGTTTAGAAATATGAAAAATGTTGCATACTATAAATTTTAATAGACAAATAAGAATAAGAGAAGTTAAATTACCATTTCGGTAATGGAGCAATCGTTGCAACCACAATTGTGTTAACTAATTCTTTAAAGATGCATATGGCAAAACATATTGTAAGAAAACTGTTTTTTGTTTGTAAACTTGTTTTCGAACAAAAATGGTCATTTGATCATAAGATAGTTATGGTGTATTAATGTAATATAAAATGACGAATGGAGTTTTTCATAGTGATGAATTACACCACATTGGATACTTACAATATGGTGATTATAATTGCCTAAATTAACTACATAACAGTGTTATAGTTGTTTCTGGTCATAAATCGAAATAGATAATAGTACTAATCAAACCTTATCTTTTGTGTTATAGACTAAGTCATAAATTGTGAGAAAAAGTGTACTAGTTTCACAAGGAAAATATCCTTGAAGAATATGATTTTGAATCATATGAAACTTGTAAGACTTATCTCAATGAAATATGACTAAATCTTATTTTGATGAAAATGGAGACAATGCTAATGAGTTCTTATGTCCACTATATATTAATGTATGTGGTCAGTCCGATCATTAGCCAAAGATATATATTATTACTTCATTTCCTTCACTAACTATATAACAGATGTAGATGTGTTTACCAAATGTAACACTAATATAAATAATTTGAAATGTTCAAATTACTATTGAGTGAAGTTGAAAGCAAGTATATAAGAGTATGAAGGAAGTAAGATATCAACCTGTAGAGGTAAAAATCTTAGCAATGCATTATAGATTATCTATGACAAAATTAGATTTCGTCTCAGTGAACATATCCTGGAATACCAAGGTTAATGGTATGTCCGGAAAGAGAAATTGAATTTTATTGGATATAGTGCAATCCATGATAAGATTCACTGCTTTTTGAATATTCTTATAGGGTTATGTTTTAAAGTCAATTGCATACTTATTGAACTCTTGGGTACCACTAAATAGTCGATAAAGTCCATATGTAATATGGAGATAACATAAGTTCAACCTCAAACTGTAGAAGTTTGAAGTTCTCTGATTTATTTTAAACAACTTATGATGGTTAAGCTTTAGTTGAAATCTTTCAAATATAGATTTGTTGGATACCCAAAGAAAATCACATGATTATATTCCTACACTATTCTGAACATAAAGAGTTTGTGGTGAGGATTACAACCTTTCCAGATTGGAATTCCATATTGAAGGGATTCATAATGTAGAAATAGATTAAAATAAAATAAGGATTTCAGAGTTATTTATACAAGCTATAGAGCATCATATGCACACCGATATGTCTTTCCTTGATGAGTTAATGGTTTCATTTAAGTTTCAAGACTAAAACCTTGAGTAATTAGGGACGATTAATGAACCTCTTTTGGAACAAGGAAGTTTGGCGAGGAAATCATATAGATGAAAACCCCATCAAGTGATGATCCTAAATCCCTATGAAGAGGTTATGACTAGTCTAGATAGTGACACGTGGGGGTTAGGAGACTTTAGAATCCTGACTAGCACAATATAACAATTCAGCCCTTAACAGAAAGGATTAATTAACAAGGTTTAGGAGAAACCCTTGCGTGACTCAAGTACTACTTCTTCTCTTGCGTCTAGCCAATTTATTTGCATTATTTTCATTTCACTTTAATTAATTTAGCATTTAATTTATTTGCATCTTAGTTTTAGAAAACCAACACTAAAATTATATCATTTTCTTTTCAATACTTGCAATTAATCTACTACTTGATTCACACATGAGTTGTACCTATTCCGTCCCTGGGAACGAATCCCGATTTATCGGTTTATTACTTGGACAACCGTACACTTGCGGTTTGTGAGTCCTCAACTTTATCGCATTATTTTATAACATACAAGGAGCCACCAAGTTTTTGGCGCCACTGCCAAGGACGGTAGCTTGTGACCCCGATGTTAATCCTTTAGTGTTTAACTGCCTTTTTATTTTCAGTTTTATTATTTGTTTGTTCGTCTTCTCAGGTTTGCAGGTTTGGTGTATGCTCGATAATCCTGAGATATTGATCAGAATTGCAAACAAAAAAAGAAGAAAGCAAAAGAAGGAAGCAAAAGAAGAAAAAGAGGCAAAAGAAGCAAAAGAAAGAGAAAAAGTTAGCCAGAGAAGCAGAAATGGCTCTTGAAGAAAATCATCAACCTCGAGTGGGGGAAGATCCTCTTCCACCTGGACAACAAGCTCAACCTCCCGTTGACAATGATCTGTGGTTTATAAATGGCCCGGAACAAGCTCCATATCACGCTCCTACACTTGAGATTGGTCCATCCGATATTAATGTCGCGAGATACAGACCTGATCCTGGTATGTCATCTCAATTCCATAATTATGGCAATTTCCGAGGAGAACATGGAGAAGATCCAATTCGTGCAGTCTAGAAATTCATGCAGATATGCGACTCCTGTATAACGCAAGGGGTGAGTAGGGAACATATGTATTTTGCGATATTTTTTTTATGTTTTTATGACTTTAAATTATGCGTAGTTTAGTTATTTTTAGTAGATATTGATTATTTGAGAAAGGTATTAGTATTTTTGGTATTCAGGTACTTTAGAAATCGAGTTAGCGAAAGAAATACGAAAATTTGGTGAAAACCAGACCACTCTTGCAGTACACCGCAAGAGAGGTCTGGTGCATCGCATGACAAGAAAACCATGGTGACGGTTCAGAAATTGGGTTCAAAGTCGAGCAAGAGAAGAAAAAATGTATCTCAATTGCAACCACGGTCTGGTCACGTGATAGGTATGGTGCACCACACAAACCTTCCGGTGTACCGCAACTCAAAAAACCGTGAAAATAGTTGATAAATCAGGTACACTACCGAGACCAACTAGTCAAAACCTTGTCGACAACTCGAAACCACGGTCTACAACCCTCGAGTTTGGTACACCACACCAAGCCCCATTGCAATGCACGGTGCCGCCAGATCCAAACATAAAAGGTTATAAGCAGGGTTTTGGAGAGAAGGTTAGTTTTCACACGAATTTCTTTATCCTTAAGCCTTCCTTTCTTCCCCAAACCTATTCTAACTCCATTAAAGCTTCCCCAAACCTCCCCCAAACATCAAAACACTACCCAATTACCATAAATTTACATTCAATCCTTTCCCACATCCTTATAAAAAAGATTAAACCACCCTAATCATATCAAGACACCTAGAATCCAAGAATCAAAATCCAAATTTCCAAATTTCACTCAAAAATTTCTTATCCATACCAATCAAGCAAGAGTTCATCCTACCCATTTAGAGAATCATCATCAAAACAAGTTTTCTAAGCCAAACAACACTTGTTCCACCTATAATCAAGGGTTACAAAATTCTAGAGTGCTTAAAAGCTTTGAGTTGGAGGTCAATTGAGATGACGAAAAGAATAGAAACATTATCTACTGTTAGGGAGATGAAGAAGAATTAAAGTAAGGTATTGGGTTCTATTGAGAAGAAATCAATCGACAGAAGATCAAGTTCCAACATAAAAGGTAAAACAGGTCCAGAGAATTGAGGAAAGCTAGCTGTAGTAAATTCAAAGAGCAAAAAGATTTCAACTTTCATAAGAAAGACACCACAACCTCAAGAGATCGAGATGCCTATTCCCAAGATTAATGAAGTTTCGAAGGCCTTTTTAGCTCATGCGAGAAAACATGTATAGAAACTACCATTTTCTTATGAGAGAGTATATGAAAAATAAGTTGGAGAAGGTGAGTGCAAGAGATTCTTAGAGATAGGAGATATATTGGGTTGGTATACATTCATGTTACGAAGATCGAATTTATGTGTAGAGTTAGTTTCCAATTTCTATCTAGGTCTCTTTAGCCGAGATAGTAATGGTTGTGTTTCAGTTAGAGGAAAGTTAGTTCCTTTTACAGTTGAAGAGATTCGAAACCACTTCCAGTTCAAGAAATTGGTCGGACCATGTAAGTATAGAGAAGAGGTGGAGAATATCAATACTTTCGATTGAAATCTAATTTTTGAGCATGTGTTAGATAAGGAAAAAGTGCAATCACATAAGGGAGAGTTGAAGGCACCTTGACCTTACAAATGTATTCAAGAAGATACGAGAGTTTAGCACAATTTTTTTACACCTAACGCCTTTCGAAACACGAGACTGCAGACACAACTAAAAAGAACACAATCTTTTTGAATTATATTTTAAGGGGGTAAGATGTGATGTGACACAGTTGATCTTTGAGGAGGTGATGCGATTTTCGATCTCTCCTACTTCGTTGTTTAATTTGAAAAATCCTATGACGATCATATGCCTTTTTCAAAAAGCAGGTGTAATTCCGAGTGAAGAAGAGAAATTAGTGTATAAAATGATGAATAATATTGACAATTCTTGGATCAAGACAATTTTGGGAGGACCCAGAGTTACGAAACTCAAAAAAGAGGAAGAGGATAGTATTTGGTGAGAAAAGGTAGAGGAGCGATTCAATAAAGTCGAAGCATCTCAAACTTTCTTGGCCGATAATGTAGCACAAATCAAAGCTATTCAGGTGCACATCATGACACTCTTGGAACAATTAAAAAAAGATCCAGTAAATCCTATCTTGGATGTCAATAAAGCGAGGCAATAGCCTCGAGAGTATTTTCTATTTCTTCCTGACCATTTATGTATATGCTTTATCCACTTATTTTTAATTTCTTTTTATATTTTTTTAGGATTCGTGGAGACACGCCTCATTTTTTAGTTTGGCGTGTGGGGATTTGTTGTCTTTCATCTTCATTTTTATGTGAATTTCTGTTTTTAGGTAGAAATTAAATATTTTGATACATGAGATTTAGATGTAGAGTGTGTTTAATACCTTAAAAACATAAGCTCAGTAAGTTGATGATAGAAAATAATACGTTTATGAGCTATTTTATTTTGTATGCTTTGAGTATTTGCAGGAAACACAAATTGATAGTAAAGAAAAGATTAGTTAGCAATGCTCTACAAATTATGTTGATCTCAGGGAGCCTTGAGGGGTGTGCCGGCCGTGAGATCCGAGCTAGTTGATAAACCCATTTAATGTGAGATCCGAATTAGTAGAGAACCCTCTTAGTTATGAGCTAGAGGCAAGCTATGTATTTAGGAAAATGATAGAGGCAATTCTTTGTTAGCCATTTGAAACTTTTTAACTTTCTATCCCATGAATTAATTATCATTCATAGACCCATTTTTTAGTCTTTAAGCCTTTATTTTGTCTCCACAATATAAGCTCATATCCCCTTAGTTTGTTAGGCTTTTCCATATGACTCGCACTTGAATCACGATCCTGATACTTCCTGTCTTGAGCTTGAGTTTGGGTGGTGGGTTTCATTAATGGGAAATTACATTGGGAGGTAATTGTATGTGTTTATATTGATGCACAATTGTTGATGATGTATTATTTGTAACCCGTTTCCTAGGTCTTTAAAAAAAGATTGAAAAAAGTTGTCAAAACAGAAGACAACCGGGATCCCGGTTATCTACTAAACAAAAAAAAGGGATAGATAAGAAACTAAAAAGAGAAACAAAATGAATAAAGTTACTGTAAAATTGGAAATCTCGGAATTCATCTTAGTGCTTATTGGGTTAATATGGGGACGCGAAATTATTGTGTCAAATGGGTTGAGTGAGAACAATATTCGAGTGTAAAGTCAATCTCTTGGACAGTTTTTTATGGTAAGTGAGAAGAGAGCCAAAATCTTACTTCAAAGTTACCAAAGATACATACGACACCGTCCTTAAGCCTACCCTAAAACCGTAAAATCCTTGTGATTCCTAGGTACATAGTGAGTTTATGATTCATCTAATAGAGAGTATGCTAAGTGTAGTGTACAAATCGAGTAAGGATCAATGAGAACCCTATAACCACCATATTGAGATAAGTGTAAGTGTAACCTTCTAGCATTGTGAAATTAATTTTCGATTGATATTATTTGTGTTTTATTTTTGCATGATAGGTGTATGTGTATATTAATTCCTAAATCATACTATATGAGATTTGTTTTAAGTTGTACTTTGGGTATAATTTACTAGACTTTGCGTTTCTGCGTCCACCTAATGTCTTTGTTTTTATTTTACTTTGTCTGGACGACAAAGGTTTGAGCTTGGGGTCTTGATGTCTCCCGTTTTGTTCTAAATATTATCCCTTAGGTGACATCATTTTAGGTGAATATTTGATTTATTTGATAGACTTTTCGGCTTATTTTGTTATATTCCATTTTCTCCTCTTGGAATTACGATATTTCATTTTTATAACTTGTGTACGTTAATTTGTTTGTTTCTAGTGCAAATTTCTTAGGTCCATAAATTCTAGGGATAACCAAGACAATGATTCTAAGGGAGAACTAATGTCTTAGATCGAGCTTAGGAGTCAAAGGAAAGAAAAGATATCCCGAGGAGTTGACCAGAAAAGCTACAAATCTGGAAGGCTGTTACTAATTACTGATTTTGAGCCACTTAGTCACTGATTCAGCCATGAAGCCCTAATATAAGGAAGTTGCGTTTTTTAGTTAGGAAGATTTGACGACTGGAATCAAGTGATTTGGAGTTGAGACGCAAAAGTTACAGTTGTTTTACTAACAACAGTACATCAATTCTATGATTTACTTATATTCTTAAAGTAAAAAGCTCATTCCTAATATTTTATTATAAATAGACCTTTGAACTCCTTTTTAACAAACAATTCATTCTACTCTTAGATTTTCAGAAGAGAGTCAAGAGTAGAAGGCAGAGAAGAAGTTAGAGCTGGAAGAATTCATTTCTTCCAACAACAGTCAACCCAACGCTTCAATTAGGTTTTTATTTTAATTCTGTAATTTAGGAAAATGTATTTTATTTATTTTATTTATTTTATTTATTTCATTTAGTACTTGAGAATCGCTATATGGGTTGAACCCTAATTCCTTTAATTTATGTTTTTTGAATTTGAGATTGAATTATTTAAATTTAAATTCGGCATTTTATGTTGGTTATTATCTTATTCTTATTTACAATTTTTGAAGTCATGAATTAAACATAAGACCTAGTAATTAGGATATTCCCTTTAGTGGCGAATGATCACCTTGACGGGGGCTTTAATTACAGACTAGGTAATAGACACGTATTATTCGACAGTGACCTTGACGGGCTTGACTAACCATGCAGCCAATGAGGTAAGAGACTTAACCGTTCAAATTTAGATATAATCGCCCTGACATGGGTTTATAATACCAGAGGATAGGTCCTCAGTCCACCCGGACAGGGGTTAGGAGAAATTAGAGTCTCTACTAGGACAATAATACCAGTTTAGCCCTTAAACAGAAGCATCAATTAGATAGATTTAGGGGAAACCCTTGCGAGACTCAAGTACCCTACTCATCTTGCGTCCAATCTTATTTACTTGCATTATTTCTTTTTAGTTAAATAATTTAGTACCTTATTTTATTGGATCATTAATTCTTAGAAAAACCAAACAAAAATATTATCAATTTACTTTTTAGTTAATCAATTTATTCTACTAGTTGATTAATACTTGTGTTATAACTATCTGTCCCTGCGAACAAAACCCGATTTATCGGAGTATTACTTGGAAACACGTGCACTCACGGTCTGTGGATCCTATTTCTTTATTGCATTATTTGATTATTATTATTATCCGTCTTAGCCCCTCTGACCCTTTCTTAATCCTTTTATTTAACCACATTACAAGCCATACCCATTAGTTATAGGACTAATAAATACAACACGCATTCAAATAGCGAAACCTGAGACAAGTTGTTTTAGAGCTTGAGTTTAGGGTGGTGGGTTTCATTATTGGGAAACATTGATGAAATGGGTACCTTTATCATTGATCGGAACACGTGGATGGTGGGTCCTGGGGTGTAATAAAATAATGCAATAAAGAAATAGGATCCAAAGACCGCAAGTGCACGGTTGTCCAAGTAATATCCAATAAATCGGGTTTCGTTCGCATGGAAGGATAGTCATAACACAATTATTAATCAAATAGTAGGAATAATTGTAAAATAGCAAAGAAAATGGTAAGATTTTTGTTTGGTTTTGTTCTAAGAACTTAAGATACAATAAAATAAAGTACTAAATTATTTGACCGAAAAGAAATAATGTAAGTAAATAAGGTTGGACGCAAGATGAGAAGGGTACTTGAGTCACGCAGGGGTTTCACCTTAATCTATCTAATTAATGCTTCTGTTTAAGGGCTAAATTGGTATTTTTTTTGTTAGTCGGGACTCTAATATCTCCTAACCCACGTCAGGGCAGACTTATAAGCTATCATACGGTACTATAAACCCTGTCAGGCGATTATATCTACTTTCGAACGGTTTTGTCTCTTACCTCATTGGATGCATGGTTATACAAGTCCGCTAGAGTCATTGACGAATACTACACGTCTGTTACCATGGTTTGTAAATTAAACCCCGTCAAGGTGATCACTTTGTTATTTAAGTGAATAGCCTAAAAACTAAATCTTATGATTGATTCATGACTTCAAAAATAATAATTGAAATTAAGATAATAGCCAACACAAAATACCTAATTTAAAGTAAATAATTAAATCCCAAATTCAAAAATATAAATTAAAGAGATTACGGTTCAACCCATATAGCGATTCTCAAGTACTAAATGAAATCAGCTCATGTTCAAAGTACTATTGGGTTGACTGTTGTTGGAAGAAAGGAATTCTTCTAACTCTAGCTTCTCCTCTGCCTTCTACTCTTGACTCTCTCTTCAATTTTAAGCATAGAATGAATTGTGTGAAAAAAGGAGTTCTAAAGGTCAATTTATAATAAAGTAGGAGGAATTGGCTTTTTACTTAATGAATATAATTAAAATAATAAAAAGCCCAAATCCATCTCTTCAAATCCCGTAACTGGTGTACAACTGTTGGTAAAACGGTCGTAACTTTTGCGTCTCAACTCCAAATCACCTGATTCTAGTCCTTAAATCTTCCTAACTAAAAAACGCAACTTCCTTATTTCAGAGCTCCAAGGCTGAATCAGTGGCTAAGTGGCTCAAAATCAGCAATTAGTAATAGCCTTCAAGATTTATAGCTTTTATAGTCAACTCTTCGGGATATCTTTTCTTTCCTTTGACTCCTCTGCTCGATATAAGACATTAATTCCTACTTCTCCTCGTTTTATTGGTGCTCCCTAGAATCCATGGACCTAAGAACTTTGCACTAAAAACAAACAAATTCAAGTACAAAAACTCTAAAAATAAAATATCGTAAATCCAAGGGGAGAAAATAAAATATAACAAAATAATCCTAAAAAGTCTATTAAATAAATAAAATATTCACCTAAAATGATGTCTCCTAAGGGCTAATATTTAGAATAAAATTGGAGACATCAGTGGCGTACATGTCTTGATAAGATATTCGATTTAAGGAGTGAGATAATTGTCTTGGCAGCGTTCTTTGGTGTTGCCATTAATTCTACCCACTTGGAGACATAATCTACTGCTAAAAAAATATAAAGATTACCATTAGAGGATACGAAAGGTCTCATGAAATCGATTTCCCATACATCAAAGGTATCTACTTCCAAGACATTGTTAAGTGGCATCTCGTCTTTTTCGATATATTACCGGTAAATTGGCATCTTTGACAAGTCTGGGCGAATTGATGACAATGTTTGTGTAGGGTAGTCCAATAGAAACCAAATTGAAGAATTTTAATTGCGGTTCTATAGCCTTTGAAGTGCCATATGGTGAACCATGGCTGCTTATAATGATTTTTCTTGTTTACCCTCATGGACGTATCTTCTAATAATTCTGTCACTACAAACTTTGAAGAGGTAGGGCTCCTCCCAAAAGAATAGTCTGGCTCTATAACTTAACCTCTTTCATGGTTGTGGATTGAAATCCACAGGGAGTACACCACTCACTTTGAGATTAGCTATATCTGCATACCAAGGTATAAACGCATCTTCAATCGTAAAATGTTGTTCATCAGGGAATACCTCTTTTACCAATTCTGGTTCTTTGTTGGCATCAGATCCTTCAAGCCTGGATAAATGATAAACTACTTGATTCTCGCATCCTTTCCGGTCTCAAATATTTATGTAAAACTCTTATAGAAATAGTGCCATCTAATAAGACGTGGCTTAGCGTCCTTTTTCTCCATAATATACTTAATTGCTGAATGATCCGTGTATACAATAGTTTTCATTCCAAGCAGATAGAAACAAAAATTAATCGAAAGCATATAATACAGCTAATTACTCTTTCTTCGTCATTGTATAATTAAATTGGGCAGCGTTGAAGGTCTTCATTGCATAATAAATTATATGGAAGATCTTCTATTTTCTCTGGCCTAACACAACACCCATTGCGTGATCACTTACAACACACAGAAGTTCGAACAGAGCGTTCTAATCTGGAGGTCAGTCAATCGCTGTAGAGATGAGTTTTTCCTTAATCTTCAAAAAAGCGTTAAGACATACGTCATTAAAATTAAAAGGAGTATCCTTTTCAAGTAAATCACAAATTGGTTTGGCGATCTTGGAGAAAACTTTAATAAATCATCTGTAAAATCCCGCGTGACCCAAGAAACTTCTCACTCCTTTAATAGAGACTGGAGGTGGTAAGGTTTTTATGACTTCAATTTTAGCATGATCAATCTCCATTCCTACACTTGATACTTTATGTCCCAACATAATACCATCTCGAACCATGAATTTGCATTTTTTCCAATTAAGAACTAGATCTGTTTCTTTACAAGAGATTGTTGAGGTACTCATCAAAACTATCTCCGAATACCGAAAAATAATCCATTAGAAATTTGTGTCTTGGAGATATCAACAGGTGTCTTGGTAATATTTGTGTCTCCTTTACTAAATTTGTTTAATACTTTCTCAATATAGTGTGACTAAGATAGTATAATACCTTCAGAGGTTTAGAGAATCATGATACCCAAAATAACATCCGCAAGGCCTAGATCTTTCATGTCAAATTTACTTGAACGCATCCTTTTGGTGAATGTAATCACAACTTTATTACTTCGAATGATTAACATATCATCCAAATATAAATAGAGAATGACATATCTTGTCTCATTTCGTTTTACATAAATGCATTTGTCACATTCATTGATATTGACATCATTTGAGATCATGAATCTATCAAATTTATCATGCCATTTCTTCAGTGCATGTCTTAAACGATATAATTATTTAACCATCTTACATACTTGCTTCTCCTTACCTCGAATTACAAAACCCTCAGGTTTTTCCATATATATCTCTTCATTTAATTCTCCATTTAGGAAAGTTGTTTTTACATCCATTTGATGAATTTAAGACTTTTATATTGAAGCTATAGCGATTAACATTCGAATGGATTGTATTCTGGTGACTGGAGAATAAGTATCAAAATAGTAAAGTACTTCTTTTTTACTACAACCTTTTACAACAAGGTGAGCCTTGTATTTTTCAATAGGCCCATCTTTCTTTAGTTTCTTCTTGAATATCCATTTGCATCCGAGTGGTTTATTCACAGGAGGGATATCTACTAGTTCCCATGTATGGTTTTGCAAAATGGAATCTGTCTCGCTATTTACCGTATCTTTCTAGTATGGGGCATCAGAGTTGGACATAGCCTCCTTGAATGTTCTCGGTTCAACATCTAGCATGTAAGATAGAAAGTCAGGACCAAAAGACGTAGATGGTCTCATCCTCTTACTTCTTCTAGGATCTCTTTCATTTGGCAATGATTCTTGATCTTGCTTTTTGGTTGAAAATGATTCTATATCTTTCTCTTCTTGAATTGCAACATATGTTATTTTCAATAAACCAGATTCTAGTGTGGTCTTGTACGGAAAAGTTGTTTCAAATAAATGCGTATTTCTTGATTCAGTCACCGTATTGACGTGAATGTCAACATGACAAGATTTGAGTACCAGTAATATATATGCAGCACTGTTGTGAGTATATCCAATAAAGACACTTCTTTGGTCCTATTTTGACAATTTTATGAGCAGGAATTGATACCTTTGCCAAGTATCTCCACACTTTTATGTATTTGAAGGAATGTGGTTTTCCTTTACATAATTCGTAAGAAGTTTTATCTACCTTCTTGTGTGGTTCCTTGTTGAGGATGTGGTTTGCGGTGAGCAACGCCTCTCTCCACAAGTTTTGTGGTAACCCTGACTTAATCAACAAGTCATTCATCATTTCCTTCAACGTGTTGTTATTGTGTTCAGCAATCTCGTTTTGTTGAGACAAGTAAGGGTCGTGGTTTGATGGATGATTCCATATTCAGCGCAAAATTCCTCAAAAGGAGACACGTATTCTCCTCCCCAATCTGTTCTAGATTCTTAATCTTTTAATCTTAGTTGATTCTCAACTTCAGTTTTGTATTACATAAATGCTTATAAGGCATCATCCTTACTTCCAAGAAGTATATTTGACGATACCTTGTGCAATCATCAATGAAAGTTATGAAATACTTTTTCCCACTCCTAGTTTGCACAAATTTCAAGACACAAATGTCACTATGAATTAACTCTAAAGGTACTGAAGTCCGGTTTTGGTTAATTAGACACAACACATACTTCACATTCCTTTTAATAATTTAATTTCACATTAGGTAATAATCCGACGTTTAAGAACTTAGTTAATGAACCAAAATTAAGATGTCCTAATATATCGTGCCATAAATTAGGTGAGTCAAGGATATATTACTTTCTCAATTACATTTTTGGTAGAAACAACGGTCATGACATTCATCTTAAATAAACTGTCACATAGGCACCCTTTTCACACAAATATCCCACCTTTAATGAGAATAAATTTATCATACTCAAATACTAGTTTGAAGCATTTCTTACTCAATAAGGAACCTGAAACTAGATTCCTTCTAATGTCAGGCACATGGAGAATATTATTGAGACTCAAATCTTTTCCATACGTCATTTTTAGAATAATGATTCCAGATCCTACTACTTTTGTTGTATATAAATTTCCAATACATAAAGTCTCTTCAATAGTTTCAACTTTATATGTCTTGACCATTGTTTACTCATAACCTACATGTCTGGTGGCCCCACAAAATAATTTTTTCATAAGTAAAATTGTCGATGATATATTGTTACCGATTCAATCATATTTGGACATATTGCTTATCTTGGTAGACATCATTTCAATCACCACGGATTACACATTATTATAAATAATTCAATCAAATAAATTATTCAACCTTTCTCACTAAGAGACAACACAAGAAAAACTAAGTCTGAAGTTTTTTCAACGTACACAAATATTAATTCTTTTGTACGACAAAATGACTAAATTAATTTTGATTTCCCAAATTTTTATAATTTTGTTAGTCCACCAAGTATTTATATTCTTGTTGCAGAGGATCGATAAAATTACATAGATAAATCAACTCACGCAAAAGAGAATCTCTATCAATTAAAAAAAATTTAAGCAATTTTTTTTCAAACCACAAGGTTCGACAAGTATGCAGATAATAGCAAAGTTAATATTAGTTGTTAAAAACACACACTAATATTACAACATAAAATTAAATGTTTTCACTTTGTTTAGTATTTTTCCCCATATCCGGTATGAGATAGAAATATGACGTTAGTAAGCGAGAAATTTTCTAGTATGTATACACAAAACTAGAAATCAGAATAAAAGAAAAGAAATATAATGTAATATTATTGTTTTGTATACACAAGCCAAGAAATTGCGTAAAATTAAAGTTAATAAAATATAAAAAGAAACGGTTTTTTGGCTTATACAACGTGAATCATAAACACCTTAAATTATTATGTTTTATTTGTATAAACCAGTAAAAAATATAAACTAATGCAGAAATACAATAAAAGTAAATAAATAAATAACTTTACTTGTCGAGAATTGGATTGCATCCGATGTCTTTAAGGTATTTAGGCCACGTACCAGTGTCTTACGCTTGTTGATTTAAACCTTCAGGATACAACAGAAAAACTATTCAAAAGAAACTGACATACGAATTCTTAAGAACGACAAACTTAAAAATGTTGCTTCTATTTATCTCTCTCTTATAATATCAATATTTGTATCATTTCTTTAAATCGAGTCACCAATTATCATCGTAAACATGGTCATCACTCGAGTAAAATCCCATTTGACCAACAGGTTTATTATTGGTATTCCATAACTATCCTAATATTTTGAAAGATTCTTCCTAATACTCTAGTTTACATATAGATCTTAGTGTGATGTGATTTTGTTAGTTCCTCCAAATAGTTTCCTTAAATTATGCACCATATTTTTAACCGTAGAAAATGGTTGGGGTATATATAAAAACAAGCCCACCAAATTGTGTACCATGATTTACATCCCTCCTAAAGTATTACTTAGGATGGTTTGACAATATCCCTTCCATTTAGGATAGTTTTCTCAATAAAATCAAGTTTAAATCATATATCTTATGTTAGCATCAAATAGGGTAGTCCATTCCTTAGTTGGAGACACTACACTAGCATTAAAAACCTTAGGAGCATGTCTATCCCCATGCAACGTTGCGAAAGGCTTCTCTCTACATTGGATGTATTCTTAGCATGGGAAATTCATCCAAGTAGGGGTGCAACCTCATCCACATGTGCATCATTTTCTTTAAATTGTGAAACATGGGTTTTGGCTGTTTGAGAATCAATGTTCATTGTTATAATAATGTTATTATGATATATGACTGGAGCTTAACTCTGGGTACAATGTTGAATATTTTTCATATTTTGCAAATGTAGATTTGTAATACGTATTACATTGTTAGGCTCATTTGATTATTTTCTAACCTTAATGTTTTGTTTTACCTTAGGTTGTACTAGATGAATATTTTGAAGAAGTAAAATAAAAGAGAAGATACAAAGGTTTAGATGTCAAAAGTTAAACTAGAAAAGAAGAAGGATGATAACAACACCCACACTATCTAGAGGTTTGCAAGTTAGTAATGCTAACGTGCACCTAGATAGGGTAATTATTGCAGAGAGTGAGATAGTGTATTGGAGTTTTTTCTAAATGATAATATATATGGCCTAAATTTGATATAGTTATGGCCTAGATTAGAAACTATTAATGAAATGCCTAAAATATCATTTATTTCAAACGAAGTTTGTTAAATTAGCATAATGGGGATGTGAGTTAACGTGTAGTACAAAAACTGGATTTTAAGAATTATTGGTGTAAATTTGAATTTAGGATATAGGTAAGGGCCTAAAAGTTTAATAATCTATTATTTATAACACTTATATATATGACGTGGCGATACTACAAAACGTTGCCACCACTATACAAATCATTTGTTTATTGACCGCCCTCTACCTTCACTTCTCATACTATATCTGCCTCCATGTTTGCAACTATATACTATTACCATTTTATAAATGATATTACTATAAAAAAATTAATATTATTTATAATATTTGTGACACATCAATGTTCTTGTTGGAGATTTGGAAGAGCTGTGTTTTAAAAGAGACTACTATTTTACAGAGGTAAAAAAATCATAAGTAATTGATTTTTTTATTGTTAACAAAATATAATCATTAATATAAATGTGTTTTGTTGTTTTCTTTTCTAATAAAAATAATTATTTATTTTTTAATGTGCAATACTACTTTTTATCTGTTTAGTCAATTTTTTAAAATTTCATTTTTCTCAAGAAAATATTATATGTTATTTTATGGGTATCTTACATGTATATACATAGCGCTTTTATGAGTAAAATTAATGTTGATATTAGTGTCTGGTTCCTATATAACTATCATAATCTACACTCATTACAATTGGAGACTTCGAATTCTATAAATACAAAATGGTACAATTTAATTTTTATTCTAGTTTATTCTTTTAGTATTTTAATGTTTAAATTTTATTAAAACGACTAATATTTACTAAAGTATGCAAATGAGGCCATATATTTATATGTTATCTATATATTTGATGTATATTATGTGATGACACTCGATTAATTACGTTGCAAGATTAATTTGAATTCGTTATATACATATCTGGCTAACTTGAAAATTTAATAGAAAGTTATACATGTGCACCCTCGTGTATATAATATTATATAATTGACTATTATTTGTAGCAGAGATAGAAATTTATAAATATTATAGTACTATCATTAATTTTAAATTTTTTGTGAGTATACTTTATTTTTAAAATCTTATTATTGCAATTCAATTATTCATGATTAATTATTTTATATACATAAGAAATAGAACAAAAGAAACCAATTATTTGTTTTATCTTGACAGATTTATGTGTAAAATACATAATTATGTTTCCATCAAGATTGGTGTCCATGACATTCCAAAAATAGATTCCTTGTAATCAACATGGTAAGACACTGTATTTATTGTTTTTTATAATATATATGTAAATATATATATATGTGAAAAATAAATGACCACCTTTAAAAAACATAAGAACGTAGACACACATACAAAAATAAAAACACGTGTTTTTTTCTTTTTAATTAAAATAAAAAAAAAACAAAAATAAATTACAACTTAATTCAATTATAAAAGCTTGTTCTCCGATGATTAATTTTGCCTAATTATATTTATGAATCGAGTAGTTTTTACACTACAAGATCATTGTATACATGTATGCACACCAGAGGTAGATTAATGTTGTTAGAAATGGGGGATAAATTCCTCCTAACCTTTAATTTTTTTAATTATATATGAAATATTTGTTTGGAAAAAATAATACCCGACATTGTTTCAAGTTTCACTAGGGGTCGATCTCCACATATAAATCAATTCAACAAAACACTCTCCTAATAGCAATCCCTCATATATTGTTATTAACTCTTCCATCATTAGAAATGTATTCCTCTTTAATAGTTTAATTTTACATATTCAAAATTACCCCCATTTTGAATATTAGCCCCCATCATCTCCTTCTTTTATGTCCAACTTAACCCTCTCATCTTCATTCAACTTCAATCCATGAAATGTTAGATATATACTACCGACTTAATTTGATTCCTTATTTGGAATTCTCCACCTTAAACATCACCCCATGCTCTAGCATACTATACCACCATATTTATGCACTTGTAATTTTTGGAAATCCAGACTGATAAAGAAAAAATGGATTCATTCTTTGAGTCATATAAACCAAGCTGTTTCACTTAAGTAAATTGACCATTTAATTTTGAAAACATGATATGGACTTTAACGTTACATTCCACCAAAGTGACATATCAATTTCGTAGACAAGAGTACATTTCACTCCAATAGTTGTACACCACAATTTTTTCACTATTAGGAAAAGATAATGTAACTAAATAACAGTTTTTAAGGGACAGACATTAGTGAAATACTATTGGACCCTCAATTACTCATTTGCATATTTGCCATTATAGGCAATATTTTTCTAAAGGCCCACATTTGTACCTTATCTTGTTGAAGACACCAAAGTCTCCATAACGTTCCACTAATAGACCATATTTAATTGTCCCTAATAAAACCGATCAACCATAAATATGGATTTTATCATCGGAATTCCATATGCTTCATGTTACTACGACCAGTAGCGATATATATTACTTACGTGTAACATGTTTGTAATTTTGAGTATATTTTTTAATGAAATATTTTTTCGAGTCCCATCAATTCCTATAAACTAGCCTAAAGTGGGTAAGTTTTTACCATCATATTCAAATTTTGTATTTATATGGTATGATTAGTTGTCTTTGTGGTTGGTTTATTACCTACCCATATTTCCAACAAAAATTTAATTCAAATCACAATCCTTACAATCCACCATGACCCCTTGGTGGGTCCTGGGGTGTTATAAAATAAAGTGCAAATAAAAGGAACCACTTAACCGCAAGTGTACGGTTGTCCCAAGTAATATATGATAATCAAGTTCGTTCTCAGGGACGGATTAGGTTCAACCCAAATATTAATCAGATAGTAGAGATAATTGCTAAACAGAAAATAAAAGAGAATAATTTTTGTTTGGTTTTTGTAAATTAAAAGACGCAAATAAAATAAAGACTAAATTAAATAAACAGAAAAGAAATAAAGCAAATAACGACTAACTTCAGATAAGAGAGATATACTTGGTCCTCGCAAAGGAATCTACTTAATCAATGTAATCTATGCTATGTTTAAGTGTAGAATTGGAATTATAATATTAGTCGGGACTCTAATATCTCCTAGCCCCCTGTCGGGTGGACCTAGAAGCTATCCTAAAGGATCATAAACACCTGTATGGTCGAATATGGCTTTTCGGATGATATGCATTTACCTCTTTGGCTATGTAACTAGTTAAGCCTGTCGGTCAATAACGGACATTACACGGGTATTACCTAGATCTGTATTCAAACCCCCCTGTCGGATGATCCATACGCCACTATATGGAATAGCCCAAATACTAACAGCTAATTCTAGTTGTTCCTAAAAGAATTAGTAATGAAACAAAGTAATATCCAATACCTAAAACTCAATTCAATTTAAATCTAACAATCCCAAATTCAAAACATAGAAAACATTAATTAAGGTTCATCCCTTTTATGCGATTCTCAAGTATAAAGAAATTTAGCTCATGATGAAATTAAAAACTAACATTAAATAAAAGGAATTCATGTTCAAATACAAAAGATAAATGAAAAACCTAAAGGGTAGAATGACTATGGATGGAAGAACAGGATTCCTCCAGCGTCTAGCTTCTTCTCTCCTTCGTGCTCTGACTTGAAAACCTTAAGCCTCTTGTATATTCTCTGAAGTCTGTGAAAGTAGGAGGTTAAGGGGTGTATTTATAGGTGTTGGAGGAGTCTAGGTCGAATTTTGCTTGGAGTGGAAGACAAGTCAAAGACTCTCAAATTCGTAGCTCTAAATTCTAGGAAAGGTAAGATTTGCTGCTGATTTGATTTGATCATATCTTTTTCAATACTTATCCGTTTGAGAAGTTCCAATACATGAAACTGCTTGTCTTGGAAAGCTCTTTCTATTGGTGCAGACCATTCGTCCAGAATCCATGCCAATCTTTTATTATGATTTAATTCCTAAAACGTGGCTGGATTTCAGATTTCAAAAGGCAGCTTTATCTTTTCCTCCTTTAAATAAATCTTTACCAAATCTTCTTATTTCCATGTAAATCTTCTTTCCTTTCATCTTTATCTTGACTTGGCCTCTAAGTAATTACCATTTATCTTTAAAAGCTTCACATTAAATAAATAATTAAACCGTATATGCTTAAAAAGAATAAATCAATAAATCAAGAAATCGAAATAGGAAAGTGTACTCTAAAAATAGAAACTCGACTCAAAATCATTTCCTAACACTCTAAAATACACTAAGACTCTATTCCCACTTTCTCTCCTTGGATTGGTCTTTCATGAGATTTCAAGAACCAATTAACTTTGCATTAAAAATAGTCGAATTTAGGCACAAAAGCTCAGATTCTGCAAATAGTTAATTTCCAAGGGGAGGAAGTGCAATATGATCAAATAAGCCTAAAAGTCTATCAAATAAGTCATTTATTCACCTAAAAGGATGTCTCCAATGGGCTAAGAATTAGAACAAATAGGGAGACATCAAGACCCCAAACTCAAACCTTTGTCGTCCCGACAAAGTAAAATAAAAACAAAACAAGGATCTTTTAGGTGAATGCAGAAGGTAGAAACTAGTAAATAATCCCGAAGCAAAGCTTAAAACAAATTTCATATAGTCTAACCTAGGAATTAATTATACACCTACACTTATCATGCAAAATCAAATACAAAACAATATCAATTCAAAATTAATTTCACAATGCTAGAAGGTTACGCTTTATACTTATCTCAAGATGGTGGCTATAGGGTGTTCCTCGATCCTTACTTGTGTTGAATGTTCCACTTAGAATAATCCCTAGTAACTCACTGTGCATCTAGGAATCACGAGGACTTTACGGTTTTAGCGTAGGCTGAAGGACGGTATGGTATGTATATTTGGTAAATTTGAAGTGAGCTTTTGGCTCTCTCCTCACTTACCATCAACAAACTGTCCAAGAGCTTGAGTTTACACTCGAATAACGTTCTCACTCAACCCAATTGACGCGCTTAATTAGCGTCCCCAAATTAACCCAATAAGCACTAAAGATGATTCACATAAAAATTTCCACTTTGCCGGTCCGAATATATAACTTATAGCTATGACTCTCTTTATGATGTTGAGATATCATGCTATTTTTCATAGTTATGCCTATTCATAACTTGAGCTCGAAGCTTCTTTTCCATTCACTATTACCCCGACAAAGGGTTACAATACAATAAACCTATGAATCATCATCATGTAAAGCACAAAGCATCATTGATAAGCTCAAAAATCCCAACCCAATGTAAATTCCCATATAGTGGACCCACCACCCCAAACTCAAGCTCAAGACAGGAAGTCTCAGGATCATGATTCAAGTGCGGGTCATATGGTCATGCCTAACAATCTAAAGGGAAATTGGCTTATAATGTGGCGTCAAAAGAAAGGCTTAAAGGCTAAAAATTTGTCTAAGAAGGATAAAATTAATTCAGGGATAGACAGCTAAAAAGGATTCAAAGGGCTAACAAAGAACTGCCTCTATCCTTTTCCTATCTACACAACTCGTCTCTAGTTCATACCTAAGTGGGTTCTCTACTCATTTAGATCTCACGTTCTACAAACCACCTATTATCCTTAAGCACAAGTTTACTTCTTTTGCATTGTTCATTAATTCTCCCTATCAATTATCTCATATTTGCATGCAATCAAAGTTCAGTTTATACTAACTCCTAAAGTCAACTATTTTCTATCATTAATTCATGAAAAGCATGCTTGATGGGGGCATTTAAAAGTCTCTACAGTCACGCAACCCTAAGATTAATTTTATTGAAAGCATGTAAATCACAAAAAATTGGGATGAGGCAACGAACCCCACCCCAAACTCAAAAGTGAGTCGTGTCCCCACGACTCGAAAAAGACTCAATAAAGCAATAAAATTAAACTAAACTACCTAACTAGTGTTTACCATCAATTAAGAAGAAGAAGAATTAGAACGGGGTACCTGGCCATGAAGATCCATAGTGTCCTCCTTCAAAGGGGGAGTATAATTATCAATATCCATGAATAAAGTTACCTCTTCCAGTGTTGACTTAATCTGTGTAATTTCCTTCCAAAGTGCTCCGATGTCTAATCGTAAAAGTTCGAACTCTTGTTGCAAATTGTGAGCCCATAGAGGAATTCCAGAATCAGTTTGAGAAGAAGAAGAACCTTGAACTTGAAATTGTAGCTTGTCTTCAGGCTTTGATGATACCCTCATCCTTGCTGTTAATTTCCCGTGTTGTGGTGGTGCAGGTGCCTTCTCTTGTGTTTCTTCAGTAGGCTCATCAAGATTGATGGCCTTTTCAATTGTGGAACCAGGCAAACTCTTGTTCTTCCCTAGGATACAACACCTTCTCTTATAATCCAAAGCATCTGTTCTGTTTGTCATGGTTGAATTGACCCCAAACTCAAGTTTATACCAAGGATAGAATAAAGTTAAGAAAACTTGGTATAACTTGAGTTTCTTGCTTGGATTAGATGAAGGAAGTTGTTTTCTTGATGAATCTTGGAAGAACTCTTGAAAGCTTGATGATCTTGATTGTGTTTAATGGTGTTTTGTGATGAATTTGATGGAGAGGATGTGTTTATGGAGGATGGAGGAGAGATTTGATGATGTTAACGGGTTTGTTGTAGAGGTTTACTCAAGCTTCAAGGTGTTTTTATAGGGTTGGGAGCTGGAAAATTCGTGTGGAAGAGGCTAGGGTTTATCTCCTTAAGGTTAGAAGTTGACTGGGCTTCGAATTCTTCACAAACCGCCAGTCCGCGGTGCATCCCTGCGGTGCAGGGGGTAGTCCGCGGGGGTAGTCCGCGGGGGTAGTCTGCGGGGGTAGTCCGCGCGCAACAGCTATTGATTTTTTTCGCTTCTGTCTTGACCCCGAGCTAGCACCCCGTGGTACGGGTTTTTGCCCTGCGGTGTAGGGGTGCGGTGCATGGGGTAGTCCGCACATACTCCGTCAAAAAACCCGCGGTACACAACCCGTGGTACGGGTTTTTGAGGCGCGGTATAGGGCGCGGTGCACCGCGGCTATCAGCTTCATTTTTTTCTTGCTTCTGGATAAAACCCGTGGTACAGACCCGTGGTACGGGTTTTTTGGGGCGCGGTACATCCCTGCGGTATAGGGGGTACACCGCGGGGGTAGTCCGCGCCAGCCTTTGATTTTCCAAAAAATTTCTCCAAGCAATCCAAACTCGATTCCTGCACCATTAACACAATACCCTTCTCATTTCTTTAAAAGTAGACACTAAAACTTGACACTAACTTAGAATTATACACTAGGAATTGAAAAACTGAAAGCAATAAACTAATATACAATGAAATGGCTTTTGTTTAACGTCGTTAAGCTCGACGGGTTACCTCTCGCATCTATTCAGTTTCAAGGAGGTACATGACCTCCCCCGGATGTGGATCAATTCTGCGATTGGTATCTTCGCCTACATGGTACAGTTTTAGACGATGCCCATTCACCATGAAGGTGCGTTGCTCGTCTGGATTCTCTATCTCTATCGCTCCATGAGGCGTAACTTTGGTCACCACGAACGGACCAGACCACTTTGATCTCAACTTGCCCGGATAGTTGCTGAACTTGGAGTTATATTTGAGGACCATCTGTCCCACTTTGAATTTCTTCTCACGAATCCGATTGTCATGCCATCTCTTCGTTTTTTCTTTGTAAAGCTTGGCATTCTCATAGGCATGAAATCGAAACTCGTCAAGTTCATTCAACTTCATCATACGATTCTCCGCAGCTAAGGTTGGATCCATATTCATCTCCGCAATTGCCCAATAGGCACCCATTTCAAGCTCAAGAGGTAAGTGACAAGCCTTACCATACACAATACGATACGGAGATGCACCCACAGGCGTCTTGAACGCAGTACGATATGCCCACAACGCATCATCTAATTTCATTGACCAATCCTTGCGTGTGGAACCAACTGTCTTCTCAAGAATGGATTTGATCTCTCGATTAGAGACCTCAGCTTGACCATTGGCTTGTGGATGATACGCGGTAGATACACGATGTCTCACATCATACTTCTCTAGAACTTTCTTCAGATATTTGTTCACAAAGTGTGAACCTCCATCACTGATTATAACTCGAGGTGTTCCATGTCTAGTGAAGATGTGTGATTTTAAGAATTTAATCACTACTCGCGAATCGTTAGTTGGTAGAGCTACAGCCTCTACCCATTTAGACACGTAATCAACAGCTAGTAGGATGTACAGGTTTCCGTTAGAAGGTACAAAAGGACCCATAAAATCAATGCCCCATACATCGAATATCTCAACTTCCAGAACATTATTACGCGGCATCTCATCTCTCTTAGATATATTACCAGTAAACTGGCATCTGTGACACTTCTTGACATACTCATGACAATCCTTATGTAAAGTGGGCCAATAAAAACCGGATTGTAGTACCTTTGCAGCTGTACGGTCTCCTTTGAAGTGCCCTCCGTATGGTGAATCATGACAACCCATAATAATGGATAAAATATCTTTATCTGGGATGCATCTCCTCACCATCTGATCACTGCATACTTTGTAGAGGAAAGGATCCTCCCAAAAGAATTGTTTAGCACGGTGGGCTAGTCTCTTTTTCTCTTGTGAAGTAGCTCCTTGAGGAAAAGAACCACTCACAATAAGATTTGCAATATCCGCATACCAAGGAGTTTCTAATGAATAAACTGAAAACAAACTCTCGTCGGGAAACTCTTCTCTAACCAACTCAGGCCCTCCATTAGATTCAGAACCTTCAAGACGTGACAAATGATCAGCAACCTGATTATCACAACCCTTTCGATCCCGAATCTCTAAATCAAACTCTTGCAACAGTAAAACCCATCTAATCAACCTCGGCTTCGCATCTTTCTTCTCCATAAGGTATTTAATCGCAGAATGGTCAGTAAAAACAACAACTTTCGCCCCAAGAAGATAGGAACGAAATTTGTCGAATGCATATACTACTGCTAGTAACTCTTTTTCAGTTACGGTATAATTCACTTGAGCACTTGTAAAGACCTTACTAGCATAGTAGATGGAATGAAATACCTTATCTTTTCGTTGTCCCAGAACAGCACCCATTGCAAGATCACTAGCATCACACATAACTTCAAACGGAATCTTCCAGTCAGGAGGTAATACAATAGGTGCAGAAATAAGCTTCTCCTTAATCTCGTTGAATGCCTTTATGCAAGCTTCATCAAAAAGGAATTTGGTGTCCTTCTCAAGTAAGTTGCACAACGGCTTAGAGATTTTGGAGAAGTCCTTGATAAAACGTCGGTAAAAACCAGCATGACCCAAAAAGCTTCTTACTCCTTTTACAGAAATAGGAGGGGGAAGAGTCTTGATTACCTCAATCTTCGCACGATCAACTTCCAAACCAGCACTTGAAACCTTGTGACCCAACACTATACCCTCTCGAACCATAAAATGACATTTCTCCCAGTTCAAAACCAAGTCAGTCTCCTTGCATCTAATCAAAACCTTCTCCAAGTTCCGTAAACACTCCTCAAAGTTATCACCAAACACAGAAAAGTCATCCATAAATACCTCAAGGAAGTCATCAATCATGTCCCAGAAAATTGCCATCATACATCTTTGAAAAGTAGCGGGTGCATTACATAATCCAAATGGCATCCTTCGGAAGGCAAAGGTACCGAAAGGACATGTAAAGGTTGTCTTGTGTTGGTCTTTTGGATCTACATAAATCTGATTGTAACCTGAATATCCATCCAAAAAGCAATAATATTCTCTACCAGCTAGCTTGTCTAACATCTGATCAATAAACGGAAGAGGGAAGTGATCTTTTCTGGTGGCCTTGTTCAACTTCCGATAATCCATACACACTCTCCAACCAACAACGGTCCTTGAGGGAATGGCTTCATTTTGCTCGTTCAAGATGGTAGTAATTCCACCCTTCTTTGGTACGCATTGAACTGGACTCACCCATTCGCTGCTAGCTATGGGATAAATGATTCCCGCATCTAGCAACTTGATAACCTCTTTCTTCACTACTTCCTTCATAGATGGCATCAATCTTCTTTGTCCTTCAACTGAGCGCGCGTTTTCATCGTCTAGAATGATTTTGTGTTGGCAATAGGAAGGACTAATACCTTCGATGTCAGCAATAGTCCAACCAATCGCCTCTTTGTTAGCTCTTAGTATGCGCAACAGTTTGTCTTCTTGAGGACCTGTTAAAGTAGCTGAAACAATAACAGGTAAAGTGTTGTTAGTACCTAAATACGCATACCTCAAGTGTGATGGAAGCGGCTTTTCTTCTAGTTGTGGGGGAGATTCGATAGATGGTTTCTTTTTAGATACTATCTCCCCTGGTTCTCGGAATGGCTCGTAGGCGAGATGCCTATGTTTCATAGTTCCGGAATTTAAAGCAGCTACGGTTTCGGTTAGTTCTTCCATCAATTCCGGTAAGTCAAGTGTTAGGGCTGCTCGCAAGATATCATTAAAATTCATACAGTCAAACGTTTCTTGCGTAGCTAAATCAAGTATATCTATTCGGAAACACTCTTCAGGATGATCTGGAAACTTCATAGCCCTAAACACGTTGAACTTTACCTTCTCGTCTTGGATTCGCATGGTTAATTCGCCGTTTTCTACATCAATAACAGTACGCCCCGTGGCTAGGAATGGTCGGCCCAAGATGATGGGGACATTCCTATCCGCGTCGTATTCAAGAATAACGAAATCAACTGGAAAGATTAACGTACCTGCCTTGACGAGGACATCTTCAATTCGTCCCTCTGGATGAGCGAGGGATCTATCAGCCATCTGTAGGATCATGGAAGTTGGTCTAGCGTTTCCTATCTTCAATTTTTCGAAAATTAACTTGGGCATCAAATTGATACTTGCGCCCAAGTCACACAAAGCTTTTCCTTGCCACTCATTACCAATAGAAATAGGAATCGTGAAACTCCCAGGATCAAGTAGTTTAGGTGGCAACTTACTTTGGCCTATAGCGCTGCATTCTTCTGGTAATCCTATCATCTCATTCTCACGGTATGGTCTCTTGTTGGTAATGGCTCTTTTCAGGAATTTAACGTATTTCGGAACATCGCGTATAGCATCTAAGAACGGAACGTTAATATTGAGACCACGTACCATATTCAAGAACTTCTGATATTCGGCCATGTCTCCTTTCTTCTGAACTCTTGAGGGAAAAGGTGGAGGAGGACGGGTTTCTGTAACATCTTTGGATTTTGGCTTCTCCGGAATCTTCTCCACTTCCACTATTTCGGGTTCATCTTCTTTTTCTTCCACCTCTTTTGCCGGTTTCTCCTTCACAGTTGTTTCTTTTTCTTTCATAACGGGAAAAGGAGGTGGAGCGAGCTTCTTACCACTTCGAAGTGTTACTGCATTACATTCATATGGTTTGGGTTGCTCAGTATCACTAGGAAGTTGCCCTTGTGGACGCTGACTCAGTTGTTTGCTAATTTGACTTAGCTGATTCTGGACTATCTTCATATTTGCTTCGACTGTATTTTGACGTTCCGTAGCTTGTGTCTGAAGAGCAATTAAACTGTCCACTGTTTTCTGAAGGGTAACTACTCCTTCTTGTGGATGGGCAAGTAAGGCTTTCTGGTTTAAAGTTTCATCATAGGTATCCTGGGGAGCTTGCCTTTGCACATAATTACCCTGATTCTGTCCTCCTTGATAATTGTTGTGTGGTCTTGGATTGTAGTTGTTACCTTGGGGACGCGGCTGATATGCGTATGTAGGATTGGCTGCCCCATTAGGATTTGAGTATTGAAACCCAGGATGGTTTCTGTTAGGCTGATATCCATTACCACTTGAATTGAAGTTACCTCTATTGGACATAAACATCACAGATTCTTGGTTATTCGGACAGCTTTCCTCATCATGATCATCTACTCTGCAAATTGAACACATATAAACCTCTTGTGTAGCTTGCACAGCTATTTTCTTTCCCGAAAACCCTTCTTTTATAGCTAAAGTAAGCTGCTTCAATTGTTGTTCTATAGTACTCTGAATCTTATTCTCAAGCGTAGCAAACTTTTCTTCCATATCAACTTTATTCACTCCTTTAACCGGTGTTCTTACTGAATTCCACCCCACTTCATTCTTGACTGTTCTTTCCAAGATAATTTTAGCGTGAGCGGGTTGAACTTGAAGAAAACCTGCACCACATAGCGTATCCAATTTCTCTCTCGAAGTTCCATCAAGGCCTCTATAGAAGATTTTCAGCTGTTGTTGTTCTGACAAGCCATGAGTGGGAACTTTACGTAAACACATCTGAAATCTTGTCCAACTCTTACCCACAGTTTCATCATATTCTTGACGGAAATGCGTCAAGTCTAATTCAGCATCTAATCTCATGTTACTTGGGTAATACCTGTCAAAGAAAGCAGTTTCTAATTGGTCCCAGTTGGTTATCTTCGTAGGATCTTGCGTATCGTGCCATTCACTCGCTCCCTCAGTCACAAAAAATTTAAACGCAGCAAAATACATTTGTTCTCTTGAGACTCCTTGTGTGATATAAGAATCACATATTTGTTTAAACTTCTGTACTGCTCTAAGAGGATCTTCTGATGGTCTTCCACGAAAATTTCCAAAATTTTGGAATTGAGCTAACATTCCTGAATCTGGACGGAATCGGGGAACATTAATATCTGGAGCACCTACTCCTATAGCAGGAGCACGAAATGGAACTTCTGGTGGGCCATTAGTAAACCACGGATCTTGATTCTGAGCAACAGGAGCAGCTGGAGGGTTGAGTTGATTTCCAACTTGACGATTGTCAACTGGGTCTTCGGCCATTGTTTCTCTTGCTAATTGTTCCTCTAACTCTTTTGCTTTAGCGTTTCTCTTTCTTTTGTTTGCTTCACGAACTAGGCTTTCGGGGTCTACAAGAATCACAATATCTTCACGCATAAACCAAAACCTGTAAACCTGAGAAAGAAAGAAAACCCAAAGCGTAAAACTGAAAAATAAAACTAAAACTAAACTAACAATTAAACTACTAAAGATTAACACCGGGGTCACACGCTACCGTCCCCGGCAGCGGCGCCAAAAACTTGGTGGGTCCTGGGGTGTTATAAAATAAAGTGCAAATAAAAGGAACCACTTAACCGCAAGTGTACGGTTGTCCCAAGTAATATATGATAATCAAGTTCGTTCTCAGGGACGGATTAGGTTCAACCCAAATATTAATCAGATAGTAGAGATAATTGCTAAACAGAAAATAAAAGAGAATAATTTTTGTTTGGTTTTTGTAAATTAAAAGATGCAAATAAAATAAAGACTAAATTAAATAAACAGAAAAGAAATAAAGCAAATAACGACTAACTTCAGATAAGAGAGATATACTTGGTCCTCGCAAAGGAATCTACTTAATCAATGTAATCTATGCTATGTTTAAGGGTAGAATTGGAATTATAATATTAGTCGGGACTCTAATATCTCCTAGCCCCCTGTCGGGTGGACCTAGAAGCTATCCTAAAGGATCATAAACACCTGTATGGTCGAATATGGCTTTTCGGATGATATGCATTTACCTCTTTGGCTATGTAACTAGTTAAGTCTGTCGGTCAATAACGGACATTACACGGGTATTACCTAGATCTGTATTCAAACCCCCCTGTCGGATGATCCATACGCCACTATATGGAATAGCCCAAATACTAACAGCTAATTCTAGTTGTTCCTAAAAGAATTAGTAATGAAACAAAGTAATATCCAATACCTAAAACTCAATTCAATTTAAATCTAACAATCCCAAATTCAAAACATAGAAAACATTAATTAAGGTTCATCCCTTTTATGCGATTCTCAAGTATAAAGAAATTTAGCTCATGATGAAATTAAAAACTAACATTAAATAAAAGGAATTCATGTTCAAATACAAAAGATAAATGAAAAACCTAAAGGGTAGAATGACTATGGATGGAAGAACAGGATTCCTCCAGCGTCTAGCTTCTTCTCTCCTTCGTGCTCTGACTTGAAAACCTTAAGCCTCTTGTATATTCTCTGAAGTCTGTGAAAGTAGGAGGTTAAGGGGTGTATTTATAGGTGTTGGAGGAGTCTAGGTCGAATTTTGCTTGGAGTGGAAGACAAGTCAAAGACTCTCAAATTCGTAGCTCTAAATTCTAGGAAAGGTAAGATTTGCTGCTGATTTGATTTGATCATATCTTTTTCAATACTTATCCGTTTGAGAAGTTCCAATACATGAAACTGCTTGTCTTGGAAAGCTCTTTCTATTGGTGCAGACCATTCGTCCAGAATCCATGCCAATCTTTTATTATGATTTAATTCCTAAAACGTGGCTGGATTTCAGATTTCAAAAGGCAGCTTTATCTTTTCCTCCTTTAAATAAATCTTTACCAAATCTTCTTATTTCCATGTAAATCTTCTTTCCTTTCATCTTTATCTTGACTTGGCCTCTAAGTAATTACCATTTATCTTTAAAAGCTTCACATTAAATAAATAATTAAACCGTATATGCTTAAAAAGAATAAATCAATAAATCAAGAAATCGAAATAGGAAAGTGTACTCTAAAAATAGAAACTCGACTCAAAATCATTTCCTAACACTCTAAAATACACTAAGACTCTATTCCCACTTTCTCTCCTTGGATTGGTCTTTCTTGAGATTTCAAGAACCAATTAACTTTGCATTAAAAATAGTCGAATTTAGGCACAAAAGCTCAGATTCTGCAAATAGTTAATTTCCAAGGGGAGGAAGTGCAATATGATCAAATAAGCCTAAAAGTCTATCAAATAAGTCATTTATTCACCTAAAAGGATGTCTCCAATGGGCTAAGAATTAGAACAAATAGGGAGACATCACCCCTTTCCTACAATTGGAATTCATTTTCCTTATAGACTAGAAAATTTAAGAGTCAAATATATTTTTCTTATATATAAAAATATATATCCCTCCATAACACCATGTCTCCATGGAGTATCTTATGTCCCAGATTTTAAAGTAATAAGATATTGACTTCTTCCGCTTGTCGATGTTTCACGCCACATTTTCTTTTTCGTTTTACACAAACCTTTCCAAGTAACCAATAAATTTTATTTTGTTATAGAACAAACCCCAAGAATAATTAGTGTTGGTTTCTAATCTATCCCACAACATACTTATATCATTACTTTCGTTGTTCTCATGATATGAATTAGTATGGAACATATTATTGATTGAGGAAGTAGAAATATATATGCTGCACTAGTGAGATATTTTGAACCATACCGCCTACAAGTTGGTCTCGATGGCTATTGACCATTTCTGTATATAACACACGAGGTTGCTCCCCCGAGAGGTTAAGGACTCCAAATTACCTAACCAAGATATCCTTTTTTTAAAACCTCTACCTATAATTTATCCCTTAATTTTTTGTGAATATACCATATAGTATTATCATAAAGTGAAAATAAGTCCTGGATACACATGAGTCTGTACTAATAACAATATATTTGCTTATCTTCCAACATCAGCCAAATGAAAATGTCCTCTCTATTAAAGAGAATTGGAATACTATCTAATTTTCAAATCGAATTCACACTTAATGATAAATTAATTCTAATGTATTTGATGACGTCCTACTACTTCAGTTTTCACCAGAATTTTTATGAGTGGGTTGTGTAGGGATCATAGTTACATAGTCATCCTTTCGAACCTTGGAGTACTACCACCGCAAAAATTCTAAAATTAATTATTTACATGTTGAGTGGAATTACATTCCTACCAATATTAATACTAGTTATATCCATATATGAGGCACCTGAATCTTCCAATTTGGATGTACTGTCATATATGTAACTAGGGATTTAATATTTATATAACTTCTCTGTTATGTCTGATGATATCGACGCGATTATATTCCTTTAGTGTTGTTCATCCAGTTTGGTTGCAGAAATATGTACAATTCACTATTACCAAGATGATTTTTGTTTTTAATCTATCTTGGTACTACATAAAACCGTTCTAGTTGTCACATTCATTGCTACCCTAACATGGAATGTACCCTAAAAACCATACCACACTTTTCTTTTAAGTCATATTACCTATGACAAATGGCGGACATCTGACATGCCTAGTGTGTTCCATAAATCACTTGTCATATTGGTCACTTTCTTATTGTCTTCCTTAACTATGACCTTACCAACTACAATTTCTTACCAAACATCTTATAAACTATCAACCGATTTAATCCTTTTGTTAAGATCTCCGACCTCCAAAGCGATGTACTGATAATTTATGCTTATGGATAAAATCTTAATTCAAGTTTCAATCTTTTTAACTAGTTTTTGCTCCTCAAACTTATCAGTTGTAATGCTATAAAAATTTAACCCGTACTTCTATCTAGTATATTAAATTTTTCATTATTGTAGCATTATACTATCGATACTTGATAGGATACACACACTCGTACGAAGAAATGAGTTATGATCCATAGAACCATAATTCTCACAAGAAAATATTACCATAATATTATAAACACAATAGTATATAAGTCTAAACAATGATGCCAAAGAATTATTGGGCGCTTGAAGGTAATGCAAAAAGGATTGTTTACATAATAAAGGTAATGTGATGGAAATTATACAGTTCACAAAGACACCTAAGTATACAAGGTTGTACAAGAAATATACTTGGAAGTCCAAGATACAAACCACATGGATCTATTTACTAACTCTACAGCGCGCGACCCCTTTTGCGAGGACCGTGGCCGTCGCTAAAGACCCCAAGGGTCCTCGCTAAAGACCGGGTCGGTCTTTTAAGGAGAATAGTCCTCGCTAAAGGTTCCTTGCTAAAATTTCGTCGCGAAAGACCCCCTATTGCGACGGCGTCAGCTGTCATCGCGTGAGCACCTGTGTTTTGCGACGACATGTTGTCGTCGCAATTGACTAGGTCTTTTGCGACGACTTTGTTCTCATTAAAGGGAGTGGTCAATTGCGACGACTAAGTCGTCGCGATTACTAGTTAACTCTTTAGCGAGGACTAGGCAACTCTCGCCAAAGACCTTTTTTTGAATTTATTTATTTTTATTTTATTTTTTATTTATTTTTTAATTCAATTATATAATTTATTTATTTTTTGCTTTTTTTAATTTGACCTTTTTATTTTTCTTTCTATATATAAATATAGATAAAATAATACAATACGAATACTAAATTATCCGATAGTCAAGTCAAAGTCATACAAACAAGTCAACAAAAAGTCTAAATAAACACCAACTCTCAACCAAACAACACACCATCTAAGTATTAGATAAATCCTCCTCCTCCTCCTCATCTTCATCTTCTTCCTCACCTTGGTCTATAAGATGGAGCTGCGAGCTTGACGGACCAGATTTAGTGGGTCAGGATCGGGGTCGGGCTCAGATTTAATAAAGCTAAAATCGGATTAACCACAAATCGGACCTGATGGTCATGACTTGCAGATCTTTCCTTGACTTCACGTTATCTTTGTTAATTTTCCCATCCAAACCCACAACTTTGCCTAGAAGAGAATCACAAACATTCTTCTCACAATGCATCACATCGATGTTATGTTTCAACAAATTTTCCGACTAATACGGTAAACGGATGAATATACTCTTTTTTTCCAGTTCGACTAGTGCGGCCCTGTTCTCTTTACCACTTTGCCACCAAAGTCCTTATATTTTCCAGGAAACAAACTCGGCAACCCATCTAACTGCGTCTGAATATCTGAAGGAGTAATTTTCTGAGGGGAGCCTATTCTTAGCTTTAATGTACCCATCTAACCTCCTTCTTATGTGAACCCCATGTAACTATCCATGTACCCCACAACGTATCCAACTCATCTATAGCCGGACAGAAAAATACATCCATATCTTTTCCAGGTGAACGAGGACCCTGAATCAAGAGGGTAAGCATAAACGTGGATTCTTTCATGCATAACCAAGGCGACAAGTTGTATATCGTCAATATAACCAGCCACATGCTGTACGAGTTGTTTTGCATGGAGAAAGGACAAAACCCATCGATACCCAAACCAAGGATTACGTTATGTGGTTCACTAGCAAACTCAGGATTCCTCTTGTCAAATGTTTTCCAACTATGATCATCAACAGGATGACTCACCACGTCTTTGTCGGTATCATATCTTTCACGGTGTGCCTCGAAGCATACATTATCTGTCACCTAGGCGCAATCGGAAAATAACGCCGCTTCTTATGCGCGGCCTTCTTCCCCTTCTTCGCGTCCCAACTTGATTCTCCACAAACTGGACATTTCTCAAGATTCTCATTCTCTTTTTCAAACAATACACAGTCATTCATACACACGTCGATTGTGGTGTATCCCATGCCCCAAGTTTTCAACTTTTTTTTACAGTCCGCGTAAGAACCTGGTAAGTTATGAGGTGCAGGCAAAACACGACCCAACAAATGAAGAAGTTCGGTAAACGAGGTGATCGTCTACTTGTTTCTCACTTTCACATGCATAAGCTTTGCTATGAAATCCAAATAACTCATCTTAGTATAACCGGGGTACAAATCTATATCCATTTCCTTGAGCAACGCGTCGAAAGACCCACAATCACTTTCATTAACATTCTCGTCACGCATCTCGGTGTCACCGAAATTCTCACCAGTTTTGATCATGGGTCCCAAATCATGAATTACATTATCTTCATTTGGTTGATCCACAAGAATTGCTACCTCTCCGTGTTTCGTCCAAACTTCATACTCAAACCAAATACCCCACTTATATAGATGCCCTTAAACAATGGCTAGTGTAAAAGTTTTGATTATTATAACAATGACTACACGGACAATGTATTCTACCAGCGTGATCCAAACTATTGGAGGCAAACTCAATGAACTGTATTATACCATTTATATATTAACTCATAACCTTATTCTTTGATTTAATGCAACTCTTGTCCATTCTCTAAAGTAAATTGAAAAACTAATTATTATTTCAAATGGTTTAATTTAAATACTACTTAAATCATACTATTACAAAGATTTACATCAATCCCAATATGTTATAAAAAAGTAATTAGGACCCCTAAAATATACAAAATTGTCAATTATACCCCTAAAGTTCTTTATATGTCACTAATGAACCTAAAGTTTACTAAATTTCACTAAGGCACCTAAATTTCAATAAATATCTAATTTTACCACTAAAGTTTATTAAACTCGTATAAGGCACATAAAGTTCAATAAATATCAAATTTTACCACTAAAGTTTATTAAATTTCTATAAGGCACCTAAAGTTCACTAAATATCCATTTTTACCACAAAAGTTTATTAAATTTCTATAAGGCACCTAAAGTTTAATAAAATTACAATTATACCGCTAATGTTTATTTTATTTCTATAAGGTACCTAAATTATATTACACTTTAACCACTAAAGTTTATTACATTTCTATACGGCACCTAAAGTTTAATAAAATTACATTTATACCACTAAATTTTATAAAAATCTCTTAAAGGCTACTAAAATTTTTAACAATATTCAAAACCACCTAAAGTTTATTCAAATTTCACTTTTTCCCCTAATATTTAATTACTACAATGAGGCTACTAAAGTTTATTATTATTACAATTTAACCCCCATATTTAATGAAAAATATACTAATTCACCTAAAGTCTAATCAAATTACAATTTTATCCCTAAGGTTTTTAAAAATTATAATAAGGCCAATAAAGTTCATTAAAATGTCATTAGATTAACTATAATCATAAACAATTATAAAGATTCCCCTAAAAAATCTAAGTAGCTCCCAAACACCCTTAGATTAATTTTCAACTAAAAAAATTCATCCAAAATTATTATAAATCAATAACCAAATCAAAATTGAAACACAAAATTATATAATAATTACTATATAACAAAACATAAACAATATATCACACATAAATCAATAAAGAAAAATACTTTCTCTTATATAATACAATATATAACAATAATATTTCAATATAAACAAATAAAAGAAAAAAAATAGAAAAACCTTTTTTTGGAGTAATAGATGAAAAATTATTGCTTGAAAAAGAGACCAAAAATAGTTAGATGAATTGTAGAAGTTTCTTTATAGGTGATCCGGAATTTTTGTGGGGATTAGGGAAAAAATTGGGAGAATTTTGGGTTTTATTTTGGGTTTTTTGAAGGTTCTGTTCGCAATTAATGGCCAACTGCCAAGTGGCTGTGTTTAATAGGGCGAACTCTTTAGCGAGGACAAGAATTACTCGCCAAAGACCTCCAAAGTCGTCACAAAAGAACCCCTTTAGCGAGGACAAGGGAGTCGTCGCAAATGATATGACCCTTTTGCAACGACTTCTAACGGTCATTTTCTTTTTTTTTTTAATTAATTTTAATTGCGTAAATCTCCGCGACTTATATGCGAGGACTTTGTCGTTGCAAAAGGCTTTCGTCGCGAAATGGGGGGGTCTTTAGCGAGGACCTCCTTGTCGTCGCAAAAGGTGTCCTCCCTAAAGACACCGCGTGTAGTAGTGAGTAGGTGTGTTTATAATGAGATGTTATTATTATTAATATGGAAAAATAAAATAGAAAAAGATATTGAGAATTTTTTTATAGCTACGATTTAACTTGCAAATGTATAAAACTAAAACTAAAAGGAACCTAGGTAGGATAAATCGTATAATTAAGGACTATGTTAATATGCTATCAATCACCATACTGATATAAACATAGTTTGGAAACAGTTAAGGTAGTCTCAGGATACACCACATAAATCAGGATTTGATATCCTACTAAGAGGTTACAATTCATATACAAGCTATATCTCACTGAGACTAAGAAATAATAAGTCGTATAATCAAAATACATTATTAAGAGTTTATCTAGGTCCCTAAAGATTGTCTATCACTTATGATTCACCAAAGACTATAATTGATCAAAGCTCAATCCCTTACCCAGTTGTATATAAAGAATAATTTAACCAAAGATGTTTACATAACATGGGTTGGAAATATAACAAGATTAGTTATAAGTTGTTAAACACTAGAATTAGTATAAGCATATTCTAAATAGTAGCTAAGAACTTGTAAACCATAAGTTAGAACATGCATATATATGTATATATATATATATATATATATATATATATATATATATATATATGTGTGTGTGTGTGTGTGTGTGTGTGTGTGTGTGGATAACAAAATAAGCATTAGAAGCTAATAAGGTAATTAACGAATTTATAAACAATAGATATATAGATGAAATATAAATTATATTATAAGATTTAGCACACTAGATATTCCTCACCTTGCGTGGATAGCTTGCGTGGATAGACTGATCTATAAATGCTTGAAGTAGGAAATGGAAGAGAGATATAGTAGATATAGAGTTTCTCTTTGTTATAAACTAAGTTAATATAGAATGTAAAGTGAATGATAATGTGTAATATATCTATAATATGTAGGATCTATAAAATATATGTAGTTCCTCCAACTTCTGGGTCAAAATGTAAGGTGGCATAAGTATTGACCTAACTTTAACTCTTTAGCTCCAGCCTGTCTCACTTTGGTGCCTTATTATTGAATGTTGCGAGTATGCTACGATAGGTCTAACACACATTGAAATTGATGAATTCTTCATATATTTTTCATGGCGAGGTCCATGCTTAGGTTCATGACTTTTCTTAGTATGTCTACCTTTACATCTTCTTTCCTATGTTTTTTTCTTATCAATTTGAGGTTTATATCTTCTTCCCTAGGGTAAACTAGGGAGTCGTCCCTCATCTCCTTGAGGATTTATCATTTATTCATAGTACTCTATCTTATATAATTTATACATATACACAAAATATACAAAGTAGACTAACATGAGACAAGGTCTCAGTTGACTCTAACTTATACAAAAGTACCCAAATACTGTATAAAAGCATATTTGCACCCCACAAAGGAATCTAAAATGATATGTCACGCCTAGGTATAAGAATCACACATAAGCAAAAATTATATATAACTGCTTCCGAAGTCACTTCAACAATTAAGTAAGTAAGTATATTACATGATACCCTCGACAAAATTTGGTGATGATGAGCAGTAGGAAAGTTAAGTCGCATTGTAAAAGATAGATTACAAAATAATCATTATACATAACCATGAAAGAAGACTTATGTATTCCATTCTCCAATAAACCTCTTAGTGGTCAAACCCTAAATGTGCTCTTATCAGAGCTAATATCCATTAGAGTGCACCCGTACTACGTAGTGGGCTTGCCCAAGTTGTGCAGTGTATGCTCGACTGAATGGATGAGATGGTAGAAATATAGTGTGTTGAAACTCATTTTTTCATAATATTATGTGACCTAGTAAGTATGACCGAGAGTTGTGTGTATATATTAAGTTCGATAATTGAATGGCGAGTCACATATAGACGAGTTGCAAAACACATTCATGACCTAGGTAATGGTATTCACTATATATTTATTCTATAGCAACATTTTACGAAAAGTGCATTTAATATCAATAAATTTATTTACTTTTTAAATTGATTTTCTATTGGTCGTGTTTATGCCCTTAATATTTTTAATCAATGCCTTAAAACTTTTTGTTAAATATATTCAATAAATAGCTACTTACATATTTTTGTCTCCTCATTTAAGTTTGAGCCCATTACATTGTATTTTTTCTTAACAATTTTTCTCTTCAAATCATAAGCAGTCATGGAAGCTCACCACCAATATTTAACTTGAACCCAGAAGCTAGAGAGTTTAACATTAGAGATGTTCGAACTCTGTTCTTTACCGTTTCATTTGATGGGTTTGTGTTAAAAAAATCAAATGATAACCTATTTCAACAGGTTAAAAAATGACTTTTTATTTGATTTGATCTTTAATTATCAAAATATAATATCAATAAATTCGCTAATATATTTCATTAACTAGGTACTATGGTGATTGTGTTAATTCTGTTGAATGTAAAGATCATCAGAAAATAGACCACTCAACGCGGGGAAGATCATTTTTAATCAATCTTTCATAGAAACACAAGTTTTTGATGGAGATGAAACTGTTGATATCAACATCATAGGGAAGACTATTAGATTCAAAAAATTTACTCCCCGCGAGTAATAGTAATGCCTAAAAAGCACTTCTTCGGCTTTGATGTCATCAACAAGAATATGTTAGAAAACCCACCTTGTTATGAAAAGGACTATTAAGTCCCGAATCTCTCTTATGTATTGTTTTTATAAATGAATAAAAATTATATTTGTTCTCGTTCTCTCATTTTTTGTTAATTAAGTGTTTTATATTAAAAAAATATGTTTTCTTTCTTACGTGAATAAAGTTTAATTTAAATTATACCTTTTATAAATTAACAAATTGACGATTCTAAGAAACTTTGGATAAAATTTAAAGATATATATACTATTTAACTTAGTGAAATAAATCAAAAAATCATTAAGGTAAACAAATTTCACTCAAAATATTTAAGGTAAATTTGATGTATGAATTAACTTAATGACGTATTAACCATATATATATATATATATATATATATATATATATATATATATATATATATATATATATATATATATATATATATATATATATATATATGCATTATAGTAGTTTATGTGTCACCATTTTGATGATTATATAATTATTACAAAATTTAATAGTTATATATTTTATATTAAAAATAACAAACTTTTAGGGTATACTTCAACTTGTCTTTTGGGAAAATTTATGAGTAATCAATACCATTTAGTTAGAACTAATTTGTATAAATTCATTTTGATTTTTAAAATTACGACATGTTATACTATCAAATTATTAATTTTTACCCGGAACAATTAGTTGTATACAATTGATAGACCTATTCATTTTTATATATTTTGATAAGAAATACAATTGGCCGGAAAAAACATGAGAAATCCATATAAAAAATGGAAACGAGCTAAATATTGAAATCATCGTTGAAATTTTCTCAACAAAACCATATTTATTTTAAAAACATTCTAATTATTTACAACCACTCCAAGTTGTAATGAATTATTTTTATTTGATATATTAAAGGTTTAGTCTGTAAGATGTAAGGAACAATTGATAAGGAGATGCATACGATAATAAATGATATTCAAGTAAATACTCCCTTTGTCTCAAAATATCTGTCCACTTCTATATTTTCTCATATTAAACAATATAATGATAACACTCCCTATCACAAAAATGTCATTCATAAAGTGTCTTGATAACTTAATTTTTTATAGAAACTAAATTAAAATATTATAGTAGGGGTGATAGTTGAAAAAATTTATAAAAAAATTTCTTGATATCCTAAATGGACAAATATTTTAAAACTCTATTTTTAGTAAATTGACAAACATTGTGAAACAGAGAAAGTATGTAATAGGTATATATATTGTATAAATTAATTTATATTTTTCAAATAAAGGAGAATTATGCATATAAAATTAGGTATAGTTTCTTTAATAGATGAGTTTTTTTTTTAAATTTGAAACATGTTTGTTGTAATGGAAAATTATATTAGATTTAACCATAATTTATCATCTTCTGTAACACTTGGTAGGTACAATTATTTTATAATCTTTAAAAAATAATACAACGTGCTACTTTTATAGTCATGTATATCATAATAGTCTTGCAATCAAAGTAATGTTTAGCAATCTAAGGAATGATATGTACTTTTATGAGTCATGTATAACATAATAGTCATGTATTATAAGCAATGACTATCTTATTTAAGGAGAGACATTCCATAAAATATCTATATGATAAATTATATAGAAAATAAGTTTACTAATTAATGGATAAGGATAAGTTCTTTGTTTATATTTTAATTCATTTAATTATAACATAACAAATACTTAAACAAGTTTTTTCCCACATATGATATTATAGTAGTTAACATAACTAATGGAAGACTAAATACTTGACTTTTGAGTTAATAGTATACTTATCTCAGTTTAATGTTACCTTAAAAACCTATTTACGAAAAATTTAGAATGAAATTTAAATAAAATATATTATTGTCACAAAGAGATTACATTTTAGTAAATATTACCGAGGAATCACTATCTCCAGCGTTCATGTTTGAATAAGTAACGTTTCTTAAAAATTATCATTTGGAAACCCTATACCTGTTAAATATATGGTCGTTGATCCATAAGTGTCTTACTGTTTAAAATTGAACAATTCTAAGGCATTACACTACTTTATTTAATTTTAAATTTCTTCAATACCTCATTACCCCCATTTGCATGTTGGAATTATGCCCTAGCCCCGATCGTCTTGTAATGAATTGAACAAAATTGTTTACTGTATACGATAATAGTTATCCCTACAGTAGTGATTAAGGAGATTGTTTTCTTGAATCTATGGCAAGCTTTTATGTTTATGGTATTCATTTATATAACATAAAGGCAGATCCTTGATTAAGTTACGAACTAGATATCATAAGGCGTTATGATAATGAGAATCTAGCTCATAGGAATTAATCTAAACTTGTTCTATCATATATGCTCCTAGGGATGAGTCAAGATGGAATCTATCAACTCTAGGTAAAGGGTTTGAGCTCTACAATGTCATAAGATTAAAACAATTATATCAAATCCTTGGCCAAGGTGATAGAATGAATGAAGAAAGATGTTTCTTAGGTCATTCGTCAATCGTTGATAATCGACGTGTAATGTAGTTGATTTTCTAAATGGGATTTGGCAGTTGTACCATATCCCAGGATAATCCGGAGCTGTAAAGATAGAGGGAATACGTGTATGATCCTTCACTGGGTTCTTTGTCAGAGTTACTTCACGTTATCCGGTCGTTGGGGAGTGTTTTTAGATGCCAACCTCGATTAGTGGTTACTTTTATTAACTACTATCGGTTTAACGATGAACCCACGTAGTCGCACACTAACGAGTGAATTGATCTTGTTTCATGATGTTAATTAATTTTATTATTAGATAATAAATATTAATTAATTTTATACTTGGAATATTGGTATATTAATTGGCTAGCACAAATTAATATTCTGATATAAGACCGTTCTAAGACAAAAGAGAAAAGAAAAAAAACAGACAAGTTCATGGTTCAAACCACGTACCTCTAGTAGAGTGAAACGTGTCACTTACCTCTAGGCTAGTCAAGTCACTTGTATAATGTAAAAGGTCTAAATCCACTTTAAGTGGGTAGCAGACCAGATTAATAAGATAATTAATTTCATTATACGTTGCTGACTTTTCACTTACTGTCTTTTCACCTTCTTCTCTAAAAGTTTTAAGTATAATGAGAAATCATTATACGTAGATAACTTTCGATCAGTTTTTACCCAAGAAAAAAACCCACAAGAAATAAAAAGGTCTTTTGTCTCCAAGATAAAATTGTGATTCTAGAAGTAAGGGTCAAGCTCGGTGTGCAAAGCGTGGAGGCTTCAAGCTTTTGAAGCTGGTATTAAACAATTCAATTCATATATAAAGCGTTAAGGTATGTAATTGAAATACTTTATTTCTATTAATATTCTTAAATCGCACTAGATTGGCTTAGGATTGCAATTAATTGTTTTCGCTGTATTATATGTGATATAATCGTTATTTGCTATCATTCATCGCAAACTTAATAAAGCTCTGTACAGCGGTGTGTGGGTTAGGAATGCTTTGGGTAGGAGTTCGATTGGGGTGTGGTGAAACGGATCAGAAATCATATTTAAATTTAAGTAATGTAACATATAAAATACCTTTTTGTATATCTAATAATTAACATATAATTGTGTTTTGCCTATAAAGGGAAGAATTAGCAAAAGTAGTGGCCATGAAAGATAAATTTTAAACTTAAAACTTGTTTAGATATACCTTCCAATAATAGTCTTTCTTTTTACGACTATTTTTCTATACTCTTAATTCTCCTCATTTTCAAAAGGACAAGACCATTTTATAAAAAAATTAAGAATAACTTAGAGAATTATTGAAACCAAATAAATTTTAATAATAATGTCATTAATTTTATTTTTTAAACAATAAAAAAAGTTATTTATATTATTTGATAACTGATATATGGACTAAGAAAACAAAAAGAATATAATAAACAAAATTACCACTCATACTTCACATTAGACCATATGAAATAAGAAAACACGGTTATTTCTTTAGTGTATATTTTATTGTAAGTTTAATGATTTTAGACACTTTTAATATGAATTGATTAAGATTTGAATTATGTAAATAAATTATTGTGAAAATATTTTAAAGAAAAATACTAATGTCATATCCAAAAGTTTGAAATGTATAATGAAATTAATTCCAACAAGTTCTTGAAATCCTAATAATGATTTGAACCCAAACTTTAATTTTTGACATTGAGTTTACTTCATTATATATGTTATTTTTTCAGGCAAAAAATACACTTATATACTTCATGAAAAATCTTACAAATCGGCTACATGCTACCTATTACGTGAAACTGAAAAAATCTTGTTAAATTATAATAATAATACTCTTATGAAAATTAAACATTACATGTCATACCTATCTGATCGTAAAGCTTTTTGATACTTTGAACATGTAAAGTTAATTGAGACTCCAAAAGATATAATGATTTCTTCCATTTGAATCACCATCTAAATTATTAGTCTATTTAATCAACATTTGTATAATATATTGAAACTTAATATAATGATCAACTATAACTTTTCATTTTTTAAATTTTAAACATAATTGGTTTGGTAACTCAATTAGTATCAGATGAATTATTACTTCCTTAAATGATTTCAGGTTGTTTGAATAGATGATAATATTCTAATTATGTTTTTTCCCTTGTCATAATTATTGCTTGAAAAACTGTTTCCAATTCTCCTTCCAACATCGCTTACATTTAGCATTGCAAAATTGTTCTTTCATATTAATTAATCTTTATCAATTCCAAGAACGATAATCTTCGTTTTATATCAACAATTTATAATGTAACTATCACAAAATTATCTCACCATCATTAAATTTTTCAACATCCAATATGTTGGTTTCCAACACCTTATTGACGATTGTATACTTTGTAAACTTTCATACGGACTCCCAAAGATTTCTTTCATAAGAACCAAATATTTCCATCTAACTTTTATAACATTTAATTTAAAAAAATTTATGGGTTCCTTTCATTTTCAATTTTTAAATTTTCCAAAATGATATAAAAAGAAACTCTTTTACCACACTTGTTTTGGAAGCCCCTTCATCATCTGAAGCATCCATTCACCAATAGAGTTTGCAACTCATTTACCGATTTTAATTTGTAAAGTTTATTCTTGCCAATAACAAATACTATATCTAATGTATAACAACATTTTTTAACTATTTTACCATCTTGATCACACCAACACATTGATCAATTTTTGAACATTTTTGTCTACATAAATTACTCATTGTTTATGATGACTTCATGAATCATTTCTAACAAAATATATGAAATTTTATTGGATGATAGCATACCAAATCACGTTCCATAATTGGATTCCAGTTTTTATTAGAATTTACATTTCTATACTTGTTCATATTCTTAAATTATATGGTACATTAATATCCTATTTTGGTGGAATAAAAACAAAATTCCTGTGGTTAGATAATGTTATCTTCTATATCAAGTTGAAATAGATCAATCTTAGTAATCTTAGCTATATATGGTTCCATAAAAAAAATGTTGAAGAATGATTCAGTCCAAGATGCATTGATCATTATTAATAATATGTGATACCCATTTCATGTTAAACTAACATTCTTTCCTAATCTTGTAAATATTTTTAAACCAAAATCAATCTAAATATTACGGTGTAGCATGTTCCGGATTTGTAATATAATATATCTATGAATGAATTATTTTCATTTTAAAACTCTAACCTAGATATAAGATTTTCATCTAAATTTTTGAGTTAATAAAGTCTGAACGAGGATTAAAAAACCTTGGATAACTTGAGCAACACAAATGATTTGTGAAATTTAGTAACTTAATTGATGGTGTTATCTAGAAATAGGAGCATTCACAAGGAATATGTATCATTTATACGTTTTATTATAATGCTTTATATGCTTAAAATCATGGGAACGTAAAAAATAATGTTATAAATTTCCTATCCAAAGAACGCTAGTATCTCTCACTCTACTTTCATATGTAAAACTCCACCTAAATTATTTGTCTTTATTGTTCCTCCTTTAAAGATGATTGTTGTTGGTAGCTGTTAAGGTGTGATAAAATAATGACAATAAAGATAAGAACTATCACCCTAATCAATAACTTACTCACTAGAAGTATCACAAATCGTATATAAGTTATAATAGTAAGTAAGCTTCGTTCTAAGGGACTTAGTTTGTTAGAATTGTGAATTAGAAGAAAGAGTAGAAAAGAATAGTTTTGTGGAATGAAAGGACAGTAAAATAAATATGAATAATTGTAGAAAGAATTATTAAACTAATATCTAATGAAAATAAAATAAAATATGTAAGAATGAGATAAAAGATATTGATTAGGTTTACGTATATCCACTTATCTTCTATTTTTTTCTACTAGTTATAAGGGTAATTAAAACTCTTACAGTAAGTAGTCAGGATTCTATATTCCTCCTAACCCGCTTCTGGGTGGACTTAGGTGGCGACCTAACAATCACCAGTGGACTTGGGTAAGGGGACTTGCGCAACGATCGGTGGTTAATTAGAAACCCTAGTGACTATGTAGTTAGACAAGCCTGTCAAGATCAATATCCGACACTACACGGTTGTGTGGTGTTTCAACAATTAGAGACCGCTTCTGGGTGACTATCCAACTACTAATAATGGGTTGTCTATTCTCGTGCAATGGCAATAATTACAGTCATTACATCAAAGCACGTAAAACACATAAAAGACATATATAGGTTGAGAAGTTCAATCGATTTAAAAAGTTTTTTACAAACAAACTGAGATAGAAGAAAATAGAATTCAAAGATTATATTGGTGGGTCTTGGGTTGTGATATAATTAACGATAAATAAAAGGATCCACTGACCGCAAGTGTACAGGTTGTTCCAAGTAATAAACAGATAAAGGAATTTCGTTCTCAGGGATTGAACTGGTATAAGTCAAGTGTTAAATAAATAAGTAGTAGTAATTGCAAAACAAAAAAATAAATGATAAATATTTTTGTTTTGTTTTAGAGATTAAACTATGAGACGCAATTAAATAAATTACTATATATTAACAGAAAGTAAATGAATGAAAAGCAAAGAGATGTAGAAGAAGGGATGAGAGGCGTACTTGAGTCTCGCAATGATCCACCTAAGTTCATACAACTAATGTCTCCATTTAAGGGAAAAAATGGTATTTGTGTACTAGTCGGGATTCTAATATCTCCTAACCCCATGTCGGGTGGACTAGGAGCTACCCTACAATACTACATACCTTCCTGAATGGTTATATATACTTTTGAATGTAAAGTCTTTTAGCTCATTCGCTATGTGGTTAGTCAAGCTTGTCAGTCATTAACGGACACCACACGTCTATTACTTATATTCGTAATTAAACTCCCTTGTCAGATGATCACTTGCCACTCAGTGAATCACCTAATTACTCAAACCTATCTCTAATTAATCAGAATAAAAATAGTAAACAAGCATACGATAATAATCAATACAAAATACCTAACTTACATTAAATTATAAAATCCCAAATTCAGAATAACATTAATTGAATAAACTAGGGCTTAACCCGTAGATGCGATTTTCAAGTACTAATGAATTTAGATTATCTTCCAAGTAAAAACTAAAAATGAAATAGAAGTATTCATGTTGTCAATTACAGAAAAGAAACAAAAATATAATTAAGGTGTTGGGTTGAACTGTTGTTGAAGAAGAAAGACTTCTCCAGCTCTTCCCCGTACCTTCTGCCTTTTTGCTATCTTCTGAATTTAGAAATAGTGAAGCGTACTAAAAGATGAGGTTTAAAAAGATATTTATACTACAATAATTCAGATTAGGCTTTTATTTAATAATATTAAGTCCAATGATAAAAAACCCAAGTACAAATAAAGAATCCCGTAACTGATGTAAACCCTTTAATAAAACAACCGTAACTTTTGCGTTTCACGTTCAAATCACCTAATTCCAGTCCTCAATTCGCTCTAACTCAGAGTCACAACTTTCTCCTTTGAATATTTAGACCTAATTCAGTACCATTTTGGCTTGAAATTAGCAAGTAGTAACAAATAACCAGATTTTCATATATTTTCATCAACTTTTTTGAGTGGTGCTTTCTCTCTTTTGACCTCTCCGCTTGATCTAGGACTTTAAACTTCACGTCTCCTTCTCATCTTAGTGATCCATAGCATCCATTTACCTATGAAATCTGTACTAAAAACAAAAAAAATTAACGCACAAAAGCAAAAAAAATGCAATATAATAATTCCGAAGGGAGAAAGTGAAACATATTAAAATAAGTATAAAAGTCCACCAAATAAGTCTATTTTCCACCAAAATTGATGCCGCCTAAGGGTGGTATATAGTTATCACAAAACAGGAGACATCAAGACCCCAAGCTCAAACTTTCGTCGTCTCGACAAAGTAAAACATAACAGAGGTCTTATGTGATACGCAAAAATGCAGAGTATAGTGAATGATACCCAAAGCACCACATAAAATAAATCCTATATAGTATGACGTAAAAGTCAATATACACATACACCTATATTGAAAAATCAAACACATATAATATCAATCCAGAATTTATTTCCCAATGCTAGAATGTTACACTTACTACTTAGCCCGGGATGGTGGTTATTGGGTGTTGATTGATCCTTACTTGCTTTGAACACTCCACTTAGCTTACTACCTATTAGCTGAATCATAAATCACTATGTATCTAGGAATCACAATGATTTTACGGTTTCAGCGTAGGCTTAGGAATGGTATGGTATGTATATTTGGTAAATTTGAAGTGAGCTTTTGGCTCTCTCCTCACTTAACATTTACAAATTGTCTAAGAGTTTGAGTTAACACTCGAATATGTTCTCACTCAACCCATTTGACACACTACTTTAGCGTCCCCAAGTTAACCTAATAAGCATTAAAGATAATTTCTAAACTTCCACTTTGCTGGTTACTTTATTTTTTTCACACATATATATATATGTATATATATATATATATATATATATTCTTTTTCATTCTTTCTCTTCTCTCTTTTTTGTACAAGATATCCATCACCATCATTTTGACGTGAATGGTCATGTCTCATATAATTTTTTTTAAAGACCCCGGTAAAGGGTTACGAAATATATCATCAACAATTGTGCATTAAATACAAATTCATGAAATTTCATTCCAATGTAGTTTCCAAATAATGAAACCTACCACCCAAAACTCAAGCTCAAGACAGGAAGACTCGGGATCGTGATTCGAGTGCAGGTTATATGGAAATTCCAATAATCTAATGGGATATGGCTTATGTCGTGGCACAACTGAAAGGATAAAAGGCTAAAAATGGGGCTAAGAAGGATAATATTAATCACGGTTTAGAAAAATATAAAAGTTTTAAATGGATATCAAAGAACTGCCTCTATCATTTTCCTAGTTACATAGCTCACCTGTAGTTCATAACTAAGTGGGTTCTCTCCTATTTTATATCTCATGTTCTACAAAACACTCATTATCTCTAAGTACAAGCTTACTTCTTTTGCATTCTTGATTAATTTTTCACATCAATTATCTAATGTTTGCATGCAATCAAAGTGCGTTTTACATTAACTCCTAAGGTCTAATATTTTCTATCATGAATTTATGAAAATCATGCTTAATGTGGACATTTAAAATACTCTACAGTCAAAACAACCCTTAATTATTTTTTTGAAAGCAATAGAATCAAATAAAACATAAAAATGAGAATGAGGACAAAGAGTACCCCACCTCAAACACAAAAATGAGTCGTGTCCCAACGACTCGAAAAGACTCTATGAAGCAATTAAACTATTATACACTACTAATGAGAAAAGGATAGGGAAACGTATCTTAATCAGCACTAGGATGGTTTTGTGCACTCTCTCGTCCCAGTTGGGCTCCTTTCTTAAGCATTGTGTAGGTGACAAGTTGTGAATTTCTCACCCTTTCAAGTATAATCTTCATAAGCACCAACTCTCTTATGAGTTTTTCTAAAGCTGCTAACACTTCATAATGATTTTCCTCTAAGGCTCTCATTCTTTACCTCGTGATCTTTGGCAACCCTCTTCTTGCGTGTCAGAGGTCTCGATTTGTTTTCTTCCCCAAAGGGCTTATCTAACTCCATACCCTTTCTCTTGGCCTTATTGTGAATATTCACGATTGCGATCAAAGTGATGTTTTTACCTATTACTAACGACTCGTCTCTAACGTTCTTGTGTGGAACATTTGTTTTCATACACATCATCATAATAGAACACGGGAACTTAATGTTGCGTTGAACAATGTAAACTTTTGCGTAAAGCATAATGGAGTCATAAAGTATGCGAACTACATCAATCTCCTCCTTTTCAATAATACATTTAATGAAGATGAGTTTCTCACATGATACCTCAGATATGTGGGCATTACCAAAGAAGGTAGGAATAATGAAATAGGATCATGTTCTAGCACTTGGTAGCAAATCACTACTAAATACCTAACCTTGATATCTAGCACCTGTTTGAATGGGTTTTACACCATGAATCACAACCTGTTTGTAAAAGGAACCAATTCGAAGGCCGGATCATTAAGTTCCTCAAGGTATTTGCATGGGCCCTCCAAGTTTGGTAGGTTAAATACCTCGTGAATGCACTCAACTGAGAAAGGGACAATTATCTTACTGGCTTCGATTGCATTACCTTCCGTAAAGACCAACAATTCATAAAATTATCGAACCAAGGACGGAATGTAAACCAATTATATCTTTCTCATATCTTTCTATCGAACCTCGTCACATGCAAGATCAAAATCTTTTAATTACCGTCCATTATATTTATCGGAAATCCTTTCACAATACCAAAAAACAAACCAGCAAATCGCTCACGAACTTGATCTTTCCAACTCACAAAAGGCCTCTTAGGTTTAACAACCATTTTGTTTCTTCTAACAGAACGTTGTTCACTAAATTGTTCACTCACAACTGTTTCTTCGAAATTAGGCTTTTTGGGAGTAGCCTCACTTGGGTTCTCTTTCCTCTTCATAGTTTTCTCGCCTTCTCCAACCTTAGTCATAGAACTCGAATCCGGAATCTCAATAGCTTTGTCGGGAGTAGCCATAGGAGTATTTCTAGTTCCGGGATTACTTTGTATCTTCCAATTGTAACACAAGGAATCGGTTTTGTTTGTCATCTTAATGAACCATAAACTCAAAACTTTAAATATTCCAAAATTAGAGAAAAAAATTGAACTTTGATGTTTTGAGGATATAGAAAGAAGATATGTGGTGTTATATAAGATGGGTAATGACTATGTTATGGATTATGAGAGGTTTAATGGGTAAGATTAAAGCTTTTGTGAATAAGGATTTGGGACTAAGGTGAAGATTTCTTGGTGTTTTGGAATGATTTGATGGTTGATTATGTGTTTGGAATGAATTAGAAGGAAGACATTATGGTGTTTGGATGTTTTAATTGTGTATTGCAGGTAGTTAATGAGTTGCGGGTCATTAATAATGGTGTCTTGCGTGATAGGCTTTGTTAAAAATTAGAGGATTTACCTTTGATAAGAAGTAGGGTTTAGGTTGGCAGGCCAACAGCATACCGATGAGATAGCCGGCATACCGGCGCGAGTTCTCTTCAATTTTTTCATTGACGTAAAGGGTAGTTGCGTGTATGTTGTCTCGTTCCATAGAGTTTGGCCGGCATCCCGGTGATATCGCCAGCATTACCGATTGCGCGCATCTATTTCTCACTAACGCACTTCGAAGTTGCGTGTAGCTGGTCATCATACAGTGAGTTGGCGATGTATCAAAATGGCTTGTCTGGCATACCGACTGTCTGACTGGCATACTATTCGCACAACTCAGTTTTTTGCTAACGCAATTTGTAGCTGCGTGTACATGGTCGACATCCAGAAGGTTGGCACTGTGACGAATTACTGTGACTTGCATGCCGCCCATCTAGCCGGCTAGCCGGTCTCAAATTTCCTCTTTTTATAAAAAAAAAATTCGATAACGCAACTGGTAGTTGCGTCTAAGTGATCAACATCTAGTAGCCTGAACGGCTAGCCGATCCATATAATTTCTTTTTACCACTTAGACACTCGAAAACTCTGTCTCACACCAGTTTTACCCCAAACTCAATGATTATGTACCTGCAATCATCAAAAAGACTCCATCTTTCTCATTTATTTAAAATTATAAACCAATATACAGAAATTTCTCTAATTCACACTATGAATTTAAAGACATGAAAGCAATAAACTCATTTACAAATGAAATGGATTTGGTTTAACATCGTAAAGCTCGATGGGTAACCTCTCCACTCATTCAACTTCAAGTAGGTACATGACCTTCCCAGGATGTGGATCTTCCATGCTATTGATATCCTCGCCTCCATGATAAATTTTCAAATGATGCCCATTCAAAATGAAGGTGCGGTGCTCGTTTGGATTCTCATTCTATATAACTCCATGGGGCGTAACTTTGGCACTATAAAAGGACTAGACAACTTTGATCGCAACTTACCTGGATAATTACTAAACTTAGAGTTATACTTAAGGACCAGATATCCAACTTCAAAATTGTTTGCACGAATGTGATTATCATGTCATTTTTTTATATTCTCTTTGTAAAGTTTAGCATTCTCATATGCATGAAATCGAAACTCATCAAGTTCATTCAGTTTCATCATACGATTCTTACCGGCTAAAGTAGGATCCATGATCAACTCCGCTATCGTCCAGTATACACCTAGTTCAAGTACAAGAGGTAAGTTACATGCCTTACCATAAACTATGCGATACGGAGATTCACCAACGGGTGTCTTGAACGCAGTGCGATATACCCACAACGCATCATCTAATTTAATTGACCAATCCTTTCGTGTTGGTCCAATAGTCTTCTCTAGAATTGATTTTTTCTCTCGATTAGAAACCTCAACTTTACCAATGATTGTGGATGATAAGCAGTAGATACACGATGTCTCACCCCATACTTTTCTGATATAGCCTTCAAGTATTTATTCACAAAATGATTACCTCGATCACAAATAATAACTCTAGGCGTACCATCTCTCATGAAGATGTGTGATTTCAAGAACTTTATCACCACTCGCGAATCATTCGTTGGTAGAGCTGCGGCCTCTACCCATTCTGACACGTAATCAACAGCTAGTAGGATGTAAAGTTTTCAATTAGATGGTACAAAGGGATCCATGAAATCGATGCCGCACTGGTGGTCCTTTGTGTGTTCTAAAAAAATTAATGCAAATGATAATCGAACCACAACTGCAAGTGTACGGTTGTCCCAAGTAGTAATAAGGATAATACAGATTCGTTCCAAGGACGGGATGGTTGACTACAATGTTTAGCAAATAATGATTGGTTGCACTTATGAAAGCAAGTAAATAAAATATGTTTGTTGGTTTTGTTTATTAACGCTACTAAATGAAAGATAAATTATAAATGCAAGTAAAAGCTAAGACGCAAGTAAAATGAATGAAAACGCAATATGAGAAGTATTACTTGAGAACGCAAGGATCCTCCTAATCTTATTTCCTAACTTATGTTGTTTAAGGGCTAAATTGGTCAATTACAATGGTCGGGATTCTAAATTCCTTATACCCCCGTCAGGGTGGACTATAAGGCAATCCTAAAGTGTCACTAGTCCCGTCAGGGTAAATATGATCCACCGTTAGATGTTTAAGATTTATTACCTCATTGGCCCTAGAATTAGCTAAGTTCGTTAGAATCAATAGCTTTTATCCTAGATTGAATAATTAATTCTATACCTAAACCCTCCGTCAGGATGATCCACACGCCACATATGCGGAATAGCCTAGATACTAATACCTATTCTTAGTTCACGACTCTAAAAACAGTAAACATTCACAAATTATCGAAAAGAGTAATAGACCCAATCTAATTTAATTTAACTGAAACCCAAATTCAACATTCCTTATTTCATAAAATTAGGATTCACCCATTGTTTGTTCTCAAGCACTATGAAAAGCTTAGCTCATATTAAATGTAAAAACTAAATTAAAAGAAATGGAATTCATATTTGATTACAAAATTAAAGATAAAAAAAACCTAATTTCCGGAATTGGAATGACTACGAACGGAGATATAGACCCTCTCCATCTCTTGTAGCTGCTTCTTTCTTCCTTCTGTTGCTTCTCTCTGGTGTTTAATCTTGTGGAATGTGAATTGTATGAAAAATAGAAGTCCAGACCTCCTTTTATAAGCATAAAAACGGATTAGGGCTTGGACCAGAAAATAAAACACTAATTAAATGTCCAAGCCCAAATTCTGAGCCCAAAATCCCGTAACTGCTGATACACCTTCACTAAAACGGCTTTTCCCGATGCGTTATGACTCCGATTGACCTCATTCCAGTTGCTAAAGTTCTGTAACTCGATAAGGAATGATTTCTCTTCAAAGGTCAGCGGCTAAATCATCGCTTAAGCACCTCTAAATCAGCAATCTATGGCCTGGAAAATGGATTTTCAGCTCTAAAAATAATATCTTCGGGATTTATCTTCAAGTCTTGACTCTAATTCACGATCTTTGACTTTCTCCTCGGATTCCTCTCCTAGCTAACATCTAAAACCTGTAAACTTTTCACTAAAAATAACAATATTACGCGCAAAAGTTTAATAAATTAAAAATGCTAGAAATAAAAAGGGAATTCCGGATTATTGCATATTTAGTCCAAAAGTCTATCAAATTAATTAAATAAACACCAAAAATGATGTCTCCCAAGGGTCGAAAATAAGAACAATTAGGGAGACATCAAGCCCCCCAACTCAAACCTTTGTCGTCCCGACAAAGTAAAACAAAACAAAGGGGTAAAAGTAAGCGTATAAACAAGTAGAAGCTAGCAAGTAAACTCTAAAGCAATTCTCCAAATAAATCTGATATAGCAAACTCTAGAAACTAATATACACATACATCTAAAATGCAACATCAAACATAAATAATCTCAATCATAAAATTAAAGTTGCAATGCTTGAAGGTTACACTTGTACTCATCTCTGTATGATGGCTATAGGGTGGTCATTAATCCTAAATCGCTTTGAACGCTCCACCTAGTGTATTCCCTATCAACAGAATCATAAATCCACTATGCACTTAGAAATCACGAGGTCTTTACGGTTATAATATTGGCTTAAGGACCGGTGTGGATGTATATTTGGTAAATTTGAAGTGAGCTTTTGGCTCTCTCCTCACTTACCATCAACAGTGTCCTCGAGCTTGAGTTAACGCTCAAAAAGATGTTCCCACTCACCCATATACGCAACCATTTAGCGTCCCATGTTTACCCACTATTAACAAGATGATTTTCAGAAAATTCCACTTTGCCGGATGTTTTATTCATTCATATTTTTATTTTTCTTTTCTTTTCTCTTTTTCTTCTTTTTTTTTGTACAGAAGCAAACCGGGTTCCCGGTTTAGATGAATCCGGGTACCCGGTTCCTACTGCATGATTTTTCAAAATTTTTCATTTTTTTTTCTTTTTCATTTTTCTTCATTCCCGGCAAAGGGTTACAAGTATATATCATTTGCAATTGTGCTACAATACAAAGCACATCGATCCCTACCCATTTAATTACCCATAAGTGGTCCCACCACCCCAAACTCAAGCTCGAGACATGTCTCGGGATTGTGATTCAAGTGCGGGTCATATGGTCATGCCTAATAATCTAAGGGATAATGGCTTATATCGTGGCTACAAAGAAAAGGCTAAAGGCTCAAAGTGGGCTAAGACGGATAATAATTAATACAAGGGATAGAAAGCTAAAAAGGCACAAATGGCTAACAAAGAACTGCCCCTATCATTTTCCTAAGTACATAGCTTGTCTTTAGTTCATATCTAGGTGGGTTCTCTACTAATTAGGATTTCACGTTCTACACACCAAACATATTCCTTGAGTACAAGCTTACTTCATTTGCATTGTTCATTAATTTTTCCTATTAATTACCTATGTTTGCATGCAATTCTAAATGCGTTTTATATCAATCCCTAAAGTCCACTATTTACTATCATAGATTTATCAAAAGTATGCTTAAAGGGATATTTAAAAATTTCTACAGTCAAACGCAACTCCGAAAATTCTTTTATTGAAAGCAAAAAAAGCAAATAACACATAAAAACTGGGATGAGGCAACGAACCCCACCCCAAACTCAAAAATGAGTCGTGTCCCCACGACTCGAAAAGACTGAATAAAGCATTTAAACTAATCTACACTAAGAGGAAAGTTTAGAAAACGTATCTTAACCAGCGCGAGGCTGGTTATCGGTGTTGCGTTCTGGACCTTTATCTCGCGTAACAACATCATAAATCACGTTCTGAAGTATATTTACGCCTAGGATCAAATTTCGCAATAGGTCCAATTCTCTTGTAACGTTTCCCAAGGTAGCAATCATCTTCTCCTGATTCTCTTCCAACACCTGAATCTTTGATTCCAACTCAGGAACAGTTTTCGCTTTCTTTGATTGAGGAGTTCTAGGACTTTTGGTAGCTCGTGTTGCTTCTTCATGGATATTCTTGATTGTGCTCAAAGCTATACTCACACCAACTGAAACATTATCAATATCTGCGTTCTTACGCGGAATCTTTGCGTCTAGACACAACTGAGTAATAGTACAAGGGAACTTCAGATTTTGTTGTTTCATTGGGGATTTCGCGAACTCCATGATTGTATCATGAATGATTTTAGCAACATCAAATGGTTTCTCCTCCAAAATACACTTAATAACAAATACGTGCTCTTTTTTCAACTCGGAAGTGTGTTTAATACCAAAGAAAGTGGGTATTAAGAAACGAGACCAAACCTTAGCACGAGGTGTCAAATTATTGCTGTAAAACTGTCCAGGATATCTTTCTCCTTCAGGAATTGGGCTAGTCCCATTAACAAGCACGGTCCCCCAAAGGGATTCAAAATCGAAAGAATGGTCATTAAGAGTCTCTTGGAAAGGGCATGTTCCAGAAAAGTTGGGTAATTTTAAGGATTTCCGAATACGTTCAATAGAGAAAGGAACTACCTTTTTGCGGACATCAATGGCATCACGGGAGATAGCTAACCCTTCATAAAATTCTCGCACAAAATTAGGAATAAACTCAAGCTTCCTTTCTTGTAATTCTTTCCAACCAAACTTAGCACATGTCACGACATATTCCTTGTATTCACTGCTCATAATACCCTTAGGAAAATTTGTCTCCTCACAAAACTTCAAAAATTCAATTCTTTCACGAACCTGAGTATTCCAACAAGTATAAACCCTCTTAGGCTTGTGGGCCCACATCTTCATACGCGGAGGTTTCTGTTGAACTAGTACTTCCGGAATCTCTTGTTCAGTTTCCTTCTCAATGTTCGTCGCAATTTCCTCTTCTGGTTCCTTCTCACTTTCAATCTCATCAATTAATCTTCTCTTCTGACCTGTGATTTCTTTTCTGTTAGAATCAAGCTTAACTTCGTCAATTTTTCGTTTAGGACGCGAACCCGGAATCTCAATAGCTTGTTCTTGAGAACCACCAATGGTGGTTTTTCTTCTAGGAGCAGTTCTTCGAAAATCACCGGTTCTGTTAGTCATCTCTTTTCACCCCAAACTCAAAACTTCAAATAATGAAAAACTTAGAGAAAAAGTTTAGAATTTTGATGTTTTGAGGCTTAGGAATTGAAGAACTAGGGTGAATATGAGATGGGTCTTGTTTAATTTGGATGGGAGAAGAAAGAATTGGGTTTTAATTTAAGGATTTGATGAGGAAGAATCTTGGGAAAAACTAAGGATTTGATGTTATTTTGGAGAGGAGGTGAGTTGATTTTGTGTTTTTGTGGTGAAAGAGGGTAGGATTTGATGATATATAGTGTTTTGGTTGATGATTTTCGGAGGTGGGGAGGTTATTGGTGCGTTTTAGGTAAAAACTTGCAGAAGAGGCTAAGAAAACTAGGTTAAGGCCCCAAAAACCGACATCACAGCTTCAAAACCGGGTTCCCGGTTTTGGCAAACCGGGTTCCGGGTTCCGCGTCGCTGTGACAGCGCGGAAAATTAACTTAAAGACTCCTCTTTTTTTTTTCAAAACGCACCAAAACGCTGGACCCCAATACTCGCCGAAACTGGGTTCCCGGTTCTGTGGAATACGGGTACCCAGATTTTTCTCGATGGCGCGAGTCAAGTCGCGCCAAAACGCAGCATCCCAAAACGTTGGGTAAGAACTTTTGGATTTTTACAGCTCCGAAACCGGGTACCCGGTTTTGCCAAATGCGGGTTCCCGGTTTTGTGTCGATGGCGCGAACCAAAACGCAACAAAACGCAATCCACCAAGACGCTGGGTCAGAAAATTTCAGAAATCACAGCACCAAAACCAGGTTCCCGGTTTCGAAAATCCGGGTACCCAGTTCCGACGCTGTGTCGTGAACCAAGACGCCAAGTGTTGCGTTGAAGAGGTTGGTACCAGCTCCAAAACCGGGTTCCCGGTTTTTGCGAAACCGGGTTCCCGGTTCCTCCTGGACATCCAACCTCTTTTTCTCCTTTTTTCGCCAAATCGACCCCAAACTCATGACCTTTTTACCCCTGAAATCATAAAAAACAACTACCCTTCCTCATTTCTTAATAATAAACACTAAAATTACGAAAATCAAACTAGTCTAAAATGCAAAAAATTAAAAACTCAGCTAATATACAATGAATTGGCTTTTGTTTAACGTCGTTAAGCTCGACGGGTTACCTCACGCTCTTAAGGAGTTTCGAGGAGATACATGACCTCCCCGGGATGTGGATCTTCCGAGCGATTGGTATCTTCACCTCCATGGTATATCTTCAATCTGTGACCGTTAACCATAAAGGTACGGTTCTCTAGCGGATGTTCTATTTCTATCGCCCCATGAGGTGTAAATTTGGTCACAATGTATGGACCTGACCACTTAGATCTTAACTTACCCGGATAATTTCTAAACTTTGAGTTATACTTCAATACTCTCTGCCCCACTTCAAAGTTCTTTGGACGAATCCGATTGTCATGCCATTTCTTTGTGTTTTCTTTGTAAAGTTTGGCATTTTCATAAGCATGCAATCGGAATTCATCAAGTTCATTAAGCTTCATCATACGATTTTTTCCGGCTAAGATAAGATCTAAGTTCAACTGCGCAATTGCCCAATAGGCACCCATTTCAAGCTCTAAAGGTAATTGACAAGCCTTACCATACACCATGCGATAGGGAGATGCACCAACTGGAGTCTTAAACGCAGTACGATAGGCCCACAACGCATCATCTAACTTCATTGACCAATCTTTTCTTATAGAACCAACGGTTTTCTCTAGGATTGACTTGACTTCACGGTTCGAAACTTCAGCTTGACCATTGGATTGTGGATGATATGCAGTATATACACGGTGTCTTACTCCATATTTCTCTAGAACAGTCTTCAGATATTTATTAACGAAATGAGATCCTTCATCGCTAATAATCACTCTAGGTGTGCCATGTCTAGTGAAAATATGTGATTTCAAGAACTTGATCACCACTCGTGAATCATTGGTAGGTAAATCCACCGCTTCTACCCACTTAGACACATAATCAACTGCTAATAAGATATAGAGGTTACCATTTGAAGGAACGAAAGGACCCATAAAGTCTATGCCCCAAACATCGAATATCTCAACCTCTAACACATTATTACGCGGCATCTCATCCCTCTTATATATGTTTCCGGTAAACTGGCATCTCGTACATTTCATAACATATTCATGACAATCTTTAATAAGAGAAGGACAGTAAAAACCTGATTGAAATACCTTCGCATCAGTTCTATCTCCTTTGAAATGTCCTCCATATAGTGAATCATGGCATCCAGCTATAATGGCTTGAGTCTCTTCCCTTGCTACACATCTTCGTATCATTTGGTCAGCACAAACTTTATAGAGGAACGGATCCTCCCGAAAGAACTGTCTAGCACGATGAGCTAACCTCTTTCTTTCTTGATAAGTAGAACCTTCAGGGAAAACACCACTTACTACTAAATTCGCAATATCTGCATACCACGGAGCCTCATAATCTCGAACAACGAATAAACTCTCATCAGGAAACTCTTCTCTAACTGCTTCAGTACCACTATTCATCTCTGAACCCTCTAAACGCGATAGATGATCTGCAACTTGATTCTCACAACCCTTTCTATCTTTGATCTCTAAATCAAATTCTTGAAGCAATAACACCCATCTGATTAACCTTGGTTTCGCATCTTTCTTCTCCAAAAGAAATCTGATCGCGGAATGATCTGTATAAACAATAACTTTCGCTCCAAGAAGATAAGAGCGAAATTTATCAAACGAATAGACAACTGCTAGCAACTCCTTTTCTGTAACTGTGTAATTAATCTGAGCACCACTAAAAGTTTTACGAGCGTAGTAAATCGAATGAAAAACTTTCTCTTTTCTCTGTCCCAATACAGCTCCCGTACACAAATCACTCGCATCACACATAACCTCAAATGGTAGATTCCAATCTGGAGGTAACACTATAGGAGCAGAAATAAGCTTTTCTTTGATTGCTTTGAAGGCCGTTAAACAAGCTTCATCAAAAAGGAATTTGGAGTCCTTTTCGAGTAAGTTGCATAACGGTTTAGCAATCTTAGAAAAATCCTTAATAAAACACCTATAAAAGCCAGCATGGCCAAGAAAACTCCTTACCCCTTTAACAGAAACAGGAGGGGGAAGAGTTTTAATTACCTCTATCTTTGCTCTATCAACCTCTAAACAAGCACTCGAAACTTTGTGACCCAGAACAATACCTTCGCGAACAATGAAATGACACTTCTCCTAGTTGAGCACCAAATCTGTTTACTTGCATCTCACTAACACTTTCTCCAAGTTATCTAAACATATATCAAAATCATCACCAAACACGGAGAAATCATCCATAAACACTTCAAGGAAATTATCTATCATGTCCCAGAAGATGGCCATCATACACCTTTGAAAAGTAGCGGGAGCGTTACACAACCCAAATGGCATTCTGCGATATGCAAAAGTGCCAAATGGGCATGTAAAGGTAGTCTTATGTTGATCTTCTGGAGCCACGTAAATTTGATTTTACCCGGAGTAACCATCCAAGAAACAATAGTACTCTCTTCCAGCTAATTTATCTAACATTTGATCGATAAAGGGCAAAGGGAAATGATCCTTTCTGGTGGCCTTGTTCAGCTTTCTGTAATCCATGCAAACTCTCCATCCAACTACCGTTCTTGAAGGAATCGCTTCATTTTTGTCATTAAGAACAGTTGTCATTCCTCCTTTCTTTGGTACACACTGAACCGGACTCACCCATTCACTACTCGAAATGGGATAGATAATCCCCGCATCTAAAAGCTTGATCACCTCTTTCTTCACCACATCCTTCATAGCTGGCATTAATCTACTCTGACCTTCAACTGAGCGTGCATTAACATCTTCAAGTATGATTTTGTGTTGACAATAGGATGGACTAATGCCTTTGATATCAGCAATTGTCCAACCTATTGCTTCTTTGTTGGCTCTCAACACACGCAACAGTTTATCTTCTTGAGGACCTGTTAAATTAGCTGAAACAATAACAGGTAAAGTTTCATTAGTACCCAAATATGCATACCTCAAGTGTGCTGGCAATGGTTTTTCTTCCAATTCCGGAGGAGATTCAATTGAAGGCTTCTTTTTAGGAATAATCTCCCCCGGTTCTCTCACAGGTTCATAGGCAAGACGCCTATACTTCGGATTTTCAGAATTTAGCGCTGCCATTGTTTCTGTAAGCTCCTCCATCATCTCAGGTGAATCTAATGTCAAAGCAGCCTGCAAGATATCATCAAAATTTAAACAATTAAATACCTCTTGCGATGCTTGCTCCACTACGTCCATTCTGAAGCAATCTTCCTTAGAATCTGGGAATTTCATAGCTCGAAATACATTGAATTTCACTTCTTCATCTTGTATCCTCATCGTTAATTTGCCATTCTCTACATTGATCAATGTTCTCCCTGTAGCTAGGAATGGTCAACCCAAAAATAATGGGGACATTTTTATCTGCATTGTACTCAAGAATTACGAAATCAACAGGAAATATAAGTGTACCTGCCTTAACAAGGACATCCTCAATACGGCCTTCAGGATGAGCAAGAGACATGTCCGCCATTTGCAAGACCATAGAGGTGGGTCTTGCGTTTCCAATTTTAAGCTTACCGAAGATTGACTTGGGCATCAAATTTATGCTTGCTCCCAAACCACATAGCGCTTTTCCTTTCCATTCTTCTCCAATCGATATGGGAATCGTGAAACTCCCCGGATCAACTAACTTCGGAGGTAATTTACTCTGACAAATCGCGCTACACTCTTCAGGAAGGCCAATCATCTCATTATCACAGTAAGGCCTTTTGTTAGTGAGGGCCCTCTTCAAGAATTTTGTATACTTCGGAATATCTCGAATCGCCTCAAGTAACAGAATATTAATACTTAGACCCTTCACTCTATTAAAGAATTTCTGAAAATCACCCAAATCACCCTTTTTCTGAACTCGAGATGGAAACGGTGGTGGAGGGCGATTGATTACCATATCATCTTTCTTTTTCGGAACTTCTCTTGGTCTTTCTATTTCTTCAACCTCACTATCTTTTTCATTCTCTTTCTCTTTCTCAACCACTTCCTTTTCTTTTCTTGGAACTTATTTCTCTTTCATAACAGGAAAAGGAGGTGGAGAAAGGTTCTTACCACTTCTTAATGTAACAGCTTTGCAATTTTCACGTTGTATTGGATTCTCTGTATCGCTAGGAAGTTGCCCTTGTGGACGCTGACTCAGTTGTTTATTGATTTGACTTAGCTGATTCTGGAACAACTGCATATTTGCTTCGCCTGCGTTTTGATGTTCCATAGCTTGTGTCTGAAGAGCAATTAAACTTTCAACCGTTTTTTGAAGGGTAACTACTCCTTCTTGTGGATGGGCAGGTAAGGCTTTCTGGTTCAGCGTTTCATCATAAGTATTCTGAGGAGCTTGTCTCTGTACATAATTGCTCTGATTCTGTCCTCCTTGATAATTGTTGTGTGGCCTTGGATTGTAGTTGTTACCTTGGGGACGCGGCTGATACGCATATGTAGGATTGGCTGCCCCATTAGGATTTGAGTATTGAAACCCAGAATGGTTTCTGTTAGGCTGATATCCATTACCACTCGAATTGAAATTACCTCTATTGGACATAAACATCACGGATTCTTGGTTATTCGGACAACTTTCCTCATCATGATCATCTACTCTGCAAATTGAACACATATAAACCTCTTGTGCAGCATGCACAGCTACCTTCTTACCCGAAAATCCTTCTTTTACAGCTAAAGTAAGCTGCTTCAATTGTTGCTCTATCGTATTCTGAATCTTATTCTCAAGCGTAGCAAATTTCTCTTCCATATCAACATTATTCACTCCCTTAACTGGTGTTCTTACTGAGTTCCACCCAACTTCATTCTTGACTGTTCTCTCTAAAATAATTTTAGCATGAGCGGGTTGAACTTGAAGAAAACCTGCTCTACATAGCGTATCCAATTTCTCTCTCAAATTTCCATCAAGGCCTCTATAAAAGATTTTTAGCTGTTGTTGTTCTGAGAAGCCATGATTGGGGACTCTACGTAAACACATCTGAAATCTTGTCCAACTCTTACCCAAAGTTTCATCATATTCTTGACGGAGATGCGTCAATTCTAATTCCGCATCTAACCTCATGTTACTTGGGTAATACCTGTCAAAGAAAGCAATCTCTAATTGGTCCCAGTTTGTTATCTTCGTAGGATCTTGCGTATCATGCCATTCACTCGCTCCATCAATAACAAAGAATTTAAAAGCAGCAAAATACATCTGTTCTCTCGAAAATCCTTGTGTGATATAAGAATCACATATCTGTTTAAACTTCTGTACTGCTCTAAGAGGATCTTCTGATGGTCTACGACGAAAATTTCCAAAATTTTGGAATTGAGCTAACATACCCGAATCAGGACGGAATCTCGGAACATCTATATCTGGAGCACCTACTCCTATAGCAGGAGCGCGGAATGGAACTTCTGGAGGACCATTAGTAAACCACGGATCTTGATTCATTACTATTTGGACTTGAGGATTAGGAATCAATGGTGGAATTGGAGGAATAGTGCCTGGAGCTAAAGGTTGGCCATTTGCGCCTAGTTGACCTGGTTGATTATCTTGTTGATTCTGAAGATTGATATTCTCCATTCTGTTAACTAACTCTTCTACTTCTAAAGCTTCTCGTTCTCTTCTTCTCTTGTTAGCAAGTCTGATCAACGATTCTGGATTACTAAGGATCGGAGGTGTTGGCTCTAGATCCTTGAATAGCCTTCTTCGCATACACCAAACCTAAAAACCTGAGAAAGATAAACAAACAAAAAGCGTAAAACTGATAAAATAAAATAAATGCAACTATCACTAAAGGATAAACACCGTGGTCACACGCTACCTTCCCCGGCAGCGGCGCCAAAAACTTGGTGGTCCTTTGTGTGTTCTAAAAAAATTAATGCAAATGATAATCGAACCACAACCGCAAGTGTACGATTGTCCCAAGTAGTAATAAGATAATACAGATTCGTTCCAAGGACGGGATGGTTGACTACAATGTTTAGCAAATAATGATTGGTTGCACTTATGAAAGCAAGTAAATAAAATATGTTTGTTGGTTTTGTTTATTAACGCTAGTAAATGAAAGATAAATTATAAATGCAAGTAAAAGCTAAGACGCAAGTAAAATGAATGAAAACGCAATATGAGAAGTAGTACTTGAGAACGCAAGGATCCTCCTAATCTTATTTCCTAACTTATGTTGTTTAAGGGCTAAATTGGTCAATTACAACGGTCGGGATTCTAAATTCCTTATACCCCCGTCAGGGTGGACTATAAGGCAATCCTAAAGTGTCACTAGTCCCGTCAAGGTAAATATGATCCACCGTTAGATGTTTAAGATTTATTACCTCATTGGCCTTAGAATTAGCTACGTTCGTCAGAATCAATAGCTTTTATCCTAGATTGAATAATTAATTCTATACCTAAACCCTCCGTCAGGATGATCCACACGCAACATATGTGGAATAGCCTAGATACTAATACCTGTTCTTAGTTCGCGACTCTAAAAACAGTAAACATTCACAAATAATCGAAAAGAGTAATAGACCCAATCTAATTTAATTTAACTGAAACCCAAATTCAACATTCGTTATTTCATAAAATTAGGATTCACCCATTGTTTGTTCTCAAGCACTATGAAAAGCTTAGCTCATATTAAATGTAAAAACTAAATTAATAGAAATGGAATTCATATTTGATTACAAAAATAAAGATAAAAAGAACCTAATTTCCGGAATTGGAATGACTACGAACGGAGATATAGACCCTCTCCAGCTCTTGTAGCTTCTTCTTTCTTCCTTCTGTTGCTTCTCTCTGGTGTTTAATCTTGTGGAATGTGAATTGTATGAAAAATAGAAGTCCAGACCTCCTTTTATAAGCATAAAAACGGATTAGGGCTTGGACCAGAAAATAGAACACTAATTAAATGTCCAAGCCCAAATTCTAAGCCCAAAATCCCGTAACTGCTGATACACCTTCACTAAAACGGCTTTTTCCGATGCGTTATGACTCCGATTGACCTCATTCTAGTTGCTAAAGTTCCGTAACTCGATAAGGAATGATTTCTATTCAAAGGTCAGCGGCTAAATCATCGCTTAAGCACCTAGAAATCAGCAATCTATGGCCTGGAAAATGGATTTTCAGCTCTAAAAATAATATCTTCGGGATTTATCTTCAAGTCTTGACTCTAATTCACGATCTTTGACTTTCTCCTCGGATTCCTCTCCTAGCTAACATCTAAAACCTGTAAACTTTTCACTAAAAATAACAATATTACGCGCAAAAGTTTAATAAATTAAAAATGCTAGAAATAAAAAGGGAATTCCGGATTATTGCATATTTAGTCCAAAAGTCTATCAAATTAATTAAATAAACACCAAAAATGATGTCTCCCAAGGGTCGAAAATAAGAACAATTAGGGAGACATCACCCACACATCAAATATCTCATCTTCAAGGGAATTATTACGCGGCATCTCATCTCTCTTGGATATATTACTGGTAAATTGGCATATGTGACATTCTTTGACATATGCATGAAAATAATTTTGTAGAGTAGGCCAATAAAAACCGGATTGAAGTACCTTTACAGCTGTACGATCAACTTTGAAATGTCCTCCATATGGTGAATCATGACAACTTGCAGCTACAACACAGATTTCACCTTCAGGTATGCATCTTCTCACCATCTGATCACTACATATCTTGTAGAGAAAAGGATCCTACCAAAATAACTGCTTTGCACGGTTAACTGATTTCTTCCTTTCTTGTGGGTTAGTTACTTCAGTAAAAGAATGGTGTCGCCTAGGGTGTGATAAAAATAAGATAAAATTAAGCCAAGAAACTACGCACTCTCACCCTAGACAGACACAGTACTACAAGTATTACAGGACGTATGCAAGTTTTAGTTAGTAAGTTGAGTTCGTTCTCAGGGACTTAAGTGTGTTATACGCGTGAGTAGGAATAACGAGTAAAAGTAAATAATTAGAAGACAGAAAATAAAGAGATATGAATTTCGAAATTAATTAACTAAAGCTAGGAAAATAAAGACAATAAAATAAAAGATAAGAAATATGAGATGAGAGATATAGCTTAGGTTTTGTTAGTATGCACTAATCCTTCTAATTCTATCTATAAATCTAGTTAATAAGGGAGAATATTAGCTCTTGGTATACTTAGTCAGGATTCTAAATTCCCATACCTTAGACCTTGAGAGCGACTAAGGGGGCTACGACACAACCAAGACGTGGTTTAGAATAGGGTTATCAAACGCTACTAAGGCCCTAAGTAATCGCAACAGTCATTGGTGATATGGTGATTAAAACAAAACCTAATGACTATCTAGTTAGAATCATGTTTTGTCAGAACTAATATCGAAACTAGACATTATGTGGTGGTTCAATAGTTAAACACCCTGTCAAGGAGACCATCTAACTACTATTAAAACAATCCTAAAGTGATCAGTTCTAGGAAAGACAATAAATCAAAACACATAAACAAATATAAAGTAAGTAGTTAATATCAGATTAAAACATATAATTCCCAAAGAAACTTAGATGGAAAAATTAGACTTCATAGTTTATACATTATGCAAAACCCAAGCTATGGGAGGTTTAGTTCATACCTGAAGGAAATAAACTAAAAGAAATTACAAAAGACATCATCTTGCTCTCTACAATGACTAAGAATTAATTATAAGGTTTTGAACTAAGTAAGGATGATTTTACAAGTGATATAAGAGTGTATTTATAGGTGTGTAGAAGACCTAATTCGTTTTCTTGAGGAAGAGATGAAGTATTGGACTTCTAGCCCAACTCAAATTCGTATGGAAATAAAGATAAACACTGTTGGACCGTTTTGAGCATATCTTATTCGTTATTGGTTGGTTTGAGCTCCATAATATACCAAAAGAATCATAACAGAATTATCTTTGTCCCTATGAGAGGAAATTACCAGAATCGGCGTATTTCTTAGGTAAATAACCACTTCTTTAGGCGTGTACTGCAGAATTCAGATTTAGGCAGCTTTTCTTTTTCCATCTTTTTATCTTTTGTTTCCTTATCTCCAATTACCATGCTAATCTCTTTCCATAAGTTGTAGTCTTTGACTTGGACTCTAATTAATCTCTATAATTATCTTTAAAGCTTCACACTAAAATAAACAATTAAACCCAATATGCTCTAAAAATAATAATTCAACAAATCAAGACTCAAAATAGGAAAGTGCACTAAATTAAGCTAAGATCGACCTATAAACTAATAAATACACCTAAAATGATGTCTCTGAAGTATATTTAATTATCACAAATGAGGAGACATCAAGACCCCCAACTCAAAGTTGTATCGTCCCAATACAATAAAAGATAAAAACCAAGGGAAGTCTATAAATACACACTTATAAAATTCTCAACACAATGGAAAAAAGCATAACAGAATATATAGAATAAACCTAAAGCAACAACTCAGAAAATTTCATGCAATAATATTCATAAACTACATACCTGTACACTTCTCATATCCAAAGTCAACACGGCTTGAATTCAAGATCAGATTAGTTTCGCAATGTAAGAAGGATTGGGACTTTACTCAGTTCCCCAAGGAAGCTATAGATTGTTCATCAAACCTCAATAGTATTCAAAGATCCATTTAACTACTCTCTAGTGGCTCAATCACTTCTCAGTTACATAGCAAATAATCACAAGGTCTTTAAGATTGTAATTTAGGCTTAGGGACGGTATGATAGTATATTTGGATGATTTGGAGTGAGCTTTTGGCTCTCTCCTCACTAGCCATCAACAAATTGCCCTAGGCCTTGAGTTACTCTCATAAAACGTTTCTCACTCAACCCAATGAATTCCTTGATGCACAATTTAGCATCCCCAATAATCCAATTAAGGCATAAGATGTTCACATAAAAATTCCACTTTGCCGGTCCGAATATATATATTTTCTTTTCTTTTCAAATCAATTCTTAAGCTATGATTCTCTTTTTAATGTTGAGATATCACGCTAATTTTCTCATATATATATTTTTTTCTTTCAATGCCCTTGTTGGCAAATTTAGCTCGTAGCTTCTTTTTCATTCACTATTACCCCGGCAAAGGGTTACAATACAAATATGTGAATCATCACCAATATAAAGGACAAAGCACACTTAATAAGCTCAAAAATCTCATCCTAATAACAATTCCCATAACGGTGGACCCACCACCCCAAACTCAAGCTCTAAAACAACTGTCTATGCATCGCGATTCGAGTGCGGGTCATATGGAAAAGTCCTATAATCTAAAGGATATGGCTTATAATCTGTTTCAATAAAAAGGCTTTAGAAAGGCTAGAAGGGGCTGAGAAGGATATAGCATAAAAAATCACAAGGTGAGAAGGTATAAAAAGGCTTCAAGGGCTTCAAAATATGAAAGAACCGCCTTGATCACTTTCTACACTATGTAATTTCGTTATTTTCTTACCTTTAGCACTATCATCAAATGGTTTGTCAACTAGCTTGGATCTCACGGCCTACACACTTCTCAAGGTTCCCTGAGATCGAACATACTTTCTATCGCATTGCTCACTAATCTTTTCTTTACTATCAACGTGTGTTTTCCTGCAAAACTCAAAGCATACAAATACATAGCTCATAAACATACTGCTTACTATCATTAATTTACTGAGCTTATGCTTTTAAGCTATTAATCACACTCTACATCTAATTCGCATGTATCAAAAATTTTAATTTCTACCTAAAAACTGAAAAATGGAGATGAGAGACACGAATCCCCACACCCCCAACTCAAAAATGAGTCGTGTCCCCACGACTCAAAAATGACTCGAAAAACAGAAATTAAAATTAGCAGATAAAAGCATTTACATAAATGATAAGGAAGAAAGAGAACATACTCTCGAGGCTATTGCCTCGCATCATTGATATCCAAGGTAGGATTTGCTGGATTTTTCGTTAATTGTTCAAGGAGTTTCATGATGTGCACTTGATTAGCGTTGATTTGTGCCACATCATTGACTAAAGAAGTTTGAGCTGCTTCGAATTTTGTTAAACGCTCCTCCATCTTCTCTTGCCAATTTTGCTCCTTTTCTTCTTTCGAGACTTGCGTAGAACCCGCTCTTCGAATAATATCCTTGATCCAAGCATTATCAATATAACTCCCTTTAAATTCGAGTTTCTCTTCTTCACCCAATGTTACATTCGCTTCTCGCACAAGACACGTGATCATAGTTGGAAATTTAACATTATAAACTGATTTTGGATAAAACCGAAAATCGCATCACCTCCTCATAGATCAACTGTGCCACATCAACTTCATCTCCTCGCAAAATACAGTCCAAAAGTAAAGCGTACTTCATAGTCACATCCAAAGTTCGTGTCTTTCCAAAGATATTAGGAACAAGGAAATTGTGCCAAATTCTAGCATCCGGTTGAAGATATTTGTAAGGCCAAGGTGCCTTCAAATCTCCCTCATGTGATTGCACTTTCTCCTTATCTAATACATGCTCAAAAAGTAATTCCTCATCAAATATTTTTCGTTTAGCAACCGCTTCTTCAAATTTGCAACAACCTTTCAATTTCTTGAACTTGAAGTGGTTTCTAATCTCCTCAACTGTGAAAGGAACTAGCTTACCTCTAATCGGAACACAACCTTTACTATCTCGGCTAAAGAGGCCTAAATAGAATTCCAAAACTAACTCATGACATTATTCAGAACGTCTTACCATGAAAGTAGACCAACCCAATTTCCCACCAAGCTCTAAGAATCTCGTGTATTCTCCTGTACCAACTTCTTCCTTGAATACTTTCTCATAGGCAAAAGGTAGCTCTTTTAATGTTTTTTCTGCAGAAATCTTCAGAGCCCTTGAAGTTTCTTCTTTATCTTTGGGTGTAAGACTTTGTGGAGGTTGTGTTTTCTCCTTTGCATAATAGTAAAGCTTTTTACCATTACGATCAAACAAAGGTATTCCACTCTTCTCAACTTTATCTTTACCCTTTGATTTAGAACTAGAACCTTTGTCAATTGATTTCTTCTTGATTAAATCCAATCCTTTGTTACTCTTCACCTCCCTCTTGTTAGCTAAAATTTTTGTTCTATTAGTCATCTTTGATTAACCCCCAACTCAAAGCTTTAGCAACCCTTGAAATTTGAACTTGTGAATTATTGATTGAACAAGCTTGATTTGGCCTAGGATAGTTGAATTGATGATGAATGTCTATGTGGGTGAGGTGGATTTGTAATGGGTTGGCTTGGATTTAAGAAATTGTAGGATGAATTTTGAAAATTTGGCTCTTTGATTCTTCAATTTGAATGGATTTGGTGAAGATTAGGTGTTTGATTCTCTCTTGTAATGATGTGGGGAGAAGATTTGATATGTTTTTCTTGATGATTGGGTAGTGTTTTGATGATTGGAGAAGTTTTTGATGAGCTTCAATGGAGTTAGGAGAGTTTTGGAGAAGAGAAATAGGCTTTAGGTTTATAACATTCGGAATAATGGCTTAATACCTCCTTTATACACTCAAATCCCGTTCTTTTCTCTCTCTAGAGGCGCGTGCGGACCATCCCTACGGACCATGGGTACACCGCGAGGGTACTCCGCGGCTTCTTCGTCAAATTACCCGTGGATCTACCCCGTGGCACGCGCTTGACCTGCGGACCAGGGCACGGTGCATGGGGGTAGTCCGCGGGGCCTTTTTTTCTCGGTTCTGGATAAAACCTGCGGTGCAACCCGTGGTACGGGTTTTTACTCTGCGGACCATACCTGCAGACTAGGGGTAGTCCGCGGGGGTCGTCCGCGCAGGGCTTTTCTTTGCTCCGAAAAATTTTGCTCGCATCCCTAACTCGATTTCTCCAATTCCTACACACCAAAAACACTAATACCTTTCTCAAATATGCATTATCAACTAAAAACAACTAAACTAAACATAAATTAAAGACATAAAAACTAACAAACTACGGGTTGTCTCCCGTACAACACTTTTGTTTAACGTCTTTCAAAGTTAGACGTGTTACCTCTGTCAAGATTTGCGAATATAGCCTCCCCAACAACGAGTAAGGCTATGAATGTCAACTAATCTGCGCTTGACCCCAGTTTTGGGGCGAATTTCTATCACCTTGGCTGAAACAACCTTAGTGACAATGAATGGTCCCATCCACGAGTCTTTGAAACTTCGTGGCCTATTCTCGCATTTTTTAGCTTTCCATAAAACCTCATGGCCAACCCCAAACTCAATGTTTGGCTCAGTATCCACAGGGTTTAAGTGAATCTTTGGTGTCGCCTAGGGTGTGATAAAATAAGATTAAAATAAGCCAAGAAACTACGCACTCTCACCCTAGACAGGCACTGTACTGCAAGTATTACAGGACGTATGCAAGTTTTAATGATAAGTAGAGTTCGTTCTCAGGGACTTAAGTGTGTTAATCACGTGGGTAGGAATAACGAGTAAAAGTAAATAATTAAAAGACATAAAATAAAAGCAAATAATTTCGAGATTCAAGAATTAAACTAATTAAAACTAGGAAAATAAAGACAATAAAATAAAAGATTAAGAATATGAGATGAGAGATATAGCTTAGGTTTTGCTAGTATGCACTAATCCTTCTAAATCTATCTATAAATCTAGTTCATAAGGGAGAATATTAGCTCTTGGTATACTTAGTCAGTATTCTAAATTCCCATACCTTAGACTTTGAGAGCGACTAAGGGGGCTACGGCACAACCAAGTCGAGGACTCAAATAGGGTTATCAAACGCGACTAACGCCCTATCCAGCACACTACAATCAATTGGTGATATGGTGGTTAAAACAAACCCTAATGACTATCTAGTTAGAAGCATGTTTTGTCAGAACTACTATCGACACTAGACATTATGTGGTGGTTCAATAGTTAAACACCCTGTCAAGGAGACCATCTAACTACTATTAAAACAATCCTAAAGTGATCAGTTCTAGGAAAGACAATAAATCAAAACACATAAGCAAATATAAAGTAAGTAGCTAATATCAGATTAAAACATATAATTCCCAAAGAAACTTAGATAGAAGAGTTAGAATTCATAGTTTATACATGATGCAAAACCCAAGCTATGGGAGGTTTAGTTCATACCTGATGGAAATAAACTAAAAGAAATTACAAAAGACATCATCTTGCTCTCTACAATAAACTGGAAGAATAAAACCTTAAGAACTAATTACTATGAGGCAAGGATCATTTACAAGTGATATAAGGTTGTATTTATAGGTGTTTAGAAGACCTAATTCGTTTTCTTGAGAAAGAGGTAAGTTATTGGACTTCTAGCCCAACTCAAATTCGTATGGAAATAAAGATAAACACTGCTGCACCGTTTTGGGCATATCTTCTTCGTTATTGGTCGGATTGAGCTCCATAAGATACCAAAAGAATCGCAACAGAATTATCTTGACCCTAAATAAGGAAATCTCCAAATTCGGCCTATTTCTTAGGTAAAAACCCACATCTTTTGACGTGTATGCAGAATCCCAGATTTAGGCAGCTTTTCCTTTTCCATCTTTTTAGCTTTTGTTTCCTTATCTCCAGTTACCAAGCAAATCTCTTTCCATAAGTTGTTGTCTTTGACTTGGACTCTAATTAAGCTCCATAATTATCTTTAAAGCTACACACTAAATAAACAATTAAACCCAATATGCTCTAAAAATTATAATTCCACAAATCAAGACTCAAAATAGAAAAGTGCACTAAAACTCAAGAAAATCGACATTATTGACTTCTAAATCACTAAAAATGATGTCTCATCCTAATATAAATCTATCACAAATGAGGAGACATCAAGACCCCCAACTCAAAGTTGTATCGTCCCGATACAATAAAGATAAAAACAAAGGGAAGTCTATAAATACACACTTATAAAATTCTCAACACAATGGGAAAAAGCATAGCGGAATATATAGAATAAACCTAAAGCACATAACTCATAAAATTTCATGCAATAATATTCATAAACTACATACCTGCACACTTCTCATATCCACAGTCAACACGGCTTGAATTCAAGATCAGATTAGTTTCGCAATGTAAGAAGGATTGGGACTTTACTCAGTTCCCCAAGAGAGCTATAGATTGTTCATCAAACCTCACTAGTATCCAAGGATCCACTCAACTACTCTCTAATGGCTCAATCACTTCTCAATTATATAGCAAAGAATCACAAGGTCTTTAAGGTTGTAATGTAGGCTTATGGACGGTATGATAGTATATTTGGATAATTTGGAGTGAGCTTTTGGCTCTCACCTCACTAGCCATCAACGAATCGCCCTAGAGTTTGAGTTACTCTGATAAACGTTCTCACTCAATCCAATGAATTCCTTGCTGCACAGTTTAGAATCCCCAATAACCCAATTAAAGATTTAGATGTTCACATAAAAATCCACTTTGCCGGTCCGAATATATATATTTTCTTTTCTTTTCAAGTCAATTTCTTTAAAGCTATGACTCTCTTTAATGTTGAGATATCACGCTAATTTCTCATATACATATTTTTCTTTTAATGCCCTTGTTGGCAATTTAGCTCGAAGCTTCTTTTTCATTCACTATTACCCCGGCAAAGGGTTACAATAAGAATTTGTGAATCATCATCAATGTAAAGCACAAAGCACAATTAATAAGCTCAAAATCCCAACCCAATAACAATTCCCATAATGGTGGACCCACCTCCCCAAACTCAAGCTCTAAAACAACTGTCTATGCATCGCGATTCGAGTGCGGGTCATATGGAAAAGTCCTATAATCTAAAGGATATGGATTATCATGTGTTTCAATAAAAGGCTTTAGAAAGGCTAGAATGGGCTGAGAAGGATATATAAATCAAAATCACAAGGTGAGAAGGTATAAAAAGGCTTCAAGGGCTTCAAAATATGAAAGAACCGCCTTGATCACTTTCCACACTATGTAATTAATTATTTTCTTACCTTTAGCACTTTCATCAAATGGTTTTTCAACTAGCTTGGATCTCACGGCCTACACACTTCTCAAGGTTCCCTGAGATCGAACATACTTTCTATCGCATTGCTCACTAATCTTTTCTTTACTATCAACGTGTGTTTTCCTGCAAATACTCAAAACATACATATACATAGCTCATAAACATATTGATTACTATCATTAATCTACTGAGCTTATGCTTTCAAGCTATTAAACAAACTCTACATCTAATTCCCATGTATCAAAAAATTTAATTTCTACCTAAAAACAGAAAAATGGAGATGAGAGACAACGAATCCCCACACCCCCAACTCAAAAATGAGCCATGTCCCCACGACTCGAAAAACAGAAATTAAAATTAGCAGATAAAAGCATATTTACAGAAATGGTAAGGAGGAAAGAGAACATACTCTCGAGGCTATTGCCTCGCATCATTGATATCCAAGGTTGAAATTGCTGGACCTTTCGTTAATTGCTCGAGGAGTTTCATGATGTGCACTTGATTAGCGTTGATTTGTGCCACATCATTGACTAAGGAAGTTTGAGCTACTTCAAATTTCGTTAAACGCTCCTCCATCTTCTCTTGCCAAGGTTTCTCCTTTTCTTCTTTCGAGACTTGCGTAGAACTCGCTCTTCGAAAGATATCCTTGATCCAAGCATTATCAATATAACTCCCTTTAAATTCGAGTTTCTCTTCTTCACCCAATGTAACATTCACTTTTCGCACAAGACACGTGATCATAGTTGGAAATTTAACATTATAAACCGATTTAGGAGAGACCGAGAATCGCATCACCTCCTCATAGATCAACTGTGCCACATCAACGTCTTCTCCTCTCAAAATACAGTCCAAAAGTAGAGCGTAATTCATAGTCACATCCAAAGTTCGTGTGTTTCCGAAGATATTAGAGACAAGGAAATTGTGCCAAATTCTTGCATCTGCTTGAAGATATTTGTAAGGCCAAGGTGCCTTCAATTCTCCCTTATGTTATTGCACTTTCTCTTTGTCTAATACATGCTCAAAAAGTAATTCCTCATCAATGATTTTTCGTTTAGCAACCGCTTCTTCAAATTTTTAAAAACCTTTCAATTTCTTAAACTTGAAGTGGTTTCTAATCTCCTCAACTGTGAAATGAACTAATTTTCCTCTAATCGGAACACAACCTTTACTATCTCGGCTAAAGAGGCCTAAATAGAACTCCAAAACTAACTCATGACATAGTTCAGAACGTCTTACCATGAACGTAGACCAACCCAATTTCTCACCAAGCTCTAAGAATCTCTTGTATTCTCCATCTCCAGCTTCTTCCTTCAATACTTTCTCATAAGCAAAAGGTAGTTCTTTTAATTGTTTCTCTGCAGAAGTCTTCCGGGCACTTGAAGTATCCACTTTCTCTATAGGTATAAGATCTTGTTGAGGTTGAGTTTTCTCCTTTGCATAATAATGAAGCTTTTTACCATTACGATCAAACAAAGGTATCCCACTCTTCTCAACTTTATCTTTACCCTTTGATTTAGAACTAGAACCTTTGTCAAATGATTTCTTCTTGTTTAAATCCAATCCCTTGTTGATCTTCACCTCCCTCTTGTTAGATAAAATTGTTGTTCTATTAGTCATCTTCAATTAACCCCCAACTCAAAGCTTTAGCAATTTTTGAAATTTGAACTTGTGAATTAATGGTTGAACAAGCTTGATTTGGCCTAGGATAGGTGAATTGATGATGAATCTCTATGTGGGTGAGGTGGATTTGTAATGGGTAGGCTTGGATTTTAGAAATTGTAGGATGAATTTTGAAAATTTGGCTATTTGATTCTTTAATTTGAATGGATTTGGTGATGATTGGGTGTTTGAATCTCTCTTGTAATGATGTGGAGAGAAGATCTGATGTGTTTTTCTTGATGATTGGGTAGTGTTTTGGTGATTGGTGAAGGTTTTGATGAGCTTCAATGGAGTTAGGATAATTGTGGAGAAGAAAAAGAGGGTTTGGGTTAATAAAATTCGGAACTAAAAGCTTAATACCTTCTTTATACACAAATCCCTTAACTTTCTCTCTCTCTGGCGGCGCTGCGGACTACCCCTGCGGACCATGGGGTGCACCGCAGGGTAATCCGCGACATTTGATGGTTGAAAATTTTGCCCTTATTGACAATACCCGTGGTACAACCCGTGGCACGCGTTTTTGACTCGCGGACCATGGTGCGGTGTACCGCGGGGGTGATCCGCGCCTCCTACGTCAAAATACCTGTGGACCTCACCCCGTGGCACGTGTTGGACCTCGCGGACCATGGTGCGGACCATGGGGTAGTCCGCGGGTCAATATTTTCTCGGTTCTGGACAAGACCCGTGGTGCAAACCGTGGCTTGGGTTTTTGTAGGTGCGGTGCACCGCGACTGAGGTGCGGTATACCGTACTGATGGTGCATCCGTTCCGGTGAATTTTGTTTCTTCCCTAACTCGATTTCTCCAATTCCTATACACCAAAAAAACTAATACCTTTCTCAAATATGCATTATCAACTAAAAACAACTAAAATAAACTTAAACTAAAAACATAACAGACATGAAAACATAAAAAAACTACGGGTTGTCTCCCGTACAACACTTTTGTTTAACGTCTTTCAAAGTTAGACGTCTTACCTCTATCAAGATTTGCGAATATAGCCTCCCCAACAACGAGTAAGGCTATGAACGTCAACTAATCTGCGCTTGACCCCAGTTTTGGGGCGAATTTCTATCACCTTGACTGAAACAACCTTAGTGACAATGAATGGTCCCATCCACGAGTCTTTGAAACTTCGTGGCCTATTCTCGCGTTTGTGAGCTTTCCATAGAACTTCATGGCCAACCCCAAACTCAATGTTTGGCTCAGTATCCACAGGCTTTAAGTGGATCTTCTCAGGAGGGACTTTGTCATGTGAAAGGCTGTGAATGACAGGAACGGTGGGATCTAACTTCCTCGGTTTCTTACCCAAGACATAGAAGGTCTCTGACACATTCTTTGCATGAAGGGTGATGGTCCCTTCTTGGAAGTTGATGACACTTTGACTTGTGGCCATGAAGGGCCGTCCAAGTATGATTGGAACCTGCTTATCTGCATCAAACTCAAGAATAAAAAAGTCAGTAGGGATGGCGATATTACCTGCACGGACTAAGACGTCCTCCACTGTTCCCCATGTCCTTTTAACTGAGTTGTCAGCGAACTGCAACTTCACTGGAGTTTTCTCTGATTTCTGAAGTCCAAGTCTCTCGAACACGGACTTAGGCATAAGATTCACACCAGAACCCACATCGTACATAGCTTCACCTTGAGCATACCATGTAATTGAATAGGAAGGTTGAAACTTCCTGGATCTTTAAGCTTTGGTGGTAGCTCTCGTTCACTTCGTCTTGAAACGATCAGGTTCTCTCTTGGGATCTCTACACTCCCCTCTTTCTTAGGAATAACTTGCGTAAAAACTTGTTGCGGTGTAAGTCCTCTTTTCGCAATCTCAAGCATTTGGGCGTTGATATTTTCAGGTTGATACGTCTCTACAAATGTCTTGAGAACAGCGTCTCCACTCAGGGTCTTTAGGAGAGAAGGTGATCAGGGCTTCATAACTACCAGCATTTGGGTGAATTGTACTTAAGTGCCAATATCTTTCAATTTGAATTGTCACGTAGTGAAGTGAGGAAACCACCAAATTCCGTTTAAGTGAACTTACTCTTGAACTTAACGGTTTTCGATCGAGACCCTCACAACACATACTCTACCCTACTGAAAGTTATAGTTCCCTCAAACATCACCCTTTAGTTAGTTCATCAAGTCTTTCTCTGAGGACCACCCCTTACGGGCTATGAAATTTGTGGATTTATTCATATCATATCATATCATTTAAGGATATCTCCTTAATTTCTATCATAAATGTTGAGTCTCACTTTTGACCGTGAATTCATCAAGTCCTTCTCTAAAGGACCACCATATATTGGCTATGAATTCAGTATGAGTTGAACACTTATCCTCGTGTTCTTCCTAGAATGATACGCCTTATAAGTGAATTCATCAATTCCTTCACAATAGGATCAACTTTGAGTTGAGGGTGGAAACCTGTTATTTACATCCCCACTTTTATGTTTTTTAATTGCTTTCAATAAACGTGAAGTTTAGGTAGAATTAGTGATTGTATATTTTAAGCAGTTTGTTAATGAGGTAATGATAGTAAATAGTAAGATTATGAACTTGTCTTGTGTATGCTTAAAATATTTATATGAAATGCATGTTGAACATAAAGAAAAGATTTTTGAGCAATGTAGTAGAAATAGGTTTGATCTTAAGGAGCATGAGTGGTGTGTAGAATGTGAGATCCAAACTAGTGTATAAACCATTTAATAAACGTGTTAAAAGTGAGAAAGTGAATAAATTGTATATGATATAACTTGATTAAGGCGTTTACTTGTTTAGCCCTTTGTACCCTTTAGCATGTTGTCCGATATAATTGTATTATTATCCGTCTCAGCCCCCTCGATGCCTTTTGTAGCTTTTATTAGACATTATTCAAGCCTTCTCCCTTAGATTTTAAAGACTTTACAATATGAACCTCACTCGAATCGCGATGATTTGACATTTTTCCTAAGAGCTTGAGTTTGGAGTGGTGGTTTTATGGAAAAACATTATTGAGAGGGATTCACGATTGTAATTGTGCTTCTTTTTTTCACTTGTTCATTGTATTGTACCCCTTTGCCAGGGTGAAAAGGAAAAGAAAATGATTTGAAAAAGATAAGAAAAATATATGTGAAGGAATAAGAAATATAGTGACATGATCTCTCACATAAAAAAAGAAGATCATTGCCACTTACAAAAGAAAAATATATACATATTTCGAACCGATAAAGTGGGATTTAATTAGGTGATCATAAAAGGATTTCATTTGGGATTTTTGGGTATGCTAATAAGTGCATAATCAGGTTGAGTGAGAACATATTTGAAAGTAACTCAAGATCTAGGGAGATTAGTTGATGGCTAGTGAGGAGAAGACTTAAAATCTCACTCTAAAATTATCCAAATATACATATCATACCTACCCTAAGCTACATTACATCCTTAAAGACCTTAGGATTCTTGACTATGCGAATTAGAAGCTTTCAAACCATTATAGAGTAATTAGATGGAATTTATAAACTATATGAGTATCGAGGAACATCTTATATACACGATAGGGGACTAAGAAAAGAAGTTATATTCGTGCATTGTAACTCTAATCTGATCTTGAAATTAACATGTGTAGATTATTTATTTGATAAGTGTATATTCAATATATTGTAAATACTATCATATGAGACTTGTTAATATTTGTGCTTTAGTGTCATTAATTATGTGTTTTACTCTTTCTCTCTTCTTTAGCATATTTGACTTAGACCCTCCTAAAATCCTTTTCTTTTCTTTTCTATTTTGTTGGGACGAAATAACCTTGAGTTGGGTGTTCTTGATTTCTCTCATATTGTGATGGACTAATCCATTAACGAGAGATTATTTTGGGACTTTATTGGGCCTAGGTGAGAGATTTTTCCATGTTATTTGCTATATTGCACTTTTACTTATAGTTTTAGACTTTTGATTATTTATAAAGATTTTTGCTTTAATTATGTGTTTAATGTGTATATTTTAGGTACATGTTTGATACATGGGTCTAATACGAGTATAAGAAGTCAAAGATTCAAGATAAACCCCAATTTAAAGCGAAAATCGGGCTTAGATTCACTTTGGGAAGTTAGAGCGTCTACCGGAGAATTCTTGCACCTTAGTGTTTCTATCACTATGACTTTTTGGTGAGATCTTTCGACTTGATTCCTTTTTATTTAGAAAGAGCTTGAATTCAGGATCGCGTGGAAGGTGACGAAACTCAACTCTGAATTAAGATGAAGAATTTATACCATTTGCATCTATCGTGGTTCAAAATAGAAATCTGGTTAAGTAAAAACGGGTTGGGCCCCTTCTAAACCTAAAGAGGGCCCAACGTTTTTAGAAGATATATAAGCTTATTTTCTAACCCCATATCAATACACTTCAATTTAGAAATCATTTTAAAGGAATTTACTTACCTAAAAAAGATTTTTTTTTAGATATCAATCTGAGACAGAGTCGTACATGGAGTTGGGCCTGTATCTTGGAAGGTAGAGACTTCCTTAAAAAGCATCTTATTTATCAAATTGGGTATGGTAAGAGTATTAACATTTGGAATGATAAATGGGTGGATTGCAGTTGGAAATTAGACTGACCACCAAATTTAGATTTAAAATATGTTTGTCTATTATGGAAACATGGTACAACCGAATGGGATGAATAGGCTATTGATGATTTTTTTCCAAATCCTATTATTCCTAACATTAAAAGAATTCACATTTTAGATACAAGTGTCAAAGATAAAGTGATATGGCCACATACCAAAGGAGTGTTTACTACTAAATTGGGATATAATATTTTTATAGAGGAACACATATTACATTTTCCACAGACTATGAATGCTTCTGACAATGTTAAAACTAATATTCGTAAATTGTTTGGAATTTGAATATTTCTAACGAAATTAGGGTTTACATATGGAAGACTTTTAATAACGGTATCCTGACGAAACAAAATATTTTTAAAAGGAAATGTGCAGATTCAAATGAATGTGTTTGGTGCAAATGGGAGATCGATTCACATGAACATCTCCTCATTTATTGCAAGATCTGTCAGTGCATGTGGGCATGATCTTCTCTTCAAATAAAAGTTAATCCTCACCTGAATATGGATGTAGGCGTCTGGATACTGAAAATCATTGAGACTTATTCGGAGGCTGGATGGGAAGGAAAATTCGTTGCGTATTATTTAATGATCTCAATGTGGAATATTTGTAAGGTTAAGATGAAACCTATTCATAAAAATTATGATATTGATAGTGACAGAATTATTTATGCCACTAACAAACTTTTGCAGGAATTACATGGTAGTGAATGGAGAAGGATGACTTACCTAATAATCTGAATAATATTAAAGCGATACAACAAGTGGATAACACTTGTAGTCAGGAATCACCTATTTCCATGTATTATGATACTTCTTTTGTGGTAGCTTATTAATTTACAGGCATTCATATTATCATACTTGATAAAGAGACGGAGTACAAAGTAGAACTCAAGGAGGTCACCAGATGTAACACCCGTCTTGAAGAGGAAGCTCTTCAATTCTTAAAACAACTAAAAAATGTAAATATTTTTCTAATTAGGTAAGACAATTCTATCAGATAACCTTGAACTTATTGAAAGTATTAGGCAGATGTCAGCATGAAGTTGGAGAATACACCGGGTCATCAGAAGAATTAATTAGGTGGCCGAACTGCGGGTCAGATCTCTTTCAAGCATATCCCGAGAAGGATGAACGGATCTGCCAATCAACTTACAAAAAAGACTAGACATGGAACTATAGCGTTTTCTAGCAATACTGAATTACCGGATCTTTCAAGAGTCTTTAATAAGCTTGGAATTGACTAATGTGTAGGTATTTTCGATGTTTTGTTCTTACACGCCAAAAAAAAATTCTTAATATTATAAGTGAACAATTATTTTAGAACTATTGTACATCTTTAGTAAGTGGCCACATATTTATGAAAAAAGAAAGTATATAAAATTACCTACCAAAATTTAAAACCGGTTAATCTCGCCTAACCCCATTGTAATCTAGGTGTTAGGCTCAAAAATTTCATTATACAACAAGGTTGTCGTCATGGAACGTCCCATTACTTTCTTACGGTTCGTATTTTAAAAATTTCAAACTCGTGCATTAAATATTTAAAATTAACACTTTCCACACAAATTTAGAGTTTTCAAGAGACCATGACCATCCTTCTACTGTAGTACTAGTAATTAGGAAGAAAAGCCGTTCGTTTTCATATTTACAAGTACTAGCACAAGACTTTAATTCCTTGGGTTTTCTAAAAGACTTCGTATGAGTATATAGGTGTAAAAGCATACACCTTGGTATACGTAACGTTGGAGTAATACTTATGAACGCTTCATTTCTGTTTGTGAACCAGTAACCATAGTTATACTCTTTGTAGTCTATATAATCCTTGTTAGCGTCTTTTATTATAGCGTACTTTTACAACCCAACTTTTGTATTCTCATTTGTTTTCATGGAGACAACTACTTCTTGGGCAAATATTCCCGAAGCACTATTAGCTGAGATAGCCAAATGTGTCAAGACTCGCATTGATACTTGTCATTTCCGTTCTGTTTGTACTTCCTGGCGATCCTCAGCTCCACCTTTCCAAAATCCTTGCCAACTTCCATATGATTTGCATTTATCAGACAACTTTCTAATTATTGAGTGTAAGAATAAGGATCGCGGAATAATAAACAAGAAACGAAAGGAACACCGATATACGTGGAAAACCCAAATCGGGAAAAACCACGGGAAGAGGAGAAGATATTATTATAAAGGATTGATTACAAAGGAGAGTATAATGGCTGCTGCCAATTGAACGGGTTAACTAATAACCTATACAATACAATGTATATATAGGTATATATAGGTAAACAGAGATACTAGGGTTTATAACTAAATGGGCCAGACCTAACAAAGATGAATTTGGGTCACATCTCTAACATTGAGCTTAACTTTTCTGGCTATTTTCGTACCACAGAAAAAACTATCTATTGCCTTGAACGGCTAACACAACCTTCACCATCAGTGAAAAATTGGTTGATTGCTGTTGATGAATTAGAAAATGGTAAAGTTTGTCTTTTAAATCCGTACACAGGTCTACCTATTGAGCCACTTCCTTCTGATTTCCCAAAAAAGTTAAACCTTGATAATTTTCACATCATTGAGCTGTAAAAACTATACGGACTGGAGCATAATGTGAACCCCGAAAAAGGAAGAACGTTTGAAGATTCTTCACTTAAGGGGAAGAGTCGTCAAGTTCGAAAAGTGGTATTTTTATCAAATGAAACTTCTACTGAGCCTCTTCTTGCTGTTTTACAGTTGAATGGAAATTTGAGTTTCTTCAAATTGGTAAACAAGGACTGGATTCTTGTACACGATATTAATGGTAAGCCGTTTCTTAAAGATATTGCATGTTATAAAGGTAAAGTCTGTGCTATTAGTCATAATGGAGAAGCAATAATAGTTGATTCTTCTTTTAACGTGACTGTAATTGCAAAACCTAAGTCCTCACGGGGAAGTAAAAATACCCCGTTCCTAGTTGAGTCATCTGAAGATTTATATTTAGTTGAAAAATACAGGACAAGTTTTCTACATTTTGATGGCGGTGAATTAAATATCGAATACGCTTTTATTGATAAAATATTGTAAGTATACAAGTTTCAAGAGGAGGGAAATCAGTGGAATGATGTTACAGATTTAGATGGTAAAGTAATATTTCTAGGTGTAGAGGAATATCCTTATTGGTCTTTTTCTCTATCATCTCGTCAAATCTCTGGGTGTAAAGGGAATTGCATCTTTTTCACTGATAATAGAGATTTCTCGGTAGAGTAAAATCAATGTTATCAGAATCTTGGACATGGCTCTGATTATCACTACAAGAAATAGTATCTTTAGCGGCAAAAAAATTAACACTAAAAATCTTAATTTTGCCGCTAATAGTCGTTATTTGTCGCCTCTATAAGTTCCTCGCTAAAGATACCTTTAGTAGCAAATTATTTGTTTTTTCCTCTATTAATTTTATCTTTAGCGGCAAATATTGCCGCTAAAAATATAAATAGAGGCTATTTTGGTTTTTAAAAATTTCATTAGAGGCCATTTTAGTTGTTGCCGCAATAGCTTTCCCGCTAATACTACTATTTCTTGTAGTGTATAAGCTCAGTGTTTTTGATATGGAAACTGGAATCTGTGGGTCACTGACTAAATTTCCAGGCTATGCTGATATGTTTTGGCCACCTCAGAATTGGCTCGTTGTGGGGATACTTTAGCCGTATAATTATGTTGTCAATTTGTTTCTTTATCATTGTTCTTGTTGCTAATTTAATTTCAATTTGAATTTGAATCTCCCGAATTTCTATCTTAGTATATGTTTTAAATTAAAGTGCATTGTCTTTCAGTTATGTGTTACGTGAAATGCATTCAATGAATTGTTATTCTAGTAAAAAGATTACTTGCAATAGTATTTATTCTCTCAGACCTTTCAAGTCTAAATAATTATTTGATTACATTTTATATCCACAGTTTACGTATCACTTTTCCCGTTCTAACTTCTAATCGTTTAGGAGTACAATAAAAAAACCCTTGAAGAGTATACAAAAATGCTTGATTCATATAAACATTTTACAAGGTTACAATTTTTGTTCGTAAAATTGTTACTATATATTATCGACATGAAGGAAACTTTGAATCAAGTTAGTAACATGTTCATCCAAAGGCAACATAACTTATTGGCAAAAATAGTTAACAAGGCAACACCAATATGTCGTGGTATTCTTTAAAGAAAGCTTAAAAAGATGAAACTCCGCAGAATCAAAAGAACAAAACTATCACGAAAACTAATTTGTTTGCACAAACACTGCATAATGAGACACCTCCGAAAGCTTCCTCCTCTACCGGAGGAAACCAAAAGTTTCACGCCTTTGACTATTATGTGGAATTTTTTGACTCTCAGACTGCCAATTATCGACCTAAAAGCTCTCCGAACAAGAGGTGTTATAGTGCATTAAGAACTTTCAAAGCCACAACCATAGTTTATTGCAACCCTTAATCTCACAAGGCCAAAGTGCATACTTTTCTTAAACAGAATCAGCCAATTAGTAATTAAGTCGGGGTCGATTGGTCCTAGTTGTCTCAAAAAACCCTTCCTACCTTGTAATGTCTGTTCAACCTAATTAGCAAAGTTTTTTCCATTGTGAAGTGCACAAACCTCCATAAGTAAGACAGAGACAAGAATATCTCATAAATGAAAGTTGGAAGCATGGCAAGGATTCGTGGATTTTCTGTGGATTGCGTTTGGGGGAAATCTACCAAAGCTAGGCAGATAGATACAGGACAGTTAATTCCCTTACGGGTTGAGATGAGACGTAAGTCGAAGGAGATTAACCTGATAGGACGAGACGGATTGAGTCGAGTGAGAGTCAGAAAAAAAAAAACCATGAAGAATCTTGGACCTGAAATGGAATATCTGAATTAGCTTGCGGTCAATCAAAATATCCCTTTTATCTGATTTGATCTTACTTTCACCTGAGATGTTAGCGAATTATTGAACTCTACCAGGGAATGCGTGAGCTATAATTCGTAGCTAAAGAAACTGAACCGCATCAACAGAACCGCATCAACAGTTCACTTGGGTTCAATCCCATGTACCAAGCCAATAAGGTCATACTAACACAAGAGAGGCATGTCCCATTTTGTCTTAAGATTTCACTTCATTTAATTAAGTGGTGGAAACACCACATCCAAAGAGAAATTGGAACCAAGCCGCTCGCGAGCAGCTCGAGCTCGGTTCGGAGAAAAGTCCGTTCGAGATCGGCTCGAATATAAACAAGCTCAAGCTCAAGCTTCATTTTAAGCTCGATAAGTAAACGAGCCTGCTCGAGCTCGGCTCGTGAGCTCGTTTATAATTATAAAAATAATAAATTAATATTTTATCTACGTATCAATATATTATTAAACCTTCAATATCAAACTGAATATTTTTAATATCGTTAGAAATTTATTTTTTCATTAATGTTATGGTTCATATTTTCATACCGCACACTCCATCATATACCAACCGTTCAAGAAAGTCCTATTTCAGCCATAAAAAACTAATTGTTCATGAGAAACTCGTGTTCGACTCTAAAAAAAGTCTGTTCTATAAGTTATACAAACAAGTTCTAACATTTCTGATTTGGATCACTGGAAGCTCGAGCTCGGCTCGTTAAAAATTGAGCTCGGCTCGGCCCGGCTCGTTTAAATTTGAGCTCAGCTCGGCTCGGCTCGAGAAATTAAACAAACAAGCCTGTACATCTAGTATTCGGCTCGGCTCGGCTCGTTTGTAGCCCTAATGGGCGATATTGAGGTCGGATCACCAATGTGTGAAGGACAACTGATTCAGGATTTTTATCATTTAGGCGTTACCGATGACACCCTTTATAGGTAAAATAACCAAGATAAACTACAAAAAACCAAGGTAAACCACCAACTATTTTGTGTTCTCCTTTTCTGTACTGTGTGATCATATTTGAAGAGCTAATATATCTCGAGCAGCTTTGTCAATCATTGGATTTCACTGGGAAGGCAACAGGCTATTTTCAAGAAAGCTAAAGTTGCACCGAGGTTCTTATCTGTACCAGAATATGTTTCAAAGTTTAAAGAAAATTATGATACTGTTAAGCATGTATAAAAAATCAAAAAGGTAGTTGAATCCGAATCATCCATCTTGAGCTTCACCTCCATGGCTATGGAAGCTTTTTGGTAAAGACTCCATTTTTTATGAACAAGAAAACCCCTATATCTAGAGTCAAGTGATAAACTAAACACATTTGCATTAAAACTGTGCAAATTGACCTTGGTTTGTAAAAAAAATCTTGGGAACAGACTGGTACAGCAAAGAGCTTTCTAAATCCATACAAGGCGTTTGATTATCTGTCACATGCAGTTCATGTCGCTTTAAAAACCTCATTAATGGTGGTGAAAACTTTTCAGCACAGATGTGTTTGGCTAAGGGCAGTATGGTTATATCGTGTGGCTATTTTTGGAGACTAGAGGGGCCTCTCGTGCCTATATCCAAGGGCTAAGCTAGCAAACTTAATTAACTCCCATGCTATTAACCAAGAATAACCAGTTTTTGATAAAGTTAGCCCATGATCAGTTTTGAACCTTATACAAAATCCAGTAAAAACAATGCTGAAGTACACTGGGAAGAACATATATATATATATAAAAATAAATCTGAAACTTTACTAGGTGAATTCAGTAAGGTATCCAAGACATTTGATGTTACAAAATCGATTTCCAAATTTTATAGTAGTTAGATAAGAAATTATAGTTTAAAATACTTATAGAATTAATTATAATATATCAAGTCATTTTGCAATTAATATTCAAATAATTCTGTAATTGCTATTAGAAATGAACTTTACGACCATCTTGAAATTCGTTGACAACAATCAACCAGTTGCTCAATGATAATGAAGGCTGTGGTGTACGTGGCTCAAGGCAATATACAGCTTTTTCGGTGATATGAAAGTAATCAGAAGTATAAGTATCAAGGTCTATTGGGTTTTCCACTTCAACATCCAAATTAAAAGGAAATTGAAATGGATTTTTGAAAGGTGGAGTTGATGATCGCCAAGAAGAGCAAACAGAACGGAATCGACTATTATCTATGCGTGTTTTGAGAGAATTAGCAATCATAGATAACAGATCCAAGGGAAGATCAGACCATGAAGAGATACTACCCATGTTTACTTTTAAGTATGCTTAGGGGATTCTGGTGAAACAAAGTCACCTACATAGATAATATAGTACTAGTAAATGAACTACAGAAATGAAGCGATTCTTTAGTGGACCAAAATCAAGCGTTAATATCAGTAACAATTTTACGTAAACCAAGGGCACACCAAGGGTTTTGGTATTAAAATTTCATGGGAAATCATGTTAAATTAAAATGGAGGACGGTCTGTTCTTCAATTTCGACCTTGAAAAGGGATCTTTAGTTTATAAGGCCCAAACGTTATAATTTGTAAACAAAGTCCCACCATCTAAACTTTAATTATAACCCAACTAGAATCAATAAAACACCCAAAACACCCCTATACACTAACCCACATTGAAAACCAAAAATCCTATCCAAAAGAGTACCATTAAGAGAACCGAAACCCCCCACCCCCTATTCACTCTGTTCTCTCTCTCTATACCCGGCAAACTGACCCAACCCCCCCCCCATCGGAGCTTCATCACCAAGCCCCCACCCATCACCAAGCCCCCCCATCGGAGCTTCATCACCAAGCCCCCACCCATCACCAAGACCACCATAACCCCCACCGGCGCGCTGCTGGATAACCCCACCCCCACCCCGTCGCGCCGCACCACCACCCCTTTCCCACTGACGCTGCACCAATCACCACCGTAGAGCTGCACCCCACCACCACGACACTCCAGATCTTAGCGCTGTGACGAGATCAACCAGCACCACCACACTCTTCTCCAACAAAGCAGAGCCACCACCAGCTGCAGCAGAGCCACCACCACCACGCCACGAATCCACCTCGAACGAAGCAGAGCCGCGAATCCAGATTTCGCTTCAGCAGAGCTTTATTACCGCCGTTCAGATCTGCCACCATGAAGCCCAGTTCTCCGCCGCCATCGAAGCTCCGCCCCACCACCATCACGAAGCCCAGTTTCACGCCATCGAAGCTCCGCCACACAGCACCATCATCATCTCCGCTGCTCAGATCCACCGCCCAACCTCCTCCCGTCACACAACAACCAACAGCTCCGTGAATACTCGCTGGAGCAGCAGCACCGAGCCACCACCACCAAACAGCAGCACCACTTCTCGAACTGCTGCAAGCCACTGCATCAACGGGCTTCAACAGATCCACCACCGTCGCTGCTTCACCGCTTCTCCTCCGTCTTCATCAGTTTTTTTTTAATGTTAGGCGTAATGGGGCCAGCCCATGTGGTATTTTTGTGTATCATGGGCCAGCCCCAGTAGAGTAGAGTATCTGGCTAGCTGTTATGGGTTTTCTAGTATTGGGTCCAGCCCCATATAATTTTTGTAGGTAATGGGGCTGGCCCATTATGGTGTAAATAGGTTTAGTTAGTTAATAGTTTTTATTTTTCTATAATTGGTATTTTGGTCCAGACCCATTTAGTTGATTAGTAGGTATTGGGGCTGGCCCCATGTCTTTATTCTTGTGCTGTTAGCTGATATTAATAATGGATTGTTAATTGATGATTTTTTTGTTCATGTTGGGTACAGCCCATTTAATTGATTTTACAAAACAAAAAAAGAATAAAAAGAACAAAAACAAAAAACGTGTTGGGTACATCCCAAAAAGAATTCGCGGGATATGGGTCTGGCCCCGTATCTTGTACTTAAAAAAAAATACTATAAAATCATTGCAAAACGTTGGGTCCGTACCCATAACGAACAAGGGTAAAATGGGAAAAGTTCCAAACCAGGTAGTTAGAACTAGGACTTAAAAAATAAGTTTTTGTAACTAGGACTTATAAAACAAGTTTTTGAAAAGTTGGGCCTTTATAATTTCCTCCCTTGAAAAATACTTTTATATTTCTTTTTTCATTTGGTCAGACATATTTTAAAGTGGAATAATACAAATTTAAAACCATGTATTTTAAGTTCTTTGAATCACAAAATACATTCATTGCAGAATTTAATTCTAATCTCATGGCTGTAGTTCGTTTCTTTAACGATCAATTTTCTAATGACCACCGAAAAAGGTAGCTAAATCATAAATATTAATCACTAGTGATCTGAAATCATCTTTAAAGGTGAAAAGGAAATAAAAAATAAAAAATTCTTTACCAACCACATAGATGATCGTTAGTTATCGGTTTTTTTTATTTACGTTATACAGACTTGTATTGATATTTTGTAAATTTTGTAAATTAAAAATTACATTTTTGAAAATTTTATGGTCTAAAAATAACATTTTCCATATATAAGGATTTGTAGTGTAATTTCGAGCTATATACAGACTTGTATTCCAATTTTATGAATTATAATGACTAATAATGCTATTATCGGAAGTTTAATTAACATGCAATTTTTGAGTTATACATGGACTTATTGTGTTTTTTCACTTGCCCTTTTAGCTGTATTGGAAATGAGAGAAAAATATTTTTTATTCAAACTCCTTAAATTCAGTTTTAAATTTCAAAATCTTTTGCAAATGATATATTGTTTTGTCCCTTGAAATTATCCTTATTTCAATCATTACTAACCACTTAACCATAATCATCATGATCTAACTACATATTATATAATCAAAATTACGTAATTCTTAACATTTTTAGGAACAACGAGACAATGCACGACAAATGATGTGAAACACTTTACTTAGGGAAGAACGTTGCCTAAAAATAGTGATATGAAACATCAAGACTTTGATTCCCCGTCTCTCTATCAATCTCATTATTATACCACGTGTTGAATTAACCGAAATATTGCAAATTTCTAACCTAAGTATGTTACAACAATACACAAATTCATTATAATCACTCATTATAACTACCCTTTCGTGTTTCCTCTTATTGTGAGCCAAGATGTTAAAGTCACCCAAAGAGGATTCAAGGTGTATCAAAAGTAGCCTCACAGTAAACTAAGTCCTTCCACAAGTACCTTCTTTCAACCTCTCCACTTGACCTGTAAATAAATTAATTATGTAGGCTTAGAGAAGTACATTATACACGTGTTAGGTGTAATAAAAAAACTTATAGTTCCACCTAATCCATCCCAAACAAGCAAAATCCTTCCATTATTAATAAAAATAAAGTTATCTACATACACCCCATCACGAAGCATGTTGCGCTTGAACTCATTTACACTTCTTTGGGTACTTTTTGTCTTCGAATTCCCAAGAATGTCAATATTTTTCGTCAATTGAGGTTAACAACTCCTTATCTCTTATAAAGTGGGTTATATCTTCTTGTGTTCTAAGTCTTAATAATCATTAAATACTATTGAGGGTCTACCCTTCATCTCACTTCCTACATTAACAACTTTAAATCTTCTAATATCCTTTCTATTTTGAGCTTTTCCTCTTTCCTCAAGAAGTTTTTTTTATTGCTCAACTCTATCTTCTTTGTTTAGTACCTTTTTTCTTCATTTACTAATAACTAAAGTAAACGGTTATCACCTTTTTGCTTTAATCCCCAATCCCCAAACCATTCTCCTCTTATATGACCATTGATAATCTGGAGTTACTTATTTGAATTATTTCTATGCCCCTCCAAATATTCCTCGGCTAATTCCTTCCTGGTCCGCTTCAATAATATCCCTTTTAACATTATAACCTTTGAACATCATTAATCTCCCATAGAGATAAAGCATCAACTATCTTACTGTGAGATATTTAAATAAGCGGAAGAGAGAAACTAAAAAAGGACCAATAATATATTAAATAAGGTGGAAGCCATAAAGGCTCGAGAACAAGAAATTACTAGAGACTACATTATGAATTAGTTGTTCTAATACAATAGATAAGATCCAATTTAGAGGACTAATAACTTGGTGAGTAAGAAAGCTAATACCATGTTTACAAGAAAAAAATATAATATAGAAATAAAATAGTCTAATAAGGTAAAATATATTATAATAAGAATATATATAACACCCCCAAATTCAAGTAAGTTGGATAGAGAGTAACTTGAGTTTGAAATATGGATAATTGATGACTTGTTTTGAGCATTGTTAATTGAGAAGCATATCAGAGGAGTTGATGTGTTGACAATGTTGATCTCGTGGCGTGGCGGTGGAGCGATTATTCGAGTGCAGATAACCGTGAATCAAAAAATGAATGTCGAGCGAATTACTGAGATGAGAACATTGGATGGCCTAACGAGATTTTGAATCCTATGAGAGGACTAGTATTTTGATTCCTACAAAAGGAATAAGATTTCGAATCCTACGAGATGATTAATTTCGAATCCTACGGAGGATTAATTTCGATTCCTATGAGAGAAATAAGATTGTGATTCCTACGAGAAAAATAAGATTTCGAATACTACGAGAAGATTAAGAATTCGGATCTTACGAAAGATTTAAGAGAAAATAATTTTTTTTCACTTGTGTTGTAGAAGTTATTAATAGAATACCATGGAAGGTACAAATTAACGACCTGTGGAAGAAAATGAAACGATAATAAGAAATGACTTGGATGAGTGGCTCTGATACAATATGAGATATTTAAAATAAGCGAAAGAGAGAAAATAAGAAAAGAAGAATAAAATATTAAATAAGGTGGGAGCCATAAAGGCTCGAGAAAAAGAGAATACTAGAGACTACATATTGAATAAGTTGTTCTAATATAATAGAATAATATCATATTTATAGGACTAATAACTTGATGAGGAAGAAATCTAATACTAATACTATGTGAATAAGGAAATAATTATATAATACGAAAAATAAACTAGTATAATAAGGTAAAATATATTATGGTAATAATATATTTAATACTTACAAGTTTATGTAGTTAGCTCACGGTTAATGTACTTATTTCTATCATTTATGCTACTAAGAACTCTATTATAACCATTAATCTCACATTCTCGAGACTACAGCTGTTGCACTATATTCGTCACAGTTTACTGTAGCTATATGATCTATGCTACATAAATTTATCTCGTAATGTCTCGAGAATAAATTTGTCTCACTGTGCTTTACAGGTTCTTCATAGTTTACTGTTGCTACATGAGCTCTATTACCACCATTTATCTCGCATTGTCTCGAGAATACATATGTATCACTCACTATGTTTTACAGTTTTTTCATGAATTATTGTTGCTACCTCTAGGTTTTCGAGGTTAATTCTTCTAGGAGTTTAGTTCTGAACTGCAGCTGAGCAGCCATTAACTACAACCGAGCAGTTGTAAGTTGCAGTAACGGAGTTATGAACTGAAGCCTGACAGATTTTCTTCCAATAATTATTTCTACTACACTTGAATTGCATCTTCACAATTTGCGACATTCCTTCACCAATTTTACTACTTTCCGACTCCATTCCCCTACACATATCTCACATATCATGCATATAATCTTTCATCACTTTAATCAAGGTCAAACAATCGCTATCCCCTGCTATTTATTCTATTGCTGTATTTTTCGGAGTTGTTGTATTATTTCAAAAAATTTCGAGATGATGTTACTCTATATGATCCTTAGTTTTGTGTTCTACGTTTACTACTTTTCTCCTCTATAATGCATTTGAATGTTCCTATGAATATGTAACCGCTTGACATATGAAATTCACTCCCCTATTTGATATTTGATGCTCCATTATCAAAATAAAAGCACATATCATATGTGCGTAAAATAGCTTTGCACTTGAAGAAACTTAGTAGTGGCTTCCAAAACTCCACTATAAAATTTATACTCCCTCCCCCTTGGTGTAATAAGTTAGTCCTCATCTTTTTTTTCTTATACATATCTAACTCAATAAGAATACACATATAGCAAATACCATCACTAACCATAGTTATACCATCTTTTCGAATAGGTTTTTCCACATGTGAAGTAATTTTAACAATGCTTAAGTTTATACGAGCTTGTTACGGTAGATTCGTTATCACAGTCCAAGTAGTTAACATTATGATCTCATAATTTCTAAATTCGAAAAAGATTAGGATTTCGGAGAGAAAGATCATTCTTCCATAAGACTAATATGGTCCTTTTAAATGCACAAACATGCTATCCTCATTATTTTCAAACTTTAAAATGAGTCAAGCAATAGGTTGTTTTCTCAGCCTACAATTTATATTCCAATCATTGACTATTTTCCAGATTTCCACCCTATCCAACAATATTTTCCCGCAATATAACTTATGTGAAACAATCGGAAAAGCTTGCACAAGAATTAAGACATTATCATCAAGAAGTGATAATTCCCCCCCCCCACCACCCCCCTAAATAGGTTCAAAGTAATTTAACTTCATACCTTTTATTATGAATCATATATCCGTAATCCTTCTTCCCTATTGCTCTACTATTCTCATGAGTTAACCCCAAACCTACCAGACCAAGTCCCCGACCCCAAACACGGTTTTTTGGGTGGTAATTTTGCATCCCATAACTATCACATTCTTTGATTAATATGGTTGCTTATTAATAAATTCAATAGGATCACTAATAACTAATAATCATATATGATTGAGATATTTCTATTGAACTTGACTTAAGCAAATTCACAAATGTTTGGTGGTAGGTTTGAGTTGATCCTAAGCTTTAGCTAAGAACATGCTAACATTCTCATCTACTATTTCAAAGATTTTAGCTTTAGTATCATAGGGCTTTACATGAGTTGTTGCTAAAAACCTTAGAATTTTCTACACACAATCAAGTTTGACATTTTTGAATTGATTAGTAGCCGAGAATTGCCAAGCTTTTTTCCATCTGCTACAGTGGTCTAGAAATTTTATTTAGTAGCCAAGTTAGACCACACTTGAAAATTACTAACATTTGCTCATCCATGAGTAATCTTGAAATTAGGTGTATTGAGGTAGGGTTGACCTCTCCATCTTTTTGCAAGCAAGATAAAGGCGAATAAAAAAAATCCATTTTGGTAATTCAAAAAATAGTCTGTGTTGATCCGTGATCGATATAGGTCAGAGAGTATTCTATTGAGTGAGATTATTGGTGTCCGGCAGTTTCTTTATGTTGGCTCCAAGGTTGGGGTTAAATTTCTAATAGAGAAAATTTTATTTTTAGGCCATTACCTATGGCCTAAAAATATTTTTAGGTCAAACATTTTGAAACGTTTATTTTCAGGCTAAACGTATTTAAAACGCCCATTTTTAGGTCATATCAGTAATTTCGTGAGATATTTCATAAATTTTAAGGATAAATGGACATTTCAAATAAAATATATCTTTACCTCTATCTAAATTTTTTAAATTATTCTTAAAATCTATGAAATAACTTATGAAATTAGTGAAATGGCAGAAAAATGGGCGTTTTAATACGTTTGACTTGAAAATAGACGTTTTAAAACGTTTGGACTAAAAATGTTTTTATACCATAGATAATGACATAAAAATGGGATTTGCTCTTTCTAGTATCTTCCTAGTTTTCTTTCTCCCATGCATCATTGTTATGTATTCAATGGGAAAATAACTTCATTATTTATTATGAGCAATATTAAGAGTAATGGTGGTGCCTAGGGTGTGATAAAAATAAGATAAAATTAAGTCAAGAAACTACGCACTCTCACCCTAGACAGGCACAGTACTGCAAGTATTACAGGATGTATGCAAGTTTTAATGATAAATAGAGTTCGTTCTCAGGGACTTAAGTGTGTTATACGAATGGGTAGGAATATCGAGTAAAAGTAAATAATTAGAAGACAGTAAATTAAAGGGAACAGATTTCGAAAATAGCAATTTAAAACTAAGAAAATAAAAGACAATAAAGTAAAAGATAAGAAATATGAGATGAGAAGTATAGCTCAGGATTTGCTAGTATGCACTAATCCTTCTAATCCTATCTAAAGATCTAGTTAATAAGGGAGAATATTAGCTCTTGGTATACTTAGTCAGGATTCTAAATTCCCATACCTTAGACCTTGAGAGCGACTAAGGGGGCTACGGCACAACCAAGAAGTGTTTTATCTTAGGGTTATCAAACGCCACTAAGGCCCTAAGCAAATACTGCAATCCTGGTGATATGGTGGTTAAAACAAACCCTAATGGCTATCTAGTTAGAATCATGTTTTGTCAGAACTAATATCGACACTAGACATTATGTGGTGGTTCAATAGTTAAACACCCTGTCAAGGAGACCATCTAAATACTATTAAAACAATCATAAAGTGATCAGTTCTAGGAAAGACATTAAATCAAAACACATAAACAAATATTAAGTAAGAAGCTAATATCAAATTAAAACATATAATTCCCAAAGAAACTTAGATAGAAGAATTAGAATTCATAGATTATACATCATGCAAAACCCAAGCTATGGGGAGTTTAGTTCATACCTGAAGGAAATAAACTAAAAGAAATTACAAAAGACATCATCTTGCTCTCTACAATAAACTGGAAGAATAAAACCTTAAGAACTAATTACTATGAGGCAAGGATGATTTTACAAGTGATATAAGGGTGTATTTATAGGTGTTTAGAAGACCTAATTCGTTTTCTTGAGGAAGAGTTAAGGTATTGGACTTCTAGCCCAATTCAAATTCGTATGGAAATAAAGATAAACAATGTTGGACCGTTTTGATCATATCTTCTTCGTTATTGGTCGGTTTGAGCTCCATAAGATACCAAAAGAATCGCAACAGAATTATCTTGACCCTGAAGAAGGAAATCACCAAAATCGGCCTATTTCTTAGGTATAAACGCACATCTTTGGACGTGTATGCAGAATTCCAGATTTAGGCAGCTTTTCCTTTTCCATCTTTTTAGCTTTTGTTTCCTTATCTCCAATTACCATGCAAATCTCTTTCCATAAGTTGTAATATTTGACTTGGAATCTAATTAAGCTCCATAATTATCTTTAAAGCTACACACTAAATAAACAATTAAACCCAATATGCTCTAAAAATAATAATTCTACAAATTAAGACTCAAAATAGGAAAGTGCACTAAAACTCAAGAAAATCGACATTTATGACTTCTAAATCACTAAAAATGATGTCTCATCCTAACATTAATCTATCAAAAATGAGGAGACATCAAGACCCCAACTCAAAGTTGTATCATCCCGATACAATAAAGATAAAAACAAAGGAAAGTCTATAAATACACACTTATAAAATTCTCAATACAAGGGGAAGAACATAGCAGAATATATAGAATAAACCTAAAGCACATAACTCAGAAAATTTCATGCAATAATATTCATAAACTACATACCTGTACACTTCTCATATCCACAGTCAACACGGCTTGAATTCAAGATCAGATTAGTTTCGCAATGTAAGAAGGATTGGGACTTTACTCAGTTTCCCAAGAGAGCTATAGCTTGTTCATCGATTTTCACTAGTATCCAAGGATACATTTAACTACTCTCTAATGGCTCAATCACTTCTCAGTTACATAGCAAAGAATCAAAAGGTCTTTAAGGTTGTAATGTAGGCTTATGGACGGGTATGATAGTATATTTGGATAATTTGGAGTGAGCTTTTGGCTCTCTCCTCACTAGCCATCAACGAATCGCCCTAGAGCTTGAGTTACTCTCATAAAACGTTTCTCACTCAACCCAATGAATTCCTTGATGCACAATTTAGCATCCCCAATAACCCAATTAAAGCTTAAGATGTTCACATAAGATTCCACTTTGCCGGTCCGAATATATATATTTTATTTTCTTTTCAAATCAATTTCTCTAGATATGACTTTCTTTTAATGTTAAAATATCACGCTATTTTCTCATATATATATATTTTCTTTTAATGCCCTTGTTGGCAACATTAGCTCGTGGCTTCTTTTTCATTCACTATTACCCTGTCAAAGGGTTACAATACAAATCTGTGAATCATCATCAATATAAAGCACAAAGCACAATTAATAAGCTCAAAAATCCCAACCTAATAAAAATTCCCATAATGGTGGACCCACCACCCCAATCTCAAGCTCTAAAACAACTGTCTATGCATCGTGATTCGAGTGCGGGTCATATGGAAAAGTCCTATAATCTAAAGGGATATGGCTTATAACGTGGTTCAATAAAAGGCTTTAGAAAGGCTAGAAGGGGCTGAGAAGTATATAGCATATAAATTCAAAAATCACAAGGTGAGAAGGTATAAAAGGCTTCAAGGGCTTCAAAAATATGAAAGAACCGCCTTAATCACTTTCTACACTATGTAATTTAGTTATTTTCTTACCTTTAGCACTTTCATCAAATGGTTTTTCAACTAGCTTGGATCTTACGGCCTACACACTTTCAAGGTTCCCTGAGATCGAACATACTTTCTATCGCATTGCTCACTAATCTTTTCTTTACTATCAACGTGTGTTTTCCTGCAAATACTCAAAGCATACAAATACATATCTCATAAACGTATTACTTACTATCATCAATCTACTGAGCTTATGCTTTCAAGCTATTAAACACACTCTACATCTAATTCCCATGTATCAAAAATTTTAATTTCACCGAAAAACAGAAAAATGGAGATGAGAGACAACGAATCCTCACACCCCCAACTCAAAAATGAGCCGTGTCCCCACGACTCGAAAAAGACTCGAAAAAAACAGAAATTAAAATTAGCAGATAAACATATTTGCAGAAATGGTAAGGAAGAAAGAGAACATACTCTCGAGGCTATTGCCTCGCATCATTGACATCCAAGGTTGGAATTGCTGGACCTTTCGTTAATTGCTCAAGGAGTTTCATGATGTGCACTTGATTAGCGTTGATTTGTGCCACATCATTAACTAAGGAAGTTTGAGCTGCTTCAGATTTCGTTAAACGCTCCTCCATCTTCTCTTGCCAATTTTGCTCCTTTTCTTCTTTCGAGACTTGCGTAGAACCCGCTCTTCGAAAGATATCCTTGATCCAAGCATTATCAATATAACTCGCTTTAAATTCGAGTTTCTCTTCTTCACCCAATATAACATCTGCTTTTCGCACAAGACACGTGATCATAGTAGGAAATTTAACATTATAAACTGATTTAGGAGAGACCGAAAATCGTATCACCTCCTCATAGATCAATTGTTCCACATCAACTTCTTCTCCTCTCAAAATACAGTCCAAAAGTAGAGCGTACTTCATAGTCACATCCAAAGTTCTTGTGTTTCCGAAGATATTAGGAACAAGGAAATTGTGCCAAATTCGCGCATCTTCTTGAAGATATTTGTAAGGCCAAGGTGCCTTCTTCATTAGATTTCACATGTTGCTAAAACCAAATTATTTGGCTCTTGAACATCCCAACCATATGGTAGCTAGCGTTGTTTCCATATACATGTTGTCTTTTCAACCCCAATTTGTACCTACCCTTCATCTTTCAGCAAATATTTACCTTCAGTAGGCTCACCCATGACCATGAAATGCTTTGTCTCAATTAAACATTCATGAGTTTTGTTTTTGAGAAGTAGATACCTTTTCAGACACATGCAGCCAGTGATTCATGAAAGCTTATTAAAACTAACTTTTAACCTTGGGTTGCCTCCCAAGAAGCGCTTTTATTTATTACGTTGGTAAGCTCAACATGCAAACTTTCCCAAAAATTGTCTAAGGCCCTTGCAGTATTCCTTCATTTAAACTCACCTCCTCATCGGTATAGTAACTTAGGTAGTCGCTCACTCTTGGTATTTATTGATCGATCTTTGTATGGAGTTGGGTAGCTTCCTCTTCACAACCTTGTTCTCATGACGAAACAATATCCTCACATAGTGTATTTGATGACCATCTTGGACATTATAAGCTCTTTCTTCTCTTTAATCACACGTTCATCTTTGTAAAGAGCTAGATACTTCACCCTCCTTGCTACATTACTTTTGAGGCCGTCTTTGAATGTGAAGGTGGTACATATTCTTCTAATACCCGTTGATTTTCAATGGATTTTTCTCTATCTTCATTCACAGTCGTAAAGGTAATGGTGGTGGGCGATTTCCTTAAGAAAGGACTAAAGCTTTACTATTTTCTCAACTACTTATTTCTCGTCATCAACCCGATTTTCCACTATGACATCGTCAAATTTTTGCTTCGGAAGCTCTCTAAATTCATTGACCACTTCTTTTAGCCCGACTTTCCTCTATTGATTATACGTTAACTCCATGGGGATAACATTTGATTTTTCGGCTTCTAGGATTGGTTTCACTATCCCTTTTTTCTCCACTATCCCAAGAGGCTTAACCACATAATGGTTTCCATCTGCATTAGACAAGGTCATCACATCACTAACATGAGTGTCTTCTATCACTACCCCTTCCTCAACTACTTCTTCTGGTTGATCTATTTCATCCCTCGAAAGAGTGGAATCTTGATAACCCTTGTTACAACTCTTGGCGTAGCTAGAAGATTTATTTTGGGCATTCAAGAAGTTTGAAATTCGTGCCATATTCCTTTGTATTATTTCTGACAAGGTATCAAATTCAAACTTGTTTGCCTCTTCTCTTTCCTTTCACTCTTCGTAGCTCCGTATGAAGATTTCCATCGTTTTGGTCAAGGATTGGGATGGAAACTCATCTAGTCTTGTAAGTGGTTCCCCACTGGGTCACACGTAATTTGAAAGACAATCATCCAATCGAGAGGTTTGAGGTGTCATTTTGAAGTTGTGTAATATTTCTGGTCTATTTCCTATACCTTCCTTGTTCTTCCTAATAATAGTAAGAGGTTGGGTAGTCGTTAGCCCATTATGGATAACCCGAATATTCTTCCACGTAATTGTGTGGGTCGGGTCTTGAGTAGTAGCCTCCATACATATTCAAAACAATCCTCCTGAGTAGTTGGTGATTGGGATCACCACTTGGGAGGCTAGTTTAACATCTAAAAGAGACAAAAACAAAATCCAAGCGTAAAATTAGAACAACTAAAATCCTACTACACGAAATATAAATAAAGTAATCTCGGGTAGCGGCGCCAAAAACTTGTCATCCCCAAAGGTGTGAAAAATAAATCAACACCCAAGAATGCTACTATATGAAAGTATGCAGATCATTGACAAGTAATAATAAGGTAAATAAGGGGGCTACCATTTTCCACAAGGACTATGAGGTTAATACCTTTGTGGTTTATAAAGTGAACACAGGTTGAGTTGCAATTACAGAAAGAAAAATATAAATATTTATTGGGTTTTCAGTAACAAAGGACTAAATGAAAATAAATTAAACTAATTATAATTACCTAAAGAATGAGAATGAAAATAGGAAGATTATGACGAGAAATATAGCTCGAGAACTCACAAGTAATCTCTATTAGTTGATTCTACGATTAATTATTTAAGAGTAAATTTGAAAATATGATATAGCTGAGATTCAACTCTCTTCCTAAATCTCTTCCGGGTAGCTTAGAAACTACCTAACACCACTAAAGATCTCTCCCGAGTAAACTCTACAATTATGATCCGTTCCTAAGCTTCTTACCCAAATAAATATCTGGTTAGTCAAGATCTCCCGGTTCAGTCACGCACACAAGACGTTTAAATATTGTTTACTAACTGACCCCTCCCGCAGAAAGTCCTAATGACTAAGGACAACCCTCTATTTGGCCAGAATAAGGCTGAAATTTTAAGTCAAATATATAATTAGAGCAATAAATTAACAAATCGTTTCAATTATTTGTGGGGGCAAAGGTGTGATAAATAAATAGATAAATAAAGATAATAATAAAAGACACACCCTTGACTACCATGAGAAACTCACAGCAAGTATTACAGATCGTTCACAAGTTTAGTTAGTAAGAAAAGTTCGTTCGCAGGGATTTGATCCGTTAGATTTACTTATGTATATAAAGAAGTGTAAAATTACTTGTTAAATAAAAAGATAATAAAAGTAATAATATTTATTTGGTTTTTATATATAAAAGCTAATAATGCAAATAAATAACATAACAAAGAATAGAGATGAGAAATATAGCTTAGGGTTGCTAGTATGCACTTATCCTTCTAATCAATATTCTATTTATAAGGGTGATTAAAGCTCTTAGATAAATAGCCAGGATTCTAAATTTCTCCCTACCCCCGTCAGGGTGGATTAGGGTGGCTACCTTACAATCACGAGGGGACCTAAATAGGGTGCTCCTACGCCACTAGGTTCCTAAATGACACTGGCTATCTAATGATGATCGGTGATTAAATCAAACCCTAATGACTGTCTAGTTAGGCAAACCCTTCTGGATCACTACCGCACACCCGATGTTTATGTGGTGTTTCAATAATTAGACACCCATTCCGGGCGACCATCTAACTACTATTAATAGGGTGGTCTATACTAGTGCACTAGCAAGAACTACGGTCAATAAATCAAAGCACATAAAACAGATACATGGTTAAGTAGCTAGAATCAATTTAAAAAGGGTTTCCCAAATAACGTAAAAACAAATAAGACTTAGAAATTAAAGATTATACATATGCAAACCCAAGTTATGGAAAAATTAGTTCATATCTAAAGACATAGAAATAAACTACGGATAAAAGTAATTAGAAACAATTATAAGCTAAAGAATGTAATACAAATTACCCTAATGATAGAGGGAGATGATGGAGAAGAGGAGTTTGCTATTTCCCAACTTCTTGTCTTCCTCTCTACAGGTCTTGTTGCTTCTCTTGAATGACTTCTATGATACTTAAGGTTTAGAACTGAGCAAGGACATGTTTATAATAGTTAAAGGGTTAATTTATAGGAGTCCAGGAAGCCCTAATTTGTTTTCTTGGAGTAGGAGGCAAGTAATTGGACTTCTATCCCAACTCAAATTCGTACCCCTAAAATATAGAAAAGGTAATAAACTATTGTTGTCTTGTTTTGGCCGTAACTTTTTCAATATTGCTCTAAGTGACGCGTTCTTTATATCGAAACTGATCGTCTCGGATAGCTCTACACTTTTGCTTCAGAACATTCTTCCAAATTTCCATCCAATATTCAGTTATGATCACTATAATGGACGTAGCTGCTGAAATTCAGATTTACTTGGCAACTTTTCTTTTTCTATTTTATCTTTTCCTTCCTTTATCTCCAATTTCCATCATTATCTTTTTTTCTTATCTCTTTGGAATTGGTTTGACATCTAATTAATTACCATTATATTTAAAGCTTCACATTTAACAAAAAATAAACCCAATATGCTCTAAAAATAATTTATTAAATCAAGCCAAGAAATAAAACATAAATGGATAATATGAATAAAAATCGACTATAAATTCCTAATAATTCCTAAAAATGATGTCTCCAACTAAGATTAAATCATCACAAATGGGGAGACATCATTATTCAATCCCAAAACTCAATAAAACGTAAAGAATTAATCTCGGGTTCATACATCGTATGATTCTCAAGTTACGAGCAATTTAGTTCATACAAATATAATGAAAAACAACAAATGAAAGTGTAACATTCATGTTCAGAATAAGAAATAGAATAAGATTACACTAATAACTGCTGAAAGATGATGAACGAGGGTGTGAAATGGCATAGGAAAACTTCTTCTTCTTCTTCTTCTTCTTCTTCTTCTTCTTCTTCTTCTCCTTCTTCTTCTTCTTCTTCTTCTTCTTCTTCTTCTTCTTCAATGGCTGCTCCTAAGCGTTCCAAAATTATGAAATTCCTAATATGATCTTCAAAAGCTTAATAAATTAAAAATGCTATTTTTGATGTTGAGATATCATGCTATTTTTTCTCATAATTTTTCTTTTCTTTTCATGCTTTTCAGCTTTTTTCATTTATTCTTACCCCGGCAAAGGGTTACAATTTAATAAACTTGTGAATCATCATCAATATATAGAACAGAGCACAATTAATAAGCTCAAAAATTCCCAATTCAATAATACTTCCACTAATGGTGGACCTACCACCCCAAACTCAAGCTCTAAAACAATTGTATATGCATCGCGATTCGAGTGCGGGTCATATGGAAAAGTCCTATAATATAAAGGGATATGGCTTATAACGTGGGTAGTAGAAAGACTCTAGAAAGGCTAGAAGGGGCTGAGAAGACATAAAAATAATAATTTGGACAACAAGCTAAAGGGCAACAAGGGGCTTATGAAAGAACCGCCTTAATCACTTTCTAAACTATGCAATTTCGTCATTCTCTTACCTTTATCATGTTCATCAAATGGGTTTATCAACTAGCTTGGATCTCACGGCCTAGACACCACTCATGGCTCCCTGAGATCGAACATACTTTCTATCGCATTTCTAACTAATCTTTTCTTTACTATCAATGTGTGTTTTCCTGCAAATACTCAAAGCATACAAAATAAAGCAACTCATAAACATACTACTTTCTATCATTAACTTACTAAGCTTATGCTTTCAAGCTATTAAACACACTCTACATCTACTCATCTCTATCAAAAATTTTAATTTATTCCTAAAAACAGTAAAACACATAAAAATGGAGAGGAGAGACAACGAATCCCCACACCCCAAACTCACAAATGAGTCGTGTCCCCACGACTTGAAAAGACTCAATAAAAATTAAAATTTTAGCACATATTGCAAGTATAGAAAAATGGTAGGGAAGAAAGAAAACATACTCTTCGAGGCTATTTCCTCGCTTGATTAATACCCGAAATAGGGTGCAGTTGGTGGTCCTTTGTGTGTTCTAAAATATAATGCAATAAGGATAAGAGAACAACAACCACAAGTGTATGGTTGTCCCAAGTAATATATGTGATAAAACATATTCGTTCTCAGGGACGGAATGGTTGACTCTAATGCTTATCGAATAGTAGTTAATTGCACGTAAAAGCGGATAAATTATTTTGAGAATGTTTGTTTGGCTTTTCTAAGACTAAGACAAATAATTAAAATACTAAATTAATGCAAAGATTAAACTAGACGCAATAAAATAAATTAGTTTACGCAAGGTATGAAAGGTAGTACTTGAGAGACGCAAGGATTTCACCTAATTATCATTCATTTCATGTCATGTTTAAGGGACAAATTGGTAAATATGTAATGGTTGGGATTCAGAATTCTCCTTACCCCCGTCAGGGTGGACTAAAGAGCTACTTTTGGGTGCTACAAACCCCGTCAGGGTGATTATAGTCCACCTTCAAGTGATTAAAGCTATTCTACCCAATTGGTCATAGGATTAATTAAGCTCGTCAGAGTCTCTAATTTCTATCCTACATTCATTCATTAGTTCTGTACCCAGACCCCCCGTCAAGGTGATCCATTCGCCACTAAATGGAATAACCTAGATACTAAAGCCTATGATTGGTTAATTACGTCATTCATAGTAAATAAAAGCAAATTAATGAAAAATACAATTTACGCAATTGGATTTCAATTATAAAAATCCCAAATCCAAACACATGAAACGAAATCAAATTGGGATTAACCATTATGCGTTCTCAAGCACTATTTAAGTATAACTCATAATAATTGAAAAGACAAAAACTAAAGAAATAATTTAGTTCATAATGTTTTACAGAATAAAATAGAAGAACCTAATTACGGAGTTGAATTGGCTAAGAATCGGAGATATAGACAGTCTCCAGCTCTTGCTTCTTCTCTTCCTTGTTCTAGCTTTTTCTCTGGTGTTTGACTCTTAAGCGTATGTAAAATGAAAAAGGTGTGTGAAAATAGAAGTCCAAAGACATTTTATAAGCTGAAATTCGGACTAGGCTTTTAATAGGGATTAAGTGAAAATTAGAAAAGCCCAATTCCACTAATTAAGCCCACATCCCGTAACTGCTGCACCACCTTCACTAAATCAGCTCTAAACGGCTCGTGTCAACTCGGATTAACCTCATTCCAGTTGCTAAAGTTCCGTAACTCAATGGGCAACAATTTCTCTTCACAAGTAAGAGGCTAAATCCACTCTTAGATGACTCGGAATCAGCAATCTTTATCAACTTTCCAGATTTGCAGCTTCAAATTATCAATTCTTTCGGGATATTTCTTCTTGCTTTGACTTTATTACACGATCTTTGACTTTATTCTTTAGTTCCTCTCCTAGATAGTATTCAAAACCTACAACTTTTCACTCAAAACAAACCATATTACGCGCAAAAGTTTAATAAATGAAAAATACTAGAATTAAAAGAGGAAAATCGCTTTATTGCATTTTAATACCGAAAGTCTATCTAAATAGTCGAATAAACACAAAAAATGATGTCTCCCAAGGGCATAAAATTAGAACATTTAGGGAGACATCAGCAGTGCTTTTCTTGTATGTAAATTTCGTGTATCACCAATTTCTCTCTCCCTTACAACTTCTCATGATCCATCCCAATCAATAACACTCTAGAAATCTCTTGTTTTTATCTTCTTGGTGGGGGCAAAGGTGTGATAAAATAATAGATAAATAAAGACAATAATAAAGAGCACACACCCTTGAGAACCACGGGACTCACTGCAAGTATCACAGATCATTTGCAAGTTTTAATGGTAAGTCAAGTTCGTTTGCAGGGATTGTATCCGTTAGATTTACTTATATTTAACAAGCGTAGATGAATTTATATGTTTAGAATAAAGTATAAAAAGGATGAATAATTATCTGATATGAAGTAAGTAAATATGCATGCAGATAAATAAATATATATATGTAAGTCTAATAGCTTAGGGTCACTAATATGAGTCTATTTTACTAAGTTGTTATTCTAACCTGTCACAGATTAAGCATTATATATTAACCAGGATTCTAAATTCTACCTAGCCACTATTAGGCTTAGGAGCAACCTCTCCACTACCAAGGATTCCTGAGTAATGATTGGTGATTAAATCAAACCTTTATGGCTATCTAGTTAGGCAATGGATCAAAACTAGACGATTATGTGGTGTTGTCAATAACTAAGAATAATCCTATGATTGGCCAAATCTAGGGTTGTAACAATAAGTCAAAACACATAATAACAATATACGCCAAGCTCAATCAATAAAAAATTGTATTATGGAATTAAAGACAAAATAATAACCCAACAATTAAAAGTAAAACTTACAGAATAAAAGCTTAGAAATATGATTGAGCATAAATCTATAGCTAATTACCCTAAATATAGAGAAAGTGAGATGTAGAAGAGGAGTTTGTCACTCTCCAACTTCTTCTTCTTGTCTTCCTCTATAGGTCAGGTTGCTTCTTGGATGAATAGCTTGATTCTAAGGATGAATATTAAATATAAGGACTAAGCTATTATTTAAAAGTGAGAAAATACAAGTAAGGACTAAGCCTAAACTTGAAACTGAGCAAGGACCTGTTTACAATGGTATAAGGGTGTATTTATAAGTGTTTAGGAACCCTAATTCGTTTTCTTGAAGGAGAAGGTAAGTAGTGGACTCCAAGCCCAACTCAAATTCGTAACCCTAAAAACATGAAATCAGGCCCGTTTTTCTTTTGGTCCTAGCAGCTTCAATACGCATCCGTTTGACGCGTATGAGTAAACCAAATTCATCGTCTCGGAAAGAACTTCAACCTTTCTCTTGACTGTTTCTCCAAATTCCTCACCGGTTTTGAGATATAAGCTGATTTGTGGTCGTAGGTGCAGAAATTCAGGATTAAGGCAGCTTTTCCTTTTCCATGTTTTTAGCTTTTCTTTCCTTATCTTCAATTACCATGCTTATCTCTTTCCATATCTTGTAGTATTTGACTTGGACTCTAATTAATCTCCATAATTATCTTTAAAGCTTCACACCAAATAAATAATTAAACCCAATATGCTCTAAAAAATAATAATTTACTAAATCAAGACTCAAAATAGGAAAGTGCACTATTTCTCAAGAAAATCGACTAAATGACTTCCTAAATCACTAAAAATGATGTATCCAACTAATAATAATTCATCACAAATGAGGAGACATCAAGACCCCCAACTCAAAGTTGTATCGTCCCGATACAATAAAGATAAAAACAAAGGGAAGTCTCTAAATACACACCTAGGTCAATTAAGCACAGAGGACAGAAGATAGCAGAATATGGAGAATAGACATAAAGCAACTACTCAGAAAATTTCATGTAATAATATTTATAAACTACATACCTGCACACTTCTCATATTCATAGTCAACACGATTTGAATTCAAGATTAGATTGGCTTCGCAATGTAAGAAGGAGAGGAACTTTACTCAGTTCACCAAGGAAGCTATAGATTATTCATCGAACTTCACTAGTATTTAAAGATCCATTTAACTACTTTCTATTGGCGCAATCACTTCTCGATTACATAGCAAAGAATCAAAAGGTCTTTAAGGTTGTATTGTAGGCTTAGGGATGGTATGATAACTATATTTGGATAATTTAGAGTGAGCTTTTGTCTCTCTCCTCACTAGCCATCAAAGAATCGCCCTAGAGATTGAGTTACTCTCATAAAACATTCTCACTTAACCCAATGAATTCTTTGATGCATAAAGTAGCATCCCCAATAACCTAATTAAAGCATAAGATGTTCATATAAAAATTCCACTTTGCCGGTCCAAATATATATTCTTTTCAAATAGTTTTTTCTTTTGTATAGCTATGACTCTCTTTTTAATGTTTAGATATCACACTATTTTTTTCAAGAGTTATGCCTTTTCATAACTTTAGCTCGTAGCTTCTTTTTCATTCACTATTACCCCGGCAAAGGGTTACAATTTAATCCTGTGAATCATCATCAATATATAGAACAAGCATAATTAATAAGCTCAAAAATCCCATCCCAATAACAATTCACATAATGGTGGACCCACCACCCCAAACTCAAGCTCTAAAACAACTGTCTATGCATCGCGATTCGAGTGCACGTCATATGGAAAAGTCTTAAAATCTAAAGGGATATAGCTTATAATGTGTTTAAATAAAAAGCTTTAGAAAGGCTAGAAGGGGCTGAGAAGGATATAAAATATTAAATCAAAATAACAGGGTGAGAAGGTATAAAAAGGCTTCAAGTGGCTTCAATATGAAAGAACTGTCTTAATCATTTTCTACACCATGCAATTTCGTTATTCATCAAATGGGTTTGTCAACTCGCTTGGATCTCACGGCCTACACACTTCTCAAGGTTCCCTGAGATCGAACATACTTTCTATCGCATTGCTAACTAATCTTTTCTTTACTATCAATGTGTGTTTTCCTGCAAATACTCAAAGCATACAAAATAAAAATAGCTCATAAACATACTACTTTCTATCATTAACTTACGAAGCTTATGCTTTTAAGCTATTAAACACACTCTACCTACATCTAATCCTTCTCATAAAAAATTTAATTTTACCTAAAAACAGAAAAATGGAGATGAGAGACAACGAATGCCCACACCCCCAACTCAAAAATGAGTCGTGTCCCCACGACTCGAAAAGACTCAAAAATAAAATAAGGAAATTAAAATTTTACAGATATTGCACAAATGGAAAAGGTAGGGAAGAAAGAAAACATACTCTTCGAGGCTATATACCTCGCCTGGTCAATACCCGGAATAGGGTGCAGTGCTTTCCATGTATGAGAACTTCTAGTATCACCAATTTCGCTTTCCCTTACATCTTCTTATGCTCCATCCCAATCAGTCACACTCTAGAAATCTCTTGTCTATCTTCTTCCAACTTTGCTCTTGAATCATCTCTCATGTGACAGTTGTTCATCCAGGAATATGTTTTGAACACAACTACTAGCGTCCCTGAAGCTTTTGTTCATCTTGGGTAGATGGATCTTGATAGGAAGAGGTTATGGTGTCTTCTCTATGAAAGTTAAAACCTTTTTGCTCTTTGAAATCACCACTACATGCTTTCCTCTATTCTTTTGATCCGATTTACCTTGTAATTATTCCCGAACTAGTACCCATCTCAATTGAAATCTACTTGATCTTACCCAATACCTTTCTTTGATTCTTCAAATCCCTTAATAATATCTTCGTTCTTTTCATCATCTCTTTTGACCCCCAACTCAAAGCTTTGAGCACTCTTGAAATTTGTAACTCTTGATCATAGGTGGAACAAGCTTTTTTTGGGCTAGAAAAGGTGTTAGGAAGATGATTCTCCATGTGGGTATGATGGAATCAAGCTTTAATGATATGGGTTTAAGGATTTTTGGATGAATTTTGAAAATTTAGGCTCTTGATTCATGGTTTCTAGGTGTTTTGATATGATTTGGGTGGATGAATCTTCTTTGTAATGATGTAGGGAAGGATTTGGATGTGTATTCATGGTGATTTGGTAGTGTTTTGATGTTTAGGGAAGGTTTGATTAAGCTTTAATGGAGTTGGGAGAGGTTTGGAGAAAAAAAAAGAGGCTTAAGGTTTAATAAATTCGGAATATTACCTATTATCCTTCTTTTATAAGCTTCAATCCGCAGCTTTCTCTCTCCAGCGGCGCTCGGCGGTATACCGGGTATATCGTTCGGTATATGATGTCTCCTTAATTGTTCTTATTTTCGACCCTTAGGAGACATCATTTTTTGTGTTTATTTAATTAATTTGATAGACTTTTGGACTAAATATGCAATAATATGATTTTTCTCTTTTATTTCTAGCATTTTTACTTTATTAAGCTTTTGTGCGTAATATTGGTATTTTTAGTGTAAAGTTTACAGGTTTTAGATGTTAGCTAGAAGAGGAATCCGAGGAGAAAGTCAAAGATCATGATATGGAGTCAAGACTTGAAGATAAATCCCGAAGATATTATTTTTAGAGCTGAAAATCTGTTTTCCAGGCCATAGATTTCTGATTTCGAGGTGCTTAAGAGATGATTTAGCCGCTGACCTTTGAAGAGAAAACATTCCTTATCGAGTTACGGAACTTTAGCAACCGGAATTAGGTTAATCGGAGTCATAACGAAGCGGGAAAAGCCGTTTTAGTGAAGGTGTATGAGCAGTTACAGGATTTTGGGCTTAGAATTTGGGCTTGGACATTTAATTAGTGTTTTATTCTTAGGTCCAAGCCCTAATCCATTTTCACACTTATAAAAGGAGCCTTTGACTTCTATTTTCTTAACAATTCACATTCCACAAGATTAAACACCAGAGAGAAGCAACAGAAGGAAGAAAGAAGAAGCTGCAAGAGCTGGAGAGGGTCTATATCTCCGTTCTCAGTCATTCCTATTCAGGATATTAGGTTCTTTTATCTTTAATTTTGTAAAACAATATGAATTCCATTTTCTTTAATTTAGTTTTTCATTTAATTAGTATGAGCTAAACATTTATTAGTGCTTGAGAATGCTATATGGGTAATTCCCAAATCTTATTGAATTTCATATGTTGAATTTGGGTTTCTGTTAAATTAAATTAGATTGTGTCTTTTACCCTTTTCGATAAATTGAGAATCTTTACTGTTTTTAGCGTCATGAACTAGGAACAGGTGTTAGTATCTAGGCTATTCCAATTAGTGGCAATTGGATCATCCTGACGGAGGGTTTAGATACAGAACCATTTATTCAATCTAGGATAGAAGCTATTGATTCTGACGAACTTAGCTAATTCTAGGGCCAATGAGGTAATAAAACTTAAACATCCAAAAGTGGATCATATTTACCCTGACGGGACTAGTGACACTCTAGGATCGCCTTATAGTCCACCCTGACGGGGGTATAAGGAATTTAGAATCCCGACCATTGTAATTGACCAATTTAACCCTTAAACAACATAGGTTATGAAATAGGATTAGGAAGATCCCTTGCGTTCTCAAGTGCTACTTCTCATACTGCGTTTCACATCTTTTTACTTGCGTTTTACCTTTTACTTGCATTTTATAATTTGTCTTTCATTAATTAGCATTAATACAAAAACCAAAACAATCATTATTCCTTTACTTGTTTTCAAAAGTGCAACCATTCATTACTTGTTAAACATTGTAGTCAACCATCCCGTCCTTGGAACGAATCTGTTTTATCAACTATATTACTTGGGACAACTGTACACTTGCGGTTGTGGTTCGATTATTTATTGCATTATTTTTAGAACACACAAAGGACCACCAAGTTTTTGGCGCCGCTGCCGGGGACGGTAGCGTGTGACCACGGTGTTTACCTTTAGTGATAGTTGCATTTATTTTATTTTATCAGTTTTACGCTTTTTGTTTGTTCGTTTCTTTTCAGGTTCTTAGGTTTGGTGTATGCAAAGAAGACTATTTAAGGATCTAGAGCCAACACCTCCGATCCTTAATAATCCAGAATCGTTGATCAGACTTGCTAACAAGAGAAGGAGAGAACAAGAAGCCTTAGAGGTAGAAGAATTAATTAACAGAATGGAGGAGATAAATCTTCATAATCAACAAAATAATGGACAAGGTCAGCTAGACGCAAATGGCCAACCATTAGCACCTCCAGGCATTATTCCTCAAGTTCAACCATTAAATCCTAATCCTCAAGTTCAGATAGTGATGAATCAAGATCCATGGTTTGTTAATGGTCCACCAGAAGCTCCATTTTGTGCTCCTGCTCTAGGAGTAGGTGCTCCAGATATCAATGTTCCAAGATTTCGTCCAGATTCGGGTATGTTAGCTCAATTCCAAAATTTTGGAAATTTTCGTGGTAGACCAGGAGAAGATCCTATCCGAGCCGTTCAGAAATTTAAGCAGATATGTGATTCTTACATCACACAAGGAGTTTCAAAAGAACAGATGTACTATGATGTGTTTCGATTTTTCGTTATAGATGGAGCGAGTGAATGGCACGATACGCAAGATCCTACGAAGATAACAAATTGGGACCAATTAGAAACTGCTTTCTTTGAGAGGTATTATCCAAGTAACATGAGGTTAGATGATCAACTTGAGTTAACACAATTCCGTCAAGAGTATGATGAAACTTTAGGTAAGAGTTGGACAAGATTTCAGATGTGTTTACGAAGGGTTCCCGATCATGGCTTTACAGAACAACAACAACTAAAAATATTTTACAAAGGCCTTGATGGGGCCTCGAGAGAGAAGTTGGATTTGTTATGTGGTGCAGGTTTTCTTCAAGTTCAACCCCTGTATGCTAAAATCATTTTGGAAAGAATAGTCAAGAATGAAGTTTGGTGGACTTCAGTAAGAAAACAGGTTAAAGGAGTGAATAATGTTAATATCGAAGAAAAATTTGCTACTCTTGAGAATAAGATTCAAAATACTATAGAGAAACAATTGAAACAGCTTACTTTAGCTGTAAAAGAAGGATTTTCGGGTAAGAAGGTAGCTGTTCAAGCTGCACAAGAGGTTTATATGTGTTCGATTTGCAGGGTAGATGATCATGATGAGGAAAGTTGTCCGAATAATCAAGAGCCTGTGATGTTTGTGTCCAATAGAGGTAACTTTAATTCAAGTGGTAATGGATATCAGCCTAACAGAAACCATCTTGGGTTTCAATACTCAAATCCAAATGGGGCAGCCAATCCTACATATGCGTATCAGCCGCGTCCCCAAGGTAATAACTACAATCCAAGACCACACAACAATTATCAAGGAGGACAGAATCATGGTAATTATGTACAAAGACAAGCTCCTCAGAATACTTAGGATGAAACCATGAACCAAAAAGCCTTACCTGCCCATCCATAAGAAGGAGTAGTTACCCTTCAGAAAACCGTTGAAAGTTTAATTGCTCTTCAAACACAAGCTATGGAACGTCAACAAGCGTCTGAAGCAAATATTAAATTAATACAAAATCAAATGGAGCAATTTGCGAAACAGCTTAATCAGCGACCACAAGGGCAACTCCCTAGTGACATAGAAAATCCGAGACAACATGAAGATTGCAAAGCTGTTACATTAAGAAGTGGTAAGAACCTTCCCCCACCTCCTTTTCCTGTTATGAAAGAAAAAGAAGTTCCAAGAAAAGAAAAGGAAGTGGGTGAGAAAGAGAAAGAAAAAGATAGTGGGGTTGAAGAAATAGAGAGACCAAGTGAAGTTCCGAAAAAGAAAGATGATATTGTGATCAATCACCCTCCACCACCGTTTCCATCGCGAGTTCAGAAAAAGGGTGACTTGGCTGACTTTCAGAAATTCTTTAATAGAGTGAAGGGCTTAAGCATTAATATTCCGTTACTAGAGGCTATTCGAGATATTCCTAAGTATACAAAGTTTTTGAAGAGGGCCCTCACTAACAAAAGGCCTTATTGTGATAATGAGATGATTGGTCTTCCTGAAGAGTGTAGTGCGAGTTTCACTATTCCGATATCGATTGGAGAAGAATGGAAAGGAAAAGAACTATGTGATTTGGGTGCGAGCATCAATTTGATGCCCAAATCGATCTTTGATAAGCTAAAAATTGGAGAAGCAAGACCCACTTCTATGGTCTTGCAAATGGCGGACATGTCTCTTGCACATCCTGAAGGCCGAATTGAGGATATCCTCGTTAAGGCAGGTACACTTATATTTCTCGTTGATTTCGTAATACTTGAATACGACGCGGACAGAAATGTCCCCATTATTTTGGGTAGACCATTTCTGGCCACGGGGCATACATTAATTGATGTAGAGAATGGTGAATTAACGACGAGGATTCAAGATGAGGAAGTCAAATTCCATGTATTCCGAGCTATGAAATTTCCAGATTCTCAAGAGGATTGCTTCCGAATGGATGTAGTTGAGCAGGCATCGCAAGAGGTATTTGATTGTTTTAATTATGATGACATTTTGCAGGCCGCTTTAACATTAGACTTGACTGAGATGATGGAAGAACTTGCCGAAACAGTGGCAGCTCTCAATTCTGAAAATCCGAAGTATAGGCGTCTTGCCTATGAACCTGTGAGAGAACCGGGGGAGATCGTTCCTAAAAAGAAGCCTTCAATTGAGTCTCCTCCAGAATTGGAAGAAAAACCATTACCAACACACTTGAGGTATGCATATTTAGGTACTAATGAAACTCTACCTGTTATTGTTTCAGCTAATTTAACAGGTCCTCAAGAAGATAAACTGTTGCGTGTGATGAGAGCTAACAAAGAAGCAATAGGTTGGACATTTGCTGACATCAAAGGCATTAGTCCATCTTATGTCAACATAAAATTATACTTGAAGATGACAACGCACGCTCAGTTGAAGGTCAAAGGAGATTAATGCCCGTTATGAAGGATGTAGGTGAGCCCAGTTCAGTGTGTACCGAAGAAAGGAGGAATGACAACAGTTCTGAATGATAAAAATGAAGCGATTCCTTCAAGAACGGTAGTTGGTTGGAGAGTTTGCATGGATTACAGAAAGCTGAACAAAGCCACCAGAAAAGATCATTTCCCTTTGCCCTTCATCGATCAAATGTTAGATAAATTAGCCGGAAGAGAATATTACTGTTTCTTGGATGGTTACTCCGGGTACAATCAGATTTACGTGGCTCCAGAAGATCAACATAAGACTACCTTTACATGCCCATTTGGCACTTTTGCATATCGCAGAATGCCATTTGGGTTGTGTAACGCTCCCGCTACTTTTCAAAGATGTATGATGGCCATCTTCTGGGATATGATCGATAATTTCCTTGAAGTGTTTATGGACGATTTATCCGTGTTTGGTGATGATTTTGATAAATGTTTAGATAACTTGGAGAAAGTGTTGGTAAGATGTAAGGAAACAGACTTGGTGCTAAACTGGGAGAAGTGTCATTTCATGGTTCGCGAAGGTATTGTTCTGGGTCACAAAGTTTCGAGTGCTGGATTAGAGGTTGATAGAGCAAAGATAGAGGTAATTAAAACTCTTCCCCCTCCTGTTTCTGTTAAAGGGGTAAGGAGTTTTCTTGGCCATGCCGGCTTTTATAGGCGTTTTATTAAGGATTTTTCTAAGATTGCTAAACCGTTATGTAACTTACTCGAAAAGGACTCCAAATTCCTTTTTGATGAAGCTTGTTTAGCGGCCTTCCAAGCAATCAAAGAAAATCTTATTTCGGCTCCTATAGTATTACCTCCAGATTGGAATTTACCGTTTGAGGTTATGTGTGATGCGAGTGATTTGTGTATGGGAGATGTATTGGGACAGAGAAAATAGAAGGTTTTTCATTCGATTTACTATGCTAGTAAAACTTTTAATTGTGCTCAAGTTAATTACACAGTTATAGAAAAAGAGTTGCTAGCAGTTGTATATTCATTTGATAAATTTCGCTCTTATCTTCTTGGAGCGAAAGTTATTGTTTATACAGATCATTCAGCGATTAGATATCTTATGGAAAAGAAAGATGCGAAACCGAGGTTAATCAGATGTGTTTTACTACTTCAAGAGTTTGATTTAAAGATCAAAGATAGAAAGGGCTGTGAGAATCAGGTTGCAGATCACCTATCGCGTTTAGAAGGTTCAAAGATGAATAGTGGTACTGAAGCCGTTAGAGAAGAATTTCCTGATGAGAGTTTATTCGTTGTTCGAGATTATGAAGCTCCGTGGTATGCAGATATTGTGAATTTAGTGGTGAGTGGTGTTTTTCCTGAAGGTTCTACTTATCAAGAAAGAAAGAGGTTAGCTCATCGTGCTAGACAGTTCTTTTGGGAGGATCCTTTCCTCTACAAAGTTTGTGCTGACCAAATGATACGAAGATGTGTAGCAAAGTAGGAAACTGAAGCCATTATAGCTGGATACCATGATTCACTATATGGAGGACATTTCAAGCGAGATAGAACTGCTGCGAAGGTATTCCAATCAGGTTTTTACTGGTCTTCTCTTGTTAAAGATTGTCATGAATATGTTAAGAAATGCACGAGATGCCAGTTTACCGGAAACATATCAAAGAGGGATTAGATGCCATGTAATAATGTGTTAGAAGTTGAAATATTCGATGTTTGGGGTATAGACTTTATGGGTCCTTTCGTTCCTTCAAATGGTAACCTCTACATCTTATTAGCTGTTGATTATGTATCTAAGTGGGTAGAAGCGATGGCTTTACCTACCAATGATTCACGAGTGGTGATTAAGTTCTTGAAATCACATATTTTCACTAGACATGGCACACCTAGAGTGATTATTAGCGATGGAGGATCTCATTTCGTTAATAAATATCTGAAGACTGTTCTAGAGAATTATGGAGTAAGACATCGTGTATCTACTGCATATCATCCACAATCCAATGGTCAAGCTGAAGTTTCGATTCGTGAAGTCAAGTCAATTCTAGAGAAAACCGTTGGTCCTACAAGAAAAGATTGGTCAATTAAGTTAGATGATGCGTTGTGGGCCTATCGTACTGCGTTCAAAACTCCAGTTGGTGCATGTCCTTATCGTATGGTGGATGGTAAGGCTTGTCACTTACCTTTAGAGCTTCAAATGGGTGCCTATTGGGCGATTGCGCAGTTAAACTTAGATCCTGTCTTAGCCGGAAAGAATCGTATGATGAAGCTTAATGAACTTGACGAATTCCGATTGCATGCTTATGAAAATGCCAAACTTTACAAAGAAAACACGAAGAAATGGAATGACAATCGGATTCGTACGTAGAACTTTGAAGTGCGGCAAAGAGTATCGAAGTATAATTCAAAGTTCAGCAATTATCCGGGTAAGTTAAGATCTAAGCGGCCAGGTCCATACATTGTGACCAAAGTTACACCTCATGGAGCTATAGAAATAGAACATCCGCTAGAGAACCGTACCTTCATGGTAAACGGTCACAGATTGAAGATACACCATGGAGGTGAAGATACCAATCGCTCGAAAGATCCACATCCCGGGGAGGTCATGTATCTCCTCGAAACTCCTTAAGAGCGTGAGGTAACCCGTCGAGCTTAACGACGTTAAACAAAAGCCAATTCTTTGTATATTAGTTGAGTTTTTGAATTTTCGCAATGTATAATAGTTTGATTTTCGTAATTTTAGTGTTTATTAGTAAGAAATGAGGAAGGGTAGTTGTTTTTGATGATTTCAGGGGCAAAAGGTCGAGTTTGGGGTCGAAAAGGTGAAAAACAAGAAAAAAAAGGGGTGGTGTCCAGGAGCTAACCGGGAACCCGGTTATCGTTGACCGGGAACCCGGTCAAACTGCTGATAACCCACCCTTGAAACGCAAGATGCTGCGTGCGGGTTCACGCCAGCGACACAAACCGGGAACCCGGTTGGCGCTGACCGGGAACCCGGTCACGGAGCTGGACTTTCTGACCAGGCGTATCGGGTCCTGCCAATTGCTGCGTCTTGTACTGCGTCACACCTCACGTCAGCGACGCTGACCGGGAACCCCGTTTGCACTGACCGGGAACCCGGTTGACGAGAGGGTGCTCACTGATCCAGCGTCTTGAGATCCAGCCAAAAGTTGCGTCTTGAGATAAAAACAAATATAGTAGCGCGTTTTCGCGCCGATACAGCGACGCTGACCGGGTACCCGGATTGCGCTGACTGGGAACCCGTTCCGCGTCTGTGGTATGGCGGTTTTGGGATTTTTGACCTAATTTTCTAGCCTCTTCTGCAAGTTTTTACCATAAAACGCACCCATAGCCTCCCCACCTCCGAAAATCATCATTAGAACCTATAAATACCATCTTATTCTACCCTCTTTCATCACAAAAACACAAAATCAACTCACCTCTTCTCCAAAATAACATCAATTCCTTAGTTTTTCCCAAGATTGTTCTTCATCTAATCCTTAAATTAAACCCAATTCTTGCTTCTCCCACACAAATTTAACACTACCCATCTCATATTCCACCTTGTTCCTTCATTCCAAAGCCTCAAAACATCAAAGTTCTAAACTTTTCTCTAGTTCTTCACTATTTGAAGTTTTGAGTTTGGGGTGGAAAGAGATGACTAACAGAACTGGTGATTTCCGAAGAACTGCTCCTAGAAGAAAGACCACCATTGGTGGTACTCAAGAACAAGCTATTGAGATTCCTGATTCGCGGCCTAAACGAAAAAAATGATGAAGTTAAGCTTGCTCCCAAGAGAAAAGAAATCACAGGTCAAAAGAGAAGGTTAATGATGAGCCAAAAATTGAAGATGACCATGAAGATGAGATTGAGAAAAACATTGAGGATGAAGCTGAAACAAGAAGTTCCAGAAGTACCAACTCAACAGAAACCTCCGCGAAGAAAGATGTGGGCCCAGAAGCCAAAAAGGGTTTTTACTTCATGGAATGACCAGGTTCGTGAAAGAATTGAATTTTTGAAATTTGGTGAAGAGATGGACTTTCCTAAGAATATTATGAGTAGTGCTCATAGAGAATATGCTGTTGTTTGTGATAAGTTTGGTTGGAGAGAATTAAGAGAAAGGAAGCTTGAGTTTATTCCTACTTTTGTGCGAGAATTTTACGAAGGATTAGCTATTTCCCGTGAGGCAATTGAAATTCGCAAAAAGGTAGTTCCTTTCTCTATTGAGACTATTCGGAAATCTTTGAAATTACCCAACTTTACTGGTTCATGCCCGTTCCAAGACACCCTTAATGACCCTTCTTTCGATTATGAATCCCTTTGGGGTACGGTGCTTGTTAATGGGGCTAGTCCAATCCCTGAAGGGGAGAGATATGTTGGACAATTTTACAGCAGTAATTTGACACCTAGTGCTAAGGTCTGGTCTCGATTCATAGTACCTACTTTTTTTGGAATTAAGCACACATCCGAGTTGAAGAAGGAGCATATCATTTTTATTAAGTGTATTGTTGAGGAGAAACAGATGAATGTTGCTAAAATCATTTATGACACCATCATGGAATTCGCGAGAGCTCCCATGAAGCAGTAGAATCTTAAGTTTCCTTGTACTTTTACTAAGTTGTGCCTAGACGCAAAGATTCAACGTAGGAACGCAGAAGAGGATGGTGTGACAGTTGGAGTGAACATGGCATTGACTACAATTCAGAATATCCATGATGACGCAACACGAACTACGAGAACTACTAGAACTCCTCTATCAAAGAAAGCGAAGACTGTTCCTGAGTTGGAATCAAAGATTCAGGTGTTGGAAGAGAATCAAGAGAAGATGATTGCTACCTTGGGAAACGTTACAAAAGAATTGGACCTGCTTCGAAACTTAATCTTAGGCGTAAATACACTTCAAAACGCGATTTACAATGCTGTTACGCAAGACAGAGGTCCAGAACGCAACACCGGTAACCAGCCACGCGCTGGTTAAGATACGTTTCCTAATCCTTCCTTTGAGTGTAGATTAGTTTAATTGCTTTATTGAGTCTTTTCGAGTCGTGGGGACACGACTCATTTTTGAGTTTGGGGTGGGGTTCGTTGCCTCATCTCAGTTTTTATGTGCTATTTGTTTTTATTTGCTTTCAATAAAATAATTTTCGGAGTTGCGTTTGACTGTAGAAGATTTTAAATGTCCCATGTAAGCATACTTTTGATAAATCTATGATAGTAAATAGTGGACTTTAGGGATTGATATAAAACGCATTTAGAATTGCATGCAAACATAGGTAATTAATAGGAAAAATTAATGAACAATGCAAATGAAGTAAGCTTGTACTTAAGGAATATGTTGGTGTGTAGAACGTGAAATCCTAGTTAGTAGAGAACCCACCTAGATATGAACTAAAGACAAGCTATGTACTTAGGAAAATGATAGGGGCGTTCTTTGTTAGCCATTTGTAACCTTTTAGCCTTCTATCCCTTGTATTAATTATTATCCGTCTTATCCCACTTTTTAGCCTTTACCCTTTTCTTTGTAGCCACGATATACGCCATTATCCCTTAGATTATTAGGCATGACCATATGACCCGCACTTGAATCACAATCCTGAGACATGTCTCGAGCTTGAGTTTGGGGTGGTGGGTCCACTTATGGGAAATTTTATGGGTTGGGATTGATGTGCTTTGTATTGTAGCACAATTGCAGATGATATACTCTTGTAACCCTTTGCCGGGAATGAGAAAAAAATGAAAAAGAAAGAAAAAAATAAAGAAATCGAAATCCCATTACAGTAGCTAACCGGGAACCCGGTTTGCATCTGTACCAAAAAAAAAGAGAGAGAAAAAGAAAAGAAAAAGAAAGATACATATAAACAAACACCCGGCAAAGTGGAAATTCTCTGAAAGATCATCTTATCTATAGTGGGTAGACATGGGACGCTAAATTGTTGCGTATATGGGTGAGTGAGAACATCTTTTGAGCGTTAACTCAAGCTCGAGGACATTGTTGATGGTAAGTGAGGAGAGAGCCAAAAGCTCACTTAAAATTTACCAAATATACATCCACACCGTCCTTAAGCCACTATTAAAACCGTAAAGACCTCGTGATTCCTAAGTGAATAGTGAATTTATGATTCTGTTGATAGGGAATATATTAGGTGGAGCGTTCAAAGCGAGTTAGGATTGATGACCACCCTATAGCCATCATACAGATATGAGTACAAGTGTAACCTTCAAGCATTGCGACTTTAATTTTATGATTGAGATTACTTATGTTTGATGTTGCATGATTAGTGTATGTATATGTTAGTTCTTAAAGTTTTGCTATATGAGATTTATCTTTAGAATTGCTTTAGGTGTATTTGCTAGCTTCTATTTGTTCTTGCGTTTACTTCTACCCCTTGTTTTGTTTTATTTTGCTTTGTCGGGACGACAAAGGTTTGAGTTGGGGGTCTTGAAGTCTCCTTAATTGTTCTTATTTTCGACCCTTAGGAGACATCATTTTTGGTGTTTATTTAATTAATTTGATAGACTTTTGGACTAAATATGCAATAATATAATTTTCCTCTTTTATTTCTAGCATTTTTACTTTATTAAGCTTTTGCGCGTCATATTGGTATTTTTAGTGTAAAGTTTACAGGTTTTAGATGTTAGCTAGAAGAGGAATCCGAGTAGAAAGTCAAAGATCATGATATGGAGTCAAGACTTGAAGATAAATCCCGAAGATATTATTTTTAGAGCTGAAAATCTGTTTTCCAGACCATAGATTGCTGATCTCGAGGTGCTTAAGAGATGATTTAGCCGCTGACCTTTAAAGAGAAAACATTCCTTATCGAGTTACGGAACTTTAGCAACCGGAATTAGGTTAATCGGAGTCATAACGAAGCGGGAAAAGCCGTTTTAGTGAAGGTGTATCAGCAGTTACGGGATTTTGGGTTTAGAATTTGGGCTTGGACATTTAATTAGTGTTTTATTCTTAGGTCCAAGCCCTAATCCGTTTTCACACTTATAAATGGAGCCTTTGACTTCTATTTTCATAACAATTCACATTCCACAAGATTAAACACCAGAGAGAAGCAACAAAAGGAAGAAAGAAGCAGCTGCAAGAGCTGGAGAGGGTCTATATCTCCGTTCTCAGTCATTCCTATTCCGAAAATTAGGTTCTTTTATCTTTAATTTTGTAAAACAATATGAATTCCATTTTCTTTAATTTATTTTTTCATTTAATTAGTATGAGCTAAACATTTATTAGTGCTTGAGAATGCTATATGGGAAATTCCCAAATCTTATTGAATTTCATATGTTGAATTTGGGGTTCGTTTAAATTAAATTAGATTTTGTCTTTTACCCTTTTCGATAAATTGAGAATCTTTACTGTTTTTAGCGTCATGAACTAGGAACAGGTGTTAGTATCTAGGCTATTCCAATTAGTGGCAATTGGATCATCCTGACGGAGGGTATAGATACAGAACCATTTATTCAATCTAGGATATAAGCTATTGATTCTGACGAACTTAGCTAATTCTAGGGCCAATGAGGTAATAAAACTTAAACATCCAAAAGTGGATCATATTTACCCTGACGGGCTAGTGACACTCTAGGATCGCCTTATAGTCCACCCTGACGGAGGTATAAGGAATTTAGAATCCCGACCATTGTAATTGACCAATTTAACCCTTAAACAACATAGGTTATGAAATAGGATTAGGAAGATCCCTTGCGTTCTCAAGTGCTACTTCTCATACTGCGTTTCACATCTTTTTACTTGCGTTTTACCTTTTACTTGCATTTTATAATTTGTCTTTCATTAATTAGCATTAATACAAAAACCAAAACAATCATTATTCCTTTACTTGTTTTCAAAAGTGCAACCATTCATTACTTGTTAAACATTGTAGTCAACCATCCCGTCCTTGGAACGAATCTGTTTTATCAACTATATTACTTGGGACAACTGTACACTTGTGGTTGTGGTTCGATTATTTATTGCATTATTTTTAGATCACACAAAGGACCACCAGTATACCGGAGTTCTGGCTTTCAAAATTCTTCCTCTCGGCTTAAAACCCGAGTCACCTACCCGTATTACGGGTTTTCTGGCCGGCATACCGCAGTTCTGGCCGGCATACCGGTCGAGAACGAAAACCTCTCCAATAGCTAGATCTCAAAAAGTTATGCAGTTTAGGCTCAAAGATCACCTGATGCCGACATCCGATCGCAAAGATATGACTTGCCGAAGTTTTCTCAGATTGTGTCCAGATTTTTTTTTTCAACGGGGTTGGGCGGTATACTGGAGGTATGATCTGAATTTTCCAAACAAATTTCGTTTTCGCTTCCCAAACTCGATTTCTATAATACCTAACATCCAAAAACACTAATACCTTTCTCAAATACGCAATATCAACTAAAATCAACTACTCTAAACTAAAATAAAAACATAAAAAACTACTATGGGATGTCTCCCAAAGGGCACTTTTGTTTAACGTCTTTCAAAGTTAGACGAGTTACCTCGGTTATTTCTTTTTATAGCCTCCCCAGCAGTACGTAAGATGATTAACACTTACCAATCTGAGCTTGCAACCCTCGATAGCCTTGATTTCGACCACTCATTTTGAGATGATTTGCGTGATAACATAGGGCCCCTTCCAAGAACTTCTATGTTTGGGGTTGGGAGGTCTCCATGCTACCTCGTCTCCTACCCCAAACTCAATCTTTTTCTCCATGGTTTCTTGGGGGCTTACGGGTTCTGGCTTCTTAGTTACAACTCTGATTGGATATAGTTCTTTTGACTCATTTTTCTTTTTCTTCTTCCCCGAAACATAGAACGTTTCAGAGTTATCTTCAATACGGAGAGTCACGGTTCCTTCATTCACGTTCAATATAGTATCGCTGGTGGCTAGGAATGGACGCCCAAGAATGAATGGGACGTTCTTATCTGCTTTATAGTCAAGAATAATAAAGTCTGTTGGAATAACAAGGTTACCTACTTGGACGAGTACATCCTCAATTACTCCCCACGACTTTGCTGTTGATTGATCCGCAAGTTGTAAGATTACGGATGTCGGTTTCGCATCACTCATACCAATCTTCTTGAATATACTTTTGGGCATGATATTCAAACTTGCCCCTAAATCACACATGGATTTTCCATGAAATATTCCACCTATTTTGATTGGGAGGTTGAAACCTCCAGGATCTTTAAGCTTCGGTGGTAATCTTTGCTGCACTTGCGCTGATATCCCTTCATTAAGTGTCACAGATTTGGATCTTGTGAACCTTTCTTTATTGGAGAGTGCCTCCATTAAGAATCGATCATAGTTTCCCCTTCCTTCCATAGCTTCGAGTAAAGGGACGTAAATTTTAACTTGTTTTAACGCCTCTATACAATTCCGTTGTTGTTCCTTTGGATAAGCGGGATAGTGGCAATGTATGGGTGGTTGTCTTGCTCTACTTCTCTCTTCAATCCTTGGTTCATCAACCACTCTTGGCTTCTTAATCTCACCTTGTTCAACTTCTTCAACCCAATCTTCAACAATTATCTCATCTAAGTTCATCCAACTTATGTTTGACTTGTTTGATAGGACATCCCCTTTTGAGGAAGATAGTGGCGTTTCCTTTATCTTTTCAGCTTGAAGACTAATAGTCTTAACCTTGTCGTCAACGTATTGGATCATCTTCATGTTAGATGTTGTATCTTGGGTCAATTGTAGGAGTTGACTTTGTATTTGTTCTATTATTGTAGTGAGCCGCATCACATTCTTCTCTAAAAGTTGATTATGTTGTTTCAGATCTTGGTTTTGTTGTTGCAGGCTTTGCACTACTGATGCATCGATCTTTGATTCTAGTCTGCTCATATTATCCTTCGAGAAGTTGATGAATTGACTAATAATCTCTTTTAACTCAGTGAATTCTTCTTGAGGACGTGATTGAGCTTTACTTACATTATGCACATTACAGCCTAATGGTTGTTTAGCTCGATTTTCATAGGCTTGTTCTTGCAGGTATAACTGTTGAGGTGGCTTTGGGATGCTTTCCTTAACATTTATAGAGAGTTGTTGTATTTGATCTTGCAAGCTTGAAATCCTCGCTTCTTCTTCTTCGTTAGTGGTAGGAGTTTGTTCTTTTGGCCAACTCATGTTGTTCTCAATGATTGTTTCCATACCACTCTTTGCTTCTTTTGGATCCATAGAGACAAAATTACCACGACCCATATTATCTGCTCTCAGCCTTGACTCTCTATCGAGTCCATTATAGAACATGGATAATTGTAATTGTGGCGTGTATCCATGTAGTGGACATCTTGCCAACATCTTTTGAAATCTCGTCCATGCTTCGCCAACACTCTCTCCGGCTTCTTGTAAGAAATTCATTGGCTCCAATAGTTCCTTCACTCGCATACTTGTAGGATAAAATTTATCAAGGAATCTTTCTTGAAGCTTGTCCCAATTTGTTATAAGCTCGGGAGGTTGATCATCTAACTAATCGCTTGCTTTCCCGGTCAAGAAAAATTGAAACATTAAATAATACATCTGTTCTTGTGTAACACCTTCATTAATGTAGGCATCACAGAATTGCATGTATTTCTGAGCAGATCTGACCGGATCTTGATTTGTATCACCATTAAATTTCCCATAGCTCGCGAATTGATTAATTAAATAAGGATCAGGCTTGAATCTAACGGCTTGAATGGTTGGGACGCGAATCCCAATGCGTTGAACTCGAAATTTACTAGGGAAACCTAGCTCTAACCATTGATTATCCATCTACAATCCTGAGAAAGACTAAAACAAAAAGAAAGCGTAAAACTGAAAACAAATAAAAACTTCTACACTAAATAAACACAAGATAGATTTAACTTAAAGATAAATCCTCGGCAGCGGCGCCAAAAACTTGGTGGGGCAAATATGTGATAAAATAATAGATAAATAAAGACAATAATAAAGAGCACACACCCTTGAGAACCACGGGACTCACTGCAAGTATCACAGATCGTTTGCAAGTTTTAATGATAAGTCAAGTTCGTTCGCAGGGATTGTATCCGTTAGATCTACTTATATTTAACAAGCGTAGATGAATTTATATGTTTAGAATAAAATATAAAAAGGATGAATAATTATCTGATATGAAATAAGTAAATATGAATGCTAAGAAATAAATATATATGTAAGTCTAATAGCTTAGGGTCACCAATATGAGTCTATTTTACTAAGTTGTTATTCTAACCTGTCACAGATTAAGCATTATATATTAACCAGGATTCTAAAATCTACCTAGCCACTATTAGGCTTAGGAGCAACCTCTCCACTAACAAGGATTCCTGAGTAATGATTGGTGATTAAATTAAACATTTATGGCTATCTAGTTAGGCAAGAGATCAAAACTAGACGATTATGTGGTGTTGTCAATAACTAAGAATAATCCTATGATTGGCCAAATCTAGGGTTGTAACAATAAGTCAAAACACATAATAACAATATACGCCAAGCTCAATCAATAACAAATAGTATTATGGAATTAAAGACAAAATAATAACCCAACAATTAAAAGTAAAACTTACAAAATAAAAGCTTAGAAATATGATTGAACATAAATCTATAGCTAATTACCCTAAATACAGAGAAGGTGAGATGTAAAAGAGGATTTTCTCACTCTCCAACTTCTTCTTCTTGTCTTCCTCTATAGGTCAACTTGCTTCTTGGATGAATAGCTTGATTTTAAGGATGAATATTAAATATAAGGACTAAGCTATTATTTAAAAGTGAGAAAATACAAGTAAGGACTAAGCCTAAGTTTGAAACTGAGCAAGGACCTGTTTACAATGGTATAAGGGCGTATTTATAGGTGTTTAGGAACACTAATTCGTTTTCTTGAAGGAGAAGGTAAGTAGTGGACTCCAAGTCCAACTCAAATTCGTAACCCTAAAAACATGAAATCAGCCCCGTTTTTCTTTTGGTCCTAGCAGCTTTAATACGCATCCGTTTGACGCGTATGAGTACACAAAATTCATCGTCTCGGAAAGATCTTCAACTTTTCTCTTGACCGTTTCTCCAAATTCCTCACTGTTGTTGAGATATAAGCTGATTTGTGGTCGTAGGTGCAGAAATTCAGGATTAAGGCAGCTTTTTCTTTTCCATGTTTTTAGCTTTTCTTTCCTTATCTTCAATTACCATGCTTATCTCTTTCCATATCTTGTAGTATTTGACTTGGACTCTAATTAATCTCCATAATTATCTTTAAAACTTCACACTAAATAAATAATTAAACCCAATATGCTCTAAATAATAATAATTTACTAAATCAAGACTCAAAATAGGAAAGTGCACTATTTCTCAAGAAAATCGACTAAATGACTTCCTAAATCACTAAAAATGATGTCTCCAACTAATATTAATTCATCACAAATGAGGAGACATCACTTCTCCAACTTTTTTTTTCTCGAATACTCTCTTATGTGAAGGTGTTTTGTCCAGAAATATTTGTTTTGACAATAGCTACTAGCGTCCTAGAAGCTTTGTCCATCTCTAATATAGGAATCTTTGATTAGAAGAGGGGTTGGCATCTTCTGCTCCCTAATAACAATTTCTTGCTTTTTAAGATTTTAATCCACCAAAAACCGGTTCTTCTCCAATTACTTGACTCGAATAAACCTTCTTGTTTGTTCCCGAACTAGTACCACTCTCACTCGATTTTTTCTATATCTTACCCATACCTTGCATTGATACTTCATTTCCCTTAACACTTGATAATATCTCTATTATATCCATCATCTCTTTTGACCCCCAACTCAAAGGTTTAAACACTCTTGAACTACCTTTTGATTATAGATAGATAAGGTATTATATGGGTTAGAAAGGGTGTAAGGATGATAATTATCGATGTGGGTGTGGTGGAATTAAGCTTTGATGATATGGGTTTAAGGAATTATAGAAGAAGATTTTGACATTCATGGTTTTAATTCTTGGATTCTAGGTGTTTTGATATGATATGGGTGGTTAAATCATTTCAAATGACTTGACACTATGGAGGCCAAAGGATAATTGAGAAGGCCCCATACACGCGCACCACCACCACCACAACCACCTTCCCGGACTGGAACCGGCGGTGTCCTGGTCGTGGGGGAGTATTGAGGAATCAAAAAATAAAAATAAAACCAAGTTCTGATATGAAATTAGTATTCATACTAGTCATTGGTCCTTTATATTAGTCCCGTCAGAATACAAAATGACAAAAATTTGATGGCTCATTAACTCAGACGTAGTTTTGAATATTCAACCACGAAGCCTCAAATGTTAAGGATGTATCAAAAGTTTGGTCAAGCTATCAAAAGTTATGCATTTACCAAAAGCTAGAAGGTATTTCAGGTTCTTGAAGGAATTTGAAATTATGTAACCAACAAAACGTCTGCATTAATGAAATCTTAAACACCATCCTTTATTGTGTTGATTCTGAAAGGAAATACTCCTATAAATAGAGACATAAGCCACTTGAATTATACACATAAATAAGAATTAAATAATAAATGATTTCTTGGTTTAAAGAGAGAAAAAGTAGGAAAATCATTGAAAAATTGGCGCGATGAGAAAGAGGAATATGTGTAAATTGCTAAACTTATAGGGCTATTTTAATAAATAATAAAAGAGAAATGCCATTGCAAAGATTAGTGATGCTAAAGAATGTCCTTTCCAGTATAGTCTTCTTCAAATATCTTGTTATAACTCTTCCCCTCATTTGAAATTAGGAAATCTAATGATATAATCATCAAGAGTACAAGGAATATCATGACTAATTATGACTTGGTGCGAAGACAAGGATATTGCATCATGGTTATTCGAATTATCTTAAAGAATTCTCAGATGATAACTCAACGCTTAAACATGTCACATAGAGAGGGGCCAAAACAGATAAACCATTTTCAAAAAATACTTTCATCTAGTATTTTGAATTCCAACAACAATCGTATTATAACACATATCCAATATTTTAAACATACAAAAAGTAATTATAGTATCTAACTAATGAATCTATTGACATGTGTATTATTAAAATAATTAATAGTTATGATGCCAATATTCGATGAAAGTCTTACCCTTTTACCCAGGAGTGGTAATAACAAATCCATCGGCAGCTCAGCTTTCTAAAAAAGTGTTAGCTACCAAGTTATAGCTTTTTTTCACAAATACTTTAACTTTATACCTACTAATATTAACCCGTATAATTTGGTCGTACATGTTTATTGTTTGAATAGACTGCTAAGATCTAAAGGAGGATTGAGGTCAACAAATCTGGTAAATATTAATAGAATTGTTTGAATAACATAATTACTAATAGAATAAGATTCAATAAAAACTAAATTCTTAACTTTTGGACATAATTAGTACATAAAGAAACCTATTTCTGATCTAGTTTCTCTAGCTATGCCATTGTTGATATATGGACTTATCCGCCAATGCCCTATTCCACCCAATATCTATTCTTCTGGTGTATTAATATGTAAGACCTGAAACAGTAGAAAGTAATTCGTTAAGTCATAGTTAAGCTTAAAGTTAACTCATTAACTTTAGAAATGGAAAAAACAAAAATATGAAATACGATGAATGTGTATACTTACCAGTTGTCTGGATTAATGTTTTGTTGTTTCCTATGACATAGAGGACTTGTCTGCATCTGTGACAACCCTCGATCTCTCTGCTCGTTTTCTACCATATTTGGTGATGAGCTCCTCGTACTTCAATAAAAGTGGTAAAAAAACATTAGGAATGAATAAAACAATTCAGTTTCATGTATTCAAGCATAAACACATTTCAAATTTAGACATCTTCAGAGAATGTAAAGATGAACCAAGACCAGTACATAAATTTGTAAAACAAATTAAATTAACTGTCTCACCAGATCATTTAATGTGCCCTTGTCTTGTTCCCCTGATTCAACTTTTGCCTCTGTCTGTGCCCCTACATCCGCAGCCGCTCCCTCATTGTCGATGTGGGTTGTATCCACCTCCTTCACAATTTAAAATCAACTTAACTAGATGCTCAATTTAAAAACGAAAACAACAAATGAAATTTGTTAATACCATCTTCCTTGTGAGTGTTTGCCTCCAAACACATATCCATAAGCACTTGGTATTCATTGTCTTCAATGAATATCCACCCAGTATGTCCACCATATATCTGAATAAAAAATCAATATGAAGAAAACTAATATAATCTCCTTGAAAAAAAACGAATCTATATAAAACCACAGTAGTAGAAACGAATCGAAGAAAACGGTTGATGTTATGAATCTATTATCTTACTTCTTCCAAGTATGATTTTATTAATGTTATTCGTGATAGTAATATAGAGCTTTGCGTTAGTAAAATTAAATACAATGTGGCCCCTGAAATATTTTCTCTGAGTTAAATGCATTACAAGTTCTTATATTATGTAAAAATTGCACTATAAACTTCTTAATTACTAAATATTTCGTAATTTTTATAAAAAATTAAATTTTAACAGATCACTTTTGTACTCTAAAAATTTTAAATAAAATATCAATATAAACTAAACATTTTAGAGTAGTATATTGTCGTACCTTTTGAATGCAGAGTATAATGCATTTCTTTTACATATCATTAGTTGGGATTAATAGTGAAATTAATTTAATATATGATAAAATTAAAATTAAAAAACACACATAGTTATAAAAATTAAAAATAGGTACACATAGTGTGATTAAAATTTTATGAACAGAAGTTCAAAAAAGAAAATAAAAATTAATTAGACTTACATCTAGAAGGTCTTGAACTTTAGTTCGAGTGAATTCTTCGGAAAATCCTAATCATTTCATTGCATCAATGGCTGCATTCATTCGCTGATAATCCCAAAATAGTAAATTTAATAAAATACTTTATAGGGAAAAAACTTTAAAAAATAGTAAACACGTATACTAGAAAAAAACCAATAGTAAACTTGTACCTTTGTTGATGTTGCTCTTGTAGTCATTGTTGCTTGTTGTGATATTTTAGAGATAACAAAGGATAATTCTGTAGAGTTGTAACCTAGAAAAACTAAAAAGAAAGATGAATCTTGTTTATTAACGTCAATTATTTATCATCTGAATCGTGAAAGTTTAGGTACATTAAATTGCAAAGGAATGAAAAAATATTTTGTTAAATAATATTAAATAAAAAAGTGATTATTATTAATGACATTAAATAAAATAGTTAAAAATTCCTAGTCAAATTATTATTAGATATATTTTCTTTCTCTAATTTTATTTGTCCATCTATTTAATACATATGGATAAAAGAAAAATTAATGATCCCAATATTTTAAAAAATATCCCTTATTTAAAAATTATTTGTTGAAATATAATTTATTATAAAGTATATTTGAATAAACCATTTAAAAAAAGGGGTTGGAATAAAAACTTAAGAATTTTTTTATTAATATTATTAATAGAAAAATATATATGGACGTCTCTCTTGGAGAGATGAACAAATATTATTAGACAAAATAATAATGAAAAATACAATATAAAGAAAATATCTAATTAAGATGAACATATTATATATATTGAGCAAAAATATACCATAGTTTTACTCAAATATGAAAACATTTTAAAATAAAATTATTTTTTGACCCAAGAAATAAAATTTACTCAACCAACACTAAATTATTTTTCTTGATTTTATTAAAAAACATAAATATACTAGAGACAAAAAATTTAATTCAAACTCGACAAAAAAATAAAATATATAATAAGAAAAATGTTTCATTCAAAGAGAAAGAAAATAAATATTTTTTTCCACGTTAGTGTCCATTTAAACATGTAAATTAACTAAAAAGAAAAATAATAACACGTTATAATTCTTTTGACAAGTAATTTTTTCATTAATAAATAAATAATTACCAATTAAACATTCTAATAATGTTATATAATAAAATAGTTTATAGAAAAAGTACATTTTTCTATTTTATAATTATAAAAAATCACCATTATGAAATATCAAGACACCTAAAAAATTATTTTTCGTACACATAGTAAAATCAGAACACTAAGAAAACGTTGTAAAATAATTTATGTTAGTAATATAAACAATCTAATCAATAAACAATACATACAAGATCAGAGACTTGTTAAACCACTAAATCAGTAATGATAAATTGTGTTTAATGACAAAAAAAATACCTATTAAATAAATTGGGGTCCTCTTTGATTTGGGACACAAAGACATCATCTTAGGGAATACAGATCCAGATCTGTCCTGGCCAACTATATATAAACTACACCAACCCAACATCCATTTCATCATACAACTAATAAAGATTTCAATTTTTTGGTTAAAGATAAAGATTTGATAAATTTAATGAGGGGTAAACAAATGAGATAAGGTTTGAGATATTTAGATTGATGACGGAGACGGTGATTGAAATCGCTCGGTCTTGTGATTTAAGGATTTGAATGTGGATATGACATTTACAAGGAATAGTTGCTGATCAAAAGGTAGTGAAATGGAGAGAAGACGGAGGAAAAGTGTTGCTTGGTGTTTCGTTTTTGGATTTATATTTTCATTGAGCAACAGAAAGAGGCGCTATTATAGAAGAATAAAAAGTAGGTTGATAATAAATATTGAAGAATTAGGGATTTATTTATGTTTATTTTTAAGAATAATTTATCTTTGTCTCATGTACACCAGATATCATATGGTATATTAATGTGCCATGATATATCCCTATCATCTATAAACGACACAAACAGACTTATGTGTTAACATGGTCAATGCAACAACCTCTCTTATCTAATTTTATGTTTCAAGTGACACTCACTGTTGCGTGATGCAATTTTCAATAATTTGCCTTTAACTACCCATATGGTATTATTTTTATTTATTTTTGTAACCTTGTTTCATGTTTTCTTATCTATTTGATAGATTCCCTAATTATTAGTTTTATTAAGCTCTTCTTCTTACTTCTCACTTTACTTTTCAAATCCTCTATTAGACATTGTCGCCATTTTTTTTCCCGACACGACAATAACTTTACTTCTACTTCTTATTTTATAAATATATTCTTCTTTTCATAACAATTTTTTTATTTATGGATTTTCATGATGGATCTTTATAACTTTATCTTTTATAGAAGAACTAGAATATAAATAAAAGTGAAGTTATAAAACTCCAATATTGATGGAGCTTCAAGACCTCTAGTGTAAGCTCCATTGCATGGTGGATCTCGATGGTGGTAAGGATTTGTAGTGAAAAAGATGTTGAGTTTATCAAGTTATCAATCGAAAACTAAATTATCATGTGGGTTGGAGGTCGAAGTGGTTGATTAATTAATAACATACTAACATATTATGTTAGTAGATAAAAATATGATAAAATTAAATTAGTTAACATAATAAGTGTTTACGAATAATCTCTCTAAAAATAACTTTGACCTGAAGGGTCGTGAAACCCCCCAAGCCCTAAACATTGCACACAAAATTGCTATTGTTTGAAGAGAACTAAATTAATAAAGAAATTTAAATTGTCAATAAATATTTCCTCAATATACCCATATATATAAACCATAAATTAAACACACACACACACAAAAACATACACAAATAAACCAAAGCTTTCTTTAAGACCCCTTAATGGAGATGCTAGAAAGCGGATTTGAGGTGTGCGATGACGGAACTGAGATGATGAGACGGATGAAAACGAACTTGTAGCATTCTAAGAGGTTTCCACGACATAGTTTAGTTTTCAGATATGGAGGTCAAATTTTTTGTGGTGTTTCAAACATATCTTCTCACTTTTGAATAGATCCACGACAAGATCAGAGTTGACGCTTAGTGTGACTTGTGAAGAATAGATCTCCATGGATATGGAAGCTCAAATCTTAATTTATTGTTTTTATTTTGTTGTTTAGAGGTGTTGCTTTCACCAATAGTCATTTATGTATAAGTTAAATCTTTGGTAAATGGGTTTTGTTCAAAGCTTTGGTGGTTGACGGCTAAGTACAAATATTCAGTGGCTAAATGCGAATATGAACACTTCTCAGGTCTCACAAATCATGATATTGATTAATCACAAGGGGGAAATTATAAATTTATTTGTATGACTACAATTTTAAATGTAATTAATTTATAATAATTTATTTAATTTTTATTTGTATGTGTTAAGTTTCATATAACTATACTAAAAGTTTTTTTACTCAATATTGAAATCGAATTGCTAAGTATATTTTTGTTATTACTAAGTGTTAACAACAAATTGAATGGTGGTAAAATTAACTCGATTAGTTATAAAATGGTTGTTCTTTTTTAAAAATGGCGTGGTTTGCATAAAAAATGACCTTCTATATGTAAAAATGATATTCTTTGTGTAAAAATTGACTTGGTCAAAGTTAAATATGACATGCTAAATACTTAACTGGATTTTAAGACTAAGTGTGATCATAACATCTAGCACGTCATTTTAAAACTTATCAAGTCATCTTTTACATTGAGTAAGTTACTGTTTATACTGAGCACACCATTTTTTTTGTTTTGGTAAACATTTATATTAAAATAAAGAAGAAATTGTACCACAAAGGGCAACATACCTAGGCGCGAAAACTTAAGGTAGCAAAAATTTATGCACTATCATTTATCTCACACTATTACAAGCTTAACACTCACTATCATCCAATAAGGCATGTGAGAGAACAAATATAATAGTATGAAATAAGTCCACCACTTAATCTCCTTAACAAACGCTAACTTTGAAGAAGACGCGCCTCTCATAGCAAGAATATTCTTTACCCTAAAAATGCAATAAATAGTAGTTCCAAAAGCAATTCTCCATGCCTTTCTTCTCCAATTTTCCTAATCTTTGTGCTTCTGAGCCACTCCAGTAAGTTTATAGCCCGCAGGTGATTGTCCTTTCGAGAAGGACGTGATGAACAACATAAATGTTATGTTTGAGGAATCTGTAACTATCATTAGGGTAAAGTATGTGCTGTCAGGGTTTTGATAGAAAATCGTCAAGTTCAAGAGTATGCTCTCTTGATGAAATTTGGTTGTTGCCTCACTTCACAACTTGTCAATTATAATCGAAAGATACTTCCACTCAAGTATAATTCACCCATATGCTGGTATTTATTAAAACCTATTCACCTTCTCTCCCAAGAACCTGAGTGGGGATTGGTGGATTTATTAAAATAAAAACATCAGTTATTAAGAGATAATCAAATTGATGTCTTTTAAAATCCTTAAAATTCTTGGAAAAGTTGAATATACATTCTTTTCTTTGGAAAATGTCCCACATAGAAAACGGAGAAGGAAATAAACGATTATTTAATGACTTACCTTTCTATTCATTTCAAATGACTTGACACTAGTGAGGCCAAAGGATAATTGAGAAGGCCCCATACACGCGCACCACCACCACAACCACCATCAAGGTCTGGAACCGGCGGTGTCGTGGTCATGGGGGAGTATTGACGAATAAAAATATAAAAATAAAACCAAGTTTTGAAATGAAATTAGTATTCATACTTGTCGTTGGTCCTTTATATTAGTCCCATCAGAAGACAAAACGACAAAAATTTGATGGCTCATTAACTCAGACGTAGTTTAGAATATTCCACCATGAAGCCTCAAATGTTACAGATGTATCAAAAGTTTGGTCAAAAGAAAAGGATGTGGTGGATAAAGATAAAGAAGTTGAAGTAGAAGAATTGGAGAGGCCTGTTGAGGTTCCGAAAAAGAAAGATGAGACTATAATCAATCGTCCACCTCCACCATTTCCATCGAGAGTTCAAAAGAAGGGTGATATGGCTGATTACCAAAAATTCTTTAACAAAATAAGAGGTCTTAGCATAAATATTCCGTTGCTAGAAGCTATTCGAGATGTACCCAAGTATGCTAAGTTTCCGAAGAAAGCCCTCACTAACAAAAGGCCGTATTGTGATAATGAGATGATTGGTCTTCCTGAAGAATGTAGTGCCATTTGTCAAAGTAAGCTACCTCCAAAGTTAGTTGATCCTGGGAGTTTCACAATTCCGATATCAATTGGAGAAGAATGGAAAGGTAAGGCACTATGTGATTTGGGTGCTAGCATAAATCTTATGCCCAAATCGATCTTTGATAAGCTTAATATCGAAGCAAGACCCACTTCTATGGTCTTGCAAATGGCGGATCGATCTCTTGCACATCCGGAAGGCCGAATCGAAGATGTCCTCGTTAAGGCAGGTACGTTAATTTTTCCCGCTGATTTCATTATACTTGATTACAACGTGGATAGGAATGTCCCCATTACTTTGGGAAGACCATTCCTAGCCACGGGGCGTACCTTGATTGGTGTAGAAAACGGTGAAATGATTATGAGAATCCAAGATGAGGAAATGAAGTTTAATGTGTTTAGACCTATGAAGTTTCCGGATTCCAAGGAAGAATGTTTTCGTGTAGATGTAATCGAACCGATAAGAAAAGAACCAATTAATGTTGTGGACACTTTAGGGGTGGAGGAGAAAGAGCTACGAAAGAAACCACCAATTGAAGCTCCTCCATATCCTAGAAATCCACAACTAAATCATGCGAAGAAGAAAGAGAAAGCACGTGCCACGAAGGTTTCGAAGGAACCTAAGAAAGAAAGAAAGAAAAAGGGGTTCAAAGTAGGTGAAGAAGTAGCTATGAAGAAACCGGAAACCCCTCCAAAGGTACGTAAATCCAAAAGCTCTTGGCTAGGACCATTCATGGTCACGAAGGTTATCTCAGATAAACTAGTGGGCATAAAAGCTAAGGGATGTAAATTCCGAGTTGCAAATATTGACAACCTCACTCACTGCTGGGGAGGTTATGTCAATGACTAAAGGACGAGGTAACCCGTCGAGCTTAACGACGTTAAACAAAAGCCAATTTCTTGTATATTAGTTAAGGTTTTATTTTTCGTAGTTTAAATTAGTTTGATTTTCATTAATTTAGTGTTTATTATTAAGGAATGAGGAAGGGTAGTTGTTTTTGATGATTTCAGGGGTATAATGGTCATGAGTTTGGGGTCAAAACGAGGAGAAAACGAAAAATTATGGAGTCAACAGCAGGTTTGACCGGCTAGCCGGCGAGCTGGCCGGAATACCGGCCAAAACGAGCTGAAGACCCCAACTCTCTGACCACTACGTCAGCGATGACGCAGCTGTGCTGCGTCACCATTCGCGCCAGCGAGAAATCCACCGGCATGCCGGTCAAAAGGAGGAAAAGTTTCTGGTCCTTGCGTCAGCGATGACGCAAGGTTGCTGCGTCTCGAAATGCGCCATCGACAATTCACCGGCATGCCGGCGAATCCGCCGGCTAGCCGGCCGATGAAGGTGAAGGTTCTGATCACTGCGTCAGAGGTAAAAAAAAAAAAATTCAATTCTGCAAATAATTTTTCGCCGGCATGCCGGCGAACTGTTACGAGAGGCGATTTCAAGGGCTAAAACCCTATATTTTTAGCCTCATCCTCATGCTAGCCTCCATTGACGAATCCTAGCCTCCAACTACTCCGAAAATCATCATCAAAACAAAATTATACCACCAATCCTTCCCTCTAAACATCATCCAAGATCACAAGCATACAACAAATCTTCCAAAATACCAAAGATTCACACTTTAATCCAAAATTTTCTTTCACCAAAGCTAAAGTTATCCATTAAACCTTTCCCAAACCTTGAAATGTCCATGACCCAGCTCTAAACAATCCATAATTCAAACCCAAACCTTCAAGAACACTAAAATCACAATTTTATCCAAACCTGTTGAGGGTCTTGAAGCTTTGAGTTTGGGGTCATCGGAGATGACCATGAAGGTTAGGAAAGGTACGAAGAACATGGTGAAGAAAGAGAATTGGGTATTGAGGAAGACTTTGATAGAAGAGATGATGCTTAGAGGGCAAGTAATAAACGAAAACGTGGGAGATTTGAAGAAGTTCGAGGTGATGAAGAACACTTTAAACGCAACCATTGATGAAGACGAATTCAAAACCTCAACTTGGAGCCATCACCGACACCAGCCTCGCGCTGGTTAAGATACGTTTTCTTTCCCTTCTCATTTAGTGTAAATTATTTTATTGCTTTCAGTCTTTTCGAGTCGTGGGGACACGACTCATTTTTGAGTTTGGGGTGGGGTTCGTTGCCTCATCCCAGTTTTATGTGTTATGTGTTTTATTTGCTTTCAATAAAATAATTTTCGGAGTTGCGTTTGACTATAGAAGATTTTAAATGTCCCTTTAAGCATACTTTTGATGAATCAATGATAGTAAATAGTGGACTTTAGGGAATAACATAAAACGCACTTACAATTGCATGCGAACATAGGTAATTGATAGGAAAAATTAATGAACAATGCAAATGAAGTAAGCTTGTACTTAAGGAATATGTTTGGTGTGTAGAACGTGAAATCCTAATTAGTAGAGAACCCACCTAGATATGAACTAAAGACAAGCTATGTACTTAGGAAAATGATAGGGGCAGTTCTTTGTTAGCCATTTGAAACCTTTTAGCTTGCTATCCCTTATTATAATTTTATCCGTCTTAGCCCAAGTTTGAGCCTTAAGCCTTTTCTTTTGTAGCCACGATATAAGCCCATTATCCTTTAGATTATTAGGCATGACCAAATGACCCACACTTGAATCACAACCCTGAGACTTGTCTCGAGCTTGAGTTTGGGGTGGAGGGTCCACATTTGGGAATTTACATTGGGAAGGGATTATATGTGCTTGTATTGAGGCACAAAAATGAAAGATGATATGATTATTTGTAACCCTTTGCCGAAATTTGAAAAAGAAAAAAAAATATAGAATAAAGAAAAAGAAAATTATAAGAGACATGACTTTTCACTTCAAAATAATGGTCATGGGTATCTTGTACAAAAAAAAAGAAGAAAAGAAATGAAAAAGAAAGAAAAGAATAAATAAATCGGCAAAGTGGAATATTTTTGGAAATCATCTTAGTTATATTTGGGTTGACATTGGGACGCAACATTAATGCGTCAAATGGGTGAGTGAGAACATCTTTGAGCGTATACTCAAGCTCGAGGACATTGTTGATGGTAAGTGAGGAGAGAGCCAAAAGCTAACTTCAAATTTACCAAATATACATCCATACCGTCCTTAAGCCACTATTAAAACCGTAAAGACCTCGTGATTCCTAAGTGCATAGTGAATTTATAATTCTGTTGATAGGGAATATACTAGGTGGAGCGTTCAAAGCGAGGTAGGATTAATGACCACCCTATAGCCATCATACAGAGATGAGTACAAGTGTAACCTTCAAGCATTGCGACTTTAATTTTATGATTGAGATTATTTATATTTGATGTTGCATGATTAGTGTATGTATATGTTAGTTCTTAGAGTTTTGCTATATGATATTTATCTTAAGAATTGCTTTAGGTTTATTTGCTAACTTCTATTTGTTCTTGCGTTTACTTCTACCCATTGTTTTGTTTTGTTTTGCTTTGTCGGGACGACAAAGGTTTGAGTTGGAGGTCTTGTTGTCTCCCTAATTGTTCTTATTTTTGACCCTTAGGAGACATCATTTTTGGTGTTTATTTAATCAATTTGATAGACTTTTGGACTAAATTTGCAATAATATGATTTTCCTCTTTTATATCTAGCATTTTAGTTTATTAAGCTTTTGCGCGTAATATTGGTATTTTTAGTGTAAAGTTTACAGGTTTTAGATGTTAGCTAGAAGAGGAATCCGAGGAGAAAGTTAAAGATCAAAAGATAGAGTCAAGACTTGAAGATAAATCCCGAAGATATTATTTTTAGAGCTGAAAATCCATTTTCCAGGCCATAGATTTCTGATTTCGAGGTGCTTAAGCGATGATTTAGCCGCTGACCTTTGAAGAGAAAACATTCCTTATCGAGTTACTGAACTTTAGCAACTGGAATGAGGTCAATCGGAGTCATAACACATCGGGTAAAGCCGTTTTAGTGAAGGTGTATCAGCAGTTACGGGATTTTGGGCTTAGAATTTGGGCTTGGACATTTAATTAATGTTTTATTCTTAGGTCCAAGCCCTAATCCGTTTTTCCACCTATAAAACCAGCCTTTGACTTCTATTTTCAGGACAATTTACATTCTGCAAGATTAAACACCAGAGAGAAGCAACAGAAGGAAGAAAGAAGAAGCTACAAAAGCTGGAGAGGGTCTATATCTCCGTTCGTAGTCATTCCTATTCCGGAAATTAGGTTCTTTTTATCTTTAATTTTGTAATCAATATGAATTCCTTTACATTTAATTTAGTTTTTCTTTTTAATATGAGCTAAGCATTTCATAGTGCTTGAGAACAATTAATGGGTGAATCCCAATCGTATTGAATAACGAATGTTGAATTTGGGTTTCTGTTAAATTAAACTAGATTGGGGTTTTTACTCTTTTCGATAAATTGAGAATATTTACTGTTTTTAGCGTCATGAACTAGAAACAGGTGTTAGTATTTAGGCTATTCCAATTAGTGGCGATTGGATCATCCTGACAGAGGGTTTAGATACAGAACCATTTATTCAATCTAGGATAGAAGCTATTGATTCTGACGAACTTAGCTAATTTTAGGGCCAATGAGGTAATAAAACTTAAACATCCAAAGGTGGATCATATTTACCCTGACGGGACTAGTGACACTCTAGGATCGCCTTATAGTCCACCCTGACGGGGGTATAAGGAATTTAGTATCCCGACCATTGTAATTGACCAATTTAGCCCTTAAACAACATAAGTTAGGAAATAGGATTGTGAGGATCCTTGCGTTCTCAAGTGCTACTTCTCATATTGCGTTTTACATCATTTTACTTGCGTCTTAGCTTTTATTTGCATTTTAATAATTGTCTTTCATTTACTTAGCATTAATACAAAACCAAACAAACATATTATCTTTATTTGCTTTCATAAGTGCATCAATCATTAATAGATAAGCATTGTAGTCAACCATTCCGTCCTTGGAACGAATCTGTATTATCATCTATATTACTTGGGACAACCGTACACTTGCGGTTGTGGTTCTCTTTACTTTTGCATTTATTTTAGAACACACAAAGGACCACCAGTTGATATCTTCTAACTTTGGAATGCCTAATCCTCCTTTATGCTTGCTCACACACACTTTATCCCAAGATATTTTTCCTCCTTGAGCACCTTTAGTATTTCCCTTCCAAAGAAAGCTGTTGAGAAGTTGATTAAGTTTGTATATTACTTGCTTTGGAAGCAAGAAAACTCTACACTAGAAGAGTATCTTACTCAGAAGTACATATCTAATAAGCTCTAATCTTCCAGTATATGATAGAAGCTTAGAACTCCATTGACTGATGCTATTATTTATCTTCTCTACCAGTTTATTACACTCTTCTACACTCAGTTTCCTAGAATGTTCTTTTTTGTCTTGAGATCAGTTCCACCTAAGTAAAGCTCACTCTTATCATAATTAACATTAAGTCCTGACATTCTAGAAAAGATATTTAATCCATTTTTAACTTCACCTGTAGAACTAATATTAGCTTGGAAAAATATTAGGAGATCATCTGCAAAAACTATATGATTCAACTCCAACTCCTTGCATCTCTGATGATAATCAAAGCTACTTTTCTTAGCCATACAATTAAAGGGTCTAGTAAAAACCTCCATACACAAAGCAAATAACTAAGGAGGGAGAGGATCACCCTGGCGCAATCCTCTCTTTCCTCAAAGAATCCACAAGCCTCTCCATTAATACAAACTGAGTAAGTTGGTGTAAAAACACACATTTTAATCCACTCTAAAAACTGTTTAGGGAAGTTGAAGGCTACAAGAGTTTTCATTAGAAACTTCCAATTGACACTATCGTAAGCTTTTTGTAGGTACAAGTTTAAAGTGCATTTAGGTTCAGAGTTTAACTTATCATACCCTAAAACTTCTTCTTGTGAACTAGAATATTATCACTAATAAATCTATTACCAACATAGGAAGCTTGATTAAGTGAAATAATAGAAGTCATTACCTTCTTTAAGCGCTTGCATATTATTCTTGAAATTGTTTTATAAGAGGTATTTGTGCAAGATATAGGGTGAAATTTCTTGACACTTAGAGGCTTCTTCTCCTTAGGAATTAAAATAATATTTGTTGCATTGATTTGAGCAAGAATTTTCCCATTGTTAAGACTTTGTTTTATAGCATTAGTAAAATCATTGCCTAGAATGATCCAAGATGCTTTGTAGAAGGCTGAGTTAAGTCCATCTGGACCTGGACTTTTTCTTTCACTTATAGAGAAGAGTGCTTCTTTGATCTCCTTGTCAGTTAGAGGGGCAATTAGTTCTTGACTCTGTTCTTCACTTGTACATGTCCCAATAACTTCCTTAATAATATGACTTGAACACACTTCTTCATGAGTTTCTTTAGTACCTCTAAGCTGTTTATAGAAACTGACAAATTCCTCTTTAATTTGATTACGATCTACTATTGTATCACCTGCATCATTAACAAGCATAAACACATTATTTTTAGCAACTCTACCATTTATTAGCCTGTAAAAGTAAGTCGTGTTGCTGTCCATGTAATTAATATATAAGCATTTTGCCTTCTTCTTTAGAATGTTATGTTGAATTGACATAACTTTTTACAAGTCATCACTTAATATCTTCTCTTCATTTAGTACCACACTCTCAGTAACACCCTTCATAATTTTCATTTGAACACTCTGCAGCTGAACTTTTATCTCTTCTATTTCTTAAGAATTTCTTCTAAAGTATGTATTATTAATTTTCTTAAGAGCTACTTTGACATTCTTCTGCTTCATACACAATTTATACATCTCATTTCCTTCCACATGAATGTTCCAAGCTTCCTGAACAGTGTCTAAAAATTTACCATGAGTTGTCCAGAAGTTAAAAAATTTGAACTGTCTTGGATAGAATCTTTTTGTGCCTCCAAGATTAAGATTAATTGCGCAATGATCTGATGTGGATGGTGGATTAATTTTTACACTAGAGTTGATATTATTCAACCATTTAGTGTTAACAAACACCCTGTCTATCTTACTAGCTCTTATAAGCTCACCTTTGTTCTTGTTTGTCCATGTGTATAATTGACCCCCATAATTATGTTCACAAATATTTGAGTCTTCAACACACTCATTGAAATCTAAAGCTCCTTTATCCAACACTGTGCAGTTTAATCTATCCCTTATATTCAAAATTTCATTAAAATCTCCCAAGATACACAATTTCTCGGTCTAAATTTTTTTGCTTCGTTCTACTAAGTCTTTCCACATGATTCTCCTCTCACTATCAGTTCCATCTGCATACACAAACACCACATAAATCTTCTCTTTACTTTCTTCTACAATCAATTCAATTAGAATAGCCTGAGATATTTGAAAAATCAACTTTATAGTAGCATATTTCTTGTCCCACAGAATCCAAATCCTATCATTATCATTACCATTATAGTTGTGCAACATCTCCATATACAAAAAATATGCACTAATTATTGATGAGTAGTTGGTACTCTTCACTTTCGTTTCAAGTAAACCAATTACCCTAACTTTATTTTTATTTACAAACTCATTCACATTAAGTTGTCGAAGAACGTTATTAAATCCTTTAACGTTCCAAGAAGAAATAATCATATATTTGGAGGACGAGTTATCTCTTCTCCACCATTATGATCTATAAAGAGCAAGACATCTTGATCAATTGTACTGCTCTCAACTTGTTTTAGCTCATTGAACTTATTTGTAATACTCAAAGATGAAAATTCACCATGTTTCTTATTACTACTCTTAGTACTTCTCACAATGCTCCATTCCTCAACTTTGTTTTTTCCCTTATCCATACTCTTTCCTGATTCCATACTTACTTTAGGCACCCATACTTTCTGAGTATTCATACACTTTCCTTCAACATGTCCAACTTTATTACACTTCTTACACACTGTTGGCCTCAATTCATATTCCACCTTCACTATCTGTAATTCATTCAGCCCAATATCCACATAGACCTCTTCAGGTAACTAATCCTTCACATCAATCTCAACACAAACTCGGGCATATCCAAGTCTTGTCGTAGTTTCTGTAATTGAATCCATCTGTATAGGAACCCCTACACCACTCGCAACATAGCCCAATCCTCTTTGTGTCCATAAATTCATCGGTACATTGATTAATTTGACCCAAATCGGAAACATAGTAATATTTAATTTATCAAATTGCATACCCGGCTTCCATGGTCGAAGAATTAGTGGTTTACCGTTGATTTGCCAAATTTGCTCGAGTGCTCTACTATAATTTTGTTGATTCTTGAATTTGAACACTACACTACCCTTACCCACTAATCGGAACCCTCATCCAACACATCCTGTGGTGGTTTTATAACTCTTTTTCCATTAATACGATCCGGCTGATGATACTCAAGTTTCATAGTTTGGCTCGCACAACCTTCAAACAATTTAGACCACAATGTGCCTTTAGCTTCTTTTTTGGTTCATTTACGAGTTCGATTGTTGACAATTCTACCACATGAACTCTCTCTTCAACACTCTTAGATTGTACATTTGTGTTCATACCTTCGTCGCTTTTGTAAGATACTGGAGTACCTAGTAGATCTAAGCTCGGCGACATCATTTCCTTCGTTATGTCTATGTATTTAGTTTTTGATTTCAGTTGTTTTGTAGATCCAACTGTTACCTTGTTCATCTTTGACGCGTTAAGCATCTTCGCCATTTTGAGGGATTACTCACCAAATTAAAAAAGAGAAAAGAAAATGAAGAAAAGTGATGGCGGCGTGAAAGTGAGTGAAAGGTAGTGAGAGAATGGGGTGGGAATGGTGAAGTAAAATGAAAAAAAGAAAAAGAAATGTTGCTAGATCCCAGGAATATCCTGAAATTAACAACAAATCAGGAAAAGTTAAAGCAAAAAAATGTAAAGAAAAGCTAAAAGGAGGTGTATGGTTGAAAAAGGAAAGATGGAATAAAGATTAATGGATGAATGGCTAGGGAGGATTTTTTGGGTGAGTTGACTCTCATTGACTTGGCTTTTCCGTTTTTACTACTTCTTAGTTTTTAAATATATTCTTCTTTTCTTAACTATTTTTTTATTTATGGATTTTCATGGTGGATCTTTACAACTTTATCTTTTCTAGAAGAACTAGAATCTAAACAAAAGTGAAGTTATAAAATTCCACTATTGATATAGCTTCAAGACCTCTAGTGTAAGCTCCATTGCATGGTGGATCTCGATGGAGGTAAGGAGTTGTAGTGAAAAAGATGTTGAGGTATATCAAGTTATCAATCGAAAACTAAATTATCATATGGGTTGGAGGTCGAAGTGGTTGATTAGTTAATAATATACTAACATAGTATATTAGTAGATAAAAATATGATAAAATTAAAGTAGTTAACATAATAAGTGTTTACGAATAATCTCTCTAAAAATAACTTTGACTTGAAGGGTCGTGAAACCCCCCAAGCCCTAAACATTGCACACAAGATTGCTATTGTTTGAAGAGAACTAAACTAATAAAGAAATTTAGATTGTCAATAAATATTTCCTCAGTATCCCCATATAATAAACCATAAATAAAACACACACACACACAAAAACATACATAAATAAACCTAAGCTTTCTTTAAGACCCCTTAATGGAGATGCTAGAAAGCGGATTTGAGGTGTGTGATGATGGAACTAAGATGATGAGACGGATGAAAATGAACTTGTTGCATTCGAAGTGGTTTCCACGACATAGATCAGTTTTTTTTAAATATGGAAATCAAATTTTTTGTGGTGTTTCAAACATATCTTCTTACTTTTGAATAGATCCACGACAATATCAGAGGTGATGCTTAGTGTGACTTGTGAAGAATAGATCTCCATGGATATGGAAGCTCAGATCTTAATTTATGGTTTTTATTTTTGTTGTTTAGAGGTGTTGCTTTCACCAATAGTCATTTATGTATAAGTTCAGATCTTTGGTAAATGTGTTTTGTTCAAAGCTCTGGTGGTTGACGGCTACGTACAATTCTTCAGTGGATAAATGCAAATATGAACACTTCTTAGTTCACAAAAATCATGATATTGTTTAATCACAAGGGGGAAATTATAAATTTATTTGTATGACTACAAATTTAAATGTAATTAATTTATAATAATTTATTTAATTTTGTATTTGTATGTGTTAAGTTTCATATAACTATGCTAAAAGTTTTTTTACTCAATATTGAAATCGACTTGCTAAGTATATTTTTGTTATTACTCAGTGTTAACAACGAATTGATTGGTGGTAAAATTAACTCGATTAGTTATAAAAATGGTTTTCTTTGTTAAAAATGGCGTGCTTTGCATAAAAAATGACCTGCTATATGTAAAAAATGATATTCTTTGTGTAAAAAATTACTTGGTCAAAGTTAAATATGACATGCTAATTACTGAACTTGATTTTAAGACTAAGCGTGATGTTAACATCTAGCATGCCATTTTAAAACTTATCAAGTCATCTTTTACATTGAGTAAGTTACTGTTTATACTGAGCACACCATTTTTTTGTTTGGGTAGACATTTATATTAACATAAAGAAGAAATTGTACCACAAAGGGCCACATACTTAGGCGCGAAAACTTAAGGTAGCATATATTTATGTACTATCAACTATCTCACACCATTACAAGCTAAACACTCAATATCATTCAATAAGACATGTGAGAGAACAAAAATAATAGTATAAATAAGTCCACCACTTAATCTCCTTAACAAACGCTAACTTTGAATAAGACTCGTCTCTCATAGCAAGATTATTCCTTACCCTTGAAATGCAATAAATAGTAGCTCCAGAAGAAATTCTCCATACCTTTCTTCTCTAAACTTCCTGAGCTTTGTGCTTCTGAGCCACTCCAGTAAGTTTATAGCCCGCAACTGGTTGTCCTTTCGAGAAGGACTTGATGAACAACATAAAGGTGATGTTTGAGGAATCTGTAACTATCATTAGAGTAAAGTATTTGCTGTGAGAGTTTTGATCGAAAATCGTCAAGTTCAAGAGTATGCTCACTTGATGAAATTTGATGCTTGCCTCACTTCACAACTTGTCAATTACAATCGAAAGATATTTCCACTCAAGTACAATTCACCCATAAGCTGGTATTTATGTAAACCTATCCACATTCTCTCCTAAGAACCTGAGTGGGGATTGATGGATTTATTAAAATAAAAACATCAATTATTAAGAGATAATTAAATTAGTGTCTTTTAAAATCCTTCAAATTCTTGGAAAAGTGGAATATACATTCTTTTCTTTGGAAAATGTCCCACATAGGTAACGGAGAAGGAAATAAATGAGTATTTAATGACTTACCTTTCTATTCATTTCAAATGACTTGACACTATGTAGGCCAAAGGATAATTAAGAAGGCCCATACACGCGCACCACCACAACAACCACCCTCCTGGACTGGCACCGGCGGTGTCATGGTCGTGGGGAAGTATTGAGGAATCAAAAAATAAAAATAAAACCAAGTTTTGATATAAAATTAGTATTCATACTGGTTGTTGATCCTTTATATTAGTCCCATCAGAAGACAAAACGACAAAAATTTGATGGCTCATTAACTCCAACGTAGTTTAGAATATTCCACCATGAAGCCTCAAATGTTACGAATGTATAAAAAGTTAGGTCAAGCTATCAAAAGTTATGCATTTAATAAAAGCTATAAGGTTTTTCAGGTTCTTGAAGGAATCTGAAATTATGTAACCAACAAAACGTCTGTATTAATGAAATCTTAAATACCAACCTTTATTGTAATGATCCTGAAAGGAAATGTCTCCTATAAATAGAGACATAAGCCACTTGAATTATACAAATAAATTAGAATTAACTAATAATTGATTTCTTGGTTTGAAGAGAGAAAAAGTAGGAAAATTATTGAAAAATTGGCGAGATGAGAAAGAGGAATATGTGTAAATTGCTAAACTTATAAGGCTATTTTAATAAATAATAAAAAAGAATTGCCATTGCAAAGATTAGTGATGCTAAATAATGTCCCTTCCAGTATAGTCTTCTTCAAATATCTTGTTATAACTCTTCACCTCATTTGAAATTAGGAAATCTCATGATATAATCATAAGAGTACAAGGAATATCATGACTAATTATGACATGTTGTGAAGACAAGGATATTGCATCATGGTTATTCAAATTATCTTAAAGAATTCTCAGATGACAACTCAATGCTTAAACATGTCACATAGAGAGGGGCTAAAACAGATAAACCATTTTCAAAAAATACTTTCATCTAGTATTTTGAATTCCAACTATAACACATATCAAATATTTTAAACATACAAAAATTAATTATAGTATCTAACTAATGAATCTATTGACATGGGTTTTATTAAAACAATTAATAGTTATGATGCCAATATTCGATGAATGTCTTACCCTTTTACCCAGAGGTGGTAATAACAAATCAAGAAACATCGGCAACCCAGCTTTCTAAAACAGTGTTAGCTACCAATTTATAACTTTTTTGCACGAATACTTTAACTTTATATCTACTAATTTTACAATTAACCCGTATAATTTGGCGGTACATGTTTATTGTATGAATAGATTACTAAGATCTAAAGTAGGATTGAGGCCAACAAATCTGATAGATATAAATAGAATTGTTTGAATAACATAATTACAAATAAAATAAGATTCAATAAAAAGTAATTCTTAACTTTTGAACATAATTAGTACATAAAGAAACCTATTTCTGATCTAGTTTCTCTAGCTATGCCATTGTTGATATATGGACTTATCCGCCAATGCCCGATTCCACCCAATATCTATTCTTCTGGTGTATTAATATGTAATACCTGAAACAGTAGAAAGTAATTCGTTAAATCATAGTTAAGCTTAAAGTGAACTCATCAACTTTAGCAATGGAAAAAACAAAAAAATGAAATACGATGAATGTGTATACTTACCAGTTGTCTGGATTAATGTTTTGTTGTTTCCTATGACGTAGAGGCTTTGTCTGCATGTGTGACAGTCCTCGATCTCTCTGCTCGTTTTCTACCATATTTGGTGATGAGCTCCTCGTACTTCAATAAAAGTTGTAAATAAACATTAGGAATGAATAAAACAATTCAGTTTCATGTATTCAAGCATAAACATATTCCAAATTTATACATCTTTAGAGAATGTAAAGATGAACCAAGACCAGTACATAAATTTGTAAAACAAATTAAATTAACTGTCTAACCAGATCATTTAATGTGCCCTTGTCTTGTTCCTCTGATTCAACTTTTGCCTCTGTCTGTGCCCCTACATCTGCAGCCGCTCCCTCATTGTCGATGTGGGTTGTATCCACCTCCTTCACAATTTAAAATCAACTTAACTAGATGCTCATTTTAAAAATGAAAACAACAAATGAAATCTGTTAATACCTGATGTGTTATCTTAATATCATCTTCCTTGTGAGTGTTTGCCTCCAAACACATATCCATAAGCACTTGGTATTCATTGTCTTCAATGAATATCCACCCAGTATGTCCACCATATATCTGAATAAAAAAATTCAATATGAAGAAAACTAATATAATCTCCTTGAAAAAAAACTAATCTATATAAAACCACACAAGTACAAACGAATCGAAGAAAATGGTTGATGTTATGAATCTATTATCTTACTTCTTCCAAGTATGATTTTATTAATGTTATTTGTGATAATAATATAGAGCTCTAGGTTACTAAAATTAAATATAATGTGGCCCCTGAAATATTTTCCCTGAGTTAAATGCATTACAAGTTCTTATATTATGTAAAAATTGCACTATAAACTTCTTAAATTATTGTACATAATATTTTAATAAAACCAACGTATTGATACAAATAACTAACAACTTAAGGCTATAAAATAATTATAAAAATTCAGAGGCCCCAAGAAGAAAACCGAAAATTTCGAGATACTATAAGTTATAGTATAATATATTTATATAGGGGTTAAAATAAGTCTTTTCAAAATTATACACTCCTTTGGACCTAATTTACCTTGAATTTCAATTTTTTTATATTTTTTTCTCATGTTTAAATTTTTTATTACTAAACATTTCGTAATTTTTATAAAAAATTAAATTTAAACGAATCACTTTTGTACTCTAAAAAATTTAAATAAAATATCACTATAAACTAAACATTTTAGAGTAGTATATTGTCGCACCTTTTGAGTGCAGAGTATAATGCATTTTTTTACATATCATTAGTTGGGATTAATAGTGAAATTAATTTAATATATGATAAAATTAAAATTAAAAAACACACATAGTTATAAAAATTAAAAATAGGTACACATAGTGTGATTAAAATTTTATGAACAGAAGTTCAAAAAAGAAAATAAAAATTAATTAGACTTACATCTAGAAGGTCTTGAACTTTAGTTCGAGTGAATTCTTCGGAAAATCCTAATCGTTTCATTGCATCAATGGCTGCATTCATTCGCTGATAATCCCAAAATAGTAAATTTAATAAAATAATTTATAGGGAAAAAACATAAAAAATAGTAAACACGTATAAAAACCAATAATAAACTTTTACCTTTGTTGATGTTGCTCTTGTAGTCATTGTTGCTTTGCGATATTTTAGAGATAACAAAGGATAATTCTGTAGAGTTGTAAGTTAGAAAAACTAAAAAGAAAGATGAATCTTGTTTATTAACTTCAATTATTTAACATCTGAATCGTGAAAGTTTAGGTACATTAAATTGCAAAGGAATGAAATTATTTTTTTTAAATAATATTAAATAAAAAAGTTAATATTATTAATGACATTAAATAAAGTAGTTAAATATTCCTAGTCAAATTATTATTAGATATATTTTCTTTCTCTAACTTTATTTGTCCATCTATTTAATACATATGGATAAAAGAAAAATTAATGATCCCAATATTTTAAAAAATATCCCTTATTTAAAACTTATATGTTGAAATACAATTTATTATAAAGTATATGTGAATATACCATTTAAACAAAATGGGTTGGAGTAAAAACTTAAGATTTTTTTTATTACTATTATTAATAGAAAAATATATATGGACGTCTCTCTTGGAGAGATGAACAAATATTATTAGACAAAATAATAATGAAAAATATAATATAAATAAAATATCTAATTAAGATGAACATATTATATATATTGAGCAAAAATATACCATAATTATACTCAAATATGAAAACGTTTTAAAATAAAATTACTTTTTGACCCAAGAAATAAAATTTACTCAACCAACACTAAATTATTTTTCTTGATTTTATTAAAAAACATAAATATACTAGAGACAAAAAAACATAATTCAAACTCGACAAAAAAATAAAATATATAATAAGAAAAATGTATCATTCAAAGAGAAAGAAAATCAATACTTTTTTCCACGTTAGTGTCCATTTAAACTTGTAAATTAACTAAAAAGAAAAATAATAACACGTTATAATTCTTTTGACAAGTAAATTTTTCGTTAATAAATAAATAATTACCAATTAAACATTCTAATAATGTAATATAATAAAATAGTTTATAAAAAATGTATATTTTTCTATTTTATAATTATAAAAAATCACCATTATAAAATATCAAGACACCTAAAAAATTATTTTTCGTACACATAGTAAAACCAGAACACTAAGAAAAAGTTGTAAAATAATTTATGGTAGTAATATAAACAATCTAATCAATAAACAATACATACAAGATCAGAGACTTGTTAAACCACTAAATCAGTATTGATAAATTGTGTTTAATGACAAAAAAAAATACCTACTAAATAAATTGGGGTCCTCTTCGATTTGGGACACAAAGACATCATCTTAGGGAATACAGATCCAGATCTGTCCTGGCCAACTATAAATAAACTACACCAACCCAACATCCATTTCATCATACAACTAATAAAGATTTCAATTTTTTGGTTAAAGATAAAGATTTGATAAATTTAATGAGGGGTAAACAAATGAGATGAGGTTTGAGATATTTAGATTGATGACGGAGATGATGACTGAAATCGCTCGGTCTTGTGATTTAAGGATTTGAATGTGGATATGACATTTACAAGGAATATTTGCTGATCAAAAGGTAGTGAAATGGAGAGAAGACGGGGGAAAAGTGTTGCTTGGTGTTTTGTTTTTGGATTTATATTTTCATTGAGAGACAGAGGGAGGCGCTATTATAGAAGAATAAAAAGTAGGATGATAATAAATATTGAAGAATTAGGGATTTATTTATGTTTATTTTTAAGAATAATTTATCTTTGTCTCATGTACACCAGATATCATATGGTATATTAATGTGCCATGATATACCCCTATCTTCTATAAACGACACCAACAGACTTATGTGTTAACATGGTCAATGCAACAACCTCTCTTATCTAATTTTATGTTTCAAGTGACACTCACTATTGCGTGATGCAATTTTTAATAATTTTCCTTTAACTACCCATCTGGTATTATTTTTATTCATTTTTGTAACCTTGTTTCATGTTTTCTTATCTATTTGATAGATTCCCTAATTATTAGTTTTATTAAGCTCTTCTTCGTACTTCTCACTTTACTTTCAAATCCTCTATTAGACATTGTCGCCATTTTTTTCCCGACACGACAATAACTTTACTTCTACTTCTTAGTTTATAAATATATTCTTCTTTTCATAAATATTTTTTTATTTATGGATTTTCATGGTGGATCTTTATAACTTTATCTTTTCTAGAAGAACTAGAATCTAAATAAAAGTGAAGTTATAAAACTCCACTATTGATGGAGCTTCAAGACCTCTAGTGTAAGCTCCATTGCATGGTGGATCTCGATGGAGGTAAGGAGTTGTAGTGAAAATGATGTTGAGGTTATCAAGTTATGAATCGATAAATAAATTATCATGTGGGTTGGAGGTCGAAGTTGTTGATTAATTAATAATATACTAACATATTATGTTAGTAGATAAAAATATGATAAAATTAAAGTAGTTAACATAATAAGTGTTTACGAATAATCTCTCTAAAAATAACTTTGACCTGAAGGGTCGTGAAACCCCCCAAAGCCCTAAACATTGCACACAAAATTGCTATTGTTTGAAGAGAAGTAAACTAATAAAGAAATTTAAATTGTCAATAAATATTTCCTCAATATATCCATATATATAAACCATAAATAAAACACACACACACACAAAAACATACACAAATAAACCTAAGCTTTCTTTAAGACCCCTTAATGGAGATGCTAGAAAGCAGATTTGAGGTGTGCGATGACGGAACTGAGATGATGAGACGGATGAAAACGAACTTGTAGCATTCGAAGAGGTTTCCACGACATAGTTCAGTTTTCAGATATGGAGGTCAAATTTTTTGTGGTGTTTCAAACATATCTTCTCACTTTTGAATAGATCCACGACAAGATCAGAGTTGACGCTTAGTGTGACTTGTGAAGAATAGATCTCCATGGATATGGAAGCTCAGATCTTAATTTATGGTTTTTATTTTGTTGTTTAGAGGTGTTGCTTTCACCAACAGTCATTTATGTATAAGTTCAAATCTTTGGTAAATGGGTTTTGTTCAAAGCTTTGGTGGTTGACGGCTAAGTACAATTATTCAGTGGCTAAATGCGAATATGAACACTTCTCAGTTCTCACAAATCATGATATTGATTAATCACAAGGGGGAAATTATAAATTTATTTGTATGACTACAATTTTAAATGTAATTAATTTATAATAATTTATATAATTTTTTATTTGTATGTGTTAAGTTTCATATAACTATACTAAAAGTTTTTTTTCTCAATATTGAAATCGACTTGCTAAGTATATTTTTGTTATTACTAAGTGTTAACAACGAATTGATTGGTGGTAAAATTAACTCGATTAGTTATAAAAATGGTTGTTCTTTGTTAAAAATGGCGTGCTTTGCAAAAAAAATGACCTGCTATATGTAAAAAATGATATTCTTTGTGTAAAAATTGACTTGGTCAAAGTTAAGTATGAAATGCTAAATGCTTAACTTGATTTTAAGACTAAGTGTGATGTTAACATCTAGCACGTCATTTTAAAACTTATCAAGTCATCTTTTACATTGAGTAAGTTACTTTTTATACTAAGCACACCATTTTTTTGTTTGGGTAAACATTTATATTAAAATAAAGAAGAAATTGTACCACAAAGGGCCACATACCTAGGCTCGAAAACTTAAGGTAGCAAAAATTTATGCACTATCAACTATCTCACACTATTACAAGCTAAACACTCACTATCATCCAATAAGGAATGTGAGAGTACAAATATAATAGTATGAAATAAGTCCACCACTTAATCTCCTTAAGAAACGCTAACTTTGAGAAGACTCGCCTCTCATAGCAAGAATATTCTTTACCCTAAAAATGCAATAAATAGTAGCTCCAAAAGCAATTCTCCATGCCTTTCTTCTCCAATTTTCCTAATCTTTGTGCTTCTGAGCCACTCCAGTAAGTTTATAGCCCGCAAGTGATTGTCCTTTCGAGAAGGACGTGATGAACAACAGGAATGTGATGTTTGAGGAATCTGTAACTATCATTAGGGTAAAGTATATGCTGTGAGGGTTTTGATAGAAAATCGTCAAGTTCAAGAGTATGCTCACTTGATGGAATTTGGTGGTTGCCTCACTTCACAACTTGTCAATTATAATCGAAAGATACTTCCACTCAAGTACAATTCACCTATATGTTGGTATTTATGAAAATCTATTCACCTTCTCTCCCAAGAACCTGAGTGGGGATTGGTGGATTTATTAAAATAAAAACATCAGTTATTATGAGATAATTAAAATGATGTCTTTTAAAATCCTTAAAATTCTTGGAAAAGTTGAATATACATTCTTTTCTTTGGAAAATGTCCCACATAGAAAACGGAGAAGGAAATAAACGAGTATTTATTGACTTACCTTTATATTCATTTCAAATGACTTGACACTATGGAGGCCAAAGGATAATTGAGAAGGCCCCATACACGCACCACCACCACAACCACCATCAAGGACTGGAACCGGCGGTGTCGTGGTCATGGGGGAGTATTGACGAATAAAAATATAAAAATAAAACCAAGTTTTGAAATGAAATTAGTATTCATACTTGTCGTTGGTCCTTTATATTAGTCCCATCAGAAGACAAAACGACAAAAATTTGATGGCTCATTAACTCAGACGTAGTTTAGAATATTCCACCATGAAGCATCAAATGTTATGGATGTATCAAAAGTTTGGTCAAGCTATCAGACTTTATGCATTTACCAAAAGCTGGAAGGTTTTTCAGGTTCTTTAAGGAATTTGAAATTCTGTAACCAACAAAACGACTACATTAATGAAATCTTAAACACCATCCTTTACTGTGATGATTCTGAAAGGAAATGTCTCCTATAAATAGAGACATAAGCCACTTCAGTTATGCACATAAACAAGAATTAAATAATAATTGATTTCTTGGTTTGAAGAGAGAAAAAGTAGGAAAATCATTGAAAAATTGGCGCAATGAGAAAGAGGAATATGTGTAAATTGCTAAACTTATAGGGCTATTTTAATAAATAATAAAAGAGAAATGCCATTGCAAAGATTAGTGATGCTAAAGAATGTCCCTTCCAGTATAGTCTTCTTCAAATATCTTGTTATAACTCTTTGCCTCATTTGAAATTAGGAAATCTCATGATATAATCATAAGAGTACAAGGAATGTAATGACTAATTATGACTTGGTGTAAAGACAAATATATTGCATTATGGTTATTCGAATTATCTTAACGAATTCCCAGATGATAACTCGATGCTTAAACATGTCACATAGAGAGGGGCCAAAACAGATAAACCTTTTTTCAAAAAATACTTTCATCTAGTATTTTGAATTCCAACAGCAATCGTATTATAACACAATATTTAAACATACAAAAATTAATTATGGTATCTAACTAATGAATCTATTGACATGTGTTTTATTAAAATTATTATTAGTTATGATGCCAATATTCGATGAAAGTCTTACCCTTTTACCCATGAGTGGTAATAACAAATCCAGAAACATCGGCAGCTCAGCTTTCTAAAAAAGTGTTAGCTACCAAGTTATTACTTTTTTGCACAAATACTTTAACTTTATATCTGTTAATTTTACAATTAACCCGTATAATTTGGTGGTACGTGTTTATTGTATGAATAGACTGCTAAGATATAAAGTAGGATTGAGGTCAACAAATATGGTAAATATAAATAGAATTGTTCGAATAACATAATTACAAATAGAATAAGATTCAATCAAAACTAAATTCTTAACCTTTCGACATAATTAGTACATAAAGAAACCTATTTCTGATCTAGTTTCTCTAGCTATGCCATTGTTGATATATGGACTTACACTACGCCGCGTCAGGCGTCTAGCGACTACATGAGTAGTCGCTAATGATAAGAAACGTAGTCGCGAGAAATCGATTCAATTATCTAACGACTACAAGTAGTCGTTAAAAATTAGTCGCGAGAAACTAGTCGTTAGAAGGTAACCCTTACGACTACACGCGAAGAAGTAGTCGTTAGAGACTGTGGTATTACTAACGACTACTTTGTAGTCGTTAGATATCACTTAATCTAGCGACTACTACCTAGTCGTTAGTATGGTAGTTATCAACGACTACAATGTAGTCGAGAAATGAAAGCTTTATTAACGACTACTATGTAGTCGTTATTATACTAATAGACAGCGACTACTTAATGTAGTCAATAACGAATACTTGTAGTCGCTATTAATAAAAAAATTAAAATAATTCGAAAATCATATTTTTTTTAGTTTTTTTAAAATACAATTAATAAATAAAAATACAATTAATAATTCAAAATAATTAATTAAAATATATAATTAAACAAAAGTCAAACCAAGTCAAACCCAGTCAAAGTCAAACCAAACCAAACCAAAATAAAATAAAAGTCTTAATAGATAACCAATAAAATAGATAAAATAAACACCAACAACCACGATATCTAGAATCCAAGCCGGGTATAAACGTCTTCTTCATTCTCGGACTCGTCACCATCTTCACCATCATCACTACTACTACTATCATCATCTTCTTCATCTTCATCACCGCTAGGAGGAGTGGGGTCCGCATTCATAAGCTGGAGGGGAGGTCTCGCCTTTCTCTGCCCTCAACTGGTTAATATACGCGATGGCATCTCTCACAACATCCATCGAATAAACTGGAGGCTCGTTGCTAGTAGAGCAACGTTCAGGGCGGGGGAACGGAGGAAGACCGCTGGATACTCGGAGCTCGTTAATCGCCGTCATTATCTCCTCCTGCTGCTTGTTTTGGGCTGGAGTAGTCTTAGCTTTCTTCTTCGATTTTCTCGGACGGCCATTGCCCGGTATAAAGCTCCTCTTCGGTGACCCGATCGCCTTCGCGGTGCTCCTCACGTAATCGTATTGCTCCTTTTGACTCAAGCCTTGACCATCGGTTGACTCAGATTGACTCTGAGTCACCTTTTCCTTCTTCGCGTCCTTGAGCAATTTCTGTTACATAATAAACAAAAAATTAATTAAATTTCACTTAAGATGAAAAAAATAATTAATAATTAACTTATAAAAAAAACTTACATCGGCTTTTTCGTAGCCCTCCGATCTCCACTGTTTCGTCTTCTTGCTTTTACCCACCACCTCGTAAAAACCACCCATACGCGGAATTGGAATGTCTTGTTGGGTAGCCTCATCCCTGATCACCAGATTCCCTCCCGGGATTAATTCTTCACCCTGTTTCACAAAAATAAAAAATATTCAAAACAAATAATAAATTAATAATTAAAAAATTTACTTAAATAAAAAACCACCTCGTATAGCATATCCCGAGTTCGGGAATACCTCCTCGACCCCGCTCCACTCTTGTTTTTTTGCTTTTCTCGATACTTTTTATTTTCTTCTGCTTGATGCTGAAAAAAATTTAAAATTCAATTATTAATACAAACTATTATAATTTAAAATATATACTTAAATTAAAAAAAATCAAAAGTTCACCTTCGCTTTTCTCGAGCCCCAATACTCACAACACTTAGCCCAAACCTCATCGTATAACCAATCCGGCTTCAAACCCTTTCTCCAATAATGCTTTTTCACGTAATGTTTGTAATCCTTAAATCTAATCCTCATGGTATCGTCTAAGTTTCCGTAAATCGAATTCCAGTCTTTCCTCTTTCTCCAACTCTTTATGTCAAAATAATTTTATAAAAAAATATATTATTTAAATTTAAATTAGAATAAAAAATTAATTTTTAAAAATATTAACAATTTAATTTGTACCGATAATCTCGTAATTACGGCGTGTTTGTCTGCGTCCGGTACTTTATCCCAAGCCGGGTGATAAGGTGGAATCCTCTCTCGAACTGTAATCCCGATCACTTGCGTAACGTGGTGCCCGTACTTGCCTGATGGACTCCACGTGTCGTCCAGTATACAGAAATCTACCGGCAAAGGCCACCCTACAGCTTTTTGTGCCCTCATCGCAGTTTTAAGGGCAGCGCTACCCCTTTTTTCCGTCTAAAGGGTTCTAATTTAACATTGAATTAATTAGTGTTGACTTTATTTTTTAAGCAATTATTGATTTGAATTTGTTTATTTACCGGGCTGGTTTGCACAGTCGGCTAGATTTCTGTTTGGATTCTGATATGGTTCTCTACCCCCACCGTCCCCTCCGTGCTGTCTAGTCATCACATCGGCCATCTAGCATTTTGTAGTGAAATTAAAATATAGAATAAAAAATAACATAAAAAATACTAAATTATTACATCACCAAAAATAAAAACATGAAAATAAAATTAAATAAATCAAATAAATTAAAAAACGTAAATAAAACATCGGGAATCTTTAACATCCAATATATAGCCACGTACAATCTGTATTATACAAAAATAATTATATTAGTCATATAATAAAATAATTTATAATTTTATTTAATATTTAAAAATCTATTATTATATAGTAAAATAAATATATTTTTCTTAAATTGCATAAAAGTCCCTATATATTTTTTTTAATGCATAAAAATCCCTATATTTTTTTAAATTGCATGAAAGGACATATAAATTATTTTTATTAAATTACATAAAAGTCCCTATAATTTTTTTAAAATTGCATTAAGGTCCCTATACTTTTTTTAAATTGCATGAAAGGACATATATTTTATTTTTCTTAAATTGCATAAAAGTCCCTATATTTTTTAAAATTGCATAAAAGTCCCTATTTATTTATTATAAAATTGCATAAAAGTCCCTATATATTTTTTTAAATTGCATAAAGGTCCCTATATTTTTTTTTAATTTCAAATTTTTTAAACATCATAACAAAAATCACAAAATTCCCAAAAAAATCATCCAAATTAATTTTCAAAAAAACCATGAATTACATGTTAAATTAACAAAAAATAAACCCTAATAACACTAATTAAATTCAGATTTAAGAATCAAGCACCAAAAAAAGGAAAAAATTTAATTAGATTTCACAAATTAGATTTTTCAGCCATTTAACATCAATTTTTGGTTTAAAAAATTCATACAACACTCTAATTACAACCTAATACTCTCGGAATTAAAAATAACATGTAATCATCAAAGAAAAAAATACAAAAAAAAAGACATGAAAATTAAAAGACAAAAAATTGGTTGGAATACTTACCTTATAGGATGAAATTGGAGCTGATTTGGTGTTGAATCCATGCCATATTGATTCGGATTGAAACACAAACAAAAAAAATTGATTAGAAATATAAAAATGGAGAAAAAAAGCTTAAAAAATGATAGAAATGGAATGGAATGAGATTGTTTGGGTTGGATTTGTTTACCTTTGTTGAAGATTTGATGTTGCTTTGATGCTAGAATCGCCCCTGGAGTTACTGAAAGATGAGCTCTCGTTTTTTTATTTTTTGTATAAGGAATGAATGTGAATAGTGAGCCCTCGGTTTAGATATAGGGCTTTTTTTTTAGCGACTACTTCGTGTAGTCGCTAGAGACAAGGAAAGTAGTCGCCAGATAGTCCATTACTTACACGTGTCTGTATTTTGACCACGTCAACTTGTCTTTGGCGACTACAATGTAGTCGCTAGACAGCAGACTAAAACACGTGTCCTTTCGTGGCGGGAAAATGGACCGCCATGGAGTAAAGGGAAATTAATTCGACGTTTAGCGACTACATTGTAGTCGCTAGTTGTTAAGAGTCAGTAGCGACTAGTTCATGAATATGAACTAGTCGCTAGAGCTAATAAGTAGTAGCTAGACATTTTTATTTTAATTTAAAAAATAAACTTAAATCCATTTGCAATAATCCAATATTTCATTTCACTTCCAAATAATCATTTAAATTAAATTCAATTCCAAACTATCAATAAATTATATTTAGCTTCAAGCAATCAATCGTTTGGGGTATCTAGTCAGCATTTATAGTCAAACTTGGGTCAAATCAATCATTTGGAGCATTAAGTCAACTATTTGGGTCAAAGTTTAACGGTATCAAATATAAATACAAATTCACCTCAGTCAACTATTAAAGTCAAAGTTGAGTGTTTGGAGTATTCAGTCAACAGTTAGGGTCAAAGTTGAGTGTTTGGGGTATTCAGTCAACTATTTGGGTCAAACTTGAGTGTTTGGGGTATTCAGTCAACTATTAAAGTCAAAGTTAAGTGTTTGGAGTATCTAGTCAACTATTTGGGTCAAACTTGAGTGTTTGGAGTATTCAGTCAACAGGTAGGGAGGGTCAAAGTTGAGTGTTTGGAGTATTCAGTCAATTATTTGGGTCAAACTTGAGTGTTTGGGGTATTCAGTAACTATTAAAGTCAAAGTTAAGTGTTTGGGGTATTCAGTCAACTATTTGGGTCAAACTTTAGTGTTTGGGGTATTCAGTCAACTATTAAAGTCAAAGTTAAGTGTTTGGAGTATCTAGTCAACTATTTGGGTCAAAGTTGAGTGTTTGGGGTATTCAGTCAACTATTTGGGTCAAACTTGAGTGTTTGGGGTATTTAGTCAACTATTAAAGTCAAAGTTAAGTGTTTGGGGGTATTTAGCCAACTATTTGGGTCAAAGTTTAATGGTATCACATATAAATACAAATTCAACTCAAATATAAAAAGTTTAAGCAAATAAAATGTTTTATTACAAATAAACCCAAAAAAATCTCCTAATCAGTATCATATCCACTAACAACTATAGGTTCATCATCGCTATCAACCTCAATAGGTTCTTCCTCATCACCGTATTCATCCAAGGAGTCATCATCAATTTCCTCGTTTTCATCAACAAATGTATCAAAAGCCAATTCAACAAAAGAATGAGCAGGGTCGATCTCGATCTCCTTGGTGGATGCCAAGTTCACCGGATCGGAAATCGTCTCGGTGTTCATTAAAGGGATAGTGACACTCAAGTCTCCAATAGGCATTGATTCTGCACCCCATAACTCGGGACTCCATCCATGTCTATCGTTGAGTTCCCATACTACTTTCCATCCTTTTTGTGATTTCCTTGGGTTAATTTCATCGATGTAAAATACTTTTTTTGCTTGAGTAGCTAAGATGTACGACTCTGTTTGCCAAAAAAATTTCGACGTGTTAATAAGAGTTACTCCATTCTCTTCCCTCGGTTTACTCGTGTTATACCAATTACACTCGAACAGCATAACAGAACATTCATCGTCAAATGTGACCTCTACTACCTTGACTAATTCACCGTAAAACGGTTTTCCATCGTAGATGGTGGATACCCCGTAATCTTGTGTCACCCTTGTTTCACCCTTTTCACGAGTGACCCATTTAACACCATTCACAACACATGAATCGTACTTATAAACTGCACCATGAGACTTACTAGCCAATGAAATCATCTCACTTGTATCGAATGCATCACCTTCTTTTTCCATTTCATAAACCTACAAGCATAAACAATTATAACAATGTTGCCTAAAATGGAATATTAATTTTGTATTTGAATGGATCTATACCTTATGCAGAAACCAGTCTCGAAAATTTTGCCAGTGTTTCCTATCTTTTTCGGCTACAGTACCCGATAGCGTGGCTTTGTGTTCTCTGCACATTTGACGATCAAACTGAATACATTTTTCATAATGAATAAACATTTAATAAATAAATTGAAAACTTACGTTATCAAATGTTGGATTTTATCGCAATTAAGTAGGATATACCAGTCGATTTGCTCCTTCTCGTTGTATTGCAAATTACCATACTCTTTTTTACCTAAAGGAATACATTGGCTCTTAAATACGGACAAATCTTTAGGTTGAGCTTCGATCTCGGTATATCTACCCGGATCATTAAACTTTGTTTTTTCCTTTTTAAGGTAACGTGATATGAATGTCAAAGTCTCCTCTACAACGTATCCCTTGGCGATTGAACCTTCCGGCCTAGCCGGGTTTCGTATGTACTCCTTTAATTTCTTTAGATACCGCTCAAACGGGTATATACAACGCATCTGAACCGGTCCCCCTAACAAAGCTTTGTCGTATAAATGTATGACCAGGTGGATCATTATATCGAAAAACGCGGGAGGTAAAATCATCTCCAATCTACACATAACTTCAACCACTTTCACCTTCCCCTTTTCTAACTCTTTCCTACTCAGATTTTTATTACACACAATTGGCTAGCCCGATAATCGCGTCACTAATCGCTTTGTCTTCGAAAAGCCCTGGCATTCTAGTCACAAATAGGTACTGCATCATCACGTGACAGTCGTGAGATCCTATAATCTTGTCCAAGTCACTTTGAACGTTATTTCTCAAACTCGATGCGAATCCATCGGGAAACTTCTGTGCCTTCAGCCAGTCAAGAAATACTTTCTGTTTTTCCGTTGATAACGTATAATTAGCTCGAGTCAGTATTTGTTTACCATTTCTCTCAGTCAACCACAAATCTGGCCTGATGTTCATTTCCTTGAGATCAATTCTCGCTTTCACGGTGTCTTTGTTAAGTTTCCCATCAAGACCTATAACTGTGCCGAGAAGAGCATCACACACGTTTTTCAATAAATTTTCGGACCAATAAGGTAAACGATAAAAGATACTCTTTTTCTTCCAATTGAATACACGAGGACCAGTCTGTCTCACGATCTTTCCCCCAAAATCCTTGTGTTTCCCGGGAAGCACAATGGGAAGCCCATTTAACTGTGTCTGAATATCGGCAATCCTATATTTCTTCGGTGGGCCCCTACAATCGGATTTCTTGTACAAAACCTTTTCGTTTCTAAATCGATGCCCGATAGGTAACCAACGTTTATGGTCTAAGTAAGCAACCCCTTTCTTCACACTCAATGACGGAGTAGAATCCATGCATTCTGGACAAGCTTTGTAACCTTGACCCGACCATCCCGAGGTGTATGACCTAGCAGGAAAATCGTTAGTCGTAGACAACAACCAAACCTTTATCGTAAACTCTTCCTTCTTGTGGGCATCATAAGTAAGAATCCCTTTATCCCACAGCTCGTCCAACTCATCTATAACAGGTTGAAGAAAGACGTCCATGTCCTTGTCGGGTGAATGGGGTCCCAGAATCAAGAAACAAATGTGGAATGTCGTCTCCTTCATACACTCCCACGGTGGTAAGTTGTATACGGTCAATATAACAGGCCACATAATGTACGAGTTGTTCTGCATAGAGAACGGGCAAAAGCCATCGATACCCAAACCCAAGAAGACGTTCCGAGGTTCACTAGCAAACTCAGGATGTAACTAAACAAATCTCTTCCAACCATCGCCGTCAACCGGATGACGCAACAAATTTGGATCTGTATTCTTCCCTGTTTGGTGCCAGATCACATTTTCGACAGTGTGTCTCGAAGCATAAAGTCGCTGCAGCCTAGGGGCAATCAGGAAATATCTGAGTTTCTTATGCGCTACTTTCAGACCCTTCTTCGTGTCCCATCTGGATTCACTACAGACTGGACACTTTTCGAGGGAGGCATTCTCCTTGTAAAACAAAGCACAATCGTTCACGCAAACATCGATGGTATTGTAACCCATACCTAAACTTTTTAACTTTTTGTTGCACGCCTCGTATGAATCGGGCAAGGTATGATGTTGGGCAACACACAGCACAAAAGATCAAGCAACTTGGTGAAAGACGTGTTAGTCCACTTGTTCCTCACCTTCATGTGCATTAGCTTCGCAATGAAATTTAATGAACTCATTACATCACAACCAGGGTATAACTCAGTCTCTAAATCGGAAAACATCGTTTTGAATTTGCCACGTCCTGAACTGTTCGAGTCTGTCATCTCGGTGTCACCGGAATGACCACCAACCTCGTAATTAGGTCTCAAATCCTCGTATACATCCAAAAGTTCATTTTCTTCATATCGAGTCTCGGGAATATCCTCGATCTCACCATGCTTTGTCCAAATATCATACGACTCCAAAAACCCAAACTGTAAAAGATGTGACCTAACTTTGACCACCGTATACCGACGATAATTTGAACACTCATTACACGGACAAAAAAATGTTTTTTCACTAGGAGGTTTATTTTTTTGAGCAAAAGCGAGGAATGCTTCTATACCCTTAAAAAATTGAAGCGAAACTTTATGAGCGGTACCAATCCAACTTTTATCAATACCCGAAGGCATAGTCGACTATTACAATATGAAAGAATACAACATAAATGTCTAATAAATAAAATGAAAAAAAAATTATTACATCACCAAATAAATACATAAAAATAAAATGAAAAAAATTATTACATCACCGATTACATAAATGAATATAAAATGAAATAAATTATTACATCACCGATTAAATAAATAAATATAAAATGAAAAAAATTATTACATCACCGATTAAATAAATAAATATAAAATTAAAAGCACACAAAATATTACATCACCAAATAAATGCATAAATATAAAATTAAAAGCATACAAAATATAACATCACAAAATAAATACATAAATAAAAAATTAAAAGCATACAAAATATAACATCACTAAATAAATATATATCCTATTTTTGCTTTTATTTCTCATACAATAATATATCATGCAAATATATATATACATATATATTTATAATTCACATAAAATTATAAGATGATTAGAGATATATACATAGTGATATTATATATTTAGCATTAACTATACAATTGTAATCAAATAAGTTAAAGATGAAAAAAACACATACTTTTGGGGCGGTCCCACATTGATGTTTGACCCGGGAAAGCTTGTCCACGTGTTGAAATACCTAATAAGTGATACTATTTACCATTTACTACACAATTTCATGAAAGTAAAAGAAATTTGAAAGAGTTTTATGGAAAAAAAAATACCTACTTTTGGAAGGAAAAATTGATAATTGATGCGGTCCCACGTTGATTTTTGACCCGAGAAAGCTTTTCCAAGTCTTGAAATAATTTTTGATGATGAATTGTGGAAAAAAATTGGAAGAGTTTTAAGAGAAAGAAAGAGAAATTATAAAATAATGGTGTTTTGAGTATCTCAATTCGCAACTTGCTGTAATATATACGCTACCACTACTCGCGACAACACGAGTAGACGCCAAAGACTCACGCGTAGTCGCTAGAAATTACTACTATCGACTACATTTAGTAGTCTTTAAAAAATCCAACCTCTAGCGACTACACGTTGGCGGTGGGAAAATTATTAAAAAATACAAAAACACACTAACTATTACTTACTAAGTACTAACGACTACTTCATGTAGTCGTTAAAAGCAAACATTACTAACGACTACGCGGTAGTCGATAAACATACAATGTAGTCGTTAACCATATGTAGTCGCTAGTGATGCTTGTCTTTAGCGACTACAGCCCGTAGTCGCGAGAAGTTTAGTCGCTAGAGGCTTGCGCGGTAGTAATGTTATCCGCCAATGCCCGATTCCATCCAATATCTATTCTTCTGGTGTATTAATATGTAAGACCTGAAATAGTAGAAAGTAATTCGTTAAATCATAGTTAAGCTTAAAGTTAACTCATCAACTTTAGCAATGGAGAAAACAAAAAATTGAAATACTATGAATGTGTATACTTACCAGTTGTCTGGATTAATGTTTTTTTGCTTCATGCGACGTAGAGGCTTTGTCTGCATGTGTGACAGCCCTCGATCTTTCTGCTCGTTTTCTACCATATTTGGTTATGAGCTCCTCGTACTTCAATAAATGTTGTAAAAAAATCATTAGGAATGAATAAAACAATTCAGTTTCATGTATTCAAGCATAAACATATTTCAAATTTAGACATCTTCAAAGAATGTAAAGATGAACCAAGACCAGTACAAAAATTTGTAAAACAAATTAAATTAACTGTCTCACCAGATCATTTTAATGTGCCCTTGTCTTGTTCCTCTGATTCAACTTTTGCTTCTGTCTGTGCCCCTACATCCGCAGCAGCTCCCTCATTGTCGATGAGGTTTGTATCCACCTCCTTCACAGTTTAAAATCAACTTAACTAGATGCTCAGTTTAAAAACGAAAACAACAAATGAAATCTGCTAATACCTGATGTGATATCTTAATATCACCTTCCTTGTGAGTGTTTGTCTCCAAACACATATTCATAAGCACTTGGTATCCATTGTCTTCAATGAATATACACCCAGTATGTCCACCATATATCTGAATAAAAAAAATCAATATGAAGAAAACTAATATAATCTCCTTGAAAAAAAACTAATCTATATAAAACCACACTAGTACAAATGAATTAAAGAAAACGGTTGATGTTATGAATCTATTATCTTACGTCTTCCAAGTATGATTTTATTAATGTTATTTGTGATAGTAATATAGAGCTCTGGGTTACTAAAATTAAATATAACGTGGCCTCTGAAATTTTTTCCCTGAGTTAAATGCAATACAAGTTCTTATATTATGTGAAAATTGCACTATAATCTTCTTAAATTACAGTACAAAATATATTAATAAAACCAATGTATTGATACACATAACTAACGACTTAAGGCTATAAAATAATTATAAAAATAATTATAAAAATTCAGAGGCCCCAAGAAGAAAACCGAAAATTTTGACAGACATAAGTTATAGTATAATATATTTGTATAGGGGTAAAATAAGTCTTTTCAAAATTATACACTCCTTTGGACCTAATTTACCTTTAATTTTAATTTTTTATATTTTTTCTCATGTTTGAAAATTTAATTACTAAATATTTCGTAATTTTTATGAAAAATTAAATTTTAACGCATCACTTTTGTACTCTAAAACATTTAAAATAAAAATATCAATATAAACTAAACATATTAGAGTAGTATATTGCCGCACCTTTTGAATGCAGAGTATAATGCATTTTTTTTACATATTATAGGTTGGGATTAATAGTGAAATTAATTTAATATATAAAAAAAATTAAAATTAAAAAAACACATAGTTATAAAAATTAAAAATAGGTACACATAGTGTGATTAAAATTTTATGAACAGAAGTTCAAAAATGAAAATAAAAATTAATTAGACTTACATCTAGAAGGTCTTGAACTTTAGTTCAAGTGAATTCTTCAGAAAATCCTAATCGTTTCATTGCATCAATGGCTGCATTCATTCGCTGATAATCCCAAAAAAGTAAATTTAATAAAATACTTTATAGGGAAAAACCTTAAAAAAAAGTAAACACGTATACTAGAAAAAAAACCAATAGTAAACTTGTACCTTTTTTGATGTTGCTCTTGTATTTATTGTTGCTTGTTGTGATATTTTAGAGATAACAAAGGATAATTCTGTAGAGTTGTAAGTTAGAAAAACTAAAAAAAAGATGAATCTTGTTTATTAACTTCAATTATTTATTATCTGAATCGTGAAAGTTTAGGTACATTAAATTGCAAAGGAACGAAAAATATTTTTTTAAATAATATTAAATAAAAAAGTGAATATTATTAATAACATTAAATAAAGTAGTTAAAAATTCCTAGTCAAATTAATACATATATTTAATACATATAGATAAAAGAAAAATTCATGATCCCAATATTTTTAAAAATGTCCCTTATTTAAAAGTTATTTGTTGAAATAAAATTTATTATAAAGTATATGTGAATATACCATTTAAAATAAGGGGTTCGAGTAAAAAATTAAGAAATTTTTTTATTACTATTACTAATAGAAAATATATATGGACGTCTCTCTTGGAGTGATGAACAAATATTATTAGACAAAATAATAATGAAAAATATAATATAAAGAAAATATCTAATTAAGACGAACATATTTTATATATTGAGCAAACATATACCATAGTTATACTCAAATATGAAAATGTTTTGAAATAAAATTATTTTTTGACCCAAGAAATAAAATTTACTCAACCAACACTAAATTATTTTTCTTTATTTTATTAAAAAACATAAATATACTAGAGACAATAAATTAAATTCGAACTCGACAAAAAAATAAAATATATAATAAGAAAAATGTATCATTCAAAGAGAAAGAAAATCAATACTTTTTTCCACGTTAGTGTCCATTTAAACATGTAAATTAACTAAAAAGAAAAATTATAACACGTTATAATTCTTTTGACAAGTAAATTTTTCATTAATAAATATATTATTACCAATTAAACATTCTAATAATGTTATATAATAAAATAGTTTATAGGAAAAGTATATTTTTCTATTTTATAATTATAAAAAAACAACATTATAAAATATCAAGACACCTAAAAAATTATTTTTCGTACACATAGTAAAATCAGAACACTAAGAAAAAGTTGTAAAATAATTTATGGTAGTAATATAAACAATCTAATCAATAAACAATACATACAAGACCAGAGACTTGTTAAACCACTAAATCAGTATTGATAAATTGTGTTTAATGACAAAAAAAATACCTACTAAATAAATTGGGGTCCTCTTCGATTTGGGACACAAAGACATCTTATTAGGGAATACAGATCCATATCTGTCCTGGCCAACTATAAATAAACTACACCAACCCAACATCCATTTCATCATACAACTAATAAAGATTTCAATTTTTTGGTTAAAGATAAAGATTTGATAAATTTAATGAGGGGTAAACAAATGAGATGAGGTTTGAGATATTTAGATTGATGACGGAGACGATGATTGAAATCGTTCGGTCTTGTGATTTAAGGATTTGAATGTGGATATGACATTTACAAGGAATATTTGCTGATCAAAAGGTAGAGAAATGGAGAGAAGACGGTGGAAAAGTGTTGCTTGGTGTTTTGTTTTTAGATTTATATTTTCATTGAGCGACAGAGGGAGACGCTATTATAGAAGAATAAAAAGTAGGTTGATAATAAATATTGAAGAATTAGGGTTTATTTATGTTTATTTTTAAGAATAATTTATCTTTGTCTCATGTACACCAGATATCATATGGTATATTAATGTGCCATGATATATCCCTATCGTCTATAAACGACACCAACAAACTTATGTGTTAACATGGTCAATGCAACAACCTCTCTTATCTAATTTTATGTTCCAAGTGACACTCACTGTTGCGTAATGCAATTTTTAATAAATTGTCTTAACTACCCGTCTGGTATTATTTTTACTTATTTTTTTAACCTTATTTCATGTTTTCTTATCTATTTGATAGATTCCCTAATTATTAGTTTTATTAAACCCCCCTTCTTACTTCTCACTTTACTTTTCAAATCCTCTATTAGACATTGTCGCATTTTTTTCTGACACGACAATCAACTTTACTTCTACTTCTTATTTTTTTATCATTAAATCAAACTTTTATTAATTAAACTCAACCTCCATTGTCTTTTACAACCCTTTAATTCTTTCTATGTATTATACCCAAGCATGAGCATAAAGCCTTAGATAAGATATTAAAATAAACATTACTATATAACTACTACTCGGCCCAAACTAAAAGAAATAAAGTAATATAAGGCCCATTACAAGAAATATTACTTTCTAGCTACAAAATAATATTTACAACTATCTCTCTATCTATTCTTTCTTTGACTTTCCACCTCAGCAGCTTGAACTTCATTACTCCAACAATCTTTCCATAAATCAGCTCTTCATTTAACCCATTACCTCCATGTTCTAATTCGTTTCTCACCCACCATACCTGCTAAATGTAGGAAGTACAATCCACACTTCTAACTAACACTTGCTCTTCACATTTGTTAATTAAAATTTCATCACACAACTAATTAAAATCATTAGGCAACTTGTCAATCTTACAGCTGATCATGATTTTTTTAAGTATTCTTCTCGTAAAAGAGCACTTGAAGAATAAGTGAGTACAATCTTCAATTATAGCTCTGCAGAAACAACACAAAGGATTAATGATATTACCCCAGCTCAACATCCTTTGTTTAGTACTAAGCTTGTCTTGTATTGCTAGCCACACAATAAACAAGCATCTTGGAATATTCTTTTTTTCCCAAATCATTTTGTACCAGTAAACTTTTGCTTCATCACTCTTGCTAATATGCAAGAGAGTCTTTTTAAATGAGAATTTATTTTTCACATTCTCTTTCCATACTTTAACATCTTCTCTAGTGTTTAGTGTATATTTGTTTACTTCAGATAGCATTTTACCCATCTTGGGAGGTAACCTCCATCTATTCCTTCCATAGAATTCTTTAGCTGTTTTGTTATTATTTATATCTTCTGATCTTAGTTCCAGTTTGAGAATCTCCTGAACACTAGAGCCATCTATCCATCTATCCCACATCATGAATGTATTGTTACCATTGTTGACCTTATGATATATAAATTCATAAGCTATTTTCCTAACTTTCAATATTTTCTTCCATATCCACGAGTGAGTTTGTTTTCCTTCAATTCTCCAGATACACTTGTTTTTTACTATATTAATTTTTACCCATTTACTCCACAAGTTATTTTCTTGAGCATACATTCTCCAAAAGGTGAAGAGTAGACAAACTGAGTTGATATCTTCTAACTTTGGAATGCCTAATCCTCTTTTCTGCTTGCTCACACACACTTTATCCCAAGATATTTTTGCTCCTTGAGCACCTCCAGTATTTCCCTTCCAAAGAAAGCTGTTGAGAAGTTGATTAAGTTTGTATATTACTTGCTTTTGGAAGCAAGAAAACTCTACACCAGAAGAGTATCTTACTCAGAAGTACATATCTAATAAGCTCTAATCTTCCAGCATATGATAGAAGCTTAGAACTCCATTGACTGATGATATGATTTATCTTCTCTACCAGTTTATTACACTCTTCTACACTCAGTTTCCTAGAATGGAATGGTGCACCTAGTTATCTCACTGGAAGCTTACCAATCTTGATATTAAATAATTCAGAAATTTCTTTTTTGTCTTGAGATCAGTTCCACCAAAGTAGAGCTCAATATTATCATGATTAACATTAAGTCCTGACATTCTAGAAAAGATATTTAATCCATTTTTAACTTCACCTGTAGAACTAATATTAGCTTTGAAAAATATTAGGAGATCATCTGCAAAAACTATATGATTTAACTCCAACTCCTTGCACCTTTGATGATAATCAAAGCTACTTTTCTTAGCCATACAATTAAAGAGTCTAGTAAAAACCTCCATACACAAAGCAAATAACTAAGGAGGGAGAGGATCACCCTGGCGCAATCCTCTCTTTCCCTTAAAGAATCCACAAGCCTCTCCATTAATACAAACTGAGTAAGTTGGTGTAAAAACACACATTTTAATCCACTCTAAAAACTGTTTAGGGAAGTTGAAGGCTACAAGAGTTTTCATTAGAAACTTCCAATTGACACTATCGTAAGCTTTTTGTAGGTACAAGTTTAAAGTGCATTTAGGTTCAGAGTTTAACTTATCATACCCTGAAACTTCTTCTTGTACAACTAGAATATTATCACTAATAAATCTATTACCAACATAGGCAGCTTGATTAAGTGAAATAATAGAAGTCATTACCTTCTTTAAGCGCTTGCATATTATTCTTGAAATTGTTTTATAAGAGGTATTTGTGCAAGATATAGGGCGAAATTTCTTGACACTTAGAGGCTTCTTCTCCTTAGGAATTAAAATAATATTTGTTGCATTGATTTGAGCAAGAATTTTCCCATTGTTAAGACTTTGTTTTATAGCATTAGTAAAATCATTGCCTAGAATGCTCCAAGATGCTTTGTAGAAGGCTGAGTTAAGTCCATCTGGACCTGGACTTTTTCTTTCACTTATAGAGAAGAGTGCTTCTTTGATCTCCTTGTCAGTTACAGGGGCAATTAGTTCTTGACCCTGTTCTTCACTTGTACAGGTGATGTCTCCTCATTTGTGATAATATAATATACTTCAGAGACATCATTTTAGGCTTATTTATTAGTTTGTAGGTCGATCTTAGCTTAATTTAGTGCACTTTCCTATTTTGAGTCTTGATTTGTAGAATTATTATTTTTAGAGCATATTGGGTTTAATTGTTTATTTAGTGTGAAGCTTTGAAGATAATTATGGAGATTAATTAGAGTCCAAGTCAAAGATTACAACTTATGGAAAGAGATATACATGGAAATTGGAGATAGAAGGAAGCTGAGTTTAATTAGGAAAAGGAAAAGCTGCCTAAATCTGGGAGTCTGCAGTACACGTCCAAAGATAGGCATTTTTACCTAAGAAATAGGCCGAATTTGGTAATTTCCTTCTTAAGGGTCAAGATAATTCTGTTGCGATTCTTTTGGTATCTTATGGAGCAAAATACGACCAATAACGAAGAAGATACACTCAAAACAACGCAGCAGTGTTTTCCTTACGAATTTGAGTTGGGCTAGGAATCCATTACTTGAAGTTATCTCCAAGAAACGATTTAGGTCAACCTATAACCTATAAATACAGCCTCTTAACACTCTAAAATCATCATTTGCCAGACCCTAAGGCCAAGAGGAAGCTGCAACACAAGAGAAGAAGGCTGGAGGGAGTTGTGCATCAATCATGTCTCCTTCAACCTCTTATTTTGTAATTCTTTTCTCTTCTTTTCTTTGTATGAACTAATTCTCTTAGCTTAGGTTTTGCATAATGTATAATCTATGAATTCTAATTCTTCTATCTAAGTTTCTTTGGGAATTATATGTTTTAATCTGATATTAGCTACTTACCTTTATATTTGATTATGTGTTTTGATTTAATGATTGTTTTCCTTGCTAGTGCACGAGTGTAGGATTACCTTAATAGTAGTTAGATGGTCACCGTAACTGGGTGTTTAACTATTGAACCACCACATAACGTCTAGTGTCGATAGCAGTTCTGACAAAACATACTTCTAACTAGATAGTCATTAGGGTTTGTTTTAATCACCGTATCACCAAGATTGCAGTATTTGCTTAGGGCCTTAGTGGCATTTGATAACCCTATTTGAAATCACTTCTTGGTTGTGACGTAGCCCCCTTAGTCGCTCTCATGGTCTAAGCTTGGGGAATTTAGAATCCTGACTAAGTATACCAAGAGCTAATATTCTCCCTTAGGAACTAGATTTAATAGATAGAATTAGAAGTATTAGTGCATACTAGTAAAACCTAAGTTATATCTTTCATACTATCTTCTTTTCTTTCTGTTATTTATCTTCTGTCTTTAATTTAGTAGTTTAGTTTTCTTATTAAAAAACCAAATAAATATCTATCTTTCTCTTCTTTCTCCTTGCGTATTATTATCTATCTTTAATATCTGCACTTGATAATTTGCATAAGTTCTCTCTAACTTTCGTCAGTCCCTGAGGAACGAATCTTCTTATCATTAAAACTTGCATACGTCCTGTAATACTTGCAGTACAGTGTTAGTTTAGGGTGTGTATTTGCACTTATTTATATCATTAATTTATCACACCTTAGGCCACACCAAGTTTTTGGCGCCGCTGCCGGGGACTACATCGTTAGTCCTTGTGCAATTATCTTGTGCTTTTATTTTAGTTAGTTCTATTTTACGCTTTTCTTTTTAGTTTTTGTCTTTACAGATTTTTTTAGGCAAAAGCAGATTTATTAGGAGATAAAGGTTTCGTGCTATTAGATCCTGAAGAAGCTAATACATGATGGAATCTCTAAAGCTCAAGGAGTTAAGCCAACAACTTGAGGAATTACGAGAACAATCGCAACAGCTAGCTCGGAGGAATCTAGTACATACATCACCTTCATGTCCTAGTTGTGGAGCAAGAGATCACTCGTGGGGACATTGCATGAACAATCCCGCCTCAATTTCCTTCATGCCTTATCAAAGAGACCATTATTATGATGGTTATTATCAAGGGAATTACGCTGACTATCAAACCCCACAGAGTTACAATTGGGTCGGAGATCAACAGAATTATTATCATAATAACCATCACTATGGTGATTATTATCAACCACGACCACAATCTTATTATCCTCCACAACCTATCTATCAAGAAGCGCCGATTTATAATGAAGCTTATCAAGAACCACTTCCTTATTTAATGCAGCAAACAATACAAGAACAACCGTCGAGTTCGAATTCAACCATGGCTAAGATGATGAACCTAATTGAAAAGATGGAGAATAACCAGCAAAGAATCCAATACTCAAACAATGCGCTTGAAAAGCTTATGCAGTCAGTGTCACAAATGGTGGAAAAAACTAAAATCCTTGCAGAAAGGCGACTCCGAAGTGATACTAGTGCTCCAGAAAACAAAGTTTGTCATGCAGTTGAATTAGGAAGTGGAAAACAACTACCTCCACCAAGACCAGAACCAGAACCAGTCCCTATTCCAGAAACGGGGGGAGAAAAAACAACAGAAGATAAGGTCGAAGAGGTAGTTGAACAAAGAAGTGTCCAAGAGAAGACACCAGAAAAGAAAGAGAGCCCAGTGGTAACCAACACATGTCCTCCTCCACCATTCCCTTCACATGTCAGAAAGGACAATGACCTGGAATTCAAGAAGTTCGTTGACATGATGAACAAGTTAAAGATCAGCGGCCCGTTTGTAGAAGCTCTCACAAGAATGTCAAAATACGGTCAATTCATGAAGGACATTCTTTCTAACAAACGAAGATTCGAGATGAATGGATTAACAGAGGAGTGTAATGCTACACTTGAAATCGAGTTACCACCAGAAACACCGCTTCCCACGACCACTTGGATGGCACCATCCATGATTATTAAGAATCGAGCTGAAAAGTTCGTGGGAATTAAAGGCAAAGGGTGGAAATTTCGTCATCCTTAATCGAGGTAACACTTCTAACTTTGAAAGACGTTAAACAAAAGTGCTGTACGTGAGACAACCCGTAATTTCTTTTATGTTTTTACGTTTTTAGTTTTTAATTTATGTTTAGATTAGTTAATTTTAGTTGATATTGCATATTTGAGGAAGGTATTAGTGTTTTTGATGATTAGGTATTGGAGAAATCAAGTTAGGGAAGCGAGCAAAAAAAATTTCGGACAGAAACTTCGGCAAGCCATATCTTTACGCTCGGATGTCGAAATCAGGTGATCTTTGAGCCTAAACTGCATAACTTTTCGAGATCTAGCTGATGGGGAGGTTTTTGCCACGTGCGGTACACCGGAACTCAGCCGCGGTGCACCGCAAGGTAAAAACCCGTGCCACGGGTAGCAGCCACGTGTTGTGTACAGAAAAGAAAAAAAAATAGCCGATGGGTCCGGTATACCAGACCCTATACCGCGCCATGCACCGCACAAACACGTGCCACGGGGTCCTACCACGGGTATTTTGACGTAGGAGGCGCGGAGCACGCCCGCGGTGCACCGCACCCTGGTCCGCAGCTCAGAAACACGTGCCACGGGGTCCTACCACGGGTGTTAACCAGTGAGCAAAATTTTTCGAGCATCAGATGTCGCGGTGTACCCCGCGGTACACCCCATGGTCCGCAAGGGTAGTCCGCACGAGCCGCCAGAGAGAGAAAAGAAAGGGTTTCAAGGTTATATGAAGATCTAATGCTCATTACTCCGAATTTTATAAACCTTAAACCTCTTTCTCTTCCCCAAACCTCTCCTAACTCCATTAACGCTTCATAAAACCTTCCCCAATCATCAAAACACTACCCAATCACCATGAATTCACATCCAATTCATGCTCCACATCATTACAAGGAAGATTCAACTACCTATATCATCCCAAAACACCTTGAATCCAAGAATCAAAAGCTTAAATTTCAAAAATTCATCCTACAATTTCGTAAATCCATACCAATCCATGAAGAATCCATCTTACCCACATAGAGAATCATCATCAAATCACCTTTCCTAACCCAAATTAAGCTTGTACAACCAATAATCAAGAGTTCCAAATTTCAAGAGTGGTTAAAGCTTTGAGTTGGGGGTCAATTGAGATGATTAAGAGAACATGAACATTATCTACTGAAAGGGAGATGAAGAAATCAAGGTATTGGATCTAATTGAGAAGAAATCAAGTGAGAAAAGTCCTAGTTCCAATCCAAAGGGTAACGTAGGTCATGAAAAGAGAGGTTAGCTAGCTGTGTTTGATTCGATAAGCAAAAAGATTCTAACTTTAGTGAAGATGACAACACAACCTCTACAAATCAAAGACCTTATACCCAGAAGAAAAAGAGAAAGATTCAATGGCCATGATAGCTTCTCCGAAGTAACAATTAAAGGAACTACCTTTTTCTTATAAGATAGTATTTGAAGAAGAAGTTGAAGGAGAATACATAAAGATTCATGGAAATTTGGAATGCTTGGGTTGTTTGTGAATTGTATTATGTGAGGAGAAGAAGAAGATGTGGCACAGTTGATCTATGAGGAGGTGATACGAATTTTCGATCTCTCCCATGACGTTATATAATGCAATATCCTATTATGATCACGTGTCTTGAACGAAAAGTGAATAAGAAGATGGGTGAAGAAGATACACTAGAGTTAATCCGAGTATCGTCAAGGCGAGGTAAGCCTCGAAGAGTATGTTTTCTTTCTTCCCTACCATTTCTTTATGTGCAATATGTATGCTAATTTTAAATTTTATTTTTCTTGAGTCTTTTTCAAGTCGTGGGGACACGGCTCATTTTTGAGTTGGGGGTGGGGATTCGTTGTCCTCATCTTCCCTTTTGTTTTTTATAAAATTTAAATTTTTTTGGGTTGAATTAGGCATAGAATATCTTTGAATGTACCTATGTGAGCATGATTTTAGTAAGTTAATGATAGTAAGTAGTATGTTTTTGAAAGATGTTACAAATATGTTTAGATGCATGTATGAAAACAGGAAATAAAAGATAGAAAAGTTAATGAGCAATGCTATGAAGTCACGTTGAAACTTAGGAATAGTTATTTGGTGTGTAGAACGTGAGGTTTAAAATTAGTTGAAAACCCACTTGTTTATGAACTAGTAATGAAAAAGTAACAAAATCCGGTAGTTAGAAAAATGACTAAGGCAGTTCTTTCATGTTAAAACATTTGAAGCCTTTATACTTTCTCACCCTTTTATTTGATTATTGTTATTATCCGTCTTAGCCCCTCTGAGCCTTTCTAAAGCCTTTTTATTGAAACACATTATAATCCATACCCTTAGTTTTTAGAACTTATCTATATGACCCGCACTCGAATCGCAAAACCTGAGACACTCGTTTTAGAGCTTGAGTTTGGGGTGGTGGGTTTCATCACTAGGGAACATTGGGATTTGGGAATTATCTTTGTGATTTTATTGATGATGAAATTGTTATTATTGTAACCCTTTGCCGGGGTAATAGTGAATGGAAAAGAAGCTACGAGCTAAATTTGCCAACAAGGGCATTAAAAAGAAAGAATATATATGAAAAATAGCGTGATATCTCAACATCAAAAAGAGAATCATAGCTATACAAAAGAAAAAATTGATTTGAAAAGAGAATATATATTTGGACCGGCAAAGTGGATTTTATATCATCATAAAAGGTTTTATTTGGGATGCAAATCAAAAGCATCAATAAATTGGGTTGACAGAGATACATCTTCGATTGAAAACTCAAGCTCTAGGGCGATTCGTTGATGGCTAGTAAGGAGAGAGCCAAAAGTTCACTTTTCATTATCCAAATATACCACACCCGTCCTTAAGCCAAGTTATAACCAATACCTTAGGATTTCTAACTGCTAGATGGAGAACCAATTGAGCTATTAGGTAGTAGGTAAGTGGACCATTGGATGCTGTATTTGGAACCTATGAACAACCTATAGCCATTAACCTGAACTAAGTTATCATCCTCTCCTTCTGGCATTGCGAAATTAATCTTAACTTGAATTTATGGATTGTTGATTACATGTATATTAAGCATAGTTGTGCATTATTTCTTAAGCATTACTACATGAGACTTTTTAGATATTTTGCTCTAGGATCATTCATTATGTTCTGTTCTTATTCTCCTCCCACTTCTTCTTCTTGACTACCCTACTGTTCTTTACTTTTATTATATCGGGACGATACAACTTTGAGTTGGGGGTCTTTATGTCTCCTCATTTGTGATAATATAATATACTTCAGAGACATCATTTTAGGCTTATTTATTAGTTTATAGGTCGATCTTAGCTTAATTTAGTGCACTTTCCTATTTTGAGTCTTGATTTGTAGAATTATTATTTTTAGAGCATATTGGGTTTAATTGTTTATTTAGTGTGAAGCTTTGAAGATAATTATGGAGATTAATTAGAGTCCAAGTCAAAGATTACAACTTATGGAAAGAGATATGCATGGAAATTGGAGATAGAAGGAAGCTGAGTTTAATTAGGAAAAGGAAAAGCTGCCTAAATCTGGGAGTCTGCAGTACACGTCCAAAGATAGGCATTTTTACCTAAGAAATAGGCCGAATTTGGTAATTTCCTTCTACAGGGTCAAGATAATTCTGTTGCGATTCTTTTGGTATCTTATGGAGCAAAATCCGACCAATAACGAAGAAGATACACTCAAAACAACGCAGCAGTGTTTTCCTTACGAATTTGAGTTGGGCTAGGAGTCCATTACTTGAAGTTATCTCCAAGAAACGATTTAGGTCAACCTATAACCTATAAATACAGCCTCTTAACACTCTAAAATCATCCTTGGCCAGACCCTAAGGCCAAGAGGAAGCTGCAACACAAGAGAAGTAGGCTGGAGGGAGTTGTGCATCAATCATGTCTCCTTCAACCTCTTATTTTGTAATTCTTTTCTCTTCTTTTCTTTGTATGAACTAACTCTCTTAGCTTAGGTTTTGCATAATGTATAATCTATGAATTCTAATTCTTCTATCTAAGTTTCTTTAGGAATTATATGTTTTAATCTGATATTAGCTACTTACCTTTATATTTGATTATGTGTTTTGATTTAATGATTGTTTTCCTTGCTAGTGCACGAGTATAGGATTACCTTAATAGTAGTTAGATGGTCACCGTAACTGGGTGTTTAACTATTGAACCACCACATAACGTCTAGTGTCGATAGCAGTTCTGACAAAACATACTTCTAACTAGATAGTCATTAGGGTTTGTTTTAATCACCGTATCACCAAGATTGCAGTATTTGCTTAGGGCCTTAGTGGCGTTTGATAACACTATTTGAAATCACTTCTTGGTTGTGACGTAGCCCCCTTAGTCGCTCTCAAGGTCTAAGCTTGGGGAATTTAGAATCCTGACTAAGTATACCAAGAGCTAATATTCTCCCTTAGGAACTAGATTTAATAGATAGAATTAGAAGGATTAGTGCATACTAGTAAAACCTAAGTTATATCTTTCATACTATCTTCTTTTCTTTCTGTTATTTATCTTCTGTCTTTAATTTAGTAGTTTAGTTTTCTTATTAAAAAACCAAATAAATATCTATCTTTCTCTTCTTTCTCCTTGCGTATTATTATCTATCTTTAATATCTGCACTTGATAATTTGCATAAGTTCTCTCTAACTTTCGTCAGTCCCTGAGGAACGAATCTTCTTATCATTAAAACTTGCATGCGTCCTGTAATACTTGCAGTACAGTGTTAGTTTAGGGTGTGTATTTGCACTTATTTATATCATTAATTTATCACACCTTAGGCCACACCAACAGGTCCCAATAACTTCCTTAATAATATGAATTGAACACACTTCTTCATGAGTTTCTTCAGTACCTAAAAGCTATTTATAGAAACTGACAAATTCCTCTTTAATTTGATTAGGATCTACTATTGTATCACCTGCATCATTAACAAGCATAGACACATTATTTTTAGCAACTCTACCATTTATTAGCCTGTAAAAGTAAGTCGTGTTGCTGTCCATGTCATTAATATATAAGAATTTTACCTTCTTCTTTAGAATGTTATGTTGTATTGACATAGCTTTTTCTAAGTCATCACTTAATATCTTCTCTTCATTTAGTACCACACTGTCAATAACACCCTTCATAATTTTCATTTGAACACTCTGCAGCTGAACTTTTATCTCTTCTATTTCTTAAGAATTTCTTCTAAAGTATGTATTATTAAATTTCTTAAGATCTACTTTGACATTCTTCTGCTTCATACACAATTTATACATCTCATTTCCTTCCACATGAATGTTCCAAGCTTCCTGAACAGTGTCTAAATATTTATCATGAGTTGTCCAGAAGTTAAAAAATTTGAACTGACTTGGATAGAATCTTTTTGTGCTTCCCAGATTAGGATTAATTGCGCAATAATCTGATGTGGATGGTGGATGAATTTTACACTAGAGTTGATAGAATTCAGCCATTTAGTGTTGACAAACACCCTGTTTATCTTACTAGCTCTTATAAGCTCACCTTTGTTCTTGTTTGTCCATGTGTAGAATAGACCCCCATAATTATGTTCACAAATATTTGAGTCTTCAACACACTCATTGAAATCTAAAGCTCCTTTATCCAACACTGTGCAGTTTAATATATCCCTTATATTCAAAATTTCATTAAAATCTCCGAAGATACACAATTTCTCGGTCTCAAATTTTTTGCTCCATTCTACTAAGTCTTTCCACATCATTCTCCTCTCAATATCAGTTCCTTCTGCATACACAAACACCACATAAATCTTCTCTTTACTTTCTTCTACAATCAATTCAATTAGAATAGCCTGAGATGTTTGAAAAATCAACTTTATATTAACATATTTCTTGTCCCACAGAATCCAAATCCTACCATTATCATCACTATTATAGTTGTGCAACATCTCCATATACGAAAAATATGCACTAATTATTGATGAGTAGTGTGTACTCTTCACTTTCGTTTCAAGTAAACCAATTACCCTAACTTTATTTTTATTTACAAACTTCTTCACATCAAGTTGTCAAATAAGGTTATTAAATCCTCTAACGTTCCAAGAAGAAATAATCATATATTTGGAGGACGAGTTATCTCTTCTGCACCATTATGATCTATAAAGAGAAAGACATCTTGATCAATTGTATTGCTCTCAACTTGTTTTAGCTCATTGAACTTATTTGTAATACTCAAAGATGAAGATTCACTATGTTTCTTATTACTACTCTTAGTACTTCTCACAATGCTCCATTCCTCAACTTTGTTTTTTCCCTTATCCATACTCTTTCCTAATTCCACACTTACTTTAGGCACCCATACTTTCTGAGTATTCATACACTTTCCTTCAACATGTCCAACTTTATTACACTTCTTACACACTGTTGGCCTCCATTCATATTCCACCTTCACTATCTGTAATTCATTCAGCCCAATATCCACATAGACCTCTTCAGGTAACTCATCTTTCACATCAATCTCAACACAAACTCGGGCATATCCAAGTCTTGTCTTAGTTTCTGTAATTGAATCCATCTGTATAGGAACCCCTACACCACTCGCAACATAGACCAATCCTCTTTGTGTCCATAAATTCATCGGTACATTGATTAATTTGACCCAAATCGAAAACTTAGTAATATTTAATTTATCAAATTGCATACCCGGCTTCCATGGTCGAAGAAGTAGTGGTTTACCGTTGATTTGCCAAATTTGCTCGAGTGCTCTACTATAATTTTGTTGATTCTCGAATTTGAACTCTACACTTCCCTTCAGATTTGAATTTACTTCAACTTTGCCCAGATTTTTCCACTGATATCTCACAAAATTAACAATAGCAAAGAAAGGGGGTGGAGAATCTATAAGTTGCCCGATTAGACAATTTACCCACTGATGGAACCCTCATCCAACACATCCTGTGGTGGTTTTATAACTCTTTTTCCTTCAATACGATCTGGCTGATGATGCTCAAGTGTCATAGTTTGGCTCGCACAACCTTCAAACAATTTAGACCACGATGTGCCTTTAGCTTCTTTGTTTGGTTCATTCACGAGTTCGATTGTTGACGATTCTACCACATGAACTCTCTCTTCAACACTCTTAGATTGTACATCTGTGTTCATACCTTCGTCGCTTTTGTACGATTCTAGAGTACCCAGTAGATCTAAGCTCGGCGACATCAATTCCTTCGTTATGTCTCTGTATTTAGTTTTTTATTTCGGCTGTTTTGTAGATCCAACTGTTACCTTGTTCATCTTTGACGTGCTAAGCATCTTCGTCATTTTGAGGGATTACTCACCAAATTAAAAAAGAAGAAAAGTGATGGCGGTGTGAAAGTGAGTGAAAGGTAGTGAGATAATGGGGTAGGAATGGTGAAGTAAAATGAAAAAGAGAAAAAGAAATGTTGCTAGATCCCAGGAATATCCTGAAATTAACAACAAATCAGGAAAAGTTAAAGCAAAAAAATGTAAAGAAAAGCTTATAAGAGGTGTATGGTTGAAAAAGGAAAGATGGAATAAAGATTAATGGATGAATGGCTAGGGAGGATTTTTTGGGTGAGTTGACTCTCATTGACTTGGTTTTTCTGTTTTTACTACTTCTTAGTTTTTAAATATGTTCTTCTTTTCTTAACTATTTTTTTATTTATTGATTTTTATGGTGGATCTTTACAACTTTATCTTTTCTAGAAGAACTAGAATCTAAACAAAAGTGAAGTTATAAAATTCCACTATTGATGGAGCTTCAAGAGTGGATCTCGATGGAGGTAAGGAGTTGTAGTGAAAAAGATGTTGAGGTATATCAAGTTATCAATGGAAAACTAAATTATCATGTGGGTTGGAGGTCGAAGTGGTTGATTAGTTAATAATATACTAACATAGTTGATGTCTCCTCATTTGTGATAGTAAAATACACTCATGAGACATCATTTTAGGCTTATTTATTAGTTTATAGGTTGATTTTAGCTTATTTTAGTGCACTTTCCTATTTTGGGTCTTGATTTGTAGAATTATTATTTTTAGAGCATATTGGGTTTAATTGTTTATTTAGTGTGAAGCTTTAAAGATAATTATGGAGATTAATTAGAGTCCAAGTCAAAGACAACTTATGGAAGGAGATATGCATGGAAATTGGAGATAAGGAAAGAAAAGCTAAAAAGATGGAAAAGGAAAAGCTGCCTAAATCTGGGATTCTGCAACACACGTCCAAAGATTGGTGTTTTTACCTAAGAAATAGGCCGAATTTGGTAGTTTCCTTCTAAAGGGCCTAGATAATTCTGTTGCGATTCTTTTGGTATCTTGTGGAGCAAAATCCGACCAATAACGAAGAAGATACACTCAAAACAACGCAGCAGTGTTTTCCTTACGAATTTGAGTTGGGCCAGGAGTCCATTACTTAAGTTTATCTCCTAGAAACGAATTAGGTCAACCTCTACACTATAAATACAGCCTCTTAACACTCTTAAATCATCCTTGGTGAAACCTTAAACCAAGAGGAAGCTTAGAACACAAGAGAGAAGTCGGGAAGGAGCTATCATCAACAATGTCTTCTTCTACCTTTAGAGTTGTAATTTCTTTCTTTTCTTGCATGAACTAATTTTCTTTAGCTTAAGTTTTAGCATTAATGTATGAACCCTAGTTTTGATTGACATCTATCTAATATGGGAATTTAATGTTTTAAATAGAATTATAGTTTTTATTCTCTGTTTATGTGTTTGGATTTATATTCTGTGTTCTTGTGGACGGCCGCCATTAGAATTACCATCTAGTAATTAGGATACCATTGACAACGGTGTTTAATTACATGTTTAGCACATAACGTTTAGTTTTAGGTTTGATCTGACAACCCAACCTAGCTAGATAATCACTATGGTTGAGTCTTGTGACTCTTTACCAATTACAGGAAAAGTTTGCTTAGGAAGCCTTATTGACACAGGTAAATCCTATTTGAAACTACCGATAGCATATTGGGACCGATTAGGGAAATACTACATGATTCACCCTTACATGTTTAGAACGGCAAAACTAGTGGGGATTACATGCTAATAACTTAAGTTATATTCTCATATTACTTCTCTTTCATATTTAATTTTCTGTCTTTAATTTCTTTGTTTTAATTTAGTTTATTAGAAAATCAAACAAAAATATATTTATCTTCACTTTTACTTGCGTTTATTTGTTCTAGCTTTAATTATTTGCACTTGCTATTTGCATAAGATTCCTCTAACCTCTGTAGTCTCTGCGAAACGAATCTTTATCTAAAACTTGCATACGATCTGCATACTTGCAGAACCGTGTAGTTCTAGGGTGTTTTTGCACTTATTTTATATCTTATTTTATCACCCCCTAGGCCCCACCAAGTTTTTGGCGCCGCTGCCGGGGACTACATCGTTAGTCCTTGTGCATATATCTTGTGCTTTTATTTTTAGTTAGTTCTATTTTACGCTTTTTGTTTTTTGTTTTTTTTTGTTTTTCAGATTAAGTTACAGATGGAGAACCCAAGGAGACTTGAGCCACCCATCGAGTTCAGAGTGGAGCCACGAGGAATTCGCGCTCCAGAAATCCAAGCCGCTAAATTTAAACCTGATCCGGGGATGCTAACTCAATTCGCATCTCATGGATTATTCAGCGGAGATGCACATCAAGATCCTATCCGATATATTCAGAAGTTCATGCAGATCTGTGATGCTTATATCGTAAGAGGAGTTACTAGGGAGCAAGTATATTACTTGATGTTCCAGTTCTTCTTGACCGGATGTGCAAGCGATTGGTACGATACCCAACACCCTCATGTTATTCCAGATTGGGACAAGCTCCAAACAAGATTCCTAGACCGTTTCTATCCGGTTAGTAGACGATTAAAAGATATGTTGGAGCTTGAACAATTTATACAAGAAGAGGAAGAGAGTTTGGGAGAAGCATGGTTACGATTTACAGAGAAGAAAGCGAGGTGTCCATATCATAGATCCTCGCCAGAATATTATTTAACCTTGTTTTATGGAGGCCTTAATGATAAATCAAGAGAGAAAGCTGATTCGTTAGGAAACGCAGGTTTTGTGTTGCTAGATCCTGTAGAAGCTGAGTTGGGGATGGAGAGAATTCTTGAGAACGAGAGAAGTTGGCCAAAGAAATCAGTAAAGGAGAACAATTCAGAATCTCTAAAGCTTAAGGAATTGGCTAAACAACTCGAAGAGTTAACAGAACAAGCCCGAACAATTGCTCAGGTGAATGCGGTATGCACAATTCCTTCGTGTCTTGGTTGTGGATCAAGAAATCATGTGTGGGCAGGATGTATGAATAATCCAGCAGTAGCTTCCGTTCATTATCCTCAAGATAACTATTACTCTAATGGTTATAATTATCCTCAAGAAGGCTACACTAGTTATCAACAACCTCCACAACAAAAGAGTGGGGACAGAAAACAAGAAACTAATCAGCAATCCCAACTTCAACCTTATAATCCTCCACAACCTATTCAAAAAAAGGCACCCATTGTTAAGAAAACTTGTCAAGAACCGAAGAAAGATCCACCTAAACAATCAATGCAATTGGCAAAACAAGAACAACTCCAGAATTTGACTTCAAGTATGACTAAATTAATGCAAACAGTTGAGAAGAAAATAAGTCATAGCCAACAAAAAGTTCGAACTCAGGAGAAGATTATAAAGCAACTAGAGCATACTATATCACAGATGGCGAGTACATTACAAACTAGGCCGAAAGGGCAACTCCCAAGTGATACTGTTGCTCCTAGGGATGATTCTTGCCATGCAGTTGAATTGCGAAGTGGGAAGCAACTGCCTCCACCGAGACCAGAACCAGAACCTGTCCCTATTCCAGAACAAAGGGGGAAAGAAACAATCAAGGATACAATCAAGGAAATAGTTAAGCCAAAGAGTGTCCAAGCTGAGACACCTGAAACGCCAAGACAACCAGTGGAACGCAATACACGCCCTCCACCACCATACCCTTCACGTGTCAGGAACAAGGACAATGACCTGGAATTCAAGAAGTTCATTGACATGTTGAAGAAACTGGAAGTCAATATACCCCTTGTTGAAGCTCTCAAGAGGATGCCAAGCTACATGAAATTTATGAAAGTAATTCTCTCCAACAAACGAAGTATAGAGACTGGGGAACCAATTGGATTACCTAGGGAGTGCAGTGCTATATGTCAAAATGAGTTGCCACCGAAACTAGAAGATCCCGGAAGTTTTACAATACCTATCGGCATTGGAGAAAATTGGACCGGGAAAGCATTATGTGATTTAGGTGCGAGCATCAATCTCATGCCTAAATCCCTATTCGAGAAGCTTAATATCGGAGAAGTAGTGCCTACATCTGTGGTGCCACAAATGGCGGATCGCTCCCTCTCACGACCAGTAGGTAAAATTGAAGATGTTTTAGTTAACGCGGGCTCTTTTATTTTTCCTTGCGATTTTATTATCCTTGACTACGACGCGGATAAGAATGTCCCCATCATTTTGGGTAGACCATTCTTAGCCACGGGGCGTACACTAATTGATGTTGAGAATGGTGAGTTGATCATGAGAGTACAAGGCGAACAGATACGATTTAATGTGTTTCAGGCTATGAAATATCCTAAAGCGAAAGACGAGTGCTTCAAGGTAGATGTCATCGAAAAGATTACGCAAGAAGTCTTCAATGAAGAGAACTTAAATGATGATCTTGACAAAGCCTTAGCACCTGAAACACCAGAACTCGAGATTCCCCCTGAAGATGTTGCTGCATTAGGATTAAACGTGCGAGAACTACTTCGAGAGCCAGGTGACATTGAACCAATGAAACAACCATCTATAATATGTCCACCTGTTCTCGAAGAAAAACCACTTCCAGATCACTTACGCTATGCATATCTAGGTACGAACAAAACTTTGCCTGTTATTATTTCTGCTAACCTTTCAGGTCCTCAAGAGGAGAAGCTACTTCAAGTACTTCGTGCAAACAAAGAAGCAATTGGATGGACTATTGCTGACATCAAGGGAATTAGTCCTTCTGTTTGCAAACACAAAATCATTCTTGAGAACGAAGGTGGGCGATCTATAGAAGGACAGAGAAGACTCATGCCAGCTATGAAAGAAGTAGTGAGGAAGGAAGTTATCAAGTTGTTAGACGCAGGAATTATCTATCCGATTGCTAGCAGTGATTGGGTTAGTCCAGTGCAGTGTGTTCCTAAGAAAGGAGGTTTCACTACCATCCTTAATGAGCAAGGCGAAGCTGATGTCTCCCTAATTGTTCTTATTTTAGACCCTTAGGAGACATCATTTTTGGTGTTTATTTAATTAATTCGATAGACTTTTGAATGAAATATGCAATAATTCGGATTTCCCTTTTTATTTCTAGCATTTTTGAATTATTAAACTTTTGCGCGTAATATTGGTATTTTTAGTGTAAAGTTTACAGGTTCTTAGATATTAGCTAGGAAAGGAATCCGAAGATAAAGTCAAAGATCAAAAGATAGAGTCAAGACTTGAAGAGAAATCCCAAAGATTTTATTTTAGAGCTGAAAATCCATTTTCCAGGCCCTTGATTGCTGTTTTCGAGGTACTTAAGAGCTGATTGAGCCGCTGACCTTTGAAGAGAAAACATTCCTTATCGAAGTACGGAACTTTAGCAACTGGAATGAGGTCAATCGGAGTTGTAACGCATCGGGAAAAGCAGTTTTAGTGGAGGCCTGTCATCAGTTACGGGATTTTGGGCTTAAAGAGTGGGCTTGGACATTTAATTAGGCTTTTAATTTCTGGTCCAAGCCCTAATCCGTTTTTCTTATTATAAAAGGAGGTCTGGACTTCTATTTTACAAACAATTCACTTTCCACAAGATTAAAAACACCAGAGAAGCTACAGCAGGAAGAAAGGAGAAGCTACAAGAGCTGGAGTGGGTCTATAGCTCCGTTCGTAGTCATTCTTATTCCGAAAATTAGGTTTTTCTTATATTTTAATTTTGTAACGAATATGAATTCCATTTCTTTTTATCTAGTTTTTAATTTTAATATGAGCTAAATTTCCATTAGTGCTTGAGAACAAAACAATGGGTGAATCTTGATTTTATTATTATAACGAATGTTGAATTTGGGTTTTTATTGAATTAAATTAAATTAGGGCTTTTACTCTTTTCGACAATTTGTGAATGTTTACTGATTTTAGAGTCGCGAACTAAAATTAGGTATTAGTATTTAAGCTATTCCATATATGTGGCGTATGGATCATCCTGACGGGGGGTTTAGGTACAGAAATAATTGTTCAATCTAGGATAAAAACTATTGATTCTGACGAACTTAGTTAATCCTAGGGCCAATGTGGTAATAAATCTTAATCATCCAACGGTGGATCATATTTACCCTGACGGGACTAGTGACACTTTAGGATCGCCTTATAGTCCACCCTGACGGGGGTATAAGGATATTAGAATCCCGACCATTGTAATTGACTGATTTAACCCTTAAACAACATAAGTTAGAAAGTAAAATTAGGAGGATCCTTGCGTTCTCAAGTACTACATCTCATATTGCGTTTTCACTTATTTTACTTGCGTCTTAGCTTCTACTTGCATTTAATTATTTGTCTTTCATTTATTTAGAATTAATAAACAAAACCAAACAAACAATTTATTGTCTTTTATTTTCATAAGTGCATAAATCACTACTTGCTAAACATTGTGATCAACCATCCGTCCTTGGAACGAATCTGTATTATCATACATACTACTTGGGACAACCGTACACTTGCGGTTGTGGTTCGATTAGCATTTACATTTATTTTTAGAACACACAAAGGACCACCAAGTTTTTGGCGCCGCTGCCGGGGACGGTAGCGTGTGACCACGGTGTTTATCCTTTAGTGATAAGTGCATTTATTTTATTTTATCAGTTTTACGCTTTTTGTTTGTTAGCTTTTTCAGGTTTTTAGGTTTGGTGTATGCGAAGAAGGCTATTCAAGGATCTAGAGCCAACACCTCCGATCCTTAGTAATCCAGAATCGTTGATCAGACTTGCGAACAGAAGAAGAAGAGAACGAGAAGCTTTAGAAGTAGAAGAATTAAGTAACAGAATGGAGAATATCATTATTCAAGGTCAACAGAATGGACAAGGCCAGTTAGATGCAAATGGCCAACCTTTAGCTCCAGGCGTTATCCCACAAGTTCAACCACAAAATCCTAATCCTCCAGTCCAGATAGTGATGAATCATGATCCGTGGTTTACTAATGGTCCTCCAGAAGTTCCATTCCGTGCTCCAGCTATAGGAGTAGGTGCTCCAGATATTAATGTTCCGCGTTTCCGTCCAGATTCGGGTATGTTAGCTCAGTTCCAGAATTTTGGTAATTTTCGTGGTAGACCATCAGAAGATCCTCTTAGGGCAGTACAGAAATTCAAACAGATATGTGATTCTTATATCACACAAGGTGTTTCGAGAGAACAGATGTATTTTGCTGCTTTTAAGTTCTTTGTTACTGAGGGAGCAAGTGAATGGCACGATACGCAAGATCCTACGAGGATTACTAATTGGGACCAATTAGAAATTGCTTTCTTTGACAGGTATTACCCAAGTAACATGAGGTTAGATGCTGAACTAGAATTGACACAATTCCGTCAAGAGTATGAGGAAACTGTGGGTAGGAGTTGGACAAGATTTCAGATGTGTTTGCGTAAAGTTCCTAATCATGGCTTTTCAGAACAACAACAGTTAAAAATCTTTTATAGAGGCCTTGATGGAATTTCGAGAGAGAAGTTGGATACGCTATGTGGAGCAGGTTTTCTTCAAGTTCAACCCGCTCATGCCAAAATTATTTTAGAGAGAACAGTCAAGAATGAAGTTGGGTGGAGCTCAGTAAGAACACCAGTCAAGGGAGTGAATAATGTTGACATTGAAGAGAAATTTGCTACGTTTGAGAATAAGATCCAGAATACCATAGAGCAACAATTGAAGCAGCTTACTCTAGCTGTGACAGAAGGATTTTCGGGTAAGAAGGTAGCTGTGCATGCTGCACAAGAAGTTTATATGTGTTCAATTTGTAAGGTAGATGATCATGATGAGGAAAGTTGTCCGAATAATCAAGAATCAGTGAATTTTATGTCCAACAGAGGTAATTTTAATTCGAGTGGTAATGGATATCAACCTAACAGAAACCATCCTGGGTTTCAATATTCGAATCCTAATGGGGCAGCCAATCCTACATATGCGTATCAGCCGCGTCCCCAAGGTAACAACTATAATCCTAGACCACAAAACAATTATCAAGGAGGACAGAATCAGAATACTTATGTACCAAGACAAGCTCCTCAGAATACTTACGATGAAACGCTAAACCAGAAAGCTTTACCTGCACATCCACAAGAAGGGGTACTCACCCTTCAGAAAACTGTTGAAAATTTGATTGCTCTACAAGCACAAGCGATGGAACGTCAGAACGCAGCAATAGAACGTCAGAACGCTGCAATAGAAAGACAAAATGCAGCTGAAGCAAATATGAAGATGTTTCAGAATCAGCTGAGTCAAATCAGTAAACAGCTCAATCAACGTCCACAAGGACAACTTCCAAGCGATACGGAAAATCCAACACAACGTGAAGATTGCAAGGCTGTTACATTAAGAAGTGGTAAGAACCTCCTTCCACCTCCTTTTCCCGTTATGAAAGAGAAAGAAGTTCCAAGAAAAGAAAAGGAAGGGGGTGAGAAAGAGAAAGAGAATGAGAAAGATAGTGAGGTTGAAGAAATAGAAAGACCAAGAGAAATTCCGAAAAAGAGAGATGAAATTGTAAGCAATCGCCCTCCACCACCGTTTCCATCGCGAGTTCAGAAAAAGGGTGATATGGGTGATTTTCAGAAATTCTTCAATAGAGTGAGGGGTTTGAGTATTAATATTCCGTTACTTGAGGCAATTCGAGATATTCCTAAGTATACGAAGTTTTTGAAGAGGGCCCTCACTAATAAAAGGCCCTACTGTGATAATGAGATGATTGGCCTTCCTGAAGAGTGCAGTGCGATTTGTCAGAGTAAGTTACCTCCGAAGTTAGTTGATCCGGGGAGTTTCACGATTCCCATATCAATTGGAGAAGAATGGAAGGGAAAGGCGCTATGCGATTTGGGGGCAAGCATAAACTTGATGCCCAAGTCAGTCTTTGATAAGCTTAAAATTGGAAATGCAAGACCCACCTCTATGGTCTTGCAAATGGCGGACAGGTCTCTTGCTCATCCTGAAGGCCGTATTGAGGATGTCCTTGTTAAGGCAGGTACACTTATATTTCCTGTTGATTTCGTAATTCTTGAATACAATGCAGATAGAAATGTCCCCATTATTTTGGGTAGACCCTTCCTAGCTACAGGGAGGACATTGATCGATGTAGAGAATGGCGAATTAACGATGAGGATACAAGATGAGGAAGTGAAATTCAATGTATTTCGAGCCATGAAATTCCCAGATTCTCAGGAAGATTGCTTCAGAATGGATGTAGTAGAGCAAGCATCGCAAGAGGTATTTAATTGTTTAAATTTTGATGATATCTTGCAGGCTGCTTTGACATTAGATTCACCTGAGATGATGGAGGAGCTTACAGAAACAGTGGCAGCTCTCAATTCTGAAAATCCAAAGTATAGGCGTCTTGCCTATGAACCTGTGAGAGAACCAGGGGAGATTATTCCTAAAAAGAAACCTTCAATTGAATCTCCTCCGGAATTGGAAGAAAAACCATTGCCAGCACACTTGAGGTATGCTTATTTGGGTACTAATGAAACTCTACCTGTTATTGTTTCAGCTAATTTAACAGGTCCTCAAGAAGATAAACTGTTGCGTGTGTTAAGAGCCAACAAAGAAGCAATAGGTTGGACAATTGCCGATATCAAAGGCATTAGTCCATCCTATTGTCAACACAAAATCATACTAGAAGATGTTAATGCACGCTCAGTTGAAGGTCAGAGAAGATTAATGCCAGCCATGAAGGATGTGGTGAAGAAGGAGGTGATTAAGCTTTTAGATGCGGGGATTATTTATCCCATTTCGAGTAGTGAATGGGTGAGTCCGGTTCAGTGTGTACCGAAGAAGGGAGGAATGACAACAATTCTTAATGATAAAAATGAAGCGATTCCTTCAAGAACGGTAGTTGGATGGAGAGTTTGCATGGATTACAGAAAGCTGAACAAGGCCACCAGAAAAGATCATTTCCCTTTGCCCTTCATCGATCAAATGTTAGATAAATTAGCCGGAAGAGAGTACTATTGCTTCTTGGATGGTTACTCCGGGTACAATCAGATTTACGTGGCTCCAGAAGATCAACATAAAACTACCTTTACATGCCCATTTGGTACTTTTGCATATCGTAGAATGCCATTTGGATTGTGTAACGCTCCCGCTACTTTTCAAAGGTGTATGATGGCTATCTTCTGGGATATGATAGATAATTTCCTTGAAGTGTTTATGGACGATTTCTCCGTGTTTGGTGATGATTTTGATATATGTTTAGATAACTTGGAGAAAGTGTTAGTGAGATGCAAGGAAACAGATTTGGTGCTCAACTGGGAGAAGTGTCATTTCATGGTTCGCGAAGGTATTGTTCTGGGTCACAAAGTTTCGAGTATTGGTTTAGAGGTTGATAGAGCAAAGATAGAGGTAATTAAAACTCTTCCCCCTCCTGTTTCTGTTAAAGGGGTAAGGAGTTTTCTTGGCCATGCTGGCTTTTATAGGCGTTTTATTAAAGATTTTTCTAAGATTGCTAAACCACTATGCAACTTACTCGAGAAGGATTGCAAATTCCTTTTTGATGAAGCTTGTTTAGCGGCCTTCAAAGCAATCAAAGAAAAGCTTATTTCTGCTCCTATAGTGTTACCTCCAGATTGGAATTTACCGTTTGAGGTTATGTGTGATGCGAGTGATTTGTGTATGGGAGCTGTATTAGGACAGAGGAAAGAGAAGGTTTTTCATTCGATTTACTATGCTAGTAAAACTTTTAGTGGTGCTCAGATTAATTACACAGTTACAGAAAAAGAGTTGCTAGCAGTTGTCTATTCGTTTGATAAATTTCGCTCTTATCTTCTTGGAGCGAAAGTTATTGTTTATACAGATCATTCCGCGATCAGATTTCTCATGGAGAAGAAAGATGCAAAACCAAGGTTAATCAGATGGGTGTTATTGCTTCAAGAGTTCGATTTAGAGATCAAAGATAGAAAGGGTTGTGAGAATCAGGTTGCAGATCATCTATCGCGTTTAGAGGGTTCAGAGATGAATAGTGGTACTGAAGCAGTTAGAGAAGAGTTTCCTGATGAGAGTTTATTCGTTGTCCGAGATTATGAGGCTCCGTGGTATGCAGATATTGCAAATTTAGTGGTGAGTGGTGTTTTTCCTGAAGGTTCTACTTATCAAGAAAGAAAGAGGTTAGCTCATCGGGCGAGACAGTTCTTTTGGGAGGATCCCTACCTCTACAAAGTTTGTGCTGACCAAATGATACGAAGATGTGTAGCAAGGGAAGAGACTCAAGCCATTATAGCCGGATGCCATGATTCTTTATATGGCGGACATTTTAAGGGAGATAGAACTGCTGCGAAGGTATTTCAATCAGGTTTTTACTGGCCTTCTGTTATTAAAGATTGTCATGAATATGTCAAGAGATGTTCGAGATGCCAGTTTACCGGAAACATATCCAAGAGGGATGAGATGCCACGTAATAATGTATTAGAGGTTGAGATATTCGATGTTTGGGGCATAGACTTCATGGGTCCCTTCGTTCCTTCAAATGGTAACCTTTATATACTATTAGCTGTTGATTATGTTTCTAAGTGGGTAGAAGCGGTGGCTTTACCTACCAACGATTCACGAGTGGTGATTAAGTTCTTGAAATCACATATCTTCACTAGACATGGCACACCTAGAGTGATTATTAGCGATGGAGGTACCCATTTCGTTAATAGATATCTGAAGACTATTCTAGAGAAATATGGAGTCAGACACCGTGTATCTACTGCATACCATCCACAATCCAATGGTCAAGCTGAGGTTTCGAACCGTGAAGTCAAGTCAATCCTAGAGAAAACCGTTGGTCCTACAAGAAAAGATTGGTCAATGAAGTTAGATGATGCGTTGTGGGCCTATCGTACTGCGTTTAAGACTCCAGTTGGTGCATCTCCCTATCGTATGGTGTATGGTAAGGCTTGTCACTTACCTTTAGAGCTTGAAATGGGTGCCTATTGGGCGATTGCGCAGTTGAACTTAGATCCTATCTTAGCCGGAAAGAATCGGATGATGAAGCTTAATGAACTTGACGAATTCCGCTTGCATGCTTATGAAAATGCTAAACTTTACAAAGAAAATACAAAGAAATGGCATGACAATCGGATTCGTCCAAAGAACTTTGAAGTGGGGCAAAAAGTATTAAAGTATAATTCAAAGTTCAGCAATTTTCCGGGTAAGTTAAGATCCAAGTGGTCAGGTCCATACATAGTGACCAAAGTTACACCTCATGGGGCGATAGAAATAGAACATCCGCTAGAGAACCGTACCTTTATGGTTAACGGTCACAGACTAAAGATATACCATGGAGGTGAAGATACCAATCGCGCGGAAGATCCACATCCCGGGGAGGTCATGTACCTCCGCGAGAATCCTTAGTAGCGTGAGGTAACCCGTCGAGCTTAACGACGTTAAACAAAAGCCAATTACTTGTATATTAGCTGAGTTTTTCTATTTTTGCAATTTAGATTAGTTTGATTTTCGTAATTTTATTGTTTTTATTAAGAAATGAGGAAGGGTAGTTGTTTTTGATGATTTCAGGGGTACAAAGGACTTGAGTTTGGGGTCGATTTGGCGAAAACAGAAGAAAAAGAGGTTGGATGTCCAGGAGAAACCGGGAACCCGCATTCCACAGAACCGGGTACCCGGTTTTGGTGCTGTAAATTCTGAAATTCCCTGACCCAGCGTCTTGGTGGCTTGCGTTTTCGTGCGTTTTGATTCGCGCCATCGACACAAATCCGGGTACCCGCATTTGGCAGAACCGGGTACCCGGTTTCGGAGCTGCTGTTGGTGAAATTTTCTGGTCCAGCGTTTCAGGGTGCTGCGTTTTGGCGCGTTTTCATTCGCGCCATCGAGAAAATCCGGGAACCCGCATTCCACAGAACCGGGTACCCGGTTTCGGCGAACAAAATCCCTGACCCAGCGTCTTGGGATCCAGCGTTTTGGTGCGTTTTGAAAAAAAAAAAAAAAAAAAAAAAAAAAAAAAAAAAAAAAAAAAAAAAAAAGAGTCCACAATTATTTTTCCGCGCCGTCACAGCGACGCGGAACCGGGGACCCGGTTTTCCAAATCCGGGAACCCGGTTTGAAAGCTGTGAGAGGCGGTTTTGGGTATTTTAACCTAGTTTTCTTAGCCTCTTTTGCAAGTTTTTACCTAAAACGCACCAATAGCCTCCCCACCTACGAAATTCATCTACCAAAACACTATATATCATCAAATCCTACCCTCTTTCACCACAAAAACATTAGATCAACTCACCTCCTCTCCAAAATAACATCAAATCCTTAGTTTTTCCCAAGATTCTTCTTCATCAAATCCTAAACTAAAACCCAATTCTTTCTTCTCCCATTCAAATTAATCAAGACCCATCTCATATTCACCCTAGTTCTTCAATTCCTAAGCCTCAAAACATCAAAATTCTAAACTTTTTCTCTCAGTTTTTCATTATTTGAAGTTTTGAGTTTGGGGTGAAAAGAGATGACTAACAGAACCGGTGATTTTCGAAGAACTGCTCCTAGAAGAAAGACCACCATTGGTGGTTCACAAGAACAAGCTATTGAGATTCCTGATTCGCGTCCTAAACGAAAAATTAACGAAGTTAAGCTTGATTCTAACAGAAAAGAAATCACAGGTCTAAAGAGGAGATTGATTGATGAGATTGAAAGTGAGATGGAACCAGAAGAGGAAATTGCGAAGACCATTGAGAAGGAAACTGAACAAGAGATTCCGGAAGCAACTGTTCAAAAACCCCCGCGTATGAAGATGTGGGCCCACAAACCTAAGAGGGTTTACACTTGTTGGAATACTCAGGTTCGTGAAAGAATTGAATTTTTGAAATTTGGTGAGGAGACGAATTTTCCTAAGGGTATTATGAGTAGTGATTACAAGGAATATGCTGTGACATGTGCTAAGTTTGGTTGGAAAGAGTTACAAGAAAGGAAGCTTGAGTTTATTCCTACTTTTGTGCGAGAATTTTACGAAGGTTTAGCTACCTCACATGATGCCATTGATATCCGCAAAAAGGTAGTTCCTTTCTCTATTGAACTTATTCGGAAATCATTGAAACTACCCAATTTTTCTGGAACATGCCCCTTCCAAGAAACTCTTAATGACCCTTCCTTTGATTTTGAATCCCTTTGGGGGACCGTGCTTGTTAATGGGACTAGCCCAATTCCTGAAGGTGAAAGGTATCCTGGACAGTTTTACAGCAGTAGTTTGACACCTCGTGCGAAGGTTTGGTCTCGTTTCATAATACCCACTTTCTTTGGTATTAAACACACTTCCGAGTTGAAGAAAGAGCACATATTTGTTATTAAGTGTATTTTGGAGGAGAAACCATTTGATGTTGCTAAGATCATTTATGATACAATCATGGAGTTCGCGAAATCACCAATGAAACAACAAAATCTGAAGTTTCCTTGTACTATTACTCAGTTGTGTCTAGACGCAAAGATTCCGCGTAAGGACGCAGATATTGATACTGTTTCAGTTGGTGTGAGTATAGCTTTGAGCACAATCAAGAACATCCATGAAGAAGCAACGCGAACTACAAGAAGTCCAAGAACTCCTCAATCAAAGAAAGCGAAAACTGTACCTGAGTTGGAAGCGAAGATTCAGGTGTTGGAAGAGAATCAGGAGAGGATGATTGCTACCTTGGGAAACGTTACAAAAGAATTGGACCTGCTTCGAAATTTAATCCTAGGCGTACATACACTTCAAAACGCGATTTATGATGCTGTTACGCGAGATAAAGGTCCAGAACGCAACACCGATAACCAGCCTCGCGCTGGTTAAGATACGTTTTCTAAACTTTCCTCTTAGTGTATATTAGTTTAAATGCTTTATTGAGTCTTTTCGAGTCGTGGGGACACGACTCATTTTTGAGTTTGGGGTGGGGTTCGTTGCCTCATCCCAATTTTTATGTGTTATTTGCTTTATTTGCTTTCAATAAAAGAATTTTCGGAGTTGCGTTTGACTATAGAAATTTTTAAATATCCCTTTAAGCATACTTTTGATAAATCTATGATAGTAAATAGTGGACTTTAGGGATTGATATAAAACGCACTTACAATTGCATGCGAACATAGGTAATTGATAGGAAAAATTAATGAACAATGCAAATGAAGTAAGCTTGTACTCAAGGAATATGTTTGGTGTGTAGAACGTGAAATCCTAATTAGTAGAGAACCCACCTAGATATGAACTAAAGACAAGCTATGTACTTAGGAAAATGATAGGGGCAGTTCTTTGTTAGCCATTTGTGCCTTTTTAGCCTTCTATCCCTTGTATTAATTATTATCCGTCTCAGCCCACTTTGAGCCTATAGCCTTTTCTTTGTAGCCACGATATAAGCCATTATCCCTTAGATTATTAGGCATGACCATATGACCCGCACTTGAATCACAATCCTGAGACATGTCTCGAGCTTGAGTTTGGGGTGGTGGGACCACATATGGGGAATTAAATGGGTAGGGATCGATGTGTTTTGTATTGTAGCACAATTGCAGATGATATATACTTGTAACCCTTTGCCGGGAATGAAGAAAAATGAAAAAGAAAGAAAAAATGAAAAATTTTGAAAAATCATACAGTAGGATCCGGGAACCCGGATTCATCAAAACCGGGAACCCGGTTTGCTTCTGTACAAAAAAAAAAAAAAAAAAAAAAAAAAAAAAGAGAAAAGAAAAAGAAAAAGAAAAATATGAATGAATAAAACATCCGGCAAAGTGGAATTTTTCTGAAATCATCTTGTTAATAGTGGGTAGACATGGGACGCTAAATTGTTGCGTATATGGGTGAGTGAGAATATCTTTTTGAGCGTTAACTCAAGCTCGAGGACACTGTTGATGGTAAGTGAGGAGAGAGCCAAAAGCTCACTTCAAATTTACCAAATATACATCCATACCCGTCCTTAAGCCAATATTATAACCGTAAAGACCTCGTGATTCCTAAGTGCATAGTGAATTTATGATTCTGTTGATAGGGAATAGACTAGGTGGAACGTTCAAAGCGATTTAGGATTAATGACCACCCTATAGCCATCATACAGAGATGAGTACAAGTGTAACCTTCAAGCATTGCGACTTTAATTTTATGATTGAGATTATTTATGTTTGATGTTGCATGATTAGTGTATGTGTATATTAGTTTCTAGAGTTTGCTATATGAGATTTATTTTGAGAATTGCTTTAGGGTTTATTTGCTAGCTTCTATGTGTTTATACGTTTGCTTCTACCCCTCGTTTTATTTTGTTTTGCTTTGTCGGGACGACAAAGGTTTGAGTTGGGGGTCTTGATGTCTCCCTAATTGTTCTTATTTTAGACCCTTAGGAGACATCATTTTTGGTGTTTATTTAATTAATTCGATAGACTTTTGAATGAAATATGCAATAATTCGGATTTCCCTTTTTATTTCTAGCATTTTTGAATTATTAAACTTTTGCGCGTAATATTGGTATTTTTAGTGTAAAGTTTACAGGTTCTTAGATATTAGCTAGGAAAGGAATCCGAAGATAAAGTCAAAGATCAAAAGATAGAGTCAAGACTTGAAGAGAAATCCCAAAGATTTTATTTTAGAGCTGAAAATCCATTTTCCAGGCCCTTGATTGCTGTTTTCGAGGTACTTAAGAGCTGATTGAGCCGCTGACCTTTGAAGAGAAAACATTCCTTATCGAAGTACGGAACTTTAGCAACTGGAATGAGGTCAATCGGAGTTGTAACGCATCGGGAAAAGCAGTTTTAGTGGAGGCCTGTCATCAGTTACGGGATTTTGGGCTTAAAGAGTGGGCTTGGACATTTAATTAGGCTTTTAATTTCTGGTCCAAGCCCTAATCCGTTTTTCTTATTATAAAAGGAGGTCTGGACTTCTATTTTACAAACAATTCACTTTCCACAAGATTAAAAACACCAGAGAAGCTACAGCAGGAAGAAAGGAGAAGCTACAAGAGCTGGAGTGGGTCTATAGCTCCGTTCGTAGTCATTCTTATTCCGAAAATTAGGTTTTTCTTATATTTTAATTTTGTAACGAATATGAATTCCATTTCTTTTTATCTAGTTTTTAATTTTAATATGAGCTAAATTTCCATTAGTGCTTGAGAACAAAACAATGGGTGAATCTTGATTTTATTATTATAACGAATGTTGAATTTGGGTTTTTATTGAATTAAATTAAATTAGGGCTTTTACTCTTTTCGACAATTTGTGAATGTTTACTGATTTTAGAGTCGCGAACTAAAATTAGGTATTAGTATTTAAGCTATTCCATATATGTGGCGTATGGATCATCCTGACGGGGGGTTTAGGTACAGAAATAATTGTTCAATCTAGGATAAAAACTATTGATTCTGACGAACTTAGTTAATCCTAGGGCCAATGTGGTAATAAATCTTAATCATCCAACGGTGGATCATATTTACCCTGACGGGACTAGTGACACTTTAGGATCGCCTTATAGTCCACCCTGACGGGGGTATAAGGATATTAGAATCCCGACCATTGTAATTGACTGATTTAACCCTTAAACAACATAAGTTAGAAAGTAAAATTAGGAGGATCCTTGCGTTCTCAAGTACTACATCTCATATTGCGTTTTCACTTATTTTACTTGCGTCTTAGCTTCTACTTGCATTTAATTATTTGTCTTTCATTTATTTAGAATTAATAAACAAAACCAAACAAACAATTTATTGTCTTTTATTTTCATAAGTGCATAAATCACTACTTGCTAAACATTGTGATCAACCATCCGTCCTTGGAACGAATCTGTATTATCATACATACTACTTGGGACAACCGTACACTTGCGGTTGTGGTTCGATTAGCATTTACATTTATTTTTAGAACACACAAAGGACCACCAGAAGCCATACCATCAAGACCAGTTGTGGGGTGGCGCGTGTGCATGGATTACCGAAGACTGAACAAAGCAACAAAGAAAGATCACTTCCCGTTACCTTTCATTGATCAGATGCTAGACAAACTTGCAGGGAGAGAATATTATTGTTTCCTAGACGGATATTCGGGTTATAATCAGATTTGTGTGGATCCCCTCGATCAACACAAAACAACTTTTACATGTCCGTTTGGTACTTTTGCTTACAGAAGAATGCCGTTTGGTTTATGCAATGCACCTGCCACGTTCCAGAGGTGCATGATGGCTATATTTTGGGACATGATTGATAAATATTTGGAGGTTTTTATGGATGATTTTTCGGTGTTTGGAGACAGTTTTGATGATTGTTTGAGTAATCTTGAGAAAGTCCTTGTGAGATGTAGAGAAAAAGATCTCGTGCTTAATTGGGAAAAATGCCACTTCATGGTTCAAGAGGAAATTGTGTTGGGACATAAAGTTTCGAAGGCAGGAATGGAAGTTGATCGTGCTAAAATTGAGGTTATCAAAACACTACCACCTCCGGTTTCTGTTAAAGGAGTAAGAAGTTTCTTGGGTCACGCAGGATTTTATCGACGATTTATTAAAGACTTCTCCAAGATCGCCAAACCGCTTTGCTCTTTACTTGAAAAGGATACTCCTTTTAATTTTACTGAAGAATGTCTTCAAGAGTTTTTGAAGATTAAGGAAAAACTGATCTCTACACCTATTGTTATACCTCCTGATTGGAAAGCTCCGTTTGAACTTATGTGCGATGCTAGTGATCACGCTATGGGTGTTGTGTTGGGACAGAGGAAAGACAAGATTTTCCACACGATTTATTATGCAAGTAAGACTTTCAATGCTGCCCAGATGAATTATACAGTAACGGAGAAAGAGATGTTAGCCGTGGTTTATGCTTTCGACAAATTTCGTCCCTATCTGGTTGGGAAGAAAACTATTGTATACACGGATCATTCAGCTATTAGGTACCTCATGGAGAAAAAGGACGCTAAGCCGCGTCTCATTAAATGGGTACTGTTGCTTCAAGAATTCGACATAGATATTCGAGACCGAAAAGGATGCGATAATCAAGTTGTAGATCATTTATCAAGGCTCGAAGGATCTGATGCGAACAAAGAACCATTGTTGGTTAAAGAGGTATTCCCTGATGAACAACTTTTTGCTATTAAACGTGCTTTTGTGCCATGGTATGCAGATCTAGTCAACCTCATTGTGAGTGGTGTCTTTCCCAAAGATTTCCACCCACAACAAAGACAAAGATTGAGTCACCAGGCCAAACAGTATTAATTGGATGAACCGTACCTCTGGAAGATATGTAGTGACCAAGTGGTTAGAAGATGTGTACATGAAGGTGAAATGGGGAAAATCATTGAAGGTTGTCATAGTTCACCTTATGGAGGTCACTTTAAAGGCGATATAACCGCAGCTAAAATTCTTCAATCTGGGTTCTATTGGCCAACGATACACAAAGATTGTCACAGTTTCGTCCAGTCATGCCACAGATGCCAAAAAACTGGCAATATATCAAAAAGAGACGCGATGCCGCTTAATAACATTCTTGAAGTTGAAATCTTTGATGTATGGGGAATAGATTTCATGGGACCTTTCATCACTTCCTATGAAAATCTTTATATTTTGCTTGCAGTAGACTACGTATCGAAATGGGTAGAAGCAGTGGCAACACCAAAGAACGATGCTCAAACAGTGATTAAATTCTTAAAATCAAACATCTTTTCAAGACATGGTACGCCACGTGTTCTCATCAGTGATAAAGGTACCCATTTTCTTAATGCTCCCGTGAGACATTTTCTTAAAAAGTTTGGAGTAAAACACCGTACGTCAACCAGTTATCACCCACAAACTAACGGTCAAGCTGAAGTTTCCAACCGGGAAATCAAATCCATTCTTGAGAAGACCGTGAACAAATCGAGGAAAGACTGGTCTTTAAAGCTAGATGATGCTCTCTGGGCATACAGAACAGCATTTAAAACACCAGTTGGGGCATCTCCATATCGCATGGTCTACGGCAAAGCGTGTCATCTACCGATTGAACTAGAAGCTCGAGCCTACTGGGCTATTAAAACTCTGAATCTAGACCCAGACTTGGCCGGGAAGCAAAGGATGATGCAATTGAACGAATTGGAGGAGCTTCGTTATCATGCCTATGAAAATTCACGTCTCTATAAGGAGAAAACAAAACGATGGCATGATAAACGGCTCCGTCCAAAGCATTTCGAGATTGGACAGAAAGTTTTATTGTACAACTCTCGATTTTCGAACTACCCAGGAAAGCTTAAATCCCGTTGGGAAGGACCTTACATTGTCACCAAAGTCACACCGCATGGAGCGATTGAGATTGAAAATCCAGCCGAGCAACGGACATTCATGGTGAATGGCCAGCGTTTGAAGAGATACTATGACAGTGAGGACTTTGGGCAAGGGGAGAAAATCTACCTTGTCGAATGCGATTAGCCTGAGGTACACGTCTAACTCAAAGACGTTAAACAAAAGTGCTCTTGGGAGACACCCCTTGTTTCAATTGCTTTTTAGATTAGTTGTTTTTGCTTTGTAGTGTTTAATTTTAAGTTAGTGTATATTTTTAATTGTGTTTTCAAGCTAATGGGAGAGAAAGGTAGTGTGTTATTGTGCAGGAAACGAGTTTGGGGTCAAAAGGAAATATCTGGAGGAACTTCAAGTCTGGCGCGGACTACCCCGCGGACAACTCCATGGTCCGCAGGGATGCACCGCGCCCCAAAAACCCGTACCATGGGTTGGCTAGCTTGGGTTTTATCCAGAAAGTCGAAAAAAATCGCGGGGCATGGCGCGGTACACCGGACCCTAGTCCGCACGGTCAAAACCCGTACCACGGGTTTTTTGACGGACATGCCGCGGACTACCCCCTGCACCGCACCCCTGGTCCGTGACCCAAGAACGCGTACCACGGGGTGCTAGCTCGGGTATTATCCAGTGGGTAAAATTTTTGGAGCAACAGAAGCTGCGGTATACCGCACGAATCTTCCGGTGCACCGCTAGGAGGCGGTTTGTGAAGGAATTCTTTTCCTAATCAAATTCTTACCTTATGAGATTAACCCTAGCCTTCCATACACGAATTTTTCAGACCCAAACCCTATATAAACATCTTAAAGCTTGTGCAAACCTTCACAATTAACACAACAACTCATCAAATCCTCTCCACCATCTTCCATAAACACAATCCTTCATCAAAGTCATCACACTACACCATTAAAACACCATCAAATCCAACAAGCTTTAAAGAGTTCTTCCAAGATCAATCAATTAACCTTTCTCTTTCATTAATTCCAAGCAACAACATCAAGCTAAACCAAATTTTCCTTACACTTTTAATCCATCCTTGGTATAACTTGAGTTGTGGGTGAATCAAGCATGACTAACAGATCTGAAGCTATGGAATACAAGAGAAAGTGTTCAATCCTTGGGAAGAATAAGAAATTGCCTGGAGCAACCATTGAAAAACCCATCAATCTTGATGCGGTTACTGAAGAATCAAAAGACAGGCACCTGAACAACCACTACCAAAGAAGAGACCAACTGCTAGAATGTCCACACCAGCAAGGAGGCCTTTAGACAAGATAAAAATCCAAGACCAAGGTTCTTCTACCTCTTCTTCCAAAATTTCTTATGATCTTCCTCCTTGGGCTATTCAGTTACAGAACGAAATTGAAAGATTACGTGAAGATAACAAAGACCTTTGGGTAGAAATCATGCAGTTGGAAACAAAGGAAGAGAATTCGACCTTGTACAAGGATATAGATGATTACACCGATCCCTCAGCTTCAGAAGATGAGGATGACATGATGGATCTCTATGGCCAGCCAGGTAGGTCATTCTAATTTTTCTCAATAGCTTGTATGCATTAGGTAGTTTAGTTAGTTTTATTTTAAATTTTAGTTCATGCTTGAGTCTTTTTTGAGTCGTGGGGACACGGCTCACTTTTGAGTTGGGGGTGGGGATTCGTTGTCATCATCTTCTTTTCGTTTTTGCATAAAATTTAAAATTTTTTAGGTTGAATTAAGGCATAGAATATCTTGAATGTACCTATTTGAGCATGAGTTTATTAGGTCAATGATAGTAGGTAGTATGCTTTTGAAAGATGCAAACAAATTTGTTTAGATGCATGTATAAAAACAGGAAATAAAGGATAGGAAAGTTAATGAGCAATGCTAAGAAATCACGTTGAAACTTAGGCAGGGTTATTTGGTGTGTAGAACGTGAGGTTTAAAATTAGTTGAAAACCCACTTGTCTATGAACTAATAATGAAAAAGTAACGAAATCCAGTAGTTAGAAAAATGACTAAGGCAGTTCTTTCATGATAAAACACTTGAAGCCTTTAGACTTTCTCACCCTTTTGTTTGATATTATTGTTATTTATCCAGCTTAGCCCCTCTGAGCCTTTCTAAAGCCTTTTTATTGAAACACATTATAATCCTTACCCTAGTTTTTAGGACTTATCTATATGACCCGCACTCGAATCACAAACCCTGAGACACTCGTTTTAGAGCTTGAGTTTGGGGTGGTGGGTTTCATCATTAGGGAATTTGGGAATTATCTCTGTGACTTTATTGACGATGAATTGTTGTTATTGTAACCCTTTGCCGGGGTAATAGTGAATGAAAAAGAAGCTACGAGCTAATTTTGCCAACAAGGGCATAAAAAGAAAGAATTTATATATGAAAAATAAATAGTATGATATCTCAACATCAAAAGAGAATCATAACTATACAAAAGAAAAAAATTGATTTGAAAAGAGAATATATATTCGGACCGGCAAAGTGGATTTTATATCATCAAAGGTTTTAATTAGGATAATTGGGGATGCAAATCAAAAGCATCAATAAATTGGGTTGAGTGAGAACATCTTCGAGTGAAAACTCAAGCTCTAGGGCGATTCGTTGATGGCTAGTGAGGAGAGAGCCAAAAGCTCACTTTTCATTATCCAAATATACCACACCCGTCCTTAAGCCAAGTTATAACCAAGACCTTAGGATTTTTAACTACTAGATGGAGAAACAATTGTGCTATTAGGTAGTAGGTAAGTGGACCATTGGATGCTGTATTTGGGACCTATGAACAACCTATAGCCATTAACCTGAACTAAGTTATCATCCTCTCCTTCTGGCATTGCGAAATTAATCTTAACTTGAATTTATGGAATGTTGATTACATGTATATTAGGCATATTTGTGCATTATTTCTTGAGCATTACTACATGAGATTTTTTTTTTTGGATTTTATGCTCTAGGATCATTCATTATATTTGTGTTCTTGTTCTCCTCCGACTTCTTCTTGTTTATTTTGACTACCCTACTGTTCTTTACTTTTATTGTATCGGGACGATACAACTTTGAGTTGGGGGTCTTGATGTCTCCTCATTTGTGATAGTAAAATACACTCATGAGACATCATTTTAGGCTTATTTATTAGTTTATAGGTTGAATTTAGCTTATTTTAGTGCACTTTCCTATTTTGGGTCTTGATTTGTAGAATTATTATTTTTAGAGCATATTGGGTTTAATTGTTTATTTAGTGTGAAGCTTTAAAGATAATTATGGAGATTAATTAGAGTCCAAGTCAAAGACAACTTATGGAAGGAGATATGCATGGAAATTGGAGATAAGGAAAGAAAAGCTAAAAAGATGGAAAAGGAAAAGCTGCCTAAATCTGGGATTCTGCAACACACGTCCAAATATTGGTGTTTTTACCTAAGAAATAGGCCGAATTTGGTAGTTTCCTTCCAAAGGGCCTAGATAATTCTGTTGCGATTTTTTTGGTATCTTGTGGAGCAAAATCCGACCAATAACGAAGAAGATACACTCAAAACAACGCAGCAGTGTTTTCCTTACGAATTTGAGTTGGGTCAGGAGTCCATTACTTAAGTTTATCTCCTAGAAACGAATTAGGTCAACCTCTACACTATAAATACAGCCTCTTAACACTCTTAAATCATCCTTGGTGAAACCTTAAACCAAGAGGAAGCTTAGAACACAAGAGAGAAGTCGGGAAGGAGCTATCATCAACAATGTCTTCTTCTACCTTTAGAGTTGTAATTTCTTTCTTTTCTTGCATGAACTAATTTTCTTTAGCTTAAGTTTTAGCATTAATGTATGAACCCTAGTTTTGATTGACATCTATCTAATTTGGGAATTTAATGTTTTAAATAGAATTATAGTTTTTATTCTCTGTTTATGTGTTTGGATTTATATTCTGTGTTCTTGTGGACGGCCGCCATTAGAATTACCATCTAGTAATTAGGATACCATTGACAACGGTGTTTAATTACATGTTTAGCACATAACGTTTAGTTTTAGGTTTGATCTGACAACCCAACCTAGCTAGATAATCACTATGGTTGAGTCTTGTGACTCTTTACCAATTACAGGAAAAGTTTGCTTAGGAAGCCTTATTGACACAGGTAAATCCTATTTGAAACTACCGATAGCATATTGGGACCGATTAGGGAAATACTACATGATTCACCCTTACATGTTTAGAACGGCAAAACTAGTGGGGATTACATGCTAATAACTTAAGCTATATTCTCATATTACTTCTCTTTCATATTTAATTTTCTGTCTTTAATTTCTTAGTTTTAATTTAGTTTATAAGAAAATCAAACAAAAATCTATTTATCTTTACTTTTACTTGCGTTTATTTGTTCTAGCTTTAATTATTTGCACTTGCTATTTGCATAAGATTCCTCTAACCTCTGTAGCCTCTGCGGAACGAATCTTTATCTAAAACTTGCATACGATCTGTATACTTGCAGAACCGTGTAGTTCTAGGGTGTTTTTGCACTTATTTTATCACCCCCTAGGCCCCACCAATAGTATATTAGTAGATAAAAATATGATAAAATTAATGTAGTTAACATAATAAGTGTTTACGAATAATCTCTCTAAAAATAACTTTGACCTGAAGGGTCGTGAAACCCCCCAAGCCCTAAACATTGCACACAAAATTGCTATTGTTTGAAGAGAACTAAACTAATATAGAAATTTAAATTGTCAATAAATATTTCCTCAATATTCCCATATATATAAACCATAAATAAAACACACACACACAGAACATACACAAATAAACCTAAGCTTTCTTTAAGACCCCTTAATGGAGAGCTAGAAAGCAGATTTGAGGTGTGTGATTAAGGAACTAAGATGATTAGACGGATGAAAACGAACTTGTTGCATTCGAAGAGGTTTCCACGACATAGTTCAGTTTTTAGATATGGAGATCAAATTTTTTGTGGTGTTTCAAACATATCTTCTCACTTTTGAATAGATCCACGACAAGATCAGAGGTGATGCTTAGTGTGACTTGTGAAGAATAGATCTCCATGGATATGGAAGCTCAGATCTTAATTTATGGTTTTTATTTTTTTTGTTTAGAGGTGTTGCTTTCACCAATAGTCATTTATGTATAAGTTCAAATCTTTGGTAAATGGGTTTTGTTCAAAGCTCTGGTGGTTGACGGCTAAGTACAATTCTTCAGTGGCTAAATGCAAATATGAACACTTCTTAGTTCTCAAAAATCATGATATTGTTTAATCACAAGGGGGAAATTATAAATTTATTTGTATTACTACAATTTTAAATGTAATTAATTTATAATAATTTATTTAATTTTTTATTTGTATGTGTTAAGTTTCATATAACTATAATAAAAGGTTTTTTACTCAATATTGAAATCGACTTGCTAAGTATGTTTTTGTTATTACTCAGTGTTAACAACGAATTGATTGGTGGTAAAATTAACTCGATTAGTTATAAAAATGTTTGTTTTTGTTAAAAATGGCGTGCTTTGCATAAAAAATGACCTGCTATATGTAAAAAATGATATTATTTGTGTAAAAAATTACTTGGTCAAAGTTAAATATGACATGCTAAATACTGAACTTGATTTTAAGACTAAGTGTGATGTTAAAATCTAGCACATCATTTTAAAACTTATCAAGTCATCTTTTACATTGAGTAAGTTACTGTTTATACTGAGCACACCATTTTTTTGTTTGGGTAGACATTTATATTAACATAAAGAAGAAATTGTACCACAAAGGGCCACATACTTAGGCGCGAAAACTTAAGGTAGCAAATATTTATGTACTATCAACTATCTCACACTATTACAAGCTAAACACTCAATATCATCCAATAAGACATGTGAGAGAACAAAAATAATAGTATAAATAAGTCCACCACTTAATCTCCTTGGTGTCACCTAGGGTGTGATAAAAATATGATAAAATAAAGTCTAAAAAACTACGCACTCTCACCCTAGACAGGCACAGTACTGCAAGTATTACAGGACGTATGCAAGTTTTAGTTAGTATGTTGAGTTCGTTCTCAAGGACTAAAGTGTGGTAGTCGGATGGGTAGCAATAACGAGTAAGGAGTAAATAATTTAAAGACAGAAAAGTAAAGGAATAGAATTCGAAATTACTAATTAAAACTAAGAAAATAAAGACAATAAAATAAAATACGAAGAATATGAGATGAGAAATATAGCTTAGGTTTTGCTAGTATGCACTAATCCTTCTAATTCTTTCTATTAGATCTAGTTAATAAAGGAGAATATTAGCTCTTATATACTTAGTCAGGATTCTAAATTCCCATACCTTAGACCTTGAGAGCGACTAAGGGGGCTACGGCACAACCAAGAAGCTGTTTTAAATAGGGTTATCAAACGCTACTAAGGCCCTAAGAAAACTATTCATTAAATTGGTGATATGGTGATTAAATTATACCCTAATGACTATCTAGTTAGAATCAGTTTTGTCAGGACTAATATCGACACTAGACATTATGTGGTGTTTCAATAATTAGACACCCAGCTAAAGCGATCATCTAACTACTATTAAGGTAATCCTAAACGTTGCGCACCGCAAGGAAAACAGTCATTAAATCAAAACACATAAACAAATATAAGAGTAAGCAGCTAATATCAATTTAAAACATGTAATTCCTAAAGAAACTTAGATAGAAGGAAATTAGAATTCATAGATTATACATGATGCAAAACCCAAGCTATGGGAAGTTTAGTTCATACCTAATGGAAACAAATTAAAAGAAATTACAAAAGACATCATCTTGCTCTCTACAATAAACTGGAAGAACAAAACCTTAAGAACTAATTACTATGAGGCAAGGATGATTTACAAGTGATATAAGGGTGTATTTATAGGTGTTTAAAAGACCTAATTCGTTTTCTTGAGGGAGAGGTTAAGTAATGGACTCCAAGCCCAACTCAAATTCGTATGGAAATAAAGATAATTACTGCTGAACTGTTTTGAGCATATCTTGTTCGTTATTGGTCGGTTTTTGCTCCACAATTTACCAAAAGAATCCTCATAAAATTATCTACGTCCCTATGAAATGAATCTTCCAAAATCGGCTTCCTTTTGGAGTTATCACTACTTCTTTAGGCGTTGCTGCAGAAATTCAGATTTAGGCAGCTTTTCCTTTTCCATAATTTTAGCTTTTATTTCCTTATCTCCAATTACCATGCTAATCTCTTTCCATATCTTGTAGTCTTTGACTTGGACTCTAATTAATCTCCATAAGCTTCACACTAAATAAACAATTAAACCCAATATGCTCTAAAAATATTATTTTACTAAATCAAGACTCAAAATAGGAAAGTGCACTATTTCTCAAGAAAATCGACTATTATGACTTCTAAATCACTAACAATGATGTCTCATCCTAATATAAATCTATCACAAATGAGGAGACATCAAGACCCCCAACTCAAAGTTGTATCGTCCCAATACAATAAAGATAAAAACAAAGGGAAGTCTATACACACTTATAAAATTCTCAACACAATGGGAAGAACATAGCATAATATATAGAATAAACCTAAAGCAACAACTCAGACAATTTCATGCAATAATATTCATAAACTACATACATGTACACTACTCATATCCACAATCAACACGACTTGAATTCAAGATCAGACTAGTTTCGCAATGTAAGAAGGATTGGGACTTTACTCAGTTCTCCAAGGAAGCTATAGATTGTTCATCAAACTTCACTAGTATTCAAAGATCCACTACTCTCTAATGGCTCAATCACTTCTCAAATACATAGCAAAGAATCAAAAGGTCTTTAAGGTTGTAATTTAGGCTTAGGGACGGTATGATAGTGTATTTGGATAATTTAGAGTGAGCTTTTGGCTCTCTCCTCACTAGCCATCAACGAATCTCCCTAGAGCTTGAGTTACTCTCATAAAACGTTTCTCACTCAACCCAATAAATTCCTTAATGCGCAATTTAGCATCCCCAATAACCCAATTAAAGCATAAGATGTTCACATAAACATTCCACTTTGCCGGTCCGAATATATATATTTTCTTTTCTTTTCAAATCATTTTTTTAAGCTATGACTCTCTTTTAATGTTGAGATATCACACTAATTTTCTCATATATATTTTTCTTTTAATGCCCTTGTTGGCAAATTTAGCTCGTAGCTTCTTTTTCATTCACTGTTACCCCGGCAAAGGGTTACAATAAACTTTCTGTGAATCATCACCAATATAAATCACAAAGAACAATTAATAAGCTCAAAAATCCCAACCCAATAACAATTCCCATAATGGTGGACCCACCACCCCAAACTCAAGCTCTAAAACAACTGTATATGCATCGCGATTAGAGTGCGGGTCATATGGAAAAGTCCTATTATCTAAAGGGATATGGCTTATACCGTGTTTCAATAAAAAAGCTTTAGAAAGGCTAGAAGGGGCTGAGAAGGATATAGCATATAAAATCAAAATAACATGGTGAGAAGGTATAAAAAGGCTTCAAAGGCTTCAAATATGATAAAACCGTCTTAATCACTTTCTACACTATGTAATTTCGTTATTTTCTTACCTTTAGCACTTTCATCAAATGGGTTTTCAACTAGCTTGGATCTCACGGCCTACACACTTCTCAAGGTTCCCTGAGATCGAACATACTTTCTATCGCATTGCTCACTAATCTTTTCTTTACTATCAACGTGTGTTTTCCTGCAAATACTCAAAGCATACAAATAACATAGCTCATAAACATACTACTTACTGTCATTAATTCACTGAGCTTATGCTTTCAAGTTATTAAACACACTCTACATCTAATTTTCATGTATCAAAAATTTCATTTTCTACCTAAAAACAGAAAAATAGAGATGAGAGACAATGAATCCCCACACCCCCAACTCAAAAATGAGCCGTGTCCCCACGACTCGAAAAAGACTCGAAACAGAAATTAAAATTAGCAGATAAAAGCATTTAAAGAAATGGTAAGGAAGAAAGAGAACATACTCTCGAGGCTTATTGCCTCGCATTATTGACATCCAAGGCAGGATTTGTTGGACCTTTCGTTAATTGCTCAAGGAGTTTTATGATGTGCACTTGATTAGTGTTGATTTGTGCCACATCATTGACTAAAGAAGTTTGAGCTGATTCGAATTTTGTTAAACGCTCATCCATCTTCTCTTGCCAATTTTGCTCCTTTTCTTCTTTCAAGACTTGCGTAGAACCCGCTCTTCGAAAGATATCTTTGATCCAAGCATTATCAATATAACTCGTCTTAAACTCGTGTTTCTCTTCTTCACCCAACGTAACATTCGCTTTTCGCACAAGACACGTGATCATAGTAGGAAATTTAACATTATAAACTGATTTAGGAGAGACCGAAAATCGTATCACCTCCTCATAGATCAACTGTGCCACATCTACTTCTTCTCCTCTCAAAATACAGTCCAAAAGTAGAGCGTTCTTCATAGTCACATCCAAAGTTCGTGTGTTTCCAAAGACATTAGGAATAAGGAAATTATGCCAAATTCTTGCAACCGGTTGAAGATATTTGTAAGGCCAAGGTGCCTTCAATTCTCCCTCATGTGATTGCACTTTCTCCTTGTCTAATACATGCTCACAAAGTAATTCCTCATCAAAGATTTTTCGTTTAGTAACCGCTTCATCATATTTGCAATAACCTTTCAATTTCTTAAACTTGAAGTGGTTTCTAATCTCCTCAACTGCGAAAGGAACTAGCTTTCCTCTAATCGGAACACAACCTTTACTATCTCGGCTAAAGAGGCCTAAATAGAATTCCAAAACTAACTCATGACATAATTCAGACAGTCTTACCATGAACGTAGACCAACCCAATTTCGCACCAAGCTCTAAGAATCTCTTGTATTCTCTTGTACCAACTTCTTCCTTGGATACTTTCTCATAAGCAAAAGGTAGTTCTTTTAATTGTTTCTTTGCAGAAGCTTTCAGGGCCCTTGAAGCTTCCTCTTTCTCCTTGGGTGTAGGACCTTGTGGAAGTTGTGTTTTCTCCTTTGCATAAAAGTAAATCTTTTTACCATTACGATCACACAAAGTTATACCTCCATCTTCAACATCGTCTTTACGCTTTGATTTAGAACTAGAACCTTTGTTACTTGATTTCATCTTGATCGGATCCAATACCTTTCTTTTCTTCACCTCCCTCTTGTTAGCTAATATTGTTATTCTATTAGTCATCTTCACTTAACCCCTAACTCAAAGCTTTAACAACTCTTAAAATTTGAACTTGTGAATTTTTGGTTGAACAAGCTTGATTTGGCTTAGGAAAGACGAATTGATGATGAATCTCTATGTGGGTGAGGTGGATTCTTGATGGATTGGCTTGGATTTAAGAAATTGTAGGAAGAATTTTGAAAATTTGATCTCTTGATTCTTCAATTGGATGTGTTTGGTGAGAATTGGGTGCTTGAATCTCCTTTGTAATGAGGTGGAGAGAAGATTTGATGTGTTTTTCTTGATGATTGGGTAGTGTTTTGATGATTGGTGAAGGTTTTTATGAGCTTCAATGGAGTTGGGAGAGTTTTGGAGAAGAAAAAGAGGCTTTAGGTTTTGTTAAATTCGGAATAATGAGCATTAACCCTCTTTTATAAGCTTGAAACCCGTTTTTCTCTCTCCAGGCGGCGACCTGCGGTGCACCGCGCATATGGTGCGGTATACCGCAGCTTCTGTAGCTCCAAAATTTTTCATCTCGTCAAAATACCCGTGGCACGGGTTTTGGACCTGCGGTATAGGGTGCAGTGCAGGGTCCGGTATACCGCACAGATCCACTTGAATTTTTTTTTGTCTCGGTATGAAACCCGTGGCCTCTACCCGTGGTACGGGTTTTCTTCCCCTGCGGTACACCGCGGCTGAGGTCCGGTATACCGCACCGCTGCTTCATATTTTCCGAAAAATTTTGTTCTCCTTCCCTAACTCGATTTCTCCAATTCCTAATCATCAAAAACACTAATACCTTTCTCAAATATGCAATATCAACTAAAAACAACTAAACTAAACATAAACTAAAAACGTAAAAGACATAAAAACTAAAAAAAATTGCGGGTTGTCTCCCGTACAACACTTTTGATTAACGTCTTTCAAAGTTAGACGTGTTACCTCTATCAATATTAGTGAATATAGCCTCCCCAACAACGAGTTAGGCTATGAACGTCAACTAATCTGCGCTTGATCCCCTTCTTGGGTCAAATTTCTATCACCTTGGCTGAAACAACCTTAGTGACAATGAATGGTCCCATCCACGAGTCTTTGAAACTACGTGGCCTATTCTCGCGTTTGTGAGCTTTCCATAGAACTTCATGGCCAACCCCAAACTCAATGTTTGGCTCAGTATCTACAGGCTTTAAGTGGATCTTCTCAGGAGGGACTTTGTGATGTGAAAGGTTGTGATGACAGGAACGGTGGGATCTAACTTCCTTGGTTTCTTACCCAAGACATAGAAGGTCTCGAATACATTCTTTGCATGAAGGGTAATGGTCCCTTCTTGGAAGTTGATGACACTTTGACTTGTGGCCATGAAAGGCCGTCCTAGTATGATTGGAACCTGCTTATCTGCATCAAACTCAAGTATAACAAAATCAGTAGGGATGGCGATACTACCTGCACGGACTAAGACGTCCTCCACTGTTCCCCGTGTCCTGGTAACTGAGTTGTCAGCGAACTGCAACTTCACTGGAGTTTTATCTGATTTCTGAAGTCCAAGCCTCTCGAACACGGACTTAGGCATAAGATTCACACCAGAACCCACATCGTACATAGCTTTCACCTTGAGCATACCATTAATTTGAATAGGAAGGTTGAAACTTCCCGGATCTTTAAGCTTTGTTGGCAGCTCTCGTTCACTTCTTCTTGAGACTCTCAGGTTCTCTCTTGGGATCTCTACACTCGCTTCTTTCTCAGGAATAACTTGCATAAAAACTTGTTGTAGTGTAAGTCCTTTCTTCGCTATCTCAAGCATTTGGGCGTTGATATTTTCAAGTGTATACGCCTCTACAAATGTCTTGAGTTCAGTGTCATCCTTAGGATTTGTATCAGGAATAGTTGGTGACATTGTTTGAACAACAGGTGGCAGTTCCACCTTCTCTTCTTCTTTCTCTTCTTGCACAGCAGGTGCAACTTCATCTTCATCTTTCGATTCCTCCTTGGAGGCTTCTTCATCTTTCTCTTTAGCTAGCTCAGCTTGATAATCCATAACCGATCGAATTTCCTCTTGCTTCTTCTTCAGAAGTTGTATAAATTCGGCTCCCTCTGAATCTTCCTCCACATAAACTTCAGAACAGTCAGATTCCACGGGGCTAGACTTGGTTGGTTCTTCTTCGGTACTCGGAACTTCCACGCACTAACGGCAGCATGCGGTACTTCCTTCTTTTCTTCTTCAATTTCAAGGCAAATAACCTTACAAGCTTCGAACCCAAGATTGTCATCACCTCCTTCGATAGCCTTCACTTCTTTCTGTTCCATTAAATTCGTTAGAACTTTGTTTAATTGTTCTACTTGAGTACCTAAAATCTGAAGTGCGGCATCTTGTCCTCGGACTTTCTCTTCCTGAGCGTTCATATTCGTGGTCAAACGGTTCAAGATTTGTATTACTTGCTGATTATCCATAGATCCTTCTTGAGGATACTGAGGTAAAGCTTTCTGGTCTAACGCATCGGTATAGGCATCTTGAACAGGTTGTTGAGGGGGAGCAGGTCTATTTTGATATTGATTTTGATACTGACCTCTTGGTTGGAAAGAGTTGTTCTGGGGGCGCGGTTGATAATGACCAGGATTAGCGGCCCCTTGAGGATTTGAGCATTGCATACCCGGATGATTTCGGTTACCCCATTGATAACCTCCTCGGTTGGATATGAAGTACACAGATTGTGAATTTCCTTCGCACTCTTCCCATGTATGAGTATTAACTCCATATTGTTGACAACCTTGTGCTTCTTGTACTACGTTTGCTGCGACTAAATTCTTTTGCATCTCTAACTTTAGCTCTTTGATTTGATTTTCTAATGCAGAGATTTGAGCTGAGTTCGCAGTTTCTGCATCTAAACGAAGCGTACCTCGGGTCTTTGCTACAGGAGCTCGCGTTGAAGGCCAACTCCTTTCTTGTTCAATAATATTTTCCAAGACATCGGAAGCTTCATTATGATTCATGGACACAAAATTACCCTTTCTAATGTTATCCACCTTCTCTCTACCTTTATCATTAAGACCTTCATAGAATATAGCAAGTTGTAGAGCAGGGGTATAACCATGGAGCAGACATCTAGCTAATTTGTGTTGAAATCTTGTCCATGATTCTCCTACTGTTTCTCCATCTTATTGACAAAATATTGCAAGCTCGCTTTGATCTTTGAGTCTCATGCTTTTTGGATAAAATCGGTTAAAGAAAGCGGCTTGAAGTTCTACCCATGTATTTATTGTTCCAGGTGCTTGTCTATCTAGCCATTCGCTAGCTCTACCGGTTAAGAAGAACGAAAACATATGACAATACAGTTGCTCGCGTGTAATGCCAGGAGTAACATAGGCATCACAAATCTGCATGAACTTCTGAATCGATCTTACCGGATCTTGAATTGCTGTACCATTAAGTCCATGACTTTGAAATTGACTGAGCATACCCCGTTCGGGTCGAAATTTAATATTCTGGATCTCTGGAGGACTGTAACCTATTGGTTGCACATGGAACGACACATGAAGACCAGGGAGGTCTTGTTGTACTCGATTCTGTTGATTATTCTGCCCATTACCTCGTCCTAGTGGATGTTGTTGACCACCAAGCGGATTAAGTTGTGGTCCTCCTGGTGGAATTCCTACAGGTGGGACTCCAAGTAGTGGATTTAGTTGAGGTACTCCAATTGGGTCCTCGAGTGGTGGATCTAGTTGGGCTGCCATTGCTCTTCTTAAGGCTCTTTCCTCACGAACTCGTTTGTTGTAAGGTCTGAAGCTCCTCTCAGGCTCCGATAAAGGAGGCCAAGAATTAAATACTGTGAAACCTGAAAAAGACTAAAGCAAACCACAAGCGTAAATCCGGAAAAACAAAAACTAAAAACTGAAAAATAAAAACTAATTAAAAACTACTACTCGAAATAGATAACCCACACGCTAACGAGACACAAGTCCCCGGCAGCGGCGCCAAAAACTTGGTGTCGCCTAGGGTGTGATAAAAATATGATAAAATAAAGTCTAGAAAACTACGCACTCTCACCCTAGACAGGCACATTACTGCAAGTATTACAGGACGTATGCAAGTTTTAGTTAGTAAGTTGAGTTTGTTCTCAAGGACTTAAGTGTGCTAGTCGGGTGGGTAGCAATAACGAGTAAGGAGTAAATAATTAAAATACAGAAAATTAAGGAATAGAATTCGAAATTACTAATTAAAACTAAGAAAATAAAGACAATAAAATAAAATACGAAGAATATGAGATGAGAAATATAGCTTAGGTTTTGCTAGTATGCACTAATCCTTATAATTCTTTCTATTAGATCTAGTTAATAAGGGAGAATATTAGCTCTTATATACTTAGTCAGGATTCTAAATTCCCATTCGTTAGACCTTGAGAGCGACTAAGGGGGCTACGACACAACCAAGAACTGTTTTAAATAGGGTTATCAAACGCTACTAAGGCCCTAAGCAAACAATTCATTAAATTGGTGATATGGTGATTAAATTATACCCTAATGACTATCTAGTTAGAATCAGTTTTGTCAGGACTAATATTGACACTAGACGTTATGTGGTGTTTCAATAATTAGACACCCAGCTAAGGCGATCATCTAACTACTATTAAGGTAATCCTAAACGTTGCGCACCGCAAGGAAAACAGTCATTAAATCAAAACACATAAACAAATATAAGAGTAAGCAGCTAATATCAATTTAAAACATGTAATTCCCAAAGAAACTTAGATAGAAGGAAATTAGAATTCATAGATTATACATGATGCAAAACCCAAGCTATGGGAAGTTTAGTTCATACCTGATGGAAACAAACTAAAAGAAATTACAAAAGACATCATATTGCTCTCTATAATAAACTGTAAGAATAAAACCTTAAGAACTAACTACTATGAGGCAAGGATGATTTACAAGTGATATAAGGGTGTATTTATAGGTGTTTAGAAGACCTAATTCGTTTTCTTGAGGGAGAGGTTAAGTAATGGACTCCAAGCCCAACTCAAATTCGTATGGAAATAAAGATAATTACTGCTGGACTGTTTTGAGCATATCTTCTTCTTTATTGGTCGGTTTTTGCTCTACAATATACCAAAAGAATCTTCACAGAATTATCTACGTCCCTATTGAAAGGAATCTTCCAAAATCGGCTTCCTTTTGGAGTTATCACTACTTCTTTAGGCGTTGCTGCAGAAATTAAGATTTAGGCAGCGTTTCCTTTTCCATAATTTTAGCTTTTATTTCCTTATCTCCAATTACCATGCTAATCTCTTTCCATATCTTGTAGTCTTTGACTTGGACTCTAATTAATCTCCATAATTATCTTTAAAGCTTCACACTAAATAAACAATTAAACCCAATATGCTCTAAAAATATTATTTCAATAAATCAAGACTAAAATAGGAAAGTGCCCTATTTCTCAAGAAAATCGACTATTATGATTTATAAATCACTAAAAATGATGTCTCATCCTAATATAAATCTAACACAAATGAGGAGACATCACTCCTTAACAAACGGTAACTTTGAATAAGACTCGCCTCTCATAGCAAGATTATTCATTACCCCTGAAATGCAATAAATAGTAGCTCCAGAAGAAATTCTCCATACCTTTCTTCTCCAAATTTCCTGAGATTTGTGCTTCTGAGCCACTCCAGTATGTTTATAGCCCGCAACTGGTTGTCCTTTCGAGAAGGACTTGATGAACAACATAAAGGTGATGTTTGAGGAATCTGTAACTATCATTAGAGTAAAGTATATGTTGTGAGGGTTTTGATCGAAAATCGTCAAGTTCAAGAGTATGCTCACTTGATGGAATTTGGTGGTTGCCTCACTTCACAACTTGTCAATTACAATCGAAAGATATTTCCACTCAAGTACAATTCACCCATATGCTGGTATTTATGAAAACCTATCCACATTCTCTCCCAAGAACCTGAGTGGGGATTGGTGGATTTATTAAAATAAAAACATCAATTAAGAGATAATTAAATTGGTGTCTTTTAAAAACCTTCAAATTCTTGGAAAAGTGGAATATACATTCTTTTCTTTGGAAAATGTCCCACATAGTTAATGGAGAAGGAAATAAATGAGTATTTAATGACTTACCTTTCTATTCATTTCAAATGACTTGACACTATGTAGGCCAAAGGATAATTAAGAAGGCCCCATACACGCGCACCACCACAACAACCACCCTCCCGGACTGGCACCGAAAGTGTCGTGGTCGTGGAGGAGTATTGAGGAATCAAAAAATAAAAATAAAACAAGTTTTGAAATGAAATTAGTATTCATACTGGTCGTTGATCCTTTATATTAGTCCCATCAAAAGACAAAACGACAAAAATTTGATGGCTCATTAACTCCGACGTAGTTTAGAATATTCCACCATGAAGCCTCAAATGTTACGGATGTATAAAAAGTTTGGTCAAGCTATCAAAAGTTATGCATTTACTAAAAGCTAGAAGGTGTTTCAGGTTTTTGAAGGAATTTGAAATTCTGTAACCAACAAAACGTCTGTATTAATGAAATCTTAAACACCAACCTTTATTGTAATGATTCTGAAAGGAAATATCTCCTATAAATAGAGACATAAGCCACTTGAATTATACACATAAATAAGAATTAAATAATAATTGATTTCTTGGTTTGAAGAGAGAAAAAGTAGGAAAATCATTTAAAAATTGGCGCGATGAGAAAGAGGAATATGTGTAAATTGCTAAACTTATAGGGCTATTTTAATAAATAATAAAAGAGAATTGCCATTGCAAAGATTAATTAGTGATGCTAAAGAATGTCCCTTCCATTATAGTCTTCTTCAAATATCTTGTTATAACTCTTCACCTCATTTGAAATTAGGAAATCTCATGATATAATCATAAGAGTACAAGGACTATCATGACTAATTATGACTTGGTGCGAAGACAAGGATATTGCATCATGGTTATTCAAATTATCTTAAAGAATTCTCAGATGATAACTCAATGCTTAAACATGTCACATAGAGAGGGGCCAAAACAGATAAACCTTTTTCAAAAAATACTTTCATCTAGTATTTTGAATTCTAACAGCAATCGTATTATAACACATATCCAATATTTCAAACATACAAAAATTAATTATAGTATCTAACTAATGAATCTATTGACATGTGTTTTATTAAAATAATTAATAGTTATGATGCCAATATTCGATGAAAGTCTTACCCTTTTACCCAGAGGTGGTGATAACAAATCAAGAAACATCGGTAGCTCAGCTTTCAAAAAAAGTGTTAAGCTACCAAGTTATAACATTTTTGCACAAATACTTTAACTTTATATCTACTAATTTTACAATTAACCTGTATAAATTGGTGGTACATGTTTATTGTATGAATAGACTACTAAGATCTAAAGTAGGATTGAGGTCAACAAATCTGGTAGATATAAATAGAATTGTTTGAATAACATAATTACAAATAAAATAAGATTCAATAAAAACTAAATTCTTAACTTTTGAACATAATTGGTACATAAAGAAACCTATTTCTGATCTAGTTTCTCTAGCTATGCCATTGTTGATATATGGACTTATCCGCCAATGCCCGATTCCACCCAATATCTATTCTTCTGGTGTATTAATATGTAAGACCTGAAAACAATAGAAAGTAATTCGTTAAATCATAGTTAAGCTTAAAGTTAACTCATCAAATTTAGCAATGGAAAAAACAAAAAAATGAAATACGATGAATGTGTATACTTACCAGTTGTCTGGATTAATGTTTTGTTGTTTCCTATGACGTAGAGGCTTTGTCTGCATGTGTGACAGCCCTCGATCTCTCTGCTCGTTTTCTACCATATTTGGTGATGAGCTCCTCGTACTTCAATAAAAGTTGTATAAAAACATTAGGAAAGAATAAAACAATTCAGTTTCATGTATTCAAGCATAAACATATTTCAAATTTAGACATCTTTAGAGAATGTAAAGATGAACCAAGACTAGTACATAAATTTGTAAAACAAATTAAATTAACTGTCTCACCAGATCATTTAGTGTGCCCTTGTCTTGTTCCCCTACATCTGATTCAACTTTTGCCTCTGTCTGTGCCCCTACATCCACAGCATGTCCCTCATTGTCGATGTGGGTTGTATCCACCTCCTCCACAATTTAAAATCAACTTAACTAGATGCTCAATTTAAAAAAGAAAACAACAAATGAAATCTGTTAAAACCTGATGTGCTATCTTAATATCATCTTTCTTGTGAGTGTTTGCCTCCAAACACATGTCCATAAGCACTTGGTAGTCATTGTCTTCAATGAATATCCACCCAGTATGTCCACCATATATATGAATAAAAAAAATCAATATGAAGAAAACTAATATACTCTCCTTGAAAAAAAACTAATCTATATAAAACCACACTAGTACAAACGAATCAAAGAAAACGGTTGATGTTATGAATCTATTATCTTACTTCTTCCAAGTATGATTTTATTAATGTTATTCGTGATAGTAATATAGAGCTCTGGGTTACTAAAATTAAATATAATGTGGCCCCTGAAATATTTTCCCTGAGTTAAATGCATTACAAGTTCTTATATTATGTAAAAATTGCACTATAAACTTCTTATATTATTGTACAAAATATTTTAATAAAACCAATGTATTGATACAAATAACTAACAACTTAAGGCTATAGAATAATTATAAAAATTCAGAGGCCCCAAGAAGAAAACCGAAAATTTCGAGATACATAAGTTATAGTATAATATATTTATATAGGGGTTAAAATAAGTCTTTTCAAAATTATACACTCCTTTGGACCTAATTTACCTTGAATTTCAATTTTTTATATTTTTTCTCATGTTTAAAATTTTTATTACTAAACATTTCGTAATTTTTATAAGAAAATTAAATTTTAACGAATCACTTTTGTACTCTAAAAAATTTAAATAAAATATCAATATAAACTAAACATATTAGAGTAGTATATTGTCGCACCTTTTGAATGCAGAGTATAATGCATATTTTTTTACATATCATAGGTTGGGATTAATAGTGAAATTAATTTAATATATAAAGATAAAATTAAAATTAAAAAAAACACATAGTTATAAAAATTAAAAATAGGTACACATAGTGCGATTAAAATTTTATGAACAGAAGTTCTGAAAGTCCTAGAGGGGGGGTGAATAGGATTACTAATAAGAATAATGCCTAATAAAAAATCTTTTGGACAATTATAAGTTTAAGAGAAAACTTCTAAGTCAACTAATTAAATCAAACTCTTATAGGATCATGCAAAGGTAAGATAGAGTTTTGATATAAAAGTATAACAAGTAAATCGTCAATCCAATATCTTAAAAAACTACTCTAGAAGACTATATGTTAGATATCCTAGATAAACAATATCATATAACTCATGCTAGCATATTATCAAACATATAGAGTGCGGAAAGTAAATAGAGTAGGGATAGAAAGATACACACGATTTATAGTGGTTCGGTTTCCCTACATCCACTACCTAAGGAAGCCTCCTTAGGATTTCAAGCTTTTCACTAAGCTCCCGTGTCTCTCTTAACCGGGTCGAGAACACAATAACCCTTACAACCTCTTCGATAACACGAAGGACAAACACTTGTGCTATCGCAACACAAGGACACCAAGTATACTCCCGATACTCAAACACTTATGTTATCTCAACACAAGGATACCAAGTATACTCCCTATACTTGAATTCTCTCTTAATCTATCTATTACAAGACCTAGACTTAAGAGGATAGATACAAAGTGTTTAAAGGGGTGCAAACAACTTTGCTAGATAATCTCCTAAAGAGTAGATATGACTATAAGCTTGTAAACTCCTCTTTGAGTAGATAATAACTTTGATAGCTCCTTGGATTAACTCCTTAATTGAGTGGATATGAACTATGAAGCTCTTGACACCTTCTTGGATGATAATAATTAAGCCCCTAAGTGTATATGGGTTGAAGGTGTAGTTGTAGCCTTGAAAGACCTTCAATATATAGCTGCAAAATGCTCCCAACGGTCATATAAGCTTCTATCTAACGGATCTATTTTCTCTCCAACGGATATAAGCTTTGTCCTCTAGTAATAGAGCTGAAACCCTGTCGTGCGGTGTACCGCGGGTAGGGTCCGGTGCACCGCGTGACTGTTCGACTGACTTTTGAGCTTACTGGTCGGACTATGTACTGTACCGCATGCCTGCTCCGTGTAGTGGTCCGGTGTACCGTGACAAAGGTCCGGTGTACCGTGCAGTTTTTCTGAGCTTACTGGTCGGGCCATCTAGTGCACCGTGGGACTGGTCCGGGATGCTGCGGTGTACCGCGTTTCCGTCCGGTGTACCGCGTAGAAACTTAGCTCTCTGGTCGGACTGGTCTATGCACCGTGCTTTGGTCCGTGGTATTGCGGTGTACCGTAGGTGTACTCCGGTGTACCGCACCAAAGGTTTAAAACACCTTCTAGTGAGTATATCTTTTTCTATGATGCTCCGATTAGAAAGCTTTCTTCACGAGAGTTGTAGAGGACATCATTCTTATACACTTTGTAGTTGATCACTAAAGCTAATTCTCAATGTACACAAAGATAAAGTTAATAGCATTTGTATGAGAATTAGTTTCTTAAGATAAAACAATAAAGCTTTGATCTAAATGATAAAGATGCTCTTTTTGATGAATTAGAGTGCAAGATAGAATGTATATAACAAAGGTAATTAGCACACTAAACACAAGAGGATTTGTCACATTAAAACAACCTATTAAGGGAGGCTATATGCCAACAATCTCCCCCTTTTTGATGATGACAAATCCTTCACTAAAACACCTAAGGAATGATATGAAAGTATAAGCTCTTATCAAATATAGCTCCCCCTCACAAAAAGCATTTAAGTAAACATGAATATAAGATGTGAAATGCATTTGTGAGTATTTAAAAGTGCAATTTTGAAAGTTTTAGTGCACATATTTCTCCCCCTTTGTCTTCATCAAAAAGACGGGATAATAAGATCAAGCAAATAATCAAAGAAGAGCTAAAAACTCAAGTGAATAGATTTTTGAAAAACAACATAGAGAGATCAAAGGTTAAAGAGCAATTAAAACATTTTAATTTGAGATGCACAAAGATCAACAATTGCAAAGCATAAAAAGATAAGGGATGGAGACATTTTACCAACTTCTTGATCGATAGGTTTTCATCTTATAAGCTTTCTAACAATGCAAACGATTAGTGCAATTATAAGATAAACGATTAGTGCAAACGATTAATCTAGCATTTTAGTTTTTAAAGATAATTTACTAAAAACTCCCCCTCACGAAATGCATAGAGTGTTTGTTTCAATTTTGAAAAGTTTGACCAATAATTTCTCCCCTTTTTACCAATAAGAATATTTGAATCAATTTTAAGAAATCATGGGGTAAATTGTCATTTTTGAAAAGCAAAAGGGTCAAGATGAATTTTCCAAAAGTTTAGGGACTAAACGCAATTTTGAAAAACTTCAAAGGACCTAAATGCAATTTTCAACCATTTGAAGAACTTAGACTAATTGAACAAACTAAAGGGACTATAAAACAATATAGAATAAGATCAAGGATGAATGATGCAATAGTACCTATATCATCAAAGAAAATGTTAGCACCATTAACACATTTAAATATCCGAAACATAAAGAATAAGCATCTAACATATAACAAACATAACCAATAATCCAAGTTAGACACAAAGCATCCTAAACCAATTATCCAAATATAGCCAAGTAGGATCTTATGAAGATTAAAAATACCCAATAAGAAGAATTAACGATTTTAAGAAATCTATGGGTAAAGTTTTAAACTTTGAAAAGTATGGGGGTCAAAATGCATTTTTCAAATATTTAAGGACAAAATGCAATTTTGAAAACCTTCAAGGACCTAAGTATAACTTTCTCAAGACAATAGGGACCAAGGTCTAATATACAAGCATAAGAAAGCTAAATGCAATTTGTTCAAACTATAGGGAACTTAAATTAATATTTTTCAACCTATAGGGATCACAATGCAATATTTTCAACCAATGGGGACCATAATGCAAGATAGAACAATAAACCCCGAATTGCGGTGTACCGGACCATTGTTGCGGTGCACCGCACTAAAGCTCGACCAAAAGGAGTAAGAAGAGAGATTTTGAAAATAGGCAATTTGCATAAACACCCGAAGTTAATACGAAAACTCCCCAATAGTATAGAGATATTTTAAAACAACTAAAAACGCTTTTGTTTTGAAAAGATTCAACGTGGAAATCCCGAAAACACATAAAGCAGTTTATTTCATAAATACCCCTATATTTTCTAAAAAGTACAAAGAGACCCAATGTAAAAACTAAGCAATTTTAAGCATGAAAAGGTCAAGTTATACAAGATATTAGCACAATAGGGAATAAACCATATAAGCACATAATGAAGCACATCATAAAGATAGTAAGCAAAGCAAATTCATGCAAATGAGTTAATGACCAATAATGGATAGAATTCCCATAATACTATGCATAAAACATTTTTGAAATGCTATGGAAAATGCAAACGATTATCGGAAAAATATTTTTGAAAAACAATTTCTTTAAAAACTCACCCATATGAAAATGCAAATTTGTGATCAAGGATAAATTAAGATTTGAAAGTGTAAACTAATATCTTTGATCTTTTTCCCTTTTATCAATCAATAGGCACTTTTAAAAAGATATAAAAACTTGTAAGAATAAAAAGTGCAATTTATAATCGTTGAGGGACTAAAAAGCAATTTCACATAGTAGGGACTAAAAATGCAATTTTTCAAAGATATGAACTAAAATGGCAAATTTTACAAGTGAAAGATTATGAAGTCCAAACTATGACACTTTGGAGAATATAATAACTATGAGGGGTCAAAGTGCAATTTTGAAAATTTTGGGGACTAAAAAGCAATTACCAAAATTCTAAGAGCTAAAGTGCAAAAACATCATTCATGAGAATTAGATGCAATAACACTAATAACATTTAAAACAATGATAAGTATCACAAGATAATATCCCAAGATAAAACATGATAAACACAACTAATCAAATCACAACAAATTCATAATTATAAGCACAAGCCATAAGGAGGAACGCAAAGTAAATATACGAGATAAAGAAAAGAAATCACCGGATTTTCCTTTTTCGAGATTTGAGCGTTCTTTCGTATATTAATTCTTCCATTAGTTTCCTCCAAGCAAAGTAACGATCACCTACAAAGAGAATGGAGGTTGTGTAGAAAACAACACTTCCAAAAGATTAAATTCCAAATCGTTTACTCTACTAACGGTTAAGCTATTCACGTAGAGTTAGGCTCTGATACCAATTGAAAGTCCTAGAGGGGGGGTGAATAGGATTACTAATAAGAATAATGCCTAATAAAAAATCTTTTGGACAATTATAAGTTTAAGAGAAAACTTCTAAGTCAACTAATTAAATCAAACTCTTATAGGATCATGCAAAGGTAAGATAGAGTTTTGATATAAAAGTATAACAAGTAAATCGTCAATCCAATATCTTAAAAAACTACTCTAGAAGACTATATGTTAGATATCCTAGATAAACAATATCATATAACTCATGCTAGCATATTATCAAACATATAGAGTGCGGAAAGTAAATAGAGTAGGGATAGAAAGATACACACGATTTATAGTGGTTCGGTTTCCCTACATCCACTACCTAAGGAAGCCTCCTTAGGATTTCAAGCTTTTCACTAAGCTCCCGTGTCTCTCTTAACCGGGTCGAGAACACAATAACCCTTACAACCTCTTCGATAACACGAAGGACAAACACTTGTGCTATCGCAACACAAGGACACCAAGTATACTCCCGATACTCAAACACTTATGTTATCTCAACACAAGGATACCAAGTATACTCCCTATACTTGAATTCTCTCTTAATCTATCTATTACAAGACCTAGACTTAAGAGGATAGATACAAAGTGTTTAAAGGGGTGCAAACAACTTTGCTAGATAATCTCCTAAAGAGTAGATATGACTATAAGCTTGTAAACTCCTCTTTGAGTAGATAATAACTTTGATAGCTCCTTGGATTAACTCCTTAATTGAGTGGATATGAACTATGAAGCTCTTGACACCTTCTTGGATGATAATAATTAAGCCCCTAAGTGTATATGGGTTGAAGGTGTAGTTGTAGCCTTGAAAGACCTTCAATATATAGCTGCAAAATGCTCCCAACGGTCATATAAGCTTCTATCTAACGGATCTATTTTCTCTCCAACGGATATAAGCTTTGTCCTCTAGTAATAGAGCTGAAACCCTGTCGTGCGGTGTACCGCGGGTAGGGTCCGGTGCACCGCGTGACTGTTCGACTGACTTTTGAGCTTACTGGTCGGACTATGTACTGTACCGCATGCCTGCTCCGTGTAGTGGTCCGGTGTACCGTGACAAAGGTCCGGTGTACCGTGCAGTTTTTCTGAGCTTACTGGTCGGGCCATCTAGTGCACCGTGGGACTGGTCCGGGATGCTGCGGTGTACCGCGTTTCCGTCCGGTGTACCGCGTAGAAACTTAGCTCTCTGGTCGGACTGGTCTATGCACCGTGCTTTGGTCCGTGGTATTGCGGTGTACCGTAGGTGTACTCCGGTGTACCGCACCAAAGGTTTAAAACACCTTCTAGTGAGTATATCTTTTTCTATGATGCTCCGATTAGAAAGCTTTCTTCACGAGAGTTGTAGAGGACATCATTCTTATACACTTTGTAGTTGATCACTAAAGCTAATTCTCAATGTACACAAAGATAAAGTTAATAGCATTTGTATGAGAATTAGTTTCTTAAGATAAAACAATAAAGCTTTGATCTAAATGATAAAGATGCTCTTTTTGATGAATTAGAGTGCAAGATAGAATGTATATAACAAAGGTAATTAGCACACTAAACACAAGAGGATTTGTCACATTAAAACAACCTATTAAGGGAGGCTATATGCCAACAAGTTCAAAAAAGAAAATAAAAATTAATTAGACTTACATCTAGAAGGTCTTGAACTTTAGTTCGAGTGAATTCTTCGGAAAATCCTAATCGTTTCATTGCATCAATGGCTGCATTCATTCGCTGATAATCCCAAAATAGTAAATTTAATAAAATACTTTATAGGGAAAAAACATAAAAAATAGTAAACACGTATAAAAACCAATAATAAACTTGTACCTTTGTTGATGTTGCTCTTGTAGTTATTGTTGCTTGTTGCGATATTTTAGAGATAACAAAGGATAATTCTGTAGAGTTGTAAGTTAGAAAAACTAAAAAGAAAGATGAATCTTGTTTATTAACTTCAATTATTTATCATCTGAATCGTGAAAGTTTAGGTACATTAAATTGCAAAGGAATGAAAAAATATTTTTTAAAATAATATTAGATAAAAAGGTGAATATTATTAATGACATTAAATAAAGTAGTTAAAATTCCTAGTCAAATTATTATTAGATATATTTTCTTTCTCTAACTTTATTTGTCCATCTATTTAATACATATGGATAAAATTAATGATCCCAATATTTTAAAAAATATTCCTTATTTAAAAATTATTTGTTGAAATACAATTTATTACAAAGTATATGTGAATATACCATTTAAACAAAGGGGTTGGAGTAAAAACTTAAGAAATATTTTATTAATATTATTAAATATTAATAGAAAAATATATATGGACGTCTCTCTTGGAGAGATAAACAAATATTATTAGACAAAATAATAATGAAAAATATAATATGGGCAATGCCTAATTAATTACACGGAAAGTGTAAAAATTCTACATTAATTACAATTTCAACTTAATTCCTACTTAAGCACAAGCATATGACAGATTACAAAAATACACATGAACAATTAATTAATTACTTTAATTATAATATTATTTATTTATATTCTTTTATTTATTTTATTTATTTTTTTCTGAAATATTTTTTTATTTTATTTTCGGAATTTTTTTAAACTTTTTTTTTCGGAAATTTTTTTTATTTATTTTTTCGGTATTTTTTTTTAAAAAAATTTCGAAATTTTTTTTTGTGAATTTTTTCGGAATGTTTTTTTTAAAAAAAATTCGGATATTTTTAAAAAAAAATTTCAGAAATTTTTTTTAAATTTTTTTTTTCGGAAATTTTTATTATTATTTTTTTTTTCAAAATTTTTTTCCTAAATTTTTTTTTTGAAATTTTTTTTTTTGAATTTTTTTTCCCAGATTTTTTTATGCACAATTATGAGATTTTTGTGTTGCAGGAACACACAAAATTGGAACAACCAAAATCAAGTTTTTTGTATTCAAAAAATACATAAATTTGAGTTTTATGTGTTCAATAAATACACAAATCTCAAATTTGTGTGTTGTAGTAACACACAATTTTGTGATTTGTGTGTTCAAAATTACACAAAATTGGAACAAACAAAAACAAGTTTTGTGAATTTGATTTATATGTGTTCCATCATTACACAAATTAGAGACTTGTGTGTTCAAGGAACGCACAACCCTGAGATTTGTGTGTTCCAGACACAAATCAGAGACTTGTGTGGACCACAAATCAGAGACTTGTGTGTTCTAAGAATGCACAAGTCAGAGACTTGTGTGTTCCAGGAACACATATCAGAGACTTGTGCGTTCCAGGAATGTACAAATCTGAGACTTGTGTGTTCAAGGCACAAATCTGAGAATTGTATGGTCCAGGCACAAATCAGAGACTTGTGTGTTCTAGGAACACACATATCAGAGACTTGTGTGTTCCAGAAACGCACAAATCTGAGACTTGTGTGTTCCAGGAACACACAAATATGAGAATTGTGTGTTCCAAGAATACAAACAAAATCAAGTTTTGTGTATTCTAGTAATACATAAATTCAATTTTTGTGTGTTCTATGAATACACAAAATTGAGATTTTTGTGTTCCATGAGTACACAAATCTTATATTTGTGCGTTCTAAGAATACACGGTTCTGAAATTTGTGTGTTTCAGGTTTACACAGAATTGGAATAACAAAAAAGAGTTGGACAAAAATATAATATATCAAGATAGTTAAAGACGAATAAAAATAAGATATATGCAATTAATAAATATAAACAAACAATAATGTTAAAGAAGCGAATCATTTAAATCGATTTTATGACTTTGTGTGTTACAGGAACACATAAATCTATATTTGTGTGTTACAGCAACACATAACCTGAAATTTCTATTTTAAAAAAAAAACTTGGAAAAAATTTCAAAAAAAAAAATTTCAAAAATCTTTTTTTCGTAAAAACAATTTCTGGAAAAAAAAAATTCGAAAAAAAAAATTTTGAAAAAAAATTAATAAAAATTAATTCGAAAATAAATTTAAAAAAAAATTTGAAAATAACATTTCTTGAAAAAATTTTAAAAAATAAATTAAAAAAAAATTCGAAAAAAAATATTTCGGAAAACCAAATTAAAAAAATTAGAAAAAAAAAATTAAAAAAATAACTGAAAATAATTATCAAGAAATAATATTAAATAAAAAAATAAAAAAATATAAAAATATAAAAAATATAAAAAATACAAAAAATCACATAAGGGTAACATTGAAAGGTAAATATGATAATGTGTTTAATTGAGAATTAGGTTGAAAATTTGTGAGTAAGTAGGAAGTAATTCCCTCCTTCCTTTTTTTTGAGAATAAAAAGTGAGAAAGTATAATTAATTGGGAATTATCTTAATATAATATAAAGAAAATATCTAATTAAGATGAACAAATTATATATATTGAGCAAAAATATACCATAGTTAAACTCAAATATGAAAACGTTTTAAAATAAAATTATTTTTTGCCCCAAGAAATAAAATTTACTCAACCAAACACTAAATTATTTTTCTTGATTTTATTAAAAAACATAAATATACTAGAGACAAAAAATTAAATTCAAACTCGACAAAAAATTAAAATATATAATAAGAAAAATGTATCATTCAAAGAGAAAGAAAATCAATTACTTTTTTCCACGTTAGTGTCCATTTAAACATGTAAATTAACTAAAAAGAAAAATAATAACACGTTATAATTATTTTGACAAGTAAATTTTTCATTAATAAATAAATTATTGCCAACTAAACATTCTAATAATGTTATATAATAAAATAGTTTATAGAAAAAGTATATTTTTCTATTTTATAATTATAAAAAAACACCATTATAAAATATCAAGACACCTAAAAAATTATTTTTCGAACACATTGTAAAATCAGAACACTAAGAAAAAGTTGTAAAATAATTTATGGTAGTAATATAAACAATCTAATCAATAAACAATACATATAAGACCAGAGACTTGTTAAACCACTAAATCAGTATTGATAAATTGTGTTTAATGACAAAAAAAATACCTATTAAATAAATTGGGGTCTTCTTCGATTTGGGACACAAAGACATCATCTTAGTGAATACAGATCAAGATCTGTCCTGGTCAACTATAAATAAACAACACCAACCCAACATCCATTTCATCATACAACTTATAAAGATTTCAATTTTTTTGGTTAAAGATAAAGATTTGATAAAGTTAAAGAGGGGTAAACAAATGAGATGAGGTTTGAGATATTTAGATTGATGACGGAGACGGTGATTGAAATCGCTCGGTCTTGTGATTTAAGGATTTGTATGTGTATATGACATTTACAAGGAATATTTGAGGATCAAAAGGTAGAGAAATGGAGAGAAGACGGAGGAAAAGTGTTGCTTGGTGTTTTGTTTTTGGATTTATATTTTCATTGAGCGACAGAGAGAGGCGCTATTATAGAAGAATAAAAAGTAGGTTGATAATAAATATTGAAGAATTAGGGATTTATTTATGTTTATTTTTAAGAATAATTTATCTTTGTCTCATGTACACCAATTATCATATGGTATATTAATGTGCCATGATATTACCCTATGGTCTATAAACGACACCAACAGACTTATATGTTAACTTGGTCAATGCAACAACCTCTTTTATCTAATTTTATGTTCCAAGTGACACTCACTGTTGCGTGATGCAAATTTTAATAATTTGCCTTTAACTACCCGTATGGTATTATTTTTATTTATTTTTGTAACCTTGTTTCATGTTCTCTTATCTATTTGATAGATTCCCTAATTATTAGTTTTATTAAGCTCCCCCTTCTTACTTCTTACTTTACTTTTCAAATCCTCTATTAGATATTGTTGGCATTTTTTTTCCGACACGACAATCAACTTTACTTCTACTTCTAAGTTTATAAATATATTCTTCTTTTCATAACTATTTTTTTATTTATGGATTTTCATTGTGGATCTTTACAACATTATCTTTTCTAGAAGAACTAGAATCTAAACAAAAGTGAAGTTATAAAACTCCACTATTGATGGAGCTTCAAGACCTCTAGTGTAAGCTCCATTGCATGGTGGATCTCGATGGGGGTAAGGAATTGTTGTTCAGAAGATGTTGAGGTTATCAAGTTATCAATCGAAAACTAAATTATCATGTGGGTTGGAGGTCGAAGTGGTTGATTAATTAATAATATACTAACATATTATGTTAGTAGATATAAATATTATAAAATTAAAGTAGTTAACATAATAAGCGTTTACGAATAATCTCTCTAAAAATAACTTTGACCTGAAGGGTCGTGAAACCCCCCCAAGCCCTAAACATTGCACACAAAATTGTTATTGTTTGAAGAGAACTAAACTAATAAAGAAATTTAAATTGTCAATAAATATTTCCTCAATATACCCATATATAAACCATAAATAAAACATACACACACACAAAATCATACACAAATAAACCTAAGCTTTCTTTAAGACCCCTTAATGGATATGCTAGAATGCGGATTTGAGGTGTGCGATGACGGAACTGAGATCATGAGACGGATGAAAACAAACTTGTAGCATTCGAAGAGGTTTCCACGACATAGTTTAGTTTTCAGATATGGATGTCAAATTTTTTGTGGTGTTTCAAACCTATCTTCTCGCTTTTGAATAGATCCACTACAAGATCAGAGTTGACGCTTAGTGTGACTTGTGAGGAATAGATCTCCATGGATATGGAAGATCAGATCTTAATTTATGGTTTTTATTTTGTTGTTTAGAGGTGTTGCTTTCACCAATAGTCATTTATGTATAAGTTCAAATCTTTGGTAAATGGGTTTTGTTCAAAGCTTTGGTGGTTGACGGCTAAGTACAATTATTCAGTGGCTAGATGCGAATATGAACACTTCTCAGTTCTCACAAATCATGATATTGATTAATCACAAGGGGGAAATTATAAATTTATTTGTATGACTACAATTTTAAATGTAATTAATTTATAATAATTTATTTAATTTTTTATTTGTATGTGTTAAGTTTCATATAACTATACTAAAAGTTTTACTCAATATTGAAATCGACTTGCTAAGTATATTTTTGTTATTACTAAGTGTTACCAACGAATTGATTGGTGGTAAAATTAACTCGATTAGTTATAAAAATGGTTGTTCTTTGTTAAAAATGGCGTGCTTTGCATAAAAAATGACCTATGTGTAAAAATGACATTCTTTGTGTAAAAATTGACTTGGTCAAAGTTAAATATGACATGCTAAATACTTAACTTGATTTTAAGACTAAGTGTGATGTTAACATCTAGCACGTCATTTTAAAACTTATCAAGTCATCTTTTACATTGAGTAAGTTACTGTTTATACTAAGCACACCATTTTTTTGTTTGTGTAAACATTTATATTAAAATAAAGAAGAAATTGTACCACAAAGGGCCACATACCTAGGCGCGAAAACTTAAGGTAGCAAAAATTTATGCACTATCAACTATCTCATACTATTACAAGCTAAACACTCACTATCATCCAATAAGGCATGTGAGAGAACAAATATAATAGTATGAAATAAGTCCACCACTTAATCTCCTTAACAAACGCTAACTTTGAAGAAATCTCGCCTCTCATAGCAAGAATATTCTTTACCCTAAAAATGCAATAAATAGTAGCTCCAAAAGCAATTTTCCATGCCTTTCTTCTCCAATTTTCCTAATCTTTGTGCTTCTGAGCCACTCCAGTAAGTTTATAGCCCGCAAGTGATTGTCCTTTCGAGAAGGACTTGATGAACAACAAAAATGTGATGTTTGAGGAATCCGTAACTATCATTAGGGTAAAGTATGTGCTGTGAGGGTTTTGATAGAAAATCGTCAAGTTCAAGAGTATGCTCACTTGATGGAATTTGGTGGTTGCCTCACTTCACAACTCGTCAATTATAATCGAAAGATACTTCCACTCAAGTACAATTCACCCATATGCTGGTATTTATGAAAACCTATTCACCTTCTCTCCCGAGAACCTGAGTGGGGATTGGTGGATTTATTAAAATAAAAACATCAATTATTAAGAGATAATTAAATTGATGTCTTTTAAAATCCTTAAAATTCTTGGAAAAGTTGAATATACATTCTTTTCTTTGGAAAATGTCCCACATAGAAAACGGAGAAGGAAATAAACGAGTATTTAATGACTTACCTTTCTATTCATTTCAAATGACTTGACACTATGGAGGCCAGAGGATAATTGAGAAGACCCCATACACGCGCACCACCACCACAACCACCATCAAGGACTGGAACCGGTGGTGTCGTGGTCATGGGGGAGTATTGACGAATAAAAATATAAAAATAAAACCAAGTTTTGAAATGAAATTAGTATTCATACTTGTCGTTGGTCCTTTATATTAGTCCCATCAGAAGACAAAACGACAAAAATTTGATGGCTCATTAACTCAGACATAGTTTAGAATATTCCACCATGAAGCCTCAAATGTTACGGATGTATCAAAAGTTTGGTCAAGCTATCAAAAGTTATGCATTTACCAAACGCTAGAAGGTTTTTCAGGTTCTTGAAGGAATTTGAAATTCTGTAACCAACAAAACGTCTGCATTAATGAAATCTTAAACACCATCCTTTATTGTGATGATTCTGAAATGAAATTTCTCCTATAAATAGAGATATAAGCCACTTGAATTATGCACATAAACAAGAATTAAATAATAACTGATTTCTTGGTTTGAAGAGAGAAAAAGTAGGAAAATCATTAAAAAATTGGCGCAATGAGAAAGAGGAATATGTGTAAATTGCTAAACTTATAGGGCTATTTTAATAAATAATAAAAGAGAATTGCCATTGCAAAGATTAATTAGTGATGCTAAAGAATATCCCTTCTATTATAGTCTTCTTCAAATATCTTGTTATAACTCTTCGCCTCATTTGAAATTAGGAAATCTCATGATATAATCATAAGAGTACAAGGAATGTAATGACTAATTATGACTTGGTGGATCTTTACAACTTTATCTTTTCTAGAAGAACTAGAATCTAAACAAAAGTGAAGTTATAAAACTCCACTATTGATGGAGCTTCAAGACCTCTGGTGTAAGCTCCATTGCATGGTGGATCTCGATGGGGGTAAGGAATTGTAGTTAAGAAGATGTTGAGGTTATCAAGTTATCAATTGAAAACTAAATTATCATGTGGGTTGGAGGTCGGAGTGGTTGATAAATTAATAATATACTAACATATTATGTTAGTCGATAAAAATATGATAAAATTAAAGTAGTTAACATAATAAGTGTTTATGAATAATCTCTCTAAAAATAACTTTGACCTGAAGGGTCGTGAAACCCCCCCCCCCAAGCCCTAACCATTGCACACAAAATTGCTATTGTTTGAAGAAAACTAAACTAATAAAGAAATTTAAATTGTCAATAAATATTTCCTAAATATCCCCATATATATAAACCATAGATAAAACACACACACAAAAACATACACAAATAAACCTAAGCTTTCTTTAAGACGCCTTAATTGAGATGCTAGAAAGTGGATTTGAGGTATGCGATGACGGAACTAAGATGATGAGACGGATGAAAACGAACTTGTAGCATTCGAAGAGGTTTCCATGACATAGTTCAGTTTTAAGATATGGAGATCAAATTTTTTGTGGTGTTTCAAACATATCTTCTCCTTGCAAAATAAAGCACAATCGTTCACGCAAACATCGATGGTAGTGTACCCTATACCTAAACTTTTTGTTGCACTCCTCGTATGACTAGGGCAAGGTATGAGGTTTGGGCAACACGCGGGACAAAAGATCAAGCAACTCGGTGAAAGATGTATTAGTCCACTTGTTCTTCACCTTCACATGCATTAGCTTCACAATGAAATTTAATGAACTCATTACTGTACAACCAGGGTTCCTCAAACATAGTTTCGAAACTGCCACGTGTTGAATTATTTGATTCTATCATCGCGGTGTCACCTGAATGCCCACCACCCTCATAATTAGGTCTAAAATCTTCATAGACATTCAACATTTCATTTTCAACATATCGATTCTCGAGAATTTCATCGTTCTCACCATGCTTTGTCCAGATCTCATACGTGGAAAAAATCCAAATTGTAGAAGATGTGCCCTAACTTTATCCACGATAAACCGACGATAATTCGAACACCTATTACACGGACAAAACAAAGTTACGTTAAAATCATCTTTTTTTGAGAAAAAATTGAGAAATTCTTCTATCCCCTCAACAAATTCACGCGAAACACGATGAACGGAATTAATCCAACTTTTATCAATACCCGAAGGCATCCTCTATTACCAATATAAACAACTACTAATATATAAGAATACAAAATAAATATTTCATTTGTGCATTTATTTCTCAAACAATACTACATCATATGGATTATATAATATTAGAACATGTTTCTAACAACCTAGTAATACTATTTAGCATTAACTACACAATTGTAATCAAATAAAAGAAGTTTTAAAAAGTTTTATAGAAGAAAAAATACATAATTTTGGCAAATTTAGATGGAGAAGTTGATAATTGTGTAGGTCACACGTTGTTGATTGGCTCGGGAAAGCTTTTCTACGTGTTGGGATAATATTTGATGATGGTTTGTGGAAAAATATTGGGAGAGCTTAATGAGAATAGTGGGAAAGTTATAAAATAATGGGTGAAAATGATTCCAATTCGCAACTTACTGTGATAAATACGCTACAAGCATTCGCGACTACATAAGTAGTCACTAAATATGTAATATTAGTCGCTAATAAAGACCACTAACGACTACTTTTGTCATCGTTAAATGTAAACCATCATTAGCGACTACCTATGTCGGTGGAAAAAAATAATAAAAAAATAAAAAAACCTAGCGACTACGTATATAATATTAACGACTACATCTTGTAGTCGATAGACAAAAATGTTATTTACGACTATTTTTGTAGTCGTGATTGATGTAAAATAGTCGTTAAATGAGTACTCGTTAGAGGTATATCTTTAGCGACTACATATACGTAGTCGCAAAAGATTTAGTCACGAGAGATCACGCGTATAGTAGTGAGATAGGCACTGATACCAATTGTTAAACTTTTACATCTAGATCATTATATAATTCAACCGTAACTACTTTAACAAACAATAATAGAAGAATACTAACCTTGATCAATCGATGATGAAAATTAGTATAAATTAATTCAGTAATTAATTTTGTCTTCCCATTAACCTCTTTCTTTATATGATCCTTTTAATAATGGATTAAAATTTCCTTCGGTGATTTAATGACTTTTGTATTCAATCATTATAACCGTGGCGTTTCTAATATTGTTTTTATGAAGAGTGAAAAATATGTGATCTCATGTAATGATAATGATGATGATTTTATAGCCACATGCGACGGTTACTCAAACAAATATCTTTTAATAACGGTTATAGAAGGAATATCATTTTTAATGAGGTAAGGGAAGAGGGCTATTAATACACCCAAATTATAATGCTTTAATTGAAATCAATCCATCATGATATCATCTTTTTTTGTTGTAATTTTCAACATATAACATAAACTTGAACTTTATTATTAAACCGGTAGACACATATGTTATATAAGAATAAAAATATTCTTACAACCAATTGTTGATCCACTAAATACTAGGGGTACTTTCGTGAGTCAAACAAAATATTTTTGTTATTAGGAAGGAGTGACCATTAGGCACTCATGCAATGGATTTTAGCAATTCTACCGTTCAATATAGTCTTGTCTGAATTCATCCCTAGTTGCTAGTAGTTTGTGCTCACATCTCTACATAATCTGATCCTTTAGCCTTGTCTCCTGGTATCACGGTTCAACATTAACATATATTGCGGTAATTGTATAACCACCAATTTTATTCTAATGAGTTTCTCTTAAATCATGTCTCATTCTCTCGATGTTTTATGTATCTTCGATAGTTTCCTGTCCATATTCACAAGCCACCGATCACTATCTCTCCAATCCGGGTTCAAGTCCTCTCCGCAACATCAATATTACTCCAAGTATTCTAACAATCATACAAAAACCCCATATATAAATTGATCCAACAAACACTAATAAAACAATCCTAAACTCAATTCAACTCCACAACTATATAATTTCATTTTATCAGTCTTATGACAGAAAATGCATATAAGTCCCTACAACATTTTTTCAAAAACACCCTCCATCATCAACAACTCCAGTACACCATATAAGTACCTCGTATCACACACTAGAACATTTATCAACTCTCATTTTCTCTTCGCATTCCTATTTTTCATACCGTTCAAGTAGTTCTTCTTATTTCAATTTTTGAACCTAACATCTTCCTTTATATGATCAAGAATGACACTTTATGTAAAATTTTTACTTTAAAAAATTCTATTATTTTTAAAGTTTCCTATTTTATTAGCATGTTTTTTTTTTGACAACCTATTCCAACAAGCTAACCAACCACAAAGTATATGCTTAGGTGGTTCCATAATATGCCACACTGCCTAATAAAAACTATATTTTTACCCTTCACTAGCCAATTTTTTTATTATCATCTTTATAGAAACCCCTAAATTTTCACTACTATCCAAATTACTTCATCTTTCTTATCCACAACGTCAATCTAATTTACAATGTTCAACATATTCTTCAACTCATTATCTAATCCCCATCATCCATTATTGTAGTAACTTGCAACAGTACTTCTAAAATTCCAGTTTCCCTCAAACAGATAAATATTTGTACATTTATCTCTTAAAAACTTACAATTCATCCTTTTATCTGTAATTATCTAAGTTATCTATCAATTTCCTACATTATTCCAAATATACTCAAAACTTTATAACTTTAAGTATTGATCTCCAGATGCAAGGCTCAATGGTATCGCATTTGATGTTCCATATACATTTCTCATCCAACCAGTTTTAGTACACCCACTGTGTCCATGTATTATGTTTATCCCTATACATCCTCCAAATTACTCTTATAATAGCCGTTTGATTAATAGTTACTTTGGGTTTTAATATAAAGAAAGGGACTGCAAAAGAATTGCTTGTATAGTAAATACAAAATCTAACATTTAATTAACCATTTAAACGGCCACCCTAAGTGGCGGAGTCTAACTTTTTATCCTAGTAATGGAAAGCAAAAAACTATGAATAAAATTTCTTATTAGTCGTTATGTTGTTCTCCCTCCTTAAAAAATGACGAAAAGAACTATGATTGACAAACAGATAAACCCAAACTAATTAAATTACTAACTAATTCTGATATAATCTTTTCAATCTTATAGTCTTTTTCGTAGTTACAAAAATGATAACTATTAGATAAAAAATAATTACTCTCGAGATTTTCATGCAAAACAAATCTTCATACAAGAGAGAACGTGTGCAGACATTCAGATAAGCCTGGTTATCTTTCCTTTTCCCTTCCTGGGTGACCAATGGTCAGTAGGATAGAAAAGCAGGCACGGTTACCACTGCCTCCTCTCTCAATCTGCAACAACCCACAAGAGAGGTGCCCAAGTGTGATAATGAAGAGGCGATATTAGAATTGCGACACAAAGAGAGTTCAAACGATCATTGTGTTACGCAGATAGGGATGACCTCTCCCCTTTTATGGATGGTGAAGACAGGGGTATAGCAGCGTCAGTGGGCAATAAAAGAGGGTACATGGGGAACGCCGCGATCAGGGTTGATTCAGATATAGCATCGGGCCCTTAAATAGATACAATTACTGTGATAGAGAATCTAACATTTGAAATTGAGCACAAGATCATGGAAGGTATTATGTTAGAAGTCACTGAGATTCCAACCTCAGAAGATACTCCTCTGCTGACCGTTCCTCCTATCCTTCCAGAACAACTAGTTGCAGGTATTATATGTGATTCTGAATTTAATGTTCAAACTGGGGTGATTTTTTATGTAGGTTGTACTATACATCCAAACATGTCGCGGAATATGTTGAGACTCCTTTAGTAACGTATGGGATTGGTGTGCGTCTTAGATCATATATAGAGGCGTTCCGGGATATGCCACTTGGGTTTCCTCAGCACGGCAAGAAGTTGGCCAGTGCAAAGGGGAATAATGAAGAGTGTGGAGACACCGGATATTCAGTTTCGGCTACTTATCCGCAATTGGTACGGACGGCGGAACAAAAAAGAAAAGGGTGCAAGGTAGGGAAATGATCTCTTATTATTTGATTACATGTTAATATCATATTTAAATATTTGCTCAATAAGTTGAATTAAATATGGGCCCAAAAATACTACATGAACTTGGCAGAAGTGGGTATCGAATACTTCATGGCACTATTTATGAGTTTCGAAGTTTACAATTAAGGTGCTCAGTGGGGTCTATAGATGATATTAGATAAGCGTATTTCATATCTCAAGACACCTTAATTGTTAAAACTACGGTGTGTGTCCGGTTACTATGGGTTCCAATGAATTACATTGAGAAGATTTTTACGTCATTGGGCAACATAGTTAGTATAAAATGATCAGAGTAGATCGTGTTACTAAGTCTCGCGCAAGAGGTAATTTTGCAAGAATCGCAATTTAAATTGAGCTAGCGAAACCTTTTATATCAATCATTTGAATACAATATCATTTGCAAAAAAAAGAATATGGAGGACTTCACCATATATGTTTCAATCTTGGGAAGCTTGGACATGTGAAAGGATATTATGCTAGCTCCAACGGTTTTGCGGGTGACGAAAATAGAAATGCAACTCAAAGTAAACTGGTTGGGACAACAAGTAGTGGGTTAGCAAACCTACTTCCCTATATGGGGAGTGGGTGACAGTCGATTAAGGGAAAGGCCATCTACGTAGTAATGGGGGATTTCAGCAAAACATAACAAGCCAGAAGGGAAGGAATGTAGGAGCGAAAAAGGGGCAACGACTCCAATAAAAAATAAGGTCGTACGTTTGACAAATCGTGCTAATGGGTCTAGGTTTGAGGTTTGAGCTTCATTTAAATTAGGAAAGATTAGACAAAGTGGTCAACAAGAAGAGGGTGTAGATGTGCCGGTTACAAAAATAAATGTTAGAGACAACTCACAAGTTGGTCAAGGGGTAGGGGGAGGAAGTCGACCACTACAACATGTTGTGATCGACTCTATGACGAACATTTTAGATAGGGTTTTCTTTAATACAACCAAGAAAAGGGTCTCTGATGGTGAGTTAATGGGTCTGTCTCTAAAACATAAATAAATAAATGGTAAGAAGGGGTTGGGGAAATCTAGAAACAAAGAGATGACAATGTAAGATAGAGATCGTGCATTTGTTTAGTTGGGTTGTGCTAAGGAGGGGCGTACTCTGGTTCAGGGGTATGATACGTTTTAAGTGAAAGGGTCTAGGAGAGAATTCAGATATAGGTTTTGCTAGGGAAGATTAGGTGATGGGTCATGCAAAGGGGATGCAGTCCTTCGTGAATGGGGAAGAAAGAGTTAGTACAGTGGGCAGGCTGAGAGGTTTAGAGCCATGGACAAAAGTGTAATTTATGAGAAATGGATTCTTTAATTCTAGTAGTTGCTACTACAGAATATGAACAAATGGACAAATTGGTGTTAGATGAGAAAGGGGAGGTGATGTCTCCTCATTTGTGATAGATTTATATTAGGATGAGACATCATTTTTAGTGATTTAGGAAGTCATTTAGTCGATTTTCTTGAGAAATATTACATTTTCCTATTTTGAGTCTTGATTTAGTAATATAATATTTTTAGAGCATATTGGGTTTAATTATTTATTTAGTGTGAAGCTTTAAAGATAATTATGGAGATTAATTAGATTCCAAGTCAAAGACTACAAGATATGGAAAGAGATAGACATGGTAATTGGAGATAAGGAAATAAAAGCTAAAAACATGGAAAAGGAAAAGCTGCCTTAATCCTGAATTTCTGCACCTACGACCACAAATCAGCTTATATCTCAAAAACGGTGTGGAATTTGGAGAACAGTCAAGAGAAAAGTCGAAGAGCTTTCCGAGACGATCAATTTGGTATATTCATACGCGTCAAACAGATGAATATTGAAGCTGTTAGAGCCAAAAGAAACACGGGCCTGATTTCATGTTTTTAGTGTTACAAATTTGAGTTGGGCTTGGAGTCCACCACTTACTTCTCCTTCAAGAAAACGAATTAGGGCTTCCAAGACACCTATAAATACACCCTTAAACCATTGTAAACATGTCCTTGCTCAGTTCTAAACATTAGCTTAAATTATAAACAATAGCTTAGTCCTTTACATTAATATTCATCCTTAGAATCAAGCTATTCATTCAAGAAGCAAGCTGACCTGTAGAGGAAGACAAGAAGAAGAAGATTGGAGACTGACAAACTCCTCTTCTACATCTCACCTTCTCTATATTTAGGGTAATTAGCTATAGATTTATGCTACACCATATCTCTAAGCTTTTATTCTGTAAGTTTACTTTTAATTGTTGGATTATTATTTTGTCTTTAAATACTATTTGTTATTTTAATTGATTGAGCTTGGCGTATATTGTATTATGTGTTTTGACTTATTGTTACACCTTAGATTTGGCCAATCTTAGGATTATTCTTAGTTATTGACAACACCACATAATCGTCTAGTTTTGATCCCTTGCTTAACTAGATAGCCATTAAGGTTTGATTTAATCACCAATCATTACTTAGGAATCCTTAGTAGTGGAGAGGTTGCTCCTAAGCCTAGAGAAGGCTAGGTAGAATTTAGAATCCTGGTTAATATATAATGCTTAATCTGTGACAGGTTAGAATAACGATTTAGTAATAGACTCATATTAGTAATCCTAATCTATTTGACTTACATTCATATTTAGTTATTTGTTTTGTTTATTTGTCTTAATTATTTAATTGCGTAGATTGTTATTTCATCTTTTTATATTTTTATTTAAAACATCTAAATTCATCTACGCTTGTTAAATATAAATAGATCTAACGGATACAATCCCTGCGAACGAACTTGACTTATCATTAAAACTTGCAAACGATCTGTGATACTTGCAGTGAGTTCCGTGGTTCTCAAGGGTGTGTGATCTTTATTATTTGCTTTATTTATATCATTATTTTATCACACCTTTGCCCCCACCAAGTTTTTGGCGCCGCTGCCGGGGATTTATCTTTAAGTTAAATCTATTTGTATTTATTTAGTGTAGAAGTTTTTATTTATTTTCAGTTTTACGCGCTTTCCCTGTTAGCCTCTTTTCAGGTTTCCTAGGTATGGAGAACTATTACGTAACAAGCAATACAAATATTCATGGGGCCCGAAGTCAAAATTTCTATCAAGAAGGTTCGAGCTATCAAGTTCGAGCTCCACCACAGCCCATGCATAATCCGCAAGAAGTCTCCATCAATAAGGTCTCACAAAACCTGGAAAATTTCATGAGATAATTGAGGTAACACGTCGAACTTTAAAAGACGTTAAACAAAAGTGCTTTATAGGAGACATCCCATAGTATTTTATGTTTTTATGTTTTTGTGTTTTGTTTAGATTAGTGAGTTAATGTGTTTTTAAGTCCATATTGCAGTAATAAGGAAGGTATGAGTGTTTTTGATGTGTAGGTATGCAAGGGTTCGAGTTTAGGGTGAAAAAATGGAAAATTTTCGGAGTTAAAAAGTGTCGGACAGAAGGTTTTTGCGGTACACCGCAGGTACACACGGTGCACCGCACGTAACAGCGTGATAAATTTACAAGAACTTCGAACTGACATAACTTTGCGCTCGGGTATCGGAATTCACTTTTTCTTGAGTCTAAATCGCTTATTTTTCCGAGATCTATCCAATGGAGTAGAGAAAAACTGGTTTTGAGATAAAATGAAAAATCAAAATCCAGCTGTGTAATGCAGTAACCACACGAGCCACCAACAAAGAAGAAGAAGAGGTTAGCTTATATATATCACTTTTTAATTCAAAACCTTAAAGTTTGTTTCTTCCCCAAAATTCTCAAACTCCATTGAACTTTAAATAACCTTCCCCTAACATCAAAACACTACCAAATCACCATGAATTTACATCCAAATCCTTCCCTACATCATTACAAAGAAGATTCAAGCACCCAAATCATATCAAAACACCTAGAAACCAAGAATCAAAACCATGAATTTCAAAATCTTCTTCTAAAAATCCTTAAACCCACATCATTAAAGCTTGATTCCATCGTACCCACATAGAGAATAATCATCCTAACACCTTTCCTAACCCAAATAAAGCTTGTTCCACCTATGATCAAGAGTTACAAATTTCAAGAGTGTTCAAAGCTTTGAGTTGGGGGTCAAAAGAGATGATAAAGAGATGATAGAGATATTACCAAGTGTTATGGGATATGAAGAATCAAAGCAAGGTATTGGGTAAAGATCAAGAAGATTTCAATTGAGATAGGTACTAGTTCGGGAATAAATTACAAGGTAAATCGGATCAAGAGAGTAGAGGAAAGCATGCAGTGGTGAATTCAAAGAGCAAAAAGGTTTCAACTTTCATAGAGAAGACACCATAACCTCTTCCTATCAAGATCCATCTACCCAAGATGAACAAAAGCTTCTGGGACGCTAGTAGCTGTGTTCAAAACATATTCCTTGATGAACAACTGTCACATGAGAGATTATTCAAAGAGAAAAGTTGGAAGAAGATAAACAAGAGATTTTTAGAGTGTGATTGATTGGGATGGAGCATAAGAAGATGTAAGGGAAAGCGAAATTGGTGATACATGAAGTTTGCGTACATGAAAGCACTACACCCTATTCCGGGTATTGATCAGGCGAGGTAAATAGCTTCGAAGAGTATGTTTTCTTTCTTCCTTACCTTTTCTGTATGTGCAATATCTGTAAAATTTTAATTTTATTTTATTTTATTTTTGAGTCTTTTCGAGTCGTGGGGACACGACTCATTTTTGAGTTGGGGGTGTGGGGATTCGTTGTCTCTCATCTCCATTTTTCTGTGTTTTATTGTTTTTTAGGTAAAATTAAAATTTTAGGTAAAATTAAAATTTTTATGAGAAGGTTTAGATGTATGTAGAGTGTGTTTAATAGCTTAAAAGCATAAGCTTAGTGGATTAATGATAGAAAGTAATATGTTTATGAGCTATGTTATTTGTATGCTTTGAGTTTTTGAAGGAAAACACACGTTGATAGTAAAGAAAAGATTAGTGAGCAATGCAATAGAAAGTATGTTCGATCTCAGGGAACCTTGAGAAGTGTGTAGGCCGTGAGATCCAAGCTAGTTGATAAACCATTTGATGAAAGTGCTAAAGGTAAGAAAATAACGAAATTACATAGTGTAGAAAGTGATTAAGGCGGTTCTTTCATATTGAAGCCCTTGAAGCCTTTTTATACCTTCTCACCTTGTGATGTTTGATTTTATATGCTATATCCTTCTCAGCCCCTTCTAGCCTTTCTAAAGCCTTTTTATTTAAACACATTATAAGCCATATCCCTTTAGATTATAGGACTTTTCCATATGACCCGCACTCGAATCGCGATGCATAGACAGTTGTTTTAGAGCTTGAGTTTGGGGTGGTGGGTCCACCATTATGGGAATTGTTATTGGGTTGGGATTTTTGAGCTTATTAATTGTGCTCTGTTATTTATATTGATGATGATTCACAAGATTATATTGTAACCCTTTGTCGGGGTAATAGTGAATGAAAAAGAAGCTACGAGCTAATTTTGCCAACAAGGGCATTAAAAGAAAAAATATATATGAGAAAATTAGTGTGATATCTCAACATTAAAAGAGAATCATAGCTATAGAAAAGAAATTGATTTGAAAAGAAAATATATATATTCGGACCGGCAAAGTGGAATTTTTATGTGACATCTTATCTTTAATTGGGTTATTGGGGATGCTAAATTGTGCATCAAAGAAATCATTGGGTTGAGTGAGAAACGTTTTATGAGAGTAACTCAAGCTCTAGGGCGGTTCGTTGATGGCTAGTGAGGAGAGAGCCAAAAGCTCACTCTATATTATCCAAATATACTTATCATACCATCCCTAAGCCTACATTACAACCTTAAAGACCTTTTTCTTTGCTATGTAATTGAGAAGTGATTGAGCCAATAGAGAGTAGTTAAATGGATCTTTGGACACTAGTGAAGTTCGATGAACAATCTATAGCTTTCTTGGGGAACTGAGTAAAGTCCCAATCCTTCTTACATTGCGAAACTAATCTGCTCTTGAATTCAAACCGTGTTGACTGTGGATATGAGAAGTGTATAGGTATGTAGTTTTTAAATATTATTACATGAAATTTTCTGAGTAGTTGCTTTGAGTCTATTCTCCATATTCTTCTATCTTCTGTCTTCTGTGCTTAATTGACCTAGGTGTGTATTTAGAGACTTCCCTTTGTTTTTATCTTTATTGTATCGGGACGATACAACTTTGAGTTGGGGGTCTTGATGTCTCCTCATTTGTGATAGATTTATATTAGGATGAGACATCATTTTTAGTGATTTAGGAAGTCATTTAGTCGATTTTCTTGAGAAATATTACATTTTCCTATTTTGAGTCTTGATTTAGTAATATAATATTTTTAGAGCATATTGGGTTTAATTATTTATTTAGTGTGAAGCTTTAAAGATAATTATGGAGATTAATTAGATTCCAAGTCAAAGACTACAAGATATGGAAAGAGATAGACATGGTAATTGGAGATAAGGAAATAAAAGCTAAAAACATATAAAAGGAAAAGCTGTCTTAATCCTGAATTTCTGCACCTACGACCACAAATCAGCTTATATCTCAAAAACGGTGTGGAATTTGGAGAACAGTCAAGAGAAAAGTCGAAGAGCTTTCCGAGACGATCAATTTGGTATATTCATACGCGTCAAACAGATGAATATTGAAGCTGTTAGAGCCAAAAGAAACACGGCCCTGATTTCATGTTTTTAGTGTTACAAATTTGAGTTGGGCTTGGAGTCCACCACTTACTTCTCCTTCAAGAAAACGAATTAGGGCTTCCAAGACACCTATAAATACACCCTTAAACCATTGTAAACATGTCCTTGCTCAGTTCTAAACATTAGCTTAAATTATAAACAATAGCTTAGTCCTTTACATTAATATTCATCCTTAGAATCAAGCTATTCATTCAAGAAGCAAGCTGACCTGTAGAGGAAGACAAGAAGAAGAAGATTGGAGACTGACAAACTCCTCTTCTACATCTCACCTTCTCTATATTTAGGGTAATTAGCTATAGATTTATGCTACACCATATCTCTAAGCTTTTATTCTGTAAGTTTACTTTTAATTGTTGGATTATTATTTTGTCTTTAAATACTATTTGTTATTTTAATTGATTGAGCTTGGCGTATATTGTATTATGTGTTTTGACTTATTGTTACACCTTAGATTTGGCCAATCTTAGGATTATTCTTAGTTATTGACAACACCACATAATCGTCTAGTTTTGATCCCTTGCTTAACTAGATAGCCATTAAGGTTTGATTTAATCACCAATCATTACTTAGGAATCCTTAGTAGTGGAGAGGTTGCTCCTAAGCCTAGAGAAGGCTAGGTATAATTTAGAATCCTGGTTAATATATAATGCTTAATCTGTGACAGGTTAGAATAACGATTTAGTAATAGACTCATATTAGTAATCCTAATCTATTTGACTTACATTCATATTTAGTTATTTGTTTTGTTTATTTGTCTTAATTATTTAATTGCGTAGATTGTTATTTCATCTTTTTATATTTTTATTTAAAACATCTAAATTCATCTACGCTTGTTAAATATAAATAGATCTAACGGATACAATCCCTGCGAACGAACTTGACTTATCATTAAAACTTGCAAACGATCTGTGATACTTGCAGTGAGTTCCGTGGTTCTCAAGGGTGTGTGATCTTTATTATTTGCTTTATTTATATCATTATTTTATCACACCTTTGCCCCCACCAGGAGGGAAGACAAAATGACTCAGCAAGTCAATATCACCTTGAGAGATGGGGGGACTTTAATCAGATAGGGACTATCATAGAAAAAGTGGAGGATTTAATGGTAAAAAAAGGTATAAGGTTAAGTCAGAGAGATGGAGGGGTCACTGTGGGATGGTAGATTTGGGTTTCGAAGATCCTAGATTCACTTGGAGTGATTTATGGAATTTGGGATGAGAATCATGAAGCACTTGGAAGAGCCTCAATAATCTCCACTGGTACGGGTTGTTTGGGTCCATGCAATTCAAGCACCTACCTCATGTTTATTATGATATGCTACCATTGTAATTTCAATAGTCATGCTGTCAACATTCTTTTTTAGGCATAGATTATTTCGATTTGAGGCAGCTTTGTGCCACCATGAGAGCTTCAGGGGTCTAGTAGAAGAGAAATGAGTGAAAGAAGGTAGACATCTTGGAGAGAACATGGAGGTCATATAGAATGAGTTCAAGGTGTGGAAGTTTGATGTTTTCATGGACATCTTCTGGCAAAAAAATAGATTGTTAGCAAGGATTACTGGTATTCAGAAGGCGTTGCAACAGTCTTATATTGTGTCGTTAGTAAGGTTAGAGAAGAGGTTAAATGATGAATACGAGACTGTACTCGAGAAAGAGAAAATTCGTTTGTTCAAGCGAGCGCATATAGAATGGGTAAATACGGGAGAGAGGAACATAAAGTTTTACCATCATGCAGCGCATGTAAACAAGGGGAGAAATAGTGAATAGTGTATTAAGGATGATAGAAATGAGTGGGATGTGTATATTGAGACCGAGAAGATATGGGTTAGGAATTTCTTTAAGGATAATTATTCACTTGAGGAGGCCACTTCGGGATATTTTGTGCTCCCTCGCCTTCCAGCTTTCACATCAGGTGCCATTGATTCTATTAGCAGGGATGTTTCAGATGAGGAATTTTGTATAATTTTGTTTCAAATGTTGCCTCATAAGGCACCTAGCCCAGATGGGATGACAACAGGTTTCTATAAAAAATATTGGGACATAATGGGCACTGCCTTTTGTGACATGATTAGGCACGCCTTAGAGAAGATACGGTTTCAGAGGGAGGTCCTCAGTACACTCGTTCATCTAACCCCAGAGTTGGGGATTCCAGAATATATCACTCTTTTAAGGCCGATCTGTTTGATTGATGTGAGTTATAATATTTGCATGAAGGTGTTCGTGAATCGGATGCGTCCTTTGTTTACAAATTATACTGCACGTTTCTTAAATAGCTTCTTACCACACGGTCTACAATTGATTTTATGGTTTTGTTCAGTGAAGTTGACTTTGGGTTAAGAAAAACAAGGGCATGAAGAGCTATATGGCGGTTAAGGTGGACCTTGATAAAGCGTATGACAAGACTAGATGGGAATTAATCAAGGAGTCTTTGGAGTCGCTGAGGGTACCCTCGATGTGGGTGTCCGTGGTTATAGCAGGGATAGAGGAGAATGAGTTAAGTGTTCATTGGCGGGGTTCGCCCCTGGCACCGATTAAACCAAAGAGGGGGATTCGCCAAGGTGACCCATATCACCATATTTATTCATCATATGTATCTATAGGTTGTATCTTATTATACAGAAACTTGTGGAGAAAGAGAGATGGTGGCCCATTCAACTTAACTCAGGGGGGGTCAGATATTTCATATATACTTTATTGATGATCTAACTATATTTTCCGAAGCATATACTCATATTTTTGATCTGTTGCAGGATAACTTGGCCACCTTCTATTGGGATGTGGGTCAAATGATCAGTAAGGAAAAATCAATAATGTATTTCTCAAAGAACATTGATGAACGGGTAGTTTCAAGCATCACGGCTTGTAGCTGCTACCAAAAGAGCAAGGGTCTCAAAAATCATCTAGGCATTCCCATTCTTGTTGAGAGAAGACCAAGAGGCTTTATTGGCAAGTTTATTAATGGTTAGGAGATAAGCTGGAAAAATAGAAGGGGAATACGTTATCCTTCGCATATCGCATAAAACTTGCACAGTCTGTTTTAAGCGCAACACCGATGCAAATCATGAAAGTTGAGAAATTACCGAGTTATGTGTGTCATGATATTGATAGAATTCGGAGAGAGTTTATATGGTGTCCTACTGAAGAACAAGACACATTAATTGGATAGCATGGAAGGATGCTTATAGACCAAAAAGTGTGGGAGGACTTGGGCTTCGTTTAGCAGAAGACATGAACAAGTCGCTTTCCCGGTAATGGGGTTTGAAGTTGATACACGATGAGGCGACCATTTGGCCTTCAGTTATGCGGTAAAAATATTTTAAGACGAATCTACTCCGGTATGTGTCTAAATGAATGATTCTCGAATTTGTGAGTCATCGTGGAAGGTATTGCCATAGTGAAACGGGAATCCCGATGGCTACAATATAATGGTAAGAATGTGTCTTTCTGGTTGGATTTTTGGATATGAGATTCCCCTTTGATTAATCATGCCATTGCAGTGATTAAGGGGTGGGGAAAACTCAAAAAAGTAGGAGATTATGTGATTAATGATGGGTTGTTAGATTGGGATCGATTTCAAATCTTACTCCCTTCCTCCAAGTTACTAGAGCTCAGAGGCGTTTGAGTGGAGAGGCGATGAATCTAGCGACACACTATCCTGGTTACATGAGGTTCAGGATGAGTACTCGGTGAAATCAGCCGGCTGAACTAAGATAATAGCGGGGTGAATATGGAAATAAATTGGGAGAAAGTATGGAAGCTGAAATGCTCACAAAGAACAATAGTTCTAGTGTGGATAGCGCTGCAATAAATATTAAATACGAGAGAGAACCTTATTAAACGTGTAATGGAGGTTTTCGGGTTATGTACATGTTGTGGGGTTGTGGAGGAAAGTACGGTACACTTATTTAGGGATTGTGTAAGGGTGAAAGAGATTTGGGATTTGATGCGGGTGGAAACTGTCTGGGACCATCATCATGAGTGGTGTGAGGAGGATCAATAGTTTGATAGGACGTTTGAGAGGCTACAAGCTGTAGAGACCTCGAGAATAAATACTCAACAACAGTAGATCCAAAATTCTTTTTTGCAGCAGGCTCCGAGTCGAGGTCAACAGCAGGTTGAAGAGTCTATGTTGTAGCAAGTTCGTCGTTTATCTCCTGTCCATGGGGTGTTGAGAGCTCTTAGGAACCAACAAAAATTCCTGGAGCGAATTTTAAGGATCGCAGCTAATCGTACAACAAAGTTATCACGCACAAGGCCTGAGTTCACAACTGCTACCTCGTCAAATGGCTTATTGAATTGAGGTCAGCTGTCGGGCTATAGTTGTAGTGTGTGGAGGACCAAGAATTTGTCCAACAAGAGCATATTTTCTGGGGTGGTGTAGAATGGTTTGTTTGGGGCGCTGATCAATATAATTTGGAAGGAGCATAACAATATTGTGTTCAATGGTAGTGAACTTCCTAAGGTTGTGGTGATGTTGAAAAAAGCACAATTTCTAGGGAATAGTTAAATAAAAGCTTGGGGTCATATTCTCGAAATATTGCTGCCTAGAAAGAGGTTTAGTAATCATATTTTATGGGGTAAACCAAACCCAGGGGTGAAACTTAACATAGATGAGAGTTGTAATTAATGGTGCAATGAAGGAGGTGGTGGGGGTGTAGTTAGACATTGGGAGGGTAATTGGATTCGCGGCTTTTCGATGAATATTATGCATGCCTCGTCAATGATTGTTGAGTTAATAGAGTTGTGTGAATAATTAAAAATGGTGGAAGAGCTTGGAATATAAGTGGTGGAGGTGGAAGTGTATTCTTTGGAGGAAATTTAGTTAGCTCTCAAAGAGGAGAACGGTAGAGGGCTGGTAGCAATGTGGATCCAACAGATTCGAACAATTCATTCATGTAATAGTTCGTTTTAAATAAAGAACGTCTATACAAAAGTGAGTTCATGTACGAATTGGTTGGCTCATACTAAATGTACTCAAGTAGATAGTTGTCATTCACATATCAATTCTCCAATTAGAATTTGGAGCTTACGTACACGTGATAGAATGAATTGAAAAACACCAAGAGTAATATTTAGCTCAGGTTTGATAGATCATGTATTAACATAGTTTCACATGATGCATTGGATCTCTTATTTAGAAAAAAAAAATCTTTAAACAAAAGCAAATTCCAAGAGATAAAAATTAACCAGCAGACCCCAATTCATATTAATCTTTTGTGCAAGAGTATTTTTTATGAAAATAAATTGAACTATTTAACAAATTATTGGAGCATTCATCACTACAACGCCCCTGATGAAATCTTATTGACGAGCCAAAAAGTAATTAAAGTATTGAAACCCCACCTAAAAGGAACTAAAATATTGGATGCTCATCCAACACCCATGAACTGAAATGATTCTTGATCATTCTTTTCAGATGAAAATGATTCTTGATCTTTCTCTTCTTGAATTTCATCGTGTGTTCTTTTTAAGGAACCATATACTGGTGCGGTCTTGTATAGAAAGGTTGTTTGAAAGTAATGTGTTTCTCTTGATTCAAACACCGTATTGATGTAAATGTCAACATGATAGAATTTGTTAACCAGGAATCTATATGCAACACTGTTGTGAGCATATCTAATAAAGATGGAACTGATTGTATTTGGACCTATCTTGACCATTTTTAGGAGCATGAAATGCTACACTTGTCAAGCATCCCTACAATTTTAAGTATTTAAAGGAAGATGGTTTTCCTTTAGATAATTCATAAGGTGTTATATCTACCTTCTTGTGTGGTACCTTGTTAAAGATGTGGTTTGTGGAGTGAAAAGTCTCTCCCCATAAGTTATGTGGTAACCCTAAGTTAATCAGCAAGACATTAATCATTTTCTCAACGTGCGGTTCTACCATTCAATAGTCCTTTTTTGGCGAGGTGAATAAGGGGTCATGGTTTGATTGATGATTACAACGCAAAACTCCTCAAAATGAGACACATATTCTTATCCCCTATCTGCTTTAAGATTCTTAATCTTTTTATTTAGTTGATTCTCAACTTCAGTTTTGTATTGGGTAAATGCTTCTAAGGCCTCATCCTTACTTGGAAGTAAATATATTTGAAAATACCTTGTGCAATCGTCAATAAAAGTTATGATATACTTTTTCCCACTTCTAGTTTGCACAAATTTTAAGTCACACATGTCACTGTAAATTAACTCTAAGGGTACCGAAATCCTTTCTATAGATTTAAATGAGGTTTTGGTTAATTTTGACTAACACATACTTCCCATTCCTTTTGAGAATTGAAGTTCACATTAGGTAATAACCTGACGTTTACTAACTTATTTAATGAACTGAAATTAATATGTTCTAATCTATCGTTCCATAAATTAGGTGAGTCAAACATATAAACACAATCAGGAAATCATTCATTTATTTCTCGGTTATAGTTTTGGTAGGTACTAAGATCATTACATTTATCTTAAAGAGACTGTCGCTAAGGTACCTATCCTTACATACATTTTGTTCTTAGTCAATATAAAATTATTAACTACAAATACTGGTTTAAACCCAGCCTTGCTAAACAAGGAACCGGAAACTAAGTTCTTGCTAATGTTTGAAACATGAAGGACATTGTTCAATGTTAGCTCTTTCCCCGAGGTCATCTTCACCACAATCTTTGCGATACCTTAAACCTTTCTGGTGGCGGAATTTCCCATATGCAAGATTACTTCATTTATAGCTTTCTTGTAGGTTTTGAACAAATATTTGTCCGACCACACATGTCTGGTTGCTCCAGTTTTTATCAACCGTGTCCTTGGGTTGCTGACGAGGTTGAATTCTGAGATTGTTGCCGCCACTTTCAAATTATCAATGCCCTATGATATCTCAGTCACATACGACTGACCTCCCTTACCTTTATTTTGGTTTTCTTGTTCATATTTGTTTTTACACTCTTTTTCAATATATCCATGCTTTTCATATTTGGGACAATCCCCGTTGAATTTCACATTCTTATTGTTTTCATTATTTGATTGTCCTTGCCTCTTGTGCTTGTTGTTTTGGTTGGTCCTCCATTATCCCACATCATTTTTCTTGGATTCATATGTCGAGAGTTAGTTTCCTTTTTAGCCATTCGATTCTCTTCCATAATTCATAAACTTACGATTAGATCTTCAAGACGTGTATGTTTGTGTTTGTGCTTGAGGTAGTTCTTGAAATATTTATATAATGGGGAAGCTTTTCCCCAAGAGCACCAACTTGGAAAGGCTCTAGCAGATTCATACCCTCAGTGCTCAACTCTCGAAGAATCAATTGGAATCGTTGTACTTGAGACATTAATGGTTTTGAATCCACCATCTTGAAATCAATGAACCTAACAATCACAAAAAAATTTGTGCCAGCATCTTCATTCTTGTATTTCTTCTAAAGAGAATCCCATATTTGCTTGGCAGTTGTCATTGTGCAGTAGAATTTATATAGAGAATTCTCCAAACAGTTCATAATGTACTTCTTACATAATTTGGCATGCTTCCAAGCATTAGCTGCGTTGTATGTTTCATTGTCTGGATTGGATCCCATTTCTGGTGGATTTTCCTTCAGAAAAATTTCCAAACTTAGAGTGTTCTGATAGAACAACATCTATTATTGTCACCTCTTAAAGTCAGAACAATTGAACTTTTTTGACCTATCGGCTGGTCCAATAGGTGTTGGTGCGGGTACACCAACTTCTATTCTTGATTTGTTACCCGTCTCAGGTTACTTTTCACTTTTTTTCAATATTTTATTCTATATTATATATGAAGCAGAAATATGACATTAGTAAGTGAGTAATTTTCTAGTATGTATAGACAAGCATAGAAATCATAATAAAAGAAAAGAAATTGAATGGAATGTAATATTCTTGTTATGTATACACAGACCCAAAAAAGTTTGCAAAACTAAAGTTTATAAAAATGAAAGAAAATGAATCTTGTTTATACAACGTGAATCATAAATACCTTAAATTATTGTGTTTTATTTGTATAAACTAGTAAAACATTATAGCAACTAATACAAAAATAAAAAACGTAAATAAATAAATAACTTTACTTGTCGAGACTCGGATTGGATCCGATATGTTTAAGGTATTTTGGCAACGTACCGGTGTCTTATGTTTGTTGGCTTCAACCTCCAAGATACAGTGACTAAACTATTCAGAAGAAATGGACATACAAATTCTTCAAAATTTTAAATAATTTAATAAATTTTCTTCTTTATATCTCTCTCTTATGATATTTAATGTTTAATGCTTTAAAAATGAAAGAATAAAAAAATTGAGTTGGCCAACAATTTTTTTTAAAATGTAAAGGTGGTTAGACATCCATTAAAAAGAGGTGTGACTTTAAAATTTATGTCTTTTAAATAAAAAAAGTGTTACTTAGTGAATGACATAACTATTGAATTTACCAAATATTAATGGATCTTTAGTATTCATTACACATTAACTATTGGGTCAGACCCAATGATAATATTAAAGACTTGTAAATGAAAAAAACAACTATTAAATTCGACCAATAGTAAAAGATTAATTTTATTTCTTTCTATCACCTTTAATATGTATAAGCAAATTAATTTTTTTTTCAAAAATTTCATAACTCAATTCCTCATTCTAATTCAAATAATTTTTTAACCAAGTGAATATATTACATTAGTCTTTACAATTAAATAAACGTATTAATCAAGTTATCGTGAACTCGATCAAATTTTAGGTAAATACCCTCATTTGACCAACAAAATGAACCAAAGAAAACGGTTAATGTTATAATTTATTATCTTCTTTTTTTGGACAATGAAAGGGGTTAAAACCCCAAGAACCAAACACACTAGCATACTCTGAGTTCATAAAAGGACGAGCACAAAATAGAAGTAGAATTTCCTAGCAATACACCATTAGCTCCATGTCTAGCGCTTTTTGCAAGTTTATCGTCTTTATTGTTGTATCTGTGACGAAGATGTTTGAAGAAGATCGGTTCCACAATAACAGCAATTTGATGAATCTTCTTGATGATCGGGTGGATATTCCAACTTACCGATGACATCCACTTAATACCTTTAATAACCTCAAGGTTATCTGAAAATATCTGTTTAGTTCTCCTTGGATAATCTTTTCATTTCTTAGTTTCTTCCAACACAACAAGTACTTTTCCTTCGGGACTTGTATTACATCTTGTGGTGACTTTAATTTCCTCATTTCTCCCTTCTATTTTTCTATTAAGAGAATGTGATGTCTCCTCATTTGTGATAATAAAATATACTTCTGAGACATCATTTTAGGCTTATTTATTAGTTTATAGGTTGATTTTAGCTTAGATTAGTGCACTTGCCTATTTTGGGTCGTGATTTAGAAACATAATATTTTTAGAGCATATTGGGTTTAATTGTTTATTTAGTGTGAAGCTTTAAAGATAATTATGGAGCTTAATTAGAGTCCAAGTCAAAGACAACAACTTATGGAAAGAGATTTGCATGGAAATTGGAGATAAAGGAAACAAAGGCTAAAAAGATGGAAAAGGAAAAGCTGCCTAAATCTGAGATTCTGCATACACGTCTAAATATGTGCGTTTTTACCTAGTAAATAGGCCGAATTTGGTAACTTCCTTCTTTAGGGTCAAGATAATTCTGTTGCGATTCTTTTGGTATCTTATGGAGCTCAATCCGACCAATAACGAAGAAGATAGGCTCAAAACGGTCCAGCAGTGTTTATCTTTATTTCCTTACGAATTTGAGTTGGGCTAGGAGTACATTTCTTAACTTATCTCTAAAGAAACGAATTAGATCAACCTCTACACTATAAATACATCCTCTTAACACTCTTAAATCATCCTTGGTGAAAACTTAAACCAAGAGGAAGCTTACAACACAAGAGAGAAGTCTAGAAGGAGCTATCATCAACAATGTCTTCTTCTACCTTTAGATTTGTAATTTCTTTCTTTTCTTTCATGAACTAAATTTCTTTAGCTTAAGTTTTAGCATATATGTATGAACCCTAGTTTGATTGACATCTATCTAATTTGGGAATTTAATGTTTCAAATTGAATTATAGTTTTTATTCTCTGTTTATGTGTTTGGATTTATATTCTGTGTTCTTGTGGACGGCCGCCATATAGAATTACCATCTAGTAATTAGGATACCATTGACAACGGTGTTCAATTGCATGTTTAGCACATAACGTCTTGTATTAGGTCTGATCTGACAACCCAACCTAGCTAGATAATCACTATGGTTTAGTTCTTGTGACTATTTACCAATTACAGGAAAAGTTTGCTTAGGAAGCCTTATTGACACAGGTAAATCCTATTTTAAACTACCGATAGCGAATTGAGACCGATTAGGGAAGTACTACATAATTCACCCTTACATGTTTAGAACGGCAAAACTAGTGGGGATTACATGCTAATAACTTGAGTTATATTCTCATAACACTTCTCTTTCGTATTTATTTTCTGTCTTTTAATTCTTAGTTTAATTTAGTTAATTATTTTCTCAAATCCATCTTTACTTGTCTTTACTTTTATTTGCGTTTAGTTGTCCTAGCTTTAATTTATTTACACTTGGTATTTGCATAAGATTCTCCTAACCTCTGTAGTCTCTGCGGAACGAATCTTAATCTTTTAACTAAAACTTGCATACGATCTGTATACTTGCAGAACCGTGTAGTTTAGGGTGTTATTTGCACGTTAATTATATCTTATTTTATCACTTCTTAGGCTCCACCAAGTTTTTGGCGCCGCTGCCGGGGATTACATCGTTAGTCCTTGTGCATATATCTTGTGCTTTTAATTTCAGTTAGTTCTATTTTACGCTTTTTGTTTTAGTTTTAGTTTTTCAAATTTAGTTACAGATGGAGAACCCAAGGAGACTTGAGCTACCCATCGAGTTTAGAGTGGAGCCACGAGGAATTCGCGCTCCAGAAATTCAAGCCGTGAAATTTAAACCTGATCCAGGGATGCTAACTCAGTTTGCATCTCATGGATTATTCAGCAAAGTTGCACATCAAGATCCAATCCGATATATTCAGAAATTCATGCAGATCTATGATGCTTATATCGTAAGAGGAGTTACTAGGGAGCAAGTATATTACCCGATGTTCCAGTTCTTCTTGACCGGATGTGCAAGCGATTGGTATGATACCCAATACCCTCATGTTATTCCAGATTGGGACAAGCTCCAAGCAAGATTCCTAGACCGTTTCTATCCGATTAGTAGACGTTTAAAAGATATGTTGGAACTTAAACAATTTATACAGAAAGAGGAAGAGAGTTTGGGTGAAGCATGGTTACGATTTACAGAAAAGAAGGCGAGATGTCCATACCATAGATCCTCGCCAGAATATTATTTAACCTTGTTTTATGGAGGCCTTAATGATAAATCAAGAGAGAAAGCAGATTCGTTAGGAAACGCAGGTTTTGTGTTGCTAGATCCTGAAGAAGCTGAGTTGGGGATGGAAAGAATTCTTGAGAACGAGAGAAGTTGGCCAAAGAGAGCAGTAAAAGAAGACAATTCAGAATCTCTGAAGCTTAAAGAATTGGCCAAACAACTCGAAGAACTACAAGAACAAGCCCGAACAATTGCTCAGGTGAATACAGTACGCGCAGTTCCTTCGTGTCCTGGTTGTGGTTTAAGAAATCATGTGTGGGAAGGATGTATGAATAATTCAGCTATAGCTCCTGTTCAGCAAAATAACTATTACTCTAATTGTTATACTTATCCTCAAGAAAGCTACACCAATTATCAACATCCCCCACAGCAAAAGAGTTGGGTCAAAAAGCAAGAAACTTATCAACAACCCCAACCTCAATCTTATCATCCACCACAACCCATTCAGAAAAAGGCACCCATTATTGAGAGAATCTGTCAAGAACCAAAGAAAAATCCACCTAAACAATCAATGCAATTGGCAAAACAAGAACAACTCCGGAGTTTGACTTCGAGTATGACTAAATTAATGCAAACAGTTGAGAAGAAAATGAATAATAGCCAACAGAAAGTTCGAACCCAGGAGAAGATTATCAAGCAACTAGAGCATACCATATCACAGATGGCGGGTTGGTGGGGCCAAAGGTGTGATAAATAAATAGATAAATAAGAATAATAATAAAGAGCACACACCCTTGAGAACCACGGAACTCACTGCAAGTATCACAGATCGTTTGCAAGTTTTAATGATAAGTCAAGTTCGTTCGCAGGGATTGTATCTGTTAGATCTACTTATATTTAACAAGCGTAGATGAATTTATATGCTTGGAATAAAGTATGAAAAGATAAAATAATATGAATACTATCTAACGCAAATAAATAAATAAAACAAATAACTAAATATGAAAGTAAGTCAAATAGATTAGGATTACTACGTCTATTACTAAATTGTTATTCTAACCTGTCACATTAAGCATTATATATTAATCAGGATTCTAATAACTACCTAGCCTTTTCTAGACTTAGGATCAACCTCTCCACTACTAGGGATTCCTAAGTAATTATTGGTGATTAAATCAAACCTTAATGGCTATCTAGTTAAGCAAGGGATCAAAACTAGACGATTATGTGGTGTTGTCAATAACTAAGAATAATCCTAAGATTGGCCAAATCTAAGGTGTAACAATAAGTCAAAACACATAATAACAATATACGCCAAGCTCAATCAATTAAAATAACAAATAGTATTAATGAATGTAGACAAAATAATAATCCAACAATTAAAAGTAAACTTACAGAATAAAAGCTTAGAAATATGGTTGAGAATAAATCTATAGCTAATTACTCTAAATATAGAGAAGGTGAGATATAGAAGAGGAGTTTGTCAGTCTCCAATCTTCTTCTTCTTGTCTTCCTCTACAAGTCAGCTTGCTTCTTGAATGAATAGCTTGATTCTAAGGATGAATATTAATGTAAAGGACTAAGCTATTGTTTATAATTTAAGCTAATGTTTAGAACTGAGCAAGGACATGTTTACAATGATAAGAGGGTGTATTTATAGGTATCTTGGAAGCCCTAATTCGTTTTCCTGAAGGAGAAGTAAGTGGTGGACTCCAAGCCCAACTCAAATTCGTAACCCTAAAAACATGAAATCAGGTCCGATCTTCTTTTGGCTCTAACAGCTTCAATATTCATCCGTTTGACGCGTATGAATATACCAAATTGATCGTCTCGGAAAGCTCTTCAACTTTTCTCTTGACCGTTTCTCCAAATTCCACACCGTTTTTGAGATATAAGCTGATTTGTGGTCGTAGGTGCAGAAATTCAGGATTAAGGCAGCTTTTCCTTTTCCATATTTTTAGCTTTTATTTCCTTATCTCCAATTACCATGTCTATCTCTTTCCATATCTTGTAGTCTTTGACTTGGAATCTAATTAATCTCCATAATTATCTTTAAAGCTTCACACTAAATAAATAATTAAACCCAATATGCTCTAAAAATATTATTTTACTAAATCAAGACTCAAAATAGGAAAGTGTAGCATTTCTCAAGAAAATCGACTATAATGACTTCTAATTCACTAAAAATGATGTCTCATTCTAATATAAATCTATCACAAATGAGGAGACATCAAGACCCCCAACTCAAAGTTGTATCGTCCCGATACAATAAAGATAAAAACAAAGGGAAGTCTCTAAATACATACCTAGGCCAATTAAGCACAGAAGACAGAAGATAGAAGAATATGGAGAATAAACTTAAAGCAACTACTCAGAAAATTTCATGTAATAATATTTAAAAACTACATACCTGTACACTTCTAATATCTACAGTCAACGCGGCTTGAATTCAAGATCAGATTAGTTTCGCAATGTAAGAAGGATTGGGACTTTACTCAGTTCACCAAGGAAGCTATAGATTGTTCATCGAACTTCACTAGTGTCCAAAGATCCATTTAACTACTCTCTATTGGCTCAATCACTTCTCAATTACATAGCAAAGAATCAAAAGGTCTTTAAGGTTGTAATGTAGGCTTAGGGACGGTATGATAAGTATATTGGATAATTTAGAGTGAGCTTTTGGCTCTCTCCTCACTAGCCATCAACGAATCGCCCTAGAGCTTGAGTTACTCTCATAAAACGTTTCTCACTCAACCCAATGATTTCTTTGATGCACAATTTAACATCCCAAATAACCCAATTAAAGCATAAGATGTTCACATAAAAATTCCACTTTGCCGGTCCGAATATATATATTTTCTTTTCTTTTCAATTTTTTCTTTTGTATAGCCATGACTCTCTTTTAATGTTGAGATATCACGCTATTTTCCTCATATATATATATATATATATTTCTTTTAATGCCCTTGTTGGCAAATTTAGCTCGTAGCTTCTTTTTCATTCACTATTACCCCGGCAAAGGGTTACAATACAATCTGTGAAACATCATCACTATAAATAACAGAGCACAATGAACAAGCTCAAAATCCCATCCCAATAACAATTCCCATAATGGTGGACCCACCACCCTAAACTCAAGCTCTAAAACAACTGTCTATGCATCGCGATTCGAGTGCGGGTCATATGGAAAAGTCCTATAATCTAAAGGGATATAGCTTATAACGTGTTTCAATAAAAAGTTTAGAAAAGCTAGAAGGGGCTGAGAAGGATATAGCATAAAAATAACATGGTGAGAAGGTATAAAAAGGCTTCAAAGGCTTCAAATATGAAAGAACCGCCTTAATCACTTTCTACACTATGCAATTTCGTTATTTTCTTACCTTTAGCACTTTCTTCAAATGGTTTGTCAACTAGCTTGGATCTCACGGCCTACACACTCCTCAAGGTTCCCTGAGATCGAACATACTTTCTATCGCATTGCTTACTAATCTTTTCTTTACTATCGACGTGTGTTTTCCTGCAAATACTTCAAAGCATACAAAATAAAATAGCTCATAAACATATTACTTACTATCATTAATTCACTGAGCTTATGCTTTTAAGCTATTAAACACACTCTACATACATCTAAACCTTCTCATAAAATTTTTAATTTTACCTAAAAAAACAATAAAACACTGAAAAATGGAGATGAGAGACAACGAATCCCCACACCCCCAACTCAAAAATGAGCCGTGTCCCCATGACTCGAAAAAGACTCAATAATAAAAGAAAAGAAAATTAAAATTTCACAGATTTTGCACATAAAGAAAAGGTAAGGAAGAAAGAAAACATACTCTTCGAGGCTATTTACCTCGCCTGATCAATACCCGGAATAGGGTGCAGTGCTTTCATGTATGTAAATCTCTATGTATCACCAATTTCGCATTCCTTTACATCTTCTTATGCTCTATCCCAATCAATCACACTCTAGAAATCTCTTGTTAATCTTCTTCCAATTCTGCTCTTGAATACTTTCTCATGTGATAGTGTTCATCCGGGAACATGTTTTGGACAAAGCTACTAGCGTCCCAGAAGCTTTTATTCATCTCTGATATAGGAATCTTTGATTAGAAGAGGTATTGGCATCTTCTGTTCCCTAATTGCAATTGCTTGCTTTTTAGGATTTGAATCCACCAAAAACCGGTTCCTCTTTAATTGCTTGACTCCAATTATCTTGTAATTATTCCCAAACTAGTATCCATCTCATTTGATTTCATATAGAACTTACCCAGTATCTTGCTTTGATTCTTCATATCCCATACACTTGATAATATTTCTATTCTCTTCATCATCTCTTTTGACCCCCAACTCAAAGCTTTAAATACTCTTGAAATTTGTAACTCTAAATCATAGGTGGAACAAGCTTTATTGTGGTTAGGAAAGGTGCTAGGATGACAATTCTCCATGTGGGTATGATGAAATCAAGCTTTAATGATATGGGTTTAATGAATTTTGGGAAAAGATTTTAAAATTCATGGGTTTGATTCTTGGATTCTAGGTGTTTTGATATGATTTGGGTGCTTGAATCTTCTTTGTAATGATGTAGGGAAGGATTTGGATGAGAATTCATGGTGATTTGGTGATGTTTTGATGTTAGGTGAAGGTTTGTTGAAGCTTTAATGGAGTTGGGAGAGTTCTGGAGAGAAGAAAGAGGTTTAAGGTTTGATAAATTCGGAATAATAAGCATTAGATCTCCTTATAATCTTGAAACCCTTTCTTTTCTCTCTCTGGCAGCTCGTGCGGACTACCCCTGCGGACCATGGGGTGTACCGCGAGGTATACCGCGATTCCTATGTCAAAATACCCGTGGTAGGACCCCGTGGCACGTGTTTGTGCGGTGCATGGCGCGGTATAGGGTCCGGTATACCGGACCCATCAGCTATTTTTTTTTTCCGTTTTGGATAAAACACGCGGCTCTACCCCGTGGCACGGGTTTCTCCTCTGCGGTGCACCGCGGCTGAGGTCCGGTGTACCGCTGGTGGTCCTTTGTGTGTTCTAAATAAATGCAAATAATAATCGAACCACAACCGCAAGTGTACGGTTGTCCCAAGTAGTAATTCTGATAATCAGATTCGTTCCAAGGACGGATGGTTGATCACAATGTTTATGCAAATAGCGATTGATGCACTTATGAAAATGAAAGAGGATAAATTGTTTGTTTTGGTTTTGTTTATTATACTTAAATGAAAGATAAAATAATAATGCAAATAAAAGATAGGACGCAAGTAAAATGTATGAAAACGCAATATGAGATGTAGTACTTGAGAACGCAAGGATCCTCCTAATTTTACTTTCTAACTTATGTTGTTTAAGGGTTAAATCAGTCAATTACAATGGTCGGGATTCTAATATCCTTATACCCCCGTCAGGGTGGACTATAAGGCGATCCTAAAGTGTCACTAGTCCCGTCAGGGTAAATATGATCCACCGTTGGATGATTAAGATTTATTACCACATTGGCCCTAGGATTAACTAAGTTCGTCAGAATCAATAGTTTTTATCCTAGATTGAACAATTATTTCTGTACCTAAACCCCCCGTCAGGATGATCCACACGCCACATATATGGAATAGCTTAGATACTAATACCTAATTTTAGTTCGCGACTCTAAAATCAGTAAACATTCACAAATTGTCGAAAAGAGTAAAAGCCCTAATTTAATTTAATTCAATAAAAACCCAAATTCAACATTCGTTATAATAATAAAATCAAGATTCACCCATTGTTTTGTTCTCAAGCACTAATGAAAGCTTAGCTCATATTAAAATTAAAAACTGAATTAAAAGAAATTGAATTCATATTGTTTACAAAATTAAAATACGAAAAGAACCTAATTTTCGGAATTGGAATGACTACGAACGGAGCTATAGACCCACTCCAGCTCTTGTAGCTTCTTCTTTCTTCCTTCTGTTGCTTCTCTCTGGTGTTTAATCTTGTGGAATGTGAATTGTATGAAAAATAGAAGTCCAGACCTCCTTTTATAAGTAAAAATTCGGACTAGGGCTTGGACCAGAAAATAAAAGCCTAATTAAATGTCCAAGCCCACTTTCTAAGCCCAAAATCCCGTAACTGATGATAGGCCTTCACTAAAACAGCTTTTCCCGATGCGTTACAACTCCGATTGACCTCATTCCAGTTGCTAAAGTTCCGTAACTCGATAAGGAATGATTTCTCTTCAAAGGTCAGCGGCTAAATCATTGCTTAAGCACCTCGAAATCAGCAATCTATGGCCTGGAAAGTGGATTTTCAGCTCTAAAAATAATATCTTCGGGATTTGTCTTCAAGTCTTGACTCTAATTCACGATCTTTGACTTTCTCCTCGGATTCCTCTCCTAGCTAACATCTAAAACCTGTAAACTTAACACTAAAAATACCAATATTACGCGCAAAAGTTTAATAAATTAAAAATGCTAGAAATAAAAAGGTAATTCCGGATTATTGCAAATTTAGTCCAAAAGTCTATCATATTAATCAAATAAACACCAAAAATGATGTCTCCCAAGGGTCTAAAATAAGAACAATTAGGGAGACATCAACCGCACTTGGAAAAAACCTCCCCATCAGCTAGATCTCGAAAAGTTATGCAGTTTAGGCTCAAAGATCACCTGATTCCGACATCCGAGCGCAAAGATATGACTTGCTGAAGTTTCTTCATTCCGAAAAATTTTGCTCGCTTCCCTACTCGATGTCTCCAATACCTGATCATCAAAAACACTAATACCTTTCTCAAATATGCAATATCAACTAAAAATAACTAGACTAAACTAAAACTAAAACATAAAAACATAAAATTAAAATGGGATGTCTCCCAAAAGGCACTTTTGTTTAACGTCTTTCAAAGTTAGACGAGTTACCTCGGTTATTTCTTTTTATAGCCTCCCCAGCAGTGAGTGAGATGATTAACACTTACCAAATCGAGCTTGCAACCTTCGATAGCCTTGATTTTGACCACTCCTTCTGAGATAATTTTCCTGATAACATAAGGTCCCTTCCAAGAACTGCTCTGTTTGGGGTTGGGAGGTTTCCATGCCACCTCGTCTCCTACCCCAAACTCAATATTTTTCTCTATGGTTTCTTGGAGACTTTCAGGTTCTGGCTTCTTGGTTACTGCTCTGATTGGATATAGTTCCTTTGACTTCTTTTTCCTTTTCTTTCCCGAAACATAGAATGTTTCAAGGTTATCTTTAATACTAAGAGTCACGGTTCCTTCATTCACATTCACTATAGTATCGCTGGTTGCTAGGAATGGACGCCCAAGAATGAATGGGACGTTCTTATCTGCTTTGTAGTCAAGAATAATAAAGTCCGTCGGAATAACAAGGTTACCTACTTGAACGAGTACATCCTCTATTACTCCCCACGGCTTAACTGTAGAGTGATCCGCAAGTTGTAAGACTACGGATGTCGGTTTCGCTTCACTAATACCAATCTTCTTGAATACACTTTTGGGCATGATATTCACACTTGCCCCTAAATCACACATGGCTTTTCCATGAAATATACCACCTATATTGATTGGGAGATTGAAACTTCCCGGATCTTTACGCTTCGGTGGTAATCTTCTTTGAACTCGTGCTGATACCCCTTCGTTGATTGCTACAGACTTGGCTCTTGTGAATCTTTTCTTATTGGAGAGTGCCTCCAGAAAGAATCGATCATAGTTTCTCCTTCCTTCCATAGCTTCGAGTAAAGGGACGTTAATTTTCACTTGTTTTAACGCCTCTATACACTTCTGATGTTGCTCCGCGGGATAGTGGCAATGTATGGGTGTTTGTCTTGCTCTACTTCTCTCTTCAATTCTTAGTTCATCAACCACTCTAGGCTTCTTAATCTTATCATGTTCAACTTCTTCAACCCAATCTTCAACAATTATCTCATCTAAGTTCATCCGACTTACGTTTGACTTGTTTGCTTTGGTGATTATCTCACCGTGTTCTTTTATCTTTTGAGCTTGAAGACTAATAGTCTTAACCTTATCGTCTACGTATTGGATCTTCTTCATGTTAGTAGTTGTATCTTAGGTCAATTGTAGGAGTTGACTTTGCATCTGTTCTATGATTGTAGTGAGCTGCATCACATTCTTCTCTAAAAGTTGATTATGTTGTTTAAGATCTTGATTCTGTTGTTGCAGGCTTTGCACTACTGATGCATCGATTTTTTATTCAAGTCTGCTCATATTTTCCTTCGAGAAGTTGATGAATTGACTAATAGTCTCTTTTAACTCAGTAATCTCTTCTTGAGGACGTGATTGAGCTTGACTAACATTATGCACATGGCAGCTCGGTGGTTGATCAGCTTGATTTTCATAGGCTTGCTCTTGTAGGTATAACTGTTGAGGTGGCTTTGGGATGCTTTCCTTAACAGTTATAGCGAGTTGTTGTATTTGATCTTGCAAGCTTGAAATCCTCGCATCTCCTTCTTCGTTAGTGGTAGGAGTTTTTCCTTGTGGCCAACTCATGTTGTTCTCAATGATTGTTTCCATACCACTTTTTGCTTCTTTTGGATCCATGGAGACAAAATTTCCACGACCCATATTATCTGCTCTCAGCCTTGACTCTCTATCGAGTCCATTATAGAACATGGATAATTGTAATTGTGGCGTGTATCCATGTAGTGGACATCTTGCCAACATCTTTGGAAATCTCGTCCATGCTTCGCCAACACTCTCTCCGGCTTCTTGTAAGAAATTCATAGGCTCCAATAGTTCCTTCACGCGCATACTTGTAGGATAAAATTTATCGAGGAATCTTTCTTAAAGCTGGTCCCAATTGGTTATTAGCTCGGGAGGTTGATCATCGAACCAATCGCTTGCTTTCCCGGTCAAGAAAAATTGAAACATTAAATAATACATCTGTTCTTGCGTAACACCTTCATTAATGTAGGCATCACAAAATTGCATGAATTTTTGAACAGATCTGACCGGATCTTGATTTGTATCACCATTAAATTTCCCATAGCTCGCGAATTGATTAATTAAGTCAGGATCAGGCTTGAATCTAACGGCTTGGATAGTTGGGACGCGAATCCCAATGCGTTGAACTCGAAATTTACTAGGTAAACCTAGCTCTAACCGTTGATTATCCATCTAAAATCCTGAGAAAGACTAAAACAAAAAGAAAGCATAAAGAGTAATGATATTTGTCACCCTTTTTGTATCACCTTTTTATCACCTCCTACGTGTATGCCTACATGGACCAATGAATTGATTTCTCTATCCTATTTAATTTTTCTCTATCTTTCTCTATCTTCTATTCAAGGAAATCAATACATATATATAGAAGGGTGATAAAAGGGTGACATGAAAAGGGGTGACATATATCATTACTCAAGCATAAAACTGAAAACAAATAAAAACTTCTACACTAAATAAACACAAAATAGATTTAACTTAAAGATAAATCCCCGGCAGCGGCGCCAAAAACTTGGTGGGGGCAAAGGTGTGATAAATAAATAGATAAATAAGAATAATAATAAAGAGCACACACCCTTGAGAACCACGGAACTCACTGCAAGTATCACAGATCGTTTGCAAGTTTTAATGATAAGTCAAGTTCGTTCGCAGGGATTGTATCCGTCAGATCTACTTATATTTAACAAGCATAGATGAATTTATATGCTTGGAATAAAGTATGAAAAGATAAAATAATATGAATACTATCTAACGCAAATAAATAAATAAAACAAATAACTAAATATGAAAGTAAGTCAAATAGATTAGGATTACTAAGTCTATTACTAAATTGTTATTCTAACCTGTCACATTAAGCATTATATATTAACCAGGATTCTAATAACTACCTAGCCTTTTCTAGACTTAGGAGCAACCTCTCCACTACTAGGGATTCCTAAGTAATGGTTGGTGATTAAATCAAACCTTAATGGCTATCTAGTTAAGCAAGGGATCAAAACTAGACGATTATGTGGTGCTGTCAATAACTAAGAATAATCCTAAGATTGGCCAAATCTAAGGTGTAACAATAAGTCAAAACACATAATAACAATATACGCCAAGCTCAATCAATTAAAATAACAAATAGTATTAATGAATGTAGACAAAATAATAATCCAACAATTAAAAGTAAACTTACAGAATAAAAGCTTAGAAATATGGTTGAGAATAGATCTATAGCTAATTACTCTAAATATAGAGAAGGTGAGATGTAGAAGAGGAGTTTGTCAGTCTCCAATCTTCTTCTTCTTGTCTTCCTCTACAGGTCAGCTTGCTTCTTGAATGAATAGCTTGATTCTAAGGATGAATATTAATGTAAAGGACTAAGCTATTGTTTATAATTTAAGCTAATGTTTAGAACTGAGCAAGGACATGTTTACAATGATAAGAGGGTGTATTTATAGGTATCTTGGAAGCCCTAATTCGTTTTCTTGAAGGAGAAGTGAGTGGTGGACTCCAAGCCCAACTCAAATTCGTAACCCTAAAAACATGAAATCAGGTCTGGTCTTCTTTTGGCTCTAACAGCTTCAATATTCATCCGTTTGACGCGTATGAATATACCAAATTGATCGTCTCGGAAAGCTATTCAACTTTGCTCTTGACCGTTTCTCCAAATTCCACACCGTATTTGAGATATAAGCTGATTTGTGGTCGTAGGTGCAGAAATTCAGGATTAAGGCAGCTTTTCCTTTTCCATATTTTTAGCTTTTATTTCCTTATCTCCAATTACCATGTCTATCTCTTTCCATATCTTGTAGTCTTTGACTTGGAATCTAATTAATCTCCATAATTATCTTTAAAGCTTCACACTAAATAAATAATTAAACCCAATATGCTCTAAAAATATTATTTTACTAAATCAAGACTCAAAATAGGAAAGTGTAGTATTTCTCAAGAAAATCGACTATAATGACTTCTAATTCACTAAAAATGATGTCTTATTCTAATATAAATCTATCACAAATGAGGAGACATCACGGGTACATTACAAAATAGGCCTAAAGGGCAACTCCCAAGTGATACTATTGCTCCTAGAGACGATTCTTGCCATGCAGTTGAGTTACGAAGTGGAAAACAACTACCTCCCCCAAGACAAGAACCAGAACAAGAACCAATCCCTATTCCAGAACAAAGGGGGGAAGAAATAACCAAAGATACAGTTGAGGAGGTAGTTAGACCAAAGAGTGTTCAAGCCGAGACACCTGAAAAGACAAGAAAACCAGTGGAACTCAATACACGTCCTCCACCACCATACCCTTCACGTGTCAGAAAAAAGAACAATGACCTGGAATTCAAGAAGTTCATTGACATGTTGAAGAAATTGGAAGTTAATATACCTCTTGTTGAAGCTCTCCAGAGAATGCCAACCTATCTTAAATTCATGAAAGACATTTTCTCCAACAAGCGTAGTATAGAAACTGGGGAAACAATTGGATTACCTAGGGAGTGCAGTGCTATATGTCAAAGTGAGTTACCACCAAAGCTAGAAGATCCCGGAAGTTTTACAATTCCTATCGGCATTGGAGATAGTTGGACCGGGAAAGCATTATGTGATCTAGGCGCGAGCATCAATCTCATGCCCAGATCCATGTTCGAGAAGCTTAATATTGGAGAAGTAGTACCCACATCTGTGGTATTACAAATGGCGGATCGCTCCCTCTCACGACCAATAGGTAAAATTGAAGATGTTTTATTTAAAGCTGGCTCTTTTATTTTTCCTTGTGATTTTATTATTCTTGACTACGACGCGGATAAGAATGTCCCCATCATCTTGGGTAGACCATTCTTAGCCACGGGGCGTACACTAATTGATGTTGAGAATGGTGAGTTGATCATGAGAGTACAAGGCGAACAGATACGATTCAATGTGTTTCAGGCTATGAAATTACCAAAGTAAAAAGATGAATGCTTTAAAATAGATGTCATCGGAAAAATTGCTCAAGAAGTCTTCAATGAAGCTAGCTTAGATGATGATCTTGACAAAGCCTTAGCACTTGAATCACCAGAGGAACTCGAAATTCCTCCTGAAGATGTTACTGCATTAGGATCAAATGTGCGAGAACTGCTTCGAGAACCAGGTGACATTGAACCAATGAAACAACCATCTATAATATGTCCACCTGTTCTCGAAGAAAAACCCCTTCCTGATCACCTACGCTACGCATATCTAGGTATGAACAAAACTTTACCTGTTATTATTTCTGCTAACCTTTCAGGTCCTCAAGAGGAGAAGCTACTTCAAGTACTTCGCGCAAACAAAGAAGCAATCAGATGGACTATTGCTGACATCAAAGGAATTAGTCCTTCCGTTTGCAAACATAAAATCATTCTTGAGAACGAAGGTGGGCGATCTATAGAGGGACAGAGAAGACTCATGCCAGCTATGAAAGAAGTAGTGAGGAAGGAAGTTATCAAGTTGTTAGACGCAGGAATTATCTATCTGATTGCTAGCAGTGATTGGGTTAGTCTAGTGTAATGTGTTCCGAAGAAAGGAGGTATCACTACCATCCTTAATGATCAAGGCGAAGCCATACCTTCAAGAGCAGTTGTGGGGTGGCGAGTGTGCATGGATTACCGAAGACTGAACAAAGCAACAAAGAAAGATCACTTCCCGCTACCATTCATTGATCAGATTCTAGACAAACTCGCAGGGAGAGAATATTATTGTTTCCTTGACGGATATTCGGGTTATAATCAGATTTGTCTGGATCCCCTCGATCAACACAAAACAACTTTTACATGTCCGTTTGGTACTTTTGCTTATAGAAGAATGCCGTTTCGTTTATGCTATGTGATGTCTCCCTAATTGTTCTTATTTTCGACCCTTAGGAGACATCATTTTCGGTGTTCATTTAATTAATTTGATAGACTTTTAGACTAAATATGCAATAATCCGGAATTTCCTTTTTATTTCTAGCATTTTTAATTTATTAAACTTTTGCGCGTAATATTGGTATTTTTAGTGTAAAGTTTACAGGTTTTAGATGTTAGCTAGGAGAGGAATCCGGGGAGAAAGTCAAAGATCGTGAATTAGAGTCAAGACTTGAAGATAAATCCCGAAGATATTATTTTGAGAGCTGAAAATCCATTTTCCAGGCCATAGATTGCTGATTTTGAGGTGCTTGAGCGATGATTTAGCCGCTGACCTTTGAAGAGACAACATTCCTTATCGAGTTACGGAACTTTAGCAACTGGAATGAGGTCAATCGGAGTCATAACGCATCGGGAAAAGCCGTTTTAGTGAAGGTGTATCAGCAATTACGGTATTTTGGGCTTAGAAATTGGGCTTGGACATTTAATTAGTGTTTTATTTTCTGGTCAGAGCCCTAATCCGAATTTATGCTTATAAAAGGAGGTCTGGACTTCTATTTTTCACACAATTCACATTCCACAAGATTAAAACACCAGAGAGAAGCAACAGAAGTAAGAAGAAGAAGCTACATGAGCTGGAGTGGGTCTATAGCTCCGTTCGTAGTCATTCCAATTCCGTAAATTAGGTTCTTTTTATATTTTAATTTTGTAAACAATATGAATTCCATTTCTTTTAATTTAGTTTTTAATTTTAATATGAGCTAAGCTTTTCATAGTGCTTGAGAACAAACAATGGGTGAATCTCAATTTTATGAAATAACGAATGTTGAATTTGGGTTTATGTTAAATTAAATTGGATTAGGTCTATTACTCTTTTCGATAATTTGTGATTATTTACTGTTTTTAGAGTCGCGAACTAAGAACAGGTGTTAGTATCTAAGTTATTCCACATATGTGGCGTGTGGATCATCCTGACGGAGGGATTAGGTATAGAATTAATTATTCAATCTACGATAAAAGCTATTGATTCTGACGAACTTAGCTAATTCTAGGGCCAATGAGGTAAAATTGCTTAATCATCCAACGGTGGATCATATTTACCCTGACGGGACTAGTGACACTTTAGGATCACCTTATAGTCCACCCTGATGGGGGTATAAGGAATTTAGAATCCCGGCCATTGTAATTGACCAATTTAGCCCTTAAACAACATAAGTTAGGAAGTAAGATTGGGAGGATCCTTGCGTTCTCAAGTACTACATCTCATATTGCGTTTTCACTCATTTTACTTGCGTCTTAGCTTTTACTTGCATTTATAATTTGTCTTTCATTTAGTAGTTTTAATAAACAAAACCAAACAAACATATTATTATCTTTTATTTTCATAAGTGCATCAATCACTATTTGCTAGACATTGTGATCAACCATTCCGTCCTTGGAACGAATCTGTATTATCCTTATTACTACTTGGGACAACCGTACACTTGCGGTTGTGGTTCGATTAGCATTTGCATTTATTTTTAGAACACACAAAGGACCACCAAGTTTTTGGCGCCGCTGCCGGGGACGGTAGCGTGTGACCACGGTGTTTATCCTTTATTGATAGTGCATTTATTTTATTTTATCAGTTTTACGCTTTTTGTTTGTTAGCTTTTTCAGGTTTTTAGGTTTGGTGTATGCGAAGAAGGCTATTCAAGGATCTAGAGCCAACACCTCCGATCCTTAGTAATCCAGAATCGTTGATCAGACTTGCGAACAGAAGAAGAAGAGAACGAGAAGCTTTAGAAGTAGAAGAATTAAGTAACAGAATGGAGAATATCAATCTTCAAGGTCAACAGAATAATGGACAAGGCCAGCTAGATGCAAATGGTCAACCTTTAGCTCCAGGCGTTATTCCTCAAGTTCAACCACTAAATCCTAATCCTCAAGTCCAGATAGTGATGAATCAAGATCCGTGGTTTACTAATGGTCCTCCAGAAGTTCCATTCCGTGCTCCTGCTATAGGAGTAGGTGCTCCAGATATTGATGTTCCGCGATTCCGTCCAGATTCGGGTATGTTAGCTCAATTCCAAAATTTTGGAAATTTTCGTGGAAGACCATCAAAAGATCCTCTTAGAGCAGTACAGAAGTTTAAACAAATATGTGATTCTTATATCACACAAGGAGTTTCAAGAGAACAGGTGTATTTTGCTGCGTTTAAATTTTTTGTGATTGATGGAGCGAGTGAATGGCACGATACGCAAGATCCTACGAAGATAACCAACTGGGACCAATTAGAAATTGCTTTCTTTGACAAGTATTACCCAAGTAACATGAGATTAGACGCTGAACTAGAATTGACGCATTTCCGTCAAGAATATGATGAAACTGTGGGTAAGAGTTGGACAAGATTTCAGATGTGTTTGCGTAAAGTTCCCAATCATGGATTTTCAGAACAACAATAGTTAAAGATCTTTTATAGAGGCCTTGATGGAACTTCGAGAGAGAAATTGGATACGCTATGTGGAGCAGGTTTTCTTCAAGTTCAACCCGCTCATGCTAAGATCATTTTAGAGAGAACAGTCAAGAATAAGGTTGGGTGGAATTCAGTGAGAACACCAGTTAGAGGAGTGAATAATGTTGACATGGAAGAGAAATTTGCTACGCTTGAGAATAAGATTCAGAATACCATAGAGCAACAATTGAAGCAGCTTAATCTAGCTGTAAAAGAAGGATTTTCGGGTAAGAAGGTAGTTGTGCATGCTGCACAAGAGGTTTATATGTGTTCGATTTGTAAGGTAGATGATCATGATGAGGAAATGGTGTCGCCTAGGGTGTGATAAAAATAAGATCAATTTAAGTATGGAAAACTATGCACTCTCACCCTAGACAGGCACAGTACTGCAAGTATTACAGGACGTATGCAAGTTTTAATGATAAGTAGAGTTCGTTCTCAGGGACTTAAGTGTGTTAATCGCGTAGGAACAGATAACGAGTAAAAGTAAATAACTAGAAGATAGTAAATAAATATTTGGTTTTCGAATTTTATGAATTAAAACTAAATTAAAGCTAAGAAAATAAAGACAATAAAGTAAAAGATTAAGAATATGAGATGAGAAGTATAGCTTAGGTTTTGCTAGTATGCACTAATCCTTCTAATTCTATCTATAAATCTAGTTCATGAGGGAGAATATTAGCTCTTGGTAATACTTAGTCAGGATTCTAAATTCCACTACCTTAGACCTTGAGAGCGACTAAGGGGGCTACGTCACAACCAAGAAGTGATTTAAAATAGGGTTATCAAACGCCACTAAGGCCCTAAGCAAATACTGCAAGTCTTGGTGATACTGTGGTTAAAATAAACCTTAATGACTATCTAGTTAGAAGTATGTTTTGTCAGAACTGCTATCGACACTAGACACTATGTGGTGGTTCAATAGTTAAACACCCTTACAAGGTGACCACCTAACTACTCTTAAAACAATCCTAAAGTGATCAATTCTAGGAAAGACAATAAATCAAAACACATAAGCAAATATAAAGTAAGAATCTAATATCAGATTAAAACATATAATTTCCAAAGAAACTTAGATAGAAGAATTAGAATTCATAGATTATACATATGCAAAACCCAAGCTATGGGAAGTTTAGTTCATACCTGAAGGAAATAAACTAAAAGAAATAATAAAAGACATCATCTTGCTCTCTACAATAAACTGGAAGAATAAAACTTTAAGAACTAATTACTATGAGGCAAGGATGATTTACAAGTGATATAAGGGTGTATTTATAGGTGTTTAGAAGACCTAATTCGTTTTCTTGAGGAAGAGTTAAGGTAATGGACTTCTAGCCCAACTCAAATTCGTATGGAAATAAAGATAAACACTGCTGCGTTGTTTTGGTCATAACTTCTTTATTATTGGTCCGATTTTGCTCCACAAGATACCAAAAGAATCGCAACAGAATTATCTAGGCCCTTTAGGAGTAATCTACCAAATTTGGCCTCTTTATTAGGTAAAAACGCCTATCTTTGCAGAATCCCAGATTTAGGCAGCTTTTCCTTTTCCATCTTTTTAGCAATTCCTTCCTTATCTCCAATTACCATGCATATCTCCTTCCATTAGTTGTTGTCTTTGACTTGGACTCTAATTAATCTCCATAATTATCTTTAAAGCTACACACTAAATAAACAATTAAACCCAATATGCTCTAAAAACAATAATTCTACAAATCAAGACACAAAATAGGAAAGTGCACTAAAACTCAAGAAAATCGACATTATTGACTCCTAAAACACTAAAAATGATGTCTCATCTTAACATAAATCTATCACAAATGAGGAGACATCAAGACCCCCAACTCAAAGTTGTATCGTCCCGATACAATAAAAGATAAAACATAGGGAAGTCTAGAAATACACACTTATAAAATTCTCAACACAAGGGAAAAACATAGCAGAATATATAGAATAAACTTAAAGCACATAACTCAGAAAATTTCATGCAATAATATTCATAAACTACATACCTGTATACTTCTTATATCCACAGTCAACACGGCTTGAATTCAAGATCAGATTAGTTTCGCAATGTAAGAAGGATTGGGACTTTACTCAGTTCCCCTTGAGAGCTATAGATTGTTCATCAAACCTTACTAGTATCCAAGAATCCACTTAACTAATCTCTAATGGCTCAATCACTTCTTAATTACATAACAAAGAATCACAAGGTCTTTAAGGTTGTAATGTAGGCTTAGGGACGGTGTGATAGTATATTTGGATAATTTGGAGTGAGCTTTTGGCTCTCTCCTCACTAGCCATCAACGAATCGCCCTAGAGTTTGAGTTACTCTCATAAAACGTTTCTCACTCAACCCAATGAATTCCTTGATGCACAATTTAGCATCCCCAATAACCCAATTAAGCTTTAAGATGTTCACATAAAAATCCACCTTGCCGGTCCGAATATATATATATTTTCTTTTCTTTTCAAATCCATTTTCTTTTATATTAGAGCTATGACTCTCTTTTAATGTTGAGATATCACGCTAATTTTCTCATATATATATTTTTTCTTTTAATGCCCTTGTTGGCAAAATTAGCTCGAAGCTTCTTTTTCATTCACTATTACCCCGGCAAAGGGTTACAATACAAATCTGTGAAACATCACAAAGCACAATTTATAAGCTCAAAATTCCCAACATAATAACAATTCCCATAATGGTGGACCCACCACCCCAAACTCAAGCTCTAAAACAACTGTCTAAGCATCGCGATTCGAGTGCGGGTCATATGGAAAAAGTCCTAAAATCTAAAGGATATGGCTTATAATGTGTTTCAATAAAAAGGCTTTAGAAAGGCTAGAAGGGGCTAAGAAGGATATAACTTTTAAACTCAAAAAATCACAAGGTGAGAAGGTATAAAAAGGCTTCAAAGGCTTAAAAATATGAAAGAACCGCCTTGATCACTTTCTACACTATGTAATTCAGAAAATTTCTTACCTTTAGCACTTTCATCAAATGGTTTTTCAACTAGCTTGGATCTCACGGCCTACACACATTCAAGGTTCCCTGAGATCGAACATACTTTCTATCGCATTGCTTACTAATCTTTTCTTTACTATCAACGTGTGTTTTCCTGCAAATACTCAAAGCATACAAATACATAGCTCATAAACATATCACTTACTATCATCAATCTACTGAGCTTATGCTTTCAAGCTATTAAACACACTCTACATCTAATTCCCATGCATCAAAAATTTTAATTTCACTCAAAAACAGAAAAATGGAGATGAGAGACAACGAATCCCCACACCCCCAACTCAAAAATGAGCCGTGTCCCCACGACTCGAAAAAAAAAAGACTCGAAAACAGAAATTAAAATTAGCAGATAGACATATTTACAGAAATGGTAAGGAAGAAAGAGAACATACTCTCGAGGCTATTGCCTCGCATCATTGATATCCAAGGTTGGAATTGCTGGACCTTTCGTTAATTGCTCAAGGAGTTTCATGATGCGCACTTGATTAGCGTTGATTTGTGCCACATCATTGACTAAGGAAGTTTGAGCTGCTTCAAATTTTGTTAAACGCTCCTCCATCTTCTCTTGCCAAGATTGCTCCTTTTCTTCCTTCGAGACTTGAGTAGAACCCGCTCTTCGAAGACTTTCTTTGATCCAAGCATTATCAATATAACTCATTTTAAATTCGAGTTTCTCTTCTTCACCCAATACTACATTCGCTTTTCGCACAAGACACGTGATCATAGTTGGAAATTTAACATTATAAACTGATTTAGGAGAGACCGAAAATCGTATCACCTCCTCATAGATCAACTGTGCCACATCAACTTCTTCTCCTATCAAAATACAATCCAACAGTAGCGCGTTCTTCATGGTCACCTCCAAAGTTCGTGTGTTTCCAAAGACATTCGGGATAAGGAAATTGTGCCAAATTCTAGCATCTGCTTGAAGATATTTGTAAGGCCAAGGTGCCTTCAATTCTCCTTTATGAAATTGCACTTTCTCCTTGTCTAAAACATGCTCAAAAAGTAATTCCTTATCAAAGATTTTTCGTTTAGCAACTGCTTCCTCAAATTTGCAAAAACCTTTCAGATTCTGAAACTTGAAGTGGTTCCTAATCTCCTCAACTGTGAAAGGAACTAACTTTCCTCTAATCGGAACACAATCACTATCTTGGCTAAAGAGGCCTAGATAGAACTCCAAAACTAATGCAGGACATAATTCAGAACGGCTTACCATGAACGTAGACCAACCCAATTTTTCACCAAGCTCAAAGAATCTCTTGTATTCTCCATCTCTAATTCCTTCCTTGAATACTTTCTCATAGGCAAAAGGTAGTTCTTATAATTGTTTCTCTGCAGAAATCTTCAAGGCCTTTGAAGTATCCACTTTCTCTATAGGTATAGGATTTTGTTGAGGTAGTGTTCTCTCCTTTGCATAAAAATAAAGCTTTTTACCATTACTATCATACGAAGGTTTCCCACTCTTCAATTTATCTTTACCCTTTGATTTAGAACTATCTCCTTTGTCAATTGATTTCTTCTTGTTTAAATCCAATCCCTTGTTACTCTTCACCTCCCTCTTGCTAGATAAGATTGTTGTTCTATTAGTCATCTTCAATTAACCCCCAACTCAAAGCTTTAGCAACCCCTGAATTTTAACTCTTGAATTAATGGATGAACAAGCTTGATTTGGCCTAGGATGGGTGAATTGGTGATGAATCTCTATGTGGGTGAGGATGATTTGTAATGGGTAGGCTTGGATTTTAGAAATTGTATGATGAATTTGTGAAATTTGGCTCTTTGATTCTTCAATTTGAATGAATTTGGTGATGATTGGTAGCTTGATTTTCTCTTGTAATGATGTGGAGAGAAGGTTTGATGTGTTTTTCTTGATGATTGGGTAGTGTTTTGGTGATTGGTGAAGGTTTTGATGAGCTTCAATGGAGTTAGGAGAGTTGTGGAGAAGAAAGAGAGGGTTAAGGTTTAATAAATTCGGAATAATAGGCTCAATACCTCCTTTATAACTTAATCCCGTAACTTTCTCTCTCCTCTGGCGGCGCTGCGGATTACCCCTGCGGACCATGGGGTGCACCGCAGGGTAGTCCGTGACATCTGATGCTCGAAAATTTTTGCTCACTGACCTAAACCCGTGGTAGGACCCCGTGGTACGGGTTTTTGGCTCGCGGACTAGGGTCCGGTGTACCGGAGGGTACACCGCGGCTTCTGCTGTTAACTCCGTCAAAATACCCGTGGTACGGGTTTTTGGGGCGCGGACCATGGCGCGGTGCACCGCGGGGTAGTCCGTGGAATTTTTTCTTGTTTCTGGATCAAACCCGCGGTAGCAACCCGTGGTACGGGTTTTGACCTCGCGGACCATCCCTGCGGACCATGGGGTAGTCCGTGAGGGTAGTCCGCGGGGTGCTTTCATGCGCTCCAAAAATTTTCCTCGCGTTCCCTAACTTGATTTCTCCGATTCCTACACACCAAAAACACTAATACCTTTCTCAAATATGCATTATCAACTAAAAACAACTAAAATAAACTTAAACTAAGAATGTAAAAGACATGAAAACATAAAAAAACTTCGGGTTGTCTCCCGAACAGCACTTTTGTTTAACGTCTTTCAAAGTTAGACGTGTTACCTCTGTCAAGATTTGCGAATATAGCCTCCCCAACAACGAGTAAGGCTATGAACGTCAACTAATCTGCGCTTGACCCCAGTTTTGGGGCGAATTTCTATCACCTTGGCTGAAACAACCTTCGTGACAATGAATGGTCCCATCCACGAGTCTTTGAAACTTCGTGGCCTGTTCTCGCGTTTGTGGGCTTTCCATAGGACTTCATGGCCAACCCCAAACTCAATGTTTGGCTCAGTGTCCACAGGTTTTAAGTGGATTTCCTCAGGAGGGACTTTGTGATGTGAAAGGCTGTGGATGATAGGCACGGTGGGATCCAACTTCCTTGGTTTTTTACCCAAGACATAGAAGGTCTCGGATACATTTTTAGCATGAAGGGTGATGGTCCCATCTTGGAAGTTGATCACACTTTGACTTGTGGCCATGAAGGGCCGTCCAATTATGATCGGAACCTGCTTATCTGCATCAAACTCAAGAATAACAAAGTCAGTAGGGATGGCGATATTACCTGCACGGACTAAGACGTCCTCCACTGTTCCCCATGTCCTCTTCACTGAGTTGTCAGCAAACTGCAACTTCACTGGAGTTTTCTCTGATTTTTGAAGTCCAAGTCTCTCGAACACGGACTTAGGCATAAGATTCACACCAGAACCCACATCGTACATCGCTTTCACCTTGAGCCTACCATGTAATTGAATAGGAAGGTTGAAACTTCCCGGATCTTTAAGCTTAGTAGGTAGCTCTTTCTCACTTCTTCTCGAAACCCTCAGGTTCTCTCTTGGGATCTCTACACTCGCTTCTTTTTCAGGAATAACTTGCGTAAAAACTTGTTGCGGTGTAAGTCCTCTCTTCGCAATCTCAAGCATTTGGGCGTTGATATTTTCAGGTTGGTACGCCTCTACAAATGTCTTGGGAATAGTGTCATCTTTAGGATTTGTATCAGGAATAGTTGATGACACTGATTGAACACTAGGTGGCGATTCCACCTTCTCTTCTTCTTTCTCCTCTAGCACAGCAGGTGCCACTTCATCTTCTTTCGATTCTTCTTTTGAGGCTTCTTCCTCTTTCTCTCTCGCTAACTCCGCTGCATACTCTACCATCGATCGCATCTCCTCTTGCACCTTTTTCAGTAGCTCTATGAACTCGTCTCTCTCTTCATCGCTTTCCAGATGATAAACTTCTAGACAGTCGGACTCCTCGGGGTTAGATTCGGTTGGTTCTTCTTCAAGACTGGGAACTTCCACGGCACTAATGGCAGCATGGGGTGCTTCCTCCTTTTCTTTTTCGATTTCAAGGCATATAGCCTTGCAAGCTTCGAACCCAACATTGTTTTCACCTCCTTCGATTGCCTTTACTTCCTTTTGTTCTATTAGATGCTTGTTTATTTGGGCTAATTGAGTACTTAGCATCTGAAGTATGGCATCGTGTCCTCGGACTTTTTCCTCTTGAGCGTTTACAGTTGTGTTCAATCGGTCTAGAGCTTGTACTATCTGTGTATTGTCCATAGATCCTTCTTGCGGATACTGAGGTAAAGCTTTTTGATCTAAGGTATCGGTATAGGCGTCTTGAGCGGGTTGTTGTGGAGGAGTAGGTCGATTCTGATATTGGTTTTGGTACTGACCTCTCTGTTGGTAGGAGTTGTTCTGGGGTCGCGATTGATATTGACCAGGATTAGCGGCCCCTTGTGGATTTGAATACTGCATACCCGGATGGTTGCGGTTGCCCCATCGGTTGGATATGAAGTAAACAGATTGCGGATTTGATTCGCACTCTTCCCATGAATGATCGTTAACTCCACATTGTTGACAACCTTGTGCCTCTTGAATTACCTTTGTAGCAGCTAAATTCTTATCCATCGCGATTTTCAGCTCCTTGATTTGATTTTCTAACGAGGATATTTGAGCTGAGTTCGCAGTTTCTGCATCTAAACGAAGCGTTCCTCGGGTCTTTACTGCAGAAGCTCGCGTTGAAGGCCAACTTCTTTCTTGTTCCATAATATTTTCTAACACCTCGGAAGCTTCATTGTGATTCATGGACACAAAATTACCCTTTCCAATGTTATCCACCTTGTCTCTACCCTTGTCATCAAGACCTTCATAGAATATAGCAAGTTGTAGAGCAGGTGTATAACCATGGAGCGGGCATCTAGCTAATTTTTGTTGAAACCTTGTCCATGCTTCTCCCACTGTTTCTCCATCTTCTTGAGAAAATCTTGCAAGCTCGGTTTGATCTTTAAGTCTCATGCTCTTCGGATAAAATCGGTTAAAGAATGCGGCTTGAAGTTCTCTCCAAGAGTGAATGGTTCCATGTGGTTGTCTTTCTAGCCAATCGCTAGCTCTTCCGGTCAAGAAAAACGAAAACATATGACAATACAGTTGCTCGCGTGTAATGCCAGGAGTAATGTAGGCATCACAAATCTGCATGAACTTCTGAATCGCTTTTACCGGATCTTGAATTGCAGTACCAGTATAGAGTCCGAAACTTTGAAATTGACTAAGCATACCCGGATCGGGTCTAAATTTGATATTCGGAATCTCAGGAGGGCGGTAACCGATGGGTTGAACATGGAATGGTATGTTAAGGCCAGGTAGATCTTGTTCAACTCGGTTTTGTTGATTATTGAGATTATTCTGCCCATTACCTTCTCCTACTGGTAATTGTACACCAGGTGGAATGTATGCTGGAGGTCCTCCTGGTGCAAAGTAAACTAACTCCGGATCGTTATCATGTATGTCTGCCATAGCTCTCCTCAAGGTTCTTTCCTCACGAATTCGTTTGTTATAAGCTCTGAAGCTCCTCTCAGGCTCCGGTAAGGGAGGCCAAGAATTAAACACTGTGAAACCTGAAAAAGACTAAAGCAAACCACAAGCGTAAATCTGGAAAAATAAAAACTAAAACTAAACTAAAAACTGAAAAGTAACAACTAATTAAAAACTAAAACTCGAAGTAGATAACCCACACGCTAACGAGACACAAGTCCCCGGCAGCGGCGCCAAAAACTTGGTGTCGCCTAGGGTGTGATAAAAATAAGATCAATTTAAGTATGGAAAACTATGCACTCTCACCCTAGACAGGCACAGTACTGCAAGTATTACAGGACGTATGCAAGTTTTAATGATAAGTAGAGTTCGTTCTCAGGGACTTAAGTGTGTTAATCGCGTAGGAACAGATAACGAGTAAAAGTAAATAACTAGAAGATAGTAAATAAATATTTGGTTTTCGAATTTTATGAATTAAAACTAAATTAAAGCTAAGAAAATAAAGACAATAAAGTAAAAGATTAAGAATATGAGATGAGAAGTATAGCTTAGGTTTTGCTAGTATGCACTAATCCTTCTAATTCTATCTATAAATCTAATTCATGAGGGAGAATATTAGCTCTTGGTAATACTTAGTCAGGATTCTAAATTCCACTACCTTAGACCTTGAGAGCGACTAAGGGGGCTACGTCACAACCAAGAAGTGATTTAAAATAGGGTTATCAAACGCCACTAAGGCCCTAAGCAAATACTGCAAGTCTTGGTGATACTGTGGTTAAAATAAACCTTAATGACTATCTAGTTAGAAGTATGTTTTGTCAGAACTGCTATCGACACTAGACATTATGTGGTGGTTCAATAGTTAAACACCCTTACAAGGTGACCATCTAACTACTCTTAAAACAATCCTAAAGTGATCAATTCTAGGAAAGACAATAAATCAAAACACATAAGCAAATATAAAGTAAGAAGCTAATATCAGATTAAAACATATAATTCCCAAAGAAACTTAGATAGAAGAATTAGAATTCATAGATTATACATATGCAAAACCCAAGCTATGGGAAGTTTAGTTCATACCTGAAGGAAATAAACTAAAAGAAATAATAAAAAACATCATCTTGCTCTCTACAATAAACTGGAAGAATAAAACTTTAAGAACTAATTACTATGAGGAAAGGATGATTTACAAGTGATATAAGGGTGTATTTATAGGTGTTTAGAAGACCTAATTCGTTTTCTTGAGGAAGAGTTAAGGTAATGGACTTCTAGCCCAACTCAAATTCGTATGGAAATAAAGATAAACACTGCTGCGTTGTTTTGGTCATAACTTCTTTATTATTGGTCCGATTTTGCTCCACAAGATACCAAAAAAATCGCAACAGAATTATCTAGGCCCTTTAGGAGTAATCTACCAAATTTGGCCTCTTTATTAGGTAAAAACGCCTATCTTTGCAGAATCCCAGATTTAGGCAGCTTTTCCTTTTCCATCTTTTTAGCAATTCCTTCCTTATCTCCAATTACCATGCATATCTCCTTCCATAAGTTGTTGTCTTTGACTTGGACTCTAATTAATCTCCATAATTATCTTTAAAGCTACACACTAAATAAACAATTAAACCCAATATGCTCTAAAAACAATAATTCTACAAATCAAGACACAAAATAGGAAAGTGCACTAAAACTCAAGAAAATCGACATTATTGACTCCTAAAACACTAAAAATGATGTCTCATCTTAACATAAATCTATCACAAATGAGGAGACATCAGGAAAGTTGTCCGAACAATCAAGAGTCCGTGATGTTTATGTCCAATAGAGGTAACTTCAATTCAAGTGGTAATGGATATCAGCCTAACAGAAACAATCCTGGGTTTCAATACTCAAATCCTAATGGGGCAGCAAATCCTACCTACGCGTATCAGCCGCGTCCCCAAGGCAACAACTATAATCCAAGACCACACAACAATTATCAAGGAGGACAAAATCAAGGCAATTATGTACAAAAACAAGCTCCTCAGAATACTTATGATGAAAACTTGAACCAGAAAGCCTTACCTGCCCATCCACAAGAAGGAGTAGTTACCCTTCAGAAAACGGTTGAAAATTTGATTGCTCTTCAAACACAAGCTATGGAACGTCAAAACGCAGCCGAAGAAAATATGAAGTTGTTTCAGAATCAGCTAAGTCAAATTAATAAACAACTGAATCAACGCCCACAAGGACAACTTCCTAGCGATACTGAGAATCTGATACCACGTGAAGATTGCAAGGCTGTTACATTAAGAAGTGGTAAGAACCTTCCTACACATCCTTTTCCTGTTATGTAAGAGAAAGAAGTTCCAAGAAAAGAAAAGGAAGTGGGTGAGAAAGAGAAAGAGAATGAGAAAGATAGTGAGGTTGAAGAAATAGAAAGACCAAGAGAAGTTCCGAAAAAGAGAGATGAAATTGTAAGCAATCACCCTCCACCACCGTTTCCATCTCGAGTTCAGAAAAAGGGTGATTTGGGTGATTTTCAGAAATTCTTTAATAGAGTGAAGGGTTTAAGTATTAATATTCCATTACTTGAGGCGATTTGAGATATTCCTAAGTATACGAAGTTTTTGAAGAGGGCCCTCACTAACAAAAGGCCTTACTGTGATAATGAGATGATTGGCCTTCCTGAAGAGTGTAGTGCGATTTGCCAGAGTAAATTACCTCCGAAGCTAGTTGATCCAGGGAGTTTCACGATTCCGATTTCGATTGGAGAAGAATGGAAAGGAAAGGCGTTATGTGATTTGGGGGCAAGCATCAATTTGATGCCCAAGTCAATCTTTGATAAGCTTAAAATTGGAAACGCAAGACCTACTTCTATGGTCTTGCAAATGGCGGACAGGTCTCTTGCACATCCTGAAGGCCGCATTGAAGATGTCCTTGTCAAGGCAGGTACACTTATATTTCCCGTTGATTTTGTAATACTTGAGTACGATGCAGATAGAAATGTCCCCATTATTTGGGTAGACCATTCCTAGCTATAGGGCGTACATTAATCGATGTAGAGAATGGCGAATTAACGATGAGGATTCAAGACGAGAAAGTCAAATTCAATGTATTTCGAGCTATGAAATTTCCAGATTCTCAAGAGGATTGCTTCAGAATGGATGTAATTGAGCAGGCATCGCAAGAGGTATTTGATTGTTTAAATTTTGATGATATTTTGCCTGAGATGATGGAAGAGCTTGCCAAAACAGTGGCAGCTCTTAACTCCGAGAATCCGAAGTATAGGCGTCTGACCTATGAACCTGTGAGAGAACCGGGGGAGATTATTCCTAAAAAGAAGCCTTCAATTGAATCTCCTCCGGAATTGGAAGAAAAACCATTGCCATCACACTTGAGGTATGCATATTTGGGTACTAATGAAACTCTACCTGTTATTGTTTCAGCTAATTTAACAGGTCCTCAAGAAGATAAACTGTTGCGTGTGTTGAGAGCCAATAAAGAAGCAATAGGTTGGACAATTGCTGATATCAAAGGCATTAGTCCATCCTATTGTCAGCATAAAATTATACTTGAAGATACCAATGCACGCTCAGTTGAAGGTCAAAGTAGATTGATGCCCGTGATGAAGGATGTGGTAAAGAAAGAGGTGATCAAGCTTTTAGATGCGGGGATTATCTATCCCATTTCGAGTAGTGAATGGGTGAGCCCTGTTCAGTGTGTGCCGAAGAAAGGAGGAATAACAACAATTCTTAACGATAAAAATGAGGCGATTCCTTCAAGAACGGTAGTAGGTTGGAGAGTTTGCATGGATTACCGAAAGCTGAACAAGGCCACCAGAAAAGATCATTTCCCTTTGCCCTTCATCGATCAGATGTTAGATAAATTAGCCGGAAGAGAGTACTATTGTTTCTTGGATGGTTACTCCGGGTACAATCAGATTTACGTGGCTCCAGAAGATCAACATAAGACTACTTTTACATGCCCTTTTGGTACTTTTGCATATCGCAGAATGCCATTTGGGTTGTGTAATGCTCCCGCTACTTTTCATAGATGCATGATGGCCATCTTCTGGGATATGATTGATAATTTCCTGGAAGTGTTTATGGACGATTTCTCCGTGTTTGGTGATGATTTTGATAAGTGTTTGGATAACTTGGAGAAAGTGTTGGTTAGATGCAAGGAATCAGACTTGGTGTTAAACTGGGAGAAGTGTCATTTCATGGTTCGTGAAGGTATTGTTCTGGGTCACAAAGTTTCGAGTGCTGGATTAGAGGTCGATAGAGCGAAGATCGAGGTAATTAAAACTCTTCCCCCTCCTGTTTCTGTTAAAGGGGTAAGGAGTTTTCTTGGCCATGCTGGCTTCTATAGGCGATTTATCAAAGATTTTTCTAAGATTGCTAAGCCGTTATGCAACTTACTCGAGAAGGACTCCAAATTCCTTTTTGATGAAGCTTGTTTAGCGGCCTTCAAAGCAATCAAAGAAAAGCTTACTTCTGCTCCTATAGTGTTACCTCCAGATTGGAATTTACCGTTTGAAGTTATGTGTGATGCGAGTGATTTGTGTATGGGAGCTGTATTGGGACAGAGGAAAGAGAAGGTTTTTCATTCGATTTACTATGCTAGTAAAACTTTTAGTGGTGCTCAGATTAATTACACAGTTACAGAAAAAAAGCTACTAGCAGTTGTATTATCATTTGATAAATTTCGCTCTTATCTTCTTGGAGCGAAAGTTATTGTTTATACAGACCACTCCGCGATCAGATATCTTATGGAAAAGAAAGATGCGAAACCAAGGTTAATCAGATGGGTGTTATTACTACAAGAGTTCGATTTAGAGATCAAAGATAGAAAGGGTTGTGAGAATCAGGTTGCAGATCATCTATCGCGCTTAGAGGGTTCAGAGATGAATAGTGGTACTGAAGCAGTTAGAAAAGAGTTTCCTGATGAGAGTTTATTCGCTGTTCGAGATTATGAAGCTCCGTAGTATGCAGATATTGCGAATTTGGTGGTGAGTGGTGTTTTTCCTGAAGGTTCTACTTATCAAGAAAGAAAGAGGTTAGCTCATCGTGCTAGATAGTTCTTTTGGGAGGTTCCGTTCCTCTATAAAGTTTGTGCTGACCAAATGATACGAAGATATGTAGCAAGGGAAGAGACTGAAGCCATTATAGCTGGGTGCCATGATTCATTATATGGAGGACATTTCAAAGGAGACAGAACTGCTGCGAAGGTATTTCAATCAGGTTTCTACTGGCCTTCTCTTATAAAAGATTGTCATGAATATGTTAAGAAATGTACGAGATGCCAGTTTACCGGAAACATATCTAAGAGGGATGAGATGCCGCGTAATAATGTGTTAGAAGTTGAGATATTTGATCTTTGGGGTATAGACTTTATGGGTCCTTTCGTTCCTTCAAATGGTAACCTCTACATCTTATTAGCTGTTGATTATGTATCTAAGTGGGTAGAAGCGGTGGCTTTACCTACCAATGATTCACGAGTGGTGATCAAGTTCTTGAAATCACATATTTTCACTAGACATGGCACACCTAGAGTGATTATTAGCGATGGAGGATCTCATTTCGTTAATAAATATCTGAAGACTGTTCTAGAGAAGTATGGAGTTAGACACCGTGTATCTACTGCCTATCATCCACAATCCAATGGTCAAGCTGAAGTATCGAACCGCGAAGTCAAGTCAATCCTAGAGAAAACCGTTGGTCCTACAAGAAAAGATTGGTCAATGAAGTTAGATGATGCGTTGTGGGCTTATCGTACTGCGTTTAAGACTCCAGTTGGTGCATCTCCCTATCGTATGGTGTATGGTAAGGCTTGTCACTTACCTTTAGAGCTTGAAATGGGTGCCTACTGGGCAATTGCACAGTTGAACTTAGATCCTATCTTAGCCGGAAAGAATCGTATGATGAAGCTTAATGAACTTGACGAATTCCGGTTGCATGCTTATGAAAATGCCAAACTTTACAAAGAAAACACAAAGAAATGGCATGACAATCGGATTCGTACAAAGAACTTTGAAGTGGGACAAAGAGTGTTGAAGTATAACTCAAAGTTCAGCAATTATCCGGGTAAGTTAAGATCTAAGTGGTCAGGTCCATACATTGTGACCAAAGTTACACCTCATGGGGCGATAGAAATAGAACATCCGCTAGAGAACCGTACCTTTATGGTTAACGGTCATAGATTAAAGATATACCATGGAGGTGAAGATACCTATCGCTCGGAAGATACACATCCCGGGGAGGTCATGTATCTCCTCGAGACTCCTTAGAAGCGTGAGGTAACCCGTCGAGCTTAACGACGTTAAACAAAAGCCAATTCATTGTATATTAGCTGAATTTTCAATTTTTGCATTTTAGATTAGTTTGATTTTCGTAATTTTAGTGTTTATTATTAAGAAATGAGGAAGGGTAGTTGTTTTTGATGATTTCAGGGGTAAAAAGGTCATGAGTTTGGGGTCGATTTGGCGAAAACAGGAGAAAAAGAGGTTGGATGTCCAGGAGAAACCGGGAACCCGGTTTCGCAAAAACCGGGAACCCGGTTTTGGAGCTGGTACCACCCTCTTCAACGCAACACTTGGCGTCTTGGTTCACGACACAGCGTCGAAACCGGGTACCCGGATTTTAGAAACCGGGAACCCGGTTTTGGTGTTGTAGTTTCTGATAAGTTCTGACCCAGCGTTTTGGTGACCTGCGTTTCGCTGCGTTTTGGTTCGCGCCATCGACACAAAACCGGGAACCCGCCTTTCGCAGAACCGGGTACCCGGTTTCGGAGCTGTAATCCTCCAAAAGTTCTGACACAGCGTCTTGGAGTCCTGCATTTTGGCGCGTCATCGAGAAAAATCCGGGTACCCGTATTCCACAGAACCGGGAACCCGGTTTCGGCGAGCAAAATCTCTGACCCAGCGTCTTGGGGTCCCGCGTTTTGGTGTGTTTTGAAAAAAAAAATTTAATAATTGTTTTTCCGCGCCGTCACAGCGACGCGGAACTGGGAACCCGGTTTGCCAAAACCGGGAACCCGGTTTTGAAGCTGTGATGTCGGTTTTTGAGGCCTTAACCTAGTTTTCTTAGCCTCTTTTGCAAGTCTTTACCTAAAACGCACCAATAGCCTCCCCAACTCCGAAATTCATCATCCAAAACACTATATATCATCAATTCCTACCCTCTTTCACCACAAAAACACAAAATCAACTCACCTTCTCTCCAAAATAACATCAAATCCTTAGTTTTTCCCAAGATTCTTCTTCACCCAACCCTTAAATTAAACCCAATTCTTTCTTCTCCCATCCAAATTAAACAAGACCCATCTCATATTCCACCTAGTTCTTCAATTTATAAGCCTCAAAACATCATAATTCTAAACTTTTTCTCTAAGTTTTTCATTATTTGAAGTTTTGAGTTTGGGGTGAAAAGAGATGACCAATCGAACCGGTGATTTTCGAAGAACTGCTCCTAGAAGAAAGACCACCATTGATGGTTCACAAGATCAAGCTATTGAGACTCCTGATTCGCGTCCTAAACGAAAAATTGACGAAGTTAAGCTTGATTCTAACAGAAAAGAAATCACAGGTCAAAAGAGAAGATTGATTGATGAGATTGAAAGTGAGAAGGAACCAGAAGAGGAAATTACGAAGAAGATTGAGAAGGAAACTGAACAAGAGATTCCGGAAGCACCCGTTCAAAAACCTCCGCGTATGAAGATGTGGGCCCACAAGCCTAAGAGGGTTTATACTTGTTGGAATACTCAGGTTCGTGAAAGAATTGAATTTTTGAAATTTGGTGAGGAGACGAATTTTCCTAAGGGTATTATGAGTAGTGATTACAAGGAATATGCTGTGACATGTGCTAAGTTTGGTTGGAAAGAGTTACAAGAAAGGAAGCTTGAGTTTATTCCTACTTTTGTGCGAGAATTTTACGAAGGTTTAGCTACCTCCCGTGATGCCATTGATGTCCGCAAAAAGGTAGTTCCTTTCTCTATTGAACGTATTCGGAAATCATTGAAACTACCCAATTTTTCTGGAACATGCCCATTCCAAGAAACTCTTAATGACCCTTCTTTCGATTTTGAATCCCTTTGGGGGACCGTGCTTGTTAATGGGACTAGCCCAATTCCTGAAGGTGAAAGATATCCTGGACAGTTTTACAGCAGTAGTTTGACACCTCGTGCTAAGGTTTGGTCTCGTTTCGTAATACCCACTTTCTTTGGTATTAAACACACTTCCGAGTTGAAGAAAGAGCACATATTTGTTATTAAGTGTATTTTGGAGGAGAAACCATTTGATGTTGCTAAGATCATGTATGATATTATCATGGAGTTCGCGAAATCACCAATGAAACAACAAAATCTGAAGTTTCCTTGTACTATTACTCAGTTGTGTCTAGACGCAAAGATTCCGCGTAAGAACGCAGATATTGACATTGTTTCAGTTGGTGTGAGTATAGCTTTGAGCACAATCAAGAACATCCATGAAGAAGCAACACGAGCTACAAGGAGTCCGAGAACTCCTCAATCAAAGAGAGCGAAGACTGTTCCTGAGTTGGAATCGAAGATTCAGGTGTTGGAAGAGAATCAGGAGAAGATGATTGCTACCTTGGGAAACGTGACAAAAGAATTGGACCTATTGCGAAATTTAATCCTAGGCGTAAATACACTTCAAAACGCGATTTATGATGATGTTACGCGAGATAAAGGTCCAGAACGCAACACCGATAACCAGCCTCGCGCTGGTTAAGATACGTTTTCTAAACTTTCCTCTTAGTGTAGATTAGTTTAAATGCTTTATTGAGTCTTTTCGAGTCGTGGGGACACGACTCATTTTTGAGTTTGGAGTGAGGTTCGTTGCCTCATCCCAGTTTTTATGTGTTATTTGCTTTATTTGCTTTCAATAAAAGAATTTTCGGAGTTGCGTTTGACTGTAGAAATTTTTAAATATCCCTTTAAGCATACTCTTGATAAATCTATGATAGTAAATAGTGGACTTTAGAGATTGATATAAAACGCACTTACAATTGCATGCGAACATAGGTAATTGATAGGAAAAATTAATGAACAATGCAAATGAAGTAAGCTTGTACTCAAGGAATATGTTTGGTGTGTAGAACGTGAAATCCTAATTAGTAGAGAACCCACCTAGATATGAACTAAAGACAAGCTATGTACTTAGGAAAATGATAGGGGCAGTTCTTTGTTAGCCATTTGTGCCTTTTTAGCCTTCTATCCCATGTATTAATGATTATCCGTCTTAGCCCACTTTGAGCCTTTAGCCTTTTCTTTGTAGCCACGATATAAGCCATTATCCCTTAGATTATTAGGCATGACCATATGACCCGCACTTGAATCACAATCCTGAGACATGTCTCGAGCTTGAGTTTGGGGTGGTGGGTCCACTTATGGGGAGTTTATTGGGTATGGATTGATGTGCTTTGTATTGTAGGACAATTGCAGATGATTTATAATTGTAACCCTTTGCCGGGAATGGAAAATAAATCAATTTAAAATAATATGAATGAAAGAACTTAAAATAAAAAGAAAATAAAAAGAAAATAAAAAGAAGAATATGAATGAATAAAACATCCGGCAAAGTGAAATTCTTCTGAAAATCATCTTGTTTATAGTGGGTAGACATGGGACGCTAATTGTTGCGTATATGGGTGAGTGAGAACATCTTTTTGAGCGTTAACTCAAGCTCGAGGACACTGTTGATGGTAAGTGAGGAGAGAGCCAAAAGCTCACTTCAAATTTACCAAATATACATCCACACCCGTCCTTAAGCCAATATTATAACCGTAAAGAGCTCGTGATTCTAAGTGCATGGTGAATTTATTATTCTGTTGGTAGGGAATTCACTAGGTAGAGCGTTCAAAGCGAGGTAGGATTAATGACCACCCTATAGCCATCATACAGAGATGAGTACAAGTGTAATCTTCAAGCATTGCGACTTTAATTTTATGATTGAGATTATTTATGTTTGATGTTGCATGATTAGTGTATGTGTATATTAGTTTCTAGAGTTTGCTATATGAGATTTATTTTGAGAATTGCTTTAGGGTTTATTTGCTAGCTTCTACTTGTTTATACGCTTACTTCTACCCCTTTGTTTTGTTTTACTTTGTCGGGACGACAAAGGTTTGAGTTGGGGGTCTTGATGTCTCCCTAATTGTTCTTATTTTTGACCCTTAGGAGACATCATTTTTGGTGTTCATTTAATTAGTTTGATAGACTTTTAGACTAAATATGCAATAATCCGGAATTTCCTTTTTATTTCTAGCATTTTTAATTTATTAAACTTTTGCGCGTAATATTGGTATTTTTAGTGTAAAGTTTACAGGTTTTAGATGTTAGCTAGGAGAGGAATCCGAGGAGAAAGTCAAAGATCGTGAATTAGAGTCAAGACTTGAAGATAAATCCCGAAGATATTATTTTGAGAGCTGAAAATCCATTTTCCAGGCCATAGATTGCTGATTTCGAGGTGCTTGAGCGATGATTTAGCCGCTGACCTTTGAAGAGAAAACATTCCTTATCGAGTTACGAAACTTTAGCAACTGGAATGAGGTCAATCGGAGTCATAACGCATCGGGAAAAGCCGTTTTAGTGAAGGTGTATCAGCAGTTACGGGATTTTGGGCTTAGAAATTGGGCTTGGACATTTAATTAGTGTTTTATTTTCTGGTCCAAGCCCTAATCCGAATTTATGCTTATAAAAGGAGGTCTGGACTTCTATTTTTCACACAATTCACATTCCACAAGATTAAAACACCAGAGAGAAGCAACACAAGGAAGAAGAAGAAGCTACAAGAGCTGGAGTGGGTCTATAGCTCCGTTCGTAGTCATTCCAATTCCGGAAATTAGGTTCTTTTTATATTTTAATTTTGTAAACAATATGAATTATATTTCTTTTAATTTAGTTTTTAATTTTAATATGAGCTAAGCTTTTCATAGTGCTTGAGAACAAACAATGGGTGAATCCCAATTTTATGAAATAACGAATGTTGAATTTGGGTTTATGTTAAATTAAATTGGATTAGGTCTATTACTCTTTTCGATAATTTGTGATTATTTACTGTTTTTAGAGTCGCGAACTAAGAACAGGTGTTAGTATCTAAGCTATTCCACATATGTGGCGTGTGGATCATCCTGACGGAGGGTTTAGGTATAGAATTAATTATTCAATCTAGGATAAAAGCTATTGATTCTAACGAACTTAGCTAATTCTAGGGCCAATGAGGTAAAATTGCTTAATCATCCAACGGTGGATCATATTTACCCTGACGGGACTAGTGACACTTTAGGATCGCCTTATAGTCCACCCTGACGGGGTTATAAGGAATTTAGAATCCCGACCATTGTAATTGACCAATTTAGCCCTTAAACAACATAAGTTAGGAAGTAAGATTGGGAGGATCCTTGCGTTCTCAAGTACTACATCTCATATTGCGTTTTCACTCATTTAACTTGCGTCTTAGCTTTTACTTGCATTTATAATTTGTCTTTCATTTAGTAGTTTTAATAAACAAAACCAAACAAACATATTATTATCTTTTATTTTCATAAGTGCATCAATCACTATTTGCTAGACATTGTGATCAACCATTCCGTCCTTGGAACGAATCTGTATTATCCTTATTACTACTTGGGACAACCGTACACTTGCGGTTGTGGTTCGATTAGCATTTGCATTTATTTTTAGAACACACAAAGGACCACCACTATGCACCTGCCACGTTCCAGAGGTGCATGATGGCGATATTTTGGGACATGATTGATAAATACTTGGAGGTTTTTATGGATGATTTTTCGGTGTTTGGAGATAGTTTAGATGATTGTTTGAATAATCTTGAGAAAGTCCTTGTGAGATGTAGAGAAAAAGATCTTGTGCTTAATTGGGAAAAATGCCAGTTCATGGTTCAAGAGGGAATTGTGTTGGGACATAAAGTTTCGAAGGCAGGGATGGAGGTTGATCGTGCTAAAATTGAAGTTATCAAAACACTACCACCTCCAGTTTCTGTTAAAGGAGTGAAAAGTTTCTTGGGTCACGCAGGATTTTATCGAAGATTTATTAAGGATTTCTCCAAGATCGCCAAGCCGCTTTACTCTTTACTTGAAAAGGATACTCCTTTTAATTTTACTGAAGAATGTCTTCAAACGTTCTTGACGATTAAAGAGAAACTGATCTCTACACCGATTGTTATACCTCCTGATTGGAAAGCTCCGTTTGAACTTATGTGCGATGCTAGTGATCACGCTATGGGTGTTGTGTTGGGACAGAGGAAAGACAAGACTTTCCACACGATTTATTATGCAAGTAAGACTTTCATCGCTGCCCAGATGAATTATACAGTGACGGAGAAAGAGATGTTGGCCGTGGTTTATGCTTTCGATAAATTTCGTTCCTATCTAGTTGGGAAGAAAACTGTGGTATACACGGACCATTCAGCTATTAGGTACCTCATGGAGAAAAAGGATGCTAAGCCGCGTCTTATTAGATGGGTACTACTACTTCAAGAATTCGACATAGATATTCGAGACCGAAAGGGATGCGAGAATCAAGTTGCTGATCATTTATCAAGGCTCGAAAGATCTAATGCGAACAAAGAACCATTGCTGGTGAAAGAGGTATTCCCTGATAAACAAATTTTTGCTATTAAACGTGCTTTTGTGCCATGGTCTGCAGATCTAGTCAACCTCATTGTGAGTGGTGTCTTTCCCAAAGATTTCCACCCACAACAAAGACAAAGATTAAATCACCAGGCCAAACAGTATTATTGGGATGAACCGTACCTCTGGAAGATTTGTAGTGACCAAGTGGTTAGAAGATGTGTGCATGAAGGTGAAATGGAGAAGATCATTGAAGGTTGTCATAGTTCACCTTATGGAGGTCACTTTAAAGGCGATATAACCGCAACTAATATTCTTCAATCCGGGTTCTATTGGCCTACCATACACAAAGATTGTCATCGTTTTGTCCAGTCATGTCACAGATGCCAGGACACTGGCAACATATCAAAAAGAGACGCGATGCCGCTTAATAATGTTCTTGAAGTTGAAATCTTTGATGTATGGGGAATAGATTTCATGGGACCTTTCATCACTTCCCATGGGAATCTTTATATTTTGCTTGCGGTAGATTATGTATCAAAATGGGTAGAAGTAGTGGCAACACCAAAGAACGATGCTCAAACCGTGATTAAGTTCTTAAAATCAAACATCTTTTCAAGACATGGTACGCCACGTGTTCTAATCAGTGATAAAGGTACCCATTTTCTTAATGCTCCTCTGAGAAATTTTCTTCGAAAGTTTGGAGTGAAACACCGTACATCAACCGATTATCACCCACAAACTAACGGTCAAGCTGAAGTTTCCAACCGGGAAATCAAATCTATTCTTGAGAAGACCGTGAGTAAATCGAGGAAAGATTGGTCTTTAAAGCTAGATGATGCTCTCTGGGATTACAGAACAGCATTTAAAACACCAGTTGGGGCATCTCCATATCGCATGGTCTACGGCAAAGCGTGTCATCTACCGATTGAACTTGAAGCTCGAGCCTACTGGGCTATTAAAACTCTGAATCTAGATCTAGATTTGGCCGGAAAGCAAAGGATGATGCACTTGAACATGTTGGAGGAGTTTCGTTATCTTGCCTATGAAAATTCACGTCTCTACAAGGAGAAAACAAAGCGATGGCATGATAAACGGCTCCGTCCAAAGAATTTTGAAATACGACAAAAAGTTTTATTATACAACTCTCGATTTTCAAACTACCCAGGAAAGCTTAAATCCCGTTGGGGAGGACCTTACATTGTTACTAAAGTCACACCTCATGGAGCGATTGAAATTGAATATCCAACCGAGCAACGGACATTCATGGTGAATGGCCAGCATTTGAAGAGATACCATGATAGTGAGGACTTTGAGAGAGAGGAGACAATCCATCTCGTTGAATGCGCTTAGCCTGAGGTACACGTCTAACTCAAAGACGTTAAACAAAAGTGCTCTTGGGAGACACCCCTTGTTTTAATTGCTTTTTAGATTAGTTGTTTTTGCTTTGTAGTGTATAATTTTAAGTTAGTGTATATTTTTAATCGTGTTTTCAAGCTAATAGGAGAGACAGGTAGTGTGTTATTGTGCAGGAAATGAGTTTGGGGTCAAAAGGAAAAATCTGGAGAAATTCAAGGCCTGGCGCGGACTACCCCATGGTCCGCAGGGATGCACCGTGCCCAGAAAATCCGACGGTCGGGTACCACGGGTTTCATCCAGAAGCAAGAAAAATTTGACCGATAGGCGCGGTACACCGCACCCCTGGTCCGCATGCCCAAAACGCGTGCCACGGGGTCGGGTACCACGGGTTTTTTGACGGAGTACCCGCGGACTACCCCCTGCACCGCACCCTGGTCCGCAGGCACAAAACACATGCCACGGGGTGCTAGCTCGGGTATTATCCAGTGGGCAAAAATTCGAAGAGCTGATGAGTCCGGTATACCGCATGTTTCGTCCGGTGCATCGCAGAGAGGCGGTTTGTGAAGGAATTCTTTTCCTAATCAAACTCTTACCTTATGAGATTAACCCTAGCCTTTCACCCATGAATTTTTCAGACCCAAACCCTATATAAACATCTTAAAGCTTGTGCAAACCTTCACAATTAACACAACAACTCATCAAATCCTATCCTACATCTTCCATAAACACAAATTCTTCATCAAATTCATCACACTACACCATCAAAACACCATCAAATTCATCAAGCTTTAAAGAGTTCTTCCAAGATCATTCAAATAACCTTTCTCTTTCATCAATTCCAAGCAACAACATCAAGCTAAACCAAATTTTCCTTAAACTTTTAATCCATCCTTGGTATAACTTGAGTTGTGGGTAAAACAAGCATGACTAACAGATCTGAAGCTATGGAATACAAGAGAAAGAGCTCAATCCTTGGGAATAATAAGAAATTGCCTGGAGCCACCATTGAAAAACCCATCAATCTTGATGAGGTTACTGAAGAATCAAAAGAAAAGGCACCAGCACAACCACTACCAAAGAAGAGATTAACTGCTAGAATGTCCATACCATCAAGGAGGCCTTTGAAGAAAATAAAAATCCAAGACCAAGGTTCTTCTTCCTCTTCCTCTGATATTGTTTATGATCTTCCTCCTTGGGCTCTCAAGTTACAGAACGAAGTTGAAAGATTACGTGAAGATAACAAAGACCTTTGGATAGAAGTCATACAGTTGGAGTCACAAGTAGAAGATTTGACCTTGTATAAAGATATTGATAGTTATACCGATCCCTCAGCTTTAGATGATGAGGATGATATGATGGATCTCTATGGCCAGCCAGGTAGGTCATTCTAAATTTTCTTAATAGCTTGTATGCATTAGGTAGTTTAGTTAGTTTTATTTTAAATTTTATTCCATTCTTGAGTCTTTTTCGAGTCGTGGGGACACGGCTCACTTTTGAGTTGGGGGTGGGGATTCGTTGTCCTCATCTTGTTTTCGTTTTTGCATAAAATTTAAATTTTTTTAGGTTGAATTAAGGCATAGAATATCTTGAATGTACCTATTTGAGCATGATTTTATTAGGTCAATGATAGTAAGTAGTATGCTTTTGAAAGATGCAACAAATTTGTTTACATGCATGTATGAAAACATGAAATAAAGGATAGAAAAGTTAATGAGCAATGCTAAGAAATCATGTTGAAACTTAGGAATAGTTATTTGGTGTGTAGAACGTGAGGTTTAAAATTAGTTGAAAACCCACTTGTCTATGAACTAGTAATGAAAAAGTAACGAAATCCGGTAGTTAGAAAAATTACTAAGGCGGTTCTTTCATGATAAAACACTTGAAGCCTTTATACTGTCTCACCCTTTTGTTTGATATTATTGTTATTTATCCGTCTTAGCCCCTCTGAGCCTTTCTAAAGCCTTTTATTTGAAACACATTATAATCCATACCCTAGTTTTTAGGACTTATCTACATGACCCGCACTCGAATCGCAAAACCTGAGACAAACTCGTTTTAGATCTTGAGTTTGGGGTGGAGGGTTTCATAATTAGGGAACTTTGGGAATTGGGAATTATCTTTGTGATTTTATTGAGGATGAAATTGTTATTATTGTAACCCTTAGCCGGGGTAATAGTGAATGAAAAAGAAGCTACGAGCTAATTTTGCCAACAAGGGCATAACAAGAATATATATATGAAGAAAAATAGGTGATATATCAACATCAAAAGAGAATCATAGCTATACAAAAAGAAAAAAATTGATGTGAAAAGAAAATATATATTCGGACCGATAAAGTGGATTTTATATCATCAAAGGTTTTTATTGGGATTATTGGGGATGCACATTAAAAAGCATCAATAAATTGGGTTGAGTGAGAACATCTTCGAGTGAAAACTCAAGCTCTAGGGCGATTCGTTGATGGCTAGTGAGGAGAGAGCCAAAAGCTCACTTTTCATTACCCAAATATACCACACCCGTCCTTAAGCCAAGTTATAACCAAGACCTTAGGATTTCTTACTACTAGATGGAGAAACAATTGAGCTATTAGGTAGTAGGTAAGTGGACCATTGGATGATGTATTTGGGACCTATGAGCAACCTATAACCATTAACCTGAACTAAGTTATCATCCTCTCCTTCTGGCATTGCGAAATTAATCTTAACTTGAATTTATGGATTGTTAATTACATGTATATTAAGCATCTTTGTGAATTATTTCTTGAGCATTACTACATGAGACTTTTTAGATATTTTGCTCTAGGATCATTCATTATATTCTGTTCTTGTTCTCCTCCGACTTCTTCTTGTTTATGTTGACTACCCTACTGTTCTTTATTGTTATTGTATCGGGACGATACAAGTTTGAGTTGGGGGTCTTGATGTCTCCTCATTTTTTATAATAAAATATACTTCTGAGCATCATTTTAGGCTTATTTATTAGTTTATAGGTTGATTTTAGCTTTGTTTAGTGCACTTGCCTATTTTGGGTCGTGATTTAGAAACATAATATTTTTAGAGCATATTGGGTTTAATTGTTTATTTAGTGTGAAGGTTTAAAGATAATTATGGAGCTTAATTAGAGTCCAAGTCAAAGACAACAACTTGTGGAAAGAGATTTGCATGGAAATTGGAGATAAAGGAAACAAAGGCTAAAAAGATGGAAAAGGAAAAGTTGCCTAAATTTGGGATTCTGCATACACGTCTAAAGATGTGCGTTTTTACCTAAGAAATAGGCCGAATTTGGTAATTTCCTTCTTTTGGGTCAAGATAATTCTGTTTCGATTCTTTTGGTATCTTATGGAGCTCAATCCGACCAATAACAAAGAAGATACGCTCAAAACGGTCCAGCAGTGTTTATCTTTATTTCCTTACGAATTTGAGTTGGGCTAGGAGTCCATTACTTAACTTATCTCTAAAGAAACGAATTAGGTCAACCTCTACACTATAAATACAGCCTCTTAACACTCTCAAATCATCCTTGGTGAAACCTTAAACCAAGAGGAAGCTTACAACACAAGAGAGAGTCTGGAAGGATCTATCATCAACAATGTCTTCTTCTACCTTTAGATTTGTAATTTCTTTCTTTTCTTTCATGAACTAAATTTCTTTAGCTTAAGTTTTAGCATATATGTATGAACCCTAGTTTTGATTGACATCTATCTAATTTGGGAATTTAATGTTTTAAATTGAATTATAGTTTTTATTCTTTGTTTATGTGTTTGGATTTATATTCTGTGTTCTTGTGGACGGCCGCCATATAGAATTACCATCTAGTAATTAGGATACCATTGACAACGGTGTTCAATTGCATGTTTAGCACATAACGTCTAGTATTAGGTCTGATCTGACAACCCAACTTAGCTAGATAATCACTATGGTTTAGTTCTTGTGACTATTTACCAATTACAGGAAAAATTTGCTTAGGAAGCCTTATTGACACAGGTAAATCCTATTTTAAACTACCGATAGCGAATTGGGACCGATTAGGGAAGTACTACATAATTCACCCTTACATGTTTAGAATGGCAAAACTAGTGGGGATTACATGCTAATAACTTGAGCTATATTCTCATACCACTTCTCTTTCGTATTCAAGTTCTGTCTTTTAATTCTTAGTTTAATTTAGTTAATTATTTTCTCAAATCCATCTTTACTTGTCTTTACTTTTATTTGCGTTTAGTTGTTCTATCTTTAATTTATTTGCACTAGGTATTTGCATAAGATTATCCTAACCTCTGTAGTCTCTGCGGAACGAATCTTAATCTTTTAACTAAAACTTGCATACGATCTGTATACTTGCAGAACCGTGTAGTTTAGGGTGTTATTTGCACGTTAATTATATCTTATTTTATCACACCCTAGGCCCCACCAGAATGCCAATGCCGACATGTTCATAAGCCACGTCAAAAGAAGCGTCACAAAAACATGCAATGTCCACCTCAGGAGAGGATAGATCTTCTCCTAAGACTTGAGAGTTTCTAGTACTTGTATTATCCAAATGAGTTAAATGCCTCAATTCACTTCCATGTAATTCTTGAATAAGCTTGTTAGTTTAAAATATAATATTATCACAATCAATAGCATGTACCATGTATGACCTTCATTTTTCCTTTCCAAATATTCCAAATCATGATCATTCTATTGTTTGAAATAATTCTAGTATCACATCTAGGCTCACTAAAGCTTTTATTAATATTAAGGAACCAGTCACCAATGTTCTTCTTTTCCATTTGGTCAGTTTTAATTTGAAAGGAAAATCCTGCCCTGGTAATTTGGAAGATTTTGCAATATATAAGAAAATGTTTAGCAGTATCGATTTCTCCTTGACACCAAGAGCACTAGTAGGAGTAAGAATAATTCCTCTTAAAGAGGTTATTATTTGTTGGAATTCCACTGTTGCATGCTTTCCACATGAAAACACGTATCTTATTTGGGATGTAGAATTCCAAACAATTTTCCAAAGCTCTCTTCGGAAGCTATTAGTGGTAGTAGTATTTTGAGGAGACTCATGAACACTTTCTTTAGTTAAATCATGTACCCAGATTTAGTATTTCACGTACCGTCTTTAATGTGGGGACACACTAATTTATCGAATCCGTATCGAGCAAAATGATCCTATTAATATCAGAAATAATAGGACTAGGAGAAGTATTATCTAGAACTTCTGGATCCCATTCAAATGAGTTTTGTTTAAACAGTTGGTTAACCATTTCTAGGTTGCAACCTTGGGGTTTCACCATTTCAAAGTTGGTTTCAATCCATTTATCCTTCCAAATGTTAATGTCTTTCCCATTTCCAATTTAGTAAATAAGATGTATCTTAATAAAGTCTCTGCCTTCTACTAAACTCGCCCAACTCCATGTGCGACTTTGTCTAAGTTTAATGTCGATAAAATTATATTTTGGAAAGTAAATACCTTTGAAGAAGTCTTGAAGAAAGACTATTAGGGTTGTTCATGATTCACCATGCTTGACTAGCCAACTGAGTAGTGTTCATCCTTTTAAAATCTCTAAATCCAATTCCTCATTGCCACTTTCTCCCATGGAAGCCAGTGAATACGATTTCTTTCTTTTGAATTTTACCGAAAATTAGAAATGGCTGAGATAAGCTTATTACGAAAGGAAATTGGAAAACAATAATAGACATTGCATAATTAGGAATGGCTTGTAAAACAACATTGATCATAATCTCTTTGCCTCCATCAGGAAGAAGTTTAGCCTTCCACACTTTAGATCTCTTGAAGAGTTTCTTTTCTATCAACTTGAAGAATTTTACCTTTGACCTCTTATGATAGAGAGGGATACCAAGGTAATTTTCGAAGTCCTCTGTCTCTTTTATGTTAAACTATTTGGTAATTTGTTCCCTGACTTCCTTATTGGTTTCTTTGCTAAAAAGAATATCTGACTTGTCATAGTTGACCATTTGTCCAGGACCTTTGTAATACAGCTGCAAGCATTCTTTAAAGTTTTAGAATTTAGTCTTGTCAATGTTGATAACGAAAAGGGAGTCATCTGCAAATACAATATGGGAAATAGTAGGACATTTTTTGTTAATCTTGATCCCCTGAATAGAACCTTCCTGAGAATAATGCTCAACAATGCTAATAAGAGTTTTAGTCATGATAGGAAAAAGAAAAGGAGATAAAGGATCACCTTGGCGTAATCCTCTACTAGAGTAAAATGTTTTAAGTCTTTCCCCATTCAATTTGATTTGGAAAGAGATAGTAGATATGAAATATTTAATCCATTCAGTCCATTTTCCATTTAAACCCAACTTATGAAGTAGTAAAAGAAGAAATTTCCACCTTACCTGGTCATAGGCCTTATTCATATGAATATTTATAACAGCCATTTCGACTTTATTCTTTATTTTTCTAATCATAAAGAAGGAGACTTTCTATGCAATAATAATGTTATTCTGAGTGTTCCTACCCTGATAAAAGATGATTGAGTTGGGGAGATGATTAAATCCATAAAATTCTGAAGTCTATTAGCCAACATCTTATCAATAATTTTGTAGACAAAGTTAACACAAAAGATGAGTCTGAAGTCACCAAATTTTTCCTCCCTTCGAGAACAATTTGATTAGTATTATTCAAGATGGTAAAATGGTCCTCCTAGTTAGTTAAATAAAATTTATATTGGTCTTGCAATTTTTTCTTTGAAGTAATTTGATTATAAAATGTTATTATATTATGAAAAAAATTGCACAAAAAGCTTCCTAGATATATCAATATATTCATACAAATAAATAAAATTAAAGGATAATAAATGAAATTGTAAAGGTGGGAGGTCCTGGTAAAAAACCTGAAAATTTTACAAGGACATATATAATAATGTAATATAATTTATAGGGTATAAATGAAAAGCATAATATATTTTTATAGGGATTGAAATAGATTATATATAGATATATTTGGTTTACTGAATAGACTACTCCATAGAGATCAAAAGGTCTTGAGATCTTGAGATCAGAGTTTTTTAAATCAAAATGATTTCAAATCTAAATGTCTACGAGTGTATACTTCATGCAATTCCGAAGATCCAAGAGCTGCAAAATTTAATTTCAAACACATAAAAGGTCACATGATAACATTCTTTGACCATGTAGTATAAGAAATAAATAAGGCTGCACAAAACCAAAACCACTACGTGAATATGAAAGACTATATCAGCACACGAGGCAAGTAGTACAAGAATGAAAATTCCAAGGGAAAAAAAATTTGAAATTGAAACCCAAACTCTGAGGATGTCTAGTAGAGTAAATAAAAATAATAACATCCCTTTTTGTTGAGGAAAATTACCTGTCAGAAATATAGCTGGAAGGGTTGAAACTTTTGAAGGGGGTAGGACTAGCTTGTCTAGTTGGTGTTGTAAATTTAGGTCTGTTGTATGTAGAAAATGGTAAGGGTGGAATTTGGGGTGTTGGAAAAGTGTTGTCAGATTTCTTGGTTTGAAGATTTATTGTAAAATTGGCAGTAATGAGAAAGAGGAATAGGTGTAATCTGTTAAACTTCGGGGGTTATTCTAATGATTAATAAAATAGAAAATATATGCTTATTCCCAATTATTGTTTTAACACTTTGCATCATATTAAACAAGTTAATATCATCATAAACTCATAGGAGTACAAGAAATATCAGTACTCATAATTGCATCTTGGTAAGAGGACGAGGATATTGCACCATGGTTATTCTGATTATTCTGATTATTCTGAAACACTCTCAGATTGTAACTCAATGACTAACTATGTTCCAAAGAGATTGGCGGAAACAAATAAATTTTTTTCCCATGAGGGATTCTTACCCAATCAACTAACATCCGCAACTTGGATTGTTAAAAAGACTTAGTTACCATGTTATAACTTTAACCAATACTTTAAATTCATATCTACTAAAGTTGATAATAACAGTTGTATAATTTAATTGCACATGTCTATTATATGAATAGATTGCAAAGATATATATTAGCATAGAAGACAAGATAGAACTGCCTAACTGATTTCGCCTCTTTAATTAGGTTGAAAATTCTTAATTTATACCATTTTTCTACTCAGACTAATCTGCTAGCCTGTTAAGCATTTACGGACTATAGGATTGTCTAAATAACAGGATTACAATTAAAATAAGACTCAAGAACAAATCAATATTAAAATTTGAACATAATCAGTGTACAACAAAAACTAATCTTGCTTAAATAAATCTAGCTCTGCTATGCCACTTTGATACATGGACTAATCTGCCAATTCCTGATATTCCAGTGTATCTATATGTAGACCTGAAACAGCCGATAGTGATTAATAAATTTATAGTTCAAAAGATATGGATTAAATATATGCATAATTTTTAGCAATTAAAAACAGAGAATTGAAATACGATGAATGTATATACTCAAGTTACCTGGATCAAAATTGTTTTGCTGCCTTTGATGTAGAGGCTCTGTCTGTATGTGTGTCGAGCCTCGATCTTTTTGCTCGCTTTCTACCACGTTTGGTGATGAGCTCCTCGTACTTCAATAAAAAGTATAAAAAAAATTCATTAGGGATGAATAAAACAAATGATTTTCTTGTATTCAAGCATATTAGCATGAAAAAGTAAGAGATCTTTAGATAAAGTAGAGATAAACCAAGACCAATACACAATTATTTAAAATAAATTAAGTTTGTTGTCTCACCAGATCAAAGACTGTATCCTTCGTGTTTTGTTTCTCTGTTTGTGCTTCTACATCCTCTGCTTGTGCTTCGACTACTACTTCATCCTCTGCCTTCTACTTCATCCTCGGCCTCTGCCCCTACATACTCTGCTTGTTCTCCTACTTCTACTTCATCCTCGGCCTCTGCTGCCTCTACATACTCTGCTTGTGCTTCTACTTCTACTTCATCCTCGGCCTCTGCCCCTACATACTCTGCTTGTTCTCCTACTTCTACTTCATCCTCGGCCTCTGCTGCCTCTACATACTCTGCTTGTGCTTCTACTTCTACTTCATCCTCTGCCTCTGCCCCTACATACTCTGCTTGTGCTCCTACTTCTACTTCATCCTCGGCCTCTGCAGCCTCTACATACTCTGCTTGTGCTTCTACTACATCAACAGCAGCTCTCTCATTATTGATGAGGGTTGAATCCACCTCCTTCACATTAGAAATAAAAAACAACTTAACTTGATGCTCAATTTAAGAATTAAAACAAATAATGAAATTGATTAATACCTTGGATGCGCTCGTAGCATCATTTTCATCGTCATTGTTCGCCTCCAAACACACATCTAAAAGAACTTCGTACATATTATCTTCAATGAATTGCCACCCGGTATGTCCACCATATATCTAAATCAAAATAATATCAATACAAAATAAACTAACATAAGTTCCAGGGAAAAACTAAACTATACCAAATTTACAACATTTGATCAAATAAAACCACACTAGTACAGATAAACTAAAGTTAATGTTATCATCTATTATCTATCTTACTGTCTTCAAATACGATTTGATTAATACATCAAAATATAAAATGGACTTTCAAGTTAATTAAGTGAAATATCACATTTGTCCAGGAAATATTTCCCCAGCTTTGGATGCATTAAATGTTCATATATTATGAAAAGTTGCATACTCATCCTAATATATTGTCCCCAAAAGATAATTTTAAAACCAATATATTCATAAATAAATAAAATTAAAGGCTAAAAAATAAAATTTAAGAATAGAAGACTCAAGAGTAAATATCTCAAAATTTAGATGGGCATAAATATTAAATAATAGTATAATAGTATAACAAATTGTTATAGAGTCTCTATAAACAATAAAATTGCAACCCCAATCCAATGTGGCTTCATTTCCCTAGTCTTAAGAAGGGACACTTTTTCGTTACTATATATATCTTTTAACCTAATTTTTGCTTAATTTCTTTTTTTTATATTCTTTTTTAATATTCTTTTTTTAATACATCTTGTTAACTCCAATAAGATTCGATTCCAAAACACTAAATCAACTGTCAATTTTATATTATTTTTTAGTGTTTAACACTTTGTATTTAAGTTTTATAGTTTTTAAAGAAAATATTTTTAATGTAAAAAAAAAAAATTAAACTCATCACTTTCATACTTTAACAAAAATTAACATATAAGATCAATAAAAATAAAGACATTTTTCTCATGCTTATAATATACAATGATATAATTTCTCTCCTTTCCAATATAGAGGTATAATTGCATTTTTAAAAATATTTTATAGGGAAAATCGTGACTAATGGTACAATTTATTAATTATAAAATATAAAATATAATTAATGAAATGTATAGTTACATGGTATACAAGTTTTGATTGGAATTTTTTGAACCAGGGTTTAGAAAAGAAACTAAATAGACTTACATCCAGAAGTTCTTCAATTTGAGTTCGAGTGAGCTCTTCCGAAAATCCAAATTTCTTCATGACATTAACGGCTGCCTCCATCAGCTGATAATCTCACAAAAAATAAAGTTATTAAAAATATTTACATTAAAAAATGTCAATAAATAATAAACTCTTAAACTAACAAAAAACACAAATATATAGTAAACTCGTACTTTTTTTGATGTCGCTCTTGTATTCATTGATTTTTGTTGTAAGCTTTTCAGGTGACAAAAAAGATTCTGTGTTGTCGAAAGTTAGCAAAACTAAACATAATGATTAATGTTATTTATAAATTTTAATTATTTATCATCTAAAATGTGTACGTAATCTAAATTAATTGCATAAAAATAATAAATAAAAAATCATTAAATAGTATTAATAAAAAGTGAATATTATTATTGGCATTAAATGAAATAGAGACTTTTTTAATTAAAATAATGATCTTATATTTTATGTAAATACTAATATTTAAAAAATAATTATTGTATTATATTTTATTGAAAAATAAATAAATAAATATTCAATTCAAATGGAGGTATTGTTTAAAAGAGTTAACCCTGTATTAATATTATAAATAAAAAACAATTGTGGACATCTCTTATCGGAAAGTTGGACAAACAATATCGGTTGAGTAATGAAAAAAGTAACATACTAATTAAAAGGAACATGATATAGGGGTGTGTCATGAGAAAACATGGGATAAAATATAAAACATCTATACTTAAATATTAAAATATTTGTAAGAAAAATTTTGGGTTAACAACATCAATATAATGTACTAAATAATTTTTTCACAAGGTTATATCAAATGATATAAATAGAAAATACATATATCAATTATTCTTATATTCCCTATCTGAATTCGATATAATTTTGATTGGGTATATATTTTTCTTTAAAAGTATTATATATCCCCTATTTGAAATATAACATTTCATAAAATTATACCCTTATTATTGATATAATGAAAAAAACAATATTATAATAATAAAATAAATCATAAAAGCACAAACTTGACACGAAATTGTATATTTGATTCATATAAAAAGTAGATCTTGAGAAGAATATCATTGTTGTTTATCGCTAAAATGTAACAATAAGAATGACATATATTTATCCACATTGGACAACAATTACCTCGTGTTTGGAGGATAAAGACTATCGTGATGATCAGAGAGTGTAAGAATATGGAGTAGAGACTCATATTTATAGGTAATAGGTAACCCTAAACCCTAGTGTTCATGGGTTTGACTATAAGCCCATGGGCAGGGTTGAATATGTTTATAACAACTTCAATTTTTTTTTTTAATTTATTAAAAAAAATATCATGGATAAACTAAAGGAAATATTTTTAATTCAAATTGGCCAAAACAATTTATAATAAGAAAAAGTATCATAAAAAGAAAAGGAAAACTAATCTATTTTATCCACATCATAATCGATTCAAATATGTAAGTTATCGAAAACGAAAAATAAATTACGATCCTTATTAATTACTTTATAATTCTTTTGGCAAGTACATTATTTCTGATACCAAAACGAATTATCAAATAACTAGCCTAATAGTGTTATATAATAGAATAGTTTATAGAAAAGGTATATTTTATTTTAATTTTTTATAATTATAAAAAACTACCATTGTAATATAATAAGACGCCTAAAAAACTTGTTCTTCGTACACATTTTATAAATCATAGCACTAAGAAAAATTTTGAATTTTTTTTAGAAACCGGAACAATCTAAATTATAAACAATACGTACAAGTGTCGAGGGATGTTAATCCACTAAACCAATGTTGATAAATTGTGTTTTATGAAAAAAAATGTAACTATTAAATAAACTGGGGTCCTCTTCAGTTCGAAGCACAAAGACATCGCCTTGGTGATTTTAGGTCCTGATCTGTCCTGGGCAACTATAGCAAAACTGGACCAACTCAGCATCCAGTTCATCATACAACTAATGAAGATTTCAAATAATTGTTAGAGATAAAGATAGAGATCGAAAAATGACATGAGGTTTTAGAAATTTAGATTGATGAAGGAGATGATTATCGAAATCGGTTAGACTTGAGATTTTAAGTTTTGAATGTGGATCTGATATTTACAAGGGATATTTGGTGATGAAAAGGTACAAAAATGGAAAGAAGACTAAGAAAACGTTTTTGACGTTTTTTTAATTTATATTTCCTTTGAGGTGCTGAAGGACAAGAGAATAAAAATTAAGATTGTAAAATAAACAGTAAAGAATTAAGGTTCTTTTTATATTAATAAACATGACTTATTTATTTTTGTGTTATGTAAACCAGATTTCATGTGTTTTATCAATGCAACATCATATACCTATATTGTCTAAAACACCACCAACGGCCTTATGTATTAACATGGTCTATATGCACCAGACCCCTTTGATATATTTTTTTGTCTGAAGTAGAACTCATTGTTGCATGATGCAAATTTTTTCATTTTTTTTAAAAATAAATTGACTTAATAACCTGGTCTAAATGTTCATAATCCTATTTTATGTTTTCTTCTCTATTCATTTTATTCCCTAATTATATTTTTGTTAACATTGCCTCCTTCTTCTTTCTATATTCATTATGAAAAAACTTTTTGTACTCAGATATGTGATATAAAATCTACCACTCAAAGGATGAAAACTCAAATGTATGAGTAGTCAGAACTAAGAAAAATGATAAGATCGTCTCCACGGGTAATAACGAGTTAATTCATTGATTTAGTTCTAGATTAGAGTTTTGTTGAGGTAAAAAGATGAAAAAGTAAATTTTATTTGTTTGGTTTTTTTATTTAAAGAAAATTAATACTATGAATTCACCTCTAATGTATTCTTCGCATGGTCGTTGATTTCTTACAAAATTATTATGAATGAAGATATACTACGAAATAATGTCAATTAAAATTTATATTCGTTATTATAACTTTCATGATGCCAATGTTATTAAACTTGTATATCTAGATCGTTATTTAATTCACCTGTAACTACTTTAACAAACAATAATATACTCACCTTGATCCATTGATGATGAATATTAGTATAAATTAATTCAGTATTTAATTTTCTCTTCCATTTAATCTCTTTCTTTGAATAATCCTTTTGATGGATAGAGGACTAAAATCGCCTTCAGTGATTTAATGACTACTATTGTATTCAATCATTATAATTAAATCGTTAGACACATGTGTCACATAAGAATATAAATATCCTATCCACAAAAAAAACAAAAAAAAACAAAAAAAATTATTAATATTCTTACATTCTCTCACTTGACAATTTTTTCGACTTAATGATTTAATTATCTATAATGTGCCCTCTTACATCAAGTTCATCAATAAAATTTAAACTAATCGAATCGTGGCAGTTATACACCATTTAATCGACGTGGATCGAAGTGGCTTCAAATATGAAAGAATTGTCTTATTCACTTTTCTAACTACCGGATTTTGTTATTTTTTCAATATTAGTTCATAGATAAGCGGGTTTTCAACTAATTTCAAACCTCATGTTCTACACACCAAATAACTCTCCCTAAATTTCAACTTGATTTCTTAGGCATTGCTCATTAATCTTCCCCATCTTTTATTTCCCGTTTTCATATGTGCATACTAAACATATTTGTAACATCTTTCAAAAACATAATACTTACTATCATTTACTTAATTAAACATGCTCAATAGGTACATTCAATTTATGCTATGCCAATTCAACCCTAAAATTTTTAAATTTTATGCAAAAACAGAAAAGGAAGATGATGACAACGAATCCCTACCCACAACTCAAAAGTGAGCCGTGTCCCCACGACTAAAAAAGACTGAATAAAGGAATACAATTTAAAACTAAACTGAACTAATGCATACAAGCAATTAAGAAGAAGAATTAGAACGGGGTACCTGGCCATAAAGATCTAGCAAATCATCTTCCGAAGAAGAATAGTTATCAATTCCAAGTCTTATGTTACTTCGTTTATTACTAGATTAATCCTTTAAATTTCATCCCAATAGGCATTGAATTCTCTTTTTAAATTACCAATTTCTTCCATCAATTTAACTGTCTATACTGGTGGTGTAGATATAATCTCTGAATTTTCATTAAGATTTGAAGAAGAACTTTGATTTTGGATTGGTTTCTTTGCTTTAGGACTTGGTGGTACACCCATTCTAGCTGTTAATTTCCTTCGTAATGGGTGTGCTGGTTCCTCTATCTTTGGTTTCTTTTCAATAGGCTCATCAAGGTCAATAGCCCTTTCTTTTGTGGCTCTAGGCAATTTCTTGTTCTTTCCTAAGATTGAACACTTCCTCTTATAATCCATAGCATCCGTTCTGTTTGTCATCTTTGATTAAACCACAACTCAAGTTACACCAAGGATAGAATAAAGTTATTAAAGATTAGTGTGGCTTGAGTTTTTTGCTTGGATGAATGATTATAAATTGTAGAAGAAGGTTTATTTTATTGTTCTTAAAAGAATTCTTGATAGCTTGATGATCTTGGGTTGTGTTTTATGGTGTAGTATAATGGATTTGATGAATAAGATGTGTTTATGGAGGATGGAGGAAAGATTTGATGTTGTTGTAGTGTTTAGGTGGAGGTTTAATCAAGCTTGAAGGTGTTTTATACGGTTTAGGTCTGAAAATTCGTGTTGGAGAGGCTAGGTTTTTATTTGGTAAAGTAAGAAGTGGATTAGGTCGCAAATACCTTCACAAACCGCCTCGGGTTGGTATACCGGTGAAATCGGCGGCATACCAGTCACTGACGCCATCAAACCGTATCGTCAAGTACGACCATGGTTTTTTTAAGGACCCCTCGGCAGTGAACCTGATTAACCTCACCGTGTCACGGTTTTTCCTAGGGCGGTATACCAGCGATCTTGGCGGCGTCTGATGAGAAATTTTCTTCATACCGTGTCGTCAAATGCGATCACGGTTTTTTAAGTGTGCTCTCAGAATGGAACCTGATTTTGCTCACCTTGTCACGGTTTTCTCCCACCGGTATATGGTGGTCCTTTGTGTGTTCTAAAATAAATGCAATAAGGAAAAGAGAACCACAACCGCAAGTGTACGGCTGTACCAAGTAATATAAGTGATAAAACAGATTCGTTCTCAGGGACGTAATGATTGACTCTAATGCTTATCAAATAGTAGTTAATTGCACGTGGAAATAAGTAAATGTTTTTTAGAATTGTTTGTTTGGTTTTCTAATGCTAAGACAATGAATTAAAATACTAAATTAATGCAAGAATTAAACTAGATGCGAGGAAATAAAGTGTTTACGCAAGATGAGAAGACGGTACTTGAGATACACAAGGGTTTCACCTAATTATCATTCATTTCATGCTTTGTTTAAGGGACAAATTGGTAAATATTTAATGGTCGGGATTCGGAATTCCCCTTACCCCCGTCAGGGTGGACTAAGGAGCAACCTTCAAGTGCTACAAACCCTGTCTGGGTGATTATAGTCCACTCTCAAGTGATTAAGCCTATTTAACCCAATTGGCCATAGGTTTAATTAAGCTCGTCAGAGTCTCTAATTTCTAACCTACATTCATTAACTAGTTCTGTACCTAGACCCCCCGTCAAGGTGATCCAATCGCCACTAATTGGAATAGCCTAGATACTAAGTCCTATTTAATGATTCATGACTTTATAAATAGTAATCGAATACAAATTAACAAAAATTAAACTTTACCCAATTTGATTTAAATAACAATTATCCCAAACTCAAATACATAAAATGATATCAAATTGGGATTAACCCATTATGCGTACTCAAGCACTTAATGTAATTAGCTCATGCTAATGCGAAAAACTAAATTAAAAGAAATAAAAGTATTCATATTGTTTTACAGAAAGAAATAAAAGAAAAACCTAATTTCGGAATTAGATTAACTGTGATTTGGAGATATAGACCGTCTCCAGCTCTGTAGCTTTCTCCTCTTCCTTGCCTTGACTTCTCTCTGATGCTTTCTTTTGTAAAAAGTGAATTGTGTAAAAGGTCTGCAAAATAGAAGTCAAAACCCTTATTTATACTCTCAAACTCGGACTTGGACCTTAGGTTAATGTTTAAATGAAATAATAAAGGCCCGAGTCCATTATCTTTGCCCAAAATCGTGTAACTGCTGCACCACTTCCACTAAAACCGCTCTAGTCGGTTCGTTTCAACTCTGATTGACCTCATTCCAGTTGCTAATGTTCCGTAACTCAATGGGGCACAATTTCTATTCAAAGGTCAGCGGCTAAATCTACTCTTAGGTGGCTCGAAATCAGCAATCTTTATCAGTTTTCCAGATTTGTAGCTTTAAAATATCAATTCTTTCGGGATTTGTCTTCATGCTTTGACTCCATATCACGATCTTTGACTTTATTCTCGGATTCCTCTCCTAACTAATATTCAAAACCTACAAACTTTTCACTAAAATACCCAATATTATGCGCAAAAGTTTAATAAATTAAAAACGCTAGAAATAAAAGAGGAAATTCGGATTATTGCATATTTAGTCCAAAAGTCTATCAAAATAGTCGAATAAACACCAAAAATTATGTCTCCCAAGGGAATAAAATTAGAACATTTAGGGAGACATCAGTATACCAGTGATTTCGGCGGCAATGCCATTCAGCTAGTCAGATTTTTCCCAATTTTTCGGTTTGACCCCAAACTCGTTTCCTACACAATTAACACAATACCTTTCTCTCCTGTTAGCTTGTAACACATTACAAATATACACTAACTTAAGAATATACACTACAAAATATAAAACTAACTAGAAAGAATTTAAAACAAGGGGTATCTCCCAAGAACACTTTTGTTTAACGTCTTTTAGCTCGACGTGTAACTTGGGTTAAGCGTGTTCTTCGAGATGGATCGTCTCCTCTCGTCCAAAGTACTCACTATCATGGTATATTTTCAAGCGCTGACCATTCACCATGAATTTCCTTTGCTCGGTTGGATGTTCAATTTCTATTGCTCTATGAGGTGTGACTTCTGTAACAATATAAGGCCCTCCCCAACGGGACTTAAGCTTACCCAGATAGTTCGAGAATCTAGAGTTGTATAATAGTACCTTTTGTCCTCTATCGAGTGGCTATGGACGAATCCGTTTATCATATGCCATCTTTTTGTTTTCTCCTTGTAAAGACGTGAATTATCATAGGTATGAAAATGAAATTCATCCAACTCATTCGATTTCATCATCCTTTGTTTACCCGCCAAGTACGGGTTTAAATTTAGATTTTTTATGGTCCAGAAAGCACGGGATTCAATCTCAATAGGAAGATGACACGCTTTGCCGTAGACCATGCGATAGGAGATGCCCCAATGGTGTTTTGAATGCTGTTTTGTAAGCCCATGTAGCATCATCTAATTTTAATGACCAGTCCTTCCTCGTTTTGTTCACGGTCTTCTTTAGAATAGTCTTTATCTCTCGGTTAGAAACCTTGGCTTGACCGTTGGTGTAGGGATAATAACCGGTTGAAATGCGGTGTCTCACCCCCAACTTACGAAGGGAATCTCTCAACTGAAAATTAATGAAGTGGGTACCTTTATCACTGATGAGAACATGTGGAATACCATGTCTTGAAAATATATTTGATTCAAGGAATGATATGACCGTTTTGGCATCGTTCTTCGGTGTCGCCACTGTTTCAACTCCCTTGGATATATAATCTACTGCTAGAAAAAATATAAATATTACCATGGGAAGATGTGAAGGGTCCCATGATATATATTCCCCATACATCAAAAGATTTCGAATTCTAAAACATTGTTAAGAGGCATCTCGTCTCTTTTTTATATATTCCCGGTGAACTGGCATCTTTGACAAGTTTGGACGAACTGATGACAATCTTTGTGTAGGGTAGGCCAATAGAAACCAGATTGAAGGATTTTAGCTACAGTTCTATCACCTTTGAAGTGGCCATCATATGGTGAACCATGACAGCTTGCAATGATTTTATTGATTTCACCCTCATGGACGCATCTTCTGATAACTTGATCACTGCAAACTTTAAAGAGGTAGGGCTCATCCCAAAAGAATTTTCTGGCTCTATGACTTAACCTCTGTCTTTGTTGTGGATAAAAGTCCATAGGGAATACACCACTCACGATGAGGTTAACTATATATGCATACCAAGGCACAAAAACATCTTTAATTGTAAAAAGTTGTTCATCAGGGAATACCTCTTTAACCAATTCTGGTTCTTTGTTGACATCAGATCCTTCGAGCCAGGATAAATGATAAGCTACTTGATTCTCGCATCCTTTTTGGTCTCGAATATCTATTTCAAACTCTTGTAGCAATAATACTGATGCCTCCCTAACTGTTCTAATTTTATGCCTTTGGGAGACATCATTTTTTGTGTTTATTCGTTTATTTTGATAGACTTTTGGACTAAATATGCAATATTACGATTTTCCTCTTTTATTTCTAGCATTTTTAATTGGTTCCTTCTAACCTAATCGTTTACTAACTAACACATTACATAAAAAACATGAATAACTTCATGTCTCTGTCGAAGATCACTTCGAACAACCACAAGCTTCGTCCGCAACAACGTCAAGTACCCCAATTACCCAATTTCTTAATCGCCTCAACGGTATTTTTCAAGCCATCAAAAAGAATTTTTGCATATTATCCAGCACCAGATTATGCTTTTTTATATTTGGTTGTATTATCATCGGTGGTTTCTTTTTGTTCATATATTACCCTGGACCTGATCAGAAGCTTGAACCTATGTTTCAGGTTGAGTATTTATCAGTTTCGTTATTCAATACTTCTGCTACAATATTAACAGCAAACTCTGATATTGGAATCTCTAGCATTAATATGAACACCGATACAACATCTATCTGGTATCATACTTTTGAAGTTTCAGTTTTTCGTGATACTGAAAATCTTTCTAGGGGAGTATTAGTTAGACGTTTAATTCAGCCATCTCGAAACAAAACTGTTTTTCATCCAAGTATGAGTGCGTATATGATGAATATTAATGATTGGGGAATCCTTAACGATACTTATTACGATGTGCATATAGAGGGTATACTATATTATGTGGGTCGTGATACAAAGTCATACTATAACGAAGCTATTTGCAAGAATGTCAAAGTTGAATTTTCACTAGATGTAACCGAGAAGAAAGTGTTTGAACCAGCAATTAATTGTCCTATCATTAAATTTGAAAGAGAATCGCTTCGTGAGCGGTTACATAGATATTGAGATTAACTCAAATATTAATTTTTCTTGTTATATAAAACTCTAGTATCCGTAGATGATGTTTCTTTATTGAATTAGTTAGCTGACAATGTAGCCCTAACGATTGCTATTTATATTTTATCATATGTTTTTATGCCTTTTCAGTCATACATTATTAATAGAGTGGCGAAATAATATTATGGACTTGGTGATATGGCTTCAGGATTAAGAGTATTTGTTTAAAATCTAAAAATAGTAATTAACTTCGGTGAGTATGTTAAGCAATTAGCAAACATCAAGTTACAGAATTTGAAGCTTTAATTTCGATGCTTGATAAGTATGTTTCCTTTTTTAGAATCAAAAGTGTTATATGTTTACCAAATACCTCCACAATCATAGATATATAATGAGGATGTATTTATTTTGCTTAATTTTGGAATTTTCAGTGTTTAATTTGGAAATGATGTTTACTTAACAATGACATATATATTAGCTTTCAGTAATTTTTTTGATACTAGGAGAATACACGACTGGCTCAGCCCTATGTTTACAAAGGCTGTCATTTTTATGCTATAATACCTTTAAAGTCATTAAATTTTGTTTCTGTTAAGCATTGTAAAGCCATTATTTGGATTCACTTCTAAAATCACTAGCTTATAGCCAATTGGATTTTTTTTGTCAGAAACTTGAGTGTCAGAATGAGGCCAAAGATAAACAACCATCATGATATATATATTTACACTTTTTTTGCTAAAGAAGAAATAACATCTAGGATATAATTGAAGCTTCCAATAGATTATTGGTGGTCCTTTGTGTGTTCTAAAATAAATGCAAAAAGTAATTGAACCACAACCGCAAGTGTACGATTGTCCCAAGTAATAATAGTGATAACAGATTCGTTCTCAGAGACGGTTGGTTAACTACAATGCTTATCAAGTAATGATTGGTTGCACTTATGAAAGCAAGTAAATGATATATTGATTGATTGGTTGGTTTGTATTAATCCTAAGTATGAAAGACTAATGCGAAAATGTAAATAAATAACTAAGACGCAAGTAAATGATTGCAAAACGCAAGTATGAGCAGGCAGTACTTGAGAGACGCAAGGGTTTTCCTAACTATCATTCATTTCAGACATTGTTTAAGGGACAAATTGGTAAATTTGTATTGGTCGGGATTCTATATTCTCCTTACCCCCGTTAGGGTGGACTAAGGAGTAACTCTCAAGTGCTACAAACCCCGTCAGGGTGATTATAGTCCACTCTCAAGTGATTAAGTTTAAATTACCCAATAGGCCGTAGGTTTAATTAAGCTCGTCAGAGTCAAATAATTTCTAACCTACATTCGTTAACTAGTTCGGTACCTAAACCCCCCGTCAAGGTGATCCAATCGCCACTAATTGGAATAGCTTAGATACTAAGTCCTATCATTGATTGATCAGGTCAAAAATAGTAAATAAACACAAATTAAAGAAAAATACGAATTACCCAATTTGATTTAAATAATAAATATCCCAAATCCAAACATATGAAACGAAATCAAATTGGGATTAACCCATTATGCGTTCTCAAGCACTAATTAAGTTTAGCTCATAATAATTGAAAAGAAAAAAAGTAAAGAAATAAATAAGTTCATCATGTTTTACAGAATAAAATAGAAGAACCTAATTACGGAATTGAATTGGCTGAGAATTGGAGATGTAGACAGTCTCCAGCTCTTGCTTCTTCTCTTCCTGCCTCTAGCTTCTTCTCTGGTGTCTGACTCTTAAGCGTATGTTACGTTATGAAAAAGATGTTGGAAAATAGAAGTCTAAAACCCTTTTATAATGTTAAAAACGGATTAGGGCTTGGACTTAAGAATAAATCAATAATTAAATGTCCAAGCCCAATTTCTAAGCCCAAAATCCCGTAACTGCTGATACACCTTCACTAAAACGGCTTTTCCCGCTTCGTTATGACTCCGATTGACTTGATTCCAGTTGCCAAAGTTCCGTAACTCGATAAGGAATGTTTTCTCTTCAAGGGTTAGCGGATAAATCATCTCTTAAGTGCCTCGAAATCAGCAATCTTTGGCCTGTTTTCCAGATTTGCAGCTCTATAATCAGATTCTTTCGGGATTTATCTTCAAGTCTAGACTCCATATCACGATCTTTGACTCTCTTCTCGGATTCCATTCCTAGCTAATAATTAAAACCTACAAACTTTTCACTAAAATACACAATATTACGCGCAAAAGTTTAATAAATCAAAATTACTAGAAATAAAATGGAAATTCCGGATTATTGCATATTAGCACCAAAAGTCTATCTAAATAGTCAAATAAACACCAAAAATGATGTCTCCCAAAGGTATAAAATTAGAATATTTAGGGAGACATCAAGACCCCCAACTCAAACATTTGTCCTCCCGACAAAGCAAAACTAAAAACAAGGGGAATGAAGTAGATGCAAGAGAAAATAGAAGCTAGCAAATAGACCCTAAAGCAATTCTTAAAATAAATCTCATATAGCAAAAATTAATAACTAACATACACATACACTAATCATGCAACATCAAACACAAATAACTTCAATCATAAAATTAACTTTGCAATGCTAGAAGGTTACACTTGTACTTATCTCATTATGATGGCTATAGTTTGTTCCTCGATCCTTACTCGCTTTGAACGCTCCACTTAGTATACAACCTATTAACTTACCATGCACCTAGGAATCACGAGGACTTTACGGTTTTAGCGTAGGCTTAGGGACGGTGTGGTATGTATATTTGGTAAATTTGAAGTGAGCTTTTGGATCTCTCCTCACTTACCATCAACAACTGTCCACGAGCTTGCGTTTACACTCATATAATGTTCTCACTCAACTCATTTGACGCGCTAATGTGCGTCCCCAATGTCAACCCAATTAATCTAAGATGATTTTTCAAATTATTCCACTTTGCCGGTTTATTTTATTCTTTCTTTCTTTTTATTTTCTTTTTCATTTCTTTTCTTCTTTTTTGTACAAGATACCCATGACCATCATTTTGATGTGAAAGGTCATGTCTCTTATAATTTTTTTTCTCTTTTCTCTTTTTCTTTTTTTTTCTTTTTTTTTTCAAATCCCGGCAAAGGGTTATAAACAATAATATCATTTTTTATCTTTGTGCCTAAATATAAACACATATAATCCCTTCCCAATGTACTTTCCCAAATGTGGACCCTCCACCCCAAACTCAAGCTCGAGACAGGTCTCAGGATTGTGATTCATCTGCGGGTCATTTGGTCATGCCTAATAATCTAAGGGATAATGGGCTTATATCGTGGCTACAAAAGAAAGGCTTAAGGCTCAAAATTGGGCTAAGACGGATAAAATTAATATAAGGGTTAGCAAGCTAGAAGGCTTCAAATGGCTAACAAAGAACTGCCCCTATCATTTTCCTAACTACATGGTTCGTCTCTAGTTCATATCTAAGTGGGTTCTCTACTAATTTAGATCTCACGTTCTACAAACCAAACATTTTTCTTAAGTACAAGCTTACTTCTTTTACATTGTTCATTAATTTTTCCTATTCATTATCTATGTTTGCATGCAATTGTAAGTGCGTTTTATGTTATTCCCTAAAGTCCACTATTTACTATCATAGATTCATCAAAAGTATGCTTAAAAGGGACATTTAAAATCTTCTACAGTCAAACGCAACTCCTAATTATTTTATTGAAAGCAATTAAAAAAAATAAACACATAAAAACTGGGATGAGGCAACGAACCCCACCCTAAACTAAAAAATGAGTCGTGTCCCCACGACTCGAAAAGACTCAAAGCAATAAAATAATCTACACTAAATGAGAAGGGATAGAAAACGTATTTGAACCAGCGTGAGGCTGGTGTCGGTGTTGCGTCCAGGTTGAGGTTTTGAATTCTTCTTCATGAATGGTTCCGTTTAAAGTGTTCTTCATCACCTCGACTTCTTCAAATTTCCCACGTTTTCATTTATTACTTGCCCTCTAAAAATCATCTCTTCTATCAAAATCATCCCTTAATACCCAATTCTCTTTCTTCATCGTGTTCTTCGTACCTTTCCCAACCTCCATGGTCATCTCTGATGACCCCAAACTCAAAGCTTCAAGGACTTTCAAAAGTTTTGGATAAAATTGTGATTTTAGTGTTCTTGAAGGTTTGGATATGAATTATGGATTATTTAGAGCTGGGTCATGGATATTTTAAGGTTTGGGAAAGGTTTAACGGATAAACTTTAGCTTCGGTGGAAGAAAATTTCGGATTAAAGTGTGAATCTTTGGTATTTTGGAAGTTTTATGGTCTGATTGTGAGCTTGGATGATGTTTAGAGGGAAGGATTGGTGGTTAATGTTGTTTTGATGATGATTGTCGGAATAGTTGGAAGCTAGGAATCGGAATAGGAGGTAGGCTTGATGAAAGAAGCTAAAAATATAGGGTTTGAACCCTTAAAATCGCCTCACATAGCCGCTGAACGGCTAGCCGGCGGCTGACCGGCATGCCGGCCAGTGTGTCGGCGAAAAAATAAAATGCGAAATTGAAATTTTCCCTTTTTTTTTACCTCTGACGCAAGCCTCTTGCGTCATTGCTGACGCAATGATCAGAATGTTCCTCTTCATCGGCCGGCTAGCCGGTCATCTGACCGGCATGCCGGCGGCATGTCGCTGGCGCAAGTGAAGACGTAGCATTCTTGCGTCATTGCTGACGCAATGATCAGAACCCCTCCTTTCGCTGGCCGGCTAGCCGGTCATACGACCGGCATGCCGGCGAATCCCGCTGGCGCATTCTGAGACGCAATAGTGCTGCGTCATTGCTGACGCAGTGGTCAGAAGGTTTGGGGGTCTTTAGCTCGTTTTGGCCTGTATGCCGGCCAGCGCGTCGGCTAGCCGGTCAAACCTGCTGTTGACTCCATAATTTCGTTTTCTCATGGTTTTGACCCCAAACTCATGACCGTTTTACCCCTGAAATCATAAAAAACAACTACCCTTCTTCATTTCTTAATAATAAACACTAAATTAACGAAAATCAAACTAATTTAAACTACGGAAAATAAAAACTTAAACTAATATACAAGAAATGGCTTTTGTTTAACGTCGTTAAGCTCGACGGGTTACCTCGTTCTTTAGTCATTGACATAACCTCCCCAGCAATGAATGAGGTTGTCAATATTTGCAACTCGAAATTTACAACCCTTAGCTTTTATTCCAACTAACTTATCCGAGATAACCTTAGCAACCACGAATGGTCCTAGCCAAGAGTTCCTTGATTCACATGTCTTTGGAGGAGATTTAGGCTTTTTCATAGCAACTTCTTTGCCTACTTTGAACTCCTTTTTCGTTCTTTCCTTCTAAGGTTCCTTTGGAACCTTCGTGAAACATTTTTTCTCTTTCTTCTTCGCATGATTGAGTAGTGGATTTCTCTTAGGATTTGGAGGAACTTTGATCTGTGGTTTTTTTAGCTCTTTTTCCTCCACTCCTAAGGTTTCCACAGCCTTAGTTTGCTCTTTTGGTACCTGTTTAACAACATCTACACGAAAGCAATCCTCCTGTGCATCTGGGAATTTCATTGGTCTGAACACGTTGAATTTAACTTCCTCGTCTTGGATTTTCATGATCATTTCTCCGTTTTCTACATCAATCAAGGTACGCCCCGTGGCTAGGAATGGTCTTCCCAAAATAATGGGGACATTCCTATCCGCGTCGTAATCAAGTATAATGAAATCAGCGGGAAAAATTAACGTACCTGCCTTAACGAGGACATCTTCGATTCAGCCTTCTGGATGTGCAAGAGATCGATCCGCCATTTGCAAAACCATAGATGTGGGTTTCGCTTCTACAATTTTCAACTTCTCAAAAATTGATTTGGGCATAAGATTAATACTTGCACCCAAATCGCATAACGCTTTTCCTTTCCACTCATTACCAATAGATATTGGGATTGTAAAGCTCCCAGGATCGAGTAGTTTCGGAGGTAATTTATTCTGACATATTGCACTACATTCTTCAGGTAAGCCAATCATTTCATTATTGCAATATGGCCGTTTGTTGGTGAGGGCTCTTTTCAGAAACTTAGCATACTTGGGTACATCTCTAATAGCTTCTAATAACGGAATATTTATGCTAAGACCTCTTACCTTGTTAAAGAATTTTTGATACTCAGCCATATCACCCTTCTTTTGAACTCTCGATGGAAATGGTGGAGGAGGACGGTTTATTATAGTATCATCTTTCTTTTTCGGAACTTCACTAGACCTCTCCACTTCTTCTACTTCAACTTCTTTATCTTCATTCACCACCTCTTTTTCTTTTCTAGCAACTTCCTTCGCTTTCATAACAGGAAAAGGAGGTGGAGGAAGGTTCTTACCACTTCTGAGAGAAATGATTTTACAATCTTCGATTTGGATCGGAGTTTCAGTATCGCTAGGGAGTTGCCCTTGTGGACGTTGATTCAGTTGTTTATTAATTTGATTTATATGATTCTGTAATAACTTCATGTTTGCATTAGATGCTTGTTGACGTTCCATAGCTTGTGTCTGAAGAGCAATTAAACTTTCAACGGTTTTCTGAAGGGTAACTACTTCTTCTTGTGGATGGGCAGGTAAGGCTTTTTGGTTCATGGTTTCATTATAACTATCTTGAGGAGCTTGTCTCTGAACATAATTTCCCTGATTCTATCCTCCTTGATAATTATTTTGTGGTCTTGGATTGAAAATGTTACCTTGGGGATGAGGCTGATACGCATATGTAGGATTGACTGCCCCACTAGGATTTGAATATTGAAACCCAGGATGGTTTCTGTTAGGTTGATATGCATTACCATTTGAATTAAAGTTACCTCTGTTGGAGACAAACATCACGGATTCTTGATTATTTTGACAATTCTCCCAACTATGATCATTAACATCGGAATACTCACATCCATACACCACTTGTGCAACCTTTACCTCACCTCTTTTATTCGAAAAACCTTCTTTCACTGCTAAAGTGAGTTGTCTCAATTGTTGTTCTAGTGTGGTTTGAATCTTGGTCTCTAAGGAGTTGAACTTTTCTTCAATATTGACATTATTGACTCCTCCTCTAACTGGTGTTCTTACGGTGTTCCACCCAACTTCATTCTTTACTGTTCTTTCCAAGATGATTTTTGCATGAACGGGTTGAACTTGAAGAAATCCCGCACCACATAGCAAATCCAATTTTTCTCTTGAAGTCCCATCAAGGCCTCTGTAAAATGATTTTTAACTGTTGTTGTTCTGAAAAGCCATGATCGGGAACTCTACGTAAACACATCTGAAATCTTGTCCAGCTTTTACCCAAAGTTTCATCATATCTCTGACGGAAATGCGTTAATTCAAGTTGATCATCTAACCTCATGTTACTTGGGTAATACCTGTTGAAAAACGCAGTCTCTAATTGTTCCCAGTTTGTTATCTTCGTAGGATCTTGCGTATCGTGCCATTCACTCGCCCCATCTATAACAAAAAATCGAAACACAGCATAGTACATCTGTTCTTTTGAAACTTCTTGTGTGATGTAAGAATCACATATCTGCTTGAATTTCTGTACTGCTCGAATGGGATCTTCTCCAGCTTTACCACGAAAATTTCCAAAATTTTGGAATTGAGCTAACATACCCAAATCTGGACGAAACCTCGGAACATTTATATCTGGAGCACCTACTCCTATAGCAGGAGCGTGGAATGGAACTTCTGGTGGACCACTAACAAACCATGGATCTTGATTCATCACTATCTGAGCTTGGACTTGCGGATTAGGATTTAGTGGTTGAACTTGAGGAATAATGCCTGGAGGCGCTAAAGGTTGGCCATTTGCGTCTAGCTGGCCTTGTCCGTTATTTTGTTGGTTCTGAATATTGATATTCTCCATTCTGTTAATTAATTATTCTACTTCTAAGGCTTCTTGTTCTCTCCTTCTCTTGTTAGCAAGTCTGATTAATGATTCTGGATTATTAAGGATCGGAGGTGTTGGCTCTAGATCCTTAAAGAGCCTTATTCGCATACACCAAACCTAAAAACCTGAAAAGAAATGAACAAACAAAAAGCGTAAAACTGAAATTAAAAAAAATGCAACTATCACTAAAGGATAAACACCGTGGTCACACGCTACCTTCCCCGGCAGCGGCCCCAAAAACTTGGTGGTCCTTTGTGTGTTCTAAAATAAATGCAAAAAGTAATTAAATCACAACCGCAAGTGTACGGTTGTCCCAAGTAATAATAGTGATAACAAATTCGTTCTCAGGGACGGCTGGTTAACTACAATGCTTATCAAGTAATGATTGGTTGCACTTATGAAAGCAAGTAAAAGATATATTGATTGATTGGTTGGTTTGTATTAATCCTAAGTATGAAAGACTAATGCGAAAATGTAAATAAATAACTAAGACGCAAGTAAATGAATGTAAAACGCAAGTATGAGCAGGCAGTACTTGAGAGACGCAAGGGTTTTCCTAACTATCATTCATTTCAGACATTGTTTAAGGGAAAAATTGGTAAATTTGTATTGGTCGGGATTCTATATTCTCCTTACCCCCGTCAGGGTGGACTAAGGAGCAACTCTCAAGTGCTACAAACCTCGTCAGGGTGATTATAGTCCACTCTCAAGTGATTAAGTTTAAATTACCCAATAGGTCGTAGGTTTAATTAAGCTCGTCAGAGTCAAATAATTACTAACCTACATTCGTTAACTAGTTCGGTACCTAAACCCCCCGTCAAGGTGATCCAATCGCCACTAATTGGAATAGCTTAGATACTAAGTCCTATCATTGATTGATCAGGTCAAAAATAGTAAATAAACACAAATTAAATAAAAATACGAATTACCCAATTTGATTTAAATAATAAATATCCCAAATCCAAACATATGAAACGAAATCAAATTGGGATTAACCCATTATGCGTTCTCAAGCACTAATTAAGTTTAGCTCATAATAATTGAAAAGACAAAAACTAAAGAAATAAATAAGTTCATCATGTTTTACATAATAAAATAGAAGAACCTAATTACGGAATTGAATTGGCTGAGAATTGGAGATGTAGACAGTTTCCAGCTCTTGCTTCTTCTCTTCCTGCCTCTAGCTTCTTCTCTGGTGTCTGACTCTTAAGCGTATGTTATGTTATGAAAAAGATGTTGGAAATAGAAGTCTAAAACCCTTTTATAATGTTAAAAACGGATTAGGGCTTGGACTTAAGAATAAATCAATAATTAAATGTCCAAGCCCAATTTCTAAGCCCAAAATCCCGTAACTGCTGATACACCTTCACTAAAACGGCTTTTCCCGCTTCGTTATGACTCCGATTGACTTGATTCCAGTTGCCAAAGTTCCGTAACTCGATAAGGAATGTTTTCTCTTCAAGGGTCAGCGGATAAATCATCTTTAAGTGCCTCGAAATCAGCAATCTTTGGCCTGTTTTCCAGATTTTCATTTCTAAAATCAGATTCTTTCGGGATTTATCTTCAAGTTTTGACTCCATATCACGATCTTTGACTCTCTTCTCGGATTCCATTCCTAGCTAATAATTAAAACCTACAAACTTTCACTAAAATACACAAGATTACGCGCAAAAGTTTAATAAATCAAAATTACTAGAAATAAAATGGAAATTCCGGATTATTGCATATTAGCACCAAAAGTCTATCTAAATAGTCAAATAAACACCAAAAATGATGTCTCCCAAAGGTATAAAATTAGAACATTTAGGGAGACATCAATTATCTTTCTAAACAAGAATTGTTAGAAAATACATTCTAAAAGATTTGTTATAACGACTCGAGAGCTACAAACACAACATACCAAAGATTAGCACTTAAACACTTGAGGATTTATCATATGTAATACACTTAGAAGGAATTATATGCTAATAACGTCCTCGTATCAACTCATAATTGATCACCGTTTCTTCTCGCGCTTACTAGACTCCAAAAGCTACCTTGAGACGAAATATCATAATCATATTCCTTAGCAATTATTTGTTGTGATTTTTGCAAGTTGACGAATCTATTTTTTCAGATTTGGTGCTTTAACTTCTAGTGATTTTCTTGACTTCTTGGCTTGTCTCTATCTCGTTTCCACTCGTACTGGGTGTTCTCTTAGTTTCTTGAATCCTTATCTCGGCCTTTTCATCCTTGGATCCTCCATTTCTAAGAACTACACACCATTACACAAAATTACTTCAAATTGCTCTAGTACATAAGTAACCTCATATAATAGCTAAGAATTCAATACATGCTAAATCAAGAAATAAATATCATCTTTTCAATCATAAAACAACCTAAAATGATATCTCAAAAGTATTTCATTATACCACAAAACATGAGACATTTGTAGATTAGGTATAATTATAAATCCAAGGTGTTTTCTCTTGGTCCAGTGAAGGATATGTTCTTCTATAGACTAGACAAGAGTTGGTTAAAGGTTGTGTGGTGTAAAGACAAAGCTTTAAGACTTCACAGATTGTGAAGTGGTAGGTTATGAGTGGCAATTGTCTACTCGTGTTTGTATGGCGATACGCAAGTGCAAGGATTCACGAGCTTGTGAAGTGGTATATTATGAGTGGAGATTATCCACTTGGTTTTCTAGTATTGGTTACAAGACTAGTGGTTTTATTTGAAGGTGGTTTCGAAGAGGTTTTAAAAAAAATTGCTCTCATTTTCAAGAGAGATATCACCTCATTTTGAAAAAGGAGCCAACACCGTTTAAAATATATAACAAAAAAATAATATAATTATAAAAAGTAATGATATATACCACCCAAATTCATACGACCCATGGCGTGGCGTGATTTGAGTGGAAATAAATCATCGATCTATTTATTTTCTCGATTTCATTTACGATTTACTTCCATTCAAATCACACCGCATCATGCCTGGTATATTGAACCGTATGAATTTGAGTTGTATATATATCATCACACAATTATTCAATATACCTCTACTACTACATTTCTTCTTTCATCCTATTTCCTTCTCAATCAATCTCTCTCAGAACACATACATTGAGTTTTCAGTGGTGGAGTTAATTGCAATCAACGTTCTCCTCCTATTCATTAGCACTTTATTTTTTCTTCTCTTTTCCATCCTATACTACGTCAACCCTAGTTTTACATTTATGAGTTATGTCTCAGATTGTTGAGTCATATTATTGAAAACTGTTAATTCAAGAATCTCGTAAATTATTTGTCAAAAACTTTGTATAAAACTAACAGTAAATTGCACCATTATTTGTCTAGCTAACCCAATAATCGCATCGCTAATCGGTGTATCCTCTATAAGACCGGGGAGACAACAAACAAAAAGATACTGCATCATAACGTGACAATCATGTGATTTCATTCCAATAATCTTTCCCGTATCAACTTGAACATTATTCCTCAGACTAGACGCGAAACCATCGGGAAACCTCAGTGCATGTAACCACTCAAGAAAAAAATTCTGCTTATCCGTTGACAAAGTATACTTTCCTCGCTTTAGTATCGCTTTACCTTCTCTTGATGTCAACCACAATTCTTTCCTGATGTTCATTTCCTAGAGATCCATTCGCGCCTTCGCGTTATCTTTGTTTATTTTCCCATCAAGTCCTATAACTCTACCAAGCAAACTATCGCACACATTCTTCTCGCAATGCATTACATCGATGTTATGTTTTAACAAATTTTCCGACCAATACGGTCAACGATAAAAAAATACTCTTTTTCTTCCAGTTGGACTCGCGAGGACCTGTTTTCTTCGTCGCCTTTCCCCCAAAATCCTTGTGTTTACCCGGTAACACAATAGGCAACCCATTCAACTGTGTCTGAATATTGGTTGCACTATGTTTCCTCGGTAAGCCCCTGTTATCGGTAGCCGCGTACAAAACTCTGTCTTTTCTAAATCGATGTCTGATAGGTAACCAACGTCCATGATCAAAATAAACCACACCTTTTTTCACCTTCAACGACAGAGTAGAATCCATGTATTCTGGGCAAGCCATGTAACCTTGACCCGACCATCCTGCAGTGTATGACCGAGCGGGGTCATCATTGGTCGTGGACAACAAACAAACCTTCATAGTAAACTCTTGCTTCGTATGGGCATCATATGTAAGTATCCTTGTTTCCCACAACATGTCTAACTCATCTATAACAGGGCGGAGAAAGACATTCATGTCCTTTCCGGGCGAGCGGGGACCCGGAATCAACAAACAAAGCTGAAATGTGGTTTCCTTCATGCATACCCACGGTGTCAAGTTTTAGACGGAAAATATAACAGGCCACATACTATAAGAGTTGTTTAGCATAAAAAATGGTCAAAACAATCGATACCCAGGCCCAAATATACATTCCGAGGTTCACTGGCAAATTCTGGATGTAACTCTGCAAATCGTTTCCAGCTATCACCGCTAACTGGATGACGTAACAGATCTGGATCGGAACTCTTTCCGGTATGGTACCATATCATGTCTTCAGCGGTGTGCTTCGAAGCATATAGTCGCTTCAATATCAGGACAATCAGAAAGTAACAAATCTTCTTATACGATACTTTCTGACCCTTCTTCGGGTCCCATCTCGATTCACTACAAACTGGACACTTGTCGAGGAATTCATTCTCTTCGTAAAAAATGGCACGATCGTTCAAATAGACATCGATAGTAATATACCCCATACCCAAACTTTTCAACTTCTTGTTGCATGCTTCATAAGAATCGGGAAAATTGTGAGGTTTGGGAAAAATACGACCAACCAAGTCCAATAGCTCGGTGAATGATGTGTTCATCCACTTATTATTTACTTTTACGTGCATAAGCTTGGCAATGAAATTCAAGGAACTCATCGTTGTACAACCAGGATATAATTTTGTCTCCAATTCGTCGAACAATGTTTCGAAACTGCTCTGACTTGGAAGATGTGCGTCTCTCATCTTGGTATCACCCGGATGTCCACCAACATCATAACTGTGTCTCACATCGTCATACACATCATGTATTTTATTTTCTATATTTGGCACTTGAATTGCTTCGGGAATTACCAACTGCTCATCGTGTTTTGTCCAAACCTGATATGTATGCTTAAACCCAGCCTTTAGAAGGTGGCCCCTAACCGTTTGGATGGGTAATAGACAGTAATTATTACAATTATTACACAGGCAAGACATGTAACCATTATAACCATCTTTTTTTAGCAAATTCGATAAAAGCCAAAACCCCAAAAATATATTTTTCCGTATAATAATCCTTCGTAATGATCCAACTCTTATCCATACCTGAAGCTATCTTTTAGCAACAATACGATACAACTAAGCAACTAAATTCATACGAAAATAAAATAAATAATTATTACATCCGAAATAATAAAATAAATAAAAATTAAAACCAATGAATAAAATAATAAAAATTACAAACCCAATGAATGACTAAAAATTACAAACCCATTGAATGAATAAATATTACAAACCATTGAATGAATAAAATTACAACACAATAAATAGATAAACAATTTCATATAATTAATTAAATAAATAAATATATATGAGAAAAAAATATAAATAAAACAACACATGCATAATTTACAACATAATAATAAACAAGTCAATCAAAAAACAAGTTATTTATGTATCTAATCATATCTTATGACAACTAGTATAATCCAATAAATAAAAAATTTAAAAAGTATGAAATTTATTGAAAATACCTTGAATTGGTTGGAGAAATTGAAGATTGATGATCATGTCCCACCTTAAAAAATGTATTACTTCACCTACTCAAATCATATATCAAGAATAAAACACAATTAGAAATCAAAAAAAATTGAATTTTCATTAAATTACCTTCAATTGTGTGATGAAATTAGATATTGATAATGCCCCACCTTGATTATGAACCCGAGAATGGTGCAAGATGAATTGGAGAATCAATTAGGAAAAAAACAAATTTTAGTTGTGTTTTTGAGAGAAAATCGGAGAAGGTTTTGGGGTTTTTGAGTGTTTTGGGAGATAAAAAACTTGTTGTCTTCCTTAAATACGTTTTTTGGTTACCGACTACAAAGGTGGTCGGTAAATTAAAAAGAGTCGTCGGTAAATTAAAAAGAGTCGTCGGTATTAGAATTTAATAGCGATGACACTTTTAACGTTAAAAAGAAATTAAAAATGAAAAAAATGTTACCGACGATATTTTAGATCGTAAGGTGCGATTTCTTCTCGTCGCTATTTTGCGATAACGTTTTTGTCGTCGCTAAACAAAACTCGTCGCTAAGTCTAAAAACTTACCGACGGAACGCGGGACGCCGCTAAAATTTTGCCCCTAAATACGTTGTTTCTAATATTTTGTATCAACATGTTCGGTAGGGTTGCGGGTGGACTGCAGGTATATATTGGAAAAATTGTCCGAGGTAAAAATCTTTTAAAGAATAAATTATAATCTTTCTCAATCGAATTTTAGCTAATTTATAATTTAAATATTAGACTTTTATCTCTCCTTAAATATAAAAATATCTGAAAAAGAAAACTCCAAACTTGGTGCCCTAGACGTCGCATATTGTGTCAAATTTTTTGCCCTGCGCAACCATGATTTCTTGATCCACCCGTGCATTAATTGTTCTTAAAGTTTACCAAAATAAAAAGTTGAGCAAATTCCATTTTTAGTCTATTATTACCTATGGCCTAAAAATATTGTTAGGCCAAACGTATTCAAAACGCCCATTTTTAAGCCATTTCAGTATTTTTATGAGATATTTCATTGATTCTAAGGATAATTTAGGCATTTCAAATGAACTATATGTTTATTTGGTCGCATCACAAACTAGGAACTCTATCTAAGTGTCCAAATTTTCCTTAAATCTAGGAAATATCTCACGAAATTAGTGAAATGGCCTAACAATTGGCGTTTTGAATACGTTTGGCCTAAAAATGTGACTTTTGAAACGTTTGTCCTAAAAATGTTTTTAGGCCATAGGTAACGGCCTAAAAATAGAATTTACTCTAAAAAGTTTTGAATTGATAACAAATTGATGGGAAAGATTCTATACAAACACAAAATAGTGAGAAAGAAAAAAAAATCCTAAAATATAAATAAGCATGTGGGTGAGATTGAGCATGTCAAGATTTGGTAAATTAATATCCTAGGAACCTTCTCTATGGGTAATTTTTAGACAACCCCTTACCCTATAAATTGTTTCTTCTAACCTCTTTGTTTACAGAATAACACATTACATAAAACATGAATAACTTTCATGTCTCTGTCGAAGATCACTTCGGATAACCACAAGCTCCGTCCACAACAAAGTCAAGCACTAGATCATATCGTACCCTAATTACCCAATTTCGTAATTGCCTCAACAATATTTTTCAAGCAATCAAAGAGAATCGCTGCATATTATACATCGTATTAATCTTTTTAATATTTATCGATGGAATCTTGTTGTTCATATATTTCCCTGGACCTGATCAGAAGAAGCTTGAACCTATGTTTCAGCAGGTTGAGTATTTATTAGTGTCGTTATTCAATACTTCTGCTACATTATTAACAGCAAACCCTGATATTGGAATCTCTAGCATTAATATGAACACCGATACAACATCTATCTGGTGTCATACTTTTGAAGTTTCAGTTTTTCGTGATACTGAAAATCTTTCCACGGGAGTATTAGTTAGACGTTTAATTCAACCATCTCGAAACAAAACTGTTTTGCATCCAAGTATGAGTGCGTATATGATAAATGTTAATGATTGGAGAATCCATAACGATACTTATTACGATGTGGATATAAAGGGTATACTATATTATGTAGGTCATTATACAAATTCATACTATAATGAAGTTATTTGCAAGAATGTCAAAGTTGAATTTTCACTAGATGTAATCGAGAAGAAAGTGTTTAGACCAGCAACTAATTGTACTATCATTAAATTTGAAAGAGAATTGCTTCGTGAGCGGTTACATAGATTTTGAGATTAACTCAAATATTATTTTTTCATGTTATATAAAACTCTAGTATTCGTAGATCATAATGTTTCTGTATTGGAAGAGTTAGCTGACAATGTAGCACTAACGATTATAATTTATTATATGTTTTGATCTTTTTTTCTTCATATATCACATGTTTTTATTCATTAATTTGTTATTCAATGATCTTCATCTTATCGTCTCCTTTTTACATTGTAGGCGCTATTGTGAGTGAATCCAATCACAACTTGAGAATCATAGTGTATACACACTAGTGTGGCACTTCATTCCCAAAGTGGCATATCAGATAGAAGACTTCTCTACCACTCAACTTCTTTGACAACCAACTCTTGTGCTATAACTCAGACTCCATGGTGGAGTGTGCTATACAAGTCTGTTTTGAGAGGTTCCAAGATACAACACCTTTGCCTTAGGAGAACACATAGCCATTGCAGAGTTTACTTTATCATTATCAGAGATCCAGTTTGCATCACAAAATCCTTCAAGAACTGGAGAAAATTTGTTATAGTTCAAGACCAGATTAATGGTACCATTCAAGTACTTCAATAGAAGACAAAGTGCAACCCAATGGCCAATACGCGGATTGTGATTATAGCGACCGAGTCTACTCACAACATAGGAAATATCGGGTCGAGTGTAGTTCATCAAGAACATCACGCTTCCTATTATTTTAGCGTATTCATTATGGGATAAAACATCCCTATAGTTTTTAGACAAATGAATACTAGAATCATAAAGAGTCTTTACAGGCGTTACCTCAAGGAGTCGAATTTATTTAGCATACTTTCTATGTATTGAACTGAATCAGGGAAATACCATTACTACCGTTAATGACTTTTACCCCAAAAATCACATCCGCTTCTCCCATGTCTTTCATATCAAACCTAAATGACAGGTTGTGTTTAGGCTATTTATGATATAAATAGAAGTACCAAATATGAGCATGTCATCCACATAAAGGTTGATGATAACACAGTCTGAACCTGATAGTTTGGAGTAAACACTCGAGTCAGAAGTTTTAGAATCAAAGGGATCTATAATAAGGATATTATCTAGCTTTTCATACCATTTTTAGGTGGATGTTTTAAACCATACATTTTTTAGCTTACGAACTTTGTCCCCTTGACCCGGAACCACACACTCCCAAGTTGCGATATGTAGATCTCTTCATCCGATCTCCATTAAAAAGTGCAAGTTTAACATCCATATGACGTATAACTAGTTCGTTAATAACGACTAGAGTAATAAGGGTTCTATGTATGGCTATTTAGTCACAGGGGTGTAAGTATCAAAGTAATTTTAACCTTCGTTTTGGGTGCTTATCTTAATAACAAGCCTAGCTTGAATTTTCTATTGAACCATCAAGGTTCAAATTCTTCTTAAAAATCCATTTTCTACCCCTAGTCGTTTAATTTCCATGTATGGTTTCTTTTAATAGACTCAAGTTCATATTAATGACTTCTTTTCAAAAACTAGCATCTAAAGATTTTAAAACATCGTTATAAGTTTGTGGATCTTCATCCATGAGGAGGCATGTGACAACCTCTTCGATTATTAAGTCAGTGTGAAAATCTCCAATCATGAAGGTTGTGATAAAATTGGGTCAAAAACTAGACTCAATCCTATACCTCTTACTTCTCCTAGATTTTTCCTCGAGAATACTACTAGGCTCCATAGAAGTGGAGGGGTCAGGGGAAACATCACATTTATGAATATCAACATTAAGAAGTAAGCTATCAGCATGTATAGAAGCATTAACAGAATTCATAATTTTCAAAGGACATATGGTTTTGATAAAACTCAGCATCTCTAGATTCAAAAATAGAATTATCGTCTAAGGACAGTATTCTATATGCAACACTATTCTAAGAATACCCTATGAAAGCTAAGTCTATGATCTTAGGTCCAACAGTGATATTTTTGAAATCGGGTAAGCCTACTTTAGCCAAACACCCAACACTTTTAAAAATTTATGTTTTGGTGGACTGCCTTTCCATAACTCATAAGGGGTCTTGTCTAGGGATTTATGGGGTACCCTATTAAGAACATAACAATCTGAAAAGACAGTTTCCCCCCACATGTTGGTTGGTAGACCTGAACTAATTAACATATCATTCATTAGTCTCCTTAAGGGACCTATTTTTTTTTCCAGCTATGCCATTTTGGTGGGGTGTGTAAGAGGCACTAAGTTCGTGGATCTAGGGTTTAGGGTTTAGGATACCTTCCCTCCTCTCCCCTAACCACTCGAAGTCGACCTTCATACAGATCCACACACCTACCTCTGCCTTCTATCCGTTGAGTGTGAAGCCGGATCTCCCCCATCTGAAACCGCCACTATCGTCAGTGTCATCACATCATCACCATTACTAGACTTTGATCAAAGCCGCACTCTACCATGGAACTTCGATCCAAGCCTCTCTTCTCCATTTGAATCAAATATATAGTTTCATGGAACCTGCCCGACTATCATGATCAGAGATTTCTTTTTGATTTTCTGTTACGGCGAGCAATCACCACCATCCCCAACCCCCTTCGGCACCTTCATCATCATCACCTTAACACCAATCTTTTGTACAGACAAACCTGATCCCAACCATCATCATCAGAACCCACTCATCCACACCATGGATTCGCACCAAGCTGCACACCTCCATCACACCAAGCTGCTCTTCGTTGAGATCTCAGATGTCAGATCTCACATCTTGATGGGGCTAGCCCGTTAGCCTTCTTTTTCTTGATGGGGTCAACCCCAATATTAGTTTTGTTTCTGTTTGTTGGTCTTGATGGGGCTAGCCCGTACCTTTTTTTCTTGATGGGGCCAGACCCAATAAAGGTGTTGTTGGTGATGGGGCCAAGCCCATGAAGTTTGTTGTTTATGTTGTGCCTGCTGGGGACAACCCCAATAAGGTTGACCTAGATGGGTCCAGACCCAATAAACCACTTTAGAAGACTTAAAAAAGCAAAAAAAAAAGGAATAAAAAATAAAAAACTAAACAAATGAAGGACTTAATTAAAAATATAAACAAACTAATAAAAACACTACAAAATATTACGGGTCCTTACCCAATACAAATAAAATGAACAAAAATAAACATCCAACCTAAAAAATTGAATGACTTAATAAAAATAAAAAACAAAGTAATAAAAAACCCATCGGTACGGGTCTATACCCAACACAAACAAGGATAAAAAAATAAAAGCCAAAACCAGCAAATTGAAATTGAAACTTTTATAGAACAAAAATTTGGTTAGGATTTAAATAATAAAGTTTAATATTTTTGAGATCTAATTAGTAATTTCTCTCCATTTTCTTAACAGATACTAAAAATTAAAAGATTGACTTTGACATTTTTGCAAATAGCTTTGTTATAGTATGACTTTGTATAATGAGCCACATAATATATTATACCCTTTATATGCACATCGTAATAAGTATTGTTGAGGATTCTCCAATCATTAATATTCATCATATACGCACTTATGCCTGGATGCAAAGCATTTTTGTTTTGAGATGGTTGAATTAATCATTTAACTAGTATTTTCCTGGAAAGAATTTCAGTATCACGAAAAAGCGAAACTTCAAAAGTATGATACCGGATAGATGTTCTATCGGTGTTCATATTGGTGCTAGAGATTCCAATTTCAGGGTTTGCTGTTAATAATGTAGCAAAAGTATTGAATAATGACACTGATAAATACTCAACTCGAAACATAGGTTCACGGTGCTGATTAGGTAGTGTAATGAAATATATGAAGAATACTAACTTGATAAAACCGATTAATAAAATATTCTTTAATGGCTTGAAAAACTTTTTTAAGGCAATTACGAAGTTATTTATGTTTTGTGTAATATGTTATTCTGTAAACAATAAGGTTATAGGAACCAAATTATAGTGGAATGGTTGTCTAAAAATTACTCATAGAGGATTCTATATTATTAATTTACCAAATCTTGACATGCTCAATCTTACCCACATGCTTATTTATATTCTTGGATATTTTTTCTTTTTCATTAATATTTTGTGTTTGTATCGAATCTTTTCCATCAATTTGTTATCATTTAAAACTTTTTATTTTTGTAAACTTCAAAACAATTAAGGGGTGGGTGGATCAAAAAATCATGGTGTGCAATGCTAAAAATTTGACACAATATGCAGGGTCTAAGGCAGCAGGTTTGGAATTTTCTTTTTAGGATATTTTAAAATTTAAGGAGAGATAAAAATCTAATATTTAAACTAAAAACTAGCTAAAATTCGATTGAAAAAGATCGAATTTGTTTAAATTTACATAAAGACAATCTTTCCAATATATCTCTGCAGTCCACCCCCAACCCTCCCCTCCACCCGAACACGTTGATACATTGTTTTAAATAGTGTGATAATTAAAACATTTGTGATACGCATGTTAGGTTTTATACTTTGCAAAAACAAGTCCTCCCTTAATTTCTACCCTTCATTCCATGCTTCGACAATACCCCGTGGTTGGGCTTCCTATTAATTATACTACAACTCCAAAACAATAAGGACCAATGATGCAACTAACAAAAAATCAAAAAAAAAAAATAGTGAGTAAAAATAGCAAGAACCAATGGTGCAATTTACTGTTGGTTTTATACAAAAATTTTGACAATAATTTACTAGATTTTTGAATTAATGGTTTCCAATAATATGACTCAATAATCTTAGACATAACTCATAAATAAGGAATGACGAATTGTATGAGTTTAAGATTCGGAACTCTGGTCAATTGAATGAGATGTAAACTATGAATCGGTCTTGCGGAATAGAATCAGGAAGATGACACTCCCACGCTTATTCTTTTAGGTTTTGTAAACAAAATTCTAGATTTGCAGCAAAGAGAATGATTCTTCAATGAAGAATTTTAAATTTTTTGGATTAAAATAACAAAACCTTAAGCTCTCTGTAGGTTTTTTTTCCCGATTGTTCTTTATCTACGACACATGCTTTTTTCTTTACTTTTTGTTCGAATGCTTTTGTAGGCTAAGCGTGGGTGGGTGGAGAATTTTTTTTTTTGTTTTTTGTTTTTTTTGTTTTTTTTGTTTTTTTTTTGTTTTTTTATTTATTTATTAATATTTATTTTATATTTTTACAATTTAATTAAGTAAAAGATCAATAGTTGGTTTAGTGGTTAGGTTACTCTGCAAAGACCAAGAGGTTTTGGGATCGAATCCCTTTTGGAGTCAAAATGATCTAAAGTGTCTCTCATATGTATTCAAAAAAAATATTAATATCATGGGTATTCAGTCTATAGATAAATATTATTTAAAAAGAAATAAAATTTATAGAAAAGGATAATTTAGTAATAGTGTATATCATTTATTTTGATTTTTAATTATAAGATATAAAAATAAAGGTATATAATATACTAGATGACAGAAGAGTGACCTATCAATAAGATTTATATTGAAAATGTCTTTCTTTATGCCTTCTAACTCGCTATTTTAAAATATAGATGGGTAGAAACTTTTATTTATATGCCTTCTAAGCGCTTAACTCTTTGTTATTAGTAGAGGAAATTACTTTTATAAGTCTAAAAGATAAAATATTTTTTCACAAAATCCTAATTAAAAAATTATTCTAATAAAGGCCTAAGTTAAACTTTTTAATTAGATTTTTTACCTTTATACCCCTACTTACCAATTTGGGTGGAACATACCAATTTTTCTTTTTTTGGTACGTACGAAATGCTATTCACGTTCGTTTCACGTTGTATTACATGAGCATTTTTTTGTAATTGCATGATCTATTCCTTAATAGTATTTTTCTACACTTTGGAGATTTTTTAGTTATGACCAAGGTTAATGTCCGAGATTCTTTACAAAACCGATCAAAGATATAACCACCCATTGGTACGCGCCAAACAAAGTTTTCTCCGCGAAAACAATACAAAAATCTATTTCAAGATGAAAAAACGAATTAAATCTATATCTCAAACAAAAAGGATCTTTTTATAATATATTTTTGAATTTTAAAAAAAGAAATAAAACATGAATAAAAATAAATAATAAAACCAACAGCTTCAAAAATTGTTTGGCCTGGATCCGCTAGTTGAAAAAATGGTGGCGAGTGGGCCCAAATGGTATGCTGAGGGTTATTTTAGGGACCAACCCCATGTGTTAGAGAGAGATAAACAGGGAAGGTAGTCCAACCAAGGGATTCATTTATGATGTATAGGCCAGGGGTAGTTATGCCAAATGATAGAGTTAAAAATGGCATGCAAAGTGAGTAGTTGGCGTACACGCTTTGTGGTAGGATAGAAAGGATTAGAATATAGAGTGAGGATTGGGAAATTAAAAGGGACTTCCACAATGTAGATAGGTAAAAAAAAGGGAATGAGATGAGTCAACATACCTAAATAGTGCTAGTAGGGTACGTAACCTAAGACAAACAACATAGTTTTGTATAGTCAGATTTAAGTTATCGAGTGAGAATTAGGTGAGTGTTCTACCATCTTGTAGATAGGTACGTAGATAAATATGAGTCAACATTTCTAAATAGGGTAAGCAAGGTAAGTAAACAAGGACATACTCATGTTAGTAAGTTTTGAGTTGTCGAGAAGTGGCTCTCATATGTATTCAAAAAAAGATTAATCTATCTCCTAAAAAAGGGGCTACGGAACCCCGAGCTTGCCTTACTATTAGAGAAACAAATGGGATTACTATCAGGTGTGTTCTATTATTGGATTTTTTTTGTGAGGAAGTGATCGATAGGTATTAAGTTGGTGGTAAATTCCGCAAAAAAGAAACGCCAGCTTTATTTGGGGTGGGCCTCTCGAATTCAAATTTTTATAAGGATAATTATTCGACACACTAGAATATAATTGATGTAGCTACATATTCATGAAGATAAGTTTTAAAGAAACCATTTTATGCAACCAAACCTACCTTTCTTACTAATAAGTCAATTATAAATAAAAGCCCTAACAACCTACCTATTCCATTTAAAAGATCTTCTACTACTTGACAGCCTATTACATCTCAACTAAAACCAAAAAAATTAACCAAAAACCCTCTCTCTATCTATTTATCTACTTCTTATAATACTGTAAAAACAAAACCAAAACAGAAACGTAATAAGGTTGTAAGAAACACAACCCAACCCACCCTCTCCCTATTCTCTTTCATCCATACGCCTTTCTTCTCTCTAGAACCAAAAACAAAACGGAAACTCTTCACCTTCATACTAAGCCGATCCACGACCACCAACCACCTCCTTGCCATCCCCACCACCAACCGCCTCTTTGCCATCTCCACTATCGGCTGCAGAAGAGATTCGCTGCCGTCCTGGAGCATCTTCATCAGACAAAAACCGCCGCCATCTACGGTGGTGCGAAGGAACTGCCTCATCAAGCCGATCTGCTCTCATACAGGAACAAAAAACAAAAAGAAATCTCTTCGAGATCCAGATCCACCTTCGTGAACCTTCGACGTTCTGCCTCTCTCTCTTCTTCACTCCGTCTTTCACCGCCGCTCTATCAGCACCACCACGCTTCCAGGCCTCGGCTTCCATGCTTCGCCGCTCTCAGATCTGCCTTCTCTTATCTTTACAGTCAGTAAAATATTCAAAGATGGCCGCAGAAACGGCTCATGAATATGCTTTTGTGTCGTTTTTGTCAGGCAATAGTGACAAAGTGAAGGGTGTCGTTGGTTTAGCTAAAGAACTAAAAGCTGTAAAAAGTGCATACCATTTAGTGGTTTTAGTTTTAGGAGATGTGTCAGTGGAGCATCGTAACCTATTGACGAAACAAGGTTGCGCTGTTAGAGAGATATTGTACCTCCCCGGGATCCTAAAACGTTTGGTAAAACTACTACTAATGTTTACGCCACTAACTACTCCAAGTTAAGAATTTGGGAGGTAATATATATTTACTGTATTTATAAATTTTGGTTTGACTAAAATATCCGTTAAAACTTTGGGTTGTTGATAATTTGAGGTTGATTTTGATTTTGATTTTGCAGGATTGTATTAACAAGTACTTCGAGAATAAGTACATGGCGATGTTAAATAAATATAATCTGGACTTGAACATGTTGTGGCACCATGTTAATTTCTGCGTTGATGGCTCACATGGCTCACAGCCATGGAACTACTCGAAGGAGAAAATAAAGAACAACATAAAAGACTTCGAGAGGTTTGTGAGAAAATGGAAAGTTATAGATGAAGGCGGTTACAGAGCCATAAATCACGGTGTAGGCCTTTGTGAAAACTGAAGGTGCTCATTGGCTTGGGGAAAATCTAGTATAATTTAGTAATTGTTTAACTTAGTCCATTAATTAGTAGAGTAAATGGTTTAGATTTGGGTTTTTGGGTTTTTACTGAATTGCTAGTATGTTCTAGTATGTTCTGTTTAGATAGATCTAATGTTTTTAATGAATAGTGGTATATATATTATATATATATATATATATGTTATTAATGATTGAACAATTTTTATCTTTTTCTAAAATTGAAATTGGTCTCTTTCTTCTCTTTCTTCTCGGCGTTAACCTAACCCTTCTTCTTCTCCTCTCCGATAAAGGCTCTAATTCATTCTTCTCAGGCGACAATGGCAACGGCGACAGAAGGCTCTCGCCGATAATTTGCTCCACCGCTGGATCTCCGAAATTTCTTTATTTCGTTATCTAACAACTAAACGGTGTATTTTTAATTAGAGTTTTGATTTCAACACTGTGTATCTAACAACTAGTTGAGTGCGTTACTTTCAACACTTTCAATCTTCCATATGGTACTTTACTTCCACTACTTGATTGATTATTGAATATCATATTAATTTAGGATTTAGATGTTTTAATAGGTTATATGAAAGGAGTAAAGAAACTACTAAAACAGTGAAGCAAATGAGTCGTCTTTTCCCAAACAAAGTGACAATACAGCCTACAGTGTGGAAGCAACGAAGCAACTAATTGACAGTACATTTCCTGACTTGTTTTTTTCTTTTTTCTTTTCTTTCGTTAATATCTATCTTAATTTATAACTCTTTGTTAATGTGATTCCAGGTTCTTAATAATTTCATTTGAGCAACATGATATCCAAAGGAGGAGAAAAAATCACAAGCACTCAATGAAAGAAGGATTTCGAGCTTGATGATGAAGTAATTGACATTAAAGAAACAAAAATTAAGGAGAGGTGTTGAATAGTACAAGGAATATGAATTTAGTTACTTCTATTTGTTTTGATCATACTCTTCTGCTGGAAAGGAGGTATTTTCTTTATTTTTATATAATTTTATTTTATTTTATTTTGGAATTTCGTATCAATTTAGTTAAAATATGTATGACAGTTTGTGTGATGAAGAAATGTTGGCAGATTCTTAAGTATTTGTAATGGGTGAAGAGGTATTTTCAAGATAAAAATTCTTATATAAATATATATATATATATACAAACACAGGTTGGTGAGTATCAAGGTTAGATTAAAACCTCATTTATTTTCCATTATTTAGAAAACAAGCCCCTCTTTTTATCGTATTATTGTTTCAGATTACCAACTGTTTTCTCCACCCATAACTGAGGTAATTATTTAAATTTTAAACTTTAATTTTTTGTTTTTTCTAAACTCTTTTTTTTGTCAATTTTTAGGCTGGATTTTTGCTCCAAATTTTTCAAAATCTTCCATTTACCCTCCAAATTTACAAAATCTATCTCATATCTATAATTTAATATAGCTTATTTTGTATAATATATGAATAACGCATAATATAAGGACCTAAAGTGCAATTAATTTTACAGGCATTTGATCATATTACCAATCCAGCTGCAAAGTCGAACTACATTTCAGCTGTTCCGATTGTTTTCTAGGACCAAATGGCGCTGCAGCTGGAGTTGTAGGGGTAAATTTGCATGTTCTTATAAATTGAAGGGACCTATATGTAAATATATGCACGTGTGTATTCTGTAGTGCTATCTATGCAAGCATGGTATGGTTCATGTCCAGGTTTAAAAGTGCTTGCTCCTTACTCATCAGAAGATGGCCTTTTAAAAGATACTCTATCAGAGTTGAACCTGAATAACAAGCCTTTCAACTGCATTTCTACTCATAACTTGTGTCATAACTTCCTGTACAATACCTGGACTAAGTGGGCTCCACCTACGACCTCTGTTGACTAGAGTTGACCTGTTCTTGTTGTCTAGTATACAAGGTTTTTATGGGGTCCATTTTGGCTGAACAAGCGTTTTTGAATAGGGATTTGATGAGTCAAATCTTCGTGCTAAGCTCACTTTCCGAGTTCACAACAAAATTATGAATTACCATTTATCCCCATATAGTATGACAAAAGGTCAAAAAACACCCCTAGTACCTGTAAATGCACGACACAGGATTGATTGAACAGCAACAAAAGCTTGTTTGAAGATTTCAAATGGGATGGCTTCTGTTGGTATATCAAACGGGTATTGCTGCAACAAATTGTTTCATAAATAAAAAGTAAAACAAAAGAAAATATAAAAGTGCATAAACCTGGAATAGAGATCCAGCCATGAACCATACAGTATCGAGTTCATTGTATTCTCTTTTAATTCCTTCAGCTCTCTCACGAACTTCAGCCTTAGAGACAAACGAGAGTATTATATATTTTAAATTTTATTTTAGTAAGGTATACATAAGGACATTTTGGGTATTAAAAACCTTTGTGGGACTTCCGGTTAGGTAATCAAGTTCAGCTTCGGACCATAAAAGTGGTGATTTGACAGCATCATTTAAGAACTAAATTGTTATCTTATCCTAGATGCAATTAACACTCTCTGATTCTCGAGACAAATGTTAAGGAAGAGCGTAATGAATTTAATCAAAATTTCCTGATAGTCTCGTTCCCCAAAACTCTCGTTTGGGTTCTTCGATTGTTGATGGAGTAGCGAAGCCATATGATAATGGTGGAGAATGGACACGATTCTTGTATTTCTGATTTTGATTTTGATTTTGATTTAGGTATATATAGTACATGCATTTAAGAAATACCAATTTTGCCCTTTTAAAAAACTAGGTTTAAGATAATTAATTGTTTAATTAGGATTAAGATTAAAAAAATATTAAAAAAGCGAATATGTGCCATTCACGCGACACTTAACGGTGATTTTGGACGGAAATCGTTAACAAGGGGCAACGTGTCACGAAAACAAAAGTTAAGGGGTATTCAGTCTCATTTTAAACAGTGGGAGACAACCTGTCAATCACCAGGAGGCAAATCGGGTATTTTCTCAATATTTTTTATAATCACAAAATTTCTCGGTACTTTCTTTCATAGGAAACCGGAATTTTCTTCAATGCCATAAACGGCGCAGCATTAAATGAGGAGAGAGAGGTGATTGTGACGGGTGAGCAAATGAGGTGGTGACAAATGGCGTATAAATTATTGAACAACCAACCAAATTTTGACACTTGCCGTATTTTCGTATTTGCAAAGTAGTCCCCCAACGAATTTTACTTTAATACCTCTAATGCCATGTTAGTATGTTACCATAAAGTAATTTTTTAGCATATTGTGACAAGTGGCTTTCTCTTAATGGTCAGAAATTAATGTTTATTTTTATTTATTTAATGTGTATTTAATTTCTTTATTGTATAATTATCTATTTAATTTATATATTAGGAATTAATATTAATTGAAATAACTTGAATTTTTTTTATTTATAAATATCTATAATTGTTATATTAAAAAATATATATAGACAAATAAATTTATTTTTCTCAATATAATCTAAATATGCATATATAATATAAGTTATTCATATTGGGGAAAATTTTTAGTAAATAAATTGTAATATAACTATTAAATACGAATTTTATGTACTTAATTTTGTGATGGTAATTTTATCATTTCATGGTATTTTTATTGTTGGTAAGAAGTTAAAGGAATTTCTTAAATATGGTTCAACTACCAAATATTACTTTCCTTCTATAAAAACCACTATTCTTGTAAGAAATCATTTAACGTATATTTTGCCCTAATTTACATTCAAGAAATCTTTGTTCCTTGAATCCATCTTCTAAAAAGGTTAGTTTTTTTTTTACATTATTTTGAAAAGAATGTATGGTATATATGGTGTTAAATATTATTTTCGGTATTTTATATGTTGATATTTCAATTTTTCATGTTATATAAATATATTTAGGTATCAAATGTATAGATTCATTTTTGTATTGGATAAAAATTTAAATTTTAGAGGTATATAATAGGTAAATTAATTTTAGATGTATATTATAGGTAATAGATATATATAGAGAGATATATTAGATACAAATAGGAATTTTATATTTAATGTAGGTTATATGGTATTTTTCGAATATATCGAATATTACATAAAATTTATTAATATAAAGAAAGTATAAAAAATTTATATTTATTTTCGGATATAAAATTTTAGATAGATTTATTTCGAAATTACATATAAATAGAATTGATATATTAGGTATATATTTATATATAGATATATTAGATTTATTAGATTTATCATTTTTATTAGATATATAAGAAGATATACTAATTATCGAATGTAATTATAATGACTAAAAAAAATCGTAATTATACTTACTAATTAAAAATATATAAATTTTTTGTTGTTGTTTTATAATCTTATTTGATTAAAAAATTTAAAAGAAAAGTATGGTAGATATAGTGTTAAAAACGTTTAGCTAAAAAAGTTAAAAACCCAATTTTGTAGAGTTTAGAGAAAAATGTAAATTATATCCGAAATATATTATATATTGATATTTTCATATTTTTATCCTCATAAATTTTGGATATATGTAATATTAAAAAAATATTTTGTTACAAAAAATAAAAAATTGTGTAGAACGTTTAATAATATATGCGAAATCTTAACCAATTGTTAAATTAAAAATTATTAAATTAATCAGGGTTCATAAATGTTAACCAATAAGTTATTTTTCGATAAACGTAGGATGAATAGATATGAGGATGCAACCGAGTCACTGCAGTCTTTTGATGTGGATGATTTCATGCTCTTAAGATTCAAAACAGACGAAGAAGCTTATTGGTTCTACAATATATATATACGCTAAGGTTAAGGGTTTTAGCATAAGGAGAAATACCACTAGTGTAAAAGAGGGGCATATATGGTATAGAATGTTTACGTGTTCAAACGAAGGTACACGTAGTATAAAATATATTCAGATGACAAACAGACAAAGAGAGCACCGTCTGTTGACGAGATGCGAGTGTCCGGCATCTCTCAGACTATTATGGAACAATGATCTCAAGATGTATACCGTTTCAAAAGTCGTACTGGAGCATAGTCACGCACTTCTTCCTGAGTTTTGTGTCCCGTACTTACGCTCCCACCGGAACGTAGTCGCTCCCCACCTCGCCCAAGCGTTGACTATGCGTGCTTCGGAAATAAGCACTACCCATATTATGGATGTATGTAAGTACCAGGAGTCGGGGTACAATAACGTTGGTTTTCTTACGAAAGACCTATACAACATACTCTGCAGGGTTCGTTGTGCTGAAATTAGCATGGGAGACGCTAACGCAGCAATCGCATACCTAATCCAGAATCAGGTATCAGATCGTTCTTTCTTCTTTGCCTATACTGTTGACAGGGCGAACAAGGTGGTATTCCATGTGGTCATATATTCTACGTGTTAAGAGTGGAGGAGATCACAGAGTTCCCACAGTGCTTAATTCTTCATAGGTGGACGTCGGCTAGTTGTGTGGTATGGACCATCGAGAAGAAAATTTATCACGCTACACGACGAATGATGAAGAAACAGCTAGGCTAGGTGTCATGAGTACCAAGTGTAACGAGTTGGCGGTAACAGCTAAAAAAGGCGACCGAGGTTAAAAATTTGTGGTTAGTACTTTAACCAACAGTATAGGTCGTTTAAAAGATTTCCTAGCGTCGCCGCACTGTAGGGACGCTAGCACATGTGCAGCTACCCCACCCCGTGCTGCTTACGTAAACAGGATCCAACGTACTCCACCAAACGTGAATAATCCTGAGCCTAACCTTGCTAGGAACAATACTGAACGGAGTCCTAACAAGTAAATTATAATGTACGAACCCTTAGACGAAGTAACCCATTTCTGCAAACGACAATAGCTAAGACGAAGAAGCCACAACAACCCAATGATGTCCACGAAGGTATGGTTCCGATGAAGAAAATGAAGATGAAGCAACCCAATCTTTATCATTTCTCCCTTAACTCTTAACTTTTGTTCATGCCATATGTTTGATATATGGACTCTATATTGCTTCGGCCTGGCAGGCTTATAATTTTGCATGCCACTCTTTAAGAATTTTATATAGAATGGTTAGATGAACACAAGAGATAACATACAAGAGCGTAAAGACTCAATCAAAATCTTAGCCCACACATACTCACGCACACGCACATGCGCACGCGCACACATACACACAAGCACACATACATATGCGTGCACACACACACACATACACACACATACACAGAGAGAGAGAGAGAGAGAGAGAGAGAGAGAGAGAGAGAGAGAGAGAGAGAGAGAGAGAGAGAGAGAGAGAGAGAGAGAGAGAGAGAGAGCGAGCTATCATCTTATTTTGAAAAATGAGCCAACACCGTTTAATATATAATATAAAAAATAATATAATTATAAAGAAAAATGATATATACCACCCAAATTCATACCATCCACGACGTGGCGTGATTTGAGTGGAAATAAATCACCGATCTATATATTTTCTCAATTTCGTTTACGATTTACATCAATTCAAATCACACCACGTCATGGTGGTATATTGGACGGTATACATTTGAGTGGTATATATCATTACTCAATTATTGAATATACATCTACTACTACATTCCTTCTTTCATCGGATTTCCTTCTCAATCAATCACTCTCTCAAAACACATACATAGAGCTTTCATTGGTGGAGTTAATTACAATCAACATGCTTTTCCTATTCGTAAGCACTTTTCATTTCTTCTCTTTTCCATCCTATACTACGTCAACCTTAATTTTACATATTTATGAGTAATGTCTAAGAGTATTGAGTCATATTATTGGAAACCATTAATTCAAACATCTAGTAAATTATTTGTCAAAAGCTTTGTATAAAATTAACGGTAAATTGTACCATTGGTACTTGCTATTTTCACTAACTATTTTTTTTAAATTTGTGTTAATTGCGCCATTGGTCCCTATTGATTTGGACTTGTAGTACAATTAATAGGAAGCCCAAACTACGGGGTATTGTCGAAGCGTGGAACGATGGGTAGAAATTAAGGAAGGACTCGTTTTTCCCAACTATATGGCCAACTTAACACGTGTATCACAAATGTATTAATTAGAACACTATCTAAAACAATGTATCAACATGTTCGAATAGAAGGGGAGGGTTGGGGAGGACTGGGGCTGTAAACGAGCCGAGGCGCGCCGAATACTAGATGTACATGCTTGTTTGTTTAATCTCTCGAGCCGAGAAGAGCCGAGCTAAAATTCAAACGAGCCGGGCCGAGCCGAGCTCAAATTTAAACGAGCCCAACCCGAACTTCCAATTATCCAAATCATAAATGTTAGAACTTGTCTGTTTGACTCATAAAACAATATTTTTTTAGTTGTTTATTATGGTTGAAATGAGATTTTCATGAACGCTTGTTATTTGATGGAGTGTGGGTATGAAAATATGAAATATAACATTTATTATAAATAGAGTAAATACATCGTTTACCCCCTGAACTTTACCCCGATTGACAGATTGCCCCCCAAAGTTTATTTTGCGACTAGTTGTCCCCTAAATTTTAATTTTGTGACTCGTTAGTCCTTTTCAGTGTTTTCCGTCCATTTTTTCGCGAGTGTATTACACTCGCGCGTGATTTTTTTTAATTAAAAAATTATTTTTCCAGAATTTGTTTAATTAAACCTTTATTCTAATATGGGTATTTTGGGTATTTTACTCATCTTCTTCTTTAATGTGAGTTTAACAAAAAAAAGCTGGAAATGAGAATTCTAACGGAGCATCAATTCAAGTCCTCGACTAAGGTTACCCTCTTCCCCTTTCATTAAAACCATTTTTCATTGCAATCTAAAAAACCCCTATTTATGGTGATAAAACAAAGCTAGGGTACATTTTCCCCCTCTTCTTTTATTCTTCAATTTCATCTCTTTATTCATCATTTGATGATATCAATAGTCTCGAAGATGCTCGTTTTACTTTAAATCAAATGATTGGAATACGACCTAGGATTTCTGTTATACACTACACTAAGCTATTAAACAGTGTTGTGAAGATGAAAAATTACCCTGCTGCTCTTCTTTTATTCTTCAATTTCATCTTTTTATTCATCCTTTGATGATATCAATAGTCTCGTAGATGCTTGTTTTACTTTAAATCAAATGATTGGAATACGACCCAGGCTTTCTGTTATACACTAAGCTAAGCTATTAAACAGTGTTGTGAAGATGAATTTTTTGATTTTAGGATATCTCATCAAAAGAGGGTATGTTCCTGATATTGTTACCTATACCACCTTGATAAAGGGCCTCTTTCTTGAACATAGAGGAGAAGAGGCTTGTAAGTTGTTTGATAAAATTTCAATGGAGAAACTTTGTGAGCATACTGAAGTTACTTTATATAATTCGTTGATACAAGGTTTGTGTAATTTTGGTAGGTGGGAAGAGGCTAATATGTTATTGACTGTGATGTTTAATTGTCGAGTTTTTCCAGATTGTTTTTTTTTTTGGTTACATGGGTTCCGGGCTAGCTTGCGCGCACCCGACTAATCCGACAGAGATATACATGCCTCCCCATATATATTCTCATGGTAAATCAGAACTTGGTTGCTCATGTTCAGGGAGGGGTTCGAGCCTGTACCTCTTGCTTTACACCCGTTAGTTTTTCCAGATTGTTATACATTCACTATATTTGTTGGTTCATATTGTAAGAAAAGATTAGTAATAGATGCAGAGAGAGAGAGTGATGGATATCATGAATTAAAAAGGAATTAATCTTGTCATTTGTAATTCGTTGATCCAAGATTTGTGTAATTTTGGTCAGTGGGAGAAGCTAATATGTTATTGATTGAGATGTTTGATTGTCGATTTTTTCCAGATTGTCATACATTCACTATACAGGTTGAATTATATGTTAAGTTTTAAGGATAAATATATGAAGATATGAAGATTTAAAAGTTTGAAGATGAATATTTAAAGATTTGAAGATTTGAAGATTTGAAAGATTTGAAAGATTTGAAGATTTGAAGATTTGAAGATTTGAAACTTTGAAGTTTTGATCATGGAGAAGAAGCTTTGGAGAAGAAGATCATGGAGAAGAAGTTTTGAAATACCAATTTTTCCCCTGTTAAAATGATTTTTCAAAAAAAAAAGTTTAGGGGGCAACGAGTCACGAATTAACGGCGCGTGGCACCCACGGTGCGAATTAACGGCGAAAATTGATGGAAAATGGTCACAAGGGGCATCGAGTCACGAAATTAAAATTTAGGGGGCAACTAGTCGCAAAATAAACTTTGGGGGGTAATCTGTCAATCGGGGTAAAGTTCAGGGGGTAAACGATGTATTTACTCTAATAAATAAATGTTTAAAGAAATTAAAAATATCAAATTTGATATTGAAGGTTTAATAATATATTTTATAAGTAAATAATATATTAATTTATAAATTCATAACTTTAAACGAGCTCACGAGCCTGACTCGAGCAGACTCGTTTACTTATCGACCTTAAAATGAAACTTGAGTTTGAGCTTCTTTATATTCGAGCCGATCTTGAACGAACTATTCTCCGAGCCGAGCTCGAGCTGCTCGCGAGCGGCTTGGTTCATTTACAGCCATAAGGAGGACTATAGGAATATATTGGAAAAATTGTTCTAAGTAAAATTCTTAAAAAAATAAATTTTGATATTTCTCAATCGAATTTTAGCTACTTTCTAATTAAAATATTAAACTTTTATTTCTTCTTAAATTTAAAAATAGGCTAAAAATGAAAATCCCAAACCTGCTACCTAGACCAGCATATATTGTGTCAAATTTTAGCCCTGCATTAATTGTTTTTCAAGTTTACCAAAATAAAAAGTTTTGAATGATAAAAAATTGATAGGAAAGATTCGATACAAACACAAAATACTAATGAGAAAGAAAAAAAATCCAAATATATTAATAAGCATGTGGGTGAGATTGAGCATGTCAAGATTGGTAAATTAATTATCTAGGATCCTCCTCTATGAGTAATTTTTAGACAACCCCTTCCCCTATAAATTGTTTTTCTAAACTCATTGTTAAGAGAATAACACATTATACAAAACATGAATAACTTTCATGTCTTTGGCGAAGATAAATTCGGACAACCACAACCTGCTCCATCCACAACAACGTCATGCACTAGATCATATCGTAATTGCCTCAACAATGTAAATTTTCAAGCCATCGGATTATGCTGTGGTTGTATACTTTGTCCTATAATTATCATCGGTACAATATCTCTCATTTATTTCAATACACGTAATCATAATCTTGAACCAGTGTTTCAGGTTGAGTATTTATCAGTGTCGTTATTCAATACTTCTGATACATTATTAACAGCAAACCCTGATATTGGAATCTCTAGCACCAATATGAACACCGATATATCTATCTGGTATCATACTTTTGAAGTTTCAGTTTTTCGTGATACTGAAAATCTTTCCAGGGGAGAACTAGTTAGACGTTTAATTCAACCATCTCGAAACAAAACTGTTTTGCATCCAAGTATGAGTGCGTATATGATGAATGTTAATGATTGGAGAATCCTCAATGATACTTATTATGATGTGCATATAAAGGGTATACTATATTATGTGAGTCGTTATACAGATTCACGTTATACAAATTCAAGTTATAAAAGATCACGTTATAGAAAGTCATACTATAACGAAGCTATTTGCAAGAATGTCAAAGTTGGATTTTCACTAGAAGTAACAGAGAACAAAGTGTTTGGACTAGCAACTAATTGTACTATCATCAAATTTGAACGAGAACATATAAATTCATGAGAAGATAGTTAGTTATTGAGATTAACTCAAATATTATTATTTCATGTTAAATCAAACTCTAGTATTCGTAGATAATGTTACCAACTCCAATCTATCTACTATCTCTGAATTAATCATTGATAAAAAAATGGAACAATGATCTTATTACACAAACTTTTGGCCCTGATATAAAGAATAAAATTACTGCTATTAATATTAGTAACACAAATGTCCCTGATAAACTTATATGGAATTGCTCTAATAAAGGAAATCTTACATCCGAAGAAGTCTATACAAAACTATCCTCAGAAACATCAAATGCTTTAAAGTTAGCAAATCAGATAATTCCTTCTTCCTCTTTCTCTTTAACAGAGAAATTTTGGGAGATTATCTGGAAACTTAATATTCCTCCGAAATTGAAAAACTTTACATGGAGGATTATTAATAATGCTATACATACGGAACTTAATAAGTTTCAAAGAAAGTGTGCTCTTAATGATAAATGTACACTTTGTGACAATGCAATTGAAAGTATTGAACATCTTTTCTTTTACTGTCATGGCTCTAAAGCTACATGATTTGCAACTCCTATTGGTTTAATCTTCTCTAATGATTATACTCTTACAATTGATAAATGGCTTCAGAATCTTATAGATGCGAATTATCATAATGATGATAGAGATAGACCAATAGTTGAGATGGAAATTTGGATCCTATGGTTCATACGGAAAGATAGAAACAAGAAAGTCATTGAAAATTGCAATATTAGTCCCTTATTAAATGCGAATAATGCATATAAAGCTTATGACGAGTTAAAAATATTTACAAACTTTAACTCTGAAGCTAATACTGTCTACCCAAAAACACTAAGTGAATGAAATTATCTTCACAACAAAGTACCTCCTAAAAAATTAACTTATATTAATGTTGATGCATCTTATATTAAAAAAACTAATCAAGTTTCAGCTAGGTGTATTTTCAGTGATTACAAGGCCAAATTTTGAAAGCACAAGCGTGGAGTTTTTTTCGCAAAATCTTCTGAAGAAGCAGAAGCAATTGGGATTAGAAATGCAATTCAAGAAGCTACTGCTCAACCTAATCAACACTTTATTTTGAAGAATGACTGTTCTAATCTTATTAAGAGTCTCAAGAATGGCACAAAGTTTGATAATCATCATCACTCACATATTGTTGACAATATTCAAACATTGACGCTTTCAAATTCAGTTAGCTTTCAATTTATACCTCGAAAGCTAAATCAAGCTGCAGATTGGGTCGCTAAAGTGAAGATTTTGAATACTTTTCCAAGCAATTGGGCGGTTTCCCCACCACCACCCTCTCACTTCTCTTTTACTATGATCTTGTAGCCTCTGGTATTGGATATAATTGTCTGAACTTATTGTATTTCTGTAAACTTTCATTTATTCTAATTAAAGTCTTTTCGTCAAAAAAAAAGATAATGTTTCTGTATTGGAAGAGTTAGCTTACAATGTAGCACTAACAATTATAATTTATTATGTGTTTTTTTTCTTCATATATCACATGTATTTATTCATTGATTTTTTATTCAATGATCATATAATATAGAGTAATTTAAATAGAGGTTCTCAGCTTTTGTACTTGGTCATGTGTTCCATTTGTTTAAGGATCGTAATATAGTTAGAATTATTTGGGATGTTATCTTTCCTTTTTCTTTTTTGGAAGAAAAAAATATTGTACCTATAATAAGAACCACACGGAAGAGGGTTCGTTTGAAACTGCTTATTTTAAAATAAAATACATTTTTAGAATAAAATTTAGAAATTTAAAAAATTTATAATTTTGAAATCTAGAATAATTTTTGTGCTTTACCTAAAAATGTTTTTCAAAATCTAAAACACTTTTAAAACTTTAAAAATATTCATAAGTACTTTTTGAAAAAAATACTTCCAAACAGGTTTTTGTAATTTATGATCCGTTTATGGATGAATTTGGGAATCTTATGATGAATCATAGTGATATGTGAGTCTCTAGGTCTCTATTTATTACACTACAAGACTTTTGAAACTAATTTTTGTTGGAAAAGTAATAATTATTGATTTTAAAAATAAGAGAAATTGAATTTTTTTTAACTAAAAATAACACTAGACTATTATAAGAAATTGAAAATAATGAAATTTATATATAAATTTAAAAAAAGAACTGTTACAAGGAATTATAAGAAATTGAAAATAATGAAACTTACACATAAATTCAAAAAAAAAATTGTTACACGGTATATAAAATTTTGTTAAAAAGACATTTCGGTCATGCCGGTAACTCTATTCTATTATACGAATATAAAAAACAGTATAAGTGGGAGGAGAGTAGAGTGTTTTTTTTATGTAATATTAGTTCTGTACTTTTAAAATGGGAGAGACCTCTATTTATAGGTGAGGAGGACATTCAGTATTGTCATAATAAATGGTATTAGGGACTTCTTCATTACTAACGTTTTGCAGGTTACACCTTTTCAAATTGTATCATGCTAGCATTTGGTTCATTCACATTTTGACCAACTCTTGTAAGAATATTATGAGTTAATGGGTCTTTAATTCGCGGACGTTTTGTCTTTTTCTTGGAAGGTAATGAGATGCCAATGACTAGTATAAGTGTCAGCCATTAAACACTAGTATCACTTCAAAAGTCCATTTTATTTTTTATTTTTCATTTTTTGACTCTCCAACTCCACCACGGCCCATAACGCAGGTGCCGGAGCCAGTCCAGGCCGATCGAGTGGTGGTGGTGCGTGTGTGTGGGGATTTTCTTATCTCTTTAGATTTTATAGCATTTAATCCTTTTGAAATGCATAAAGAGGTTTGTTCATATATAAGTAATTCATCTCTTCTCCATTTCCGATGTGGGACTTTTAAATCAATATAATTTTTTTCACATTTCTCAGTAGGATGGAGAATTTAAGAAAATTATATATTTTAATAAAGTATTTCCAATAGTTTTATTTTTATCTTTCAATGTGGGACTATGTAATTCATGAATGGTTTTTTCCCTTCTTCCATAAGATCATGATGGAGTTTACTTCAATAAATCAACATTAAAGTGTTGATTCCAATAATCCCATACTCTGATTCTTTGGGAGAGAAGGTGAAGGTTTCAATAAATGCCAATATTTGGGTGAATTATACTTAAGTGGCAATATATTTCGATTTGAATTGACACATAGTGAAATAAGGCAACCACCAAATTTCGTTAAGTGAACATACTCTTGCACTTGACATTTTGTCGATCAATACCCTTACAACACATACTCTACCCTGCTGATAGTTATAATTACTTCGAACATCACCCTTTCGTTCTTCATCAAGTCCTTTGCTAAGGACCACCCCTTATGGGCTATGAACTTTGTGGACTTATTCATTTGGTATTGTTAAGGACGTCTTCTTAACATTCTATCAAGAATGTTGAGTCTCACCTTCAAGGGTGAACTCATCAAGTCCCATAAGTGGCTATGAATTCATTAAAAGTTATGCACTCAACCTTGTGCTCTTTTAAAAGCAGGTACACCTTATAAGTGAATTCATCAAGTCCTTCTTGATGGGACCACCACGAATGGTATGAATTCATTAAGACGGTTTATATTATGACTTAGGGATGGAGAGACATCACATAGATCATTAGTAATATGTTCCCCATTAATGGGTTTCAAACCAATCGCTCTCTACATCTCCAAGACTACTCTCATGGTCAGACATTTGGTGAATGGATCAGCTTGTTATTTCTCTAATCGTACATAGTCTAAGTCTATCACACCATCTTCAACAACTATTTTACTGAACCATGTTTGATACAAATGTGTCTCCTTTTTACATTGTAGGCGCTATTTTGAGTGAATTCAATCACAATTCAATCACAACTTGAGAATCATAGTGTATACACACTAGTGTGGCACTTCCTTCCCAAAGTGGCATATAAGATAGAAGACTTCCCAAAGTGCACAATATACAAACTATGTAAAAACATAAACTATTTTTATAGTCTAAATATTTAAATAATGTAATGATAAATCACAAAACACAAACAACAAGCAATGCAATAATTTAAAAAAATATTAAATTGAACATGGTTAGATACCTTGATTGAAATGTCATGGTCAATGATCCAAAATGAAAGAATTGTAAAAATATAATCAGAGATCCGTGACAACTGCGTAAATAGAGGACGTCAAAGAATTGCAGGATAGGGAAGATTTAGATCCATAAAAGAGGAGTTAAAGAGGCAGGGATAAAAATAATTGTTTGAAAGAATAATATGACTTATGATAATAGGGTGGAGGCGGCTTTGTAAAAGTAAGGTCTGATAGGAATGAGATTTATGTAGGCTATAAACAAAACCGACATGTTTTTTTTCTTTTAAAACGAAACTTTTTATAATAGATATTTAGATGAAAATAATTATTATATTTGATTGAGGGATTATATATATATATTTGCATCTCGATTCACTAATTAGTTTTTTATATATTCTATTTTATTGTATAAATTTTGATTATTATTTTTTATCAATAAAGAATGGATGTTAGATAAAATCAAAATAGTTTAGGACATACTAGACAATTTTTTGTAGGGGATATTTTTTTGATCAAACCTACCATTTTATATCCACAAAATGACAAGTACAAATCAAACCCCTACTTGTTTTTGACTAAAAAACAAGCATGGATAGGAAAACAAACCCTATACAACATTTACTAGAAAGTAAACCTATAAACTTTCAAGACAACCTATACAACCATTGCTAGAAAAATAAATCAAAGTAAAAGCACCCTATACAACTATTGCTAGGAAATTAAACCCTATACAACAATTGCTAAAGACTTATACTAGGTCCAAGCTACAAGCTATCTTTCTTGATCTTCTTGTTCTCCTTCCTTGAGTACTCCATGTAGCTTCCATCTTGCTATCAATTTCATATTCTCAACACTCCTCTTAAATAACTTTCTATTCCAAAGTGTGTATTGAACATATTTCACAACTATTTTCACAATATCCTCATATTTAGGATGCATCTTCTTAAACTCTTTTTTATTCCTCACATCCCAAATACAATAAAGAAAGCTAAGGAAAGTAATATTTGATATGGTATCTTTTAAGGTGTTACCATCAAACTTAAGCATAAAATCAAGTCTTTCCTCCCAAGTATTACCCGTGTTGTGCCAACTATGAAGGGCACAAATCTCCTTCCAAGCCAAATTAGTGAATTTTCAATTCACAAATAAGTGATCTCTTGATTCATGTTCTTCAAAGCAAAGACAACACATCTTGTCCACTTCCATCCCCACTTGCTAAGCCTGTCTTTAGTGCTTAATCTATCCTTACAAATTAGCCAAGCACAAAACTTGTGCTTTGGCATACTCCATTTATGCCACACCACACTATACCATTTTGTTTTCTCATTAGGACCCCTTAGGTCATACATAACATCCGAGGTCCTAAAGCCTTTAACTCTTCATCTTATAGTGTCATTCTTCTCATTAAGCACCATATATTTTACCACCTCATACACCTTTTTAAACCTAGGTGGAAATCTTCACCTCTTCCCCACATAATAGTCCATCACCTTTTTGTTAATATTGTAATTACCCAAAGAAATAGCATCATTTTGTTCACAAATATCATCTACACACTTTCCTTTTATCCATCTATCATCTAACATATAAGTTCTCTTTCCATTTCCAACATCATGTATAATATATTTAAAAGAAAGGTACCTCACATTTAGCATAGCTCTCCATGTCCAAGGAAGTTTATTATCATATGTAATGCTCCATATGCTCTTGTTCCATAGCCAATTCGAGTAGACCCATTGAGACCAAATATTATCTTTATATCCATACATTCTCCAAAACGCTTTGAGAATGGAAACTTGATTAATATGGAGAAGATTAGGTATGCCTAGTCCTCCATTTTCTTTACTTTGACACAAATCTTTCCAAGCCACTTTAGCACCATGAAAATAATTAGTATTACCCTTACAAAGAAACCTACTCAAGAGTGATTCTATCTCATGAATAACTCCCATTGGAAGGATCATTACATTGCACCAATATCTAGCTTTACTTTGCAAAACACTCTTGATTAAATGAAGCCTTCCCGCAAAAGTAAGAAATCTATGCATCCACCCTTCAACACTTCCAACTATATTATTAATAAGGGTAGCACACATTAAGCTATTAGGGCCTTTTGTAGTTAAAGGAGCCCCAAGATATCTAACCGGGAGTTTACCCTTCTTTACATTGAGAATACTACTCAAATCATCATGATGGTCTTTGTTACAACCTCCCATATATAGCTCGCTCTTTTCCGGACTTATTTTAAGGCCGGAGAGTCTAGAAAAGAGATCAAGGCCTTGTTTAAGTCTCATAGCCGATTCTTTATCACCATTAAAGAAAACTAAACAATCATCAGCAAATATAAGGTGGTTCAAATACATTCTAGCACAATTAGGGTGATAAGTAAAATCTTTATTATTTGCCACTTTCTCAAGAATAGAAGAGAATCCTTGCATACATATAACAAATAGATAAGGAGATAAAGGATCACCTTGTCTTAATCCTCTTTCTCCTTTGAAATAACCACACACACTCCCATTAATGCACAAAGAGAACATAGGTGTTGAAATACATATCTTGATCCAAGATATAAGCTTTTTATTAAATCCCATAATTTGAAGTAGTTGGAAAAGGTACCTCCAATTAATTGTATCAAAAGCCTTTTGAAGATCAATATTTAAAGTACATCTTGGACTCAATTCCTTCCTATCATAACCTGCCACAACACTTTGAGCAACCAATATATTATCCAAAATACTTCTTCCTCCCACAAAAGCAGCTTGATTTTTATATATAAGCTTCTCAAGGCTTTTCTTCATCCTATTAGAAATGATTTTAGATATAGCTTTATAGAGGATATTACAACAAGCAATGGGTCTAAAACTCTTCACTGAAGTGGGGTTTTTAACATTGGGAATAAGAACAAGATTAGTAGCATTAATTTGCTTCAAAATTTGTCTATTCTTGAAAGCTTCCTTTATAGCATTACAAACATCCTCCCCAATAATATTCCAAGTAGCTTTGAAGAAAGCACTATTAAAACCATCTGGGCCAGAAGCCTTTGAGATATCAATAGACAAAATAGCTTCTTTAATCTCCTTACTAGTAATGTCTTTCACCATTTCTTTTGCATCTTCATTAGTAATAGCTCTATCAACAAGTTTATTTAAACAACTAGAGCTAACACTTTCTTCATAAACATCCTTAGTACCAATTAAACTAGTGTAATACTTGATAAATTCACCATGAATAGCCTCATCTTCAACAACAATATCACCATTTTAAGTCACAATAGAGGCAACTCGGTTTTGAGTGATTCTAGCCTTGATGCTCTTGTGATAAAGGGTAGTACTACAATCACCTTTTTGCGCCCAAATAATTCCAGATTTTTGCTTTAGAATCTCCTCTTGAATATTAAGAAGATGCATAAGTTTGTCCCTAAGCTCCTTCTCAATAGTAAGCATAGATTGATCACCATTCATAAGCATAATTTGTAACTTATCAAGCTCCTCTTTAAGCTCCATTATTTCTTTAGTAGAGTGATGAAAATATTTTCTATTGAAGATCTTCAAAGCATTCTTTACTTCCTTCAATTTATTCACCACTTTATACATCATACTCCCTTTAACTTCATATTTCCACACCTTTTCAATCAAAGGCAAAAACTCATCATGGTCAATCCAAACATTAAAAAATTTAAAAGATGAAGGTTTAGTATTTGAACTCCCCTGAATTTTGAGGATAAGATTAGAGTGATCAGAAATTCCAGGAGCTTCAATCATCAAATGAGACTTGAAACAAGTGAACCAAGCATCATTTATAAAAAAATTGTCAATTTTACTAGATATAAACCCTTCTATTCTTCTATTAGTCCAAGTGTAATAACACCCTTGGCTAGGATGTTCAACCATCCCATTATCCTTAATACAATCGACAAATTCATGAGAACTCTTATGAAGGATAGTGCAACCCATTCTTTCATCAACTTTAGTAATTTCATTATAATCCCCACACCAAATACAAGGAGAGTCCCCATTAATAACCATCCATTCACTAAGTGTTTCCCAAAGAAGCACCCTTTTATCATCATCATTTTCCGCATATACCATCACACAATTAAAAATTTTCTTATTATATATATATCATGTACCTCAAGGAAGATGGCTTGGCTAGTTGAATTAAGACACTTTACATCCAAAACATTCTTATTCCACTTTACACATATTCTCCCTCTTTCATCCTTGTCATGATTAGTTATTGTACCCCAATTACTGAAATAAGTGTTATGAAACTTATTGTAGCTTTGTAGGGTCATTTTAGTCTCCAATAAACCAACTAGATCAACTTTTTTATCTTGTACAACATGAATAACTTCTTTTTGTTTGAGGTTTCGATTCAAACCTCTTATATTCAAACCTCTTACTTCTTTTTGTAAGGGATATTAAATAGATTTATACTTCAAGTCTAAATAAAAGTTCTTTTATGAAAAAAAATAATTTTTAAACTCTTAATTACAAACCTAACTTTCTATAGCTAATTTTTTTTAGTTGAGATCTTCATTCTTCTTTCATGATAGAGATAAATACTACCATTGAGATAGCCATGCTTATGAGAAGATATAATTCCATCGGATAATGATCAAGAAAACTTTCAAAGATCCACCATTTGTGTGTTTCTATGAGAATGAAAGTTCCAGGATCCATTGTGATATCAATGAAAAGCGAAGCTAATAAAAGAGAAGTGGAGGTTGTCGAAGAACGAGATGATGTCGCCAGCGAAAAAGATTCCTAAAAACCAATCAAATATTCTTACCAAACTCAAGTGGAAAGTCCCTCCTAAGGAGGCTGAAGCATCTCATACAGGACTCAGTCCACTTAGTCGACATTTCTACAACAAGCATTTGAAAAATATGTGTGGTTTCCAGATTTCATAATCTAGGATGCTCGAACAACGACTCACCCAACAAGGTCAATGGAGATGCCATCGGGTATTTGTGGACCGAGAAAGCAAAATAACCCAAAACCCATAGGAGTATGAGTATCAAAACAATTATCCGATTAGAGAATGGAAGGATCAACAACGATTGAAATCACATGTCGACAAACTGTCAATAGTGAACATCGCGCCACCAATTATACTTCCATTTGACGGTTTCTTTGGCATAGACGTGAACATACACAATGTTTATATCCATATGGAGCTCATTACAAAATCATAAGCTATTTATTGTCGAGACTTCCAATCTATTATGGTATTTCATATTAGATCCACACTTTATCCGAAGTTTCACCAAACTTACAAATCAACTGCAAGCTTGATTACCTAACAAGATGGTCGAACCCAACAAACCACTCACTATTTAACATTCACCAAGAAATAAAAAGTTTTAAATCCTACATATTTCCATTTTCGTAGTAGCTTGCCATATGGAAGAGTTGGACTGATCTATGGTCAATCATGCTTTCATTCTAGGCCTAGCCAACTATGATTTTCAATATTATTTATAATCTCGACTACATTATGGCCTCTCGAACAACATGGTCGATGCTTATATTTTAATAAAAGCAGAATAAGAATAGGTGGAGGTCGATATACCCTTTACGAGAACTGACTCCCCTTAACCGGAAAGAGGTAGTTTCAATTATGGTAAGGAGGGAACCCTCACCCAAAAATCCATAAACGCCTCAGGGAAGAGAAAATTTCCACCCTCAAATAAAGCGCAATAAAAGCTTAATATGAAGCTTACGAAAAGTCAAAAAATGTAATGGCATATGATGGTCGTTGAAGATACTTTCTGACTCTAAGTCACAAATCCAGAACAAGTACTGTAGCTATCATAGAGATCACAAACATTATAACTACAAGTGCCCGAGAAGAGAGATAGACAAAATAAGTTCAATATGGCAGCTACCAAGTAATGGTATGGGAAACCCCTCTCGTAATTATTACCGAATCAAGTGGAAGAATACGTACCTGGGTAGGGCACACGAGGATGGGTCGATATCGATTAGCACCCTCGGAAGACTTCCTTTGCACAAAGAACTACCGACATTGTGGTCCTATTAAAACTATAATAAGGGGAATACTATAGAGCAGAGGCTGAAAGTGGCCAATCAAGAAACAAAATAACGAATTTGATCAAAAGCATTAAGAATTAAATACCATCTGGGTACCCTACCCAAGCTGATGATATCTAATTTACTAATCAAGACTCTCGCATGTTAACAATCTCTCAAAAAGATGCGTTCGTAATACCATCGATTGATAATGTAACAGATTCAATCACATTTTGTACACGGGGAAGTTCTCGTAAAAGTCTTTTCGAATCTACGTCCTTCTAGTTGTCCTTCCTTGAATTTCTTCGTATTTTATTAAAATCTCGCTATTGTTCATGTTGTCTAGGATCATGTAGTATGGACGATATTATATATGAACCTGAATCTCCTAGTTGGCCAGGCTTCGGGTAGAAGCATGATAAACTATATATTGATAAATTTTTTGTATACTGCAAGCTACTATGATAAACCGATGTAAGTAAGGTTGAACATTTTCTTGTTCTTTTTTGCAAAGTTTATAGAGTGATTAAATTTTTGGTAGCTCCCTCTTGTTTGGAAATTGCGCTAGTAGTTGATTTGAAATTTTTGATAGTGTACGACTCGGGTTGGTTACACCATAATAGATGGAAAGACTTGGCAAAAGCTAGCTTCTAATGCCGAATGAACTCAACATATTTATGGAAGTTAGGCATGTTCACATCAATGTTGGATAAATCATCAAAAAGAGAGATATTTAGTGGCGCCAGTATTCACGAACTTTTCCGAGTATCCTCCAAGTGAGAGGGCTTATCAGGTTGATTATTGAAAGTACGTCGACATGTTCTTTCTATCACTATGTATCATTCCTTTATTTAATATAGTAATTTCTCTAATACTCATAATCCTCTAGGCATGTAATTTGGGGTATTCCACTTCCTTGATCGTCGGCTCAATCGTACCCATCATCAGTTTTGGGTGATTATTGTCCGAGCATCTTGGATTATGAGATCTATCATATGGACATATTTTTCACATTCTTGCTTTAGAAATTATTGACTCTATGTACCGAGTCCTAGATGATAAGCTTCAGCCTTCTCGAGAAGGATGCGACCCTTCAATTTTGTGAGAATCTAGAGATTGTTTTAATTAAATTCGTCTTTGCCATCGATCGAGAGATACATCATATAGTTGTTGGTTCGGCAAGTTATAAACTCACATCTTTTTCTTCTTCGATTTCTCTTTAATCGGTTTATTTTTCTAGTGGTATCTCAGAGGGTTTTTGAAATGTCCTTCATACAGCCGGGGCCAATCGATACGGCGTGAAATGATTGACCAATACAAACACATGAATGGTGGAACTTCTAAACTTCTCTTGATTGTTTTCCGAATGAATATATCTACTGATAAACTTGGTGATATAAATGGTGGAATCTATGTCCAAGATGAAAGAAGAATTGAAACCTGAATAAAAATAATTGGCTACTAGGAAGTTACGCTTGTTATTGAGAATTTATGAAACTTTTTATTCAAAAAATAAAAAATTCTAAATTATATGCGAAATTGAAGAATGAATCTATTACAATGTCACTCAGTGAAACATATTTCTACTTTGACATGCGTTTTCCGAAATTCTTTTTGATCTTGGACTCTATGAGGAGATTTTTTTAATCTAACATTCATCCTTTCTTAGTAAAAAAAATAAATGTTATGGAATAAAATAGCTAAAGTAGTGAATAGGATTGTATATTATATATATTCCACTCAAATTAAATATAGTAGCAATTTACACTTTTCTACATTTATATATCTAGAGTAAATGACACTTTTGCCCCTAAGTTTATACCCGATTGACAGGTTGCCCCCTAAGTCTTAAAATGCGCCTCGTTGCCCCCTAAGATTTACTTTTGTGACTCGTTACCCCCTGAGTGCGTTTTCCGTGCATTTTCTCCGTTATATATGACGTGGCAATTCTATGTCATATTTTTTTTTAATCCAGATACTAATTATATGTTTAATTAACTTAAAACTAGGGTAAAGTAGAAATTTAACAATACTTTTAATATTATTAAATAAAAATAAAAATAAAAACCCTACCTGTTGGGTTAGTTCCTCTTCATTGGAGGACAACTCATACATTGGCATGTGGGAAGCTCATTGGAACCAATGAAGTCAAACTTTGGAAACCATGAAAGAGTGTATTGGAAATACACTAATTGCTTTGGTATCTTCAAGCTATTAACTCAAGTCTTGAAAGGCCTTCTCTCTCTCCTCTCTTGAGTCCTATATAAGGAGGACCATTAGCTATCTTTTCCAGCAAGAAAGAGCAAGAGTGAAACACTTAGAGAGTGAGTTTAGAGAGCACAAAAGATAGAAATCCGTAGAGGAGTTCCGCAAAATCCTTCTGCGACAGAATCGTAAGAGCCTCGGTTGGATGGTCAAATCAAGCCCGATCGAGACGAAATTTCGACACGATGTTCCTAACATCTTGAAGTTCAGATCCAACGGTGGGATTGTTAAGTTAACGGTTCAAAACTAAAGTTATAGCCTCCTTTCAGGCCTGGTGAGTTTGTTCCGGTTTTGTGTATTCCATTAGTTGATGTATTCGGTAATCCTCTAGTGTTGTCTAGAGAGAACCTCTTGTAATCCCATTATTATATTCTTATAGTGGAGTATTTGGACCCTTGGTCCACCCGTGGTTTTTACCTTCTCTTTGGAGGGTTTTCCACGTAAATCTTTGTGTCGTTTACTTTCTTTTCTTGCCTATTCATATCACACAAGTGGGGGAAAACGAGATCCAATCTATTTCCGTTGCGTTTATTAGTTACCTTTCCCAACAAAGTGGTATCAGAGCCGTGGTTCTTTAAATATCTTGTGTGATATAATGGATGAATCTTCTAGTGTTTCAGGCATGATTAAGTTAACGTGTTCGAACTATTCGTTATGGAAAATGAAGATGGAGGATATCTTGTATTGCTAAGATCTGTATGAGAAAATTACTAGTGAAGACAAGCCGGCGAAATATAATGATTCTCAATGGCAAGTTTTACATCGAAAAGCCATCGGTATGATCCGACAATATATTGACCACAGTGTTATACAGGATGTGACCGATGAGAGGAATGCACTAGAGTTATGGAACAAACTCAATGCAACGTTTGCTCGTCAAACTGGTGTAAACAAAGCCTCGCTTATGAGAAGAATTGTGAAGTTGCTGTACAAAGATGGACGAAGTGTGGTCGAGCACTTGAATGACTTTCAAGGTCTCACGAACCAGCTCAAGGCTGTTGGAATCACCTTGGACGATGAGGTATTGGCTTTACTTATGCTTAGTTCTCTTCCTGACAGTTGGGAGACATTGTTCATGTCCTTGAGTAACTCCACACCGAAGCTTTCCATGGAGATTGTTAAGAATAGTATTCTGAACGAAGAAGCTCGACGAAAGGATCTTAGCTCGTCGTCTCACTCAGATGCTAATTTTGTTGAGAGTCGAGGAAGAAACAAATCCCGAGACTCATCACATTCCGACAAGTCAAAGTTCCGAGGTAGGTCCAAATCAAACACGAGAAAATCTCTTACTTGTTTCTATTGTAGGAAAGATGGACACAAGAAAAGCGAGTTTCGGAAGTTTAAGCGTGATCAAGGAAACAATAACCTTGACAAGGTCATCAACAAGTCAGAACAAAAGGAAGAAATCAATACATCGGCTATTGCAACCACCGAAGAAGTCTTTCTCATTGGTGATGATGGTTCCTTAAATCTTGCTTGTGAAGAATGTTCATGGGTTGTTGACTCAGGTGCCTCATTCCATCTTACCTCACATCGTAATTTCTTCTCTTCTTACACTTCTGGTGACTTTGGGCATGTAAGAATGGGAAATGATGATTTTTCTAAAATCATTGGTATTGGTAATGTTTGTTTGGAGACTAATACTGGTTGTAGGTTGACATTACGAGATGTGAGGCATGTGCCAGATATTCGATTGAATCTAATATCTGCAGGGAAACTAGATGATGAAGGCTACTCGAGCTATTTCGGTGGAGGAAAATGGAAGCTCACCAATGGATCATTGATCGTAGCTCGAGGTAATAAACAGAGGACCCTCTATATGATGCAAGCAAAACTCGAGAACAGAGAAGTTAATACCGTCGAGGATGATACCGAGCTATGGCATAAGCGGCTCGGACATATGAGTGAAAAAGGTTTGCAAATTCTCTCAAGGAAGAACCTTATCCCAGGTATAAAGAATAATTCTTTAAAGCCTTGTGTTGATTGTTTGGCGGGTAAGCAACATCGTGTAGCGTTCCATAGAACCCCTTCATCGAGAAGAAAGAATATCCTCGATCTTGTTCATACTGATGTTTGCTCCATGACAGATATATCACTTGGTGGTGCACAGTATTTTGTTACTTTTATCGATGATCATTCCAGGAAGGTGTGGGCCTTTCCCCTGAAGACCAAGGATCAAGTTCTTGAGACATTTAAGAACTTCCATGCCAAGGTTGAACGAGAAACTGGTAAGAAGTTAAAAGTTGTCCGAGCAGACAATGGGGGTGAATATCTAGGACCTTTCGAAGAGTACTGTCGAGAACACGGTATAAAGCTCGAAAAGACTGTCCCGAAGACACCGCAACAGAATGGTATAGCCGAAAGAATGAATCGAACCATCTCCGAACGTATCCGAAGTATGCTTTCTCATGCAAAGCTGTCGAAGTCATTCTGAGCCGAGGCTATGAACAGTGCCGTGTATCTGATCAATCTTTCTCCTTCAGTTCCTTTGGACGGTGATATCCCAGAGAGAGTTTGGACCGGAAGAGATGTTTTCTACAAACATTTGAAGGTGTTCGGGTGTAGATCATTCGTGCATATTCCGAGGGACGAAAGATCAAAGCTCGATAGTAAGACCAAACAATGTATACTCTTGGGTTATCCTCAAGAAGAATTTGGTTATAGACTGTGGGATCCCGTTGCTAAGAAAATTGTCCGAAGTAGAGATGTGGTATTCTTCGAAGACCAGACAAGAGAAGACTTTGAGAAACCAGAAAAGCCAGAATCTTCTACTCCTACTATTCCAGTGAACTTGGACCAAATTCAACCTATCGTGATAGACAAAGAATTGGGGGGAGACCAAGAGAATATCGATGATAATGCTCATCATGAACAGGAAGGTGAACCAAATCAACCTGTACAACAACCACCAAGACGTTGTACTAGAATCAGTAGACAAAGTACGAGGTATCCAGAAAACGAGTATGTGACGCTGACATATCAAGGGGAGCCCCAGAGCTTTGATGAAGCTATGTCAGATCCACAAAGTCAAGAGTGGTTAAAATTCATGCAAGAAGATATCAGTTCCTTGCACGAGAACCACACATTCGATTTAGTCCCTTTGCCAGAAAAGAACCTTCCGTTGAAGAAGTTCGAGACGTGCTGTTCGAAAGCCGGGTTAGTCGTTCCACCCAACTGATTCGGAAGGGGGAGATTTGTTGGGTTAGTTCCTCTTCATTGGAGGACAACTCATACATTGGCATGTGGGAAGCTCATTGGAACCAATGAAGTCAAACTTTGGAAACCATGAAAGAGTGTATTGGAAATACACTAATTGCTTTGGTATCTCCAAGCTATTAACTCAAGTCTTGAAAGGCCTTCTCTCTCTCCTCTCTTGAGTCCTATATAAGGAGGACCATTAGCTATCTTTTCCAGCAAGAAAGAGCAAGAGTGAAACACTTAGAGAGTGAGTTTAGAGAGCACAAAAGATAGAAATCCGTAGAGGAGTTCCGCAAAATCCGTCTGCGACAGAATCTTGAGAGTCTCGGTTGGATGGTCAAATCAAGCCCGATTGAGACGAAATTTCGACACGATGTTCCTAACATCTTGAAGTTCAGATCCAACGGTGAGATTGTTAAGTTAACGGTTCAAACTAAAGTTATAGCCTCATTTCAGGCCTGGTGAGTTTGTTCCGGTTTTGTGTATTCCATTAGTTGATGTATTCGGTAATCCTCTAGTGTTGTCTAGAGAGAACCTCTTGTAATCCCATTATTATATTCTTATAGTGGAGTATTTGGACCCTTGGTCCACCCGTGGTTTTTACCTTCTCTTTGGAGGGTTTTCCACGTAAATCTTTGTGTCGTTTACTTTCTTTTCTTGCCTATTCATATCACACAAGTGGGGGAAAACGAGATCCAATCTATTTCCGCTACGTTTATTAGTTACCTTTCCCAACACTACCCCCCACCCCCACCCCCCACCGAGACCCCCCACCCCCTCTCTTCCCCATCATCTTCTTCCCCGTTCGTCTTCTCTTCCCTACCTGGTTCTTCTAAAACAAAATCTTGGTTTTGATTGATTCCATCAATAATCTTCTCATAATCCCACATGAATCTTAGCTACTATTCTCGTTCTCAGCTACGAAATACCTTTTATATAAAACCCATTTCTTATAACTGTTTCACTGTTTTTAAAAATAATGATAATTCAGAGCCATGTTAAGCACAGAAGGTTCAAATTCAAGAATCGAAATAGCATCAAATTCTTTAATACCTTGACAGAGAAGTAACCCATTAGAGGAGCTTCGAATAACGAAATTCTTATCAGGTAAGAACGAAAGAGAAGGAGATGGAACATCATAAAGAGGTTTCGAACAATAAATCCAATCTTTACAAAAAAAATGAAGAAATTAAAAATTGAATTTTAAAATAGAAACAGGTTGAATGGAACTTCAGCCGGAGGCCATTGCAGCCGCCACCGCCGCAGCCTCATGTAAAGTCAAATGAAGATTAATCCATTTCTATTTCTCTATTTACCATTCTTCTTCTTCTCAAAAGCTTCTCATCAATCTTCTGAAAACACTTATCTTGATAGTCCATTACTTCCAAATCTTAGGCTTTTAAATGCATACATAACTCTTCAAGCATGGAAACTAACAATCACAGAAGACCCTAATGGAGTCACTTCAAATTGGAATGGTCCAAATGTTTGAGACTACACAGGAATTCGACCCTTTTCGAGTTAGAACTTGATGTTGTATACCACCTGGAATTGAAAAGGGCAAAAACACTGAATCAGATTATTCTCTTGAACATTGGTTTAAGAACATTGGTTTAAGATCATGGTTTAAGATCAATAAACTTATGGGAAATTTGCCTAAATCTATGGGAGGAGGTGAATCAATGAACTAATCAACATATCGTTTTTCCTTATGTTTGATGGGTTCATGAAATTATAGCTTCAATGGATCTTACCATCAAACAAATTTATCAGTGGAATTTTCGAATAGACTAAAGCTTGGGAATAAAGACTCTGCAGATTTTTTAGGAACCATTAGCTCTAAAAAATAATGATAGAATTTGGTTGAGAAAGAGAGAAGCCCCTATTAAAGATTCAAAGTTTTTTTTTTAGAAGAACCATGTAGGGAAGAGAAGATGAACGGGGAAGAAGAAGACGGGGAAGAGAGGGGGGAGGGGGTAGGGGTTTTTATTTTTATTTTTATTTTTATTTAATAATATTAAAAGTATTGTTAAATTTCTACTTTACCCTTATTTTAAGTTAATTAAACATATAATTAGTATCTGGATTAAAAAAAATATGACATGGAATTGCCTCATCATATTTAACGGAGAAAATGGACGGAAAACGCACTCGGGGGTAACGGGTCATAAAAGTAAATCTTAGGGGGCAACGAGACGCATTTTAAAACTTAGGGAGCAACCTGTCAATCGCGTATAAACCCAGGGGGCAAAAGTGTTATTTACTCATATATCTATTATCACAGAGATTCAATTCAAACTAACAAATAATTGATGTCCTTTATTTATAATTTTCCTAAATCACATCATCATTTCTTTTACGATCAAACCCTAAACGTCACCTCCAAATATACAGATTTTTTACACACAGAATGTATATCATTTTCTTCTACCTATCATTTAAATTCATAATTTCTTTCTCCGGTCCATTACTCCCGTTCAAACACCCATCTTTATCTTCTCATTTGTGAATTCTCTTTTGCAGATTTAAAACATTCGACCCTCTTCCATCCCTATTTATTTTATAACATACCATTTGTATGTTTCATCTTTTTTGATAGAATAATCGTATCAAGAGACATTATTTTAGGAAAATTTAGGACTTATATGAAGGATTATACCCTAAGATTTGAATTTTTACAATTTCTTGTCTAGAAACTGCTATTTTGCTACTTTTAAGATTTTATGTGTTAAATGTGTAATAAGTGTTCATATATTAGGTATGCAAATGATAAGAGTCACCGACATGATTAGAAGAAGTCGCAAAGTCATGGAAAATCCCAAGTCACAATGAGAAAGGACATAAAGCCACTTTTGACCACTTTTGGCCGACTAGAATGTTAACCAGCAACACTTAGAAATTAACTTATTTGAGTCACCACGCTTAATTGGTTATGATTTTGAACAAGCCCTTGGATTCTTGGTAAAACTTAAAGTTAGAATTGTGTGAAAACTGATGGTTTGTGATTTGGAGCTGAAATGAAGAAGTTATTCAATTTGCATTTTTGGTGTTTAAAACTAGTCCACACACCATTATAAACATTTTTAGGTTGACTGGGACCTTTAAAAGGGGGGCCACAATACCAAAAATAATTTAGAAAAACTATACAACAGACTTTAAAGCTCAAATTAGGGTTATACTTCATTATTCAAATGCTTGGAGCAGAAGAAACGCTTGGAGGAGAAGATTGGAGCATTCAGTGCCCTTCCACATCCATCCATCATCATCTTTCATCAATTATTAGTGTAATCATATTCTTTTTATAATTCTAAACATGATTATTACACTTTTTATTGCTAATTTGTATTACTTAAGTATTAACTAAATTATCATATCTTGAGAATCCCAATTGTGTATGAACCTTAGTGCGATTTATTTGTTAATTGAATTTAAGATTACATAATTTAATTGGGTAGTTAAAATTATATGATTTGATTATGTATTTTCCTTTTAAATTTATCCCTTGCTCTGGCCAAGTATAAGGATGCCCTTAGTTATTAGGATGTTTCTCTAACAGAGAGTTCATGTTACGGAAAATTATACATAAGCATCTATTATGTGTTAGTTATCGTGACGAGTTTAACTAGTCTGATAGTTAATAGGGTAAGAGACTTTTAGCGCCGATATATGCGTAGAGTTCCCTTGGAAGATTCATCTAGTAGTGTTAAGGTAGCTTCCTAAGCTACCCTAACAAGAATTAGGAAGAAGTTAGAAACTCAACTATTGCATAAATATCAATTCACCCTTAAACGATAAAGCGTGGAATCAATATTAGTGGGGATTACTTATGAGTTCTCGAGCTATATTATATTTTAACCTATTAGTTATTTACATTCATCGTTATTTAGTTTAATAATTATATTTAGTTCAATCCATCTTAATTTCATTTTAATACTTTAATATAAAAACAAAAAAAATATATCCATTTTTTCCTTCAGCAACTCGTTCTAAAACCCTTTATGAAAACAAATCATAATAATTAGCAATCAGAGTCTCTGTTACGCGATATCTCTTTATATTTTCTATTTATTATCAACGATCAGTGAACTTGCGAGTAGTTTGCTCTCACGACACTTGGTTTGTAATTTATTCGAAAGTATTTTGTTTGTTACTTTAACCCTTATTTTATTAATTCATATTCTATGTGGTAGGCGGTGAATGTTTGTGTCTATTTGTTAGCCCAAATATCTATCCTATGGATGTTAACCGTATTCATAAGAAGAGGACAAAGGCTAGAGAGGAAGTTTCCAAGCTGAGGATGACAATTAAGAATTTAGAATATGAGATGACTTAAATGACCACTATTTAAGAAGGTCTTAGTATGCACCATCGAGAGGCATCGAAGGCAATAGACGGAGATCGAAATGAAGCATATCAAGCTTAGGCAGAGGTTTCTTGGGATAAGGAAGAGTCATTTGGGAAATCGTCTTGGACTAAGGTTCTTTCTCGAGAGTTGAGAACGGCAAAACTACTTTCTAAATGAAGAGTGATGACTGGGTCATGGTGGTCTACAAGTACTCAACTAAGTATGCAGAAAAGATAGAGCGGTATACGTCGTTGTATAGTAGTGGTGTGCGGGATGGGTATGTACGATGTATTCAAGATGATGTGTTTCGCCACCCGGACTTGACACCTAAGATCAATGATGATCTTCTACTTGTACCCCAGGCACCAAATCATTATGGGGATTCAGAAACACCTCATTTTTTTGGATATATATATTCATTTAGTCCCTTAGCGATGAAATATTCATATGTACTTTGAAAATATTAACCAAAGTTGTAAAAATATCATTTTAGAGGAAATTAACGGATGGATTCATAAGTTCTTTTGGACGTTTTTACCTAGCGTTTTAGGTTGCGAGTATTATTTAGACGTTTTTGCCTAACGTCTTAGACATCATAAATGAGGTGTTTAGGTGTAGGCTAATGATTAAAAATAATTGTGGTATCCCTTTTTTACTCCAGATGGATATTGATTGATATTAAACTTTAGTTCTAAAATTTATAAATTTACTATATTGTTTTTAGATGAATTTTATGAGTTAAGTTAAAATTATTATAAGAAAATATATAACTTACTTAAATATCCCGATCAACTTTGAATTTTGAAGGTAAACCAAAAAACGATCGCTTAAATGGAAAAACATAAATACGGATATTTACAATAAAAAATGTTATAATGAAAAAGATATTATGAACCTTCAATATCTTCTTTCAACAAAATTGAATAATTGTCAAAATCTCAATTCTAAAAATGATAAGTCATTATTGCAGAGGTTTGGAAGTTTTAAAAAGTCTTTAAAATTTAGTTAGTTTTCTTTATGTTATACTACTATTAGACTAGATCTTTTTTTATCTAGTTCAGTTTTCATGAGCTTTTAAAGTTGTAAAGAACCTTGAGTTTTTTTTTTGGACAATAACCTTGAGCTTTTAATAAAATGGTTTTGGTGAGAAAAAAAATAACTTCTGAAAAAGCAATTTAAAGATTGAAATTCTGAAGCCTATATATACATATATGGTATGGGCTTGAGATTTTCTTGGGCTATAGTGTTTGCCTTGCTTGGCCCAATCTATCACAACCAGTTAGGCTGACCCAGCTAGCACATTGTACTACATGCTCTAGTTGTCATTTCAGCTACACCTTAAAATACTTGGAGTAAATGGAATGACAACATCAATTAAGTTGGGCTTAATCAGTTTAAATTTAAAACTAATTTTTTTTAGAGTTAGTGCCCAATAGGCACCTGCCACCTTACACCCTTACCCATAAAAAACATCGTCTTTTTTAAAGAACAACGAGTAATGGGAAGCTTCCCATTACTCAACGTTTGAGTAATGTGAAGCTTCACATTACTCAAAGTTTGAGTTATGGGAAACTTCCCATAACTCAAATGACTCTTTTTATGGGAAAGAAAAGGAAAAAGCAAAATATATGTGGTCTTTTATGGACAAAAAATGATGGTTGGGGTGAGAGGGAATTAATTCTAACTTGAGGTGTTTCTTGGGCAATAATCCTTTTTTTAATACGTAAATAATGCAAGCCAGCTTGCGCACATCCCTATAACTTTGCTTTTAAGTGCATAAAAACATAGCAAAAACTCTGCTTGGATTAATTAAAATACTCTTCCTCCTATATAAATAATATCATATTATATAATATTTAATTATTTTATGAGAAGTATTCTCATATCTTGAATTTACATGCACTATATATAATAAATATATATTATAGTTTCCTAATTAAGTTTTACCCTTTAAATAAAGAGTCGTAACTCCAGTGACGTATACGAATGACAATGGTTAGGGTATAAAATCAAAATCGATAAATATCTAAATTGATTAGAAACCGATTATGTAATCATGATTGAAACCATTATATTATGGTTTGGAATATTGTAATCGATTGTTGAAACCGCTAGTATATGATTTTAGAAAAAAATAAATTCAAAATACCTAAAAATTATTATCATATATATTTTTCCATTTTACAATAAGATAGATAAAATGTATAGTCATATCTTAAAACTAAAATCTAAATATTAGATATATGCAACAAAGTTACAAATACCGTATATAATTAAATATAAACATAATAATTTATATAGTTTATAGTCATTTTGTATATGTGATCTTATTTTAAAATTTTCTAATAGAGTTATAGTTTCGATTATGGTTAAATATCAAAAATTCAATTTGAAAACCGTAAACTAATGATTCGGTTATGGTTTCAAAAAGTAACCCTGATGGTTAAATCCATTAGGTAATGGTTCTTAATAAATTAAATTAGTTATATTATATATATATATGTAGTTTTTTGATTTTTTTTCGTGGTTATCTGATCCGTGTACATCCCTAGCTATATATCAACTTCAATATTTGGTTGCCCCTCAACAACTACCCCGAACTACTTTACAACAACTACATCTTATTTAAGGCCTTATTCATCTCTCCCACACGTTTGTCCCCATTCTCATTTTTATCATTATTCTTTACCCTTCCAGTTAGATTTGCGTAATACATTTCTCACAAAAAATAGACAATTTTGATGTTCAACGCATACACTATACCTTCGGTGACTTGATCTCTCCTACATTTTCTATTTTTTCTCAATTTCTATCTCCATAAGTGTTTGAGCAAAACATATATACTCACTCACTTTTGTCATTTCGTCCATCTTTAATGGCCTTTCCACTTGGGAAACAATTTTAGAATGCTCATTTCCTATCTTTTAGGAGATTTTTGATAATTATCCAAGTAGGGACCTTAGTAATCTCATTGGTGCCAAATCAAACATTTTCAAGATTTTGATAGGTAAAATCGGTCTTTCAAATGAGTAATAAAGTTTCTTCAAGAGTATAACTTGTCAGTCTTTATCACACTCAAACATAAAGATAATCCAACCACTCGGGTACACTACCATCTTATATTTTGCTCCCCACCCCTTTAAAATTTCTTCCATCTCTTGCATATCTAGTGTTTTCCCAACTACATAACCCATAAGAGAATAACTAAAAAAAATTCTAAAATGTTTTAACATCACTTAGGAGTAGTTGTAACATTTCCTTCCTTTGATTCATGATACTTCAACTTCATTTCTTGAGACGGTTTTCAATTATTTCATTAATACACTTCTAGAGTCTGTTATATCTCTTTCTCTAACCTTTGTTTAGGATAATCTTGGCCTTGCTAAATTTGTGACCGTGTTATCGCCCATATTCACGGTTACTTAGGTAGTTGTCTCACACCCTAATCCAACCATAATCTTCAATTTACAAGGCTAATTATTTATAAATTCAATAGCCTAACAAGGCGTTAGTCTAGACAATTTAACAAACATATTTTGTGAAACTAATGAGTCTTGTTGAACTCTATTTTCAAACACCTCATATGCAACCAATGTAATTCAAACATTTCCTAAGAAGTCCCTTGCCTCACCATCCTCTCAACTAGGGTAGATAAATCTTGCCTCTACATGAGTTCCATGTCCCTCATGAGATGATGAAGTACAAAACAACTATGATAGAATTAGAAGCTCCCAGGCTACTCAATACAAACTGACCTACACTAGTTGTGCAGGATGTTACATCATGCTTTTTTGCTAGGCTGTGTAGAATCCGAGTCAAATAATCTATAAGCTTCAACAATGGAGGACTAAGCACACTGAAATGGGTGTCTACTCTAAAAGTTATTTTTGCAAAACCTTTTGGATTGGAACCCCCTATGAGTATAAACAAGACCCAAACCCACAAAATCAATCATCAAACTAAAAATCTTATCCGAAGCAAGCCATAGAGAGGCCATGCCGACCGATGTATGATCTAGGGGTTGTCTAGTGCATGAAATGAGTTTATTATGTAGAAAATATGAGAACCCCATTTTTAGATTACTGCTTTTAGCCAATTAGATAAAAAAATTATGGCAATTTTTACACATATATTTATAGCATCAACATGAAAATATATGTACAATAACATAAGCATAGTTTTCTCAGATCACCTTGGAGATTTTACCGGTTTGTCACTTCTTCATCGTCTGACTATATGATAAACTAATGAAGAACATATCCTTGATCCTCAAGTTTCCCTCGATCATCCAATTGCCTCTTCTTGTTTTTGATGTTCTCCTCTACTATGTGATAATGATTGATCTGACGAGAGTAGACTCATGATTATTTTGTGTGTAATAAAGGAGAAAATCTGGCTCTTGTACCTTAAAATCTGAGTTAAATGTTTATTCCAGCTCCTATAAATGATTCTGGTGTGGGGGACTAGATTGAAGAGGAGAGAATAAAATTTAATTAAAATTTATTTTTGCATATAAGATAGAATTTTAACTCTCCATTAGCCAATAAAATGAAAATGCTATTTATTCATTAATTAATAAATAATTAATAATAGTTTTTAGATTGTCTTGTCATTATTTGATCTTATTTATTTAGTTACTAGATAATCAATTACATTAATAAGTTAAACGCTAACATTATCTTTCATTGAAATAAAATTTATTATTAATTTGTTCAATAAATAAATAATAATATATTATTATCTTCTAATATCTTATCAAATAATAATTAATTTCCTACTTCTATTTCTCCATTTTAAACATTATATTTCTAGTAATATTGCTAAAACCAATTTAGCAATATATGATAATTTTAAATTTAGAGGAGAAATCAAATGACATATTTAGCATATCTTATTACTGTACTAAGATAAGTCTATTATCCACACTAAGAATCGTGTAACTCCTCCACCATGGAAACACGACTGAACTCTATTGGGTAAATACTATTTATAAAGAAGGTCGGTGAAGTGAGATCCTTGTTCTCAACCTACTACTTTGAAATGACAAAATTACTGCTAGTAGACTCACCAGTGTCCATCATGTATAGTTTATCAGAATCGTACTCATATCTCCTTTGCATGTAAAATTCACTTTCATCATCAAACCCTGGGTTGAAACCAGAATACCAAATTATGCTACATCACACATTACCCGACCGAAGTTAGTATTATCAATATAATCCTACTATCAAGTGGATATCTACTAGATTCTTTCTTGTGTGTACACTTCATGACCAGTCACGTGGTATACCCAGTATACATGAGATATAGAGACGCTATTGAGCCACACATATGGTACATCAAATCATATGCACTCAAGATAATCACAGTGTTCAAACACGCTCAAGATTAAGTGTGTTTGATCCTTCGTAGTTACAAGATTCTTTCTTTCTCGTATAGTGATGTAATAGTGAGTCTGACCACATAGATGACTACTTTGGTGACCGTAGGAATACCACCTACTAATATGATCAACCTTTACCATGAAATCCTTTCAACCAGAAATCCAAACAATAATTACTTGGTGATGCAAATTTATGATGCGAGTATCTTGAGGTACCGACCAATGACATGCGCTCCATTATTCTTATAGTCCGGCACTTCCTTGCACTCAAAACATAAACTAATTTTGTACTATGTAGTATTATATTAGCACCATTTATTTTAAGTGTTCATGGTATTCATTATAATGTCTATATTTATCTTTTACATTTGTACTTGCTGAGTGGAAAGTCATTGTCTTGGACATACAATCCCAACAACTGGCTCCAACAATTCATGAAAAAATGCGAGGATATCTATATTTCGTGAGATGTCGAGCTACCAACCTTCGATCTCTTTCCCACACATGGTACAATACCTATCTACTCAACCTACATGACAAACGTCTTCTACAATGTGACCTCTGGTAGATGAGGACGATGATATGACACAATTCCTCTTCCATGGTCGATCTCCTTATTGACTTTTGTGTCATATGTATAATACTTTACTTGATTTTATTTTCTTAAAATACAATTTGTCTTTAGCGACCAGTATTATTTAAACATAAACCCTAACCACGACGTGGTCGGTAAGGCATTCACCAATAACAACTAATGTCTCCCTTTTGTGAGATATAAATACCGTTAGAAGACATCATTTTAGGTATAAATTGCACTTATTAGATAGAATTTTTAGTTTAATTCGCATATTTCACTTTCTCCCATCAGAATTATATTATTTATGTTTTTAGAGCTTTTGTGCGTTAATTCGTTTGTTTTAGCATGAATTTCTTAGGTATATGGATGCTAGGAAGCAACAAGATGAGGAGTATAAGTGAAGTTTAAAGTCTTAGATCAAAAAGTGAGGTCGAAGAGCAAAAGTTACTACTAAAAGAGATGAAGAGGAGCATAAGAAACTAGGAATCTGTCACTTCTTGCTGATTTCGAGCCCAAACGGTACTGATCCAGGTCTGGTGGTTCAAATTAAAAAGGTCTGCCTTTGAGTTAGCTCGAATTGAGGAGTGGAATCAGGTGTTTTAGACTTAAGACGCAAAAGTTACGCCAGTTTTACTAGAGTGTGTGCAGAAGTTACGGGAGTTACTAATTGGACTTGGGCTTTTAATTACTTAAGTAAGCCCAAAATTATACCTAACCAATTTTTACTCTCTTTATAAGCCCATTTAGACCTCATTATTAAGCACCTCTCAATTAACCTTCACATTATATCATCTTAAGAGAGAGCGTCAAGAGGCAGAAGCAAGAGCAGGAGCTGGAGTATCCTTTTTCTCCAACAACAGCTCTTTTCATTCCTCTAATTAGGTTCTTTGTATTTTATTTTCAGTAATTAGGAATTATGTTGATGTTTCCTCATTTTTTATAATAAAATATACTTCTGAGACATCATTTTAGGCTTATTTATTAGTTTATAGGTTGATTCTAGCTTAGTTTAGTGCACTTTCCTATTTTGAGTCTTGATTTAGGAACATAATATTTTTAGAGCAAATTTGGTTTAATTGTTTATTTAGTGTGAAGCTTTAAAGATAATTATGGAGATTAATTAGAGTCCAAGTCAAAGACAACAACTTATGGAAAGAGATTTACATGGTAATTGGAGATAAAGGAAATAAAGGCTAAAAACATGGAAAAGGAAAAGCTGCCTAATCTAATTTCTGCAGCACACGCCTAAAGAAGTGGTAATTACTCCTACAAGGAAGCCGATTTTGGAAGATTTCTTGCATAAGGACAAAGATAATTCTGTTACGATTCTTTTGGTATCTTATGGAGCTCAAGCCGACCAATAACGAAGAAGATATGCTCAAAACGGTCCAGCAGTGTTTATCTTTATTTCCTTACGAATTTGAGTTGGACTTGGAGTCTATTACTTGGCCTTATCTCCAAGAAACGAATTAGGTCAACCTATACACTATAAATACAACCTCTTAACACTCTTAAATCATCCTTGGTGAAACCTTAAGCCAAGAGGAAGCTTACAACACAAGAGAGAAGTCTGGAAGGAGATGTTCATCATTATGTCTTCTTCTACCTTTAAATTTGTAATTTCTTTCTTTTCTAGCATGAACTAAATTTCTTTAGCTTGAGTTTTAGCATATATGTATGAGCCCTAGTTTTGATTGACATCTATCTAATTTGGGAATTTAATGTTTTAAATAGAATTATAGTTTTTATTCTCTGTTTATGTGTTTGGATTTATATTCTATGTTCTTGTGGACTGCAGCCATTTAGAATTACCATCTAGTAATTAGGTCACCATTGACAACAGTGTTTAATTGCATGTTTAGCACATAACGTCTAGTATTAGGTCTGATCTGACAACCCAACCTAGCTAGATAATCACTATGGTTTAGTTCTTGTGACTAATTACCAATTACAGGAAAAGTTTGCTTAGGAAGCCTTATTGACACAGGTAAATCCTATTTGAAACTACCGATAGCGAATTGGGACCGATTAGGGAAGTACTACATAATTCACCCTTACATGTTTAGAACGGCAAAACTAATGGGGATTACATGCTAATAACTTGAGCTATATTCTCATATCACTTCTCTTTCATATTTATTTTCTGTCTTTTAATTCTTAGTTTTAATTTAGTTAATTAGAAAATCAAATCCATCTTTATTTGTCTTTACTTTTATTTGCGTTTAGTTGTTCAAGCTTTAATATTTTGCACTTGGTATTTGCATAAGATTCTCCTAACCTTCGTAGTCTCTGCGGAACGAATCTTAATCTTTTAACTAAAACTTGCATACGATCTGTATACTTGCAGAACCGTGTAGCTTTAGGGTGTTATTTTGCACGTTAATTATATCTTATTTTATCACACCCTAGGCCCCACCATGTTTTTGGCGCCGCTGCCCGGGACTACATCGTTAGTCCTTGTGCATATATCTTGTGCTTTTAATTTCAGTTAGTTCTATTTTACGCTTTCGTCTTTAGTTTTTGTTTTTCAGATTTAGTTACAGATGGAGAACCCAAGGAGACTTGAGCTACCCATCGAGTTCAGAGTGGAGCCATGAGGAATTCGCGCTCCAGAAATCCAAGCCGCACAATTTAAACCTTATCCAGGGATGCTAACTCAGTTTGCATCTCATGGATTATTCAGCGGAGATGCATATCTAGATCCGATCCGATATATTCAGAAATTCATGCAGATCTGTGATGCTTATATCGTAAGAGGAGTTACTAGGGAACAAGTGTATTACCTGATGTTCCAGTTCTTCTTGACTGGATGTGCAAGCGATTGGTATGATACCCAATACCCTCATCTTATTTCAGATTGGGATAAGCTTCAAACAAGATTCCTAGACCGTTTCTATCCGGTTAGTAGACGTTTAAAAGATATGTTGGAGCTTGAACAGTTTATACAAGAAGACGGAGAGAGTTTGGGTGAAGCATGGTTACGATTTACAGAAAAGAAGGCGAGATGTCCATATCATAGATCCTCGCCAGAATATTATTTAACCTTGTTTTATGGAGGCCTTAATGATAAATCAAGAGAGAAAACAGATTCGTTAGGAAACGCAGGTTTTGTTTTGCTAGATCATGAAGAGGCTGAGTTGGGGATGGAAAGAATTCTTGAGAACGAGAGAAGTTGGCCAAAGAGAGCAGAAAAAGAAAACACTTCAGAATCTCTGAATCTTAAAGAATTGGCTAAACAACTCGAAGAACTACAAGAACAAGCCCGAACAATTGTTCAGGAGAATACAGTACGCGCAGTTCCTCCGTGTCCTGGTTGTGGATCAAGAAATCATGTGTGGGAAGGATGTATGAATAATTCGGTTGTAGCTCCCGTTCCGCAACATAACTATTATTCTAATGGTTATACTAATCCTCAAGAAAGCTACACTAATTATCAACAACCTCCACAACAAAAGAGTTGGGTCAGAAAGCAAGATACTTATCAACAACCCCAACCTAAATCCTATAATCCACCACAACCTATTCAGAAAAAGGCTCCCATTGTTAAGAAAGCTTGTCAAGAACCAAAGAAAGATCCACCAAAACAATCAACGCAATTGGCAAGAAGGAACTAATCCTAAGCTTGAAATCAAGTATGGCTAAATTAATGCAAGCAGCTGAGAAAATGAATCAGAGCCAACAGAAAGTTCGAACCCAGGAGAAGATTATCAAGCAACTAGAGCATACTATATCACATCTGGCGAGTGCATTACGAAATCGGCCAAAAGGGCAACTCCCAAGTGATACTATTGCTCCTAGAGATGATTCTTTCCATGCAGTTGAGTTGCGAAGTGGAAAACAACTACCTCCACCAAGACCAGAACCAGAACAAGAGCCAATCCCTATTCTAGAACAAAGGGGGGAAGAAATAATCAAAGATACAGTTGAGGAGGTAGTTAAACCAAAGAGTGTTCAAACCGCGAAACCTGACAAGACAAGAAAACCAGTGGAACTTAATACACGCCCTCCACCACCATACCCTTCACGTGTCAGAAAGAAGGACAATGACCTGGAATTCAAGAAGTTCATTGACATGTTGAAGAAATTGGAAGTTAATATACCTCTTGTTGAAGCTCTCAAGAGAATGCCAACCTACCTTAAATTCATGAAAGATATTCTATCCAACAAGCGAAGTATAGAAATTGGGGAAACAATTGGATTACCTGTGGAGTGTAGTGCTATATGTCAAAACAAGTTACCACCAAAGCTGGAAGATCCCGGAAGTTTTAAAATTCCCATTATCCAGTCACCACCAGAAAAGCCCCTTCCCACGAAATCATGGATGGCACCATCCAAACTTATGAAGAATCGAGCTGAAAAGTTCGTGGGAATTAAAGGAAACGACTCCGTCCAAAGCATTTCGAGAGAGGACAAAAAGTTTTATTATACAACTCTCGATTTTCGAACTACCCTGGAAAGCTTAAATCCCGTTGGGGAGGACCTTACATTGTCACGAAAGTCACACCTCATGGAGCGATTGAAATTGAAAATCCAACCGAGCAACGGACATTCATGGTGAATGGCCAGCGTTTGAAGAGATACCATGACAGTGAGGAATTTGGGCGAGAGGAGACAATCCATCTCGTTGAATGCGCTTAGCCTGAGGTACACGTCTAACTCAAAGACGCTAAACAAAAGTGCTCTTGGGAGACACCCCTTGTTTTAATTTCTTTTTAGATTAGTTTTATTGCTTTGTAGTGTATAATATTAAGTTAGTGTATATTTTTAATTGTGTTTACAAGCTAATAGGAGAGAAAGGTAGTGTGCTATTGTGCAGGAAACGAGTTTGGGGTCAAAAGGAAAAAGCTGGAAAAATTAAAGGACTGGCGCGGACTACCCATGTACCGCGGGGATGCACCGTGCCTAGAAAACCCGTACCACGGGTCGGGTACCACGGGTTTTATCCAGAAGCGAGAAAAAGAAGACCTGATAGGTGCGGTGCACCGCACCCCTGGTCCGCACGCACAAAACGCGTGCCACGGGGTGATGCACCGCAGGTTTTTTGACAGAGCACCCGCGGACTACCCATGCACTGCACCCCTATACCGCAGGCACAAAACACGTGCCACGGGGTGCTAGCTCGGGTATAATCCAGTGGACAAAAATTTGAAAAGCTGATGGGTTTGGTACACCGCGGACTTGGCCCGGTATACGCACAGAGGCGGTTTGTGAAGGAAGTTCTTTCCTAATCAACTTCTTACCTTAACAAGATAAACCCTAGCCTTCGATACACGAATTTTTCAGACCCAAACCCTATATATACATCTTAAAGCTTGTGCAAACCTTCACAACTAACACAACAACTCATCAAATCCTCTCCTCCATCTCACATATACACAAATTCTTCATCAAATTCATCACACTACACCATTAAACACCATAAAATTAATCAAGCTTTAAATATTTCTTCCAAGATCTATCAACAAACCTTTCTCTTTCATCAATTCCAAGCAACAACATCAAGCTACACCAAATTTTCCTTAAACTTTTAATCCATCCTTAGTATAACTTGAGTTGTGGGTAAATCAAGCATGACTAACAGATCTGAGCTATGTAATACAAGAGAAAGTGCTCAATCCTTGGGAAGAATAAGAAATTGCCTGGGGCCACCATTGAAAAACCCATCAATCTTGATGAGGTTACTGAAGAATCAAAAGAAAAGGCACCATCACAACCACTACCAAAGAAGTTAACTGCTAGAATGTCCATACCATCAAGAAGGCCTTTAAAGAAAATAAAGATCCAAGACCAAGGTTCTTCTACCTCTTCCTCTGAAATTGTTTATGATCTTCCTCCTTGGGCTCTCAAGTTACAGAACGAAATAGAAGGATTACGCGAAGATAACAGAGATCTTTGGACAGAAGTCATACAGATGGAATCACAGATAGAAGATTTGACCTTGACAAGGGATATTGATAGTTATACCGATCCTTCAGCTTCGGATGAGGAGGATGATATGATGGATCTCTATGGCCAGCCAGGTAGGTCATTCTAATTTTTCATAATAGCTTGTATGCATTAGGTAGTTTAGTTAGTTTTATTTCCATTCTTGAGTCTTTTTCGAGTCGTGGGGACACGGCTCACTTTTGAGTTGCGGGTGGGGATTCGTTGTCCTCATCTTCTTTTCGTTTTTGCATAAAATTTAAAATTTTTAGGTTGAATTAAGGCATAGAATATCTTGAATGTACCTATTTGAGCATGATTTTATTAGGTCAATGATAGTAAGTAGTATGTTTTTGAAAGATGCAACAAATTTGTTTAAACATGCATGTATGAAAATAGGAAATAAAGGATATAAAAGTTAATGAGCAATGCTGAGAATTCACGTTGAAACTTAGGAATAGTTATTTGGTGTGTAGAACGTGAGGTTTAAAATTAGTTGAAAACCCACTTGTATATGAACTAATAATGAAAACGTAAAGAAATCCGGAAGTTAGAAAAATTAATAAGGCAGTTCTTTCATGATAAAACACTTGAAGCCTTTAGACTTTCTCACCCTTTTGTTTGATATTATTGTTATTTATCCGTCTTAGCCCCTCTGAGCCTTTCTAAAGCCTTTATTGAAACACATTATAATCCATACCATAGTTTTTAGGACTTATCTATATGACCCGCACTCGAATCGCAAAACCTGAGACAAACTCGTTTTAGAGCTTGAGTTTGGGGTGGTGGGTTTCATAATTAGGGAACTTTGGGAATTTGGGAATTATCTTCGTGATTTTATTGATGATGAAATTGTTATTATTGTAACCCTTTGCCGGGGTAATAGTGAATGAAAAAGAAGCTACGAGCTAGTTTTGCCAACAAGGGCATAAAAAGAATATATATATATATATATATATATATGAGAAATTAGTGTGATATCTCAACATCAAAAGAGAATCATAGCTATACAAAAGAAAAAAATTGATTTGAAAAGAAAATATATATTTGGACCGGCAAAGTGGATTTTATATCATCAAAGGTTTTAATTGGGATTATTGGGGATGCACATCAAAAGCATCAATAAATTGGGTTGAGTGAGAACATCTTCGAGTAAAAACTCAAGCTCTAAGGCGATTCGTTGATGGCTAGTGAGGAGAGAGCCACAAGCTCACTTTTCATTATCCAAATATACCACACCCGTCCTTAAGCCAAGTTATAACCAAGACCTTAGGATTTCTAACTACTAGATGAAGAAACAATTGAGCTATTAGGTTGTAGGTAAGTGGACCATTGGATGCTGTATTTGGGACCTATGAACAACCTATAGCCATTAACCTAAACTAAGTTATCATCCTCTCCTTCTGGCATTGCGAAATTAATCTTAACTTGAATTTATGGATTGTTGATTACATGTGTATTAGGCATATTTGTGCATTATTTCTTGAGCATTACTACATGAGATTTTTTAGATTTTATGCTCTAGGATCATTCATTATATTCTGTTCTTATTCTCCTCCGACTTCTTCTTGTTTATTTTGACTACCCTTCTGTTCTTTAATTTTATTGTACCAGGACGATACAACTTTGAGTTGGGGGTCTTGATTTCTCCTCATTTGTGATAATAAATTATACTTCCGAGACATCATTTTAGGCTTATTTATTAGTTTATAATTTGATTTTATCTTAGTTTAGTGCACTTTCCTATTTTGAGTCTTGATGTAGGAACATAATATTTTTAGAGCATATTGGGTTTAATTGTTTATTTAGTGTGAAGCTTTAAAGATAATTATGGAGATTAATTAGAGTCCAAGTCAAAGACAACAACTTCTGGAAAGAGATTTACATGGTAATTGGAGATAAAGGAAACAAAGGCTAAAAACATGGAAAAGGAAAAGCTGCCTAATCTAATTTCTGCAGCACACGCCTAAAGAAGTGGTAATGACTCCTACAAGGAAGCCGATTTTGGAAGATTCCTTTCATAAGGACAAAGATAATTCTGTTACAATTCTTTTGGTATCTTATGGAGCTCAAACCGACCAATAACGAAGAAGATATGCTCAAAACGGTCCAGCAGTGTTTATCTTTATTTCCTTACAAATTTGAGTTGGGCTTGGATTCTATTACTTGGCATTATCTCCAAGAAACGAATTAGGTCAACCTATACACTATAAATACAGCCTCTTAACACTCTTAAATCATCCTTGGTGAAACCTTAAGCCAAGAGGAAGCTTACAACACAAGAGAGAAGTCTGGAAGGAGCTGTTCATCATTATGTCTTCTTCTACCTTTAAATTTGTAATTTCTTTCTTTTCTAGCATGAACTAAATTTCTTTAGCTTGAGTTTTAGCATATATGTATGAACCATAGTTTTGATTAACATCTATCTAATTTGTGAATTTAATGTTTTAAATAGAATTATAGTTTTTATTCTCTGTTTATGTGTTTGGATTTATATTATGTGTTCTTGTGGACTGCAGCCATTTAGAATTACCATCTAGTAATTAGGTCACCATTGACAACGGTGTTTAATTGCATGTTTAGCACATAACATCTAGTATTAGGTCTGATCTGACAACCCAACCTAGCTAGATAATCACTATGGTTTAGTTCTTGTGACTATTTACCAATTACATAAAAAGTTTGCTTAGGAAGCCTTACTGACATAGGTAAATCCTATTTGAAACTACCGATAGCGAATTGGGACCGATTAGGGAAGTACTACATAATTCACCCTTACATGTTTAGAACGGCAAAACTAGTGGGGATTACATGCTAATAAATTGAGCTATATTCTCATATCACTTCTCTTTCATATTTATTTTTTGTCTTTTAATTCTTAGTTTTAATTTAGTTAGTTAGAAAATCAAATCCATCTTTATTTGTCTTTAATTTTATTTGCGTTTAGTTGTTCTAGCTTTAATATTTTGCACTTGGTATTTGCATAAGATTCTCCTAACCTTCGTAGTCTCTGCGGAACGAATATTAATCTTTTAACTAAAACTTGCATACGATCTGTATACTTGCAGAACCGTGTAGCTTTAGGGTGTTATTTTGCACGTTAATTATATCTTATTTTATCACACACTAGGCCCCACCATATGTATAATTTTAATTTCATTTATTTTCTGTATTCAGTTATTCGCTAAACCTTGCATACTTGAGACTCGTATTTGGGAATGAACCTTAGTGTCAAATTTAGTATTTTTTGATTTGGGATTATTTCTAATTTAAATTAAATTGGGCATTTCTATATTGACTATTATTTCATTCTTAATTACTATTTTTTTATTTATGCGTAAATTAGAAATAGGTTTTAGTAATTAGGCTATTCACTAGTGGCGGTGATCACCTTGACAGGGGGTTTAATTACGGAACTAGGTAATAGACGTGTGGTGTTCGTCAATGATCCTAACAGGCTTGACTAACCATGTAGCCAATTGGGTATATCTCTTAACCATTTGAACATAGCTTATATCGCCCTGACGGGGTTTGTAATACTGTAGGATAACATCTAAGTCTACCCTGACGGGAGTTTTGAGATTGTAGAGTCCCGACTAATATAAAATACCGATTTTCCCTTAAACAAAAGCACTAAATATATGAATTTAGGTGATTCCCTAGAGAGACTCAAGTATATATTTTATATGCGTCTAATCTTCTAGTCTTTACTTTAGTTAATTTACTTCAATTTGTTTAGTAGTTTAATCTTTGAAAACCAAACAAATATATCTCATATCTTTCAATTTCCGTACTTGCAATTACTATTACTTATCTTTTGGATATATTGGTTGTACCTACGCAATCCCTGAGAACGAAATTCCTTATATCTATTTATTGCTTGGAACGACTTGTACACTTGAGGTTAGTAGGTCCTCCTATTTAGTGTTGATTTATATCACACCCCAACAACCACATGTGTGGTCGTTAAAGGGCCTTCCTAAGCAGCGACAGATTTTACGTGGGTGGTCGTCCTAAGACCCCTTTAATGACTAGGTAATATTGACCCAACTAGAGAGGCCATAATCAGTTGCTTTAAATAGAATATGTTAAAGTCTGACTGACATCCATGAACTAATGCATTAAGTATACAAAAAGGCATCTTGAAAAACCAAGTAGTCTTAGAATTAATGGTTATCTTGGAAGTTTGAAAGGGTTGGATTCTTCCAAGGTGACTAGATTCATTGGTTTGTTTAGTTGAGAAGGCTTATAAATATACACCATATATTGATGGTTGAATACAAGAAAAGAAGAGAGAAGATAAATCAGGACACAAGAGATCTAAGAGTAAGAATTATATAGGTTAGTTAACTTTGTGATTAATGATCCTATTGTGGTTTGAGACTTGGGTGAGTGTTAAAGTTCTTTGTTCATTATATTATGAGAAGATTTTGGGTTTTGTTGTACAAAAACCAAGTTGTGACAGTGTGAGTAATTATATTGAATTACTCTGTGTATGTAGGCATCTTTGTCTAAACCACGTAAATATTGTTGTTCTTGTGTTTTTATTTTTTCTTATGTGCAGGACCTTCGAAAGGGAAATCCGACTTTCCCAACAAAGTGGTATTAGAGACGTGGTTGTGTTTCATAGAAGTCCTCAAAAGAAAGATGACGTTTACACCAGAATTTGAAGTTCTGTTTATCGATTGTAAGGAAATTTTTGAATTCTGACAGATCACAAATTCAAGACCTTCTCGTATAACAGGGTCTTGGCCTAGCTTTCGAGGAAGAAAATCCTAAAGGTATGACTGATTCTATTTGGGATTCCATGAGAAATAAGGCAGTTAATACAATTCAATTGGCTTTTGCTCCCGAGATCAAATTTAATGTGATGAAGGAGACAACACCGTTGGCGTTGTGGGAGAAAGTCGAGGGAATATATATATATATATATATATATATATATATATATATATATATATATATATATATATATATATATATATATATATCAAAATTTATGACGACTTGATTATGCCTTACGATGAAACTTTACTCTTTGAAAATGGAAATTTAAAATTATATCAATTAGTTCAATCAATAGGTGTGTGAGCTTCTAAAGATTGATGTGAAGTTTGAGTATGAGGAACAAACCCTATTATCTTTGTCTTCCTTATCGAGGTCATACAAACCGTTGGTACATACAATGTTGATAGGGAAGAAGATACTCAGTATGGATGATGTTACTGAACAGCTTCGTGAAAATGAATGAATGATGGGAAAAGAAAAAACTAATGATAATGGGAATTCACTTGTTGTAGAGGGTTTTGAACAAGGTAGGAGTCATGAGAACAATGACCAACGTAAAGATATAAGCTTGCAATCTCGGGTTCATAATAATATCAAGAGGAATGCTACTATAATGGAAGAAGAGTCATATCCAAACTTGGTGTCAAAAAATAATCCGGGATTCAAAAGATTTCAAATTGTCAAATGGATATATTAAGATTGGGGATGGCTCAAGTTCAAACAAGGGGTGACGACGTATATTGTTAAGTCTAATATAAAGAACTTTATTAGAGTTTAGGTTCATTTACTTCTCTTCATATGTGTAATAATAGAGACTTGTTTGAAACTTTTTTATACTGACAGAAAGTTTGATTGCATTGTCGTTGCAAACAACGAAGTGATGAAGATCGAGGGTGCTGGTTATGTCTTCTAGAAGCTGAACAATAGTGATGCCCAAACCTTTTCAAATATGAGATATGTACTGTCGATAGGTAGCAACTTCATTTCGTTGGTGTTTTCGACATCACATGGATATAAATACATCGGTCTAGGTAATCGTTGTACGGTTTTAAACATGACTGATTTATATCAAGTGAAAAAATCAATGTAAATAATATTTATATCTTAGAGGGTCGAGCTATTCGAGTTGGTGATAGAAACTTTAATGATCGAGAGTCGAGTGATTGTCTAAAACAAGTCATGTAGCACAAGATTTTTTTTCTCTGAGATTGTTGAGGTGCTTCGGGATTCTCATAAAGGGAGGAATTGTTACGGTTTCTCACATCTATGAACCAATGCAATGAGAAGACCGAAAGGTGTCTTAGGAAACCAAGTTGTTTTACATTAGGGTTGTCTTGGAAGTGTGAAAAGGTTGTAGTCTTCCTAGGTGACTAGATTTATTTGTTTGTTTGGTCTATAAAAAACCATCATATGTTGATGGTTGAAGACAAGAAAAGAAGAGAGAAACGAAAGTTAGGCACGATAGATCTAAGAGTAAGAATCATATAGGTTAGTTAAGTGTGAGTGTCTTACAATCAAATTGTGGTTAGAGTCTTCGGTGCGTGTGAAAGTTCTTCATTATTTCTGAAAGGGTTTTGGGTTTTTCGTACAAGAACTTAGTTATAATAGTATGAGTGATTATATTAAATTACTTTATGAACGTATGCATATTTGGTCGAACCGCGTAAATTATTGTTCTTGCCTTTGCATTTTTTCCTTCTGATATATCATAATACAATACCTTCAAACTAATAAACAAGAATCCTCTATTTTTGGTAATAGAATCTGGCAAAATGTGTGAGTGTTAACCCAAAAAATGACCCGTTTTAAAAAAATAAGAAATCATAAGTATATAACCACGAATTGACCAGTTTCTTTCTGATATATCATAATAAAATATCTTCAAGCTAATAAACAAGAACATCAATTTTTGGTTTGGTAATAAAATCTGGCAAAATGTGTGAGTGTTAACCCACAAAATGACTCGTTTAAAAAAATACAAAATCATAAATATATAACCACAAATTGACCCATTTCTTTTCTGATACTTCATAATACAATATCCCCAAACTAATAAACAAGAATAGTGTATTTGTGGTTCGGTAATAAAATCTTGCAAAATGTGTGAATGTTAACCCATAAAATGACCCGTTTTATAAAAGATACAAAATCATAAGTATATAACCACGAATTGGCCCGTTTCTTTTCTGATATATTATAATACAATATCCTCAATATAATAAAAAAGAATTATCAATTTTTTGTTCGGTAATAAAATCTGGCAAAATGGCTCGTTTTAGAAAAAACTCAAAATCATAAGTACATAATCACAAATTGACCCATTTTTCTGTAATATCATAATACAATACATTCTAGCTAATAAAAAAGAATCATTTATTTTCAGTGTGTTAATAAAATCTGGCAAAATGTGTGAGTGTGAACCCATAAAATGGACCGTTTAAAAAAAATACAATATCATAAATGTATATCCACAAATGGACCCGTTTCTTTTCCAATATACCATAATACAATATTCTCAAGCTAATAAACAATAATTGTATATTTTTGGTTTGGTAATAAAATCTGGCAAATGTGTGAGTGAGACGCGTTTTAAAACAAATACAAAATCATAAGTATATAACTATGAATTGACCCTTTTATTTTCTGATATATCATAATACAATATCCTGAAGTTAATAAAAAAGAATCGTCAATTTTTTGTTAGGTAATAAAATCGGTCAAAATGTGTGAGTGTAACCCACAAAATATCCTGTTTTAAAAAAATTACAAACCCGTTTCTTTTATGAAATATCAAAATACAATATCCTCAAGCTAATTAACAAGAATCTTCTATTTTTGGTTTGGTATTAAAATCTGGCAAAATGTGTGAGTGTTAACCCAAAAAATGGTCCGTTTAAAAAAAATACAAAATCATATGTATATACCCACGATTTGACCTGTTTCTTTTTTTGATATATCATAATAAAATATTTTCAAATAATAAATATGAATTGTCAATTTTTTGTTCGGTAATAAAATATGACAAAATTTGTGAGTGTTAACCCACGAAATGACCCGTTTTTAAATATACAAATTTATAAGTATATAACCACGAAATGAACCGTTTATTTTTTTTATATATCATAATAAAATAATTTAAATCTAATAAACAATAATCGTCAAATTTAAGTTCGGTAATAAAATATGGAAAATTGTGTGAGGTTACACAATATGAATCGTTTAAAAAAATACATAATCATAAGTATATAACTACGAATTGACCGGTTTATTTTTGATATATTATTATACAATACCCTCAAGCTAATAAATAATAATTGTCAATTTTGGTTCGGTAATAAAATCTGGCAAGATTTGTGAGTCTTACCCCACAAAATGGCCATGTTTTAGAAAAAATACAAAATCATAAGTAGATAACCACGAATTGACCAATTTCTTTTCAGATATATAATAATACAATACACTCAATCTAATAAACAAAAATCGTCTATTTTTTGTTCAGTAATAAAATCTGGCAAAATGTGTGATGTTAGACCACACAATGGTTCGTTTAAAAAAAAGTACAAAATCATAAGTCTATTGTCCTGTTTTTTTTTGCAATATCATAATACAACATCCTTAAGTTAGTAAAGAAGAATCGTCAATTCTTGGTTTGGTAATAAAATCTGGCAAAATGTGTGAGTGTTAACCCACAAAATGACTCGTTTTAAAAAAAATACAAAATCGTAAGTATATAACCACGCATTGACCGGATTCTTTTGTGATATATCATAATACAATATCCTCAAGCTAATAAACAAGAATCATCGATTTTTGTTTCGGTAATAAAATCTGGCAAAATGTGTGAGTGTTAACCCACAAAATGGACTGTTTTAAAAAAAATACAAAATGATAAATATATAACCACGAATAGACCCGTTTCTTTTCTGATATATATTATAATACAATATCCTCAAGTTAATAAACAAGAATCGTCAATTTTTGGTCCAGTAATAAAATCTTCCAAAATGTGTGAGTGTTAACCCACAAAATGACCCGTTTTAAAAGAAATACAAAATCATAAGTATATAACCATGAATTTACCCGTTTCTTTTTTGATATATCATAATACAATATTCACAAGATAATAAAAAAAAATCTTCTATTTTTAGTTCGGTAATAAAATTTTGCAAAAAATGTGTAAGTGTTAATCCAAAAAATGGCCTATTTTTAAAAATAAAATACAAAATCATAAGGATATAACCACGAGTTGACCCATTTCTTTTGTGACATATCAAAATAAAATATTCTCAAGCTTATAAACAAAAATCGTTAATTTTTTGTTCTGTAATAAAATGTGGCAAAATGTGTCAGTATTAACCCACAAAATGGCTAGTTTTAAAAAATACAAAATTATAAGTATATAACCACGAACTGACCCGTTTTTTTAATATATCATAATACAATATCCTCAAACTAATAAACAAGAATCAATAACTTTTGGTTCGGTAATAAAATATGGCAAAATGTGTGAGTGATCTTAGACAAGAAACCCGACTTATTGTAAACAAAATACAACATATAAAGACCGACTAACCCTCCAATGGTGGCCATTGGGGCAATCCATAAAGAAGGTATCTATAGTAGTGATAAGTGTCCTAAAATTCGTGACTCGTAACTCATGTGATCATCACCAAGAAAGCATATCATACTCTTTGAATTGGTGTTTAAAACAATGAAGAAAGCCGCTAAAATCTTAGGATTTTAGGAGAGTTTCTCTCTATAACCTTTCTTTAAATTTTTTCTTTTGCTCCATCTCCCTCTTATTTTCAAACTTGTTGTTGTGATTGGTGATTGTTAGCCGATGTGGTAAGCAATATTTTTTGTTCACTAGTTGCTCGTATGTTCTGGTTCCAGTCAAGTATACACGAGTTGGTTTTTGTGGTGGTGCATAACATGTTGGATTTCTTGTTGTGACTAAAATGTCCCAGTTTGGGACCATGTTTTTTGAATATTGTTTGCCTCACTATAGTAGATAAGGCTTCTATCACCTCGTGGTTTGTCACGTACTTAGGAACATTTCACTGATTTAGAAATTTCTATCCTCAATGACAATATTATGTTATTTTGTACTAAATTGAGAGGGCTTGAAATATGTAGGAGTTCAGGGTCAATTTTTCTGGCATTTTAAGGTAAAAGTATGATACATAAATATATAACTACCAATGTCAAAATGAAATATGAGAATCTAACACCATTATGTTCCCCGTCTCTTTAATTGATGAACTTAGCAGTTAGTATTTATCCAACAAATATACAAATCAACACCATTACACTTAATTTATATAGTATCGTTAATATTATATCAATATAATATATGTCACATTAATATTCTAATTTATAAATATGGTGAATAAATTATCTACAAAAATTAATCATTGAAGTAATGTAAATAATAAATTACTAACTATTAGTACCCTCAAATTCAAAATAGAGGCACGTATTTAAGTCGATCTTATGAAAATTGAAAAATTTATAACTTTAATCTAGTATATTAAAAAATAAGAATTTTTTTCGTTAAAAATTAAAATATAAGAATAAAGTTGAAATCTTATTGTTATTTTATATTGAACTTATTTTCGAATCAAATCATGTTTAAATTTAGTTTTGAAATAATTTTCAAAATAGAGGCACACATTTAAGTCGATCTTATGAAAATTGAAAAATTTATAACTTTAATCTAGTATATTGATAAATAAGATTTTTTTCGTTAAAAATTAAATATAAGAATAAAGTTAAAATCTTATTCTTATTTAAACATGATTTGATTCAAACATAAGTTCAATATAAAATAAGAATAAGATTTTAACTTTATTCTTATATTTAATTTTTAACGAAAAAAATCTTATTTATCAATACGTAAGGATACTAAACCACTAAGCCATGATAACTTATGTATTTCTTAAAACATGCATGTTTTACATGAACGTTCGAACGAAACTAATTATTTTTTGAGACAAAATTACATTTACGTATTATAAAATTTACGAGTCGGGGGGGCTCAAAGGAACCACCCTCGCAAGACACATATATGCTTAGTACTTGTGCTCGTAGTTCAATTGTTAAAATGTAGATAAAGAAGACATATATTCAACACGAGGATGTAAATATGACGAAATAATATTTAACACCTAAGACCTTCTCTTAAATTAGAAGTATTACAAAAATATTATATTTAATAGAAATAAAAAATAGGTTGATTTACACATAGGGTCTTGAAGAATAGATTTTCTTCCTATAGAAACTAGTGGGAACATAGAGATCTCAAAAATAACCAAACACTAAAATACCCTTACTAACACTAAAAGACAAAAAAGTGATGTCATTGTTCATCTATCTCCATTACCCACCTACCCCCGACCTCCGACCACCGAAAAAACATAGAGTATCGGAAAAAAACAATGAGTATCGGAATTAAAACCCTGAGTAATATTCAAAAAATATAGAGTATCCAGTAAAAAATAGTGAGTGTCCATAAAAAAATTGTGATCTCTATATAAAAAGTAGTGAGATTCCTATAAAATTAATGAGTCTCGATAAAAACTAACAGTATTCTATTACATTACAAACTGATTACATTTATATAAACAAAACTAACTAATTACAAAAAAAACTAACTAATTACAAAAAAACTAACTAAAAAATCTGGTTTGACCAGATCTTGCAAAAAAAAAAAACTAGCTCTGATCGGAGCTTAGCTGACTGCCGAGCAGAAAAACCAGGATAACTCCCGCACTCTAAACTAATACACCGCCTCCACTGGAGAATGATTAGGATTCGAGCTCACCGGAGACTGCTATACTGCTCGGAGGTAACAAACAAAGGCGAGCTAGAGAGTGGCTTGGCTTCGAACAACGAACCTCAAGTCACGAACAACTCCGGCCATGGTTGTGCACGAGGTCGAGCTTCAAGCTAAGCTTCATCTTCAGGAGGAAAGCCATGGCTTCATGACCGGAGACGAAACACAGCCATGGCCGGAGACGAAACACGCTGCTTCACCTGAGTGCTTGAACGGACCAGAGAAGAGTCAGGAAGAAATACAATGCTTGAGCTTCGAGCTTAGCTTCGTCTTCAAGAGGAAAGCCATGGATTCGGAACTGGAGACGAAAACGAAGAGATCTGGTTAGAGCACCAACTCCAACGAGATCTGGTTCGTAAAGGAGAGCGGCTTGTTAACGGGCTTAGCTTCGAGGAACGGACGAGAAGAGTGGCCATGGCTCGAAGGAAAGCGTGCGGCGGTGAGGTTGGGAGGGAGGGGGGAGAATGTGCGGCGGTGAGGTTGAGAAGGGAAGGAGTGCGATTTTAGGTTTAGTGTGAGGAGAAAGAAATAATAAAAAAATCTAATAGATAATATATATATATATATATATATATATATATATATATATATATATATATATATATATATATATATATATAGGAAAAATAAAACAAAAGGGATAAATATGTAATTGGGTTTGTGAATTGTAGTGAAGATCTAATATGAGGTCTTTAGTAAAAAAAAAAAAAGAATTGAGGTTAGGAATGAAAATAGAAGGGTGTCTTCAAAACTTCTTACGTAAAAATATTATATAATAAGAGAAAAGAAAAATATAATTAACCCTTATCATGTAAATATCTCTTATGGATGGGGATCTTTCACTATGGTGTCGACACATCTATACAGTACTCACTTTCAGTCTACATTTTATTATTTCTACTATGCAATTACCAGCAAATAGAAACACCACTTAATTAAGATTTTTAAATTTCATTGTATGAAACCTTTCTTTTCCTCTCTGCAAATAAAGATTTTTTTTGGTTTAGCAATATTTATAGAGTAGGTATACCGATAGCCTCTAGCCTCTAGCCTATAGTTATAGGTAATTGTTAAAATTTGATAGCTAAGCTAAAATGCTGTCTACAGTAAGCAAGCGAGAGGAATTCATGAATATATACGTAATGGTAAGGGTTGTCGCCCTCACTTCGCCTAATTAAGTATTCCCCGAGTGAGTCAATAAGTTTCATTGGGATGCAAGGATGCAACACCTCTATTTTATTTTTTGAGTTGATTGCAAAATATGAGTTCTTATAAGATGAAAAAATTGCAATACAAATCTCTATGTATCAAGCAAAAATACTACTATGCAAAAATTGTACTATAGATCTTTATTTTATGCAAAATAATATATATTTATTAAAGTAATCGTAATATAAATTTTATATTGTATAACATAATCTGAAATTTTTGAAATAATACACTATAAATGTCAATACTATGAAAAGAAATGACTTCGTCACTTTGAGATTTCTTAAAAATATCGAGGGATCAATCGAGGTTTGTAAAAACTCCTGGAAAAGATAGAAGGTATTCAGAAAATTATATAAAAAAAAGTTGATAATAAAAATCAAAGCTCATGGCCCTTTGGTCGATAAATAGGTCCGCAATAGCGCACAAATCAAAATATAACTAGAAAATTAATTCTTATGTTGTTTCAAAATGTAGTATATATATTTTGTGGAAAAATAAATTAATGATGAATATGCTATTTTAAAAAAATCTAACAATTTATAAAAAGAAGGACCAAGGGGCGATTAATCAAATGCACCATTTCTAACATAGAATATGATTCAAGATAAGCACGCTGAATTATTCCAATATATAGTAATGATTAAGGTGTATGCCTTCTTCCATGTTAAAGTAGTTGCCCTTTTATTATAATTTTAGCAACTTTAACCCTATTAGACTAGGACTAGTACTAGTACTACAATTTAGGTAAGATTAATAAGTTATTTCACTGACTATACCGTACTAGAATATTCTACGCTAATTCGAAATAAAGAGAAAAAACTGTATGAAATAAATTATATATAAAACACAACCTACACAACCTACACAACCTAGTTAACTACAGTTAACTACCACTACTACTACTACAGTTTAAGAATGCAGAGAATCAGATAATGACACAATCATTCCATTTCTTTTATTTTTGTTTTTGTCTGATCATTTCAGGAAATATTCACATTGACAAATACAAAGCATTAAAGATTCATATTTTAGAAAAACCCCACATTGACAAATGATAAACACCAAACACCAAACGATAAAAAATAATATTTTAGAGAAAGAAATGTTTATCGGGTCTAAAATTAAGAATAATGATAATTCATGGAGTAATATGGAGTAGTTGACCAGAACACAGGGACAATCTTGAACTTGTTTGACAACCATCATATACTTGTAGCATCTCTTGCATCCAACCACAACCGGCACATTCTTGTCAATCTTGATATCTTCAAAGTATTTCATTTTCGAAGAAGATTCAGTTGATGACTCTTCATCCTTGACTCCTGGACTAAAATCACCATCCATGATGTCCTCTTCTTTCTTCTGAACTTCTCTTGGAATCTCTGTTGACTTCTTTCCTTCTATACAGTTGATATAATATAGTTAACCACTCTGTAAACCAGAAAAAATAAAACGAGTAAGAATCAACATCCGTAGTTCAATGATTCAAAGTACTTTTAAATCGAATAAAAGGAAAGAAAAACTTAAAAAATGTACACCTATATATAAGTTCACATTTTCAAATAATCGACAAATTAAATTTAAAGTTAAATCAAATTTTATATAGACAGAAATATTCAAATGAATCATGAAGTGATATAAAAAAAAGGAAAATAGGTAGTTTTTAAAGCAAAAAGCTGCCAAACTATGACATGATAAAAAAACATGCACATCAACAAAAAAATTGTATACCATTAAAGAGACAGTAAAATGATTAATAGTTTAATACTAACACCCAAAAATTTATATACTTCTTTTTACATTTTTTTGTTCTAAAAATATATAAATATAGTGAGGGTGAAAAAGAGGATTTTTTGTATACCATTTTTCATTTTACCAAGAAATACATGTATAATAGGATATCAAATATCCTAACAACATTATTAGAAAGGAAAAAAAATATAGAACCATGAACAAAAAACAATACAATTATGGTAAAAAGTATGGATTTATTTCATTAAATGTCTAAAAGTACACAAGAATTATATATTAGGTTTGATGGATTTAATGTTTAAAGTAGGTAAATAAAACAGTACCTTCAAATCTAGGCATTGTTCCCAACCATAAGGAAGTGAAAGACGTGGATTGAGTTCCACGGTGACTTCCTCGGGAGGTTTCATGTTGACCTTTGTTGTCTGAAACTAAAGGGGAACTTGTTTTGGTTTTATTTGCAGCCATCTTTGTTGTTGTCATTGTTTTTCATCTACCCTTTGTTATCCTAAATAGCCAACAAATTATATTTTATATATTAATTAGATTTATAGAATATTTACCAAGAAAGTTTTAAGTGAGATAAAAAATTAAAAATGGTTGGATTTTAGTTAGCATAAGAGGAAAACACACCCCTAGTAAGGTGTCCCACACACTAGCACAATTCTTTTTGTAAATTCTTCTCACCTTTTTCCTTTTATAATAAAAAGAAAATAAACTATTTCATTTAATATTTTATAAAAAATAAACACAAATGGGAAAATATGTACTAGTATTAATTGTTCACTTTTATAAAGTGTTATTTCTAAGGTTTAGAATTGGAATAATTTTCCAAATGGTCCTTGAATTATATGGTATATACTGGTTGAGGACCTGATCTTTGAAAGTTACCCAAAAGGTACTTGAATTTCAATTTTGTTTCATCTATTTATACTAAGGCAGCAAATCAGATGGAATTTTCGTATTTATTCATAGGAAAATTTTCCAAATAATCCCTGAACTATAGTACATTTACTAGTTTCGTCCTCGTATATCTTTGCCACATGACACTTAAAAGTATTGAAGTTTAAGGACCATTTCTGGTAACTTTCGAAGTTTGAGAATTAAACTGGCAAATGACCTATAGTTCACGGACCATTTGAGAAATAATCCCTTTAACATTATTGTCATTCATAAGCATTTAAATAACTATACAGTTTACGTAAGGTTGATTTTAGTTTGATTAAAAAAAAGCAAAGTGGACAATTAAATAAAATTATCCCCCACCCCGAAACTATCCCAAAATACCTGAAACACCCCATTAATTATTTTAATTACATGACTCCTCCTTTCACATATTATTTTAATACTAAAACACCCCAATATGAATTTTTTTAACAAATTATGGTAAAATATTAAATACCCTATAGTATGACAAAAAGTCAAAAAACCCTATAGTTTAAGTATTGCACTATACGTACCTATACTAAGCAAAAACTGCATGATAGGTCCCTGTGTTATGCAAAATTTGTAGCAGGTCCCTATAATATGCAAAAAATCACTATAGGTCACTATATTATGAAAATATTGTACTACAGGTAGCTATGTTAAATTATTTAAAACCATAAACGAATTTTTGTCCTATCACAGATTGTATTTAATATTTCACCCTTCAACTGTATCTCACTCAAAACACTTTCATACAATCCACTTAATAGCCGAGAGGATGGGTTTTAGCGTTAGCATTTCAACTTTTTAAAAATATTTCAGACATATAATTAACCTAAACCTCAGGATAAGTATATTAAAAAACTCTGGAATAAATTATTAAAAAAATACATATTTAAAAAAAAAAGCTTTAAGTATGGATATATCTTTTAAATCATAATATTATATATATATATATATATATATATATATATATATATATATATATATATCAGTTATTTAAAAACCTATAGTACTTTTTTTTAGTTTTTTAATGTTTTCATTTACTTCATTAATAATATAATATATTTAATTATAGTTAGGTTAAAACAATGTAATAGAAGGGTAAAACCTTAAATATGAAAAATTACAAACACATTATGACCAGAAATAGAGCTATAGAATAAATCAATTGTAATAAACAAAATATTTCTTGCACAATATACAAACTATGTAAAAACATAAAATATTTTTCTAGTCCAAATAATAAAATAATGTAATGATAAATCACAAAACACAAATAACAAGTAATGCAATAATTTTAAAAAAATATTAAATTGAATATGGTTAGATACCTTGATTGAAATGTCGTGGTCAACGTTCTCAGTTCCAATGATAAAATGAAAGAATAGTAGAAATATAATCAGATATAGGTGACAACTGCGTAAATAGAGGATGTTAAAGAATTGCAGGATAGGGAAGATTTAGATCCATAAAGGCTGAGTTAAAGAGGCAGAGATAAAAATAATAGTTTGAAAGAATAATATGACTTATGAGAAAGGGGTGGAGGCGGCTTTGTAAAAGTAAGGGTTGATAGCAATGAGATTTATGTAGGCTACAAACAAAACCTACATTTTTTTTCTTTTAAAATGAATATTTTGATAATAGATATATCTATTTAGATGAAGATAATTATTATATTTTAGTGAGGGATTATATATATATATATCTCGATTCACTAATTAGTTATTTATATATTCTATTTTATTGTATAAATTTTGATTGTTATTTTTTTATTAATAAAGAAGGGATGCTAGATAAAATCAAAATACTTTAGGACATATTAGAAATTTGTTTGTTAGGGATATTAACTAGATTTATAGTTCAAGTCCAAAATAAAAGTTCTTTCATGAAAAAATAATTTTTAAACTCTCAAAGACAAACCTAACTTTATATAGCTAATTTTTTTATTGAGATCTTCATTCTTCTTTCATGATAGAGATAGATACCACCATTGAGATAGCCATACATATCAGAAGATATAATTCCATCGGACAACGTTCAAGAAAACTTTCTAAGTTCCACCATATGTGTGTTTCTATGAGAATGAAATTTTCAGGATCCATTGAGATATCACTGAAAAGGCGAAGCTAATAAAAGAGAAGTGGAGGTTGTCGAAGAACGAGATGATGTCACCAGCGAAAACGATTCCTAAAAAACCAATCAAATATTCTCACTAAACTCAAGTGGAAAGTCCCTCCTAAGGAGGCTGAAGCATCTCATACATGACTCAGTCCACTTAGTCAACATCTCTACAACAAGTATTTGAAAAATATGTGTGGTTGCAAGATTTCATAATCTAGGATGCTCGAACAAAGACTCACCCAACAAGGTCAATGGAGATGCCATCAGCTATTTGTGGGCTAAGAAAGCAAAAGAACCAAAAACCCATAGGAGTATGAGTATCAAAACAGTTATCCGATTAGAGAATGGGAGGATCAACAACGATGGAAATCACATGCCGACAAACTGTCAATTGTGAACATCGCGCCACCAATTATACCTCGATTTGACGGTTTCTTTGGCATAGACGTGAACATACACAACGTTTATATGCGTATGGAGCTCATTACAAAATCATAAGCTATTTATTGTCGAGACTTCGAATCTATTATGGTATTTCATATTAGATCCACACTTTATCCGAAGTTTCACCAAACTTACAAATCAACTGCAAGCCTAATTACCTAACAAGATGGTCGAACCCAACAAACCACTAACTATTTAACATTCACCAAGAAATAAAAAGTTTTAAATCCTACATATTTCCATTTTCGTAGTAGCTTGCCATATGGAAGAGTTAGACTGATCTATGGTCAATCATGCTTTCATTCTAGGCCTAGCCAACTATGATTTTCAATATTATTTATAATCTCGACTACATTATGGCCTCTCGAACATCATGGTCGATGCTTATATTTTAATAAAATCCGAATAAGAAAAGGTGGAGGTCGATATACCTTCAACGAGGAACAGACTCCCCTTAACCAGAAAGAGGTAGATTCAACTATGGTAAGGAGGGAACCCTCACCCAAAAATCCATAAACGCCTCAGGGAAGAGAATATTTCCACCCTCAAATAAAGCACAATAAAAGCTTTACATGAAGCTTACGACAAGTAAAAAAATGTAATGACTTATGATGGTCGTTGAAGATATTTTCTGACTCTAAGTCACGAAAATCCAGAACAAGGATTGTCACTATCATAGAGATCACAAACATTATAACTACAAGTGCCCAAGAAGAGAGATAGACAAAATATGTTCAATATGGAAACTACCAAGTAATGGTATGGGAAACCCCCCTCGTATTGATTACCGAATCAAGTGGAAGAATACGTACCTGGGTAGGCCACCGAGGATGGGTCGATATCGATAAGCACCCTCGAAAGACTTCCTTTGCACAAATAACTACCGACCATGTGGTCCTATTAAAACTATAATAAGGGGAATACTATAGAGCGGGGGCTGAAAGCGGCCAATCAGGAAACAAAATAACGAATTTGATCAAAAACATTAAGAATTAAATACCATCTGGGTACCCTACCCAAGGTGATGATATCTAATTTACCAATCAAGACTCTCGCATGTTAACAATCTCTCAAAAAGATCTGCTCGTAATACCATCGATTTATAATGTAACAGATCTAATCACATTTTGTACACGGGAAAGTTCTCGTAAAAGTCTTTTCGAATCTACGTCCTTCTAGTTGTCCTTCCTTGAATTTCTTCCTCTTTTATTAAAATCTAGCTATTGGTCATGTTGTTTGGGATCATGTAGTATGGACGATATTATATATGAACCTGAATCTCCTAGTTGGTCAGGCTTCAGGTAGAAGCATGATAAACTATATATCGATAAAATTTTTGTATATTGCAAGCTACTATGATAAACTGATGTAAGTAAGGTTGAACATTGTCTTGTTCTTTTTTGAAAAGTTTATAGAGTGATTAAATTTTTGGTAGGGCACTCTTTTTTGGAAATTGCGCTAGTAGTTGATTTGAATTTTTTGATAGTGTACGACTCTGGTTGGGAACACCATAATAGATGGAAATACTTGGCAAAAGGTAGCTTCTAATGCCGAATGAACTCAACATATTTATGGAAGTTAGGCATGTTCACATAATTGTTGGAGAAATCGTCAAAAAGAGAGATATTTAGTGGCGCCAGTATTCAAGAACTTTTCCGAGTATCCTCCAAGCGAGAGGGCTTATCAGGTTGATTATTGATAGTACGTCGACATGTTATTTCCATCACTATGTATCATTCCTTTATTTAATATATTAATTTCTCTGATACTCATAATCCTTTAGGCATGTAATTTGGGGTATTGCACTTCCTTGATCGTCGGCTCAATCGTACCCATCATCATTTTTGGGTGATTATTGTCCGAGCATCTTGGATTATGAGATTTATCATATGGACATATTTTTCACATGCTTGCTTTATAAATTATTGACTCTATGGACCGAGTCCTAGATGAGATGCTTCAGCCTTCTCGAGAAGGATGCGACCCTTCAATTTTGTGAGAATCTAGAGATTTTTTTTTATTAAAATCTTCTTTGCCAGCGGATTGAGAGATACATCATCTCTTTGTCGTTCGGAAAGTTATAAACTCACATCTTTTTCTTCTTTGATTTCTCTTTTATCATTTTATTTTTCTAGTGGTATCTCAAAGGGTTTTTGAAATGTCGTTCATACAGCCGGGGCCAATCGATACGGCGTGAAATGATTGACCAATACAAACACATGAATGGTGGAACTTCTAAACTACTCTTGATTGTATTCCGGATGAATATATCTACTGATAAACTTTGTGATATAAATGGTGGAATCTATGTCCAAGATGAAAGAAGAATTGAAACCTGAATAAAAATAATTGGCTATTAGGAAGTTACGCTTCTTATTGAGAATTTATGAATTTTTTTATTCAAAAAATAAAAAATTCTAAATTATATGCGAAATTGAAGAATGAGTCTATTACAATGTCACTCAGTGTGACATATTTCTACTTTGACTTGCGTTTTCCGAAATTCTTTTTTATCAACTTCAATATTTGGTTGCGCCTCAACAACTACCCCGAACTACTTTACAACAACTACATCTTATTTAAGGCCTTATTCCACTCTCCCACACGTTTGTCCCCATTATCACTTTTATCATTATCCTTTACCCTTCCAGTTTGATTTGCGTAATACATTTCTCACAAAAAATAGACAATTTTGATGTTCAACGCATACAATATACCTTCGGTGACTTGATCTCTCCTACATTTTCTATTTTTTATCAATTTCTATCTCCATAAGTGTTTGAGCAAAACATATATACTCACTCACTTTTGTCATTTCGTCCATCTTTAATGGCCTTTCCACTTGGGAAACAATTTTAGAATGCTCATTTCCTATCTTTTAGGAGATTTTTGATAATTATCCAAGTAGGGACCTTAGTAATCTCATTGGTGCCAAATCAAACATTTTCAAGATTTTGATAGGTAAAATCGGTCTTTCAAATGAGTAATAAAGTTTCTTCAAGAGTATAACTTGTCAGTCTTTATCACACTCAAACATAAAGATAATCCAACCACTCGGGTACACTGCCATCTTATATTTTGCTCCCCACCCCTTTAAAATTTCTTCCATCTCTTGCATATCTAGTGTTTTCCCAACTACATAACCCATAAGAGAATAACTAAAAAAAATTATAAAATGTTTTAACATCACTTAGGAGTAGTTGTAACATTTACTTCCTTTGATTCATGATACTTCAACTTCATTTCTTGAGACGGTTTTCAATTATTTCATTAATACACTTCTAGAGTCTGTTATATCTCTTTCTCTAAGCTCTGTTTAGGATAATCTTAGTCTTGCTAAATTTGTGACCGTGTTATCGCCCATATTCACAGTTACTTAGGTAGTTGTCTCAAACCCTAATCCAACCATAATCTTCAATTTACAAGGCTAATTATTTATAAATTCAATAGCCTAACAAGGTGTTGGTCTAGACAATTTAACAAATATATTTTGTGAAACTAATGAGTCCTGTTAAACCCTATTTTCAAACACCTCATATGCAACCAATGTAACCCAAACATTTCCTAAGAAGTCCCTTGCATAACCATCCTCTCAACTAGGGTAGATAAATCTTGCCTCTACATGGGTTCCATGTCCCTCATGAGATGATGAAGTACAAAACAACTAAGATAGAATTAGCAGCTCCCAGGCTACTCAATACAAACTGACCTACACTAGTTGTGCAGGATGTTACATCATGCTTTTTTGCTAGGCTGTGTAGAATCTGAGTCAAATAATCTATAAGCTTCAACAACGGAGGACTAAGCACACTGAAAATGGGTGTGCAAAACCTTTTGGATTAGAACCCCCTATGAGTATAAACAAGACCCAAACCCACAAAATCAATCATCAAACTCTAAACCTTCTCCGAAGCAAGCCATAGGGAGGCCATGTCGACCGGTGTATGATCTAGGGTTTGTCTAGTGCATGAAATGAGTTTATTATGTAGAAAATATGAGAACCCCATTTTCAGATTACTGCTTTTAGCCAATTAGATAAAAAAATTATGACAATTTTTACACATATATTTATAGCATAAAACATGAAAATATATGTACAATAACATAAGCGTAACCTTGGAGAATTTATCGGTTTATAATTTCTTCATCGTCTGACTATATGATAAATTAATGAAGAACATATCCTTGATCCTCAAGTTTCCCTCGATCATCTAATTACCTCTTCTTGTTTTTTATGTTCTCCTATACTATGTGATAATGATTGATCTAACGAGAGTAGACTCGTGATTATTTTGTGTGTAAAAAAGGAGAAAAACTGGCTCTTGTACCTTAAAATCTGAGTTAAATGTTTATTCTAGCTCCTATAAAGGGTTTTGGTGTGGCGGACTAAAGTGAAGAGGAGAGAATAAAATTTGCTTAAAATTTATTTTCGCATATAAGATAGAATGCTAACTCTCCATTAGCCAATATAATGAAAATGATATTTATGTTATGAATAAATTGTTTATTATGTGGATGTCCAAAGGCCAAAGGTCTTCTACTTATTTCTTGTAAATAGGGCATGTGAAGAGTCACTTATTTCCTATAAATATAGGACTTGTTTCATTGTAATAGTATTAGAGTTGATATTGGAAATATAAGATCATTTTCTCTCTATATCTTCTTATTCTTCTTCTTAAATTAATAACACGTTATCAGCACGAGTCTCTGCCGATCGAATTAAGGAAGAATATTTCCAGGTATGATTTATATTGTTCTAATTTATATATTCCTTTCACAAAGAAAATAAGAGAGGGCAACCGATAAATATTAGATGGACTTCGATTGCATCCTATACAATACTCTTATACTATTCTAGCAGATAAATGGTAAATCATTTTAGAAAAAAATTGAGGCCTGAAGCCTATATGTAAATATAATTTTGAATGGCTTAAAAATGAAACGAGATGTAGGCTTGAAGCCTACAATGCCCGAAGAATGGAAAAATAACCGTATAAGCATGAAAAGATAATCGTATAGGCCTGAAGCCTAAATTTTATATCATAGGCCCGAAGCCTAGGAAATAAAATATATGCGCGAAGCATAAAATCAAAAACTTAAAGGTTAGAAATTATATCATATGGAGTAACATAGGTGTTTTTTTCAATGGAATATTGAATTTTAATAGTGGCTAGTCATATGCCTTATCCAAATTGTAACAACAAAGATTATTATTGTTTTTTTATATACGGCTCTACTATGAAAACACGAAAAATTGTAAGACAATGATGTTTTCCGACATAAAAGTTTTGATTTGGATAAATCAACTCATAGGCTCGAAATCTAAAAATAAATTTATATGCTTGAAGCATAAAAGCAAATTATCTAAAGGTTTGAAACCTAGATCAAATTTTAAAGGCTAGAAGCCTATATCAATTTTTGTTAAAAAAAAATTACACAAAGGAATTAAGGAATAAAGTGTAATTGCTAATATAAATGACTATTTTTTATGAATTTCCTTAATATTGAAAATATATTAAAGAAATAAATCGAGAAATAAACTAGACATCCATGAAGGGTGCAATGAAATTATATGTCCAAACGAAATTATTTCTTTCAAGAAAAGGTTACAACAAAATATATATGCTAGAAGTATATAACAAATTTCATAGGCCAGAAACCTATCACAAATTTTATATGCCAGGAAAATAAAATAAATCTCATAGGCTTGAAGCCTTGAATACAATTTATATGCCTGAAGCATAAAAAAAAATTATTGAAAGGCTTGAAGCCTAGATCGAGTTTTAAAGGTTTTGAAACCTAATCAATTTTGTTATAATTTTCACAAAAGAATTTGGGAATGCAATTTAACTTCTAAAGAAAAAAAAGTTGTTCATTCATCTCATGAAGAGAACTTTATTGAATATAAACCAGAAGTATAAGAGGAATTATATATGCACGAAGCGTACAACAATTTTTTAAATGCTTGTAGGATTAAATTTCAACAGCTCGAAATCTAAAAGAATTGCAAAGACTTGAAGTCTTAACTCAAATTAATGGGTTTGAAGGAAAACGATTGTATATGATAAAAAAACTCGTATGGATATTTAAGAATTGTATGATAAAGGTTTTGAACCTGCAACCTCCCTTATGAAGGTTTATAGTGTTACCATTTAGACAGTTTAATAATTTGTTAGTAAATTGGACAAAAACAAATGTTAGTACAATTTCAGGTACTACTAAATTAAGTGAGGATTTTAAACGGGCAAATGTAATATTATTGAGTGGAACAAATATACGTTTGCTTGTATCAAATCACGCTTATACTCCTGAAGTAGCTATAGCGCGAATAAAGGTTTTACAAAATATTATGAGATTGTTTGTCTCGTAAAAAGCAAAGTAATGAATTATTGATATAATCATAATTCGTGTTCCATTTACATAATACTATTTCCTATAGTGATTAAAATTACATTCCCTAAACGAATGCAATAACTTTCAAATGCATATCAAAATAAACATTGTGGTGACAAAATTTGATTGAACAAAATCACATTCTCTGGCTCAAAACAATTCCATGTAGTGGATGGAATTGCATTCCTTGTAACGATTGTTGAATTTTTCAATCTCTTTGAAAATGGATATGAAAACAAACTGGTAGGGTTAAATATGATTAATATTGTGTTCTCTGGCTAAAAATTATTCATTATAGTGAATAAAACTGTATTTCCTGAAGAAAGTGCTAGGTCTTCTAATGTGTATTGGAATCAGAGTGGTGGGGATCATAACTCCACCCGAGTAGAAAATCATGATAGTGTTTCAGAGTTTGCTTTGTTGGTATGTTTTTGTAAAGTATATATGATTTTTATGTAGACATATATGATTGTTTTTACTAATAAGGCGATGAACAATATTTACCGTGAAAAAAAAATTAGAAGCAAAGCAAAGAGAAAAAAAGAGGAGGCCAATTGAATCATGAGAATACAAAGGAAAAATGGAATATCTTTGCTATACTTCCAAACTTCAAGGTTACATAATTATTCTATTGAAATAGATATTATTGTAGTTAAAAGTATTTTGAAAAAAAAAGATATGTTAAGACCTCTTACAGATTTCATGTCATGAAAGTACTCCTGAAGTAGTAATATCGTAAGTAGAGTTTTATCCCAATATTAGGGTTTAACATTCTATATTCTTGTAAACTATAACGTTTCATTCCTCGAATTGAATGGAGATACACTCTCTAAAGTGAATGTAACTATTTTAATTATCTAAATAAATAGATGTGTAGATGACAAAACAAGTGAATTAATGTTGTATTCCCTAATTGGAAATTATTCCCCTGGAGATATAGAATCAAATTCTCTTAAGAAAATTCATTATTTCCAGCTTCTACAAAAACTGACCTGGAATGACTTAAATACTGTTTTTCGTAGCTAAAAACCATTCCTTGAAGTGAATAGAAGTGCATTTCTGGAAGAAAATGCGATGTCTTTCAATGTGTCTGAAATTGACATCTTGGTGACCCAAACTCCAGACGAGGTTAAGGTAAGAAAAATAATCATTACCACCAGAAGTGGAATAATAAGGAATATCTTGAAAGTAAAAGGTCACGGTAAATAAGCCATCACGAAATGATAAGCATGAATATTATCGATAAAGTGGAATTATATAGTGTTCGTGTACTCGTGGAATACTATCACATGTAGTTGATCTAATTAAAAATTTTTGGATGCCCAAAAGTTATGTTACCTTGTGGTACAAAATTGGTAAATTATGTTAAAAGTAAATCCCGAAGAAATTTACTAAATTTAAAGGATAATATCCAAAATTAGTATTTGTATAAGCCACAAGTGTCCGTAACAATGTATATCTTTTGCATTATTTACTAAAAGTCTCACCAGAAGTGTGTATGAAAATAAAATATGCTATTTCTTTGGGGTTATATAATATACAGATTCGAGCAGTTGAAACACTCATTGTGCAAAAGAGAAGATGTCATAATCCAAAGAGCTTTGTATTTTTAAATGACTGATTTGGTCAACTACTGATAGTAATGATATGTCGACTAATAGATTATTCACTTGGTCTCTACTTAAAAGAACCAGAAGATTCATTTCACCAAGTGACTACCCCCTTATTAGGGGGAGAGACAAGTCAACCTGAAGTTGTGTGACGTATAGATTAGGAAACCTGAAGTTGCATGACGTATAGACCAGGCAACCTGAAGTTGCTAACACATGGTGGAATACAATTTATTATATCATTTATATCCACAAACTAAAGAATAGGAACTTGATGTTAAAAGGAATATCTATGTGCAAAGTATAGCAAATAATATACCTAATACATTCGCAAGTAGAATATTTCACAATCCCAAAATATGTTGTAAACGCTCCAACATAGGTTATTGTCAGATATTAGACACATAACAAAAATACCAGCGAATGTATCAAACCAACGCATGAAGCGTGGTAAGCCTGTCAATTTAAAGTATACCATGCCCCAAAGAAGAAAATCTCATGAGTAAATGATTAAATGGTAAAAAATGTGGGATGTGCACTCCACGTGATACGACAGGAATTATTAAGCCAACTAATGTTGGCACATGCATTTCTCTTAAAGAAAGTAATGGTCATGAAAGGACCTAGGTACCTAAATACGAGAAAATTTATGTAGATTATTAGTCTACTGAAAATATATAAAACGGTTAGAATAGTTTATGGGATTAATATATTTTCATTTAATATAGCTCTTGAAGTAAATAATAAGGATCCTAAACCAAAAAGTGGTGAAATATGTCGACTACAATAGAAAGTGTAATAGTGAATTTTGAAATCTAAAACACTACTTGTATCACGAAGGTTCCTGCGGAAACCTAGAATTAACTATGGGGAGGCGTCCTCATTCTTATGTTATCGATACAGTGTAGTGATTATTAGATGGATATTAAAGTTTTTAATAAACAAAATAGGTGCTAGAAGCATAACATGTGCCCAAACAAGAAAGGTGTTTGAAAGCACAACAAGTGCCTGAGGCAAGGTAGGTACTTGAAGTACTTAGAGCGTTTAAATATGAAATTATCGAAGATTGAGAAGTTCCTGAGATATAAAATTTCCTAGAGTATAAAAGTTCTTGAAGAACGTAATTTATTTAAAGCACAAGAGAAAAGTGTATGAATTATAAAAGGATACTCGGTAATTATTGTCATAATGAGAATGATGTGATATTTGCGTATTTTACTTTTTTTATAAACTCTTTTATTGTTCAAGAAAATGATATTACTATCACTAAATACCCTCAAGTAAAAATCTAGAAGATTTACTGATTAAAGTTTCATTAACGACGACATCAAGGTACAAATATATTTAGAAATATGTAATGTCATAATGAGGGGGAGAACATAATGAATTCTGCATTTTTTTTCCTTCACCAAGATTTTTCCCATTGGGTTTTCCTGGTAAGGTTTTAACAAGACAAATTGAATACGTGTCATAACCCCCAAGGATTAGTGTACTCTTTTTCCTTCATCAAGTTTTGTCCCAATGGGTTTTCTTGATAAGGTTTTAATGAGGCATATCTTTCAGTGAATATCCAAGGGGGAGTGGTATGAAATATTTAAGTGGATTATTCAACATACCGAAAAGAAGTGTGGTTTATGTCATTCAACATACCGAAAATAAATATGGTTTATCTTCAACAAAGATATACAGATGGTATTGTATGAGGATACTATTTCTTGTACCACACATAATTAGAATGAATACATCAAAGGAGACAAAACAGAACATATTTCACCGAAGTCTCCTCTACACACGAGCTACAGAAGAATGTGGATATTGACACTCGACAGATACAATCACGCAATAATTTTGTAGTTTTTCCTGATGAAATCATTGTCAAACCACAACATTCAAGAAGTAGGTCCACAATATTGATATACGGCAACTCAGAGACCTCTTGCCAACATCAGGGGGAGCATAAACAAGACTGTACTCTTTTTCCTTCGTCCAAGTTTTGTCCTAATGGGTTTTCTTGGCAAGGTTTTAACGAGGCAGCGTTTTCAATATAATTGTTTCCATCTATATGTACTCTTTTCCCTTCGACCAAGTTTTTATCCCACAGGGTTTTCTTGGCAAGGTTTTAACGAGGCATATTTTCTAATGGATGGACATCCAAGGGGGAGTGTTATGAATAAATTGTTTATTATGTGGATGTCCAAAGGCCAAAGGTCTTCTACTTATTTCTTGTAAATAGGGCATGTGAAGAGTCACTTATTTCCTATAAATATAGGACTTATTTCATTGTAATAGTACTAGAGTTGATATTGGAAATACAAGATCATTTTCTCTCTATATCTTCTTATTCTTCTTCTTTAATTTATAACAATTTATTCATTAATTAATAAATAATTAATAATAGTTTTTAGATTTTCTTGTCATTATTCAATCTTATTTATTTTGTTACTAGATAATCAATTACATTAATAAGATAAACACTAACATCATCTTTCATTTAAATAAAATTTATTATTAATTTTTTTTAATAAATAAATAATAATATATTATTATCTTCTAATATCTTATTAAATAATAATTAATTTCCTACTTCTATTTCTCCATTTCAAACATTATATTTCTAGTAATATTGCTAAAACCAATTTAGCAATATATGATTATTTTATATTTAGAGGAGAAATCAAACGACATGTTTACCCTATCTTATTACTGTACTAAGATAAGTCTATTATCCACACTATGAATCGTGTAACTACTCCACCATGGAAACACGACTGAACTCTATTGGGTAAATACTATTTATATAGAAGGTCGGTGAAGTGAGATCCTTGTTCTCAACCTACTACTTTGAAATGAAAAAATTACCGCTAGTAGACTCACCACTGTACATCATGTATAGTTTATCAGAATTGCACTCATATCTCCTTTGCATGTAAAATTCACTCACCATCAAACCCTGGGTTGAAACCAGAATACCAAATTATGCTACACCACACATTACCCGACCGAAGTCAGTATAATCAATATAATCCTACTATCAAGTGGATATCTACTAGATTCTTTCTTGTGTGTACACTTCATGACCAGTCACGTGGTATATCCAGTATACATGAGATATAGAGACGCTATTGAGCCACACATATGGTACATCAAATCATATGCACTCAACATAATCACAGTGTTCAAACACGCTCAAGATTAAGTGTGTTTGATCCTTCGTAGTTACAAGATTCTCTCTTCCTCGTATAGTGATGTAATAGTGAGTCTGACCACATAGAAGACTACTTTGGTACCGCAGGAATACCACCTACTAATATGATCAACCAGAGCTCCAAACAATAATTACTTGGTGATGCAAATTTATGATGCGAGTATCTTGAGGTACCGACCAATGACATGTGCTCCATTATTCTTATAGTCCGGCACTTCCTTGCACTCAAAACATAAAATAATTTTGTACTATGTAGTATTTTATTAGCACCATTTATTTTAAGTGTTCATGGTATTCATTATAACGTCTATATTTAACTTTTACATTTGTACTTGCTGAGTGGAAAGTCATTGTCTTGGATATACAATCCAAACAACTGGCCCTAACAATTCATGAAAAAATGTGAGGATATCTATATTTCGTGAGATGTGAGGTACAACCAGCCTGTTGTACCTCCCCGGGATCCTAAAACGTTTGGTAAAACTACTACTAATGTTTACACCACTAACTACTCCAAGTTAAGAATTTAGGAGGTAATATATATTTACTGTATTTATAAATTTTGGTTTGACTAAAATATCTGTTAAAACTTTGGGTTGTTGATAATTTGAGGTTGATTTTGATTTTGCAGGATTGTATTAACAAGTACTTCGAGGATAAGTACATGGCGATGTTAAATAAATATAATCTGGACTTGAACATGTTGTGGTACCATGCTGATGCTGACAAGGTTGATCATAAAAATGTGAGTGTGGTTAATTTCTGCGTTGATGGCTCACAGCCATGGAACTACTCGAAGGAGAAAATAAAGAACAACATAAAAGACTTCGAGAGGTTTGTGAGAAAATGGAAAGTTATAGATGAAGGCGGTTACGGAGCCATAAATCACGGTGTAGACCGTTGTGAAAACTGAAGGTGCTCATTGGCTTGGGGAAAATCTATTATAATTTAGTAATTGTTTAACTTAGTCCATTAATTAGTAGAGTAAATGGTTTAGATTTGGGTTTTTAATGAATTGTTAGTATGTTCTGTTCAGATAGATCTAATGTTTTTAATGAATATTGGTATATATATTATATATATGTTATTAATGATTGAACAATTTATAAGTTACTTGCCACGTTCTCTCGTCAATTTAATTTTTATCTTTTTCTAAAATTGAAAATAATCTCCGAAATTTCTTTATTTCGTTATCTAACAACTAAACTGTGTATTTTTAATTAGAGTTTTGATTTCAACACTGTGTATCTAACAACTAGTTGAGTGCGTTACTTTCAACACTTTCAATCTTCCATATGGTACTTTACTTCCACTACTTGATTGAATATTGAATATCATATTAATTTAGGATTTAGATGTTTTAATAGGTTATATGAAAGGAGTAAAGAAACTACTAAAACAGTGAAGCAAATGAGTCGTCTTTTCCCAAACAAAGTGACAATACAGCCTCAAGATGAAGCCTTGCTTACAGTGTGGAAGCAACGAAGCAACTAATTGACAGTACATTTCCTGACTTGTTTTTTTCTTTTTTCTTTTCTTTCGTTAATATCTATCTTAATTTATAACTCTTTGTTAATGTGATTCCAGGTTCTTAATAATTTCATTTGAGCAACATCATATCCAAAGGAGGAGAAAAAATCACAAGCACTCAATGAAAGAAGGATTTCGAGCTTGATGATGAAGTAATTGACATTAAAGAAACAAAAATTAAGGAGAGGTGTTGAATAGTACAAGGAATATGAATTTAGTTACTTCTAATTTGTTTTGATCATACTCTTCTGCTGGAAAGGAGGTATTTTCTTTATTTTTATATAATTTTATTTTATTTTATTTTGGAATTTCGTATCAATATAGTTAAAATATGTATGACAGTTTGTGTGATGAAGAAATGTTGGCAGATTCTTAAGTATTTGTAATGGGTGAAGAGGTATTTTCAAGATAAAAATTCTTATATAAATATATATATAGGTTGGTGAGTATCAAGGTTAGATTAAAACCTCATTTATTTTCCATTATTTAGAAAACAAGCCCCTCTTTTTATCGTATTATTGTTTCAGATTACCAACTGTTTTCTCCACCCATAACTGAGGTAATTATTTAAATTTTAAACTTTAATTTTTTGTTTTTTCTAAACTATTTTTTTGTCAATTTTTAGGCTGGATTTTTGCTCCAAATTTTTCAAAATCTTCCATTTACACTCCAAATTTACAAAATCTATCTCATATCTATAATTTAATATAGCTTATTTTGTATAATATATGAATAACGCATAATATAAGGACCTAAAGTGCAATTAATTTTACAGGCATTTGATCATATTACCAATCCAGCTGCAAAGTCGAACTAAATTTCAGCTGTTCCGATTGTTTTCTAGGACCAAATGGCGCTGCAGCTGGAGTGGAGTTGTAGGGGTAAATTTGCATGTTCTTATAAATTGAAGGGACCTATATGTAAATATATGTACGTGTGTATTCTGTAGTGCTATCTATGCAAGCATGGTATGGTTCATGTCCAGGTTTAAAAGTGCTTGCTCCTTACTCATCAGAAGATGGCCTTTTAAAAGATATGCTATAAGAGTTGAACCTGAATAACAAGCCTTTCAACTGCATTTCTACTCATAACTTGTGTCATAACTTCCTGTACAATACCTGGACTAAGTGGGCTCCACCTACGACCTCTGTTGACTAGAGTTGACCTGTTCTTGTTGTCTAGTATACAAGGTTTTTATGGGGTCCATTTTGGCTGAACAAGCGTTTTTGAATAGGGATTTGATGAGTCAAATCTTCGTGCTAAGCTCACTTTCCGAGTTCACAACAAAATTATGAATTACCATTTATCCCCATATAGTATGACAAAAGGTCAAAAAACACCCCTAGTACCTGTAAATGCACGATACAGGATTGATTGAACAGCAACAAAAGCTTGTTTGAAGATTTCAAATGGGATGGCTTCTGTTGGTATATCAAACGGGTATTGCTGCAAAAATTGTTTCATAAATAAAAAGTAAAACAAAAGAAAAAGTAATAAAAGAAAATATAAAAGTGCATAAACCTGGAATAGAGATCCAGCCATGAACCATACAGTATCGAGTTCATTGTATTCTCTTTTAATTCCTTCAGCTCTCTCACGAACTTCAGCCTTAGAGACAAACGAGAGTATTATATATTTTAAATTTTATTTTAGTAAGGTATACATAAGGACATTTTGGGTATTAAAAACCTTTATGGGACTTCCGGTTAGGTAATCAAGTTCAGCTTCTGACCATAAAAGTGCTGATTTGACAGCATCATTTAAGAACTAAATTGTTATCTTATCCTAGATGCAATTAACACTCTCTGATTCTCGAGACAAATGTTAAGGAAGAGCGTAATGAATTTAATCAAAATTTCCCGATAGTCTCGTTCCCCAAAACTCTCGTTTGGGTTCTTCGATTGTTGATGGAGTAGCGAAGCCATATGATAATGGTGGAGAATGGACACGATTCTTGTATTTCTGATTTTGATTTTGATTTTGATTTAGATTTAGGTATATATAGTACATGCATTTAAGAAATACCTATTTTGCCCTTTTAAAAAACTAGGTTTAAGATAATTAATTGTTTAATTAGGATTAAGATTAAAAAAATATTAAAAAAACGAATATGTGCCATTCACGCGACACTTAACGGTGATTTTGGACGGAAATCGTTAACAAGGGGCAAAGTGTCACGAAAACAAAAGTTAAGGGGTATTCAACCTGTCAATCACCAGGAGGCAAATCGGGTATTTTCTCAATATTTTTTATAATCACAAAATTTCTCGGTACTTTCTTTCATAGGAAACCGGAATTTGCTTCAATGCCATAAACGGCGCAGCATTAAATGAGGAGAGAGGTGATTGTGACGGGTGAGCAAATGAGGCGGTGACAAATGGCGTATAAATTATTGAACAACCAACCAAATTTTGACACTTGCCGTATTTTCGTATTTGCAAATTAGTCCCCCAACGAATTTTACTTTAATACCTCTAATGCCATGTTGATGTTACCATAAAGTAATTTTTTAGCATATTGTGACAAGTGGCTTTCTCTTAATGGTCAGAAATTAATGCTTATTTTTATTTATTTAATGTGTATTTAATTTCTTTATTGTATAATTATCTATTTAATTTATATATTAGGAATTAATATTAATTGAAATAACTTGAATTTTTTTTATTTATAAATATCTATAATTGTTATATTAAAAAATATATATAGACAAATAAATTTATTTTTCTCAATATAAACTAAATATGCATATATAATATAAGTTATTCATATTGGGGAAATTTTTTAGTAAATAAATTGTAATATAACTATTAAATACGAATTTTATGTACTTAATTTTGTGATGGTAATTTTATCATTTCATGGTATTTTTATTGTTGGTAAGAAGTTAAAGGAATTTCTTAAATATGGTTCAACTACCAAATATTACTTTCCTTCTATAAAAACCACTATTCTTGTAAGAAATCATTTAACGTATATTTTGCCCTAATTTACATTCAAGAAATCTTTGTTGCTTGAATCCATCTTCTAAAAAGGTTAGTTTTTTTTTTACATTATTTTGAAAAGAATGTATGGTATATATGGTGTTAAATATTATTTTCGGTATTTTATATGTTGATATTTCAATTTTTCATGTTATATAAATATATTTAAGGTAACAAATGTATAGATTCATTTTTGTATTGGATAAAAATTTAAATTTTAGAGGTATATAATAGGTAAATTAATTTTAGATGTATATTATAGGTAATAGATATATATAGAGAGATATATTAGATACAAATAGGAATTTTATATTTAATGTAGGTTATATGGTATTTTTCGAATATATCGAATATTACATAAAATTTATTAATATAAAGAAAGTATAAAAAATTTATATTTATTTTCGGATATAAAATTTTAGATAGATTTATTTCGAATTTACATATAAATAGAATTGATATATTAGGTATATATTTATGGAAAATTCTTCCATCCAATATTGGATGATCCTACACCAATAATATTAATACACATAACCCATGTTTTAAACTTACAAAAGTAACTAACTTGTTAATCTAATGACATGTGTTTTGTTATAATTATCAATGGTCATGATATGAATATTGGACCATCCAATATTGGATGGAAGTCTTACCCTTTTATATATAAATATATTAGATTTATTAGATTTATCATTTTTATTAGATATATAAGAAGATATACTAATTATCGAATGTAATTATAATGACTAAAAAAAATCGTAATTATAGTTACTAATTAAAAATATATAAATTTTTTGTTGTTGTTTTAAAATCTTATTTGATTAAAAAATTTAAAAGAAAAGTATGGTAGATATAGTGTTAAAAACGTTTAGCTAAAAAAGTTAAAAACCCAATTTTGTAGAGTTTAGAGAAAAATGTAAATTATATCCGAAATATATTATATATTGATATTTTCATATTTTTATCCTAATAAATTTTGGATATATGTAATATTAAAAAAATATTTTGTTACAAAAAATAAAAAATTGTGTAGAATGTTTAATAATATATGCGAAATCTTAACCAATTGTTAAATTAAAAATTATTAAATTAATCAGGGTTTATAAATGTTAACCAATAAGTTATTTTTCGATAAACGTAAGATGAATAGATATGAGGATGCAACCGAGTCACTGCAGTCTTTTGATGTTGATGATTTCATGCTCTTAAGATTCAAAACAGACGAAGAAGATTATTGGTTCTACAATATATACGCTAAGGTTAAGGGTTTTAGCATAAGGAGAAATACCACTAGTGTAAAAGAGGGGCATATATGGTATAGATTGTTTACGTGTTCAAACGAAGGTACGCGTAGTATAAAATATATTCAGATGACAAACAGACAAAGAGAGCACCGTATGTTGACGAGATGCGAGTGTCCGGCATCTCTCAGACTATTATGGAACAATGATCTCAAGATGTATACCGTTTCAAAAGTCGTATTGGAGCATAGTCACGCACTTCTTCCTGAGTTTTGTGTCCCGTACTTACGCTCCCACCGGAACGTAGTCGCTCCCCACCTCGCCCAAGCGTTGACTATGCGTGCTTCGGAAATAAGCACTACCCATATTATGGATGTATGTAAGTACCAGGAGTCGGGGTACAATAACGTTGGTTTTCTTACGAAAGACCTATACAACATACTCTACAGGGTTCGTTGTGCTGAAATTAGCATGGGAGACGCTAACGCAGCAATCGCATACCTGATCCAGAATCAGGTATCAGATCGTTCTTTCTTCTTTGCCTATACTGTTGACAGGGCGAACAAGGTGGTATTCCATGTGGTCATATATTCTACGTGTTGAGAGTGGAGGAGATCACAGAGTTCCCACAATGCTTAATTCTTCATAGGTGGACGCCGGCTAGTAGTGTGGTATGGACCATCGAGAAGCAAATTTATCACGCTACACGACGAATGATGAAGAAACAGCTAGGCTAGGTGTCATGAGTACCAAGTGTAACGACTTGGCGGTAACAGCTAAAAAAAGCGACCGAGGTTAAAAATTTGTGGTTAGTACTTTAACCAACAGTATAGGTCGTTTAAAAGATTTCCTAGCGTCGCCGCACTGTAGGGACGCTAGCACATGTGCAGCTACCCCACCCCGTGTTGCTTACGTAAATAGGATCTAACGTACTCCACCAAACGTGAATAATCCTGAGCCTAACCTTGCTAGGAACAATACTGAACGGAGTCCTAACAAGTAAATTATAATGTACGAACCCTTAGACGAAGTAACCCATTTCTGCAAACGACAATAGCTAAGACGAATAAGCCACAACAACCCAATGATGTCGACGAAGGTATGGTTCCGATGAAGAAAATGAAGATGAAGCAACCCAATCTTTATCATTTCTCCCTTAACTCTTAACTTTTGTTCATGCCATATGTTTGATATATGTACTCTATATTGCTTCGGCCTGGCAGGCTAATAATTTTGCATGCCACTCTTTAAGAATTTTATATAAAATGGTTAGATGAACACAAGAGATAAGATACAAGAGCGTAAAGACTCAATCAAAATCTTAGCGCACACATACTCACGCACACGCACATGCGCACGCGCACACATACACACATGCACACATACATATGCGCGCACACACACACATACACACACATACAGAGAGAGAGAGAGAGAGCGAGCTATCATCTTATTTTGAAAAATGAGCCAACAACGTTTAATATATAATATAAAAAATAATATAATTATAAAGAAAAATGATATATACCACCCAAATTCATACCATCCACGACGTGGCGTGATTTGAGTGGAAATAAATCACCGATCTATATATTTTCTCAATTTCGTTTACGATTTACATCAATTCAAATCACACCACGTCATGGTGGTATATTGGACGGTATACATTTGAGTGGTATATATCATTACTCAATTATTGAATATACATCTACTACTACATTCCTTCTTTCATCGGATTTCCTTCTCAATCAATCACTCTCTCAAAACACATACATAGAGCTTTCATTGGTGGAGTTAATTACAATCAACATGCTTTTCCTATTCGTAAGCACTTTTCATTTCTTCTCCTTTCCATCCTATACTACGTCAACCTTAATTTTACATATTTATGAGTATTGTCTAAGAGTATTGAGTCATATTATTGGAAACCATTAATTCAAACATCTAGTAAATTATTTGTCAAAAGCTTTGTATAAAATTAACGGTAAATTGTACCATTGGTACTTGCTATTTTCACTAACTATTTTTTTTAAATTTGTGTTAATTGCGCCATTGGTCCCTATTGATTTGGACTTGTAGTACAATTAATAGGAAGCCCAAACTACGGGGTATTGTCGAAGCGTGGAACGATGGGTAGAAATTAAGGAAGGACTCGTTTTTCCTAACTATATGGCCAACTTAACACGTGTATCACAAATGTATTAATTAGAACACTATCTAAAACAATGTATCAACATGTTCGAATAGAAGGGGAGGGTTGGGGAGGACTGGGGCTGTAAACGAGCCGAGGCGCGCCGAATACTAGATGTACATGCTTGTTTGTTTAATCTCTCGAGCCGAGAAGAGCCGAGCTAAAATTCAAACGAGCCGGGCCGAGCCGAGCTCAAATTTAAACGAGCCCAACCCGAACTTCCAATTATCCAAATCATAAATGTTAGAACTTGTCTGTTTGACTCATAAAACAATATTTTTTTAGTTGTTTATTATGGTTGAAATGAGATTTTCATGAACGCTTGTTATTTGATGGAGTGTGGGGTATGAAAATATGAAATATATCATTTATTATAAATAGAGTAAATACATCGTTTACCCCCTGAACTTTACCCCGATTGACAGATTGCCCCCCAAAGTTTATTTTGCGACTAGTTGTCCCCTAAATTTTAATTTCGTGACTCGTTAGTCCTTTTCAATGTTTTCCGTCCATTTTTCCGCGAGTGTATTACACTCGCACGTGATTTTTTTTAATTAAAAAATTATTTTTCCAGAATTTGTTTAATTAAACCTTTATTCTAATATGGGTATTTTGGGTATTTTACTCATCTTCTTCTTTAATGTGAGTTTAACAAAGAAAAGCTGGAAATGAGAATTCTAACGGAGCATCAATTCAAGTCCTCGACTAAGGTTACCCTCTTCCCCTTTCATTAAAACCATTTTTCATTGCAATCTAAAAAACCCTATTTATGGTGATAAAACAAAGCTAGGGTACATTTTTCCCCTCTTCTTTTATTCTTCAATTTCATCTCTTAATTCATCATTTGATGATATCAATAGTCTCGAAGATGCTCGTTTTACTTTAAATCAAATGATTGGAATACGACCTAGGATTTCTGTTATACACTACACTAAGCTATTAAACAGTGTTGTGAAGATGAAAAATTACCCTGCTGCTCTTCTTTTATTCTTCAATTTCATCTTTTTATTCATCCTTTGATGATATCAATAGTCTCGTAGATGCTTGTTTTACTTTAAATCAAATGATTGGAATACGACCCAGGCTTTCTGTTATACACTAAGCTAAGCTATTAAACAGTGTTGTGAAGATGAATTTTTTGATTTTAGGATATCTCATCAAAAGAGGGTATGTTCCTGATATTGTTACCTATACCACCTTGATAAAGGGCCTCTTTCTTGAACATAGAGGAGAAGAGGCTTGTAAGTTGTTCGATAAAATTTCAATGGAGAAACTTTGTGAGCATACTGAAGTTACTTTTTATAATTCGTTGATACAAGGTTTGTGTAATTTTGGTAGGTGGGAAGAGGCTAATATGTTATTGACTGTGATGTTTAATTGTCGAGTTTTTCCAAATTGTTTTTTTTTGGTTACATGGGTTCCGGGCTAGCTTGCGCGCACCCGACTAATCCGACAGAGATATACATGCCTCCCCATATATATTCTCATGGTAAATCAGAACTAGGTTGCCCATGTTCAGGGAGGGGTTCGAGCCTTGTACCTCTTGCTTTACACCCATTAGTTTTTCCAGATTGTTATACATTCACTATATTTGTTGGTTCATATTGTAAGAAAGGATTAGTAATAGATGCAGAGAGAGAGAGAGTGATGGATATTATGAATTAAAAAGGAATTAATCTTATCATTTGTAATTCGTTGATCCAAGATTTGTGTAATTTTGGTCAGTGGGAGAAGCTAATATGTTATTGATTGAGATGCTTGATTGTCGATTTTTTCTAGATTGTCATACATTCACTATATAGGTTGAATTATATGTTAAGTTTTAAAGATAAATATATGAAGATATGAAGATTTAAAAGTTTGAAGATGAATATTTAAAGATTTGAAGATTTAAAGATTTGAAAGATTTGAAGATTTGAAGATTTGAAGATTTGAAGATTTGAAACTTTGAAGTTTTGATCATGGAGAAGAAGTTTTGGAGAAGAAGATCATGGAGAAGAAGTTTTGAAATACCAAATTTTCCCCTGTTAAAATGATTTTTTTTTTAAAAAAAGTTCAGGGGGCAACGAGTCACGAATTTAAAATTTAGGGGGTAATTAGTCGCAAAATAAACTTTGGGGGGTAATCTGTCAATCGGGGTAAAGTTCAGGGGGTAAACGATGTATTTACTCTAATAAATAAATGTTTAAAGAAATTAAAAATATCAAATTTGATATTGAAGGTTTAATAATATATTTTATAAGTAAATAATATATTAATTTATAAATTCATAACTTTAAACGAGCTCACGAGCCTGACTCGAGCAGACTCGTTTACTTATCGACCTTAAAATGAAGCTTGAGTTTGAGCTTGTTTATATTCGAGCCGATCTTGAACGAACTATTCTCCGAGCCGAGCTCGAGCTGCTCGCGAGCGGCTTGGTTCATTTACAGCCATAAGGAGGACTATAGGGATATATTGGAAAAATTGTTCTAAGTAAAATTCTTAAAAAAATAAATTTTGATATTTCTCAATCGAATTTTAGCTACTTTCTAATTAAAATATTAAACTTTTATTTCTTCTTAAATTTAAAAATAGGCTAAAAATGAAAATCCCAAACCTGCTACCTAGACCAGCATATATTGTGTCAAATTTTAGCCCTGCATTAATTGTTTTTCAAGTTTACCAAAATAAAAAGTTTTGAATGATAAAAAATTGATAGGAAAGATTCCATACAAACACAAAATACTAATGAGAAGGAAAAAAATCCAAATATATTAATAAGCATGTGGGTGAGATTGAGCATGTCAAGATTGGTTAATTAATTATCTAGGATCCTCCTCTATGAGTAATTTTTAGACAACCCATTCCCCTATAAATTGTTTTTCTAAACTCATTGTTCAGAGAATAACACATTATACAAAACATGAATAACTTTCATGTCTTTGGCGAAGATAAATTCGGACAACCACAACCTGCTCCATCCACAACAACGTCATGCACTAGATCATATCGTAATTGCCTCAACAATGTAAATTTTCAAGCCATCAGAACATGCTGTGGTTGTATACTTTGTCTATAATTATCATCGGTACAATATCTCTCATTTATTTCAATACACGTAATCATAATCTTGAACCAGTGTTTCAGGTTGAGTATTTATCAGTGTCGTTATTCAATACTTCTGATAAATTATTAACAGCAAACCCTGATATTGGAATCTCTAGCACCAATATGAACACCGATATATCTATCTGGTATCATACTTTTGAAGTTTCAGTTTTTCGTGATACTGAAAATCTTTCCAGGGGAGAACTAGTTAGACGTTTAATTCAACCATCTCGAAACAAAATTGTTTTGCATCCAAGTATGAGTGCGTATATGATGAATGTTAATGATTGGAGAATCCTCAACGATACTTATTATGATGTGCATATAAAGGGTATACTATATTATGTGAGTCGTTATACAGATTCACGTTTTACAAATTCAAGTTATAAAAGATCACGTTATAGAAAGTCATACTATAACGAAGCTATTTGCAAGAATGTCAAAGTTGGATTTTCACTAGAAGTAACAGAGAAGAAAGTGTTTGGACTAGCAACTAATTGTACTATCATCAAATTTGAACGAGAACATATAAATTCATGAGAAGATAGTTAGTTATTGAGATTAACTCAAATATTATTATTTCATGTTAAATCAAACTCTAGTATTCGTAGATAATGTTACCAACTCCAATCTATCTACTATCTCTGAATTAATCATTGATAAAAAAAATGGAACAATGATCTTATTACACAAACTTTTGGCCCTGATATAAAGAATAAAATTACTGCTATTAATATTAGTAACACAAATGTCCCTGATAAACTTATATGTAATTGCTCTAATAAAGGAAATCTTACATCCAAAGAAGTCTATACAAAACTATCCTCAGAAACATCATATGCTTTAAAGTTAGCAAATCAGAACATTCCTTCTTCCTCTTTCTCTTTAACAGAGAAATTTTGGGAGATTATCTGGAAACTTAATATTCCTCCGAAATTGAAAAACTTTACATGGAGGATTATTAATAATGCTATACATACGGAACTTAATAAGTTTCAAAGAAAGTGTGCTCTTAATGATAAATGTACACTTTGTGACAATGCAATTGAAAGTATTGAACATCTTTTCTTTTACTGTCATGGCTCTAAAGCTACATGATTTGCAACTCCTATTGGTTTAATCTTCTCTAATGATTATACTCTTACAATTGATAAATGGCTTCAGAATCTTATAGAAGCAAATTATCATAATGATTATAGAGATAGACCAATAGTTGAGATGGACATTTGGATCCTATGGTTCATACGGAAAGATAGAAACAAGAAAGTCATTGAAAATTGCAATATTAGTCCCTTATTAAATGCGAATAATGCATATAAAGCTTATGACGAGTTAAAAATATTTACAAACTTTAACTCTGAAGCTAATACTGTCTACCCAAAAACACTAAGTGAATGAAATTATCTTCACAACAAAGTACCTCCTAAAAAATTAACTTATATTAATGTTGATGCATCTTATATTAAAAAAACTAATCAAGTTTCAGCTAGGTGTATTTTCAGTGATTACAAGGCCATATTTTGAAAGCACAAGCGTGGAGTTTTTTCGCAAAATCTCCTGAAGAAGCAGAAGCAATTGGGATTAGAAATGCAATTCAAGAAGCTACTGCTCAACCTAATCAACACTTTATTTTGAAGAATGACTGTTCTAATCTTATTAAGAGTCTCAAGAATGGCACAAAGTTTGATAATCATCATCACTCACATATTGTTGACAATATTCAAACATTGACGCTTTCAAATTCAGTTAGCTTTCAATTTATACCTCGAAAACTAAATCAAGCTGCAGATTGGATCGCTAAAGCGAAAATTTTGAATACTTTTCCAAGAAATTGGGCGGTTTCCCCACCACCACCCTCTCACTTCTCTTTTACTATGATCTTGTAGCCTCTGGTATTGGATATAATTGTCTGAACTTATTGTATTTTTGTAAACTTTCATTTATTCTAATTAAAGTCTTTTCGTAAAAAAAAAGATAATGTTTCTGTATTGGAAGAGTTAGCTGACAATGTAGCACTAACAATTATAATTTATTATGTGTTTTTTTTCTTCATATATCACATGTATTTATTCATTGATTTTTTATTCAATGATCATATAATATAGAGTAATTTAAATAGAGGTTCCCAGCTTTTGTACTTGGTCATACGTTCCATTTGTTTAAGGATCGTAATGTAGTTAGAATTATTTGGGATGTTATCTTTCCTTTTTCTTTTTTGGAAGAAAAAAATATTGTACCTATAATAAGAACCACACGGAAGAGGGTTCGTTTGAAACTGCTTACTTTAAAATTAAAAACATTTTTAGAATAAAATTTAGAAATTTAAAAAATTTATAATTTTGAAATCTAGAATAATTTTGGTGCTTCACCTAAAAATGTTTTTCAAAATCTAAAACACTTTTAAAACTTTAAAAATATTCATAAGTACTTTTTGAAAAAAATACTTCCAAACAGGTTTTTGTATTTATGATCCGTTTATGGATGAATTTGGGAATCTTATGATGAATCATAGTGATATGTGAGTCTCTAGGTCTCTATTTATTACACTACAAGACTTTTGAAACTAATTTTTGTTGGAAAAGTAATAATTATTGATTTTAAAAATAAGAGAAATTGAATTTTTTTTTAACTAAAAATAACACTAGACTATTATAAGAAATTGAAAATAATGAAATTTATATATAAATTTAAAAAAAGAACTGTTACAAGGAATTATAAGAAATTGAAAATAATGAAACTTACACATAAATTCAAAAAAATAATTGTTACACGGTATATAAAATTTTGTTAAAAAGACATTTCGGTCATGCCGATAACTCTATTCTACTATACGAATATAAAAAACAGTATAAGTGGGAGGAGAGTAGAGTGTTTTTTTTATGTAATATTAGTTCTGTACTTTTAAAATGGGAGAGACCTCTATTTATAGGTGAGGAGGACATTCAGTATTGTCACAATAAATGGTATTAGGGACTTCTTTATTACTAACGTTTTGCAGGTTACACCTTTTCAAATTGTATCATGCTAGCATTTGGTTCATTCACATTTTGACCAACTCTTGTAAGAATATTATGAGTTAATGGGTCTTTAATTCGCGGACGTTTTGTCTTTTTCTTGGAAGGTAATGAGATGCCAATGACTAGTATAAGTGTCAGCCATTAAACACTAGTATCACTTCAAAAGTCTATTTTATTTTTTATTTTTCATTTTTTGACTCTCCAACTCCACCACGACCCATAACGCAGGTGCCGGAGCCAGTCCAGGCCGATCGAGTGGTGTTGGTGCGTGTGTGTGGGGATTTTCTTATCTCTTTAGATTTTATAGCATTTAATCCTTTTGAAATGCATAAAGAGGTTTGTTCATATATAAGTAATTCATCTCTTCTCCATTACCGACGTGGGACTTTTAAATCAATATAATTTTTTTCACATTTCTCAGTAGGATAGAGAATTCAAGAAAATTATATATTTTAATAAAGTATTTCCAATAGTTTTATTTTTATCTTTCAATGTGGGACTATGTAATTCATGAATGGTTTTTTCCCTTCTTCCATAAGATCATGATGGAGTTTACTTCAATAAATCAATATTAAAGTGTTGATTCCAATAATCCCATACTCTGATTCTTTGGGAGAGAAGGTGAAGGTTTCAATAAATGTTAATATTTGGGTGAATTATACTTAAGTGACAATATATTTCGATTTGAATTGACACATAGTGAAATAAGGCAACCACCAAATTTCGTTAAGTGAGCATACTCTTGCACTTGACATTTTGTCGATCAATACCCTTACAGCACATACTCTACCCTGCTGATAGTTATAATTACTTCGAACATCACCCTTTCGTTCTTCATCAAGTCCTTTGCTAAGGACCACCCCTTGTGGGCTATGAACTTTGTGGACTTATTCATTTGGTATTGTTAAGGACGTCTTCTTAACATTCTATCAAGAATGTTGAGTCTCACCTTCAAGGGTGAACTCATCAAGTCCCATAAGTGGCTATGAATTCATTAAAAGTTATGCACTCAACCTTGTGCTCTTTTAAAAGCAGGTACACCTTATAAGTGAATTCATTAAGTCCTTCTTGATGGGACCACCACGAATGGTATGAATTCATTAAGACGGTTTATATTATGACTTAGGGATGGAGAGACATCACATAGATCATTAGTCATATGTTCCCCATTAATGGGTTTCAAACCAATCGCTCTCTACATCTCCAAGACTACTCTCATGGTCAGACATTTGGTGAATGGATCAGCTCGTTATTTCTCTAATCGTACATAGTCTAAGTCTATCACACCATCTTCAACAACTATTTTACTGAACCATGTTTGATACAAATGTGTCTCCTTTTTACATTGTAGGCGCTATTTTGAGTGAATTCAATCACAATTCAATCACAACTTGAGAATCATAGTGTATACACACTAGTGTGGTACTTCCTTCCCAAAGTGGCATATAAGATAGAAGACTTCCCAAAGTGCACAATATACAAACTATGTAAAAACATAAACTATTTTTATAGTCTAAATATTTAAATAATGTAATGATAAATCACAAAACACAAACAACAAGCAATGCAATAATTTAAAAAAATATTAAATTGAACATGGTTAGATACCTTGATTGAAATTTCATGGTCAATGATCCAAAATGAAAGAATTGTAAAAATATAATCAGAGATCCGTGACAACTGCGTAAATAGAGGACGTCAAAGAATTGCAGGATAGTGAAGATTTAGATCCATAAAAGAGGAGTTAAAGAGGCAGGGATAAAAATAATTGTTTGAAAGAATAATATGACTTATGATAATAGGGTGGAGGCGGCTTTGTAAAAGTAAGGTCTGATAGGAATGAGATTTATGTAGGCTATAAACAAAACCGGCATGTTTTTTTTCTTTTAAAATGAAACTTTGTATAATAGATATTTAGATGAAAATAATTATTATATTTGATTGAGGGATTATATATATATATTTACATCTCGATTCACTAATTAGTTTTTTATATATTCTATTTTATTGTATAAATTTTGATTATTATTTTTTATCAATAAAGAATGGATGTTAGATAAAATCAAAATAGTTTAGGACATACTAGACAATTTTTTGTAGGGGATATTTTTTTGATCAAACCTACCATTTTATATCCACAAAATGACAAGTACAAATCAAACCCCTACTTGTTTTTGACTAAAAAACAAGCATGGATGGTAAAACAAATCCTATACAACATTTACTAGAAAGTAAACCTATAAACTTGCAAGACAACCTATACAACCATTGCTAGAAAAATAAATCAAAGTAAAAGCACCCTATACAACTATTGCTAGGAAATTAAACCCTATACAACAATTGCTAAAGACTTATACTAGGTCCAAGCTACAAGTTATCTTTCTTGATCTTCTTGTTCTCCTCCCTTGAGTACTCCATGTAGCTTCCATCTTGCTATCAATCTCATATTCTCAACACTCCTCTTAAATAACTTTCTATTCCAAAGTGTGTATTGAACATATTTCACAACTATTTTCACAATATCCTCATATTTAGGATGCATCTTCTTAAACTCTTTTTTATTCCTCACATCCCAAATACAATAAAGAAAGCTAAGGAAAGTAATATTTGATATGGTATCTTTTAAGGTGTTACCATCAAACTTAAGCATAAAATCAAGTCTTTCCTCCCAAGTATTACCCGTGTTGTGCCAACTATGAAGGGCACAAATCTCCTTCCAAGCCAAATTAGTGAATTTTCAATTCACAAATAAGTGATCTCTTGATCCATGTTCTTCAAAGCAAAGACAACACATCTTGTCCACTTCCATTCCCACTTGCTAAGCCTGTCTTTAGTGCTTAATCTATCCTTACAAATTAGCCAAGCACAAAACTTGTGCTTTGGCATACTCCATTTATGCCACACCACACTATACCATTTTGTTTTCTCATTAGGACCCCTTAGGTCATACATAACATCCGAGGTCCTAAAGCCTTTAACTCTTCATCTTATAGTGTCATTCTTCTCATTAAGCACCATATATTTTACCACCTCATACACCTTTTTAAACCTAGGTGGAAATCTTCACCTCTTCCCCACATAATAGTGCATCACCTTTTTGTTAATATTGTAATTACCCAAAGAAATATCATCCTTTTGTTCACAAATATCACCTACACACAATCCTTTTATCCATCTATCATCTAACATATAAGTTCTCTTTCCATTTCCAACATCATGTATAATATATTTAAAAGAAAGGTACCTCACATTTAGCATAGCTCTCCATGTCCAAGGAAGTTTATTATCATATGTAATGCTCCATATGCTCTTGTTCCATAGCCAATTCGAGTAGACCCATTGAGACCAAATATTATCTTTATATCCATACATTCTCCAAAACGCTTTGAGAATGACAACTTGATTAATATGGAGAAGATTAGGTATGCCTAGTCCTCCATTTTCTTTACTTTGACACAAATCTTTTCAAGCCACTTTAGCACCATGAAAATCATTAGTATTACCCTTCCAAAGAAACCTACTCAAGAGTGATTCTATCTCATGAATAACTCCCATTGGAAGGATCATTACATTGCACCAATATCTAACTTTACTTTGCAAAACACTCTTGATTAAATGAAGCCTTCCCGCAAAAGTAAGAAATCTATGCATCCACCCTTCAACACTTCCAACTATATTATTAATAAGGGTAGCACACATTAAGCTATTAGGGCCTTTTGTAGTTAAAGGAACCCCAAGATATCTAACCGGGAGTTTACCCTTCTTTATATTGAGAATACTACTCAAATCATCATGACGGTCTTTGTTACAACCTCCCATATATAGCTCGCTCTTTTCCGGACTTATTTTAAGGCCGGAGAGTCTAAAAAAGAGATCAAGGCCTTGTTTAAGTCTCATAGCCGAGTCTTTATCACCATTAAAGAAAACTAAACAATCATCAGCAAATATAAGGTGGTTCAAATCCATTCTAGCACAATTAGGGTGATAAGTAAAATCTTTATTATTTGCCACTTTCTCAAGAAAAGAAGAGAATCCTTGCATACATATAACAAATAGATAAGGAGATAAAGGATCAACTTGTCTTAATCCTCTTTCTCCTTTGAAATAACCACACACACTCCCATTAATGCACAAAGAGAACATAGGTGTTGAAATACATATCTTGATCCAAGATATAAGCTTTTTATTAAATCCCATAATTTGAAGTAGTTGGAAAAGGTACCTCCAATTAATTGTATCGAAATCCTTTTGAAGATCAATATTTAAAGTACATCTTGGACTCAATTCCTTCCTATCATAACCCGCCACAACACTTTGAGCAACCAATATATTATCCAAAATACTTCTTCCTCCCACAAAAGCAGCTTGATTTTTAGATATAAGCTTCTCAAGGCTTTTCTTCATCCTATTAGCAATGATTTTAGATATAGCTTTATAGAGGATATTACAACAAGCAATGGGCCTAAAACTCTTCACTGAAGTGGGGTTTTTAACATTGGGAATAAGAACAAGATTAGTAGCATTAATTTGCTTCAAAATTTGTCTATTCTTGAAAGCTTCCTTTATAGCATTACAAACATCCTCCCCAATAATATTCCAAGTAGCTTTGAAGAAAGCACTATTAAAACCATCTGGGCCAGAAGCCTTTGAGATATCAATAGAGAAAATAGCTTCTTTAATCTCCTTACTAGTAATGTCTTTCACCATTTCTTTTGCATCTTCATTAGTAATAGCTCTATCAACAAGTTTATTTAAACAACTAGAGCTAACACTTTCTTCATAAACATCCTTAGTACCAATTAAACTAGTGTAGTACTTGATGAATTCACCATGAATAGCCTCATCTTCAACAACAATATCACCATTTTCAGTCACAATAGAGGCAACTCGGTTTTGAGTGATTCTAGCCTTGATGCTCTTGTGATAAAGGGTAGTACTACAATCACCTTTTTGCGCCCAAATAATTCCAGATTTTTGCTTTAGAATCTCCTCTTGAATATTAAGAAGATGCATAAGTTTGTCCCTAAGCTCCTTCTCAATAGTAAGCATAGATTGATCACCATTCATAAGCTTAATTTGTAACTTCTCAAGCTCCTCTTTAAGCTCCATTATTTCTTTAGTAGAGTGATGAAAATATTTTCTATTGAAGATCTTCAAAGCATTCTTTACTTCCTTCAATTTATTCACTACTTTATACATCATACTCCCTTTAACTTCATATTTCCACACCTTTTCAATCAAAGGCAAAAACTCATCATGGTCAATCCAAACATTAAAAAATTTAAAAGATGAAGGTTTAGTATTTGAACTCCCCTGAATTTTGAGGATAAGATTAGAGTGATCAGAAATTCCAGGAGCTTCAATCATCAAATGAGACTTGAAACAAGTGAACCAAGCATCATTTATAAAAAATTTGTCAATTTTACTAGATATAAACCCTTCTATTCTTCTATTAGTCCAAGTGTAATAACACCCTTGGCTAGGATGTTCAACCATCCCATTATCCTTAATACAATCGACAAATTCATGAGAACTCTTATGAAGGCTAGTGCAACCCATTCTTTCATCAACTTTAGTAATTTCATTATAATACCCACACCAAATACAAGGAGAGTCCCCATTAATAACCATCCATTCACTAAGTGTTTCCCAAAGAAGCACCCTTTTATCATCATCATTTTCCGCATATACCATCACACAATTAAAAAATTTCTTATTATATATATCATGTACCTCAAGGAAGATGGCTTGGCTAGTTGAATTAAGACACTTTACATCCAAAACATTCTTATTCCACTTTACACATATTCTTCCTCTTTCATCCTTATCATGATTAGTTATTGTACCCCAATTACTGAAATAAGTGTTATGAAACTTATTGTAGCTTTGTAGGGTCATTTTAGTCTCCAATAAACCAACTAGATCAACTTTTTTATCTTGTACAACATGAATAACTTCTTTTTGTTTGAGGTTTTGATTCAAACCTCTTATATTCAAACCTCTTACTTCTTTTTGTAAGGGATATTAAATAGATTTATACTTCAAGTCTAAATAAAAGTTCTTTTATGAAAAAAAAAAATTTTTAAACTCTCAAATACAAACCTAACTTTCTATAGCTAATTTTTTTAGTTGAGATCTTCATTCTTCTTTCATGATAGAGATAAATACTACCATTGTGATAGCCATGCTTATGAGAAGATATAATTCCATCGGATAATGATCAAGAAAACTTTCAAAGATCCACCATTTGTGTGTTTCTATGAGAATAAAAGTTCCAGGATCCATTGTGATATCAATGAAAAGCGAAGCTAATAAAAGAGAAATGGAGGTTGTCGAAGAACGAGATGATGTCGCCAGCGAAAAAGATTCCTAAAAAACCAATCAAATATTCTTACCAAACTCAAGTGGAAAGTCCCTCCTAAGGAGGCTGAAGCATCTCATACAGGACTCAGTCCACTTAGTCGACATTTCTACAACAAGCATTTGAAAAATATGTGTGGTTTCCAGATTTCATAATCTAGGATGCTCGAACAACGACTCACCCAACAAGGTCAATGGAGATGCCATCGGGTATTTGTGGGCCGAGAAAGCAAAATAACCCAAAACCCATAGGAGTATGAGTATCAAAACAATTATCCGATTAGAGAATGGAAGGATCAACAACGATTGAAATCACATGTCGACAAACTGTCAATAGTGAACATCGCGCCACCAATTATACTTCCATTTGACGGTTTCTTTGGCATAGACGTGAACATACACAATGTTTATATCCATATGGAGCTCATTACAAAATCATAAGCTATTTATTGTCGAGACTTCCAATCTATTATGGTATTTCATATTAGATCCACACTTTATCCGAAGTTTCACCAAACTTACAAATCAACTGCAAGCTTGATTACCTAACAAGATGGTCGAACCCAACAAACCACTCACTATTTAACATTCACCAAGAAATAAAAAGTTTAAATCCTACATATTTCCATTTTCGTAGTAGCTTGCCATATGGAAGAGTTGGACTGATCTATGGTCAATCATGCTTTCATTCTAGGCCTAGCTAACAGTGATTTTTAATATTATTTATAATCTCGACTACATTATGGCCTCTCGAACAACATGGTTGATGCTTATATTTTAATAAAAGCAGAATAAGAAAAGGTGGAGGTCGATATACCCTTTACGAGGAACTGACTCCCCTTAACCGGAAAGAGGTAGTTTCAATTATGGTAAGGAGGGAACCCTCACCCAAAAATCCATAAACGCCTCAGGGAAGAGAAAATTTCCACTCTCAAATAAAGCGCAATAAAAGCTTAATATGAAGCTTAAGAAAAGTCAAAAAATGTAATGGCATATGATGGTCGTTGAAGATACTCTCTGACTCTAAGTCACAAATCCAGAACAAGTACTGTAGCTATCATAGAGATCACAAACATTATAACTACAAGTGCCCGAGAAGAGAGATAGACAAAATAAGTTCAATATGGCAGCTACCAAGTAATGGTATGGGAAACCCCTCTCGTAATTATTACCGAATCAAGTGGAAGAATACGTACCTGGGTAGGGCACCCGAGGATGGGTCGATATCGATAAGCACCCTCGGAAGACTTCCTTTGCACAAAGAACTACCGACATTGTGGTCCTATTAAAACTATAATGAGGGGAACACTATAGAGCAGAGGCTGAAAGTGGCCAATCAAGAAACAAAATAACGAATTTGATCAAAAGCATTAACAATTAAATACCATCTGGGTACCCTACCCAAGGTGATGATATCTAATTTACTAATCAAGACTCTCGCATGTTAACAATCTCTCAAAAAGATGCGTTCGTAATACCATCGATTGATAATGTAACAGATTCAATCACATTTTGTACACGGGGAAGTTCTCGTAAAAGTCTTTTCGAATCTAAGTCCTTCTAGTTGTCCTTCCTTGAATTTCTTCGTATTTTATTAAAATCTCGCTATTGTTCATGTTGTCTAGGATCATGTAGTATGGACGATATTATATATGAACCTGAATCTCCTAGTTGGCCAGGCTTCGGGTAGAAGCATGATAAACTATATATTGATAAATTTTTTGTATACTGCAAGCTACTATGATAAACCGATGTAAGTAAGGTTGAACATTTTCTTGTTCTTTTTTGCAAAGTTTATAGAGTGATTAAATTTTTGGTAGCTCCCTCTTGTTTGGAAATTGCGCTAGTAGTTGATTTGAAATTTTTGATAGTGTACGACTCGGGTTGGTTACACCATAATAGATGGAAAGACTTGGCAAAAGCTAGCTTCTGATGCCGAATGAACTCAACATATTTATGGAAGTTAGGCATGTTCACATCAATGTTGGATAAATCATCAAAAAGAGAGATATTTAGTGGCGCCAGTATTCACGAACTTTTCCGAGTATCCTCCAAGTGAGAGGGCTTATCAGGTTGATTATTGAAAGTACGTCGACATGTTCTTTCTATCACTATGTATCATTCCTTTATTTAATATAGTAATTTCTCTGATACTCATAATCCTCTAGGCATGTAATTTGGGGTATTCCACTTCTTTGATCGTCGGCTCAATCGTACCAATCATCAGTTTTGGGTGATTATTGTCCGAGCATCTTGGATTATGAGATCTATCATATGGACATATTTTTCACATTCTTGCTTTAGAAATTATTGACTCTATGTACCGAGTCCTAGATGATAAGCTTCAGCCTTCTCAAGAAGGATGCGACCCTTCAATTTTGTGAGAATCTAGAGATTGTTTTAATTAAAATCGTCTTTTCCATCGATCGAGAGATACATCATATCGTTGTTGGTTCGGCAAGTTATAAACTCACATCTTTTTCTTCTTCGATTTCTCTTTAATCGGTTTATTTTTCTAGTGGTATCTCTGAGGGTTTTCGAACTGCCGTTCATACAGCCGGGGCCAATCGATACGGCGTGAAATGATTGACCAATACAAACACATGAATGGTGGAACTTCTAAACTTCTCTTGATTGTTTTCCGAATGAATATATCTACTGATAAACTTGGTGATATAAATGGTGGAATCTATGTCCAAGATGAAAGAAGAATTGAAACCTGAATAAAAATAATTGGCTACTAGGAAGTTACGCTTGTTATTGAGAATTTATGAAACTTTTTATTCAAAAAATAAAAAATTCTAAATTATATGCGAAATTGAAGAATGAATCTATTACAATGTCACTCAGTGAAACATATTTCTACTTTGACATGCGTTTTCCGAAATTCTTTTTGATCTTGGACTCTATGAGGAGATTTTTTTAATCTAACATTCATCCTTTCTTAGTAAAAAAAATAAATGTTATGGAATAAAATAACTAAAGTAGTGAATAGGATTGTATATTATATATATTCCACTCAAATTAAATATAGTAGCAATTTACACTTTTCTACATTTATATATCTAGAGTAAATGACACTTTTGCCCCCTAAGTTTATACCCGATTGACAGGTTGCCCCCTAAGTCTTAAAATGCGCCTCGTTGCCCCCTAAGATTTACTTTTGTGACCCGTTACCCCCTGAGTGCGTTTTCCGTCAATTTTCTCCGTTAAATATGACGTGACAATTCTATGTCATATTTTTTTTTTAATCCAGATACTAATTATATGTTTAATTAACTTAAAATTAGGGTAAAGTAGAAATTTAACAATACTTTTACTATTTAAATAAAAATAAATATAAAAACCCCTACCCCCACCCCCATCCCCCCACCGAGACCCCCTACCCCCTCTCTTCCCCATCATCTTCTTCCCCGTTCATCTTCTCTTCCCTACCTGGTTCTTCTAAAACAAAATCTTGGTTTTGATTGATTCCATCAATAATCTTCTCATAATCCCACATGAATCTTAGCTACTATTCTCGTTCTCAGCTACGAAATACCTTTTATATAAAACCCATTTCTTATAACTGTTTCACTGTTTTTAAAAATAATGATAATTCGGAGCCATGTTAAGCACAGAAGGTTCAAATTCAAGAATCGAAATAGCATCAAATTCTTTAATACCTTGACAGAGAAGTAACCCATTAGAGGAGCTTCGAATAACGAAATTCTTATCAGGTAAGAACGAAAGAGAAGGAGATGGAACATCATAAAGAGATTTCGAACAATAAATCCAATCTTTACAAAAAAAATGAAGAAATTAAAAATTGAATTTTAAAATAGAAACAGGTTGAATGGAACTTCAGCCGGAGTTGCCGCAGCGGCCATTGCAGCCGCCACCGCCGCAGCCTCATGTAAAGTCAAATGAAGATTAATCCATTTCTATTTCTCTATTTACCATTATTCTTCTTCTCAAAAGCTTCTCATCAATCTTCTGAAAACACTTATCTTGATAGTTCATTACTTCCGAATCTCAGGCTTTTAAATGCATACATAGCTCTTCAAGCATGGAAACTAACAATCACAGAAGACCCTAATGGAGTCACTTCAAATTGGAATGGTCCAAATGTTTGGGACTACATAGGAATTCGACCCTTTTCGAGTTAGAACTTGATGTTGTATACCACCTGGAATTGAAAAGGGCAAAAACACTGAATCAGATTATTCTCTTGAACATTGGTTTAAGAACATTGGTTTAAGATCATGGTTTAAGATCAATAAACTTATGGGAAATTTGCCTAAATCTATGGGAGGAGGTGAATCAATGAACTAATCAACATATCGGTTTTCCTTATGTTTGATGGGTTCATGAAATTATAGCTTCAATGGATCTTACCATCAAACAAATTTATCAGTGGAATTTTCGAATAGACTAAAGCTTGGGAATATAGACTCTGCAGATTTTTTAGGAACCATTAGCTCTAAAAAATAATGATAGAATTTGGTTGAGAAAGAGAGAAGCCCCTATTAAAGATTCAAAGTTTTTTTTTTTAGAAGAACCATGTAGGGAAAGAGAAGATGAACGGGGAAGAAGAAGACGGGGAAGAGAGGGGGGAGGGGGTAGGGGTTTTTATTTTTATTTTTATTTTTATTTTTATTTAATAATATTAAAAGTATTGTTAAATTTCTACTTTACCCTTATTTTAAGTTAATTAAACATATAATTAGTATCTGGATTAAAAATAATATGACATGGAATTGCCTCGTCATATTTAACGGAGAAAATGGACGGAAAACGCACTCGGGGGTAACGGGTCACAAAAGTAAATCTTAGGGGGCAACGAGACGCATTTTAAAACTTAGGGAGCAACCTGTCAATCGCGTATAAACCCAGGGGGCAAAAGTGTTATTTACTCATATATCTATTATCACAGAGATTCAATTCAAAATAACAAATAATTGATGTCCTTTATTTATAATTTTCCTAAATCACATCATCATTTCTTTTACGATCAAACCCTAAACGTCACCTCCAAATATACAGAGTTTTTACACACAGAATGTATATCATTTTCTTCTACCTGTCATTTAAATTCATAATTTCTTTCTCCGTTCCATTACTCCCGTTCAAACACCCATCTTTATCTTCTCATTTGTGAATTCTCTTTTGCAGATTTAAAACATTCGACCCTCTTCCATCCCCATTTATTTTATAACATACCATTTGTATGTTTCATCTTTTTTGATAGAACAATCGTATCAAGAGACATTATTTTAGGAAAATTTAGGACTTATATGAGGGATTATACCCTAAGATTTGAATTTTTACAATTTCTTGTCTAGAAACTGCTATTTTGCTACTTTTAAGATTTTGTGTGTTAAATGTGTAATAAGTGTTCATATATTAGGTATGCAAATGATAAGAGTCACCGACATGATTAGAAGAAGTCGCAAAGTCATGGAAAATCCCAAGTCACAATGAGAAAGGACATAAAGCCACTTTTGACCACTTTTGGCCGACTAGAATGTTAACCAACAACACTTAGAAATTAACTTATTTGAGTCACCACGCTTAATTGGTTATGATTTTGAACAAGCCCTTGGATTCTTGGTAAAACTTAAAGTTAGAATTGTGAGAAAACTGATGGTTTGTGATTTGGAGCTGAAATGAAGAAGTTATTCAATTTGCATTTTTGGTGTTTAAAACTAGTCCACACACCATTATAAACATTTTTAGGTTGACTGGGACCTTTAAAAGGGGGGCCACAATACCAAAAATAATTTAGAAAAACTATACAACAGACTTTAAAGCTCAAATTAGGGTTATACTTCATTATTCAAATGCTTGGAGCAGAAGAAACGCTTGGAGGAGAAGATTGGAGCATTCAGTGCCCTTCCACATCTATCCATCATCATCTTTCATCAATTATTAGTGTAATCATATTCTTTTTATAATTCTAAACATGATTATTACACTTTTTGTTGCTAATTTGTATTACTTAAGTATTAACTAAATTATCATATCTTGAGAATCCCAATTGTGTATGAACCTTAGTGCGATTTATTTGTTAATTGAATTTAGGATTACATAATTTAATTGGGTAGTTAAAATTATATGATTTGATTATGTATTTTCCTTTTAAATTTATCCCTTGCTCTGGCCAAGTATAAGGATGCCCTTAGTTATTAGGATGTTTCTCTAACAGAGAGTTCATGTTACGGAAAATTATACATAAGCATCTATTATGTGTTAGTTATCGTGACGAGTTTAACTAGTCTGATAGTTAATAGGGTAAGAGACTTTTAGCGCCGATATATGCGTAGAGTTCCCTTGGAAGATTCATCTAGTAGTGTTAAGGTAGCTTCCTAAGCTACCCTAACAAGAATTAGGAAGAAGTTAGAAACTCAACTATTGCATAAATATCAATTCACCCTTAAACGATAAAGCGTGGAATCAATATTAGTGGGGATTACTTATGAGTTCTCGAGCTATATTATATTTTAACCTATTATTTATTTACATTCATCGTTATTTAGTTTAATAATTATATTTAGTTCAATCCATCTTAATTTCATTTTAATACTTTAATATAAAAACAAAAAAAAATATCCATTTTTTCCTTTAGCAACTCGTTCTAAAACCCTTTATGAAAACAAATCATAATAATTAGCAATCAGAGTCTCTGTTACACCGATATCTCTTTATATTTTCTATTTATTATCAACGATCAGTGAACTTGCGAGTAGTTTGCTCTCACGACACTTGGTTTGTAATTTATTCGAAAGTATTTTGTTTGTTACTTTAACCCTTATTTTATTAATTCATATTCTATGTGGTAGGCGGTGAATGTTTGTGTCTATTTGTTAGCCCAAATATCTATCCTATGGATCTTAACCGTATTCATAAGAAGAGGACAAAGGCTAGAGAGGAAGTTTCCAAGCTGAGGATGACAATTAAGAATTTAGAATATGAGATGACTTAACTGACCACTCTTTAAGAAGGTCTTAGTATGCACCATCGAGATGCATCGAAGGCAATAGACGGAGATCGAAATGAAGCATATCAAGCTTAGGCAGAGGTTTCTTGGGATAAGGAAGAGTCATTTGGGAAATCGTCTTGGACTAAGGTTCTTTCTCGAGAGTTGAGAACGGCAAAACTACTTTCTAAATGAGGAGTGATGACTGGGTCATGGTGGTCTACAAGTACTCAACTAAGTATGCAGAAAAGATAGAGCGGTATACGTCGTTGTATAGTAGTGGTGTGCGGGACGGGTATGTACGATGTATTCAAGATGATGTGTTTCGCCACGCGGACTTGGCACCTAAGATCAATGATGATCTTCTACTTGTACCCCAGGCACCAAATCATTATGGGGATTCAGAAACACCTCATTTTTTTGATATATATATATATTCATTTAGTCCTTTAGCGATGAAATATTCATATGTACTTTGAAAATATTAACCAAAGTTGTAAAAATATCATTTTAGAGGAAATTAACGGATGGATTCATAAGTTCTTTTGGACGTTTTTACCTAGCGTTTTAGGTTGCGAGTATTATTTAGACGTTTTTGCCTAACGTCTTAGACATCATAAATGAGGTGTTTAGGTGTAGGCTAATGATAAAAAATAATTGTGGTATCCCTTTTTTACTCCGGATGGATATTGATTGATATTAAACTTTAGTTCTAAAATTTATAAATTTACTATATTGTTTTTAGATAAATTTTATGAGTTAAGTTAAAATTATTATAAGAAAATATATAACTTACTTAAATATCCCGATCAATTTTGAATTTTGAAGGTAAACCAAAAAACGATCGCTTAAATGGAAAAACATAAATACGGATATTTACAATAAAAAATGTTATAATGAAAAAGATATTATGAACCTTCAATATCTTCTTTCAACAAAATTGAATAATTGTCAAAATCTCAATTCTAAAAATGATAAGTCATTATTGCAGAGGTTTGGAAGTTTAAAAAAGTCTTTAAAATTTAGTTAGTTTTCTTTATGTTATACTACTATTAGACTAGATTTTTTTTATCTAGTTCAGTTTTCATGAGCTTTTAAAGTTGTAAAGAACCTTGAGTTTTTTTTTGGACAATAACCTTGAGCTTTTAATAAAATGGTTTTGGTGAGAAAAAGAATAACTCCTGAAAAAGCAATTTGAAGATTGAAATTCTAAAGCCTATATATACATATATGGTATGGGCTTGAGATTTTCTTGGGCTATAGTGTTTGCCTTGCTTGGCCCAATCTATCACAACCAGTTAGGCTGACCCAGCTAGCACATTGTACGACATGCTCTAGTTGTCATTTCAGCTACACCTTAAAATACTTGGAGTAAATGGAATGACAACATCAATTAAGTTGGGCTTAATCAGTTTAAATTTAAAACTAATTTTTTTTAGAGTTAATGCCCAATAGGCACCTGCCACCTTACACCCTTACCCATAAAAAACATCGTCTTGTTTAACGTTTGAGTAATGTGAAGCTTCACATTACTCAAAGTTTGAGTTATAGGAAACTTCCCATAACTCAAACGACTCTTTTTATGGGAAAGAAAAGGAAAAAGCAAAATATATGTGGTCTTTTATGGACAAAAAATGATGGTTGGGGTGAGAGGGAATTAATTCTAACTTGAGGTGTTTCTTGGGCAATAATCCTTTTTTTAATACGTAAATAATGCAAGCCAGCTTGCGCACATCCCTATAACTTTGCTTTTAAGTGCATAAAAACATAGCAAAAACTCTGCTTGGATTAATTAAAATACTCTTCCTCCTATATAAATAATATCATAGTATATAATATTTAATTATTTTATGAGAAGTATTCTCATATCTTGAATTTACATGCACTATATATAATAAATATATATTATAGTTTCCTAATTAAGTTTTACCCTTTAAATAAAGAGTCGTAACTCCAGTGACGTATACGAATGACAATGGTTAGGGTATAAAATCAAAATCGATAAATATCTAAATTGATTAGAAACCGATTATGTAATCATGATTGAAACCATTATATTATGGTTTGGAATATTGTAATCGATTGTTGAAACCGCTAGTATATGATTTTAGAAAAAAATAAATTCAAAATACCTAAAAATTATTATCATATATATTTTTCCATTTTACAATAAGATAGATAAAATGTATAGTCATATCTTAAAACTAAAATCTAAATATTAGATATATGCAACAAAGTTACAAATACCGTATATAATTAAATATAAACATAATAATTTATATAGTTTATAGTCATTTTGTATATGTGATCTTATTTTAAAATTTTCTAATAGAGTTATAGTTTCGATTATGGTTAAATATCAAAAATTCATTTTGAAAACCGTAAACTAATGATTCGGTTATGGTTTCAAAAAGTAACTCTGATGGTTAAATCCATTAGGTAATGGTTTTTAATAAATTAAATTAGTTATATTATATATATATATGTAGTTTTTTGATTTTTTTCGTAGTTATCTGATCCGTGTACATTCCTAGCTATATATCAACTTCAATATTTGGTTGCCCCTCAACAACTACCCCGAACTGCTTTACAACAACTACATCTTATTTAAGGCCTTATTCATCTCTCCCACACGTTTGTCCCCATTCTCACTTTTATCATTATTCTTTACCCTTCCAGTTAGATTTGCGTAATACATTTCTCACAAAAAATAGACAATTTTGATGTTCAACACATACACTATACCTTCGGTGACTTGATCTCTCTTACATTTTCTATTTTTTCTCAATTTCTATCTCCATAAGTGTTTGAGCAAAACATATATACTCACTCACTTTTTTCATTTCGTCCATCTTTAATGGCCTTTCCACTTGGGAAACAATTTTAGAATGCTCATTTCCTATCTTTTAGGAGATTTTTGATAATTATCCAAGTAGGGACCATAGTAATCTCATTGGTGCCAAATCAAACATTTTCAAGATTTTGATAGGTAAAATCGGTCTTTCAAATGAGTAATAAAGTTTCTTCAAGAGTATAACTTGTCAGTCTTTATCACACTCAAACATAAAGATAATCCAACCACTCGGGTACACTGCCATCTTATATTTTGCTCCCCACCCCTTTAAAATTTCTTCCATCTCTTGCATATCTAGTGTTTTCCCAACTACATAACCCATAAGAGAATAACTAAAAAAATTCTAAAATGTTTTAACATCACTTAGGAATAGTTGTAACATTTCCTTCCTTTGATTCATGATACTTCAACTTCATTTCTTGAGACGGTTTTCAATTATTTCATTAATACACTTCTAGAGTCTGTTATATCTCTTTCTCTAACCTTTGTTTAGGATAATCTTGGCCTTGCTAAATTTGTGACCGTGTTATCACCCATATTCACGGTTACTTAGGTAGTTGTCTCACACCCTAATCCAACCATAATCTTCAATTTACAAGGCTAATTATTTATAAATTCAATAGCCTAACAAGGCGTTAGTCTAGACAATTTAACAAACATATTTTGTGAAACTAATGAGTCTTGTTGAACTCTATTTTCAAACACCTCATATGCAACAAATGTAATTCAAACATTTCCTAAGAAGTCCCTTGCCTCACCATCCTCTCAACTAGGGTAGATAAATCTTGCCTCTACATGAGTTCCATGTCCCTCATGAGATGGTGAAGTACAAAACAACTATGATAGAATTAGAAGCTCCCAGGCTACTCAATACAAACTGACCTACACTAGTTGTGCATGATGTTACATCATGCTTTTTTGCTAGGCTGTGTAGAATCCGAGTCAAATAATCTATAAGCTTCAACAATGGAGGACTAAGCACACTGAAATGGGTGTCTACTCTAAAAGTTATTTTTGCAAAACCTTTTGGATTGGAACCCCCTATGAGTATAAACAAGACCCAAACCCACAAAATCAATCATCAAACTAAAAACCTTCTCCGAAGCAAGCCATAGAGAGGCCATGTCGACCGATGTATGATCTAGGGGTTGTCTAGTGCATGAAATGAGTTTATTATGTAGAAAATATGAGAACCCCATTTTTAGATTACTGCTTTTAGCCAATTAGATAAAAAATTATGGCAATTTTTACACATATATTTATAGCATCAAACATGAAAATATATGTACAATAACATAAGCATAGTTTTCTCAGATCACCTTGGAGAATTTACCGGTTTGTCACTTTTCATCGTCTGACTATATGATAAATTAATGAAGAACATATCCTTGATCCTCAAGTTTCCCTCGATCATCCAATTGCCTCTTCTTGTTTTTGATGTTCTCCTCTACTATGTGATAATGATTGATCTGACGAGAGTAGACTCGTGATTATTTTGTGTGTAATAAAGGAGAAAATCTGGCTCTTGTACCTTAAAATCCGAGTTAAATGTTTATTCCAGCTCCTATAAATGATTCTGGTGTGGGGGACTAGATTGAAGAGGAGAGAATAAAATTTAATTAAAATTTATTTTTGCATATAAGATAGAATTTTAACTCTCCATTAGCCAATAAAATGAAAATGCTATTTATTCATTAATTAATAAATAATTAATAATAGTTTTTAGATTGTCTTGTCATTATTTGATCTTATTTATTTAGTTACTAGATAATCAATTACATTAATAAGATAAACGCTAACATTATCTTTCATTTAAATAAAATTTATTATTAATTAGTTCAATAAATAAATAATAATATATTATTATCTTCTAATATCTTATCAAATAATAATTAATTTCCTACTTCTATTTCTCCATTTCAAACATTATATTTCTAGTAATATTGCTAAAACCAATTTAGCAATATATGATAATTTTAAATTTAGAGGAGAAATCAAATGACATATTTAGCATATCTTGTGTGTACACTTCATGACCAGTCACGTGGTATACCCAGTATACATGAGATATAGAGACGCTATTGAGCCACACATATGGTACATCAAATCATATGCACTCAAGATAATAACAGTGTTCAAACACGCTCAAGATTAAGTGTGTTTGATCCTTCGTAGTTACAAGATTCTTTGTTTCTCGTATAGTGATGTAATAGTGAGTCTGACCACATAGAAGACTACTTTGGTGACCGTAGGAATACCACCTACTAATATGATCAACCTTTACCATGAAATCCTTTCAACCAGAAATCCAAACAATAATTACTTGGTGATGCAAATTTATGATGCGAGTATCTTGAGGTACCGACCAATGACATGCGCTCCATTATTCTTATAGTCCGGCACTTCATTGCACTCAAAACATAAACTAATTTTGTACTATGTAGTATTTTATTAGCACCATTTATTTTAAGTGTTCATGGTATTAATTATAATGTCTATATTTATCTTTTACATTTGTACTTGCTGAGTGGAAAGTCATTGTCTTTGACATACAATCCCAACAACTGGCTCCAACAATTCATGAAAAAATGTGAGGATATTTATATTCCGTGAGATGTCGAGCTACCAACCTTCGATCTCTTTCCCACACATGGTACAATACCTATCTACTCAACCTACATGACAAACGTCTTCTACAATGTGACCTCTGGTAGATGAGGACGATGATATGACACAATTCCTCTTCCATGGTCGATCTCCTTATTGACTTTTGTGTCATATGTATAATACTTTACTTGATTTTATTTTCTTAAAATACAATTTGTCTTTAGCGACCAGTATTATTTAAACATAAACCCTAACCACGACGTGGTTGGTAAGGCATCCACCAATAACAACTAATGTCTCCCTTTTGTGAGATATAAATACCGTTAGAAGACATCATTTTAGGTATAAATTGCACTTATTAGATAGAATTTTTAGTTTAATTTGTCATATTTCACTTTCTCCCATCAGAATTATATTATTTGCGTTTTTAGAGCTTTTGTGCGTTAATTCGCTTGTTTTAGCATGAATTTCTTAGGTATATGGATGCTAGGAAGCAACAAGATGAGGAGTATAAGTGAAGTTTAAAGTCTTAGATCAAAAAGTGAGGTCGAAGAGCAAAAGTTACTACTAAAAGAGATGAAGAGGAGCATAAGAAACTAGGAATCTGTCACTTCTTGCTGATTTCAAGCCCAAACGGCACTGATCTAGGTCTGGTGGTTCAAATTAAAAAGGTCTGCCTTTGAGTTAGCTCGAATTGAGGAGTGGAATCAGGTGTTTTAGATTTAAGACGCAAAAGTTACGCCAGTTTTACTAGAGTGTGTGCAGCAGTTACGGGAGTTACTAATTGGACTTGGGCTTTTAATTACTTAAGTAAGCCCAAAATTATACCTAACCAATTTTTACTCTCTATATAAGCCCATTTAGACCTCATTACTAAGCACCTCTCAATTAACCTTCACATTATATCATCTTAAGAGAGAGCGTCAAGAGGCAGAAGCAAGAGCAGGAGCTGGAGTATCCTTTTTCTCCAACAACAGCTCTTTTCATTCCTCTAATTAGGTTCTTTGTATTTTATTTTCAGAAATTAGGAATTATGTTGATGTTTCCTCATTTTTGATAATAAAATATACTTCTGAGACATCATTTTAGGCTTATTTATTAGTTTATAGGTTGATTTTAGCTTAATTTAGTGCACTTTCCTATTTTGAGTCTTGATTTAGGAACATAATATTTTTAGAGCAAATTTGGTTTAATTGTTTATTTAGTGTGAAGCTTTAAAGATAATTATGGAGATTAATTAGAGTCCAAGTCAAAGACAACAACTTATGGAAAGAGATTTACATGGTAATTGGAGATAAAGGAAATAAAGGCTAAAAACATGGAAAAGGAAAAGCTGCCTAATCTAATTTCTGCAGCACACGCCTAAAGAAGTGGTAATTACTCCTACAAGGAAGCCGATTTTGGAAGATTCCTTGCATAAGGACAAAGATAATTCTGTTACGATTCTTTTGGTATCTTATGGAGCTCAAACCGACCAATAACGAAGAAGATATGCTCAAAACGGTCCAGCAGTGTTTATCTTTATTTCCTTACGAATTTGAGTTGGACTTGGAGTCTATTACTTGGCCTTATCTCCAAGAAATGAATTAGGTCAACCTATACACTATAAATACAACCTCTTAACACTCTTAAATCATCCTTGGTGAAACCTTAAGCCAAGAGGAAGCTTACAACACAAGAGAGAAGTCTGGAAGGAGCTGTTAATCATTATGTCTTCTTCTACCTTTAAATTTGTAATTTCTTTCTTTTCTAGCGTGAACTAAATTTCTTTAGCTTGAGTTTTAGCATATATGTATGAGCCCTAGTTTTGATTGACATCTATCTAATTTGGGAATTTAATGTTTTAAATAGAATTATAGTTTTTATTCTCTGTTTATGTGTTTGGATTTATATTCTGTGTTCTTGTGGACTGCAGCCATTTAGAATTACCATCTAGTAATTAGGTCACCATTGACAACGGTGTTTAATTGCATGTTTAGCACATAACGTCTAGTATTAGGTCTGATCTGACAACCCAACCTAGCTAGATAATCACTATGGTTTAGTTCTTGTGACTATTTACCAATTACAGGAAAAGTTTGCTTAGGAAGCCTTTTTGACATAGGTAAATCCTATTTGAAACTACCGATAGCGAATTGGGACCGATTAGGGAAGTACTACATAATTCACCCTTACATGTTTAGAACGGCAAAACTAGTGGGGATTACATGCTAATAACTTGAGCTATATTCTCATATCACTTCTCTTTCATATTTATTTTCTGTCTTTTAATTCTTAGTTTTAATTTAGTTAATTAGAAAATCAAATCCATCTTTATTTGTCTTTACTTTTATTTGCGTTTAGTTGTTCTAGCTTTAATATTTTGCACTTGGTATTTGCATAAGATTCTCCTAACCTTCGTAGTCTCTGTGGAACGAATCTTAATCTTTTAACTAAAACTTGCATACGATCTGTATACTTGCAGAACCGTGTAGCTTTAGTGTGTTATTTTGCACGTTAATTATATCTTATTTTATCACACCCTAGGCCCCACCAAGTTTTTGGAGCCGCTGCCGGGGACTACATCGTTAGTCCTTGTGCATATATCTTGTGCTTTTAATTTCAGTTAGTTCTATTTTACGCTTTTGTCTTTAGTTTTTGTTTTTCACATTTAGTTACAGATGGAGAACCCAAGGAGACTTGAGCTACCCATCGAGTTTAGAGTGGAGCCACGAGGAATTCGCGCTCCAGAAATCCAAGCCGCAAAATTTAAACCTTATCCAGGGATGCTAACTCAGTTTGCATCTCATGGATTATTCAGCGGAGATGCATATCTAGATCCGATCCGATATATTCAGAAATTCATGCAGATCTGTGATGCTTATATCGTAAGAGGAGTTACTAGGGAACAAGTGTATTACCTAATGTTCCTGTTCTTCTTGACTGGATGTGCAAGCGATTGGTATTATACCCAATACCCTCATCTTATTTCAGATTGGGATAAGCTTCAAACAAGATTCCTAGACCGTTTCTATCCGGTTAGTAGACGTTTAAAAGATATGTTGGAGTTTGAACAGTTTATACAAGAAGACGGAGAGAGTTTGGGTGAAGCATGGTTACGATTTACAGAAAAGAAGGCGAGATCCTCGCCAGAATATTATTTAACCTTGTTTTATGGAGGCCTTAATGATAAATCAAAAGAGAAAACAGATTCGTTAGGAAACGCAGGTTTTGTTTTGCTAGATCCTGAAGAGGCTGAGTTGGGGATGGAAAGAATTCTTGAGAACGAGAGAAGTTGGCCAAAGAGAGCAGAAAAAGAAAACACTTCAGAATCTCTGAAGCTTAAATAATTGGCTAAACAACTCGAAGAACTACAAGAACAAGCCCGAACAATTGTTCAGGAGAATACAGTACGCGCAGTTCCTCCGTGTCCTGGTTGTGGATCAAGAAATCATGTGTGGGAAGGATGTATGAATAATTCGGCTGTAGCTTCCGTTCCGCAACATAACTATTATTCTAATGGTTATACTAATCCTCAAGAAAGCTACACTAATTATCAACAACCTCCACAACAAAAGAGTTGGGTCAGAAAGCAAGATACTTATCAACAACCCCAACCTAAATCATATAATCCACCACAACCTATTCAGAAAAAGGCGCCCATTGTTAAGAAAGCTTGTCAAGAACCAAAGAGAGATCCACCAAAACAATCAACGCAATTGGCAAGAAGGAACTAATCCCAAGCTTGAAATCAAGTATGGCTAAATTAATGCAAGCAGCTGAGAAAATGAATCAGAGCCAACAGAAAGTTCGAACCCAGGAGAAGATTATCAAGCAACTAGAGCATACTATATCACATCTGGCGAGTACATTACGAAATCGGCCAAAAGGGCAACTCCCAAGTGATACTATTGCTCCTAGAGATGATTCTTTCTATGCAGTTGAGTTGCGAAGTGGAAAACAACTACCTCCACCAAGACCAGAACCAGAACAAGAGCCAATCCCTATTCCAGAACAAAGGGGGGAAGAAATAATCAAAGATACAGTTGAGGAGGTAGTTAAACCAAAGAGTGTTCAAACCGCGACACCTGACAAGACAAGAAAACCAGTGGAACTTAATACACGCCCTCCACCACCATACCCTTCACGTGTCAGAAAGAAGGACAATGACCTGGAATTCAAGAAGTTCATTGACATGTTGAAGAAATTGGAAGTTAATATACCTCTTGTTGAAGCTCTCAAGAGAATGCCAACCTACCTTAAATTCATGAAAGATATTCTATCCAACAAGCGAAGTATAGAAATTGGGGAAACAATTGGATTACCTGTGGAGTGTAGTGCTATATGTCAAAACAAGTTACCACCAAAGCTGGAAGATCCCAGAAGTTTTAAAATTCCCATTATCCAGTTACCACCAGAAAAGCCCCTTCCCACGAAATCATGGATGGCACCATCCATACTTATGAAGAATCGAGCTGAAAAGTTCGTGGGAATTAAAGGAAAGGGGTGGAAATTTTGTCAGTCTTAATCGAATTAATTTTAGTTGAACGAGTTGGAGGAGGTTCGTTATCTTGCCTATGAAAATTCACGCATCTACAAGGAGAAGACAAAGCGATGGCATGATAAACGACTCCGTCCAAAGCATTTCGAGAGAGGACAAAAAGTTTTATTATACAACTCTCGATTTTCGAACTACCCAGGAAAGCTTAAATCCCGTTGGGGAGGACCTTACATTGTCACGAAAGTCACACCTCATGGAGCGATTGAAATTGAAAATCCAACCGAGCAACGGACATTCATGGTGAATGGCCAGCGTTTGAAGAGATACCATGATAGTGAGGACTTTGGGCGAGAGGAGACAATCCATCTCGTTGAATGTGCTTAGCCTGAGGTACACGTCTAACTCAAAGACGCTAAACAAAAGTGCTCTTGGGAGACACCCCTCGTTTTAATTTCTGTTTAGATTAGTTTTATTGCTTTGTACTGTATAATATTAAGTTAGTGTATATTTTTAATTGTGTTTACAAGCTAATAGGAGAGAAAGGTAGTGTGCTATTGTGCAGGAAACGAGTTTGGGGTCAAAAGGAAAAAGCTGGAAAAATTAGAAGGACTGGCGCGGACTACCCCCCGCGGACTACCCATGTACCGCGGGGATGCACCGTGCCTAGAAAACCCGTACCACGGGTCGGGTACCACGGGTTTTATCCAGAAGCGAGAAAAAGAAGACCTGATAGGCGCAGTGCACCGCACCCCTGGTCCGCACGCACAAAACGCGTGCCACGGGGTGATGCACCGCGGGTTTTTTGACAGAGCACCCGCGGACTACCCATGCACCGCACCCCTATACCGCAGGCACAAAACACGTGCCACGGGGTGCTAGCTCGGGTATAAGACAGTGGACAAAAATTTGAAAAGCTGATGGGTTTGGTACACCGCGGACTTGGCCCGGTATACGCACAGAGGCGGTTTGTGAAGGAAGTTATTTCCTAATCAACTTCTTACCTTAACAAGATAAACCCTAGCCTTCGATACACGAATTTTTCAGACCCAAACCCTATATATACATCTTAAAGCTTGTGCAAACCTTCACAACTAACACAACAACTCATCAAATCCTCTCCTCCATCTCACATAAACACAAATTCTTCATCAAATTCATCACACTACACCATTAAACACCATCAAATTCATCAAGCTTTAAATATTTCTTCCAAGATCCATCAACAAACCTTTCCCTTTCATCAATTCCAAGCAACAACATCAAGCTACACCAAATTTTCCTTAAACTTTTAATCCATCCTTAGTATAAATTGAGTTGTGGGTAAATCAAGCATGACTAACAGATCTGAAGCTATGTAATACAAGAGAAAGTGCTCAATCCTTGGGAAGAATAAGAAATTGCCTGGGGCCACCATTGAAAAACCCATCAATCTTGATGAGGTTACTGAAGAATCAAAAGAAAAGGCATTAGCACAACCACTACCAAAGAAGTTAACTGCTAGAATGTCCATACCATCAAGAAGGCCTTTAAAGAAAATAAAAATCCAAGACCAAGGTTCTTCTACCTCTTCCTCTGAAATTGTTTATGATCTTCCTCCTTGGGCTCTCAAGTTACAGAACGAAATAGAAGGATTACGCGAAGATAACAGAGATCTTTGGACAGAAGTCATACAGATGGAATCACAGATAGAAGATTTGACCTTGACAAGGGATATTGATAGTTATACCGATCCTTCAGCTTCGGATGAGGAGGATGATATGATGGATCTCTATGGCCAGCCAGGTAGGTCATTCTAATTTTTCTTAATAGCTTGTATGCATTAGGTAGTTTAGTTAGTTTTATTTCCAGTCTTGAGTCTTTTTCGAGTCGTGGGGACACGGCTCACTTTTGAGTTGGGGGTGGGGATTCGTTGTCCTCATCTTCTTTTCGTTTTTGCATAAAATTTAAAATTTTTAGGTTGAATTAAGGCATAGAATATCTTGAATGTACCTATTTGAGCATGATTTTATTAGGTCAATGATAGTAAGTAGTATGTTTTTGAAAGATGCAACAAATTTGTTTAAACATGCATGTATGAAAACAGGAAATAAAGGATAGAAAAGTTAATGAGCAATGCTAAGAATTCACGTTGAAACTTAGGAATAGTTATTTGGTGTGTAGAACGTGAAGTTTAAAATTAGTTGAAAACCCACTTGTCTATGAACTAATAATGAAAACATAACGAAATCCGGAAGTTAGAAAAATGAATAAGGCAGTTCTTTCATGATAAAACACTTGAAGCCTTTAGACTTTCTCACCCTTTTGTTTGATATTATTGTTATTTATCCGTCTTAGCCCCTCTGAGCCTTTCTAAAGCCTTTATTGAAACACATTATAATCCATACCATAGTTTTTAGGACTTATCTATATGACCCGCACTCAAATCGCAAAACCTGAGACAAACTCGTTTTAGAGCTTGAGTTTGGGGTGGTGGGTTTCATAATTAGGGAACTTTTGGAATTTGGGAATTATCTTTGTGATTTTATTGATGATGAAATTGTTATTATTGTAACCCTTTGCCGGGGTAATAGTGAATGAAAAAGAAGCTACGAGCTAGTTTTGCCAACAAGGGCATAAAAAGAATATATATATATATATATATATATATATGAGAAAATAGTGTGATATCTCAACATCAAAAGATAATCATAGCTATACAAAAGAAAAAAATTGATTTGAAAAGAAAATATATATTCAGACCGGCAAAGTGGATTTTATATCATCAAAGGTTTTAATTGGGATTATTGGGGATGCACATCAAAAGCATCAATAAATTGGGTTGAGTGAGAACATCTTCGAGTAAAAACTCAAGCTCTAAGGTGATTCGTTGATGGCTAGTGAGGAGAGAGCCACAAGCTCACTTTTCATTATCCAAATATACCACACCCGTCCTTAAGCCAAGTTATAACCAAGACCTTAGAATTTCTAACTACTAGATGAAGAAACAATTCAGCTATTAGGTTGTAGGTAAGTGGACCATTGGATGCTGTATTTGGGACCTATGAACAACCTATAGCCATTAACCTAAACTAAGTTATCATCCTCTCCTTCTAGCATTGCGAAATTAATCATAACTTGAATTTATGGATTGTTGATTACATGTGTATTAGGCATATTTGTGCATTATTTCTTGAGCATTACTACATGAGATTTTTTAGATTTTATGCTCTAGGATCATTCATTATATTCTGTTCTTATTCTCCTCCGACTTCTTCTTCTTTATTTTGACTACCCTTCTGTTCTTTAATTTTATTGTACCAGGACGATACAACTTTGAGTTGGGGGTCTTGATGTCTCCTCATTTGTGATAATAAAATATACTTCTGAGACATCATTTTAGGCTTATTTATTAGTTTATAAATTGATTTTATCTTAGTTTAGTGCACTTTCATATTTTGAGTCTTGATTTAGGAACATAATATTTTTAGAGCATATTGGGTTTAATTGTTTATTTAGTGTGAAGCTTTAAAGATAATTATGGAGATTAATTAGAGTCCAAGTCAAAGACAACAACTTATGGAAAGAGATTTACATGGTAATTGGAGATAAAGGAAACAAAGGCTAAAAACATGGAAAAGGAAAAGCTGCCTAATCTAATTTCTGCAGCACACGCCTAAAGAAGTGGTAATTACTCCTACAAGGAAGCCGATTTTGGAAGATTCCTTTCATAAGGACAAAGATAATTCTGTTACGATTCTTTTGGTATCTTATGGAGCTCAAACCGACCAATAACGAAGAAGATATGCTCAAAACGGTCCAGCAGTGTTTATCTTTATTTCCTTACAAATTTGAGTTGGGCTTGGAGTCTATTACTTGACATTATCTCCAAGAAACGAATTAGGTCAACCTATAACACAAGAGAGAAGTCTGGAAGGAGCTGTTCATCATTATGTCTTCTTCTACCTTTAAATTTGTAATTTCTTTCTTTTCTAGCATGAACTAAATTTCTTTAGCTTGAGTTTTAGCATATATGTATGAACCCTAGTTTTGATTAACATCTATCTAAACCTTAAGCCAAGAGGAACCTTACAACACAAGAGAGAAGTCTCTTAACACTCTTAAATCATCCTTGGTGAAACCTTAAGCCAAGAGGAACCTTACAACACAAGAGAGAAGTCTGGAAGGAGCTGTTCATCATTATGTCTTCTTCTACCTTTAAATTTGTAATTTCTTTCTTTTCTAGCATGAACTAAATTTCTTTAGCTTGAGTTTTAGCATATATGTATGAACCCTAGTTTTGATTAACATCTATCTAATTTGGGAATTTAATGTTTTAAATAGAATTATAGTTTTTATTCTCTGTTTATGTGTTTGGATTTATATTCTGTGTTCTTGTGGACTGGAGCCATTTAGAATTACCATCTAGTAATTAGGTCACCATTGACAACGGTGTTTAATTGCATGTTTAGCACATAACGTCTAGTATTAGGTCTGATCTGACAACCCAACCTAGCTAGATAATCACTATGGTTTAGTTCTTGTGACTATTTACCAATTACAGGAAAAGTTTGCTTAGGAAGCCTTATTGACATAGGTAAATCCTATTTGAAACTACCGATAGCGAATTGGGACCGATTAGGGAAGTACTACATAATTCACCCTTACATGTTTAGAACGGCAAAACTAATGGGGATTACATGCTAATAAATTGAGCTATATTCTCATATCACTTCTCTTTCATATTTATTTTTTGTCTTTTAATTCTTAGTTTTAATTTAGTTAATTAGAAAATCAAATCCATCTTTATTTGTCTTTACTTTTATTTGCTTTTAGTTGTTCTAGCTTTAATATTTTGCACTTGGTATTTGCATAAGATTCTCCTAACCTTCGTAGTCTCTGCGGAACGAATATTAATCTTTTAACTAAAACTTGCATACGATCTGTATACTTGCAGAACCGTGTAGCTTTAGGGTGTTATTTTGCACGTTAATTATATCTTATTTTATCACACCCTAGGCCCCACCATATGTATAATTTTAATTGCATTTATTTTCTGTATTCAGTTATTCGCTAAACCTTGCATACTTGAGACTCGTATTTGGGAATGAACCTTAGTGTCAAATTTAGTAGTTTCTGATTTGGGATTATTTCTAATTTAAATTAAATTGGGTATTTCTATATTGACTATTATTTCATTCTTAATTACTATTTTTTTATTTATGCGTAAATTAGAAATAGGTTTTAGTAATTAGGCTATTCACTAGTGGCGGTGATCACCTTGACAGGGGGTTTAATTACGGAACTAGGTAATAGACGTGTGGTGTTCGTCAATGATCCTAACAGGCTTGACTAACCATGTAGCCAATTGGGTATATCTCTTAACCATTTGAACATAGCTTATATCGCCCTGAAGGGGTTTGTAATACTGTAGGATAACATCTAAGTCTACCCTGACGGGAGTTTTGAGATTGTAGAGTCCCGACTAATATAAAATACCGATTTTCCCTTAAACAAAAGCACTAAATATATGAATTTAGGTGATTCCCTAGAGAGACTCAAGTATATATTTTATATGCGTCTAATCTTCTAGTCTTTACTTTAGTTAATTTACTTCAATTTGTTTAGTAGTTTAATCTTTGAAAACCAAACAAATATATCTCATATCTTTCAATTTCCGTACTTGCAATTACTATTACATATCTTTTGGATATATTGGTTGTACCTACGCAATCCCTGAGAACGAAATCCCTTATATCTATTTATTGCTTGGAACGACTTGTACACTTGAGGTTAGTAGGTCCTCCTATTTAGTGTTGATTTATATCACACCCCAACAACCACATGTGTGGTCGGTAAAGGGCCTTCCTAAGCAGCGACAGATTTTTACGTGGGTGGTCGTCATAAGACCCCTTTAATGACTAGGTAATACTGACCCAACTAGAGAGGCCATAATCAGTTGCTTTAAATAGAATATGTTGAAGTCTGACTCACATCCATGAACTAATGCATTAAGTATACAAAAAGGCATCTTGGAAAACCAAGTAGTCTTAGAATTAATGGTTATCTTGGAAGTTTGAAAGGGTTGGATTCTTCCAAGGTGACTAGATTCATTGGTTTGTTTAGTTGAGAAGGCTTATAAATATACACCATATATTGATGGTTTAATACAAGAAAAGAAGAGAGAAGATAAATCAGGACACAAGAGATCTAAGAGTAAGAATTATATAGGTTAGTTAACTTTGTGATTAATGATCCTATTGTGGTTTGAGACTTGGGTGAGTGTTAAAGTTCTTTGTTCATTATATTATGAGAATATTTTGGGTTTTGTTGTACAAAAACCAAGTTGTGACAGTGTGAGTAATTATATTGAATTACTCTGTGTATGTAGGCATCTTTGTCTAAACCACGTAAATATTGTTGTTCTTGTGTTTTTATTTTTTCTTATGTGCTGGACCTTTGAAAGGGAAATCCGACTTTCCCAACAAAGTGGTATTAGAGACGTGGTTGTGTTTCATAGAAGTCCTCAAAAGAAAGATGACGTTTACACCAGAATTTGAAGTTCTGTTTATCGATTGTAAGGAAATTTTTGAATTTTGACAGATCACAAATTCAAGACCTTCTCGTATAACAGGGTCTTGGCCTAGCTTTCGAGGAAGAAAATCCTAAAGGTATGACTGATTCTATTTGGGATTCCATGAGAAATAAGGCAGTTAATACAATTCAATTGGCTTTTGCTCCCGAGATCAAATTTAATGTGATGAAGGAGACAACACCATTGGCGTTGTGGGAGAAATTCGAGGGAATATATATATATATATATATATATATATATATATATATCAAAATTTATGATGACTTGATTATGCCTTACGATGAAACTTTACTCTTTGAAAATGGAAATTTAAAATTATATCAATTAGTTCAATCAATAGGTGTGTGAGCTTCTAAAGATTGATGTGAAGTTTGAGTATGAGGAACAAACCCTATTATCTTTGTCTTCCTTATCGAGGTCATACAAACCGTTGGTACATACAATGTTGATAGGGAAGAAGATACTCAGTATGGATGATGTTACTGAACAGCTTCGTGAAAATGAATGAATGATGGGAAAAGAAAAAACTAATGATAATGGGAATTCACTTGTTGTAGATGGTTTTGAACAAGGTAGGAGTCATGAGAACAATGACCAACGTAAAGATATAAGCTTGCGATCTCGGGTTCATAATAATATCAAGAGGAATGCTACTATAATGGAAGAAGAGTCATATCCAAACTTGGTGTCAAAAAATAATCCGAGATTCAAAAGATTTCAAATTGTCAAATGGACAAATTAAGATTGGGGATGGCTCAAGTTCAAACAAGGGGTGACGACGTATATTGTTAAGTCTAATATAAAGAACTTTATTAGAGTTTAGGTTCATTTACTTCTCTTCATATGTGTAATAATAGAGACTTGTTAGAAACTTTTTTATACTGACATAAAGTTTGATTGCATTGTCGTTGCAAACAACGAAGTGATGAAGATCGAGGGTGCTGGTTATGTCTTCTAGAAGCTGAACAATAGTGATGCCCAAACCTTTTCAAATATGAGATATGTACTGTCGATAGGTAGCAACTCCATTTCGTTGGTGTTTTTGACATCACATGGATATAAATACATCGGGCTAGGTAATCGTTGTACGGTTTTAAACACGACTGATTCATATCAAGTGAAAAAATCAATGTAAATAATATTTATATCTTAGAGGGTCGAGCTATTCGAGTTGGTGATAGAAACTTTAATGATCGAGAGTCGAGTGATTGTCTAAAACAAGTCATGTAGCACAAGATTTTTTTTCTCTGAGATTGTTGAGGTGCTTCGGGATTCTCATCAAGGGAGGAATTCTTACGGTTTCTCACATCTATGAACCAATGCAATGAGAAGACCGAAAGGTGTCTTAGGAAACCAAGTTGTTTTACATTAGGGTTGTCTTGGAAGTTTGAAAAGGTTGTAGTCTTCCTAGGTGACTAGATTTATTTGTTTGTTTGGTCTATAAAAAACCATCATATGTTGATGGTTGAAGACAAGAAAAGAAGAGAGAAACGAAAGTTAGGCACGATAGATCCAAGAGTAAGAATCATATAGTTTAGTTAAGTGTGAGTGTGTTACAATCCAATTGTGGTTAGAGTCTTCGGTGCGTGTGAAAGTTCTTCATTATTTCTGAGAGGGTTTTGGGTTTTTCGTACAAGAACTTAGTTATAATAGTATGAGTGATTATATTAAATTACTTTATGAACGTATGCATATTTGGTCGAACCGCGTAAATTATTGTTCTTGCCTTTGCATTTTTTCCTTCTGATATATTATAATATAATACCTTCGAACTAATAAACAAGAATCCTCTATTTTTGGTAATAGAATCTGGCAAAATGTGTGAGTGTTAACCCAAAAAATGACCCGTTTTAAAAAAAATAAGAAATTATAAGTATATAACCACGAATTGACCAGTTTCTTTCTGATATATCATAAGAAAATATCTTCAAGCTAATAAACAAGAATCATCAATTTTTGGTTTGGTAATAAAATCTGGCAAAATGTGTGAGTGTTAACCCACAAAATGACTCGTTTAAAAAAAACAAAATCATAAATATATAACCACAAATTGACCCATTTCTTTTCTGATACTTCATAATACAATATCCCCAAACTAATAAACAAGAATAGTGTATTTGTGGTTCGGTAATAAAATCTTGCAAAATGTGTGAATGTTAACCCATAAAATGACCCGTTTTATAAAAGATACAAAATCATAAGTATATAACCACGAATTGGCCCGTTTCTTTTCTGATATATTATAATACAATATCCTCAATATAATAAAAAAGAATTATCAATTTTTTGTTCGGTAATAAAATCTGGCAAAATGGCTCGTTTTAGAAAAAACTCAAAATCATAAGTACATAATCACAAATTGACCCATTTTTCTGTAATATCATAATACAATACATTCTAGCTAATAAAAAAGAATCATTTATTTTCAGTGTGTTAATAAAATCTGGCAAAATGTGTGAGTGTGAAACCATAAAATGGACCATTTAAAAAAAATACAATATCATAAATGTATATCCACAAATGGACCCGTTTCTTTTCCAATATACCATAATACAATATTCTCAAACTAATAAACAATAATTGTATATTTTTGGTTTGGTAATAAAATCTGGCAAATGTGTGAGTGAGACGCGTTTTAAAACAAATACAAAATCTTAAGTATATAACTATGAATTGACCCTTTTATTTTCTGATATATCATAATACAATATCCTGAAGTTAATAAAAAAGAATCGTCAATTTTTTGTTAGGTAATAAAATCGGTCAAAATGTGTGAGTGTTAACCCACAAAATATCCTGTTTTAAAAAAATTACAAACCCGTTTCTTTTCTGAAATATCAAAATACAATATCCTCAAGCTAATTAACAAGAATCTTCTATTTTTGGTTTGGTATTAAAATCTGGCAAAATGTGTGAGTGTTAACCCAAAAAATGGTCCGTTTAAAAAAAATACAAAATCATATGTATATACCCACGATTTGACCTGTTTCTTTTTTTGATATATCATAATAAAATATTTTCAAATAATAAACATGAATTGTCAATTTTTTGTTCGGTAATAAAATATGACAAAATTTGTGAGTGTTAACCCACGAAATGACCCGTTTTTAAATATACAAATTTATAAGTATATAACCACAAAATGAACCGTTTATTTTTTCATATATCATAATAAAATAATTTAAATCTAATAAAAAATAATCGTCAAATTTAAGTTCGGTAATAAAATATGGAAAATTGTGTGAGGTTACACAATATGAATCATTTAAAAAAAATACATAATCATAAGTATATAACTACGAATTGACCGGTTTATTTTTGATATATTATTATACAATACCCTCAAGCTAATAAATAATAATTGTCAATTTTTGGTTCGGTAATAAAATCTGGCAAGATTTGTGAGTCTTACCCCACAAAAAGGCCATGTTTTAGAAAAAAATACAAAATCATAAGTAGATTACCACGAATTGACCAATTTCTTTTCAGATATATAATAATACAATACACTCAATCTAATAAACAAAAATCGTCTATTTTTTGTTCAGTAATAAAATCTGGCAAAATGTGTGATGTTAGACCACACAATGGTTCGTTTAAAAAAAAGTACAAAATCATAAGTCTATTGTCCTGTTTTTTTTTTGCAATATCATAATACAACATCCTTATGTTAGTAAAGAAGAATCGTCAATTCTTGGTTTGGTAATAAAATCTGGCAAAATGTGTGAGTGTTAACCCACAAAATGGCTCGTTTTAAAAAAATACAAAATCGTAAGTATATAACCACGCATTGACCGGATTCTTTTGTGATATATCATAATACAATATCCTCAAGCTAATAAACAAGAATCATCGATTTTTGTTTCGCTAATAAAATCTAGCAAAATGTGTGAGTGTTAACCCACAAAATGGATTGTTTAAAAAAAATACAAAATGATAAATATATATCCACGAATAGACCCGTTTCTTTTCTGATATATATTATAATACAATATCCTCAAGTTAATAAACAAGAATCGTCAATTTTTGGTCCAGTAATAAAATCTTCCAAAATGTGTGAGTGTTAACCCACAAAATGACCCGTTTTAAAAGAAATACAAAATCATAAGTATATAACCATGAATTTACCCGTTTCTTTTTTGATATATCATAATACAATATTCTCAAGATAATAAAAAAAATCTTCTATTTTTAGTTCGGTAATAAAATTTTGCAAAAAATGTGTAAGTGTTAATCCAAAAAATGGCCTATTTTTAAGAATAAAATACAAAATCATAAGGATATAACCACGAGTTGACCCATTTCTTTTGTGACATATCAAAATAAAATATTCTCAAGCTTATAAACAAGAATCGTTAATTTTTTGTTCTGTAATAAAAGAGTAATGCTGGATATCACCCCAAATTGCATCGCCTTAATATCGCCTCCTAGGTGGATTCTAAATGGACCAATCATGTGATATCTCTTTCCTGATTTATCATTTTCTCTCTCTTTTATTATTGGTCCACATAAGGGGCGATATAAAGGTGATACAATTTGGGGTGATATCCAGCATTACTCGTAATAAAATGTGGCAAAATGTGTCAGTATTAACCCACAAAATGGCTAGTTTTAAAAAATACAAAATTATAAGTATATAACCACGAACTGACCCGTTTTTTAATATCTCATAATACAATATCCTCAAACTAATAAACAAGAATCAATAACTTTTGGTTCGGTAATAAAATATGGCAAAATGTGTGAGTGATCTTAGACAGGAAATCCGACTTATTGTAAACAAAATACAAAATATAAAGACCGACTAACCCTCCAATTGAGGCCATTGGGGCAATCCATAAAGAAGGTATCGATAGTAGTGATAAGTGTCCTAAAATTCGTGACTCGTAACTCATGTGATCATCACCAAGAAAGCATATCATACTCTTTGAATTGGTTTTTAAAACAATGAAGAAAGCCGCTAAAATCTTAGGATTTTAGGAGAGTTTCTCTCTATAACCTTTCTTTAAATTTTTTCTTTTGATCCATCTCCCTCTTATTTTCAAACTTGTTGTTGTGATTGGTGATTGTTAGCCGATGTGGTAAGCAATATTTTTTGTTCACTAGTTGCTCGTATGTTCTGGTTCCAGTCAAGTATACACGAGTTGGTTTTTGTGGTGGTGCATAACATGTTGGATTTCTTGTTGTGACTAAAATGTCCCAGTTTGGGACCATGTTTTTTGAATATTGTTTGCCTCACTATAGTAGATAAGGCTTCTATCACCTCGTGGTTTGTCACGTACTTAGGAACATTTCACTGATTTAGAAATTTCTATCCTCAATGACAATATTATGTTATTTTGTACTAAATTGAGAGGGCTTGAAATATGTAGGAGTTCAGGGTCAATTTTTCTGGCATTTTAAGGTAAAAGTATGATACATAAATATATAACTACCAATGTCAAAATGAAATATGAGAATCTAACACCATTATGTTCCCCGTCTCTTTAATTGATGAACTTAGCAGTTAGTATTTATCCAACAAATATACAAATCAACACCATTACACTTAATTTATATAGTATCGTTAATATTATATCAATATAATATATGTCACATTAATATTCTAATTTATAAATATGGTGAATAAATTATCTACAAAAATTAATCATTGAAGTAATGTAAATAATAAATTACTAACTATTAGTACCCTCAAATTCAAAATAGAGGCACGTATTTAAGTCGATCTTATGAAAATTGAAAAATTTATAACTTTAATCTAGTATATTAAAAAATAAGAATTTTTTTCGTTAAAAATTAAAATATAAGAATAAAGTTGAAATCTTATTGTTATTTTATATTGAACTTATTTTCGAATCAAATCATGTTTAAATTTAGTTTTGAAATAATTTTCAAAATAGAGGCACACATTTAAGTCGATCTTATGAAAATTGAAAAATTTATAACTTTAATCTAGTATATTGATAAATAAGATTTTTTTCGTTAAAAATTAAATATAAGAATAAAGTTAAAATCTTATTCTTATTTTATAGTGAACTTATTTTTGAATCAAATCATGTTTAAATTTAGTCTCTAAAGATTCAAACACCTAACCTCCATTCTAAATTATAATACATAAGGATACTAAACCACTAAGCCATGATAACTTATGTATTTCTTAAAACATGCATGTTTTACATGAACGTTCGAAAGAAGCTAAATATTTTTTGGGACAAAATTACATTTACGTATTATAAAATTTACGAGTCGGGGGGGCTCAAAGGAACCACCCTCGCAAGACACATATATGCTTAGTACTTGTGCTCGTAGTTCAATTGTTAAAATATAGATAAAGAAGACATATATTCAACACGAGGATGTAAATATGACGAAATAATATTTAACACCTAAGACCTTCTCTTAAATTAAAAGTATTACAAAAATATTATATTTAATAGAAATAAAAAATAGGTTGATTTACACATAGGGTCTTGAAGAATAAATTTTCTTCCTATAGGAACTAGTGGGAACATAGAGATCTCAAAAATAACCAAACACTAAAATACCCTTACTAACACTAAAAGACAAAAAAGTGATGTCATTGTTCATCTATCTCCATTACCCACCTACCCCGACCTCCGACCACCGAAAAAACATAGAGTATCGGAAAAAAACAATGAGTATCGGAATTAAAACCCTTAGTAATATTCAAAAAATATAGAGTATCCAGTAAAAAATAGTGAGTGTCCATAAAAAAATTGTGATCTCTATATAAAAAGTAGTGAGATTCCTATAAAATTAACGAGTCTCGATAAAAACTAACAGTATTCTATTACATTACAAACTGATTACATTTATATAAACAAAACTAACTAATTACAAAAAAAAAACTAACTAAAAAATCTGGTTTGACCAGATCTTGCAAAAAAAAAATAAAATAGCTCTGATCGGAGCTTAGCTGACTGCCGAGCAGAAAAACCAGGATAACTCCCGCACTCTAAACTAATACACCGCCTCCACTGGAGAATGATTAGGATTCGAGCTCACCGGAGATTGCTATACTGCTCGGAGGTAACAAACAAAGGCGAGCTAGAGAGTGGCTTGGCTTCGAACAACGTACCTCAAGTCACGAACAACTCCGGCCATGGTTGTGCACGAGGTCGAGCTTCGAGCTAAGCTTCATCTTCAGGAGGAAAGCCATGGCTTCATGACCGGAGACGAAACACAGCCATGGCCGGAGACAAAACACGCTGCTTCACCTGAGTGCTTGAACGGACCAGAGAAGAGTCAGGAAGAAATACAATGCTTGAGCTTCGAGCTTAGCTTCGTCTTCAAGAGGAAAGCCATGGATTCGGAACTGGAGACGAAAACGAAGAGATCTGGTTAGAGCACCAACTCCAACGAGATCTGGTTCGTAAAGGAGAGCGGCTTGTTAACAGGCTTAGCTTCGAGGAACGGACGAGAAGAGTGGCCATGGCTCGAAGGAAAGCGTGCGGCGGTGAGGTTGAGAAGGGAAGGAGTGCGATTTTAGGTTTAGTGTGAGGAGAAAGAAATAATAAAAAAATCTAATAGATAATTAATATATATATATATATATATATATATATATATATATATATATATATATATATATATATATATATAGGAAAAATAAAACAAAAGGGATAAATATGTAATTGGGTTTGTGAATTGTAGTGAAGATCTAATATGAGGTCTTTAGTAAAAAAAAAAGAATTGAGGTTAGGAATGAAAATAGAAGGGTGTCTTCAAAACTTCTTACGTAAAAATATTATATAATAAGAGAAAAGAAAAATATAATTAACCCTTATCATGTAAATATCTCTTATGGATGGGGAACTTTCACTATGGTGTCGACACATCTATACAGTACTCACTTTCTGTCTACATTTTATTATTTCTACTATGCAATTACCAGCAAATAGAAACACCACTTAATTAAGATTTTTAAATTTCATTGTATGAAACCTTTCTTTTCCTCTCTGCAAATAAAGAATTTTTTTGGTTTAGCAAAATTTATAGAGCAGGTATACCGATAGCCTCTAGCCTCTAGCCTATAGTTATAGGTAATTGTTAAAATTTGATAGCTAAGCTAAAATTCTCACTACAGTAAGCAAGCGAGAGGAATTCATGAATATATACGTAATGGTAAGGGTTGTAGCCCTCACTTTTCCTAATTAAGTATTCCCCGAGTGAGTCAATAACTTTCATTGGGATGCAAGGATGCAACACCTCTATTTTATTTTTTGAGTTGATTGCAAAATATGAGTTCTTATAAGATGAAAAAATTGCAATACAAATCTCTATGTATCAAGCAAAAATACTACTATGCAAAAATTGTACTATAGATCTTTATTTTATGCAAAATAATATATATTTATTAAAGTAATCGTAATATAAATTTTTATATTGTATAACATAATCTGAAATTTTTGAAATAATACACTATAAATGTCAATACTATGAAAAGAAATGACTTCGTCACTTTGAGATTTCTTAAAAATATCGAGGGATCAATCGAGGTTTGTAAAAACTTCTGGAAAAGATAGAAGGTATTCAGAAAATTATATAAAAAAAAAGTTGATAATAAAAATCAAAGCTTATGGCCCTTTGGTCGATAAATAGGTCCGCAATAGCGCACAAATCAAAATATAACTAGAAAATTTATTCTTATGTTGTTTAAAAATGTAGCATATATATTTTGTGGAAAAATAAATTAATGATAAATATGCTATTTTAAAAAAATCGAACAATTTATAAAAAGAAGGACCAAGGGGCGATTAATCAAATGCACCATTTCTAACTTAGAATATGATTCAAGATAAGCACGCCGAATTATTTCAATATATAGTAATGATTAGGGTGTATGCCTTCTTCCATGTTAAAGTAGTTGCCCTTTTATTGTAATTTTAGCAACTTTAACCCTATTAGACTAGGACTAGTACTACAATTTAGGTAAGATTAATAAGTTATTTCAATGACTATACCGTACTAGAATATTCTACGCTAATTCGAAATAAAGAGAAAAAACTATATGAAATAAATTATATATAAAACACAACCTACACAACCTACACAACCTAGTTAACTACAGTTAACTACTACTACTACAGTTTAAGAATGCAGAGAATCAGAGATACTAATAATGACACAATCATTCTATTTCTTTTTTTTGTTTTTGTCTGATCATTTCAGGAAATATTCACATTGACAAATACAAAGCATTAAAGATTCATATTTTAGAAAAAACCCACATTGACAAATGATAAACACCAAACACCAAACGATAAAAAATAATATTTTAGAAAAAGAAATGTTTATCGGGTCTAAAAATAAGAATAATGATAATTCATGGAGTAATATGGAGTAGTTGACCAGAACACAGGGACAATCTTGAACTTGTTTGACAACCATCATATACTTGTAGCATCTCTTGCATCCAACCACAACCGGCACATTCTTGTGAATCTTGATATCTTCAAAGTATTTCATTTTCGAAGAAGATTCAGTTGATGACTCTTCATCCTTGACTCCTGGACTAAAATCACCATCCATGATGTCCTCTTCTTTCTTCTGAACTTCTCTTGGAATCTCTGTTGACTTCTTTCCTTCTATACAGTTGATATAATATAGTCAACCACTCTGTAAACCAGAAAAAATAAAACGAGTAAAAATCAACATCCGTAGTTCAATGATTCAAAGTACTTTTAAATCGAATAAAAGGAAAGAAAAAATTAAAAAATGTACACCTATATATAAGTTCACATTTTCAAATAATAGACAAATTAAATTTAAAGTTAAATCAAATTTTATATAGACAGAAATATTCAAATGAATCATGAAGTGATATAACAAAAAGGAAAATAGGTAGTTTTTAAAGCAAAAAGCTGCCAAACTATGACATGATAAAAAAACATGCACATCAACAAAAAAATTGTATACCATTAAAGAGACAGTAAAATGATTAATAGTTTAATACTAACACCCAAAAATTTATATACTTCTTTTTACATTTTTTTGTTCTAAAAATATATAAATATAGTGAGGGTGAAAAAGAGGATTTTTTGTATACCATTTTTCATTTTACCAAGAAATACATGTATAATAGGATATCAAATATCCTAACAACATTATTAGAAAGGAAAAAAAATATAGAACCATGAACAAAAAACAATACAATTATGGTAAAAAGTATGGATTTATTTCATTAAATGTCTAAAAGTACACAAGAATTATATATTAGGTTTGATGGATTTAATGTTTAAAGTAGGTAAATAAAACAGGACCTTCAAATCTAGGCATTGTTCCCAACCATAAGGAAGTGAAAGACGTGGATTGAGTTCCACGGTGACTTCCTCGGAGGTTTCATGTTGAACTTTGTTGTCTGAAACTAAAGGGGAACTTGTTTTGGTTTTATTTGCAGCCATCTTTGTTGTTGTCATTGTTTTTCATCTACCCTTTGTTATCCTAAATAGCCAACAAATTATATTTTATATATTAATTAGATTTATAGAATATTTACCAAGAAAGTTTTAAGTGAGATAAAAAATTAAAAACGGTTGGATTTTAGTTAGCATAAGAGGAAAACACACCCCTAGTAAGGTGTCCCACACACTAGCACAATTCTTTTTGTAAATTCTTCTCACCTTTTTTCTTTTCGAATAAAAAGAAAATAAACTATTTCATTTAATATTTTATAAAAAAGAAACACAAATGGGAAAATATGTACTAGTATTAATTGTTCACTTTTATAAAGTGTTATTTCTAAGGTTTAGAATTGGAATAATTTTCCAAATGGTCCTTGAATTATATGGTATATACTGGTTGAGGACCTGATCTTTGAAAGTTACCCAAAAGGTACTTGAATTTCAATTTTGTTTCATCTATTTATACTAAGGCAGCAAATCAGATGGAATTTTCGTATTTATTCATAGGAAAATTTTCCAAATAATCCCTGAACTATAGTACATTTACTAGTTTCGTCCTCGAATATCTTTGCCACATGACACTTAAAAGTATTGAAGTTTAAGGACCATTTCTGGTAACTTTCGAAGTTTGAGAATTAAACTGGCAAATGACCTATAGTTCACAGACCATTTGAGAAATAATCCCTTTAACATTATTGTCATTCATATGCATTTAAATAACTATACAGTTTACGTAAGGTTGATTTTAGTTTGATTAAAAAAAAGCAAAGTGGACAATTAAATAAAATTATCCCCCACCCCAAAACTATCCCAAAATACCTGAAACACCCCATTAATTATTTTAATTACATGACTCCTCCTTTCACATATTATTTTAATACTAAAACACCCCAATATGAATTTTTTAACAAAATTATGGTAAAATATTAAATACCCTATAGTATGACAAAAAGCCAAAAAACTCTATAGTTTAAGTATTGCACTATACGTCCCTATACTAAGCAAAAACTGCATGATAGGTCCCTGTGTTATGCAAAATTTGTAGCAGGTCCCTATAATATGCAAAAAATCACTATAGGTCACTATATTATGAAAATATTGTACTACAGGTAGCTATGTTAAATTGTTTAAAACCATAAGCGAATTTTTGTCCTATCTCACAGATTGTATTTAATATTTCACCCTTCAACTGTATCTCACTCAAAACACTTTCATACAATCCACTTAATAGCCGAGAGGATGGGTTTTAGCGTTAGCATTTCAACTTTTTAAAAATATTTCAGACATATAATTAACCTAAACCTCAAGATAAGTATATTAAAAAACTCTGGAATAAATTATTAAAAAAATACATATTTAAAAAAAAAGAAGCTTTAAGTTTGGATATATCTTTTAAATCATAATATTATATATATATATATCAGTTATTTAAAAACCTATAGTACTTTTTTTTAGTTTTTTAATGTTTTCATTTACTTCATTAATAATATAATCTATTTAATTATAGTTAGGTTAAAACAATGTAATAGAAGGGTAAAACCTTAAATATGAAAAATTACAAACACATTATGACCAGAAATAGAGCTATAGAATAAATCAATTGTAATAAACAAAATATTTCTTGCACAATATACAAACTATGTAAAAACATAAAATATTTTTATAGTCCAAATAATAAAATAATGTAATGATAAATCACAAAACACAAATAACAAGTAATGCAATCATTTTAAAAAAAATATTAAATTGAATATGGTTAGATACCTTGATTGAAATGTCGTGGTCAACGTTCTCAGTTCCAATGATAAAATGAAAGAATAGTAAAAATATTATCAGATATCGGTGACAACTGCGTAAATAGAGGATGTTATAGAATTGTAGGATAGGTAAGATTTAGATCCATAAAGGCTGAGTTAAAGAGGCAGAGATAAAAATAATGGTTTGAAAGAATAATATGACTTATGAGAAAGGGGTGGAGGCGGCTTTGTAAAAGTAAGGTTTGATAGCAATGAGATTTATGTAGGCTACAAACAAAACCGACATTTTTTTCTTTTAAAATGAATATTTTGATAATAGATATATCTATTTAGATGAAGATAATTATTATATTTTAGTGAGGGATTATATATATATCTCGATTCACTAATTAGTTATTTATATATTCTATTTTATTGTATAAATTTTGATTGTTATTTTTTTATTAATAAAGAAGGGATGTTAGATAAAATCAAAATACTTTAGGACATATTAGAAATTTGTTTGTTAGGGATATTAACTAGATTTATAGTTCAAGTCTAAATAAAAGTTCTTTCATGAAAAAATAATTTTTAAACTCTCAAAGACAAACCTAACTTTATATAGCTAATTTTTTTATTGAGATCTTCATTCTTCTTTCATGATAGAGATAGATACCACCATAGAGATAGCCATACATATCAGAAGATATAATTCCATCGGACAACGTTCAAGAAAACTTTCTAAGTTCCACCATATGTGTGTTTCTATGAGAATGAAAGTTTCAGGATCCATTGAGATATCACTGAAAAGGCGAAGCTAATAAAAGAGAAGTGGAGGTTGTCGAAGAATGAGATGATGTCACCAACGAAAACGATTCCTAAAAAACCAATCAAATATTCTCACCAAACTCAAGTGGAAAGTCCCTCCTAAGGAGGCTGAAGCATCTCATACATGACTCAGTCCACTTAGTCAACATCTCTACAACAAGTGTTTGAAAAATATGTGTGGTTGCAAGATTTCATAATCTAGGATGCTCGAACAAAGACTCACCCAACAAGGTCAATGGAGATGCCATCAGGTATTTATGGGCTAAGAAAGCAAAAGAACCAAAAACCCATAGGAGTATGAGTATCAAAACAGTTATCCGATTAGAGAATGGGAGGATCAACAACGATGGAAATCACATGCCGACAAACTGTCAATAGTGAACATCGCGCCACCAATTATACCTCGATTTGACGGTTTCTTTGGCATAGGAGTGAACATACACAACGTTTATATCCGTATGGAGCTCATTACAAAATCATAAGCTATTTATTGTCGAGACTTCCAATCTATTATGGTATTTCATATTAGATCCACACTTTATCCGAAGTTTCACCCAACTTACAAATCAATTGCAAGCCTAATTACCTAACAAGATGGTCGAACCCAACAAACCACTAACTATTTAACATTCACCAAGAAATAAAAAGTTTTAAATCCTACATATTTCGATTTTCGTAGTAGCTTGCCATATGGAAGAGTTAGACTGATCTATGGTCAATCATGCTTTCATTCTAGGCCTAGCCAACTATGATTTTCAATATTATTTATAATCTCGACTACATTACGGCCTCTCGAACATCATGGTCGATTCTTATATTTTAATAAAATCCGAATAAGAAAAGGTGGAGGTCGATATACCTTCAACGAGGAACGGACTCCCCTTAACCAGAAAGAGGTAGATTCAACTATGGTAAGGAGGGAACCCTCACCCAAAAATCCATAAACGCCTCAGGGAAGAGAATATTTCCACCCTCAAATAAAGCGCAATAAAAGCTTTACATGAAGCTTACGACAAGTAAAAAAATGTAATGACTTATGATGGTCGTTGAAGATATTTTCTGACTCTAAGTCACGAAAATCCAGAACAAGGATTGTCGCTATCATAGAGATCACAAACATTATAACTACAAGTGCCCAAGAAGAGAGATAGACAAAATATGTTCAATATGGAAGCTACCAAGTAATGGTATGGGAAACCCCCCTCGTATTGATTACCGAATCAAGTGGAAGAATACGTACCTGGGTAGGGCACCGAGGATGGGTCGATATCGATAAGCACCCTCGAGAGACTTCCTTTGCACAAAGAACTACCGACCATGTGGTCCTATTAAAACTATAATAAGGGGAATACTATAGAGCGGGGGCTGAAAGCGGCCAATCAAGAAACAAAATAACGAATTTGATAAAAAACATTAAGAATTAAATACCATCTGGGTACCCTACCCAAGGTGATGATATCTAATTTACCAATCAAGACTCTCGCATGTTAACAATCTCTCAAAAAGATCTGCTCGTAATACCATCGATTTATAATGTAACAGATTCAATCACATTTTGTACACGGGGAAGTTCTCGTAAAAGTCTTTTCGAATCTACGTCCTTCTAGTTGTGCTTCCTTGAATTTCTTCGTCTTTTATTAAAATCTAGCTATTGGTCATGTTGTTTGGGATCATGTAGTATGGACGATATTATATATGAACCTGAATCATTGGTCAGGCTTCAGGTAGAAGCATGATAAACTATATATCGATAAAATTTTTGTATATTGCAAGCTACTATGATAAACTGATGTAAGTAAGGTTGAACATTGTCTTGTTCTTTTTTGAAAATTTATAGAGTGATTAAATTTTTGGTAGGGCCCTCTTTTTTGGAAATTGCGCTAGTAGTTGATTTGAATTTTTTGATAGTGTACGACTCTGGTTGGGAACACCATAATAGATGGAAAGACTTGGCAAAAGGTAGCTTCTAATGCCGAATGAACTCAACATATTTATGGAAGTTAGGCATGTTCACATCAATGTTGGAGAAATCGTCAAAAAGAGAGATATTTAGTGGCGCCAGTATTCAAGAACTTTTCCGAGTATTCTCCAAGTGAGAGGGCTTATCAAGTTGATTATTGATAGTACTTCGACATGTTATTTCCATCACTATGTATCATTCCTTTATTTATAATATATTAATTTCTCTGATACTCATAATCCTTTAGGCATGTAATTTGGGGTATTGCACTTCCTTGATCGTCGGCTCAATCGTAACCATCATCATTTTTGGGTGATTATTGTCCGAGCATCTTGGATTATGAGATTTATCATATGGACATATTTTTCACATGCTTGCTTTATAAATTATTGACTCTATGGACCGAGTCCTAGATGAGATGCTTCAGCCTTCTCGAGAAGGATGCGACCCTTCAATTTTGTGAGAATCTAGATTTTTTTTTATTAAAATCTTCTTTGCCAGCGATTGAGAGATACATCATCTCTTTGTCGTTCGGAAAGTTATAAACTCACATCTTTTTCTTCTTTGATTTCTCTTTTATCATTGTATTTTTCTAGTGGTATCTCAAAGGGTTTTTGAAATGTCGTTCATACAGCCGGGGCCAATCGATACGGCGTGAAATGATTGACCAATACAAACACATGAATGGTGTAACTTCTAAACTTCTCTTGATTGTATTCCGGATGAATATATCTACTGATAAACTTTGTGATATAAATGGTGAAATCAATGTCCAAGATGAAAGAATAATTGAAACCTGAATAAAAATAATTGGCTATTAGGAAGTTACGCTTCTTATTGAGAATTTATGAATTTTTTTATTCAAAAAATAAAAAATTCTAAATTATATGCGAAATTGAAGAATGAGTCTATTACAATGTCACTCAGTGTGACATATTTCTACTTTGACTTGCGTTTTCCGAAATTCTTTTTTATCAACTTCAATATTTGGTTGCGCCTCAACAACTACCCCGAACTACTTTACAACAACTACATCTTATTTAAGGCCTTATTCCACTCTCCCACACGTTTGTCCCCATTATCACTTTTATCATTATCCTTTACCCTTCCAGTTTGATTTGCGTAATACATTTCTCACAAAAAATAGACAATTTTGATGTTCAACGCATACAATATACCTTCGGTGACTTGATCTCTCCTACATTTTCTATTTTTTATCAATTTCTATCTCCATAAGTGTTTGAGCAAAACATATATACTCACTCACTTTTGTCATTTCGTCCATCTTTAATGGCCTTTCCACTTGGGAAACAATTTTAGAATGCTCATTTCCTATCTTTTAGGAGATTTTTGATAATTATCCAAGTACGGACCTTAGTAATCTCATTGGTGCCAAATCAAACATTTTCAAGATTTTGATAGGTAAAATCGGTCTTTCAAATGAGTAATAAAGTTTCTTCAAGAGTATAACTTGTCAGTCTTTATCACACTCAAACATAAAGATAATCCAACCACTCGGGTACACTGCCATCTTATATTTTGCTCCCCACCCCTTTAAAATTTCTTCCATCTCTTGCATATCTAGTGTTTTCCCAACTACATAACCCATAAGAGAATAACCAAAAAAAATTCTAAAATGTTTTAACATCACTTAGGAGTAGTTGTAACATTTCCTTCCTTTGATTCATGATACTTCAACTTCATTTCTTGAGACGGTTTTCAATTATTTCATTAATACACTTCTAGAGTCTTTTATATCTCTTTCTCTAAGCTCTGTTTAGGATAATCTTAGTCTTGCTAAATTTATGACCGTGTTATCGCCCATATTCACAGTTACTTAGGTAGTTGTCTCAAACCCTAATCCAGCCATAATCTTCAATTTACAAGGCTAATTATTTATAAATTCAATAGCCTAACAAGGTGTTGGTCTAGACAATTTAACAAACATATTTTGTGAAACTAATGAGTCTTGTTAAACCCTATTTTCAAACACCTCATATGCAACCAATGTAACCCAAACATTTCCTAAGAAGTCCCTTGCATAACCATCCTCTCAACTAGGGTAGATAAATCTTGCCTCTACATGGGTTCCATGTCCCTCATGAGATGATGAAGTACAAAACAACTATGATAGAATTAGCAGCTCCCAGGCTACTCAATACAAACTGACCTACACCAGTTGTGCAGGATGTTACATCATGCTTTTTTGCTAGGCTGTGTAGAATCTGAGTCAAATAATCTATAAGCTTCAACAATGGAGGACTAAGCACACTGAAAATGGGTGTGCAAAACCTTTTGGATTAGAACCCCCTATGAGTATAAACAAGACCCAAACCCACAAAATCAATCATCAAACTCTAAACCTTCTCCGAAGCAAGCCATAGGGAGGCCATGTCGACCGGTGTATGATCTAGGGGTTGTCTAGTGCTTGAAATGAGTTTATTATGTAGAAAATATGAGAACCCCATTTTCAGATTACTGCTTTTAGCCAATTAGATAAAAAAATTATGGCAATTTTTACACATATATTTATAGCATAAAACATGAAAATATATGTACAATAACATAAGCGTAACCTTGGAGAATTTATCGGTTTATAATTTCTTCATCGTCTGACTATATGATAAATTAATGAAGAACATATCCTTGATCCTCAAGTTTCCCTCGATCATCTAATTACCTCTTCTTGTTTTTTATGTTCTCCTCTACTATGTGATAATGATTGATCTAACGAGAGTAGACTCGTGATTATTTTGTGTGTAAAAAAGGAGAAAAACTGGCTCTGGTACCTTAAAATCTGAGTTAAATGTTTATTCTAGCTCCTATAAAGGGTTTTGGTGTGGCGGACTAAAGTGAAGAGGAGAGAATAAAATTTGCTTAAAATTTATGTTCGCATATAAGATAGAATGCTAACTCTCCATTAGCCAATATAATGAAAATGATATTTATGTTATGAATAAATTGTTTATTATGTGGATGTCCAAAGGCCAAAGGTCTTCTACTTATTTCTTGTAAATAGGGTATGTGAAGAGTCACTTATTTCCTATAAATATAGGACTTGTTTCATTGTAATAGTACTAGAGTTGATATTGGAAATACAAGATCATTTTCTCTCTATATCTTCTTATTCTTCTTCTTTAATTTATAACACGTTATCAGCACGAGTCTCTGCCGATCGAATCAAGGAAGAATATTTCCAGGTATGATTTATATTGTTCTAATTTATATATATTCCTTTCACAAAGAAAATAAGAGAGGGCAACCGATAAATATTAGATGGACTTTTATTGCATCCTACACAAAACTCTTATACTATTCTAGCAGATAAATCGGTTATCATTTTAGAAAAAAATTGAGGCCTGAAGCCTATATGTAAATATAATTTTGAATGGCTTAAAAATGAAACGAGATGTTTTTCTAGGCTTGAAGCCTACAATGCCCGAAGAATGGAAAAATAACCGTATAAGCATGAAAAAATAATCGTATAGGCCTGAAGCCTAAATTTTATATCATAGGCCCGAAGCCTAGGAAATAAAATATATGCCCGAAGCATAAAATCAAAAACTTAAAGGTTAGAAATTATATCATATGGAGTAACATAGGTGTGTTTTTCAATGGAATATTGAATTTTAATAGTGGCTAGTCATATGCCTTATCCAAATTGTAAAAACAAAGATTATTATTGTTTTTTTATATACGGCTCTACTATGAAAACAAGAAAAATTGTAAGACAATGATGTTTTCAGACATAGAAGTTTTGATTTGGATAAATCAACTCATAGGCTCGAAGTCTAAAAATAAATTTATATGCTTGAAGCATAAAAGCAAATTATCTAAAGGTTTGAAACCTAGATCAAATTTTAAAGGCTAGAAGCCTATATCAATTTTTGTTAAAAAAAATTACACAAAGGAATTAAGGAATAAAGTGTAATTGCTAATATAAATTTAAATGACTATTTTTTATGAATTTCCTTAATATTGAAAATATATTAAAGAAATAAATCGAGAATAAACTACACATCCATGAAGGGTGCAATGAAATTATATGTCCAAACGAAATTATTTCTTTCAAGAAAAGGTTACAACAAAATTTATATGCTAGAAGTATATAACAAATTTTATAGGCCAGAAACCTATCACAAATTTTATATGCCAGAAAAATAAAATAAATCTCATAGGCTTGAAGCCTTGAATACAATTTATATGCCTGAAGCATAAAAAAAATTATTGAAAGGCTTGAAGCCTAGATCGAGTTTTAAAGGTTTTGAAACCTAATCAATTTTGTTATAATTTTCACAAAAGAATTTGGGAATGCAATTTAACTTCTAAAGAAAAAAAATTTGTTCATTCATCTCATGAAAGAACTTTATTGAATATAAACCAGAAGTATACGAGGAATTATATATGCACGAAGCATACAACAATTTTTTAAATGCTTGTAGGATTAAATTTCAACAGCTCGAAATCTAAAAGAATTGCAAAGACTTGAAATCTTAACTCAAATTAATGGGTTTGAAGGAAAACGATTGTATATGATAAAAAAAAAACTCGTATGGATATTTAAGAATTGTATGATAAAGGTTCTGAACCTGCAACCTCCCTTATGAAGGTTTATAGTGTTACCATTTAGACAGTTTAATAATTTGTTAGTAAATTGGACAAAAACAAATGTTAGTACAATTTCAGGTACTACTAAATTAAGTAAGGATTTTAAACGGGCAAATGTAATATTATCGAGTGGAACAAATATACGTTTGCTTGTATCAAATCACGCTTATACTCCTGAAGTAGCTATAGCGCGAATAAAGGTTTTACAAAATATTATGAGATTGTTTGTCTCGTAAGAAGCAAAGTAATGAATTATTGATATAATCATAATTCGTGTTCCATTTACATAATACTATTTCCTGTAGTGATTAAAATTACATTCCCTAAACGAATGCAATAACTTTCAAATGCATATCAAAATAAACATTGTGGTGACAAAATTTGATTGAACAAAATCACATTCTCTGGCTCAAAAGAATTCCATGTAGTGGATGGAATTGCATTCCTTGTAACGATTGTTGAATTTTTCAATCTCTTTGAAAATGGATATGAAAACAAACTGGTAGGGTTAAATATGATTAATATTGTATTCTCTAGTTAAAAATTATTCATTATAGTGAATAAAACTGTATTTCCTGAAGAAAGTGCTAGGTCTTCTAATGTGTATTGGAATCAGAGTGGTGGGGATCATAACTCCACCCGAGTAGAAACTCATGATAGTGTTTCAGAGGTTGCTTTGACGGTATGTTTTTGTAAAGTATATATGATTTTTATGTAGACATATATGATTGTTTTTACTAATAAGGCGATGAACAATATTTACCGTGAAAAAAAAATTAGAAGCAAAGCAAAGAGAAAAAAAGAGGAGGCCAGTTGAATCATGAGAATACAAAGGAAAAATGGAATATCTTTGCTATACTTCCAAACTTCAAGGTTACATAATTATTCTATTGAAATAGATATTATTGTAGTTAAAAGAATTTTGAAAAAAAAGATATGTTAAGACCTCTTACAGATTTCATGTCATGAAAGTACTCCTGAAGTAGTAATATCGTAAGTAGAGTTTTATCCCAATATTAGGGTTTAACATTCTATATTCTTGTAAACTATAACGTTTCATTCCTCGAAGTGAATGGAGATACACTCTCTAAAGTGAATGTAACTATTTTAATTATCTAAATAAATAGATGTGTAGATGACAAAACAAGTGAATTAATGTTGTATTCCCTAATTGGAAGTTATTCCCCAGGAGATATAGAATCAAATTCTCTTAAGAAAATTCATTATTTCCAGCTTCTACAAAAACTGACCTGGAATGACTTAAATACTGCTTTTCGTAGCTAAAAACTATTCCTTGAAGTGAATAGAAGTGCGTTTCTGGAAGAAAATGCGATGTCTTTCAATGTGTCTGAAATTGACATCTTGGTGACCCAAACTCCAGACGAGGTTAAGGTAAGAAAAATAATCATTACCACCAGAAGTGGAATAATAAGGAATATCTTGAAAGTAAAAGGTCACGGTAAATAAGCCATCACGAAATGATAAGCATGAATATTATCGATAAAGTGGAATTATATAGTGTTCGTGTACTCGTGGAATACTATCACATGTAGTTGATCTAATTAAAAGTTTTTGGATGCCCAAAAGTTATGTTACCTTGTGGTACAAAATTGGTAAATTATGTTAAAAGTAAATCCCGAAGAAATTTACTAAATTTACAGGATAATATCCAAAATTAGTATTTGTATAAGCCACAAGTGTCCGTAACAATGTATCTCTTTTGCATTATTTACTAAAAGTCTCACCAGAAGTGTGTATGAAAATAAAATATGCTATTTCTTTGGGGTTATATAATATACAGATTCGAGCAGTTGAAACACTCATTGTGCAAAAGAAAAGATGTCATAATCCAAAGAGCTTTGTATTTTTAAATGACTGATTTGGTCAACTACTGATAGTAATGATATGTCGACTAATAGATTATTCACTTGGTCTCTACTTAAAAGAACCAGAATATTCATTTTACCAAGTGACTACCCCCTTATTAGGGGGAGAGACAAGTCAACCTGAAGTTGTGTGACGTATAGACTAGGCAACCTGAAGTTGCATGACGTATAGACCAGGCAACCTGAAGTTGCTAACACATGGTGGTATACAATTTATTATATCATTTATATCCACAAACTAAAGAATAGGAACTTGATGTTAAAAGGAATATCTATGTGCAAAGTATAGCAAATAATATACCTAATACATTCGCAAGTAGAATATTTCACAATCCCAAAATATGTTGTAAACGCTCCAACATAGGTTATTGTCCGATATTAGACACATAACAAAAATACCAGCGAATGTATCAAACCAACGCATGAAGCGTGGTAAGCCTGTCGGTTTAAAGTATACCATGCCCCAAAGAAGAAAATCTCATGAGTAAATGATTAAATGGTAAAAAATGTGGGATGTGCACTCCACGTGATACGGCGGGAATTATTAAGCCAACTAATGTTGGCACATGCATTTCTCTTAAAGAAAGTAATGGTCATGAAAGGACCTAGGTACCTAAATACGAGAAAATTTATGTAGATTATTAGTCTACTGAAAATATATAAAACGGTTAGAATAGTTTATGGGATCAATATATTTTCATTTAATATAGCTCTTGAAGTAAATAATAAGGATCCTAAACCAAAAAGTGGTGAAATATGTCGACTACAATAGAAAGTGTAATAGTGAATTTTGAAATATAAAACACTACTTGTATCACGAAGGTTCCTGCAGAAACCTAGAATTAACTATGGGGAGACGTCCTCATTCTTATGTTATCGATACAGTGTAGTGATTATTAGATGGATATTAAAGTTTTTAATAAACAAAATAGGTGCTAGAAGCATAACATGTGCCCAAACAAGAAAGGTGTTTGAAAGCACAACAAGTGCCTGAGGCAAGGTAGGTACTTGAAGTACTTAGAGCGTTTAAATATGAAATTATCGAAGATTGAGAAGTTCCTGAGATATAAAATTTCCTAGAGTATAAATGTTCTTGAAGAACGTAATTTATTTAAAGCACAAGAGAAAAGTGTATGAATTATAAAAGGATACTCGGTAATTATTGTCATAATGAGAATGATGTGATATTTGCGTATTGTACTCTTTTTATAAACTCTTTTATTGATCAAGAAAATGATATTACTATCACTAAATACCCTCAAGTAAAAATCTAGAAGATTTACCGATTAAAGTTTCATTAACGACGACATCAAGGTACAAATATATTTAGAAATATGTAATGTCATAATGAGGGGGAGAACATAATGAATTCTGCATTTTTTTTTCCTTCACCAAGGTTTTTCCCATTGGGTTTTCCTGGTAAGGTTTTAACAAGACAAATTGAATACGTGTCATAACCCCCAAGGATTAGTGTACTCTTTTTCCTTCATCAAGTTTTGTCCCAATGGGTTTTCTTGATAAGGTTTTAATGAGGCATATCTTTCAGTGAATATCCAAGGGAGAGTGGTATGAAATATTTAAGTGGATTATTCAACATACCGAAAAGAAGTGTGGTTTATGTCATTCAACATACCGAAAATAAATATGGTTTATCTTCAACAAAGATATACAGATGGTATTGTATGAGGATACTATTTCTTGTACCACACATAATTAGAATGGATACATCAAAGGAGACAAAACAGAACATATTTCACCGAAGTCTCCTACACACACGAGCTACAGAAGAATGTGGATATTGACACTCGACAGATACAATCACGCAATAATTTTATAGTTTTTCCTGATGAAATCATTGTCAAACCACAATATTCAAGAAGTAGGTCCACAATATTGATATACGGCAACTCAGAGACCTCTTGCCAACATCAGGGGGAGCATAAACAAGACTGTACTCTTTTTTCTTCGTCCAAATTTTGTCCTAATGGGTTTTCTTGGCAAGATTTTAACGAGGCAGCGTTTTCAATATAATTGTTTCCATCTATATGTACTCTTTTCCCTTCGACCAAGTTTTTATCCCACAGGGTTTTCTTGGCAAGTTTTTAACGAGACATATATTCTAATGGATGGACATCCAAGGGGAGTGTTATGAATAAATTGTTTATTATGTGGATGTCCAAAGGCCAAAGGTCTTCTACTTATTTCTTGTAAATAGGGCATGTGAAGAGTCACTTATTTCCTATAATATAGGACTTGTTTCATTGTAGTAGTACTAGAGTTGATATTGGAAATACAAGATCATTTTCTCTCTATATCTTCTTATTCTTATTCTTTAATTTATAACAATTTATTCATTAATTAATAAATAATTAATAATAGTTTTTAGATTTTCTTGTCATTATTCAATCTTATTTATTTAGTTACTAGATAATCAATTACATTAATAAGATAAACACTAACATTATCTTTCATTTAAATAAAATTTATTATTGATTTTTTTTAATAAATAAATAATAATATATTATTATCTTCTAATATCTTATTAAATAATAATTAATTTCCTACTTCTATTTCTCCATTTCAAACATTATATTTCTAGTAATATTGCTAAAACCAATTTAGCAATATATGATTATTTTATATTTAGAGGAGAAATCAAATGACATGTTTACCCTATCTTATTACTGTACTAAGATAAGTCTATTATCCACACTATGAATCGTGTAACTACTCCACCATGGAAACACGACTGAACTCTATTGGGTAAATACTATTTATATAGAAGGTCGGTGAAGTGAGATCCTTGTTCTCAACCTACTACTTTGAAATGACAAAATTACCGCTAGTAGACTCACCACTGTACATCATGTATAGTTTATCAGAATCGCACTCATATCTCCTTTGCATGTAAAATTCACTCACCATCAAACCCTGGGTTGAAACCAGAATACCAAATTATGCTACACCACACATTACCCGACCGAAGTTAGTATAATCAATATAATCCTACTATCAACTGGATATCTACTAGATTCTTTCTTGTGTGTACACTTCATGACCAGTCACGTGGTATATCCAGTATACATGAGATATAGAGACGCTATTGAGCCACACATATGGTACATCAAATCATATGCACTCAACATAATCACAGTGTTCAAACACGCTCAAGATTAAGTGTGTTTGATCCTTCGTAGTTACAAGATTCTTTCTTCCTCGTATAGTGATGTAATAGTGAGTCAGACCACATAGAAGACTACTTTGGTACCGCAGGAATACCACCTACTAATATGATCAACCAGAGCTCCAAACAATAATTACTTGGTGATGCAAATTTATGATACGAGTATCTTGAGGTACCGACCAATGACATGTGCTCCATTATTCTTATAGTCCGGCACTTCCTTGCACTCAAAACATAAAATAATTTTGTACTATGTAGTATTTTATTAGCACCATTTATTTTAAGTGTTCATGGTATTCATTATAACGTCTATATTTAACTTTTACATTTGTACTTGCTGAGTGGAAAGTCATTGTCTTGGATATACAATCCAAACAACTGGCTTTAACAATTCATGAAAAAATGTGAGGATATCTATATTTCGTGAGATGTGGAGCTACCAACCTTCGATCTCTTCCCCACACATGGTACAATACCTATCTACTCAACCTACATGACGAACGTCTTCTACAATGTGATCTCTGTTAGATGAGGATGATGATATGACACAATTCCTCTTCCATGGTCAATCTCCTTATTGAATTTAGTGTCATATGTATAATACATTACTTGATTTTATTTTCTTAAAATACAATTTGTCTTTAGCGACCAATATTATTTAAACACAAACCCTAACCACGACGTGATCGGTAAAGCATCCACCAATAGCAACTGAAGTCTCACTTTTGTGAGATATAAATACCATTAGGAGACATCATTTTAAGTAGAAATTGAACTTATTAGATAGAATTTTTAGTTTAATTTGTCATATTGCACTTTCTCCCATCAGAATTATATTATTTGCATTTTTAGAGGTTTTGTGCATTAATTCTTTTGTTTTAGCATGAATTTCTTAGGTATATGGATGCTTGGAAGCAACAAGATGAGGAGTAGAAGTGAAGTTTAAAGTCTTAGATAAAAAAGTGAGGTCGAAGAGCAACAGTTACTACTAAAAGAGATGAAGAGGAGCATAAGAAACTGGGAATCTGTCACTTCTTGCTAATTTCGAGCCCAAACGGTACTGATCCAGGTCTGGTGGTTTAAATTAAAAAGGTGTGCCTTTGAGTTAGCTCGAACTGAGGAGTGGAATCAGGTGTTTTAGACTTAAGACGCAAAAGTTACGCCATGTTTACAAAAGTTTTAGTCTTAGAATTAATGGTTATCTTGGAAGTTTGAAAGGGTTGGATTCTTCCAAGGTGACTAGATTCATTGGTTGTTTTAGTTGAGAAGGCATATAAATATACACCATATATTGATGGTTGAATACAAGAAAAGAAGAGAGAAGAAAAATCAGGACACAAGAGATTTAAGAGTAAGAATTATATAGGTTAGTTAACTTTGTGATTAATCATCCTATTGTGGTTTGAGACTTGGGTGAGTGTTAAAGTTCTTTGTTCATTATATTATGAGAAGATTTTGGGTTTTTTTGTACAAAAACCATGTTGTAACAGTGTGAGTAATTATATTGAATTACTCTGTGGACGTAGACATCTTTGTCTAAACCACGTAAATATTGTTGTTCTTGTGTTTTTATTTTTTCTTATGTGCACGATCTTCGAAAGCGAAATCCGACTTTCCCAACAAAGTGGTATTAGAGACGTGGTTGTGTTTAATAGAAGTACTCAAAAGAAAGATGACGTTTACACCAGAATTTGAAGTTCTGTTTATCGATTGTAAGGAAATTTTTGAATTTTGACAGATCGCAAATTCATTACCTTCTCGTATAACAGGGTCTTGGCCTAGCTTTGGAGGACGAAAATCCTAAAGGTATGACTGATTCTATTTGGGATTCCATGAGAAATAAGGCAGTTAATACAATTCAATTGGCTTTTGCTCCCGAGATCAAATTTAATGTGATGAAGGAGACAACGCCGTTGGCGTTGTGGGAGAAATTGGAGGGAATATATATATATATATATATATATATATATATATATATATATATATACTAGGTATGAACCCGTGCCTGAAGGCACTCTAACAATATTGATTTAGAAAAATAAATTTAACACGGAATAAACAAATAATTCTTGAGATAAAAATAAACTGAAAAATATTTAACCAAATACAAACAGTAAGCATTTTACACAAACAGCTACAACGAAATTAAAATCACTATAAAAATTAAATCACTTCTGATAGCTCAATGAAAGTTTAAATTATGATTGAGTATTCAATTTCTGACAAATAAAATGACAAAGAAAACTAATTTCATTAATTTAAAGTATAACAATATTAAAAATTAGTTTGCTCATAAAAAAAAATCTATAATACATTATTGTAGCAAATTGATATGTCTTAAGTTTATTTTCTAGGCATTGTATGTATCATATCAGCTCCCAATTTTATAGGATTCCATACAATATGTTCTATTATGTATTTTCTATTTTCTTCGAACAAAGTTTGACGACTTGCTAACACTTTAATCATAAGTGACATACATTATAGTCATGGTACTTGGAAAAACTACAGTGCCCCCTACATCCAAATATAGAAGAAAAGAGGTAAGAAAAACAGAGTTAATCTACACATTAGTTCATGTATTATGAAAATTATCAATATATTCCCATCCATATACACTAAACTGTATGTATACCTCAATGTCAAGGTATTCGAGAATCACAGCCATGTACATTTAAGATATGGATATCTCGTTATAATAATCTGTCATGAACTTTTATTATTTCCATACTTTTGAAGTATAGCATGTGTTTTCTATGCGAGACCCCAATCTTTATGAAAAGTGGTGACTTCCTATGTACAAAAACTTCTCACCTTTTACTTTTCAAAAAGTGATTGACCTGAAAAAAGAATAATTAAAAACATAAAAAATAAATAAAACATGAAATCAATTTAATCTTGCCCAGATAAAGAAAAAATAGTAAGAATTTGTAAAATTGGTATACTAGATTTGTCTTTCTTTCTTTTTGAGGTTTGACTTTGATAGATGAATGACATAAAAGAATAACTCAAGTTTTCTTCTTGTGAGGCAGGTCTTAAGGTTTGATACTAACAGATGAACAAAAAATAAAAAAATTCAAACACGATTAATCAAGCAATTTATTATTATGCAATTTTAGAGGAAAAACTGAGAAATGTGTATTTATTCACTTACATGTCTTTCTTTTCCGAACTCTAGTTTTTGTCTCTTCATCACTAGGTTATCTTGAGATACAGTAGGTGTTAGTGCAGAGTTATACGAATTTACATCCCTGTAGAATTTTTATCTCATGGTTAAATTAGATCAAGATTGGTAAACTAAGCTTTAATTGCAATAGGGTCCTTATATTATGCAAAAATAGTGTATATGTTGTAAATTCCTATCACGATTAACCTTCAAATCACACTACTCAATAGCCACAATCACAAGAAATAAAGCGAGAAAGTAAGAACACAGATTTTATCGTGGTTCAGTCCAAATCAGACCTACATCCACGTTGAGCTCCGATGAGAGGTGCTCAGCCACTAGAAATCACAAGAGATACAATATTTCAGATCACCTTACAACACAAACCACTTAATCGAATGAATACCACTTCTAATCTAATTCTCGAACCCTAAAAAATACTATATAAGGTTATCTAGTGATTAATCAAGATGATTACCACAAATTACACGAGATATTACAATCAAGAAGCTATCTAATCGATTAAAAGAAGAATCAAAGATTGATCTTCTACAAACTAGGGTTTAGTGTATGAGAGAGGTGAGAGAGAACGCGTAAGTTGAGAGAGAAGGGTTATGACTTCGGTCAACCCGATTTTCCTTATATAAGAGACAAAAGCCAAGAGCGATTGAGAGCCGTTAGATGCTAATAAGATCAAGCGCCCAAGATTAAGCCACGTCATTAAGTAATCAGCCAACCAAAATAAAACACTTCACCGAATATGTATCCACATAATATATATATGGTGGTCCTTTGTGTGTTCTAAAAATAATGCAATAAATAATCGAACCACAACCGCAAGTGTACGGTTGTCCCAAGTAGTATTTCTGATAAATCAGATTCGTTCCAAGGACGGAATGGTTGATCACAATGTTTAGCAAGTAGTGATTGATGCACTTACGAAAATAAAAGACAATAATATATTTGTTTGGTTTTTGTTATAAGACTAATGAATGAAAGACAAATATTAAATTGCAAGTAAAAGTTAAGACGCAAGTAAAATGATGTAAAACGCAATATGAGAAGTAGCACTTTAGAACGCAAGGATCCTCCCTATCCTATTTCTTAACTTATGTTGTTTAAGGGCTAAATTAGTCAATTACAATGGTCGGGATTCTAATTTCCTTATACCCCCGTCAGGGTGGACTATAAGGCGATCCTAAAGTGTCACTAGTCCCGTCAGGGTAAATATGATCCACCGTTGGATGATTAAGTATTATTACCTCATTGGCCCTAGGATTAGCTAAGCTCGTCAGAATCATTAACTTCTATCCTAGATTGAATAAATGGTTCCGTATTTAAACCCTCCGTCAGGATGATCCAATTGCCACTAATTGGAATAGCCTAAATACTAATACCTGTTCCTAGTTCATGACGCTAAAAACAGTAAATATTCATGATTTATCGAAAAGAGTAAAAACCCTAATTTAGTTTAATTCAATAAAAACTCAAATTCAACATTCGTTAATTAATAAGAATTGGGATTCACCCATTGTTTGTTCTCAAGCACTAAATAAAACTTAGCTCATATTAAAAAGAAATACGAAATTAAAATTAAAGGAATTCATATTGTTTACAGAATTAAAAAGATAAAAGAACCTAATTTCCAGAATCGGAATGACTACGAACGGAGATATAGACCCTCTCCAGCTCTTGTAGCTTCTTCTCCTTCCTTCAGTTGCTTCTCTCTGGTGTTTTTAATCTTGCAGAATGTGAATTGTGTGTAAAATAGGAGTCCAGACCTCCTTTTATAAGTGCAAATTCGTTCTAGGGCTTGGACCAGAAAATAGAATATTAATTAAATGTCCAAGCCCACTTTCTAAGCCCAAAATCCCGTAACTGCTGATACACCTTCACTAAAACGGCTTTTCCCGATGCGTTACAACTCCGATTGACCTCATTCCAGTTGTTAAAGTTCCGTAACTCGATAAGGAATGATTTCTCTTCAAGGGTCAACAGCTAAATCATCGCTTAAGCACCTCGAAATCAGCAATCTATGGCCTGGAAAATGGATTTTCAGCTCTAAACATAATATCTTCGGGATTTCTTTTCAAGTCTTGACTCTATCTTTTGATCTTTGACTTTCTCATCGGATTCCTCTTCTAGCTAACATCTAAAACCTGTAAAATCTTCACTAAAAATACCAATATTACGCGCAAAAGCTTAATAAATCAAAAATGCTAGAAATAAAAGAGGAAAATCATATTATTGCATATTTAGTCCAAAAGTCTATCGAATTGATTAAATAAACACCAAAAAATGATGTCTCCTAAGGGTCGAAAATAAGAACATTTAAGGAGACATCAAGACCCCCAACTCAAACCTTTGTCGTCCCGACAAAGCAAAACAAAACAAAACAAGGGGTAGAAGTAAACGCAAGAACAAATAGAAGCTAGCAAATAACCCTAAAGCAATGCTAAAGGTAAATCTCATATAGAAAACGTTAAGAACTAACATATACATACACTAATCATGCAACATCAAACATAAATAATTTCAATCATAAAATTAAAGTCGCAATGCTTGAAGGTTACACTTGTACTCATCTCTGTATGATGGCTATAGGGTGGTCATTAATCCTAACTCGCTTTGAACGCTCCACCTAGTATATTCCCTATCAACAGAATCATAAATTCACTATGTACCTAGGAATCACGAGGTCTTTATGGTTTTAATAATGGCTTAAGGACGGTATGGATGTATATTTGGTAAATTTGAAGTGAGCTTTTGGCTCTCTCCTCACTTACCATCCACATGTCCTCGAGCTTGAGTTACGCTCAAAAATGTTCTCACTCACCCATTTGACGCGCTAATGTTGCGTCCCCAATGTCAACCCAAATAAAACTAAGATGATTTCCAAAAATATTCCACTTTGCCGGTTTATTTTATTCTTTCTTTCTTTTTATTTTCTTTTTCATTTATTTTCTTCTTTTTTTTTGTACAAGATACCCATGACCATCATTTTGATGTGAAAGTCATGTCTCTTATAATTTTTTTTTTCTTTTTTTCTCTTTTTTCTTTTTCAAATCCCGGCAAAGGGTTACAAATAATAATATCATCCACATTTTTGTGCCTCAATACAAACACATATAATCCCTTCCCAATGTAATTTCCCAAATGTGGACCCTCTACCCCAAACTCAAGCTCGAGACAAGTCTCAGGGTTGTGATTCAAGTGCGGGTCATTTGGTCATGCCTAATAATCTAAAGGATAATGGGCTTATATCGTGGCTACAAAAGAAAAGGCTTAAGGCTCAAAATTGGGCTAAGACGGATAAATTATAATAAGGGATAGCAAGCTAAAAGGCTTCAAATGGCTAACAAAGAACTGCCCCTATCATTTTCCTAAGTACATAGCTTGTCTTTAGTTCATATCTAGGTGGGTTCTCTACTAATTAGGATTTCACGTTCTACACACCAAACATATTCCTTAAGTACAAGCTTACTTCATTTGCATTGTTCATTAATTTTTCCTATCGATTACATATGTTCGCATGCAATTGTAAGTGCGTTTTATGTTATTCCCTAAAGTTCACTATTTACTATCATTGATTCATCAAAAGTATGCTTAAAGGAACATTTAAAATCTTCTATAGTCAAACGCAACTCTTAAAATTATTTTATTGAAAGCAATTTAAAGCAAATAAACACATAAAACTGGGATGAGGCAACGAACCCCACCCCAAACTCAAAAATGAGTCGTGTCCCCACGACTCGAAAAGACTCAAAGCAATAAAATAATTTACACTAAATGAGAAAGGAAAGAAAACGTATCTTAACCAGCGCGAGGCTGGTGTCGGTGTTGCGTCCAAGTTGAGGTTTTGAATTCTTCTTCATCAATGGTTGCGTTTAAAGTGTTCTTCATCACCTCGAACTTCTTCAAATTTCCCACGTTTTCATTTATTACTTGCCCTCTAAGCATCATCTCCTCTATGAAAATCTTTCCTTAATACCCAATTCTCTTTCTTCACCATGTTCTTCGTACCTTTCCTAACCTTCATGGTCATCTCCGATGACCCCAAACTCAAAGCTTCAAGACCCTTGGATAAAATTGTGATTTTAGTGTTCTTGAAGGTTTGGGTTTGAATTATGGATTGTTTAGAGCTGGATCATGGATAATTCAAGGTTTGGGAAAGGTTTAATGGATAAATTTTAGCTTTGGTGAAAGAAAACTTCGGATTAAAGTGTGAAGCTTTGGTATTTTGGAAGTTTAATGGTTTGATTGTGATCTTGGATGATGTTTAGAGGGAAGGATTGGTGGTATGATGTTGTTTTGATGATGATTTTAGGAGTAGTTGGAAGCTAGGATTCGTCAATGGAGGCTTAGCATGAGAAAATTATTATTTTTTTTTTGTTTTTGTTTTTGTTTTTTTTTTTTTTGTTTTTTTTACCTCTGACGCAGCCTTCTTGCGTCGTCGCTGACGCAGTGATCAGAAAGTCCAGCTTCTTCGGCCGGCTAGCCGGCGGATACGCCGGCATGCCGGCGAAATGTCGATGGCGCATTTCAAGACGCAGCAACCTTGCGTCGTCGCTGACGCAAGGACCAGAAACTCTTCCTCCAGTTGGCCGGCTAGCCGGCGGATTTGCCGGCATGCCGGTGGATTTCTCGCTGGCGCGAATGGTGACGCAGCAATTTTGCGTCATCGCTGACGCAGTGGTCAGAGAGTTTGGGCGTCTTCAGCGTTTTTGGCCGGTATGCCGGCGTATCCGCCGCCTAGCCGGTCAAACCTGCTGTTGACTCAATAATTTTCCGTTTTCTCATCGTTTTGACCCCAAACTCATGACCATTATACCCCTGAAATCATCAAAAACAACTACCCTTCCTCATTTCTTAATAATAAACACTAAATTAACGAAAATCAAACTAAACTAAACTACGAAATTGAAATACTTAAACTAATATACAAGAAATGGCTTTTGTTTAACGTCGTTAAGCTCGACGGGTTACCTCATTCCTTAGTCATTGACATAACCTCCCCAGCAGTGAGTGAGGTTGTCGATAGTTGCAACTCGAAATTTGCATCCCTTAGCTTTTATTCCAATTAACTTATCTGAGATAACCTTCGTGACCATGAATGGTCCAAGCCAAGAGCTTTTTGATTCACATGTCTTTGGAGGAGGTTTAGGCTTTTGCATAGCAACTTCTTCGCCTACTTTAAACTCCTTTTTCTTCCTTTCCTTCTTAGGTTCCCTTGGAACCTTTGTGACACGTGTCTTCTCTTTCTTCTTCGCAAGATTAGGTGGTGGATTTTTCTTAGGATTTGGAGGAACTTTGATCGGTGGTTTCTTTCGTAACTCTTTCTCTTCCACCCCTAAAGTGTCCGCAACATTGATTGGCTCTTTTCTTACCGGTTCCATTACATCTATACGAAAACATTCTTCCTTCGAATCCGGAAACTTCATAGGTCTGAACACATTAAACTTCATCTCCTCGTCTTGGATTCTCATAATCATTTCGCCATTTTCTACATCAATCAAGGTACGCCCCGTGGCTAGGAATGGTCTTCCCAAAATAATGGGGACATTCCTATCCGCGTCGTAATCAAGTATAACGAAATCAGCGGGAAAAATTAACGTACCTGCCTTAACGAGGACATCTTCAATTCGGCCTTCCGGATGAGCAAGAGATCGATCCGCCATTTGCAAGACCATAGATGTGGGTCTTGCTTCAATATTAAGCTTATCAAAGATTGATTTGGGCATACGATTTATGCTTGCACCCAAATCACATAGTGCTTTACCTCTCCATTCAGTACCAATAGATATCGGAATTGTAAAGCTCCCAGGATCAACTAACTTTGGAGGTAATTTACCTTGACAAATAGCACTACATTCCTCAGGGAGACCAATCATCTCATTATCAAAATACGGCCTTTTGTTGGTGAGGGCTCTTTTTAGAAACTTAGCATACTTGGGTACATCTCGAATAGCTTCTAGAAATGGAATATTTATACTAAGACCTCTTACCTTGTTAAAGAATTTCTGATATTCAGCCATGTCACCTTTCTTTTGAACTCTCGATGGAAATGGTGGAGGAGGACGATTGATTATAGTCTCATCTTTCTTTTTCGGAACCTCAACGGGCCTCTCCACTTCTTCTACTTCAACTTCTTTATCTTTATTCACCACCTCTTTTTCTTTTCTAACTTCTTTTTCTTTCATAACCGGAAAAGGAGGTGGAGGAAGGTTCTTACCACTTCTGAGAGTAATAGCTTTACAATCTTCGATTTGGATTGGATTCTCAGTATCGCTAGGAAGTTGTCCTTGTGGACGTTGATTTAGTTGTTTATTAATTTGACTTAGCTGATTCTGGAACAAGTTCATATTTGCTTCGATTGCATTTTGACGCTCCATAGCTTGTGTTTGAAGAGCAATCAAACTTTCAACTGTTTTCTGAAGGGTAACTCCTTCTTGTGAATAGGCAGGTAAGGCTTTTTGATTCATTGTTTCATTGTAACTATCTTGAGGAGCTTGTTTCTGAACATAATTTTGATTCTGTCCTCCTTGATAATTGTTGTGTGGTCTTGGATTGTAGTTGTTACGTTGGGGATGTGGCTGATACGCATAGGTAGGATTGGCTGCCCCATTAGGATTTGAATACTGAAACCCAGGATGATTTCTGTTTGGCTGATATCCATTACCACTCGAATTAAAGTTACTTCTATTGGACACAAACATCACGGATTCTTGATTATTTTGACAATTTTCCCAACTATGATCATTAACACCGCAATACTCACATCCATATATCTCTTGTGCTACCTTTACCTCACCTCTTTTGTTCGAAAAACCTTCTTTCACGGCTAGAGTAAGTTGTCTCAGTTGTTGTTCTAGTGTGGTTTGAAGCTTTGTCTCTAGCGTAGCAAACTTTTCTTCGATATTAACATTATTGACTCCTCCTCTAACTGGTGTTCTTACTGAACTCCACCCAACTTCATTCTTGACTGTTCTCTCTAAGATGATATTTGCATGAGCGGGTTGAACTTGAAGAAAACCTGCACCACATAGCATATCCAATTTCTCTCTTGAAGTCCCATCAAGGCCTCTATAAAATATTTTTAATTGTTGTTGTTCTGAAAAGCCATGATTGGGGACTCTACGTAAGCACATCTGAAATCTTGTCCAACTCCTACCCAAAGTTTCATCATATTCTTGACGGAAATGCGTCAACTCTAATTCAGCATCTAACCTCATGTTACTTGGGTAATACCTGTCAAAGAAAGCAATCTCTAATTGGTCCCAATTAGTAATCTTTGTCGGATCTTGCGTATCGTGCCATTCACTTGCTCCATCAATAACAAAAAATTTAAACACAGCGTAGTACATCTGTTCTTTTGAAACTCCTTGTGTGATGTAAGAATCACATATCTGTTTGAATTTCTGTATCGCTCTAAGAGGATCTTCTCCAACTCTACCACGAAAATTTCCAAAGTTTTGGAATTGAGCTATCATACCCGGATCTGGACGAAACTTCGGAACATTTATATCTGGAGCACCTACTCCTATAGCAGGGGCACGGAATGGGACTTCTGGTGGGCCATTAGTAAACCAAGGATCTTGATTCATCACGATTTGAGCTTGTCCGTTATTGTTCTGAATATTAACGTTCTCCATTTGGTGAATTAATTCTTCTACTTCTAAGGATTCTTGTTCTTTTCTTCTCTTGTTAGCAAGTCTGATTAATGATTCTGGATTATTAAGGATCGGAGGTGTTGGCTCTAGATCCTTAAAGAGTCTCCTTCGCATACACCAAACCTAAAAACCTGAGAAAACTAAACAAGCAAAAAGCGTAAAACTGATAAAAACAAAAATAAAAATAAATGCAACTATCACTAAAGGATAAACACCGTGGTCACACGCTACTGTCCCAGGCAGCGGCGCCAAAAACTTGGTGGTCCTTTGTGTGTTCTAAAAATAATGCAATAAATAATCGAACCACAACCGCAAGTGTACGGTTGTCCCAAGTAGTATTTCTGATAAATCAGATTCGTTCCAAGGACGGAATGGTTGATCACAATGTTTAGCAAGTAGTGATTGATGCACATACGAAAATAAAAGACAATAATATATTTGTTTGGTTTTTGTTATAAGACTAATGAATGAAAGACAAATATTAAATTGCAAGTAAAAGCTAAGACGCAAGTAAAATGATGTAAAACGCAATATGAGAAGTAGCACTTGAGAACGCAAGGATCCTCCCTATCCTATTTCTTAACTTATGTTGTTTAAGGGCTAAATTAGTCAATTACAATGGTCAGGATTCTAATTTCCTTATACCCCCGTCAGGGTGGACTATAAGGCGATCCTAAAGTGTCACTAGTCCCGTCAGGGTAAATATGATCCACCGTTGGATGATTAAGTATTATTACCTCATTGGCCCTAGGATTAGCTAAGCTCGTCAGAATCATTAACTTCTATCCTAGATTGAATAAATGGTTCCGTATTTAAACCCTCCGTCAGGATGATCCAATTGCCACTAATTGGAATAGCCTAAATACTAATACCTGTTCCTAGTTCATGACGCTAAAAACAGTAAATATTCATGATTTATCGAAAAGAGTAAAAACCCTAATTTAGTTTAATTCAATAAAAACCCAAATTCAACATTCGTTAATTAATAAGAATTGGGATTCACCCATTGTTTGTTCTCAAGCACTAAATAAAACTTAGCTCATATTAAAAAGAAATACGAAATTAAAATTAAAGGAATTCATATTGTTTACAGAATTAAAAAGATAAAAGAACCTAATTTCCGGAATCGGAATGACTACGAACGGAGATATAGACCCTCTCCAGCTCTTGTAGCTTCTTCTCCTTCCTTCAGTTGCTTCTCTCTGGTGTTTTTAATCTTGCAGAATGTGAATTGTGTGTAAAATAGGAGTCCAGACCTCCTTTTATAAGTGCAAATTCGTTCTAGGGCTTGGACCAGAAAATAGAATATTAATTAAATGTCCAAGCCCACTTTCTAAGCCCAAAATCCCGTAACTGCTGATACACCTTCACTAAAACGGCTTTTCCCGATGCGTTACAACTCCGATTGACCTCATTCCAGTTGGTAAAGTTCCGTAACTCGATAAGGAATGATTTCTCTTCAAGGGTCAACAGCTAAATCATTGCTTAAGCATCTCGAAATCAGCAATCTATGGCCAGGAAAATGGATTTTCAGCTCTAAAAATAATATCTTCGGGATTTCTTTTCAAGTCTTGACTCTATCTTTTGATCTTTGACTTTCTCATCGGATTCCTCTTCTAGCTAACATCTAAAACCTGTAAAATCTTCACTAAAAATACCAATATTACGCGCAAAAGCTTAATAAATCAAAAATGCTAGAAATAAAAGAGGAAAATCATATTATTGCATATTTAGTCAAAAAGTCAATCGAATTGATTAAATAAACACCAAAAATGATGTCTCCTAAGGGTCGAAAATAAGAACATTTAAGGAGACATCAATATATATTCTTCAATCTCCACCTTGAAGTGTTGATCCTCCACCTCCACCTGAAACTGCACCTTATGTGATTCCCAGCCAGCATAAGCCATCTCCATCATCATCTCAGCCCAAATACCTACAAAACATTAACCAATAGAAAGCAAATCCAAGCAATGCTTGAACTTGACATTAGTAACAATTTTAGTACCAAAATCAGCAGGATTATCTTCAGTAGCCACTTTTAACAACTTAACTTCACCACTAGCCAGTATATCTCTTATATAATGATACTTAGCATCAATGTGTTTGGTCCTTTCATGATATACTGGGTTTTTACTCAGTTTAATTGCACTTTGACTGTCAGAAAATATAGTAGCCTTACCCTTAACAATACAAGCTTCAGATAGCAAGTTTTGAAGCCAAATTGCTTCTTTTGTTGAATCAGTTATAGCCACATATTCAGCTTCAGTAGTGGACAAAGCCACTAAAGATTGAAGTTGAGACTTCCAAGAAATACAATTACCTCCAAGAGTAAAGCAGTAAGAGGTAGTAGACTTTCTTGAGTCTCTATCTCCAGCAAAATCTAAATCTACATATCCAACTAACTCAAAAGGTATATTATGATTCCCATAACATAGTCCAACTCCTAAAGTACTTCCAACATATGCAAGAACATGTTTAAGAGCACACCAATGATCCCAACCAGGATTTGACATGTACCTGCTCAATAAGGATATAGCAAAAGACAAGTCTGGTCTAGTACTTAACATAGCATACATAAGGGACCCTATAACATTAGAATATGGGACTGAATTCATTTTAACAATATCATACTGTGACTTGGGGCACAAGTGTTTAGATAAAACAAAATGACCAGCCAAAGGAGTCATAACAGTTTTGCAATTCAAGCTACCAAATTTTGAAATCACTTTTCTCAAATAAGGTTCCTGGTGAAGCTTAATCATGCATTTATCTCGATCTCTATCAATCATCATCCCTAAGATTTTCTTAGCATTTCCAAGGTCTTTCATATCAAATTCCTTACTAATTTTTTCCTTTAACTCAGATATATACTTAAGGGACTTAGAAATAATGAGCATATCATCAACATAGAGTAAAACATACACATGATGATCAGTTTTAACAGATAGATACAAGCAAGCATCATAATCAGATCTCACATAGTCACATTTAAGCATAAATGAGTCAAACTTCTTATACCATTTTCTAGGGGACTGTTTTAAACCATAAAGAGATTTTTTCAATAAGCATACATGATCAGGCAGTTTAGGGTCAATAAAACCCTCAGGTTGTCTCATAAAAATTGTTTCCTCAAGGTCACCATGTGAGAAAGCAGTCTTAACATCTAATTGCTCAATTTCAAGGTTATAACAATAAGCAAAAGCTAACATAGCCCTAATAGTTTTAAATTTAACCACAGGAGAGAAAATTTCATTGAAATCAATACCTTCCCTTTGGGTATAGCCTTTTGCAACCAACCTAGCTTTATACCTTGGAGGGTCAGACTCAGATATGCCCTCTTTGAGCTTGAATAACCATCTACATTCCACCACCTTCTGTTCATGAGGTAGTTCAGTAAGGATCCAAGTGTTATTCTCATGTAATGACTGAATTTATTCATTCATAGCTTTTTCCCATTGTTTACTGTCCTCTGCCTCCATAGCATCCATGTAGGATGTTGGTTCAGAGTTTGTGACCTCAATTGAAGCATTCAAAGCTGTATACATAAGGTCTTCATATGAATATCTTGATGGTGTCCTGGTTTCCCTTCTTGCCCTATCTCTTGTAAGTTGATAGGTTTGAAGTTGCCCTGCTGAAGACTCATGAGGATGTTCTTCACCCTCATTCTCCTCAGTAGCCTCAGCTTCATCATGGGGAAGGTTCAGATCATCCCCATGGTTATCAACTGGACTGGAAGACTCAGGCTCCATCTCTTTCTCAATTCCCACCACTTGTTGAGGATGTGCAGGTTCAGGCAAAGCATCATCACCTGTACCTGTACCAATTTTGAAAGGAAATATTAGTTCATCAAAAATCACATCTCTACTGACAATAACTTTGAAACCCCTACTATCTTTTTTCCACAGTCTATAACCCTTTACACCATGTTGGTTTTGATAACCCAACATTATGCATTTGATAGACCTAGGATCAAGCTTACCCTCCTTTGTGTGTGCATAAGCTGCACACCCAAAGGGTTTAAGAAAAGATAAGTTTGGTTTTTGCCCCTTCCAAATTTCCATAGGAGTCTTAAGGCCTATTGATCTGTTTGGACTCCTATTGACAAGATATGTGGTTGTGTAAAGAGCTTCTCCCCAAAATTCTTTGGGGTAAGCCTGAGGTGAAGAGCATGCATCTGACTTTCTCAAGAAGGGTCCTATTCATCCTCTCAGCTACACCATTTTGTTGTGGTGTATTCCTAACTGTCCCGTGTCTCAAAATTCCACTAGTCTTACAGTATAAATCAAACTCAGTGTTACAAAATTCAAGACCATTATCATTTCTCAAAACCTTTAAAGTTAAACCAGTTTGATTTTCTTCCAAACACTTCCATTCTTTGATTTTTTGAAAAGTTTCATCTTTAATTTTAAGTAAAAAGGTCCAAACCCTTCTACTGAAATCATCAACTAAAGAAAGAAAGTATTTGAAATTACCATGAGCATCATACCTCTCAGGACCCCAAAGGTCTGCATGAACATATTCAAGACAAGCCTTGGAATTATGAGTTCCAGGCTTGAAACTTACCCTATGTTGTTTACCCAACACACAAGTCTCACAGAAGGGAGGATCGCCAACTGTGTCTTTTCCAAGCATGCCTTGTTTTCTAAGGACACCGAGTCCTTGTTGACTCATATGCCCTAGCCTTAAATGCCACTTTTCAGTGGTAGCCTGAGATGAAGCATTAGTAACAGAATTCACAGAACCAATTATATGAGTACCATCAAGGACATATAAACCAGCATGTTTAACACTAGATAATAACAATTTACCACCCTTATAAACATGAATAAAACCTTTAGAAACATTGTAAACACAACCAAGATCATCTAAAGCACCCAAAGAAATTAAATTTCTTTTCAAATCAGGAATATATCTAACATTAGTTAATTCAATACATTTCCCAGAACCCATCCTCAATTTAACTTTTCCTATACCTTTAACCTCACAAGTGTTATTGTTCCCCATATATACAGTTTCATTGTTCACATAAAACAAGTCATGAAATAGTTCAAGTATGGGACACATGTGAAAGGTACAACCAGAATCAAGAATCCAACTAGCATGCTCAGACAAGTTACTCACATTCAAGACTTCAAACACATCATCAGTAGTCTTAGGCATACTAGCAATATTTGATTCATTATTGTTCATCTTGTTTTTCAACTTATAGCAATTTTTCTTTAAGTGTCCAGCTTTCCCACAGTGAAAACACTTCCTAGTTTCTTTGTTCTTAGAACTAGTGGTTTTCTTTCCTTTCTTATTCTCAGCTAAGTCAAGTGTTTGACTAGTATCTGTTCTAGGGTTAACATACATGTTTATTCCAGTTCTTTTAAGGGACTTAAGTTCATTTTCTCGAGTTTTCAAGGCAGTAACAACTTGATCATAAGTAGGGACAGTACTAGCATATTGAAACACATCTTTCACAACTTGAAAAGATTCAGGTATAGCATTCAAAAGGATCATACATTTACTAGTGTCATCTAAGGCCATAGTAGTTCCTTTCAGAACAAGGGACATCTTAGTAAATTCATCTAAATTCTCATCAATAGATTTAGAAACATCCATTTTATAATTAAACAAAGAACCTTTCAAGAAAGCAAGATAAGGGACAAATTTAGAGGCATAGAGAGTTTCGAGTTTACCCCACAGCTCGAGAGCTGTATCAGCACCATCAACTTGTCGTATGACAGAGTCAGAAAGATTCAAGAAGAGAATATTGTAAGCTTCTTCTTTGATTTGTGCTTCTTTGTCAAGTTCTCCTTCACGCCACTCTTTAATGTCAGCAATAAGAGCAATTCCCACTTTGTGATGAGAGAGTAGAACCCTCATCTTTTTATGCCAGACCCCAAAGTCCATCTTACCATCGAACACGGACATATCGATTCGTGTAGAGGTAGTCATCGTACAATTGATTCAAGAACAGAGAGATACCGAATTAAAACCCTCAAGATATATTAGGCAAAACCCTAATTTTTCAAGAACACCGATTTGAAACCTTAATCTGATAGCCCAAGATTAATACTCAAGCTCTGATACCACTGTTGTAAATTCCTATCACAATTAACCTTCAAATCACACTACTCAATAGCCACAATCACAAGAAATAAAGCGAGAAAGTAAGAACACAGATTTTATCGTGGTTCAGTCCAAATCAGACCTACATCCACGTTGAGCTCCGATGAGAGGTGCTCAGCCACTAGAAATCACAAGAGATACAATATTTCAGACCACTCAATCGAACGAATACAACTTCTAATCTAATTCTCGAACCCTAAAATATACTATATAAGGTTATCTAGTGATTAATCAAGATGATTATCACAAATTACACGAGATATTACAATCAAGAAGCTATCTAATCGATTACAAGAAGAATCAGAGATTGATCTTCTACAAACTAGGGTTTAGTGTATGAGAGAGGCGAGAGAGAACACGTAAGTTGAGAGAGAAGGGTTATGACTTCGGTCAACCCGATTTTCCTTATATAAGAGACAAAAGCCAAGAGCGATTGAGAGCCGTTAGATGCTAATATGATCAAGCGCCCAAGATTAAGCTACGTCATTACGTAATCAGCCAACCAAAATAAAACACTTCACCGAATATATATCCACATAATATATATATTCTTCAATCTCCACCTTGAAGTGTTGATCCTCCACCTCCACCTGAAACTGCACCTTATGTGATTCCCAGCCAGCATAAGCCATCTCCATCATCATCTCAGCCCAAATACCTGCAAAACATTAACCAATAGAAAGCAAATCCAAGCAATGCTTGAACTTGACATTAGTAGCAATTTTAGTACCAAAATCAGCAGGATTATCTTCAGTAGCCACTTTTAACAACTTAACTTCACCACTAGCCAGTATATCTCTTATATAATGATACTTAGCATCAATGTGTTTGGTCCTTTCATGATATACTGGGTTTTTACTCAGTTTAATTGCACTTTGACTGTCAGAAAATATAGTAGCCTTACCCTTAACAATACAAGCTTCAGATAGCAAGTTTTGAAGCCAAATTGCTTCTTTTGTTGAATCAGTTATAGCCACATATTCAGCTTCAGTAGTGGACAAAGCCACTAAAGATTGAAGTTGAGACTTCCAAGAAATACAATTACCTCCAAGAGTAAAGCAGTAAGAGGTAGTAGACTTTCTTGAGTCTCTATCTCCAGCAAAATCTAAATCTACATATCCAACTAACTCAAAAGGTATATTATGATTCCCATAACATAGTCCAACTCCTAAAGTACTTCCAACATATGCAAGAACATGTTTAAGAGCACACCAATGATCCCAACCAGGATTTGACATGTACCTGCTCAATAAGGATATAGCAAAAGACAAGTCTGGTCTAGTACTTAACATAGCATACATAAGGGACCCTATAACATTAGAATATGGGACTGAATTCATTTTAACAATATCAGACTGTGACTTGGGGCACAAGTGTTTAGATAAAACAAAATGACCAGCCAAAGGAGTCATAACAGTTTTGCAATTCAAGCTACCAAATTTTGAAATCACTTTTCTCAAATAAGGTTCCTAGTGAAGCTTAATCATGCATTTATCTCTATCTCTATCAATCATCATCCCTAAGATTTTCTTAGCATTTCCAAGGTCTTTCATATCAAATTCCTTACTGAGTTTTTCCTTTAACTTAGATATATACTTAAGGGACTTAGAAATAATGAGCATATCATCAACATAGAGTAAAACATACACATGATGATCCGTTTTAACAGATAGATACAAGCAAGCATCATAATCAGATCTCACATAGTCACATTTAAGCATAAATGAGTCAAACTTATTATACCATTATCTAGGGGACTGTTTTAAACCATAAATAGATTTTTTCAATAAGCATACATGATCAGGCAGTTTAGGGTCAATAAAATCCTCAGGTTGTCTCATAAAATTTGTTTCCTCAAGGTCACCATGTAAGAAAGCAGTCTTAACATCTAATTGCTCAATTTCAAGGTTATAACAAGAAGCAAAAGCTAACATAGCCCTAATAGTTTTAAATTTAACCACAGGAGAGAAAATTTCATTGAAATCAATACCTTCCCTTTGGGTATAGACTTTTGCAACCAACCTAACTTTATACCTTGGAGGGTCAGACTCAGATATGCCCTCTTTGAGCTTGAATAACCATCTACATTCCACCACCTTCTGTTTATGAGGTAGTTCAGTAAGGATCCAAGTGTTATTCTCATGTAATGACTGAATTTATTCATTCATAGCTTTTTCCCATTGTTTACTGTCATCTGCCTCCATAGCATCCATGTAGGATGTTGGTTCAGAGTTTGTGACCTCAATTGAAGCATTCAAAGCTGTATACACAAGGTCTTCATATGAATATCTTGATGGTGTCCTGGTTTCCCTTCTTGCCCTATCTCTTGTAAGTTGATAGGTTTGAAGTTGCCCTGTTGAAGACTCAGGAGGATGTTCTTCACCCTCATTCTCCTCAGTAGCCTCAGCTTCATCATGGGGAAGGTTTAGATCATCCCCATGGTTATCAACTGGACTGGAAGACTCAGGCTCCATCTCTTTCTCAATTCCCACCACTTGTTGAGGATGTGCAGGTTCAGGCAAAGCATCATCACCTGTACCTGTACCAATTTTGAAAGGAAATGTTAGTTCATCAAAAATCACATCTCTACTAACAATAACTTTGAAACCCCTACTATCTTTTTCCCACAGTCTATAACCCTTTACACCATGTTGGTTTTGATAACCCAACATTATGCATTTGATAGACCTAGGATCAAGCTTACCCTCCTTTGTGTGTGCATAAGCTGCACACCCAAAGGGTTTAAGAAAAGATAAGTTTGGGTTTTGCACCTTCCAAATTTCCATAGGAGTCTTAAGGCCTATTGATCTGTTTGGACTCCTATTGACAAGATATGTGGTTGTGTAAAGAGCTTCTCCCCAAAATTCTTTGGGTAAGCCTGAGGTGAAGAGCATGCATCTGACTTTCTCAAGAAGGGTCATATTCATCCTCTCAGCTACACCATTTTGTTGTGGTGTATTCCTAACTGTCCCGTGTCTCAAAATTCCACTAGTCTTACAATATAAATCAAACTCAGTGTTACAAAATTCAAGACCATTATCAGTTCTCAAAACCTTTAAAGTTAAACCAGTTTGATTTTCTTCCAAACACTTCCATTCTTTGATTTTTTGAAAAGTTTCATCTTTAGTTTTAAGTAAAAAGGTCCAAACCCTTCTACTGAAATCATCAACTAAAGAAAGAAAGTATTTGAAATTACCATGAGCATCATACCTCTCAGGACTCCAAAGGTCTGCATGAACATATTCAAGACAAGCCTTGGAATTATGAGTTCCAGGCTTGAAACTTACCCTATGTTGTTTACCCAACACACAAGTCTCACAGAAGGGAGGATCTCCAACTGTGTCTTTTCCAAGCATGCCTTGTTTTCTAAGGACACCGAGTCCTTGTTGACTCATATGCCCTAGCCTTAAATGCCACTTTTCAGTGGTAGCCTGAGATGAAGCATTAGTAACAGAATTCACAGAACCAATTATATGAGTACCATCAAGAACATATAAACCAGCATGTTTAACACTAGATAATAACAATTTACCACCCTTATAAACATGAATAACACCTTTAGAAACATTGGAAACACAACCAAGATCATCTAAAGCACCCAAAGAAATTAATTTTCTTTTCAAATCAGGAATATATCTAACATTAGTTAATTCAATACATTTCCCAGAACCCATCCTCAATTTAACTTTTCCTATACCTTTGACCTCACAAGTGTTATTGTTCCCCATATATACAGTTTCATTGTTCACATAAGACAAGTCATGAAATAGGTCAAGTATGGGACACATGTGAAAGGTACAACCAGAATCAAGAATCCAACTAGCATGCCCAGACAAGTTACTCACATTCAAGACTTCAAACACATCATCAGTAGTCTTAGGCATACTAGCAATATTTGATTCATTATTGTTCATCTTGTTTTTCAACTTATATCAATTTTTCTTTAAGTGTCCAGCTTTCCCATAGTGAAAACACTTCCTTGTTTCTTTGTTCTTAGAACTAGTGGTTTTCTTTCCTTTCTTATTCTTAGCTAAGTCAAGTGTTTGAGTAGTATCTGTTCTAGGGTTAACATACATGTTTATTCCAGTTCTTTTAAGGGACTTAAGTTCATTTTCTCTAGTTTTCAAGGCAGTAACAACTTGATCATAAGTAGGGACAGTACTAGCATATTGAAACACATCTTTCACAACTTGAAAAGATTCAGGTATAGCATTCAAAAGGATCATACATTTACTAGTGTCATCTAAGGCCATAGTAGTTCCTTTCAGAACAAGGGACATTTTAGTAAATTCATCTAAATTCTCATCAATAGATTTAGAAACATCCATTTTATAATTAAACAAAGAAATTTTCAAGAAAGCAATATTAGGGACAGATTTAGAGGCATAGAGAGTTTCGAGTTTACCCCACAGCTCGAGAGCTGTATCAGCACCATCAACTTGTCGTATGACAGAGTCAGAAAGATTCAAGAAGAGAATATTGTAAGCTTCTTCTTTGATTTGTGCTTCTTTGTCAAGTTCTCCTTCACGCCACTCTTTAATGTCAGCAATAAGAGCACTTCCCACTTTGTGATGAGAGAGTAGAACCCTCATCTTTTTCTGCCAGACCCCAAAGTCCATCTTACCATCGAACACGGACATATCGATTCGTGTAGAGGTAGTCATCGTACAATTGATTCAAGAACTGAGAGATACCGAATTAAAACTCTCAAGATATATTAGGCAAAACCCTAATTTTTCAAGAACACCGATTTGAAACCTTAATCTGATAGCCCAAGATTAATACTCAAGCTCTGATACCACTGTTGTAAATTCCTATCCCAATTAACCTTCAAATCACACTACTCAATAACCACAATCACAAGAAATAAAGTGAGAAAGTAAGAACACAGATTTTATCGTGGTTCAGTCCAAATCAGACCTACATCCACGTTGAGCTCCGATGAGAGGTGCTCAGCCACTAGAAATCACAAGAGATACAATATTTCAGATTACCTTACAACACAAACCACTCAATCGAATGAATACCACTTCTAATCTAATTCTCGAACCCTAAAAAATACTATATAAGGCTATATAGTGATTAATCAAGATGATTATCACAAATTACACAAGATATTACAATCAAGAAGCTATCTAATCGATTACAAGAAGAATCAGAGATTGATCTTCCACAAACTAGGGTTTAGTGTATGAGAGAGGCGAGAGAGAACGCGTAAGTTGAGAGAGAAGGGTTATGACTTCGGTCAACCCGATTTTCCTTATATAAGAGACAAAAGCCAAGAGCGAATGAGAGCCGTTAGATGCTAATAAGATTAAGCGTCCAAGCTTAAGCCACGTCATTAAGTAATCAGCCAACCAAAATAAAACACTTCACCGAATATATATCCACATAATATATATATATATATTCTTCAGTATACAGACTCTTTTACATTGGCGAATCGCCTAGGATTGTTGTATTTTTTCCTTCGATCTTTATAGCATAAGGGTTCTTAAGCAATAAAATTATCTTTTTCAGCTTCAGATGCTTTTTGGAACCAGTAATTGTAATAGGGAGTGGAGTGCAAATCCCTATTTGGGTAAATATTTAAGTTAAAGATCAACAAATTAAAGTAAATCAATGAAATTGAAGCAAGGAAACTAACTTTCCATAATAGATTCTTTTTTAACATTATCCTTAGCCTCTTGATCTCATGTGTATAGCTACGACCAGAAGAAGATGAGTTGTGGATCGAGCTTCCATGGAAAAAGAAGAAGAGTTGTAGATCAGTTGTTTGTGGTTAAAATTCCCGACTTGAAACTTCACGACTGTTTCAATGGCAGATTGGCGCGGATCTCGTCAATGGCAGCAAAAATTCATGTAGTTTCAGTCGAGATTCTTCACCGTTGTTGTGATACTGTTTTGAAAAATCAAAGTCTCACTATGATAACCTATATCTAATTAATTTTACACTATTATATCTTACCCCTCAAGTTGCAGCTCTCATTTTATTTAAAGGACCGTCAAGATTTTAAAACATGAAATAACTTCGACAAAGACATTGGGATTCCTTTGGATTAATCACGATTGTTAGATATTTGTTCAGATGCTATCAAGTACACTACCTGTGATATGTATCTTTTCACTTTAGAAACAACTGTTCCTAAGAAACAAAAAAAAGAATTAGTAATTGCAAAAGAATAACACAGCAACATACATTCTTCTGGACATCATCTTACATTTCAACATCAGTATGCCAACCAATAACATAAACTAAAATTTCAAACTTTTCAGTTACACCAAATGCTCGAATAATAGAAAAAAGGTTGTAAGTAGAATAATAATGCACACCTGATTGGTCTATCTTAATTTTTCTCTTCGATATCGGCTTCACAACCCTGAACCTGTACAAAAATTACGATGAGACATGCTTCAAATATACAAAATTATTTTAAATCAGATAATGGTAATAGAATAGACCTTTAAGCGCTAGTTCGGGTGCTTGAGATAATTTGGCAGCATATCCAACTCCTGCAGGAAATTTATCAAATCTGCATATGGGTGAAACTCAGCTCCATTTCTTGAAGGTGCATGGTAGGACAATGCAAAATTATTTTCTAGGGTATTCAATATTTTAGAGTTTCAATGGTAAAAATCAATATTTGTAATAATACACTAATTCAGTATAAACAACACGCCTATTCAGTATAAACAACACGCCTGAAATTTTTATGTTACTTGCAATTCATCTACCTATAGCTATTTATTAAAACATGAGCATGAACTTTGAATTTCTGAATTTTCGATATAATATTATACATTTACAATATAATGAAAAGAGAATTGAATAATAAGATTACATATCATACATAAAATACTAACTAAAGCATCCTTTAGGATTTGTCTAAATTAATCAAAAAGAATTAAAGGAAAAAATACCTGTCCACCAGATAAAAGCAAAACGTTTTCTGTTTCATGTTTTAATAAGATATATATATTTGGTTATTTTGCATTACACAGGGACCAATGGTGCAATTATTCCAAAACAAAACAATATAATCCCAAAGAACAACATCAATATTTGATTAGAAAGAAGTTAAATTATCTTACAATTTTCATAAAAATCGACTATTTTCTTTTTTTGAGATTAAGAACCCCAAATGACTTCATATCAGTGTCGCGCAAGCTGGAATTTCCTTCACCCATCTTCACTACATTATTGACTGTCTCCATACTCTCCGGAAATGCAGTCTTAGTATTGAATTTCAAATTTCATCAACCCCAAAGAAAATGAAGGATTAGATGTCAGATTGATGTTTCTTTTTCAGCATCTTATACCCAAATGGTATAAAGCTTCCAACTACCATCTGTAAAAGAAAATCATGTCATATTTAGAAAAGAAAAGATTTATTACAATAAAAAGGAAGAAGGTGTTTGTTTGTTTACTTGGATTGGAGTAGCAGCTAATAGTACCCATGAACACCACCACTCACCACACGCCCATTAGGACTGGTCAGTGTGACACCTAAATTCACCTTCCTAGTTTTCATGCCATTGTTTTCAGAAATCGCATATGAACCAATGAAAGATAAGATCTCAAAGCGTCCCTACATATCATACATTATCATCTTGATTGTCATGTAATTAAACGTGACTAGGTCACGACTACTACCAAAAAGCTCCAATGATAAACATAAACATATCATACATACAATATAAAACTACACACGCTACTTCACTAACCTGAAATTCTGGATGCAAGAAGAGCACAACACCTGAATTGAGTATTATTAGATTGCTGACTCAAAAATGGATCTTCTCAGCCCATCACTTCAGCGGCATATCACGGGACATGTAAAACTTAAATCAGACAATTCTATAAAATTTAAAAGTGATGAGATTTTGGTTAAAATTAAAACAATGGTAAAAAATAATTATCATACTTAATTAGATTGTTGACTAAAAAATGGATCTTCTCAGCCCATCACTTCAGCCGCATATCATGGGACCTGTAAAACTAAAATCAGGCAATTCTATAAATTTTAAAAGTGATGAGATTTTGGTTAAAATTAAATTAATGGTAAAAATTAATTATCATACTTGCTGACTCAAAAATGGATCTTCTCAGCCCATCATTTTAGCGGCATATCACAGGACCTTGTAAAACTTTAATCAGACAATTATAAGTTTTAAAAGTGATGAGATTTTGGTTAAAATTAAACTAATGGTAAAAATTAATTATCTACCTTAATTTGGGTTCTTCGACTGTTGATGGCATAGCCAACAAAATTGTAAAAGTGATGAAATTAGGTTAAAATTAGATTATTAGTAAAAATTAATTATTTACCTTAATTTGGATTCTTCGATTGTTGATGGCGTAGCCGAAAAAATTGCAATGGTAAAAATTTATGAGTGTAAAGAGATGTCTTTTTGTTTTTTTTCCAATGCCACTTGAAGACACAGAATATGCAGTGGAAAGGTGAGACCTGAGTCTGAGATTTCTTTTTGTTCCAATGCGAGTTTAAAGAGATGGGTTATAGGTTTTATTAAATGTTCCATAGCAGCTCTCTTAGTGGGAAGTAGGTCGTGTAGGCATGGAGGTTCCAATAATCGGAAGCGATTCCATCAAATGGCACACTATATCGTCTCTTTTTCTTCCTCCGCTTCAGTGGGCCCCATTTCGTTGCTTCGCAGCAGCAAAGACTACGATTCCTGCTCGATCATCGGAAAAGGGAATTGATGAAGATGGGGTGGAGGATGGTCGTGGAGGTGGTTTGGTTATCAGGGTTCTTTGATTCAGAGATTGGCTATGAGGGTTCTTCGATTTTTTCGATGCGCGGTATTTCCTTTGATGATGGTGGAGGATGGCCGATGCGGCGGTTTGGGATTGTGGAGGAGCGGCTTGGTGGGAGGTGGGATCTTCATCGTCGATGCGGTTTAGGATTGTGGAGGAGAGCGGCTTGGTGGGGTGAAGAAGTCGACGAAATGGTGAAGGTTTTGTTTTAGGTGAAGTGATTTTTTTTTAAAAATAATCCAAGGGCTGAAAAATATAGAGGAGACCTCAAGACATTTTAAAGCGTGGATTGAATTTAGATAATCTGGACAATTAATTGAAATCGATCTAAAGGCCGAATATGATTGAAATTTGATCCAAAGGCTAGAAAATGTGGAGAAAAATGGGAGACATTTCAGGCCGTTGGCCCTTCTCCAATATTATATAGGTATTTCAAAATTTATGACGACTTGATTATGCCTTACGATGGAACTTTGCTCTTTGAAAATGGAAATTTAAAATTATATAAATTAGTTCAATCAATAGGTCTGTCAGCTTCTAAAGATTGATGTGAAGTTTGAGTATGAGGAACAAACCCTATTATTTTTGTCTTCCTTATCGAGGTCATACAAACCATTGGTACATATAATATTGATAGGGAAGAAGATACTCAGTATGGATGATGGTACTGAACAGCTTCGTGAAAATGAATGAATGATGGGAAAAGAAAAAACTAATGATAATGGGAATGCACTCGTTGTAAAGGGTTTTGAACAAGGTAGGAGTCATGAGAACAATGACCAGCGTAAAGATATAAGCTTGCAATCTTGGGTTCATGATAATATCAAGAGGAATGCTACTATAATGGAAGAAGATTCATATCCAAACTCGGTGTCAAAAAATAATCCGGGATTCAAAAGATTTCAAATTGTCAAATGGACAAATTAAGATTGGGGATGGCTCAAGTTCAAACATAGGGTGACGACGTATATTGTTAAGTCTAATATAAAGAACTTTATTAGAGTTTAGTTTCATCTACTTCTCGTCATATGTGTAATAATCGAGACTTGTTTGAAACTTTGTATACTGACAGAAAGTTTGATTGCATTGTCGTTGCAAACAACGAAGTGATGAAGGTCGAGGGTGTTGGTTGTGTCTTCTAGAAGCTGAACAATAGTGATGCCCAAACCATTTCAAATATAAGATATGTACTATCGATAGGTAGAAACTCCATTTCGTTGGGGTTTTCGACATCACATGGATATAAATACATCAGTCGAGGTAATCGCTATACGGTTTTAAACATGACTGATTCATATCAAGTGAAAAAATCAATTTAAATAATATTTATATCTTAGAGTTTCGAGCTATTCGAGTTGGTGATAGAAACTTTAATGATCGAGAGTCGAGTGATTGTCTAAAACAAGTCATGGAGCAAAAGATTTTTTTTTCTGAGATTGTCGAGGTGCTTAGGGATTCTCATCAAGGGAGGAATTGATAAGGTTTCTCACATCTATGAACCAATGCACTGAGAAGACCGAAGGGTGTCTTAGGAAACCAAGTTGTCTTACATTATAGTTGTCTTGGAAGTTTGAAAAGGTTGTAGTCTTCCTAGGTGACTAGATTTATTTGTTTGTTTGGTCTATAAAAAAACAACATATGTTGATGGTTGAAGACAAGAAAAGAAGAGAGAAACGAAAGTTAGGCACGATAGATCCAAGAGTAAGAATCATATAGGTTAGTTAAGTGTGAGTGTGTTACAATCCAATTGTGGTTAGAGTCTTCAGTGCGTGTGAAAGTTCTTCATTATTTTTGAGAGGGTTTTGGGTTTTTCGTACAAGAACTTAGTTATAATAGTATGAGTGATTATATTAAATTACTTTATGAACGTATGCATATTTGGTTGAGCCGCGTAAATTACTGTTCTTCCCTTTTCATTTTTTCCTTCTTATATATCATAATACAATACCCTCAAACTAATAAACAAGAATCCTTTATTTTTGGTAATAGAATCTGGCAAAATGTGTGAGTGTTAACCCAAAAAATGATCCGTTTTAAAAAATACAAAATCGTAAGTATATAACCACGAATTGACCAGTTTCATTCTCATATATCCTAATAAAATATCTTCGAGCTAATAAACAAGAATCGTAAATTTTTTTGTTTGGTAATAAAATCTGGCAAAATGTGTGAGTGTTAACCCACAAAATGACTCGTTTAAAAAAATACAAAATCATAAATATATAACCACAAATTGACCCATTTCTTTTCTGATATATCATAATACAATATCCCCAAGCTAATAAACAAGAATCGTGTATTTTTGGTTCGGTAATAAAATCTTGCAAAATGTGTGAATGTTAACTCATAAAATCACCCGTTTTATAAAAGATACAAAATCATAAGTATATAACCACAAATTGGCCCGTTTCTTTTCTGAGATATTATAATACAATATCCTCAATATAATAAAAAAGAATTATCAATTTTTTGTTCAGTAATAAAATCTGGCAAAATATTTGAGTTTTAACCCACAAAATGGCTCGTTTTAGAAAAAAATTCAAAATTATAAATACATAATCACAAATTGACCCATTTTTCTGTAATATCATAATACAATATATTCAAGCTAATAAAAAAGAATCATCAATTTTCAGTGTGTTAATAAAATCTGGTAAAATGTGTGAGTGTCAACCCACAAAACAGACCGTTTTAAAAAATACAATATCATAAATATATATCCACAAATTGACCCGTTTCTTTTCTAATATACCATAATACAATATTCTAAAGCTAATATACAATAATTGTCTATTTTTGGTTTGGTAATAAAATCTGGCAAATGTGTTAGTGTTAAACCACAAAATAACGCGTTTCAAAACAAATACAAAATCATAAGTATATAACTACGAATTGACCCTTTTATTTTCTGATATATCATAATACAATATCCTAAAGTTAAAAAAAGAATCGTCAATTTTTGGTTAGGTAATAAAATCTGTCAAAATGTGTGAGTGTTAACCCACAAAATAACCTGTTTTAAAAAAAAATTTACTAACCCGTTTCTTTTCTGAAATATCATAGTACAATATCCTCAAGCTAATTAACAAGAATCTTCTATTTTTGGTTTGGTATTAAAATCTGGCAAAATATGTGAGTGTTGACCCAAAAAATGGTCTGTTTAAAAAATATACAGAATCATATGTATATAACCACGAATTGACCTGTTTCTTTTTTTGATATATCATAATAAAATATTTTCAAACTAATAAACAAGAATTGTCAGTTTTTTGTTCGGTAATAAAATATGACGAAATGTGTGAGTGTTAATCCACAAAATGACCCGTTTTTAAATATACAAATTTATAAGTATATAACCACGAATTGAACCGTTTCTTTTTTGATATATCATAATACAATACCTTAAATCTAATAAACAATAATCGTCAAATTTAGGTACGGTAATAAAATATAGAAAATTGTGTGAGGTTACACAATATGACTCGTTTAAAAAAATACATAATCATAAGTATATAACTACGAATTGACTCGTTTATTTTTCGATATATTATTATACAATACCCTCAAGCTAATAAACAATAATCATCAATTATTGGTTCGGTTATAAAATCTGGCAACATTTGTGAGTCTTACCCCACAAAATGGCCATGTTTTAGAAAAAATACAAAATCAGAAGTATAAAACCACGAATTGACCCGTTTCTTTCCTGATATATCATAATACAATATACTCAATCTAATAAAAAAGAATCATCTATTTTTTGTTCAGTAATGAAATCTGGCAAAATGTGTGATGTAAAACCACACAATGGTTCGTTTAAAAAAAGTACAAAATCATAAGTCTATTGACTTGTTTTTTTGCAATATCATAATACAACATCCTTAAGTTAGTAAAGAAGAATTTTCAATTCTTTGTTTGGTAATAAAATCTGGCAAATTGTGTGAGTGTTAACCCACAAAATGGATCGTTTTAAAAAAAATACAAAATCATAAGTATATAACCACGCGTTAACCGGATTCTTTTGTGATATATCATAATACAATATCCTCAAGCTAATAAACAAGACTCGTCGATTATTGTTTCGGTAATAAAATCTGGCAAAATGTGTGAGTGCTAACCCACAAAATGGGTTGTTTTAGAAAAAATACAAAATGATAAATATATAACCACGAATATACCCGTTTCTTTTCTGATATATATTATAATACAACATCCTCAAGTTAATAAACAAGAATCGTCAATTTTTGTTCTAGTAATAAAATCTTCCAAAATGTGTGAGTGTTAACCCACAAAATGACCTGTTTTAAAACAAATACAAAATCATAAGTATATAACCATGAATTTACCCATTTCTATTCTGATATATTATAATACAATATACTCAAGCTAATAAACAAGAATAGATAATTTTTGGTTTGGTAATAAAATCTATCAAAATGTGTGAGTGTTAACCCATAAAATGATATGTTTTAAAGAAATACAAAATAATAAGTATATAACCACGAATTGACCCGTTTATTTTTTGATATATCATAATACAATATTCTCCAGATAATAAACAAAAATCTTCTATTTTTGGTTTGGTAATAAAATCTGGTAAAATGTGAAAGTGTTAATCCAAAAAATGGCCTATTTTAAAAAAAAAATACAAAATCATAAGTATATAACCACGAGTTGACCCGTTTATTTTGTGACATATCGAAATAAAATATTCTCAAGCTTATAAACAAGAATCGTTAATATTTTGTTCTGTAATAAAATGTGGCAAAATGTGTTAGTATTAACCCACAAAATGGCTAGTTTAAAAAAATACAAAATTATAAGTATATAACCACGAACTGACCAGTTTTTTTATATTTTAATACAATATCCTCAAACTAATAAACAAGAATCAATAACTTTTAGTTCGGTAATAAAATATTGCAAAATGTGTGAGTGATCTTAGAACAGGAAATCCGACTTTTTGTAAACAAAATACTACATATAGAGACTGACTAACCCTCCAATGGCGGCCATTGGGGCAATCCATAAAGAAGGTATCTATAGTAGTGATAAGTGTCCTAAAATTCGTGACTCGTAAATCATGTGATCATCACTAAGAAAGCATATCATAATCTTTAAATAGGTGTTTAAAACAATGAAGAAAGCCGCTAAAATCTTAGGATTTTAGGAGAGGTTCTCTCTATAACCTTTCTATAAATTTTTTATTTTGCTCCATCTCCCTCTTATTTTCAAACTTGTTGTTGTGATTGGTGATTGTTAGCCGATGTTGTAAGCAATATTTTTGTTCACTAGTTGCTCGTATGTTCTTGTTCTAGTCAAGTATACACGAGTTGGTTTTTATGGTGGTGCATAACATGTTGGATTTCTTGTTGTGACTAAGATGTCCCAGTTTGGGACCATGTTTTTTGAATATTGTTTGCCTCACTATAGTAGATAAGGCTTCTATCACCTCATGGTTTGTCAAGTACTTAGGAACAGGCTTTTACTGATCTATGGTCAATCATGCTTTTACTCTAGGCCTGGACAAATATGATTTTCAATATTATTTATAATCTCAACCACATTATGGCCTCTCGAACCTCATGGTCGATGCTTATATTTTAGTAAAAGCAGAATAAGAAAAGGTGGAGGTCGATATTCCTTCTACGAGGAACAGACTCCCCTTAAACGGAAAGACGTAGATTCAATTATAGTAAGGAGGGAACCCTCACCCAAAAATCCATAAACGCCTCAGGGAAGAGAATATTTCCACCCTCAAATAAAGCGCAATAAAATCTTAACATGAAGCTTACGAAAAGTCAAAAAATGTAATGACATATGATGGTCGTTGAAGATATTTTCTGACTCTAAGTCACAAATCTAGAACAAGTATTGTCGCTACCATAGAGATCACAAACATTATAACTTCAAGTGCCCGAGAAGAGAAATAGACAAAATAAGTTCAATATGGAAGCTACCAAGTACTAGTATGGGAATGCCCCCTCCCCCCTCCCCCCTGTATTGATTACCGAATCAGGTGGAAGAATAAGTACCTGAGTAGGGACATGAGGATGGGTCGATCAACGATAAGCACCCTCGAAAGACTTCCTTTGCACAAAGAAGTACCGACCATGTGGTCCTATGAAAATTATTATAAGGTTAATACTATCAAACAGGGGCTGAAAGAGGCCAATCAATAAACAAAATAACGAATTTGATCAAAAACATTAAGAATTAAATACCATCTGGGTACCCTACCCAAGGTGATAATATCTAATTTACCAATCAAGACTCTCGCATGTTAACAATCTCTTAAAAAGATATGTTCGTAATACCATCGATTGATAATGTAACAAATTCAATCACATTTTGTAGACGGGGAAGTTCTCGTAAATGTTTTTACGAATCGACGTCCTTCTAGTTGTCCTTCCTTGGATTTCTTCCTCTCTGATTAAACTCTAGCTATTGGTCATGTTGTCTGGGATCATGGAGTATGTACGATATAATATATGCACCTGAATCTCCTAGTTGGTTAGGCTTCAGGTAGAAGCATGATAAACTATATATCGGTAAAAATGTTGTATATTGCAAGCTACTATGATTAACTGATGTAAGTAAGGTTGACCATTGTCTTGTTCTTTTTTGCAAAGTTTATAGAGTGATTAAATTTTTGGTAGTGCCCTCTTTTTTGGAAATTGCGCTAGTAGTTGATTTGAAATTTTTGATAGATTACGACTTGGGTTGGGAACACCGTAATAAATGTAATGAATTGGAAAAAGGGAGCTTCTGATGCCGAATGAACTCAACATATTTATGGAAGTTATGCATGTTCACATCAATTTTGGAGAAATCGTCAAAAAGAGAGATACTTAGTGGCGTCAGTATTCACAAACTTTATCGAGTATCCTCCAAGTGAGAGGGCTTATCAGGTTGATTATTGATAGTACATAGACATGTTCTTTCCATCACTATGTATCATTCCTTTATTTAATATAGTAATTTATTGGATACTCATAATCCTATAGGCATGTAATTTAGGGTATTGCGCTTCCTTGATCGTCGGCTCATATGAGATCTATCATATGAGCATATTTTTCACATGATTTCTTTAGAAATTATTGACTTTATGGACCGAGTCCTAGATGATATGCTTTAGCCTTCTCGAGAACGATGCGACCCTTCAATTTTGTGAGAATCTCGAGATTGTTTTTATTAAAATCTTCATTGCCAGCGATCAAGAGATACATCATTTTGTCGTCAGTTCGGCAAGTTATAAACTCGCATCTTTTTCTTCTTCGATTTCTCTTTTATCAGTTTATTTTTCTAGTGGAATCTCAAAGGGTTTTTGAACTGGGGGCCAATCGATAGGGCGTGAAACGACTGACTAATACAAACACATGAATGGTGGAACTTCCAAACTTCTCTTGATGGTTTTCCGAATGAATATATCTATTGAAAAACTTGGTGATATAAATGGTGGAATCTATGTCCAAGATGAAAGAAGAATTGAAACCTGAATAAAAATAATTGGCTATTAGGAAGTTACGCTTGACATTGAGAATTTATGAAATTTCTTATTCAAAAAATAAACTTTTTTAATTATATGCGAAATTGAAGAATGAATCTATTACAATGTCACTCACTGAAACATATTTCTACTTTGACATGCGTTTTCCGAAATTCTTTTTGATCTTGGACTCTATGAGGAGATTTTTTTAATCTAACATTCATCCTTTCTTAGTAAAAAAATTAAATGTTATTGAATAAAATAGCTAAAGTAATGAATAGGATTGTATATTATATTCCACTCAAATTAAATATAGTAACAATTTACACTTTTATACATTTATATATCTATTATAACAGAGATTCATTTCAAAATAACAAAATATTGATGTCCTTTATTTATAATTTGCCTATATCACATCATCATTTCTTTTACGATCAAATCCTAAACGTCACCTCCTTATATACAGATTTTTTACACACAAAATGTATATCATTTTCTTCTACATGTCATTTAAATTGATAATTTCTTTCTCTGTTCCATTAATTCCCTTCAAACACCCATCTTTATCTTCTCATTTGTGAATTCTCTTTTGCAGATTTAATAACTTTCGGCCCTCTTCTATCCCCCTTTATTTTATAACATACCATTTTGATGTATTATATTTTTTGATAGAATAATGGTATCAAGAGAAATTATTTTAGGAAAATTTAGGACTTATATGAGGGATTATTCCCTAAGATTTGACTTTTTACAATTTCTTGTCTAGTTTCTGTTATTTTGCTACTTTTGAGATTTTATGCGTTAAATGTGTAATAAGTGTTCATATATTCGGTATGCAAATGATAAGAGTCACCAACATGATGAGAAGAAGTCGCAAAGTCATGGAAAATCCCAAGTCATTGTGAGAAAGGACATAAAGCCACTTTTAACCACCTTTGGCCGACTAGAATGTTAACTAGCAATACTCAGAAATTAACTAATTTGAGTCCCATGCGTAATTGGTTATGATTTTGAACGAGTCCTTGGATTCATGGTAAAAGTTAAAGTTAGAATTGTGTGAAAACTGATGGTTTGTGATTTGAAGCTGAAATGAAGGAGTTATTCAATTTGCATTTTTGGTATTTCAAACTAGTCTACACACCATTATAAACATTATTACGTTGACTTGGACCTTTAAAAGGGGGCCCATAATACCAAAAATACTTTAGATAAACTATATAACAGATTTTAAAGCTCAAATTAGGGTTATACTTCATTATTCAAATGCTTAGAGGAGAAGAAACGCTTGGAGAAGAAGATTGGAGCATACAATTCCCTTCTACCTCTATCCTTCATCGTCTTTCATCAATTATTAGTGTAATCATATTCCTTTTATAATTCTAAACATTATTATTACATTATTGTTAAAATTTGATAGCTAAGCTAAAATGTTCTCTACGGTAAGCGGGAGAAATTCATGAATATATACGTAATGGTAACGGCTGTAGCACTCACTTTGCCTAATTAAATATTCCCCGAATGAGTCAATAACTTTCATTGGGATGCAAGGATGCAACACCTCTATTTTTTTTTTCGAGTTGATTGCAAAATATGAGTTCTTATATGATGAAAAAATTGCAATACAAATCTCCGTGTATCAAGCAAAAATACTACTATGCAAAAATTGTATTATAGATCTCTATTTTATGCAAAATAATATATATTTTTTAAAGTAATCGTAATATAAATTTTTATATTGTATGAAATAATCTGAAATTTTTGAAATAATACACTATAAATGTCAATACTATGAAAAGAAATGACTTCGTCACTTCGAGATTTCTTAAAAATATCGAGGGATAAATCGAGGTTTGTAAAACTCCTGGAAAAGATATAAGGTATTCAGAAATTTATATAAAAAAAAAGTTGATAATAAAAATCAAAGCTCATGGCCCTTTGGTCTATAAATAGCTCCGCAATAGCGCACAAATCAAAATATAACTAGAAAATTAATTCTTATGTTGTTTCAAAATGTAGTATATATATTTTGTGGAAAAATATAATTGAAAAATTAATGTAAAACTTAATGATGAATATGCTATTTAAAAAAAATATCGAACAATTTATAAAAAGAAGGACCAAGGGGCGATTGATCAAATGCACAATTTCTAACTTAGAATATGATTCAAGATAAGCACGCCGAATTATTCCAATATATAGTAAGGATTAAGGTGTATGCCTTCTTCCATGTTAAAGTAGTTGCCCTTTTAGTGTAATTTTAGCAATTTTAACACTATTAGACTAGGACTAGTACTACAACTCAGGTAAGATTAATAAGTTATTTCAATGATTATATCGTACTAGAATATTCTACACTAATTCGAAATAAAGAGAAAAAACTATATGAAATAAATTATATATAAAACACAACCTACACAACCTACACGACTTAGTTAACTATAGTTAACTACTACTACTACAATTTAAGAATGCAGAGAATCAGAGATACTAATAATGACACAATCATTCCATTTCTTTTGTTTTTGTTTTCGTCTGATCATTTCAGGAAAAATTCACATTGACAAATACAAAGCATTAAAGTTTCATATTTTAGAAAAAAACCCACATTGACAAATGATAAACACTAAACACCAAACAATTAAAACAAATATTTAAGAAAAAGAAATGTTTATCGGGTCTAAAAATAAGAATAATGATAATTCACGGAGTAATATGGAGAAGTTGACTGGAACACTGGGAGCAATCTTGAACTTGTTTGGCAACCATCATATACTTGTCGCATCTCTTGCATCCAACCACAACCGACACATTCTTGTCAATCTTGATATCTCCAAAGTATTTCATTTTCGAAGAAGATTCAGTTGATGACTCTTCATCCTTGGCTCTTGGACTGAAATCACCATCCATGACGTCCTCTTCTTCCTTCTGAACTTCTCTTGGAATCTTTGTTGACTTCTTTCCTTCTATACAGTTGATATAATATAGCTCACCAGTCTGTAAACCAGAAAAAACAAAACGAGTAAGTATCAGCATCCGTAGTTCAATGATTCAAAGTACTTTTAAATCGAATAAAAGGAAAGAAAAATTAAAAAATGTACACTTATATATAAGTTTACATTTTCAAAATAATCGACAAAATAAATTTAAAGTTAAATCAAATTTTATATAGACATAAATATTCAAACGAATCATGAAGTGATATAATAAAAAGGAAAATAGGTAGTTTTTCAACGCAAAAAGCTGCCAAACTAAGACATGATAAAAAAACATGCACATCAGCAAAAAAATTGTATACCATTAAAGAGACAGTAAAATGATTAATAGTTTAATACTAACACCCAAAAATTTATATACTTCTTTTTACATTTTTTTGTTTAAAAAAAATATAAATATAGTGAGGGTGAAAAAGAGGTTTTTTCAATCTATTTTAGGGTTAGTATATTGTATACCATTTTCTATTTTACCAAGAAATACATGTATAATAGGATATCAAATATCCTAACAACATTATTAGAAAGGAAAAATTATATAAAACCATGAACAAAAAACAATAAAATTATGGTAAAAAGTATGGATTTATTTCATTAAATGTCTAAAAGTACACAATAATTATATATTAGATTTGATGGATTTAATGTTTAAAGTAAGTAAATAAAGGAAAATTCTTCCATCCAATACAGAATGATCCTATACCAATTATATTCATGCACATACCCCAGGTTTTAAACTTACAAAAGTAACTTTATCGAGTATCCTCCAAGTGAGAGGGCTTATCAGGTTGATTATTGAAAGTACGTTGACATGTTCTTTCCATCACTATGTATCATTCCTTTATTTAATATAGTAATTTCTTTGATACTCATAATCCTCTAGGCATGTAAATTTGGGGTATTGCGCTTCCTTGATCATCGGCCCAATCGTACCCATCATTATTTTTGGGTGATTATTATTCGAGCATCTTGGATTATGAGATCTATCATATGAACATATTTTTCACATGCTTTCTTTAAAAATTATTGACTTTATAGACCGAGTCCTAGATGATATGCTTCAGCCTTCTCGAGAAGGATGCGACCCTTCAATTTTGTGAGAATCTCGAGATTGTTTTTATTAAAATCTTAATTGCCAGCGATGAAGTGATACATCATCTTGTTGTCAGTTCGGCAAGTTATAAACTCGCATCTTTTTCTTCTTCGATTTCTCTTTAATCGGTTTATTTTTCTAGTGGTATCTCAAAGGGTTTTTGAACTGTCGTTCATACAGCTGGGGCCAATTGATAGGATGACTAATACAAAAACATGAATGGTGGAACTTCCAAACTTCTCTTGATGGTTTTCCGAATGAATATATCTATTGATAAACTTGGTGATATAAATGGTGGAATCTATGTCCAAGATGAAAGAAGAATTGAAACCTGAATAAAAATAATTGGCTATTAGGAAGTTACGCTTGTCATTGAGAATTTATGAAAGTTTTTATTCAAAAAATAATTTTTTTTAATTAGATGCGAAATTGAAGAATGAATCTATTACAATGTCACTCCCTGAAACATATTTCTACTTTGACATGCGTTTTCCGAAATTCTTTTTGATCTTGGACTGTATGAGGAGATTTTTTTAATCTAACATTCATCCTTTCTTAGTAAAAAAAACAAATGTTATGGAATAAAGTAGCTAAAGTAGTGAATAGGATTGTATAATATATATATTCCACTCAAATTAAATATAGTAGAAATTTACACTTTTCTACATTTATATATCTATTATCACATAGATTCAATTCAAAATAACAAAAAATTGATGTCCTTTATTTATAATTTGCCTTAATCACATCATCATTTCTTTTACGATCAAACCCTAAACGTCACCTCCAAATATACAGATTTTTTACACACGAAATGTATATCATTTTCTTCTACCTAACATTTCAATTGATAATTTCTTTCTCTGTTCCATTACTTTCCTTCAAACACCCAGCTTTATCTTCTAATTTGTGAACTCTCTTTTGCATATTTAATATCTTTCGACCCTCTTCCATCCCCCTTTATTTTATAACATACCATTTTGATGTTCATCTTTTTTGATAGAATAATGGTATCAAGAGACATTATTTTAGGAAAATTAAGGACTTATATGAGGGATTAATCCCTAAGATTTGACTTTTTATATTTTCTTGTCTAGTTTCTGTTATTTTGCTACTTTTGAGAATTTATGCGTTAAATGTGTAATAAGTGTTCATATATTCGGTATGCAAATGATAAGAGTCACCGACATGATGAGAAGAAGTCGCAAAGTCATGGAAAATCCCAAGTCACTGTGAGAAAGGACATAAAGCCACTTTTGACCACTTTTGGCCGACTAGAATGTTAACCAGCAATACTTAGAAATTAACTAATTTGAGTCACCATGAGTAATTGGTTATGATTTTAAACGGGCCCTTGGATTCATGGTAAAAGTAATAGTTAGAATTGTGTGAAAACTGATGGTTTGTGATTTGAAGCTGGAATGAAGGAGTTATTCAATTTGCATTTTTGATATTTCAAACTAGTCCACACACCATTATAAACATTATTAGGTTGACTTGGACCTTTAAAAGGGGGACCCATAATACCAAAAATACTTTAGAAAAACTATATAACATATTTAAAAGCTCAAATTATGGTTATACTTCATTATTCAAATGCTTGGAGGAGAAGAAATGCTTGGAGAAGAAGATTAGAGCATACAATGCCCTTCTACCTCTATCCATCATCATCTTTCATCAATTATTAGTGTAATCATATTCTTTTTATCCTTCTAAACATTATTATTACATTATTGTTAAAATTAGATAGCTAAGCTAAAATGCTCTGTACAGTAAGCGGGAGGAATTCATGTATATATACGTAAGGGTTGTAGCCCTCACTTCGCCTAATTAAATATTCCCCGAGTGAGTCATTAACTTTCATTGGGATGCAAGGATGCAACACCTCTATTTTATTTTTTGAGTTGATTGCAACTTATGAGTTCTTATATGATGAAAAAATTGCAATACAAATCTCTTTGTATCAAGCAAAAATACTACTATGCATAAATTGTACTATAGATCTCTTTTTTATGCAAACTAATATTTATTTATTAAAGTAATCGTAATATAAATTTTTATATTGTATAAATTAATCTGAAATTTTTGAAATAATACACTATAAATGTCAATACTATGAAAAGAAATGACTTCGTCACTTCGAGATTTCTTAAAAATATCGAGGGATTAATCGACGTTTGTAAAAACTCCAGGAAAGATATAAGGTATTTAGAAAATTATATATAAAAAAAAGTTGATAATAAAAATCAAAGCTCATGGTCCTTTGGTTGATAAATAGCTCCGCAATAGCGCACAAATCAAAATATAACTAGAAAATTTATTCTTATGTTGTTTCAAAATGTAGTATTCATATTTTGTGGAAAATATTGCAACATTAATGTAAAACTTAATGATGAATATGATATTTAAAAAAAAATTGAACAATTTATAAAAAGAAGGACCAAGGGGAGATTAATCAAATGCACGATTTCTAACTTAGAATATTATTCAAGATAAGCACGCCGAATTATTCCAATATATAGTAAGGTTTAGGGTGTATGCCTTCTTCTATGTTAAAGTAGTTGCCCTTTTAGTGTAATTTTAGCAATTTTAACCCTATTAGACTAGCACTAGTACTAAATTTTAGGTAAGATTAATAAGTTATTTCAATGACTATACCGTACTAGAATATTCTACACTAATTCGAAATAAAGAGAAAAAAACTATATGAAATAGATTATATATAAAACACAACCTACACAACCTAGTTTTTTTTAGTCGAAAGAAACTTGCATTAAATAACCAAACAAGTACAAATTAATCAATTTTTTTAGAGAATTGAAGTCCTTAGCTAAAAGAGTTGCTAATTGGGGCGGAGGGAAAAAGCTCCAAAGGCTAAACAAAGGGCCATAGAGTGTTTGTTTAGCCACCCAATCAGCACACGAGTTTTTTGATCTCCAAATATAGGAGATTTTTAAGTTATACAACACCTTACATCTCAAAATATTCTTAACCAAAATAATAATATTACAAAACAATTTTGATGAATTACAAGTTTGGTTAATGATAGATTGGCAATCATTCTCTATCTCTACTTTGCCCTCGGGATTTTTTGACGCCAATAAACACGCCTCATAAACACCTCTAGTCTCAGCTTCAATAGCAGAATTAGCCACAATCTTTAATGCCTTCCCTTCAATCAAGCAACCTGATGAATCCCTAACTAAGCAAGCAAAAGAGGCCTGATTAGTACTCAAATCAAATGAGGCATCACTATTAATTTTAAAAGACCCAGGAAAAGGAGGGGTCCAAGAGTTTTCCTTCTCAGGAATTAAACAACTATTCCTTAAAACATTATTACCATCTTGTTCAGCTACTGCATCATTTAAAAAGGGTATATTTTGCAAATTTCCTTGTAAGGAGTTTGATAATGGTTCTAAATTTGATTTAGGAAAGGCCTCAGTGGTCAATTTGGATGCAAATTTGAACTCATCATAGGCTTTGATTGAATCATGAAAGATTCTCAGAGGGTCAGGTTCAATGCCTCTAAATAAGCATTCATTTCTTCCTTTCTAAATTTGCCAAGCAATAAAAAATGCCATTTCTCCTAAACAAACACCACTTGAAACAGATTGATCAAGACTGAGTCTTAAAAACTGAATCCATTTCTTAAAGTTAAAAGAAGGCTCAGTGAATGTCTTGAAGCAGAATGGACTAGCCATCCAAACTGCCCTAGACCATGAATAACGAAAAAGGAGGTGTTCAATATTTTTGTCCTCAATCCCACAAAGAGAGCAAGTAGCAGAAGTTGAAGACTTCCTTTTCATTCTATTTTCATTTGTTGCTAGCCCATTTTCATAACATTTCCATATAAAATTTCTAACTTTAGGCAAAGTTTTAATTTACCATATAAATTTCCAATCTTTAGGGTCCAATCTAAAAGAAGAGGACTCTTTATTATCATTTTTGATCTTTTCCATTCCCTCTTGAGCCTTCCAAACTTTGGAATACATCTCCTTTACTGTAACAGCCCCATTATTTGAATAAATCCAGAATGGGGAGTCAAAACAGTATTCCCTGAAATGGTTGCTACAGAGGAGGTGGAGAATAATACATTCAAAATATCAAGATTCCAACATTTAGATAATGGATCAATCAATTCAGAGACAAATTTATAGGTACAACCTGTAGGTTTGACAAAATTATGACAATTAGGAGCCCAAGAATCCTTATTGAGGTACCATCACCTAAATTCCACTTTAGTTCATTAATAAAGCAATTTCTACCTTCCAACAAACTTCTCCATCCCCATGAACAGTTACTACCTATATCAGCAGTTAAGAAATCACCATTAGGAAAATATTTTCCTTTAAAAATTCTATAAAGTAAAGATTCTTTATTAATAAAAAATTTCCAAGCATTAGAAGCCAGTAAGGCTAGGTTTTGACAGTGAAATTCTTTAAATCCCAATCCACCATCATCTTTAGAATTCATCAGAGTCTGCCATTTAATCCAATGGCATCTACCTTCCCCTTTATTGTTCCAATATAAATTGGACACAAGAGAAGTAAGATGTGAAGTAACTTTCTTAGGAATAAGAAAAACCGACATTATAAAAATAGGAATTGCTCTTATAACAACTTTTATTAACACCTCCTTACCACCTTAAGATAGTAATTTAGTGTCCCAACCTTCCATTCTATTTAAAACCATCTCAGTAAGCCATTCAAGAGATTTAACCTTTGATTTGCCCCTAGAAGAGGGTATGCCCAAATATTTTCCAAGCTGTTGTAACTTTTTAATACTTAACTGATTAGAGATTTTAATTCTCATCATCTCACGAGTAGTATTGCTAAACATCACCTCATTTTTGTTCAAATTGAGTTTTTGACCTGTAGCAAATGAATACCAGTTAATAATATTTAAGAAAGTATCAATATTATATTCAGAAGCTTCAAGAAAGAAAAGACTGTCATCAGCAAAGAAAATATGAGTTGACATTGGAGCAGCTCTGGAGATGTAAATTCCTTGAAAGAGCCCCAAATCTACATAATAATCAATAAGATTAGTCAAGGCTTGAGTAACCAAACAAAACAAGTAAGGAGAAATAGGGTCTCCCTGTCTGAGGCCTTTTTGAGGTTTTTCAAGTTCAAGCAGTTCACCATTGATTTTAATTTTATAACATACTGAGGAAATACAATTAGAAATCCATCCTATCCATTTAGAATGAAATCCCATAGCTTGTAATAGATCAATCAAGAAGTCCCATTCAATATTTTCATAGGCTTTGCTCATGTCTGCTTTAATAGCTAAACTGAACTTATTAGATGACCTCTTGTTATTGAGGTAATGAGTAGCTTCCTTAGCTATAAAGATATTCTCAAAGATAGACCTTCCAGGTATGAAGGTAGTTTGGGTCTCAGATACACAAATTTCCATAAAACCTTGAAGTCTAGTTGATAGGATTTTGGATATAATTTTATAAATGAAGTTTGCACAACTTATTGGTCTAAAAGACCCAACCAAATCCGGGTTAGCACACTTTGGGATTAGTGATATTATAGTGTCATTAATATCCTCCAGAGACGTATTATTTTCAATAAAATCAGAGATAATAACTTTTAATTCATTCCAAAATTTCTTGAAGAAAAACCCTCCAAAACCATCAGGTCCTGGGGACTTATCACTCCCCAATGGCCAGACAGCTTTTTTAACTTCTTCAACATCAACTGGTTTAATCAAAGAATCATTTATATCTGAAGTAATAACTTTTTTAACTTTACTCAAAATAGGATTATATTGCCTTGGGCCACCTGATTTGAATATAATATTGTAGCAATTCACAATTTCATTTTAGTAAGCCAGATGCCATTTTCATCTTTAATTCTCAAGATTCTGTTTCTAGTTCTTTTGGCTCTAGAAGTAGCATTAAAAAATTTACTATTTCTATCCCCTAATCTCAACCATGTATTCTTTGATCTTAGGGACCAATATAACTCTTCTTTTTTCCAAAAAAGTTCAAGCTCCTTACTCAATTCTAAAAACACGAGCTGATTTGAATCAGAGTAATGTTCATTTATGATTTTTTCGAGCTGAGCTAGGTTATTATTAATCAAAACACGATTGTTAAGAATTCTTTTCCTTGCCCAGCTAGAAATAACTTTATGTAGAAGGGATATTTTGAATTTGAATTTCACTAATCCAGTCAAATCAAAATGAATACCTTTTTTCCATTTTTCTTTAATAATAGAGCAAAGCTCTTTATCAAATATCCAGCCTTTTTCAAGAAGAAACCTCTTTTTATGATACCCTCTAAACGTACCAAAATTCAAGATAATAGGAGAATGGTCAGAGCCTGTTGGAGGAAGAACTTCATTCCATGAATTAGGGAATTTATTCAACCATTCTTGGCTAACTAAGATTCTATCCAGCCTTTGTTTGATTTAGTGGTTGCCATATCAATTGTTGGACCAAGAGAAATTACAGCCCTTAGCAGGAAGATCAAACAAAGAGTTAAAATCTATAAAGTTATTGAAAAGAAGCATATTTTTTTTTGTGAACTGAGTTAATTTCACCTCCAAGTTTCTCAGATAGAAACCTAATGAGGTTAAAATCCCCAAGAATGCACCACACATTAGAAACATGATTCAGATCACTTAATTTTTGAATAAAACCTTCCTTATGTTCATCAGCAGTAGTGGGACCATAAACAAAGTTGTATTCACATAAACCAAAAGAATGGTCTTCATATGAACACTGAATTAAATTATTTCCAGAATTTATAATATTGAAATTTTCCGCCTCTTTAACAAAAATGGCTAAACCACCTGATAATCCTTCAGGATCTATTTTTGCTACAGGAGTCAAATTGATCTTAGGACTTAAAGATAATAAATAGTCAAATTTGCGTTTAGTCTCAGATAAGAAAAGTACCTTAATGTGATGAGTCTTGATAATGTCAATCAAGCTCAGTTCTGTCAAGGCTGGGCAAATGCCTTGACAGTTCCAGGCTTGAATCATTGGAAACCTTGGGGTTGATTTAGGTCAACCCCGCAAACCACTCCAGCATCCAAACCTTCAAGTAAACCTTCATCATACCATTTCTCTATACCATCATCAATAATTTCTTTTTCCATTTCAAGTGGCTCTGCCATCTCATCATCAACGCCATCAGAAGAGTCAACGAGAGTTGCTGAGACTTGAGATGCAAGTTCATACTGAAGAGGGAGACCTAAATCTTCCCTTACTTGTTTAGTTCTGTTCTTGTTTCTCTCTATTGAGCCAAATGTAATATTCTTATAACTTTAGCGTTTTCCTCAGGAGGCTTGAAGACAAGATGTCCTTGAGGCCCACAAAGGCTATGGACTTCATTTTCTGAAAGGGGCCTAATTTGAGATTTAGTAGAAACTCCAGGAAGAGTAAAGTGGCCCAACACAACTGATGGACTCAAAAGAGAGTCTTGAACCACATTTGTCTTAACTACAAGAGTGGGTCTTGAGCCCATCTTTATTTCACCTTCTTTAAGATTAGCACCCTTCTTTTTAAACTTAGATTTAAGAGGCCTCTTAACCTTGGTAGTCTTAGAGTCTCTCTCAGCTTCAAAAACAAATTCATTGATTTTTTTATCATGATCATTGAACTTAATCCAGTTACTCAACCTCATAGCATGTTTGATATTATTACCACAATTCTTTTCTTCATGGGATACAATACCACACTTAAAGCAGAAATCAAATAACTTCTCAAATTTAAAAGAAATCCACACAGACTGATCTTCAGCAGACAGAGGTTTAAGGATAGAAAAGTCAACTCTCGCTCTAATAGTAGAATTATCCTTAAATTTTAGAGGATCAGGTAATTCAATTTCCTTCACTTCCCCAATCGTGATGCAATTTTCAAAACATTTGTTTCTTTGATGAACAGAGGGAGAATACCCTGAATTCGAATCCAAAATGATGTTAAATCCAAAAGAGACGGATTTTTAATCGTCTCTTCATATTTCTGAACCAAAACATGATACCCAAACACATGGTAAGGTCTACTAAGCCAAACAATTTCTAAATCTGCCTTATCATCAAATTGAACAGTACACATATCAAAGCCTCTCTTAACAACCGAAATCCTGCCTTTAATACCCCAATACTGTATAATGATTTTTTTAAGATAGCTCATATTTATCGTACTCGATGCTAGAATACGTAGAAGAAGTTTAGGTTTCTCATAAATTGAATAGACATCGTCCTTATCTGGAGAAAGACAAAAGTCCTCCTCTGACTCAGCCTTCTTATCCTCATTAATATCCATAAATGGATAATGATTAGAAGAAAAAAGTAATAGTGATCTCAAAGAAACACTTAATCGAGATCTTAAGAAAACGAAATCCTGTGAGAGAGAAGTAAAGGACACTAAATTTCATAAATCTAATAATAGATCAATAAAGATGAAACAAGTGCGAGATGAGGCTTAGAACGGAGGGTATAAAGGGGGTGGTGGAGGAGAAAAACGGAAGGCGAAAATGGCGAATTTAGGGTTTTAGACGAAGGAGAAAGGGGGTGGGGAGGGTTTTTTGGGAGTCAGAGCGAATTTACACAACCTAGTTAACTATAGTTAACTACTACTACTACAATTTAAGAATGCAGAGAATCAGAGATACTAATAATGACACAATCATTCAATTTCTTTTGTTTTTGTTTTCGTCTGATCATTTCAGGAAAAATTCACATTGACAAATACAAAGCATTAAAGTTTCATATTTTAGAAAAAAACCCACATTGATAAATGATAAACACCAAACACCAAACGATAAAATATAATATTTCAGAAAAAGAAATGTTTATCGGGTCTAATATTTCATGGAGTAATATGGAGAAGTTGACCGGAACACTAGGGACAATCTTGAACTTGTTTGGCAACCATCATATACTTGTAGCATCTCTTGCATCCAACCACAACCGGCACATTCTTGTCAATCTTGATATCTTCATAGTATTTCATTTTCGAAGAAGATTCAGTTGATGACTCTTCATCCTTGACTCCTGGACTGAAATCACCATCCATGACGTCCTCTTCTTCCTTCTGAACTTCTCTTGGAATCTCCGTTGACTTCTTTCCTTCTATACAGTTGATATAATATAGCTCACCAGTCTGTAAACCAAAAAAAACAAAACGAGTAAGAATCAGCATCCGTAGTTCAATGATTCAAAGTACTTTTACATCGAATAAAAGGAAAGAAAAAATTACAAAAAGTACACCTATATATAAGTTCACATTTTCAAAATAATCGACAAATTAAATTTAAAGTTAAATCAAATTTTATATAGACAAAAATATTCAAACGAATCATGAAGTGATATAAGAAGAAGGAAAATAGGTAGTTTTTCAAAGCAAAAAGCTGCCAAACTATGACATGATAAAAAAAAAATGCACATCAACAAAAAAATTGTATACAATTAAAGAGATAGTAAAATGATTAATAGTTTAATAATAACACCAAAACATTTATATACTTCTTTTTACATTTTTTTGTTCTAAAAAAATATAAATATAGTGAGTGTGAAAAAGAGGATTTTTCAATCCATTTTAGGGTTAGTATATTGTTTACCATTTTCTATTTTACTAAGAAATACATGTATAATAGGATATCAAATATCCTAACAACATTATTAGAAAGGAAAAAATATATAGAACCATGAACAAAAAACATTACAATTATGGTAAAAAGTATGGATTTATTTCATTAAATGTCTAAAAGTACACAAGAATTATATATTAGATTTGATGGATTTAATGTTTAAAGTAAGTAAATAAAACAGTACCTTCAAATCTAGGCATTGTTCCCAACCATAAGGAAGTGAAAGACGTGGATTGAGACTTCCTCGGAAGTTTCATGTTGAACTTTGTTGTCTGAAACTAAAGGGGAACTTGTTTTGGTTTGATTTGCAGCCATCTTTGATATTATCATTGTTTTTCATCTACCCTTTATTATCCTAAATACCCAACAAATTATATTTTATATATTAATTAGATTTATAAAATATCTACCAATAAAGTTTTAAGTGAGATAAAAAAATTAAAAAAGGTTGGATTTTAATTAGCATAAGAGGAAAACACACCCTTAGTAATGTGTCCCACACACTAGCACAATTCTTTTTTTAAATTTTTCTCACCTTTTTCCTTTTCTAATAAAAAGAAACCAAACTATTTCATTTAATATTTTATAAAAAAGAAACACAAATGGGAAAGTATGTACTGGTATTAATTGTTCACTTTTATAAAGTGCTATTTTTAAGGTTTGGAATTGGAATAATTTTCCAAATGGTCCTTGAATTATAGGGTATATACTGGTTGAGGACCTGCTCTTTGAAAGTTACCCAAAAGGTACTCGAATTTCAATTTTGTTTCATTTATTTATACTAAGGTAGCAGATCAGATGGTATTTTTCATATTTATTCATAGGAAAACTTTCCAAATAATCCCTAAACTATAGTACATTTACTAGTTTCATCCTCGAATATCTTTGCCACATGGCACTTAAAAGTATTGAAGTTTAAGGACCAATTCTGGTAACTTTTGAAGTTTGAGAATTAAAGTGGCAATTGACATATAGTTTAGGGACCATTTGAGTAATAATCCGTTTAACATTATTGTCATTCATATGCATTTTAATAACTATACAGTTTACGTAAGGTTGATTTTAGTTTGATTAGTAAAAAGCAAAGTGGACAATTAAATAAAATTATACCCCACCCCGAAACTATCCCAAAATACCTGAAACACCCCCATTAATTATTTTAATTATATGACTCCTCCTTTCACATATTATTTTAATACTAAAACACCCCAATATGAATTTTTTTAAAAGAATTATGGTAAAATAATTAATACCCTATAGTATGACAAAAAGTCAAAAAACACTATAGTTTAAGTATTGCACTATACGTCCATATACTAAGCAAAAATGCATGATAGGTCCCTGTGTTATGCAAAATTTGTAGCAGATCCCTATAATATGCAAAAAATCACTATAGGTCACTATATTGTGAAAATATTGTACTACAGGTAGCTATATTAAATTGTTTAAAAACATAAACGAATTTTTGTCCTATCACAGATTGTATTTAATATTTCACCCTTCAACTGTATCTCACTCAAAACACTATCATATAATCCACTTATTAACCGAGAGGATGAGTTTTAGTGTTAGCATTTCAACTTTTTCAAAATATTTCAGGCATATAAACTATTTTTATAGTCTAAATAATAAAATAATGTAATGATAAATCACAAAACACAAATAACAAGCAATGCAATAATTTAAAAAAATATTAAATTGAACATGGTTAGATACCTTGATTGAAATGTCGTGGTCAACGTTCTCAGTTCCAATGATCCAAAATGAAAGCATAGTAAAAATATAATCATAGATCGGTGACAACTGCGTAAATATAGGATGTTAAAGAATTGCAGGATAGGGAAGATTTAGATCCATAAAGGCGGAGTTAAGAGGCGGGATAAAAATAATTGTTTGAAAGAATAATATGACTTATTAGAAGGGGGTGGAGGCGGCTTGGTAAAAGTAAGGTTTGATAACAATGAGATTTATGTAGGTTACAAACAAAACCGGACATATTTTTTTCTTTTAAAATGAATATTTTGATAATAAATATATCTATTTAGATGAAGATAATTAATATATTTGATTGAGGGATTATATATTTATATATTCTAATTTATTGTATAAATTTTGATTGTTATTTTTATTAATATAGAAGGGATGTTAGATAAAATCAAAATAATTTAGGACATACTAGAAAATTGTTTGTTAGGGATATTAAATAGATTTATACTTAAAGTCTAAATAAAAGTTCTTTTATGAAAAAATAATTTTTAAACTCTCAAAGACAAACCTAACTTTCTATAGCTAATTTTTTTTATTGAGATCTTCATTCTTCTTTCATAATAGAGATAGATACCACCATTGAGATAGCCATACTTATCAGAAGATATAATTCCATCGGACAACACGATCAAGAAAACATTCAAAGTTCCACCATTCCTGTGTTTCTATGTGAATGAAAGTTCCGGGATCCATTGAGACTGAAAAGGTGAAGCTAGTAAAAGAGAAGTGGAGGTTGTCGAAGAACGAGATGATGTCGCCAGCGAAAAAGATTCCTAAAAAACCAATCAAATATTCTCACCAAACTCAAGTGCAAAGTCCCTCCTAAGGAGGTTGAAGCATCTCATACAGAACTCAGTCAACTTAGTCGACATCTCTACGACAAGTATTGGAAAAATATGCGTGGTTGCCAAATTTAATAACCTAGGATGCTCGAACAAAGACTCGCCCAACAAGGTCAATGGAGATGCCATCAGGTATTTGTGGGCCGAGAAAGCAAAATAACCCAAAAACCATAGAAGTATGAGTATCAAAACAATTATCCGATTAGAGAATGGCAGGATCAACAACGATGGAAATCACATGTTGACAAACTGTCAATAGTGAGCATCACGCCACCAATTATACCTCCATTTGACGGTTCCTTTGGCGTAGACGTGAACATACACAACGTTTATATCCGTATGGAGCTCATTACAAAATCATAAGCTAATTATTGCCGAGACTTCCAATCTATTATGGTATTTCATATTAGATCATCACTTTATCCAAAGTTTCACCCAACTTACAAATCATCTGCAAGCCTAATTATCTATCAAGATGGTCGAACCCAACAAACTACTCACTATTTAACATTTACCATGAAATAAAAAGTTTTAAATCCTACATATTTCCATTTTTTGTAGTAGCTTGTCATATGGAAGAGTTAGGACTGATCTATGGTCAATCATGCTTTCACTCTAGGTCTGGCCAACTATGATTTTCAATATTATTTATAATCTCAACCATATTATTGCTTCTCGAACATCATGGTCGATGCTTATATTTTAATAAAATCAGAATAAGAAAAGGTGGAGGTCGATATTCCTTTTACGAGGAACAGACTCCCCCTAAACGGAAAGAGGTAGATTCAATTATAGTAAGGAGGGAACCCTCACCCAAAAATCCATAAACGCCTCAGGGAATAGAATATTTCCACCCTCAAATAAAGCGCAATAAAATCTTAACATGAAGCTTACGAAAAGTCAAAAAATGTAATGACATATGATGGTCATTGAAGATATTTTCTGACTCTAAGTCACAAATCCAGAACAAGTATTGTCGCTACCATAGAGATCACAAACATTATAACTTCAAGTGCCCGAGAAGATAAATAGACAAAATAAGTTCAATATGGAAGCTATCAAGTACTAGTATGGAACCCCCCCCCCCCCCCGTATTGATTACCGAATCAGGTGGAAGAATACGTACCTGGGTAGGGAACATGAGGATGGGCCACTCATCGATAAGAACCCTGGAAAGACTTCATTTGCACAAAGAAGTACCGACCATGTGGTCCTATGAAAATTATAATAAGTTTAATACTATCAAACGGGGGCTGAAAGAGGCCAATCAAGAAACAAAATAACGAATTTAATCAAAAACATTAAAAATTAAATACCATTTGAGTACCCTACCCAAGGTTATGATATCTAATTTACCAATCAAGACTCTCGCATGTTAACAATCTCTTAAAAAGATACGTTCGTAATACTATCGATTGATAATGTAACAAATTCAATCACATTTTGTACACGGTGAAGTTCTCGTAAAAGTCTTTTCGAATCTACGTCCTTCTAGTTGTCCTTCTTTGGATTTCTTCCTCTTTTATTATAATCTAGCTATTGGTCATGTTGTCTGGGATCATGTAGTATGGACGATATAATATATGAACATGAATCTCCTAGTTGGTCGGGCTTCGGGTAGAAGCATGATAAACTATATATCGATAAAAAAAATTTATATTGTAAGCTACTATGATAAACTTATGTAAGTAAGGTTGACCATTGTCTTGTTCTTTTTTGCAAAGTTTATAGAGTGATTAAATTTTTGGTAGGGCCATCTTTTTTGGAAATTGCGCTAGTAGTTGATTTGAAATTTTTGATAGATTACGACTCGGGTTGGGAACACCGTAATAGATTTAAAGACTTGGCAAAAGGGAGCTTCTGATGCCGAATGAACTCATAATATTTCTGGAAGCTATGCATGTTCACATCAATTTTGGAGAAATCGTCAAAAAGAGAGATACTTAGTGGCGTCAGTATTCACGAACTTTATCGATTATCCTCCAAGTGAGAGGGCTTATCTGGTTGATTATTGAAAGTACGTCGACATGTTCTTTCCATCACTATGTATCATTCCTTTATTTAATATAGTAATTTCTTTGATACTCATAATCCTCTAGGCATGTAATTTGGGGTATTACGCTTCCTTGATCGTCGGCCCAATCGTACCCATCATCATTTTTTGATGATTATTATCCGAGCATCTTGGATTATGATATCTATCATATGAACATATTTTTCACATGCTTTCTTTAGAAATTATTGACTTTATGGACCGAGTCCTAGATGATATGCTTCAGCCTTCTCGAGAAGGACGCGACCCTTCAATTTTGTGAGAATCTCGAGATTGTTTTTATTAACATCTTCATGACCAGCGATCATGAGATACATCATCTTGTTGTCAGTTCGGCAAGTTATAAACTTGCATCTTTTTCTTCTTCGATTTCTCTTTTATCGGTTTATTTTTCTAGTGGTATCTCAAAGGGTTTTTGAACTGTCTTCATACAGTTGGGGTAGGGCGTGAAACGATTGACTAATACAAACACATGAATGGTGGAACTTCCAAACTTCTCTTGATGGTTTTCCGAATAAATATGTCTATTGATAAACTTGGTGATATAAATGGTGGAATCTATGTCCAAGATGAAAGAAGAGTTGAAACCTGAATAAAAATAATTGGCTATTAGGAAGTTACGCTTGTCATTGAGAATTTATGAAATTTTTTATTCAAAAAATAATTTTTTTTAATTATATGCGAAATTGAAGACTGAATCTATTACAATGTCACTCACTGAAACATATTTCTACTTTGACATGTGTTTTCCGAAATTCTTTTTGATCTTGGACTCTATGAGGAGATTTTTTTAATCTAACATTCATCCTTTCCTAGTAAAAAAATAAATGTTATGGAATAAAATAGATAAAGTAATAAATATGATTGTATATTATATTCCACTCAAATTAAATATAGTAACAATTTACACTTTTATACATTTATATATTTATTATAACAGAGATTCATTTCAAAATAACAAAATATTGATGTCCTTTATTTATAATTTGCCTAAATCACATCATCATTTCTTTTACGATCAAGCCCTAAACGTTACCTCCAAATATACAGATTTTTTACACACAAAATGTATATAATTTTCTTCTACCTGTCATTAAATTGATAATTTCTTTCTCCGTTCCATTACTTTCCTTCAAACACCCATCTTTATCTTCTCATTTGTGAATTCTCTTTTGCAGATTTAATAACTTTCGGCCCTCTTCCATCCCCCTTTATTTTATAACATACCATTTTGATGTATAATCTTTTTTAATAGAATAATGGTATCAAGAGACATTATTTTAGGAAAATTTAGGACTTATATGAGGGATTATTCCCTAAGATTTGACTTTTTACAATTTCTTGTCTAGTTTATGTTATTTTGCTACTTTTGAGATTTTATGCATTAAATGTGTAATAAGTTTTCATATATTCGGTATGCAAATGATAAGAGTCACCGCAAAGTCATGGAAAATCCCAAGTCACTGTGAGAAAGGACATAAAGCCACTTTTGACCACTTTTGGCCAACTAGAATGTTGACCAGCAATACTTAGAAATTAACTAATTTGAGCCACCATGCGTAATTGGTTATGATTTTGAACGAGCCCTTTGATTCATGGTAAAAGTTAAAGTTAGAATTGTGTGAAAAATGATGGTTTGTGATTTGAAGCTGAAATTAAGGAGTTATTCAATTTGTATTTTTGGTATTTCAAACTAGTCCACACACCATTATAAACATTATTAGGTTGACTTGGACCTTTAAAAGGGGGCCCATAATATCAAAAATACTATAGAAAAACTATATAACAGATTTTAAAGCTTAAATTAGGGAGGAGAATAAACGCTTGGAGAAGAAGATTGGAGCATACAATGCCCTTCTACCTCTATCCATCATCATCTTTCATCAATTATTAGTGTAATCATATTCTTTTTATCATTCTAAACATTATTATTACATTATTGTTAAAATTTGATAGCTAAGCTAAAATGCTCTCTACAGTAAGGGAAGGAATTCATGAATTTATTCGTAATGGTAAGGGTTGTAGCCCTCACTTCGCCTAATTAAATATTCCCCGAGTGAGTCAATAACTTTCATTGGGATGCAAGGATACAACACCTCTATTTTCGTTTTTGAGTTGATTGCAAAATATGAGTTCTTATATGATGAAAAAATTGCAATACAAATCTCTGTGTATCAAGCAAAAATGCTACTATGCAAAAATTGTACTATAGATCTCTATTTTATGCAAAATAATATATATTTATTAAAGTATTCGTAATATAAACTTTTATATTGTATAAAATAATCTGAAATTTTTGAAATAATACACTATAAATGTCAATACTATGAAAAGAAATGACTTCGTCACTTAGAGATTTCTTAAAAATATCGAGGGATCAATTGAGATTTGTAAAAACTCCAGGAAAAGATATAAGGTATTCAAAATATTTTATAAAAAAAAAGTTGATAATAAAAATCAAAGCTTATGGCCCTCTTGGTCGATAAATAGCTCCCCAATAGCACATAAATCAAAATATAACTAGAAAATTCATTCTTATGTTGTTTCAAAATGTAGTATATATATTTTGTGGAAAAATAAAATTGCAACATTAATGTAAAACTTAATGATGAATATGCTATTTAAAAAAAATCGAACAATTTATAAAAAGAAGGACCAAGGGGTGATTAATCAAATTCACCATTTCTAACTTATAATATGATTCAAGATAAGCACGCCGAATTATTCCAATATATAGTAAGGATTAGGGTGTGTGCCTTATTCCATGTTAAAGTAGTTTCCCTTTTAGTGTAATTTTAGCAATTTTAACCCTATTAGACTAGGACTAGTACTACAATTTAGGTAAGATTAATAAGTTATTTCAATGACTATACCGTACTAGAATATTCTACACTAATTCGAAATAAAGAGAAAAAACTATATGAAATAGATTATATAAAACACAACCTACAAAACCTACACAACCTAGTTAACTATAGTTAACTACTACTACTACATTTAAGAATGCAGAGAATCAGAGATACTAATAATGACACAATCATTCCATTTCTTTTGTTTTTGTTTTCATCTGATCATTTCAGGAAAAATTCAGATTGACAAATACAAAGCATTAAAGTTTAATATTTTAGAAAAACCCCACATTGACAAATTATAAACAACAAACACCGAACGATAAAAAACAATATTTCAGAAAAACAAATGTTTATCGGGTCTAAAAATAAGAATAATGATAATTCATGGAGTAATATGGAGAAGTTGACCGGAACACTAGGGACAATCTTAAACTTGTTTGGCAACCATCATATACTTGTAGCATCTCTTGCATCCAACCACAACCGGAACATTCTTGTCAATCTTGATATCTCCAAAGTATTTCATTTTCGAAGAAGATTCAGTTGATGACTCTTTATCCTTGACTCCTGGACTGAAATCACCATCCATGACGTCCTCTTCTTTCTTCTGAACTTCTATTGGAATCTCCGTTGACTTCTTTCCTTCTACACAGTTGATATAATATAGCTAATATAGCTCACCAGTCTATAAACAGAAAAAAAAACGAGTAAGAATCATCTGTAGTTCAATGATTCAAAGTACTTTTAAATCGAATAAAAGATAAGAAAAATTTAAAAAATGTACACCTATATATAAGTTCACATTTTCAAAATAATCGACAAATTAAATTTAAAGTTAAATCAAATTTTATATAGGCAGAAATATTCAAACGAATAATGAAGTGATATAAAAAAAGGAATATATGTAGTTTTTCAAAGCAAAAAGCTGCCAAACTATGACATGATAAAAAATATATGCACATCAACAAAAAAAATTTATACCATTAAAGAGACAGTAAAATGATTAATAGTTTAATACTAACACCCAAAAATTTATATACTTCTTTTTACATTTTTTTGTTCTAAAAAATATAAATATAGTGAGGGATAAAAAGAGGTTTTTTATAATCCATTTTAGGGTTAGTATATTGTATACCATTTTTCATTTTACCAATAAATACAAGTATAATAGGATATCAAATATCCTAACAACATTATTAGAAAGGAAAAAAAATATAGAACCATGAACAAAAAACAATATAATTATTGTAAAAAGTATGGATTTATTTCATTAAATGTCTATAAGTACACAAAAAATATGTATTAGGTTTGATGGATTTAATGTTTAAAGTAAGTAAATAAAACAATGCCTTCAAATCTAGGCATTCTTTCCAACCATAAGGAAGTGAAAGACGTGGATTGAGTTCCACGGTGACTTCCTCAGAGGTTTCATGTTGAACTTTGTTGTCTGAAACTAAAGGGGAACTTGTTTTGGTTTGATTTGTAGTCATCTTTGATGTTGTCATTGTTTTTCATCTACCCTTTATTATCCTAAATACCCAACAAATTATATTTAATAGATTAATTAGATTTATAAAATGAATACCAATAAAGTTTTAAGTGAGATAAAAAAAATTAAAAAAAGGTTGGATTTTAATTAGCATAAGAGGAAAACACACCCCTAGTAAGGTGTCCCACACACTAGCACAATTCTTTTTGTAAATTGTTCTCACCTTTTCCTTTTCTAACAAAAAGAACTCAAACTATTTCATTTAATATTTTATAAAAAAGAAACACAAATGGGAAAATATGTACTAGTATTAATTGTTCACTTTTAAAAAGTGTTATTTCTAAGGTTTGGAATTTGAATAATTTTCCAAATGGTCCTTGAATTATAGGGTATATACTGGTTGAGGACCTGATATTTGAAAGTTACCCAAAAGGTACTCGAATTTCAATTTTGTTTCATCTATTTACATTAAGGCAGATCAGATGGAATTTTCGTATTTATTCACAGGAAAACTTTCCAAATAAACTCTGAACTATAGTACATTTACTAGTTTCGTCCTCGAATATCTTTGCCACATGGCACTTAAAAGTATTGAAGTTTAAGGACCATTTCTGGTAACTTTCAAAGTTTGAGAATTAAACTGGCAAATGACCTATAGTTCAGGGACCATTTGAGAAATAATCCCTTTAACATTATTGTCATTCATATGCATTTAAATAACTATACAGTTTACTTAAGGTTGATTTTAGTTTGATTAAAAAAAAGCAAAGTGGACAATTAAATAAAATTATCCCCCACCCCGAAACTATCCCAAAATACCTGAAACACCCCATTAATTATTTTAACTACATGACTCCTCCTTTCACATATTATTTTAATATTATAACACCCCAATATGATTTTTTTAACAGAATTATGGTAAAATAATAAATACCCTATAGTATGACAAAAAGTCAAAAAACCCTATAGTTTAAGTATTGCACTATAGTTTAAATATTGCACTACAGTTTAAGTATTGCACTATACGTCCCTATACTAAGCAAAAACTGCATTATAGGTCCCTGTGTTATGCAAAATCTGTCCCTATAATATGCAAAAAATCACTATAGGTCACTATATTATGAAAATATTGTACTACAGGTAGCTATGTTAAATTGTTTAAAACCATAAACGAATTTTTGTCCTATCACATATTGTATTTAATATTTCACCAACTGTATCTCACTCATAACACATTCATATAATCCACTTATTAGCTGAGAGGATCCGTTTTAGCATTAGCATTTCAACTTTTTTAAAATATTTCAGGCATATAATTAACCTAAATCTCAGGATAAATATATTAAAAAACTCTGGAATAAATTATTAAAAAAATATATATTTATTCAAAAAGAAGCTTTAAGTATGGATATATCTTTTAAATCATAATATATATATATATCAGTTATTTAAAAACCTATAGTACTCTTTTTTTTGTTTTTTAATGGTTTCATTTACTTGATTAATAATATAATCTATTTAATTATAGTTAGGTTAAAACAATGTAATAGAAGGGTAAAACCTTAAATATGAAAAGTTACAAACACATTATGACCAGAAATAGAGCTATAAAATAGATCAATTTTAATAAACAAAATATTTAGTGCAAAATATACAAACTATGTAAAAACATAAACTATTTTTATAGTCTAAATATTTAAATAATGTAATGATAAATCACAAAACACAAATAACAAGTAATGCAATAATTTTAAAAAGTATTAAAAATAACATGGTTAGATACCTTGATTTAAATGTTATGGTCAACGTTCTAAGTTCCAACTACTCAGTAAATAGAGGATGTTAAAGAGTTGTAGGATAGGGAAGATTTAGATCCATAAAGGCGGAGTTAAAGAGGCGGAGATAAAAATAATGGTTTGAAAGAATAATATGACTTATGAGAAGGGGGAGGAGGCGTCTTTGTAAAAGTAAGGGTTGATAGCAATGAGATTTATGTAGGCTACAAACAAAACCGACATTTTTTTTCTTTTAAAATGAATATTTTGATAATAGATATATCTATTTAGATGAAGATAATTATTATATTTTATTGAGGGATTATATATATATATACAACTCGATTCCTTAATTAGTTATTTATATATTCTATTTTATTGTATAAATTTTGATTGTTATTTTTTATTAATAAAGAAAGGATGTTAGATAAAATCAAAATAATTTAAAGCATAGTAGAAAATTGTTTGTTGGAGATATTAAATAGACTTATACTTCAAGTCTAAATAAAAGTTATTTTATGAAAAAATAATTTTTAAACTCTCAAAGACAAACCTAACTTTATATAGCTAATTTTTTTATTGAGAGCTTTATTCTTCTTTCATGATAGAGATAGATACCACCATTGATATAGCCATGCATATCAGAAGATATAATTCCATCGGACAACGATCAAGAAAACTTTCAAAGTTCCACCATTTGTGTGTTTCTATGAGAATGAAAGTTCCAGGATCAATTGAGATATCACTGAAAAGGCGAAGCTAATAACGAGATGATGTCGCCAGCGAAAACGATTCCTAAAAAACCAATCAAATATTCTCACCAAACTCAAGTAGAAAGTCCCTCCTAAGGAGGATGAAGCATCTCATACAGGACGTCCACTTAGTCGACATCTCTACAACAAGTATTTGAAAAATATGTGTGGTTGCAAGATTTCATAATCTAGGATGCTCGAACAAAGACTCACCCAACAAGGTTAATGGAGATTCCATGGGGTATTTGTGGGCCAAGAAAGCAAAATAACCCAAACCCCATAGGAGTATGAGTATCAAAACAATTATCCGATTAGATAATGGGAGTATCAACAACGATGGAAATCACTTGTCGACAAACTGTCAATAGTGAACATCACGATACCAATTATACCTCCATTTGACGGTTTCTTTTGCATAGACCTGAACATACACAACATTTATATCCGTATGGAGCATATTACAAAATCATAAGCTATTTATTGTCGAGACTTCCAATCTATTACGGTATTTCATATTAGATCCACACTTTATCTGAAGTTTCACCCAACTTACAAATCAACTGCAAGCCTAATTACCTAACAAGATGGTCGAACCCAACAAACCACTCACTATTTAGCATTCACCAATAAATAAAAAGTTTCAAATCCTACATATTTCCATTTTCGTAGTAGCTTGCCATATGGAAGAGTTGGACTGATCTATGGTCAATCATGCTTTCATTCTAGGCCTAGCCAACTATGATTTTCAATATTATTTATAATCTCGACTACATTATGGCCTCCCGAATATCATGGTCGAGGCTTATATTTTAATAAAAGCAGAATAAGAAAAGGTGGAGGTCGATATACCTTCAACAAGGAACAGACTCCCCATAATCGGAAATAGGTAGATTCGTTATGGTAAGGAGGGAACCCTCACCCAAAAATCCATAAACGCCTCAGGGAAGAGAATATTTCCACCCTCAAATAAAGCGCAATAAAAGCTTATCATGAAGCTTACGACAAGTCAAAAAATGTAATGCCATATGATGGTCGTTGAAGATATTTTCTGACACTAAGTCAGAAATCCTAAACAATGATTGTCGCTATCATAGAGATCACAAACATTATAAGTACAAGTGCCCGAGAAGAGAGATAGAAAAAATAAGTTCAATATGGAAGCTACCAAGTAATGGTATGGGAAACCCCCCCTCGTATTGATTACCGAATCAAGTGGAAGAATACGTAGCTGGGAGGGCACCCGAGAATGGGTCGATATCGATACGCACCCTCGAAAGACTTCCTTTGCACAAAGAACTACCGACCATGTGGTCCTATTAAAACTATAATAAGGGGAATACTATAGAGGGGGGGCTGAAAGCGGCCAATCAAGAAACAAAATAACGAATTTGATCAAAAGCATTAAGAATTAAATATCATCTGGTACCCTACCTAAGGTAATGATATCTAATTTACCAATCAAGACTCTCGCATGTTAACAATCTCTCAAAAAGATGTGTTCGTAAAACCATCGATTGATTGATAATGTAACAGATTCAGTCACATTTTGTACACGGGGAAGTTCTCGTAAAAGTCTTTTCGAATCTACGTCCTTCTAGTTGTCCTTCCTTGAATTTCTTCCTCTTTTATTAAAATCTTGCTATTGGTCATGTTGTCTGGGATCATGTAGTATGGACGATAATATATATGAACCTGAATCTCCTAGTTGGTCAGGCTTCGGGTAGAAGCATGATAAACTATATATCGATAAAAAATTTGTATATTGCAAGCTACTATAATAAACTGATGTAAGTAAGGTTGAACATTGTCTTTTTCTTTTTTGAAAAGTTTATAGAGTGATTAAATTTTTGGTAGGGCCCTCTTGTTTGGAAATTGCGATAGTAGTTGATTTGAAATTTTTGATAGTGTACGACTCTGGTTGGGAATACCATAATAGATGGAAAGACTTGGAAAAAGGTAGCTTCTAATACCGAATGAACTCAACATATTTATGGAAGTTAGGCATGTTCACATCAATGTTGGAGAAATCGTCAAAAAGAGAGATATTTAGTGGCGCCAGTATTCACGAACTTTTCCGAGTATCCTCCAAGTGAGAGGGCTTATCAGGTTGATTATTGATAGTACGTCGACATGTTATTTCTATCATTATGTATCATTCCTTTACTTAATATAGTAATTTCTCTGATACTCATAATCCTTTAGGCATATAATTTGGGGTATTGCACTTCCTTGATCGTCGGCTCAATCGTACCCATCATCATTTTTGGGTGATTGTTGTCTGAGCATCTTGGATTATGAGATCTATCATATGGACATATTTTTCACATGCTTGCTTTAGAAATTATTGACTCTATGGACCGAGTCCTAGATGAGATGGTTCAGCCTTCTCGAGAAGGATGCGACCCTTCAATTTTGTGAGAATCTAGAGATTGTTTTTATTATAATCTTCTTTACCAGCGATCGAGAGATACATCATCTCGTTTTCGGTTCGGCAAGTTATAAACTCACATCTTTTTTTTCTTCGATTTCTCTTTTATCGGTTTATTTTTCTAGTGGTATCTCAAAGGGTTTTTGAACTGTCGTTCATATAGCCGGAACCAATCGATACGGCGTGAAATGATTGACTAATACAAACACATGAATGGTGGAACTTCTAAACTTCTCTTGATTGTTTTCAGAATGAATATTTCTACTGATAAACTTGGTGATATAAATGGTGAAATCTATGTCCAAGATGAAAGAAGAATTGAAACATGAATAAAAATAATTGGCTATTAGGAAGTTACGCTTCTTATTGAGAATTTATGAATTTTTTTATTAAAAAATAAAAAATTCTAAATTATATGCGAAATTGAAGAATGAATCTATTACAATGTCAATCAGTGAAACATATTTCTACTTTGACTTGCGTTTTCCGAAATTCTTTTTGATCTTGGACTCTATGAGGAGATTTTTTTAATCTAACATTCATCCTTTCTTAGTAAAAAAAAATGTTATTGAAATAAAAAGCTAAAGTAGTGAATAGGATTGTATATTATATATATTCCACTCAAATTAAATATAGTAGAAATTTACACTTTTCTACATTTATATATCTATTATCACAGAGATTCAATTAAAAATAACAAAAAATTGATGTCCTTTATTTATAATTTTCCTAAATCACATCATAATTTCTTTTATGATCAAACCCTAAACGACACCTCCAAATATACAGATTTTTTACACACGGAATGTATATCATTTTCTTCTACCTGTCATTTAAATTGATAATTTCTTTCTCCGTTCCATTACTCCCGTTCAAAGACCAATCTTTATCTTCTCATTTGTGAATTCTCTTTTGCAGATTTAAAAACATTCGGCCCTCTTCCATCCCCATTTATTTTATAACATACCATTTTGATGTATCATCTTTTTTGATAGAATAATCGTATCAAGAGATATTATTTTAGAAAAATTTATGACTTATATGAGGGATTATTCCCTAATATTTGAATTTTTACAATTTCTTGTCTAGAAATTGCTATTTTGCTACTTTGAGATTTTGTGTGTTAAATGTGTAATAAGTGAACATATATTAGGTATGCAAATGATAAGAGTCACCGACATGATTAGAAGAAGTCGCAAAGTCATGGAAAATCCCAAGTCACAATGAGAAAGGACATAAAGCCACTTTTGACCACATTTGGCCGACTAGAATTTTAACCAGCAATACTTAGAAATTAATTTATTTGAGTCACCATGCGTAATTGGTTATGATTTTGAACGAGCCCTTGGTTTCATGGTAAATATTGAAGTTAGAATTGTGTGAAAACTGATGGTTTGTGATTTGGAGCTGAAAGGAAGAAGTTATTCAATTTGTATTTTCGGTGTTTCAAACTAGTCCACACACCATTATAAACATTTTTAGGTTGACTGGGACCTTTAAAAGGGGGGCCACAATACCAAAAATATTTTATAAAAACTATATAATAGATTTTAAAGCTCAAATTAGGGTTATATTTCATTATTCAAATGCTTGGAGCAGAAGAAACGCTTGGAGAAGAAGATTGGAGCATTCAGTGCCTTCCACCTCTATCCATCATCATCTTTCATCAATTATTAGTGTAATCATATTCTTTTTATCATTCTAAACATGATTATTACACTTTTTGTTGCTAATTTGTATTACTTAAGTATTAACTAAATTCTCATATCTTGAGAATCCCAATTGTGTATGAACCTTAGTGCGATTTATTGTGTTAATTGAATTTAGGATTACATAATTTGATTGGGTAGTTAAAATTATATGATTTGATTATGTATTTTCCTTTTAAATTTACCCCTTAATCTGGCCAAGTATAAGGATGCCCTTAGTTATTAGTTAGTTTCTCTATCATAGAGTTACGGAAAATTATACATAAGTATCTATTATGTGTTAGTTATCGTGACGGGTTTAACTAGTCTGATAGTTAATAGGGTAAGAGACTTTTAGCACCGAAATTTGCGTAGAGTTCCCTTGGAAGATTCATCTAGTAGTGTTGAGGTAGCTTCCTAAGCTACCCTAACAAGAATTAGGAAGAAGTTAGAAACTCAACTATTGCATAAATATCAATTCACCCTTAAACAATAAAGCGTGGAGTCAATATTAGTGGGGATTTCTTATGAGTTCTCGAGCTATATTATAATTTAACCTATTAGTTATTTACATTCATCGTTATTGAGTTTAATAATTATATTTAGTTCAATCCATCTTAATTTCATTTTAATACTTTAATATAAAAAAAAATATCCATTTTTTCCTTTAGCAACTTGTTCTTAAACCCATTATGAAAACAAATCATAAGAATTAGCAATCAGAGTCTCTTTTACGACGATATCTCTTTATATTTTATATTTATTATCAACGATCAGTGAACTTGCGATTAGTTTGCCCTCACGACACTTGGTTTGTAATTTATTCGAAAGTATTTTGTTTGTTAATTTAAACCTTATTTTATTAATTGATAATCTCTGTGGTAGGTGGTGAATGTTTGTGTCTATTTGTTAGCCCAAATATCTATCCTATGGATGTCAACCGTATTCATAAGAAGAGGACCAAGGCTAGAGAGGAAGTTGCAAAGTTGTGGATGACCATTCAGAATTTAGAATATGAGATGACTTAACTGACCAATATTTAAGAAGGTCTTAGTATGCACCATCGAGAGGCATCGAAGGCAACAGACGGAGATCGAAATGAAGCTTATCAAGCTTAGGCAGAGGTTTCTTGAGATAAGGAAGAGTCATTTGGGAAATTGTCTTGGACTAAGGATCTTTCTTGAGAGTTGAGATCGGCCAAACTACTTTCTAAATGAGGAGTAATGACTGGGTCATGGCGGTCTACAAGCACTCAACTAAGTACGCTGAAAAGAAAGAGCGGTATACGTCGTTGTATAGTAATGGTGTGCGGGACGGGTATATACGATGTATTAAAGATGATGTGTTTCGCCACTCGGACTTGGCACCTATGATCAATGATGATCTTCTACTTGTACCCGAGGCACCAAATCATTATGGGGATTCAGAAACACCTCATTTTTGGGAATATATATATATTCATTTAGTCCCTTAGCGATGAAATATTCATCGGTACTTTGAAAATATCAACCAACGTTGTAAAAATATCATTTTAGAGGAAATTAGCGGATGGATTCATAAGTTCTTTTGGACGTTTTTACCTAGCGTTTTAGGTTGCGAGTATTTTTTAGACGTTTTTGCCTATCGTCTTAGACGTCTTAAATGAGGTGTTTAGGTGTAGGCTAATGATAAAAAATAATTGTGGTATCCCTTTTTTACTCCGGATGGATATTGATAGATATTAAACTTTGATTCTAAAATTTATAAATTTACTATATTGTTTTAAGATGAATTTTATGAGTTAAGTAAAAATTATTATAAGTAAATATATAACTTACTTAAATATCCCGATCAATTTTGAATTTTGAAGGTAAACCATTAAAGAGACAGTAAAATGATTAATAATTTAATACTAACACCAAAAAATTTATATACTTCTTTTTACAATTTTTTGTTTTAAAAAAATATAAATATAGTGAGGGTGAAAAAGAGGATTTTTCAATCCATTTTATGGTTAGTATATTGTATACCATTTTCCATTTTACCAAGAAATACATGTATAATAGGATATCAAATATCCTAACAACATTATTAGAAAGGAAAAAATATATAGAACCATGAACAAAAAACAATACAATTATGGTAGAAAGTATGGATTTATATCATTAAATGTATAAGAATACACAAGAATTATATATGATGGATTTAATGTTTAAAGTAAGTAAATAAAACAGTACCTTCAAATCTAGGCATTGTTCCCAACCATAAGGAAGTGAAAGACATGGATTGAGTTCCACGGTGACTTCCTCGGAGGTTTCATGTTGGACTTTGTTGTCTGAAACTAAAGGATAACTTGGAAACTTCAGAACTAGGTTGCCATGTTCTGGGGAGGATTTCGAACCTTGGAAACTTTCCAAACTTTAATAACTTTCTGGCGCCTGCGTGATTCGAACCATGTACCTCTCACTTGAGAGAACTTTCTAAACTTTAATAACTTTCTGTCGCCTACCGGAGAGCCCTCAAGTGACACAATCATTTGTATAGTTAACTACTACTACTACAATTTAAGAATGCAGGGAATCAGAGATACTAATAATGACACAATCATTCCATTTCTTTTGTTTTTGTTTTCATATGATCATTTCAGGAAAAATTCACATTGACAAATACAAAGCATTAAAGTTTCATATTTTAGAAAAAACCCACATTGACAAATGATAAACACCAAACACCAAACGATAAAAAATAATATTTCAGAAAAAGAAATGTTTATCGGGTGTAAAAATAAGAATAATGATAATTCATGGAGTAATATGGACAAGTTGACCGAAACACTGGGGACAATCTTAAACTTGTTTGGCAACCATCATATACTTGTAGCATCTCTTGCATCCAACCACAACCGGCACATTCTTGTCAATCTTGATATGTCCAAAGTATTTCATTTTCGAAGAAGATTCAGTTGATGACTCTGTATCCTTGACTCCTGGACTGAAATCACCATCCATGACTTCCTCTTCTTTCTTCTGAACTTCTCTTGGAATCTCCGTTGACTTCTTTCCTTCTATACAGTTGATGTAATATAGCCCACCAGTCTGTAAACCAGAAAAAACAAAACAAGTAAGAATCATCCATAGTTCAATGATTCAAAATACTTTTAAATCGAATAATAGGAAAGAAAAAATAAAAAAATGTACACCTATATATAAGTTCACATTTTCAAAATAATAGACAAATTAAATTTAAGGTTAAATCAAATTTTATATAGACAGAATTATTCAAACGAATCATGAAGTGATATAAAAAAAGGAATATAGGTAGTTTTTCAAAGCAAAAAGCTGCCAAACTATGACATGATTAAAAAAACATGCACATCAACAAAAAAATTGTATACCATTAAAGAGACAGTAAAATGATTAATAGTTTAATACTAACACCCAAAAATAATAGATTAAAAGGGGGGGGGGGCACAATACCAAAAATATTTTAGAAAAACTATTTAATAGATTTTAAAGCTCAAATTAGGGTTATACTTCATTATTCAAATGCTTGGAGCAGAAGAAACACTTGGAGAAGGAGATTGGAGCATTCAGTGCCTTCCACCTCTATCCATCATCATCTTTCATCAATTATTAATGTAATCATATTATTTTTATCATTCTAAACATGATTATTACACTTTTTGTTGCTAATTTGTATTACTTAAGTATTAACTAAATTCTCATATCTTGAGAATCCCAATTGTGTATGAACCTTAGTGCGATTTATTGTGTTAATTGAATTTAGGATTACATTATTTAATTGGGTAGTTAAAATTATATGATTTTATTATGTATTTTCCTTTTAAATTTACCCCTTAATCTGGCCAAGTATAAGGATGCCCTTAGTTATTAGTTAGTTTCTCTAACAGAGAGTTCATGTTACGGAAAATTATACATAAGTATCTATTATGTGTTAGTTATCGTGATGGGTTTAACTAGTCTGATAGTTAATAGGGTAAGAGACTTTTAGCACCGATATTTACGTAGAGTTCCCTTGGAAGATTCATCTAGTAGTGTTGAGGTAGCTTCCTAAGCTACCCTAACAAGAATTAGGAAGAAGTTAGAAACTCAACTATTGCATAAATATCAATTCACCCTTAAACGATAAGGCGTGGAATCAATATTAGTGGGGATTACCTATGAGTTCTCGAGCTATATTATAATTTAACCTATTAGTTATTTGAATTCATCGTTATTTAGTTTAATATTTATATTTAGTTCAATCCATCTTAATTTCATTTTAATACTTTAATATAAAAACAAAAATAAAAATCCATTTTTTCCTTTAGCAACTTGTTTTTAAACCCATTAGGAAAACAAATCATATGAATTAGCAATCAGAGTCTCTGTTACGACGATATCTCTTTATATTTTCTGTTTATTATCAACGATTAGTGAACTTGCGATTAGTTTACTCTCACGACACTTGGTTTGTAATTTATTCGAAAGTATTTTGTTTGTTACTTTAACCCTTATTTTATTAATTGATATTCTCTGTGTTAGGCGGTGAATGTTTGTGTCTATTTGTTAGCCCAAATATATATCCTATGGATGTCAACTGTATTCATAAGAAGAGGACCAAGGCTAGAGAGGAAGTTGCCAAGTTGTGGATGACCATTCAGATTTAGAATATGAGATCACTTAACTGACCAATCTTTAAGAAGGCCATAGTATGCACCATCGGGAGGCATCGAAGGAAACAGACGGAGATCGAAATGAAGCTTATCAAACTTAGGCAGAGATTTCTTGGGATAAGGAAGCGTTATTTGGGAAATTTTCTTGGACTAAGGATCTTTCTCGAGAGTTGAGATCGGCCAAACTACTTTCTAAATGAGGAGTGATGACTGGGTCATGGCGGTCTACAAGTACTCAACTAAGTATGCTGAAAAGATAGAGCGGTATACGTCGTTGTATAGTAGTGGTGTACGGGACAGGTATGTACGATGTATTCAAGATGATGTGTTTTGCCACCCGGACTTGGCACCTAAGATCAATGATGATCCTCTACTTGTACCCGAGGCACCAAATCATTATGGGGATTCAGAAACACCTCATTTATTTGGATATATATATATATATATATTCATTTAGTCTCTTAGCGATGAAATATTCATCGGTACTTTGAAAATATCAACCAACGTTGTACAAATATCATTTTAGAGGAAATTAATGGATGGATTCTTAAGTTCTTTTGGACGTTTTTACCTAGCGTTTTAGGTTGCGAGTATTTTTAAGACGTTTTAATGAGGTGTTTAGGTGTAGGCTAATGATAAAAAATAATTGTGGTATCCCTGTTTTACTCCGTATGGATATTGATAGATATTAAACTTTAATTCTAATATTTATGAATTTACTATATTGTTTTTAGATGAATTTTATGAGTTAAGTTAAAATTATTGTAAGTAAATATATAACATACTTAAATGTCCCGATCAATTTTGAGTTTTGAAGGTAAACCATTAAAGAGACAGTGAAATGATTAATAGTTTAATACTAACACCCAAAAATTTATATACTTCTTTTTACATTTTTTTATTTTAAAAAAATATAAATATAGTGAGGGTGAAAAAGAGGATTTTTCAATTCATTTTAGGGTTAGTATATTGTAAAACATTTTCCATTTTACTAACAAATACATGTATAATAGGATATCAAATATCCTAACAACATTATTAGAAAGGAAAAAATATATTGAACCAGAAAAAAAAATACAATTATGGTAAAAAGTATGGATTTTTTCCATCAAATGTCTAAAAGTACACAAGAATTATATATTAGATTTGATGGATTTAATGTTTAAAGTAAGTAAATAAAATAGTATCTTCAAATCTAGGAATTGTTCCCAACCATAAGGAAGTGAAGGACGTGGATTGAGTTCCACGGTGACTTCCTCGGAGGTTTCATGTTGAACTTTGTTGTCTGAAACTAAAGGGGAACTTGTTTTGGTTTGATTTGCAGCCATCTTTGATGTTGTCATTGTTTTTCATCTACCCTTTATTATCCTAAATACCCAACAAATTATATTTTATATATTAATTAGATTTATAAAATATCTACCAATAAAGTTTTAAGTGAGATAAAAAAAATTAAAAAAGGTTGGATTTTAATTAGCATATGAGGAAAACACACCCTTAGTAAGGTGTCTCACACACTAGCACAATTCTTTTTGTAAATTGTTCCCACCTTTTTCCTTTTCTAATAAAAAGAAACCAAACTATTTCATTTAATATTTTATAAAAAAGAAACACAAATGGGAAAATATGTACTAGTATTAATTGTTCACTTTTATATAGTGTTATTTCTAAGGTTTGGAATTGCAATAATTTTCCAAATGGTCCTTAAATTATAGGGTATATACTGGTTGAGGACCTGATCTTTGAAAGTTACCCAAAAGGCACTCGAATTTCAATTTTGTTTCATCTATTTATACTAAGGAAGCAGATCAGATGGTATTTTTCGTATTTATTCATAGGAAAACTTTCCAATAATCCCTGAAACTATAGTACATTTACTACTTTCATCCATATCTTTGCCACATGGCACTTAAAAGTATTGAAGCTTAAGGACCATTTCTGGTAACTTTTGAAGTTTGAGAATTAAACTGGCAATTGACATATAGTTCAAGGACCATTTGAGAAATAATCCCTTTAACATTATTGTCATTCATATGCATTTAAATAACTATACAGTTTACGTAAGGTTGATTTTAGTTTGATTAAAAAAAAGCAAAGTGGACAATTAAATAAAATTATACCCATCCCGAAACTATCCCAAAATACCTGAAACACCCCATTAATTATTCTAATTACATGACTCCTCCTTTCACATATTATTTTAATACTAAAACACCCCAATATGAATTTTTTTAACAGAATTATGGTAAAATAATAAATACCCTATAGTATGACAAAAAGTCAAAAAACCCTATAGTTTAAGTATTGCACTATACGTCCCTATACTAAGGAAAAATTGCATGATAGGTCTCTGCGTTATGCAAAATTTGTAGCAGGTCCCTATAATATGCAAAAAATCACTATAGGTCACTATATTATGAAAATATTGTACTACATGTAGCTCTATTAAATTGTTTAAAACCATAAACGAATTTTTGTCCTATCACAGATTGTATTTTATATTTCACCCTTCAACTGTAACTCACTCAAAACAATTTCATATAATCAACTTATTAACCGAGAGGATGGGTTTTAACGTTAACATTTCAACTTTTTAAAAATATTTCAGTCATATAAGTATATTAAAAACTCTGGAATAAATTATTAAAAAAATACATATTTAATCAAAAAGAAGATTTAAGTATGGATATATCTTTTAAATATAATATTATATATATATATATATATATATCACTGATTTAAAAACCTATAGTACTCTTTTCTAGTTTTTTAATATTTATTAATAATATAATCTATTTAATTTTAGTTAGGTTAAAACAATGTAATAGAAGGGTAAAACCTTAAATATGAAAAATTACAAACACATTATGAGCAGAAATAGAACTATAGGATAAATCAATTTTAATAAACAAAATATTTCGTGCACAATATACAAACTATGAAAAAACATAAACTATTTTTATAGTATAAAAATAAAATAATGTAATGATAAATCACAAAACACAAATAACAAGCAATGCAATAATTTAAAAAAATATTAAATTGAACATGGTAAGATACCTTGATTGAAATGTCGTGGTCAACATTCTCAGTTCCAATGATCCAAAATTAAAGCATAGTAAAAGTATGATCAGAGATCGTGACAACTTCTTAAATAGAGGATGTTAAAGAATTGCAGGATAGGGAAGATTTAGATCCATAAAGGCGGAGTTAAAGAGGGCGGGGATAAAACTAATTATTTGAAAGAATAATATGAGTTATTAGAAGGGGGTGGAGGCGGCTTTGTAAAAGTAAGGTTTGATAACAATGAGATTTATGTAGGTTACAAACAAAATCGACATATTTTTTTCTTTTAAAATAAATATTTTGATAATAAATATATCTATTTAGATAAAGATAATTAATATATTTGATTGAGGGATTATATATTTATATATTCTAATTTATTGTATAAATATTGATTGTTATTTTTATTAATATAGAAGGGATGTTAGATAAAATCAAAATAATTTAGGACATAGTAGAAAATTGTTTGTTAGGGATATTAAATAGATTTATACTTCAAGTCTAAATAAAAGTTCTTTTATGAAAAAATAATTTCTAAACTCTCAAAGACAAACCTAACTTTCTATAGCTAATTCGTTTTATTGAGATCTTCATTCTTCTTTCATGATAGAGATAGATACCACCATTGAGATAGACATACTTATCAGAAGATATAATTCCATCTGACAACGATCAAGAAAACTTTCAAAGTTCCACCATTCCAGTGTTTCTATGAGAATGAAAGTTTCGGGATCCATTGAGACTGAAAAGGTGAAGCTAATAAAAGAGAAGTGTAGGTTGTCGAAGAACGAGATGATGTCGCCAGCGAAAAAGATTCCTAAAAAACTAATCAAATATTCTCACCAAACTCAAGTGCAAAGTCCCTCCTAAGGAGGTTGAAGCATCTCATACACGACTCAATCAACTTAGTCGACATCTCTACAACAAGTATTGGAAAAATATGTGTGGTTGCCAGATTTCATAACCTAGGATGCTCGAAAAAAAACTCGCCCAACAAGGTCAATGGAGATGCCATCAAGTATTTGTGGGCCGAGAAAGCAAAATAACCCAAAACCCATAGAAGCCTGAGTATCAAAACAATTATCCGATTAGAGAATGACAGGATCAACAACGATGGAAATCACATATCAACAAACTGTCAATAGTGAACATCACGCCACCAATTATACCTTCATTTGACGGTTCCTTTGGCGTAGACGTGAACATACACAACATTTATATCTGTATGGACCTCATTACAAAATCATAAGCTAATTATTGCCGAAACTTCCAATCTATTATGGTATTTCATATTAGATCGTCACTTTATCCGAAGTTTCACCCAAATTACAAATCATCTGCAAGCCTAATTACCTATCAAGATGGTCGAACCCAACAAACTACTCACTATTTAACATTCACCTAGATATAAAAAGTTTTAAATCCTACATATTTCCATTTTTCATAGTAGCTTGTCATATGGAAGAGTTGGATTGACCTATGGTCAATCATGCTTTCACTCTAGGCCTGGCCAACTATGATTTTCAATAATATTTATAATCTCGACCACATTAATGCCTCTCGAACATCATGGTCGATGCTTATATTTTAATTAAATCAGAATAAGAAAAGGTGGAGGTTGATATTCCTTCTACGAGGAATAGACTCCCCTTAAACGGAAAGAGGTAGATTCAATTATAGTAAGGAGGGAACCCTCACCCAAAAAACCATAAACGCCTCAGGGGAGAGAATATATCCACCCTCAAATAAAGCACAATAAAATCTTAACATGAAGCTTACGAAAAGTCAAAAAATGTAATGACATATGATGGTCGTTGAAGATATTTTCTGACTCTAAGTCACAAATCCAGAACAAGTATTGTCGCTACCATAGAGATCAAAAACATTAAAACTTCAAGTGCCCGAGAAGAGAAATAGACAAAATAAGTTCAATATGGAAGCTACCAAGTACTAGTATGGGAATGACCCCCCCCCCCCCCCCCCGTATTAATTATCGAATCAGGTGGAAGAATACGTACCTGGGTAGGGAACATGAGGATGGGTCGATCATCGATTAGCACCCTTGAAAGACTTCATTTGCACAAAGAAGTACCGACCATGTGGTACTATGAAAATTATAACAAGTTTAATACTATCAAACGGGGGCTGAAAGAGGCCAATCAAGAAACAAAATAACGAATTTAATCAAAAATATTAAGAATTAAATACCATCTGGGTACCCTACCCAAGGTGATGATACCTAATTTCCCAATAAAGACTCTTGCATGTTAACAATCTCTTAAAAAGATATGTTTGTAATACCATCTATTGATAATGTAACAAATTCAATCACATTTTGCACATGGGGAAGTTCTCGTAAAAGTCTTTTCAAATCTACGTCCTTCTAGTTGTCCTTCTTTGGATTTCTTCCTCTTTTATTAAAATCTAGCTATTGGTCATGTTGTCAGGGATCATGTAGTATGGACGATATAATATATGAACCTGAATCTCCTAGTTGGTCGGGCTTCGGGTAGAAGCATGATAAACTATATATCGATAAAAAATTTGTATATTGCAAGCTACTATGATATACTGATGTAAGTAAGGTTGACCATTGTCTTGTTCTTTTTTGCAATGTTTATAGAGTGATTAAACTTTTGGTAGGGATCTCTTTTTTGGAAATTGCTCTAGTAGTTGATTTGAAATTTTTGATCGATTACGACTCGGGTTGGGAACACCGTAATAGATGTAAAGACTTGGCAAAACTGAGCTTCTGATGCCGAATGAACTCGACATATTTCTGGAAGTTATGCATGTTCACATCAATTTTGGAGAAATCGTCAAAAAGAGAGATACTTAGTGGCGTCAGTATTCACAAACTTTATCGAGTATCCTCCAAGTGAGAGGGCTAATCAGGTTGATTATTGAAAGTACGTCGACATCTTCTACCCATCACTATGTATCATTCCTTTATATAATATAGTAATTTCTTTGATACTCATAATCCTCTAGGCATGTAATTTGGGGTATTGCACTTCCTTGATCGTCGGCTCAATCGCACCATCATCATTTTTGGGTGATTATTGTCTGAGCATTTTGGATTATGAGATCTATCATATGGACAAATTTTTCACATGTTTTCTTTAGAAATTATTGACTTTATGGACCGAGTCCTAGATGGTATGCTTCAGCCTGCTTAAGAAGGATTCAACCCTTCAATTTTGTGAGAATCTCGAGATTGTTTTTATTAAAATCTTCATTGCCAGCGATCCAGAGATACATCATCCTGTTTTTAGTTCGGCAAGTTATAAACTCGCATCTTTTTCTTCTTCGATTTCTCTTTTATCGGTTTATTTTTCTAGTGGTATCTCAAAGGGTTTTTGAACTGTCGTTCATACAGCTGGGGCCAATCGATAGGACGTGAAACGATTGACTAATACAAACACATGAATGGTGGAACTTCCAAACTTCTCTTGATGGTCTTCCGAATGAATATATCTATTGATAAACTTGGTGATATAAATGGTGGAATCTATGTTCAAGATGAAAGAAGAATTGAAACCTGAATAAAAATAATTGGCTATTAGGAAGTTACGCTTGTCATTGAGAATTTATGAAATTTTTTATTTAAAAAATAATTTTTTTTAATTATATGCGAAATTGAAGAATGAATCTATTACAATGTCACTCACTGAAACATATTTCTACTTTGACATGCGTTTTCCGAAATTCTTTTTGATCTTGGACTCTATGAGGAGATTTTTTTAATCTAACATTCATCCTTTCCTAGTAAAAGAATAAATGTTATTGAATAAAATAGCTAAAGTAATGAATAGGATTGTATATTATATTCCACTCAAATTAAATATAGTAACAATTTACACTTTTATACATTTATATATCAATTATAAAAGAGATTCATTTCAAAACAAAAAAAATATTGATGTCCTTTATTTATAATTTGCCTAAATCACATCATCATTTCTTTTACGATCAAACCCTAAACGTCACCTCCAAATATACAGATTTTTTACACATAAAATGTATATCAATTTCTTCTACCTGTCATTAAATTGATAATTTCTTTCTCCGTTCCATTACTTTCCTCCAAACACCCATCTTTATCTTCTCAATTGTGAATTCTCTTTTGTAGATTTAATAACTTTCGGCCCTCTTTCATCCCCCTTTATTTTATAACATACCACTTTGATGTATCATCTTTTTTGATAGAATAATGGTATCAAGAGACATTATTTTAGGAAAATTTAGGACTTATATGAGGGATTTTTCCCTAAGATTTGACTTTTTACAATTTCTTGTCTAGTTTCTGTTATTTTGCTATTTTTGAGATTTTATGCATTAAATGTGTAATAAGTGTTCATATATTCGGTATGCAAATGATAAGAGTCACCGACATGATGAGAAGAAGTCGCAAAGTCATGGAAAATCCCAAGTCATTGTGAGAAAGGACATAAAGCCACTTTTGACCACTTTTGGCCTACTATAATGTTAACCAGCAATACTTAGAAATTAAACTATTTGAGTCACCATGCATAATTGATTATGATTTTGAACGAGCCCTTGGATTCATGGTAAAAGTTAAAGTTAGAATTGTGTGAAAAATGTTTGTTTGTGATTTGAAGCTGAAATGAAGGAGTTATTCAATTTGTATTTTTGGTATTTCAAACTAGTCCACACACCATTATAAACATTATTAGGTGGACTTGGACCTTTAAAAGGGGGCCCATAATACCAAAAATACTTTAGAAAAACTATATAAAAGATTTTAAAGCTCAAATTAGGGTTATACTTCATTATTTAAATGCTTGGAGGAGAAGAAACGTTTGGAGAAAAAGATTGGACCATACAATTCCCTTCTACCTCTATCCATCATCATCTTTCATCAATTATTAGTGTAATCATATTCTTTTTATCATTCTAAACATTATTATTACATTATTGTTAAAATTTGATAACTAAGCTAAAATGCTCTCTATAGTAAGCGAGAGGAAATCATGAATATATACTTAATGGTAAGGGTTGTAGCCCTTACTTCGCCTAATTAAATATTCCCCGAGTAAGTCAATAACTTTCATTAGGATGCAAGGATGCAACACCTCTATTTTCTTTTTTTGAGTTGATTGCAAAATATGTGTTCTTATATGATGAAAAAATTGCAATACAAATCTCTATGTACGAAGCAAAAATACTACTATGCCAAAATTGTACTATAGATCTCTATTTTATGCAAAATAATATATATTTATTAAAGTAATCGTAATATAAACTTTTATATTGTATAAAATAATCTGAAATTTTTGAAATAATACACTATAAATGTCAATACTATGAAAAGAAATGACTACGTCACTTCGAGATTTCTTTAAAATATCAAGAGATCAATCGAGATTTGTAAAAACTCCAGGAAAAGATATAAGGTATTCCGAAAATTATATAAAAAAAATTTGATAATAAAAATCAAAGCTCATGGCCCTTTGGTCGATAAATAGCTCCGCAATAGCACACAAATCAAAATATAACTAGAAAATTCATTCTTATGTTGTTTCAAAAGGTAGTATATATATTTTGTGGAAAAATAAAATTGCAACATTAATGTAAAACTTAATGATGAATATGCTATTTAAAAAAAATCGAAAAATTTATAAAAAGAAAGACCAAGGGGCGATTAATCAACTGCATAATTTCTAACATAGAATATGATTCAAGATAAGCACGCCGAATTATTCCAATATATAGTAAGGATTAGGGTGTATGCCTTCTTCCATGTTAAAGTAGTTGCCCTTTTAGTGTAATTTTAGCAATTTTAACCCTATTAGACTAGGACTAGTACTACAATTTAGGTAAGATTAAAAAGTTATTTCAATGACTATACCGTACTAGAATATTCTACACTAACTCGAAATAAAGAGAAAAAACTATATGAAATAGATTATATATAAAACACAACCTACACAACCTAGTTAACTATAGTTAACTATTTTTTTTTTTTGATGTCGAGGGTTCCCGGGCTTACACCCGACTAGTCCCCCGGGAGATATGACTGCCTCCCCAACCATACCTCCAGGCAATTCAGAACTAGGTTGCCATGTTCTGGGGAGGATTTCGAACCTTGGAAACTTTCCAAACTTTAATAACTTTCTGGCGCCTGCGTGATTCGAACCATGTACCTCTCACTTGAGAGAGCTTTCTAAACTTTAATAACTTTCTGCCGCTTACCGGAGCGCCCTCAAGTGACACAATCATTTGTATAGTTAACTACTACTACTACAATTTAAGAATGCAGAGAATCAGAGATACTAATAATGACACAATCATTCTATTTCTTTTGTTTTTGTTTTCATATGATCATTTCAGGAAAAATTCACATTGACAAATACAAAGCATTAAAGTTTCATATTTTAGAAAAAACCCACATTGACAGATGATAAACACCAAACACCAAACACCAAACAATAAAAAATAATATTTCAGAAAAAGAAATGTTTATCGGGTGTAAAAATAAGAATAATGATAATTCATGGAGTAATATGGACAAGTTGACCGAAACACTAGGGACATTCTTAAACTTGTTTGGTAACCATCATATACTTGTAGCATCTCTTGCATCCAATCACAACCGGCACATTCTTGTCAATCTTGATATATCCAAAGTATTTCATTTTCGAAGAAGATTCAGTTGATGACTCTGTATCCTTGACTCCTGGACTGAAATCACCATCCATGACGTCCTCTTCTTTCTTCTGAACTTCTGTTGGAATCTCCGTTGACTTCTTTCCTTCTATACAGTTGTAAACCAGAAAAAACAAAACAAGTAAGAATCATCCATAGTTCAATGATTCAAAATACTTTTAAATCGAATAAAAGGAAAGAAAAAATTAAAAAATGTACACCTATATATAAGTTCACATTTTCAAAATAATAGACAAATTAAATTTAAGGTTAAATCAAATTTTATATAGACAGAAATATTCAAACGAATCATGAAGTGATATAAAAAAAGGAATATAGGTAGTTTTTCAAAGCAAAAAGCTGCCAAACTATGACATGATTAAAAAAACATGCACATCAACAAAAAAATTGTATACCATTAAAGAGACAGTAAAATGATTAATAGTTTAATACTAACACCCAAAAATTTATATACTTCTTTATATAATTTTTTGTTCTAAATAAATATAAATATACTGAGGGATAAAGAGGTTTTTTATAATCCATTTTAGGGTTAGTATATTGTATACCATTTTTCATTTTACCAAGAAATACATGTATAATAGGATATCAAATATCCTAAAAACATTATTAGAAAGGAAAAAATATAGAACCATGAACAAAAAACAATACAATTATGGTAAAAAGTATGGATTTAAACTAGTCCACACACCATTATAAACATTTTTAGGTTGATTGGGACCGTTAAAGGGGGGGGGGGACAATACCAAAAATATTTTAGAAAAACTATTTAATAGATTTTAAAGCTCAAATTAGGGTTATACTTTTATTCAAATGCTTGGAGCAGAAGAAACACTTGGAGAAGGAGATTGGAGCATTCAGTGCCTTCCACCTCTATCCATCATCATCTTTCATCAATTATTAATGTAATCATATTATTTTTATCATTCTAAACATGATTATTACACTTTTTGTTGCTAATTTATATTACTTAAGTATTAACTAAATTCTCATATCTTGAGAATCCCAATTGTGTATGAACCTTAGTGCGATTTATTATGTTAATTGAATTTAGGATTACATTATTTAATTGGGTAGTTAAAATTATATGATTTGATTATGTATTTTCCTTTTAAATTTACCCCTTAATCTGGCCAAGTATAAGGATGCCCTTAGTTATTAGTTAGTTTCTTTAACAGAGAGTTCATGTTACGGAAAATTATACATAAGCATCTATTATGTGTTAGTTATTGTGACGGGTTACTAGTCTGATAGTTAATAGGGTAAGAGACTTTTAGCGCCGATATTTGCGTAGAGTTCCCTTGGAATATTCTTCTAGTAGTGATGAGGTAGCTCCCTAAGCTACCCTAACAACAATTAGGAAGAAGTTGGAAACTCAACTATTGCATAAATATCAATTCACCCTTAAACGATAAAGCGTGGAATCAATATTAGTGGGGATTACTTATGAGTTCTCGAGCTATATTATAATTTAATCTATTAGTTATTTACATTCATCTTTATTTAGTTTACTAATTATATTTAGTTCAATCCATCTTAATTTCATTTTAATACTTTAATATAAAAAAAAATCCATTTTTTCCTTTAGAAACTTGTTTAAACCCTTTGTGTAAACAAATCATAAGAATTAGCAATCAGAGTCTCTGTTACGACTATATCTCTTTATATTTTCTATTTATTATCAACGATCAATGAACTTGCGATTAGTTTGCTCTCACGACACTTGTTTTGTAATTTATTCGAAAGTATTTTGGTTGTTACTTTAACCCTTATTTTATTAATTGATATTCTCTGTGGTAGGCGGTAAATGTTTATGTCTATTTGTTAGCCCAAATATCTATCCTATGGATGTCAACCGTATTCATAAGAAGAGGACCAAGTCTAGAGAGGAAGTTGCCAAGTAGTGGATGACCATTCAGAATTTAGAATATGAGATGACTTAACTTAACAATCTTTAAGAAGGTCTTAGTATGCACCATCGAGAGGCATCAAAGGCAACAAACGGAGATCGAAATGAAGCTTATCAAGCTTAGGCAGAGGTTTCTTCGGATAAGGAAGAGTCATTTGGGAAATAGTCTTGGACTAAGGATCTTTCTCGAGAGTTGAGATCGGCCAAACTACTTTCTAAATGAGGAGTGATGACTGGGTCATGGCGGTCTACAAGTACTCAACTAAGTATGCTGAAAAGATTGAGCGGTATACATCGTTGAATAGTAGTGGTGTGCGGGACGGGTATGTACGATGTATTCAAGATGATGTGTTTCGCCACCCGGACTTGGCACCTAAGATCAATGATGATCTTCTACTTGTACTCGAGGCACCAAATCATTATGGGAATTCAGAAACACCTCATATTTTTGGATATATATATTCATTTAGTCCCTTAGCGAAGAAATATTCATCGGTACTTTGAAAATATCAACCAACGTTGTAAAAATATCATTTTAGAGGAAATTAACGGATGGATTCATAAGTTCTTTTGGACGTTTTTACCTAGCGTTTTAGGTTGCGAGTATTTTTTAGACGTTTTTGCCAAATGTCTTAGACGTCATAAATGAGGTGTTTAGGTGTAGGCTAATGATAAAAAATAATTGTGGTATCCCTTTTTTACTCCGGATGGATATTGATTGATATTAAACTTTAATTCTAAAATTTATAAATTTACTTATATTGTTTTTAGATGAATTTTATGAGTTAAGTTAAAATTATTATAAGTAAATATATAACTTACTTAAATATCCTGATCAATTTTGAATTTTGAAGGTAAACCATTAAAGAGACAGTAAAATGATTAATAGTTTAATACTAACACCCAAAAATTTATATACTTCTTTTTACATTTTTTTGTTTAAAAAAAACATAAATATAGTGAGGGTGAAAAAGAGGATTTTTTCAATCCATTTAGGGTTAGTATATTGTATACCAATTTCTATTTTACCAAAAAATACATGTATAATAGGATATCAAATATCCTAACAACATTATTAGAAAGGATAAAATATGTAGAACCATGAACAAAAACCAATACAATTATGGTAAAAAGTATGGATTTATTTCATTAAATGTCTAAAAGTACAAATGAATTATATATTAGATTTGATGGATTTAATGTTTAAAGTAAGTAAATAAAACATTACCTTCAAATCTAGGCTTTGTTCCCATCCATAATGAAGTGAAAGACGTGGATTGAGTTCCTAGGTGACTTCCTCGGAGGTTTCATGTTGTACTTTATTGTTTGAAACTAAAGGGGGACTTGTTTTGGTTTGATTTGCAGCCATCTTTGACGTTGTCATTGTTTTTCATCTACCCTTTATTATCCTAAATACCCAACAAATTATATTTTATATATTAATTAGATTTATAAAAGAGGCAATTATCAATACCACCCTAGGAGGTGATATTGCCCATAAAAGTCATGTCTAATATAAAAAATATAATTAGATAGTAATACCCTTGACTAAATATTCCCACCAAATTAAATTTTCCCACCAAAAAATTTCCGATCAACTTTTCTTGCCAAATTTTTTTCCCGCCAAATTTTTTCGGCCATATTTTTTTCCCACCAAATTTTTCCGGCCACCAAATCTTTCCTGCCAAATTTTTTTTCCCACCAAATTTTTTGATAGGAAAAATCCTACCAAATTATATGTAGCTAAACGGTACAAGGTTACATCACTATCAAGAACAAATGATGTAATATTAATCATCATCATGACTCTAAACAAGAACAAAAAATACTCCAAAGAATAGAAAAGGCATATTTTTAAACAAAATCAAATCCAACAACATAGTATTCATCAACACACACAATTTATTCTTTCACACTACAATATTCCAACTATAGTTACGAATAATGCTTATTCGCAATACAACAAGCAGACAAAGACTATGGAGAGAAAAATATAAATACTACACCTTATTAATAATACATATATAGAGTCCTCGATTTCAATAAAACCAACCAAATATAGTTTAAATCTCCAGAAAAACAATATTACATCTAACACAACATATACCCCACCCTTCACTTTTTTCATCTCAATACAAGTGAAGCTTTTTTTCTTATCAAGCCAAGCAAGAATCTTCTTCCCATAGATATTGCTTCTCATTGATGAAGCATTCAATAGGATCAGATTCAACAGAGCATTATGAATAGCACCCTGCAATATTTCAAAAATTATTCACAAGTTAACATCTAAACAAAACTAACAATACAAAAATACAAAAGTCTAAAGCAATAATATATTACCTTTGATGAAGATAAAGCTAACTGAATAACATAATTTCCAAAAAGGTCAATTATAAGCATTTGGGATTTGATAACAACTCTAAGATAACTCTTGTTGAATGTTCTTCTCCAGATTTATCCGCTATTCAACAACATTACTTGCATATTTATTACAAGCCAGTGATATGAAACAACCTTGGAGACGCCTAACTATAGTTTCCACCACATCATAAATCCCCAATCCAAGTAAGTGTTGAACAACATAGTTGCTACATGAACAAAATTCATGTTAATACTTAATTTGTGATTAAAATAGATAAGAAAAAAAAAGATTTATACCCGTATGAATGTTATGTTAACTGAGAGCATTAGCAATTATAGCTTTGATGAGACGCTCTTGAGGCTCTCCATGTGAATGATCCAAATACGCTTGTATTACGCAGCACCCAGTTTTATCAGTTGCTATCACAAAGCAATTTTATGCTATCTCGCTTAAAACATGCTGTCTTAAATAAAATCAAACCAAATATTAGTGTTATATAACAATTTATTTTTTTTTGAACAAGTTTAATAACAATTTAATATACTTATTTGTGCTTAATATTAACAATAGAGATTCTCCATATATTACCAATTTTGGTAAACAAAATGATACTTTTCAGAGAATTGCCAAGTGGAAAAGAGAGCTAATTGAATTCAAAATCATGACACGTGTAACTAAAACGAATTTAGGACGTGTATTAAGTTATTTACCCAATGTCCTAATCTCAATTGAACTGTCTTTAGATATAAATGAGCAAGAGGTCGGTGAATTTTTATTAAACAAGAGTTCAAAAATTGACAACTAATTAACACATTTATTGGTTTTTCTATATATAATGAACTCAAATTTCTATGTTAACCCAAAATTGTTTTTCCTTCTTTAATGGATCCTCTACTTTTTCTTTTGAGTCAATTTTTTTATATGAATAAATTTTTTATAATCCATTATGAAACGGAATTATATAGATTTATTGTCTGAATTTATTTCAAACTCTCTGATATATAGTCACGCTTTCACAATATTTACAGTCATATCGATGATCTCTAAATATTTAATCTATTCATAGGAAAACTTTCCAAATAATCCCTGAACTATAGTACATTTACTAGTTTCGTCCTCGTATATCTTTGCCATATGGCACTTAAAAGTATTGAAGTTTAAGGACCATTTCTGGTAACTTTCGAAGTTTGAGAATTAAACTGGGACCATTTGAGAAGTAATCCCTTTAAGATTATTGTCATTCATATGCATTTAAATAACTATACAGTTTACGTAAGGTTGATTTTATTTTGATTAAAAAAAACAAAGTGGACAATTAAATAAAATTATACCCCACCCCGAAACTATCCCAAAATACCTGAAACACCCCATTAATTATTTTAATTACATGACTCCTCCTTTCACATATTATTTTAATACTAAAACACCCAATATGATTTTTTTTTACAAAATTATGGTAAAATAATAAATACCCTATAGTATGACAAAAAGTCAAAAAACCCTATAGTTTAAGTATTGCACTATAAGTCCCTATACTAAGCAAAAACTGCATTATAGGTCCCTGTGTTATGCAAAATATATAGAAGGTCCCTATAATATGAAAAAAATCACTATAGGTCACTATATTATGAAGATATTGTACTACAGGTAGCTATGTTAAATTGTTTAAAACCATAAATGAATTTTTGTCCTATCACACATTGTATTTAATATTTCACCCTTCAACTGTATCTCACTCAAAACACTTTCATATAATCCAATTATTAGCCGAGAGGATCCGTTTTAGCATTAGAATTTCAACTTTTTTAAAATATTTCAAGCATATAATTAACCTAAACCTCAGGATAAGTATATTAAAAAACTCAGGGATAAATTATTAAAAAAATACACATTTATTCAAAAAGAAGTTTTAAGTATGGATATATCTTTTAAATCATAATATTATATATATATATATATCAGTTATTTAAAAACCTATAGTACTCTTTTTTTAGTTTTTTAATAGTTTCATTTACTTGATTAATATTATAATCTATTTAATTATAGTTAAGTTAAAACAGTGTAATCGAAGGGTAAAACCTTAAATATGAAAAATTACAAACACATTATGACCAGAAATAGAGCTGTAAAATAAATCAATTTTAATAAACACAATATTTTGTGCAAAATATACAAACTATGTAAAAACATAAACTATTTTATAGTCTAAATAATTAAATAATGTAATGATAAATCACAAAACACAAATAACAAGCAATGCAATAATTTTAAAAAGTATTAAATTGAACATGGTTAAATACCTTGATTGAAATGTCATGGTCAACGTTCTCAGTTCCAATGATCCAAAATGAAAGCATAGTAAAAATATAATCATCGGTGACAACTGCGTAAATAGAGGATGTTAAAGAGTTGTAGGATAGGGAAGATTTAGATCCATAAAGGTGGAGTTAAAGAGGCGGAGATAAAAATAATGGTTTGAAAGAATAATATGACTTATGAGAAGGGGGTGGAGGCGGCTTTGTAAAAGTAAGGGTTGATAGCAATGAGATTTATGTAGGCTACAAACAGAACCAACATTTTTTTTTCTTTTAAAATGAATATTTTGATAATAGATATATCTACTTAGATGAAGATAATTATTATATTTTATTGAGGAATTATATATATATATATATATATATATACATCTCGATTCACTAATTAGTTCTTTATATATTTTATTTTATTGTATAAATTTTGATTGTTATTTTTTATTAATAAAGAAGGGATGTTAGATAAAATCAAAATAATTTAGGACATAGTAGAAAATTGTTTGTTGGAGATATTAAATAGATTTATACTTCAAGTCTAAATAAAAGTTCTTTTATGAAAAAATAATTTTTAAACTCTCAAAGACAAACCTAACTTTATATAGCTAATTTTTTTATTGACATCTTTATTCTTCTTTCATAATAGAGATAGATACCACCATTGAGATAGACATACATATCAAAAGATATAATTCCATCGGACAACAATCAAGAAAACTTTCAAAGTTCCACCATTTGTGTGTTTCTATGAGAATGAAAGTTCCAAGATCCATTGAGATATCACTGAAAAGGCGAAATTAATAAAAAAGAAGTGGCGGTTGTCGAAGAACGAGATGATGTCCCAGCGAAAACGATTCCTAAAAAACCAATCAAATATTCTCACCAAACTCAAGTAGAAAGTCCCTCCTAAGGAGGATGAAGCATCTCATTCGACATCTCTACAACAAGTATTTGAAAAATATGTGTGGTTGCAAGATTTCATAATCTAGGATGCTCGAACAAAGACTCACCCAACAAGGTCAATGGAGATGCCATCGGGTATTTGTGGGCCAAGAAAGCAAAATAACCCAAAACCCATAGGAGTATGAGTATCAAAACAATTATCCGATTAGAGAATGGGAAGATCAACAACGATGGAAATCACGTGTCGACAAACTGTCAATAGTGAACATCACGCCACCAATTATACCTCCATTTGACGGTTTCTTTGGCATAGACGTGAACATACACAACGTTTATATCCGTATGGAGATCATTACAAAATCATAAGCTATTTATTGTCGATACTTCCCATCTATTACGGTATTTCATATTAGATCCACACTTTATCCGAAGTTTCACCCAACTTACAAATCAACTGCAAGCCTAATTACCTAACAAAATGGTCGAACCCAACAAACCACTCACTATTTAGCATTCACCAAGAAATAAAAAGTTTTAAATCCTACATATTTGCATTTTCGTAGTAGCTTGCCATATGGAATAGTTGGACTGATCTATGGTCAATCATGCTTTCATTCTAGGCCTAGCCAACTGATGTCTCCTCATTTGTGATAGTAAAATACACTCTTGAGACATCATTTTAGGCTTATTTATTAGTCTATAGGTTGATTTTAGCTTAATTTAGTGCACTTTCCTATTTTGAGTCTTGATTTGTAGAATTATTATTTTTAGAGCATATTGAGTTTAATTGTTTATTTAGTGTGAAGCTTTAAAGATAATTATGGAGATTAATTAGAGTCCAAGTCAAAGATTACAACTTATGGAAAAAGATATGCATGGAAATTGGAGATAGAAGGAAACTGAGTTCAAATAGGAAAAGGAAAAGCTGCCTAAATTTGGGATTCTGCAGTACACGTCCAAAGATTGGTGTTTTTACCTAAGAAATAGGCCGAATTTGGTAATTTCCTTCTATAGGGCCTAGATAATTCTGTTGCGATTCTTTTGGTATCTTGTGGAGCAAAATCCGACCAATAACGAAGAAGATACACTCAAAATAGCGCAGCAGTGTTTTCCTTACGAATTTGAGTTGGGCTAGGAGTCCATTACTGAAGTTATCTCCGCCAAACGAATTAGGTCAACCTCTACCCTATAAATACAGCCTCTTAACACTCTAAAATCATCCTTGGCCAGACCCTAAGGCCAAGAGGAAGCTGCAACACAAGAGAAGAAGTCTGGAAGGAGCTGGGCAACAATCATGTCTCCTTCAACCTCTTATTTTGTAATACTTTCTTCTTCTTTTCTTTGTATGAACTAATTCTCTTAGCTTAGGTTTTGCATAATGTATAAACTATGAATTCTAGTTCTTCTATCTAAGTTCTTTGGGAATTATATGTTTTAATCTGATATTAGCTACTTACCCTTATATTTGATTATGTGTTTTGATTTAATGACTGTTTTCCTTGCTAGTGCACGAGTATAGGATTACCTTAATAGTAGTTAGATGGTCACCTTGTAAGAGTGTTTAACTATTGAACCACCACATAACGTCTAGTGTCGATAGCAGTTCTGACAAAACATACTTCTAACTAGATAGTCATTAAGGTTTGTTTTAACCACCATATCACCAAGATTGCAGTATTTGCTTAGGGCCTTAGTGGCGTTTGATAACCCTATTTTAAATCACTTCTTGGTTGTGCCGTTGCCCCCTTAGTCGCTCTCAAGGTCTAAGGTAGTGGAATTTAGAATCCTGACTCAGTATACCAAGAGCTAATATTCTCCCTTATAAATTAGATCTAATAGATAGAATTAGAAGGATTAGTGCATACTAGTAAAACCTAAGTTATATCGTTCATACTATCTTCTTTACTTTTCTGTTATTTATTTTCTGTCTTTAATTTAGTAGTTTAGTTTTCTTATTAAAAACCAAATAAATATTTATCTATCTCTTCTTTCTACTTGCGTATTATCTTTCTCTCTTTAATATCTTCACTTAATAATTTGCATAAGTTCTCTCTAACTTTCGTCAGTCCCTGAGGAACGAATCTTCTTATCATTAAAACTTGCATACGTCCTGTAATACTTGCAGTACAGTGTTAGTTTAGGGTGTGTATTTGCACTTATTTATATCATTATTTTATCACACCTTAGGCCACACCAAGTTTTTGGCGCCGCTGCCGGGGACTACATCGTTAGTCCTTGTGCAATTATCTTGTGCTTTTATTTTAGTTAGTTCTATTTTACGCTTTTCTTTTTAGTTTTTGTTTTACAGATTTTTTTTAGGCGAAAGCATATTTATTAGGAGATAAAGGTTTCGTGTTATTAGATCCTGAAGAAGCTAATTCAAAATGGAATCTCTAAAGCTCAAGGAGTTAACCCAACAACTTGAGGAATTACGAGAACAATCGCGAAAACTAGCTCAGAGGAATCTAGTACATACATCACCTTCATGTCCTAGTTGTGGAGCAAGAGATCACTCGTGGGGACATTGCATGAACAATCCAGCCTCAATTTCCTTCATGCCTTATCAAAGAGACCATTATTATGATGGTTATTATCAATCTCAAGGAAATGACGCTGACTATCAACCCCCACAGAGTTACAATGGGGTCGGAGATCAACAGAATCATAATCATAATAATCATTATTATGATGAGTATTATCAACCACGACCACAAACTTACTATCCTCCACAACATATCTATCAAGAAGCGCCAATTTATAATAAAGCTTATCAAGAACCACATCCTTATTCAATGCAGCAAACCATACAAGAACAACCTCCGAGTTTGAATTCAAGCATGGCTAAGATGATGAACCTAATTGAAAAGATGGAGAATAACCAGCAAAGAATCCAAAACTCAGATGATGCGATTGACAATCTTGTGCAGACAATGTCACAAATGGTGGAAAAAACTAAAATCCTTGCAGAAAGGCAACTCCGAAGTGATACTACTGCTCCAGAAAACAAAGTTTGTCATGCAGTTGAATTAGAAAGTGGAAAACAACTATCTCCAACAAGACCAGAACCAGAACCAGTCCCTATTCCAGATCAGAGGGGGGAAAAAGCAACAGAAGATAAGGTCGAAGAGGTAGTTGAACAAGAACGTGTCCAAGAGAAGACACCAGAAAAGAAAGAGAGCCCAGTGGTAACCAACACATGTCCTCCTCCACCATTCCCTTCACATGTCAGAAAGGACAATGACCTGGAATTCAAGAAGTTCGTTGACATGATGAACAAGTTAAAGATCAGCAGCCCGTTTGTAGAAGCTCTCACCAGAATGTCAAAATACGGTCAATTCATGAAGGACATTCTTTCTAACAAACGAAGATTCGAGATGAATGGATTGCCAGAGGAGTGTAATGCTACACTTGGAATTGAGTTACCACCTATTCCTACGACATCTTGGATGGCACCATCCATGGTTATTAAGAATCGAGCTGAAAAGTTCGTGGGAATTAAAGGCAAAGGGTGGAAATTTCGTCATCCTTAATCGAGGTAACACGTCTAACTTTGAAAGACGTTAAACAAAAGTGCTATACGGGAGACAACCCGTAATTTCTTTTATGTTTTTACGTTTTTGGTTTTTTAATTTATATTTAGTTTAGTTAATTTTAGTTGATATTGCATATTTGAGGAAGGTATTAGTGTTTTTGGTGTGTAGGAATTGGAGAAATCGAGTTAGGGAACGCGAGGAAATTTTTGGAGCGCAAGAATGTACCCCGCGGACTACCCCAAGGACTACCCCATGGTCCGCACGGATGGTCCGCGAGGTCAAAACCCGTACCACGGGTTGCCACCGCGGGTTTGATCCAGAAACAAGAAAAAAATCCACGGACTACCCTGCGGTACACCGCACCATGGTCCGCGCCCCAAAAACCCGTACCACGGGGTGAGTACCACGGGTATTTTGACGGAGTAGCTACAGATACCGCGGGGTACCCTCCGGTGCACCGGACCCTAGTCCGCGAGCCAAAAACCCGTACCACGGGGTCCTACCACGGGTTTAGGTCAGTGAGCAAAAATTTTGTGAGCATCAGATGTGGCGGTATACCGGACCCTTTGCGCGGTATACCGCCCACACTCGCTGTGTCGAAAAAAAAAAAAAAAAAAAAAAAAAAAAAATTGACACAATCTGAGAAAACTTCGGCAAGTCATATCTTTGCGCTCGGGTATCGGAATCAGGTGATTTTTGAGCCTAAAGTGCATAACTTTTCAAGATCTAGTTGATGGGGAGGTTTTTGCCACGTGCGGTACACCGGAGCTCAGCCGCGGTGCACCGCAAGGTCAAAACCCGTACCACGGGTTGCCACCGCGGGTTTTATGCAGAAAGTGAAAAATTTCGAAGCCAGAACTCCGGTATACCGGGCCCCACGGCCGGTATACCGCCCGGAACTGCTGGAGAGAGAGAAAAAACGCGTTTTTTAGGTTATAAGGGTGAGGAGGTTGCTCTATTACGAATTTTTTAATCCTTCAGCTTCTCCTTCTTCCCCAAAACTCTCCCAACTCCATTAGAGCTCATCAAAACCTTCACCAATCATCAAAACACTACCCAATCACCATGAAAACACATCCAATTCATTCTCCACATCATTACAAGGAAGATTCAACCACCTATATCATACCAAAACACCTTGAATCCAAGAATCAAAAAGCTCAAATTTCAATAATTCATCCTACAATTTCTTAAATCCAAGCCAATCCATGAAGAATCCATCTTACCCACATAGAGAATCATCATCAAATCACCTTTCCTAACCCAATTTAAGCTTGTACAATCAATAATCAAGAGTTTCAAATTTCAAGAGTGGTTAAAGCTTTGAGTTGGGGGTCAATTGAGGTGATTAAGAGAACATGCACATTATCTACTGAAAGGGTGATGAAGAAATCAAGGTATTGGATCTAATTGAGAAGAAATCAAGTGAGACAAGTCCTAGTTCCAATTCAATGGGTAAAACAAGTCAAGAGAAGAGAGGTTAGCATGCTGTGTTGATTCAATGAGCAAAAAGGTTCTATCTTTAGTGAAGAAGACAACACAACCTCTCTAGATCAAAGACCCTACACCCGAAGAAAAAGAGAAAGCTTCAATGGCCATGATAGCTTCTCCGAAGAAACAATTAAAGGAACTACCTTTTTCTTATGAGAAAGTATTTGAAGAAGAAGTTGAAGGTGAATACATGAAGGTTCATGGAGATTTGGAATGCTTTGGGTTGTTTGTGAATTGTCTTTTATGAGGAGAAGAAGAAGATGTGGCACAGTTGATCTATGAGGAGGTGATACGAATCTTCGATCTCTCCCATGACGTTATTTAATGCAATATCCTATTATGATCACGTGTCCTGAACAAAAAGCGAATAAGAAGTTGGGTGAAGAAGATACATTAGATTTAATCCGAGTATCAACAAGGCGAGGTAAAAGCCTCGAAGAGTATGTTTTCTTTCTTCCCTACCATTTCTTTATGTGCAATATGTATGCTAATTTTAAATTTTATTCTTTCTTGAGTCTTTTTCGAGTCGTGGGGACACGACTCATTTTTGAGTTGGGGGTGGGGATTCGTTGTCCTCATCTTCCTTTTTGTTTTTTCATAAAATTTAAAATTTTTTGGGTTGAGTTAGGCATAGAATATGTTGAATGTACCTATTTGAGCATGATTTTATTAGGTCAATGATAGTAGGTAGTATGTTTTTGAAAGATGTCATAAGTTTGTTTAGATGCATGTATGAAAACAGGAAATAAAAGATAGGAAAGTTAATGAGCAATGCTAAGAAGTACGTTGAAACTTAGGAATAGTTATTTGGTGTGTAGAACGTGAGGTTTAAAATTAGTTGAAAACCCACTTGTCTATGAACTAATAATGAAAAAGTAACAAAATCCGGTAGTTAGAAAAATGAATAAGGCAGTTCTTTCATGATTAAAACACTTGAAGCCTTTATACTTTCTCACCCTTTTATTTTATTATTGTTAATTATCCGTCTTAGCCCCTCTGAGCCTTTCTAAAGCCTTTTTATTGAACCACATTATAATCCATACCCTAGTTTTAGAACTTATCTATATGACCCGCACTCGAATCGCAAAACCTGAGACAACTCGTTTTAGAGCTTGTGTTTGGGGTGGTGGGTTTCATCATTAGGGAACATTGGGATTTGGAATTGTAATTGTGAATTTATTGATGATGAAATTGTTATTATTGTAACCCTTTGCCGGGGTAATAGTGAATGGAAAAGAAGCTACGAACTAATTTTTGCCAACAAGGGCATAAAAAGAAAGAATATATATATATGGAAAAGAAAATAGTGTGATATCTCAACATCAAAAGAGAATCATAGCTATACAAAAATTGATGTAAAAAGAGAATATATATTCGGACCGGCAAAGTGGATTTTATATCATCAAAGGTTTTAATTGGGATTATTGGGGATGCACATTAAAAAACATCAATAAATTGGGTTGAGTGAGAACATCTTCGAGTGAAAACTCAAGCTCTAGGGCGATTCGTTGATGGCTAGTGAGGAGAGAGCCAAAAGCTCACTTTTCATTATCCAAATATACCACACCCGTCCTTAAGCCAAGTTATAACCAAGACCTTAGGATTTCTAACTGCTAGATGGAGAAACAATTGAGCTATTAGGTAGTAGGTAAGTGGACCATTGGATGCTGTATTTGGGACCGATGAACAACCTATAGCCATTAACCTGAACTAAGTTATCATCCTCTCCTTCTGGCATTGCGAAATTAATCTTAACTTGAATTTATGGATTGTTGATCACATGTATATTAAGCATAGTTGTGCATTATTTCTTGATCATTACTACATGAGACTTTTTAGATATAATGCTCTAGGGATCATTCATTATGTTCTATTCTTATTCTCCTCCTACTTCTTCTTCTTGACTACCCTACTGTTCTTTACTTTTATTGTATCGGGACGATACAACTTTGAGTTGGGGGTCTTGATGTCTCCTCATTTGTGATAGTAAAATACACTCTTGAGACATCATTTTAGGCTTATTTATTAGTCTATAGGTTGATTTTAGCTTAATTTAGTGCACTTTCCTATTTTGAGTCTTGATTTGTAGAATTATTATTTTTAGAGCATATTGAGTTTAATTGTTTATTTAGTGTGAAGCTTTAAAGATAATTATGGAGATTAATTAAAGTCCAAGTCAAAGATTACAACTTATGGAAAAAGATATGCATGGAAATTGGAGATAGAAGGAAACTGAGTTCAAATAGGAAAAGGAAAAGCTGCCTAAATCTGGGATTCTGCAGTACACGTCCAAAGATTGGTGTTTTTACCTAAGAAATAGGCCGAATTTGGTAATTTCCTTCTATAAGGCCTAGATAATTCTGTTGCGATTCTTTTGGTATCTTGTGGAGCAAAATCCGACCAATAACGAAGAAGATACACTCAAAATAGCGCAGCAGTGTTTTCCTTACGAATTTGAGTTGGGCTAGGAGTCCATTACTTGAAGTTATCTCCACCAAACGAATTAGGTCAACCTCTACCCTATAAATACAGCCTCTTAACACTCTAAAATCATCCTTGGCCAGACCCTAAGGCCAAGAGGAAGCTGCAACACAAGAGAAGAAGTCTGGAAGGAGCTGGGCAACAATGATGTCTCCTTCAACCTCTTATTTTGTAATTCTTTCTTCTTCTTTTCTTTGTATGAACTAATTCTCTTAGCTTAGGTTTTGCATAATGTATAAACTATGAATTCTAGTTCTTCTATCTAAGTTCTTTGGGAATTATATGTTTTAATCTGATATTAGCTACTTACCCTTATATTTGATTATGTGTTTTGATTTAATGACTGTTTTCCTTGCTAGTGCACGAGTATAGGATTACCTTAATAGTAGTTAGATGGTCACCTTGTAAGGGTGTTTAACTATTGAACCACCACATAACGTCTAGTGTCGATAGCAGTTCTGACAAAACATACTTCTAACTAGATAGTCATTAAGGTTTGTTTTAACCACCATATCACCAAGATTGCAGTATTTGCTTAGGGCCTTAGTGGCGTTTGATAACCCTATTTTAAATCACTTCTTGGGTGTGCTGTTGCCCCCTTAGTCGCTCTCAAGGTCTAAGGTAGTGGAATTTAGAATCCTGACTAAGTATACCAAGAGCTAATATTCTTCCTTATAAATTAGATCTAATAGATAGAATTAGAAGGATTAGTGCATACTAGTAAAACCTAAGTTATATCGTTCATACTATCTTCTTTACTTTTCTGTTATTTATTTTCTGTCTTTAATTTAGTAGTTTAGTTTTCTTATTAAAAACCAAATAAATATTTATCTATCTCTTCTTTCTACTTGTGTATTATCTTTCTCTCTTTAATATCTGCACTTGATAATTTGCATAAGTTCTCTCTAACTTTCGTCAGTCCCTGAGGAACGAATCTTCTTATCATTAAAACTTGCATACGTCCTGTAATACTTGCAGTACAGTGTTAGTTTAGGGTGTGTATTTGCACTTATTTATATCATTATTTTATCACACCTTAGGCCACACCACCAACTATGATTTTCAATATTATTTATAATCTCGACTACATTATGGCCTCCCGAATATCCTGGTCGATGCTTATATTTTAATAAAAGCAGAATAAGAAAAGGTGGAGGTCGATATACCTTCAACGAGGAACAGACTCCCCATAACCGGAAATAGGTAGATTCAATTATGGTAAGGAGGGAACCCTCACCCAAAAATCCATAAACGCCTCAGGGAAGAGAATATTTCAACCCTCAAATAAAGCGCAATAAAAGCTTATCATGAAGCTTACGACAAGTCAAAAAATTTAATGACATATGATGGTCGTTGAAGATATTTTCTGACTCTAAGTCACAAATCCTAAACAAGGATTGTCGCTATCATAGAGATCACAAACATTATAACAACAAGTGCCCGAGAAAAGAGATGGACAAAATAAGTTCAATATGGAAGCTACCAAGTAATGGTATGGGAAACCCCCCCTCGTATTGATTACCGAATCAAGTGGAAGAATACGTACCTGGGTAGGGCACCCGAGGATGGGTCGATATCGATAAGCACCCTCGAAAGACTTCTTTTGCACAAAGAACTACCGACCATGTGGTCCTATTAAAACTATAATAAGGGGAATACTATATAGCGGGGGCTGAAGGCGGCCAATCTAGAAACAAAATAACGAATTTGATCAAAAGCATTAAGAATTAAATATCATCTAGGTACCCTACCCTAGGTGATGATATCTAATTTACCAATCAAGACTCTCGTAGGTTAACAATCTCTCAAAAAGATGCGTTCGTAATACCATCGATTGATAATGTAACAGATTCAATCATATTTTGTACACGGGGAAGTTCTCGTAAAAGTCTTTTCGAATCTACGTCCTTCTAGTTGTCCTTCCTTGAATTTCTTCCTCTTTTATTAAAATCTAGCTATTGGTCATGTTGTCTGGGATCATGTAGTATGGACGATATTATATATGAACCTGAATCTCCTAGTTGATAAGACTTCGGGTAGAAGCATGATAAACTATATATCGATAAAAATTTTGTATGTTGCAAGCTACTATGATAAACTGATGTAAGTAAGATTGAACATTGTCTTGTTCTTTTTTGAAAAGTTTATAGAGTGATTAAATTTTTGGTAGGGCCCTCTTATTTGGAAATTCCGCTAGTAGTTGATTTGAAATTTTTGATAGTGTACGACTCTGGTTGGGAACACCATAATAGATGGAAAGACTTGGGAAAAGGTAGCTACTAATGCCGAATGAACTCAACATATTTATGGAAGTTTGGCATGTTCACATCAATGTTGGAGAAATCGTCAAAAAGAGAGATATTTAGTGGCGCCAGTATTCACGAACTTTTCCGAGTATCCTCCAAGTGAGAGGGCTTATCAGGTTGCTTATTGATAGTACGTCGACATGTTATTTCCATCATTATGTATCATTCCTTTATTTAATATAGTAATTTCTCTGATACTCATAATCCTTTAGGCATGTAATTTGGGGTATTGCACTTCCTTGATCGTCGGCTCAATCGTACCCATCATCATTTTTGGGTGATTATTGTTCGAGCATCTTGGATATGAGTTCTATCATATGGACATATTTTTCACATGCTTGCTTTAGAAATTATTGACTCTATGGACCAAGTCCTAGATGAGACGCTTCAGCCTTCACGAGAAGGATGCGACCCTTCAATTTTGTGAGAATCTAGAGATTGTTTTTATTAAAATCTTCTCTGCCCGAGAGATACATCATCTCGTTGTAGGTTCGGCAAGTTATAAACTCACATCTTTTTCTTCTTCGATTTTCTTTTATCGGTTTATTTTTCTAGTGGTATCTCAAAGGGTTTTTGAACTGTCGTTCATACAGCCAGGACCAATCGATACTGCGTGAAATGATTGACTAATACAAACACATGAATGGTGGAACTTCTAAACTTCTCTTGATTGTTTTCTGAATGAATATATCTACTGATAAACTTTGTGATATAAATGGTGAAATCTATGTCCAAGATGAAAGAAGAATTGAAAACTGAATAATAATAATTGGCTATTAGGATGTTACGCTTCTTATTGAGAATTTATAAAAATTTTTATTCAAAAAATAAAAAATTCTAAATTATATGCGAAATTGAAGAATGAATCTATTACAATGTCACTCAATGAAACATATTTCTACTTTGACTTGCGTTTTCCGAAATTCTCTTTGATCTTGGACTCTATGAGGAGATTTTTTTAATCTAACATTCATCCTTTCTTAGTAAAAAAAATGTTATGGAATAAAATAGCTAAAGTAGTGAATAGGATTGTATATTATATATATTCCACTCAAACTAAATATAGTAGAAATTTAAACTTTTCTATATTTATATATCTATTATCACAGAGATTCAATTCAAAATAACAAAAAATTGATGTCCTTTATTTATAATTTGCCTAAATCACATCATCATTTCTTTTATGATCAAACCCTAAATCATTTAAATTGATAATTTCTTTCTCCGTTCCATTACTCCAGTTCAAACACCCATATTTATCTTCTCATTTGTGAATTCTCTTTTGCAGATTTAAAAACATTCGGCCCTCTTCCATCCCCATTTATTTTATAACATACCATTTTGATATATCATCTTTTTTGATAGAATAATCGTATTAAGAGACATTATTTAGGAAAAATTAGGACTTATATGAGGGATTATTCCCTAATATTTGAATTTTTACAATTTCTTGTCTAGAAACTGTTATTTTGCTACTTTTGAGATTTTGTGTGTTTAATGTGTAATAAGTGTACATATATTAGGTATGCAAATGATAAGAGTCACCGACATGATTAGAAGAAGTCGCAAAGTCATGGAAAATCCCAAGTCACAATGATAAAGGACATAAAGCCACTTTTGACCACTTTTGACCGACTAGAATTTTAACTAGCAATACTTAGAAATTAACTTATTTGAGTCACCACGCGTAATTGGTTATGATTTTGAACGAGCCCTTGGTTTCATGGTAAATATTGAAGTTAGAATTGTGTGAAAACTGATGGTTTGTTATTTGGAGCTGAAATGAAGAAGTTATTCAATTTGTATTTTCGGTGTTTCAAACTAGTCCACACACCCTTATAAACATTTTTAGGTTGACTGGGACCTTTAAAAGGGGGGCCACGATACCAATAATATTTTAGAAAAACAATATAATAGATTTTAAAGCTTAAATTAGGGTTATATTTCATTATTCAAATGCTTGGAGCAGAAGAAACGCTTGGAGAAGAAGATTGGAGCAGAAGAAACGCTTTTGACCACTTTTGACCGACTAGAATTTTAACTAGCAATACTTAGAAATTAACTTATTTGAGTCACCACGCGTAATTGGTTATGATTTTGAACGAGCCCTTGGTTTCATGGTAAATATTGAAGTTAGAATTGTGTGAAAACTGATGGTTTGTTATTTGGAGCTGAAATGAAGAAGTTATTCAATTTGTATTTTCGGTGTTTCAAACTAGTCCACACACCCTTATAAACATTTTTAGGTTGACTGGGACCTTTAAAAGGGGGGCCACGATACCAATAATATTTTAGAAAAACAATATAATAGATTTTAAAGCTTAAATTAGGGTTATATTTCATTATTCAAATGCTTGGAGCAGAAGAAACGCTTGCAGAAGAAGATTGGAGCAGAAGAAACGCTTTTGACCACTTTTGACCGACTAGAATTTTAACTAGCAATACTTAGACATTAACTTATTTGAGTCACCACGCGTAATTGGTTATGATTTTGAACGAGCCCTTGGTTTCATGGTAAATATTGAAGTTAGAATTGTGTGAAAACTGATGGTTTGTTATTTGGAGCTGAAATGAAGAAGTTATTCAATTTGTATTTTCGGTGTTTCAAACTAGTCCACACACCCTTATAAACATTTTTAGGTTGACTGGGACCTTTAAAAGGGGGGCCACGATACCAATAATATTTTAGAAAAACAATATAATAGATTTTAAAGCTTAAATTAGGGTTATATTTCATTATTCAAATGCTTGGAGCAGAAGAAACGCTTGGAGAAGAAGATTGGAGCATTCAGTGCCTTCCACCTCTATCCATCATCATCCTTGATCAATTATTAGTGTAATCATATTCTTTTTATCATTCTAAACATGATTATTACACTTTTTGTTGCTAATTAGGGTTATGATTTTGAACGAGCCCTTGGTTTCATGGTAAATATTGAAGTTAGAATTGTGTGAAAATTGATGGTTTGTTATTTGGAGCTGAAATGAAGAAGTTATTCAATTTGTATTTTCGGTGTTTCAAACTAGTCCACACACCCTTATAAACATTTTTAGGTTGACTGGGACCTTTAAAAGGGGGGCCACGATACCAATAATATTTTAGAAAAACAATATAATAGATTTTAAAGCTTAAATTAGGGTTATATTTCATTATTCAAATGCTTGGAGCAGAAGAAACGCTTGGAGAAGAAGATTGGAGCAGAAGAAACGCTTTTGACCACTTTTGACCGACTAGAATTTTAACTAGCAATACTTAGACATTAACTTATTTGAGTCACCACGCGTAATTGGTTATGATTTTGAACGAGCCCTTGGTTTCATGGTAAATATTGAAGTTAGAATTGTGTGAAAACTGATGGTTTGTTATTTGGAGCTGAAATGAAGAAGTTATTCAATTTGTATTTTCGGTGTTTCAAACTAGTCCACACACCCTTATAAACATTTTTAGGTTGACTGGGACCTTTAAAAGGGGGGCCACGATACCAATAATATTTTAGAAAAACAATATAATAGATTTTAAAGCTTAAATTAGGGTTATATTTCATTATTCAAATGCTTGGAGCAGAAGAAACGCTTGGAGAAGAAGATTGGAGCATTCAGTGCCTTCCACCTCTATCCATCATCATCCTTGATCAATTATTAGTGTAATCATATTCTTTTTATCATTCTAAACATGATTATTACACTTTTTGTTGCTAATTAGGGTTATGATTTTGAACGAGCCCTTGGTTTCATGGTAAATATTGAAGTTAGAATTGTGTGAAAACTGATGGTTTGTTATTTGGAGCTGAAATGAAGAAGTTATTCAATTTGTATTTTCGGTGTTTCAAACTAGTCCACACACCCTTATAAACATTTTTAGGTTGACTGGGACCTTTAAAAGGGGGGCCACGATACCAATAATATTTTAGAAAAACAATATAATAGATTTTAAAGCTTAAATTAGGGTTATATTTCATTATTCAAATGCTTGGAGCAGAAGAAACGCTTGGAGAAGAAGATTGGAGCATTCAGTGCCTTCCACCTCTATCTATCATCATCCTTCATCAATTATTAGTGTAATCATATTCTTTTTATAATTCTAAACATGATTATTACACTTTTTGTTGCTAATTTGTATTACTTAAGTATTAACTAAATTCTCATATCTTGAGAATCCCAATTGTGTATGAACCTTAGTGCGATTGATTGTGTTAATTGAATTTATGATTACATAATTTAATTGGGTAGTTAAAATTATATGATTTGATTATGTATTTTCCTTTTAAATTTACCCCTTACTCTGGCCAAGTATAAGGATGCCCTTAGTTATTAGTTAGTTTCTCTAACATAGAGTTATGGAAAATTATACATAAGTATCTATTATGTGTTAGTTATCGTGATGGGTTTAACTAGTCTGATAGTTAATAGGGTAAGAGAGTTTTAGCACCGATATTTGCGTAGAGTTCCCTTGGAAGATTCATCTAGTAGTGTTGAGGTAGCTTCCTAAGCTACCCTAACAAGAATTAGGAAGAAGTTAGAAACTCAACTATTGCATAAATATCAATTCACCCTTAAACGATAAGGCGTGGAATCAATATTAGTGGGGATTACCTATGAGTTCTCGAGCTATATTATAATTTAACCTATTAGTTATTTGAATTCATCGTTATTTAGTTTAATATTTATATTTAGTTCAATCCATCTTAATTTCATTTTAATACTTTAATATAAAAACAAAAGTAAAAATCCATTTTTTCCTTTAGCAACTTGTTTTTAAACCCATTATGAAAACAAATCATAAGAATTAGCAATCAGAGTCTCCGTTACGACGATATCTCTTTATATTTTCTGTTTATTATCAACGATTAGTGAACTTGCGATTAGTTTACTCTCACGACACTTGGTTTGTAATTTATTCAAAAGTATTTTGTTTGTTACTTTAAACCTTATTTTATTAATTGATATTCTCTGTGTTAGGCGGTGAATGTTTGTGTCTATTTGTTAGCCCAAATATATATCCTATGGATGTCAACTGTATTCATAAGAAGAGGACCAAGGCTAGAGAGGAAGTTGCCAAGTTGTGGATGACCATTCAGATTTAGAATATGAGATGACTTAACTGACCAATCTTTAAGAAGGCCTTAGTATGCACCATCGAGAGGCATCGAAGGAAACAGACGGAGATCGAAATGAAGCTTATCAAGCGTAGGCAGAGATTTCTCGGGATAAGGAAGAGTTATTTGGGAAATTTTCTTGGACTAAGGATCTTTCTCGAGAGTTGAGATCGGCCAAACTACTTTCTAAATGAGGAGTGATGACTGGGTCATGGCGGTCTACAAGTACTCAACTAAGTATGCTGAAAAGATAGAGCGGTATACGTCGTTGTATAGTAGTGGTGTACGGGACGGGTATGTACGATGTATTCAAGATGATGTGTTTCGCCACCCGGACTTGGCACCTAAGATCAATGATGATCCTCTACTTGTACCCGAGGCACCAAATCATTATGGGGATTCAGAAACACCTCATTTATTTGGATATATATATATATATATATATATATATATATATATATATATATTCATTTAGTCTCTTAGCGATGAAATATTCATCGGTACTTTGAAAATATCAACCAACGTTGTACAAATATCATTTTAGAGGAAATTAATGGATGGATTCTTAAGTTCTTTTTGACGTTTTTACCTAGCGTTTTAGGTTGCGAGTATTTTTAAGACGTTTTAATGAGGTGTTTAGGTGTAGGCTAATGATAAAAAATAATTGTGGTATCCCTGTTTTACTCCGTATGGATATTGATAGATATTAAACTTTAATTCTAATATTTATGAATTTACTATATTGTTTTTAGATGAATTTTATGAGTTAAGTTAAAATTATTATAAGTAAATATATAACATACTTAAATGTCCCGATCAATTTTGAGTTTTGAAGGTAAACCATTAAAGAGACAGTGAAATGATTAATAGTTTAATACTAACACCCAAAAATTTATATACTTCTTTTTACATTTTTTTGTTTTAAAAAAATATAAATATAGTGAGGGTGAAAAAGAGGATTTTTCAATTCATTTTAGGGTTAGTATATTGTAAACCATTTTCCATTTTACCAAGAAATACATGTATAATAGGATATCAAATATCCTAACAACATTATTAGAAAGGAAAAAATATATTGAACCAGAACAAAAAACAATACAATTATGGTAAAAAGTATGGATTTACTTCATCAAATGTCTAAAAGTACACAAGAATTATATATTAGATTTGATGGATTTAATGTTTAAAGTAAGTAAATAAAATAGTATCTTTAAATCTAGGCATTGTTCCCAACCATAAGGAAGTGAAGGACGTGGATTGAGTTCCACGGTGACTTCCTAGGAGGTTTCATGTTGAACTTTGTTGTCTGAAACTAAAGGGGAACTTGTTTTGGTTTGATTTGCAGCCATCTTTGATGTTGTCATTGTTTTTCATCTACCCTTTATTATCCAAAATACACAACAAATTATATTTTATATATTAATTAGATTTATAAAATATCTACCAATAAAGTTTTAAGTGAGATAAAAAAAAATTAAAAAATGTTGGATTTTAATTAGCATAAGAGGAAAACACACCCTTAGTAAGGTGTCCCACACACTAGCACAATTCTTTTTGTAAATTGTTCTCACCTTTTTCCTTTTCTAATAAAAAGAAACCAAACTATTTCATTTAATATTTTATAAAAAAGAAACACAAATGGGAAAATATATACTAGTATTAATTGTTCACTTTTATATAGTGTTATTTCTAAGGTTTGGAATTGGAATAATTTTCCAAATGGTCCTTAAATTATAGGGTATATACTGGTTGAGGACCTGATCTTTGAAAGTTACCCAAAAGGCACTCGAATTTCATTTTTGTTTCATCTATTTATACTAAGGAAGCAGATCAGATGGTATTTTTCGTATTTATTCATAGGAAAACTTTCCAATAATCCCTGAACTATAGTACATTTACTACTTTCATCCATATCTTTGCCACATGGCACTTAAAAGTATTGAAGCTTAAGGACCATTTCTGGTAACTTTTGAAGTTTGAGAATTAAACTGGCAATTGACATATAGTTCAGGGACCATTTGAGAAATAATCCCTTTAACATTATTGTCATTCATATGCATTTAAATAACTATACAGTTTACGTAAGGTTGATTTTAGTTTGATTAAAAAAAAGCAAAGTGGACAATTAAATAAAATTATACCCCACCCCGAAACTATCCCAAAATACTTGAAACACCCCATTAATTATTTTAATTACATGACTCGTCCTTTCACATATTATTTTAATACTAAAACACCCCAATATGAATTTTGTTTAACAGAATTATGGTAAAATAATAAATACCCTATAGTATGACAAAAAGTCAAAAAACCCTATAGTTTAAGTATTGCACTATACGTCCCTATACTAAGCAAAAATTGCATGATAGGTCTCTGTGTTATGCAAAATTTGTAGCAGGTCCCTATAATATGCAAAAAATCACTATAGGTCACTATATTATGAAAATATTGTACTACATGTAGCTCTATTAAATTGTTTAAAGCCATAAACGAATTTTTGTCCTATCACAGATTGTATTTTATATTTCACCCTTCAACTGTAACTCACTCAAAACACTTTCATATAATCAACTTATTAAGCGAGAGGATGGGTTTTAACGTTAACATTTCAACTTTTTAAAAATATTTCAGTCATATAAGTATATTAAAAACTCTGGAATAAATTATTAAAAAAATACATATTTAATCAAAAAGAAGCTTTAAGTATGGATATATCTTTTAAATATAATATTATATATATATATATATCAGTGATTTAAAAACCTATAGTACTCTTTTTTAGTTTTTTAATATTTATTAATAATATAATCTATTTAATTTTAGTTAGGTTAAAACAATGTAATAGAAGGGTAAAACCTTAAATATGAAAAATTACAAACACATTATGAGCAGAAATAGAACTATAGAATAAATCAATTTTAATAAACAAAATATTTCGTGCACAATATACAAACTATGAAAAAACATAAACTATTTTTATAGTCTTAATAATAAAATAATGTAATGATAAATCACAAAACACAAATAACAAGCAATGCAATAATTTAAAAAAATATTAAATTGAGCATGGCAAGATACCTTGATTGAAATGTCGTTGTCAACGTTCTCAGTTCCAATGATCTAAAATGAAAGCATAGTAAAAATGTGATCAGAGATCGAGAACGGTGACAACTTCTTAAATAGAGGATGTTAAAGAATTGCAGGATAGGGAAGATTTAAATCCATAAAGGCGGAGTTAAAGAGGGCGGGGATAAAACTAATTATTTGAAAGAATAATATGAGTTATTAGAAGGGGGTGGAGGCGGCTTTGTAAAAGTAAGGTTTGATAACAATGAGATTTATGTAGGTTACAAACAAAACCGACATATTTTTTTCTTTTAAAATGAATATTTTGATAATAAATATATCTATTTAGATGAAGATAATTAATATATTTGATTGAGGGATTATATATTTATATATTCTAATTTATTGTATAAATATTGATTGTTATTTTTATTAATATAGAAGGGATGTTAGATAAAATCAAAATAATATAGGACATAGTAGAAAATTGTTTGTTAGGGATATTAAATAGATTTATACTTCAAGTCTAAATAAAAGTTCTTTTATGAAAAAATAATTTCTAAACTCTCAAAGACAAACCTAACTTTCTATAGCTAATTTGTTTTATTGAGATCTTCATTCTTCTTTCATGATAGAGATAGATACCACCATTGAGATAGAAATACTTATCAGAAGATATAATTCCATCTGACAACGATCAAGAAAACTTTCAAAGTTCCACCATTCCTGTGTTTCTATGAGAATGAAAGTTTCGGGATCCATTGAGACTGAAAAGGTGAAGCTAATAAAAGAGAAGTGTAGGTTGTCGAAGAACGAGATGATGTCGCCAGCGAAAAAGATTCCTAAAAAACTAATCAAATATTCTCACCAAACTCAAGTGCAAAGTCCCTCCTAAGGAGGTTGATGCATCTCATACACGACTCAGTCAAGTTAGTCGACATCTCTACAACAAGTATTGGAAAAATATGTGTGGTTGCCAGATTTTATAACCTAGGATGCTCGAAAAAAGACTCGCCCAACAAGGTCAATGGAGATGCCATCAGGTATTTGTGGGCCGAGAAAGCAAAATAACCCAAAACCCATAGAAGCCTGAGTATCAAAACAATTATCCGATTAGAGAATGGCAGGATCAACAACGATGGAAATCACATGTCGACAAACTGTCAATAGTGAACATCCGCCTCCAATTATACCTTCATTTGACGGTTCCTTTGGCGTAGACGTGAACATACACAACATTTATATCTGTATGGACCTCATTACAAAATCATAAGCTAATTATTGCCGAGACTTCCAATCTATTATGGTATTTCATATTAGATCGTCACTTTATCCGAAGTTTCACCCAAATTACAAATCATCTGCAAGCCTAATTACCTATCAAGATGGTCGAACCCAACAAACTACTCACTATTTAACATTCACCTAGAAATAAAAAGTTTTAAATCCTACATATTTCCATTTTTCGTAGTAGCTTGTCATATGGAAGAGTTGGATTGACCTATGGTCAATCATGCTTTCACTCTAGGCCTGGCCAACTATGATTTTCAATAATATTTATAATCTCGACCACATTAATGCCTCTCGAACATCATGGTCGATGCTTATATTTTAATAAAATCAGAATAAGAAAAGGTGGAGGTTGATATTCCTTCTACGAGGAATAGACTCCCCTTAAACGGAAAGAGGTAGATTCAATTATAGTAAGGAGGGAACCCTCACCCAAAAAACCATAAACGCCTCAGGGGAGAGAATATATCCACCCTCAAATAAAGCGCAATAAAATCTTAACATGAAGCTTACGAAAATTCAAAAAATGTAATGACATATGATGGTCGTTGAAGATATTTTCTGACTCTAAGTCACAAATCCAGAACAAGTATTGTCGGTACCATAGAGATCACAAACATTAAAACTTCAAGTGCCCGAGAAGAGAAATAGACAAAATAAGTTCAATATGGAAGCTACCAAGTACTAGTATGGGAATGACCCCCCCCCCCCGTATTGATTACCGAATCATGTGGAAGAATACGTACCTGGGTAGGGAACATGAGGATGGGTCGATCATCGATAAGCACCCTCGAAAGACTTCATTTGCACAAAGAAGTACCGACCATGTGGTCCTATGAAAATTATAATAAGTTTAATACTATCAAACGGGGGCTGAAAGAGGCCAATCAAGAAACAAAATAACGAATTTAATCAAAAACATTAAGAATTTAATACCATCTGGGTACCCTACCAAAGGTGATGATATCTAATTTCCCAATCAAGACTCTTGCATGTTAACAATCTCTTAAAAAGATACGTTCATAATACCATCTATTGATAATGTAACAAATTCAATCACATTTTGCACACGGGGAAGTTCTCGTAAAAGTCTTTTCAAATCTACGTCCTTGTAGTTGTCCTTCTTTGGATTTCTTCCTCTTTTATTAAAATCTAGCTATTGGTCATGTTGTCAGGGATCATGTAGTATGGACGATATAATATATGAACCTGAATCTCCTAGTTGGTCGGGCTTCGGGTAGAAGCATGATAAACTATATATCGATAAAAAATTTGTATATTGCAAGCTACTATGATATACTGATGTAAGTAAGGTTGACCATTGTCTTGTTCTTTTTTGCAAAGTTTATAGAGTGATTAAACTTTTGGTAGGGATCTCTTTTTTGGAAATTTCTCTAGTAGTTGATTTGAAATTTTTGATAGATTATGACTCGAGTCAGGAACACCATAATAGATGTAAAGACTTGGCAAAAGTGAGCTTCTGATGCCGAATGAACTCGACATATTTCTGGAAGTTATGCATGTTCACATCAATTTTGGAAAAATCGTCAAAAAGAGAAATACTTAGTGACGTCAGTATTCACAAACTTTATCGAGTATCCTCCAAGTGAGAGGGCTTATCAGGTTGATTATTGAAAGTACGTCGACATGTTCTACCCATCACTATGTATCATTCGTTTATTTAATATAGTAATTTCTTTGATACTCATAATCCTCTAGGCATGTAATTTGGGGTATTGCACTTCCTTGATCGTCGTCTCAATCGCACCCATCATCATTTTTGGGTGATTATTGTCCGAGCATTTTGGATTATGAGATCTATCATATGGACATATTTTTCACATGCTTTCTTTGGAAATTATTGACTTTATGGACCGAGTCCTAGATGATATGTTTCAGCCTTCTCGAGAAGGATTCGACCTTTCAATTTTGTGAGAATCTTGAGAATGTTTTTATTAAAATCTTCATTGCCAGCGATCCAGAGATATATCATCTTGTTGTCAGCTCGGAAAGTTATAAACTCGCATCTTTTTCTTCTTCGATTTCTCTTTTATCGGTTTATTTTTCTAGTGGTATCTCAAAGGGTTTTTGAACTGTCGTTCATACAGCTGGGGCCAATCGATAGGACGTGAAACGATTGACTAATACAAAGACATGAATGGTGGAACTTCCAAACTTCTCTTGATGGTTTTCCGAATGAATATATCTATTGATAAACTTGGTGATCTAAATGGTGGAATCTATGTCCAAGATGAAAGAAGAATTGAAACCTGAATAAAAATAATTGGCTATTAGGAAGTTACGCTTGCCATTGAGAATTTATGAAATTTTTCATTCAAAAAATAATTTTTTTTAAATTATATGCGAAATTGAAGAATGAATCTATTACAATGTCACTCACTGAGACATATTTCTACTTTGACATGCGTTTTCCGAAATTCTTTTTGATCATGGACTCTATGAGGAGTTTTTTTAATCTAACATTCATCCTTTCCTAGTAAAAGAATAAATGTTATGGAATAAAATAGCAAAAGTAATGAATAGGATTGTATATTATATTCCACTCAAATTAAATATAGAAACAATTTACACTTTTATACATTTATATATCTATTATAACAGAGATTCATTTCAAAATAAAAAAAATATTGATGTCCTTTATTTATAATTTGCCTAAATCACATCATCATTTCTTTTACGATCAAACCCTAAACGTCGCCTCCAAATATATAGATTTTTTACACACAAAATGTATATCATTTTCTTCTACCTGTCATTAAATTGATAATTTCTTTCTCCGTTCCATTACTTTCCTCCAAACACCCATCTTTATCTTCTCAATTGTGAATTCTCTTTTGCAGATTTAATAACTTTCGGCCCTCTTCCATCCCCCTTTATTTTATAACATACCACTTTGATGTATCATCTTTTTTGATAGAATAATGGTATCAAGAGACATTATTTTAGGAAAATTTAGGACTTATATGAGGAATTTTTCCCTAAGATTTGACTTTTTACAATTTCTTGTCTAGTTTCTGTTATTTTGCTATTTTTGAGATTTTATTCATTAAATGTGTAATAAGTGTTCATATATTCGGTATGCAAATGATAAGAGTCACCGACATGATGAGAAGAAGCTGCAAAGTCATGGAAAATCCCAAGTCATTGTGAGAAAGGACATAAAGCCACTTTTGACCACTTTTGGCCTACTATAATGTTAACTAGCAATACTTAGAAATTAAGTAATTTCAGTCACCATGCATAATTGATTATGATTTTGAACGAGCCCTTGGATTCATGGTAAAAGTTAAAGTTAGAATTGTGTGAAAAATGATGGTTTGTAATTTGAAGTTGAAATGAAGGAGTTATTCAATTTGTATTTTTGGTATTTCAAACTAGTCTACACACCATTATAAACATTATTAGGTTGACTTGGACCTTTAAAATGGGGCCCATAATACCAAAAATACTTTAGAAAAACTATATAACAGATTTTAAACCTCAAATTATGGTTATACTTCATTATTTAAATGCTTGGAGTAGAAGAAACGCTTGGAGTAGAAGAAACGCTTGGAGAAGAAGATTGGAGCATACAATGCCCTTCTACCTCTATCCATCATTATCTTTCATCAATTATTAGTGTAATAATATTCTTTTTATCATTCTAAACATTATTATTACCTTATTGTTAAAATTTGATAACTAAGCTAAAATGCTCTTTACAGTAAGCGGGAGGAAATCATGAATATATACTTAATGGTAAGGGTTGTAGCCCTTACTTCGCCTAATTAAATATTCCCCGAGTGAGTCAATAACTTTCATTGGGATGCAAGGATGCAACACCTCTATTTTCTTTTTTGAGTTGATTGCAAAATATGTGTTCTTATATGACGAAAAAATTGCAATACAAATCTCTATCTATGAAGCAAAAATACTACTATGCAAAAATTGTACTATAGATCTCTATTTTATGTAAAATAATATATATTTATTAAAGTAATCGTAATATAAAGTTTTATATTGTATAAAATAAATTTTTTGAAATAATACACTATAAATGTCAATACTATGAAAAGAAATGACTTCGTCACTTCGATATTTCTTAAAAATATCAAGGGATCAATCGAGATTTGTAAAAACTCCAGGAAAAGATATAAGGTATTCAGAAAATTATATAAAAAAAAGTTGATGATAAAAATCAAAGCTCATGGCCCTTTAGTCGATAAATAGCTCCGCAATAGAACACAAATCAAAATATAACTAGAAAATTCATTCTTATGTTGTTTCAAAATGTAGTATATATATTTTGTGGAAAAATAAAATTGCAACATTAATGTAAAACTTAATGATGAATATGCTATTTAATAAAAATCGAAAAATTTATAAAAAGAAGGACCAAGGGGCGATTAATCAACTGCACAATTTCTAACTTAGAATATGATTCAAGATAAGCACGCCGAATTATTCCAATATATAGTAAGGATTAGGGTGTATGCCTTCTTCCATGTTAAAGTAGTTGCCCTTTTAGTGTAATTTTAGCAATTTTAACCCTATTAGTCTAGGACTAGTACTACAATTCAGGTAAGATTAAAAAGTTATTTCAACGACTATACCGTACTAGAATATTCTACACTAATTCTAAATAAAGAGAAAAAACTATATGAAATAGATTATATATAAAACACAACCTACACAACCTAGTTAACTATAGTTAACTACTACTACTACTACTACAATTTAAGAATGCAGAGAGAATCAGAGATACTAATAATGACACAATCATTCCATTTCTTTTGTTTTTGTTTTCATATGATCATTTCAGGAAAAATTCACATTGACAAATACAAAGCATTAAAGTTTCATATTTTAGAAAAAACCCACATTGACAAATGATAAACACCAAACACCAAACGATAAAAAATAATATTTCAGAAAAAGAAATGTTTATCGGGTCTAAAAATAAGAATAATGATAATTCATGGAGTAATATCGAGAATTTGATCGAAACACTGGGGACAATCTTAAACTTGTTTGGCAACCATCATATACTTGTAGCATCTCTTGCATCCAACCACAACCGGCACATTCTTGTCAATCTTGATATCTCCAAAGTATTTCATTTTCGAAGAAGATATCCTTGACTCCTGGACTGAAATCACCATCCATGACGTCCTCTTCTTTCTTCTGAACTTCTCTTGGAATCTCCATTGACTTCTTTCATTCTATACATTTGATATAATATAGCCAGAAAAAACAAAACGAGTAAGAATCATCTGTAGTTCAATGATTCAAAGTACTTTTAAATCGAATAAAAGGAAAGAAAAATTTAAAAAATGTACACCTATATATAAGTTCACATTTTCAAAATAATCGACAAATTAAATTTAAAGTTGAATCAAATTTTCTATAGGCAGAAATATTCAAACGAATCATGAAATGATATAAAAAAATGGAATATAGGTAGTTTTCCAAAGCAAAAAGCTGCCAAACTATGACATGATAAAAAAAATATGCACATCAACAAAAAAATTGTATACCATTAAAGAGACAGTAAAATGATTAATAGTTTAATACTAACACCCAAAAATTTATATACTTCTTTTTACATTTTTTTTGTTCTAAAAAATATAAATATAGTGAGGGATAAAAAGAGGTTTTTTATAATCCATTTTAGGGTTAGTATATTGTATACCATTTTTCATTTTACCAATAAATATAAGTATAATAGGATATCAAATATCCTAACAACATTATTAGAAAGGAAAAAAAATATAGAACGATGAACAAAAAACAATACAATTATTGTAAAAAGTATGGATTTATTTCATTAAATGTCTATAAGTACACAAGAAATATATATTAGGTTTGATGGATTTAATGTTTAAAGTAAGTAAATAAAACAATACCTTCAAATCTAGGCATTGTTTCCAACCATAAGGAAGTGAAAGACGTGGATTGAGTTCCACTGTGACTTCCTCGGAGGTTTCATGTTGAACTTTGTTGTCTGAAACTATAGGGGAACTTGTTTTGGTTTGATTTGCAGTCATCTTTGATGTTGTCATTATTTTTCATCTACCCTTTATTATCCTAAATACCCAACAAATTATATTTTATATATTAATTAGATTTATAAAATATCTACCAATAAAGTTTTAAGTGAGATAAAAAAAATTAAAAAAGGTTGGATTTTAATTAGCATAAGAGGAAAACACACCCCTAGTAAGGTGTCCCACACACTAGCACAATTCTTTTTGTAAATTGTTCTCACCTTTTTCCTTTTCTAATAAAAAGAACTCAAACTATTTCATTTAATATTTTATAAAAAAGAAACACAAATGGGAAAATATGTACTAGTATTAATTGTTCACTTTTAAAAAGTGTTATTTCTAAGGTTTGGAATTTGAATAATTTTCCAAATAGTCCTTGAATTATAGGGTATATACTGGTTTAGGACCTCATATTTGAAAGTTACCCAAAAGGTACTCGAATTTCAATTTTGTTTCATCTATTTACACTAAGGCAGCAGATCAGATGGAATTTCGTATTTATTCATAGGAAAACTTTCCAAATAATCCCTAAACTATAGTACATTTACTAGTTTCGTCCTCGAATATCTTTGACACATGGAACTTAAAAGTATTGAAGTTTAAGGACCATTTCTGGTAACTTTCAAAGTTTGAGAATTAAACTGGCAAATGACCTATAGTTCAGGGACCATTTGAGAAATAATCCCTTTAACATTATTGTCATTCATATGCATTTAAATAACTATACAGTTTACTTAAGGTTGATTTTAGTTTGATTTAAAAAAAAGAAAAAGTGGACAATTAAATAAAATTACCCCCCACCCCGAAACTATCCCAAAATACCTAAAACACCCCATTAATTATTTTAATTACATGACTCCTCCTTTAACATATTATTTTAATACTAAAACACCCCAATATGATTTTTTAACAGAATTATGGTAAAATAATAAATACCCTATAGTATGACAAAAAGTCAAAAAACCCTATACTTGCACTATACGTCCCTATACTAAGCAAAAACTGCATTATAGGTCCCTGTGTTATGCAAAATCTGTCCCTATAATATGCAAAAAATCACTATAGGTCACTATATTATGAAAATATTGTAATACAGGTAGCTATGTTAAATTGTTTAAAACCATAAACGAATTTTTGTCCTATCACATATTGTATTTAATATTTCACCCTTCAAGTGTATCTCACTCATAACACATTCATATAATCCACTTATTAGCCGGGAGGATCCGTTTTAGCATTAGCATTTCAACTTTTTTAAAATATTTCAGGCATATAATTAACCTAAAGGCATATAATTAACCTAAACCTCAGGATAAGTATATTAAAAAAGTCTGGAATAAATTATTAAAAGAATACATATTTATTCAAAAAGAAGCTTTAAGTATGGATATATCTTTTAAATCATAATATTATATATATATATATATATATATATATATATATATATATATATATATATATATATATATATATATATATATATATATATATCAGTTATTTAAAAACCTATAGTACTCTTTTTTTTGTTTTTTAATGGTTTCATTTACTTGATTAATAATATAATCTATTTAATTATAGTTAGGTTAAAACAATGTAATAGAAGGGTAAAACCTTAAATATTAAAAATTACAAACACATTATGACCAGACATAGAGCTATAAAATAGATCAATTTTAATAAACAAAATATTTAGTGCAAGATATACAAACTATGTAAAAACATAAACTATTTTTATAGTCTAAATAATTAAATAATGTAATGATAAATCACAAAACACAAATAACAAGCAATGCAATAATTTTAAAAAGTATTAAAAATAATATGGTTAGATACCTTGATTGAAATGTTATGGTCAACGTTATAAGTTCCAACTGCGTAGTAAATAGAGGATGTTAAAGAGTTGTAGGATAGAGAAGATTTAGATCCATAAAGGCGGAGTTAAAGAGGCGGAGATAAAAATAATGGTTTGAAAGAATAATATGACTTATGAGAAGGGGGTGGAGGTGGCTTTGTAAAAGTAAGGGTTGATAGCAATGAGATTTATGTAGGCTACAAACAAAACCGACATTTTTTTTTCTTTTAAAATGAATATTTTGATAATAGATATATCTATTTAGATGAAGATAATTATTATATTTTATTGAGGGATTATATATATATACAACTCGATTCACTAATTAGTTATTTATATATTCTATTTTATTGTATAAATTTTGATTGTTATTTTTTATTAATAAAGAAGGGATGTTAGATAAAATCGAAATAATTTAGGACATAGTAGAAAATTGTTTGTTGGAGATATTAAATAGACTTATACTTCAAATCTAAATAAAAGTTATTTTATGAAAAAATAATTTTTAAACTCTCAAAGACAAACCTAACTTTATATAGCTAATTTTTTTATTGAGATCTTTATTCTTCTTTCATGATAGAGATAGATATCACCATTGAGATAGTCATACATATCAGAAGATATAATTCCATCGGACAACGATCAGAGAAAACTTTCAAAGTTCCACCATTTGTGTGTTTCTATGAGAATGAAAGTTCCAGGATCAATTGAGATATCACTGAAAAGGCGAAGCTAATAAAAAAGAAGTGGAGTTGTCGAAGAACGAGATGATGTCGCTAGCGAAAACGATTCCTGAAAAACCAATCAAATATTCTCACCAAACTCAAGTAGAAAGTCCCTCCTAAGGAGGATGAAGCATCTCATACAGGACTCGGTCCACTTAGTCGACATCTCTACAACAAGTATTTGAAAAATATGTGTGGTTGCAAGATTTCATAATCTAGGATGCTCGAACAAAGACTCACCAACAAGGTTAATGGAGATTTCATCGGGTATTTGTGGGCCAAGAAAGCAAAATAACCCAAACCCCATAAGAGTATGAGTATCAAAACGATGGAAATCACATGTCGACAAACTGTCAATAGTGAACATCACGCCACCAATTATACCTCCATTTTATGGTTTCTTTGGAATCGACGTGAACATACACAACGTATATATCCGTATGGAGCTCATTACAAAATCATAAGCTATTTATTGTCGAGACTTCCAATCTATTACGGTATTTCATATTAGATCCACACTTTATCTGATGTTTCACCCAACTTACAAATCAACTGCAAGCCTAATTACCTAACAAGATGGTCGAACCCAACAAAACACTCACTATTTAGCATTCACCAAGAAATAAAAAGTTTCAAATCCTACATATTTCCATTTTTGTAGTAGCTTGCCATATGGAAGAGTTGGACTGATCTATGGCCAATCATGCTTTCATTCTAGGCCTAGCCAACTATGATTTTCAATATTATTTATAATCTCGACTACATTATGGCATCCCTAATATCATGGTCGAGGCTTATAGTTTAATAAAAGCAGAATAAGAAAAGGTGGAGGTCGATATACCTTCAACGAGGAACAGACTCCCCATAACCGGAAATAGGTAGATTCAGTTATGGTAAGGAGGGAACCCTCACCCGAAAATCCATAAACGCCTCAGGGAAGAGAATATTTCCACCCTCAAATAAAGCGCAATAAAAGCTTATCGTGAAGCTTACGACAGGTCAAAAAATGTAATGACATATGATGGTCGTTGAAAATATTTTCAGACACTAAGTCACAAATCCTAAACAATGATTATCGCTATCATAGAGATCACAAACATTATAAGTACAAGTGCCTGAGAAGAGAGATAGACAAAATAAGTTCAATATGGAAGCTACCAAGTAATGGTATGGAAACCCCCCCCCCCTCGTATTGATTACCGAATCAAGTGGAAGAATACGTAACTAGGGAGGGCACCCGAGAATGGGTCGATATCGATAGTCACCCTCGAAAGACTTCCTTTTCACAAAGAACTACCGACCATGTGGTCCTATTAAAACTATAATAAGGGGAATACTATAGAGCAGGGGCTGAAAGCGGCCAATCAAGAAACAAAATAACGAATTTGATCAAAAGCATTAAGAATTAAATATCATCTGGGTACCCTACCCAAGGTGATGATATCTAATTTACCAATCAAGACTCTCGCATGTTAACAATCTCTCAAAAAGATGCGTTCGTAAAACCATCGATTGATAATGTAACAGATTCAATCACATTTTGTACGAGGAAAATACTTATTGAGGCCAGACTTTTGGCAACTTTATAATATAAAGCCAAGTTACAAAAACTTATTTTTCAAGGCCAATTGCTAAATATCTGGTTTTATTTTTTACCTTCTTACCCCTGTTTAGTCAGAAACAAAGCCCCTTCAATTTTTCCCGATGGGTACGGACCCACGAGAACAATATCACCCAGTTTCGTCTCGTAGGTCCAGACCCAAGTAGAATATTTTTAACCCGTTATGGGTATGGACCTTGTCATGTTTTAATTTTGACTATGTCTTTTTATTATAAAGACTCTACTTATATGGGGCTGGCCCATGTAGAACCAAGCAAATGGGGCTGCACCCATTACAAACTGGGGAATCGTTTTTAAATCAATTAGGGTTGAAATTTAAAATTAAACGGTTACTGCATTTTGAACAAATGAATTGTATAACATAAATGAATTGTATAACATCTGGGCTCTGTGGGTTGTACCCATTATATACAATACAAAAAAATACAAAATACAAACTGTAATGGGCCAGCCCCATTACCCCAACATTTACAATGGGCTGGCCCATCACCATTAACCACGTACAAGGGCTAGACCCACTATCAAACAATCAGACAAAAAAAATGCTGCTACGATGGGGCTAGACCCACTAGACCAACAATGGTCCTGCGGCGGTGGCTGTACCCTTCGATGGTGGTAGTGGATCTGAGCACAGGGGGATGTACCCTTCGATGGTGGTGGTGGATCTGAGAGCAGGGGCCTGTACCCTTCGATGATAGTGGTGGAGTTGAGAGCAGGGGTTGTACCCATTTTACGCAGTTCATAAAAAAAACAACAAAAAAAAACAGATCGAGATGTGGCCCTTTTGTCTTCTTGGTGCTGAACAGCGCTGATACGGTAAATCAGCAGTGTTCAGTTGGTGGTTGATGAGCTGGGAACTTGACCTGCTATGAACACATCTCGGAGCAACGACAAAGCAGAACAGCTTTGGTGGTGAAGGCGGCGCAGTACTGGGACAGTACGGCGAAGTGGTGGTGCGACTCCAATACACGACAGATCTGACTCGTGGTGGCGGTTCTGACTCGCGGTGGCGACAGATCTGACGAAGAAGAGGGAGGTGGCGGTGACAGTGAATGGTGGCGCTGAACTTCGAAGGTCTTGGAGAGGTGGTTCGTGGCTGAAGATCTTCTGTTGCAGCCATGGCAGTGAGCGACGGTCTTCTGTTGCAGCCATGGCAGCGAGGATGATGGTTAAGGTGGTGGGTCTTCTTCTGCAGGAGAGAGAGAGATACAGCAGCAGGAAAAGTGGCTATGGTGATGAAGGGTTTGGTGGTGGGCCACTGTTACAGTGCTGTAATGGAAGGTGGCTATGGTGATGAAGGTTGGGTGGGGCTATGGTGATGAAGACGGGGGTGGTCAGGTTGGGGGAGGGGGTCGGTGGTGCGAAGGTGGAGGATGGCCATGGTGAAGAAGGAGGTGGGGGGTGTTGGGGGCCATGGTGATGTTGGTGGTGGGGGGCGGTGGTTTGGGTAGTGTAGAGAGAGAATGGAGGGGGTAGAGAGGGAGAGCAGAAAGAAATTGGTTTTCGTGGATTCGATTCTTAATAGGGATAGAATTTTGGTTTTGTGTTTTTTCTATGTTAGTCAAAGGGTGGGAGGGGCTTTTTGTCTTTTTGATCCCATGTAACCAGCTAGTTACAACTAGTTAGAATTGGGCTTTAAATTATAAAAAGACAAATGGCCACAGGCCTTACAAAATAAATAGCCCCATTTTGTACACGGGGAAGTTCTCGTAAAAGTCTTTTCGAATATACGTCCTTCTAGTTGTCCTTCCTTGAATTTCTTCCTCTTTTATTAAAATCTAGCTATTGGTCATGTTGTCTGGGATCATGTAGTATGGACGATATTATATATGAACCTGAATCTCCTAGTTGGTCAGGCTTCGGGTAGAAGCATGATAAACTATATATCGATAAAAAATTTGTATATTGCAAGCTACTATGATAAACTGATGTAAGTAAGGTTGAACATTGTCTTTTTCTTTTTTGAAAAGTTTATAGAGTGATTAAATTTTTGGTAGGGCCCTCTTGTTTGGAAATTGCGCTAGTAGTTGATTTGAAATTTTTGATAGTGTACGACTCTGGTTGGGAATACCATAATAGATGGAAAGACTTGGAAAAAGGTAGCTTCTAATGCCGAATAAACTCAACATATTTATGGAAGTTAGGCATGTTCACATCAATGTTGGAGAAATCGTCAAAAAGAGAGATATTTAGTGGCGCCAGTATTCACGAACTTTTCTGAGTATCCTCCAAGTGAGAGGGCTAATCAGGTTGATTATTGATAGTACGTCGACATGTTATTTCCATCATTATGTATCATTCCTTTACTTAATATAGTAATTTCTCTGATACTCATAATCCTTTAGGCATATAATTTGGGGTATTACACTTCCTTGATCGTCGGCTCAATCGTACCCATCATCATTTTTGGGTGATTGTTGTCTAAGCATCTTGGATTATGAGATTTATTGATGTATCCTCAATTGTGATAATATAATATACTTCAGAGACATCATTTTAGGCTTATTTATTAGTTTATAGGTTGATTTTTAGCTTAGTTTAGTGCACTTTCCTATTTTCAGTCTTGATTTAGTAACATAATATTTTTATAGCATATTGGGTTTAATTGTTTATTTAGTGTGAAGCTTTAAAGATAATTATGGAGATTAATTAGAGTCCAATTCAAAGACTACAAGATATGGAAAGAGATATGCATGGTAATTGGAGATAGAAGGAAACAGAGTTCAATTAGGAAAAGGAAAAGCTGCCTAAATCTAAATTTCTGCAGTACACGCCTAAAGAAGTGGTTATTTACCTAAGAAATAGGCCGATTTTGGTAATTTCCTTTCATAGGTGCAGAAATAATTCTGTTGCGATTCTTTTGGTATATTATGGAGCAAAAACCGACCAATAACGAAGAAGATATGCTCAAAACGGTCCAGCAGTGGTTATCTTTATTTCCATACGAATTTGAGTTGGGCTAGGAGTCCATTACTTTCCTTCTCCTTCAAAAAAATGAATTAGGTCATCCTATAACCTATAAATACAGCCTCTTAACACTCTAAAATCATCCTTGGCCAGACCATAAGGCCAAGAGGAAGCTGCAACACAAGAGAAGAAGTCTGGAAGGAGCTGTGCATCAATTATGTCTCCTTCAACCTCTTATTATGTAATTCTTTTCTTCTCTCTTCTTAGTATGAACTAAATTTCTATTAGTTTGAGTTTTTAGCATTAATGTATGAACCCTAGTTTTGAGTTGACATCTATCTAATTTGGGATCTTAATGTTTTAAATTGAATTATAGTTTTTATTCATTGTTTATGTGTTTGGATTTATATTCTGTGTTCTTGTGGATCACGACCATATAGAATTACCATCTAGTAGTTAGGTCACCATTGACAACGGTGTATAATTACATGTTTAGCACATAACGTCTAGTATTAGGTCTGATCTGACAACCCAACCTAGCTAGATAATCACTATGGTTTAGTTCTTGTGACTATTTACCAATTACAGGAAAAGTTTGCCTAGGAAGCCTTATTGACACATGTAAATCCTATTTGAAACTACCGATAGCGAATTGGAACCGATTAATGAAATACTACATAATTCACCCTTACATGTTTAGAACGGCAAAACTAGTGGGGGTTGCATGCTATCTACTCAAGCTAATTTTCATACTATCTTCTTTTCTTTTCTTTTATTTACTTTCTGTCTTTAGTTTATTAGTTTAAGTTTTATTATTGAAAAACCAAATAAATATTTATCTATCTCTTCTTTCTACTTGTGTATTGTCTTTTCTAGCTTAATTATTTGCACTTGATAATTTGCATAAGTTCTCTCTAACTTTCGTCAGTCCCGGAGGAACGAATCTTCTTATCATTAAAACTTGCATACGTCCTGTAATACTTGCAATACCATGTTAGCTTAGGGTGTTTAATTGGATCTAAATTATATGATCTTTTTATCATTAAAACTTGCATACAGATTTTTTAGGCGGAAGCAGATTTATTAGGAGATAAAGGTTCCGTGTTATTAGATCCTGAAGAAGCTAATTCGTGATGGAATCTCTGAAGCTCAAGGAGTTAAACCGACAACTTGAGGAAGCACTAGAACAATCGCGAAAATTAGCTCAGAGGAATCTAGTACATACCTTACCTTCATGTCCTAGTTGTGGAGCAAGAGACCACTCGTGGGAATATTGCATGAATAATCCAGCCTCAATTTCCTTCATGCCTTATCAAAAAGACCATTATTATGATGGTTATTTTCAATCCCAAGGAAATTACACTGAGTATCAACCCCCGCAGAGTTACAATTGGGTCGGAGATCAACAGAACTATCATCATAATAACCATCACTATGATGATTATTATCAACCACGACCACAATCTTATTATCCTCCACAACCTATCTATCAAGAAGCGCCGATTTATAATGAAGCTTATCAAGAACCACCTCCTTATTCAATGCAGCAAACCATACAAGAACAACCTTCGAGTTTGAATTCAAGCATGGCTAAGATGATGAACCTAATTAAAAAAGATGGAGAATATCCAGCAAAGAATCCAAAACTCAGAGAGTGCGCTTATGGAGATGGCACAGACAGTGTCACAAATGGTGAATAAAGTTCAAATCCTTGCAGAAAGGCAACTCCGAAGTGATACTAGTGCTCCAGAAAACAAAGTTTGCCATGCAGTTGAATTAAGAAGTGGAAAACATCTACCTCCACCAAGACCAGAACCAGAACCAGTCCCTATTCCAGAAAAGGGGGGAGAAACAACAGAAGATAAGGTCGAAGAGGTAGTTGAAAAAAGAAGTGTCTAAGAGAAGACACCAGAAAAGAAAGAGAGCCAAGTGGTAACCAACACATGTCCTCCTCCACCATTCCCTTCATGTGTCAGAAAGGACAATGACCTGGAATTCAAGAAGTTCGTTGACATGGTGAACAAGTTAAAGATCAGCATCCCGTTTGTAGAAGCTCTCACAAGAATGTAAAAATACGGTCAGTTCATGAAGGACATTCTATCTAACAAACGAAGTTTAGAAACCGAAAAGATGAATGGATTGCCAGAGGAGTGTAGTGCTAAAAATGAAATCGAGTTACCACAAGAAACACCTATTCCTAGGAAATCTTGGATGGCACCATCCATGATTATAAAGAATCGAGCTGAAAAGTTCGTGGGAATTAAGGGCAAAGGGTGGAAATTTCGTCATCCTTAATCGAGGTAACACGTCTAACTTTAAAAGACGTTAAACAAAAGTGCTGTACGGGAGACAACCCGTAGTTTTTTATATATTATGTCTTTTAAGTTTTTAATTTATATTTAGCTTAGTTAATTTTAGTTGATATTGCGTATCTGATGAAGGTATTAGTGTTTTTGATGATTAGGTATTGGAGAAATCGAGTTAGGGAAGGCGAACAAAATTTTTCGGAAAATTCTGACCACATGTGTTGTATACCGGACCTCAGCCGCGGTATACCGCCGGTGAAAACCCGTGCCACGGTAGCAGCCACGTGTTTTATACAGAAAAGAAAAAAAATATAGCTGATGGGTCCGGTATACCGGACCTTACACCGTGCCCTATACTGCAGAGCCAAAACACGTGCCACGGGGTTGCTACCATGGGTATTTTGACGAAGGACTATCAGTAGGCGCTGGGTACCCCGCGGTATACCCTTTGGTCCGCAGGGGTAGTCCGCACGACGCCGCCAAAGAGAGAGAGTTACGGGGTTGGGTGTATAAAGAAGGAATGAAGCTTTTAATTCCGAATTTACTAAACCTTAAGCCTCTTTCTCCTCCCCAAACCTCTCCCAACTCCATTGAAGCTCATAAAAACCTTCACCAATCATCAAAACACTACCCAATCACCATGAAAACACATCGAATCTATTCTCCACCTCATTACAAAGAAGATTCAACCACCCATATCATACTAAAACAGCTTGAATCCAAGAATCAAAAGCTTAATTTTCAGAAATTCATCCTACAATTTCTTAAATCCAAGCCAATCCATGAAGTATCCATCTTACCCACATAGAGAATCCTCATCCAATAACCTTTCCTAACCCGAATTAAGCTTGTACAACCAATAATCAAAAGATCAAATTTCAAGAGTGGTTAAAGCTTTGAGTTGGGGGTCAATTGGGATGATTAAGAGAACATGAACATTATCTACTGTATGGGAGATGAAGAAATCAAGGTATTGGATTTAATTGAGAAGAAATCAAGTGAGAAAAGTCCTAGTTCCAATTCAAAGGGTAAAACAAGTCAAGAGAAGAGAGGTTAGCATGATGTGTTGATTCAATGAGCAAAAAGGTTCTAACTTTAGTGAAGAAAACAACACAACCTCTACAAATCAAAGACCTTATACCCAAAGAAAAACAGAAAGTTTCAAGGGCCCTGATAGCTTCTCCAAGGAAACAATTAAAGGAACTACCTTTTTCTTATAAGAAAGTATTTGAAGAAGAAGTTGAAGGAGAATACATGAAGATTCGTGGAGATTTGGAATGCTTGGGTTGTTTGTGAATTGTATTTTGTGAGGAGAAGAAGAAGGTGTGGCACAGTTGATCTATGAGGAGGTGATACGAATTTTCGATCTTTCCCATGACATTATATAATGCAATATCCTATTATGATCACGTGTCTTGAACGAAAAGCGAATAGGAAGTTGGGTAACGGAGATACATTAGATTTAATCTGAGTACCGATAAGGCGAGGTGATAGCCTCGAAGAGTATGTTTTCTTTCTCCCTACCATTTCTTTATGTGCAATATGTATGCTAATTTTAAATTTTATTTTTCTTGAGTCTTTTCCGAGTCGTGGGGACACGGCTCAATTTTGAGTTGGGGGTGGGGATTCGTTGTCCTCATCTTCCTTTTTGTTTTTACATAAAATTTAAATTTTTTTTGGGTTGAATTAGGCATAGAATATCTTTGAATGTACCTATTGAGCATGATTCAATTAATTTAATGATAGTAGGTAGTATGTTTTTGAAAGATGCAACAAAATTGTTTAGATGCATGCATGAAAACAGGAAATAAAAGATAGGAAAGTTAATGAGCAATGCTAAGAAATCATGTTGAAACTTAGGAAAATTATTTGGTGTGTAGAACGTGAGGATTAAAATTAGTTGAAAACCCGCTTATCTATGAACTACTAATGAAAAAGTAACGAAATCCGGTAGTTAGAAAAATGAACAAGGCAGTTCTTTCATGATTAAAACACTTGAAGCCTTTTTATACCTTCTCAACCTTTTATTTGATTATTGTTATTATCTGACTTAGCCCCTCTGAGCCTTTCTAAAGCCTTTTTATTGAAACACATTATAATCCATACCCTAGTTTTTAGGACTTATCCATATGACCCGCACTCGAATCGCAAAACCTGAGACAAACTCGTTTTAGAGCTTGAGTTTGGGGTGGTGGGTTTCATAAGTAGGGAACATTGGAATTTGGAATTGTAATTGTGATTTATTGATGATGAAACTGTTATTATTGTAACCCTTTACCGGGGTAATAGTGAATGGAAAAGAAGCTACGAGCTAAATTTGCCAACAAGGGCATAAAAAGAATATATATGAAAAAATAGTGTGATATCTCAACATCGAAAAGAGAATCATAGCTATACAAAAGAAATATTTTTTTTTATTAATGTACAAAGAAAATATATATTCGGACCGGCAAAGTGGATTTTACATCATCAAAGGTTTTAATTGGGATTATTGGGGATGCACATCAAAAGCATCAATAAATTGGGTTGAGTGAGAACATCTTCGAGTGAAAACTCAAGCTCTAGGGCGATTCGTTGATGGCTAGTGAGGAGAGCGCCAAAAGCTCGCTTTTCATTATCCAAATATACCACACCCGTCCTTAAGCCAAGTTATAACCAAGACCTTAGGATTTCTAACTGTTTGGTGGAGAAAAAATTGAGCTATAAGGTAGTAGGTAAGTGGACCATTGAATGCTATTTAGGACCTATGAACAACCTATAGCCATTAACACGAACTAAGTTATCATCCTCTCCTTCTGGCATTGCGAAATTAATCTGGACTTGAATTTATGGATTGTTGATTACATGTATATTAAGCATATGTGTGCATTATTTCTCAAGCATTACTACACGAGACTTTTTAGATATTTATGCTCTAGGATCATTCATTATGTTCTGTTCTTATTCTCCTCCTACTTCTTCTTCTTGACTACCCTACTGTTCTTTACTTTTATTGTATCGGGACGATACAACTTTGAGTTGGGGGTCTTGATGTCTCCTCATTTGTGATAATATAATATACTTCTGAGACATCATTTTAGGCTTATTTATTAGTTTATAGGTTGATTTTTAGCTTAGTTTAGTGCACTTTCCTATTTTGAGTCTTGATTTAGTAACATAATATTTTTAGAGCATATTGGGTTTAATTGTTTATTTAGTGTGAAGCTTTAAAGATAATTATGGAGATTAATTAGAGTCCAAGTCAAAGACTACAAGATATGGAAATAGATATGCATGGTAATTGGAGATAGAAGGAAACAGAGTTCAATTAGGAAAAGGAAAAGTTCGGTAGTACACGCCTAAAGAACTGGTTATTTACCTAAGAAATAGGCCGATTTTGGTAATTTCCTTTCATAGATGCAGAGATAATTCTGTTGCGATTCTTTTGGTATATTATGGAGCAAAAACCGACCAATAACGAAGAAGATATGCTCAAAACGGTCCAGCAGTGTTTATCTTTATTTCCATACGAATTTGAGTTGGGCTAGGAGTCCATTACTTTCCTTCTCATTCAAGAAAACGAATTAGGTCTTCCTATACCCTATAAATACAGCCTCTTAACACTCTAAAATCATCCTTGGCCAGACCTTAAGGCCGAGAGGAAGCTGCAACACAAGAGAAGAAGTCTGGAAGGAGTTGTGCATCAATTATGTCTCCTTCAACCTCTTATTCAGTATTTCTTTTCTTTTCTCTTCTTAGTATGAACTAAATTTCTATTAGTTTGAGTTTTTAGCATTAATGTATGAACCCTAGTTTTGAGTTGACATCTATCTAATTTGGTATCTTAATGTTTTAAATAGAATTATAGTTTTTATTCATTGTTTATGTGTTTGGATTTATATTCTGTGTTCTTGTGGATCGCGGCCATATAGAATTACCATCTAGTAGTTAGGTCACCATTGACAACGGTGTTTAATTACATGTTTAGCACATAACGTCTAGTATTAGGTCTGATCTGACAACCCAACCTAGCTAGATAATCACTATGGTTTAGTTCTTGTGACTATTTACCAATTACAGGAAAAGTTTGCTTAGGAAGCCTTATTGACACAGGTAAATCCTATTTGAAACTACCGATAGAGAATTGGAACCGATTAATGAAATACTACATAATTCACCCTTACATGTTTAGAACGGCAAAACTAGTGGGGATTGCATGCTATCTACTCAAGCTAATTTTCATACTATCTTCTTTTCTTTTCTTTTCTTTTATTTACTTTCTGTCTTTAGTTTATTAGTTTAAGTTTTATTATTGAAAAACCAAATAAATATTTATCTATCTCTTCTTTCTACTTGTGTATTGTCTTTTCTAGCTTAATTATTTGCACTTGATAATTTGCATAAGTTCTCTCTAACTTTCGTCAGTCCCGGAGGAACGAATCTTCTTATCATTAAAACTTGCATACGTCCTGTAATACTTGCAATACCATGTTAGCTTAGGGTGTTTAATTGCATCTAAATTATATCATCTTTTAATCACACCTTAGGCCACACCATCTATCATATGGACATATTTTTCACATGCTTGGTTTAGAAATTATTGACTCTATGGACCGAGTCCTAGATGAGATGCTTCAGCCTTCTCGGGAAGGAGGCGACCCTTCAATTTTGTGAGAATATAGAGATTGTTTTTATTAAAATCTTCTTTGCCAGCGATCGGGAGATACATCATCTCGTTGTCGGTTCGGCAAGTTATAAACTCACATCCTTTTCTTCTTCGATTTATCTTTTATCGGTTTATTTTTCTAGTGGTATCTCAAAGGGTTTTTGAACTGTCGTTCATATAGCCGGAACCAATCGATAGGGCGTGAAATGATTGACTAATACAAACACATGAATGGTGGAACTTCTAAACTTCTCTTGATTGTTTTCTGAATGAATGTTTCTACTGATAAACTTGGTGATATAAATGGTGAAATTTATGTCCAAGATGAAAGAAGAATTGAAACCTGAATAAAAATAATTGGCTATTAGGAAGTTACGCTTCTTATTGAGAATTTATGAATTTTTTTATTCAAAAAATAAAAAATTCTAAATTATATGCGAAATTGAAGAATGAATCTATTACAATGTCACTCAGTGAAACATATTTCTACTTTGACTTGCTTTTTCCGAAATTCTTTTTGATCTTGGACTCTATGAGGAGATTTTTTTAATCTAACATTCATCCTTTCTTAGTAAAAAAAATGTTATGGAAATAAAAAGCTAAAGTAGTGAATAGGATTGTATATTATATATATTCCACTCAAATTAAATATAGTAGAAATTTACACTTTTCTACATTTATATATCTATTATCACAGAGATTCAATTAAAAATAACAAAAAATTGATGTCCTTTATTTATAATTTGCCTATCACATCATAATTTCTTTTATGATCAAACCCTAAACGACACCTCCAAATATACAGATTTTTTACACACGGAATGTATATCAGTTTCTTCTACCTGTCATTTAAATTGATAATTTCTTTCTCCGTTCCATTACTCCCGTTCAAACACTTCTTTATCTCACAAAAAACACACACAACACCTTAAACACACAATCCTCTCCCTTCTCTCTTCTTTCTCTCACTAGGGTTTGAAGTTTTAGTCAAAGTTTGACTAATCTTTGACTCCTGTTGACCACCGTTGAACTCCCCCACCCATCACCGATGACTTTCCGACCTTATGGATGGAGTTTGACCGGAGATTTACCAGGGCGTTGACCTCGCGTTGACTGGAGTTTGAAAATTTTCAAGCTTTTATTTTTCATTTTTTAAGTTGTAATTTCATATTGGTTGAATTGTGGAAATTAATTCTGTAAAGAAGATAGTGGAATTCCAAGCTGTACAAGTGTGTCAGGTAAAGGAGTGAAGAAGTTGGGAAAGTGGGCGTAACGTGCGTGTGGATTGGGGGGTGAAGGAGACGGGTACTGTTGCTTTTAATTGTTTTGTTGCTTTAATTTCGGTTTGGATAAGGTGATAACGATGCAATAATTGGATAATAATTAAGCTATCATTCAGTAAGAAATCAACATTGATTTCTGCACCAAATCAGCGACGTAATTTGTGCAAAATTCCAGCTCGTTTTTTTGAATAAAATCGCGACAGCAGGTTTTTTGGATGTTTTGAGCTCATTTCTTAATCAAATTACGTGATTCTTTTTTTGCTATTCCTCTTTTTTCATTCCTGATCTAATGGCACCTTGCAAGAAGACTGTAAATCGCGGAAATAAGGACAGTGTTGAAGCTAATGAACCTCAAGCACCAATGAAAGGTAAATATATCCCTGCTACCCCTGTAATTCAAGTGAGTAACAACTTCTCTGCTACTAAGAGGGGTAATTTGATGAGTGGGAGTGTGGATAAAGTCATTTCTAGCAGGAAGGAAGATGGTTCATGTAGTGACTGTAAAGTGTTTGATGAAAGTCCTAAGAGAAGGACAGTAGATATAACACAAGAATTAATGGATGAAACCTTACTTAGCTCCAGTGAAAGCATCAAAGCTACTAAGGGGATGAACGGCCAAGATGGGGCCCTAATTGAGGTGAGGCTCCTAATCCTCTCGAGAATAGCTTGAATGTGAGTCACAAAGAGGATTACTCCACTTTAGGTGCAGGAATTGGGATAATTTCTCTACCTAGTGAAAGTACCCTCTTGGGAGTAGCACAAGGTCAAAGTGTGGAGGAGGAGGATGAATCCAAGGTAGAAATAATTGAGGAAAACAAAGGGAAGCAGAGTAAATGGACAGAATTATTCAAGAAAAGTGATCAAGATTTGAAGCTAAAATACTTTGCTCCTAGTCAAGTAGAAGATGAACTCATGGTTAAACCACCTAGAGATATAGTGAAGAGTGGAGTTGAGGAGTGGGATAATTGCTTAGTTGGACAATTTTTTGGAGAAGCTCCTGAATATCACATGGTTAGAAGTATGGTTAATGCTCAATGGAGAAATTGTGGTCAAGTTGAAATAAAGTCTACGGATATGGAAGTGTTTCTATTCAAATTTAAAGGTGAGCAAGAATGCAACAATATATTAGAGCAAGTTTGGCATGTTAATGGTAGAATTATGATCTTGAGAAAGTGGGAACCTAACATGAAATTTGATAAGCTTGATTTGACTAAGGTTCCACTATGGGTTAAGTTGAGAAAGGTACCATTACAATTGTGGACTAATGATGGGTTAAGATACATTAGTAGTGCTTTGGGTATTCCACTTCAAATGGACCCTATTACTAAGACAAAAAATAGGCTAAGCTTTGCTAGAGTATGTGTTGAAGTAGATATGACAAAGGAGCTTATTAAAAGGGTGAAGGTTGATCTTGAGGGGGATGGGATTCATGTGGTGGAGGCTTACTATGAGTGGTTACCTCCAAAATGTTCTACTTGCAAGGCTTTGGGGCATAAGGAGATTAATTGTAGTCAAGGAATGAAACCTAAACACAACCAAACCTACAACAAACCTAAACCAAACCAAGTAAACCACCAACCTAAACCAAACCAAGCTAATCACCAAGCAAACCAATACAAAGTTCAAAAGAGAGTTGAAGAATGGAGGGTAGTGCAAAGAAAGCAAAAAGAGAAGAAGGATGATGAAGTTCATATTCCTAACACCAAAAGTACGCCTACAACTCCATCTCAAAGTGTGGGAAGTAGTAATGCAAAGGGGAAAGAAAAAACCCCTAATACACCTAGGGGAAGTGCTTATAATTCTAATATTTTTGAAGGGGAGTTAAGTAAATCCTTTTGTGCATTAAATATGGCTAATGAAAACTTGAAAAGGCTTTGAATAGGTTTGTGGGAAGTACCCATAGTGAAGGAGAACCTCCCGATTTAAATGATAATTAGCTCTTGGAATGTAAGAGGTTTGAATCAAAGCCTCAAACAAAAAGAATTTATTCATGTTGTACAAGTTAAAAAGTTGATCTAGTTGGTTTATTGGAGACTAAAATGACCCTACAAAGCTACAATAAGTTTCACAACACTTATTTGAGTAATTGGGGTACAATAACTAATCATAATAAGGATGATAGAGGGAGAATATGTGTAAAGTGGAATAAGAATGTTTTGGATGTAAAGTGTCTTAATTCAACTAGCCAAGCCATCTTCCTTGAGGTACATGATATATATAATAAGAAATTTTTTAATTGTGTGATGGTATATGCGGAAAATGATGATGATAAAAGGGTGATTCTTTGGGAAACACTTGGTGAATGGATGGTTATTAATGGGGACTCTCCTTGTATTTGGTGTGGGGATTATAATGAAATTACTAAAGTTGATGAAAAAATGGGTTGCATTAGCCTTCATAAGAGTTCTCATGAATTTGTGGATTGCATTAATGATAATGGGATGGTTGAACATCCTAGCCAAGGGTGTTATTACACTTGGACTAATAGAAGAATAGAAGGGTTTATATCTAGTAAAATTGACAAATTTTTTATAAATGATGCTTGGTTCACTTGTTTCAAGTCTCATTTGATGATTGAAGCTCCTGGAATTTCAGATCACTCTAATCTTATCCTCGAAATTCAGGGGAGTTCAAATACTAAACCTTCATCTTTTAAATTTTTTAATGTTTGGATTGATCATGATGAGTTTCTGCCTTTGATTGAAAAGGTGTGGAAATATGAAGTTAAAGGGAGTATGATGTATAAAGTGGTGAATAAATTGAAGGAAGTAAAGAAAGCTTTGAAGATCTTCAATAGAAAATATTTTCATCACTCTACTAAAGAAATAATGGAGCTTAAAGAGGAGCTTGAGAAGTTACAAACAAAGCTTATGAATGGTGATCAATCTATGCTCATCATTGAGAAGGAGCTAAGAGACAAACTTATGCATCTTCTTAACATTCAAGAGGAGATCTTAAAGCAAAAATCTGGAATTACTTGGCCTCAAAAAGGTGATTGTAGCACTACCCTTTATCATAAGAGCATGAAGGCAAGAATAACTTCATGTCTCTGTCGAAGATCACTTCGTGGTCGACCGCCTGCCTAGCGCCTTTTTGAAAACTGAATTATATATAATATATTACTCTATCAAAATTAATTTTTTTAATTGATCTTCCACATGTCTATCTAAAGCCTTTATTATTTAATTTTGACATGTTACTATTTACCAATTACAGGAACAGTTTGCTTAGGAAACCTTATTGACACATGTAAATCCTATTTAAAAGTTAAAACTACGTAGCGTAATTGGAACCGATTATTGAAATACTACATAATTCACCCTTACATGTTTTGAACGGAAAAACTAGTGGGGATTACATGCTATTTACTCAAGCTATATTCTCATACTAAGTTCTTTTCTCGTATTTAATTTTCTGTCTTTAATTTCTTAGTTTAATTTAGTTTAATTGAAAATCAAATACAAATCTATTTGTCTTTACTTTTTCTGCATTTTATTTGTTCTAGCTTAAATTATCTGCACCTGATTATTGCATAAGATTCCCCTAACCTTCGTAGTCTCTGCGGAACGAATCTTACTTATTTTCTAAAACTTGCATACGATCTGTATACTTGCAGAACCGTGATAGCTTTAGGGTGTTTATTTGCATCTGATTTATACATCTTTTTATCACACCCTAGGCCGTACCAAGTTTTTGGCGCCGCTGCCGGGGACTACATCGTTAGTCCTTATGCATATATCTTGTGCTTTTATTTCAGTTAGTTTTATTTTACGCTTTTGTCTTTTTAGTTTTTGTTTTATAGATAGTTACAGATGGAGAACCCAAGGAGACTTGAGCTACCCATCGAGTTTAGAGTGCAACCAAGAGGAATTCGCGCTCCAGAAATCCAAGCCCCTAAATTTAAGCCTGATCCAGGGATGCTAACTCAGTTTACAACTCATGGATTATTCAGCGGTGCTGCACATCAAGATCCGATCCGATATATTCAGAAATTCATGCAAATTGTGATGCTTATATCGTAAGAGGAGTTACTAGGGAACAAGTATATTACGTGATGTTCCAGTTCTTCTTGACCGGAGGTGCAAGCGATTGGTATGATACCCAATACCCTCATGTTATTCCAGATTGGGACAAGCTTCAAGCAAGATTCCTAGACCGCTTCTATCCGGTTAGTAGACGTTTAAAAGATATGTTGGAGCTTGAGCAATTTCTACAGGAAGACGGAGAGAGTTTGGGTGAAGCATGGTTACGATTTACAGAAAAGAAGGCGAGATGTCCATATCATGAATCCTCGCCGGAATATTATTTAACCTTGTTTTATGGAGGCCTTAATTATAAGTCAAGAGAGAAGGCCGATTCGTTAGGAAACGCAGGTTTTGTGCTACTAGACCCTGAAGAAGCTGAGTTGGGGATGGAAAGAATTCTTGAGAACGAGAGAAGTTGGCCCAAGAAACCAGAAAAAGAAGACACTACAGAAGCTCTGAAGCTTAAAGAATTGGCCCAACAACTTGAAGAACTACAATAACAAGCCCGAACAATTGCTCAGGTAAATGTAGTACGTACAATTCCTTCGTGTCCTGGTTGTGGATCAAGAAATCATGTGTGGGAAGGATGTATGAACAATCCAGCAGTAGCTTCCGTTACATATCCGCAAGATAACTATTATTCTAATGGTTATACTTATCCTCAAGAAAGCTACGCTAATTATCAACAACCTCCACAACAAAGAAGTTGGGTCAGAAATCAAGAGACTTATCATCAACCCCAACCTCAATCTTATAATCCACCACAACTTATTCAGTAAAAGGCACCCATTGTTGAGAAAGCTTGTCAAGAAACGAAGAAAGATCCACCTAAACAATCAATGCAAATGACAAAGAAGGAACAAATCCAAAGCTTGAATTCGAGTATGGCTAATGTGATGCAAGCAATTGAAAACAATATGAGTCATGGCCAGCAGAAAATTCAAGCCCAGCAGAGGGTAATCAAGAAACTAGAGCATACCTTATCACATATGGCAAGTACATTACAAAATCGGCCGAGAGGGCAACTTCCAAGTGATACTATTGCTCCTAGAGATGATTCTTGTCATGCAGTTAAATTGCGAAGTGGAAAACAACTACCTCCGCCGAGAAGAGAACCTGAACCAATCCCTATTCCAGAAAAGGGGGGAGAAGAAACAACCAAAGATACAGTAGAGGAGGTAGTTAAACCAAAGAGTGTCAAAGCCGAGACACCTGAAAAGACGAGAAAACCAGTGGAACTTAATACACGCCCTCCACCACCATACCCTTCACGTGTCAGAAAGAAGGACAATGAAATGGAATTCAAGAAGTTCGTTGACATGTTGAGTAAGTTAGAGATTAATATGCCGCTTGTTGAAGCTCTCAAGAGAATGCCAACATATCTTAAATTCATGAAAGACATTCTATCTAACAAGCAAAGTATAGAAACTGGGGAAACAATTGGATTGCCTGTGGAGTGTAGTGCTATATGTCAAAGTAAGTTGCCACCAAAGCTAGAAGATCCCGGAAGTTTTACAATTCCCATCGGCATTGGAGATAGTTGGACCGGGAAAGCATTATGTGATTTAGGTGCGAGTATCAATCTCATGCCAAGATCCCTGTTCGATAAGCTTAATATAGGAGAGGTAGTACCCACATCTGTGGTATTACAAATGGCGGATCGCTCCCTCTCACGACCAGTAGGTAAAATTAAAGATGTTTTAGTTAAAGCTGGTTTTTTTATTTTTCCTTGTGATTTTATTATTCTTGACTACGACGCGGATAAGAATGTCCCCATCATCTTGGGTAGACCATTCTTAGCCACGGGGCGTACACTAATTGATGTTGAGAATGGTGAGTTGATCATGAGGGTGCAAGACGAACATATACGATTCAATGTGTTTAAGGCTATGAAGTTACCAAATTCGAAAGATGAATGTTTCAAAATAGATGTCATCGGAAAAATTGCGCAAGAAGTCTTCAATGAAGCAAGCTTAGATGATGATCTTGACGAAGCCTTAGCACTTGAATAACAAGAGGAACTCGAGATTCCCCCTGAAGATGTTGCTGCATTAGGATCAAATGTACGAGAACTACTCCGAGAATCAGGTGACATTGAACCAATGAAACAACCTTCCATAATATGTCCACCTGTTCTCGAAGAAAAACCGCTTCCAGATCATCTACGCTATGCATATCTAGGTACGAATAAAACTTTGCCTGTTATTATTTCTGCTAACCTTTCTGGTCCTAATGAGGAGAAGCTACTCCATGTACTTCGCGCAAACAAAGAAGCAATCAGATGGACTATTTCCGACAACAAGGGAATTAGTCCTTCCGTTTACAAACACAAAATCATTCTTGAGAACGAAGGTGGGTGATCTATAGAGGGACAAAGAAGACTCATGCCAGCTATGAAAGAAGTGGTAAGGAAGGAAGTTATCAAGTTGTTAGACGCAGGAATTATCTATCCGATTGCTAGTAGTGATTGGGTTAGTCCAGTGCAATGTGTTCCAAAGAAAGGAGGTATCACTACCATCCTTAATGATCAAGGTGAAGCCATACCCTCAAGAACAGTTGTAGGGTGGCGAGTATGCATGGATTACCGAAGACTCAACAAAGCTACAAAGAAAGATCACTTCCCGCTACCATTCATTGATCAGATGCTAGACAAACTTGCAGGGAGAGAATATTATTGTTTCCTTGACGGATATTCGGGTTATAATCAGATTTGTGTGGATCCCCTAGATCAACACAAAACAACTTTCACTTTTCTGTTTGGTACTTTTTCTTATAGAAGAATGCCGTTTGGTTTATGTAATGCACCTGCCACGTTCCAGAGGTGCATGATGGCTATATTTTGGGACATGATTGATAAATACTTGGAGGTTTTTATGGATGATTTTCCGGTGTTTGGAGATAGTTGTGATGATTGTTTGAATAATCTTGAGAAAGTCCTTGTGAGATGTAGAGAAAAAGATCTTGTGCTTAATTGGGAAAAATGCCACTTCATGGTTCAAGAGGGAATTGTGTTGGAACATAAAGTTTCGAAGGCAGGGATGGAGGTTGATCGTGCTAAAATTGAAGTTATCAACACATTACCACCTCCAGTTTCTGTAAAAGGAGTGAGAAGTTTCTTGGGTCATGCAGGATTTTATCGAAGATTTATTAAAGATTTCTCCAAAATCGCTAAACCGCTTTGTTCTTTACTTGAAAAGGATACTCCTTTAATTTTATTGACGAATGTCTTTTAGTGTTTTTGACGATTAAGGAGAAACTAATCTCCACACCTATTGTTATACCTCCTGATTGGAAAGCTCCGTTTGAACTTATGTGCGATGCTAGTGATCACGCTATGGGTGTTGTGTTGGGACAGAGGAAAGACAAAATCTTCCACACGATTTATTATGCAAGTAAGACTTTCAACGCTGCCCAGATGAATTATACAGTAACAGAGAAAGAGATGTTGGTTGTGGTATATGCTTTTGATAAATTATGTTCTTATCTGATTTGGAAGAAAACTGTTGTATACACGGACCATTCAGCTATTAGGTACCTTATGGAGAAAAAGGACGCTAAGCCGCGTCTTATTAGGTGGGTATTGTTGCTTCAAGAGTTCGACATAGACATTCGAGACCGAAAGGGATGGGAAAATCAAGTTGCTGATCATTTATCAAGGCTCGAAGGATCTGATGCGAACAAAGAACCATTGTTGGTTAAAGAGGTATTCCCTGATGAACAACTTTTTGCTATTAAACATGCGTTTGTGCCATGGTATACAGATCTAGTCAACCTCATTGTGAGTGGTGTATTCCCCAAGGATATCCACCCACAACAAAGACAAAGATTATCTCACCAAGCCAAGCAGTATTATTGGGATGAACCGTACCTCTGGAAGATTTGTAGTGACCAAGTTGTTAGAAGATGTGTACATGAAGGTGAAATGGAAAAGATAATTGCAAGTTGTCATAGTTCACCTTATGGAGGTCACTTTAAAGGCGATAGAACTACAGCTAAAATTATTCAATCCGGGTTCTATTGGCCTACCCTACACAAAGATTGTCATCGTTTTGTCCAATCATGTCAAAGATGCCAGTTTACTGGTAATATATCGAAAAGAGACGTGATGCCGCTTAACAATATCCTAGAAGTTGAAATCTTTGATGTATGGGGAATAGATTTCATGGGACCTTTCATCACTTCCCATGGAAATCTTTATATTTTGCTTGCGGTAGATTATGTATCAAAGTGGGTAGAAGCAGTGGCAACACCAAAGAACGATGCTCAAACAGTGATCAAGTTCTTAAAAACAAACATCTTTTCAAGACATGGTACGCCACGTGTTCTCATCAGTGATAAAGGTACCCACTTTATTAAGGCTCCTCTGAGAAATTATCTTCGTAAGTTTGGAGTGAGACACCGTATATCAACTGGTTATCACCCACAAACTAACGGTCAAGCTGATGTTTCCAACCGGGAAATCTAATCTATTCTTGAGAAAACCCTGAATAAAACGAGAAAAGATTGGTCTTTAAAGCTGGATGATGCTCTCTGGGCTTACATAACAGCATTTAAAACACCAATTGGGGCATCTCCATATCGCATGGTCTACGGAAAAGCGTGTCATCTACCTATTGAACTTGAAGCTCGAGCCTACTTGGCTATTAAAACTCTGAATCTAGACCCAGGATTGGCCGGAAAACAAAGGATGATGCAATTAAACAAGTTGGAGGAGTTTCTCTATCTTGCCTATGCTCTACAAGGAGAAAACAAAGAGATGGCATGATAGGCGACTCCGTCCAAAGCATATCGAGAGAGGACAAAAGGTTTTATTATACAACTCACGATTTTCGAACTACCTAGGAAAGCTTAAATCCCGTTAGGGAGGACCTTACATTGTTACAAAAGTCACACCTCATGGAGCGATTGAAATTGAACATCCAACCGAGCAACGGACATTCATGGTGAATGGCCAGCGTTTGAAAAGATACCATGACAGTGAGGACTTTGGGCGAGAGGAGACGATCCATCTCGTAGAAAGCGCTTAGCCTGAGGTACACGTCTAACTCAAAGACGTTAAACAAAAGTGCTCTTGGGAGACACCCCTTGTTTTAATTGCTTTTAGATTATTTTATTGCTTTGTAGTGTATAATATTAAGTTAGTGTATATCTTTAGTTGTGTTTACAAGCTAATAGGAGAGAAAGGTAGTTTGTTATTGTGCAGGAAATGAGTTTGGAGTAAAAAATATTTCGGAAAAATTCGCAGGCAGGTCCAGTATACCGTGCCTCACGTCCGGTATACCGCGCCTGGAAAAACCCATACCACGGGTTTTATACCGAGAGAAAAAAAAAATTGAGCTGATGAGTCCGATGCACCGCGGCACAGGTGCGGTACACCGCAAGAAGCAAAAACCCGTACCACGGGTTGGGCACCATGGAATTTTTGAAGGAAACGATAAATTGCGAACAGGGGCTAAAATCCGTACCACGGGTAGGGTGGCTCGGGGTTTTTGGCGAGATGAAAAAACGAAATAGCTGAAGTTGCGGTACACCGCGGCCTAGGTCTGGTGCACCGCGGTATGGCGGTTTGTGAAGAATTTGAGGCCCATTCAACTTCTTACCTTATCAAAACTCAACCCTAGCTCCTCCCACACGAAATTTTCAGACCCAAACACTATATATACACCTTAAATCTTGTGCAAACCTCACAATTAACACAACAACTCCAATAATTCTCTCCTCCATCCTCCATAAATGCAATTTCTTCATCAAATCCATCACACTACACCATTAAACACCATCAAATCCATCAAGCTTTCAAAGAGTTCTTCCTAGATTCATCAAGAAACCTTTCTCTTTCATCAATTCCAAGCAACAACCTCAAGCTAAACCAATTTCTCTTAAACTTTTAATTCATCCTTGGTTTAACTTGAGTTGTGGGTAATTCAAACATGACTAATCGATCTGATGCTATGGAATACAAGAGAAAGTGCACCATCTTTGGGAAGAATAAGAAATTGCCTGGAGCCACCATTGTAAAGCCTATCGCCATTGATGAGGCTACTAAAGAATCAAAAGAAAAGCACCAGCACAACCACTACCAAAGAAGTTAACTGCCAGAATGTCTATACCATCAAGGCCATTGAAAAAGATAAAGATTCATGACCAAGGTTCTTCTACTTCTTCCTCTAAAATTGGTCATGATCTTCCCCCATGGGCTCTCATATTACAACACGAAATTGAGAGATTACAAGAAGACAACAGAGAACTTTGGGTGGAAGTCATACAGATGCAATCACAGCTGGAAGACATAACCTTGGAAAGGGATATTGATAATTATTCTGATCCTTCTGCTTCGGAAGAGTAAGAGGACATAATGGATCTCTATGGCCAGCCAGGTAATCAATTCTAATTCTCTTTATCTTGTATGCATTAGGTAGTTTAGTTAGTTTTTAATTTTAAATTTTATTTCATTCTTGAGTCTTTTTCGAGTCGTGGGGACACGGCTCACTTTTGAGTTGGGGGTGGGGATTCGTTGTCGTCATCTTCTTTTAGTTTTTGCATAAAATTTAAAATTTTTAGGTTGAATTAAGGCATAGAATATTTTGAATGTACCTATTTGAGCATGATTTTATTAGGTCAATGATAGTAAATAGTATGTTTTGGAAAGATGTTACTAATTTGTTTAGATGCATGTATGAAAACATGAAATAAAGGATAGGAAAGTTAATGAGCAATGCTAAAAAATCACGTTGAAACTTAGGGAGAGTTATTTGGTGTGTAGAACGTGAGGTTTGAAATTAGTTGAAAACCCGCTTATCTATGAACTAATAAGGAATACGTAACAAAATCCGGTAGTTAGAAAAATGAATAAGGCAGTTCTTTCATGTAAAAACACTTGATGCCTTTTATACCTTCTCACCCTTTTGTTTGATATTGTTATTATCCGTCTTAGCCCCTCTGAGCCTTTCTAAAGCCTTTTTATTGAAACACATTATAATCCATACCCCTAGTTTGTAGGACTTATCTATATGACCCACACTCGAATCGCAAAACCTGAGACAACTCGTTTTAGAGCTTGAGTTTGGGGTGTTTGGTTTCATCATTAGGGAACATTGGGTTTTGGGAATTATACTTGTGATTTTATTGATGATGAAAAAGTTATTATTGTAACCCTTTGCCGGGGTAATAGTGAATGGAAAAGAAGCTACGAGCTAAATTTTCCAACAAGGGCATAAAAAGAAAGAATATATACATGAAAAAATAGCGTGATATCTCGAACATCAAAAAGAGAATCATAGCTATACAAAATAGAAAAAATTGATATGAAAAGAGAATATATATTCGGACCGACAAAGTGGATTTTATATCATCAAAGGTTTTAAATTGGGATTACTGGGAAGGCACATAAAAAGCATCAATAAATTGGGTTGAGTGAGTACATCTTCGAGTGAAAACTCAAGCTCTAGTGCGATTCGTTGATGGCTAGTGAGAAGAGAGCCACAAGCTCACTTTTCATTATCCAAATATACCACACCCGTCCTTAAGCCACGTTATAACCAAAGACCTTAGGATTTATAACTACTAGGTGGAGAAACAATTGAGCTATTAGGTAGTAGGTAAGTGGACCATTGAATGCTATATTAGGACCTATGAACAACCTATAGCCATTAAGCTGAACTAAGTTATCATCCTCTCCTTCTGGCATTGCGAAATTAATCTAGACTTGAATTTATGGATTGTTGATTACATGTGTATTAAGCATACTTGTGCATTATTTCTTGAGCATTACTACATGATACTTTTTAGATATTTTGCTCTAGGATCATTCATTATATTCTGTTCTTATTCTCCTCCGACTTCTTCTTCTTGTTTATTTGACTACCCTTCCGTTCTTACTTTTATTGTATCGGGACGATACAACTTTGAGTTGGGGGTCTTGATGTCTCCTCATTTGTGATAATAACATCTATCTCTGAGACATCATTTTAGGCGTATTTATTAGTTTATAGGTCGATTTTAGCTTAATTTAGTGCACTTTCCTATTTTGAGTCTTGATTTGGTAACATAATATTTTTAGAGCATATTGAGTTTAATTGTTTATTTAGTGTGAAGCTTTAAAGATAATTATGGAGATTAATTAGAGTCCAAGTCAAAGACTACAAGATATGGAAAGAGATAAGCATGGTAATTGGAGATAAAGGAAAGAAAAGCTAAAATCATGGAAAAGGAAAAGCTGTCTTAAATCTGAATTTCTGCAGCTACGCCTAAAGAAGTGGTGATAACTCCAAAACCAAGCCGATTTTGGAAGATTACTTTCATAGGGACATATATAATTCTGTGAGGATTCTTTTGGTATATTGTGGAGCAAAAACCGACCAATAACGAAGAAGATATGCTCAAAACAGTTCAGCAGTAATTATCTTTATTTCCATACGAATTTGAGTTGGGCTTGGAGTCCATTACTTAACCTCTCCTTAAAGAAACGAATTAGGTCAACCTACACACTATAAATACAGCCTCTTAACACTCTTAAATCATCCTTGGTGAAACCTTAAACCAAGAGGAAGCTTACAACACAAGAAAAGAAGTTTGGAAGGAGCTGTTCATCAAGATGTCTTCTTCTACCTTTGAATTTGTAATTTCTTTTTTTATTTCATGAACTAAATTTCTTTAGCTTGAGTTTTAGCATATATGTATGAACCCTAGTTTTGATTGACATCTATCTAATTTGGGAATTTTATGTTTTAAATTGAATTATAGTTTTTATTCTCTGTTTATGTGTTTGGATTTATGTTCTGTGTTCTTGTGGAGTGCACCCATATGGAATTACCATCTAGTAGTTAGGTCACCATTGACAACGGTGTTTAATTACATGTTTAGCACATAACGTCTAGTATCCGGTTTAGATCTGACAAATCAACCTAGCTAGATAATCACTATGGTTTAGTATATGTTACTATTTACCAATTACAGGAACAGTTTGCTTAGGAAACCTTATTGACAGAGGTAAATCCTATTTAAAACTACCTAGCGTAATTGGAACCCATTATTGAAATACTACATAATTCACCCTTACATGTTTAAAACGGCAAAACTAGTGGGGATTACATGCTATTTACTCAAGCTATATTCTCATACTATGTTCTTTTCTCGTATTTAATTTTCTGTCTTTAATTTCTTATTTTAATTTAGTTTAATTGAAAATCAAATACAAATCTATTTGTCTTTACTTTTTCTGCATTTAATTTGTTCTAGCTTAAATTATCTGCACCTGATTATTGCATAAGATTCCCCTAACCTTCGTAGTCTCTGCGGAACGAATCTTACTTATTTTCTAAAACTTGCATACGATCTGTATACTTGCAGAACCGTGCTAGCTTTAGGGTGTTTATTTGCATCTGATTTATACATCTTTTTATCACACCCTAGGCCGTACCAATATGACAAATTTTTCTGTTATTGTTTGGTGATCATATGAATTATTGATTTTTTTTAAACCAGGTAAACATGTTACCTTTGAATCACGTGGATTTATATATATGAAATCAAGCAATGACAAATAATGCATTATTTTTACCAGCTTTGGGCGTTGAGTAAAGTCTTAGAATCATTTTTTTGTAGCGTATACACTTTTTTCTGAGTATTTTTAGTAGTGTAAACTATGTATTATAAGTAATGTAAGATCATATTTTTATTGGTTAATGGTTAGATGAATTAGTGTATCGATGAATTTGTTCTACTATATAAAATTGTCAAAAAAAATTAATACTAGTAAAGCAGGGACCATTTGTGCAATATTTTCTATTGTGGAATTGATTGTAAATCCATACTTAGTAGTATTAAAAAGTGACTAATTGTATGTTTCTACTATTGTGCATTTTTTATTTGTTTCATGTATGAGTTGTGCTTATAGGAACCTAAAATGATATTAACTCAAGTATACAGACCTAAAATGCAATTTTTTTACAAATAAAGGGACTAGTAGTATATACTTATGATTTGTAGTATATATAAGGAGTAGTATAGACCCTAGGAATAGTAGTAAAGACCTGTTCATAGTAGTGGATATCCTAATTTATTAGTAATAAATTAGCGTGGATTCAAAATCTGTAGGGAACACACTGTAATTTGTAAGAAATCTACCGTTAAGAGTAATTTTTTTGGTACATGGACAATTTCTATGGAGCAGAGGAATTATGTACTTTTATTACAAAACTTTTGTATTCTCATTTATTTACATGAAGACAACTACTTCTTGGGCCAATATATTAGCTAAGATAGTCGAAAATTTCAAGACACGTGTTGATACTTGTTATTTAGTTTGAACTTCCTGGTGATTCACAGCTCCACCTTTCCAAAATCCTTGCCAACTTCCTTATGATTTGCAGTTATCAGACAACTTTCCTATTATTGAGCTTAACTTTCCTGGCTATTCCGTACCATAGAAAGGACTATATATTGCCTTGAACCACTAACGCAACCCTCACCATCAAAGAAAAACTGGTTGCTAGCTGTTGAAGAATTAGAAAATGGTAAAGTTTGTCTTTTAATCCGTATACAGGTCTATCTGTTGAGCCACTTCCTTCTGATTTCCCAAAAACGTTACCCCTTGATAATTTTCACATCATTGAGCTACAAAAACTATACGGTCTGGAGCATAATGTTAACCCCGAAAAAGGAAGAACGTTTAAAGATCCATCACTTAAGGGGAAGAGTCGTCAAGTTCGAAAAGTGGTATTTTTACCAAATGAAACTTATACTGAGCCTCTTCTTGTTGTCTTACAGTTAAATGAAAATTTGAGTTTCTTCAAATTGGTAAACAAGGACTGGATTCTTGTGCACGATATTAATGGTAAGTCATTTTCTACAGATATCGCAACTTAGAAGGTAAAGTCTATGCTTTTAGAGTAAAGTGTAAAAGAAAAAGTCAAATGAGATTCAATGTTCTCTGCCTTCTCTCTAGGTTTTCAAAAGTAGTTTTCTCTCTCTAGGTTTTCACTGGAGTTCTAGGTATCTATCATATGCAGGTAGAGTCCAACTTATCAAATCTCTACTTTGAGGTATTGCTAGTCATTCGTGTAGTGTATATACTCTCCCTAAGAAGATTCTAAAACATCTCTAGAGCAAAACTATGGATTTTTTGTGGGGAGGTAAGAGTACATATGAAGGGGGTGCTAAGGTATCTTGGGATACAATATGTAAACTAGTTGATGAAGGTGGGTTAGGTATTAAGGATATGAGTACCCAAAACAAATTTGGGTTGTAAGACTCCTCTGGGGTTGTTGTTTCCTAAAGAGACACTTTGTCACAATGGTTACAACTTAACCACCTGAGAGGTAAATCTTTTTGGCAAAAAGATATTCCCACAGATTATTCTTGGGGCTGGAGGAAAATACTTAAAGTAAGGGACATTGCAAGAAAGTTTATCATATATAAAGTGGGTAATGGCAGGATACAACACTTCGGTGGGACTTTTGGATGCCCAACAATAAAAATATGAGTGAAATGAGTTGTAGCAAATGACTTCAGGGGATTTTGTTAATAGTAAACTGTCCTAATTTAACCATAAACAGAAATGGAGTTGGCCAGCAAAATTGAGATTTATGAATGAGATCACTAAGCACATGATAATCTCTAATAGTAGGGCTGAAATCAGATGCATCTGTATAAAGAAAGGCAATTTCAAATACTCAGAAATATATGAAGAATTGAGGATAAAAGGAAGCACAAACAAATGGTACAAACTTATTTGGGAATCGAAAGCCTTACCTAAATATAAGTTTATACTTTGGTTATGTCAGTTAAACAGACTTCCAACAAAACAGAGATTAATGTATTGGGGTGTTATTGTAAACCTAATTTGTGACTTCTGTAAGAACTCTAGTGAGGATAAAGACCCTCTATTTTGGAATTGCCCGTACATGTAAACAGAAAGCTAAAATTAGGGTTCAATCTAATAAGTGAAATATGATAATATAAAGCTTAGAGAACAAACCTAAAAGTATGGAGGATGAAATTGCCAGAATAACTTTACCCATCACGGTTCACACAATATGGAATAGAGAGGAATAACTGAATCTTCAATCAAAAAATTATGAGTGAAGATGATATAATGGAGCAAATCACGGGTAGAGTGGTGGAAAATATGATTAAATTACGAAGATTTGGGAGTGATAGTGTTGCAGAGGCGACGAAACTATGGAAAGAGTGATGGAGGTGGTTAGGGTTTTGTTTTGAGAGGTGCTTTGGGAAACATTTGAACTGGATCGAAGTGATGTACTTGTTTAAGTGTGATAGTGAAATACACGTTGTAATATAATAGAGCTGGTCTTTGCTTTTATTATGTTTTAATTAGTCAAAGTTTGATCGAGTTTGATGTGTAACAAACCTATTTGTTCTGATATAAATTAGATCTGGTTGACTTAGCAAAAAAAACGAATGTGCTATTAGTCATAATGGACAACCAATAATAGTTGATTCTTCTTTTGACGTGACTATAATTGCAAAACCCAAGTCCTCACAGGGAATTAAATATATATCCCATTCCTACTTGAGTCGTCTAAAGATGTATATATAGTTGAAAAACATGTAGGACAGTTTTCCACATTTTGATGGCGGTGAATTAAGTATTAATCAATACACTCATATTGATAAAACATTAATTGTCTATATACAAGTTCCAAGAGGGGAATTAGTGGAATGATGTTACATATTTAGATGGTAAAGTAATATTTCTAGGTGTAGAGGAATATCCTAATTGGTCATTTTCTCTATCATCTTGTCAAATCTCTGGGTGTAAAGGGAATTGCATCCTTTTCGTTGATAATAAAGAATTCTCGGTAGAGCAAAATCAATGTTATCAGAATCTTGGACATGGATCTCATTATAAGCTCAGTGTTTTTGATATGGAAACTGGAATCTGTGGGTCAGTGACAAAATTTCTATGTTGATATGTTTTGGCCACCTCCGAATTGGCTCACTGTTGGGTATACATTAGCCTAATAATTATGGTTTCAATTTGTTTCACTATCTAATTTCAATTAGAATTTTCATTTCCTTAATTTCCATCTTTGTATGTTTTTAATTAGAGTGTGTTGTATTGCAGTCGACCTACGAGTATGTGTTTAAGTGAAATGCATTCAATGAATTGTTATTCAAGTAAGAAAAGATCACTTGCAACAGTATCCATATATTACTATTATTAATTTTTGGTCGTACATTACTCTTATCAATTTAGTAAAAAAAATCGGTTAAATATCATCTCTCAAACCTTTTAAGTCTAAATAATTATTTGATTACATTTTACATCCCACAGCTTACATATCAATCCATCCGTTCTAATCATTGAATAAAGACTCCTTGAAGAGCTAGTATAATATTTTACAAAGATTACATTTTTTGTTTGTAAAATTGTTACATATGATTGACATGAAAGAAAACTTTAGGTCAAGTTAGAAACATGTACATCTGAAGGCAACATACTTCCTTTTGTCAAAAAAAATTACAAAAAGATATCACAAATATGTCGTGGTATTTCTTTAAGAAAGCTTTAGAACATGAATCTCAGCAGAATCAAAAGAATAGAACAAATAAAGATATCACGAAACTTGATTATCTGCCAATTCTTCAACAAAATAAAGATATCACAAAGGTTGCATACTTTACAAGATAAATAGAAATGCAATCATGAGCACAAATAAATCGTAAAATAAAACGTATAATGAGACACCCCCTAAAATTTCCAACTAATTAAGGAAACCGAAAGTTTCAGGCCATTGACTATCTTGTTGATTTTTTTTACAAGAAGTTTCAAAATTGTCACGCTTAGAATTGTTCTCGTCTCTCATCTCAATGTACACGAATGACCACAACCTTTGTAAGTGGCTCTCAAACATAAAAAACATTCAACATTTCATCATCTACAATTTGAGTAGGGATTCTTTCGAGAATTTGTATATTCTCATTGTGCTTTGACCAAATCCCATACGTGGACAAAACCCCAAATTTTCAAAGGTGTGTCTTAACATTTTGAAGTGGAAAACGACAATTATTTGAATATTCATTACACAGACAAAACAAAAAAAACGTTAAAACCCTGTTTTTTAACAAATTCAAGAAATTCTTCCAACCTATTAATATATTCTACTGTAAAACAATTATCGGTTTTAATCCAATTCTTATAGATACCCGAGGTCATGGTATAATAACAATTTAGTATAGGCAAACAACTACAACAATATAAAAAATACAAAATAAATGTTCAAATGGTATTATATTATCATGCAAATAAATAATACAATCATAAGATATGATTTTAATAACGTAATCATAACACATCATATGTAATACACAATGATAATCAAAGAAAAGAAATATAAAAAAGTTTGAATTATGAAAAATACCTAATTTTGAAATATTTAGTTGGAGAAATAAATGATTGAGTAGGCCTCACTTCAATGATGGAATCGAGAATAATGGTAGATAAAGTAGAGAAGAATTTGATAAAAATTAGAACAAAAATTTTGTAGGGCCTTATGAGATTTTCGGGAAGAAAATTATAAGGCGGAATTTTCTTCTTTAAAATTCTATAAAACTACCATAAATACGTCGTACTTATTAGCGACTACATTAAAGGGGTCGCTAATGATAGGTAAGTAGTCGTTAATTAACGTTAAACGTAGTCGAAAGTAGTCCCTTTTTAAAACTGGTGAACTGCGACTACAATTTACGAGGCTAAAAAAACAAAATATAATTAATAACAATAACGACTACTTTAATACATTCGCGACTACGTTTAATAGTCGCGAGTTACATAAATTATTAGCGACTACTATTGTAGTTTTTAATAAGTTTTAGTCGCTAATTAAATGTCTTTACCCAAGTGGGATTGGGTTTTTTTACCAAGTGCCCCAAGAAGTGAGTCGATAATGGTTTTTTTAAGCCTGAGGGACAGTGAGCGGGGTAGGATAAAGTGAAAAAGAATGGTATCTGAACCATGGCGAACTGGGAAAGCCTTCCAAGTCGACTGGTGGTATACTTTGATTGTGGGCTATAGCCATTCGTTAAACGACCACGTTAGACACACCTTCGTACGAGGTGTCAAACTACTGATGTAAAACTGTCCAGGATATCTTTCTCCTTCAGGAATTGGGCTAGCCCCATTAATGACTTTATTGATGGTAATGAATTACTTGATTTACCAGCTAAAGGATGTAATTTCTCTTGGTCAAACGAGAGAAATGGAAACCAGTTGTTAAAGCAAGTTTTGACAGAATTCTAGTGAAAAAAATTGGATGGATAAATTTTCAAATTCTTGGAGTGCAATATTACCCCTACAGGCTCTAATCACACACCCACTATATTAAATCTTGGCATCCTATCTATCAAGAAGAAGAGAGGTCGTGATCAAAAAGGGCTTGATTTATGACGATTCTTTCATTAAACTGATTGTGAAACATCGGAAATCTCATTCTTTTGATCTTGATAGAGGGATTAAGAGATTTGGAATCAAGTATTGAATATTTAGAAGCATGATTCTCTCTTTGCAAGAAAAAAAGTTCTTAACAACAGGATTTTAATAAAAAACACTCTTCCTCGGATGGAGAAGTTGTACAATGAACCATTCACTGAGTCTAATAAAATTGCCTTTGATTCATTAAGTTTGGAACTCAAAAATTATTGGAAAAAGGAAGAGATGTACTGGGCTCTTAGGTCTAGAAATTATTGGTTAAAACATGGAGATAAAAATACCAAGTATTTTCATGCTATTACAAGAGTCAAGAGAATAAGAATAGAATCCCTAGAATGAAGATTGATAATGGTGTATGGGTCTCTTATGAAAATGAAATTGTTCAGGATATTACAACTCAGTACAATAATGTGTTCAAGTCTATGGGACCAAGACACTATGAACCTATATTGAACTGTATTGACAATGTTGTTACTCAAGAAATGAATATGAGCTTGGTCAAACAAGTCACAGAAGAAGAGATTAAAGAAACATTTTGGTCCCTTGGTAGTGATAAATCACCTAAACCTGATGGATTTTGTGGGTTTTTCTTCAAATTATCTGGGAGGAACTTAAGGCGGACCTTGTGAGATTGGTTTCGTATTTTATTACAAATAATTCCTCTTTCTCTGATATTAATTATAGCATTATTGCACTTATACTTCAGGGGATTTTGTTAATAGTAAACTGTCCTAATTTAACCATAAACAGAAATGGAGTTGGCCAGCAAAATTGAGATTTATGAATGAGATCACTAAGCACATGATAATCTCTAATAGTAGGGCTGAAATCAGATGCATCTGTATAAAGAAAGGCAATTTCAAATACTCAGAAATATATGAAGAATTGAGGATAAAAGGAAGCACAAACAAATGGTACAAACTTATTTGGGAATCGAAAGCCTTACCTAAATATAAGTTTATACTTTGGTTATGTCAGTTAAACAGACTTCCAACAAAACGGAGATTAATGTATTGGGGTGTTATTGTAAACCTAATTTGTGACTTCTGTAAGAACTCTAGTGAGGATAAAGACCCTCTATTTTGGAATTGCCCGTACATGTAAACAGAAAGCTAAAATTAGGGTTCAATCTAATAAGTGAAATATGATAATATAAAGCTTAGAGAACAAACCTAAAAGTATGGAGGATGAAATTGCCAGAATAACTTTACCCATCACGGTTCACACAATATGGAATAGAGAGGAATAACTGAATCTTCAATCAAAAAATTATGAGTGAAGATGATATAATGGAGCAAATCACGGGTAGAGTGGTGGAAAATATGATTAAATTACGAAGATTTGGGAGTGATAGTGTTGCAGAGGCGACGAAACTATGGAGAGAGTGATGGAGGTGGTTAGGGTTTTGTTTTGAGAGGTGCTTTGGGAAACATTTGAACTGGATCGAAGTGATGTACTTGTTTAAGTGTGATAGTGAAATACACGTTGTAATATAATAGAGCTGGTCTTTGCTTTTATTATGTTTTAATTAGTCAAAGTTTGATCGAGTTTGATGTGTAACAAACCTATTTGTTCTGATATAAATTAGATCTGGTTGACTTAGCAAAAAAAACGAATGTGCTATTAGTCATAATGGACAACCAATAATAGTTGATTCTTCTTTTGACGTGACTATAATTGCAAAACCCAAGTCCTCACAGGGAATTAAATATATATCCCATTCCTACTTGAGTCGTCTAAAGATGTATATATAGTTGAAAAACATGTAGGACAGTTTTCCACATTTTGATGGCGGTGAATTAAGTATTAATCAATACACTCATATTGATAAAACATTAATTGTCTATATACAAGTTCCAAGAGGGGAATTAGTGGAATGATGTTACATATTTAGATGGTAAAGTAATATTTCTAGGTGTAGAGGAATATCCTAATTGGTCATTTTCTCTATCATCTTGTCAAATCTCTGGGTGTAAAGGGAATTGCATCCTTTTCGTTGATAATAAAGAATTCTCGGTAGAGCAAAATCAATGTTATCAGAATCTTGGACATGGATCTCATTATAAGCTCAGTGTTTTTGATATGGAAACTGGAATCTGTGGGTCAGTGACAAAATTTCTATGTTGATATGTTTTGGCCACCTCCGAATTGGCTCACTGTTGGGTATACATTAGCCTAATAATTATGGTTTCAATTTGTTTCACTATCTAATTTCAATTAGAATTTTCATTTCCCTAATTTCCATCTTTGTATGTTTTTAATTAGAGTGTGTTGTATTGCAGTCGACCTACAAGTATGTGTTTAAGTGAAATGCATTCAATGAATTGTTATTCAAGTAAGAAAAGATCACTTGCAACAGTATCCATATATTACTATTATTAATTTTTGGTCGTACATTACTCTTATCAATTTAGTAAAAAAAATCGGTTAAATATCATCTCTCAAACCTTTTAAGTCTAAATAATTATTTGATTACATTTTACATCCCACAGCTTACATATCAATCCGTCCGTTCTAATCATTGAATAAAGACTCCTTGAAGAGCTAGTATAATATTTTACAAAGATTACATTTTTTGTTTGTAAAATTGTTACATATGATTGACATGAAAGAAAACTTTAGGTCAAGTTAGAAACATGTACATCTGAAGGCAACATACTTCCTTTTGTCAAAAAAAATTACAAAAAGATATCACAAATATGTCGTGGTATTTCTTTAAGAAAGCTTTAGAACATGAATCTCAGCAGAATCAAAAGAATAGAACAAATAAAGATATCACGAAACTTGATTATCTGCCAATTCTTCAACAAAATAAAGATATCACAAAGGTTGCATACTTTACAAGATAAATAGAAATGCAATCATGAGCACAAATAAATCGTAAAATAAAACGTATAATGAGACACCCCCTAAAATTTCCAACTAATTAAGGAAACCGAAAGTTTCAGGCCATTGACTATCTTGTTGATTTTTTTTACAAGAAGTTTCAAAATTGTCACGCTTAGAATTGTTCTCGTCTCTCATCTCAATGTACACGAATGACCACAACCTTTGTAAGTGGCTCTCAAACATAAAAAACATTCAACATTTCATCATCTACAATTTGAGTAGGGATTCTTTCGAGAATTTGTATATTCTCATTGTGCTTTGACCAAATCCCATACGTGGACAAAACCCCAAATTTTAAAAGGTGTGTCTTAACATTTTGAAGTGGAAAACGACAATTATTTGAATATTCATTACACAGACAAAACAAAAAAAACGTTAAAACCCTGTTTTTTAACAAATTCAAGAAATTCTTCCAACCTATTAATATATTCTACTGTAAAACAATTATCGGTTTTAATCCAATTCTTATAGATACCCGAGGTCATGGTATAATAACAATTTAGTATAGGCAAACAACTACAACAATATAAAAAATACAAAATAAATGTTCAAATGGTATTATATTATCATGCAAATAAATAATACAATCATAAGATATGATTTTAATAACGTAATCATAACACATCATATGTAATACACAATGATAATCAAAGAAAAGAAATATAAAAAAGTTTGAATTATGAAAAATACCTAATTTTGAAATATTTAGTTGGAGAAATAAATGATTGAGTAGGCCTCACTTCAATGATGGAATCGAGAATAATGGTAGATAAAGTAGAGAAGCATTTGATAAAAATTAGAACAAAAATTTTGTAGGGCCTTATGAGATTTTCGGGAAGAAAATTATAAGGTGGAATTTTCTTCTTTAAAATTCTATAAAACTACCATAAATACGTCGTACTTATTAGCGACTACATTAAAGGGGTCGCTAATGATAGGTAAGTAGTCGTTAATTAACGTTAAACGTAGTCGAAAGTAGTCCCTTTTTAAAACTGGTGAACTGCGACTACAATTTACGAGGCTAAAAAAACAAAATATAATTAATAACAATAACGACTACTTTAATACATTCGCGACTACGTTTAATAGTCGCGAGTTACATAAATTATTAGCGACTACTATTGTAGTTTTTAATAAGTTTTAGTCGCTAATTAAATGTCTTTACCCAAGTGGGATTGGGTTTTTTTACCAAGTGCCCCAAGAAGTGAGTCGATAATGGTTTTTTTAAGCCTGAGGGACAGTGAGCGGGGTAGGATAAAGTGAAAAAGAATGGTATCTGAACCAGGGCGAACTGGGAAAGCCTTCCAAGTCGACTGGTGGTATACTTTGATTGTGGGCTATAGCCATTCGTTAAACGACCACGTTAGACACACCTTCGTACGAGGTGTCAAACTACTGATGTAAAACTGTCCAGGATATCTTTCTCCTTCAGGAATTGGGCTAGCCCCATTAATGACTTTATTGATGGTAATGAATTACTTGATTTACCAGCTAAAGGATGTAATTTCTCTTGGTCAAACGAGAGAAATGGAAACCAGTTGTTAAAGCAAGTTTTGATAGAATTCTAGTGAAAAAAATTGGATGGATAAATTTTCAAATTCTTGGAGTGCAATATTACCCCTACAGGCTCTAATCACACACCCACTATATTAAATCTTGGCATCCTATCTATCAAGAAGAAGAGAGGTCGTGATCAAAAAGGGCTTGATTTATGACGATTCTTTCATTAAACTGATTGTGAAACATCGGAAATCTCATTCTTTTGATCTTGATAGAGGGATTAAGAGATTTGGAATCAAGTATTGAATATTTAGAAGCATGATTCTCTCTTTGCAAGAAAAAAAGTTCTTAACAACAGGATTTTAATAAAAAACACTCTTCCTCGGATGGAGAAGTTGTACAATGAACCATTCACTGAGTCTAATAAAATTGCCTTTGATTCATTAAGTTTGGAACTCAAAAATTATTGGAAAAAGGAAGAGATGTACTGGGCTCTTAGGTCTAGAAATTATTGGTTAAAGCATGGAGATAAAAATACCAAGTATTTTCATGCTATTACAAGAGTCAAGAGAATAAGAATAGAATCCCTAGAATGAAGATTGATAATGGTGTATGGGTCTCTTATGAAAATGAAATTGTTTAGGATATTACAACTCAGTACAATAATGTGTTCAAGTCTATGGGACCAAGACACTATGAACCTATATTGAACTGTATTGACAATGTTGTTACTCAAGAAATGAATATGAGCTTGGTCAAACAAGTCACAGAAGAAGAGATTAAAGAAACATTTTGGTCCCTTGGTAGTGATAAATCACCTAAACCTGATGGATTTTGTGGGTTTTTCTTCAAATTATCTGGGAGGAACTTAAGGCGGACCTTGTGAGATTGGTTTCGTATTTTATTACAAATAATTCCTCTTTCTCTGATATTAATTATAGCATTATTGCACTTATACCAAAATGTACTAACCCGAATTTGGTTTCTTCTTACAGACCAATCAGTTATGCGAACTTTGTCTATAAAATAATCTCAAAGATCTTGACAAACAGATTACAACCTTGACTTTGTAACATTATTTCAGAGACACAAACAACATTTATTCCAGGAAGGTCTGTATTTAAATATGAACTTATAGCTCAGGAAGCTAGTCATAACCTTAAAAATAAGAGTTATTCCTAAAAATATAGTATTGCCATCAAGGCAGCAGACATGAGTAAAGCATATGAAAATATTGATTGGGATTTTTTATTGGACCTAATGAGGAAAATTGGATTTCATTCAAGGTGGGTGGATTGGATCAACAACTGTATCTCAACAGTGTCATACTGAATTCAAATCAATGGAGTTTTACATGATATTGATTGTCTAGAAAAAGGGTTAAGACATGGATATCCATTATCTCCCTGTCTGTTCTGTATGATTACTCAAGCTCTAAACCTTTCTAATTAAACACTATGGGAAGCTAGGGCTTCTTAAAGGGATGCAAATTTCAAGAGCAGTGTTGGAACATTGTCATATGTTTTGACTTTTCATTGGAGTGGAGTAGTGGAAGGCTTTGTTCACTTACTTGTGTGAAGTAATGAAAGTCACGCATGTCAAATTTATTATCCCACATTGGTGGCTTATTATAAAACAACCCAACTCAAATACTTTATGGTTTCATTACCTACCAAAGAAGTAACACCCAGACATATGAAAAGATTGTTGGTCAAATGAGATTTTACCCAAGTGATGACCATGACAGTAGGTGACTCAATTTAAGGAAATGATTAGAATATTGATACGTTTATTCTATTTGTAAAGATTAACGTAATATATTCATTTGGTTAAAATCATTTGAAATTGAATGAGAAATTGAGTCATAGAATTTGAAGATATTAAAAGGAAAAAAAATAATAAAAATAAATAAATGTATTTTTTTATGTTTCCTTTGGTTATGAAGCAAAGCAAAGCAAGCGGAAAAAAAATAAAAAATAAAAAACAGGACTGCTGGGCTGGGGTTCAAACCTGGGCCTCCAGGCTGGTGGGCTTTTGGGCCAGAGTTTTATATCTGGACTAGCCTATGCTTTGATCTTCATCAGTAAACGTTGTGTCATTTAATATAACGTATCTTCAAATGAAACGTTACAACTCTTTGCCAAAGCCACCTTTTCATCTTCTATAAATAGTTGGCCAACTAAACCATTTTAGACATTCATTTTTTAAAGCATTAAAATTATAAGAGAGAAATAAAAAGAAGCAGCATTATTAAGTTCGTTGAAATTCTTAAGAATTCGTGTGTCAGTTTCTTTTGAATAGATTTGTCGTTGTATCCTGGAGGTTGAAGTCAGCAAACTTAAGGCACCTGTACATGACCTAAATACCTTAAAGACATCGGATCCAATCCGAGCCTCGACAAGTAAAGTTATTTATTTAGTTTTATTTTATTTTTACATTAGTTTCTATATTGTTCACTGGTTTATACAAATAAAACACAACAAAGATAATGGGCAAGCCCACACGCGCGCATCACCAACACCCACCCGGCCCTAGCCCGAGTCAAGGTCTTGGGTCTTGGGGTATTAAAAAATAAAAATAAATTAGTTTTTATACCAACTTTTATTTTAATTTTCCTGATAAAGACTTATTATGCATTTGACCATTTCCTCAACGTTTTAACCAACGTTTTGTAACTGATATGAACGTTGATACTTATCTTGCATGAGGACTAGCTTTGACTGAGCTGTAACGGCTCGTTTTTCCCGTATATTAATAGGACTATATTACAGTTCATTTTACACACAACTTTACAACTTTACGAAATCATATAGAAGAAAATATTATTCTTCTTCCTTCTTACTTTGTTCTTGAGAGAAACATATACATATTCCAAACCTTTGCTTGTGAGTGAACACAAGAGTAGGTAGTAGTGTTCATATTCGGGAAACATTTGAAAAACAGTGTAGCTTCTAGGAATTCCTGGAATTCGTTCTTAAGGCAGTGGTTCTCCACGGCACTACAATTCGTTTAATATCTTCAATAAACAGGTTCGTATTTCTTCCGTTTTAATTCTTCGTTTTTCTTTTTGTAAAATTAGTTAAACTTTATTTTCACACTAATGTTTTAAATACCATTACAATACTATTTTCCTTAGTTAACAATTTAAGAACAAATTAAAAAGTGATCTGTAATGGCATCTCCTTCGGCTTTAACTACTACTTTTAAAACCTTACTTGATATGTCGAAACTCGAACAGATGGTTCTAATTTTAAACGCTTGTCCCAAAAACTACTTATATTTTTTGAACAATTAGAGGTCGACTTTTTACTACTAGACGATGTTCCCGTTTCAACTGATAATACATATTCTACTATATCCGCTAATATTTTAAAATACGATAAGGCAAAATAACTAACGCGGAGTCATCTTTTAAACCAAATGTCGGACCCCCTATTTGATTTATTTGTAAAGAAAAAATCTTCTAAAACTATTTGAGACCTTATACACAATAAGTACGGAGGTGACGACTCCAGTAAGAAAAAAGATGTGGTCGGAAACTAGGTAAAATTCTCAATCACTGAACAAAAACCAATCATGGAACAAGTTCATATTTAAGAAAACCTTTGTGCTGAAATTGTATCTGGGGGAATGAAAATGTGTGAGATCAAGGCCGAATGGATTCTCGATACTATAACATCAAGAAATTTCTACGCCAACAAAGAGTTATTTCAAGGGTTTGAAGATGTAGCTGATGGGGAATGCACATACATGAGAAACTCTACAACTGCGAGCGTCCTTGGCAAGGGAAAGGTGTGTGTTTAACTTACCTCTGGCAAGACCATAGCCCTTAACGATGTTTTGTATGTTCCCACGCTTCGTAGAAATTTAGTTTCTGGTTCTCTTCTAAACAAAGCTAGACTTACACTTAATTTTGAGGGTGGGAAAATAATTATCTCTAGGAATGGTGACTTTGTGGGAAAATTTCACCGTAATGGTGGATTATTTGTACTTAATGTTTTTTATGCTTTTAATGAGAATGCATCCACGTCTGCTTATATTGTTGAATCTGTTGATATGTGGCACGCTAGATTAGGACACATAAATGTTTACTTTATTAAAATACTTCAAAACCCTGGACAAATACCTGGAAACAATAGTTATGACTTATTTTAGTGTTAAATATGTGTATTCTGATTTGGTTGACTTTAAAACTACCGCTAGTAGAGGAGGAAAATTTTGTTATATGAACTTTGTAGATTACTACTCTAGGTTCACCAAAGTATACCTTCTAAATTCTAACGATGAAGCATAATCCACCTTTTTATAATATAAGGCTGAGGTTGAAAACCAACTAGATAGAAAGATTAAAAGGTTTAGGTCTGATAGGTGCGGTGAATATAGTTCAAACACACTTAAAGAATTTTGTAAACGTAATGGAATTATTCATGAACTTACTGCCCTTTATACACCCCAACAAAATGGCATAGCTGAAAGGAAAAATAGATCCCTTGAAGAAATGATGAATGCCACGTTAATAAGTTCAAGCCTACAATCCATAATATGGGGGGAGATATCTTTGTTGCATGTTATGTATTAAACTGAGTACCCCATAAACATATAGATAAGACCCCTTACGAGTTGTGGAAAGGATATCCATCTAACCTGAAATTTGTAAGTGTGTGGGGGTGTTTGGCCAATGTAGCATTGACCCAAAACCGTAGACTCAATCTTTCTAGGATATGCCCAAAATAGTGCATCTTATAGATTTATGTCATTAGTTGATTACACTATTAGTGAATCTAGAGATGCTGAATTCTTTGAGCATTTATTTCACATGAAAAGGAATATTATTCATAATGCCTCCTCATCTACTAGTAATGAATCACCAGTCAATACTACAATACCTGCTAGTGATAATTTGGTTACTTCTCTACCCTCTCCGAGTTTAGGAACACACCCTGATAATAAAATTAGAAGAAGTAAAAGACGTAGGGATGAGTTTAGTTTTAAATTAGACTTTATCACTGCTTTTTTGACTGAGGATTTACACACCCTGATAATGTGAAGAACTACTCTCTTGTTTCCTTCTTGAGGAAGAACCTAAGACTTTTTTCGAGGCTATGAAATCCATAGAGGTCATCTACTGAAAGGAAGCGGTAAACAGTGAGATACTATCCATTAGATAAAACCACACTTGGCACTAAACTGGCTTACCAAAGGGATGTAAGCCAATTAGTAGAAAATGGATCTTTAAGAGAAAATCAAGACCTGATGGTTCCATAGAGAAATTTAAGGCTAGACTAGTAATTCGAGACTTTAGTCAAAAGAAAGGCTTGGACTAGTTTGACACCTATTTCCCTATGACCAAAATAGCATTCATAAGAACTCTAATTGCCTTAGCTTCCATTCATAATCTCACTATACATCAGAGAGTTGCTAAGACTACGTTTTTGAATGGAGACAAAGATGAAGAGATATATATGGTACAACCCGAAGGGTTTGTAGCTTCTGGTCAAGAAAGCAAATTATGCAAGATTAAGAAATCTCTTAATCTTTAGTAACAAGCAACCATGCAATGGTACAAAAAATTAGATACAACTTTAGTTAACGATAACTTTATAATCCACACTTTTAATTCATGTAAATAAATGACGGTGATAGGATGCGAATGGCCAGTCATCTATCTATACGTAGATGACATGGTGATATTTGGACCTAACCTTAAAGTCATTAATGAGTCTAAGGACTTCCTATCATCTAAATTCAAGATGAAGGACATGGGTGAAGTTAATGTTATCTTAGGGCTTAAGATCTTCAGAAATGAAAGTAGTTTATTCCATAGTCAATCTCATTATGTAGAGAAATTGTTGAGGAGATTCAACTTCTTTGATGTCATACCCGCTAGAACCCCTTTATGACTCTAGTATTCACTTGACCAAGAACAAGGGAAGTGCAATATATCAAACTGAATATGATAAGATAATAGGAAGTATGATATTCTTAATGAACTCCACCCGACCTGATATCACCTATGGCGTAAGTAGACTTAGTCGATATACCTATAACCCTAGTAGTGAACATTGGGTCGTACTTCAAAGATTACTGAAATATCTAAGAGGTACTATGGATATAGGCATACACTATAGGAGGTTCCATGCTATCTTAGAAGGCTATTGTGATGTGAATTGGATATCAAATAATGATACAGTGAGCTCCACTAGTGGTTATGTGTTTTCCTTAGGTGGAGTAGCTATATCCTGGAAGTCGTCAAAACAAACTTGTATAGCACGGTCAACCATGGAAGGACAAGAAGTTGAATGGTGGAGAACTCTCCTAGCAGATGTACCCCCCACGACAATTCCAAAACTACTCTCCTTGTTAAACCTTTAGTGAATGGATCAGCCAGATTTTTCTTGGATCTAACAAAGTCCAGTGCTATCACACCATTCTTCAGTAACTATTTTACTGAGCAATGTCTAATTCGAATATGTATCCATTTTTCATTATAGGTGATGTTGTGAGCAACGCTGATAGTCGCTTGCGAATCACAATAAAGATAACCATTCATGAGGGACATATGGATGACATATGATGCACTACTTACCCATACCTATGGAATAAAACAAGTGAAAATGAGGTTGAGTTCGGACTCTTAATGATTCACAACCCTTTTTGGTGGTCCTATTGAGACGGACTGATGAATTCAGTGATGATTAATTCAAGTTTAACTCTTAATGATTTTTATAGCCCTATATGGTGGTCCTACTGAGACAGACTTGATGAACTCACCAACATATGATGAGGTTGAGCTTTAGGGCTCTTAATGACTTCAATACCCTTGAGGGGTATCTATGTTGTATAGACATTCATGAAATCATCTGTGTAAGTGTGAAAGTAGGGGCCACTTTCTATAAAAGACTAGAGTAGTATTTTTAGAGCACTCATGAGAACCAAGGTATGTGCATTGCCTAAAATGATCTTGTGATAACATCGCATAATCTATAAATATCTAACGGGTTGAGTTTATGTTGTGGTGGTCGCAACTGAAGAACATCAAGTTCAAGAGTACGTTAACTTGACTAGACTTGGTTTTTGCCTCACTTTACTACATGTCAATTCAAATCGCAAGATATTGACACTTAAGTACAATTCACCTTATTTTCGCTCAAAAATTCTTTCTTCCTTTTTCAAAACCTTCTATATTTCGTAGATATTAAATGTGTGGAGAATTGTTGGAACATTTTCATGTCTTTTGACTTTTCCTTGGAGTGGAGTAATGGAGGCTATGTTCACTTACTTGTGTGAAGTAATGAGAGTCACGCATGTGACAAATTTATTATCCAACATCTAGGGTTATTATAAAAAAAAACCCCACTCAAATATTTTGTGGTCTCATTACCTACCAAAGAGCTAACACCCACGCATATGAAAAGATAATGGGTAAGCCTACACGCGCGCACACACCACCCACCTTGCCACAGGCCGGGTCCAAGACCTAGGTCATGGGTCTTGGGTGTTGGGGAATTGAAAATAAAAATAAATTAGTTTTTATACCAGCTTTTATTTTAATTTTTCTAATAAAGACTTAGTCTGCGTCTGACCATTTCCTCCACGTTTTACCCCATGTTTTGTAACTGATTTGAACATTGCTACTTATCTGGCATGACTGCCACCTTTAACTGAGTTGTAACGGCTAGTTACTGGCTACTTTTTTCCCGTCTATAAATAGAACTATACTGTAGTTCATTTTTACATTCAACTTTAAAGCTTTACGAAACCATCCAGCAACAAATTTTCTTCGTCTTCCTCCTTACATTGTTCTTCAGTGAAACATATACAGATTCCAAACATTCTCTTATGATTGCACACGAGAGTAGGTAGTAGTGTTCAAACCTTGGGAAATGTTCAGAAACACAATGTAGCATCTTGGTTATCCAAGAATTCGTTCTTAAGGCAGTGGTTTCTCCACATCACTATAGTTCGTTTATTATCTTCAACAAACTGGTTCGTATTATTTCCTTTTTAATTCCTCAGATTTATTTTTGTAAAATTAGTTAAAGCTTATTTTCACACTAATGTTTTAAATACCATTACAGTATTATTTTCCTTAGCTAAAAAATTTCTTTTATGTGTTGACAGTGGGATGATCACTCATATCCTTTTTGCTGATAATAGTCTCTTTTTTTGGAAGCCACTGAGTATAATATTGATATTTTTATAACTATTCTCAATTGGTATATTTTGGCTAAGGAAAAAAAACCAATTTAAATAAAAGTGGGGTTCTGTTTAGCAAAAATACACCAATTGAGGAGAAAAGAAAGATCTCAAGTCAACTTAGAATGAGAAGACTTGAGGATCTAGGAAAGTACTTGGTTATTCCAACTGTGTGGGGAAAATCTAAAGTTAAATCACTTGAATGGTTAGTTAAAGCATGGAATGTTGGGAAACAAAAATGTTTACAAAAGTGGTAAGGAAATTCTGGTTATGGCTATTATAGGAGCAATTCCTAATTGTATAATGTCTATCTTTTTAATTCCTAAAAAAGTGACTAACCACTTAAATTCTTTGGTTTAAAATTTTTATTCGATCAATCAAGGGGAAAATAGATGTCACAGGATTAAATTGCAAACATTAATGAATTCCAAAGAAGATGGAGATATTGGTTTTAAGGATTTTCACACTCAAAACTTATTTTTCTTAGCTTCAAATTCATGGATTTTTTAAAATGGAAATTGTCTTCTTTTTAATCTTTTGGAAGGGAAGTATTTTCTAAAAACTAGTTTTTTAGATGCTTCTTTAACAAATAATTGTTCATGGGGTTGGTAAATCCTACTTGAAGGGAGGGATTGTTTTAAAAAGGAACTGTTTTGGTCAATCCGAGATGGAAAAATATTAGAATTTGGAAGGATTTTTTTTAATTCCCAATACTAGAAATGTTGTTAAACCTTATGGTTGTAAAATTGAGTTTCTCTCTGAACTGTTCATCATAGGAAAAAATGAGTAGAATTTTGAGTTAGTCAATAAATTCTTCTTACCTAAAGTTGCAGCAACCATTTGTGGATTATACATTCCCTTGGTGCACTGTCAGGACACCCCTTATTGGACAGGTTCGAAGAATGGGGATCTTAAGTTAGGGAGTGTTATAACACACTTTAGAGGGCTTAGTAGAGGCAAGAAAGACTGAAAAATAAAAAAGGAGAGGAATCTTCCTTTTAACTTGAATATATTGACTGGAAATTCATTTGGCAAAGAAAAGTTGTGCCAAAAATTAAGAATTTTATATGGAAGTGTTGTAAATATGGGCTGCCGACAAATGAAAATAGATATAAAAGGATGTCAACTGAATCTCCATTGTGTGATATGTGTGGTTAAAAAATTAATCAACTGAACACCTTCTTTTTCAATGCTTACGAGGCAGGGCAGTTTGGCTTGCTAGTCCACTTTGTTTTAATACATTATCTGAACAATCTTGTAATGTTAAAAAATGAATTAGGTTTGTGAGGCTTAGCTGCAAAGAAAAGGGAGATCCCTTTTTTCCATAGTCTAGAATATATGGAAGGGGAGAAATGAATATATTTTCAAAGGATAAGTTCGTGATCCTATGTAATAATATATGTAATAATATAGTCTCGCAATTGGACAAACTACTGAGGCAAATTGTAATAATATTTGTAATGATGAACTTATATTACAAACTCGAAGTAGTAATCATATACGGAACAATTGTGATATCTTTTTTTTTGTCAAAAACAACAATGATTTCAGTTCACTACAGATCAATAAAGTTAGAGAGGATAGTAGATCAAAATGAAAACCTCCCTGTGAAAACCTCCCTGTGCAGGGGGGTTTAAAATAAATTGTGATGCTTCACATCACTTGAGTTCTAATAATGATGTGATTACATGTATCTTAACTGACTTAACATGTAGAATACTTAAAGGTTTTGTAAGGAAGATCAAAGTCAATTCAATAATTGAATCAGAGGCAAGAAGTACCATAACAGCTTGTGAGATGGATTCAAGAATCAATTATGGTTGTGTAGAAATTGAGAATGATAATATCCTTAACCAAATTAATTACAGTGGCAAACACTCTAGCAGTATGAGAATATTAGTTAAGAATATTATATTTTGTAAAGTATTATATAATATTATGATCTTGTTGACTAAGAGATCAAACTATAGGATATTAGATTGGGTGACCAAACAAATGCTACAAGGCAATTTGTTTGGTTTTTGAAATGTTTTTCTACCTCTCCAATTAGATAACTTGATTAAAAGAGATTTTGATCATCTAGGAATAGGCTATGGTGTAACGAACTTTTCTTTCTTGATGTATTTGCATTCGACAAAATCAAAACCACTGAACAAATTTTTTTTCTTTTATTTTTTATTCGTTAATTAACATAATCAGATAAATTCTAATATTTTTTGTCTTATTTAAATTATTTCCTAGATCTCTTAAACTAAAATGGGACTGTGACACTGTCTTGATTCCTTCAATTTATTTCCTTCAATTTTAGTTTTTTTATTATATTAGATTCCAATTTTTTTCAATATTCTTCAAATTTTTATCCTTAATCTTTTGAAAAACCTATTAAATATTTATATAAAAATTTCTTATTTAAAATTTTACTTCATAAAGGTGATTTCTTTTTTTTTTGTATATAAAGTTTTAGCATTTATAGTCATACTGTTTTTTTCTCAAGTATAAAAACAATGTGTTTACTTATTATAATTTGACCAAAGAAAAAAAAGTAAAAAAATAAAGTTTGTACAAATTCAAAGAAAAATATGCAAATATTAGAAAGGGAAATAAAATAGTTATAATTTTTACTTTTTTTTAAAATTTAATTATCATTTGTTTAGTCAAGACATAATTTTTAATATACTTTGAGTTTATTAGAATAATTTTTTTGTTGAACTTCATGTATATTAATACTACTTTAATTTGTATTCTTTTAAATTATGTTTATAATTTGATAGAATGAAAAAAAACAAGAATTATTTTGAATACCACAACTTTACGTCGTGTCTCATCTTTTGCTTATAGAACCATAGAAAATGAATCCTCAGCGAACATGAAGATAGAAAATTTCAAAATACGTCTTCAAAAATTAAATCTGTTTTATTAATTTATTTTTTTCATAAATTAATTGGTGATATGTCAAAATGTTAATTTTTCCATGGTAAGTAATTTAACTTAAGTATATGCACCACATCGGCACAATAAAACATGATCGACAATGTTCAGATAGATACTAAACTTATCCAAGGATAAAAAATTCGAGTTTTATCCAATAAATATGTCCAAGCTAATGGAAAAAATCCAGCCACATTTGAATCCATGTGCGATATCATTTCTAGATACTCAGCTTTAGCCCCATTATCATTTGAAAGTTGGAATAAAGTCCTTGACACTTTCAAAGAAGGTTAACTCAAATTTCGACAAGTAAGATTTTTTGAAAATAAATAAATAGAAACACTAGTGTTTATGGCCCTCGGTATCCAAGTTGTAGGATCAAATACTGTTGTGGATATGTAGAGATTTGTGGAAGTATAAGATTGAATAAAAAAACACATTTAAAATTTTAGACTTTGGTTTTTTTCTCTCTTTTCTTAACTTTTTTAGTTCATTACAAATGAGAAGATTACACAACTATTAATAGGAGAAAATACTAACATGTATCTAGTCTATTACATGATTAGAATTAAGAGAAAACATTCAAAGTAGTCAATACATGAATCAAATTTGAAAGGTTATACATGTATCTAATAAATAAATTCATTTATGAGAACAATCTTACGAAATGATTGTCACGATTCTAATTTATTCCAACATTGCCTCTCGTAAATTGAATCTGCTATTGATTCCCGAGATTTCAACATTATTCTTGAAAACAGGACCTCCAAGGGTTTTTTTTGAAGATGTCCACAAGTTTTTCTTCACTTTTGCAATACTCAAGATTGATTTCTCCTTCATGAACAAGTTCCATTAGGAAGTGAAAGAGTAGTCGAATATATATTGTTCTCCATGAAAGACTGGATATTTTGAGATAGAAATAGTCAGATATTATCACAATACATAGTTGTAGGTTCATGCTGCTTGAAGTTCAGACTTTTGAGAATTCCCCTTCACCACATGATTCAACATCCTGTGGAACAAGCTGTGATATACTCCGCTTCAGTGTTAGAAAAAGATACAATAGGTTTCTTCTTTGAACACCATGAAATCATTTCACTTCCAAGATTAAAATCGAACCCAGATGTACTTTTGAGATCATCAATGCTTCCACCAATATCACTATTTATAAATCTAACAAGTTTAACAAAAATGTATCTTTCATAGAAGATTCCCTAATCAACTATTCCTTTGATGTATTGAAGAATTATTTTTACTACCTCCCAATGATTTTAATATGATTTCTCCATAGACCTGCTAATCAAATTTACTTAAAACATAGTATCATGATGAGTGGTTGTAATTTCAAATCAAACATCAAAACATGGTTCTATCCACCATCTTCCCTTCTCCTTCTTTACTCAATTTTAATCATGTTATAAAAGGAGTTGAAACAGGACTCGAGTTTTTTATTTTGATTTTTTTATCAAATTTATGTTGCATATTTCTCTTGAGGAATAAAAGAATCCTACATCTGATTGTTGCACATTTATGCGAAGAAAATGATGCAACTCTCCCAAATCGGTCATTTCAAACTCTTTCGACATTAAAGCTTTGAAAGTCAATATTTTAAAATGATCACACGTTGTGATCAAATCATCAACATAAAGAATGACCACCATAAAACTACCTTTGGAATTCCTTTTTTTAAAAGGAGTGTGCTTATAGGACAACATTCAAGGCAAAATTTCATGAAATAACCATTAACCTTATCATACCATGCATGAGGTAAATTCTTCAATCCATATAATGCCTTTTTGAGTTTATATACTTTATCTCCTTCACCTTTTTAAAAAAAATCCATGAGGTTGTTCAAGATAAATTTCCTCTTGAAGGTATCCATTCAAGAAAGTTCATGTAAAGTCCATTTGATAGAATTTCCAACCACTTTGAGTAGCAAGAGAAATAACCAATCGAATTGTATCAAGTCTTAAAACATTATCAAATAACTCATTGAAGTTTCCGCCTTCTTTTTTATTGTAACCTTTTTCAACTAATCTTACCTTCTCTTTGTTGATGGACCCATCAAGATTAGTATTTTTTTTTTTGTAAACCCATGTCACGCCAATAACAGATTAATGAGAAGGTAGAGGTGTGAGCTACCAACTTTCATTTTTCTCATTTGCATTGATCTCTTCTTTCATGGCATGGTTCTACTTTTATTCTTTCGAGGCCTCTTCATAGGATATTGGATTTTCTCTAGTAAAAAATAAAAAGTAAACATGATTAATATTTTCGGTTTCATCATAGATGTCACTCAAACTCATTGTTTTTATTTAACAGTAATGGAAAGTTTTGAGGAGAATGATCATCGCCATCATGTGATTGATTGTCACCATCCTCGGGTTGCATTGCTTGAGAATCACTTTCTTCATCGTCAATAAGTTTCAACGTTAATGAATTTGATAATTTAGAAGAATCAAAGGGAGATTTTTCATCAAATGAAACATCCTTTCTTATCAATTTTTTTAGAGGATTGTGAATGTTGTAAGCTTTAGTCCTCTAACTATATCCAATGAAAATGCACTCTCTTCAGATTTATCATCAGGTTTTTTTCACAAAGCATTTGGAATATGTGAATATGCAAGAGACTTAAATGTTTTAAAATGACTAACATTTCTCTTTATACCATACACCGCTTCATTTAGAGTAGAATATTTTTTTAAGTTCTTTGTAGGTGATCGACTTATCAAGTAAACGGAACAAAAAACCATTTCAACCTAAAAATAATAAGGCATTTTTTTCTTTTTTAACATATATCCAACCATATTCATGATCGTTTAATTTTTCTCTCAGTAATTCCATTTTTTGAGGTGAATATCGTGCTTACAAGTCATGTCGAATTCAATTTTGTTGAAAAAAATCATCGAATAAAGAGAACAAATACTCACCACCCCTATCACTTCTCAAGTTCTTTATTTTATGGCCAGAAAAGTTTTTAACTTAAGATTTAAATTTTTTGAAATACGTAAAGGTATATGATTTTTGCTTCACAAAGTATACCCAAACTTTTATTGTAAAATCATCCATGAATAAAAAGAAATATCGACTCCTCCCTAAGGAAGGAACTCAGATCGGTCCACAAATATCACTGCGAATGAGTTCCAATGGTGATTTTGATTTCCAAATTGACTTTGATAGAAATGACTCATGGTATTGCTTCCCCAGTTGACACTCTTCACAATCTTTGTAGATTACATCAATATTCATCTCTTTAGTATCATTTTACCCCCTCTCGAGAACAACCACAAACCTTTCCTAATGCACATATCTTTAAGATCCATTCTCTCTTTCACGTTATTTTTGTTTATTTTCCATCAAGGTCTACAACTGTACCGAAAAACTATCGCACACATTCTTCTCACAATGCATGACATTGATGTTATGTTTTAACATATTTTTCGAAAAATAAGGTAAGCGATAAAAAATACTATTTTTCTTCCAATTCAACTCACAAGGACTGGTTCTTTTGTCGTCTTCCCCCTAAAATCCTTGTGTTTACCGGGAAACACAGGTGGGCATCTCATCTAACTGTGTCTGAATATCAATCAGACTATTTTTTCTCGAGGGGAGGGCTGATCTCGTTACTCGAGTATGAAATTTTGTCTTTTCTAAATCGATATCTCATAGGTAACCACCGTCTGTGATCAAAATTAACTACCCCTTTTTTTCACCTTCCTCGACGGAGTAGAATCCATGTATTCTGGGCACGCTAAGTATTCTTGAACCTGCCACCCTGACATGTATGACCTCACAGGGTAATCATTAGTCATGTACAACAAACAAATCTTCATTGTAGACTCTTGCTTCGTATAAGCATCATACATAAGGATCCATGTTTCCCTCAACATTTCCAACTCGTCAATAACGGGCGGAGAAAGATATCCATGTCCATACTGGGTGAACGCGGACCCGTAATCAACAAACAAAGATGAAATATGGTTTCCTTCATGCATACCCACAGTGGAAAGTTTTAGATGGTCAATATAACTAGTCATATGATATACGATTTTATATACACAGAGAATAGACAAAAACCATCAATACAAAGACCCAAATATACATTCTAAGGTTCAATAGCAAACTCGGGATGTAACTCTACAAATCATTTCTAGATATCACCATCAACATAATGGCGTAACACATCTGGATAAGTACTCTTCAAGTATGGTGCCTAATCATGTTTTTGGCGGTGTGCTTCAAAACGTATAGTCGTTGCAAACTCGGTGAAATCGAAAAATAACAGATTTTTTTATGACGTACTTTCTGACCCTTTTTCGGATCCCATCTAGATTCACTACTGGTGTCGCCTAGGGTGTGATAAAATTAATACAAAAAAGGTCAAGAAAACTACGCACTCTCACCCTAGACAGGCACAGTACTGCAAGTATTACAGGACGTATGCAAGTTTTAGTTGATAAGTTGAGTTCGTTCTCAGAGACTTAAGTGTGTTAATCGCGTGAGTAGAAATAACGAGTAGAAGTAAATAATTAAATACAAAAAAATAAAAGATATGAATTGTGAAATTCTAAATTAAACTAAAGAAAATAAAAGACAATAAAGTAAATATGAAGAATATGAGATGAGAGATATAGCTTAGTTTTTGCTAGTATGCACTAATCCTTCTAATTCTATCTATTAGATCTAGTTTATAAGGGAGAATATTAGCTCTTGTATACTTAGTCAGGATTCTAAATTCCCATACCTTAAACCTTGAGAGCGACTAAGGGGGCTACGGCACAACCAAGACGTGGTTTAAAATAGGGTTATCAAACGCTACTAAGGCCCTGAGCAAACACTTCAATCAATTGGTGATATGGTGATTAAAACAAACCCTAATGACTATCTAGTTGGAATCATGTTTTGTCAGAACTAATATCGACACTAGACGTTATGTGGTGGTTCAATAATTAGACACCCAGCTAAGGTGATCATCTAACTACTATTAAGGTAATCCTCAACGTTGCGCACCGCAAGGAAAACATGCATTAAATCAAAACACATAATGAAATATAAAGGTAAGTAGCTAATATCAAATTAAAACATATAATTCCCAAAGAAACTTAGATAGAAGAATTAGAATTCATAGATTATACATGATGCAAAACCCAAGCTATGGGGAGTTTAGTTCATACCTGAAAGAAATAAACTAAAAGAAATTACAAAAGACATCATCTTGCTCTCTACAATAAACTGGAAGAATAAAACCTTAAGAACTAATTACTATGAGGCAAGGATGGTTTTACAAGTGATATAAGGGTGTATTTATAGGTGTTTAGAAGACCTAATTCGTTTTCTTGAGGAAGAGATAAAGTATTGGACTCCTAGCCCAACTCAAATTCGTATGGAAATAAAGATAAACACTGTTGGACCGTTTTAAGCATATCTTCTTCGTTATTGGTCGGTTTCTGCTCCATAATATACCAAACGAATCCTCACATAATTATCTACGTCCTTATTAGAGGAAATTACCAAAATCGGCTTCCTTGTAGGAGTAATCACCACTTCTTTAGGCGTGTGCTGCAGTATCCCAGATTTATGCAACTTTTCCTTTTCCATATTTTTAGCCTTTGTTTCCTTATCTCCAATTACCATGCCAATCTCTTTCCATATCTTGTAGTCTTTGACTTGGACTCTAATTAATCTCCATAATTATCTTTAAAGCTACACACTAAATAAACAACTAAACCCAATATGCTCTAAAAATATTATTTTACTAAATCAAGACTCAAAATAGGAAAGTGCACTATTTCTCAAGAAAATTGACTATTATGACTTCTAAATCACTCAAAATGATGTCTCATCTTAACATAAATCTATCACAAATGAGGAGACATCAATTACATATTGGACACTTGTCGAAGATTTCATTCTCGCTAGAATAAAGGGACAAGCATTCAAGAAAAAATCAATCTTATGTACCCAATACACAAACTTATCAACTTCTTGTTGCATTCCACGCAAGACAAAGGCAAATTGCGAGGTTTGGGAAAAACATGACCCACGAATTCCAAGAGCTCGGTGAAAGATGTGTTAGTACACTTGTTCTTCACTTTTATGTAAATTATTTTGGAAATAATAATCAAGGAACTCATCACTGTAGATCCAGGGTCTAATTAGGTCTCCAACTCCTCGAACAAAGCTTTGAAACTGCCACGACTTGTTCGATGCACGTCTCTCATCTCAGTATCACCCGAATGACCACCAACATCGTAAGTGGTTCTTTAATATTCATACACATTAAAGATTTTATTATCTAAATCCTCATACTAATCATTGAAGAATACATGCCTAGATCAAGGAATCATAAAAATAAAACATACAAAAATAGGTCAAATTTTTGTAAATAAAAATGAAGATTAAATGTTGTTTAAATGCATGAAATCCTTACATTTTGATGTGTTTTTTGTGTAGATTCTCCCAGTAAATGGCTGAAAATGTTGAGCCGAAGTGAAAAGCTCTCGATTTGGGGTTGTTTGTGTGGTGTACATGAAAAGAAACTGAGCTCGGTTGGTTTTATAAGTATTTTTAGTTAGCTCCGACATCTAGTAGTCGTTAATGAGTTAGAAGTTGTCGCCCATGAAGGACAAGTGGATTGATACCATTTTATATCTTTTGGTTGTCCTTTGTTCGAGACGACATGTGTCGATGCGTGTACCATAATTTGTCGCTAATGACAATAGGCGGCAAAAATAGCCTCCCAAACTGACCAACCAAAACTTTTCACGCACCTTGGCGACGACATAAGTCGTCGCTAATGACTAATTGTTATTAGCGACAAGTTCCTAATTATAAACTCGTCGCGAATGACGATTATTGACGAGTTCTTACCGAGATGTCATCACTAACTTGTTAATAGAGATGAGTTCTTACCTAGATGTCGTCGCTAACTTCGAATTTTATCTGAATTTTCATTTTTAATCATAATTGAACTTGTTTTTACCAATTAAAATATACATCTTAACATTACAAACAACAAAATACCATAAACAACACAATATAAACCAACAATTTAACAATCATAACATTCGAAACACAACTCACTCAAATGTGAAATAAAACGTATAAAGATAAAGTATGTCACTAATCATTTTCGTATCTAATAGTGTCTAAAGGTTCCCATCACCATCAACGAGTATTGGTTCCTCTAATTGCTCATCTGCAAACTCGTCCTATGTGTCATTAAATATCTTCTTGTCTTTATAAATAAATATATCAATCCGCAAATGAGATGTGTCAAACTCGATATCCTCACCAGATGTCAAGTTTAGTCGTGAGTAATCCGTCTAACTAATCACCAAAGGAATCGTCATACTATCGTTGTTAGTATATAGTGATTCAGCATCCTATAACTCGGGACTCCATTCGTGCAGATCGTTTATTTCCCAAATGTCTCTCCAATCATTCATTTGTTCCTTGCATTAATCTCGTCAATGTAATAAACTTTTGCTTGTGTTGCTAAAATGTGGTTCATCCCTCCAAAAAAAGTAGATGTGTTTATAAATGATACCCCACTTTCTTTCCTCACATTGCTCGTTTTATACCATTTACACTCGAATAACACAACATAACAACCACCATTGAATCTAACCTCTAAGATCTTAACTAATTTACCTTAAAACTGTGCCCCATCATAAATGGTACATACTCTGTAATCCTGAGTCACTCTTTTTCTCCGTTTTCATGAGTAACCCATTTGAAACCGTTCACAACACATGAATCGTATCTATGAACCGGACCATGAGAGATGCTCACCAAGGACAACATCTCAGGTGTAGCTAATACATCAACAGCCTCGTGCATCACATAAGTCTACCAAAAAAAATAAGAACTATAACTTTGAAAATAATAGTGTATCATTTAACAAAGTGTATACAACATACCTTTTCCGAAAACCACCTTTAAAAGTTTGTCGTATAAAAAAACCACTCTTAAAAGTTTGCCAATGCATCTTCTCTATAGAATTAGCAGGGTCCGATAACGTGTATTTGTGTTCACTACATTTTAAGGAAAAGGTAAAACATAATTTATATTCTAAATAACAAAAATAATTTATAGTTACTTAAGTCATGTATGGTTGGATCTCGTCGCAACTAAGCACAATATACCAGTTGATTTGATCCTTATCTTTATGTGGTAAATTACCAACCTTTTTTTACCAACTAGACTACACTGAATCTTAAACACAATTTCTCTTTTGGTTTGGGCAGTGGGTCATTGTATCTACCTAGATAATTGACCTTCGTTTTTACTTCTTGAATATAACTGATATGAATGTCAACGTCTCTTCTACCACGTAACCCTCGGCAACTGAACCCTCCAGCCTATCCAGGTTTTGAATCTACTCCTTTAACTTTTTCAAATATCTGTCAATTGGGTACATCCACTGCATTTGAACGGGGCCACCTAATAATGCTTATTCGTATAATTGTATCACGAGGTGGATTATAATATCAAAAAAGGGAGAGGAAAAATCATTTCTAGTTTGCACATCATTTCAACCACTCCCTAATTACCAGATTCCAACTCTTTTCTACTAAGATTCTTATTAAAAATGACTCTTAACACGTTAGATAACCAGATAATCTCATCGCTAACGAATTTATCATCTATATACTCAAGGATACTAGCTCCGAAAATATACTGAATCATTACGTGACAATCATGAGATTTCATTCCAATGATCTTTCATGTATCACTTTGAACATAATTCCTTAAACTAGACGCAAAACCATCGAGAAACGTTTTCGCTTTCAACCATTCAATAAATACTTTTTGCTTATCCAGTGTCAACGTATACTTTGTTCGTTTTAGTATCATTTTACCTTCTCTTGAGAACCACAAAGCTTTCCTGCTTCCCATATCTTTAAGATCCATTCTCTCTTTCATTTTATCTTTGTTTATTTTTCCATCAAAGCCTACAACTGTACCGAGCAAACTATCACACACATTCCTCTCACAATGCATAACTTTGATCTTATGTTTTAACAAATTTTCCAAGAAATAAGGTAAGCGACAAAAAATACCCTTTTTCTTCCAATTAAACTCACAAGGACCCGTTTTATTCATCGTCTTGCCCAAATCCTTGTGTTTACCGAGAAACACAATGAGAAACGCATCTAACTATGCGTGAATATCGGACGGAATATGTTTTCTCAGGGGGCCCTCGTCTCGGTACTTGAGTATGAAATTTTGTCATTTCTAAACCGATATCTCATAGGTAACCATCATCTGTGATCAATATACAATAACCATTTTTACCTTCTTCGAAGGAGTAGAATCTATGCATTCTGGGCACATTAAGTAACTTTCACCCTGCCACCCTGACTTGTATGACCTAGTGGGGTAATCATTAAGCATGGAAAAAGAAATATTCATTGTAAAATTATGCTTCGTATGAGCATCACAAATAAGGATTTATGGTTCCCTCAACATGTCTAACTCCTCAATAACATGGAGAAGAAAGGCATCCATGTCCTTACCGGGTGAACGCGGACCCGTATTCAACAAAAAAACTGAGATGTGGTTTTCTTCAATCATACCCGCGATGGAAAGTTGTTGACGGTCAATATAACTGGTCACATGCTATATAAGTTGTTTTGCATAGAGAATGGACAAAAACCATCAATACACAGACCCAAATATACATTTTGAGGTTCACTAGCAAACCTAGGATGTAACTCTACAAATCTTTTTCAACTATCACCATCAACAGGATGGCGTAGCACACCTGGATCGGTCCTCTTTCCGATATAGTTGGAGATCATGTCTTTGGCGGTGTGCTTTGAAGTGTATAGTCATTGCAACCTTGACGCAATTAAAAAATAACAGAGTTTTTTATGCGGTACTTTCTTACCCTTCTTTGGATCCCATCTAGATTCAATACATACTGGATACTTGTTGAGGAATTTATTCTCCTTGTAATGAAGGCACACTCATTCAAGAAAACATTAATCGTATTGTACCCACATACACATTCTTTTCAACTTCTTATTACATTCCTCGTAAGACCCAAGAAAATTGTGAGGTTTGGGCAAAACACGACCCACCAATTCCAAAAGGTCGGTGAAAGACGTGTTAGTCCACTTATTATTAGCTAAGCATTGAAATTTAAGAAACTTATCACTGTAGATCCAGGGTATAATTTGGTCTCCAATTCCTCCAACAAAATTTTTAAACTTCCACAGCTTGTTTGATGCGCGTCTCTCATCTCGGTATCACCTGAATGACCACGAACATCTTAAGTGAATCTTAAATCGTCATACACATTAAACGTTTCATTGTCCAAATTTTCTTCGAGAATTTTATCTGGGATTTCTAATTTTATATCGTGTTTTCTCTTAACCTCATATGTGGATATAATCCCGAACTGTATAAGGTGACCCCTATACTTTTGTGTTAGAAATAGACCATTATTTGAACATCGATTACACGGGCAAAACAAATAACCAATAAAACCATCTTGTTTTTAAACAAAAGCGATAAATTTTCCTAAACCATCAATATATTCCTCTGTAAGATAATTACCTATCTAAATCCAACTTTTATTAATACCCGAAGCCATCTTTTAATAATAATTTGATATAACTAAACAACTACAAAATTAAAAAAACTAAAAAATTGAACATATGCATATTTTACTCCATTCAAATAAAAAAGACAATCATAAGTCAAGTGTTTATTAACCTAATCAAATTATATAGCAAGTGATACAAAAAAATAATCAAATTAATAAAATTTTAAAAAGTTGAAAATACCTAATTTCGGTTTGAGAAATTGAATATTGAGCATGCCCTACGTTGAATATGGACCCCGAGAATGATGTGTGATAAAGTGTTGAAACAAGTTATCAAGATTAGAGCAAAACAAATTTTAGGTTTTGAGAAAAATTGGGAGAAAATATCATTTTGGTGTTATATTCGGTTCTGAAAATTCTATAATCTGCTATAAAACGCTACACTCATTAGCGACGACAAAAGACATCGCAACTTAGCACAAAAGTCGAAGTTATTTACGGTTATCAGCGACGACAAAAGTCTTCGCTACAAAATTAGGTCATCTCGACTTCATTTTTGAACTAAAAAAATAAAATGTAATTACAATCTGTCACGACTATTTCTTTACAATTAAGGAAAACATTGATTCATCGCTAAATTAAAAGTTTATTATCGACGACAATTGTCGTCTCTTAAATTTTTTTGTCGCTAATGACCATTACTAGCGACGACATAAATGTCCTGGCTAAAAAACTCGTCGCGACTGGTGTGTGATGTAGTAGTGGTAGTAGTAGCAGCCTTAGGAGCATGATTATCCCCATGCAATGTTGTGAAAGGCTTCTCTCTCCCTTGGATGGAGTTTTTATCTTAAGAAATTTAACTGAGTAGGGAGCAACCTCATCCACATGTGCATCATTTACTTTCACTTGTAAAGCATGGGTTGTGGATGTGAAGACTCAATGTTCATTGTTATATGTATGTTACTAAGATGTCGGATTATAGCTTCACTCTTGGTACAATATTAAATATTTTGCATAATTTGCACATTTAGATTTGTAGTACCTTTTACATTTTTAGGCTCATTTGATAGTTTAGTAACCCTATTGTTTTGTTTTGCCTTCAGCAATATTGGATGAATATAAGAAATAAAATAATAGAGAAGATACAAAGTTGTAGACGTCAAAAGATAAACTAGAAAAGAAGAAGAAGGATGAGAACAACACCCCAGACTATCTAGAGATGTGCAAGTTAATACTATTAACTTTGACCTAGTAAGTATTATTATCACTTAGAGTGAGATAATATGCGGGAGTTTTTCTTTAAATAATAATACACACACATACACACACACATATAGTTGGATCAGTCCTCTTTCCGATATAGTTGGAGATCATGTCTTTGGCGGTGTGCTTTGAAGTGTATAGTCACTGCAACCTTGACGCAATTAAAAAATAACAGAGTTTTTTATGCGGTACTTTCTTACCCTTCTTTGGATCCCATCTAGATCCACTACATACTGGATACTTGTTGAGGAATTTATTCTCCTTGTAATGAAGGCACACTCATTCAAGAAAACATTAATCGTATTGTACCCACATACACATTCTTTTCAACTTCTTATTTCATTCCTCGTAAGACCCAAGAAAATTGTGAGGTTTGGGCAAAACACGACCCACCAATTCCAAAAGGTCGGTGAAAGACGTGTTAGTCCACTTATTATTAGCTAAGCAATGAAATTTAAGAAACTTATCACTGTAGATCCAGGGTATAATTTGGTCTCCAATTCCTCCAACAAAGCTTCTAAACTTCCACAGCTTGTTTGATGCGCGTCTCTCATCTCGGTATCACCTGAATGACCACGAACATCTTAAGTGAATCTTAAATCGTCATACACATTCAACGTTTCATTGTCCAAATTTTCTTCGAAAATTTTATCTAGGATTTCTAATTTTATATCGTGTTTTGTCTTAACCTCATATGTGGATATAATCCCGAACTGTATAAGGTGACCCCTATACTTTTGTGTTAGAAATAGACCATTATTTGAACATCGATTACACGGGCAAAACATATAACCAATAAAACCATCTTGTTTTTAAACAAAATCGATAAATTTTCCTAAACCTTCAATATATTCCTCCGTAAGATAATTACCTATCTAAATCCGACTTTTATTAATACCCGAAGCCATCTTTTAATAATAATTTGATATAACTAAACAACTACAAAATTAAAAAAATTAAAAAATTGAACATATGCATATTTTACTCCATACAAATAAAAAAGACAATCATAAGTCAAGTGTTTATTAACCTAATCGAATGATATAGCAAGTGATACAAAAAAAAAATCAAATAAATAAAATTTTAAAAAGTTGAAAATACCTAATTTCGGTTTGAGAAATTGAAGATTGAGCATGCCCTACGTTGAATATGGACCCCGAGAATGATGTGTGATGAAGTGTTGAAACAAGTTATCAAGATTAGAGCAAAACAAATTTTAGGTTTTGAGAAAAATTGGGAGAAAATATCATTTTGGTGTTATTTTCGGTTCTGAAAATTCTATAATCTGCTATAAAACGCTACACTCATTAGCAACGACAAAAGACATCGCAACTTAGCGCAAAAGTCGAAGTTATTTACGGTTATCAGCGACGACAAAAGTCTTCGCTACGAAATTAGGTCATCTCGACTTCATTTTTGAACTAAAAAAATAAAATGTAATTACAATCTGTCACGACTATTTCTTAACAATTAAGGAAAACATTGATTCATCGCTAAATTAAAAGTTTATTATCGACGACAATTGTCTTCTCTTAAATTTTTTTGTCCCTAATGACCATTACTAGCGACAACATAAATGTCCTCGCTAAAAAACTCGTCGCGACTGGTGCATGATGTAGTAGTGGTAGTAGTAGCAGCCTTAGGAGCATGATTATCCCCATGAAATGTTGTGAAAGGCTTCTCTCTCCCTTGGATGGAGTTTTTATCTTAAGAAATTTAACTGAGTAGGGAGCAACCTCATCCACATGTGCATCATTTACTTTCACTTGTAAAGCATGGGTTGTGGATGTGAAGACTCAATGTTCATTGTTATATGTATGTTACTAAGATGTCGGATTATAGCTTCACTCTTGGTACAATATTAAATATTTTGCATAATTTGCACATTTAGATTTGTAGTACCTTTTACATTTTTAGGCTCATTTGATAGTTTAGTAACCCTACTGTTTTGTTTTGCCTTCAGCAATATTGGATGAATATAAGAAATAAAATAAAAGAGAAGATACAAAGTTGTAGACGTCAAAAGATAAACTAGAAAAGAAGAAGAAGGATGAGAACAACACCCCAGACTATCTAGAGATGTGAAAGTTAATACTATTAACTTTGACCTAGTAAGGATTATTATCACTTAGAGTGAGATAGTATGCGGGAGTTTTTATCTAAATAATAATACACACACATACACACACATATATATATATCCTAAATTTGATATAGTTCTGACCTAGATTGGAAACTATTAATGAAATACGTAAAATATTCTCTTTTCCTAACAAGAGTTTGTTAAGTTAACCATATAGGGGATGTGAGTTAATGTGTTGTCCAAAAGGTGGAGTTTAAGAAGTATTTGGCTTAAATTTGAATTTAGGATATAGGTAAGGCCCTAAAAATCAAATAATTTCTTATTTATAACAATTATCTAAATAAAATTACGGTGATAGAACCCTAGCCACCACTATACAACTTCATTCATTATGTTTTGCCCGCTACCCTCCCCTCACACACTATATATACCTCCATGTTAGAAATTATACACTATTACCTTGCTATATTCATAAACAAGTGTAATATTTTGTATAATGTTTATGACACGTCAATTTTTTTTGGGAGATCTGGAAGATCTGTGTTTCTAAAGAGACTACTATATTACACAGGTAACAAAATCATAAGTAATTAATTTTTTATACTGTACACAAAATATAATTATTAATATAAATGTGTGTTGTTGTTTGTGTGTCTAAGACAATTGACTATATGAATTTATTTATTTTAATATGATGTAGTGCTTTCTAATTGTTTAGTCTTGTTAAAATTAAACTCGTTTTTCAAATTGTATTTTTTAAAGAAAATATTACATGTTATCTTAAAGATATCTTACATGTATATACATAACACTTTTATGAGTAAAATTAATGTTGACATTTGTGTTTGGTTCTTATATAACTATCATATTCAACCCTCATTACAATTGGACAATTCTTGTTTCATATATATATAATTATACAAATTTGATTTCAATCTATTCCTTTACTATTTTAATGTTTCAATTTTATAGGAATGACTAATATTTTCTAAATGTATGCAAATAAGACCCTACATTTATATATTGCCTAAATATGTGAGGTATATCATACAATGAGACTTGACTAATTATGTTGCAAGATTAATTTAAAATGGTTATATACATATTGGGCTAATTTAAAAATATATGGTCACGATTGTGCATATATTTTTTTATAATTGATTATTATTTTTTATAGAGATAGAAATGTAGAAATATTATAGTACTATCATCAATTTCTCATGTATTGAATCTGTTGTAAGTATGTTGATTTTTTTAAATCCTGAATTTTTATTATTCATGATTAATTATTATATATATAAAAAATAAAATAAAAAAGTAATCAATTTTTTTGTTTTTTCCTCACAGATTTATGTATACAATACATAATTATGTTTCTATCAAAATCAAGATTGGTGACCATGATATTTCAACACTAGATTCTGTGCAATAAACGTGGTAAGCCACCATATTTATGGTTTCAATAATATATATATATATATATATATGAAAAATCAATAACCACCTCTATAAAATATAATAACATAGACACACATATAAAAATAGAAAAATGCAAGTTTTTTGTCATTTTTTTAATCTTCTTTTTAAAATAAAAACAATTACAAGAAATTACAACTTAATTCAATTACGAAATTTGTACTTCAACGATAATGTTTTTGATACGTGGGTTCTAGCCTAACTTTCGCACACACAACTAAATCCATGGAGAATATGGCCGCCCCAAGCACGTTACCTGTCGGTTGAGAGACAGGGTCGGCCAGTTGAGAAACAATAAATTTTACATAATCATATTTGTGAATCGAGTAGTTTTTACACCACAAAGTTATTGTATACATGCATGCACACTAGGGTCAGATTAATGTGGTTAGGGATGGGGGAATGAATCCTTCATAGCCTTTGGAATTTATATTATATATGCAATTTTTGTTTGGAAAAAAAGTTACTCGAACATTGAAAGAATAACTAAAACACGTGTTTGAAAATATGCTAAAGTAAGTGGTGTTGTCGTATTTATTCTTTCCCATCATTATTTCTAGGTGCACTAAAATCCATCTCCACATATAAATCAATTCCACCAAATGCACTACTAATACCAATCACTCATATATTGTTATTAATTCATCTATAATGAGTATTGTATTCCTCATTAATGTTGTAAACTCATATATTCAAAAATTTCCCCATTTTGAATATCATCCCCCACCATCTTCTTGTTTATGTTCAGTTTTGCCCTCTCATATTCGTTCACCTCCAATACATTCAATGTTTGATATATTCTACCAACTTACTTATATTTGATATATTCTACCAACTTACTTTGATTCTTGAATTCCCCACACGACGCATCATCCCATGCTCTAGAATATTATACCACAATATTTATGCACTTGTAATCATCTAAGTTGGTTTTGGAATCCAAATTAAAAAAATAGAGCCATTCCTTGAACTAAACAAAACCCAAATAATAGCACTTATGTAAATGGACAATCTAATACTTTAGAACATTAAATGGAATTTAACGTTTTATTCCACCAAAGGGACATATGAATTTCAATCCAATAATTGTACATCAAAAATTTTCACCATCAAGAGAGCTAATGATATGTATTAATAGGTTTTCAAGGGAAAAGACACCAATGTCTTTTTATTGCCCCCCTAATTCAACTCATTTTTTTAATTTTCCATTTTAGGTCATATTTCCCTAAAGGCCCCTATATGTATCTTATTCCGTTGGGGACACCAAAGTTTCCATAAAGTTCCCCGATAGGCCCTATTTACTTGTCCCAAATACAGTCGATCGACCATATATGTGGATTTTATCATACAAATTTCATATTCTTTATGTTACTATGATTAGTAGCGCGATATATATTTATCAATTGTAACATCTAAGTTGTTTTTGGAATCCAAATTAAAAAATAGAGCCATTCCTTAAGCTACACAAAACCCAAATAATAGCACTTATGTAAATGGACAATTTAATACTTTAGAACATTAAATGTGGTGGAGTCCAATCAAATCCCATAAACTAGCTTATAGTGGGTAAGTTTTTACCATCATATAAAAATTTTAATCTGTATCTTATGATTAGTTGTCTTTGTAGTTGGATTATTACCCACCCATATTTCCAACAAAAAGTTCACAAAATTCCCATCCCTTACCACCCATCATGACACCTTCCGACTACTGCAATATATTCTTCTTATAGACTGGAAAATTTAAGAGTCAAATATATTTGTCTTGTATATAAACATATATATATATATATATATATATCCGTCCATAACCGCATGTCTCCATGGACTATATTCAATCCCAATTTTTAAAGTAATGTTAATTGACTTCTTCCTCTTGTCGAAATTCCATGCCACTTTGTTTTTTAATTTTACACAATGTTTTCCAAGCAACCAAGGATTTTTTATTTGTTAAGGGACAGACCCCAAGAGGAATTAGTGTCTATTTTTTATCTATCTAATGACACGCTTATATCATAACCTTCTTCATTTTCATTATATGCATCAATATGGAAAAAATTATTGATTGAGGAAGTAGAAATATATATGACTCAGTAGCAAGAGATATTTACCCATCTCACCTATAAGTTGGTCTCGAAGGCTATTGACCATTTATATATAGATACCATGAGGCTGATTCTCTAAGAGGTTAAGGACTCTTAATTACCTAACCAAGACTTCATTTTTTTAAAACCTTTGCCCTTAATTCCTCCCTTAATTTTTCGTGAATACACCATCTAGTATGATCATATACTGAAAATATGTTAATGACACACATCAGTCACTCCTAATAATAATATATTTTCTTATCTACCAACAATAGTTAAATGAAAATGTCCTCTCTATTAAAGAGGAAATAAATACCATCCAACTATAAAATTAAATTCACACTCGGAGATGAAATTATACTAAGCTATTTGATGACGTCCTACTACTTTAGTTATCACCAAAAAATTTATGAGTGGGTTGTGTAAGGATCATAGTTACATAGTCATCCTTTCGAACCTTGGATTATTGGCACCACAAAAATTCTAAAATTAATTATTACGTGTCCATTGGTACTACTTTCCCACAAATATTAATATACTTGTATCTAAGAGTAATAAAATAATTAATCAAAATAATTATACACACGCAAACACACACATACATATAAATATCAGATTTGTGATTGGGGATTTAATATTTTTAAAAACTTCTCCATTATGTCTGATGATATCGACGTGAGTAGATTCCTTTAGTGTTGGTCATCAAGTTTAATTGCTAAAAGTTGTACAATTCACTATTTCTGAAATGATTTTTCTTTTTAATTTAACTTGGCACTACCCAAAATTATTTTGGTTGTCACATTTATTGCTACCTTGAATTGGTTGGTACCCTAAAAACCACAACAGACTTTGCTTTTCAGTGTTTTAACAAATGACAAATGGCATGAACCAGACTAGCCTCGTGTGTTTCACAAATCACTTAACATTTTGGTTCCTTAATCATGACCTCACTAAATATAGTTTGATACCAAATATCCTATAAACTATCAACCAATCTTTTTATTTTAATCTCCAATGCCCAAAGAGCTGACCTAGTAATTTATGCTTTTGAACAAAATATTAATTCAAATTTTCTTAATATATAATTTATGATATAATTTTGATTATTCAGTACCATAATTTAATGACAAAAAAACTATAAATCCAAGATTCGTGTAATTTCATTTACATATCACCCATTTTAAAATTTGTGAATAATCTAAGCTCAAATTCTTTACAGGAAAAACAAAGGCATTTATTTCACAACTCTTGTTAATAAAGGTGAACACATTTCTGGAAAGAAATATGAGTAACAAAACAAAATAAGTATATTTCAAATCCATGAGCCAAGGATATATACAGTTGACAACTCAATGGCCAAAGCTCAGACGACTTCTGATACAAAAGAAGGAAAAAAGAAATTCGAAGACATGATGGAAGACCCTAAACCTAGAGTAAAAATTGTAATCGAAAACAAATATAGAAGTAATTACAAGTGTTTTACAAAAATAGAATAATAATTTTGATAGACAAGACTTGTAAACATATCGAAAACATAATAAGTATGTTTTTTGATTGCAAATATTCTTTAAAAAATGTAAATCTTGCCTCACTAATATTCTTCTGAAGGTGTGAAATGATTAAGGTAAGTCCACCATTCAAATAATTGTTAAAAGATAGAATTGTTATCGATATGAAGGATAAAATGTGCAACATCAATTGGACTTCAGTCTAGCCAGATAGAAAAAGGAATAAGAAAACTAAGTATCACACCAGGGAAATTTTCTAGACTTTAAGGGTTGTAAGAACTGATAAACGACCAAGGGGAAAATAGAGAAGATATGAAAATTGAAGATAGTAAGAAGAACTAAAGATATTCGAGTAAGAAATGATATTTTCTTACCCTACATAATATTCAAATCTTAGTTTGACAAAATCTCAAAAGGAATATATTTGATTATGCTTTACGATATTTACAATATCGTTAAAAAGATATTTCTGCTCAGATTGAGAAATTATTATAAAAACATTCAAAATTCTTTTATATTTGGTGGCTTATATTAGATTTCATATACTTCTTTATATGTTATATCTAACAGAGAAAGTAATATTAGTATAGTATGTTCGCTTGCAAAAAATCATGACCATGTATGAGGTGGTAATTGATGATGAAATTGAAAGAAAAAAATAGATATAGATTCCAAAACATAGTTATCAAATTTGGGTTGAATGTGTCAAAAAATAAAGAATTAATGTCCAGATTTAGGTGGGTCATTTTAAAAACTGAAGAATTAGTGTCCTATTTTGAGTTAGATGTGTTGAAAATTGAAGAATTTGTGTTAACCACATTAAGTGAACCCTTATGTTCGTTAATAACGATAGTTACTTGAGGCATGCCAAATACTTCATTTGTTTCATAATATTTATCCACTTATTAAAATTCTAATTTCAAAATATTTGTTCGGTTAGAATATCAAAAAAAGATTTCCTTCTTTTTTAAACTATTATCCCTATTAAAGTATTAAAATTTATATATCTAAATACACATTCAAAATATGAAAACACTTTATGAAGGGTAGTTTGTAATAGTGAGTGTAATAATTATATTATTTAGTATGTGTAAAAAGTCAACTGAACAAACATTTTGAAACAAATGGGGTATGTTTTATAATCAAAATGATTACATATCATAAATTTAACCGTGGTTCTATTCAAAATATAGTTTAATTTATATCTCAGCCATTGATTAATATATCATAACACATGTCATTAGATTAATAGTTTAGTTACTTTTTGTAAGTTTAAAAAATGGGGTATGTGTATGAATTTAATTGATGTAGGATCATAGGAAGAATTTTCCTAGATTATTATGCCATAAATTTTCGGAGTCTACCTCCACTTTGTCCATATATGCTTTGGGATTCAAGATTTAGTTCAATTTATTGAAAATATATTTATAACTGATTTCATATCCAAGTAAACATAGGATTATGGGTATTATTTGTTAGATTTTATTGCCTAAATTCTAGTAAGACTTGAAAAATTTAATTAATAACCCTAATATATATATATATATGTATATATATTAGGGTTATTAATTAAATTTTTCAAGTCTTACTAGAATTATGTATGTATGTATGTATGTATGTATGTATGTTTGTATGTATGTATGTTTTTAAAGCCATTGATTATGCCGGAGTCTATCTATACTTTGTCCATATATGCTTTTAGATTCAATATTTAGTTTAACTTATTGAAATTATATTTATAACTGATTTCATATCCATGTAAACAGAGGATTATGGGTATTATATGTTAGAGTTTATTGCCCTAATTCTGGTAAGACTTGGAAAATTTAATTAATAACTCTACTATTTTTATTTATCTATAAATATATTGTATTCTACAGGTTATTAGTTCAACTGAGACAACAATTAGAATTTCCTTTATATCGATATTCTATAGTAAAAAAAATTCGTATTCTTGTGAACATTGGTTTTCTATTTATATTTGTGTTCCTTTTCCTTATTATTTCTTATTTTTTATCTTTTATTTTTTATTCTACTTATAACAATCTGGCATCAGAGAAATTGATTAAAAGACTAAGATAATTTATTTGTTGTGTTGATGAGTGGGTTAAAGGAAAAGAATTAGGGATTGCTGCAAAAGTGGAGGAGGTCAAAGAAGGGGATCGGAAATTATTGAAAAAATTTTAAACCATGAATAAATTTTATTTTAAAATATTTTATATTCATGAATATTTTGAGTATTAATTTTATAAAATTTATACTCTAATATAAAATCAAAATTCAAAGAAAAAAAATCAGGTTTGAATTTGTAAAGATTGCTTTATGAAATATAATCGAGTCAAAAACATTTTATTAGAACGTGATAAAGCTCGTAGCATGTTATATTGGCTTACATGGTATTCAACAGTGCATCACGTCCCTTGATATAGTGTTCATTCGTTGCAATTTGATATATCCAAATAATTCAATAAGTCAGATTCTTAAGGTCCTAATTTTTAGCACATGCAATATTGGTTGATATATTCAATAAATACTAATTAATTAACCAAGTAATAATTATTACTTATAAATTGGTATATACCATACCTACTAAGGGTGAGCAAGTTTATTGAAAAGAGGCGACAAAAGGCGATTAGGGTTCGTAGTTACGTCAGCTTAGGGTTTCTCATTTTCATCGGAAAAGATCATCGGCCACCTGCTTTTGACTACTCTTCTCACAGCGGCATCAATAAAGGACTATCGTAGCCGATCTGTGGATTCGATCTACAAAGATGGGGCTCACATCGGACGGCGAAAGACGGCGGAATAGTGGTGGGATTAAAGGTTTTACAATAGTCATAACGGTCGGAAGTGGTAGAGGTGACAAAAGCGACAAAGAGAACGGAAAATTACTTCGCATCCTCCGGCGAACATATGTCAACCTCGTTACAAACTTTCTTGAAAGGCCATCAGGCTATCGATTCTTCTCCGACATCTGTAGCGGTGGAGGTTATAGCCTTTACGGTGGTATAGGAAGCGCGATGGTTAAAGTTTTAAACGCTGATAGAGTGGTATTGGGGTTACTGGTTGATTCGACAAGAGGTGAGGAGAGATGGATGAGTTTTGACATCAGCTCTCATCCGGTGGCTGAGGGGAACCAACCGTTTGGACGAAGACGAGATATTATCGCGGGTCATTTTTGGAGTAATTGGAGCGGCAGAGCAGCGGAAAGAATTTGGTTTACAAAATATTTTTGGTATGCTATGGGAGAAGCGTCGAGAACTTTTAGTGGGGTGGGTTTGGTGGAAGGTTCTAGTAATGAAACCTTAAGGTCAAGCTGGCACGCATGCAACATCTTCACCTCGTTCTCTCCAACGACGCTTATCGGATGGAGAGTTCCAAGACACTTGAAACGGTCCACCTTCCGTAGTGGAGTACACGCGGCGAGTAACGAAAAAAGAAAAAATATTAAAGTAACCGGAATTGAACACCTGGCCCACTTTCTTGGTTGTCTGAAGCCAAGTGTTATGAGCACCGCTCCAATTCCTATCTTTATATTCAGGAAACGTTTCATTTTTACCTTTTGCTTATTCTCTACTACTCACAAAATCCTCTCTTTCTACACTCCTTTTCTTTTCAGGTTTTGCCAATCAATGGCGACTTACTCTCGACATGCTTTGCCGGTGACGTTCTTACTACCAGAAGAAGAGGAAGAGCTTGGCGTTATCGATCTTGACATTAAGGTACGTCGTGTGGAGAACCTTGACCGGGGTAGAGTGTTGATGGTTCGGGTTATGGGAGACGATAAGGTTAATCTCGCTGGATTCCGTCGATGGGTCTTTGATCGATGGCAAGCTAGAGGTAACGTTGCTGTTTCTGAAACCTCTCCAAACTACTTCAAACTGGAGTTCGAGAACCCCAAGGAAAGAGATCGATTGTGGAATCTTCGTCCTGGAATAATGATAGGGCAACATGCGGGTTTTACGAAAGGTGATGGCAGTTTCAACGGCACTTTTACACCCTCCAACTACTCCGCAGCGTGGATTCAAGTCGGGGGTTTAGCTCATATCCAGAATACTATTGGAACGATCAAAAATATCGCTCGTACATTTACTGACTTGGAGGAGATTGACTTCCCTGAAGACGATGCAGCGGTGGTGCCGATCCTCAGATTCCGTGCTAGCTTCAGAGTGATTGACCCTCTTTCACCGGGTAAGTTCTTGAGACAGCAAGATGGTGTAGGTTGGGTTACTTTTAAATATGAAAGTATTGGTTTACTCTGTTTTGCGTGTGGCAAGCTGGGTCACAAGCGAGAGAACTGTGATGACCCAGTGGATAAAGAAGGGCTCTCAGCGCCCAAACTACGACTAGTCACCTGGAGCCCAGAAAATATCATCAAAGACACGCTCGTGAACCCTTTATATGGGATAAGGAAAAGAGTTGGTGAGTCTTTTTTATCACATGCTAGCTATTTTAATTGGGACAGGGACGAAGATGGTTCACACCCTAACCCACCGGAAGGACAAGATAGGGAGGTGCGCTCTAAACGTGGCAATGACAGAAGGTATCTTGCTAGGGAAGACAGGATGGGAGACAGTTCTGACACTAGAGGTGATATGGATATGGGGGGTGAACAAGTCGGAAGACAACAGATGAGACTGGAAGATGTTATTTTGGAAGCTAAGAAACAAGGTACCTTTGTTCAACAGGCTGTTAGAACCGTGTTTATCAGTGATGACGAAAATGAGAAATCAAAGAATACCGAAGACTATACTAGCAGGGATAAGGTTTCACACACTCCTGAAAGAACAGCTATTTCTGACAGCACTAGTGAGTCTACAGATTCCGATAAGACAAGTACGACTAGATTTAAAGGCGTGTCCAATGCTAACGCGAAGAAAAGAAGGAATGAATATATGAGGTTTCACACTGTTGCTAATAAGAGGCAGAAAACACAGACTAGCGTTTACAGTGTCGAAGGTAACAAGCTTAGGAAGCTCAGCTTGGAGGAACGTATTGCGCTACAAGATGTGGACACGGAAGGAGATCTTGGGAAACTACTGGAAAATGCGCTTGCTAAGGACAAACAGGAACAACTTCAGGTAGGTGATACTGGTACTGTTGGAAGAGCAGATGAGGGGATTACAGATGGTACAGGGGTTAATTTTGTGGTGGTGAATACTGAACAAGAAAAACAGATTACTGAACAACAGCAGGATTTGGTTTTTGGGGAAGCAGAATTTGGAATGGATCAGATCAATGAACAAGAACAGAGGAACGCTCGTGGAAGGGGCGGAGCTAGAGTTCGTGGTAGGGTTAGACGTGGTGGTAGGGGAAGACGAGGAGGCAGCCACCCGGTGATGGCTGCGAACCAGAAATGATCGTGTTATTCTGGAACTGTCAAGGCATCAGGGCACCCTTGACAGTTCAGGTTTTGAAGGCTATGGTTGGGGAGTACAAACCAGCCGTGGCTTGTTTTTGTGAAACCATGTTGATGGATTATGACGCTAAAACTGTTGTTAGAAACTTAAATTTTGAGAATTGTTTGTGGTGAACCCCCAGGGCAGTCTCCTTCACTCTGGGGGCTTTTTGTTGATGTGGGACTCGAAGGTCTCCATGTGCATTTTGGACTCTTGCCCTTATTATATTACTGTTAAAATTAATGATAGTTTGGATTGGTACTATTATATGTTTGTTCATACCCCTAATGCTTACCTTGAACGGCAAGTTTTGTATAAATCTATTACAGATTGGAGAATACGGCACGCAGGGCACCTTATCATAATGGGGGACTTCAATGATATCTCCAACAGTAACCAACGACTCAGCACAACCCCGTCAAATCAACAGCACATTCTTAACTTTAATCTTTTTATTTCCAATAATATGCTCACTGAAATTCACAATTATGGTAGTTTTTTTACTTGGACTAATAGGCAAGACGAGCTGAATGTGGTCAAATCTAAAATCGATAAAGTCTTTGCGTCCACGGAATGGAATGACAAGTATCCCAACGCTACTGTTTTCATTCCACCAGCGGTGGGATCCGATCATTCCCCTCTTGTACTCTTTCCTTATGGTAAAGGGAAACGTAATATGAAATACTTTCGTTTTGATACAAATTGGTATCTTCACTGATGTCTCCTTAAATGTTCTTATTTTCGACCCTTAGGAGACATCATTTTTGGTGTTTATTTAATCATTTCGATAGACTTTTGGACTAAATATGCAATAATATGATTTTCCTCTTTTAATTCTAGCATTTTTGATTTATTAAGCTTTTGCGCGTAATATTGGTATTTTTAGTGAGTATTTTACAGGTTTTAGATTTTAGATAGAAGAGGAGTCTAAGGAGAAAGTCAAAGATCAAAAGATAGAGTCAAGACTTGAAAAGAAATCCCGAAGATATTATTTTTAGAGCTGAAAATCCATTTTCCAGGCCATAGATTGCTGATTTCGAGGTGCTTAAGCGATGATCTAGCTGTTGACCTTTAAAGAGAAATCATTCCTTATCGAGTTACGGAACTTTAGCAACTGGAATGAGGTCAATCGGAGTTGTAACGCATCGGGAAAAGCTGTTTTAGTGAAGGTATATCAGCAGTTACGGGATTTTGGGCTAAGTTAGTGGACTTGGGCCTTTTATATTTCATTTAATTAAAAGCCTAGGTCCAAGTCCGAATTTCCACCTATAAAATCAGCCCTTGACTTCTATTTTACACACAATTCACATTCTGCAAGATTAAAAACACCAGAGAGAAGCAACTGAAGGAAGGAGAAGAAGCTACAAGAGCTGGAGAGGGTCTATATCTCCGTTCGTAGTCATTCCGATTCCGGAAATTAGGTTCTTTTATCTTTTTAATTCTGTAAACAATATGAATTCCTTTATTTTTAATTTCGTATTTCATTTTAATATGAGCTAAGTTTTATTTAGTGCTTGAGAACAAACAATGGGTGAATCCCAATTCCTATTAATTAACGAATGTTGAATTTGGGTTTTTAATAAATTAAACTAAATTAGGGCTTTTACTCTTTTCGATAAATTATGAATGTTTACTGTTTTTAGCGTCATGAACTAGGAACAGGTAATAGTATTTAGGCTATTCCAATTAGTGGCAATTGGATCATCCTGACGGAGGGTTTAAATACGGAACCATTTATTCAATCTAGGATAGAAGTTAATGATTCTGACGAGCTTAGCTAATCCTAGGGCCAATGAGGTAATAACACTTAATCATCCAACGGTGGATCATATTTACCCTGACGGGACTAGTGACACTTTAGGATCGCCTTATAGTCCACCCTGACGGGGGTATAAGGATATTAGAATCCCGACCATTGTAATTGACTAATTTAGCCCTTAAACAACATAAGTTAAGAAATAGGATAGGGAGGATCCTTGCGTTCTCAAGTGCTACTTCTCATATCGCGTTTTACATCAATTTACTTGCGTCTTAGCTTTTATTTGCATTTTAATATTTGTCTTTCATTCATTAGCTTTAATAACAAAAACCAAACAAATATATTATTGTCTTTTATTTTCATAAGTGCATCAATCACTACTTGCTAAACATTGTGATCAACCATCCGTCCTTGGAACGAATCTGATTTATCAGAATTACTACTTGGGACAACCGTACACTTGCGGTTGTGGTTCGATTATTTATCGCATTATTTTTAGAACACACAAAGGACCACCAAGTTTTTGGCGCCGCTGCCGGGGACGGTAGCGTGTGACCACGGTGTTTATCCTTTAGTGATAAGTGCATTTTTATTTTATCAGTTTTACGCTTTTTGTTTAGTTTCTTTTCAGGTTTTTAGGTTTGGTGTATGCGAAGAAGGCTATTCAAGGATCTAGAGCCAACACCTCCGATCCTTAGTAATCCAGAATCGTTGATCAGACTTGCAAACAAGAGAAGAAGAGAACGAGAAGCTTTAGAGGTAGAAGAGTTAAGTAACAGAATGGCAGACATCAATCTTCAAAATAATCAACAGAATAATGGACAAGGCCAGCTAGATGCAAATGGCCAACCTTTAGCTCCGGGCGTTATTCCTCCAGTTCAACCACTAAATCCCAATGCTCCAGTCCAGATAGTGATGAATCATGATCCGTGGTTTACTAATGGTCCTCCAGAAGTTCCATTCCGTGCTCCAGCTATAGGAGTAGGTGCTCCAGATATTAATGTTCCACGTTTTCGTCCAGATTCGGGTATGTTAGCTCAGTTCCAGAATTTTGGTAATTTTCGTGGTAGACCAGCAGAAGATCCTCTCAGGGCAGTACAGAAATTCAAACAGATATGTGATTCTTATATCACACAAGGGGTCTCGAGAGAACAGATGTATTTTGCTGCTTTTAAGTTCTTTGTTACTGAGGGAGCAAGTGAATGGCACGATACGCAAGATCCTACGAAGATCACCAATTGGGACCAATTAGAGATTGCGTTCTTTGACAGGTATTACCCAAGTAACATGAGGTTAGATGCTGAACTAGAATTGACGCATTTCCGTCAAGAATATGAAGAAACTTTGGGTAAGAGTTGGACAAGATTTCAGATGTGTTTACGAAAAGTTCCCAATCATGGGTATTCAGAACAACAACAACTTAAGATCTTTTATAGAGGCCTTGATGGGAAGTCAAGAGAGAAGTTGGATACGCTATGTGGTGCAGGTTTTCTTCAAGTTCAACCCGCTCATGCTAAAATTATCTTAGAGAGAACAGTTAAGAATGAAGTTGGGTGGAATTCAGTAAGAACACCGGTTAAGGGAGTGAATAATGTTGACATGGAAGAGAAATTTGCTACGCTTGAGAACAAGATTCAGAATACTATTGAGCAACAATTGAAACAGCTTACTTTAGCTGTGAAAGAAGGATTTTCGGGTAAGAAGGTAGCTGTGCATGCTGCACAAGAGGTTTATATGTGTTCGATTTGTCAGGTAGATGATCATGATGAGGAAAGTTGTCCAAATAACCAAGAATCCGTGATGTTCATGTCCAACAGAGGTAACTTCAATTCAAGTGGTAATGGATATCAGCCTAACAGAAACCATCCTGGGTTTCAATACTCAAATCCTAATGGGGCAGCCAATCCTACCTACGCATATCAGCCGCGTCCCCAAGGTAATAACTATAATCCAAGACCACACAACAAATATCAAGGAGGACAGAATCAGGAAAATTATGTACAAAGGCAAGCTCCTCAGAATACTCCTCAGAATACATACGATGAAACTTTAAACCAAAAAGCCTTACCTGCCCATCCACAAGAAGGAGTAGTTACCCTTCAGAAAACCGTGGAAAATTTAATTGCTCTTCAAACACAAGCCTTAGAACGTCAGAACGCAGCTGAAGCGAATATGAAGATTTTCCAGAATCAGCTAAGCCAAATTAATAAACAGCTAAATCAGCGCCCACAAGGGCAACTTCCTAGCGATACTGAGAATCCGAAGCAACGCGAAGATTGTAATGCTGTTACATTGAGAAGTGGTAAGAACCTTCCTCCCCCTCCTTTTCCCATTATGAAAGAGAAAGAAGTACCAAGGAAAGAAAAGGAAGTGGTGGAGAAAGAGAAAGAAAATGAGAAAGATAATGAGGTTGAAGAAATAGTGAGACCAAGAGAAGTTCCGAAAAAGAAAGATGATATGGTGATTAATCGCCCTCCACCACCGTTCCCATCGCGAGTTCAGAAAAAGGGTGATTTGGGTGATTTTCAGAAATTCTTTAATAGAGTGAAGGGTCTAAGTATTAATATCCCGTTACTTGAGGCGATTCGAGATATTCCGAAATACACTAAGTTTTTGAAGAGGGCCCTCACTAACAAAAGGCCCTATTGTGATAACGAGATGATTGGTCTTCCAGAAGAGTGTAGCGCGATTTGTCAAAGTAAATTACCTCCGAAGTTGGTTGATCCGGGGAGTTTCACGATTCCCATATCAATTGGGGAAGAATGGAAAGGAAAGGCGCTATGTGACTTGGGAGCTAGCATCAATTTGATGCCCAAGTCGATATTTGATAAGCTAAAAATTGGAAACGCAAGACCCACTTCTATGGTCTTGCAAATGGCGGACAGATCTCTTGCTCATCCTGAAGGCCGCATTGAGGATGTCCTTGTTAAGGCAGGTACACTTATATTTCCTGTTGATTTCGTAATCCTTGAATACAATGCAGATAGAAATGTCCCCATTATCTTGGGTAGACCATTCCTAGCTACAGGGAGAACATTGATCGATGTAGAGAATGGCGAATTAACAATGAGGATACAAGATGAGGAAGTGAAATTCAATGTATTTCGAGCAATGAAATTCCCAGATTCTCAGGAAGATTGCTTCAGAATGGATGTAGTAGAGCAAGCATCGCAAGAGGTATTTAATTGTTTAAATTTTGATGATATCTTGCAGGCTGCTTTAACATTAGATTCACCTGAGATGTTGGAAGAGCTTACTGAAACAATAGCAGCTCTAAATTCTGAAAATCCGAAGTATAGGCGTCCGGCCTATGAACCTGTGAGAGAACCGGGGGAGATTGTTCCTAAAAAGAAGCCTTCAATTGAATCTCCTCCGGAATTGGAAGAAAAACCATTGCCAGCACACTTGAGGTACGCGTATTTAGGTACTAATGAAACTCTACCTGTTATTGTTTCAGCTAATTTAACAGGTCCTCAAGAAGATAAATTGTTGCGTGTGTTGAGAGCCAACAAAGAAGCAATAGGTTGGACAATTGCTGACATCAAAGGCATTAGTCCATCCTATTGTCAACACAAAATCATACTTGAAGATGTTAACGCACGCTCAGTTGAAGGTCAAAGAAGATTAATGCCCGCTATGAAGGATGTGGTAAAGAAAGAGGTGATCAAGCTTTTAGATGCGGGGATTATTTATCCCATTTCGAGTAGCGAATGGGTGAGTCCGGTTCAGTGTGTACCGAAGAAGGGAGGAATGACAACAGTTCTTAATGATAAAAATGAAGCGATTCCTTCAAGAACGGTAGTTGGATGGAGAGTTTGCATGGATTATAGGAAGCTGAACAAGGCCACCAGAAAAGATCATTTCCCTTTGCCCTTCATAGATCAGATGTTAGACAAATTAGCCGGAAGAGAGTACTATTGCTTCTTGGATGGTTATTCAGGGTATAATCAAATTTACGTGGCTCCAGAAGATCAACATAAAACAACATTTACATGCCCCTTTGGTACTTTTGCATATCGTAGAATGCCATTTGGGTTGTGTAATGCTCCTGCTACCTTTCAAAGATGCATGATGGCCATCTTCTGGGATATGATCGATAACTTTCTTGAAGTGTTTATGGATGATTTCTCTGTATTTGGTGATGATTTTGATAAGTGCTTAGACAATTTGGAGAAAGTGTTAATCAGATGCAAAGAAACAGATTTGGTCTTAAACTGGGAGAAATGTCATTTCATGGTTCGCGAAGGTATTGTTCTGGGTCACAAAATTTCGAATGTTGGATTGGAAGTCGATAGAGCGAAGATTGAGGTAATTAAAACTCTTCCCCCTCCTGTTTCTGTTAAAGGGGTAAGAAGTTTTCTAGGCCATGCTGGCTTTTATAGGCGATTTATCAAAGATTTTTCTAAGATTGCGAAACCGTTATGCAACTTACTTGAAAAGGATTCCAAATTCCTTTTTGATGAAGCTTGTTTAGCGGCTTTCAAAGCAATCAAAGAAAAGCTTATTTCTGCTCCTATAGTAGTGCCTCCAGATTGGAATTTACCGTTTGAGGTTATGTGTGATGCGAGTGATTTATGTATGAGAGCTGTATTAGGACAAAGAAAAGAGAAAGTTTTTCATTCGATTTATTATGCTAGTAAAACTTTTAATGGTGCTCAGATCAATTATACAGTTACAGAAAAGGAGTTGCTAGCGGTTGTGTACTCATTCGATAAATTTCGCTCTTATCTTCTTGGAGCGAAAGTTATTGTCTATACAGATCATTCAGCGATTCGATATCTTATGGAGAAGAAGGATGCTAAACCAAGGTTAATCAGATGGGTGTTATTGCTTCAAGAGTTTGATTTAGAGATCAAGGATAGAAAAGGGTGCGAAAATCAGGTTGCAGATCATCTATCGAGATTAGAAGGTTCAGAGTTGAATAGGGGTACTGAAGCGGTTAGAGAAGAATTTCCTGATGAGAATCTATTCGAAGTTCGTGACTATGAAGCCCCTTGGTATGCGGATATTGCAAACTTAGTGGTAAGTGGTTCCTTTCCTGAAGGATCAACTTATCAAGAGAGAAAAAGATTAGCTCACCGTGCAAGACAGTTCTTTTGGGAGGATCCGTTCCTCTACAAAGTCTGTGCTGATCAGATGGTAAGAAGATGCGTAGCCAAGGAAGAAATTGAGGCGATTATAGCTGGGTGTCATGATTCACCTTACGGTGGACATTTCAAAGGAGATCGAACTGCTGCTAAGGTATTACAATCTGGTTTCTATTGGCCTTCTATTATAAAAGATTGTCATGAATACACTAAAAGATGTAATAGATGCCAATTTACCGGTAACATATCCAAGAGGGATGAGATGCCACGTAATAATGTGTTAGAAGTTGAAATATTCGATGTTTGGGGGATAGATTTTATGGGTCCGTTCGTTCCGTCAAATGGTAACCTCTACATCTTATTAGCTGTTGATTACGTGTCTAAGTGGGTAGAAGCGGTGGCTCTACCAACCAATGATTCTAGAGTGGTGATTAAGTTCTTAAAATCACATATTTTCACTAGACATGGAACTCCAAGGGTGATTATTAGCGATGGAGGTACTCATTTCGTTAATAAGTATCTGAAGACTGTTCTAGAGAAATATGGAGTCAGACATCGTGTGTCTACAGCCTATCATCCACAAGCCAATGGTCAAGCCGAAGTATCAAATCGTGAGGTAAAATCTATTTTGGAGAAAACCGTTGGCCCTACTAGAAAAGATTGGTCCATGAAATTAGATGATGCACTTTGGGCATATCGAACTGCTTTCAAAACCCCCGTAGGTGCTTCTCCGTATCGAATGGTTTATGGTAAGGCTTGTCACTTACCTCTTGAGTTAGAAATGGGTGCCTACTGGGCTATTGCAAAGTTAAATTTAGATCCTACACTAGCTGGTGAGAATCGAATGATGAAACTTAATGAGCTTGATGAATTTAGATTACATGCTTATGAAAATGCTAAACTGTACAAAGAAAACACTAAGAGATGGCATGATAATCGAATTCGAGAAAAGAACTTTGTAGTGGGACAAAGAGTGTTGAAATATAATTCGAAGTTCAGTAATTATCCGGGGAAATTAAGATCGAAGTGGTCGGGTCCTTACATTGTAACCAAGGTTACACCTCATGGAGCTATAGAGATAGAACATCCACTTGAGAACCGTACATTCATGGTGAACGGTCATCGTTTAAAAATTTATCATGAAGGTGAAGACACCGATCGTGCAAAAGACCCACATCCCGGAGAGGTCATGTACCTCCTCGAAGCTCCTTAGAAGCACGAGGTAACCCGTCGAGCTTAACGACGTTAAACAAAAGCCAATTCCTTGTATATTAGTTTAAGTACTTTAATTTCCGTAGTGTAAATTAGTTAAAGTTTTCGTTTATTTTAGTTTTATTTTTAAAGAAATGAGGAAGGGTGTTTGTTTTTGATGATTTCAGGGGTATAATGGTCATGAGTTTGGGGTCAAACGATGGAAAAACGGAGAAAAATTGAAGTCCACAGCAGGTTTGACCGGCTAGCCGGCGAGCTAGCCGGCATACCGGCCAAACGAGCAGATAGACCCCAACTCCCTGACCACTGCGTCAGCGACAACGCAGCAATGCTGCGTCTTCATTCGCGCCAGCGAGAAAGCACCGGCATGCCGGCGAATCCGCCGGCTAGCCGGCCAACGAGGAAGAATGTTCTGGTCCTTGCGTCAGCGATGACGCAAGGTTGCTGCGTCATCAAATGCGCCATCGAGATTTCACAGGCATACCGGCGAATCCGCCGGCTAGCCGGTCAAGGATTTCAAATTCCCTGACCATTGCGTCAGCGACGACGCAATGCACTTGCGTTTTGAGGTAAAAAAAAAAAAAAAAAAAAAAAAAAAAAAAAAAAAAAAAAAAAAAAATTTCGCCGACCTCTCGGCCGGCATACCGGCGGATCGGCCGGTATACCGGCGAATCCGAAGGCATACCGGCCAGCTGTTACGAGAGGCGGTTTTAACTTCATTAAACCTAGTTTTTTGCCTCTTTTCCAAGCCAAACCTTATAATCCGAATTCTTGCCTCCACCTACTCCGAAAATCATCAACAAACAGCTATAAAATCATCAAATCAAGCCTTCTATCATCACAAAAACACAAAATCAACTCACAATCTTCTCCAAAACATCATCAAATTTCACCTTTTCTCCAAAAATTTCCTCTTCCCAACCTTGAAATTAAACCCAATTCTTTCTAAATCTCTATCTAATAACCTTAACCCATCTCATATAACACCTAGTTCTTCAAGTTTTAAGCCTCAAAACATCAAATTTCAAAGCTTTTCTCTAGCTTTTTCTCTATTTGAAGTTTTGAGTTTAGGGTGAAAAGAGATGACTAACAGAACCGATTCCTTGTGTAACTATCGAAGAAACATACCAAGAACCAGGAACACTGTTGGAGCTAGCCCAGACCAAGCAATTGAGATTCCGGATTCGCGATCCATAAAGACTGTCCAAAACCAAATTGCTCTGAAACGAAAAGAGAATCCGAGTAAGGCTAATCCGAAAAAGAGCAGGTTAATTGATGAGAGTGATGAAGAAAGTGAGGAAGAAGTTGAAGAAGAGATTGAAGAAGCTGAACAAGAAGTTCCCGAAGAACCAGTGCAACAACCGAAAGCTCCGCGTAGGAAAGCTTGGGCTCAAAAGCCTAAGAGAGTCTTCGTTCCTTGGGATACTCAGGTTCGTGATCGAATTGAATTTTTGAAGTTTGGTGAGGAGATGAATCTTCCTAAAGGTATTATGACTAGTGCTTATAAAGATTATGGTGTTACTTGTGATAAATTGGGTTGGAAGGAATTGAGAGAAAGGAAGCTTGAGTATATTCCTACCTTGGTGCGAGATTTTTATGAAGGAATCGCCTTCTCAAAAGAAGCTGTTATAATTCGCAAAAAGGTAGTTCCCTTCTCCGTTGAGCTTATTCGTAAATCATTGAAGTTACCCAAGTTTTCCGGAATATGTCCGTTTCAAGAATCTCTTAAAGAGCCTTCGTTTGATTATGAATCCCTTTGGGGGAAAGTGATTGTTGATGGGGCCCACCCAATTCCCGAAGGAGAGAGATATCCTGGACAGATGTATAGTAGTAACTTGCTACCATGCGCTAAGATTTGGTCACGTTTCATAATACCTACCTTCTTCGGAGTTAAACACATATCGGAAGTGAAGAAGGAGCATCTTTTGTTCATTAAATGTATTATTGAGGAGAAACCCATGGATGTTGCTCGTGTGATATATGATACCATCATGGAATTTGCTAGAATTCCTACTTCACAACAAAATCTCAAATTTCCTTGTACCGTCACTACTTTGTGCTTGGACGCAAAGGTTCCGCGTAAAGACGCAGAGATTGATCGTGTTGTAGGGTGTGAGAGTATGGGTTTAACTTTGGTTAAGAATATTCATGATGAGGTGGTAAAAGCAACAAGGAATCCTAGAGCTCCTCCAAAGAAGAAGATGCATACAACTGATGAGTTGGAAGCTAAAGTGAAGGTGTTAGAAGAGAACCAAGTGAAGATGATTGCATCTTTAGGAAACGTTACAAAAGAGTTAGAACTTCTCCGAAACATGTTAACGGGGGTGAGCACAATTCAACATGCCACCTATGGTATTCTTATGCAGGAGAATGTTCATGGACGCAACACCGATAACCAGCCTCGAGCTGGTTAAGATACGTTTTCTATCCCTTTCGCATTTTAGTTAGATTAGTTTATTTTTTATTGCGTTGAGTCTTTTCGAGTCGTGGGGACACGACTCATTTTTGAGTTTGGGGTGGGGTTCGTTGCCTCATCCCAATTTTTATGTGTTTATTTGTTTTATCTGCTTTCAATAAAATAATTTTCGGAGTTGCGTTTGACTATAGAAGATTTTAAATGTCCCTTTAAGCATACTTTTGATGAATCAATGATAGTAAATAGTGGACTTTAGGGATTGACATAGAACGCACTTACAATTGCATGCGAACATAGGTAATTGATAGGAAAAATTAATGAACAATGCAAATGAAGTAAGCTTGTACTTAAGGAATATGTTTGGTGTGTAGAACGTGAAATCTTAATTAGTAGAGAACCCACCTAGATATGAACTAAAGACAAGCTATGTACTTAGGAAAATGATAGGGGCAGTTCTTTGTTAGCCATTTGAAGCCTTTTAGCTTGCTATCCCTTATTATAATTTTATCCGTCTTAGCCCAATTTTGAGCCTTAAGCCTTTTCTTTTGTAGCCACGATATAAGCCCATTATCCTTTAGATTATTAGGCATGACCAAATGACCCGCACTTGAATCACAACCCTGAGACTTGTCTCGAGCTTGAGTTTGGGGTGGTGGGACCACATTTGGGAATTTACATTGGGAAGGGATTATATGTGTTTGTATTGAGGCACAAAAATGTAGATGATATTATTATTTGTAACCCTTTGCCGGGATTTGAAAAAAAAAAAAAAAAAAAAAAAAAAAAAAAAGAGAGAAAAAGAAAAAGAAAATTATAAGAGACATGACTTTTCACATCAAAATGATGGTCATGGGTATCTTGTACACAAAAAAAAGAAAAGAAAATAAAAAGAAAGAAAGAATTGAATAAATCGGCAAAGTGGAATATTTTTGGAAATCGTCTTAAAATTATTTGGGTTGACATTGGGGACGCAACTTTAGCGCGTCAAATGGGTGAGTGAGAACATTTTTGAGCGTAACTCAAGCTCGAGGACATGTGGATGGTAAGTGAGGAGAGAGCCAAAAGCTCACTTCAAATTTACCAAATATATATCCATACCGTCCTTAAGCCAATATTAAAACCATAAAGACCTCTTGATTCTTAAATACATAGTGAATTTATACTTCTGTTGATAGGGAATATTTAGGTGGAACATTCAAAGCGATTTATGATTAATGACCACCCTATAGCCATCATACAGATATGAGTACAAGTGTAACCTTCAAGCATTGCAACTTTAATTTTATGATTGAGATTATTTATGTTTGATTTTGCATGATTAGTGTATGTATATGTTAGTTCTTAAAGTTTTGCTATATGAGATTTATCTTAAGAATTGCTTTAGGTTTATTTGCTAAGCTTCTATTTGTTCTTGCGTTTACTTCCACCCCTTGTTTTGTTTTGTTTTGCTTTGTCGGGACGACAAAGGTTTGAGTTGGGGGTCTTGATGTCTCCTTAAATGTTCTTATTTTCGACCCTTAGGAGACATCATTTTTGGTGTTTATTTAATCATTTCGATAGACTTTTGGACTAAATATGCAATAATATGATTTTCCTCTTTTAATTCTAGCATTTTTGATTTATTAAGCTTTTGCGCGTAATATTGGTATTTTTAGTGAGTATTTTACAGGTTTTAGATTTTAGATAGAAGAGGAGTCTAAGGAGAAAGTCAAAGATCAAAAGATAGAGTCAAGACTTGAAAAGAAATCCCGAAGATATTATTTTTAGAGCTGAAAATCCATTTTCCAGGCCATAGATTGCTGATTTCGAGGTGCTTAAGCGATGATCTAGCTGTTGACCTTTAAAGAGAAATCATTCCTTATCGAGTTACGGAACTTTAGCAACTGGAATGAGGTCAATCGGAGTTGTAACGCATCGGGAAAAGCTGTTTTAGTGAAGGTATATCAGCAGTTACGGGATTTTGGGCTAAGTTAGTGGACTTGGGCCTTTTATATTTCATTTAATTAAAAGCCTAGGTCCAAGTCCGAATTTCCACCTATAAAATCAGCCCTTGACTTCTATTTTACACACAATTCACATTCTGCAAGATTAAAAACACCAGAGAGAAGCAACTGAAGGAAGGAGAAGAAGCTACAAGAGCTGGAGAGGGTCTATATCTCCGTTCGTAGTCATTCCGATTCCGGAAATTAGGTTCTTTTATCTTTTTAATTCTGTAAACAATATGAATTCCTTTATTTTTAATTTCGTATTTCATTTTAATATGAGCTAAGTTTTATTTAGTGCTTGAGAACAAACAATGGGTGAATCCCAATTCCTATTAATTAACGAATGTTGAATTTGGGTTTTTAATAAATTAAACTAAATTAGGGCTTTTACTCTTTTCGATAAATTATGAATGTTTACTGTTTTTAGCGTCATGAACTAGGAACAGGTAATAGTATTTAGGCTATTCCAATTAGTGGCAATTGGATCATCCTGACGGAGGGTTTAAATACGGAACCATTTATTCAATCTAGGATAGAAGTTAATGATTCTGACGAGCTTAGCTAATCCTAGGGCCAATGAGGTAATAACACTTAATCATCCAACGGTGGATCATATTTACCCTGACGGGACTAGTGACACTTTAGGATCGCCTTATAGTCCACCCTGACGGGGGTATAAGGATATTAGAATCCCGACCATTGTAATTGACTAATTTAGCCCTTAAACAACATAAGTTAAGAAATAGGATAGGGAGGATCCTTGCGTTCTCAAGTGCTACTTCTCATATCGCGTTTTACATCAATTTACTTGCGTCTTAGCTTTTATTTGCATTTTAATATTTGTCTTTCATTCATTAGCTTTAATAACAAAAACCAAACAAATATATTATTGTCTTTTATTTTCATAAGTGCATCAATCACTACTTGCTAAACATTGTGATCAACCATCCGTCCTTGGAACGAATCTGATTTATCAGAATTACTACTTGGGACAACCGTACACTTGCGGTTGTGGTTCGATTATTTATCGCATTATTTTTAGAACACACAAAGGACCACCTTCACCCACAGTGTAAAGAGATTGTGGATAACGCGTGGACAACCCCGGTGGATGACTCAGCTCTTCAAGTTGTACTGCAAAAGAGACAAATCACCTCTAACGCCTTAACTACTTGGGGAAAACAGAACTTCCCTAATAACAAAACAAAGATTAAACAATTGGAACGCCAACTTATAGAGACTTCTAATGCCCCTTTTACACCTCAACAGCAAAGGGAGGAGACTGCGATACGAGAACAACTACTACAATATTGGAAAAGGGAGGAGATTTACTAGGCTGATAGGGCGAGAGACCAATGGATCAAATTTGGAGATAAAAACACCAAATATTTTTTTGCCCTCACGTCACAAAGAAGGAATTGCAACAGAATAATAGGAATACAAAACTCGGATGGGAATTGGATACATACGGACAAGGAGATTAAACAACAATTTAATACCTTTTACGCTAACCTTTTACATGAACAGGAACCCACAGAGCTGTGTGAAGCGCTTCGAGATATAATTCCCAAAGTCACGGAAGACATGAATGAGTTCCTTACCAAAACCCCTGATGGAAATGAAATTAAACAAGCGGCTTTTGAGATGCACCCCAACAAAGCTCCAGGGCCCGATGGCCTGAATGGTAAATTCTTTCAAGAATACTGGGACATTATTGGAAATGATGTGATTAACCTTGTGGTGGACTTCTTCAATAACAATACCCCTCTTACACTACTAAATGAAACATTGATTACTTTGATTCCTAAAGGGGACTGCCAGATAGGGGTGGGAGATTTCCGCCCTATCTCCTGTGTTAATTTCGTTTATAAGATAATAGCTAGGATTATGGCAAACAGACTTCAAACGATTATCAACGATATCACTTCGCCTACCCAGGCGGCATTTATCAAAGGGAGGGCAATTCAGGATAATATCCTGATTGCCCAGAAAGTATCTTACTTCATGAAAAGGAATTTGAAAGACAAGGCTAATTTTGCAGCAATTAAACTTGATATGGCTAAAGCATATGATCAGGTTAGGTGGGAATTCCTCTGCCTACTGCTGGAGAAGTTGGGTTTTGCAACGAAATGGGTACAGTGGATATGGAATTGTATATCCACAGTCACTTTTCAGATCAATATAAATGGGGAACGTCAACCACCCTTTAAACCCGGGCAAGGAATACGGCAGGGGGACCCCTTATCCCCTCTTTTATTCGCTTTACTCACTGAATCACTTATCACACTACTTGAAACTAAGGTGGAACAGGGACTGATCACTGGTATTCAGATAACGCGTAACTGCCCAACTATATCTCACCTGCTTTTTGCAGATGATTCATTATTTTTTATCTCCTTGGATGGCCAGGATCTTCAGGAATTCAAAGAATGTATTGAGACCTATTGTCGATGCTCTGGACAAAAAATTAACTATCATAAATCTTCGGTTTGTTTCAGCAACAAAACACCTGAAGATCTGAGGCAACAGGTAACGGCAGCTTTACAAATACATAAGACTACAGACCTGGGGAAGTACCTAGGTATACCGTTATGCCACAAGAGATCACGCATGGACACATTGAACTGGATAGTGGAACGCGTTTTCAATAAAGCTCAAGGGTGGATTGCGAAACTCCTGTCAGAAGGGGGCAAAGAAATACTTATCAAAGCGGTTTTACAGGCTATTCCTTGTTACGCAATGTCTATTTTTTCTTTTCCTATTGGCTTTTGCAGGAAAGTTTCCTCTATTATTGCTCGATTCTGGTGGAACTCTTTGGAGAAAAGGAAAATACATTGGATCGAATGGGAGAAGATGACTGCCGCTAAGGTGGTGGGAGGGATGGGCTTTCGAGATCTGAAAAGAGCGAATCGAGCTCTTCTTGGAGCTCAGGCTTGGAGGATCCTTAGTAATCCACACCTGCTGGTCTCCAGAGTCTTGAAGGGCATCTACTTCCCTCATAGCACCTTCTTGGATACTAAACTAAGACAAAACCGAACGTGGTCCTGGGCTAGCCTGATTGAAGGTAGGGACTTGCTAGTTGAGCATGGTCATATTCAGATAAGAAATGGAGAATCTACCAACATCTGGAAACACAAATGGTTGCCATCAGGTATTATTAAGGATAGACCGGCTGATACAAATATTGATACTGTTGACCAATTGATGACAACCCAAAAGAACAAGTGGGACTGGACGATTATAGATAGTAATATCCCCCTTCCTGTCCATGGAGAGATCTCGCGGATTCCTCTCCTGGAGCCGGAGGGTCAGGATATCTTTATTTGGCCCTTCACTAAAACTGGCACTTACACCACCAAGACCGGGATATAAGATTTTATCACAAATGGCAACGATGGGAGCCGCTCAAACCTCAAACCAAGCAGAGTTGAACAACCCTAAACTGTGGAACCGTGTCTGGAAATCTAATGTTCCCAATAAAGTTCGATCTTTCAACTGGAAAGCTTGTAGGAACTTACTGCCAACAAAACAGAATTTATATAACAGACGATGCAGTGATACTAAATACTGCATTTGGTGTGATAAACTGACTGACACTGTGGTTCACATGCTACTAACTTGTAATTTTGCTAAACAGGTATGGGCAGGTATTGCGCTTCAAGTTAGAATTCCAGAGGAAGACCCAAACTCTATTGGAGATTGGTTCTCTAATACTTGTGATACAATGGATAATAATACTTGGGAGGAAAACATCCTTATTGCAGCTCTTCAAATGACACTCTGGAACATCTGGAAGGCAAAAATGAAGATGCTTCATGAGCAGCTGCAGATACAACCGCAACAGATTGTTTTTTCAATCCATGCTGGAATGGGGGAGCTCTTTGGACCTGGTTGGGCGTCTACTCCGGTCCCTGCTCCGGCCGTAACGAGGATACCGGATATTTACCCTTTGGAGGAACAGGAACTTCAGGAAGCAGATTTCGTGTACACCTGTGATGCTTCTTTCATTTCCGCTAATGTCCCGAGTGGCATTGGGATTGTGCAAAGGAATACACGAACAGGTCAACGCGGTACTTTTGCTAAAGCTATCTGGACAGATTCTGCAGCCGAAGGGGAAGCTGTGGCGGTTCTGGAAGCGGCTCATCTTAGCTTAGGCCATCCCGGTTCCAGAACCGTAATCTGTTCAGACAACCTTGATCTTGTTCAAGGTCTGAAGTTCGTTGTCAGCTGCTTGGTGGAAAGTCCGCCCTTTCATTACGCGTATTCACCGGATGATTGAAGAACATGGATCGTTGTCCTTCAAACATCTCCCGCGTAGGTGGAATGGACTGGCTGACCGTGCCGCGCGTCGAGCTAGGCAATCGGCACCTTCTCACTTGGACCCTACGGGGTTAGGGTTGGTTTTTTCGCGACTCGGAATACGATAATCTGTATTTGTTAATGCTACGAATACGACTGTCCAAAAAAAAAAAAAAAAAAAAATTGGTATATACTTATTTTGAAGTTAATTTATTTGTATTTATATTGAGATTCGTTGCACCATTTGTTCCATGAGTGAAAAACCTTTTTACAATATTTGATGGCAATCTTTTATTGCAATGGTGATTTTATAATTAAAGGAACTTGATAGTTTTTCTTCTTGAAAATAATAAATGGTGTCTTTTTGGTTTCAGAAACATTTTTGAATTTATTGGATTTTTGGGATATAAAATTAGACATTTTTGAAGAATTTCATTATACAATCTTCTTTCACTCGTCATAAGGAGCAAAATGACGCTTTAGTTGTCATGTTTAATGAAGAAACGAAGTTGAATAATGAGGTTAGGGTTTTAAAAGTTCTGAAATTAATTCAAAAGTTAACTAATTAATTTATCATTTCTTGGAAGATATAGCTTCGAAAAGACTCATTCTAAAGATTAAAACGACTATTGAACTAACTATTTTAGTAAAACATGTAAGGATAAAAAATTGGGTTTGAATTTTGTAGCTTAGGTGAAAAAGAAATGGCATCAGATCTTTTGTGTCACGGGCATCGTAACATTGTGCTTCAGTATCATATTCGCTCGTTTCATGATCATGTGCATCGTAACTCGTATGCCTCTTATGCACCCTTTGTTCTTCTTGGTTCATTGAATTAAAACAGACAAACTATTTGTTTATATATATGTGTGTGTGCATAATATGTGAATTATTATTAAATACGTTAACTAGACAGTTTACGGAGACCATTGATTTTATCTTTTTATGTTGACACTTTTGGGTCGACTTAATAAGGGGTTTCGATATTTTAGATTCGTTTGGGAGGTCAATTTCGCCAAATTTTAATTTTTCTTAATATTTATTGTTTTGTTCTTTAGCTACAAACTCCAAGCACATTTATTAGGCTTATTTTGTTTATTGATTGAGTTTATTGAAGGTATTATTAGGATTTTTAAACGTTTGGTTCTGTTTATCGATTTGTTATTTTAGGGTTATTATAATTGTCAAATTTGAAATTTTACTACTTTACTACAATATAAGATATTTGTTTTGGAATATTGAATTTATGTAGAAAGTTTGGATTTGTTAATTAAGGTTATTTATACATTTGACTGCATTGATCGATGTATTAATTAAGAATTTTTTTTGTTTTGAGTCCATGCTGAGGTTTGTTTCTCCATATGTCATGTAGCCTATATTTCTTGGTATTGTATTGATAGGATGCTTTTAATCATGACAGTTTTGGATAACGGCAATAAAGGACATTTGTTTTGGCAATAATGTGAGGGATTATACTCGTGTATACAAATTTTAAAGAATATTTTGTTAAATCTTTGATATCATGCCACAATTAGACTAAATGCTAAAACGGATATGTTTTGAAAGCCATTGATTTTATAATAAATCAGATTATTTTGAAATATCATTTTGTGTAGATGTTATTTATCGCATTGAATTTTTCGGTAGTACCCATGGTTATTTCGCAGATATGATGATAGTTTAGTTTGATATGATTACAAAATTATATATTTGTCATTTAATATGATCAGTTTGGGTTAGCTCTACTGGCCCACCAAGAGGTATAGGGTTCGAATCATTCTTAGAAAATTTTGTTTTGACGTGTCTGGGTATACTTGGGAGGGCGGGCATATTCTCGGTGGGACTAGTTGGGTGTGCGAAAGCTAACCTAAAATCCACATATAAAAAAAATAATTATAAATTCTAGGTTAAATTTACGTCCTTTATATGTGGAATTTATTACAATTTTTGTCATGTAAAACTTCACATATGGATAAATAGCAATTTATGAGATATTTTACAAAGTTCTTTCTTATCATTTATAATGCATAAACTAAAAGTCAACAAAAACAAACTAGTAAAAACAATTACGTCAACCAATTTACACCATACAATTTTCCATTGCAGCTGATAAAACAAATATAAGTGCGAAAACTCATTGGGATAATGGAGATTATGTTTTTACAATAGAAGACTACAATGGTATGGAAAACATAAGTTGCAAGGTTGTTTGTTATATAATAATGTTTTAATTAGGATCACAGATAAAAGGAAAAAAATAAGAAACGAAATAAACGTATATATATGTGTAAACCCCAAAACACAAAAACCCACGCACACACTAGAATAGAAGATTGATTACAAATGATAGTCTAGTGGTTGTAATGTATCACAAAGATATCTTGTCTTTTTTTCTTTTGAAGTCTCATTGAACACGCACACACTCATACACGAAGAAACACATAAAGAGAGCACTCAGACTCTTTTCTTTCAGAAAAGAATCAGACTTCTTATAGAGCACTCAGACTCTTTTCATTCAGAAAAGAAACATTCATTCTATTCTACTATTTTTATTTGAAATCCATTACAGTTGTATATCTATTCATGAGTTGAGGGGCAGAGACAAATATTTTGGATAGAGGGGCCAAGGTAAACACCACCATTTTATTAAACAAAACCCTATATTTCAGATTAATTTCAATATATACAGGTCCTTATATTAAGCAAATAACCTAAAGATTGAAGGATTTTTAATTGTTGACATAGATATTTTGGAAATGTTTGGGGTCTAAGTGAAGGCTTGCAAATTTTCTTACTACTTTACTTCGGCAGGGCGTTAGTTGTATCATGTATACTAAATTATTTAATTTATGCATGTATAATGTGAATTATTTTTTATGAAATTTGAGGCCTTTGAAGATGGATTATATAATAGATGCATACCCTTTGTTAAAGAATGTTTGGTAGTGATGATTTGAGATTTCTCCATGCGACAATTAGCTGCAGAGTATTTTCTAATGTTTCATTGGACTTAATTTACTTATAGTTAGTAATTTACTCATGTATAATGTTTCATTTGAGATTTCTAATGCGACAAATATTTGAAAACAAATTTTTGTTACCTGTCATATGCCTTCTAGCACCACTATAATAATACAAAATAATTTCAAAACTAAAGTCTCTGATGTTTCAGCTTTTTCTTCGTGCACATAGCCAACTTCTTGTTTTTTTCTGGCTAATTTTCCCAACAATCAGTAATTTTGTTTCTCATTTTATGACAATGGTAACATTTAATATAAGGTTTTGTACCCTTATATGTACCTCGTGCTCGTCCTCGACCTTATCATAGTTATTTTTGGATGATCTATCCTCTTCTTTTGACTCATTATTTTTCATACCTTTACCATGGTTTTGTAGGAACCTCTACCGCATCTTGTTTTTCCGTGTCCTCGTCCTCGTCCATGATAAGAACCATGACCTCCCGTGAATGAGAATTGAGATTTTAGTGCATGATCAGAAGAATAAATATGTGAACTTCTTAGAAGGATTCTAGCTTCATGAGTTTGCGATCTTCCTTGTAAACTATCCGACTCCATTAAGTAAAGATCTTTTAACTCATCAATAGCCACCACAATATGATCAAATATTTCCAGTATACTTCACATAATTTTTTCAATAATTCTTTGAGTGTCCATGACTTCGGTATTTGTAACAATTTGATTTATAAGAGAAGCCACTCTTGTGAAATACTCATCAATATTTGCATATTCTTCCATCTCTAATCTTTCGAATTCACCTCGTAGAGATTACAAGCGTACCTTTTTTTATATGGTCTTTGTCAGCACAGGTTGTTTACAGAATCTCCCATACTTCCATAAAACTTTCTACCTTGGTTAGTCTTTCATAGATTGGAACTTCAATTTCTTGATATATTTGAAAATGAGCTTTTCGATCTTTTTGTTTTTCACTTTTAAGTTTTTTCTTTTGAGCACCAAAATATTCATTCCTATCTTCAGGTATATCTACGCCATCTACAACCATACTCCAAAGATCTTGATATTGAAACATAACCTTATTATATTAATTAAATATTCTTATTTTACTCCATTGAAACAAGGAACAAGAGAAGCAAGATTGTTGAACATTTTTAAGGTGGATCTAATGTCAATTTGTAAGATCAAATATTGTTATGTATAAATAGAGATTTGTTGAAAAATAAAATTAAATAAAACAGTTACTTTTAGAATTGTAGTCTGTGGCCTTGTTTTGTTTTTCTCTCTTTTCTTAACTTTTTTTTTCTTAATTACAAATGACAAGATTACACAACTATTTATAGGAGTAATACTAACATGTATCTAGCCTAATACATAATTGGAATTAAAGAGAAAATATTAAAACTAGTTAATACATAAATCAAAGATGAAAGTTAATACATGTATGAGAACAAGATTATGAAATGATGGTCAAGATTCCAATTTATTCCAACACAAGTAAGTATAATTAGTTTGGTCTGACCAGTTTTGTAAAAAAAAACATGGGTATCATCTACTTAGACGTGACGTGAATTTGTTCGAGCTGAATTTTCTTGATATTTTTAGATTTTAAATGTTTTGGGAAAAATTAGTAAATCACTAGCTTTAAAAATCAACATAAATGGAAAATCTGAAGTAAACTATTTTGATTAATGTAAAACTAGTCTATTACAATAATAAATTATTAAACAAAACTTACACGAAATCAAAGAAGAGCAAATACACGGAAATAATGGTGTTAATAGGATATTTTGGCATACTGGGCATCTCTAACAAAGAGTCTACTACTATAAAATAATTTTTGACAGAGAAATTATCTATTTTTGTTTTTTTTTAATTAGGTTCGTGGCTAAGACAAGAGGGGAACGACCTGTATTTATAGGCGAGGAGGTGAGGAGAGGCTCTTTTCAGAATCGAAAGAGTAAATGCTCTTGAGTGGCTTTATTATTGCTGACGTTTTGAATGTTACATCTGTTACACCATTTCAAATTCCAGTAATGAACCTGGATACTTTGTTGACTTAATTCATTCCTTTATTAACCAAGTCATGTAACAATTAAGTTTTGAAGAGGAAATATTCTGGTTTTAATGTATATTTAATTGGTGGACATTTTGTCTTTTGGCTAAAAGGTTTAGGATTTCCACCGACTAATATAAGTACCAACAATGTTCCACCATAATCATTTCAGAAAACTTGTTTCATTTTTCATTTTTTGACTCCCATAATTCCCAAATTCCCCAACTCTCCCACGAGCCCATGTCCTACGGCCACGCCGTCGCCTTCGTCGGGTCGGGCCTGGCGGGTGGTGGTGGTGGTGGTGCGCACATGTGGGGATTTGCCTTTTACTTTATGGCTTTCATATCTTTTAGTTATTTTGGAAGGATTAGATAGGTAAAATATTATATTCTAATATTCCTACTTCACTTCCTATGTGTGACTTTTTCTTCAATAAAATGTCTTTTCCACTTCTCCCATAAGAACATGATTGGAATAAAATTAATACATTACGTTTAAATGATTTAAACACACTTTACTAATGTGAATTCCAACAATTCCCCATTCAGGGTCTTTGGGAGAGAAGGTGAACGGGTTTCCATAACTACAAGTATTTTGGTGAATTGATACGTAGTGAAGTGAGACAACCACTAAGTTCTGTTTAAGTGAACTTACTCTTGAACCTAATGGTTTTTGATCGAGTCCATAACAAAACATAATCTACCCTACTAAAAGTTATAGTTTCCTCGATCATCACCCTTCAATTTGTTCATCAAGTCCTTCTCCAAGGACTAGACCTTGCGGACTATGAACTTTGTAGACTTATCTATTTGATATATTTAAGGAAGTCTTCTCCACATTATATCTTGAATGTTTAGTCTCACTTTTGACCGTGAATTCATCAAGTCTTCTCAAAAGGACCACCACAATGGCTATGATTTCATTATGAGTTAAACGCTCATCTTTGTGTTCTTTATAGAATGGTATGCCTTATGACTGAATTTATGAAATCCTTCTAAATAGGATCACCATGAGTTGCTATGAATTCATTAAGATGATTTATACATTCGTGCCATATCCAATGAGGATTGAGTCTATGGTCTTAAGTCCAATCGTGAATGGTTTTTAAACTCGGGGTAATCTTTGCTGAACACCCCCACATTTAGGTTGGTGGGACTGTATTAATTAAAATAGCCTTTAGATGTATCATTTCGTAAGGGTGTGTAAGGCACTAAGTTCATGGATAATTCCGTTAATACTTCAGAACAATATTTGCGCCCTAAGTCTCTTGATTTACAAAATTAGTTGGTTTTCAACCTCGGTCTTAGGAAATATATTTTCATAAACCTAAAATAGTAACCTATAAAGGTTATATAGTATAGGTTTTCTCCTATACTTGAGATATTTATTAAAAGCATTTAAGTCTAACTGCACTAATTCTAGTAGTTTAGCTTTCTCGTCGTTATAGATAAAAATGTTGTCTTTTCCTGGGAGTTCGGACTCTACACATAACAAATATTTTATAAAGTCATCGACCTTATTAGCCCAATGGATTGTAGCCTTTTTAATAGAAGATAAAATAAAGATAGCATAATCTACCATTCCACACATCTAAACATTCAAAGAGATAAACTTAGAAGCATCCTTATTAAAGGTTACAGTGTTCAACCACACAAATCATTATTTGAAAACCCATTCACAACCAATGCATCATTTCGGTACTAGTCATCGATTACAGTATTTAAAATAAACACACCATTATGTGAAAACCTTTTTCCCACAAACTCATCATGTTTGGTAATAATTTTACTCCCCCATCGAAAACTAGTTTGAGTTCCACTTTATTAAGAAGAGCTTTGAAAAACCAAGTTCCAACGGAAAGAGGGTACGAAGAGAACATTGTTTAAGTCAAAGGTCTTACCAGAAGTGAGTTTGAGGGAAACCTGTTGATGTCTCCCTATTTGTGATGATTTAATCTTAGGTGGAGACATCATTTTAGGTGTATTTATTAGGATAGGTCGATTTTATCATGATTAAGTACACTTTCCTATTTTGTATCTTGATTTAATTATTCATTATTTTTAGAGCATATTTGGTTTAATTGTTTGTTAATTGTGAAGTTATAAAGATATATGGTAATTAATTAGACGTCCAGTAAATTCTTAGAGATAAAGGAAATAAGATAAACATGGAAATTGGAGATAAAGGAAAGAAATATGAAAAAGGAAAAGATAAAGTTGCCAAATAAATCTGAATTCCAACAGTTACGGACATAAAATTGATCATAACTCAAGATTGGATAGGAATTTGGAAAAATAGTCTGAATCAAAGTTATAGAGTTTTTCGAGATGATTTGTTTCAACTATTGGAACGCGTCAAATGGATAAGTATTGAAAGATTTACGGCCAAAACAAAACAACACCAGAATCTTACCTTTTCTATATTTTAGGGTTACGAATTTGAGTTGGGCTAGAGTCAAGTTACTTGTCTTCCACTCCACGAAAACGTTTTACGGTTTCCTATACCCTATAATTACACCCTTTAGTCAGAAGAAATACATCCTTAGCAAACCTTAAGACAAGAGGAAGCTTACAACAAGAGAAAAGTCTGGAAGGAGCTGAACACCATATTTTGTCTTCTTCAACCTTCAAATGTGTAATTCTTTTCTTTTCTTTCTTTAGTATGATCTAAATAATTTTAGCTTAAGATTTAGCATATATGTATGAACCCTAGCACTTGTTTTAAATCTATCTAATTTGGTATACTATCGTATTTAATTTGAATTCATGTTTTATTCTCTGTTTACGTGTTTTGATTTATTGTCTGTTTTCCTTTCGGTGCGCAACGTATAGGATTACCTTAATAGTAGGTAGATGGTCGCCCGGAGCGGTGTTTAACTATTGAAACACCACATAAAGTCTAGAATAAGGAATTGATCCTGACAACACCAGCCTAATTAGATAATCATTAGGGTTTGTTTTAATGACCATATCACCAATTGAAGGAAAGATTTGCTTAAGAACCTAGTGGCATAGGATAACCGTATTTAAGGTCACCTCGTCGTTGTACCGTAGCCTACCTATTCGCTCTCCAGGTGTAGGTAGGAATTTAGAATCATGATTATTGCAATACTACATGATTCACCCTTACATGTTTAGAATAAACAAGACTAGTGGGGATTACTTGCTAATTTCTTGAGATAAACTATCATACTGTCTGTTCTTTGCTTATTTACTTTTCTGTCTTTAATTTATTAGTCTAATTTTCCTAGTTAAAAAACAAACAAAAATCTCTTTAGTCTTTTCTTTCTTGCATATTATTAATTCTAGTTTTCATATCTGCACTTGATAAATTGCATAAGTTCTCTCTAAACTTCGTAGTCTCTGAGGAACGAATCTTATTTACCAGTAAAACTTGCATACGTCCTGTATACTTGCAGAACCGTGCTCGGCCTAGGGTGTTTATTTTTGCACTTATTTAATGTGGTATTTTATCACGCCCTAGGTGACATTAAGTTTTTTACGCCGCTGCCAGGGACTACATCGTTAGTTCATGTGCATTTATTTAGTGTTTTTATTTCAGTTAGTTCTATTTTACGCTTTTGCTTTTAGTTTAGTTTTATAGATTTTACAGATGACAAGCCCGATGAGACTTTATCTTCTCATCTCATTTAGAGTGCAGCCTAGAGGAAACCGCACTCCAGAAATCCAAGCCGCTAAATTTAGACCGTATTTAGACATGATAGCGCTATTTGCGAGTCATGGACAATTTAGCGGTGCTTCACAACAAGATCTGGTCCGGTATGTTAAAAAATTCATGCAGATCTTTGAAGCTTATATCATAAAAGGCGTTACAAAGGAGCAGATGTATTACGTCATGTTCCAGTTCTTTTTGACAAAAGGTGCAAGCGATTGGTATGATTCCCAACACCCTGATGTTATTCCAAATTGGGACAAGCTTCAATCCAAATTCCTAGTCCGATTCTATCCGGCTAGTAGACACTTAAAAGATATGTTGGACCTTGAACAATTTATGCAGGAAAACGGAGAAAGTATTGGTGAAGCATGGTTATGTTTTAACGAGAAAAAGGCGAGATGTCCATTCCATATATCATCGCTAGAATATGCATTAACCATGTTCTATGGCCAACTGGGTAAGTTAGACTTGAACCATTCGAAGGTGGACTATTTTCACCCTGACGGGGTTTGTAGAACCTAAGAAGAGCTCCTTAGTCCACCCTGATGGGGGTAAGGAGATAATTGAATCCCGACCAATAGTAATTACTGAATTTGTCCCTTAAACAATACATGGAATGATTTGAATTAGGTGAAATCCTAGCGTTACTCGAATACTCCTTTCTCATATCTTGCGTCCAACTATTTTTACTTGCGTCTAGTCTTTTATTTGCATTAATTTAGTCTTTTTAATTATTGTCTTAGTTTTTAGAAAACCAACCAACAAATCTTAAAATCATTTACCTGTTTTTCCGTGCAATTAAACACTACTTGATAAGCATTAGAGTCAACCAATCCGTCCCTGAGAACGAATCTTTTTATCACTATTATTACTTAGGACAACCGTACACTTGCGGTTGTGGTTCTCTTTACTTATTGCATTTATTTTAGAACACACTAAGGGCCACCAATTACATGTGCAGGAATTGAATTTGGGGTCAAAAGAAAAGAAAAATTGTGCTAGCCAGCAACTTGGTGCGGTATACCGCCCCTCAGCTGCGGTGCACCGCAGGTAAAACCCGTGACCACGGTTTTGGCCATGGTTAAATGCCAAGACACGAGATGAAAAACCGTGTCGAGAATCTGCACCCACGGTTTTTTCCAGCACAGTTCCGGTACACCACACGATTCTTCCGGTGTACCGTAGGAGAAAAAAAACCGTGGCCACGGTCACCAACACGGGTGACGGCCGACGCACATTAGCAAAACTGTGGTGAAAGTTCGCGACCACAGTTTAAAAAAGAATTACTAAAATTTCCAAATTCCATAACTTTTGGCTCGGAGGTCGGAATTCATTTTTTCAAAAGCCTAGATAGCATAATTTTTCAAGCTTTATCCAATGGAGTGGAGAAAACTTGATTTCGAGGAAAAGTAAAAACGACTTCAGACCCAAACTCTATAAAATCCCATTGAAGCTTGATCAAATCATCACAGAACATCATTTAATCATCAAGCTTTCAAGAGTTCTTCAACAACAATAAAGAAAACCTTCTTTTATAATTGATAATCATTCATACAAGCAAGAAACTCAAGCCACACCAACCTTTCATACATATATTCTATCCTTGGTGTAACTTGAGTCTTGGGTTAATCAGAGATGACAAACAAAACAGATGCTATTGATTATAAGAGGAAGTGTTCAACCTTAGGGAAGAACAAGAATTTGCATAGAACTACAAGAGAAAAGACCATTAAACGTGATAAGCCTATTGAAAATAAGCCAAAGACAGAGGCATCAGCACAACCACTACAAAGGAAATTAACAGCTAGAATGAGTGTACTACCAAGGCCTAAAGAAAAGACAACAATCCAAGATCAAGGTTCTTCTTCAAATCTTAATGAAAATTCAGGGATTATATCTGCACCAACGACATGGACACTTTAATTGATGGAAGAAATTGGTGATCTAAAAAGACAATTCAATACCTGTTGGGAGGAAATTGCAAAGATTAATTAGGTATTAAACGAAGTAACAGAAGACTTGGATATTGATAATTATGCATCTTCTTCGGAAGATGATTTGCTAGAGCTTTATGGCCAGGTACCCCGTTCTAATTATTATACTTAATTTCTTGTATGCATTAGGTAGTTTAGTTTAATTTTAAATTTTATTTATTTATAAAGTCTTTTTTGAGTCGTGGGGACATGGCTCACTTTTAAGTTGGGGGTGAAGATTCGTTGTCCTAATCTTCCTTTTCGTTTTTGCATAAAATTTAAATTTTTTTTGGGTTTGAATATGCATAGAATATGTTGAATGTACTATTTGAGCATAATTTAATTTATTCAATGATAGTAAGTAGTATGTTTTTGAAAGATGTCACAAATATGTTTAGTATGCATGTGTGGAAACAGGAAATAAAAGATAGAAAAGTTAATGAGAAATGCTAAGAAGTCATGTTGAAACTTAGGGAGAGTTATTTGGTGTGTAGAATGTGAGGTTTGAAATTAGTTGAAAACCCGCTTATCTATGAACTACTAGTGAAAAGGTAACAAAATCCGGTAGTTAGAAAAGTGAATAAGGAAGTTCTTTCATATTGAAGCACTTGAAGCCTTTTTAGCTTTTTCACCCTTTTATTTGATTATTATTATTATTTATCCATCTTAACCCCTCTAAACCTTTCTAAAGCCTTTTTTTATTAACCACATTATAAGTCATACCCCGTAGTCTATAGGACATATCCATATGACTCGCACTCGAATCACAAAACCTGAGACAAGTAGTTTTTAGAGCTTGAGTTTGGGGTGGTGGGTTTCATCATTAAGGAACATTGGGATTGAGAAATTATAATTGTGATTTTATTGATGATAAAAAAGTTGTTATTGTAACCCTTTGCCGGGGTAAGAGTAAATGAAAAGCTGAAAAACATGAATTGAAAAGAAAAAAAAATATGAGAAAAATAGCGTGATATCTCAACATCAAAACAGTGAGTCATAACTATACAAAAAATTGTTATGAAAATAATATATACTTGGACCGGAAAAGTGGAATTGTTATATCATCATGAAAAAAAATTATGTGGGATTAATTGGGTATGCACATCAAAAACATAAAAATTGGGTTGAGTTAGAACATCTTCGAGTGAAAATTCAAGCTCCAGGGCGATTCGTTGATGGATATAGGGAGAGAGCCAAAATCTCACTTTTCATTATCCAAATATACCACACCTTCCCTAAGCCCCGTTATAACCGTAAAGACCTTAGGATTTATATCTACTTGATGGAGAATCATTTGAGCTATTAGGTTGTAGGTAAGTGGACCATTGGATACTATATTACGACCTATGAACAGCCTATAGCCATTAACGTGAGCTGAGTTGAGACCTCTCCTTCTGGCATTGCGAAATTAATCTGGACTTGAATTTACTGATTATTTTAATTTGTATATTAAGTGTACGTGTGCATTATTTCTTTGACATTACTGCATGATACTTTTTAGATATTTTGCTTCTGGATCATTCATTGTATTATGTTCTTATTCTCCTCCTACTTCTTCTTCTTTGTTTAATATTTGACTACCCTACTGTTATTTATTTTATTTTTATTGTATCGGGACGATACAACTTTGAGTTGGGGGTCTTGATGTCTCCCTATTTGTAATGATTTAAACTTAGTTCGAGACATCATTTTAGGTGTGTCTATTATGATATAGGTCGATTTTATCATGATTTAGTACACTTTCCTATTTCGTGTCTTGATTTAATTATTTATTATTTTTAGAGCATATTTGGCTTAATTATTTGTTAATTGTGAAACTTTAAAGATATATGGTAATTAATTAGATGCCAATTCAATTCTTAGAGATAAATAAAGAAGATAAACATGGAAATTGGAGATAAAGGAAAGTATTATGAGAAAGGAAAAGATAAAGTTGCCAAATAAATCTGAATTCCAGCAGCTACGAACATAAAAGTGATCATAACCGAAGATTGGCTAGATATTTGGAAGAATGGTCTAAATAAATGTTATAGAGATTTCCAAGACGATCAGTTTAGACTATTGGAAAGCGTGAAATAGATAAGTATTGAAGGAGTTACGACCAAAATAGAATTTGAGTTGGGCTAGAGTCCAAGTTACTTGTCTTCCACTCTAAGAAAACGTTTTAGGGTTTCATATACCCTATAAATACACCCTTTAATCATAAGAAATACATCCTTAGCAAACCTTCAACCAAGAGGTAGCTTACAACAAGAGAATAGATGTCTGGAAGGAGCTGAACACCATATTATGTCTTCTTCAACCTTCAAATTTGTAAATCTTTTCTTTTCTTTCTTTAGTATGAACTAAATAATTTTAGCTTGAGATTTAGCATTTATGTATGAACCCTAGTACTTGTTTTAAATCTATTTAATTTGGGATACTTTCGTATTTAATTTGAATTCATGTTTTATTATCTGTTTATGTGTTTTGATTTATTGTCTGTTTCCTTGCGGTACGCAACGTATAAGATTACCTTAATAGTAGTTAGGTGGTCGCCCGAAAGGGGTGATTAACTATTGAAACACCACATAACATCTAGAATAAGGAATTAGTCCTGATAACACCAGCCTAACTAGATAATCATGAGGGTTTGTTTTAATCACCATAATACCAATTGAAGGAAGATTTACTTAGGTACCTAGTGGCGTAGCCTACCTATTCGCTCTCTGGGTGTAGGTAGGTATTCAAAATCTTTATTATTGCAATACTACATGATTCACCCTTATATGTTTAAAATAAACAAGACTAGTGGAAATTACTTGCTAATTTCTCGAGCTAAACTCTCATACTATCTGTTCTTTGTTTATTTACTTTTATGTCTTTAATTCATTAGTCTAATTTTCTTAGTTAAAAACCAAACAAAAATCTCTTTAGTCTTTTATTTCCTGTGTATTATTAATTCTAGCTTTCATATATGCACTTGATAAATTGCATAAAGTTCTCTCTAACCTTCGTAGTCTCCGAGGAACGAATCCTATTTATCATTAAAACCTGCATACAGACCCCACACTCAAACCTTTGTCGTCTCGACAAAGTAAAATAAAAACAAAGGCCTTTTAGGTGAACACAGAAGGTAGAATCTAGTAAATACACCCAAAGCACAACTTAAAACAAATATCATATAGTATGATCTAGGAATTAATATACACATACACATATCATGCTAAATAAAACACAAAATAATATCAATCCAAAATTAATTTCACAATGCTAGAAGGTTACGCTTATACTTATCTTAAGAAGGTGGTTATAGGGTGTTCATCGATCCTTACTTTCTTTGAACGCTCCACTTAGCATACTCCCTATTAGCTGAATCACAGATCACTATGTATCTAGGAATCACGAGGTCTTTACGGTTTTTATATGGTATGTATATTTGGTAAATTTGAAGTGAGTTTTTGGCTCAATTACCATCAACAAACTGTCCAAGAGCTTGAGTTTACACTCAAATATTGTTCTCACTCAACCCATTTGACGCGCTAATTTAGCGTCCCCATAATAAACCAATAAGCACTAAAGATGATCACATAAAATTTTCCTCTTTTCCGGTCCAAATATATATTCTATTCATATGAAATTTCTTTTTCTTTTTTATAGTTATGACTCTCATTTTTATGTTGAGATATCATGCTATTTTTTCATTTTTTTTTCTTTTCATAACTTTTTCATATCTTTTTTTCATTTACTCTTACCCCGGAAAAGGGTTACAATATAATCACTGTGAATCATCATCAAAATAAAATAGAGCATAATTGATAAGCTCCAAAAATGCCAACCCAATAATATCTCTCATAATAGTGGACCCACCACCCCAAACTCAAGCTCAAGACTGGAAGTCTCAAGACCGTGATTCACATGCGTGTCATAAGGAAATGCCTAATAAAGTAAAGGGTTATTGGCTTATAATGTGGCGACAAAAGAAAGGCTTAAAGGCTAAAAATGGGGCTAAGAAGGATAATATTAAATTCAATGATAGAAGGCCAGAAAGGTTTCAAAGGGCTAACAAAAGAACTGCCTCTATCATTTTCCTATTTACACAGCTTGCCTCTAGTTCATACCTAAGTGGGTTCTCTTCTCATTTAGATATCACGTTCTACAAACCACTCATTTTCCTTCAGCACAAGTTTACTACTTTTCTATTGTGGTGTCTCCTTGTGTATTATAAATTAACACACCTAAAAAGGCGAGACACATACCGCAAGTGTACAAGTCGTCCAAGTAATATCCAGTAAACGGGATGTCGATCTCAAGGACGGATTGGATATGACTAAAGTGTTATGCAATGAATGGAAATAGTTGTTTGAATGACAAATAAAAGTAAATGGAATAAATATTTGTTTTTTTTTTGTTGAAGGACTAAAGTGCAAATAAAGTAAAATATTAAACTAACTTAATGCAAATAATGAGGCGCAAGAAAATAAAATATGAATAGACGCAAGAATGAGAAATAGTACTTGAGTTTCGCAAGGGTTTCACCGAAATAAACTTGATCAATGCTTCTTTTAAGGGACAAATTGGTGACTAGTAATAGTCAGGATTCTAGATTCTTCTAACCCCCATCAGGGTAGACTTAGGAGTTATTATAGGGTGTTACAAAGCCCTCCTGAGAAAGCGGGCACTCAACAGCTTCCTAAAGTTAGAGTGAGGAAAGGATCTTAGCCATCGGTGACTGGCTTTCGTAAAAGAACCTTTGGGCTCATCTTGCGATGGCTCTAGTCCGAATCAAGATAGCTCCTCTTGATCTTCTGATGCCTTCGTCCCAATTCAATTCTCAAGAGTTTTTAGCTCCTTTACTTTTATATTAGTCAAGAAGCCCTCCAGGGCGATTATAATCCACCTTTGAATGTCAAGTTCTCTACGCAATTGGCTATAAGGTTAACTAAGTCCATCATGATCAATAATTTCTACCTTACATTTATTACATATGTCTGTAATTAAACCCGTCGTCAAGGCGATCACTTCCCCACCGAAGTGAATAGCTTAATTACTAAATCCTATGTCTAATTGATCAGATTAAAAATAGTAAACAATTCAAGATAATAATCAATACTAAATTACCCAATTCAAATTAAATTATAAAAATCCCAAATAAGAAAACATTAATCAAATTAATTTGGGTTCAACCCATGTAGCGATTCTCAAACACTTAAGAGGTTTAGCTCATAATTGAAATTAAAACTAAAAAAATAAAATTAAAGAAAATAATGTTTAACAGAAAGAAAATTAAATAAAACCTAATTCAGAGGTTGGGTTTCGCTGCGATTTGGTGAAGATGACTTTCTCAAACTCTTAGCTTCTTCCTTACTTGCTTCTGACTTGTGGAAATTGAATGTTTTGATGTAATTCTATGAACTGTGTAAAAGAAGGCTAAAGGGTCTATTTATACTTTTAAAAACATTTCAAGGCTTAGTTTAAGAGGATTAGGTCAAATTATAAAAAGCCCAAGCCCATCTTCTTTTTTAACTCCCGTAGCTGGTATGCAGCCTTTAGTAAAACGACTGTAAGTTTTGCCTCTCAACTCCAAATGGGCTGTTTCAACTTGGAGAATCTTCCTAACTCAATAGGCTATCAAACCATGTTTCATGGCTCAAGCTTAAATCCACTCTTAAGTACCCAAAAACAACAATCTTAACAGCCTTTCAGCCTTTCAGATTTGCAACTTCTTTAATTAAGTTCTTGGAAATTCTTTTCTTTCTTTCAGCTCCTCCACTCGATCTAAGACTTTAATTCTCACTTCTCCTTATTGTATTGGTTTCTTCATGAATTCATAAACCTACTAACTTTGCACTAAAACAAACAAATTAATGCACAAAAGCTCTAAAAATGCAAATAGTCTAATTCCAAGGAGAGAAAGAGCAATATGAGGAAATAAGAATAAAATTCTATCTAATAAGTCAAATATTCACCTAAAATGATGTCTCCTAAGGGCTAATATTTATAACAAATAGGGAGACATCAAGACCCCCAACTCAAACCTTTGTCGTAACGACAAAGTTAAAATAAAAACAAAGGCCTTTTAGGTGAACGCACAAGGTAGAATCTAGAAAATACGCCCAAAGCACAATTAAAACAAATCTCATATAGTATGATCTAGGAAATAATATACACATACACATATCATGCAAAATCAAACACAAAATAATATCAATCCAAAATTAATTTCACAATGCTAGAAAGTTACGCTTAGTACTTATCTCAAGATTGTGGCTATAGGGTGTTCATCGATCCTTACTTGTTTTGAACGCTCCACTTAGCATACTCCCTATTAGCTGAATCACAGACTCACTATGTATCTAGGAATCACGAGGTCTTTATAGCTTTAGCGTAGACTTAGGGGGACGGTATGGTATGTATAATTGGTAAATTTGAAGTGAGCTTTTGGATCTCTCCTCACGTACCATCAACAAACTATTCAAGAGCTTGAGTTTACACTCAAATATGGTTCTCACTCAACCCATTTGACGCGCTAATTTAGCGTCCCCATATTAAACTAATAAGAACTAAAGATGATCACATAAAAATTTCCTCTTTGCCGGTCCAAATATATATTATATTCATATGAAATTTCTTTTTCTTTTGTATAGCTATGAATCTCATTTTTATGTTGAGATATGATGCTATTTTTTCATAATTTTTTTTTCATATTTTTTTTTCATTTACTCTTACCTCGGAAAAGGGTTACAATATAATCACTGTAAATCATCATCAAAATAAAATAGAGCATAACTGATAAGCTCCGAAAATCCCAACCCAATAATATCTCCCATAATAATGGACCCACCACCCCAAACTCAAGCTCAAAGTCTCAGGATCGTGATTCAAGTGCGGGTCATATGGAAATGCCTAATAAACTAAAGAGATATTGACTTATAATGTGGAGACAAAATAAAGGCTTAAAGGCTAAAAATTTGGCTAAGAAGGATATAATTAAATTCAGGGATAGAAGGCAAAAAAAGGATTCAAAGGGCTAACAAAGAACTGCCTCTATCATTTGCCTATTTACACAGCTTACCTCGTTCATACCTAAGTGGGTTCTCTACTCATTTAGATCTCACGTTCTACAAACGACTCATTTTCCTTAAGTACAAGTTTACTTCTTTTGCATTGTTCATTAATTCTTCATATCAATTACCTCATATTTGCATGCAATCTAAGTGTGTTTTATACTAACTCCTAAAGTCAACTATTTTCTATCATAAATTCATAAAAAGCATGCTTGATGGGGACATTTAAAACACTCTACAGTCAAATGCAACCCTTAAATTAATTTTTAGTTGATTTTTTAAAAAAATCAAAAAGCAATAAAAACACATAAAATTGGGATGAGGCAACGAACCCCATCCCAAACTCAAAAGTGAGTCATGTCTCCACTACTCGAAAAAGACTCAACAAAGTACTAAAATTAAAAATTAAACTAAACTAAACTACCTAATGCCTACAAGTAATTAAAAAGCATAATTAGAACTGGCTACCTAGCCATAAAGATCCATCATGTCTTCCTTTGAAGAAGAAGAGTAGTTCTCAATATTCAAGGTCTCAGTTACTTCACCTAGTACCTGATTAGTCTTTGCAATTTACTCCCAGAGTGTGGAGTTTTCTTTTATTAAATGACTGACTTCATGTTGTAATTTAATTGCCCATACTGGTGGCATGTAAGAATTATTCTGATATGAAGAAGAAGAACCTTGATCTTGAATTTGTGTCTTTTCGTTAAGCCTTGATGGTACCGTCATCCTAGCTGTTAATCTCGTACGTAGTGGTTGTGCTGGTGCCTCCATCTTTGGTTTCTTTTCAATAGGCTCATCAATATCGATGGCCGTTTCAATTGTGGCTCTAGGCAAAAAAAAATTCTTCCCTAGGATTGAACACTTCCTCTTATAATCAATATCATCTGTTCTGTTTGTCATGTTTGATTAACCCACAACTCAAGTTACACCAAGGATGGATTAAAGTTAAGAAAGATTGGTGTGGGTTGAGTTTCTTGCTTATATTTGATGATAGAAGAAGCTTTCGAGATGATTCTTGGAAGAATTCTGGATAGCTTGATGATGTTGGTGGCGTTTTATGGTGTAGTGTGATGAATTTGATGAAGAATATGTGTTTATGGAAGAAGGAGGAGATGATTATTGATGTTGTTGTGTTTATTGTGGAGTTTTAATCAAGCCTCAAGGTCTCTTTATAAGGTTAGGGGCTGGAAAATTTGTGTTGGAGAGGCTAGGGTTTCTTCTTGATAATGTAACAAGTGGAATTGGAATTAAACTCTTCAAAACCGCCATCGGACCGGCATACCGGCGGAATCGCCGGCATACCGGTGTTGAAGATCTTTCTTTTCGTAACTCTCGACAATAAAATCGAATCGACAACCCGAGGACTCGTGTTTTTGGGTGCCGGCATACCGGTTACCTGGGCCGCATACCGGTGCGCTGTATTGCTCAAAACCTTGCTTCGTCAAAAAGCACGAGTCATGAAACCCGAGTGCTCGTGTTTTTCCTCTGGCCGGCAATACCGGTCACATGGGCGGCAATACCGGTCAGGCTCTTTTATTTTTTCTCCCTCTCGGAAAAATACCCAAATCCACCAACCCGAGGGCTCGTGTTTCCCCACCGGCATACCGATGGTTTGACCGGCCTACCGGTCAGTGGTCCAGATTTTTCCCATTTTTTCCTTTTTTGTTCCTTAGCACCCCAAACTCAATTCATGCACCATTAACAAACTACCGTTCTCATTTCTTTTACAAGTAGACACCAAGACTCGATAATTACATATAATTATACACTAAGAATTGAAAAAAAGAAAGCTATAAAAAAAATATACAATTGAAATGGCCTTTGTTTAACGTCGCTAAGCTCGATGGGTTACCTCTCGCATCTATTCAGCTTCAAGGAGGTACATGACCTCCCCAGGATGTGGATCAACCATGCGATTAGTATCCTCGCCTCCATGATAAATTTTCAATCGATAACCATTCACCATAAAGGTGCGGTTCTTGGTTGGGTGCTCAATCTCTATAGCTCCATGAGGCGTAACTTCGGTCCCAATGTACGGACCAGACCACTTCGATCTCAACTTACCCGAATAGTTACTGAACTTGGAGTTGTATTTCAGGACCTTTTGTCCAACTTCAAACTTCTTCATCAGGATAAGATTATCATGACATCTCTTAGTATTCTCCTTATAAAGTTTAGGCATGTAACCGAAACTCATCAAGTTCATTCAACTTCATCATACGATTCTCACCGGCCAAAGTATTATCTAAATTCAACTGCACTATCGCCCAATATGCACCTAATTCAAGTTTGAGAGGTAAGTGACAAGCTTTACCATAAACTATACGATACGGAGATGCACCAACGAGAGTTTTGAACGCAGTACGATAAGCCCATAAAGCATCATCTAACTTCATTGACAAATCTTTTCTTGTAGGACCAATAGTCTTTTCTAGGATAGATTTTACGTCTCGATTTGAAACCTCTGCTTGACCGTTGGCTTGTGGATGATACGCGGTAGATACACGATGTCTTATCCCATTCTTCTCTAGAACTGTCTTCAAATATTTGTTCACAAAGTGTGAACCTCCATCACTGATAATAATTCTGGGTGTGCCAAGTGTAGTGAAAATATGAGACTTCAAAAATTTAATCACTACTCACGAATCATTTGTTGGTAGAGCCACAGCCTCTACCCATTTAGACACGTAATCCAAAGCTAGTAGGATGTTTTGATTCCCATTGGATGGTACAAAAGGACCCATTAAATCAATACCCAAACATCGAATATTTCAACTTCAAGAACGTTATTACGTGGCATCTCATCCCTCTTGGATATACTACTAGTAAACTGGCACCTATTACACTTCTTAACATACTAATGACAATCCTTATGTAATGTAGGCCAATAAAACTGGATTGTAGTACCTTAGCAGCTGTGCGATCGCCTTTGAAATGTCCTCCATACGGTGAATCATTACAACCTGCAACTACTGATAAAACGTCTTTCTCAGGTATACATCTCCTTACCATCTTATCACTACACACTTTGTAGAGGAAAGGATCCTCCCAAAATAACTGTTTAGCACGGCTTATCAATCTCTTCTTATCCTGTGACGTGGCTCCTTCGCGAAAGTTACCACTTACAATAAGATTCGCAATGTCTGCGTACCACAGAGCAACATCATTGATGTCTCCCTTTTTGTTCTAATTATATGCCCTTAGGAGACATCAAATTAGCTGATAATTTGACTAATTTATTAGACTTTTAAACTTATTTGGTCATATTACGATTTCTTTGCTTGGATTTAGATTATTTGTGTTTTAGAACTTTTATGCGTTAATTCGTTTATTTTTAGTGTAAATTTCTTATGTTTATGATTTGATGGAGTATCAAGACAAGGAGAAGAAACGGGAATTAATGTCTTGGATTAAGTGTTGAAGTCAAAGGCAAGAATAATTGATTCGAAGAAGTAATTAGTGGAGAATGAAATATGGAATGTTGTCACAAATCACTGTTTTTGAGCATCATAGCCACTTATTCAACCTTGGAGAATAAAATTAGGTAGATAGATCTTGAAGTCAGGAATATTTTCCAAGTTGAACGAAGTGATTCCGAAGTCCTGACGCAAAAGTTACAGCTGTTTTAGTAACAGTTGCTCATCAGTTACGAGATTTCATTTAAGGATTATGCTTTTATTTCATTTAACCTAATTCCTTATAAGACTAAAGCCCAATCCGTTTTCCCACTATAAATAAGCCTTAGACTTCATTTTTTAAGAGACAACTCATATTACACACAAGAGGAACGTTTGGGAGAAGTCAGAGAAGCAAAAAGGAGAGAGAAAGCTGAAGCAAGAGAATTCTTTCTTCCAACAACAGCAATTATCAACCCTTTAATTAGGTTTTTCTTATTTATGTAATTCATTATGAACCCTATTTATTTTATTTCAGCTATTTTTATTAGTATGAGCTAAACTTAAATTGTACTTGAGAATCGCAAATCGGGGTTGAACCCATTCTTGATTAATTCATGTTTTTCTAATTTGGGATTTTTACAATTGAAATTGAATTAGTTAGTTATGTTGGATCTTACTTTACACTTGAATTATTATCTTTAGACTCGCGGCCTAGGGATAATTATTAGTATTTGGGCTATTCAATATAGTGGCGTATTGGTCACCTTGACAGGGGGTTAGATACAGAACTAGGTAATTGCCGTTGGTATTCGTCAATGACCTTGGCAGGCTTGACTAACCAATAGCCAAAGCGGTAAGAACTTGAACCATCTGAAAGTAGTTTTATCCATCTTACGTAGTTTAGAATACCGTAAGAGAGCTCCTTAGTCCACCCTGACGGGGTTAAGGAGACTTTAGAGTCCCGACTAGCACAATTATAACTATTCATCCCTTAACAAAAAAACATTAATTAGGAAAGTTGGCGGTAAAACCCTTGCGTGACTCAAGTACTACTCTATTCCTTGCGTCTACCCCTTTATTTGCATTACTTTCATTATTAGTTTAATTAATTTAGTATTTTTACTTGCGCCTTAGTTATAGAAAACCGAACCCAAAATCATATCTTTTACATTTTCATATTTGCAATTAAATTACTATTTGATAAGCATTAGAGTCAACCTAATCCATCGCTGAGGACGAACTTTATTATCATACATTACTTGGGACAACTGTACACTTTCAGTTAGTGGTTCCTCTACTTTATCTTTATTATTTTCAAACACACAAGGAACCACCAATCATATACTACAAATAGACTTTCATCGGAAAAAATTTCATTAACTAACTCAGGACTACTATTCGACTCAGAACCTTCAAGACGAGAAAAATGATCTGCGACTTGATTATCACAGCCCTTTCTATATCGAATATCTAAATCAAACTCTTGTAGCAATAAGACCCATCTGATCAAACGTGGCTTAGCATCTATCATCTCAATAAGGTACTTCATAGCGGAATGATCGGTATATACAACAATTTTCACCACAAGGAGATAGGAACGAAATTTGTCAAAGGCATAAACAACAGCTAAAAGTTCCTTCTCAGTTAACGTATAATTAATCCGAGCACAAGTGAAGGTCTTACTCGCATAGTAAATAGAGTGAAATACCTTATCTTTTCTTTGACCCAACCCACACCCATAGCTGAATCACTAGCATCACACATAACTTCGAAGGGAAACTTCCAATTAGGTGGTAACACAATTGGCGCAGAAATAAGTTTCTCTATAAGCTCTTTAAATGCCTTCATGCAAGCTTCATCAAAAAGGAATTTGGTGTCCTTCTCGAGTAAGTTACATAAAGGTTTTGAAATCTTGGAGAAACCTTTGATAAAACGGCGATAAAACCCAACATGACCTAGAAAACTCCTTACCCCTTTTACAGTTCAGGAGGGGGAGGAGTTTTGATACCTCAATCTTCGCAAGATCAACTTCTAAACCAGAGCTCGATACCTTGTATCCCAATACTATTCCTTCGTGAACCATAAAATGGCATTTCTCCCAGTTCAAGACCAAATCGATTTCCTTGCATACTTTCTCTAGATTCTGCAAATAGTCATCAAAGTTATCCCCAAAAACAGAAAAATCATCCATGAATACCTCAAGAAATCGATCGATTATATCTCCAAATATTTCCATCATGCAATGTTGGAAAGTGGTATGTGCATTACACAGTCCCAAAGGCATCCTTCGGTATGCGAACGTACCAAAAGGACATGTGAATGTGGTTTTATGTTGGTCATCTGGATCTACGTATATCTGGTTGTAGTCTGAATACCCATCTAAGAAACAATAATACTCTCTACCCGTCCGTTAACTTGTCCAACATCTGATCGATAAATGGAAGTGGGAAATGGTATTTTCTAGTCGCCTTGTTCAACTTACGATAGTCCATACACACTCTCCAACCAACAACGGTTCTTGAGGGTATGGCTGCGTTCTGTTCATTCATTATGGTGGTGAAACCACCCTTATTTAGTACACATTGAACCGGACTCACCCAATCACTACTAGCTATGGGGTAGATGATCCCCGCATCTAGTAGCTTTATAACTTCTTTCTTTACCACTTCTTTCATTGCAGGCATCAACCTTCTCTGTCCTTCAACTGAACGTGTACAGTCATCCTCTAGAATGATCTTGCGTTGGCAATAGGAGAGACTAATACCTTTGATATCAGCAATAGTCTAACCTATTGCCTCTTTATTGTCTCTTAGTACACGCAACAACTTGTCTTCTTGAGAACCTGTTAAAGTGTCTGAAACAATAACATGTAAAGTGTTATTAGCACCTAAATATGCATACCTCAAGTGTGACGGAAGTGGTTTCTCTTCTAACATTGGGGGAGACTCAATAGATGGTTTCTTTTGAGGTTCAATCTCCCCTGCGTCTCATAACGGTTCATAGGCTAGACGCCTATACTTTGGATTTTCAGAATTAAGAGTTGACACTGTTTCGGCAAGCTCTTTCATCATCTCATGCAAATCAAGCGTTAAAGCAGCCTGCAAGATATCATCATAGTTAAAACAATCAAATACCTCTTGTGTGGCGTGTTCTGCTATATCCATTCGGAAACAATCTCCTGGAACATCTGGGAACTTCATAGCTCTAAACACATTGAACATTACCTCCTCGTCTTGGATTCTCATGGTTAATTCTCCGTTTTCTACATCAATTAATGTACGCCCCGTGGCAAAAAATGGTCGTCCCAAAATGATGGGAACATTCATATCCGCGTACTATTCAAGAATAACAAAATCAACGGGAAAAACTAAAGTAACTGCCTTGACGAGGACATCTTCAATCTATCCCTTAGGATGCACGAGGGATCTATCTTCCATTTGTAGGACCATAGAGGTAGGTCTCATATACCCCATCTTCAATTATCAAAAATTTATTTGGGCATGAGATTAATACTCTCGCCCAAATCGCATAAAGCTTTTCCTTTCCACTCATTACCAATCGATATCGGAAGCGTAAAACTCCCAGGATCAAGCAGCTTAGGTGGAAACTTACTTTGACAGATGGCACTACACTCTTTGGGTAATCCTACCATTTCATCATCACAATATGGTCTCTTGTTGGTGAGGGCCCTCTTTAAGAACTTCACATACTTCGCCATGTCTTTAATGGCTTCTAATAACGGAATGTTAACATTGAGACCTCTCACCCTATTCAAAAATCTTTGATATTCAGCCATATCCCCTTTTTTCTGAAATCTTGAGGGGAAAGGTGGAGGAGGACGGGTTTCTACAACATCCTTCTTTTTCGGAACTTCCAGAATCTTCTCCATTTCTACCACTTCAGCTTCTTCATCATTCTCTTCAACCTCCTCCACCCTTCTTAAGGTGTGTAGCGATCATATGGATAGAAGATCTTTAGTATCATTTTACCTCTTCTTGAGAACCACAAATCTTTCCAAATGCCTATAACTTTAAGATCCATTCTCGCTTTCATGTTATATTTGTTTATTTTTTGATTAAGTCCTACAACTGTACCGAGGAAACTATCACACACATTCGTCTCACAATGCATAACATCAATTTTATGTTTTAAAAAATTTTCCGAGAAATAAGGTAAGCGATAAAAATACCCTTTTTCTTCCAATTGACCTCACAAGTAATAGTTTTATTCATCGTGTTGCCCACAAAATCCTTGTGTTTACTGGGAAACACAATGAGAAACCCATCTAACTATGCCTGAATATTGGACAGATTATGTTTTCTCAGGTGGGGCCCTCATTTTAATACATGAGTACAAAATTTTGTCTTTTCTAAACTTATATCTCATAGGTAACCACTGTCTGTGATCAATACACAGTACCCTTTTTAACCTTCTCCTAAGGAGTAGAATCCATGCATTATGGGCACGCTAAGTAACCTTGAGCCTTCCACGCTGACGTGTATGACCTAGTGGGGGTAATCATTAAGCGTGGACAACAAAAGAAATATTCATTGTAAACTCTTTCTTCGTTTGAGAATCATACGTAAGGATCCCTGTTTCCCACAACATGTCCAACTCGTCAATAACAAGGGGAGAAAAACATCTATGTCCTAACCGGGTGAACGCGGACCCAGAATCAACAAACAAAGCTGAAATGTGGTTTCCTTCATGCATACCCGCAGTGGAAAATTTTAGACGGTCAATATAACTAGCCACATTATATATGAGTTGTTATGCACAGAGACCAAACAAAAACAATCAATACACAGACCCAAATACACATTCCAAGGTTCACTAGCAAACTCAGGATGTAACTCTACAAATAATTTCCAGCTATCACCATTAATAGGATGGTGTAACACATCTAGATAGGTACTCTTTAGGTATGGTTCCTAATAATGTCTTTGGTGGTGTGCTTCAAAGCGTATAATCGCTGCAAACTCGGTGAAATTGAAAAATAACAGATTTTTTTATGCGGTACTTTCTTACCCTTCTTCGGATCCCTTCTAGATTCACTACATACTGGACACTTGTCGAAGATTTCATTCTCCTTATAATAAAGGGACAATCATTCAAGAAAACATCAATATAATTGTAGCCAATACACATACTGTTCAACTCCTTGTTGCATTCCTCGTAAGACACGGACAAATTGCGAGGTTTGGGAAAAACACGACCCACGAACTCCAAGAGCTCGGTGAAAAATGTGTTAGTCCACTTGTTCTTCACCTTTATGTAAATTAGTTTGGCAATAAAAATCAAGGAACTCATCACTGTAGATAGAGGGTCTAATTCAGTCTCCATTTCCTCGAACAAAGTTTTGAAACTGCCGCGACTTGTTTGATGCACGTCTCTCATCTCTGTATCACCCAAATGACCACCAACATTGTAAGTGGGTCTTAAATATTCATACACATTAAACATTTTAATGTCTAAATCTTCATACTAATCGTTGAAGAATACATGCCTAAATCAAGGAATCATAAACACAAAACACAAATAAATAGGTTAAATTTTTGTTAAAAATATTTAAGATTAAATGTTGTTTAAATGCATGAAATCCTTACCTTTTGATGTGTTTTTGGTGTTTATTTTGCCAGGAAATGGATCGAAATATTGAGTTGCTGTGATTTGATCTCGATTTGGAGTTTTTTGTGTGGTGTAAATGAAGAAGAATCTAAGCTCGGTAGGTTTTATAAGTATTTTTAGTTAGTGGTGACATCTAGTAGTTGCTAACGATTTGAAGTTGTCTCCCATGAGGGACACGTGGATTTATCCCAGTTTATATATTTTGGGTGTCCTTTGATTGAGACCACATGTGTCGATGTGTGTACCATAAGTTGTCGCTAAAGACAATAGGCAGGAAAAATAGTCGTCCAAGCTGACCAACCAAAACTTTTCATTATGTCGTCGCTAATGACTAATTGTCATTTGCGACAAGTTCCTAAGAATAAACTCGTTGCGAATGACAATTATCATTGGCGATGAGTTCTTACCTAAATGTCATCGCTAACTTAAAATTAGCGACAAATTCTTATCTAGATGTCGTCACTAACTTCCAAATGTATCTGAATTTTCATTTTTTAATAATAATTGAACTTGTTTTTACCAAATTAAATATACATCTTAACATTACAAACAACAAACTATAACATCATAAAGAACACAATGTAACCCAAAAATTTAACAATCATAACATTTGAAACACAAATCACTTAAATTTCGAAAATAACATATAACGATAAAGTATGTCACTAATCATTTTAGTATCTACTAGTGTCTAAAGGTTTCCATCTGGATCAATGAGTATTGGTTCCTCTAATTACTCAGTTGTATACTCTTCTCATGTGTCATTAAATATCTCATCGTCTTCATCAATAACTATATCAATCCGTAAATGAGATATGTCAAACTTGATCTACTCACAAGATGCAAAGTTTTTTCGTGAGTAAACCATCTCACTGTTCACCAAAGAAACTGTGATACGATCGTTGTGTGATACGATCGTTGTCAGTATATAGTGATTCTGTACCCCATAACTTGGGACTCCATTCGTGGCGATAGTTGATTTCCCAAATGGCTCTCCAATCTTTCATCGGTTCCCTTGCATTAATCTCGTCAATGTAAAAAAAAAATTTGGCTTTTGTTGCTAAAATGTGGTTCATCCCTAAAAAAAGTAGATGTGTTGATAAATGTTACCCCATGTTCTTTCCTCACATTGCTCGTTTTATACCATTTATGCTCGAATAACACAACATAACAACCACCACTGAATCTAACCTCTAAGATCTTGACTAATTTACCGTAAAACTGTGACCTATCATATATGGTGCATACTCTATAACCTTGAGTCACTTTTTTTCTCAATTTTCACGATTAACCCATTTGACACCGTTTACAACGCATGAATCGTATCTATGAACCAGACCATGAGACATACTCTCCAAGGACATCATCTCAGGTGTAGCTAATGCATCAACAACCTTGTGCATTGCATAAGTCTACAAAAAAAAATAAGAATTATAACTTTGAAAATAATTGTGTATCATTTAACAAAGTGTATACAACATACCTTATCCAAAAACCACCCTTAAATGTTTGTCGGTGCATCTTCTCAATAGCATTAGCAGGGACCGATAGCGTGTATTTGTGTTCACTACAATTTAAAGAAAAAGTAAAACATAATTTATATTCTAAATAAAAAAATAATTTATTGTTACTTACGTCATGTATGGTTGGATTTTGTCGCAAATAAGCAGAATATACCAGTTGATTTGATCCTTCTCTTAATGTGGTAAATGACCAACCTTTTTTTTAACCAACTAGACTACACTGAATCTTAAAATCAAATAGCTCTTTTTGTTTGGGCAGTGGGTCATCATTAAATATACCGAGATCGTTGAACTTCGTTTTTTATTCTTGAAGATAACATGATATGAATGTTAACGTCTCTTCCACCACGTGACCCTCGGCGTTTGAACCCTCCGGCCTAGCCATGTTTCAAATTTACTCCTTTAACTTTTTCAAATAATTGTCAAATGGGTAAATCCATTCCATTTGAACAAGGTCACCTAATAATGATTCGTCATATAAGTGTATCACCAGGTGGATCATTATATCAAAAAAATGGAAGGAAAAATCATTTCTAGTTTGTACATCACTTCAACCACTCCCTAATTACCGGATTCCAACTCTTTTCTACTGAGAATCTTATTAAATATGACACTTAACACGTTAGATAAACTCATAATCTCATCGTCAACCAATTTATCATCTATAAGTTCGGGGATACTAGCCACGAAAAGATACTGCATCATTACATGACACTCATGAGATTTCATTCCAATGATCTTTCCCGTATCACTTTGAACATAACTCCTCAAACTAGACGCGAAACCATCGGGAAACTTTTGTGCCTTCAACCATTCAATAAAAACTTTATGCTTATCTGGTGTCAACGTATACTTTGCTCGTTTTAGTATCATTTTACCTCCTCTTGAGAACCACAAATCTTTCATGCTACCCATATCTTTAAGATCCATTATCTCTTTCATGTTATCTTTTTTTATTTTTCCATCAAGGCCTACAACTGTACCGAGCAAACCATCACACACATTTCTCTCACAATGCATAACATCGATGTTATGTTTTAACAAATTTTCCGAGAAATAAGGTAAGCGATAAAAAATACCCTTTTTTTCCAATTGAACTCACGAAGACCAGTTTTAGTCATCGTCTTGCCCACAAAATCCTTGTGTTTACCGAGAACCACAATGAGAAACACATCTAACTATGCTTGAATATCTGATGGACTTTGTTTTCTCAGGGGGCCCTCTTCTCGGTACTTGAGTATGAAATGTTGTCTTTTCTAAACTGATATCTCATAGGTAACCACCGTCTATGATCAATATACAATAACCATTTTTACCTTCTTCGAAGGAGTAGAATCTATGCATTCTAGGAACACTAAGTAACCTTCACCCTGCCACGCTGACGTGTATGACCTAGTGGGTAATCATTAAGCATAAACAAAAAAATATTCATTGTAAAATCTTGCTTCGTATGAGCATCACACATAAGGATTCATGTTTTCCTCAACATGTCCAGCTCATCAATAACATGGCAGAGAAAGGCATCCATGTACTTACCGGGTGAACGCAGACCCGAAATCAACAAACAAAACTGAAATGTGGTTTTCTTCAATCATACCCGCGATGGAAAGTTGTAAACGGTCAATATAACTGGTCACATGCTATATGAGTTGTTCAGCTTAGAGAATGGGCAAAAACCATCAATACACAGACCCAAATATACATTTTGAGGTTCACTAGCAAACTCAAGCTGTAACTCTACAAATCTTTTCCAACTATCACCATCAACAAGATGGAGCAGCACACATGGATCGGTTCTCTTTTCGGTATAGTTGCAGATCATGTCTTTGGCGGTGTGCTTCGAAGTGCATAGTCACTGCAACCTTGACGCAATTAAAAAATAACAGAGTTTTTATGCGGTACTTTCCTACCCTTCTTTGGATCCCATCTAGATTCACTACATACTGGACAATTGTTGAGGAATTTATTCTCCTTGTAATGAAGGCACACTCATTCAAGAAAACATTAATCGTATTGTACCCCCATACGCATTATTTTCAACTTCTTGTTTCGTTCCTCGTAAGACCCAAGAAAGTCGTGAGTTTTGATCGAAACACGACCAACCAATTCCAAAAGGTCGGTGAAAGACGTGTTAGTCCACTTGGTATTAGCTTAGCAATGAAATTTAAGAAACTTATCACTGTAGATCCAGGGTATAATTTGGTCTCCAGTTCCTTGAACAAAGCTTTTAAACTGCCACAGCTTGTTTGATGTGCGTCTCTCATCTCGGTATCATCTGAATGACAACGAACATCTTAAGTGAATCTTAAATCGTCATACACATTGAACGTTTCATTGTCCAAATTTTCTTCGAGAATTTTATCTGGGATTTCTAAATTTATATCTTGTTTTGTCTTAACCTCATATGTGGATATAATCCCGAACTGTAGAAGGTGACCCCTATACTTTTGTGTTAGAAATCGACCATTATTTGAATATCGATTACACGGGCAAAACATATAACCAATAAACCCATCTTGTTTTTAAACAAAAACGATACATTTTCCTAAACCTTCAGTATATTCCTCCGTAAGATACTTACCTATTTAAATCCAACTTTTATCAATTCCCGAAGCCATCTTTTAATAATAATTTGATATAACTAAACAACTACAAAAAAAATTGAACATATGCATATTTTAATCCATACAAATAAAAAAGACAATCATAAGTCAAGTGTTTATTAACCTAATCAAATTATATACCAAGTGATACAAAATAATAATCAAATAAATAAAAATTAAAAAGTTTGAATTGTAGGAAAATACCTAATTTTAGTTTGAGAAATTGATGATTGAGCATGCCCTACGTTGAATATGGACCCCGAGAATGATGTAAGATGAAGTGGAGAAACAAGTGATCAAGATTAGAGCAAAACAAATTTTGTGTTTTGAGAGAAAATATCATTTTGGTGTTATTTTCGGTTCTGAAAATTCTACTATCTGCAATAAATTCGCTACACTCATTAGCGACGACAAAATACATCGTAACTTAATGCAAAAGTTGTAGTTATTTACGGTTATCAGCGACGACAAAAGTCTTCGCTACGAAATTAGGTCATCTCGACTTCAATTTCGAACAAAAAAAACAAAATGTAATTACAATCTGTCGTGACTATTTCTTAACAATTAAGGAAAACATTGATTCGTCTCTAAATTAAATTTTTATTATCGACGACAATTGTTGTCTTTTAAAATTTTTCGTCGCTAATGACCATTACTAGCGAAAACATAAATGTCCTCGCTAAAAAACTCGTCGCGACTGGCACATGATGTAGTAGTGGTAGTAGTAGCAGCCTTAGGAGCATGATTATCCCCATGCAATGTTGTGAAAGGCTTATCTCTCCCTTGGATGGAATTTTAATCTTAAGAAATTTATCTTAGTAGGGAGCAACCTCATCCACATGTGCATCATTTTCTTTCACTTGTAAAGCATGGGTTGTGGATGTGAAGACTCAATGTTGATTGATTTATGTATGTTACTAAGATGTAGGATTATAGCTCCACTCTTGGTACAATATTAAATATTTTGCATAATTTGCACAATTAGATTTGTAGTACCTTTTACATTTTTAGGCTCATTTGATAGTTTAGTAACCCTAGTTTTTTGTTTTGCCTTCGGAAATATTCGATGAATATAAGAAATAAAATAAAATAGAAGATACAAAGTTGTAGACGTCAAAAGGTAAACTAGAAAAGAAGAAAAAGGATGAGAACAACACCCCAGACTATCTAGAGATGTGCAAGTTAATACTGTTAACTTGGACCTAGTAAGGATTATTATCACTCAATGTGAGATAGTATGCTGGAGTTTTTTTCTAAATGATAATACACACACATATACATATACACACAAACATATATATATATATATATATATATATATATCCTAAATTTGATATAGTTATGGCCTAGATTGGAAACTATTAATGAAATACCTAAAATATTATTTATTCCTAATAAAGTTTGTTAAGTCAACCATATAGGGGATGTGAGTTAACGTTTAGTTCAAAAGGTGATTTTTAAGAATTATTGGCTTAAATTTGAATTTAGGATATAGGTAAGGCCCTAAAAATCAAACAATTTCTTATTTATAACAATTATCTAAATGAACTTACAGTAATAGAATCCCTAGCCACTACAATACAACTTCATTCGTTATGTTCTTCCTGCTACCCTCACCTCACACACTATATCTACCTCCATGTTAGCAATAATACACTATTACCTTGCTATATTCATAAACAAATGTAATATTTTGTATAATGTTTATGACACGTCAATTTTTTATGGGAGATCTGGAAGCTCTGTGTTCATAAAGAGACTATTATGTTACACATGTAACAAGATCATAAGTAATTAATTTTATATACTGTACACAAAATATAATGATTAATATAAATGTGTGTTGTTGTTTGTGTGTCTAAGACAAGTAATTATATGAATTTGTTTTTTTTAATATGATGTAGTGCTTTCTAATTGTTTAGTCTTGTTAAAATTAAAATCGTTTTTCAAATTGTATTTTTTCAAGAAAATATTACATGTTATCTTAAAGATATCTTACATGTATATACATAACACTTTTATGAGTAAAATTAACGTTGATATTTGTGTTTGGTTCCTGTATAACTATCATATTCGACTTAAATTACAATTGGACAATTCTAGTTTCATATATATATATATATATATATATATATATATATAAACTTATACAATTTGATTCCAATCTATTCTTTTACTATTTTAATGTTTCAATTTTATAAGAATGACTAATATTTTCTAAATGTATGTAGATAAGACCCTACATTCAGATGTTGCCTAAATATGCGATGTATATTATACGATAACACTTGATTAATTTTAAATAATTATAGACATATTGGGCTAATTTAAAAATACATGTTCATGATTGTGCATATATTTTCTTATAATTGATTATTATTTTTTATAGAGATAGAAAAGTAGAATATTATAGTATTATCATCCATTTTTCATGTATTGAATCTGTTGTGAGTATGTTTGAATTTTTTAAATCCTGAATTCCAATTATTCAGGATTAATTATTTTATATACATAAAAAATAAAAATAAAAGTAATCAATTTTTTGGTTTTTCCTGACAGATTTATGTATACAATACATAATTAAGTTTCTATCAAGACAAGATTGGTGACCATGATATTTCAACACTAGATTATGTGCAATCAACGTGGTAAGACACCATATTTATGGTTTCCATATAATATATATATGAAAAATCAATAACCACCTCTACAAAATATAATATCATAGACACACATACAAAAATAGAAAAATGCAAGTTTTTTGTCATGTTTTTTATTTTTTTTTAAAACAATAACAATTACAAGAAATTACAACTTAATTCAATTACGAAATTCGTACTTCCACGATAATATTTTTTATACGTGGGTTTTAGCCTAACTTTCGCACACCCGACTAATCCGATGGAGAATATGGCCGACCCAAACACGTCAAAATTAGGTGTTCTGAGAGGGATTCGAACCCTGTACTTATTGGTTGAGAGACAAGGTCCTGGCCAGTTCAGAAACGATAAACATTACATAATCATATTTGTGAATCGAGTAGTTTTTACACCACAAAATTATTGTATACATGCATGCACACTAGGGGCAGATTAATGTGGTTAGGGATGAGGAATGAATCCCTCATAGCCTTTGGAATTTATATTATATGTGCAATTTTTGTTTGGAAAAAAATTACCCAAACATTGAGAGAATAACTAAAACACATGTTTGAAAATATGCTAAAGTAAGTGGTGTTGTCGTATTTATTCTTTCCCATCATTGTTTCTAGGTGCACTAAAGTCCATCTCCACATATAAATCGATTCCACCAAACACTCTGCTAATACCAATCCCTCATATATTGTTATTAACTCATGTATAATCAGTATTGTATTCCTCGTTAATATTGTAAATTCATATATTCAACCCTATTTTGAATATCATCCCCCATTATCTCCTTGTTTATGTTCAGTTTAGCCCTCTCATATTCGTTCAACTCCAATACATGCAATATTTGATATATCCTACCAATTTACTTTGATTCCTTATTTTTAATTCCCCACCTGACCCATCATCCCATGCTCTAGCATATTATACCACAATATTTATGCACTTGTAATCATCTAAGTTGTTTTTGGATTCCATATTAAAAAAATAGAGCCATTCCTTGAGCTACACAAAAACCAAATAATAGCACTTATGTAAATGGACAATTTAATACTTTAAAACATGAAATAAATTTAACATTTTATTCCACCAAAGGGACATATCAATTTCACTCCAATAACTATACATCATAATTTTCACCATCAAGAGAGCTAATGAAATGTATTAATAGGTTTTCAAGGGAAAAGACACCAATGACTTTCTATTGCCCCCCTAATTCAACTCATTTTTAAAGTTTCCATTTTAGGTCATATTTCCCTAAAGGCCCCTATATGTATCTTATTCCGTTGGGCACACCAAAGTTTCAATAAAGTTCCCCGATAGGCCCCATTTACTTGTCCCAAATATAGTTGATCGACCATAAATATGGATTTTATCATACGAATCTCATATTCTTCATGTTACCATGATCAGTAGCACGATATATATTTATCACTTGTAACATGTTTTTTCTTAATATTGAGTAGAGTTTTTAAATAAAATATGTGTAACATGTTTTTTCGTAATTTTGAGTAGATTTTTTAAATAAAATATGTGGGTAAGTTTTTACCATCATATTCAAAAATTTCAATCTATATCTTATGATTAGTTCTCTTTTTAGTTGGATCATTACCCACCCATATTTCCAACCAAAAGTTCACAAAATTCACATTCCTTACCACCCACCATGACACATTCCGACTGCTGCAATTTATTCTTCTTATAGACTGGAATATTTAAGAGTCCAATATAGTTTTCTTGTATATAAACATATATATATATATATATATATATATATATATATATATATATATATATATATATCCATCCATAACACCATGTCTCCATCGACCATATTGAATCCCAATTTTTAAAGTAATGTTACATTGACTTCTTCCTCTTGTCGAAGTTCCATGCCACCTTTTTTTTTTCAATTTAACACAATGTTTTCCAAGCAACCAATGATTTTTTCTTTGTTATTGGACAGACCCTGAGAGGAATTAGTGTCTATATTTTATCTACCTCATGACACACTTATATCATAACCTTCTCCGTTTGCATTATATGCATCAACATGGATAAAATTATTGATTGAGGAAGTAGTAATATATATGACCCAGTAGCGAGAGATTTTAACCAATCCCACCTATAAGTTGGTATTGAAAGCTATTGACCATTTCTATATAGATACCGTGAGGTTGATTCTACGAGAGGTTAAGGACTCCTAATAACCTAACCAAGACTTAATTTTTTTAAAACTCTACCCTTAATTCCTCCCTTAATTTTTCGTGAATACACCATCTAGTATGATCATATCCTGAAAATAAGTCAATGACACACATCAGTCGCTACTAATAATAATATATTTACTTACCTACCAACAATAGTTAAATGAAAATGTCCTCTCTATTAAATAGAAAATAAATACAATCCAACTAACAAATTAAATTCACACTCGATGATAAAATCATACTACGCTATTTGATGACGTCCTACTACTTTAGTTATCACCAAAACTTTTATGAGTGGGTTGTGCAGGGATCATAGTTACATAGTCATCCTTTCGAACCTTGGATTATTGGCACCACAAAATTCCAAAGATAATTATTTACGTGTCGAGTGGCACTACTTTCCCACAAATATTAATATACTTGTATCTAAGAGTAATAAAATAATTAATCAAAATAATTATACACACACAAACTCACACACACACATACATATTAATATCAGATATGTGATTGGGGATTTAATATTCTTAAAAACTTCTCAATTATGTCTGATGATATCAACGTGAGTAGATTTCTTTAGTGTTGGTCATCAAGTTTTTTTGCGGAAAGTTGTACAATTCACTTTTTCCAAAAGGATTTTTCTTTTTAGTTTAACTTGGCACTACCCAAAATTATTTTGGTTGTCACATTCATTGCTACCTTGAATTGGTTGGTACACTAAAAACCACAACAGATTTTGCTTTACAGTTTTCTAACAAATGACAAGTGGCATTAACCAGACTAGCCTCGTGTGTTTCACAAATCACTTGACATATTGGTTCCTTAATTATGACCTCACTCACTATAGTTTGCTACAAAATATCCTATAAACTATCAACCAATCTTTTTATTTTAATCTCCAACGCCCAAAGAGTTGACCTAATAATTTATGCTTTTGGACAAAATATTAATTCAAAATTTCTTAATATATAATTTATGATATAATTTTGATTGTTTAGGACCGTAATTTAATGACAAAAAAACTATAAATCCAAGATTCGTGTAATTTCATTTAAATATCACCCATTTTAAAATTCGTGAATAATCTAACCTCAAATACTTTACAGGAAAAACAAAGGCATTTATTTCACAACTTTTGTAATAAAGGTGAACACATTTCTAGAAAGAAATATGAGGAACAAAACAAGAGAAGTATATTTCAAATCCCTGAGCTAAGGATATATACAGTTGGCAACTTAATGGCCAAAGCTTAGAAGACTGCTGATACAAAAGAAGGAAAAAAAGAAATTCGAAGAAATGATGGAAGACCCTAAAACTTGTGAACGTAACGACAACATAATAAGTAAGTTTTTCGATTGCAAATATTCTTTAAAAAGTGTAAATCTTGCCTCACTATTATTCTTTTGAAGGTGTGAAATGATTAATTTAAGTCCATCGTTCAAATAATTGTTAAAAGACAAAATTATTATCGATATGAAGGATATAATGTGCTACATCAATTGGACTTCAGGCCAGCCAGATAGAAAAAGAATATGAAAACTAAGCATCACACCAGGGAACTTTTCTAGACATGAAGGACTGGAAGAACTAATAAACGACCAAGGGGAAAATAAAGAAGATATGAAAAATGAAAATAGTAAGAAGAACTAAAGATATTCGAGTTAGAAATGATATTTTCTTACCCTACATAATATTCAAATCTTAGTTTGACAAAATCTAAAAGGAATATATTTGATTATGCATTTACGCTATTTACAATATCGTTAAAATGATATTTATACTCAAATTGAGAATTTTTTATAAAAACATTCAAGATTCTATTATATTTGGTGGCTTAAATTAGATTTCATAGACTTCTTTATATGTTATATCTAACAGAGAAAGTAATATAAATTCCTCAAATCCCCCTAGTATAGTAATATGTTAGCTTGCAAAAAATCATGACCACGTATGAGGTGGTAATTAATGATGAAATATAAAGAAAAAAATAGATATAGATTCCAAAACATAGTTAACAAATTTGGGTTGAATGTGTTAACAAAATAAAGAATTAGTGTCCAGATTTAGGTGGGTTGTTTTAAAAACTGAAGAATAGTGTCCTATTTTGCGCTGGATTTGTTGAAAATTGAAGAATTGGTGTTAACCACATTAAGTGAACCCTTATGTTAGTTTAATAACGATAGTCACTTGAGGCATGCCACATTCTCCATTTGTTTCATAATGTTTATCCACTTACTAAAATTCTAATTTCAAAATATTTGTTTGGTTTGAATATCAAGAAAAGTTTTCCTTCTTTTTTAAACTATTATCCCTATTAGAGTATTAAAATTTATATTTTCAATACACATTTAAGATATGAAAACACTTTATAACGGGTGTTTGTAATAGTGAGTGTAATAATTATATTCTTTAGTATGTCTGAAAAGTCATCTGAACAAACATTTTGAAATGATTGGGGTATGTTTTTGTAATATTTAATTAGATATAAATTAAAGAACAAGAGGTTTATAAAGGAATACCTCTTGAAGAGCAGCGGAATTGAATCGATTGGAAACTTGATTATCTTGCGGCCGTGGATCTTCTTACTGGAAGAGAGACCTCTATATCCACAACCTAAGAGCCCTTGTGATTTTTATCAATGCATATTTTGTGAATGGCAGAGAGAAGAAGAGAAGTAAATAGAAGCGTTCATATAAAAATGAATTCAGTTACTTCTTCTGACCAAAACTCTATCTTATATAGAATAGTGGGTGGAGTTATTAATTTTAAAATTCAAAAATAATAACTATTTACTTTATAACTTACTTTTGGCGGGCAAATAAAATAATAAATAATTATTTATTTATTTTTCTTACATTCTCCCACTCGCCCATAATTAAGTTATATCAATTTGTGGTACCAACCCACCATCTTCTCATATACACACTTGCATCAAAGTATCATCATACTTGGCAAATAGGTCGTGCGACCGGCAAGCATACGAGCATACGTTACTAATAACCTATTAGGGTTCATAGTTGCTCAAATAGTTCTCATTCGTTACGTATCCTGCAGTTCCCCAGGCTAATAATTTGTTGTATCATATTTCAGTAACTCTGACCCCTTAAAATATATATCACATTGTTTATGTGATCAAAAAGAGTTCACTGACATAACTTCATGTGTCTCACTATCATGTTATAGTCCAAATTGACTTATATAATCGGTATACCTACAAGCACACACTTTGATACATAATTTTAGTCTTCATTTTACACTCATATCCTTTTATAATGATTAGGTTGCTTTCCCAAACATGCCCCATTAGACCGAATCACTCATGATCATTGGTAATATGTTTAAAGTAGCATGCACCTAATCAAAATATCAAGATATAGTCAAAAGTAATAAGGGCACTATTAAAGGCATAACACAATGAAGAGACAGGGATCGACTCTTCACTTCCTTTTGGTCGAAAGCACACGTGGTATAACACACGTGCTATGGTATTATTCATATAGCTCCAATTGTATGTCACAAAATTATAAATACCATACAAATATATAATTAGACAAGCCTCGTTGCCTAAGATGTGTTCTTCGATTGATCAACCCTTCTATGAGATCAATCAAGCAACTCATATCTGGCTAATACAGACTAAGTAGACAGTGGGATTCTACTTCGATCATAATATACGCTTAACATGTATCATCCATGTTTATGATCTCATCTTAACACTTTGTTAAGGCGACTATGTTAACTCAAGTTCTCTCAAGGGTTCTTCACTACTATGAGTTAGTCTCATCTTTGCGCACTTCTTGTGCCAAAGGCGATTGCCCGTGTGATAGGGCCAATCTTAGTCTATAAGACATACATCCTTCAGAAAACACACGCAGTATAATATATATCAAACATGATATTATTAAAAGAAACAGTTAAATAAACATACTAATGAAAAGATATACATGAATGCACATAAAATTGCAATATACATACATTATATCTTGCTTACTCATATAGATCTAACATATCATAAATATATCCCTTAGGATATCCTTTATAAATGGATCAGCAAGAATATTGCGTGTGTGTATGTATTGCAAAACCAACATAGTTTTGTGCAATAATATCTCTAACAAAAGTTATACTTTATATCAATTTGTTTGGTCTTACTGTGATATTTTGGAGCTTTCACACAAGCCTTTTCAGCTTGAGTATCACAATGTATAGTAACAGGACTCCCACTATTGCTTGAGAATCCTAAATGTTCAAAGAACCTTTTTAACCAAACAGCTTCTTGAACCGCAGCTGAGCATGCTACAAACTCAGCCCATTGTGGACAAAATTACACAGGTTTGTTTCTTGCTACTTCAAGAAATTGCGCAATTATTTAACAAGAATACATGACCTGAGGTAGATATGCACACATATATATCACTAGCCCAAATGGAATAATATATCCTTCTAGGTGTATTCTACTTCCTTGAAAGCATAAGGCATGATCCATAATGCCTTTTAGATATCTCAATATCCTTTTCACAGCTCTCAAATTCTCTTGTCCCGGGTTCGATTGAAAAATGACTAACTAAACCTACCACATAACATATGTCTGGCCTATTTCATATCATAGCAAATATAAGACTATCTATGGCACTAGAATATGGCACTGTATACATTTTCTGTTTCTCTTCTGGAGTACTAGGAAACATGTCAAGAGTTAAGTTTATTCCTTTTGCTACATGAGTGTTAGTTGCATTGCATTTAGTCATACTAAAGCATTCGAGTATTTTCATGATGCAAGGTTCTTGAGATAAAGATAATAGTCTTCTAGACCTATCCCTGTGAATCTTAACACCAAGAATATAATGTTCTTCTCCCATATCTTTCATATCAAATTGAGAAGCTAGCCACTCCTTATTAGCTTGAATAAACTCTTTATCATTCCCAGCTAATAGGATGTCATCCACACATAGAGATAAAATTATGAAATCTTTCTTGGAACGTTTAATATAAACACAGTGTTCTTCATTTATCATCTCAAATCCATCTGATGAAATGACTTCATGAAATCTCAAATTCCACTTTCTCGAGTCTTGTTTAAGACCATAGATTGATTTTAACAATCTACATACTTTATTCTCTTGATCTTTTGCAATAAAACTTGAGGGTTGTTCCCTGAAATTAACCTCGTCTAAATCTTCATTTAGAAATGAAGTTTGACATCCATTTCGGTCTTTCATTACTTTTCTCCATTCATTCTTAACACGACGTGAAAGTGCTTCATTTACTATTCAAGGTTCTTCCTTGTCTTCTGGAGTTATCATAAAGACTTCTCCTTCGATTTCAAATCGATGACGAGGAACTAAACCTCTCGAGGTTCTTCCTTGTCTTGTGGAATTATCATAAAGACTTCTCCTTCGATTTCAAATCGATGATGAGGAACTAAACCTCTAGCACTTCTCTTAGGTTGAGAATCTTGAGAAATAGGATTATTAGATGATGTAATGGTTTCAAAGGTCTCAAGTTATATAGGATTGTCATTCTATACTTCTTGAGTATGTGTTACCTCTTCAGGTGTCACATTTGTTTGCATGTCATCTTCCCAATTCCCATTATATTCACATATATTAGAATTTCTATCAACCTCACATGTACTAAGAAAATAATTCCCTAAGAATGTAACATCTCGTGATTTAATTTCAGGAAGACCTCCATCGTTGTGTTCTCCAATGAACACATATCCTTTAGAGTGCTCTGAGTGCCTCTTGGACCTAATTTTCCCATATTTATGAGATAGATCATGAACATAGCCTACCGACCCCCAGGATCGCAAGTAGTTCATAAGGAGTTGATAGAACAGTCTTTGTGGGTACTCGGTTAAGTATATAACTAGCGGTAAGCAAGGCATCTCCCCAATAAGATATTGAAATATTAGCTTGTGTCATCATAGACTTAACCATTTCTAGGAGAGTTCTCTCTCTTTCATCATACAGTTCTTTCAACTGTCTCAATAGATATTCACATCCGCGATTAAGGTTTAAGGGTTTTCACCTTCCTCTCTAACTGATTTTCTACTTCGTTGAAATATATCATAAGAACATTTCAATGCTCTGGATTTATGAAAAATCAGGTAGACATAACCAAAACTAGTGATATCATCTATAAAAATGATGAAATAATGTTCCCCACATCTATTTTGAACATTTATTGGGTCATAGATGTATGAAAGAATTACTTGCAGTGGGTACTCGACTCATTTAGCCTTTCCAAATGGTTTCCTTTTTCTTTACCTGCTAGACAATATTCATAAGTCGGAAAGTTGACTTTAGTCAATGAACCCAAAAAAAGTTCGCCTTATCCAACAAATTCATGCGGTCTTGACCAATATGACCTAGTCTAGCATGCCATATACTTTCATCTTTGTTAGAATCACTAGAAGAAGCATTAGTAGAAAAACAACCACTTACATAATAACTATCGAACGAGTTATCATCATCTAGTACAATTAAACCATGAGAAATAAAACCAGAACCATGATACTTAGCGCTATAATAGATATCCACTTGTATGTTACGAAAATGCATATTAAAACGTAATCCTAGAAGAACAGTGACTGAGACCAAGTTACGTCGAATGTCAGGTGTGTAAAGTACATTAAGCAGGTACAAGGTATGACTAGTTTGCAAGTTCAACTTGTAAGTGTCAACTCCTTTGTCTACAACCTTGTTGTTGTCTCCTACATAAATTCATCTCGTTCCCTCTGGAATTAGATGATACTCTACATATGCCTCTCGGTCTTTACTATATGGTCTATCGCTTCTGAATCCACAGTCCACAAAAGATTAGAATCAGCTAGCAATATAGTACTAGTAACGTAAGTAAAGTTACAAGAAGTAAATGACATTGCTATCTTTCTCTGCATTTGCGAGCGAAGCGACCAATCTTGTCACAACTATAGCATTTCGTTTTACTCTCGTTTTTTTTATACCAAAATCGTTCTTTATTATCGTTACCACCATTCTTGTTCTTCTTGGAAGCATGCTCAATTTCATTTCTCTTCCTATTGTTCTTGCACTTAATGCCAGAACTTATGTGGGAACTTGACTCATCAACATATAAGTCTGACCCTGAGGCTTAATTGCATCAAGACGTTCATCTTAAAACGTCACATGACGAGCAACATCATCAAAAAATTTGATGTCGTCATTTTGAGTCAAGTTTATCTTTATATGCTCCCACTTATTTGAAAGAGATCAGATCACCGCTTGAACCTAATGTTCATTAGTAAGGTTATGACTTGCAGTCTTAAGTTCCCTAATCATGTTAGACATCTCCTGGAGATGTTGTTGCATGGTTTGATAAGGATTCTTCTTGTAAGTGTCAAATCTTAATGATCAATTGACTTAACTTAGTCATAGTCGTACCCTCGTACTTTTCATTAAGAGTGTTCCACATCTCGTGAGCAGTGGGGTATTATTGACACTCATGACAAGATCATCCATGGAGCTTATGAAGATGCCTCTTGTAGTGGAGTCTCTCTTTTTCCACTTTTCATAAGTCTCCATGTCCCTTTTGTTTAGAGCTGTGTTGCCTTCCTCATACTGAGCCATGACATTGTTAATAACCTCAAGAATATCTTGTTCCTCTGGAACATAATGTATTTTGAGTTTACCAAATGTATAGTTCTCACCATTCATGTTGTCTCCTTTGAGATCATCAATGAGGTTTTTCCATGTCATTTTCTTATAAAGTAAGAGATTTCCATTAGCGTACATACAATTATTTAACTACCCAATGCTATTAATGCAAATATAATGAACAAGATAGATAACAAAATAAGTGATAAAGAAAGTTCACTATGTTCCCAATCATGAATCACCGTATTTTGTCCATCTTAACCATTCATTTTATTTCATTAACTGAAAAATAAGTTCCACTAGAACTCCCACTTACTCTAACATGAATAGATCAAAATAGTATGTAAAACAACTAAAACATATATTCAAAGAAGCAAGTTGAATCCATAAATAATGAGTGAAAGAAACAAGTTTGATAAGAAAACCAACTAATAATCTTAACGAACAAGAAAAAGAAATAAAATTCCAGAAACAAACTATTTTGCAAACTACCTATTGAAAGTTTTAACTGACATGTCACTTTCATACCAAAATAACAGACTTAGGAATTGACTTTTCAAAGTTCACTTCCTCATAGAGACGTATTGGATCCTTGAACTCACGAAGGTAAGCGATAAAAAATACCCTTTTTTCTCCAATTGAACTCACGAAGACCAGTTTTAGTCATCGTCTTGCCCACAAAATCCTTGTGTTTACCGAGAACCACAATGAGAAACACATCTAACTATGCTTGAATATCGGATGGACTTTGTTTTCTCAGGGGGCCCTCGTCTCGGTACTTGAGTATGAAATGTTGTCTTTTCTAAACTGATATCTCATAGGTAACCACCGTCTATGATCAATATACAATAACCATTTTTACCTTCTTCGAAGGAGTAGAATCTATGCATTCTAGGAACACTAAGTAACCTTCACCCTACCACGCTGACGTGTATGACCTAGTGGGTAATCATTAAGCATGGACAAAAAAATATTCATTGTAAAATCTTGCTTCGTATGAGCATCACACATAAGGATTCATGTTTTCCTCAACATGTCCAGCTCATCAATAACATGGCAGAGAAAGGCATCCATGTACTTACCGGGTGAACGCAGACCCGAAATCAACAAACAAAACTGAAATGTGGTTTTCTTCAATCATACCCGCGATGGAAAGTTGTAAACGGTCAATATAACTGGTCACATGCTATATGAGTTGTTCAGCTTAGAGAATGGGCAAAAACCATCAATACACAGACCCAAATATACATTTTGAGGTTCACTAGCAAACTCAAGCTGTAACTCTACAAATCTTTTCCAACTATCACCATCAACAAGATGGAGCAGCACACATGGATCGGTTCTCTTTTCGGTATAGTTGCAGATCATGTCTTTGGCGGTGTGCTTCGAAGTGCATAGTCACTGAAACCTTGACGCAATTAAAAAATAACAGAGTTTTTATGCGGTACTTTCCTACCCTTCTTTGGATCCCATCTAGATTCACTACATACTGGACACTTGTTGAGGAATTTATTCTCCTTGTAATGAAGGCACACTCATTCAAGAAAACATTAATCGTATTGTACCCCCATACGCATTATTTTCAACTTCTTGTTTCGTTCCTCGTAAGACCCAAGAAAGTCGTGAGGTTTGATCGAAACACGACCAACCAATTCCAAAAGGTCGGTGAAAGACGTGTTAGTCCACTTGGTATTAGTTTAGCAATGAAATTTAAGAAACTTATCACTGTAGATCCAGGGTATAATTTGGTCTCCAGTTCCTTGAACAAAGCTTTTAAACTGCCACAGCTTGTTTGATGTGCGTCTCTCATCTCGGTATCATCTGAATGACAACGAACATCTTAAGTGAATCTTAAATCGTCATACACATTGAACGTTTCATTGTCCAAATTTTCTTCGAGAATTTTATCTGGGATTTCTAAATTTATATCTTGTTTTGTCTTAACCTCATATGTGGATATAATCCCGAACTGTAGAAGGTGACCCCTATACTTTTGTGTTAGAAATCGACCATTATTTGAATATCGATTACACGGGCAAAACATATAACCAATAAACCCATCTTGTTTTTAAACAAAAACGATACATTTTCCTAAACCTTCAGTATATTCCTCCGTAAGATACTTACCTATTTGAATCCAACTTTTATCAATTCCCGAAGCCATCTTTTAATAATAATTTGATATAACTAAACAACTACAAAAAAAATTGAACATATGCATATTTTAATCCATACAAATAAAAAAGACAATCATAAGTCAAGTGTTTATTAACCTAATCAAATTATATACCAAGTGATACAAAATAATAATCAAATAAATAAAAATTAAAAAGTTTGAATTGTAGGAAAATACCTAATTTTAGTTTGAGAAATTGATGATTGAGCATGCCCTACGTTGAATATGGACCCCGAGAATGATGTAAGATGAAGTGGAGAAACAAGTGATCAAGATTAGAGCAAAACAAATTTTGTGTTTTGAGAGAAAATATCATTTTGGTGTTATTTTCGGTTCTGAAAATTCTACTATCTGCAATAAATTCGCTACACTCATTAGCGACGACAAAATACATCGTAACTTAATGCAAAAGTTGTAGTTATTTACGGTTATCAGCGACGACAAAAGTCTTCGCTACGAAATTAGGTCATCTCGACTTCAATTTCGAACTAAAAAAACAAAATGTAATTACAATCTGTCGTGACTATTTCTTAACAATTAAGGAAAACATTGATTCGTCTCTAAATTAAATTTTTATTATCGACGACAATTGTTGTCTTTTAAAATTTTTCGTCGCTAATGACCATTACTAGCGAAAACATAAATGTCTTCGCTAAAAAACTCGTCGCGACTGGCACATGATGTAGTAGTGGTAGTAGTAGCAGCCTTAGGAGCATGATTATCCCCATGCAATGTTGTGAAAGGCTTATCTCTCCCTTGGATGGAATTTTAATCTTAATAAATTTATCTTAGTAGGGAGCAACCTCATCCACATGTGCATCATTTTCTTTCACTTGTAAAGCATGGGTTGTGGATGTGAAGACTCAATGTTGATTGATTTATGTATGTTACTAAGATGTAGGATTATAGCTCCACTCTTGGTACAATATTAAATATTTTGCATAATTTGCACAATTAGATTTGTAGTACCTTTTACATTTTTAGGCTCATTTGATAGTTTAGTAACCCTAGTTTTTTGTTTTGCCTTCGGAAATATTCGATGAATATAAGAAATAAAATAAAATAGAAGATACAAAGTTGTAGACGTCAAAAGGTAAACTAGAAAAGAAGAAAAAGGATGAGAACAACACCCCAGACTATCTAGAGATGTGCAAGTTAATACTGTTAACTTGGACCTAGTAAGGATTATTATCACTCAATGTGAGATAGTATGCTGGAGTTTTTTTCTAAATGATAATACACACACATATACATATACACACAAACATATATATATATATATATATATATATATATATATATATATATATATATATATCCTAAATTTGATATAGTTATGGCCTAGATTGGAAACTATTAATGAAATACCTAAAATATTATTTATTCCTAATAAAGTTTGTTAAGTCAACCATATAGGGGATGTGAGTTAACGTTTAGTTCAAAAGGTGATTTTTAAGAATTATTGGCTTAAATTTGAATTTAGGATATAGGTAAGGCCCTAAAAATCAAACAATTTCTTATTTATAACAATTATCTAAATGAACTTACAGTAATAGAATCCCTAGCCACTACAATACAACTTCATTCGTTATGTTCTTCCTGCTACCCTCACCTCACACACTATATCTACCTCCATGTTAGCAATAATACACTATTACCTTGCTATATTCATAAACAAATGTAATATTTTGTATAATGTTTATGACACGTCAATTTTTTATGGGAGATCTGGAAGCTCTGTGTTCATAAAGAGACTATTATGTTACACATGTAACAAGATCATAAGTAATTAATTTTATATACTGTACACAAAATATAATGATTAATATAAATGTGTGTTGTTGTTTGTGTGTCTAAGACAAGTAATTATATGAATTTGTTTTTTTTAATATGATGTAGTGCTTTCTAATTGTTTAGTCTTGTTAAAATTAAAATCGTTTTTCAAATTGTATTTTTTCAAGAAAATATTACATGTTATCTTAAAGATATCTTACATGTATATACATAACACTTTTATGAGTAAAATTAACGTTGATATTTGTGTTTGGTTCCTGTATAACTATCATATTCGACTTAAATTACAATTGGACAATTCTAGTTTCATATATATATATATATATATATATATATATATATATATATATATATATATATATAAACTTATACAATTTGATTCCAATCTATTCTTTTACTATTTTAATGTTTCAATTTTATAAGAATGACTAATATTTTCTAAATGTATGTAGATAAGACCCTACATTCAGATGTTGCCTAAATATGCGATGTATATTATACGATAACACTTGATTAATTTTAAATAATTATAGACATATTGGGCTAATTTAAAAATACATGTTCATGATTGTGCATATATTTTCTTATAATTGATTATTATTTTTTATAGAGATAGAAAAGTAGAATATTATAGTATTATCATCCATTTTTCATGTATTGAATCTGTTGTGAGTATGTTTGAATTTTTTAAATCCTGAATTCCAATTATTCAGGATTAATTATTTTATATACATAAAAAATAAAAATAAAAGTAATCAATTTTTTGGTTTTTCCTGACAGATTTATGTATACAATACATAATTAAGTTTCTATCAAGACAAGATTGGTGACCATGATATTTCAACACTAGATTATGTGCAATCAACGTGGTAAGACACCATATTTATGGTTTCCATATAATATATATATGAAAAATCAATAACCACCTCTACAAAATATAATATCATAGACACACATACAAAAATAGAAAAATGCAAGTTTTTTGTCATGTTTTTTATTTTTTTTTAAAACAATAACAATTACAAGAAATTACAACTTAATTCAATTACGAAATTCGTACTTCCACGATAATATTTTTTATACGTGGGTTTTAGCCTAACTTTCGCACACCCGACTAATCGATGGAGAATATGGCCGACCCAAACACGTCAAAATTAGGTGTTCTGAGAGGGATTCGAACCCTGTACTTATTGGTTGAGAGACAAGGTCCTGGCCAGTTCAGAAACGATAAACATTACATAATCATATTTGTGAATCGAGTAGTTTTTACACCACAAAATTATTGTATACATGCATGCACACTAGGGGCAGATTAATGTGGTTAGGGATGAGGAATGAATCCCTCATAGCCTTTGGAATTTATATTATATGTGCAATTTTTGTTTGGAAAAAAATTACCCAAACATTGAGAGAATAACTAAAACACATGTTTGAAAATATGCTAAAGTAAGTGGTGTTGTCGTATTTATTCTTTCCCATCATTGTTTCTAGGTGCACTAAAGTCCATCTCCACATATAAATCGATTCCACCAAACACTCTGCTAATACCAATCCCTCATATATTGTTATTAACTCATGTATAATCAGTATTGTATTCCTCGTTAATATTGTAAATTCATATATTCAACCCTATTTTGAATATCATCCCCCATTATCTCCTTGTTTATGTTCAGTTTAGCCCTCTCATATTCGTTCAACTCCAATACATGCAATATTTGATATATCCTACCAATTTACTTTGATTCCTTATTTTTAATTCCCCACCTGACCCATCATCCCATGCTCTAGCATATTATACCACAATATTTATGCACTTGTAATCATCTAAGTTGTTTTTGGATTCCATATTAAAAAAATAGAGCCATTCCTTGAGCTACACAAAAACCAAATAATAGCACTTATGTAAATGGACAATTTAATACTTTAAAACATGAAATAAATTTAACATTTTATTCCACCAAAGGGACATATCAATTTCACTCCAATAACTATACATCATAATTTTCACCATCAAGAGAGCTAATGAAATGTATTAATAGGTTTTCAAGGGAAAAGACACCAATGACTTTCTATTGCCCCCCTAATTCAACTCATTTTTAAAGTTTCCATTTTAGGTCATATTTCCCTAAAGGCCCCTATATGTATCTTATTCCGTTGGGCACACCAAAGTTTCAATAAAGTTCCCCGATAGGCCCCATTTACTTGTCCCAAATATAGTTGATCGACCATAAATATGGATTTTATCATACGAATCTCATATTCTTCATGTTACCATGATCAGTAGCACGATATATATTTATCACTTGTAACATGTTTTTTCTTAATATTGAGTAGAGTTTTTAAATAAAATATGTGTAACATGTTTTTTCGTAATTTTGAGTAGATTTTTTAAATAAAATATGTGGGTAAGTTTTTACCATCATATTCAAAAATTTCAATCTATATCTTATGATTAGTTCTCTTTTTAGTTGGATCATTACCCACCCATATTTCCAACCAAAAGTTCACAAAATTCACATTCCTTACCACCCACCATGACACATTCCGACTGCTGCAATTTATTCTTCTTATAGACTGGAATATTTAAGAGTCCAATATAGTTTTCTTGTATATAAACATATATATATATATATATATATATATATATATCCATCCATAACACCATGTCTCCATCGACCATATTCAATCCCAATTTTTAAAGTAATGTTACATTGACTTCTTCCTCTTGTCGAAGTTCCATGCCACCTTTTTTTTTCAATTTAACACAATGTTTTCCAAGCAACCAATGATTTTTTCTTTGTTATTGGACAGACCCTGAGAGGAATTAGTGTCTATATTTTATCTACCTCATGACACACTTATATCATAACCTTCTCCGTTTGCATTATATGCATCAACATGGATAAAATTATTGATTGAGGAAGTAGTAATATATATGACCCAGTAGCGAGAGATTTTAACCAATCCCACCTATAAGTTGGTATTGAAAGCTATTGACCATTTCTATATAGATACCGTGAGGTTGATTCTACGAGAGGTTAAGGACTCCTAATAACCTAACCAAGACTTAATTTTTTTAAAACTCTACCCTTAATTCCTCCCTTAATTTTTCGTGAATACACCATCTAGTATGATCATATCCTGAAAATAAGTCAATGACACACATCAGTCGCTACTAATAATAATATATTTACTTACCTACCAACAATAGTTAAATGAAAATGTCCTCTCTATTAAATAGAAAATAAATACAATCCAACTAACAAATTAAATTCACACTCGATGATAAAATCATACTACGCTATTTGATGACGTCCTACTACTTTAGTTATCACCAAAACTTTTATGAGTGGGTTGTGCAGGGATCATAGTTACATAGTCATCCTTTCGAACCTTGGATTATTGGCACCACAAAATTCCAAAGATAATTATTTACGTGTCGAGTGGCACTACTTTCCCACAAATATTAATATACTTGTATCTAAGAGTAATAAAATAATTAATCAAAATAATTATACACACACAAACTCACACACACACATACATATTAATATCAGATATGTGATTGGGGATTTAATATTCTTAAAAACTTCTCAATTATGTCTGATGATATCAACGTGAGTAGATTTCTTTAGTGTTGGTCATCAAGTTTTTTTGCGGAAAGTTGTACAATTCACTTTTTCCAAAAGGATTTTTCTTTTTAGTTTAACTTGGCACTACCCAAAATTATTTTGGTTGTCACATTCATTGCTACCTTGAATTGGTTGGTACACTAAAAACCACAACAGATTTTGCTTTACAGTTTTCTAACAAATGACAAGTGGCATTAACCAGACTAGCCTCGTGTGTTTCACAAATCACTTGACATATTGGTTCCTTAATTATGACCTCACTCACTATAGTTTGCTACAAAATATCCTATAAACTATCAACCAATCTTTTTATTTTAATCTCCAACGCCCAAAGAGTTGACCTAATAATTTATGCTTTTGGACAAAATATTAATTCAAAATTTCTTAATATATAATTTATGATATAATTTTGATTGTTTAGGACCGTAATTTAATGACAAAAAAACTATAAATCCAAGATTCGTGTAATTTCATTTAAATATCACCCATTTTAAAATTCGTGAATAATCTAACCTCAAATACTTTACAGGAAAAACAAAGGCATTTATTTCACAACTTTTGTAATAAAGGTGAACACATTTCTAGAAAGAAATATGAGGAACAAAACAAGAGAAGTATATTTCAAATCCCTGAGCTAAGGATATATACAGTTGGCAACTTAATGGCCAAAGCTTAGAAGACTGCTGATACAAAAGAAGGAAAAAAAGAAATTCGAAGAAATGATGGAAGACCCTAAAACTTGTGAACGTAACGACAACATAATAAGTAAGTTTTTCGATTGCAAATATTCTTTAAAAAGTGTAAATCTTGCCTCACTATTATTCTTTTGAAGGTGTGAAATGATTAATTTAAGTCCATCGTTCAAATAATTGTTAAAAGACAAAATTATTATCGATATGAAGGATATAATGTGCTACATCAATTGGACTTCAGGCCAGCCAGATAGAAAAAGAATATGAAAACTAAGCATCACACCAGGGAACTTTTCTAGACATGAAGGACTGGAAGAACTAATAAACGACCAAGGGGAAAATAAAGAAGATATGAAAAATGAAAATAGTAAGAAGAACTAAAGATATTCGAGTAAGAAATGATATTTTCTTACCCTACATAATATTCAAATCTTAGTTTGACAAAATCTAAAAGGAATATATTTGATTATGCATTTACGCTATTTACAATATCGTTAAAATGATATTTATACTCAAATTGAGAATTTTTTATAAAAACATTCAAGATTCTATTATATTTGGTGGCTTAAATTAGATTTCATAGACTTCTTTATATGTTATATCTAACAGAGAAAGTAATATAAATTCCTCAAATCCCCCTAGTATAGTAATATGTTAGCTTGCAAAAAATCATGACCACGTATCAGGTGGTAATTAATGATGAAATATAAAGAAAAAAATAGATATAGATTCCAAAACATAGTTAACAAATTTGGGTTGAATGTGTTAACAAAATAAAGAATTAGTGTCCAGATTTAGGTGGATTGTTTTAAAAACTGAAGAATAGTGTCCTATTTTGCGCTGGATTTGTTGAAAATTGAAGAATTGGTGTTAACCACATTAAGTGAACCCTTATGTTAGTTTAATAACGATAGTCACTTGAGGCATGCCACATTCTCCATTTGTTTCATAATGTTTATCCACTTACTAAAATTCTAATTTCAAAATATTTGTTTGGTTTGAATATCAAGAAAAGTTTTCCTTCTTTTTTAAACTATTATCCCTATTAGAGTATTAAAATTTATATTTTCAATACACATTTAAGATATGAAAACACTTTATAACGGGTGTTTGTAATAGTGAGTGTAATAATTATATTCTTTAGTATGTCTGAAAAGTCATCTGAACAAACATTTTGAAATGATTGGGGTATGTTTTTGTAATATTTAATTAGATATAAATTAAAGAACAAGAGGTTTATAAAGGAATACCTCTTGAAGAGCAGCGGAATTGAATCGATTGGAAACTTGATTATCTTGCGGCCGTGGATCTTCTTACTGGAAGAGAGACCTCTATATCCACAACCTAAGAGCCCTTGTGATTTTTATCAATGCATATTTTGTGAATTGCAGAGAGAAGAAGAGAAGTAAATAGAAGCGTTCATATAAAAATGAATTCAGTTACTTCTTCTGACCAAAACTCTATCTTATATAGAATAGTGGGTGGAGTTATTAATTTTAAAATTCAAAAATAATAACTATTTACTTTATAACTTACTTTTGGCGGGCAAATAAAATAATAAATAATTATTTATTTATTTTTCTTACATTCTCCCACTCGCCCATAATTAAGTTATATCAATTTGTGGTACCAACCCACCATCTTCTCATATACACACTTGCATCAAAGTATCATCATACTTGGCAAATAGGTCGTGCGACCGGCAAGCATACGAGCATACGTTACTAATAACCTATTAGGGTACATAGTTGCTCAAATAGTTCTCATTCGTTACGTATCCTGCAGATCCCCAGGCTAATAATTTTTTGTATCATATTTCAGTAACTCTGACCCCTTAAAATATATATCACATTGTTTATGTGATGAAAAAGAGTTCACTGACATAACTTCATGTGTCTCACTATCATGTTATAGTCCAAATTGACTTATATAATCGGTATACCTACAAGCACACACTTTGATACATAATTTTAGTCTTCATTTTACACTTATATCCTTTTATAATGATTAGGTTGCTTTCCCAAACATGCCCCATTAGACCGAATCACTCATGATCATTGGTAATATGTTTAAAGTAGCATGCACCTAATCAAAATATCAAGATATAGTCAAAAGTAATAAGGGCACTATTAAAGGCATCACACAATGAAGAGACAGGGATCGACTCTTCACTTCCTTTTGGTCGAAAGCACACGTGGTATAACACACGTGCTATGGTATTATTCATATAGCTCCAATTGTATGTCACAAAATTATAAATACCATACAAATATATAATTAGACAAGCCTCGTTGCCTAAGATGTGTTCTTCGATTGATCAACCCTTCTATGAGATCAATCAAGCAACTCATATCTGGCTAATACAGACTAAGTAGACAGTGGGATTCTACTTCGATCATAATATACGCTTAACATGTATCATCCATGTTTATGATCTCATCTTAACACTTTGTTAAGGCGACTATGTTAACTCAAGTTCTCTCAAGGGTTCTTCACTACTATGAGTTAGTCTCATCTTTGCGCACTTCTTGTGCCAAAGGCGATTGCCCGTGTGATAGGGCCAATCTTAGTCTATAAGACATACATCCTTCAGAAAACACACGCAATATAATATATATCAAACATGATATTATTAAAAGAAACAGTTAAATAAACATACTAATGAAAAGATATACATGAATGCACATAAAATTGCAATATACATACATTATATCTTGCTTACTCATATAGATCTAACATATCATAAATATATCCCTTAGGATATCCTTTATAAATGGATCAGCAAGAATATTGCGTGTGTGTATGTATTGCAAAACCAACATAGTTTTGTGCAATAATATCTCTAACAAAAGTTATACTTTATATCAATTTGTTTGGTCTTACTGTGATATTTTGGAGCTTTCACACAAGCCTTTTCAGCTTGAGTATCACAATGTATAGTAACAGGACTCCCACTATTGCTTGAGAATCCTAAATGTTCAAAGAACCTTTTTAACCAAACAGCTTCTTGAACCGCAGCTGAGCATGCTACAAACTCAGCCCATTGTGGACAAAATTACACAGGTTTGTTTCTTGCTACTTCAAGAAATTGCGCAATTATTTAACAAGAATACATGACCTGAGGTAGATATGCACACATATATATCACTAGCCCAAATGGAATAATATATCCTTCTATGTGTATTCTACTTCCTTGAAAGCATAAGGCATGATCCATAATGCCTTTTAGATATCTCAATATCCTTTTCACAGCTCTCAAATTCTCTTGTCCCGGGTTCGATTGAAAAATGACTAACTAAACCTACCACATAACATATGTCTGGCCTATTTCATATCATAGCATATATAAGACTATCTATGGCACTAGAATATGGCACTGTATACATTTTCTGTTTCTCTTCTGGAGTACTAGGAAACATGTCAAGAGTTAAGTTTATTCCTTTTGCTACATGAGTGTTAGTTGCATTGCATTTAGTCATACTAAAGCATTCGAGTATTTTCATGATGCAAGGTTCTTGAGATAAAGATAATAGTCTTCTAGACCTATCCCTGTGAATCTTAACACCAAGAATATAATGTTCTTCTCCCATATCTTTCATATCAAATTGAGAAGCTAGCCACTCCTTATTAGCTTGAATAAACTCTTTATCATTCCCAGCTAATAGGATGTCATCCACACATAGAGATAAAATTATGAAATCTTTCTTGGAACGTTTAATATAAACACAGTGTTCTTCATTTATCATCTCAAATCCATCTGATGAAATGACTTCATGAAATCTCAAATTCCACTTTCTCGAGTCTTGTTTAAGACCATAAATTGATTTTAACAATCTACATACTTTATTCTCTTGATCTTTTGCAATAAAACTTGAGGGTTGTTCCCTGAAATTAACCTCGTCTAAATCTTCATTTAGAAATGAAGTTTGACATCCATTTCGGTCTTTCATTACTTTTCTCCATTCATTCTTAACACGACGTGAAAGTGCTTCATTTACTATTCAAGGTTCTTCCTTGTCTTCTGGAGTTATCATAAAGACTTCTCCTTCGATTTCAAATCGATGACGAGGAACTAAACCTCTCGAGGTTCTTCCTTGTCTTGTGGAATTATCATAAAGACTTCTCATTCGATTTCAAATCGATGATGAGGAACTAAACCTCTAGCACTTCTCTTAGGTTGAGAATCTTGAGAAATAGGATTATTAGATGATGTAATGGTTTCAAAGGTCTCAAGTTATATAGGATTGTCATTCTATACTTCTTGAGTATGTGTTACCTCTTCAGGTGTCACATTTGTTTGCATGTCATCTTCCCAATTCCCATTATATTCACATATATTAGAATTTCTATCAACCTCACATGTACTAAGAAAATAATTCCCTAAGAATGTAACATCTCGTGATTTAATTTCAGGAAGACCTCATCGTTGTGTTCTCCAATGAACACATATCCTTTAGAGTGCTCTGAGTGCCTCTTGGACCTAATTTTCCCATATTTATGAGATAGATCATGAACATAGCCTACCGACCCCCAGGATCGCAAGTAGTTCATAAGGAGTTGATAGAACAGTCTTTGTGGGTACTCGGTTAAGTATATAACTAGCGGTAAGCAAGGCATCTCCCCAATAAGATATTGAAATATTAGCTTGTGTCATCATAGACTTAACCATTTCTAGGAGAGTTCTCTCTTTCATCATACAGTTCTTTCAACTGTCTCAATAGATATTCACATCCGCGATTAAGGTTTAAGGGTTTTCACCTTCCTCTCTAACTGATTTTCTACTTCGTTGAAATATATCATAAGAACATTTCAATGCTCTGGATTTATGAAAAATCAGGTAGACATAACCAAAACTAGTGATATCATCTATAAAAATGATGAAATAATGTTCCCCACATCTATTTTGAACATTTATTGGGTCACAGATGTATGAAAGAATTACTTGCAGTGGGTACTCGACTCATTTAGCCTTTCCAAATGGTTTCCTTTTTCTTTACCTGCTAGACAATATTCATAAGTCGGAAAGTTGACTTTAGTCAATGAACCCAAAAAAAGTTCGCCTTATCCAACAAATTCATGCGGTCTTGACCAATATGACCTAGTCTAGCATGCCATATACTTTCATCTTTGTTAGAATCACTAGAAGAAGCATTAGTAGAAAAACAACCACTTACATAATAACTATCGAACGAGTTATCATCATCTAGTACAATTAAACCATGAGAAATAAAACCAGAACCATGATACTTAGCGCTATAATAGATATCCACTTGTATGTTACGAAAATGCATATTAAAACGTAATCCTAGAAGAACAGTGACTGAGACCAAGTTACGTCGAATGTCAGGTGTGTAAAGTACATTAAGCAGGTACAAGGTATGACTAGTTTGCAAGTTCAACTTGTAAGTGTCAACTCCTTTGTCTACAACCTTGTTGTTGTCTCCTACATAAATTCATCTCGTTCCCTCTGGAATTAGATGATACTCTACATATGCCTCTCGGTCTTTACTATATGGTCTATCGCTTCTGAATCCACAGTCCACAAAAGATTAGAATCAGCTAGCAATATAGTACTAGTAACATAAGTAAAGTTACAAGAAGTAAATGACATTGCTATCTTTCTCTGCATTTGCGAGCGAAGCGACCAATCTTGTCACAACTATAGCATTTCGTTTTACTCTCGTCTTTTTTATACCAAAATCGTTCTTTATTATCGTTACCACCATTCTTGTTCTTCTTGGAAGCATGCTCAATTTCATTTCTCTTCCTATTGTTCTTGCACTTAATGCCAGAACTTATGTGGGAACTTGACTCATCAACATATAAGTCTGACCCTGAGGCTTAATTGCATCAAGACGTTCATCTTCCAACGTCACATGACGAGCAACATCATCAAAAAATTTGATGTCGTCATTTTGAGTCAAGTTTATCTTTATATGCTCCCACTTATTTGAAAGAGATCAGATCACCGCTTGAACCTAATGTTCATCAGTAAGGTTATGACTTGCAGTCTTAAGTTCCCTAATCATGTTAGACATCTCCTGGAGATGTTGTTGCATGGTTTGATTAGGATTCTTCTTGTAAGTGTCAAATCTTAAGGATCAATTGACTTAACTTAGTCATAGTCGTACCCTCGTACTTTTCATTAAGAGTGTTCCACATCTCGTGAGCAGTGGGGTATTATTGACACTCATGACAAGATCATCCATGGAGCTTATGAAGATGCCTCTTGTAGTGGAGTCTCTATTTTTCCACTTTTCATAAGTCTCCATGTCCCTTTTGTTTAGAGCTGTGTTGCCTTCCTCAGGCTGAGCCATGACATTGTTAATAACCTCAAGAATATCTTGTTCCTCTGGAACATAATGTATTTTGAGTTTACCAAATGTATAGTTCTCACCATTCATGTTGTCTCCTTTGAGATCATCAATGAGGTTTTTCCATGTCATTTTCTTATAAAGTAAGAGATTTCCATTAGCGTACATACAATTATTTAACTACCCAATGCTATTAATGCAAATATAATGAACAAGAAAGATAACAAAATAAGTGATAAAGAAAGTTCACTATGTTCCCAATCATGAATCACCGTATTTTGTCTGTCTTAACCATTCATTTTATTTCATTAACTGAAAAATAAGTTCCACTAGAACTCCCACTTACTCTAACATGAATAGATCAAAATAGTATGTAAAACAACTAAAACATATATTCAAAGAAGCAAGTTGAATCCATAAATAATGAGTGAAAGAAACAAGTTTGATAAGAAAACCAACTAATAATCTTAACGAACAAGAAAAAGAAATAAAATTCCAGAAACAAACTATTTTGCAAACTACCTATTGAAAGTTTTAACTGACATGTCACTTTCATACCAAAATAACAGACTTAGGAATTGACTTTTCAAAGTTCACTTCCTCATAGAGACGTATTGGATCATATTTATCCACATCCGTAGTTGGAGAATGCATCCCACAGTTGCACTGGTCCGACCTAGTAGAACTATTATAATGCCTCCACAAGTGATATTCAGTCAAAGCATAGACTAGCCAAGCATATATAAATTGCCTACCATGAATATAGTCCTCGAGATACTCATCATCCTATAGGATTTCGAGATCCCTCCGCAACTCTCTTGGAAAAGTATAGAGAAAATCAAAAATTGTGTGCTCTTCGCACATATGATCACCCCAATCAAGGACATCATGTATCGACTTGTTCATAACTACTACATGTTGTAATAAAGTGTGATCAGGTCTCATCTTATACTTTGTGAGTGCATCGATATTGTCATTCAAAACTTGTTTTTCTGTTAGTGTCCTTGCAACTTTTAGTATATTCGTTGTTTTTTTCTTTTGAAGCTTTCTGTAATCGGTCAGAAGCTTGAGCCTTAATGCTCGTGATCCCTGGGATCGTGTACATATCATTTTTCTCTCTCTAGAAAAATAAGAATAACAAAAAAAACACCAAAATTGATCAGGAAAAATACATTTCGTATCAACAATATATATTTCCAGACACTTTATTGATCAATAGCAAGTTCAGATAGTACAAATGGGTAGTCTGCTAGAAACTAAAATACGTAGCCTGCATTCGAACCCCACAAAACATTTTGTTTTTCCAAAAATAATTATCTGATTTTTTTTTTCAAAAAATACACGGATCCAGGAAAAAAATAACATAATCAGAATTGGGGCCAAACATTTTACAAATCAGCCCATTAACAAAAATAATTCTTAGCCAAAAGAATTAATTTAAAAAAATACCCATGATTAAAAAAATCAGGCTGTACAAACCTAATATTTTAGCAATCATCTTCTCCAAAAAATTACGTTTCTTTTCGACAGAAAAAAATACAAACAATTTTTCTTTTTCTTTTTATATCAAAAAATTTATCACTCATGCAAAGTTAATAACTCAGATATGAGAACAATGAGTAAATCAATACTCAGATACTAATTATGCATGACAGACAGTAAAACTAAAATCAAAGTTTGTCGAATGCACATCAAAAACCATGAAGCAGATATGATGGTGCAACAAACTTAATTCATGGATAAAAAAAATATTGCCTTTTCACTTGAACAAATATATTAATATCCATGCTTTTCAATTGATTAAAAAAAATATGAATCTCTCTTGAAAATACAACAACGAAACAAAAGTGAGACAAAAACTTCAGCCATTTTCTTTTTTCGACAGAAGAAAGATTAAAAAAAATTACTCCTTTTCTTTTTCTCTTACAAACAAAAAAATTATAATTTCCAAATAAAATTAAATTCTAATTAATATATATTACAAGGCTCTGATACCAATTGTAATATTTAATTAGATATAAATTAAAGAACAAGAGGTTTTTAAAGGAATACCTCTTGAAGAGCAGCGGAATTGAATCGATTGGAAACTTGATTATCTTGCGGCTGTGGATCTTCTTACTGGAAGAGAGACCTCTATATCCACAACCTAAGAGTCCTTGTGATTTTGATCAATGCATATTTTGTGAATGGCAGAGAGAAGAAGAGAAGTAAATAGAAGCGTTCATATAAAAATGAATTCAGTTACTTCTTCTGACCAAAACTCTATCTTATATAGAATAGTGGGTGGAGTTATTAATTTTAAAATTCAAAAATAATAACTATTTACTTTATAACTTACTTTTGGCGGGCAAATAAAATAATAAATAATTATTTATTTATTTTTCTTACAGTTTTATTATCAAAATTATTACATAACATAAAATTAACCGTGGGCCTATTCAAAATATATTATGCTGTAAATTTCCGGATTCTACCTCAATTTTGTCCATATATGCTTTCGGATTCAAGATTTAGTTAAATTTATTAAAAATATATTTATAACTGATTTCATATCCAAGTAAACAGAGGATTACATGTATTATTTGTTAGATTTTATTGCCCAAATTCTAGTAAGACTTGAAAAAATTAATTAATAACCCTAGTATATATATATATATATATATGTATGTATGTAATCTCCAAGTTATTAGTTCAATTAAGACAAATATAATCTACTTTGCATCAATATTCTATAGTAAAATCTTCTCCGATTCTCGTGGTATTGCCTGTTATGATTTTCCACTTATATCGGTGTTCTTTTTGGTTATTATTTTTTATTTTTTCATCTTTAATTTCCAATATTGACACCTCAGGGTGTCCAAGTGGGTCAGTTGTTGATTTCTTTGGTAGCTTATCTATGTTATGTAATATTAGAGATTTATGTAGGTGTGCTTTTACTTCTTTATTCGACAAAAAAAATTACGTTCATATTTTGATAGGATGGGAAGAACAAGAATAATTTTGAATAACACAACTTTACGTCCCAATGTTTCATCTTCTACTTATACAACCATATAAACTGAATCCTCAACGAACAATGAAGATAGACAATTTCCAAATTCATCTTTGAAAATTATTTCTATTTTACGAATTTAATTTTTTGTTTCATAAATTAATTAGTGATATGTTAAATTATTAATGTTTACATAGTATGTAATTTAACTTACATAAATGCACCACATCGGCACAATAAAGGACGTCCAAAAATGCTTAGATATATACTTAACTTATCCAAGGATTAAAAAAATCAAGTTTTAATCAATGAATATGCCCAAGCTATTGGAAATAATCTGGCCACATTTGAATCCATGTGTGATATCATTGCTAGATATTCAGTTCCAGCCCCATTATAATTTGAAAGTTGAAATAAAGTGCTTGACACTTTCAAAGACGATCAACTCAAATATCTACAAGTAAGAATTTTTATAAAAAAAAGATAGAAATGCTAGTGTTTATGGCCCTCGGTACCCAAGTTGTAGGATCAAATATTGTTATGGATTTGTGGAAGAATAAAATTGAACAAAAAACACACTTTTAGCCTTCTGTTTTTTTCCTCTCTTTTCTTAACTTTTTTGCTTGATTACAAACGACAAGATTACTCAACTATTTATAGGAGAAATACTAACATGTATCTATCCTAATACATGAACAAGAAGTAGTCAATACACGAATCAAAGTTGAAAGGTCATACATGTATCTAGTAAATGAATTCATGTATGAGAACAAATTTATAAAATGATGGGCAAGATTCTAAAATATTTCAAAATTCCCTATCTAAAATTAAATCTGCTCTTGATTTCTAAAGTTTCAAAATTATTCTTGAAAACAGGACTTCCAAGGGGTTTTATGAATATGTCTAGAAATTGTTCTTCACTTTTGCAATACTCAAGATTGATTTCTCCTTAATGATCAAGTTACCTTAGGAAATAAAAGGGTAGTCAAATATATATTGTTCTCCATGACGGACCAAATTTTTCGAGATAGAAATAGTCGAGCTATTATCACAATACAGGGTTGTAGGTTTCATTTGCTTGAATTTCAGACTTTCAAGAATTCCCCTTCACCACATGATTCGACATCTAGCTAAACAAGATGTGATCTATTCCTCCTTGGTAGTATAAAGGGACACAATAATTTGTGTATTTGAACACCATGAAATCATTTTACTTCCAATATTAAAATCATAGCCGGAAGTAGTTTTGGATTCATCAATGCATCCACCAAGATCACTGATGTCTCCTCATTTATGATAGATTTATGTTAAGATGAGACATCATTTTTAGTGATTTAGAAGTCATAATAGTCGATTTTCTTGAGAATTAGTGCTCTTTCCTATTTTGAGTCTTTGATTTAGTGAATTAATATTTTTAGAGCATATTGGGTTTAATTGTTTATTTAGTATAAAGCCTTAAATATAATTATGGAGATTAATTAGAGTCCAAGTCAAAGACTACAAGATATGGAAATAGATTAGCATGTGGTGGTCCTTTGTGTGTTCTAAATTAAAATGTAAATGCTAATCGAACCACAACCGCAAGTGTACGGTTGTCCCAAGTAGTAATCCTGATAAATCAGATTCGTTCCAAGGACGGATGGTTGATCACAATGTTTAGCAAGTAGTGATTGATGCACTTATGAAAATAAAAGATAATAATATGTTTGTTTGGTTTTATGTTTATTAAAGCTAATGAATGGAAGACAAATATTAAAATGCAAGTAGAAGCTAAGACGCAAGTAAAATAAGTGAAAACGCAATATGAGATGTAGTACTTGAGAACGCAAGGATCCTCCTAATTTTACTTTCTAACTTATGTTGTTTAAGGGCTTAATCAGTCAATTACAATGGTCGGGATTCTAAATTCCTTATACCCCCGTCAGGGTGGACTATAAGGCAATCCTAAAGTGTCACTAGTCCCGTCAGGGTAAATATGATCCACCGTTGGATGATTAAGATTTATTACCACTTTGGCCCTAGGATTAACTAAGTTCGTCAGAATCAATAGTTTTTATCCCAGATTGAACAATTAATTCTGTACCTAAACCCCCCGTCAAGATGATCCACACGCCACATATGTGGAATAGCTTAGATACTAATACCTAATTTTAGTTCGCGACTCTAAAATCAGTAAATAATCACAAATTGTCGAAAAGAGTAGAAGACCTGATTTAATTTAATTTAACAGAAACCCAAATTCAACATTCGTTATAAAATAAAACTAGGATTCACCCATTGTTTGTTCTCAAGCACTAATGAAAGCTTAGCTCATATTAAAATTAAAAACTAAATTAAAAGAATTGAAATTCATATTGTTTACAAAATTAAAATATGAAAAGAACCTAATTTCCGGAATTGGAATGACTACGAACGGAGCTATAGACCCACTCCAGCTCTTGTAGCTTCTTCTTTCTTCCTTCTGTTGCTTCTCTCTGGTGTTTAATCTTGTGGAATGTGAATTATGTGAAAAATAGAAGTCCAGACCTCCTTTTATAAGTAAAAATTCGGACTAAGGCTTGGACCAGAAAATAAAAGCCTAATTAAATGTCCAAGCCCACTTTTTAAGCCCAAAATCCCGTAACTGATGATAGGCCTTCACTAAAACAGCTTTTCCCGATGCGTTACAACTCCGATTGACCTCATTCCAGTTGCTAAAGTTCCGTAACTCGATAAGGAATGATTTCTCTTCAAAGGTCAGCGGCTAAATCATCGCTTAAGCACCTCGAAATCAGCAATCTATGGCCTGGAAAGTGGATTTTCAGCTCTAAAAATAATATCTTCGGGATTTGTCTTCAAGTCTTGACTCTAATTCACGAACTTTGACCTTCTCCTCGGATTCCTCTCCTAGCTAACATCTAAAACCTGTAAACTTTACACTAAAAATACCAATATTACGCGCAAAAGTTTAATAAATTAAAAATGCTAGAGATAAAAAGGTAATTCCGGATTATTGAATATTTAGTACAAAAGTCTATCAAATTAATTAAATAAACACCAAAAATGATGTCTCCTAAGGGTCTAAAATAAGAACAATTAGGGAGACATCAAGACCCCCAACTCAAACCTTTGTCGTCCCGACAAAGTAAAACAAAACAAGGGGGTAGAAGTAAACGTATAAACACATAGAAGCTAGCAAATAAACCCTAAAGCAATTCTCAAAATAAATCTCATATAACAAACTCTAGAAACTAATATACACATACACTAATCATGCAACATCAAACATAAATAATCTCAATCATAAAATTAAAGTCGCAATTCTTGAAGGTTACACTTGTACTCATCTCTGTATGATGGCTATAGGGTGGTCATTAATCCTAACTCGCTTTGAACGCTCCACCTAGTGTATTCCCTATCAACAGAATTATAAATTCACTACGCACTTAGGAATCACGAGGTCTTTACGGTTATAATATTGGCTTAAGGACGGGTGTGGATGTATATTTGGTAAATTTGAAGTGAGCTTTTGGCTCTCTCCTCACTTACCATCAACATTGTCCTCGAGCTTGAGTTAACGCTCAAAAAGATGTTCTCACTCACCCATTACGCAACAATTTAGCGTCCCATGTCTACCCACTATGAACAAGATGATTTTTGAAAAATTCCACTTTGCCGGATGTTTTATTCATTCATATTTTTCTTTTTATTTTCTTTTCTCTTTTTCTTCTTTTTGTTTTTTTTTTGTACAGAGGCAAACCGGGTACCCGGATTTTCGAAACCGGGTTCCCGGATCCTACTGTATGATTTTTCAAAAATTTTCATTTTTTCTTTCTTTTTCATTTTTCTACATTCCCGGCAAAGGGTTACAAGTATATATCATCTGCAGTTGTGCTACGATACAAAGCACATCGATCCCTACCCATTTAATTCCCCATATGTGGTCCCACCACCCCAAACTCAAGCTCGAGACATGTCTCAGGATTGTGATTCAAGTGCGGGTCATATGGTCATGCCTAATAATCTAAGGGATAATGGCTTATATCGTGGCTACAAAGAAAAGGCTAAAGGCTCAAAGTGGGCTAAGACGGATAATAATTAATACAAGGGATAGAAGGCTAAAAAGGCACAAATGGCTAACAAAGAACTGCCCCTATCATTTTCCTAAGTACATAGCTTGTCTTTAGTTCATATCTAGGTGGGTTCTCTACTAATTAGGATTTCACGTTCTACACACCAAACATATTCCTTGAGTACAAGCTTACTTCATTTGCATTGTTCATTAATTTTTCCTATCAATTACCTATGTTCGCATGCAATTGTAAGTGCGTTTTATATTAATCCCTAAAGTTCACTATTTACTATCATAGATTCATCAAAAGTATGCTTAGAGGGATATTTAAAAATTTCTACAGTCAAACGCAACTCCGAAAATTTTTTTATTGAAAGCAAATAAAGCAAATAACACATAAAAATTGGGATGAGGCAACGAACCCCACCCCAAACTCAAAAATGAGTCGTGTCCCCACGACTCGAAAAGACTCAATAAAGCATTTAAACTAATATACACTAAGAGGAATGTTTAGAAAACGTATCTTAACCAGCGCGCGGCTGGTTATCGGTGTTGCGTTCTGGACCTTTATCTCGCGTAACAGCATCATAAATCGCGTTTTGAAGTGTATTTACGCCTAGGATTAAATTTCGAAGCAGGTCCAATTCTTTTGTAACGTTTCCCAAGGTAGCAATCATCCTCTCCTGATTCTCTTCCAACACCTGAATCGTCGCTTCCAACTCTGGTACAGTTTTCGCTTTCTTTGATTGAGGAGTTCTTGGACTTCTTGTAGCTCGTGTTGCTTCTTCATGGATGTTCTTGATTGTGCTCAAAGCTATACTCACACCAACTGAAACAGTATCAATATCTGCGTCCTTACGCGGAATCCTTGCGTCTAAACACAACTGAGTAATAGTACAAGGAAACTTCAGATTTTGTTGTTTCATTGGTGATTTCGCGAACTCCATGATCGTATCATAAATGATCTTAGCAACATCAAATGGTTTCTCCTCCAAAATACACTTAATAACAAATATGTGCTCTTTCTTCAACTCGGAAGTGTGTTTAATACCAAAGAAAGTGGGTATTATGAAACGAGACCAAACCTTTGCACGAGGTGTCAAACTACTGCTGTAAAACTGTCCAGGATACCTTTCACCTTCAGGAATTGGGCTAGTCCCATTAACAAGCACGGTCCCCCAAAGGGATTCAAAATCAAAAGAAGGGTCATTAAGAGTTTCTTGGAAGGGGCATGTTCCAGAGAAGTTGGGTAGTTTCAATGATTTCCGAATACGTTCAATAGAGAAAGGAACTACCTTTTTGCGGATATCAATGGCATCATGGGAGGTAGCTAAACCTTCGTCAAATTCTCGCACAAAAGTAGGAATAAACTCAAGCTTCCTTTCTTGTAACGCCTTCCAACCAAACTTAGCACATGTCACAGCATATTCCTTGTAATCACTACTAATAATACCCTTAGGAAAATTCGTCTCCTCACCAAATTTCAAAAATTCAATTCTTTCACGAACCTGAGTATTCCAACAAGTGTAAACCCTCTTAGGCTTGTGGGCCCACATCTTCATACGCGGAGGTTTCGTAACGGGTGCTTCCGGAATCTCTTGTTCAGTTTCTTCCTCAATGTTCTTCGTAATTTCCTCTTCTGGTTCCTTCTCACTTTCAATCTCATCAATCAATCTTCTCTTTAGACCTGTGATTTCTTTTCTGTTAGAATTAAGCTTAACTTCGTCAATTTTTCGTTTAGGACGCGAATCAGGAATCTCAATAGCTTGTTCTTGAGAACCACCAATGGTGGTCTTTCTTCTAGGAGCAGTTCTTCGTAAATCACCGGTTCTGTTAGTCATCTCTTTTCACCCCAAACTCAAAACTTCAAATAATGAAAAACTTAGGGAAAAGTTTAGAATTTTGATGTTTTGAGGTTTAAGAATTTAAGAACTAGGTGAAATATGAGATGGGTCTTGGTTAATTTGTATGGGAGAAGAAAGAATTGGGTTTAATTTTAGGAATTGGGTGAAGAATAATCTTGGGAAAAACTAAGGATTTGATGATATTTTGTAGAGGAGGTGAGTTGATCTTATGTTTTTGTGGTGAAAGAGGGTAGGATTTGATGATATATAGTGTTTTGGTATATGAATTTCGGAGGTGGGGAGGCTATTGGTGCGTTTTTAGGTAAAGACTTGGAAAAGAGGCTAAAAAAAAACTAGGTTAAACCCCTCAAAACCGACATCACAGCTTCGAAAACCGGGTTCCCGGTTTTGGCAAACCGGGTTCCCGGTTCCGCGTCGCTGTGACGGCGCGGAAAAAATACTTAAATAAATTTTTTTTTTTTTTTTTTCTTTTCCTTTTTTTTTTCAAAACGCACCAAAACGCTGGACCCCAAGACGCGGGGTCAGGGATTTTACTCGCCGAAACTGGGTACCCGGTTCTGTGGAATGCGGGTTCCCGGATTTTCTCGATGGCGCGAGTCAAAACGCGCCAAAACGCAGCACCTCAAAACGCTGGACCAGAGAAATTTGAAGACAACAGCTCCGAAACCGGGTACCCGGTTCTGCCAAATGCGGGTACCCGGATTTGTGTCGATGGCGCGAATCAAAACGCACGAAAACGCAAGCCACCAAAACGCTGGGTCAGGGATTTTCAGAAATCACAGCACCAAAACCGGGTACCCGGTTTCGCCAAATGCGGGTTCCCGGTTCCGACGCTGTGATATTACACAAAAAACGCCAAGTGTTGCGTTAAAATGGTTGGTACCAGCTCCAAAACCGGGTTCCCGGTTTGTGCGAAACCGGGTTCCCGGTTTCTCCTGGACATCCAACCAATTTTTCTTCTGTTTTCGCCAAATCGACCCCAAACTCAAGTCCTTTTTACCCCTGAAATCATCAAAAACAACTACCCTTCCTCATTTCTTAATAAAAACAATAAAATTACGAAAATCAAACTAATCTATATTGCAAAAATGTAAAAACTCAGCTAATATACAAGTAATTGGCTTTTGTTTAACGTCGTTAAGCTCGACGGGTTACCTCACGCTTCTAAGGAGTCTCGAGGAGATACATGACCTCCCCGGGATGTGGATCTTCCGAGCGATTGGTATTTTCACCTCCATGGTATATCTTCAATCTGTGACCGTTAACCATAAAGGTACGGTTCTCTAGCGGATGTTCTATTTCTATCGCCCCATGAGGTGTAACTTTGGTCACTATGTATGGACCTGACCACTTAGATCTTAACTTACCCGGAAAATTGCTGAACTTTGAGTTATACTTTAATACTTTTTGCCCCACTTCAAAGTTCTTTGGACGAATCCGATTGTCATGCCATTTCTTTGTATTTTCTTTGTAAAGTTTAGCATTTTCATAAGCATGCAATCTGAATTCGTCAAGTTCATTAAGCTTCATCATACGATTCTTTCCGGCTAAGATAGGATCTAAGTTCAACTGCGCAATCGCCCAATAGGCACCCATTTCAAGCTCTAAAGGTAAGTGACAAGCCTTACCATACACCATACGATAGGGAGATGCACCAACTGGAGTCTTAAACGCAGTACGATAGGCCCACAACGCATCATCTAACTTCATTGACCAATCTTTTCTTGTAGGACCAACGGTTTTCTCTAGGATTGATTTGACTTCACGATTCGAAACCTCAGCTTGACCATTGGATTGTGGATGGTATGCAGTAGATACACGGTGTCTGACTCCATATTTCTCTAGAATAGTCTTCAGATATTTATTAACGAAATGAGATCCTCCATCGCTAATAATCACTCTAGGTGTGCCATGTCTAGTGAAAATATGTGACTTCAAGAACTTAATCACCACTCGTGAATCATTAGTAGGTAAAGCCACCGCTTCTACCCACTTAGACACATAATCAACAGCCAATAAGATATAGAGGTTACCATTTGAAGGAACGAAAGGACCCATAAAGTCTATGCCCCACACATCGAATATCTCAACCTCTAACACATTATTACGCGGCATCTCATCCCTCTTAGATATGTTTCCGGTAAACTGGCATCTCGTACATTTCTTAACATATTCATGACAATCTTTTATAAGAGAAGGCCAGTAAAAACCTGATTGAAATACCTTTGCAGCAGTTCTGTCTCCTTTGAAATGTCCTCCATATAATGAATCATGGCATCCAGCTATGATGGCTTGAGTCTCTTCCCTTGCTACACATCTTCGTATCATTTGGTCAGCACAAACTTTATAGAGGAACGGATCCTCCCAAAAGAACTGTCTAGCACGATGAGCTAACCTCTTTCTTTCTTGATAAGTAGAACCTTCAGGAAAAACACCACTCACCACTAAATTCGCAATATCTGCATACCACGGAGCCTCATAATCTCGAACAACGAATAAACTCTCATCAGGAAACTCTTCTCTAACTGCTTCAGTACCACTATTCATATCTGAACCCTCTAAACGCGATAGATGATCTGCAACCTGATTCTCACAACCCTTTCTATCTTTGATCTCTAAATCGAACTCTTGAAGCAATAGCACCCATCTGATTAACCTTGGTTTCGCATCTTTCTTCTCCATAAGAAATCTGATCACGGAATGATCTGTATAAAAAATAACTTTCGCTCCAAGAAGATAAGAGCGAAATTTATCAAACGAATATACAACTGCTAGCAACTCTTTTTCTGTAACTGTGTAATTAATCTGAGCACCACTAAAAGTTTTACTAGCATAGTAAATCGAATGAAAAACCTTCTCTTTCCTCTGTCCTAATACAGCTCCCATACACAAATCACTCGCATCACACATAACCTCAAACGGTAAATTCCAATCTGGAGGTAACACTATAGGAGCAGAAATAAGCTTTTCTTTGATTGCTTTGAAGGCTGCTAAACAAGCTTCATCAAAAAGGAATTTGCAATCCTTTTCGAGTAAGTTGCATAGCGGTTTAGCAATCTTAGAAAAATCTTTAATAAATCGCCTATAGAAACCAGCATGGCCAAGAAAACTCCTTACCCCTTTAACAGAAACAGGAGGGGGAAGAGTTTTAATTACCTCTATCTTTGCTCTATCAACCTCTAAACCAACACTCGAAACTTTGTGACCCAGAACAATACCTTCGCGAACCATGAAATGACACTTCTCCCAGTTGAGCACCAAATCTGTTTCCTTGCATCTCACTAACACTTTCTCCAAGTTATCCAAACATATATCAAAATCATCACCAAACACGGAGAAATCATCCATGAACACTTCAAGGAAATTATCTATCATGTCCCAGAAGATGGCCATCATACACCTTTGAAAAGTAGCGGGAGCGTTACACAATCCAAATGGCATTCTGCGATATGCAAAAGTACCAAATGGGCATGTAAAGGTAGTCTTATGTTGATCTTCTGGAGCCACGTAAATCTGATTGTACCCAGAGTTACCATCCAAGAAGCAATAGTACTCTCTTCCGACTAATTTATCTAACATTTGATCGATGAAGGGCAAAGGGAAATGATCTTTTCTGGTGGCCTTATTCAGCTTTCTGTAATCCATGCAAACTCTCCATCCAACTACCGTTCTTGAAGGAATCGCCTCATTTTTATCGTTAAGAATTGTTGTTATTCCTCCCTTCTTCGGTACACACTGAACTGGGCTCACCCATTCACTACTCGAGATGGGATAAATAATCCCCGCATCTAAAAGCTTAATCACCTCCTTCTTCACCACATCCTTCATGGCTGGCATTAATCTTCTCTGACCTTCAACTGAGCGTGCATTAACATCTTCTAGTATGATTTTGTGTTGACAATAGGATGGACTAATGCCTTTGATATCAGCAATTGTCCAACCTATTGCTTCTTTGTTGGCTCTTAACACACGCAACAGTTTATCTTCTTGAGGACCTGTTAAATTAGCTGAAACAATAACAGGTAGAGTTTCATTAGTACCCAAATATGCATACCTCAAGTGGGCTGGCAATGGTTTTTCTTCCAACTCCGGAGGAGATTCAATTGAAGGCTTCTTTTTAGGAATAATCTCCCCCGGTTCTCTCACAGGTTCATAGGCAAGACGCCTATATTTCGGATTTTCAGAATTGAGAGCTGCCACTGTTTCTGTAAGCTCCTCCATCATCTCAGGTGAATCTAATGTCAAAGCAGTCTGCAAGATATCATCAAAATTTAAACAATTAAATACCTCTTGCGATGCTTGCTCTACTACATCCATTCTGAAGCAATCTTCCTGAGAGTCTGGGAATTTCATGGCTCGAAATACATTGAATTTCACTTCCTCATCTTGTATCCTCATCGTTAATTCGCCATTCTCTACATCGATCAATGTCCTCCCTGTAGCTAGGAAGGGTCTACCCAAAATAATGGGGATATTTCTATCTGCATTGTATTCAAGAATTACGAAATCAACAGGAAATATAAGTGTACTTGCCTTAACAAGGACATCCTCAATACGGCCTTCAGGATGAGCAAGAGACCTGTCCGCCATTTGCAAGACCATAGAGGTAGGTCTTGCGTTTCCAATTTTAAGCTTATCAAAGACTGACTTGGGCATCAAGTTGATGCTTGCCCCCAAATCGCATAGTGCCTTTCCCTTCCATTCTTCTCCAATCGATATGGGAATCGTGAAACTCCCCGAATCAACTAACTTCGGAGGTAATTTGCTCTGGCAAATCGCACTACACTCTTCAGGAAGGCCAATCATCTCATTATCACAGTAGGGCCTTTTATTAGTGAGGGCCCTCTTCAAAAACTTCGTATACTTAGGAATATCTCGAATTGCCTCAAGTAACGGAATATTAATACTCAAACCCTTCACTCTATTGAAGAATTTCTGAAAATCACCCATATCACCCTTTTTCTGAACTCGCGATGGAAACGGTGGTGGAGGGCGATTGCTTACAATTTCATCTCTCTTTTTCGGAATTTCTCTTGGTCTTTCTATCTCTTCAACCTCACTATCTTTCTCATTCTCTTTCTCTTTCTCACCCACTTCCTTTTCTTTTCTTGGAACTTCTTTCTCTTTCATAACGGGAAAAGGAGGTGGAGGAAGGTTCTTACCACTTCTTAATGTAACAGCCTTGCAATCTTCATGTTGTGTTGGATTTTCCGTATCGCTAGGAAGTTGCCCTTGTGGACGCTGATTCAACTGTTTATTAATTTGACTTAGCTGATTCTGGAAAATCTTCATATTCGCTTCAGCTGCGTTCTGACGTTCCAAAGCTTGTGTTTGAAGAGCAATCAAATTTTCAACGGTTTTCTGAAGGGTAATTACTCCTTCTTGTGGATGGGCAGGTAGAGCTTTCTGGTTTAAATTCTCATCGTAGGTATTCTGAGGAGCTTGTCTTTGCACATAATTGTTTTGATTCTGTCCTCCTTGATGATTGTTATGTGGTCTTGGATTATAGTTGTTGCCTTGAGGACGCGGCTGATACGCGTAAGTAGGATTGGCTGCCCCATTAGGATTTGAGTATTGAAACCCAGGATGGTTTCTGTTAGGCTGATATCCATTACCACTTGAATTGAAATTACCTCTATTGGACATAAAATTCACTGATTCTTGATTATTCGGACAACTTTCCTCATCATGATCATCTACCTTACAAATCGAACACATATACACCTCTTGTGCAGCATGCACAGCTACCTTCTTACCCGAAAATCCTTCTTTCACAGCTAGAGTAAGCTGCTTCAATTGTTGCTCTATGGTATTCTGGATCTTATTCTCAAACGTAGCAAATTTCTCTTCTATGTCAACATTATTTACTCCCTTGACTGGTGTTCTTACTGAGCTCCACCCAACTTCATTCTTGACTGTTCTCTCTAAAATGATCTTGGCATGAGCGGGTTGAACTTGAAGAAAACCTGCTCCACATAGCGTATCCAACTTCTCTCTCGAAATTCCATCAAGGCCTCTATAAAAGATCTTTAACTGTTGTTGTTCTGAAAAGCCATGATTAGGAACTTTACGCAAACACATCTGAAATCTTGTCCAACTCCTACCCACAGTTTCCTCATACTCTTGACGGAATTGTGTCAATTCTAGTTCAGCATCTAACCTCATGTTACTTGGGTAATACCTGTCAAAGAAAGCAATTTCTAATTGGTCCCAATTAGTAATCCTCGTAGGATCTTGCGTATCGTGCCATTCACTTGCTCCATCAATGACAAAGAATTTGAAAGCAGCAAAATACATCTGTTCTCTTGAAACCCCTTGTGTGATATAAGAATCACATATCTGCTTAAATTTTTGTACCGCTCTAAGAGGATCTTCCGATGGTCTTCCGCGAAAATTTCCAAAGTTTTGGAACTGAGCTAGCATACCCGAATCTGGACGGAATCTCGGAACATTAATATCTGGAGCACCTACTCCTATAGCTGGAGCGCGGAATGGAACTTCTGGAGGGCCATTAGTGAACCACGGATCATGATTCATCACTATCTGGACTGGAGGATTAGGATTTACTGGTTGAACTTGAGGAATAACGCCTGGAGCTAAAGGTTGGCCATTTGCATCTAACTGGCCTTGTCCATTCTGTTGACCTTGAATAATGATATTCTCCATTCTGTTACTTAATTCTTCTACTTCTAAAGCTTCTCGTTCTCTTCTTCTTCTGTTCGCAAGTCTGATCAACGATTCTGGATTACTAAGGATCGGAGGTGTTGGCTCTAGATCCTTGAATAGCCTTCTTCGCATACACCAAACCTAAAAACCTGAAAAAGCTAACAAACAAAAAGCGTAAAACTGATAAAATAAAATAAATGCACTTATCACTAAAGGATAAACACCGTGGTCACACGCTACCGTCCCCGGCAGCGGCGCCAAAAACTTGGTGGTCCTTTGTGTGTTCTAAATCAAAATGTAAATGCTAATCGAACCACAACCGCAAGTGTACGGTTGTCCCAAGTAGTAATCCTGATAAATCAGATTCGTTCCAAGGACGGATGGTTGATCACAATGTTTAGCAAGTAGTGATTGATGCACTTATGAAAATAAAAGATAATAATATGTTTGTTTGGTTTTATGTTTATTAAAGCTAATGAATGGAAGACAAATATTAAAATGCAAGTAGAAGCTAAGACGCAAGTAAAATAAGTGAAAACGCAATATGAGATGTAGTACTTGAGAACGCAAGGATCCTCCTAATTTTACTTTCTAACTTATGTTGTTTAAGGGCTAAATCAGTCAATTACAATGGTCGGGATTCTAAATTCCTTATACCCCCGTCAGGGTGGACTATAAGGCAATCCTAAAGTGTCACTAGTCCCGTCGGGGTAAATATGATCCACCGTTGGATGATTAAGATTTATTACCACTTTGGCCCTAGGATTAACTAAGTTCGTCAGAATCAATAGTTTTTATCCCAGATTGAACAATTAATTCTGTACCTAAACCCCCCGTCAAGATGATCCACACGCCACATATGTGGAATAGCTTAGATACTAATACCTAATTTTAGTTCGCGACTCTAAAATCAGTAAATAATCACAAATTGTCGAAAAGAGTAGAAGACCTGATTTAATTTAATTTAACAGAAACCCAAATTCAACATTCGTTATAAAATAAAACTAGGATTCACCCATTGTTTGTTCTCAAGCACTAATGAAAGCTTAGCTCATATTAAAATTAAAAACTGAATTAAAAGAATTGAAATTCATATTGTTTACAAAATTAAAATATGAAAAGAACCTAATTTCCGGAATTGGAATGACTACGAACGGAGCTATAGACCCACTCCAGCTCTTGTAGCTTCTTCTTTCTTCCTTCTGTTGCTTCTCTCTGGTGTTTAATCTTGTGGAATGTGAATTATGTGAAAAATAGAAGTCCAGACCTCCTTTTATAAGTAAAAATTCGGACTAAGGCTTGGACCAGAAAATAAAAGCCTAATTAAATGTCCAAGCCCACTTTTTAAGCCCAAAATCCCGTAACTGATGATAGGCCTTCACTAAAACAGATTTTCCCGATGCGTTACAACTCCGATTGACCTCATTCCAGTTGCAAAAGTTCCGTAACTCGATAAGGAATGATTTCTCTTCAACGGTCAGCGGCTAAATCATCGCTTAAGCACCTCGAAATCAGCAATCTATGGCCTGGAAAGTGGATTTTCAGCTCTAAAAATAATATCTTCGGGATTTGTCTTCAAGTCTTGACTCTAATTCACGATCTTTGACCTTCTCCTCGGATTCCTCTCCTAGCTAACATCTAAAACCTGTAAACTTTACACTAAAAATACCAATATTACGCGCAAAAGTTTAATAAATTAAAAATGCTAGAGATAAAAAGGTAATTCCGGATTATTGAATATTTAGTACAAAAGTCTATCAAATTAATTAAATAAACACCAAAAATGATGTCTCCTAAGGGTCTAAAATAAGAACAATTAGGGAGACATCAGCATGGTAATTGGAGATAAGGAAACAAAAGCTAAAAATATTGAAAAGGAAAAGCTGCGTAAATCTGAATTTCTGTAGCAACGCCTAAATAAGTGGTGATAACTCCAAAAATAAGCCGATTTTGGTAAATTCCTTTCATAGGGACGTAGATAATTTGCTGAGGATTCTTTTGGTATATTATGGAGCAAACACCGACCAATAACGAAGAAGATATGCTCAAAACAAGTTAGCAGAATTTATCTTTATTTCCATACGAATTTGAGTTGGGCTTAGAGTCCACCACTTTGCTTCTCCCTCAAGAAAACGAATTAGGTCTTCTAAACACCTATAAATACACCCTTATATCACTTGTAAAATCATCCTTGCCTCATAGTAATTAGTTCTTCAGGTTTTATTCTTCCAGTTTATTGTAGAGAGCAAGATGATGTCTTTTGTAATTTCTTTTAGTTTATTTCCATCAGGTATGAACTAAACTCCCCATAGCTTGGGTTTTTCATCATGTATAAACTATGAATTCTAATTCTTCTATCTAAGTTTCTTTGGGAATTATATGTTTTAAATTGATATTAGCTGGTTACTCTTATATTTGTTTATGTGTTTTGATTTAATGATTGTTTTCCTTGCGGTGCGCAACGTTTAGGATTACCTTAATAGTAGTTAGATGATCACCTTAGCTGGGTGTCTAATTATTGAAACACCACATAACGTCTAGTGTCGATATTAGTCCTGACAAAACTGATTCTAACTAGATAGTCATTAGGGTTTGATTTAATCACCATATCACCAATTGAATGAATTGTTTGCTTGGGCCTTAGTAGCGTTTGATAACCTTATTTGAAACAGCTTGTTGGTTGTGCCGTAGCCCCCTTAGTCGCTCTCAAGATCTAAGGAATGGGATTTTAGAATCCTGACTAAATATACAAGAGCTAATATTCTCCCTTATAAACTAGATCTAATAGATAGAATTAGAAGGATTAGTGCATACTAGCAAAACCTAAGCTATATCTCTCATCTCATATTTCTTCATATTTATTTTATTGTCTTTTATTTTCTTAGTTTTAATTCTTAATTTCAAAATTCTATTGCTTTTATTTTCTGTCTTTAATTATTTACTTTTACTCGTTATTCCTACCCACGTGATTAACACACTTAAGTCCCTGAGAACGAACTCAACTTATCAACTAAAACTTGCATACGTCCTGTAATACTTGCAGTACTGTGCCTGTCTAGGGTGAGAGTGCGTAGTTTCTTGACTTATATTTATCTTAGTTTTATCACACCCTAGGCGACATCAAGTTTTTGGCGCCGCTGTCGGGGACTTGTATCTCGTTAGCGTGTGGGTTATCTATTTCGAGTAGTAGTTTTTAATTAATTTTTATTTTTCAGTTTTTAGTTCTTATTTTCCGTATTTACGCTTGTGGTTTGCTTTAGTCTTTTTCAGGTTTCACAGTGTTTAATTCATGGCCTCCGTTACCGGAGCCTGAGAGGAGCTTCAGAGTTTACAACAAACGTGTTCGCGAGGAAAGATCCTTGAGAAGAGTAATCGCAACCCACCAAGATCCACCACTTGATGACCAACTTGGAGTAAATCCAAGAGGTCCACCACCACCACCACCACCTGGTGGTGGACAACACGGTGTACAACTACCACTAGGACGAGGTAATGGGCAGAATAATCAACAGAATCGAGTACAACAAGATCTCCCTGGTCTTCATGTGCTGTTTCATGTTCAACCAATAGGTTACCGTCCTCCAGAGATCCAGAATATTAAATTTAGACCCGATCCGGGTATGCTTAGTCAATCTTAAAGTTTTGGACTCTACAGTGATACATCAATTTAAGATCCGGTAAGATCGATTCAGAAGTTCATGCAGATTTGTGATGCCTATATTACTCCTGGCATTACACGCGAGCAACAGTATTGTCATATGTTTTCGTTCTTCTTGACCGGTAGAGCTAGCGAATGGCTAGAAAGACAACCACCTGGAACAATTAATTCTTGGACAAAACTTCAAGCCGCGTTCTTTAACCGTTTTTATCCGAAGAGCATGAGACTCAAAGATTAAACCGAGCTTGCAAGATTTTGTCAAGAAGATGGAGAAACAGTAGGAGAGTCATGGACAAGGTTTCAACATAAATTAGCTAGATGTCCTCTCCATGGTTATACACACGCTCTACAACTTGCTATATTCTATGAAGGTCTTAATGATAAAGGTAGAGAGAAGGTGGATAACATTGGAAAGGGTAATTTTGTGTCCATGAATCATAATGAAGCTTCCGATGTCTTGGAAAATATTATTAAACAAGAAAGGAGTTGCCCTTCTACGCGAGCTCCTATTGCAAAGACCCAAGGAACGCTTGGTGGGTCCTGGTGTGTTATTAAATTGATGCGAAAGTAAAGGAACCACAATCACCGCAAGTGTACGGTTGTCCAAGTAATATTCGATAAATCGAGTTCGTTCGCAGGGACGGATTAGGCACAACTCAGGTTTTAATCGAAAAGTAAGAATAATTGCTTAACAGAAAAGAAAATAAAGATTTTTGTTTTGTTTTTATAAATTAAAAGATGCAAGAAAATAAATTACGAAATTAAAAGAAAGCAAATAAAAGAGACTCGAAACTTCAGATGAGAAAGAGTACTTGATCCTCGCAAGGGTTTCACCTAACCTATCTAATTCATGCTTCTGTTTAAGGGCTAAACTGGTATTATTGTGCTAGTCGGGACTCTAATATCTCCTAGCCCCCGTCAGGGTGGACCTAAGAGCTATCCTACGGTATTACAAACCCCGTCAGGGTGAATATAAGCTACACTCAGATGAATAATAATTTACCTCATTGGCCGCATGGTTAGTTAATCCTGTCAAGGTCAATAACGGATACTATGCGTCTATTATCTAAGTCTGTAATTAAACCCCCCGTCAAGGTGATCCATACGCCACTATATGGAATAGCCTAATTGATATGAGCTAAGTTTGATTCATGACTTCAAAATTAGTGATTAAAACAAAATAATAGTCAACACAAAATATCTAGTCTAATTTAAACTATTAAATCCCAAATTCAGAAAACATAAATTAAACAGAATTAAGTTCAACCCATATAGCGATTCTCAATTACTAAAGAAATTAGTTCATAACGGAATGGAAAACTAAAATTAAAATAAAGGAATTCATGTTCAAAATACAAAAGATAATAAAGAACCTAAAGATTAAGATGACTGATGATGGAAGAAAAGGACTCCTCCAGCACTAGCTTCTCCTTGCCTTCTTGCTCTGACTTGAAAATCTTAAGCTTCTTGTGTAATTCTCTGAAGTGTGTGAAAGTGGGAGGTTAAGGGGTGTATTTATAGGTGTCGGAGGACCCTAGGTCGAATTTTGCTTGGAGTGGAAGACAAGTCAAAGACTCTCAAATTCGTAGCTCTAAATTCTAGGAAAGGTAAGATTTGCTGCTGATTTGATTTGGTCATATCTTTTTCAATACTTATCCGTTTGAGAAGTTCCAATATATGAAACTGCTTGTCTTGGAAAGAGCTTTCTATTGGTGCAGACCACTTGTCCAGAATCCATGCCAATCTTTAATTATGATTTTATCTCTAAAACGTGGCTGGAATTTCAGATTCCAAAAGGCAGCTTTATCTTTTCCTCCTTTGAATAAATCTTTCCTAATTCTTCTTATTTCCATGTAAATCTTCTTTCCTTTCATCTTTATCTTGACTTGGTCTCTAAGTAATTACCATTTATCTTTTAAAGCTTCACATTAAATAAATAATTAAACCGCATATGCTTAAAAAGAATAAATCAATAAATCAAGAAAACGAAATAGGAAAGTGCACTCTAAAAATAGAAACTCGACTAAAAATCACTTCCTAACACTCTAAAATACACTAAGACATTATTCTCACTTCTTCTCCTTGGATTGGTCTTTCATGAACTTCAAGAACCAATTAACTTTGCATTAAAAATAGTCAAATTTACGCACAAAAGCTCAGATTCAGCAAATAGTTAATTTTCAAGGGGAGAAAGTGTAATATGATCAATTAAGCCTAAAAGTCTATCAAATAAGTCATTTATTCACCTAAAAGGATGTCTCCAAAGGGCTAATAATTAGAACAAATCGAAAGACATCAAGACCCCAAACTCAAACCTTTGTCGTTCCGACAAAGTAAAATAAAAATAAAACAAGGATCTTTTAAGTGAATGCAGAAGGTAGAATCTAGTAAATAATCCCAAAGCAAAGCTTAAAACAAATCTCATATAGTCTAATCTAGGAATTAATATACACCTACACTTGTCATGCAAAATCAAATACAAAACAATATCAATCCAAAATTAAGTTCACAATGCTAGAAGGTTACACTTATTACTTATCTCAAGATGGTGGCTATAGGGTGTTCCTCGATCCTTACTTGTGTTGAATGTTCCACTTAGAATAATCCCTATTAACTCACTATGCATCTAGGAATCACGAGGACTTTATGGTTTTAGCATAGGCTGAAGGACGGTATGGTATGTATATTTGGTAAATTTGAAGTGAGCTTTTGGCTCTCTCCTCACTTACCATCAACAAAACTGTCCAAGAGCTTGAGTTTACACTCGAATAACATTCTCACTCAACCCAATTGACTCGCTTAATTAGCGTCCCCAAATTAGCCCAATAAGCACTAAGGATGATTCACCTAAAAATTTCCACTTTGCCGGTCCGAATATGTATATTCTTTTCAAATCATTCGTTTTTTCTTATAGCTATGACTCACTTTATGATGTTGAGATATCATGCTATTTTTCATAGTTATGCCTATTCATAACTTGAGCTCGAAACTTCTTTTCCATTCGCTATTACCCCGGCAAAGGGTTACAATATAATAAATCTGTGAATCATCATCATATTATAGCACAAAGCACCATTGTTAAGCTCAAAAATCCCAACCCAATGTAAATTCCCATATAGTGGACCCACCACCCCAAACTCAAGCTCAAGACAGGAAGTCTCAGGATCGTGATTCAAGTGCGGGTCATATGGTCATGCCTCATAATCTAAAGGGAAATTTGCTTATAATGTGGCGACAAAAGAAAGGCTTAAAGGCTAAAAATTTGTCGAAGAAGGATAAAATTAATTCAGGGATAGAAGGCCAAAAAGGATTCAAAGGGCTAACAAAGAACTGCCTCTATTATTTTCCTATTTACACAATTTGACTCTAGTTCATACCTAAGTGGGTTCTCTACTCATTTAGATCTCACGTTCTACAAACCACCCATTATCCTTAAGCACAAGTTTACTTCTTTTGCATTGTTCATTAATTCTTCCTATCAATTATCTCATATTTGCATGCAATCAAAGTTCAGCTTCATACTAACTCCTAAAGTCAACTATTTTCTATCATTAATTCACAAAAAGCATGCTTGATGGGGGCATTTAAAATTCTCTACAGTCAACGCAACCCTAAGATTAATTTTATTGAAAGCATGTAAAACACAAAAAAAAATTGGGATGAGGCAACGAACCCCACCCCAAACTCAAAAGTGAGTCGTGTCCCCACGACTCGGAAAAGACTCAATAAAGCAATAAAATTAAACTAAACTACCTAACTAGTGCCTACCATCAATTAAGAAGAAGAATTAGAAAGAGGTACCTGGCCATGAAGATCCATCGAGTCCTCATCTGAAGGGGGAGAATAATTATCAATATCCATGAACAAAGTTACCTCTTCCAATGTTGACTTAATCTGTGTAATTTCTTTCCAAAGTGCTCCGATGTCTAATCGTAAAAGTTCGAATTCTTGTTGCAAATTGTGAGCCCATGGAGGAATACCAGAATTAGTTTGAGAAGAAGAAGAACCTTGAACTTGAAATTGTATCTTGTCTGCAGGCTTTGATGATACCCTCATCCTTGCTGTTAATTTCCCGTGTTGTGGTGGTGCAGGTGCCTTTTATTCTTGTGTTTCTTCAATAGGCTCATCAAGATTGATGGCCTTTTCAATTGTAGAACCAAGCAATTTCTTGTTCTTCCCTAGAATATAACACTTCCTCTTGTAATCCAAGGCATCTGTTCTGTTTGTCATGGTTGAATTGACCCCAAACTCAAGTTTATACCAAGGATAGAATAAAGTTAAGAAAACTTGGTATAGCTTGAGTTTCTTGCTTGGATTAGATGAAGGAAGTTGGATTCTTGACAAATCTTCGAAGAACTCTTGAAAGCTTGATGATCTTGATTGTGTTTAATGGTGTTTTGTGATGAATTTGATGAAGAGGTTATGTTTATGGAGGATGGAGGAGAGTTTTAATGATGTTAATGTGTTTGTTGTGGAGGTTTGATCAAGCTTCAAGGTGTTTTTATAGGCTTGGGAGCTGGAAAATTCGTTTGGAAGAGGCTAGGGTTTGGTTGTGATAGGGTAACAGTTGTATTAGGTAACAACCTCTTCAAAACCGACATACCGCGGTATACCGGGCGTGACCTCCGAAAAACCCGTGGCACGGGTTTTTGCTACTGTTCAATATCTCTTCTCCGTCCGAAAACCCGCGGTACCTAACCCGTGGTACGGGTTTTTCCTCCTGCGGTATACCGGACATATCGCGCGGTATACCGGACCGCGCATCGATTTTTTTTTCTTATTTCTGTACAAAACCCGCGGTAGTAACCCGTGACACGTGTTCTCTTCATGCGGTATACCGGGGTTCTGGGGCGGTATACCGGACCTCGCGCCGAGTTATTTCCTTGAATTTCTTCTTTTGTTTCCTAGCACCCCAAACTCGATTCCTGCACCATTAAACACAATACCCTTCTCATTTCTTTAAAAGTAGACACTAAAACTCGACACTAACTTAGAATTATACACTAGGAATTGAAAAACTGAAAGCAATAAACTAATATACAATGAAATGGCTTTTGTTTAACGTCGTTAAGCTCGACGGGTTACCTCTCGCATCTATTCAGCTTCAAGGAGGTACATGACCTCCTGATGTCTCCCTAATTGTTCTTATTTTCGACCCTTGGGAGACATCATTTTTGGTGTTTATTTAATTAATTTGATAGACTTTTGGACTAAATATGCAATAATCCGGAATTCCCTTTTTATTTCTAGCATTTTTAATTTATTAAACTTTTGCGCGTAATATTGGTATTTTTAGTGTAAAGTTTACAGGTTTTAGATGTTAGCTAGGAAAGGAATCCGAGGAGAAAGTCAAAGATCGTGAATTAGAGTCAAGACTTGAAGATAAATCCCGAAGATATTATTTTTAGAGCTGAAAATCCATTTTCCAGGCCATAGATTGCTGATTTCGAGGTGCTTAAGCGATGATTTAGCCGCTGACCTTTGAAGAGAAAACATTCCTTATCGAGTTACGGAAATTTGGCAACTGGAATGAGGTCAATCGGAGTCATAAGGCATCGGGAAAAGCCGTTTTAGTGAAGGTGTATCAACAGTTACGAGATTTTGGGCTTAGAAATTGGGCTTGGACACTTAATTAGTGTTTTATTTTCTGGTCCAAGCCCTAATCCGTTTTTATGCTTATAAAAGGAGGTCTAGACTTCTATTTTTCACACAATTCACATTCCACAAGATTAAACACCAGAGAGAAGCAACAGAAGGAAGAAAGAAGAAGCTACAAGAGCTGGAGTGGGTCTATAGCTCCGTTCGTAGTCATTCCAATTCCGGAAATTAGGTTCTTTTTATATTTTAATTCTGTAAACAATATGAATTCCATTTCTTTTAATTTAGTTTTTAATTTTAATATGAGCCAAGCTTTTAATAGTGCTTGAGAACAAACAATGGGTGAATCTTAATTTTATGAAATAACGAATGTTGAATTTGGGTTTATGCTAAATTAAATTAGATTGGGTTTATTACTCTTTTCGATAATTTGTGATTATTTACTGATTTTAGAGTCGCGAACTAAGATTAGGTATTAGTATCTAAGCTATTCCACATATGTGGCGTGTGGATCATCCTGACGGAGGGTTTAGGTATAGAATTAATTATTCAATCTAGGATAAAAGCTATTGATTCTGACGAACTTAGCTAATTCTAGGGCCAATGAGGTAAAACACTTAATCATCCAACGGTGGATCATATTTACCCTGACGTGACTAGTGACACTTTAGGATTGCCTTATAGTCCACCCTGACGGGGGTATAAGGATTTTAGAATCCCGACCATTGTAATTGACCAATTTAGCCCTTAAACAACATAAGTTAGGAAGTAAGATTAGGAGGATCCTTGCGTTCTCAAGTACTACATCTCATATTGTGTTTTCACTTATTTTACTTGCGTCTTAGCTTCTACTTGCATTTTAATATTTGTCTTTCATTCATTAGCGTTAATCAACAAAACCAAACAAACAATTTATTATCTTTTTACTTTCATAAGTGCATCAATCACTACTTGCTAAACATTGTGATCAACCATCCGTCCTTGGAACGAATCTGCATTATCATACATACTACTTGGGACAACCATACACTTGCGGTTGTGGTTCGATTAGCATTTGCATTTATTTTTAGAACACACAAAGGACCACCAAGTTTTTGGCGCCGCTGCCGGGGACGGTAGCGTGTGACCACGGTGTTTATCCTTTAGTGATAAGTGCATTTATTTTATTTTATCAGTTTTACGCTTTTTGTTTGTTAGCTTTTTCAGGTTTTTAGGTTTGGTGTATGCGAAGAAGGCTATTCAAGGATCTAGAGCCAACACCTCCGATCCTTAGTAATCCAGAATCGTTGATCAGACTCACGAACAGAAGAAGAAGAGAACGAGAAGCTTTAGAAGGAGAAGAATTAAGTAACAGAATGGAGAATATCAATCTTCAAGGTCAACAGAATAATGGACAAGGCCAGTTAGATGCAAATGGCCAACCTTTAGCTCCAGGCGTTATCCCTCAAGTTCAACCACTAAATCCTAATCCTCAAGTTCAGATAGTGATGCATCAAGATCTGTGGTATACTAATGGTCCTCCAGAAGTTCCATTCCGTGCTCCTGCTATAGGAGTAGGTGCTCCAGATATTAATGTTCCGAGATTCCGTCCAGATTCGGGTATGCTAGCTCAGTTCCAAAACTTTGGAAATTTTCGCGGAAGACCATCGGAAGATCCTCTTAGAGCGGTACAGAAATTCAAACAGATTCTTATATCACACAAGGGGTTTCAAGAGAACAGATGTATTTTGCTGCTTTTAAATTCTTTGTTATTGATGGAGCAAGTGAATGGCACGATACGCAAGATCCTACGAAGATTACTAATTGGGACCAATTAGAAATTGCTTTCTTTGACAGGTATTACCCAAGTAACATGAGGTTAGATGCTGAATTAGAATTGACGCATTTCCGTCAAGAGTATGAGGAAACTGTGGGTAGAAGTTGGACAAGATTTCAGATGTGTTTGCGTAAAGTTCCCAATCATGGCTTTTCAGAACAACAACAGTTAAAGATCTTTTATAGAGGCCTTGATGGAACTTCGAGAGAGAAATTGGATACGCTATGTGGTGCAGGTTTTCTTCAAGTTCAACCCGCTCATGCCAAAATTATTTTAGAGAGAACAGTCAAGAATGAAGTTGGGTGGAGCTCAGTAAGAACACCAGTCAAGGGAGTAAATAATGTTGACATGGAAGAGAAATTTGCTACGTTTGAGAATAAGATCCAGAATACCATAGAGCAACAATTGAAGCAGCTTACTCTAGCTGTGAAAGAAGGATTTTCGGGTAAGAAGGTAGCTGTGCATGCTGCACAAGAGGTGTATATGTGTTCGATTTGTAAGGTAGATGATCATGATGAGGAAAGTTGTCCGAATAACCAAGAATCAGTGAATTTCATGTCCAATAGAGGTAATTTCAATTCAAGTGGTAATGGATATCAGCCTAACAGAAACCATCCTGGGTTTCAATACTCAAATCCCAATGGGGCAGCCAATCCTACTTACGCGTATCAGCCGCGTCCTCAAGGCAACAACTATAATCCAAGACCACACAACAATCATCAAGGAGGACAGAATCAAAACAATTATGTACAAAGACAATCTCCTCAGAATACCTACGATGAGAATTTAACCCAGAAAGCTCTACCTGCCCATCCACAAGAAGGAGTAGTTACCCTTCAGAAAACCGTTGAAAATTTGATTGCTCTTCAAACACAAGCTTTGGAACGTCAAAACGCAGCTGAAGCAAATATGAAGATTTTCCAGAATCAGCTAAGTCAAATTAATAAACAATTGAATCATCGTCCACAAGGGCAACTTCCTAGCGATACGGAAAATCCAACACAACGTGAAGATTGCAAGGCTGTTACGTTGAGAAGTGGTAAGAACCTCCGTCCACCTCCTTTTCCCGTTATGAAAGAGAAAGAAGTTCCAAGAAAAGAAAAAGAAGTGGGTGAGAAAGAGAAAGAGAATGAGAAAGATAGTGAGGTTGAAGAAATCGAAAGACAAAGAGAAGTTCTAAAAAAGAAAGATGAAATTGTAAGCAATCGCCCTCCACCACCGTTTCCATCGCGAGTTCAGAAAAAGGGCGATATGGTTGATTTTCAGAAGTTCTTTAATAGAGTGAAGGGTCTGAGTATTAATATTCCGTTACTTGAGGCTATTCGATATATTCCTAAGTATACGAAGTTTTTGAAGAGGGCCCTCACTAATAAAAGGCCCTACTGTGATAATGAGATGATTGGCCTTCCTGAAGAGTGTATTGCGATTTGCCAGAGTAAATTACCTCCGAAGTTTGTTGATCCGGGGAGTTTCACAATTCCCATATCGATTGGAGAAGAATGGAAGGGAAAGGCGCTATGCGATTTGGGGGCAAGCATCAACTTGATGCCCAAGTCAGTCTTTGATAAGCTTAAAATTGGAAACGCAAGACCTACTTCTATGGTCTTGCAAATGGCGGACAGGTCTCTTGCTCATCCTGAAGGCCGCATTGAGGATGTTCTTGTTAAGGCAGGTACACTTATATTTCCTGTTGATTTCGTAATTCTTGAATACAATGCAGATAGAAATGTCCCCATTATTTTGGGTAGACCGTTCCTAGCTACAGGGAGAACATAGATCGATGTAGAAAATGGCGAGTTGACAATGAGGATACAAGATGAGGAAGTGAAATTCAATGTATTTCGAGCTATGAAATTCCCAGATTCTCAGGAAGATTGCTTCAGAATGGATTTAGTAGAGCAAGCATCGCAAGAGGTATTTAATTGCTTAAATTTTGATGATATCTTGCAGGCTGCTTTGACATTAGATTCACCTGAGATGATGGAGGAGCTTACCGAAACAGTAGAAGCTCTTAATTCTGAAAATCCGAGATATAGGCGTCTTGCATATGAACCTGTGAGAGGACCGGGGGAGATTATTCCTAAAAAGAAGCCTTCAATTGAATCTCCTCCGGAGTTGGAAGAAAAACCATTGCCAGTACACTTGAGGTATGCTTATTTGGGTACTAATGAAACTCTACCTGTTGTTGTTTCAGCTAATTTAACAGGTCCTCAAGAAGATAAACTATTGCGTGTGTTAAGAGCCAACAAAGAAGCAATAGGTTGGATAATTGCTGACATCAAAGGCATTAGTCCATCCTATTGTTAACACAAAATGATACTTGAAGATGTTAACGCACGCTCAGTTGAAGGCCAAAGGAGATTGATGCCCGTGATGAAAGATGTGGTAAAGAAAGAGGTGATCAAGCTTTTAGATGCGGGGATTATTTATCCCATTTCGAGTAGTGAATGGGTGAGTCCGGTTCAGTGTGTACCAAAGAAAGGAGGAATGGCAACAATTCTTAACGATAAAAATGAGGCGATTCCTTCAAGAACGGTAGTAGGTTGGAGAGTTTGCATGGATTACAGAAAGCTGAACAAGGCCACCAGAAAAGATCATTTCCCTTTGCCCTTCATTGATCAAATGTTAGACAAATTAGCCGGAAGGGAATATTACTGTTTCTTGGATGGTTACTCCGGGTACAATCAGATTTACGTGGCTCCAGAAGATCAACATAAGACTACTTTTACATGCCCTTTTGGTACTTTTGCATATCGCAGAATGCCATTTGGGTTGTGTAACGCTCCCGCTACTTTTCAGAGATGCATGATGGCCATCTTCTGGGATATGATTGATAATTTCCTGGAAGTGTTTATGGATGATTTCTCCGTGTTTGGTGATGATTTTGATATATGTTTGGACAACTTGGAGAAAGTGTTGGTTAGATGCAAGGAATCAGACTTGGTGTTAAACTGGGAGAAGTGTCATTTCATGGTTCGTGAAGGTATTGTTCTGGGTCACAAAGTTTCGAATGCTGGATTAGAGGTCGATAGAGCGAAGATCGAGGTAATTAAAACTCTTCCCCCTCCTGTTTCTGTTAAAGGGGTAAGGAGTTTTCTTGGCCATGCTGGCTTTTATAGGCGATTTATTAAAGATTTTTCTAAGATTGCTAAACCGTTATGCGACTTACTCGAAAAGGATTGCAAATTCCTTTTTGATGAAGCTTGCTTAGCGGCCTTCAAAGCAATCAAAGAAAAGCTTATTTCTGCTCCTATAGTGTTACCTCCAGATTGGAATTTACCGTTTGAGGTTATGTGTGATGCGAGTGATTTGTGTATGGGAGCTGTATTAGGACAGAGGAAAGAGAAAGTTTTTCATTCTATTTACTATGCTAGTAAAACTTTTAGTGGTGCTCAGATTAATTACACAGTTACAGAAAAAGAGTTACTAGCAGTTGTATATTCGTTTGATAAATTTCGCTCTTATCTTCTTGAAGCGAAAGTTATTGTTTATACAGATCATTTCGCGATCAGATTTCTTATGGAGAAGAAAGATGCGAAAACAAGGTTAATCAGATGGGTGTTATTGCTGCAAGAGTTCGATTTAGAGATCAAAGATAGAAAGGGTTGTGAGAATCAGGTTGCAGATCATCTATCGCGCTTAGAGAAGAGTTTCCTGATGAGAGTTTATTCGTTGTTCGAGATTATGAGGCTCCGTGGTATGCAGATATTGCGAATTTAGTGGTGAGTGGTGTTTTTCCTGAAGGTTCTACTTATCAAGAAAGAAAGAGGTTAGCTCATCGTGCTAGACAGTTCTTTTGGGAGGATCCGTTCCTCTATAAAGTTTGTGCTGACCAAATGATACGAAGATGTGTAGCAAGGGAAGAGACTCAAGCCATTATAGCTGGATGCCATGATTCATTATATGGAGGACATTTCAAAGGAGACAGAACTGCTGCAAAGGTATTTCAATCAGGTTTTTACTGGCCTTCTCTTATAAAAGATTGTCATGAATATGTTAAGAAATGTACGAGATGCCAGTTTACCGGAAACATATCTAAGAGGGATGAGATGCCGCGTAATAATGTGTTAGAGGTTGAGATATTCGATGTGTGGGGCATAGACTTTATGGGTCCTTTCGTTCCTTCAAATGGTAACCTCTACATCTTGTTAGCCGTTGATTATGTGTCTAAGTGGGTAGAAGCGGTGGCTTTACCTACTAATGATTCACGAGTGGTGATTAAGTTCTTGAAGTCACATATTTTCACTAGACATGGCACACCTAGAGTGATTATTAGCGATGGGGGATCTCATTTCGTTAATAAATATCTGAAGACTGTTCTAGAGAAATATGGAGTTAGACACCATGTTTCTACTGCATATCATCCACAATCCAATGGCCAAGCTGAAGTATCGAACCGCGAAGTCAAGTCAATCCTAGAGAAAACCGTTGGTCCTACAAGAAAAGATTGGTCAATGAAGTTAGATGATGCGTTGTGGGCCTATCGTACTGCGTTTAAGACTCCAGTTGGTGCATCTCCCTATCGTATGGTGTATGGTAAGGCTTGTCACTTACCTTTAGAGCTTGAAATGGGTGCCTATTGGGCAATTGCGCAGTTGAACTTAGATCCTATCTTAGCCGGAAAGAATCGTATGATGAAGCTTAATGAACTGGACGAATTCCGGTTGCATGCTTATGAAAATGCCAAACTTTACAAAGAAAACACAAAGAAATGGCATGACAATCGGATTCGTACAAAGAGTTTTGAAGTGGGGCAAAGAGTGTTGAAGTATAACTCAAAGTTCAGCAATTATCCGGGTAAGTTAAGATCTAAGTGGTCAGGTCCATACATAGTGACCAAAGTTACACCTCATGGGGCGATAGAAATAGAACACCCGCTAGAGAACCGTACCTATATGGTTAACGGTCACAGATTAAAGATATACCATGGAGGTGAAGATACCAATCGCTCGGAAGATCCACATCCCGGGGAGGTCATGTATCTCCTCGAGACTCCTTAGAAGCGTGAGGTAACCCGTCGAGCTTAACGACGTTAAACAAAAGCCAATTACTTGTATATTAGCTGAGTTTTCACATTTTTGCAATTTAGATTAGTTTGATTTTCGTAATTTTATTGTTTTTATTAAGAAATGAGGGAGGGTAGTTGTTTTTAATGATTTCAGGGGTAAAAAGGACTTGAGTTTGGGGTCGATTTGGCGAAAACAGAAGAAAAAGAGGTTGGATGTCCAGGAGAAACCGGGAACCCGGTTTCGCAAAAACCGGGAACCCGGTTTTGGAGCTGGTACCACCCTCCTCAACGCAACATGGGGCGTCTTGGTTCACGACACAGCGTCGGAACCGGGTACCCGGTTTTTCGAAACCGGGAACCCGGTTTTGGTGCTGTGATTTCTGAAAATCCCTGACCCAGCGTCTTGGTGGCTTGCGTTTTCGTGCGTTTTGATTCGCGCCATCGACACAAATCCGGGTACCCGCATTTGGCAGAACCGGGTACCTGGTTTCGGAGCTGTAATCTTCCAAAAGTTCTGACCCGGCGTTTTGAGGTGCTGCGTTTGACTCGCGCCATCGAGAAAATCCGGGAACCCGCATTCCACAGAACCGGGTACCCGGTTTCGGCGAGGAAAATCCCTGACCCCGCGTCTTGGGGTCCAGCGTTTTGGTGCGTTTTCAAAAAAAAAAAAAAAAAAGTCCACATTGTTTTTCCGCGCCGTCACAGCGACGCGGAACCGGGAACCCGGTTTGCCAAAACCGGGAACCCGGTTTGAAAGCTGTGAGAGGCGGTTTTGGGTATTTTAACCTAGTTTTCTTAGCCTCTTTTGCAAGTATTTACCTAAAACGCACCAATAGCCTCCCCACCTCCGAAATTCATCAACCAAAACACTATATATCATCAAATCCTACCCTCTTTCACCACAAAAACATAAGATCAACTCACCTCCTCTCCAAAATAACATCAAATCCTTAGTTTTCCCAAGATTCTTCTTCATCAAATCCTAAACTAAAACCCAATTCTTTCTTCTCCCATTCAAATTAAACAAGACCCATCTCATATTCACCCTAGTTCTTCAATTCCTAAGCCTCAAAACATCAAAATTCTAAACTTTTTCTCTAAGTTTCTCATTATTTGAAGTTTTGAGTTTGGGGTGAAAAGAGATGACTAACAGAACCGGTGATTTTCGAAGAACTGCTCCTAGAAGAAAGACCACCATTGGTGGTTCACAAGATCAAGCTATTGAGATTCCTGATTCGCGTCCTAAACGAAAAATTGACGACGTTAAGCTTGACCCTAAAAGAAAAGAAATCACGGGTCACAAGAGAAGATTGATTGATGAGATTGAAAGTGAAAAGGAACCTGAAGAGGAAATTGCGAAGAACATTGAGACAGAAACTGAACAAGAGATTCCGGAAGCATCCGTTCAAAAACCTCCGCGTATGAAGATGTGGGCCCACAAGCCTAAGAGGGTTTACATTTGTTGGAATACTCAGGTTCGTGAAAGAATTGAATTTTTGAAATTTGGTGAGGAGACAAATTTTCCTAAGGGTATTATGAGTAGTGATTACAAGGAATATGCTGTGACATGTGCTAAGTTTGGTTGGAAAGAGTTACAAGAAAGGAAGCTTGAGTTTATTCCTACTTTTGTGCGAGAATTTTACGAAGGTTTAGCTACCTCCCGTGATGCCATTGATGTCCGCAAAAAGGTAGTTCCTTTCTCTATTGAACGTATTCGGAAATCATTGAAACTACCCAACTTTTCTGGAACATTCCCCTTCCAAGAAACTCTTAATGACCCTTCTTTTGATTTTGAATCCCTTTGGGGGACCGTGCTTGTTAATGGGACTAGCCCAATTCCTGAAGGTGAAAGATATCCTGGACAGTTCTACAACAGTAGTTTGACACCTCGTGCTAAGGTTTGGTCTCGTTTCATAATACCCACTTTCTTTGGTATTAAACACACTTCCGAGTTGAAGAAAGAGCACATATTTGTTATTAAGTGTATTTTGGAGGAGAAACCATTTGATGTTGCTAAGATCATTTATGATACAATCATGGAGTTCGCGAAATCACCAATGAAACAACAAAATCTGAAGTTTCCTTGTACTATTACTCAGTTGTGTCTAGACGCAAAGATTCCGCGTATGGACGCAGATATTGATACTGTTTCAGTTGGTGTGAGTATAGCCTTGAGCACAATCAAGAACATTCATGAAGAAGCAATGCGAACTACAAGAAGTCCGAGAACTCCTCAATCAAAGAAAGTGAAAACTGTAACTGAGTTGGAAGCGAAGATTCAGGTGTTGGAAGAGAATCAGGAGAAGATGATTGCTACTTTGGGAAACGTTACAAAAGAACTGGACCTGCTTCGAAATTTAATCCTAGGCGTAAATACACTTCAAAACGCGATTTATGATGCTGTTACGCGAGATAAAGGTCCAGAACGCAACACCGATAACCAGCCTCGCGCTGGTTAAGATACGTTTTCTAAACTTTCCTCTTAGTTTAGATTAGTTTAAATGCTTTATTGAGTCTTTTCGAGTCGTGGGGACACGACTCATTTTTGAGTTTGGGGTGGGGTTCGTTGCCTCATCCCAGTTTTTTTTATGTGTTATTTGCTTTATTTGCTATCAATAAAAGAATTTTCGGAGTTGCGTTTGACTGTAGAAATTTTTAAACTCCCTTTAAGCATACTTTTGATGAATCTATGATAGTAAATAGTGGACTTTAGGGATTGATATAAAACGCACTTACAATTGCATGCGAACATAGGTAATTGATAGGAAAAATTAATGAACAATGCAAATGAAGTAAGCTTGTACTCAAGGAATATGTTTGGTGTGTAGAACGTGAAATCTTAATTAGTAGAGAACCCACCTAGATATGAACTAAATACAAGCTATGTACTTAGGAAAATGATAGGGGCAGTTCTTTGTTAGCCATTTGTGCCTTTTTAGCTTTCTATCCCTTGTATTAATGATTATCCGTCTTATCCCACTTTGAGCCTTAGCCTTTTCTTTGTAGCCACGATATAAGCCATTATCCCTTAGATTATTAGGCATGACCATATGACCCGCACTTGAATCACAATCCTGAGACATGTCTCGAGCTTGAGTTTGGGGTGGTGGGACCACATATGGGGAATTTAATGGGTTGGGATCGATGTGCTTTGTATTGTAGCACAATTGCAGATGATATATACTTGTACCCCTTTGCCGGGAAGGAGAAAAAGTGAAAAAGAAAGAAAAAAAAAATGAAAAAATGAAAAATCCATACAGTAGGAACCGGGAACCCGGATTCATCAAAACCGGGAACCCGGTTTGCTCCTGTACAAAAAAAAAAAAAAGAAAAAGAGAAAAGAAAAGAAAAAGAAAAATATGAATGAATAAAACATCCGGCAAAGTGGAATTTTCTGAAAATCATCTTATTTATAGTGGGTAGACATGAGACGCTAAATTGTTGCGTATATGGGTGAGTGAGAACATCTTTTTGAGCGTTAACTCAAGCTCGAGGACACTGTTGATGGTAAGTGAGGAGAGAGCCAAAAGCTCACTTCAAATTTACCAAATATACATCCACACCCGTCCTTAAGCCAATATTATAACCATAAAGACCTCGTGATTCCTAAGTGCATAGTGAATTTATAATTCTGTTGATAGGGAATACACTAGGTGGAGCGTTCAAAGCGAGTTAGGATTAATGACCACCCTATAGCCATCATACAGAGATGAGTACAAGTGTAACCTTCAAGCATTGCGACTTTAATTTTATGATTGAGATTATTTATGTTTGATGTTGCATGATTAGTGTATGTGTATATTAGTTTCTAGAGTTTGCTATATGAGATTTATTTTGAGAATTGCTTTAGGGTTTATTTGCTAGCTTCTACTTGTTTATACGCTTATTTCTACCCCTTTGTTTTGTTTTACTTTGTCGGGACGACAAAGGTTTGAGTTGGGGGTCTTGATGTCTCCCTAATTGTTCTTATTTTCGACCCTTGGGAGACATCATTTTTGGTGTTTATTTAATTAATTTGATAGACTTTTGGACTAAATATGCAATAATCCGGAATTCCCTTTTTATTTCTAGCATTTTTAATTTATTAAACTTTTGCGCGTAATATTGGTATTTTTAGTGTCAAGTTTACAGGTTTTAGATGTTAGCTAGGAGAGGAATCCGAGGAGAAAGTCAAAGATCGTGAATTAGAGTCAAGACTTGAAGATAAATCCCGAAGATATTATTTTTAGAACTGAAATTCCATTTTCCAGGCCATAGATTGCTGATTTCGAGGTGCTTAAGCGATGATTTAGCCGCTGACCTTTGAAGAGAAAACATTCCTTATCGAGTTACGGAAATTTAGCAACTGGAATGAGGTCAATCGGAGTCATAACGCATCGGGAAAAGCCATTTTAGTGAAGGTGTATCAACAGTTACGGGATTTTGGGCTTAGAAATTGGGCTTGGACACTTAATTAGTGTTTTATTTTCTAGTCCAAGCCCTAATCCGTTTTTATGCTTATAAAAGGAGGTCTGGACTTCTATTTTTCACACAATTCACATTTGGTGGTCCTTTGTGTGTTCTAAAAATTAAATGTAAATGCTAATCGAACCACAACCGCAAGTGTACGGTTGTCCCAAGTAGTAATCCTGATAAATCAGGTTCGTTCCAAGGACGGATGGTTGATCACAATGTTTAGCAAGTAGTGATTGATGCACTTATGGAAATGAAAGATAATAAATTGTTTGTTTGGTTTTGTTTATTAAAGCTAATGAATGAAAGACAAATATTAAAATGCAAGTAGAAGCTAAGACGCAAGTAAAATAAGTGAAAACGCAATATGAGATGTAGTACTTGAGAACGCAAGGATCCTCCTAATTTTACTTTCTAACTTATGTTGTTTAAGGGCTAAATCAGTCAATTACAATGGTCGGGATTCTAAATTCCTTATACCCCCGTCAGGGTGGACTATAAGGCAATCCTAAAGTGTCACTAGTCCCGTCAGGGTAAATATGATCCACCGTTGGATGATTAAGATTTATTACCACTTTGGCCCTAGGATTAACTAAGTTCGTCAGAATCAATAGTTTTTATCCTAGATTGAACAATTATTTCTGTACCTAAACCCCCCGTCAGGATGATCCATACGCCACATATATGGAATAGCTTAGATACTAATACCTAATTTTAGTTCGCGACTCTAAAATCAGTAAACATTCACAAATTGTCGAAAAGAGTAAAAGCCCTAATTTAATTTAATTCAATAAAAACCCAAATTCAACATTCGTTATAATAATAAAATCAAGATTCACCCATTGTTCTGTTCTCAAGCACTAATGAAAGCTTAGCTCATATTAAAATTAAAAACTAGATTAAAAGAATTGGAATTCATATTGTTTACAAAATTAAAATACGAAAAGAACCTAATTTCCGGAATTGGAATGACTACGAACGGAGCTATAGACCCACTCCATCTCTTGTAGCTTCTTCTTTCTTCCTTCTGTTTCTTCTCTCTGGTGTTTAATCTTGTGGAATGTGAATTGTATGAAAAATAGAAGTCCAGACCTCCTTTTATAAGTGTAAAAACGGATTAGGGCTTGGAACAGAAAATAAAAGCCTAATTAAATGTCCAAGCCCACTTTCTAAGCCCAAAATCCCGTAACTGATGATAGGCCTTCACTAAAACAGCTTTTCCCGATGCGTTACAACTCCGATTGACCTCATTCCAGTTGCTAAAGTTCCGTAACTCGATAAGGAATGATTTCTCTTCAAAGGTCAGCGGCTAAATCATCGCTTAAGCACCTCGAAATCAGCAATCTATGGCCTGGAAAGTGGATTTTCAGCTCTAAAAATAATATCTTCGGGATTTGTCTTCAAGTCTTGACTCTAATTCACGATCTTTGACTTTCTCCTCGGATTCCTCTCCTAGCTAACATCTAAAACCTGTAAACTTTACACTAAAAATACCAATATTACGCGCAAAAGTTTAATAAATTAAAAATGCTAGAAATAAAAAGGTAATTCCGGATTATTGAATATTTAATACAAAAGTCTATCAAATTAATTAAATAAACACCAAAAATGATGTCTCCTAAGGGTCTAAAATAAGAACAATTAGGGAGACATCAAGACCCCCAACTCAAACCTTTGTCGTCCCGACAAAGTAAAACAAAACAAAGGGGGTAGAAGTAAACGTATAAACAAGTAGAAGCTAGCAAATAAACCCTAAAGCAATTCTCAAAATAAATCTCATATAGCAAACTCTAGAAACTAATATACACATACACTAATCATGCAACATCAAACATAAATAATCTCAATCATAAAATTAGAGTCGCAATGCTTGAAGGTTACACTTGTACTCATCTCTGTATGATGGCTATAGGGTGGTCATTAATCCTAACTCGCTTTGAACGCTCCACCTAGTGTATTCCCTATCAACAGAATAATAAATTCACTATGCACTTAGGAATCACGAGGTCTTTACGGTTATAATATTGGTTTAAGGACAGGTGTGGATGTATATTTGGTAAATTTGAAGTGAGCTTTTGGCTCTCTCCTCACTTACCATCAACAATGTCCTCGAGCTTGAGTTAACGCTCAAAAGATGTTCTCACTCACCAATATACGCAACAATTTAGCGTCCCATGTCTACCCACTATAAACAAGATGATTTCAGAAAAATTCCACTTTGCCGGATGTTTTATTCATTCATATTTTTCTTTTTCTTTTCTTTTTTTTTTGTGTACAGCAGCAAACCGGGTTCCCGGTTTTGACGAATCCGGGTTCCCGGTTCCTACTGTATGATTTTTCAAAATTTTTCATTTTTCTTTCTTTTTCTCTTTTTTTTTTCTTCATTCCCGGCAAAGGGTTACAAGTATATATCATCTGCAATTGTGCTACAATACAAAGCACATCGATCCCAACCCATTAAATTCCCCATATGTGGTCCCACCACCCCAAACTCAAGCTCGAGACATGTCTCAGGATTGTGATTCAAGTGCGGGTCATATGGTCATGCCTAATAATCTAAGGGATAATGGCTTATATCGTGGCTACAAAGAAAAGGCTAAGGCTCAAAGTGGGATAAGACGGATAATCATTAATACAAGGGATAGAAAGCTAAAAAGGCACAAATGGCTAACAAAGAACTGCCCCTATCATTTTCCTAAGTACATAGCTTGTATTTAGTTCATATCTAGGTGGGTTCTCTACTAATTAAGATTTCACGTTCTACACACCAAACATATTCCTTGAGTACAAGCTTACTTCATTTGCATTGTTCATTAATTTTTCCTATCAATTACCTATGTTCGCATGCAATTGTAAGTGCGTTTTATATCAATCCCTAAAGTCCACTATTTACTATCATAGATTCATCAAAAGTATGCTTAAGGGGAGTTTAAAAATTTCTACAGTCAAACGCAACTCCGAAAATTCTTTTATTGATAGCAAATAAAGCAAATAACACATAAAAAAAACTGGGATGAGGCAACGAACCCCACCCCAAACTCAAAAATGAGTCGTGTCCCCACGACTCGAAAAGACTCAATAAAGCATTTAAACTAATCTAAACTAAGAGGAAAGTTTAGAAAACGTATCTTAACCAGCGCGAGGCTGGTTATCGGTGTTGCGTTCTGGACCTTTATCTCGCGTAACAGCATCATAAATCGCGTTTTGAAGTGTATTTACGCCTAGGATTAAATTTCGAAGCAGGTCCAGTTCTTTTGTAACGTTTCCCAAAGTAGCAATCATCTTCTCCTGATTCTCTTCCAACACCTGAATCTTCGCTTCCAACTCAGTTACAGTTTTCACTTTCTTTGATTGAGGAGTTCTCGGACTTCTTGTAGTTCGCATTGCTTCTTCATGAATGTTCTTGATTGTGCTCAAGGCTATACTCACACCAACTGAAACAGTATCAATATCTGCGTCCATACGCGGAATCTTTGCGTCTAGACACAACTGAGTAATAGTACAAGGAAACTTCAGATTTTGTTGTTTCATTGGTGATTTCGCGAACTCCATGATTGTATCATAAATGATCATAGCAACATCAAATGGTTTCTCCTCCAAAATACACTTAATAACAAATATGTGCTCTTTCTTCAACTCGGAAGTGTGTTTAATGCCAAAGAAAGTGGGTATTATGAAACGAGACCAAACCTTAGCACGAGGTGTCAAACTACTGCTGTAAAACTGTCCAGGATACCTTTCACCTTCCGGAATTGGGCTAGTCCCATTAACAAGCACGGTCCCCCAAAGGGATTCAAAATCAAAAGAAGGGTCATTAAGAGTTTCTTGGAAGGGGCATGTTCCAGAAAAGTTGGGTAGTTTCAATGATTTCCGAATACGTTCAATAGAGAAAGGAACTACCTTTTTGCGGATATCAATGGCATCATGGGAGGTAGCTAAACCTTCGTAAAATTCTCGCACAAAAGTAGGAATAAACTCAAGCTTCCTTTCTTGTAACGCCTTCCAACCAAACTTAGCACATGTCACAGCATATTCCTTGTAATCACTACTCATTATACCCTTAGGAATATTCGTCTCCTCACCAAATTTCAAAAATTCAATTCTTTCACGAACCTGAGTATTCCAACAAGTGTAAACCCTCTTAGGTTTGTGGGCCCACATCTTCATACGCGGAGGTTTCGTAACGGGTGCTTCCGGAATCTCTTGTTCAGTTTCTTTCTCAATGTTCTTCGCAATTTCCTCTTCTGGTTCCTTTGCACTTTCAATCTCATCAATTAATCTTCTCTTTAGACCTGTGATTTCTTTTCTGTTAGAATCAAGCTTAACTTCGTCAATTTTTCGTTTAGGACGCGAATCAGGAATCTCAATAGCTTGTTCTTGAGAACCACCAATGGTGGTCTTTCTTCTAGGAGCAGTTCTTCGGAAATCACCGGTTCTGTTAGTCATCTCTTTTTACCCCAAACTCAAAACTTCAAATAATGAAAAACTTAAGGAAAAGTTTAGAATTTTGATGTTTTGAGGTTTAAGAATTTAAGAACTAGGTGAAATATGAGATGGGTCTTGGTTAATTTGTATGGGAGAAGAAAGAATTGGGTTTAATTTAAGGAATTAGATGAAGAAGAATCTTGGGAAAAACTAAGGATTTGATGTTATATTGGAGAGGAGGTGAGTTGATCTTATGTTTTTGTGGTGAAAGAGGGTAGGATTTGATGATATATAGTGTTTTGGTAGATGAATTTCGGAGGTGGGGTGGCTATTGGTGCGTTTTAGGTAAATACTTGCAAAAGAGGCTAAGAAAACTAGGTTAAAATACCCAAAACCGCCTCTCACAGCTTTCAAACCGGGTTCCCGGTTCCGCGTCGCTGTGACGGCGCGGAAAAATAATTGTGGAGTTTTTTTTTTTTTTTTTTTTTTTTTTTTTTTTTTTTCAAAACGCACCAAAACGCTGGACCCCAAGACGCGGGGTCAGGGATTTTCTTCGCCGAAACCGGGTACCCGGTTCTGTGGAATGCGGGTTCCCGGAATTTCTCGATGGCGCGAGTCAAAACGCGCCAAAACGCAGCACCTCAAGACGCCTGGTCAGAACTTTTGGATGTTTACAGCTCCGAAACCGGGTACCCGGTTCTGCCAAATGCGGGTACCCGGATTTGTGTCGATGGTGCGAATCAAAACGCACGAAAACGCAAGCCACCAAGACGCTGGGTCAGGGAATTTCAGAAATCACAGCACCAAAACCGGGTACCCGGTTTCGCCAAATGCGGGTTCCCGGTTCCGACGCTGTGACATTACCCCAAAACGCCAAGTGTTGCGTTAAAAGTGGTTGGTACCAGCTCCAAAACCGGGTTCCCGGTTTTGCGAAACCGGGTTCCCGGTTTCTCCTGGACATCCAACCTCTTTTTCTTCTGTTTTCGCCAAATCGACCCCAAACTCAAGTCCTTTTTACCCCTGAAATCATCAAAAACAACTACCATTCCTCATTTCTTAATAAAAACAATAAAATTACGAAAATCAAACTAATCTAAATTGCAAAAATGTAAAAACTCAGCTAATATACAAGTAATTGGCTTTTGTTTAACGTCGTTAAGCTCGACGGGTTACCTCACGCTTCTAAGGACTCTCGAGGAGATACATGACCTCCCCGGGATGTGGATCTTCCGAGCGATTGGTATCTTCACCTCCATGGTATATCTTTAATCTGTGACCGTTAACCATAAAGGTACGGTTCTCTAGCGGATGTTCTATTTCTATCGCCCCATGAGGTGTAACTTTGGTCACTATGTATGGACCTGACCACTTAGATCTTAACTTACCCGGAAAATTGCTGAACTTTGAATTATACTTTAATACTTTTTGCCCCACTTCAAAGTTCTTTGGACGAATTCGATTGTCATGCCATTTCTTTGTATTTTCTTTGTAAAGTTTAGCATTTTCATAAGCATGCAATCGGAATTCGTCAAGTTCATTAAGCTTCATCATACGATTCTTTCCGGCTAAGATAGGATCTAAGTTCAACTGCGCAATCGCCCAATAGGCACCCATTTCAAGCTCTAAAGGTAAGTGACAAGCCTTACCATACACCATACGATATGGAGATGCACCAACTGGAGTTTTAAACGCAGTACGATAGGCCCACAACGCATCATCTAACTTCGTTGACCAATCTTTTCTTGTAGGACCAACGGTTTTCTCTAGGATTGACTTGACTTCACGGTTCGAAACTTCAGCTTGACCATTGGATTGTGGATGGTATGCAGTAGATACACGGTGTCTAACTCCATATTTCTCTAGAATAGTCTTCAGATATTTATTAACAAAATGAGATCCTCCATCGCTAATAATCACTCTAGGTGTGCCATATCTAGTGAAAATATGTGACTTCAAGAACTTAATCACCACTCGTGAATCATTAGTAGGTAAAGCCACCGCTTCTACCCACTTAGATACATAATCAACGGCTAATAAGATATAGAGGTTACCATTTGAAGGAACGAAAGGACCCATAAAGTCTATGCCCCACACATCGAATATCTCAACCTCTAACACATTATTACGCGGCATCTCATCCCTCTTAGATATGTTTCCGGTAAACTGACATCTCGTACACTTCTTAACATATTCATGACAATCTTTTATAAGAGAAGGCCAGTAAAAACCTGATTGAAATACCTTTGCAGCAGTTCTGTCTCCTTTGAAATGTCCTCCATATAATGAATCATGGCATCCAGCTATAATGGCTTGAGTCTCTTCCCTTGCTACACATCTTCGTATCATTTGGTCAGCACAAACTTTATAGAGGAACGGATCCTCCCAAAAGAACTGTCTAGCACGATGAGCTAACCTCTTTCTTTCTTGATAAGTAGAACCTTCAGGAAAAACACCACTCACCACTAAATTCGCAATATCTGCATACCACGGAGCCTCATAATCTCGAACAACGAATAAACTCTCATCAGGAAACTCTTCTATAACTGCTTCAGTACCACTATTCATCTCTGAACCCTCTAAGCGCGATAGATGATCTGCAACCTGATTCTCACAACCCTTTCTATCTTTGATCTCTAAATCGAACTCTTGAAGCAATAACACCCATCTGATTAACCTTGGTTTCGCATCTTTCTTCTCCATAAGAAATCTGATCGCGGAATGATCTGTATAAACAATAACTTTCGCTCCAAGAAGATAAGAGCGAAATTTATCAAACGAATAGACAACTGCTAGCAACTCTTTTTCTGTAACTGTGTAATTAATCTGAGCACCACTAAAAGTTTTACTAGCATAGTAAATCGAATGAAAAACTTTCTCTTTCCTCTGTCCCAATACAGCTCCCATACATAAATCACTCGCATCACACATAACTTCGAACGGTAAATTCCAATCTGGGGGTAACACTATAGGAGCAGAAATAAGCTTTTCTTTGATTGCTTTGAAGGCCGTTAAACAAGCTTCATCAAAAAGGAACTTGCAGTCCTTTTCGAGTAAGTTGCATAACGGTTTAGCAATCTTAGAAAAATCTTTAATAAAACGCCTATAAAAGCCAGCATGGCCAAGAAAACTCCTTACCCCTTTAACAGAAACAGGAGGGGGAAGAGTTTTAATTACCTCTATCTTCGCTCTATCAACCTCTAAACCAACACTCGAAACTTTGTGACCCAGAACAATACCTTCACGAACCATTAAGTGACACTTCTCCCAGTTGAGCACCAAATCTGTTTCCTTGCATCTCACTAACACTTTCTCCAAGTTATCCAAACATATATCAAAATCATCACCAAACACGGAGAAATCATCCATGAACACTTCAAGGAAATTATCTATCATGTCCCAGAAGATGGCCATCATACACCTTTGAAAAGTAGCGGGAGCGTTACACAACCCAAATGGCATTCTGCGATATGCAAAAGTACCAAATGGGCATGTAAAGGTAGTCTTATGTTGATCTTCTGGAGCCACGTAAATCTGATTGTACCCGGAGTAACCGTCCAAGAAACAATAATATTCTCTTCCGGCTAATTTGTCTAACATCTGATCAATGAAGGGCAAAGGGAAATGATCTTTTCTGGTGGCCTTGTTCAGCTTTCTGTAATCCATGCAAACTCTCCAACCTACTACCGTTCTTGAAGGAATCGCCTCATTTTTATCATTAAGAACTGTTGTAATTCCTCCTTTCTTCGGTACACACTGAACTGGACTCACCCATTCACTACTCGAAATGGGATAAATAATCCCCGCATCTAAAAGCTTAATCACCTCCTTCTTCACCACATCCTTCATGGCTGGCATTAATCTTCTCTGACCTTCAACTGAGCGTGCATTAACATCTTCTAGTATGATTTTGTGTTGACAATAGGATGGACTAATGCCTTTGATATCGGCAATTGTCCAACCTATTGCTTCTTTGTTGGCTCTTAGCACACGCAACAGTTTATCTTCTTGAGGACCTGTTAAATTAGCTGAAACAATAACAGGTAGAGTTTCATTAGTACCCAAATAAGCATACCTCAAGTGTGCTGGCAATGGTTTTTCTTCCAACTCCGGAGGAGATTCAATTGAAGGTTTCTTTTTAGGAATAATCTCCCCCGGTTCTCTCACAGGTTCATAGGCAAGACGCCTATATTTCGGATTTTCAGAATTGAGAGCTGCCACTGTTTCTGTAAGCTCCTCCATCATCTCATGTGAATCTAATGTCAAAGCAGCCTGCAAGATATCATCAAAATTTAAACAATTAAATACCTCTTGCGATGCTTGCTCTACTACATCAATTCTGAAGCAATCTTCCTGAGAATCTGGGAATTTCATGGCTCGAAATACATTGAATTTCACTTCCTCATCTTGTATCCTCATCGTTAATTCGCCATTCTCTACATCGATCAATGTCCTCCCTGTAGCTAGGAAGGGTCTACCCAAAATAATGGGGACATTTCTATCTGCATTGTATTCAAGAATTACGAAATCAACAGGAAATATAAGTGTACCTGCCTTAACAAGGACATCCTCAATACGGCCTTCAGGATGAGCAAGAGACCTGTCCGCCATTTGCAAGACCATAGAGGTGGGTCTTGCATTTCCAATTTTAAGCTTATCAAAGACTGACTTGGGCATCAAGTTGATGCTTGCCCCCAAGTCACATAACGCCTTTCCTTTCCATTCTTCTCCAATCGATATGGGAATCGTGAAACTCCCCGGATCAACTAACTTCGGAGGTAATTTACTCTGGCAAATCGCACTACACTCTTCAGGAAGGCCAATCATCTCATTATCACAGTAGGGCCTTTTATTAGTGAGGGCCCTCTTCAAAAACTTCGTATACTTAGGAATGTCTCGAATTGCCTCAAGTAACGGAATATTAATACTCAAACCCCTCACTCTATTGAAGAATTTCTGAAAATCACCCATATCACCCTTTTTCTGAACTCGCGATGGAAACGGTGGTGGAGGGCGATTGCTTACAATTTCATCTCTCTTTTTCGGAATTTCTCTTGGTCTTTCTATCTCTTCAACCTCACTATCTTTCTCATTCTCTTTCTCTTTCTCTCCCACTTCCTTTTCTTTTCTTGGAACTTCTTTCTCTTTCATAACGGGAAAAGGAGGTGGAGGAAGGTTCTTACCACTTCTTAATGTAACAGCCTTGCAATCTTCACGTTGTGTTGGATTTTCCGTATCGCTAGGAAGTTGCCCTTGTGGACGCTGATTCAGCTGTTTATTAATTTGACTTAGCTGATTCTGAAAAATCTTCATATTTGCTTCAGCTGCGTTCTGACGTTCCAAAGCTTGTGTTTGAAGAGCAATCAAATTTTCAACGGTTTTCTGAAGGGTAATTACTCCTTCTTGTGGATGGGCAGGTAGAGCTTTCTGGTTTAAATTCTCATCGTAGGTATTCTGAGGAGCTTGTCTTTGCACATAATTGTTTTGATTCTGTCCTCCTTGATGATTGTTATGTGGTCTTGGATTATAGTTGTTGCCTTGAGGACGCGGCTGATACGCGTAAGTAGGATTGGCTGCCCCATTAGGATTTGAGTATTGAAACCCAGGATGGTTTCTGTTAGGCTGATATCCATTTCCACTTGAATTGAAATTACCTCCATTGGACATAAAATTCACTGATTCTTGATTATTCGGACAACTTTCCTCATCATGATCATCTACCTTACAAATCGAACACATATACACCTCTTGTGCAGCATGCACAGCTACCTTCTTACCCGAAAATCCTTCTTTCACAGCTAGAGTAAGCTGCTTCAATTGTTGCTCTATGGTATTCTGGATCTTATTCTCAAACGTAGCAAATTTCTCTTCTATGTCAACATTATTTACTCCCTTGACTGGTGTTCTTACTGAGCTCCACCCAACTTCATTTTTGACTGTTCTCTCTAAAATAATTTTGGCATGAGCGGGTTGAACTTGAAGAAAACCTGCTCCACATAGCGTATCCAACTTCTCTCTCGAAATTCCATCAAGGCCTCTATAAAAGATCTTTAACTGTTGTTGTTCTGAAAAGCCATGATTAGGAACTTTACGCAAACACATCTGAAATCTTGTCCAACTCCTTCCCACAGTTTCCTCATACTCTTGACGGAATTGTGTCAATTCTAGTTCAGCATCTAACCTCATGTTACTTGGGTAATACCTGTCAAAGAAAGCGATTTCTAATTGGTCCCAATTAGTAATCCTCGTAGGATCTTGCGTATCGTGCCATTCACTTGCTCCATCAATGACAAAGAATTTAAAAGCAGCAAAATACATCTGTTCTCTTGAAACCCCTTGTGTGATATAAGAATCACATATCTGCTTAAATTTTTGTACCGCTCTAAGAGGATCTTCCGATGGTCTTCCGCGAAAATTTCCAAAGTTTTGGAACTGAGCTAGCATACCCGAATCTGGACGGAATCTCGGAACATTAATATCTGGAGCACCTACTCCTATAGCTGGAGCGCGGAATGGAACTTCTGGAGGGCTATTAGTGAACCACGGATCATGATTCATCACTATCTGGACTGGAGGGTTAGGATTTAGTGGTTGAACTTGAGGAATAACGCCTGGAGCTAAAGGTTGGCCATTTGCATCTAACTGGCCTTGTCCATTCTGTTGACCTTGAATAATGATATTCTCCATTCTGTTACTTAATTCTTCTACTTCTAAAGCTTCTCGTTCTCTTCTTCTTCTGCTCGCAAGTCTGATCAACGATTCTGGATTACTAAGGATCGGAGGTGCTGGCTCTAGATCCTTGAATAGCCTTCTTCGCATACACCAAACCTAAAAACCTGAAAAAGCTAACAAACAAAAAAGCGTAAAACTGATAAAATAAAATAAATGCACTTATCGCTAAAGGATAAACACCGTGGTCACACGCTACCGTCCCCGGCAGCGGCGCCAAAAACTTGGTGGTCCTTTGTGTGTTCTAAAAATTAAATGTAAATGCTAATCGAACCACAACCGCAAGTGTACGGTTGTCCCAAGTAGTAATCCTGATAAATCAGGTTCGTTCCAAGGACGGATGGTTGATCACAATGTTTAGCAAGTAGTGATTGATGCACTTATGGAAATGAAAGATAATAAATTGTTTGTTTGGTTTTGTTTATTAAAGCTAATGAATGAAAGACAAATATTAAAATGCAAGTAGAAGCTAAGACGCAAGTAAAATAAGTGAAAACGCAATATGAGATGTAGTACTTGAGAACGCAAGGATCCTCCTAATTTTACTTTCTAACTTATGTTGTTTAAGGGCTAAATCATTCAATTACAATGGTCGGGATTCTAAATTTCTTATACCCCCGTCAGGGTGGACTATAAGGCAATCCTAAAGTGTCACTAGTCCCGTCAGGGTAAATATGATCCACCGTTGGATGATTAAGATTTATTACCACTTTGGCCCTAGGATTAACTAAGTTCGTCAGAATCAATAGTTTTTATCCTAGATTGAACAATTATTTCTGTACCTAAACCCCCCGTCAGGATGATCCATACGCCACATATATGGAATAGCTTAGATACTAATACCTAATTTTAGTTCGCGACTCTAAAATCAGTAAACATTCACAAATTGTCGAAAAGAGTAAAAGCCCTAATTTAATTTAATTCAATAAAAACCCAAATTCAACATTCGTTATAATAATAAAATCAAGATTCACCCATTGTTTTGTTCTCAAGCACTAATGAAAGCTTAGCTCATATTAAAATTAAAAACTAGATTAAAAGAATTGGAATTCATATTGTTTACAAAATTAAAATACGAAAAGAACCTAATTTCCGGAATTGGAATGACTACGAACGGAGTTATAGACCCACTCCAGCTCTTGTAGCTTCTTCTTTCTTCCTTCTGTTGCTTCTCTCTGGTGTTTAATCTTGTGGAATGTGAATTGTATGAAAAATAGAAGTCCAGACCTCCTTTTATAAGTGTAAAAACGGATTAGGGCTTGGACCAGAAAATAAAAGCCTAATTAAATGTGCAAGCCCACTTTCTAAGCCCAAAATCCCGTAACTGATGATAGGCCTTCACTAAAACAGCTTTTCCCGATGCGTTACAACTCCGATTGACCTCATTCCAGTTGCTAAAGTTCCGTAACTCGATAAGGAATGATTTCTCTTCAAAGGTCAGCGGCTAAATCATCGCTTAAGTACCTCGAAATCAGCAATCTATGGCCTGGAAAGTGGATTTTCAGCTCTAAAAATAATATCTTCGGGATTTGTCTTCAAGTCTTGACTCTAATTCACGATCTTTGACTTTCTCCTCGGATTCCTCTCCTAGCTAACATCTAAAACCTGTAAACTTTACACTAAAAATACCAATATTACGCGCAAAAGTTTAATAAATTAAAAATGCTAGAAATAAAAAGGTAATTCCGGATTATTGAATATTTAATACAAAAGTCTATCAAATTAATTAAATAAACACCAAAAATGATGTCTCCTAAGGGTCTAAAATAAGAACAATTAGGGAGACATCAACATTCCACAAGATTAAACACCAGAGAGAAGCAACAGAAGGAAGAAAGAAGAAGCTACAAGAGCTGGAGTGGGTCTATAGCTCCGTTCGTAGTCATTCCAATTCCGGAAATTAGGTTCTTTTTATATTTTAATTCTATAAACAATATGAATTCCATTTCTTTTAATTTAGTTTTTAATTTTAATATGAGCTAAGCTTTTAATAGTGCTTGAGAACAAACAATGGGTGAATCTTAATTTTATGAAATAACGAATGTTGAATTTGGGTTTATGCTAAATTTAATTAGATTGGGTTTATTACTCTTTTCGATAATTTGTGATTATTTACTGATTTTTGAGTCGCGAACTAAGATTAGGTATTAGTATCTAAGCTATTCCACATATGTGGCGTGTGGATCATCCTGACGGGGGTTTAGGTATAGAATTAATTATTCAATCTAGGATAAAAGCTATTGATTCTGACGAACTTAGCTAATTCTAGGGCCAATGAGGTAAAACACTTAATCATCCAACGGTGGATCATATTTACCCTGACGGGACTAGTGACACTTTAGGATTGCCTTATAGTCCACCCTGACGGGGGTATAAGGATTTTAGAATCCCGACCATTGTAATTGACCAATTTAGCCCTTAAACAACATAAGTTAGGAAGTAAGATTAGGAGGATCCTTGCGTTCTCAAGTACTACATCTCATATTGCGTTTTCACTTATTTTACTTGCGTCTTAGCTTCTACTTGCATTTTAATATTTGTCTTTCATTCATTAGCGTTAATCAACAAAACCAAACAAACAATTTATTATCTTTACTTTCATAAGTGCATCAATCACTACTTGCTAAACATTGTGATCAACCATCCGTCCTTGGAACGAATCTGTATTATCATACATACTACTTGGGACAACCGTACACTTGCGGTTGTGGTTCGATTAGCATTTGCATTTATTTTTAGAACACACAAAGGACCACCACCTCCCCAGGATGTGGATCCATCATGCGATTAGTATCTTCGCCTCCATGATAGATTTTCAGACGATGACCATTCACCATAAAGGTTCGGTGTTCAGTTGGATGCTCAATCTCTATAGCTCCATGAGGCGTAACCTTGGTCACAATGTAAGGACCAGACCACTTCGATCTCAACTTCCCCGGATAATTACTGAACTCGGAGTTGTACTTTAGGACCTTCTGTCCTACTTCAAATGTCTTTGCCCGGATGCGATTATCATGCCACCTCTTCGTGTTCTCTTTGTAAAGCTTTGCGTTCTCATAAGCATGTAATCGAAACTCATCAAGTTCATTCAGCTTCATCATACGATTCTCCGCAGCTAAGGTTGGATCCATATTCATCTCCACGATTGCCCAATAGGCACCCATTTCAAGTTCAAGAGGTAAGTGACAAGCCTTACCATAAACAATACGATACGGAGATGCACCCACAGGTGTCTTGAACACAGTACGATATGCCCACAACGCATCATCTAATTTCATTGACCAATCCTTTCGTGTGGGGCCAATAGTCTTTTCCAAAATAGATTTGACCTCTCGATTAGAGACCTCAGCTTGACCATTGGCTTGTGGATGATACGCGGTAGACACACGATGTCTAACACCATACTTCTCTAGAACTGTCTTCAGATATTTGTTCACAAAGTGCGAACCTCCATCACTGATAATAACTCTAGGTGTTCCATGTCTAGTGAAGATGTGTGATTTTAAGAATTTAATCACTACTCGCGAATCATTAGTTGGTAGAGCTACAGCTTCCACCCATTTAGACACGTAATCAACCACTAGTAGGATGTAAAGATTTCCGTTAGATGGTACAAAAGGACCCATAAAATCAATGCCCCATACATCAAATATCTCAACTTCAAGCACATTATTACACGGCATCTCATCCCTCTTGGATATATTACCAGTAAACTGGCATCTATGACATTTCTGAACGTACTCATGACAATCCTTATGTAAAGTAGGCCAATAAAAACCGGATTGTAGTACCTTAGCAGCTGTGCGGTCTCCTTTGAAGTGTCCTCTGTATGGCGAATCATGACAACCCACAACCACTGCCCACGCCTCTTTCTCAGTTATACATCTTCTCTACATTTGATCACTACACATTTTGTAGAGGAAGGGATCCTCCCAAAAGAACTGTTTAGCACGATGGATCAATCTTTTCTTGTCTTGTGATGTGGCTCCTTGAGGAAAGTTACCACTCACAATAAGATTCACAATGTCAGCATACCAAGGATTACCATCATGTATAGCAAATAAACTCTCATCAGGGAACTCTTCTCGAACCAACTCATGATCATTATTAAGCTCTGAACCTTCAAGACGTCTCGGATTTCTAAGTCAAACTCTTGTAACAATAACACCCATCTAATTAAGCGTGGCTTAGCATCTTTCTTTTCCATAAGATATCTAATTGCAGAATGATCGGTAAAAACAACAACTTTCGCCCTAAGAAGATAAGAACGAAATTTGTCGAATGCATATACTACAGCTAGTAACTCTTTCTCAGTTACGGTATAATTCACTTGAGCACTTGTAAAGACCTTATTAGCGTAGTAGATGGAATGAAATACCTTATCTTTTCGTTGTCCCAGAACAGCACCCATAGCAAGATCACTAGCGTCACACATAACTTCAATCAGAATCTTCCAATCAGGAGGTAATACAATAGGTGCAGAAATAAGCTTCTCCTTAATCTGTTGAAAGGCCATCATGCAAGCTTCATCAAAAGGGAATTTGGCGTCCTTTTCAAGTAAGTTACATAATGGTTTAGAGATCTTGGAGAAATCCTTGATGAAACGTCTGTAAAAACCAGCATGACCTAAGAAACTTCTCACCCCTTTAACAGAAATTGGAGGGGGAAGAGTTTTAATTACCTCAATCTTTGCGCAATCAACTTCCAAACCCGAACTCGAAACCTTGTGTCCCAACACTATACCCTCTTGAACCATAAAATGACATTTCTCCCAATTCAAAACCAAATCAGTTTCCCTGCATCTAACCAACACCTTCTCCAAGTTTCGTAGACACTCATCAAAGTTATCACCAAACACAGAGAAATCATCCATAAATAGCTTAAGGAAATCATCGATCATGTCCCAGAAAATCGCCATCATACATCTTTGAAAAGTAGCCGGTGCATTACATAATCCATATGGCATCCTTCGAAAGGCAAAGGTACCAAAAGGGCATGTAAAAGTGGTCTTGTGTTGGTCTTTCGAATCTACATAAATCTGATTGTATCCTGAATAGCCATCCAAAAAGCAATAATATTCTCTACCAGCTAGCTTGTCTAACATCTGATCAATAAACGGAAGACGGAAGTGATCTTTTCTGGTGGCCTTGTTCAACTTACGGTAGTCCATACACACTCTCCAACCAACAACGGTCCTCGAGGGTATGGCTTCATTCTGTTCATTCAAGATGGTAGTAATACCACCCTTCTTTGGTACGCATTGAACTGGACTCACCCATTCACTGCTAGCAATAGGATAGATGATTCCTGCGTCTAGCAACTTGATAACATCTTTCTTCACCACTTCCTTCATAGTTGGCATCAATCTTCTTTGTCCTTCGATCGAGCGCGCATTTTCATCGTCCAGAATGATCTTGTGTTGGCAATAGGAAGGACTAATACCTTTGATGTCGGCAATAGTCCAACCAATCGCCTCTTTGTTAGCTCGTAGGATGCGCAACAGTTTTTCTTCTTGAAGACCTGTTAGAGTAGCTGAAACAATAACAGACAGAGTTTTGTTAGTACCTAAATACGCATACCTCAGGTGTGTCGGAAGCGGCTTTTCTTCTAATTTCAGGGGAGCTTCGATAGATGGTTTATTTTTAAAAACTATCTCCCCCGGTTCTCTGACAGGTTCATAAGTGAGACGCTTCTGCTTCGGATATCCAGAGTTAAGAGCTGCCACTGTTTCGGCTAACTCTTCAATTGGTTTTGGTAAGTCAAGTGTTAGGGCAGCTTGCAAGATATCACCGAAGTTCATGTATTCCCATACTTCTCGTGTGGCTAAATCAATCATGTCCAATTGGAAACAGTCTTCTCGCAAATCTGGAAACTTCATTTCCCTAAACACGTTGAACTTTACCTCCTCGTCTTGGATTCGCATTGTCAATTCTCCGTTTTCTACATTAATAACAGTACGCCCCGTGGCTAGGAATGGTCGTCCCAAGATGATGGGGACATTCCTATCCGCGTCGTATTCAAGAATAACGAAATCGACAGGAAAAATTAAAGTACCTGCCTTGACGAGGACATCTTCTATGCGTCCCTCTGGATGTACGAGGGATCTGTCAGCCATTTGTAAGACCATGGATGTCGGCCTTGCTTCTCCTATCTTCAACATCTCGAAAATTGATTTGGGCATGAGATTGATACTCGCTCCCAAATCACACAACGCTTTACCTTGCCACTCATTGCCAATGGAAATAGGAATTGTAAAACTCCCAGGATCAAGTAGTTTTGGTGGCAATTTGCTTTGGCATATGGCACTACATTCTTCAGGCAAACCTATCATCTCATTCTCTGTCTTTTGTTGGCGATGGCTCTCTTCAGGAATTTGACATATTTCGGCACATCTCTAATGGAATCTAAGAATGGAATGTTAATATTAAGACCACGTACCACATTCAGGAATTTCTGATAGTCAGCCATATCACCTTTCTTCTGAACTCTTGAGGGAAAAGGTGGAGGAGGACGGGTTACTGTAGTATCTGGCTTCTTTGGCTTTTCCAGAATCTTCTCCACTTCTATTACTTCAGGTTCATCTTCTTTCTCCCCCACATCTTTTACCGGTTTTTCCTTCACAGTTGTTTCTTTTTCTTTCATTACGGGAAAAGGAGGTGGTGGGAGATTCTTACCACTTCTAAGTGTCACTGTATTACAATCTTCTCTTTGCTTGGGTTCTTCAGTGTCACTCGGTAATTGTCCTTGTGGACGTTGATTCGATTGCTTATTTATCTGAGCCATCTGAGTCTCCATTAATTTAAGTGCTGCGGCTGTAGATTTTTGAATGTTGATTAGTGTTGTCAAGGTTTGTTGAACATCTAGAGCACCTTCTTGAGGTTGAGCAGGTAAAGCTTTCTGGTTCATGGTTTCGGTATAAGCATCTTGAGGAGGTTGTCTCTGAGCTTGATTTCCGTATGCTTGTCCACCTTGGTAGTTGTTTTGAGGACGTGGTTGAAAGTTATTTCCTTGCGGACGTGGTTGATATGCATAAGTTGGATTAGCAGCCCCATTTGGATTTGAATATTGGAAACCCGGATGGTTTCTATTCGGTTGATAGCCTTGACCACTTGAATTGTAATTTCCTCGGCTGGATACGAACATTACGGATTCTGGATTGTTTTGACAGGTCTCCCAATCATGATCTTCTGTACCGCAGTTAGAACACCCATAAATTTCTTGCGTAACATTAACTTCTGCTCTTTTACTTGCAACACTCTTTGTAACGGCTATAGTAAGTTGTTTCAGTTGTTGCTCGAGTTTGTTTTCCATGGCGGTGACTTTTTCTTCAATTGACGCAGTATTTCCACCTCGAACAGGTGTTCTTACAGTGTTCCAACCAAGTTCATTTGTTACAGTTCTATTCAAAATAATCTTCGCATGAACTGGTTGTACCTGTAGGAATCCACCACCACAAAGCAAGTTTAGATCCTTTCTTGAAGAGCCATCAAGTCCTCGGTAAAATATCTTCATTTGTTGAACTTCTGTGAGGCCATGATCAGGGACTCTTCGTAAGCAAATCTGAAGTGTCGTCTTGATCTTGTTTGAATGAGGTTAGTTCAACTTTCGCATCTAATCTCATATTTGTTGGGTAGTATCTATCGAAGAACGCGGTTTGTAATGCGTCCATGTTGTAATTGTTCCGGGTTCTTGAGAATCATGCCACTCACTTGCTCCATCAATAACGAAGTATCTAAAATTAGCAAAATACATTTGCTCTTTAGTTACTCCTTGCGTAATATAAGAATCGCAAATTCGCATGAACTTCTGTACATCACGGATTGGATCTTCGGTAGGTGCTCCTCGGAAATTGCCATAACTTTGAAATTGAGATAGCATACCAGGATAAGGTCTGAATCTCTCGACATTAATATTTGCAGGGCCAATTCCGAGGGCAGGAGCTCGAAACGGAGCTTCTTCAGGGCCATTGATGAACCACGGATCATTGTTTTGAGCTTGGGGAGCAGCAGGAACAACAGGGTTGAGTTGTTGATCTTCAACTTGGTCTTCAGCCATTGTTTCTTTTGCTAATTGCTCCTCTAACTCTTTTTCATTAGCGTCTCTCTTTCTTTTGTTTGCTTCACGAACTCGGTTTTCGGGATTTGCAAGAATCACGATATCTTCACGCATAATTCAAAACCTGTAAACCTGAGAAAGAAAGGCAACCCAAAGCGTAAAACTGAAAAATAAAACTAAAACTAAACTAACAATTAAACTACTAAAAGATTAACACCGGGGTCACACACTACCGTCCCCGGCAGCGGCGCCAAAAACTTGGTGGAACCTGGTGTGTTATTAAATTAATGCGAAAGTAAAGGAACCACAATCACCGCAAGTGTATGGTTGTCCAAGTAATATTCGATAAATCGAGTTCGTTCGCAGGGACGGATTAGGCACAACTCAGGTATTAATCGAAAAGTAAGAATAATTGCTTAACAGAAAAGAAAATAAAGATTTTTGTTTTGTTTTTATAAATTAAACGATGCAAGAAAATAAATTACGAAATTAAAAGAAAGCAAATAAAAGAGACTCGAAACTTCAGATGAGAAAAAGTACTTGATCCTCGCAAGGGTTTCACCTAACCTATCTAATTCATGCTTCTGTTTAAGGGCTAAACTGGTATTATTGTGCTAGTCGGGACTCTAATATCTCCTAGCCCCCGTCAGGGTGGACCTAAGACCTATCCTACGGTATTACAAACCCCGTCAGGGTAAATATAAGCTACTCTCAGATGAATAATAATTTACCTCATTGGCTGCATGGTTAGTAAAGCCTGTCAAGGTCAATAACGGATACTATGCGTCTATTATCTAAGTCTGTAATTAAACCCCCAGTCAAGGTGATCCATACGCCACTATATGGAATAGCCTAATTATTATGAGCTAAGTTTGATTCATGACTTCAAAATTAGTGATTAAAACAAAATAATATTCAACACAAAATATCTAGTCTAATTTAAACTAATTTAATCCCAAATTCAGAAAACATAAATGAAACAGAATTAAGTTCAACCCATATAGCGATTCTCAAGTACTAAAGAAATTAGTTCATAACGGAATGGAAAACTAAAATTAAAATAAAGGAATTCATGTTCAAAATACAAAAGATAATATAGAACCTAAAGATTACGATGATTGATGATGGAAGAACATGACTCCTCCGGCACTAGCTTCTCCTTGCCTTCTTGCTCTGACTTGAAAACCTTAAGCCTCTTGTGTAATTCTCTGAAGTGTGTGAAAGTCGGAGGTTAAGGGGTGTATTTATAGGTGTTGGAGGACCCTAGGTCGAATTTTGCTTGGAGTGGAAGACAAGTCAAAGACTCTCAAATTCGTAGCTCTAAATTCTAGGAAAGGTAAGATTTGCTGCTGATTTGATTTGGTCATATCTTTTTCAATACTTATCCGTTTGAGAAGTTCCAATATATGAAACTGCTTGTCTTGGAAAGAGCTTTCTATTGGTGTAGACCACTCGTCCAGAATCCATGCAAATCTTTAATTATGATTTTATCTCTAAAACGTGGCTGGAATTTCAGATTTCAAAAGGCAGCTTTATCTTTTCCTCCTTTGAATAAATATTTCCTAAATCTTCTTATTTCCATGTAAATCTTCTTTCCTTTCATCTTTATCTTGACTTGGTGTCTAATTAATTACCATTTATCTTTTAAAGCTTCACATTAAATAAATAATTAAACCGCATATGCTTAAAAAGAATAAATCAATAAATCAAGAAAACGAAATAGGAAAGTGCACTATAAAAATAGAAACTCGACTAAAAATCACTTCCTAACACTTCAAGAACCAATTAACTTTGCATTAAAAATAGTCAAATTTACGCACAAAAGCTCAGATTCTGCAAATAGTTAATTTCCAAGGGGAGAAAGTGTAATATGATCAATTAAGCCTAAAAGTCTATCAAATAAGTCATTTATTCACCTAAAAGGATGTCTCCAAAGGGCTAATAATTAGAACAAATCAGGAGACATCAACGCTTCGTTTAGATGCCGAAACTGCGAACTCAGCTCAAATATCCGCGTTAGAAAATCAAATCAAAGAGCTGAAGTTAGAGATGCAAAAGAATTTATCCACAGCAAACGTAGTACAAGAAGCACAAGGTTGTCAACAATGTGGGGTTAATAATCATACATGGGAAGAGTGCGAATCAAATCTACAATCTGTTTACTTCATATCCAACCGAGGAGGCTATCAATGGGGTAACCGAAATCATCCGAGTATGCAGTATTCAAATCCACAAGGGGCCGCTAATCCTGGTCATTATCAACCGCGCCCCCAGAACAACTCTTTCCAACCGAGAGGTCAGTATCAAAATCAATATCAAAATAGACCTGCTCCCCCTCAACAACCTGTTCAAGATGCCTATAGCGATGCGTTAGATCAGAAAGCTTTGCCTCAGTATCCTCAACAAGGATCTATTGATAATCAGCAAATAATACAAATTCTGAACCGTTTGACCACAAATATGAGCGCTCAGTAAGAGAAAGTCTGAGGACAAGATGCCGCACTTCAGATTTTAGGTACTCAAGTAGAACAATTATACAAAGTTCTAACGAATTTAATGGAACAGAAGGAAGTGAAGGCTATCGAAGGAGGTGATGACAATGTTGGGTTCAAAGCTTGTAAGGCTATTTGCCTTGAAATGGAAGAAAAAGAGGAAGTACCGCATGCTGCCGTTAGTGCCGCGGAAGTTCCGAGTACTGAAGAAGAACCAACCAAGTCTAGCCCCGTGGAATTTGACTGTTCTGAGGTTTTTGTGGAGGACAATCCAGAGAAAGCCGAATTTATACAACTTCTGAGGAAGATGCAAGAGGAAATTCGATCAGTAATGGATTATCAAGCTGAGCTAAATTCGAAAGAGAAAGTAGAAGTTGCACCTGCTGTGCAAGAAGAGAAAGAAGAAGAGAAGGTGGAACCGCCACATGTTGTTCAACCAGTGTCATCAACCATTCCTGATACAAATGCTAAGGATGACACTGAACTCAAGACATTTGTAGAGGCGTATACACCCGAAAATATCAACGCCCAAATGCTTGAGATATAAAAGAAAGGACTTACACTGCAACAAGTTTTTACGCAAGTTATTCCTGAGAAAGAGGCGAGTGTAGAGATCCTAAGAGAGAATCTGAGAATTTCAAGAAGAAGTGAAAGAGAGCTACCAACAAAGCTTAAAGATCCGGGAAGTTTCAACCTTCCTATTCAAATTAATGGTATGCTCAAGGTGAAAGCTATGTACGATGTGGGTTCTAGTGTGAATCTTATGCCTAAGTCCGTGTTCGATAGACTTGGACTTCAGAAATCAGAGAAAACTCCAGTGAAGTTGCAGTTCGCTGACAACTCAGTTACGAGGTCACGGGGAACAGTGGAGGACGTCTTAGTCCGTGCAGGTAGTATCGCCATCCCTACTGACTTTGTTATACTTGAGTTTGATGCAAATAAGCAGGTTCCAATCATACTTGGACGGCCCTTCATGGCCACAAGTCAAAGTTTCATCAACTTCCAAGAAGGGACCATCACCCTTCATGCAAAGAATGTATCCGAGACCTTCTATGTCTTAGGTAAGAAACCAAGGTAGTTAGATCCCACCGTTCCTGTCATCCACAGCCTTTCACATCACAAAGTCCCTCCTGAAAAGATCCACTTAAAGCCTGTGGATACTGAGCCAAACATTGAGTTTGGGGTTGGCCATGAAGTTCTATGGAAAGCTCACAAACGCGAGAATAGGCCACGTAGTTTCAAAGACTCGTGGATGGGACCATTCATTGTCACTAAGGTTGTTTCAGCCAAGGTGATAGAAATTCGACCCAAGACGGGGATCAAGCGCAGATTAGTTGACGTTCATAGCCTAACTCGTTGTTGGGGAGGCTATATTCGCAAATCTTGATAGAGGTAACACGTCTAACTTTGAAAGACGTTAAACAAAAGTGTTGTACGGGAGACAACACGCAATTTTTAAGTTTTTATTTATTTTACGTTTTTAGTTTATGTTTAGTTTAGTTATTTTTAGTTGATATTGCATATTTGAGAAAGGTATTAGTGTTTTTTATGCTTAGGTATTGGAGAAATCGAGTTAGGGAAGAAACAAATTTTTCGGAAAGGATACACCATCGGTGCGGTACACCGAACCTTAGACGCGGTGTACCGCAGAGGACAAAAACCCGTACCACGGGTTGGTACCGCGGGTTTTATGCCGACACGAGAAAATATCACAGCGTTGGCTGCGGTGTATAGGACCCTGTACCGCACCCCTATACCGCACGCCCAAAACCCGTGCCATGGGGTGCTACCACGGGTATTTTGCTGAAGTGAAATTTTTTTTGAACAGCAGATGCTGCGGTGCACCCATGTACCGCACCTATGCACCGCGCCGCGCCGCCAGAGAGAGAAAGTTATGGGATTTAGGTTATAAAAGAGGTATAAAGCTTATTATTCCGAATTTACAAAACCTCAAGCCTCTTTCTCTTCTCCAAGACTATCCCAACTCCATTGAAGCTCATAAAAACCTTCACCAATCATCAAAACACTACCCAATCATCAAGGAAAACACATCAAATCTTCTCTCCACATCATTACAAGAGAGATTCAAGCACCCAATTCCCACCAAATCCATTAAATTGAAGAATCAAGAGCTCAAATTTTCAAAATTCATCCTACAATTTCTTAAATCCAAGACAATCCATCAAGAATCCACCTCACTCACATAGAGATTCATCATTCATTCATTTTTCCTAAGCCAAATCAAGCTTGTTCAACCAAAAATTCACAAGTTCAAATTTCAAGGGTTGCTAAAGCTTTGAGATGGGGGTTAATTGAGGATGACTAATAGAACAAAAATATTAGCTAACAAGAGGGAGGTGAAGAAAAGCAAGGTATTGGATCCAATCAAGAAGAAATCAAATAACAAAGGTATTTGTTCTAAATCAAAGGGTAAAGATGATGTTGAAGATGGAGGTATAACTTTGTGTGATTGTAATGGTAAAAAGCTTTACTTTTATGCAAAGGAGAAAACACAAATTCCAAAAGGTCCTACACCCAAGGAGAAAGAGGAAGTTTCAAGGGCCCTGAAAGCTTCTGCAGAAAAACAATTAAAAGAACTACCTTTTGCTTATGAGAAAGTATTCAAGGAAGAAGTTGATACGGGAGAATACAAAAGATTCTTAGAGCTTGGTGCGAAATTGGGTTGGTCTACTTTCATGGTAAGACGTTCTGAATTATGTCAAGAGTTAGTTTTGGAATTCTATTTAGGCCTCTTTAGCCGAGACAGTAAAGGTTTTGTTCCGATTAGAGGAAAGCTAGTTCCTTTCACAGTTGATGAGATTAGAAACCACTTCAAGTTCAAGAAATTGAAAGGTTGTTGCAAATTTGATGAAGCGGTTGCTAAACGAAAAATCTTTGATGAGGAATTACTTTTTGAGCATGTATTAGACAAGGAGAAAGTGCAATCACATAAGGGAGAATTGAAGGCACCTTGTCCTTACAAATATCTTCAATCGGATGCGAGAATTTGGCACAATTTCCTTATCCCTAATGTCTTTGGAAACACACGAACTTTGGATGTGACTATGAAGAATGCTCTACTTTTGTATTGTATTTTGAGAGGAAAAGATGTAGATGTGGCACAGTTGATCTATGAAGAGGTGATGCGATTTTCGGTCTCTCCTAAATCGGTTTATAATGTTAAATTTCCAACTATGATCACGTGTCTTGTGCGAAAAGCGAATGTAACATTGGGCGAAAAAGAGAAAGTCGAGTTTAAAGGAAATTATATTGATAATTCTTGGATTAAGGATATCTTTTGAAGAGCGGGTTCTACGCAAGTCTCGCAAGAAGAAAACGAGCAAAATTGGCAAGAGAAGATGGAGGAGCGTTTAACAAAATTCGAAGCAGCTCAAACTTCCTTAGTCAACAATGTGGCACAAATCAACGCAAATCAAGTGCACATCATGAAACTCCTTGAGCAATTAACGAAAGGTCCAGCAAATCCTACCTTGGATATCAATGATGCGAGGCATTAAAGCCTCGAGAATGTGTTCTCTTTCTTCCTTACCATATCTGTAAATGTTTTATCTGCTAATTTTAATTTCTGTTTCGAGTCTTTTTCGAGTTATGGGGACACGGCTCATTTTTAAGTTGGTGGTGTGGGGATTCGTTGTCTCTCATCTCCATTTTTCTGTTTATAGGTAGAAATTAAAATTTTTGATACAAGGGAATTAGATGTAGAGTGTTTTAATAGCTTGAAAGCATAAGCTCAGTGAATTGATGATAGTATGTAGTATGTTTATGAGCTATTTTATTTGTATGCTTTGAGTATTTGCAAGAAACACACATTGATAGTAAAGAAAAGATTAGTGAGCAATGCGATAGAAAGTATGTTCGATCTCAGGGAACTTTGAGAAGTGTGTAGGCCGTGAGATCCAAGCTAGTTGACAAACCATTTGATGAAAGTGCTAAAGGTAAGAAAATAACGAAATTACATAGTGTAGAAAGTGATTAAGGCGGTTCTTTCATATTTGAAGCCTTTGAAGCCTTTTTATACCTTCTCACCTTGTGATTTTTGATTTTATATGTTATATCCTTCTCAGCCCCTTCTAGCCTTTCTAAAGTCTTTTTATTGAAACACATTATAAGCCATACCCTTTAGATTATAGGACTTTTCCATATGACCCGCACTCGAATCGCGATGCATAGACAATTGTTTTAGAGCTTGATTTTGGGGTGGTGGGTCCACCATTATGGGAATTGTTATTGGGATGGAATTTTTGAGCTTATTAATTGTGCTTTGTGCTTTATATTGATAATGATTCACAGATTTTTATTGTAACCCTTTGCCGGGGTAATAATGAATGAAAAAGAAGCTACGAGCTAAATTTGCCAACAAGGGCATTAAAAGAAAAATATATATATGAGAAAATTAGCGTGATATCTCAACATTAAAAGAGAATCATAGCTATAGAAAAAATTAATTTGAAAAGAAAAGAAAATATATATATTCGGACCGGCAAGGTGGATTTTTATGTGAACATCTTATGCTTTAATTGGGTTATTGGGGATGCTAAATTGTGCATCAAGGAATTCATTGGGTTGAGTGAGAAACGTTTTACGAGAGTAACTCAAGCTCTAGGGCGATTCGTTGATGGCTAGTGAGGAGAGAGCCAAAAGCTCACTCCAAATTATCCAAATATACTATCATACCGTCCCTAAGCCTAAATTACAACCTTAAAGACCTTAAAGATTCGTTGAGTGGATCTTTGAATACTAGTGAGGTTTGATGAACAATCTATAGCTTCCTTGGGGAACTGAGTAAAGTCCCAATCCTTCTTACATTGCGAAACTAATCTGATCTTGAATTCAAGCCGTGTTGACTGTGGATATGAGGAGTGTACAGGTATGTAGTTTATGAATATTATTGCATGAAATTTTCTGAGTTATGTGCTTTAGGATTATTCTATATATTTTGCTATGTTCTTCCCATTGTGTTGAGAATTTTATAAGTGTGTATTTATAGACTTCCCTTTGTTTTTATAATTATTGTATTGGGACGATACAACTTTGAGTTGGGGGTCTTGATGTATCCTCATTTGTGATAGATTTATGTTAAGATGAGACATCATTTTTAGTGATTTAGAAGTCATAATAGTCAATTTTCTTGAGAATTAGTGCACTTTCATATTTTGAGTCTTGATTTAGTGAATTAATATTTTTAGAGCATATTGGGTTTAATTGTTTATTTAGTATGAAGCCTTAAATATAATTATGGAGATTAATTACAGTCCAAGTCAAAGACTACAAGATATCGAAAGAGATTAGCATGGTAATTGGAGATAAGGAAACAAAAGCTAAAAATATGGAAAAGGAAAAGCTGCCTAAATCTGAATTTCTACAGCAACGCCTAAAGAAGTGGTGATAACTCCAAAAAGAAGCCGATTTTGGTAAATTCCTTTCATAGGGACGTAGATAATTCGCTGAGAATTCTTTTGGTATATTATGGAGCAAAAACCGACCAATAACGAAGAAGATATGCTCAAAACAAGTCAGCAGAATTTATCTTTATTTCCATACGAATTTGAGTTGGGCTTGGAGTCCACCACTTTGCTTCTCCCTCAAGAAAACGAATTACGTCTTCTAAACACCTATGAATACACCCTTATATCACTTGTAAAATCATCCTTGCCTCATAGTAATTATTTCTTAAGGTTTTATTCTTCCAGTTTATTGTAGAGAGCAAGATGATGTCTTTTGTAATTTCTTTTAATTTATTTCCATCAAGTATGAACTAAACTCCCCATACCTTGGGTTTTGCATCATGTATAAACTATGAATTCTAATTATTCTATCTAAGTTTCTTTGGGAATTATATGTTTTAAATTGATATTAGTTGCTTACTCTTATATTTGTTTATGTGTTTTGATTTAATGATTGTTTTCCTTGCGGTGCGCAACGTTTAGGATTACCTTAATATTAGTTAGATGATCAACTTAGCTGGGTGTCTAATTATTGAAACACCACATAACGTCTAGTGTCGATATTAGTCCTGACAAAACTGATTCTAACTAGATAGTCATTAGGGTTTGATTTAATCACCATATCACCAATTGAATGAATTGTTTGCTTAGGGCCTTAGTAGCGTTTGATAACCCTATTTGAAACAGCTTCTTGGTTGTGCCGTAGCCCCCTTAGTTGCTCTCAAGGTCTAAGGAATGGGAATTTAGAATCCTGACTAAATATACAAGAGCTAATATTCTCCCTTATAAACTAGATCTAATAGATAGAATTAGAAGGATTAGTGCATACTAGCAAAACCTAAGCTATATCTCTCATCTCATATTTCTTCGTATTTATTTTATTGTCTTTTATTTTCTTAGTTTTAATTCTTAATTTCGAATTTCTATAGCTTTTATTTTCTGTCTTTAATTATTTACTTTTACTCGTTATTCCTACCCACGTGATTAACACACTTAAGTCCCTAAGAACGAACTCAACTTATCAACTAAAACTTGCATACGTCCTGTAATACTTGCAACACTGTGCCTGTCTAGGGTGAGAGTGCGTAGTTTCTTGACTTATATTTATCTTATTTTTATCACACCCTAGGCGACACCAATCACTATCTGTAAACCCTACAAGTTTAATAGAAAAGTTTCTTTCATAGAAGATTCCCTAATCAACTACTTAAGATTAATTTCTCCTTCATGATCAAGTTACCTTAGGAAATAAAAGGGTAGTCGAATATATATTGTTATCCATGACGGACCAAATTTTTTGAGATAGAAATAGTCAAGCTATTATCACAATACAGGGTTGTAGGTTTCATTTGCTTGAATTTCAGACTTTCAAGAATTCCCCTTCACCACATAATTCGACATCTAGCTGAACAAGCTATGATATATTCCTCCTTGGTAGTATAAAGGGACACAATAATTTGCTTCTTTGAACACCATGAAATCATTTCACTTCCAATATTAAAATCATACCCGGAAGTAGTTTTGGATTCATCAATGCTTCCACCAAGATCACTATCTGTAAACCCGACAAGTTTAATAGAAAAGTTTATTTCATAGAAGATTCCCTAATCAACTATTCCTTTAATGTATTCAAGAATTATTTTTGCTGTCCCCTCATGATTTGAATATGGTTTCTCCATAAACATGTTAATCAAACTTACAAAAAAAAAATATGATGAGTAGCTGTAAGATACATTATATTTTAAATCAAACTTCAAAACATGGTTGGTTTCACAATCTTCCTTTTTCCTTATTTACTCAATTTTAATTATGTAATACAAAGAGTTGAAACAGGATTCGAGTTTTGAATTTTTGATATTTTTTAAATTTTTTGTTGCATATTTCTCTCGAGAAATAAAAAATCCTATATTTGGTTGTTGCAAATTGATGCCAAGAAAGTGATGAAACTCTCCTAAATCAGTCATTTCAAACTCTTCCATCATTGAAGCTTTCAAATCGGTTATTATATCAAAATCATCACACGTGAAAATCAAATCATAAACATAAAGACTAACCACTATCAAACTGCTTTTGGAATTCCTCATGGTATAAAAAGTGTGCTTAAAAGACCAACTTTCAAGGACAAATTTAATAAAATAAACATTAATCTTATCATATCATGCACGAGGTGATTTCTTCAATCCAAGAGGTTGTTCAACATAAATTTTCACTTGAAGGAATCCATTCAAGAAAGACGATTTAACATCCATTTGATACAATTTGCAACCACTTTGAGTATCAAAAGAAATAGCCAATCGAATTTTATAAAGTCTTGAAACATGAGCAAATAACTCATTGAAGTCGCCACATTCTTTTTGCTGGTAACTTTTTTCACCTAGTCTTACCTTGTGTTTGTCAACGGATCCACCAAAATTAGCATTTGTTTTGAAAACTCATTTCATGCTAATAGAAAATTGATGAGAAGGTAGAGGTGTGAGCTCCCGAGTTTCATTTTTCTCATTTGCACTGATCTCTTCTTTCATGGATTGGTTATACTTTTCTTCCTTCGAGGCTTCTTCATATAATAATGGATCCTTTCCAGCAAAAAATGCAAAGCAAACATGATTCGCTGCATTAATCTTTTCGGTTTCATCATAGAAGTCTCTCAAACTCATTGTTTTCCTTTGGGTTAATGGTGAGTTTTGAGGGGAATAAGTATCCCCATCATGTGATTGATTTTCTCCATCCCCAGGTTGCATTGCTTGAGTATCACTTTCTTCATCGTCAAGAATTTTCCAAGCTAATGAATCTGATAATTTAGAAAAATCATAGTAATATTTTTCATCAAAAAAAGACATCCTTGCTTATCACAAATTTTTTAAAGGATAAGCATTAGTACACTAACTATATCCAATGGAAATACACTTTTCATATTTTTCCTCAAGTTTGGTTCTCAAAGCATTTGGAACATCTGAATGTACAAGACAACCAAATATTTTAAAATGGATAACATATGGATTCTTACCATCCACGCTTGATTTGGAGTAGAATATTTTAAGCTATTTGTAGGTGATCGACTAATCAAGTAAACGGAAAACCGCTTCGTCCCAAAAATCAGAAGGCACATTCTTCTTTTTCAACATACATCGAACCATATACTAATCATTCAGTTTTTTCTCTATGCAATTCCATTTTGTTGAGGTGAATATCATGTTGTCCATTCATGTCGAATTCCATTTTGTGGACAAAATTCCTTGAATAAAAAGAACAAATACTCACCACCACGATCACTTCTCAAGTTCTTTAGTTTATGGCTAGAAAAGTTTTCAACTTGGGATTTAAATTATTTGAATACGTAAAGGCATATGATTTTTGCTTCCAAAAGTAAACACAAACTTTTCTTGTGAAATCATCAATGAATAATAAGAAATATCGACTTTCCCCTAATGAAATAACTTGAATCGGTCCACAAAGATTATTGTGAATGAGTTCCAAGTGTCATTTTGATTTCCAATTTGACTTCAATGGAAATGACTCATGGTGTTGCTTCCATATTTGACACTTTTTACAAAATTTGTGGATGACATCAATATCTACCAATCCTTGAATAATTGTTTTATTTGATAGCTTCTTCAAACTTTGAAAATTTAGGCGTCCAAATATGGCATGCAACAACTTGGAGATATCTTCATTAACCATTAGATAGCAAAAAGCATCCAAAGTGTAAAGTTTTAGCATAAATAAGTTATTCAAACTCAAACTAACATTTCCTACCAATTGATCTCCTTTTTTCATGGTGCAAATGTTGGTGATGCTGCAAATATCAAACCCTTTTTTAAACAAGTGACCAACACATAGAAGATTACTTTTCAAACCATATACGTAAATTACCTCAGACATTATTTCTAGTTTTTCTAGTTTTTGTTTTGAAGACAATATCTCCAACACCTTCGATTTTACATGGTTTCGCATCTCCAATTGTAACTTGACCAAGATTATTTATGAAAATATTTGAAAACAAATTTTTGTTACCTGTCATATGTCTGCTAGCACCACTATCAAAATACAAAATAATTTCAAAACTAAAGTCTTTGATTTTTCAGCTTTTTCTTCGTGCACATAGCCAACTTCTTGTTTTTTTCTAGCTTATTTTCCCAACAATCAGTAATTTTGTTCCTCAATTTATGACAATGGTAACATTTAATATAAGGTTTTGTACCGTTATACGTACCTCATGCTCGTCCTCGACCTTGATCATAGTTATTTTTGGATGATCTCTCCTCTTCTTTTGACTCATTATTTTTACATACCTTGACCACAGTTTTGTAGGAACCTCTACCGCATTTTGTTTTTCCGTGTCCTCTTCCTCGTCCATGATAAGAATCATGACCTCCCGGGAATGAGACGTGAGATTTTAGTGCTTGATCAGAAGAAGAAATATGTGAAATTCTTAGAATGATTTAGCTTCATGAGTTTCTGATCTTCCTTGTAAGATATCCAACTCCATTAAGTAAAGATCTTGTAACTCTTCGATAGCCACCACAATATGATCAAATATTTTCAGTATACTTCGCAACAATTCTTTGAGTGTCCATGACTTCAACATTTGTAGCAATTTGATTTATAAGAGAAGTTAGTCTTGTAAAACACTCATCAATCTTTGCATATTCTTTCATGTCTAATCTTTTGAATTCAACTCGTAGAGATTACAAGCATACCTTTTTTTACACACTTCCATAAAATTGTCTGCCTTGGTTAGTCTTTCATAAATTAGAACTTCAATTTCTTGATATATTTTAAAATGAGCATTTCGATCTTTTTGTTTTCACTTTTAAATTTTTTCTTATGAGCATTAAAATATTCAACCCTATCTTCAGGTATATCTATGCCATCTACAACCACACTTCGAAGATCTTGATAATGAAACATAACTTCATTACATTACTCCAATATTCGAATTTTACTCCATTGAAACAAGGAACAGGAGAAGCAAGATTGTTGAATTTTTTTAAGGTGGCTCTAATGCCAATTCGTAAGATCAAATATTGTTATGGATAGGTAGTGATTTGTGGAAGAATAAAGTTGAATAAGAAAGTCACTTTTAGAATTGTAGTCTTTGGCCTTGTTTTGTTTTTCTCTCTTTTCTTAACTTTTTTTGCTAAATTATAAATGACAATATTACACAACTATTTATAAGAGAAATACTAACATGTATCTAGCCTAATACACAAATTGGAATCAAAGAGAAAACAATTAAACTAGTTAATACATAAATCAAAGAGGAAAGGTCATACATGTATCTAATAAATGAATTCATGTATGAGAACAAGATTATGAAATGATGGTCAAGATTCCAGTTTATTCCAACACAAGTAAGGATAATTAGTTTGGTCTGTCCATTTTTGTAAAAACAAAGAAAACATGTGTATAATCTACTTAAACGTAACGTGAATTTATTCGAACTTAATTTTCTTGATATTTTTAGATTTTATATGTTTTGGGAAAAATTAGAAAATCAATGGTTTTAATAACCAACATAAATGGAAAATATGAAGTAAACTATTTTGATTAATGTAAAACTAGTCTATTACAATAATGAAATATTAAACAAAACTTACACGGAATCAAAGAAGAACAAATACACGGAAATAATGGTGTTAAAAGGATATTTTGGCATACCGGTTATCTCTAACAAAGAGTCTACTACTATAAAATAATTTTTGAGAGAGAAAGTATATATTTTTGTTTTTTTCTAATTAGGTACGTGGCTAAGACAAGTGGGGAACGACCAGGGGAGGAGGTGAGGAGATGCTCTTTTCGAAATCGAAAGAATAAATGCTCTTGAATGAATTTATTTTGCTGACATTTTGAATGTTACATCTGTTACACCATTTCAAATTTCACTAATGAAAATGGACACTTTGTTGACTTAATTCATTCCCTTAATAACCAAGTCATGTAACAATTGAGTTTTGAAGAGGAAGTATTCTTGTTTTAATGTATCTTTAATAGGTGGACGTTTTGTCTTTTGGCTAAAAGGTTTAGGATTTCCACCGACTACTATAAGTACCAGCAATGTTCCACCATAATCATTTCTGAAAACTTGTTTCATTTTTCATTTTTTGACTCCCATAATTCCCCAATTCCCCAACTCTCCCACGAGCCCGTGTCTTACGGCCACGCCGTCGCCGTTGTCGGGCCGGGCCTGGCGGGTGGTGTTGGTGGTGCGCACATGTGGGTATTTACCTTTTACTTTATGGATTTCATATCGTTTAGTTATTTTGGAAGGAATAAATAGGTAAAATATTATATTCTAATATTCCTACTTCACTTACTATGTGTGACATTTTCTTCAATAAAATGTATTTTCCACTTCTCCCATAAGAACATGATTGGAATTAAATTAATACATTACATTTAAATGATTTAAACACACTTTACTAATGTGAATTCCAACAATTCTCCACTCAAGGTCTTTAGGAGAGAAGGTGATCAGGTTTCTATAACTACAAGTATTTTGGTGAATCGTACTTAAGTGGCAATATCTCTCGACTTGAATTTACACGTAGTGAATTGAGACAACCACCAAATTTTGTTTAAGTGAACTTACTCATGAACCTAATAGTTTTTCATCGAGACCCTAACAAAACATAATCTACCCTACTGAAAGTCATAGTTCCCTTGACCATCACCCTTCATATTGTTCATCACGTCCTTCTCTAAGGGCCGGACCTAGCGGGCTATGAACTTTGTAGACTTTTCCATTTGATATTATTAAGGAATTCTGCTCAACATTCTATCATGAATGTTTAGTCTCACTTTTGACCGTGAATTCATCAAGTCTTCTCAAAATGACCACCACAATGGCTATGATCTCATTATGAGTTAAACACTCATCTTTGTGTTCTTTATAGAATGGTATGCCTCAAGAGTGAATTCATCAAACCCTTCTCAATAGGATCACCATGAGTGACTATGAATTCATTAAGATGATTTATACATTCGTGCAATATCTAATAAGGATTGAGTCTATGGTCTTAAGTCCAATCATGAACAGTTTATAAACTCGGGTAATCTTTGCTGAACACCCCAACATTTAGATTGGTGGGCATGCATTGATTAAAATAGCCTTTAGCTGTATCATTACGTAAGGGGGTGTACGGCACTAAGTTCATGGATAATTCCGTTAATATAAAAAACTATTTTAAGGAATTCTGAACAATATCCGCGCCCTAAGTCTCTTGATTTACCAAACTAGTTGGTTTTCAACCTCGGCCTTATATATAAACACATTTCTGTCTCATCTTTAGTCTTATGAGACATATTTTCATAAACCTAAAATAGTAACCTATAAAGGTTACATAGTATAGGTTTTCTCCTCTACTTAAGGAATTTATTAAAAGCATTTAAGTCTAACAGCACTAATTCTAGTAGTTTAGCTTTCTAGTGGTTATAGATTAAAAGATTGTCCTTTCCTGCGAGTTCGGACTCTACACACAACAAATATTATATAAATTCATCGATCTTATTAGCCCAATGGATTGTAGCCTTTTTAATAGAATAGAAAATAAAGATAGCATAATCTACCATTCCACACATCTAAACATTCAAAGAGATAAACTTAGAAGCATCCTTATTAAAGGATACAGTGTTCAACCACACAAATCATTATTTGAAAACTCATTCACAACCAACGCATCATTTTGGTACTAGTCATGGGTTACGGTATCTAAAATGAACACACCATTATGTAAATACCTTTTTCCCAAAAACTCATCATGTTTGGTAATAATTTTACTCCCCCCATCGAAAACTAGTTTGAGTTCCACTTTATTAAAAAGAGCTCCCGAAACCAAGTTCATACGGAGTGAGGGTACGAAAAGAACATTGTTTAACTCAAAGGTCTTACCTGAAGTGAGTTTGAGGGTAACATGTACTCTTCCGAGGACCGTAACAGTGGATGAGTCTCCCAGGTACACGCATTCACCATTGGTTACTTCCTCAAACTTTTTGAATAGGGTTTCGTTTACTTAAAAATTTAGTGAAGCCCTGGTGTCAAGGATACACTCGCTTGTTTTTCCCACCAAGTAAGCCTCACCCATTACCGTGACGATTATTTTTTTGGTTTTGGTTAAGTTTGTAGTAGATTTTGGATCAAGAACTACTCTAAGTGTACACTCAAAATATTTGTGTCCTTCTTAACCACAACAATAATAGGCACATTTTGGTTTATGAATCTTACCAGAAGTTTTGAATCGTCCACCTTGTTTGATGGAGTTGTTGCGGCTCTTGTTTCCCCTAAATTTTGAATTTTTAGCGCCTTACGGTTTTCCATTTACTTTGAACTTGTCCTTGTTACCATTCCCATAACTTTCAACAAGGTTAGCCTTCGAGGAATGGGAGGGAAAGAGAGAGACTTATCCTTGAGTCGATTGGATTTTTTGACTTGCATGTGAATGATGAGTTCTTGAAGATCCGTCTCCTTCCTTTTATGTTTGATGTGGTTACGGTATTCACTCCAAGATGGGGTAAATTTCTCCAGTAGATCATTGGCATGAAAACATCGCACATCTTCATGCCTTCAGCGATTTACTCCGCACATAGGTTTCATACACATGATGTTGTTCAGACATAGGTTTCTGAGGTAAGAAGGAAGTTATACTAGTTACCCGTGACGTATTTCTTTTTACCGGAATCATCAACATCATATTTCTTCTCGAGAGTTTCCATTATGACTTTTGCTGGTTTTTCTTTGGTAAGTAGATCAATAATGGAATTCTAAACATTTTTCAACATCCAGCCCCGAGTCATTGTATTCGATCTTTTTAACTTGGCTATGAGGGGCAAGATATCAAGACTATTCTTCTTCTGTAGGAACTCTATTTTTCACAATAAATTGAGGATCTTGGACTATAGAGAAATCAAATTTGTATTGTTCAAGACATTTCAATATATATTGTGCCCAATGCTTGTAGTTGAAACTATTAAGGGGCTCAACCTTCTTCACATCGAGAGGACCTTTCCATTCAAGGATAAAGCAACTTCCGAATTCAAAAAAGTCATTTCTATAAAAGCGGTGATATAATATAATATCTTTTAAAATTTTTGAGAAAAATTCGAAAATTATCCGTTTTAAAAAACAAATAGAAATAGAAAATCTGAAGTAAAATATTCTGATTAATGTAAAACTAGTCTATTACGATAATGAAATATTAAACGAAACTTACTCAAAATCAATGAAGAATAAATAAATGGAAAAAATGGTGTTAAAAAGATATTCCAACAATTTTTTAGAGAGAAAGTATTACTTTTACTTCTTTCAGATTAGTTTCATAACTTAGGCCATTAGGAAAGAACCTTTATTTATAAGTGAGGAGGTGAGGAGATAAACCTGTGCACTATGTTGACTTGATTCATTCAAATATTGACCACCTACTATTATAAGTTCCAGCTATCTTCCACCAGAAACACTTCAAAATACTTGTGTCATTCTTTACTCTCCCAACTTCCCCACGACCATGACGTCACCGGGCCGGGAGGTGGTAGTGCGTGCATTGGCCTTTGTCTTTTCCTTTTTGGGTTTCATAGCCTATCATTCTTTTGGAATGAATAGATAGGTAAAATATTATATTCTAATATTTTTCCTACTTCATTTTTATATGTGGGACATTTTCATCAGTAAAATGTCTTTTCCACTTCTCCCATCACTGAAATTAAATTAATACCTTGTATTAAAATGATTTAATCACATTTTATTAATCTACATTCAATCAATAGCAATAAGCTTAGGGTAAGCTTATTGTCAGGTCAAAGAAACTTGTATATTTTCTGATAGACAGAAGAATAGTTCATTTTGAAATCTATATTACTTCCCTTATGTGCATGTTGTGTGGCTTGTTTCAGACTAGAAAGTTTTCAGCTCTCAGTATTGGTTAGCGGTCCCTCATCTTTTGCATGTGTCTTTCTTTTAGATCTAAATCATTCCCTTGAAAATTAAAAGAGACTAGTAATTAGGAGTGAGTTATTATTTTTGAAGAGTAAGCTAGATTCGTGAGTGTTTAGTAAAACAAATTACAACCTTATTTATCCCTGATTTTGTAACTTTGGTATCATAAATAGTTGATTACTTGGTTTATAGTATTTGTGTGTACATGTTTCATGTATTCTATTCTACATATATATTGTAATATCATTTTCAATCTTCTATTTTTGCAGAGTCCGTAGTACTATAAGACTTGGGAGAAGAAGAAATTGAAAGTATAGATTTATAATATTTGATGGAGGAAACGTCAAAAATAACAACCCAAGATTTCATTAGTGATTTACCTGAGCACTATTGCTTCACGTAATCAATTTCTTAAAGATGAAAAAAGTAACGAAAACAAGTATATTGTCAAAGAGATGGAAGTATTTAAGGACCTCTGTCCCAACACTCACCTTTTAAGTATATAATTCTGTTGACGAGGATATGGTGGCTAAGTTTGTTGTGCGGGTTAATAAAACTCTTCTCAGATGTGAAAATGTAAGGAAATTCAAAGTGAACTTCTTCTATGAACGTTGTTTTGCTTCTGATACTGATGTTTGGGCTATATTTGCTGCAAAGAATAAGTTGATAGACTTTATTTTACACTTGTTTGTTGTTGATTAAACTTATATTATACCTCAATCTTTGTGTCACAACTCGTCTTTAATAATTTTGAGTATAAAAGGTTGCAGTGTGTCCCCTGATGTTTGTTAGACATCCCTCAAAGATTATCACTGGACGCCATGAAACTAAATGATGATACAATCAAAAAGATATTATTTCGTAGTCCAAACCTGGAATACTTGAAAACTAAAGCATATACTAGAACCAATAGATATTTTAGTAAGGTGTGAAGTGTGTGTGTGATGTGTTCAACTTATGTGGCTTCATTGAACGGGTCAATTCTTTATTGTAACTTGGCTTAACTACTTGACTTAACCACATAGGCATCTACGACGTCGTTTGGATTAGTAAAGGCATAAAGCTTTTAAGTTGTTGATCTTATTTCAGATGGACGACCTAAATTAAAAACCTAGAGGCACCATATAAAATCCCGTTCTCTTCACAAAATTTATTGTTCTCTTCGTCCACTCTTTGAAAAACTCTCTTTTGTCTCTTTAGAGCCAAACGTAGGGTTTGCTCGTGTTTTGTATACAAGGCTTGAAATCTCTTATAACAGTTAGCTAAATCTTATAGATTACTTGAATCATACTGATTCAAGTATAGATATTCAGTGTAGTTGAGTATTGGGTTAGATTAGTGGGTTCTATTCTTAGGGCTTGGTGAATACGTTGAATCTTGTAAGAGTGATAAGTATAATATATAGGTGATAACGGTGCTTATAGTGGATCGGCGCTCTCATTTCGGAGCCGAACGTGGATGTAGATAACTTTTTATCGAACGATGATATATCATGTGTTCTTTAATTTATGTTATTTATATTTTATCGTTTGGAAACCTCATTGAAACTCTATCAAACTCAAACGTCTTTAAAGTAGTTGTATCAGAGCCTATTCAAATCTCATATTAGTTATGTTTGATTCAGGAATCTTTCTTTGGGGTTTAAGGATCTATACCTAATCTGTGATTTATTGTTTTTTACATCTTGCTTGAGTAATCTGATTGGTGTTTCTAGGTTATTGAAAAAATCTTTTAAAAGTTATTTTTCAAAGTTTTCGACGGGTTCAAATCGTGTTTGAGACTTGTTTCCTCGATCTCGTGGTTTTATGAACTTATGATTTAAAAGTATTTGTTTTGTAACTTTCTTTCCAAGTACTAACCTGATAGCTACAACTCGTACTGAGATATCAGTCTATGATGGAAAAATTGATTTTGGTGTTTGGCAGAGAAATATTAAGGCAATGTTGTCTCATCATATGGTTGGATATGCACTGATTGAGGATATCAAAGAATGGCCAAGGGATTTGCTGGATATATCTACTGAAAACCGTGAAAAAAAATTCAATATTATCTTCTTAAACCTATCTAAGTCATTTATAAGGAATGTGGATGAATGTGATACTACACTAGATCTCATGAATAAGTTAGATTCTCTTTACTCTACTAAATTTTTACCTAACTTAGATTTCTTAAAAGGTTCTCTGTTAAATTACAAGATAGATGCTAGTAAGTCTTTAGATAATAACATAGATGAATTATTGAAAATGACTCTTATGTTAAATGGTTCTCCCCTGGCTTTTGATGATACTAGTAAATGCATAATAATATTGAACTCCATTCCCGAATCTTATCAAGTTGTGAAAGATGTGTTTCAATCTGCTAGTATTTTCCCTACTTTTGACCAAGTTATAGTTACCTTAAAGACCCAAAAAAATGAGATTAATTTGCGTAGGAGAACTTGTTCTAATTTGTTTAGGGAACCTATAATAGATACTACACATTTCCATAATATGAATAAAAACAAGAAACCTTTTTATGGCAATAAGAATAAGAGTAAGGAGACTACAAAATGCTTTCACTGTGGTAAGGTTGGTAAGTTAAAGAAAAATTGTTTCAAGTTGAAAAAAGATTACCTCCTAATGTGAATGAGTCCAATGTTGCTTGCATGCCTAAGATTGATGAAGATGTATGTGAAGTACTTAATGTCACTGATATATCTAGTCATGTTAGTTGGATTGTACTATTCATATGTGCCCCATACTTCATTTGTTTCATGATCTTGTTGAGTCTGGAAATGAAATTGTATACAAGTATTTTCATATAGGTCTTGAAAGGTATGATTCTCTTGGTAATTACAAGTAGATCCTTTCTATAGTTGATGACTATAGTAGGAGGATTTGACTTTTCTTATAAAAAACAAAGAAGAAACTCAAGCTCTTGGATAATTGTTGATGGTAAGTGAGGAGAGAGCCAAAAGCTCACTTCAAATTTACCAAATATAAATACCACACCGTCCCTAAGCCTACGCTAAAACGGTAAAGTCCTCGTGATTACTAGGTACATAGTGAGTTTATGATTCAGCTAATAGGGAGTATGCTAAGTGGAGCATTCAAAGCGAGTAAGGATCAATGAACGCCCTATAGCCACCATATTAAGATAAGTGTAAATGTAACCTTCTAGCATTGTGAAATTAATTTTGGATTGATATTATTTGTGTTAGATTTTTGCATGATAGGTGTATGTGTATATTAATTCCAAAGTCATATTGTATGAGATTTATTTTAAGTTGCACTTTGGGTAATTTTTACAAGACTCTGCATTTTTGCGTTCACCTAAGGCCTTTTTTTTATTTTACCTTGTCAAGACGACAAAGGTTTCAGTTTGGGGTCTTGATGTCTCCCATTTTAGGTTTGAGCTTTTGTACATTAATTTGTTTGTTTTTAGTGCAAAGTTATTCGGTACGTGGATGATTGGATCACCAAGACATGGAGGAGAAGTGGGAATTAAAGTATTAGATCGAGCGGAGGAGTCAAAGGAGAGAAAAGATATCCCGAAGAGTTGACTAGAAAAGATGCAAATCTGAAAGGCTGTTACTAATTGCTGATTTTTAGCCACTTAGTCACTGATTCAGCCCTGGAGCCCTCAAATAGAGAAGTTGCATTTTTGAGTTAGGAAGATTTGAGGACTGGAATCAGGTGATTTGGAGTGATTTGGAGTTGTTACACAAAAGTTATTCCTGTTTTACTAACAGTTGTACACCAGTTATGAGAATTGAAGATTGGATTTGGGCTTTTATTATTTTATTTATATTCATTAAATAAAAAGCCCATTCCTCCACTTTTATTATAAATAGATCTTTAGAACTCCTTTTTACACACAATTCATTCTACGCTAAATTTTTTAAGAGAGAGTCAAAGAGCAGAAGGTAGAGGAGAAGTTAGGGCTGGAAGAAGTCCTTTTCTTTCAACTAAAGTCAACCCAACGCTCAAATTAGGTGCTTTATTTTATTTCTGTAATTTAGGAACATGTCTTCTAATTATATTATTTCAGTTTTTAATTTAAACATGAGCTAATTTCATTTCGTACTTTAGAATCGCTATATAGGTTGAACCCTAATCTATTTAATTATTGTTTTCTGAGTTTGCGATTTAGTTATCTAATTTAAATTCGGTATTTTGTGTTGGATATTATATTAATTTCAATTACTATTTTTGAAGTCATGAATCAAACATGGGACTTAGTAATTAGGTTATTCACTTAAGTGGAAAAGTGATCACATTGATGGGGGATTTAATTACGGACCCAGATAATAGACACATAGTATTCGCCAATGGCCCTTACGGGCTTGACTAACCATGCAGCCAATGAGGTAAGAGAGATATAATCTCCCTGATGAGGTTTATAGTACTGTAGAATAATTCCTAAGTCCACCCTGACGGGGCTTAGGAATGATTAGAGTTCCGCCTAGAAGAATAATAATATTAATTTAGCCCTTAAACAGAAGCATTAATATGCTAGATTTAGGTGAAACCCTTGCGAGACAGAAGTACCTTATAAATTTTACTTCTCTGTTAAACAATTACTTATACTATTTGATTAATACTAGAGTTATAACTATCTATCCATGCGAACGAAACCCGATTTATCAGAGTATTACTTGGACAATCGTGCACTTGCAGTGTTGGGGTTCCTTTATTTATACTTAATTATTTTATAACACCCCAGGACTCACCACAAACGTGGAAGGATTGATCAACAAAATTAGATGATGTACTATGGTACTATCGTACTGCATTTAACACACCCATAGATGCATCTCCCTATCAAATGGAGTATGGTAAGGCATGTCACTTACCACATGAAATTGACTATGGAGCATATTGGAAAATAAAATCACTCAACTTGGATCAACACTTAGCCAATGAGCAAAGAATGGTGCATTCAATGAGCTTGATGATCTCCTTTTTCATGCCTATGAGAATGAAAAACTTTTCAAGGAGAAGACTAAGAAATGGCATGACAAACTGATTAACGAGAAACAGTTTCAAATGGAGAAAAAGGTCCATAAGTAAAATTGCAAGTTTAGCAATCATCGGGGGATGTTGAGATCTAAGTGGTCAGGGCCATTCCTTGTTTCCAAGGTCACACCTCATGGATCCTTTGAAGCAGAAAATCCAACCGAAAACCGCACTTTTATGGTGAATGGTCATCGGTTGAGGATATATCATGGAGGTGAGGAATTTAATAAAAGAAAAAATGTTAAATAAAAGCCAATTAAGGGTGAAAACCCAATTATAAAATAATTTATTTATTTTGTTGTGTACATTATTAAGTTTAGTGTTTAATTTTGCGTATTAGTGCTTATTACATCTAATTGGAGAGAAAGATTTAGTATTATATTATGTAGGTAAAAATTCCTTGAGTTTAGGGTGAATTGGAGAAGCAATTAGATATGCAGCAGTCCCGGGCGGCATACGGACCCTACATGCGGTATCCCCCTGCCTACGAGAAGGGTCATGACAATATTGACCATGGTCCAAGGTCATAGAATTTTAGATGTCGAGAGGCATACCGGCCTTATGGGCGGCATACCAGCGCTAACTGTGTTGATCATGTGCTAATGGGTCATGACGGTACTCGCCACAGTCTAAAGTCAGAAGATTGCAAGTACTCGACTGGCATACCAACCCCAACAGACAGCATGCCAGTGCAGTACCACGAGTCATGACGGTACATGCTACAGTGAAAGTAAGAAATAGGAACCTACATGACCATATGTTGACCCCAACCGGCGGCATGCCGGTGCAAAAATTGTCTCATTATTCGCACCTACCTTTTCACTGTTTGAGAACCCCATAGTTAGGGAGCATCATATGGCTCACAATACCGACATACCACCGCGAGTCGGTTAAGAAAGAGGAGAAGGAGTCCCTAGGGAATCTAACTCTAGAAAACCTAATCCTAGCCGCCTCCTACTTCGCCAAAACGAATTTCCACCACTAAACCCCATTAAAAGTCCATGAAAGCTTGGACAAATACCAAATATTCCATCCATCGATCCATCACAAACACATAAAATTCACCAAATCCATTCCATAATAACATACAACACCAAAAATAGCAAAGCTTTCAAGATTTCTTCTACTTCAGGCAAACTTATATTCTTCCTTCATTCATACCAAAATATCATCCAATAATCATTACATATACTCTATACACAATAACCCAAAGAATACCGATCATTCAAGTTCTGTGCGCTTAAACTAATACTTGGTTTATCTTTTAATTGTGGGTTAGTGAGATGACGAACATAACGTTTCTGATTTCTTACAAGAGGGTGATACAAAGCTTACCAAGGTAATCACTTAGGAAATAAAAGAAACATCAATTCTCATTCGTGATTTTCCTGAGAAAAAGTTTAACCCCGAGATATCTACACAACAACACACGTCTAACATGAGAAAGAAAGTTTTGGCCAAAGAGAAAGAGGAAAAAATAATTGTTAATAATCTGAGTTCTTCCTCAACCCCGCAATAAGGTATGGACAACTTTGAATGCAATCCTCGAACATGGGCCATGTCACAGATTAAAAGAATTATAAAGTTAGAAGATAAGCATCACACATCGTCATGTACCAGTTGAGGCAAGCACCAAAAATTTATAAGATTAGGGTGAAAATCGGGGAAGGCCATGATACCCCTTTCGATCAGGAGTTCGAGAAGATGTTCTACGGCTACATAACGTCTCCTAAACCCTCTCCTTAATTGATTTTATCTATTTAGTGTTTAATAGTAAATTTATTGCTTTATACAGTCTATTTGAGTCGTACGGACACAAGCTAGTTTTTGAGTTGGGGGTGGGGTACCCGTTGTCCTCATCCCCGTTTATGTGCTTTTACATGCTTTCTAAAACACCATAAAAATTCAGTATAGGGATGATGTAGGATGTAGTGGATGTATCAATTAAGCATAAATTATAGAGATTAAAATTTACATGAAACATTAAGTAAAGGATAGAAAAGATTAACGAGTAATGTGTAGAAGAAAAGTTGAATCTTGAAAAGCCTTGAGCGGTGTGTCGAACGTGATGTTTAAACTAGTTGATAAGCCGCCTAGTATAGGAACTAAAAGTAAAAACAATAACGAGACCTAATAGTTAAGAAAATGAATAAGGAAATTCTTTAATAGACACTTGAAGCCTTTAGCTTTTTAACCCATTTATAATTGAATTAGTTATCCCCCTTAGCCCCTTTCTAGCCTGTAGCCTTGTTTTGTCGCCATGGTATATGCCATATCCCTTACTTTATAGGACTTTCCATAGGACCCGCACTTGAATCACACCCTGGAGACTTGTCATTTCTAGAGCTTAAGTTTGGGGTGGTGGGTATCATCATTTGGGAACACGTTGCGTGGGAATTATATGTGATTATATTTTGTGCAATTTTAATGATGTATTAATTGTAACACTTTACCAGGGTCTTTGAAAAAAAGTAGAAAAATTGTGAAAGGAAAAGAAAAATAATGAAAAAATAAGTGACGTCTCCATATTTTTGATATATTATTCTAGGTTTGAGACATTATTTTAGGTGTATTTAATTAATCGTTAAGGTATTTTTTCCCGTTATTAGATAATTTCTCAATTCGGGTTTTGATTTTGAGATTTATTACTTTTGTAGCATATTTGGTATAATTTGTGTGTTAATGGGAATCTCTTAAGGTTTATAGAAATATTTAAATGTAAAATCAATTCCAAGGAGTTAAGAAAAGAAGATCTAGGAGGCACTAGGCGATAAAAGGAAACTGAGTTGAATTAGGAAAGGAAAAACTGCTAAATAAATCTGTCAAATCTGCAGCTACGTCCACTAAAGTGAAGATAACTACAAATCAGCTAGGATTTAGGAAGAGTCTTTAATGGGACAGATAGATCTTTAAGTTGTGGTTGTTTTGATGTAAAGTGCGCTGAATCTGGCCTTGTATTGAAAGACATGTGATCAAAACAAGCAGCAATATTTATCCTATCCTATATTTTAAGAAACAGATTTGAATTAGACTTTGACTCCAATTACTTGCCTTCTGCTACAAGATTTTAACCTAAGGTTAGAAAATACCTATAAATACGCCCTCTAATAATTGTTAACATATCCTTGCTTAATTATTAGTTCATAGTATTAAGTAGCCAAATCAGGAGAAGCAAGTTGATAGTATGTATCTTTGTTTTAATTTACTTCTTATTAGAACGAACTAAATTTCTCATAGATTGGGTCTTTCATATGTATAATCTTTGAATTCTATATTCTTCTATCTAAGTTTGTTTGAAAAAAAAACATTTTTTAAATTGATTGAGCATCTTAACATTTATATTTGTTTTATGTCCTTTGATGTATTGAATATAATTCTTGCTAGTGAACGAGTATAGGATTACCATAGCAGCCGGATGGTCACCCAGAAGGGGTGTCCAATTGTAGAAACACCACATAAACGTCTAGTGTGTGTTAGTGATCCTGACTGGCTTGGCTAACTAGATAGTCGCTAGGGTTTGAGATTAACCACCAATCGTTACGCAGAATCCCCTTACCCAAATCCCATGTTAAGTGTTAGGTTGCGACCAAAGTCCACCCGGTAGGGGGTCCAGGAGGAATATAGAATCCTGACAACTTTTTTTTGATCAAACCTACCATTTTATATCCACAAAATGACAAGTACAAATCAAACCCCTACTTGTTTTTTACTCAAAAACAAGCATGTCCAGGAAAACAAACCCTATACAACATTTACTAGAAATTAAACCTATCAAATTGCAAGACAACCTATACAACCATTGCTAGAAAAATAAATCAAAGTAGAAGCACCCTATACAACTATTGCTAGGAAATTAAACCCTATACAACAATTGCTAAAGTCTAATACTAGGTCCAAGCTCCAAGTTGTCTTCCTTGATCTTCTTGTTATCCTCCCTTGAGTACTCCATGTAGCTTCCATCTTGCAATCAATCTCATATTCTCTACACTCCTTTTAAATAACTTTCTATTCCAAAGTGTGTATTGAACATCTTTCACAACTATTTTCAAAATATCCTCATATTTAGGATGCATCTTCTTAAACTCATTTTTATTCCTCACATCCCAAATACAATAAAGAAAGCTAAGAAAAGTAATGTTTGATATGGTATGTTTTAAGGTTTTACCATCAAACTTAAGCATAAAATCAAGCCTTTCCTCCCAAGTATTACCCGATTTATGCCAATAATGAAGAGCACAAATCTCTTTCCAAGCCAAAGTAGTGAATTTGCAATTCACAAATAAGTGATCCCTAGATTCATGTTTTTCAAAGCAAAGGTAGCACATCTTGTCCACTTCCATTCCCCACTTGCTAAGCATATCTTTAGTGCTTAATATATCCTTACAAATTAACCAAGCACAAAACTTGTGCTTTGGCATCCATTTATGCCACACCACACTATACCATTTTGTTTTCTCATTAGGACCCCTTAGGTCATACATAATATCCGAGGTCCTAAAGACTTTATCTCCCCATCTTATAGTGTAATGCTTCTCATTAAGCACCATATCTTTTACCACCTCATACACCTTGTGAAACCTAGGTGGAAATCTCCACCTCTTCCCCACATAATAGTCCATCACCTTTTTGTTAATATTGTAATTACCCAAAGAAATAGCATCCTACACACTTTCCTTTTATCCATCTATCATCTAACATACAGGTTCTCTTTCCATTTCCAACATCATGAATAATATATTTAAAAGCAAGGTACCTCACATTTAGCATAGCTCTCCATGTCCAAGGAAGTTTATTATCACATGTAATGCTCCATATACTCTTGTTCCATAGCCAATTAGAGTAGACCCATTGAGACCAAATATTATCTTTATAGCCATACATTCTCCAAAAAGCTTTAAGAATAGAAACTTGATTAATATGGAGAAGATTAGGTATGCCTAGTATTCCATTTTCTTTACTTTGACATAATTCTTTCCAAGCCACTTTAGCACCATGAAAATCATTAGTATTACCCTTCCAAAGAAACCTACTCAAGAGTGATTCTATCTCATGAATAACTCCCATTGGAAGGATCATTAGATTACACCAATATCTAGATTTACTTTGCAAAACACTCTTGATTAAATGAAGCCTTCCCGCAAATATAAGAAATCTATGCATCCACCCTTCAACACTTCCAACTATATTATTTATAAGGGTAGGACACATGAAGCATTTAGGGCCTTTTGTAGTTAAAGGAGCCCCAAGATATCTAATAGGAAGTTTACCCTTATAACTAGTAGAAGGAATAGAAGGATAAGTGCATACACGCAAACCTGAGCTATATCTCTCATCTTATTCTTTCGTAATTATCTTTATTTGAATTAGTTATTTGTTTAATTAGTCTCTCATCAATTATACTTATTTATTTACAGTCTTTATTCCAAGCAACTATTATTTACCACGCTTTCTTTCCTAATCTTAATTACTAACATACGAAGTCCCTGAGAACAAATATTACTTATTATACAAATTTGCAAACGATCTGTGATACTTGCAGTGAGTTTTTGTGACTAGTCTAGGGTTTAATTCTTATCTTTATTTATCCTTATTTTATCACACACTAGCCAACACCCAATTTTTGGCGTCGGGGACTTGTATATCGTTAGATTTTATCTTTATATTTTAATGTAGTAGCTTTTAGTTGTTTTTTATATATACGCTTGCTTCTTGTTTTTGTGTCTTTTAGATCCTGGTCTATGCTCAAGAATCATGAAAGTTTAGTCTAGACTTACGACAAACGAAAAAGGGAAGAAAAGAAGCATAGATAAGCCATGTCTGTAGTAGATGATAACTTAGTTCCACGTGGGGGAGATAATCTCAACAACACTAACAATCAACAAATACCTATCCCCAACTAATAGCACCACAAGGAAGCAATCCCAGGAATAATCAACATCTTCAACAAGATATCTTAGGCTTGGGAGCACTTTTTCAAGTTCAACCACTAAGGTATCGTCCTCCACTGATCCAAGCTAGAAAATTCAGGCCTGATCATGGTATGCTTAGTCAATTTGTAAGTTATGGAATATAAAGTGGTGCAACGATTTTAATATATGGTAAGAGCAATTCAAAATTATATGCAGATTTGTTATGCCTACATTACTTTAGGCATTACACGCGAGCAACTATATTACTATAAGTTGACATTTTTCTTGACTAGAAGTGTTAGAAATTGGTTAGATAGACAACCACCAGATAAAATTACAACATGGGATGAACTACAAGCTGTGTTCTTTAACCATTTTTATACAAAGAGTATGAGATTAAAAGATCAGATGGAGCTTGCAAGTTTATGCTAAGATAATGACGAAAGTGTTGGAGAAGCATGGACAAGGTTTCAACAAAAGTTATCAAGATGTACACTTCAAGGTTACACCCCATATTTACAGTTAGAAATGTTTTTATAGGGTATTGATGCAAAAAGTATATTCAGGTTTGATAATCTTGGAAGTGGAGGATTAGTGTCCACGGATCCTACGGAAGCTGTAGAAGGTATTGAACGTATTATTGAAACAAAAAGGAGTTGGTCATTGCATGATCTCCTATCACAAATACCAAAGGCACGCTTCTATTAGGAACAAAATCTGCTCAAGCCGCTAAAATATCAGTGCTGGTAAATCAAATTAAGCAGATGAAACTCAAAATAGATCAACAGTATCAGATAACAGCTAAAATAGAAGTAGTGCAAGAAGCACTAGGTTGTTGCGTTGTGAGTTAACTAATCATACATGGGAAGAGTGTGAAGGAAATAAATAATGTGTACTTCATATCAAATAACGGTAATTACCAATTCGGTAATCAAAATCGTCCAGGTATGTAGTATTCAAATCCTCAAGGGTCCGCAAATCAAAGAAACTACCAACCACGCCCCAGAAAAACACTTACTAACAAAGAGTTCAAGGTCCTTATTAAGGGAACCAAAAATTTAATAGACCAGCTCCTCCACCGCAACCCTCCTATTATGTTTATGCCGATAGTCTAGCAAAAAAATCCTTACTGCAACATTCTCAAGAAAGAGGGGCATCAGAGAAGAATTTACAAGAATGCATGAATCTGATTCAGGTCCATATCAAGAGAAGTTCAGAAAACACGATGTCACTATACAAATCTTAACAACGCAGTTGACCCAATTAGAGACAACTGTTAATGTTCAATTAGCCTTGGATGTGAAGTAAATCGAAGGAGGTGACGACAATGATGGGTTCGAATCATATAAAGGCAATCTTAATTGAAACAGAATAGAAAGAGGAATCACCACCTATTGCAGAATTTTTTGTGGAGGTTCCAGAAATTGAAGAAGAACCAACGAATCCTAGCCGAGAAGAATTTGACTTTGTACTTCTCTTAAAAGACATGCAGGAAGAGATGAGATCGGTCATTGAGTTACAAGACAATGGAACTATTGAGAAAGAGGAAGAAGTCCCAAGTGAGCCATAAAATAGAAGACGTTGCACCTACTGTGCAAGAAGAGAAAAAGTTATTGCACCTGTGCAAAAAGAAGAAGAGAAGGTGGGCTCGCCACCTATTATTCCATCAATGTCACCACCCATTCCTATGATAAATCCAACGGGTGACATTGAACTCAAGGCATTTGTAGAGGCGTATAGTCCGAAGAAAGGGCTTACACAGCAACAGGAACTTACTCAAGTTATTCCTAAGAAGGATGCGAGTGTAGAAGCCAGAAAAGAGATTGTGCCTCATTCTAAGAGAATCTCGAGAAGAGTTGAAAAGGAGAAACAAATAAAGTTCAAAGATTTGGGAACCTTTAACCTTCCTATTCAAATTAGTGGTATGCTCAAAGTTAAGGCCATGTGTGACGTGGGTTCTAGTGTGAATCTGTGTTCGATAGGCTTGGCATCAAGAAGGTGGGAAAAGCTCTTGTGAACTTATAATTTGCGGATAGCCCAGTCACAAAGACATAGGGAACATTGGAGGACATTCATGTCCAAGCAGGTATTATCACCATCCCTACCGACTTTGTTATTCTTGATTGTGATGCACATAAGCAGGTTCCAATCATACTCAGAAGTCTGTTCTTTGCCACAAGTCAAAAAATCATTAACTTCCACGAGGGAACCATTACCCTCTGTGGTAAAAACGCATTCGGGACATACTACATCTTGGGTAACAAACCAAGGAAGGTATATCCCTCAGTTCATGTCATCCACATTTCTACCAAGTATAGAGTCCTAGAAGGAATCCACACAAAACTTGTGGATACTAGACTAATGACTGAGTTTGGGCCAGGACATGACTTTGTATGGAAATCCTACAAACCTGAGAATAGGCCACGAAATTTCAAAGACTCGTGGATGGGACCATTTGTTGTCACACGGGTTGTTTTGGAAAAAGTAATTGAAATCAAAACCAAGAGGGGCATCAAATGGAGATTAGTATACTTTCATAGCCTTGCATGTTTTTGGGGAGGTTATATACACAAAATATGATAGAGGTAACACGTCTAATTTTGAAAGATGTTAAACAAAAGTGTTGTCTGAGAGACAACCCACAATTTTATTTATGTTCTTATGTTTTTATTTTATGTCTAGATTAGTTGTTATTGGTTGATATTGTAGTATTGAGAATGGTATTAGTATTTTTGATGTGTAGGTACTTAGAAAAACGAGTTCTGGAGAAGAAACAAAAAATTAACAAAAAACAGCAGTACCATGCGATAACCCGCACGCTATACGGGTGAACCGCACCCCACAAAAAAGTTAACGACGATAAGTAAATCAGGGTCCATACAGAGACCCCCTAGAGAAAACCGTGTTGATGTTCACACAAACCTGTGCCATGGTATAACCCAGAGCACTCGTGTGGTACACCACAACGGTGTCATGGTACACCGTGTCAAGAAAAACCGTCCAAATGGTCTAAGAATTATGGTCCATTTGCGTGAACCCATGAAGAAAACTGTGTCATCACTCATGCCGAACCGTGTCCTGTTGAAAGATAGAAAATATTTGTGGTACATCGAACCCTACTCGTGGTGCACCACACTAGTCCATAAACCGTGACGACGATAAAGAAATCAGCGTCCATGCCGAAAATTCTTACAGAAAACCGTGTTGACCAGACTGTGCCACATGTATAGACAGTACTTAACTGCAGTACATCACACCTTACCCATGGTTCACCGCACGACGCCGCCAAGAAAATGGAATAAAAGAGCAGGTTAGTTATACCTAAGAAATTCTAAACCTTAAGCCTCTCTTTCTTCCCCAAGCTTCCCAAACTCCAATAAATCTTCTACAAACCTCTACCTTACATCAAAACACTCCCCAATCACCATAAATCACATCCAAATCCTTCCCTATAGCATTATAAAAAACTATCAACCACCCAAATAACATCAACACCTAGAATGCCAATATTCCCAAATATTTTTCCAACAATTTTTTAAACCCATACCAATTAAGCAAGAGTTCAGCATACCCACATAGAGATTCATCATTCATACACCTTTCCTGGCCTAAATAATCAACCCAAATTCAAGGGGTACGAATTCAAAAGTGTTCATATCTTTGAGCTGGAGGTCAATTGAGATGACAAAAAGAACAGAGACATTATATATTGTTAGGGAGATGATGAAGAGTCAAAGCAAGGTATTGGGTACTATTAAGAAGAAAAAATTGAGAAAGGTTCAAGTTTGAGTATGAAGTAAAAGGGTAAAATAGGGCAAGATAATAGAGAAAAGCTAGCTTTGTGAAATCAAAGAGTAAAGCAGTTACAACTTTCAAGGAAAAGACACCACAACCTTTACGAATTGAGAATCCTATACCCAGATGAATGGAACTTCCATGCCCTTGTGCAAAAACGCATTTACCAGACTTACTTGTTGCTAATGAGAAAATATTTGAAAAAGAAGTTGGAGAACGTGAGTACAAGATATATCTAGATATGGGAGAGAGACTTGGTTGGAATACATTCATGATGAGACGTTCAAGTTTATGCATGGAGTTACATTCCGAGTTCTATTTAGGAAATTTTAGCCGAGATAGTGAAGTTTGGGTTCCAGTGAGAGGAAAGTTAGTTCCTTTTACAGTTGAAGAGAATCAAAACCAAATTGAGTTCAAGAAATTGGTTTGACCATGCAAATATCGAGAAGTGGTGGAAAATATCAAGACTTATGATTGGAATCGAGTTTTGAGCATGTTTCGTATGAAGAAAAAGTGAAATCACACAAAGGATAATTTAAGTAACCTTGGCCTTACAAATATCTCCAACATGATACAAGAATTTGGCATAATTTCCTCACGCCAAACGCCTTTGGAAACACACGAACTTCGGATGTAACTAAGAGAAACGCCATTTTTGTGAATTGTATTTTATGAGTTGAAGAAGTAGATGTGGAACAGTTGATCTTTGAGGAGGTGATGCAATTTTTGATCTCTCCACTTTCCTTATTTAATATGAAATATCCAACTATGATCACGTGCCTAGTACGAAAAGGGAATGTGATTGGGGTGAAGAATATAAATTGATGTATAAAGTAAGTAACAATATCAATAATGTTTGGATCAAGACAATTTTAAGAGGAGCGGGAATTACCAATGATGTGGCACAAATCAAATCTAATTCAGTGCACATGATGACACTCCTGGAGCAATTAAAGTGCGACCTAGCAAAAGATTCACCAAATCCCATCTTGGATGTTGATAATTCGAGGTAATAAGCCTCAAGAGTATGTTTTCTTTCTTTCTTAAAATTTTTGTAAATGCAATATTTTCTAGTTTTTAATTTCTTTATTAAGTCTTTTCGGGTCGTGGGGATACGACTCAGTTTTTAGTCATGGGTGTGGGGATTTGTTGTTCCTCATCTCCATTTTTTGTGATTTATTTCTTATTGAATAATTTTTTTTGATATAGGAGATTAGATGTAGAGTGTGTTTAATAGTTTTAAAGCATAAGTTTGGTCAGTTAATGATAGAAAGTAATATGTTTATGAGCTGAACATTTTATATGCTTTGAGTATGAACAAGAAGCATACATTAATAGTAAATAAAATATTAGTAAGCAATGTGGTAGAAGTATGTTTGATCTTACGGCGCCTTGAAGGGTGTGTATGCCGTGAGTTCCGAGTTAGTTGATAAATCCATTTGATGAACGTGCTAGAGGTGAAAAGTAACGAATTTGCATAGTTTAGAAAGTGATTAAGGTGGTTCTTTGATAAGACCCTTGTTGCCTTTTAGCTTGCTGTCCATTTATTATATTTATATCCTTCTCAGCCCCTTTGACCTTTCTAAAGACTTTAAATTTAGCCACACTATAAGCCATACCCCTTAGATATTAGGACTTTTCTATATACATGATGTCTACCTTTTTTACCTAAATATAAACCTTTAGGAGACATAATTTTAAGTATAAAAATGGTCATTTTATATTGAGTTTCGTACTTAATTCGTACAATTCCTATTTCTTGTCTTGATTTGATAAATTATTATTTTTATAGCATATTTGGTTTAATTTGTATGTTAATGTGAAGCTTTAAAGATATATAGAAATAAATTAGATTCCAAATCAATTCTAAGAATATAAGGAAAGAAGATCTTGAAGAAATCAGGAGATCGAAGAAGGAAAAGATAAACTAGGAAAGAAAAAGTTGTCAAATAAATTTGAATTTCACAAGTTACATCCACAAAAGTGATCATAACTCAACATTGGCTAGGAATTTGGAAGAATGGTCTAAAGCAAAGTTATAGAGATTTCCGATACGATCTGTTTCGATATAAAGAACGCGTCAATCAGAGTTGAAACGAAAAATTTACGGCCAATACAAAACAGCTACCGTTTCTTACCTTCTCTATATTTTAGGGTTACGAATTTGAGTTGGGTTTGGACACTTTTACTTGACCCCTATTCCAAGATTTCGACCTAACGCCTATATATATCAGTTCTGAACCTTAGAAAATCATCCCTTGCCTGTATAAGTATAATATACACACATAAATCATTATAGAAGCAATCAGGAGGATCTAGAGGAGGAAGAAGCAAGAGCTAAACCTTAACTACATCAATTTTATACTTCTCCATCTCTATTCTTTTGGTAAATTAGTATTAGATCTATTTTGTTTAAGAGGTATATTAAGCTATTTATTAAAGATTTTTATTATGCATAATTTCTCTTTAGGATTGTAATTATATGAATCTTTGATTATTGTTTTTCAGTTTTAATTTGAATCTGGGATTTTAGTATTTAATTGATTTGGTTCTTAATTTTACATTGACTATATTCTTGTGCTTGTTTACTATCATTGATGTCGCGAATTAAGGGTAGGTTTTAGTAATTAGACTATTCACTAGTGTCGGTGATCACCTTGACGGGGGGTTTAATTATAGAACTAGAATATAGACGCGTGGTGTCTATTATTGACCGACAGGCTTGACTAACCTCGTAGCCAATTGGGTATAGATCTTAATCATCTGAACGTATCTTATAATTGCCCTGACAGGGTTCGTAATACGAAAGGGTAGCTCCTAAGTCAACCTTGATGGGGTTAGGAGATTATAGAGTTCCAACTATTGTGAAATTTCCCATTCACCCTTATTCTTAGGAATCAAACATTCAATTGGATAGATTCATACTTGCATCTCCTCATCTTATTTGCATAATTATTTATTATTTATTATTTTCTTTATATGTTAGTTAATTAGAAAATAAAATACTTCACTGCTTATCCTTGTAATTAAGACAATTAAAACTATATATTCTAATATTGAACATGAAGTTAGAATAACTACTTAAATCCTTGTGGAGACGATTTTCCCGTATTTACTTATCTATTACTTGGAACGACCCGTACACTTGCGGTCTATGGATCCTTTATTCCTTTACTTTTATTGCATTATTTTATAACACTCCAGGACCCACCAAGTTTTTGGCGCCGCTACCGGAGATTTATTGCGGTTATTTTATTTTGTGTTTAAGTTAGGTTAGTAGTTTTAGTTGTTTTCAGTTTTACGTTTGTTTTGTTTTAGTCTCTTTTCAGATTTTTCTTTTGGTACGGAGATTTCCCCCTATCAAGAGCAAAATCCACCACAGATCTGGTGTATTCAAGTACAAAACTTTATTGATAAAGCACACAACTTCATGGATCTGACAAGAGGGAGCTTTAGAGAACATATAGAGAGGTTTAGGAAGTTGAAGGACTCCCTCAATCGTTTCATTAAGGTTACAACGAATACTGTAGTAAAGAGTGAGGCGAAAAGCGATGCTGCCATATCATTAGAGAAAAATATGCATCAACAACATCAATTGATGGAGCAACGATTGACGCAACTTACAAAAACAATTGAGAGGCTACAACAAGTACCATCTATGAAAACTTGGCAAGGTACAAATTTTGATGATGAGGCCATTCAAATTGATAGCGATGTTTGATTCGGTGTAGCTACAGAGTTTAGCCTTCAAGAAGAGAAGGAAGTGGAATCACCACAATTTACACCTAGTGAAATAGAGATTCCAACAATAGAAAAATCAACCACGATAAGCATAGATGAGACAATTGTTGATAATCGAGTCGAAGTTGAAATTAAACCTTGTGAAGGGAAGATTAGATCATTGGAAAACCCAGCCAAGCCGCGTTTAGAGGAATCAAATATTGAGATCTTGGTTAGAAAAGAGATAGAAGAAGAAGTTACTAGGATGGATTCGACCTAGTACTCCATTGATGTCACCACTGATGTCTCCCTATTTGTTCTAATTATTAGCCCTCTTGAGACATCATTTTAGGTGAATTATTGACTTATTAGATAGACTTTTATGCATAATTTGTCATATTACACTTTTCCCCCTTGGAATTTAACTATTTGCATTTTCTGAGCTTTTGTGCGTAAATTTGACTCTTTTTTATGCAAAGTAAGACCAATCCAAGGTGGAGAAGTGAGATTAAAGTCTTAGGGTATTTTAGAGTGTTAGGAATGATTTTTACTCGAGTTTCTATTTTTAGAGTACACTTTCCTATTTTGTTTTCTTGATTTATTGATTTATTCTTTTTAAGCATATGCGGTTTAATTATTTATTTAATGTGAAGCTTTAAAAAGATAAATGGTAATTACTTAGAGACCAAGTCAAGATAAAGATTAAAGAAGAGAAGATTTACATGGAAATAAGAAGATTTAGGAAAGATTTATTCAAATGAGGAAAAGATAAAGCTGCCTTTTGAAATCTGAAAATCCAGCCACGTTTTAGAGATTAAATCATAATAAAATATTGGCTAGGATTTTGGACGAGTGGTCTGCACCAATAGAAAGCTCTTTCTAAGACAAGCAGTTTCATATATTGGAACTTCTCAAACGGATAAGTATTGAAAAAGATATGACCAAATCAAATCAGTAAAATCTTACCTTTCCTAGAATTTAGAGCTACGAATTTGAGAGTCCTTGACTTGTCTTCCACTCCAAGTAAATTCGACCTAGAGGTTCCTAACACCTATAAATACACCCCTTAGCCTCCTCTTTTACACACACTTCATATCATTATCAAAGAGGCTTAAGGATTCAAGTCAGAGCAAGCAGGAAGGAAGAAAGCTGAGAGCTGGAGACTGTCTATATCTCCAATTCAAGCCAAACCCGACCTCTTCATTAGGTTTTATTATTTTCTTTCTGTAAAACATTATGTCTTTTAATTTATTTGTTTTAGTTTTATTTTCCATTATGAGCTAAACTTCTTAAGTGCTTGAGAATCGCTATAGGGGTTGAACCTTAATTTATTTAATGAATGCTTTCTAATTTGGGATTTTTATAGTTTAATTCGAATTGAGTAATTTAGTATTGTTTGTTATCATAAGTTAATTTCACTATATTTAATTTGGCCAATTAGGCGATTGGATCATCTTGACGGGGGGTTTAATTACTGACATAGGTAATAAACGTAAGATAGAAATTATTGATCCTGACGGACTTAGTTAATCTTATAGCCAATTGGGTAGAGAACCTGACATTCGAAGGTGGATTATGATCGCCCTCACGGGGTTTGTAACACCTGAGAATAGCTCCTAAGTCCACCCTGACGGGGGTTAGGAGAATCTAGAACTCCGACTATTACTAGTTACTAATTTGTCCCTTAGAAGAAGCATTGATTAAGTTTATTTCGGTGAAACCTAGCGTGACTCAAGTACTACTCTCTCATCTTTTAGTCTCTTCATATTTACTTTCGTGCATTAGTTTCAATTTTAGTTTAATATTTACTTTATTGCACTTTAGTCCTTTAATCAAAAATCAAATAAAAATCTATTTCTTTTACTTTTAGTTTTCATTCAAGCAACTAGTTCTATTTATTGCATAACACTTTGAATCATACCTAATCCGTCCCTGAGATCGAAATCCCGTTTACCGGATATTACTTGAACGACCCATGCACTTGCGGTACGTGTCTTGCCTTTTTAGGTGTGTTTATTTAGAACACACTAGGAGACACCAAGTTTTTGGCGCCGCTGCCGGGGACGGTAGCGTGTGACCACGGTGTTAGCCGTAAGTGTTTTAGTTGCTAGTTTATTTTAGTTTTCATTTTTATTTTTCAGTTTTATGCTTTGGGTTGTTCTTGTTTTCTCAGATTTACAGGTTTTGGTATATGCTTGGAGATATCGTGATCCTTGATAATCCCGAACGCCTATTACGAGAGAAAAACAAAAGAGATAAAGAAGCAAGTGAACAAGCAAAGTTAGAAAAAGCAATAGCAGAAGATAATGCGCAAGATCCCGTGATTCAAGATCCCGCGATTCAGTTAGATGACAACGGTCTCCCAATAGCTCCACCGGTAGGAGTTCAATTACCAATTTCACCGGTAGGAGTCCAATTACCAGCTCCTCCCGGAAATCAACAACAAGTCAACAATAATGGTGGAGTGCTTCTAGATCATGGGCCGCAGATCTTTCAACCGAACAACCGTGGACCTTTTCTTCTACCACAACTAGGACTCCGTCCTCCTGCAATTCAAGGAGTTCGATTCAGACCAGACACAGGGATGATCAACCAGTTTACAACCGTTGGACAGTATAGTGGTGCAGCTCGTGAAGATCCTATTCGTGCTATGTACAAGTTTATGCAAATCTGTGATGCATATGTCACCCCTGGAGTAACCCAAGAACAAATGTACTTTCATATGTTTCCATTCTTCCTCACCGGAGGAGCAAGTGAGTGGTATGACCAACAGCCACAGAACGCGATTTTGACTTGGGATCAACTTCAGACAGCCTTTTTCGATAGGTACTATCCTCAAAGTGTTCGACTCAGTGGGCAATTAGATATTGTTTATTTTCGCCAAGAGCCAGGAGAAACTGTAGGTGCTGCATGGACTCGTTTTCAAACATTATTACGGAAGTGCCCATTACATGGGTACTCTCTCGAATTACAACTTGGAATATTTTATCGAAGTTTAGGTGATGCTGCAAAAGATAAAATCGATACTATGTGCCAAGGTGGTCTCATGATGGTCACAACTGATCAAGCTCTGATTATCATGGACCGAATTGTGAAGAATGAAATGAGTTGGCAATCCTCGAAATCATCGGTTAGAGCTCCTGAAAGAGGTACTTTGAATTTGGATACAGAAACTGCTTTGAACGCTAAGATTGCCGCACTTGAAAACAAGCTGAAACAATTATCTATGTCGAATAGAGCTGTGGTAAACGTTGTTAATGAACCAGAATTATGTTCTAGTTGTGGAGGAGATGATCATGGCTGGGAAGAATGTGCCAACAACCCAGAATCCGTATACTTCGTTAATCAGCGAGGTAACTATTCAGGTGGTCAAGGGTATGGAAATCAAAACAGAAATCATCCAGGCTTTCAGTATTCAAATCCACATGGGGCAGCCAATCCTGGAACATATCAACAAAGGCCTCAAGGGAACAACTACCCGTTCAAATCACAGAATCAACCTAGAGCCGATCAAGATGCTTATGCCGACACATTAGCTCAAAAAGCACTTCCCTCTCGACCTCAAGAAGGCGCGACTACCGCAAGTGAGTTAGAACTTACTTTGACGCAATACATATCCCATGCGGATAAGAGGTCGGAGATAATTGAAAACCAGCTATCTCGATTCATGGAGGAAACCAACAAGAGAGAAAATAGGATGGAAGAAACATTAAACTCTCATTCCGCTTCGTTTAAAGTCTTAGAGACGCAAATATCAAAGATCGCCAATAGTTTAAATGTTCGAGGTCAAGGACAACTTCCAACTGATACGGAGGTTCCTAAACAATACGAAGCTTGTAACACTATCTCACTCAGAAGTGGTAAGCAATTGCAACCACCACCTTTCCTGGTTATGAAAGAAAAAGAAGTGATTAGAAAAGAAAAACCGTTAGAGGAGGTGGAAGAGAAGGACGAAGAACTTGAAGTGGTAGAAGTGGAGAAGACTCCAGAAAAGCCAAAGAAGAAAGATGTTGTAGAAACCCGTCCTCCTCCACCATTCCCTTCCAGAGTTCAGAAAAAGGAGATACGGCTGAATATGAAAGATTCATGAACATGGTGAGTAAGCTCAATATTAATATACCTTTCTTAGAGGTTATCATGGGGGTACCAAAGTATTTGAAATTCCTGAAAAGAGCTCTCACAAACAAACGCCGATATCTTGAGAATGAAATCGTGGGCTTGCCAGAAGAATGCAGTGCGATATGTCAGAGTAAGTTACCACCGAAGTTACTTGATCCTGGGAGTTTTACTATTCCCATATCTATTGGTAATGAGTGGAAAGCGAAAGCTTTATGCGATTTGGGAGAGAGTATTAATCTTATGCCCAAATTAGTTTTTGAAAAGTTGAAGATAGGAGAAGCAAGACCAACTTCTATGGTCTTGCAAATGGCTGACAGATCCCTCGTGCATCCAGATGGAAGAGTAGAAAATGTCCTCGTCAAGGCAGATACGTTAATTTTTCCAGTTGATTTCGTTATACTTGACTACGACGCGGATAGGAATGTCCCCATTATTTTGGGAAGACCATTCCTAGCCACGGGGCGTACTATAATTGATGTAGAGAATGGAGAATTAACGATGCGAATCCAAGACGAGGAAGTGAAGTTTAACGTGTTCAGACCAATGAAATTTCCGGAATCCAAGGAGGAGTGCTTCCGAATAGATGTGATTGAGCAAGAACCAACTAAGGTTGTGGGAACCTTAGGAATGGAGGAAAAAGAGCTCAGAAAGAAACCACCTAACATAAATCCTCCATATCCTAAGAAAAATCCACACCTTGACCATGCAAAAAAGAAAGAAAAGGTTCGAGCTGCGAAGGTTCGAAAAGAACCTATGAAAGAAAGAAAGAAGAGGGCATTCAGTGTAGGCGAAGAGGTCGCAATGAAGAAGCCTGATCCCCCTCCGAAAGCGCGCATAGTCAAGACTTCTTGGCAAGGACCGTTCATGGTCACAAGGGTTATCTCTGATCAATTGGTGGTAATAAAAGTTAAAGGATGCAAGTTCCGTGTAGCAAATGTTGATGACCTTACTCACTGCTGGGGAGGTTATGTGAAAAAATGATTCGAGAGGTAACCCGTCGAGCTTAACGACGTTAAACAAAAGCCATTTCAATGTATATTAGTTTATTGCTTTCAGTTTTTCAAATTCCTAGTGTATAATTCTAAGTTAGTGTCAAGTTTTAGTGTCTACTTTAAGAAATGAGAAGGGTATTGTGTTAATGGTGCAGGAATCGAGTTTGGGGTGCTAGGAGAAATTTTTTGGAGAATTCAAGGCTGGCGCGGACTACCCCGCGGTGTACCCCCTATACCGCAGGGATGTACCGCGCCCCAAAAACCCGTACCATGGGTCGCGCACCACGGGTCTTATCCAGAAGCGAGAAAAAAATAGAAGATGATAGGCGCGGTGCACCGCACCATACACCGCACGCCCAAAACGCGTGCCACGGGGTATGCACCACGGGTTTTTTCACAGAGCACGTGCGGACTACCCCATGCACCGCACCCTGCACCGCACGGCAAAAACGCGTGCCACGGGGTGCTAGCACGGGTACAAGGCAGAGGCGAGAAATTTACACCTACAGCGCTGCGGTGTTCCCCCGCGGTACACCCATGCACCGCTGGTATGCACCGCGTCAGGCGGTTTGTGAAGAGATCAAAGCCCAGTCAACTTCTAACCTTAAAGAGATAAACCCTAGCCTCTCCCACACGAATTTTCCAGCTCCCAACCTCATAAAAACACCTTGAAGCTTGATTAAACCTCTACAACAAACACAATAACATCAACAATTATCTCCTCCATCCACCACAAACACATCTTCTTCATCAAATCAATCACAAAACACCATCAAACACCTTCAAGATCATCAAGATTCAAAGAATTCTTCCAAGAGCAATCAAGAAACCACCTTCCTTCATCTAATCCAAGCAAGAAACTCAAGCTACACCAAGTTTTCTTAACTTTATTCTGTCCTTGGTATAACTTGAGTTTGGGGTCAAATCAACCATGACAAACAGAACAGGGGCTATGGATTACAAGAGGAAGTGTTATACTCTAGGGAAGAACAAGAATTTGCCTGGTTCTACAATTGAAAAGGCCATCAATCTTGATGAGCCTACTGAGAAACAACAAGAAGAGGCACCTGCACCACCACAACACAAGAAATTCACAGCTAGGATGAAGGTACAATCAAAGCCTGATGAAAAGACACCAATCCAAGATCAAGGTTCTTCTTCCTCTTCTCCGAATGATTCTTACACACCCCCATGGGCTATCAAACATCAACAACAAATTGATCATCTAAGAAAACAAGTCTTAGCACTTTGGGAGGAAATTGCCAAGATGAATTCAACAAGGAGTAAGGTAACTTTGAACATGGATATTGATAATAATTCTTCTTCGGAGGAGGATATGATGGATCTTTATGGCCAGGTACCTCGTTCTAATTCTTCTTCTTAATTGATGGTAGGCATTAGGTAGTTAGTTTTTATTGCTTTATTGAGTCTTTTTCGAGTCGTGGGGACACGACTCACTTTTGAGTTTGGGGTGGGGTTCGTTGCCTCATCCCAATTTTGTGTTTTACATGCTTTTCAGAAAAGTTTTTTTAAATGCCTGTAGAGTGTTTTAAATGCCCCCATCAAGCATGCTTTTTATGAATTTATCATAGAAAATAGTTGACTTTAGGAGTTAGTATTGAACACACTTTGATTGCATGCAAACATGAAATAATTGATAGGAAAAATTAATGAACAATGCAAAAGAAGTAAACTTGTGCTTAAGGATAATGGGTGGTTTGTAGCACGTGAGATCTAAATGAGTAGAGAACCCACTTAGGTATGAACTAGAAGCAAGTTGTGTAGATAGGAAAATGATAGAGGCAGTTCTTTGTTAGCCTTTGAATCCTTTTTGGCCTTCTATCCCTGAATTAATTTTATCCTTCTTAGACAAATTTTTAGCCTTTAAGCCTTTCTTTTGTCGCCACATTAAAAGCCAATATCCCTTAGATTGTTAGGCATTACCATATGACCCGCACTTGAATCACGATCCTGAGACTTCCTGTCTTGAGCTTGAGTTTGGGGTGGTGGGTCCACCATATGGGAATTTACATTGGGTTGGGATTTTTGAGCTTATCAATGAGGCTTTGTGCTTTATATAATGATGATTCACAGGTTTATTATATTGTAACCCTTTGCCGGGGTAATAGTGAATGGAAAAGAAGCTTCAAGCTCAAGTTATGAATAGGCATAACTATGAAAAATAGCATGATATCTCAGTATCAAAAAGAGAGTCATAGCTATAAGAAAAGAAGAAAAAATGAATGATTTGAAAAGAAATTATATTCGGACCGGCAAAGTGGAAATTTTTAAGTGAATCATACTTAGTGCTTATTGGGTTAATTTGGGGACGCTAATTAAGCGCGTCAATTGGGTTGAGTGAGAACTTTGTTCGAGTGTAAACTCAAGCTCTTGGACAGTTGTTGATGGTAAGTTAGGAGAGAGCCAAAAGCTCACTTCAAATTTACCAAATATACATACCATACCGTCCTTCAGCCTATGCTAAAAACATAAAGTCCTCGTGATTCCTAGATGCACGGTGAGTTAATAGGGATTATTCTAAGTGGAACATTCAACACAAGAAAAGATAGAGGAACACCCTATAGCCACCATCTTGAGATAAGTATTAAGCGTAACCTTCTAGCATTGTGAAATTAATTTAGGATTGATATTGTTTTGTATTTGATTTTGCATGATGAGTGTGGGTGTATATTAATTCCTAGATTAGACTATATGAGATTTGTTTTAAGTTGTGCTTTGGGAATATTTTCTAGATTCTACCTTCTGCATTCACCTAAAAGGGGCCTTTGTTTTAATTTTACTTTGTCGGGACGACAAAGTTGAGTTGGGGGTCTTGATGTCTCCCCTATTTGTTCTAATTATTAGCCCTCTGGAGACATCATTTTAGGTGAATTATTGACTTAGTAGATAGACTTTTATGCATAATTTTTCATATTACACTTTCCCCCCTTGGAATTTAACTATTTGCATTTTCTGAGCTTTTGTGCGTAAATTTGACTATTTTTGATGCAAAGTAAGACCAATCCAAGGTGGAGAAGTGAGATTAAAGTCTTAGGGTATTTTAGAGTGTTAGGAATGATTTTTACTCAAGTTTTTATTTTTAGAGTACACTTTCCTATTTTGTTTTCTTGATTTATTGATTTATTCTTTTTAAGCATATGCGGTTTAATTATTTATTTAATATGAAGCTTTAAAAAGATAAATGGTAATTACTTAGAGACCAAATCAAGATAAAGATTAAAGAAGAGAATATTTACATGGAAATAAGAAGATTTAGGAAAGATTTATTCAAATGAGGAAAAGATAAAGCTGCCTTTTGAAATCTGAAAATCCAGCCACGTTTTAGAGATTAAATCATAATAAAATATTGGCTAGGATTTTGGACGAGTGGTCTGCACCAATAGAAAGCTCTTTCTAAGACAAGCAGTTTCATATATTGGAACTTCTCAAACGGATAAGTATTGAAAAAGATATGACCAAATCAAATCAGCAAAATCTTACCTTTCCTAGAATTTAGAGCTACGAATTTGAGAGTCCTTGACTTGTCTTCCACTCCAAGTAAATTCGACCTAGAGGTTCCTAACACCTATAAATACACCCCTTATCCTCCTCTTTTACACACACTTCATATCATTATCAAAGAGGCTTAAGGATTCAAGTCAGAGCAAGCAGGAAGGAAGAAAGCTGAGAGCTGGAGACTGTCTATATCTCCAATTCAAGCCAAACCCGACCTCTTCATTAGGTTTTATTATTTTCTTTCTGTAAAACATTATGTCTTTTAATTTATTTGTTTTAGTTTTATTTTCCATTATGAGCTAAACTTCTTAAGTGCTTGAGAATCGCTATAAGGGTTGAACCTTAATTTATTTAATGAATGCTTTCTAATTTGGGATTTTTATAGTTTAATTCGAATTGAGTAATTTAGTATTGTTTGTTATCATAAGTTAATTTCACTATATTTAATTTGGCCAATTAGACATAGGTTTGAGTAATTAGGCTATTCCAATTAGTGGCGATTGGATCATCTTGACGGGGGGTTTAATTACTGACATAGGTAATAAACGTAAGATAGAAATTATTGATCCTGACGGACTTAGTTAATCTTATAGCCAATTGGGTAGAGAACCTGACATTCGAAGGTGGATTATGATCGCCCTGACGGGGTTTGTAACACCTGAGAATAGCTCCTAAGTCCACCCTGACGAGGGTTAGGAGAATCTAGAATCCCGACTATTACTAGTTACTAATTTGTCCCTTAGAAGAAGCATTGATTAAGTTTATTTCGGTGAAACCTAGCGTGACTCAAGTACTACTCTCTCATCTTTTAGTCTCTTCATATTTACTTTCGTGCATTAGTTTCAATTTTAGTTTAATATTTACTTTATTGCACTTTAGTCCTTTAATCAAAAATCAAATAAAAATCTATTTCTTTTACTTTTAATTTTCATTCAAGCAACTAGTTCTATTTATTGCATAACACTTTGAATCATACCTAATCCGTCCCTGAGATCGAAATCCCGTTTACCGGATATTACTTGAACGACCTGTGAACTTGCGGTACGTGTCTTGCCTTTTTAGGTGTGTTTATTTAGAACACACTAGGAGACACCAACCACCCAATCCAATGAAGACGAACATTCAAATGGGGACATCAATAAAGAATTTGTAGTGGCATGCAAAGAAGACAAAACCTACACCCAAATGCTTGAAGGTGACACAAAATAACTCACACCGCAACAAGTATCCACAGAAGCTATTCCAGGAACAAATGAGAATGCGAGTGTAGAGATTGAGATTGAAAACGTGGCCCTCATAACAAAAGAAAGTTCTGAAACATCCCTTGTTTTGGACAAAAAGCTTGAGATGGTGCCACTTGAGTTCCCCATTGTTCCAGAAGTATCTAAAGAGGTTAAAGAGAAGGACCACCACCATGAACTCAAGAAGAAGAGAGCTAAAAATGAGTTTGGGGTCGGAACCATGGTTGCTTGGAAAACCTTCAAACAAGAGAATAGGCCACAAAGTTTCAAAAATGTGTGGGTGGGTCATTTGTTGTTACTCGAGTAGTGACAGCAAAATTAATTGAGATACAACCTTCGAGAGGTCAAAGGCTGCGAATTGTAGACATACATAACCTCCCCCACTACTGGGGAGGCTACATACTCAAGGGATAATAGAGGTAACATGTCAAACTTTAAATGAAATGAAATTAAATTAAAGTGCTCTTAGGAGACACCCTAAAAGTTTTAATTGCTTTATTGGTTTAGTTTTTTTAGTGTGTATTAGTTAGTTTATGTGTTTTTATGTGCATATTGCTGTAATGAGGAAGGTTTGAGTGTTTTTTGATGTGTAGGAATGCAAAGGTTTGAGTTTGGGGTGAAAAAATGGAAAATTTTCGGAGTTAAAAAGGCTTGGACAGAAGTATTTTGCGGTACACCTCAGGTATCCGTGGTGCACCGCACCTATCAGCGTGAAGTTTTTTGAAAAACTTCGAAATGCCATAACTTCGCGCTCGGGTATCGGAATTTACTTTTTCTCGAGTCTAAATCGTATAATTTTTTGAGATCTATCCAATGGATTTGAGAAAACCTGAGTTGGAGATAAAATACAAAGCGTATCTTTTAGTGGCATCCAGAGACTCAAAACGGTACACCGTAGGTCAAAAACCGTGGCTACAATTTTCGAAAACGGTACATTTCCAACCCTATCCAAAACCGTATCGACAACTCGGGCCTATGGGTTGTCAACCCTTGAGTCCGGTGTACCGCGTCATCCATCAGGTGCACCGCAGCCCCCCACCAGAAAATTTGTTAAAAGGGTTTGAAGATTGAGGTTAGTGATTAGTTAAGAATTTTTAATCCTTACGCCTCTCTTTCTTCCCCAAGGCAACCAAACTCCATGAAACACCATGAAAGCTTCATCAAACCTTCACCAAACATCAAAGTACTACGCAATCACCATAAATTTTACATCCAAATCCTTCCCCACATCATTATAAAGAAGATTCAACCACTGTGGTCCTTTGTGTGTTCTAAATAAATGCAAAAGGTAATTGAACCACAACCACAAGTGTACGGTTGTCCCAAGTAGTAATAATGATTCTAGGATCGTTCGCAGGGTCGGTTTGGTTAACTACAATTCTTATCAGATAATGATTGGTTGCACTTATGAAAGCAAGTAAAGATATAATGATTGATTGGTTGTTTGTATTATTCTAAGTGATGAAAAATTAAAGAAAAAATGCAAATAAATACTAAGACGCAAGTAAATAAAGGTAAGGCGAAGATATGAGAAGGCAGTACTTGAGAAACGCAAGGGATCCTCCTAATTCTATTTCATAACATATGTTGTTTAAGGGTTAAATCGGTCAATTAACAATGGTCGGGATTCTATAATCCTTGTACCCCCGTCAGGGTGGACTACAAGGATATCCTAGAGTGTCACTAGTCCCGTCAGGGTAAATATGATCCACCTTCGGATGATTAAGTAATTTTACCACATTGGCCTTAAAATTAACTAAGCTTGTCAGAGTCAAATAGTTTCTATTCTAGATTGAGTAATTAAGTCCGTACCTAAACCCTCCGTCAGGATGATCCACACGCCACATATGTGGAATAGCCTAGATACTAACACCTGTTCTTAGTTCATGACTCCAAATACAGTAAATAATCTCAAATTACAGAAAAGAGTAAAAGACCCAATTTAATTTAATTTATTAAAAACCCAAATTCAGTCATATGAAATTCAATAGAATCGGGATTCACCCGTTATGCATTCTCAAGTACTATGAAGAAGTTAGCTCATACTAATTAAAAAAGAAAACTAAATTAAAAGAAATAGAATTCATATTGTTTTACAGAATTAAAAATAAGAAAGACCTAATTTCCGGAATTGGATTTGGCTGAGAATGGAGATATAGACTCTCTCCAACTCTACAGCTTCTTCTTCTTCCTTCTGCTTCTTCTCTCTTGATATTTTATTTTGTAAAAAGTGAATTGTATGAAAAATAGAAGTCAAGAACTCCTTTTATAAGCTCAAATTCGGATTAGGCCTTGAACCTAAAATTAAATCACTAATTAAAAGCCCAAGTCCATTTTCTAAGCCCAAAATCCTGTAACTTCTGCACCACCTCCACTAAAACAGCTCTAGCTGATTCGTTATAACTCCGATTGACCTGAAATCACTTGCTAAATTTCCGTAACTCGATAAGGAACATATTCTCTTCAAAAGTCAGCAGCTAAATCAACTCTTGAGTGCCTCGATATCAGAAATATTTGTCTTCTTTTCCAGATTTGCAGCTCCAAATATAATTCTTTCGGGATTTGTCTTCACGCTTTGACTCCATATCACGATCTTTGACTCTCTTCTCAGATTCCTTTCCTAGCTAATATTCAAAACCTACAAACTTTTCACTAAAATACACAAGATTACGCGCAAAAGTTTAATAAATCAAAAATACTAGAAATAAAATAGGAATTCCGGATTATTGCATTTTTAACTCAAAAGTCTATCAAAATATTCAATTAAACATCAAAAATGATGTCTCCTAAGGGTCTAAAATAAGATCAATTAGGGAGACATCAAGACCCCCAACTCAAACCTTTATCGTCCCGACAAAGTAAAACAAAACAAAGGGGTAGAAGTAAACGTAAGAACAAGTAGAAGCTAGCAAATACACCTAAAGCAATTCTCAAGATAAATCTCATATAACAAACTCTAGAAACTAATATACACATACATCTATAATGCAATATCAAACATAAATAATCCCAATCATAAAATTAAAGTCGCAATGCTTGAAGGTTACACTTGTACTCATCTCTGTATGATGGCTATAGGGTGGTCATCAATCCTAACTCGTTTTGAACGGTCCACCTAGTATATTCCCTATCAACATAATCATAAATTCACTATGCACTTAGGAATCACGAGGTCTTTATGGTTTTAATATTCGCTTAAGGAAGGTGTGGATGTATATTTGGTAAATTTGAAGTGAGCTTTTGGCTCTCTCCTCACTTACCATCAACAAAGTCCTCGAGCTTGAGTTTACGCTCAACAAATGTTCTCACTCACCCATTCACGCAACAATTTAGCGTCCCATCTCTACCCACTACAATAAGATGAATTTCCGGAAAAAATTTCACTTTGCCGGATGTTTTATTCATTCATATTTTTCTTTTTCTTTTCTTTTCTATTTTATTTTTGTACGGATGCAAACCGGGTTCGCGGTTTCTACTGTATGGATTTTCGAATTTTTTCATTTTTTTCTTTCTTTTTCGTTTTTTCTCTTTCCCGGCAAAGGGTTACAATTATATATCATATGTAATTGTGCCATAATACCAAGCACATCAATCCCTACCCATTAAATTCCCCATAAGTGGACCCACCACCCCAAACTCAAGCTCGAGACATGTCTCAGGATTGTGATTCTAGTGCGGGTCATATGGTCATGCCTAATAATCTAATGGATAATGGCTTATATCGTGGCTACAAAAGAAAAGGCTAAAGGCTCAAAGTGGGCTAAGACGGATAATAATTAATACAAGGGATAGAAGGCTAAAACGTTACAAATGACTAGCAAAGAACTGCCCCTATCATTTTCCTAAGTACATAGCTCGTCTTTAGTTCATATCTAGGTGGGTTCTCTACTAATTAGGATTTCTCGTTCTACACACCAAACACTTTCCTTAAGTACAAGCTTACTTTATTTGCATTGATCATTAATTTTTCCTATTAATTACATATGTTTTTATGCAATTCTAAATGCGTTTTATATCAATCCCTAAAGTCCACTATTTACTATTATAGATTCATCAAAAGTATGCTTATAAGGATATTTAAAATTTTCTACAGTCAAACGCAGCTCCGAAAATTCTTTTATTGAAAACAAATAAAACAAGTAGCACATAAAAACTGGGATGAGGCAACGAACCCCACCCCAAACTCAAAAATTAGTCGTGTCCCCACGACTCAAAAAAGACTCAAAGCAATTAAACTAATATACACTAAAAAGGAAGGATTAGAAAACGAATCTTAATCAGCGCGTGGCTGGTTACCGGTGTTGCGTTCTGGACCTTTATCTCGCGTGATAGCATCATAAATTGCATTTTGAAGTGTGTTTACGCCTAAGATCAAAGTTCGAAAGAGGTCCAATTCTCTTGTAGCGTTTCCTAAGGTGGCAATCATCTTCTCTTGATTCTCTTCCAACACCCTTATTTTCGATTCCAACTCAGGAGCATTCTTCGCTTTCTTTGGTGGAGGAGCTCTAAGAGTCTTCGTAGCTCGTGTTGTTTCATCATGGATATTCTGAATTGTAGTCAATGCCATGCTCACTCCAACTGTCACACCGTCATCCTCTGCGTTCCTACGCGGAATCATGGACCGCAGATCTTCCAACCGAACAACCATGGACCTTTTCGTATACCACCACTAGGACTCCGTCCTCCCGCAATTCAAGGAATTCGATTTAGACCAGACGTGGGGATGATTAATCAGTTTACAACCGTTGGGCAGTATAGTGGTGCAGCTCGTGAAGATCCTATTCGTGTTATTTACAAGTTTATGCAAATCTGTGATGCATATGTCACCCCTGGAGTAACCCAAGAACAAATGTACTTTCATATGTTTCCATTCTTCCTCACCGGAGGAGCTAGTGAGTGGTATGACCAACAACCACACAACACGATTGTGACTTGGGATCAACTTCAGACAGCCTTTTTCGACAGGTACTATCCTCAAAGTGTTCGACTTAGTGGGCAATTAGATATTGTTAGTTTTTTCCAAGATCCAGGAGAAACTGTAGGTGTTGCATGGACTCGTTTTCAATCTTTATTACGCAAGTTCCCATTACATGGGTACTCTCTTGAATTACAGCTTGGGATATTTTATCGAAGTTTAGTTGATGCTGCGAAAGACAAAATCGATACTATGTGCCAAGGTGGTCCCATGATGGTCACAACTGATCAAGCTCTGATTATTATGGACCGAATTGTGAAGAATGAAATGAGTTGGCAATCCTCGAAATCATCGGTTAGAGCTTCTGAAAGAGGTACTTTGAATTTGGATACAGAAACTGCATTGAACGCTAAGATTGCCGCACTTGAGAACAAGTTGAAACAACTATATGTGTCGAATAAAGCTGTGGTAAACGTTGTTAATGAACCAGAATTATGTTTTAGTTGTGGAGGAGATGATCATGGCTGGGAAGAATGTGCCAAAAACCCAGAATCCGTATACTTCGTTAATCAGCGAGGTAACTATTCAGGTGGTCAAGGGTATGGAAATCAAAACAAAAATCATCCGGGCTTTCAGTATTCGAATCCACATGGGGCAGCCAATCCTGGAACATATCAACAAAGGCCTCAAGGGAACAACTATCAGTTTCGGATGCAAAACCAATACCAAGGAAATCAACCTAGAGCCGATCAAGACGCGTATGCCGACACATTAGCTCAAAAAGCGCTTCCCTCTCCACCTCAAGAAGGCGAAATTACGGCAAGTGAACTAGCACTTACTGTAACGCAATACATGACTAATGCTGAAAAGAGAGCAGATAAAATTGAAAACCAGCTATCTCGATTCATAGATGACACCCACGCGAGAGAAAATAAGATGAATGAAACATTAAAATCACATTCCGCTTCGTTAAAAGTCTTGGAGAATCAAATATCAAAGATCGCCAATAGTTTGAATGTTCGAGGTCAAGGCCAACTTCCAAGTGATACGGAGGTCCCTAAGCAATTTGAAAGTCGTAACGCGATCACACTTAGAAGTGGGAAGAAGCTTCCACCACCACCTTTCCCGGTTATGAAAGAAAAGGAAGTAATTACAAAAGAAAAACCGTTAGAGGAGGTGGAAGAAAAAGAAGAACCTGAAGTGGTAGAAGTGGAGAAGACAAAGAAGAAAGATATTATAGAAACCCGTCCTCCTCCACCATTCCCTTCCAGAGTTCAGAAGAAAGGAGATACGGCTGAATATGAAAGATTATTGAACATGGTGAGTAAGGTCAATATTAATATACCTTTCTTAGAGGCTATCAAGAGGGTACCAAAATATTTGAAATTCCTGAAAAGAGCTCTCACAAACAAACGCCGGTATCTTGAGAATGAAATGGTAGGCTTGCCAGAAGAATGCAGTGCGATATGTCAGAGTAAGTTACCACCGAAGTTACTTGATCGTGGTAGTTTTACTATTCCCATCTCTATTGGGAATGAGGGGCAAGCGAAAGCTTTATGCTATTTGGGAGCGAGTATTAATCTTATGCCCAAATCAATTTTTGAAAAGTTGAAGATAGGAGATGCAAGACCGACCTCTATTGTCTTGCAAATGGCTGACAGATCCCTCGTGCATCCAGAGGGAAGAGTGGAAAATGTCTTCGTCAAGGCAGGTACATTAATTTTTCCAGTTGATTTTGTTATACTTGACTACGACGCGGATAGGAATGTCCCCATTATTTTGGGAAGACCATTCCTAGCCACGGGGCGCACTATAATTGATGTAGAGAATGGAGAATTGACGATGCAAATCCAAGAGGAGGAAGTGAAGTTTAACGTGTTCAGGCCAATGAAGTTTCCGGAATCCAAGGAGGAGTGCTTCCGGATAGATGTGATTGAACAAGAGCCAACTAAGGTTGTGGGAACCTTAGGAATGGAGGAAAAAGAGCTATGAAAGAAACCACCTAACATAAATCCTCCATATCCTAAGAGAAATCCACACCATGACCATGCTAAAAAGAAAGAAAAGGTGCGCTCTACGAAGGTTCCAAAAGAACCTAAGAAAGAGAGAAAGAAGAGGGCATTCAGTGTAGGCGAAGAGGTAGAAATGAAGAATCCTGATCCCCCTCCGAAAGCGCACAAAGCCAAGAGTTCTTGGAAAGGACCGTTCATGGTCACAAAGTTTCTCTCGGATCAATTGATGGTAATAAAAGCTAAGGGATGCAAGTTCCGTGTAGCAAACATTGATAACCTCACTCACTGTTGGGGAGGTTATGTGAAAAAGTGATGCGAGAGGTAACCCATCGAGCTTAACGACGTTAAACGAAATCCAGTTCATTGTATATTAGTTTATTGCTTTATGTTTTTCAATTCCTAGTGTATAATTCTAAGTTAGTATCGAGTTTTAGTGTCTGCTTTTAAAAGAAATGAGAAAGGTAGTGTGTTATTGCTGTAGGAATTGAGTTTGGGGTGCTAGGAAACGCAAAAAGGAATCACTTGAAAAAATTCGAGGTCAGCTCCGGTATAATGCGCCTCACGTCCGGTATACCATGCCAGGGAAAACCCGTGAAACGGGTATATGACTCGGGTTTTATGCTGAGCGTTCAAAAATTAAAGGATCACAGGTTCGGTATACCACGCCATATGCCCGGTATACCGCAGGAGGAAAAACCCGTGACACGGGTAGGAGACTCGGGTTTTTTGACGAGGAGTGAAAAATTGGAAGACGCGTAGGTCCGGTATACCGCGCCATACCTCCGGTATACCGCAGCTAGGTCTGTTTTGAAGAGATTGTTACCTAATACAACTCTTACCTTATCACAAGCAAACCCTAGCCTTCCCCATACGAATTTTCCAGCTCCCAACCTTGTAAATACACCTTGAAGCTTGATTAAACCTCCACAACAAACACAATAGCATCAATAATTCTCTCCTCCATCCTCCATAAACACATCCTCTTCATCAAATTCATCACAAAACACCATTAAACACCTTCAAGATCATCAAGCTTTCAAGAATTCTTCCGAGATTCATCAAGAAACCACCTTCCTTTATCTAATCCAAGCAAGAAACTCAAGCTACACTAAGTTCTCTTAACTTTATTCTATCCTTGGTATAACTTGAGTTTGGGGTCAAATCAACCATGACAAACAGAACAGATGCTATGGATTACAAGAGGAAGTGTTATACTCTAGGGAAGAACAAAAATTTGCCTAGTTCTACAATTGAAAAGGCCATCAATATTGATGATCCTAGTGAAGAAAAACAACAAGAAGAGGCACCTACACAACCACTACACAAGAAATTTACAGCTAGGATGAAGGTACAATCAAAGCCTAAAGAAAAGACACCAATCCAAGATCAAGGTTCTTCTTCTTCTTCTCAGAATAATTCTTACACACCCCATGGGCTATCAAATTTCAACAACAAATCGATCATCTAAGAAAACAAAACATATCACTTTGGGAGGAAATTTCCAAGATGAATTCAACAAGGGGAAATGTAACTTCGAACATGGATATTGACAATTATTCTTCTTCTTCGGAGGAGGATATGATGGATCTTTAAGGCCAGGTACCCCGTTCTAATTCTTCTTCTTAATTGATGGTAGGCACTAGGTAGTTTAGTTTTTAGCTTTATTGCTTTATTGAGTCTTTTTCGAGTCGTGGGGACACGACTCACTTTTGAGTTTGGGGTGGGGTTCGTTGCCTCATCCCAATTTTTTGTGTTTTACATGCTTTTCTGAAAGAATTTTTTTTAGGGTTGCGTTTGACTGTCGAGTGTTTTAAATGCCCCCATCAAGCATGCTTTTCATGAATTAATGATAGAAAATAGTTGACTTTGGGATTTAGTATAAAACGCGCTTTGATTGCAAGAAAATATGAGATAATTGATAGGAAAAATTATTGAACAATGCATAAGAAGTAAAATTGTGCTTAAGGATAATGGGTGGTTTGTAGAAGGTGAGATCTAAATGAGTATAGAACGCACTTAGGTATGAACTAGAGGCAAGTTGTGTAAATAGGAAGATGATAGAGGCAGTTCTTTGTTAGCCATTTGAATCCTTTTTGGCCGTCTATCCATGAATTAATTTTATCCTACTGAGCCAAATTTTTAGCCTTTAAGCCTTTCTTTTGTCGCCACATTATAAGCCAATATCCCTTTAGACTGATAGGCATGACCATATGACCCTCACTTGAATCACGATCCTGAGACTTCCTGTCTTGAGCTTGAGTTTGGGGTGGTGGGTCCACTATTATGGGAATTTATTGGGTTGGGATTTTTGAGCTTCTCAATTGTGCTTGGTTATATATTTTGACGATTCACAAGTTTATGTTATTGTAACCCTTTGCCAAGGTAATAGTGAATGGAAAAGAAGCTACGAGCTCAAGTTATGAAAAGGCATAACTATGAAAAAATAGCATGATATCTCAACATTAAAAAGAGAGTCATAGCAATACAAAAAAAATGATGAATAATTGATTTGAAAAGAATATATATATTCGGACCGACAAAGTGGAAATTTTTAGGTGAATCATCCTTAGTGCTTATTGGGTTAATTTGGGGATGCTAATTAAGCACGTCAATTGGGTTGAGTGAGAACATTATTCGAGTGTAAACTCAAGCTCTTGGACAGTTTGTTGATGGTAAGTGAGGAGAGAGCCAAAAGCTCACTTCAAATTTACCAAATATACATACCATACCGTCCTTCAGCCTACGCTAAAACCGTAAAGACCTCGTGATTCTTAGATACACAATGAGTTAATAGGGAGTATGCTAAGTGAAGCATTCAAAGCAAGTAAAGATCGAGGAACACCTTATAGCCGCCATCTTGAGATAAGTAATAAGCGTAACCTTCTAGCATTGTGAAATTAATTTTGGATTGATATTATTGTGTTTGATTTTGCATGATAAGTATATGTGTATATTAATTCCTAGATTAGACTATGTGAGATTTGTTTTAAGTTGTGCTTTGGGAATATTTAGTAGATTCTACCTTCTTCATTCACCTAAAAGGCCTTTGTTTTTATTTTACTTTGACGGGACGACAAAGGTTTGAGTTGGGGGTCTTGATGTCTCCCTATTTTTTCTAAATATTAGCCCTCTGGAGACATCATTTTAGGTGAATTATTGACTTGTTAGCTAGACTTTTAGGCTTATTTGATCATATTGCAATTTATCCACTCGGAATTTAGCTATTTGCATTTTCTGAGCTTTTGTGCGTAAATTTGACTATTTTTAGTGCAAACTTAAATAGGTTCTTGAATTTCATGAAAGACTAATCCAATGTGGAGAAGTGAGAATAGATTATTATCTTAATTTGAGTGTATTAGGAAGTAATTGAGTCGAGTTTCTAATTTTAGAGTGTACTTTCCTATTTCTATTTCTTGAATTATTGATTTATTCTTTTTAAGCATATGCAGTTTAATTATTTATTTATTGTAAAACTTTAAAAGATAAATGGTAACTACTTAGAGACCAAGTCGAGATAGAAAAGGAAGGGAAAGAGATTTACATGGAAATAAGAAGATTTAGGAAGGATATATGCAAAGAAGGAAAAGATAAAGCTGCCTTATGAATCTGAAATTCCAACCACGTTTCAATGACGGGTCCATAACTAAAGATTGGCTAGGAATCTTGACGCGTGGTCTGCACCAATAGAAAGCTCTTTTGGAGACAAGAAGTTTCATATATTGGAACTCCTCAAACGGATAAGTATTGAATGAGATATGACCAAATCAAATCAGCAGCAGAATCTTACCTTTCCTAGATTATAGGGTTACGAATTAAAGAGTTCTTGACTTATCTTCCACTCCAAGTAAATTCGACCTAGGGCTTCCTAACACCTATAAATACACCCATTAGCCTCCTCTTTTACACACACTTCATATAATTATAAAATAGGCTTAAGGATTCAAGTTAGAGCAAGCAGGAAGGAAGAAAGCTAAGAGCTGGAGCAGTCATCTTCTCCAATTCAAAGCCAAACCCAACCTCTTCATTAGGTTTATTTATTTTCTTTCTGTAAAACATTATGTGTTTTAATTTCATTGTTTTAGTTTTATTTTCCGTTATGAGCTAAACTTCTTAAGTGCTTGAGAATCGCTATAAGGGTTGAAACTTAATTTATTTAATTAATGCTTTCTAATTTGGGATTTTTATAATTTAATTCAAATTGAGTAATTTAGTATTGTTTGTTATCGTAAGTTAATTTCACTATATTTAATTTGGTCAATTAGACATAGGTTTGAGTAATTAGGCTATTCACTTTGGTGGGGAAGTGATCATCTTGACGGGGGGTTTAATTACTGACATAGATAATAAACGTAAGATAGAAATTATTGATCCTGACGGACTTAGTTAATCTTATAGCCAATTGGCCTTAACATGATCCATTGTTACATGACCATCTCTCTCACACATTATAGAAACTAAAATCTGATCATTTAAAAAATTTCATCCGAATTTGAATCCCCCTGGATAAAATCTTTCTTTGACGAGGATTGGAACCTAAATATCAGTGATTTTAGATTGATACAGACATGCAGAGACTCTGGATTTTTAAAAGTTTACATCTCTAGAATCATATCAAGAAGCTTAGGATGTTTAAATATGCTTTCATAAGTATTTGCATCCACTGAGAAACCATGTTTTCTCATTTCCTTCACTAATTCGATTGCCTCTTCATACTTTTCTTTAGAACCCTTGGATAATAATGTTGTAAGTCACACTATTTGGCAAGAAACCATTTTTCTTCATACTTGAAACCCACTCTTTTGCATCTTTAAACAGTCCTTCTCCATAAAGTCCACCTATAATGATATTATGGGTATATATATCAGGCTGCAAACCTTTCGATAGTAGCTTGTGAAAATTGTCCATTGCACCATCAAGTTGACCGTCTTTACATAATCCATAAATAATAGTATTATATGTCACAATGGTAGGATTTATATTGCTACTTTGCATAGAGTCTAATAAAGACATAGCCTCGGTAACACGTACATTATCACACAATCCGTTTAACATGATTTTATATGTAACGAAGTCAGGACTTACTCCCTCACCCTCAGATTTCATCTTCGTGAATAATTTCCGCGCAGTAACACATCTACCCTTTTGAAACAACCCTTGTATCATACTGCATTACGTAACATTATTAGGCATCAGTCCCTTTGAAGGAATATCATGAAAAGGTTGAAAAGCCTTATCAACCCACCTTTCTTCACCAAACCATTGATTAGACTGATATATGTTATAATATTAGGCTTTAATCCCGTAGCTACCATGGTACTTAATACATCCATAGCTTCCTCAATTTCACCCCTCAGACAATATGCATCTAGCAATGAAGTATAAGTAACTACATTGGGTTTCAGGCCTCTTTCAATCATGATCTCTATGAATCTGTTTGCATCTTACACTTTACCTTCCTTTCCATGTGAATCAACTAATATAGTAAATGTATGTACATCTGGAAGAACTTTATAATCCAACATCTCAATCAACAACATTTTAGCCTCTTCTTTCCTATCAAAATTACAGAATCCATATGTAAACGGACAATAAGTGACAACATTTGGGGTTATGCCCTTATCTTTCATCTTAGAGAATAACTTAACGACATCATCAACCATGCGATCTTTGCATAGACAATCTTATACCCATGGGAAGAAAACCTGACATTCGAAGGTGGATTATGATCTCCCTGGCGGGGTTAGTAACACCTGAGAATAGCTCCTAAGTCCACCCTGACGGGGATTAGGAGAATCTAGAATCCCGACTATTAATAGTTACTAATTTGTCCCTTAGAAGAAGCATTGATTATGTTTATTTTGGTGAAACCTAGCGTGAGTACTACTCTCTCATCTTTTAGTCTCTTCATATTTACTTTCTTACATTAGTTTTAACTTAGTTTAATATTTACTTTATTTGAACTTTAGTACTTTAAACAAAAAAAAAATCTATTTCTTTACTTTTAATTTTCATTCAACCAATTATTTCTGTTTATTGCATAACACTTTAATCATACCTAATCTGTGCCTGAGATAGATCCCGTTTACCAGATATTACTTAGACGACCCGTACACTTGCGGTACGTGTCTTGCCTTTTTAGTTGTGTTTATTTAGAACATACTAGGAGAAACCAACACCCGATAGCCTCCATATCAAACTAAGTGAAAGTCGCTCCTTCTTGCATTGCGGAATTAATTTAATCTTGAAGTTATGATTTGTTGTTTTTTCTTTATATTACGTGTAGGTGTGTATTAATCCGTGAACATAACTATATGAAACTTGTTACGATAGTTGCTTTAGGTCCATTTATGATTATCTTCGTCTTCACTAATTAGCGTACTTATGATTCCCACTAGTCTTTAGTTTTATTTTGTCGAGACGATACAACTTTGAGTTGGGGGTCTTGATGTCTTGGCTTTTGTGTTAGAATAATTGTATCAGAGACATCTTTTTAGGGGATTAGTGGACCTAATAGAGGGATTATTCCCTAATATGTTTTATTTTCTACATTCTTGTCTCATTTTGGGTGTATTACTAAATTTATAGTATTTTGTGCTTTAATTGTATGTTAAGTTTGTATCCCTTAGGTAAATGGTTGACATGGAGTCTCAATATGATATGGATAAGTCAAGAAAGTCAAATCCAAAGCCAGATCAAGGCGTAGATTGAGCAAAAAGTCATTTTGAAAGTAGTTGAACATTTACATGAAAATTTGATGTAACTCGTTTCAGTCACCACAAAGAATTGATTAGATATTTTTACCAGGTTTATTTTTATTTGGAACGAAGTTGAAATTAGTGTCGCGTAAGAGGTGATGGATGTCGATCCAGAGTTGAGACGAGAAAATTATGGTGACTCAAAGATATCTATCAATAAGTAAAAATGGGTTGCGCTTTGGACCTCCCAAAAGGAGCGCATATAGACCAGAAACGTTTCTGGACTCCTATAAATACCTCTTATTAGTAAGAAAACAGAAAAAATCATATCATCGAGAGGAAATACATGCCTGGAGCTAAGGAAAAGAAGTAGGGAAGGCTCTCAATAACAACTCCACCATTCTTCATCATCCGGAGTCTGTTTCAACTATTTATGTAGAGTAAATTTTTTAGTTTTAAACCTAAGTTTCATAGTTTTAATTATTAATGTCCAGTATTTTAATACGAGCTAGACCCTTATGTGCTTGAGAATTACGTAGTTTACGAACTTTTGTTAATTTAGTTGATGATACTTAACTTTTGGAAAATTTTAGGTATTTAAATAGATTGAATTCGATTCTTGTTGATAATATCTTTTTGTTTAAGTAATATTCATACCTTGATCATGTATAAGGTTGTATTTGTAATAAGACTATCGCTCGGGAGGGGAGGTTACATTACAGACTTAGGATATAATCGCTTGATATTCGTTGGTAAAATTGGAATGTCTTGACTAACAGAGTAGTCAATAGGGTAGGAACCGATTACGTCCAAATATATTGTAGGGTCACCCAGGAAGGGTCCCTAGTATCGTAGAATAGCATTATATTCACTCAGAAGGGGTTATGAAGATAATTGAATCATAGCTAACGTAGAAAGAACAATGACCTGCGTCTAGAAACATCTACTTGATTAATTTAGGGGATTACCAACAAGGATCGAGCACTACTCTCCCATGTTTCACATCTTCTCTTAGTTGGTGGTGTGGCTTAAGGTGTGATAAAATAATAGATAAAATAAGTGCAAAATAAAAACCCTAGTCTAAACACAATACTACAAGTATTACACGACGTATGCAAGTTTTAATGATAAGAGAATTTGTTCCTCAGATACTACGAAAGTTAGAGAGAACTTATGCAAATATCAAGTGCAAATATAAAAGATAGAATAAATAATACGCACGAATAAAGAAAAGACAAATAGATTTTTGTTTGGTTTTGTAAATAGAAAATTAAACTAAATAAATTAAAGACATAAAATAAATAAGAAAGCAAAGAGTATGAGAGTTTAGCTCGAAATATAACAAGTAATCCCCACTAGCCTTGTTTATTCTAATCATGTAAGGGTAAATTATATAGAATTGCAATAACCAGGATTTTAAATACCTCCCTATCTCAGGAGAGCGGACTATGGTGGCGACCTCACAATCACGAAGGGACTTAAATAGGCTGCTCCTACGCCACTAGGTTCCTAAATAAGACTGGTCTTCTAATGATCATTGGTGATTAAATCAAACCCTAATGGTTATCTAGTTAGGCAAATCTTGTCAAGATTACTACCACACACTAGACGTTTATTTGGTGTTTCAATAATTAGACACCCCTTCCGGGTGACCAACTAACTACTATTAAGGTAATCCTATACGTTGCGCACAGTAAGAAAAACAGACAATAAGTCAAAGCACATAAAATAGAGAATAAAACATGAATTCAATTTAAATACGATGGCATCCCAAATTAAAATAGATGTAAAACAAGTCTAGGGTTCATACTCATATGCTAAATTTCAAGATAAATAGAATTAGTTCATACAAAAGAAAGAAAAGAAAACAATTACAAATTTGGATGCTTGTGAAGACATATTTTGATGCTCAACTACTTCCAGACTTCTCTTCACTTGATGTAAACTTCTTCCTGGCTTAAGGATCGGCCGATGATGTGTTTCTTCTGAAAAGATGGTGTATTTATAGGGTATTCTAAACCCTAGGTTGAAATCTTGGAGTAGAGGTCAATTAATATAGGAAAGGTAAGAAACTGTTGTTGTTTTGTTTTGGTCGTAACTCCTTAAGTACTGAATGTCTTGACGCGTTATTTATATCGAAACTGAATGTCTCAGAAATCTCTATAACTTTGCTTCAGACCATTCTTCCAAATTCCAATCCAATATTGAGTTATGATCACTTTTTATGTACGTATCTGGTGAAATTCATATTTATTTGGCAACTTTACCTTTCCATACATATCTTTTACTTCCTTTATCACCAATTTTCATGTTTATCTTCTTTCCTTTATCTCTTAGAATTGATTTGGCATCTAATTAATTTCCATATATCTTTACAGCCTCACAATTAACAAATAATTAAACCCAATATGCTCTAAAAATAATAAATAATCAAATTAAGACAAGAAATTGGAAAATAAAGAAATATAAGTAAAAATCGACTATTAATTTATTAAATACACCTAAAATGATGTCTCCAACTAAGATTAAATCTTCACAAATAGGGAGACATCAAGACCCCCAACTTAAAGTTGTATTGTCCCGATATAATTAAGATAAATAACAGTAGGGTTGTCAAATAAATAACAGAGAAGACGAAGTAGGAGGAGAAGAAGAGTAGAACACAATAAATAATCCTAGAGCATAATATCTAAAAAGTCTCATGTAGTAATGCTGAAGAAATAATGCACACTTATGCTTCAACATTCTATAATTTCAAGTCCAGATTAACTTCGCAATGCCATAATGATAGGTTTTCAACTAAGTTCATGTTAAAGGCTATAGGTTGTTCATAGGTCCTAATATAGAATCCAATGGTCCACTCACCTACAACCTAAAAGCTCCATTGTTTCTCCACCAAGTAGCTACAAATCCTAAGGTCTTTACGGTTATAATGTGGCTTAGGGACTGTGTGGTATATTTGGATAATGAAAAGTGAGTTTTTGGCTCTCTCCTTACATTCCATCAACGAATTTCCCTAGAGCTTGAGTTTTCACTCGAAGATGTTCTCACTCAACCCAATTTTTGATGCTTTTGATTTGCATCCCTAACAACCCAAGTAAAAACCTTTTACATGATAATATTATAAATTCCACTTTGCCGGTCCAAATAATTTTCAATGTTTTTATATTCATTTTTTTCTTTTGTATAGCTATGACTCTCTTTTTGATGTTGAGATATCATGCTATTTTTTCACATAAATATCTTTCTTTTCAATTCATGTTTTTCAGCTTTTTTTATTTACTCTTACCCCGACAAGGGGTTACAATAATAATTTTTCATCATCAATAATATCACAATTACAATTTTCCAAACCCAATGTTCCCAATGATGAATCCCACCACCCCAAACTCAAGCTCTAAAAACGACTTGTCTCAAGTTTTGCGATTCGAGTTCGGGTTATATGGATAAGTCCTATAAACTAAGGGATTTAGCTTATAATGTGGTTAAATAAAAGGCTTTAGAAAGGCTCAGAAGGGCTAAGACGGATAAACAATAATAATCCAAGAAAGGGTGAGAAAGCTAAAAGGATCCAAGTGGCTTTAATATGAAAGAACTGCCTTATTCACTTTTCTAACTACCAGATTTCGTTATCTTTTCACTACTAGTTCATAGACAAATGGATTTTCAACTAATTTCAAACCTCATGTTCTACACACCAAATAACTCTCCCTAAGTTTCGTTATCTCTTAGCATTGCTTATTAATCTTCCCTATCTTTTATTTCCTTTTCTCATACATGCATACTAAACATATTTGTGACACCTTTCAAAAACATACTACTTACTATCAATAACTTAATTAAATAATGCTCAATAGTTACATTCAATATATTCTATGCCAATTAAAACCTAAAAATCTTAGATTTTATGCAAAAACAAAAAGAAAGATGAGGACAACGAATCCCCACCCCCAACTCAAAAGTGAGTCGTGTCCCCACGACTCGAAAAAGACTCAATAAAGCAATAAATTTTTAAAACTAAACTAAACTAATACATACAAGCAATTAAGGAGATTAATTAGAATGGGGTACCTGGCCATAAAGCTCTAGCAATTCCTCTTCTGAAGAAGATTCTTCATTCATATCCAAGTATTTTGTTACTTCTTTATTAAATGATTAATCCTAGAAATTTCTTTCCATGAGGCGTTGAAATCTCTTGATCTTGGATTGGTGTCTTTGCTTTAGGACTTGGTGGTACAGTCATTCTAGGTGTTAATTTCCTTCGTAGTGGTTGTGTTGGTGCCTCTATCTTTGTTTTAATAGGCTCATCAAGGTAAATGGCTTTTTCAATTGTAGCTCCAAGCAATCTCTTGTTCTTCCCTAAGATTGAATACTTCCTCTTATAATCAATATCATCCGTTCTGTTTGTCATCTCTGATTAACCCACAACTCAAGTTACACCAAGGATAGAATAAAGTTATGAAAGATTGGTGTGCCTTGAGTTTCTTGCTTGGAAAAATGATTATAAATGGTAGAAGAAGGTATTCTTGATTGTCGTTGAAGAACTCATGAAAGCTTGATGATTTGATGATGTTGTGTGATAATTTGATCAAGCTTCAAGGCGATTTTATAGATTTTGGGTCTGAAACCGTTTTTACTTTTCCTTAAAATCAGTTTTTATTCACTGCATTGGATAGATCTTGAAAAAATATGCGATATAGGCTTCTGAAAAGGTAAATTTCAGCCTCCGAGCACAAAGTTATGGCCTTTTAAATATATATTTTTTATAAATCAATGTCGTCATTCGCGACCAAGGTTTTGATAACCTACCCTCGGTATTGACCCTGATTCCATGAACCATGACTCAGTATTGGTCTGTCTGGTATACCGATCAACAGGTCGGTAAGCCAGTGAACTTTTTTTTTTCAAATTTTTTTTGGCGCCGGTATACCGGTCCCCTCAGCAGTGTGCCGGTCAAAAATTTCTTCATGCCGTGTCGTCAAATGCGACCACGGTTTTTCAAGTGTGCTCTCGGCCAAGAACCTGATTTTGAAAACCGTGGAACGGTTTCTTCACCGGTATACCGGTGAATTCGCCGGCTAGTCGGTTAGCAAGTCAGAATTTCCCAAATTTTTCCTGTTTTGACCCCAATCTCATTTCCTGCACATATAACACACTACCTTTCTCTCCCATTAGCTTGTAAACACATTAAAAAAATACACTAACTTAATATTATACACTTTAAAACATACAATTAACTAGAAAGTAATTAAAACAAGGGGTGTCTCCCAGCACTATCGTTTAACGTCTTTTAGTTAGACGTGTTACCTTGGTGATTATGTACGAACAATACCTCCCCAGCAATATGCAAGTTTATTAATATTTCGTAGGCGAAATTTGAATCCCTCGCCTTTCACTCCCACGAACTTCTCAGAACTATTCTTTGTAGCTATTAATGATCCCATCGAAGAGTTCTTGGATGTACTTGCGTCTGGTTGTAACTTGATTTTATATATAGCTTTACACTCCTCTGACAATCCATTCATCTCCTCAGTTTCTAAACTTTATTTGTTAGAAAGAATGTCCCTCATGAATTTAAGATATTTTGACATTCTCTTGAGAGCTTCTACAAACGGGATGTTAATATCTAACTTGTTCACCATGTCAAGGAACTTCTTGAATTCTTTTTTGTTGTTCTTGTTTTTGACACGTGATGGGAATGGTGGAGGAGGACGCGTATTGTTTACCACTGAGCTCTTCTTCTTTTCTGGTGCCTTCTCTGAGACACTATTTTGTTCAATTACCTCTTCCACCTTATCTTCAATTGTTTCTTCAACCACTTTTTCAACGATAGAGGTTGGTTCTGTTTCTTCTACTCTAGGTGGAGGTCATTGTTTTCCACTTCTTAATTCAACCGCATGACAAACATCATCTTCAGGAACAATAGTATCACTCGGGAGTTACCCTTTTGGCCTATTTTGTAATGTACTCGCCATCTGTGAAAGGGTATGCTCTAGATTTTTAATTACCTTTGACTGGTTTGGAGTCTTCACTTCCTTATCTTCGTATTTTCTTCAATTAATCCCATAAGTTCCATTATACTCGGATCCAAACTCGAAGGTTGATCTTATATAGCTTGTTGCGTTGAATTAGGAAATGGTTCTTGATAATATTCTTCGTACTTTGGCGATGGTTGATAGATTGGTTGTGGGTGATAATAAGATTGAGGTCGAGCTTGATAATAAGTACCTTGGTTTTCGATCCAATTTTGATTATGTGCTACTGAACGTGCTTGCTCTTGTAATTCCTTAAGTTGTTGGTTTAATTCTTCGATCCTTAAAGCTTCTAAGGTATCTTGTTCTTTTTCTGATTCTAACGACCAACTTATTTCGGTTTCAAGAACTCTTTCCATGATAGTATGAGTTTCTTCAAGATCTAATAACACAAAACTTCCATATCCTAATATATCTGCCCTTGCCTTGGACTCGCTGTTGAGTCCTCCATACAACATGATTAATTGATATTCAGGCGAGGAGACATGAAATGGGCACCTCGCCTTCTTCTCGTTAAAACGTAACCATGCTTCACCAACACGTTCCCCTTCTTCTTGCATAAATTGTTCAAAATCCAACATATCTTTTAAACAACTACTAACCGGATGGTCTAGGAATTTGGCTTGGATTTTGTCCCAGTCTGGAATAACATCGTGGTGTTGGGAATCATACCAATCGCTTGCACTTCTGGTTAAAAAGAATTGGAACATTATGTAGTACATATGTTCCTTTGTAACGCCTTTGATAATGTAAGCGTAAAAAATTTGCATGAATTTTTGGACATAACGAACTGGATCTTGATGTGCAGCACCACTAAATTGTCCATGACTCGCAAATTGCGCTATCATGCCTGGACATGGTCTAAATTTAGTGGCTTCGATTTCTAGAGTGCGGATTCCTATAGGTTGCACTCTGAATGAGATGGGAAGATCAAGTTCCCTCGGGCTTTCCATCTGTGAACTGTGAAAAGACAAAACTAAAAACAAAAGCGTAAAATAGAACTAACTGAAATAAAAGAACTAAATAAATGAACAAGGACTAACGATGTAGTCCACGGCAGCGGCGCCAAAAACTTGGTGTGGCCTAACGTGTGATAAAATAATAAATAAAAGAAAAGACAAATAGATTTTTGTTTGGTTTTGCAAATAGATAATTAAACTAAATAAATTAAAGACATAACATAAATAAGAAAGCAAGGAGTATGAGATTTTAGCTTGAGATATAGCAAGTAATCCCCGCCTTGTTTATTCTAATCATGTAAGGGTGAATTATGTAGAATTGCAATAACCAGGATTCGAAATTTCTCCCTATCCCCGGAGAGCGGACTAGGGCGGTGACCTCACAATCACGAGGGGACTTAAATAGAGTGCTCCTACGCCACTAGGTTCCTAGATAATACTGGCCTTCTAATGATGACCAGTGATGAAATCAAACCCTAATGGTTATCTAGTTAGGCAAATCTTGTTAGGATTACTACCACACACTAGACGTTTATGTGGTGTTTCAATAATTAGACACCCCTTCCGGGTAACCATCTAACTACTATTAAGGTAATCCTATACGTTGCGCACCGTAAGGAAAACAAACAATAAGTCAAAGCACATAAAACAGAGAATAAAAGACGAATTCAATTTAAATACGATGGCATCCCAAATTAAAATAGATGTAAAACAAGTCTAGGGTTCATACCCATACGCTAAATCTCAAGATAAATATAATTAGTTTATAAAATAGAAATAAAAGAAAACAATTACAAATTTGAAGGCTTGTGAAGAGATATTTTGATGCTCTACTCTTTTCAAACGTCTCTTCTCTTTATGTAGGATTCTTCATGGCTTATGAATTGTCCAATTATGTATTTCTTTTGATTAGATGGTGTATTTATAGTGTATTATAAACCCTAGGCGTAAATCTTTGAGTAGAGGGCAAGTAATAGGACACTTTTCCAAATCAAATTCGTAACCCTTAAATATAAGAAAGGTAAGAGACTGTTGTTGTTTTATTTTGGTCGTAACTCCTTCAACATTATCCGTTTGACACGTTCTTTATATTGAAACGGATCGTCTCGGAAATCTCTATAACTTTGCTTCAGATCATTCTTCCTAATTCCAAGCCAATCTTGAGTTATGATCACTTTTATGGACGTAGCTGGTGAAATTCGGATTTATTCGGCAACTTTGTCTTTCCATACTTATCTTTTACTTCCTTTATAACTAATTTTCATGTTTATCTTCTTTCCTTTATCTCTTAAAGTTTACTTTGGAATCTAATTAATTTCCGTATATCTTTAAAGCTTCACAATTAACAAACAATTAAACCGCATATGCTCTAAAAATAGTAAATAATCAAATCAAAACAAGAAATAGAAAAATAAAGAAATATAAGTAAAAATTGATAATTAATTTATTAAATACACCTAAAATTATGTCTCCAACTAAGATTAAATCAAAACAAATAGGGAGACATCAGTCGGGTAGCATTTTTTTCTCGTCAATTATTCCATTAGTTCTTAATTACATAATATCATCTTTTTGTTATCATAATTAGTTTAATCTTAAGAAAACTAGAACAAACATTTATCTTTTATTTATTTGTATTTGAAACTAGAAAACGATTTCTCTAAACACATTTATATTAACTTTGCTAATCCTTGAGAAAATAAACCCTTTTCTTACGCATTTTATTACTTGACAACGAACCCCGTACACTTGCGGGTGTTTAGAGTCTTACAATTTTAGTTGATTATTATCACATTCACATGACCGACAATAATCGATGTCAACGAGGTAACCGTGGCCCTTCATATTGTTCATGAGTCCCAAACATTTTACGTTTAAAGAAAGAAGTAAAAGAAGAAGTCACAAGAGGTCCGAACAATCCGAGTTGTGACCAAAGAGGCGAAATTGAGATCCTCAGAAACCCCGAAAAAATAAGAAGAAGATGAGTTTGGGGTAGGAGATGAAGTCGAATGGAAATCTCCCAAGCCCCATAATAGATCACGGGGATGCAAGGATTCTTAGATTGGGTTGTCCGTAGTCACTCGAGTCGTTTCGGCAAAGGTGATTGAGGTACGAGCAAAGAAAGGTTGGAATTTTCGATTGGTATATATGAATAGTCTCACCCGTTATGAAGGCTATATCTAGAGTTTGGGGTGGGGTTCGTTGCCTCATCCCAGTTTTTATGTGTTATTTGTTTTTAATTTCTTTCAATAAAATAATTAGGAGTTGCGTTTGACTGTAGATGTTTTTAAATGTCCCTTTTAAGCATACTTTTGATGAATCTATGATAGTAATAGTGAAATTTAGGGAATAACATAAAACGCACTTTAATTGCATGCAAACATAGATAATAAAAAGGAAAAATTAAAAAAGAATGCAAAAAAAGTAAACTTGTACTTAAGGAAAATGTTTGGTTTGTAGAACGTGAGATCTAAATAAGTAGAGAACCCACTTAGATGTGAACTAGAGACGAACAATGTAACTAGGAAAATGATAGGGGCAGTTCTTTGTTAGCCATGTGAAGCCTTTTTAGCCTTCTATCCCTTATATTAATAATATCCGTCTTAGCCCAATTTTGAGCCTTAAGCCTTTTCTTTTGTAGCCACGATATAAGCCCATTATCCATTAGATTGTTAGGCATGACCAAATGACACGCACTTGAATCATGATCATGAGACCTGTCTCGAGCTTGAGTTTGGGGTGGAGGATCCACATTTGGGAAATTTCATTGGGTGGGAACTTATGTGTTTGTATTGAGGCACAAAAATTCAGATGATATTATTATTTGTAACCCTTTGCCGGGATTGAAAAAAAAAGAAAATAAAAAGAAAGAAAGAATAAAATAACCGGAAAAGTGGAATATTTTGAAAAATCATTTTAGAATTAATTAGGTTGACATGGGGACGCTACATTAGCGCATCAAATGGGTTGAGTGGGAACATTATATGAGTGTAAACTCAAGCTCGTGGACAGTTGTTGATGGTAAGTGAGGAGAGAGCCAAAAGCTCACTTGAAATTTACCAAATATACATACCACACCGTCCCTAAGCCTAAGCTAAAACCGTAAAGTCCTCGTGATTCCTAGGTACATGGTAAGTGGATATGGAATATACTAAGTGGAGCGTTCAAAGCGAGTAAGGATCGAGGAACAACGTATAGCCATCATATTGAGATAAGTACAAGTGTAATATTCTAGCATTGCGAAGTTAATTTTATGATTGAAGTGATTTGTGTTTGATTTTGCATGATTAGTGTATGTGTATGTTAGTTCTTAAGGTTTTCTATATGAGATTTATTTTAAGAATTGCTTTAGGGTTTATTTACTAGCTTCTATTTTCTCTTGCATCTACTTTATTCCCCTTGTTTTAAGTTTTACTTTGTCGGGACGACAAAGGTTTGAGTTGGGGGTCTTGATGTCTCCCTAAATGTTCTAATTTTATGACCTTGGGAGACATCATTTTTTGTGTTTATTTGATTATTTAGATAGACTTTTGGTGTTAATATGCAATAAATGGATTTTCCTCTTTTAGTTCTAGTATTTTTCATTTATTAAACTTTTGTGCATAATATTGTTCTTTTTAGTGAAAAGTTTGTAGGTTTTGAATACTAGCTAGGAGAGGAATACAATAATAAAGTCAAATATCGTGTAATGAAGTCAAACCAAGAAGAAATATCTCGAAAAAATTGATAATTTCAAGCTGCAAATCTGGAACGTTTATAATGATTGCTGATTTCTAGAAATCTAAGAGTGGATTTATCCTCTTACTTGTGAAGATAATTTGTTCCCCATTGAGTTATGAAAATTTAGCAACTGGAATGGGGTCATTCCGAGTTGAAACGAACCGGTTAGAGCTGATTTAGTTAAAGTGGTGCAGCAGTTACGGGATTTGGGCTTAATTAATGAACTTGAGCTTTTATAATTTTCATTTAATCCTTAAGAAAGGCCCTATTCCGAATTTTACATTATAAATAGGCTTTAGACTCTTACTTTTACACAAACTTCATATAGAATTCATACGCTTAGAAGTCGGAACACCAGAGACGAAGCTAGAGCAAGGAATACAAGAAGTCAAGAGTTAGAGACTGTCTATATCTCCTATTCTCAACCAATTCAATTCCGTAATTAGGTTCTTCTATTTTATTCTGTAAAACAATTATGAATTCATTTCAATTTAATTTCTTAGTTTTCCGTATTTTTAATTAGTATGAGCTAAACTTAAGAAGTGCTTGAGAACGCATAATGGGTTAATCCCAATTTGATTTCGTTTCATGTGTTTAGATTTTGGATTATTATAATTGAAATCAAATTGGGTAAATTGTATTTTTCATTAATTTGCTTTTATCTACTCTTATTGACGTAATTAACCAATCATAGGACTTTGTATCTAGGCTATTCCATATAGTGGCATATGGATCACCTTGACGGGGGGTTTAGATACGAACCTAATTAATGAATGTAGGATAGAAATTATAGACTTTGACGAGTTTAATTAATCTTAAGGCCAATTGGGTATAAATAGACTTAATCACTTGAAGGTGGACTATAATCACCCTGACGGGATTTGTAGCACCTGAAAGTAGCTCCTTAGTCCACCCTGACGAGCGTAATGAGAATTCTGAATCCCGACCATTACATATTTACCGATTTTTCCCTTAAACATTACATGAAATGAATGATAATTAGGTGAAATCCTTGCTGTCTCTCAAGCACTTCCTTTAATACCTTGCGTTAACTACCTTATTTTCTCGCGTCTAGTTTAATGTTTGCATTAATTTAGTATTTTTAATTTATTGTCTTAGTTATAGAAACCCAAAACAAACATTCTCAAAATCATTTACTTTCTTTTACGTGCAATTAATCACTATTTGATAAGCATTAGAGTCAACCAATCTGTCCCTGAGAACGAATCTGTATTATCACATATATTACTTGGGACAACTGTACACTTGCAGTTGTGGTTCTCTTATCCTTATTTGCATTTTATTTTAGAACACACAAAGGACCACCAATTGTCTATCATCGGTTACGTTCCAGTTAAATTTCAATGGTAAAAGATTAGGAAAATTTAAGCCACGACGGGGATTAAGACAAGGATATCCCCTCTTCCCATTCTTATTTTCCTTAGTTACCGAATCTCGTATTGGATTAATCGAGTCTAAGGTCAGACAAAATACTCTAAAGGGTATTCAGATTACTAGAAACTGTCTGGTCGTTTCTCACTTATTATTTGCACAAGATTCTCTATCTTTCCTCACATTAGACGGCAATGAAATTGAGCACTTTGAAGATTGCATCCTGATATATTGTAAGGGTTCTGGTCAAAGAATAAACTACGCTACTCTTTAATTTACTTCAGCAAGGATACATGGAAGCACAACGGATACAAGTGACAACCCGATTAGCGATACAAGAGAAAGAGGATCTTGGAAAATATTTGAGAACTCCACTTTTCCACAAACAATCAAAGGTTGAGACACTACAGTGGATATCGGAAAAACTTTTCAATATAATGGAAGGTTGGAAAGCTCACCTCATGTCCGATGGAGGCAAGAAAGTTCTTATTAAAGCTGTCCTCCAAGCGTTACCATCATATTCTATGTCTATTTTTTCTTTCCCGATTACTTTCTGAAACAAATTAATCTCGGCAATCTCGAATTTTCTGTGGAATTCAGGTGAAAAATCATGAATACATTGGCTTGCCTGGGAAAGATTAGCTGTTAGCAAGCTTATTGGAGGTATGGGTTCTAAATATTTTAAGAGGATGAACACGGCTCTTTTAGCAGCACAGGTATGGCGAATTCTTAACAATCCCGACACGCTGGCTGCACGTCTCCTTAAAGTTATTTATTTCCCAAAAACTACTTTTCTCAATGTCAAATTAAGACAGTCTCGAACATGGTCCTGTGCAAGTTTTCTTGATGGCCGTGATTTGTTGAAAACATATGGAAAATTCCAGATCGGTAACTGCAATCGATTAACATTTGGAAGGATAAATGGCTCGATTCCCAATGGAATATTGAATGACCCCACGGGTGCCTACTTAAGTCTCTACATGAACTATGGACCACTGATGCAACAAACTGGAATACAAATTTATTAAATGATCTATTTCCTGGCCCGATCATTCCTATTATACTCAGGGAAAAAAAATTCCGACCGACACACCAGACAGGTTTATTTGGCCACATGCAAACAAAGGAGAATACGTGACGAAAACGAGATATAAAGTTCATACAGATCATGCTGTCTTTCAAGCACCACACCAATCATCTGGCATACCTACAGAAGATTCACTCTGGAGGAATATTTGATGGTCAAACGTACCGACAAAGGTTAGAATATTTACTTGGAAAGCTTGGAATAATGCTATTCCGACAGGTAGAAATCTCGAAAAAAGGAAATGCGAAACACAAAGCAATTGTCGGTGGTGTTGCACGGAACGAGAAACCGTGGAACATCTTCTTCTTAACTGTTGACTATCAAAAATTATATGGGCAAGATCGTCCTTACATATACACATTGAACAAACAGAGGTACATCTTGGGGACTAGGTTTTGAGTATAGTAAAACTTTATACAGAAGCAGGTTGGAAAAAGGAAGTCATCATTTCTTATCTACTACTAATTATTTGGAATATTTAGAAAGCAAAAATGAAAAGTCGACACTCCAACTTCGAAGTCTGTCCTAGTGAGATAATAAGAATCACAAATATTAACATCAAAGAACACTTTGGGAATAAATGGTTTGATAATGGGTTCACGCCCCCCGAGCGTCTCAACACAATGACAATCACGAGTCCAGATCTTGATTATAATACAACAATTTCCTTTACCTGCGATGCTTCCTTTTCGCAAGCGCATCTTCCTACTGGCATCGGGTTTATTCAACACAACAAAGGTGACAGATCCCGGGTTAAACATATGACAACAACTAACTGTAATAACAACATCGTAGGTGAAGCACAGGCAGTCGTCACAGCTCTCGAGATAAGGAAACAATGGCCGAACGAGGAGAAATTGGTTATCTCCGCTAACCTTGATCTTATTCAAGATCTCCAGCAAATGTCGACGGCTAGATGGGAGCTCAGACCGTGTATTAGACACATTCAAAAACTGGTGAGGGAAGTGGGACCAATTTTTTCAAGCACATTCCACGAAGGTTCAACGTCAGGGCAGATCTTCTAGCAAAGGAAGCCAGACACAGGGTATCGCAAGACTGCGTGTTTACAACAGCTCTTTAGACAAGTTCTCGAAACTAGGCACTATTTAACGAGTTTGATTAGGTATGTCTTACTTTGGTGTATTTACTTGTCCAAAAAAGAATCAATATTTTTTTTAACCTATAAAATATTAAATTTCAAATTTAGAAATTAATGATAAATTATAATGTAAGTTAGAAATTAATCATATATTTCAATACTTTTATCAAAGCTTATTAATATAATTACAGTTAATTCAAATATTATATATGATTCATTTGTTAAGCTTTATAAGAATATAAATGTTTAATTCATTAAATTAGATAAATAAATTGAACATTATCGGAGAATACAACCAAATGATAACTGAAATTGAGAGATAGATAAAAAAATTCCTACATAGAAAGTATTTCATATTAAAAGAGAATTGAATAGAATGATCGACAATCTGGCAAAATACTTTAGAAATAACATTAATATTTCAAAGAGTCTTATGATATTTAAAGTTGAATTTTTCAAATATTTGAATTTTATTTTAAAAATAATGGTATAAGTTAACTTTCTTTTTGTTTTATCTTCACTTAACAAAAAATAAAATAAAAAATACGCACATTCTCCATTTACATGACAAATCCTTACTCTATTCTAAAATTATCTTAATTATTTACAGGTAATTATATGTCCCTCTTTTATTTTATTTATCATCTTATAAATGTTTTTAACTTATTCAAATAACTTTTGTCACTTGGCTCCTTCTCCCAATTTATGATAACAGCCTACCCATCTTCTCTTATAAAATTGGGATATTAGTTCTAAGAAAAAAGCAAGAAGAAATTAATTTTACAATAAATATACTAAACCAACTTACTACAAATATACTTAGATTAAATATATAGACAGAGAATTAAAAAATAATGACGGTTCTGGTAAGAAGAGCAACTATGGTAAATTATCCGTAAATAGTCTATTTTTAAGTGAGAGGTTTAAATAATTTTAATATGAAAATTATTATCCATATTTTAAATTATGCAGTAAAATTTTTAAGTCGATGATTTTAGACTTGTTAGAGATACTAATTATTAGACTTCTATTATTTCGTTATCATATGATTCATTATATATTTGGGATAACACGAACTATTTCTTTGTCTAGTTATTAATTGTTAATTGCTATAGTTGAATCGACCTACTTAGTCATTTCATATTTGTTGATATCGATCGATCGTTCAACATGATACCATCGTGTTGCACTGGACAACAACGGGCTTGTAAGAGTTAACATGACTATCACGATCTATTCCTACATGTCACTTGTGACGGAGAGTTCCTTGGCCAGTGGGTTATAGGCTCCGTGTACCCGATGTATTACCAATGGGAGTGATCGGGGATCGAGGTGCGGCGAGAATCATAAGGGTAAGACCACAATATCCTTTGCAACGTGATTATTACTTGCTTATGTATATAGCTTCATGGGTAGTTACGATCGCCTAGTTGGCTATATACACTTTATCTGATTTATTATCGTTTTATGAATGTTTAATTTATATTTTGACCTATATCCATTCAATGACAACATATTAAATATAATTACTACCCCAAGGTTAAAGTTTACATATGGCCATTATTTTTTTTTTCTCACAAAGCTAGTGGTAGCTCACCACCCTTCCCAGACCCTTACAAGTTAAGAGTTAACTTAAGGATCTAGGTTGGTAGATTCAAACACACCAGGTGATGTCTACCATTTTTTTCTAGTTACATGCCCATAGGAGTCTTCATTTTTGGTGATTAGTTGTCTGATTCGATAGAATTTTGGTGTTAAATCGTTATATTTCATTTTCCATCCTCGAATTGTAGTATTTTTCATTTATTAAACTTTTGTGCGTAAAATGGTTTGTTTTTAGTGAAAAGATTGTAGATTTAAATATTCTAGCAAGGAGAGGAATCTAGAATTAAAGTCTTAGATCGTGTAAAGAAGTCAAAGACGAGAAGAAATATCCGGAAGAGTTGATTTAGGAAACTACAAATATGGAAGGCTGATGTTGATTGCTGATTTTGAGCCACTTAGGCTTGGATTCAACCTTGACTTGTGAGAGAAGCTTTGATCCCTTATTGAGTTACAAAAATTTACCAAGCTTTTTGGGTCAATTTGGAGTTGAAATGAGAAAGTTTCAGGCGTTTTAGTGAAGGTCGTACACCAGTTACGGGATTTAGAATAAAAGAGTGGACTCGGACTTTTTAATATTTTATTTATTCACTTAAGTAATAGCCCAAGTCCGAATTTTAGAGTATAAAAAGACCTTTGGACTTCTATTTCAGACACAACTCAATATAAACACGTCAGAATCGCCAGAGAGAAATTCAAAAGCAAGGGAAAGGAGAAAGCTAAGAGCCAGAGAATTCATCTTCTCCAAATCACAGCCAAACCCAATTCCTCAATTAGGTTTTCTTATCTTTTAATTTTGTATTAGACATGAGTTCAATTATTTTTATTTCTTTTGTTTTAATTTCCAATATGAACTAATTTCATTTGTCTTGAGAATCGCTTTAATGGGTTGAGCCCAAATTTATTTAGTTAATGTTTTTGAATTTAGGATTGAAAGATTAAATCTGAATTGGGTAATTTAGTATTTTCTATTATAGTGAATTTATTTTCCGTCTTTGAAGTCATGAATCAAATATAGGAATTAGTAATTAAATTATTCATTATAGCGGTGTAATGATCACTTTGACGGGGGGTTTAGTTACTGAACTAGGTAATAGATGTAAGATATAAATTATTGATCCTGACGGACTTAATTAATATTATAGCCAATTGGGTAAAATACTTGAAATTCAAATGTAGCTTATAATTACCCTGACGGGGTTTGTAATACCCTAGGATAGCTCCTAAGTCCACCCTGACAGGGGTTAGCAGACACTAGATTCCCAACTAGTATTCATTACCAATTCGACCCTTAAACAAAAGCATTAATTGAATTGGTTTAGGTGAAACCCTTGCGAAACTAAAGTACTACTTCTCATCCTTGCGTCTACTCATATTTTATATACTTGCGTCTCATTTACTTGCATTAGTCTATTTAATATTTTACTGTATTTGCACTTTAGTCCTTAAACAAAAACCCAACAAATATTTATTTCCTTTTACTTTTCATATCATGTAACAATTATTCACACTTATTACATAACACCTATGTCATATCCAATACGTCCCTGAGTTTGATTTCCCGTTTACCGAATATTACTTGGACGGCCCGTACACTTGCGGTACGTGTCTTGCCTATTTAGGTGCGTTATTTTAGAAGACACAAGGAGACACGCCGCTGCAGGGGACGATAGCGTGTGACCACGGTGTTATCCGTAAGTGTTTTTGTTGTCATTTTAATTTTATTTTTCGGTTTTCCGCTATTCATTGTTTTCCTTCTTGGTTTTACAGGTGTGGTGTATGCTCTCAGATCCCGAGAGACTAGTCTGAGCTATGAACAAGAGAGAGAGAGGAGCAAGAGAAAAATCAAGGTTAGGAAAAGAAATGGAGGATCTAAACATTCATAATGGTCAAGAGCTCGGGTTTCAGTTGGATGAAAATGGCAACCCAATAGTTCCACCAGTATTACAAGTTACACCCGTATGAGTCCAAAATACTCAATTCCAAATTCCTCCGGTAGGTCAACAACTACTCAACAACAATAGTGTATAATTTCAAAATGATGGGCCGCCATTCCTCTCACCAAGTAACTATAGACCTTTCCGTTTACCACCACTACGACTCCGTCCTCCCGCTATTCAAGGAATTCAATTCAGACCAGATGCGAGTATGATTAATCAATTTACAAATATTGGACAGTATAGTGGTGTAGCTCGTGAAGACCCTATTCGAGCTATGTATAAGTTTATTCAAATCTGTGATGCATATGTCACTCCTGGAGTAACCCAAGAACCAATCTGCTTTCATATGTTTTCAATTTTCCTCACTGGAGGAGCGAGTGAATCGTATGATCAGCAACCACACGATGAGATTTTGACTTGGGATCAACTTCAGGAAGCATTTTTCGACAGGTATTATTCTCAAAGTGCTAGACGTAGTGGACAATTAGATGTTGCTAGTTTCCGTCAAGAGCGGGGAGAAACTGTAGGAGTTGCTTGGACTCGTTTTCAATCTTTATTTCGAAAATGCCCATTATATGGGTACTCACTTGAATTACATCTTGGGATATTTTATCGAAGTTTAGATGAAGCCGCGAAAGAGAAGATAGATACTATGTGTCAAGGTGGCCTCATGATGGTTACAACTAATCAAGTTTTAGCTATAATGGATAGAATTGTGAAGAATGAAATGAGTTGGCAACTGATCATCAGTTAGAGTTTCTGAAAAGGGTACTTTGAATCTAGATGCAGAAACATCTTTGAATGCTAAGATTTCCTCACTTGAGAACAAGCTAAAACAGATAACTTTGTCGAATAAAGCTATTGTAAATATGGTAAACGAACCAGAGGTACGTCCTAGTTGAGGGGAAGATGATCATAGCTGGGAAGAATGTGCTAATAACCCTGAATTCATATGTTTCGTTAATCATCGAGGTAATAATTATCCAGGTGGTCAAGGGTATGGAAATCAAAATAGAAATCATCCAGGCTTTTAGTATTCGAATCCACATGGGGCAGCCAATCCAGGAACCTATCAACAAAGGCCTCGTGGGAACAATTACCAGTTTAAGTCGCAAAACCAATACCAAGGGAATCAACCTAGAGCCGATCATGTAGTCTATTCTGAAATGTTAGCTCAAAAGGCACTTCCTTCTCGACCTCAAGAAGGTGCAATCGCTGCAAATGATTTAGCTCTTACCTTGACACAATACATATCCAATGCTAATAGTAAGCCAGCTTTACTCAAAGATCAGTTATCTCGATTCATGGACACCACAATCATTAAATAAAGCAAGATGGAAGAAACATTAAACTCACATACAAATTCGTTAAAACTTTTAGAGAATCAAATATCAAAGATCGCTAATACCTTAAATGTTCGAGGTCAAGGCCAACTCCCAAGTGACACAGAAACAAAGGGAGGATTGTAACGCGATCACTACTAGAAGTGATAAGAAAGTAAAACCACCACCTTTACCTGTTATGAAAGAAAAAGAAGTACCTAGAAAAGAAAAACCGGTGAAGGAGGTGGTAGAAAAGGATGATGAACCTGAAATAGTAGAAGTGGAGAAGATTTTAGAAATTCCTAAAAAGAAAGTTGTTGTAGAAAGCCGTCCTCCTCCACCCTTCCCATCACGAATTAAGAAGAAAGGAGATATGGATGATTATCAGAGATTTGTAAATGTGGTAAGAGTTTTGAACATTAACATCCCATTCCTAGACGCTATTAAAGATTTTCTGAAATATGTGAAGTTTTTGAAGAGAGCCCTCACAAATAAAAGGCCATATTGTGATGACGAGATAATAGGACTTCTATAAGAGTGCATCACTATTTGTCAGAGTAAGTTGCCACCCAAGATAATTGATCCTGGGAGTTTTACAATTCAGATAGTTATCGGAAAGTGGCAAGGAAAAGCGTTGTCGATTTGGGTGCGAGTATTAATCTCATGCCAAAATCAATTTTCGAACAATTAAAGATTGGAGATGCAAGAACGACTTCTATGGTCTTGCAAATGGCCAATAGATCCCTTGTATATCCTGAGGGATGAATAGAAGATGTCCTAGTCAAGGCAGGTACTTTAATTTTTCCCGTCGATTTTGTTATTCTTGAATACAACGCGGATAGGAATGTCCCCATTATTTTAGGACGACCATTCCTAGCCACGGGGCATACTCTAATTGATGTAGAAAATGGAGAGTTGACTATGCGAATACAAGACGAGGAGGTAAAGTTTGATGTGTTCATTGCTATGAAGTTTCCAGATTCTCAAGAAAATTGTTCCCGAATGGATGTAGTCGAGCATGCCACGCAAGAGGTATATGATTTTTTTAATTATGAGGATATCTTGCAGGCCGCTCTGACACTTGATATACCTGAGATGATGGAAGAGCTTGATGAAACAGTGGCAACTCTTAATTTTGAAAATCAAAAGAACAGGCGCATGGCATATGAACTGTTACGTGACACAAGGGAGATTGAACCTCAAAAGAAACCATCTATTGAGTCTCCCCCGAAATTAGAAGAGAAACCACTTCCGTCACACTTGAGCTATGCATATTTTGGTACTAATAACACTCTACCTGTTATTTTTTCAGCTACATTAACAGGTCCTCAAGAAGACAAGTTATTACGTATTCTGAGAGACAGTAAAGAGGCGATAGGCTGGACTATTGCTAATATAAAAGGTATTAGTCCGTCCTATTTCCAACACAAAATTATTCTAGAAGATGAGTACATGCTCAGTTGAAGGACAAAGAAGGTTGGTGCCTGCAATGAAAGAGTTGGTGAAGTAAGAAGTTATTAAGCTACTAGATGCAGGGATCATCTACCCCATTGCTAGTAGAGATTGTGTAAGTCCAGTTCAATGTTTACCAAAGAAGGGTTGTATCACCACTATCTTGAATGATCAGAATGAAGCCATACCTTCGAGGACCGTAGTTGGTTGGAGAGTGTGTATGGACTATCGTAAGTTGAACAAGGCTACTAGAAAAACCATTTTCCGCTCCCATTCATCGACCAAATGTTGGATAAGCTAGCAGGTAGAGATTATTATTGTTTCTTAGATGGTTATTCAGGTTACAATCAGATATGCGTAGATCCAGATGACAAACACAAAACCATATTCACATGTCTTTTTGGCACTTTCACGTACTGAAGGATGCCTTTTGGATTGTGTAACGCTCCTGCTACTTTTCAATGGTGTATGATGGCAATTTTCTGGGATATGATCGAAAATTTTCTTGAGGTATTCATGGTTGATTTTTCTGCGTTTGGTAATAGTTTTAATGAGTGTTTACAGAACTTAGAGAAGGTGTTGATTAGATGCAAAGAAACTGATTTGGTATTGAATTTCGAGATTTGTCATTTTATGGTTCGTGTAGGTATAGTGTTGGGACACAAGGTATCGAGCATGGGCTTAGAAGTTGATCGTGCAAAGATTGAGGTTATCAAAACTCTTCCCCCTCCTGTTTCTATAAAAGGGATAAGGAGTTTTCTAGGCCATGTTGGGTTTTATCGCCATTTCATCAAAGATTTTTCCAATATTACAAAATATTTATGTAACTTACTCGATAAGGACACCAAATTCCTTTTTGATGAAGCTTGCATGAAGACATTTCAAGCGATGAAAGAGAAACTTATTACTGCGCCAATTGTATTACCTCCTTATTGGAAGATTCTGTTCGAAGTGATGTCTGATGCTCGCGATTTAGCTATGGGTGTTGTATTGGGTTAGAGAAAAGATAAGGTATTTCATTCTATCTATTATGTGAGTAAGACCGTCACTAGTTCTCAGATTAATTATACGGTGTCTGAGAATGAACTTTAGCGGTTGTTTATGCCTTTGACAAATTTTGTTCCTATCTCCTTGGGGCGAAAATTGTCGTATTTACTAATCATTCCGCTATTGAGTACCTTATGGAGAAGAAAGATGCTTAGCCACGTTTGATCAGATGGGTCTTATTGCTACAAGAATTTGATTTAGAGATTCGAGATCGAAAGGGGTATGACAATCAAGTTGCAGATCATTCGTCTCGTCTTAAAGGTTCTGAATCGAGTAGTGGTCCTGAGTTAGTTAAAGAAGAATTCCCTGATGAAAGTTTATTTGTAGTATATGATGCTACTCCGTGGTATGAAGACATTGCGAATCTTATTGTGAGTGGTAACTTTCCCGAAGGAGCCACATCACAGGATAAGGGTGAGCAAATGAGAACCAGAAAACCAAACCGAACCAAAAAAACCAAAAACCGAATAACCAAATGGTTCGGACTATGCAAAAACCAAACACCCAAATGGTACGGTCTATGCTAAAACCGAACCTAAACAACCGAACAAAAACCGAACTAAAGAAGGAAAAGGTAGGGAATGTGTGAACTTTATGATAAATATTATGTGGGAGAAACTTTTGTTTAGAATTTATCATCTACATGAAATTTTAGTTATACTATTCGATGGTGCTATTAGTGAGTTTTTTTTATATCACTTAAAATTATAAGTATTCATTACTTGATTGATTTTATAAATCATGATTGTATGAAGTATGAAGTAATAAATTTCAATTTATTGTAGTATTGTAAATTAAGATAAATATTCTTAGATTATAAGTTTATATTCAATTGATATATTAATAGCCCACATGGATAAGTAATAGTACCATAATTATATTGGAATAGTAGTCTCTATTGGACAATGTATTTCAAGAAATGGGGTGAATATATCATTGACCAGGCATCCGAATTCGAAGCGAAGCAAAACCGAACCAAAACGAAACAATTCGGAACCAAAAACCGAATGTGGAACCAAATGCGAACCACCCAGTTTGGTTATTAAATTATAAAAAACCGAAATATTCGGTTCGGTTCTGGTTTTTGCCAAAAACCGAGACGAACCGAACCATGCTCACCCATATCACAAGATAAGAAGAAATAGATAAGCCGTTCTAAACAGTTCTTTTGGGAGGATCCTTTCCCTTATAAAGTGTGTAGTGATCATGTGGTAAAAAGATGTATACCTGAGAAAGATGTGTTATTAATAGTTGCAGGTTGTCATAATTCACCATATGGAGGACAATCAAAAGGCGATCGCACAGCTGCTCAGGTACTACAATCCAGTTTTTATTGGCCTACATTACATAAAGATTTTCATGAGTATGTTAAGAAGTGTCATAGATGCCAGTTTACTGGTAATATATACAAGAGGGATGAGATGCCATGTAATAATGTTCTTGAAGTTGAAATATTTGATGTGTGGGGTATTGATTTCATGGGTCCCTTTGTACCATCCAATGGGAATCAATACATCCTATTAGCTATGGATTACACGTCTAAATAGGTAGAGGTTGTAGCTCAACCAACCAATGATTCGCGAGTAGTGATTAAATTTCTAATATCTCACATCTTCACTAGACATGGTACACCTAGAGTTATTATTAGTGATGGAGGCTCTCATTTTGTGAACAAATATCTAAAGACAGTTCTAGAGAAGTATGGAGTGAGACATCGAATATCTACCGCCTATCATCTGCAATCCAATGGTCGAGCTGAGGTCTCCAATCGCGAGGTAAAATCTATTCTAGAAAATACTGTTGGTCCTACAAGAAAAGATTGGTCAATGAAGTTAGATTATGCTTTATGGGCTTATCGTAATGCGTTCAAAACTACAGTTGGTGCATCTCCATATCGTATGGTTTATGGTAAGGCTTGTCACTTACCTCTTGAACTTGAATTAGGTTCATATTGGGCTATAGCGCAGTTAAATTTAGATCCTACTTTGGACAGAGAAAACCGAGTGATGAAGTTAAATGAACTTGACGAATTCCGATTACATGCTTATGAGAATGCTAAACTTTACAAAGAAAACACTAAGAGGTGGCATGATAATCGTATCTGTGTGAAGAAATTTGAAGTGGGACAAAGGGTCCTAAAATATAATTCCATGTTCAGTAATTATGCGGGAAAATTAAGATCGAAATGGTCAGGTCCTTACGTTGTGACCAAGGTTACGCCTCATGAAGCCATAGATTGAGCATCCAATCGAGAACCGCAACTTCATGGTGAATGGTCATCGATTGAAGATTTATCATGGAGGCGAGGATACCAATCGTGCGGAAGATCTATATCCCAGAGAGGTCATGTACCTCCTTGAAGCTCCTTAAAAGCGAGAGGTAACCCGTCGAGCTTTACGACGTTAAACAAAAGCCAATTCATTTTACATTAGTTTAATGTTTTCTTTATTTCGTAGTATAAATTAGAGTAATTGTTGTTTATTAATGTTTATTTTTAAGAAATGAGAAAGGGTAGTTGTTTTTGATGATTTCAGGAGTGAAAGGGTCATGAGTTTGGGGTCAAAGCGGGGAAAAACGAAGAATTTTTTGTTCCAAGACCGAAGAAACCGGGAACCCGGTTTTCAGCAAACCGGGAACCTGGTTATTGCGATGTATCCTTCCCAAATTCTCTTATTAGTACGTAAAAGGAGACGCAAGAGGTTGCGTCGGGCTTTGCGCCGTCGACACTAACCGGGAACCCGGTTTCGTTCTGACTAGGAAACCGGTTTCGAGAGCTTTGACGTCCCAAATCACTAACCCCTACGTAAGCCGAGACGCAAGGGGTTGCGTCTAACGTGTGTCCAAGTTCGCGCCATCAACGCAAACTGGGATCCCGGTTTCGTGCTGACCGGAAACCCGGTTATGAAGGCCAACACTCTGACCCCTACGTAACCCGAGAGTCAAGGGGCCAACATCCAGGTAAAAAAATTGAATTTGGAAAAAATTTGCGCCGACACAGCGACGCGAACCGGGAACCCGGTCATCACAAACCGGGAACCAGGTTATCAACTGTACAAGGTGGTTTTAGATATTTAAACCCTATCTTTTTTACTTCCTTTTCAAGTGAGCCTCCAATTCTGTTTCTCAGCTTCTCACCACTCGAAAAATCATCAACAAAACATTATAAAAGCACCCAATCCTACCCTCTTTCCCCACACAAACACATAATCAACTGAAAATCCTTCCAAAACACCATCAAAATCCAATTTCTCTCCAAGGATTTTCTTCACCGAAGCTTTAAATTTCTCCAGTAATCATCTACAAACACATTAACTAGCCTTTACCCATCTCATAACTTACCTTAATCTTTCTTCTTTTATCCTCAAAACATCAAAGTTCAAAAAATTTCTCTAGTTTTTGAATTTTTGAAGTTTTGAGTTTGGGTGAGTGAGATGACTAACCGGATAGATTCTTTGAGCTATTCTTGAAGAAACACTCCAAGAACATGAAACAATCCTGGTGCTACACAAGAAAAAGTTATTAAGATTCCAATTTCGGCTCCTAAACGAAAAATTGGAGAAGTTCAAACTGCTATGAAGAGGACAGAAAATCCAAGTAAGGCTACTTCTACAAAGCCTACCTTGGTAATTGAAGTGGAAGAAGAGGTCGAAGAAGAAATTCCAAGCGAACCCATTCAAGAACAAAGAGCTACCCGAAGAAAAACTATGGCACAAAAACCAAAGAGATTAGCAATGAGTTGGCCTGCTCAGGTTCATGACATAATTAATTACATGAAGTTTTGTGTTGAAAAAGGATTCCCTTCCGGTATTATGAACGGCGAGTTTAAGAGTTATGCTATTACTTGTGATAAGTTTGGGTGGACCGTAATTGAGACAGAGAAATTTTATGTTTATTCTTACCCTGGTACGTGATTCTTATGAAGGAGTAGCCTTTTCGAATAAACAGTCAATTATCATATGCAAAAAGGTATTACCCTTCTCAATTGACCATATTCGTAAGACTTTGCAATTGCCAAACTTTACTGGTCCTTGCCCATATCAATAAACACTTAATGACCCATCTTTTGCTTGGGAAACGCCCTGTTCCAAAAGGTGAGAGATATGCTGGGTAACTTTATAGTAGTTATTTATTACCTTGTGCTAAGATATGGTCACGTTTCATAATCCCTACCTTCTTTTGTATTACCCACACTTCTGAATTGAAGAAGGAGCATGTGATCTTCATAAAGTGTATTATTGAGAAACAAGAAATCACTGTTGCTCATGTGATTTATGACACTATCATGGAGTTCGAGAAAATCCCAATAGTTCAGCAAAACCTTAAGTTCCCATGTACCATCACTGCCTTGTGTCTAGACGCAAAAATACAACGTAGGAGCAAAGAGGTTGAGCCTTCAAACACGGAGATGCAATGACATTGAATTTGATTGAGAACGCGAATAATAAATCAACACAACCAATGAAGAATCCTAGAGCTCCTCCATCAAAAAAGAATGTACATTCCGATAATGAGTTGGAAAATAAAATTCGAATGTTGGAAGAGAATCAAGATAAAATGATTGCTACTTTAGGAAACGTTACAAAAGAGTTAGAAATTCTCAGAAATATGCTACTTGGGGTGAGCACAATACAATACGCCACCTAAGGATTACTCATGAAGGAATCTCTACTTGGATGCAACACCGAAAACCAGCCTCGCGCTGGTTAAGATACGTTTCCTATTGCTTCTCATTTAGTAGTGCATATTAGTTTAATTTATTTATCGAGTCTTTTCGAGTCGTGGGGACACGACTCATTTTTAAGTTTGGGGTGGGGTTCTTTGCCTCATCCCAGTTTTACATGTTATTTGTTTTAACTGCTTTCAATGAAATTAATTAGGAGATGCGTTTGACTGTAGAAGATCTTAAATGTCCCCATTAAGCATGCTTTTGATGAATATATGATAGAAAATTGTGGACTTTAGGGGCTAGTATAAAACACACTTTAATTGCATGCTAACATAGGTAATTGATAGGAAGAATTAATGAACCATGCAAAAGAACTAAACTTGTACTTAAGGAAAATGTTTGGTTTGTAGTACGTGAGATCCTAATTAATAGAGAACCCACTTAGATATGAACTAGAAGCGAGCTATGTAACTAGATAAATGATAGGGGCAGTTCTTTGTTAGCCAACTCATACCTTTTTAGCTTACTATCCCTTGAATTAATATTATCCTTCTTGGACCAATTTTGAGCATTAAAAGCCTTTCATATGTCGCCACGATAGAAGCCCATATCCCCTTAGTTTATTAGGCATTTCCTATGACCCGCACTAGAATCACGATCCTGAGACCTGTCTCGAGCTTGAGTTTGGGGTGGTGGGTCCATCTTTGTTAAATTACATTGGGAGGGAATTATATGTGTTTGTATTGGGGCACAATTTAGATGATTTTATTATTTGTAACCCTTTGCCGGGATTTTAAAAAAAAAAGCAAAAAGCCAATACAGTAAGGACCGGGAACCCGGTTGTCGCCTGTACAAAAAAAAAAGAGAAGAAAAGAATTGAAAAGGAAAAATAAAGAAAGAATAAATTATCCGGCAAAGTGGAAGTTTCTAGAAATCCTCTTTATATGTATTGGATTAACATGGGGATGCTATGTTAAGAGCATCAAATGGGTTGAATGAGAACATTATTTGAGTGTAAACTCAAGCTCGTGGACAGTTGTTGATGGTAAGTGAGGAGAGAGCCAAAAGCTCACTTCAAATTACCAAATATGCATACCACACTGTCCCTACCCTACGCTAAAACCGTAAAGTCCTCGTGATTCCTAGGTGTATAGTGAATTTATGATTCAGTTAATAGGGAGTATACTAAGTGGAGTGTTCAAAGAGAGTTAGGATCGATAAACACCCTATAGCCATCATACTAAGATAAGTACAAGTGTAACCTTCTAGTATTGCAACATTAATTTGATTATTGATATTATTTATGTTTGATTTTCGCGTGTAAGTGTATATGTATATTAATTCCTAATTTTTGCTATATGAGGTTTATCTTATGTTTTGCTTTGGGTGTATTTACTAGCTTCGACAATCTTGCATCTACTTTAGACCCTTTTTTTTGTTTTACTTTGTCGGGACGACAAAGGTTTGAGTTGGGGGTCTTGATGTCTACCATTTTGTTCTAATTATATGCCCATAAGAGACATCATTTTTGGTGATTAGTTGACTAATTTGATAGACTTTTGGTGGTAAACCGGTATATTTCATTTTTCATCCTCAAATTGTAGTATTTTTCATTTATTAAGCTTTTGCGTGTAAAATGGTTTGTTTTTAGTGAAAATATTGTCGGTTTAAAGATGCAAGCAAGGAGATAATCAAGAATTAAAGTCTTAGATCGTGTGAAAAAGTCAAAGGCGAGAAGAAATATCCCGAAGAGTTAATTTAGGAAACTGCATTTGGAAGGCTGATGTTGATTGCTGATTTTGAGCCATTTAGGCTTGGATTTAGCAAGTTGAATGGGTCAATTTGGAGTTGAAATGAGAATGTTACAACCGTTTTAGTGAAGGATATACATCAGTTATTATGGGATTTAGAATAAAAGAGTGGACTTGGGCTTTTTTAATATTTCATTTATTCACTTAACTAATAGCCCAATTCCGAATTTTAGAGTATAAAAAGACCCTTGGACATATATTTCACACACAACTCAACTTACACAAGTCAGAATCGCAAGAGAGAAAGTTAGAAGCATGGAAAAGGAGAAAGCTAAGAGCTGCAGAATTCATCTTCTCCAAATCACAACGTAACCCAATTCTTCAATTAGGTTTTCTTATCTTTTAATTCTCTATTAGACATGAGTTCATTTATTTTTATTTCATTAGTTTTAATTTCTATTAAGAACTATTTTCATTTGTGCTTGAGAATCACTCTAATGGGTTGAGCCCCAATTTATTTAGTTAATGTTTTTGAATCTGGGATTGAAAGATTTAATTTGAATTGGGTAATTTAGTATTTTCTATTATCGTGAATTTATTTACTATCTTTGAAGTCATGAATAAAACATAGGAATTAGTAAATAAGATAATCATTATAGTGGTGTAATGATCACCTTGACGGGGGGTTTAGTTACTGAACTAGGTAATAGATGTAAGATATAAATTATTGATCCTGACAGACATAGTTAATCTTATAGCCAATTGGGTAAAATACTTGAACATTCAAAGGTAGCTTATAATCGCCCTAACGGGGTTTGTAATACCATAGGATAGCTCCCCAGTCCACCCTGACGGGGGTTAGGAGAAACTAGAATCCCGACTAGTATTAATTACCAATTCGACCCTTAAACAAAAACATTAATTGAATAGGTTTAGGTGAAACCCTTGCGAAACTCAAGTACTACTTCTCATCCTTGCGTCTACTCATATTTTATTTACTTAGGTCTCATTTACTTGCATTAGTCAATTTAATATTTTACCTTATTTGCACTTTAGTCATTAAACAAAAACCCATCAAATATTGATTCCCCTTTACTTTTTATATCATATAACAGTTATTCACACTTATTACATAACATCTAAAGTCATATCCAATCCGTCCCTGAGATTGATTTCCCGTTTACCGGATATTACTTGGACGACCCGTAGACTTGCGGTACGTGTCTTGCCTATTTAGGTGTGTTATTTTAGAAAACACAAGGAGACACCACCAGGATAGGTTGCAGAGGAAGATTAGAGAATTGTATTTACTAGTTGTACTTATTTAATCTTAATCATTGTAATGTAATAGAAATTTATTTAATTTAGTGAAATGTAATTTTACTTAATTTACATAAGATAGTGTAGTCGCGTTTTTTGGAAAGTGACATGTTGGTATTAGAGCTTAGAGTATTTTCTACGTCTAAGCGGGATAGGATTTTTCATTTTGGGGAAGATGTGTAGAAAAATAAATAATAAAACCGATAAATGAAATAGTAATTCATCTTTTTAGTAGTTTTTATTGAACCAACCCCAAGATAACTGATCGATATCGCCCCCGACGATAAAATTGAGTAATAATTATAGTGGGAGCGACTCTGCTGACTACGTATCGTAGGTATGCAAAAATGATAAGTAGGAAGAATATGTACTCTTCGAGGCTATTGCCTCGCATTGCCAACACCCAAGGTAGGGTGCAGTGCTTTTCTTACATGCGTGCTTCTCGTATCACCATGACTCATCCTTCCGTTCCACCAAATGTTGTCAATACCAATCAATCCAAGAACTTAAAAAATATTTCGTGTTTACCTATTTCTAACTTCTTTCAGATTGTTGTTGCAATATCTACTAGGGACCTTAGAAGATTATCTTTCTTTCCTATTGTTCTCACCCAAGTTTTTTCTTTTATTCTTTTTCATCTCCCCACATGAATTAAAATCTATGTTCTTCGCGTCATCTCCTTTCACCCTCAAGTAAATATTATACCCCATTGAAATTACCCCTTTATATGGGTGGATAAGGTTTCATCTGGAGTGGTAAAGGTGTAAGGGCGATGTTTTGTATGTAGTTATGATGTATTTGTACTTTGGTGAGAAGGATTTAAGAAGTTAAGTATAATGGCTTGAAATTTTTTTTGATTAACTATTAATTTGTTGATGTTTTGGAATTATTTGGGTTGGCCAATGCTGTTTGGAATGATGAAAGGATGCTTTTGGATATAATATTTTGGGGATTTGGTGGTGTGTTTTATGATAGGTTAAGGTATAGTTCAACTCTATTGGTGGTTGAGTGAATTAGGGAAGAAGAAGCTCTGAGTTTTAGGTCAAAAGGATTCTTAAGGTTAAACTTTTCGTTTTTCTCCTTTATTTCCTCGTGCGGTATACCGCAACCTCCTTGCGGTATACCACATGTGTGGTCTGCCAATTCCAACCTTCTGACTTTCATAGCGTGAGTTATAGAGGACACATGTTGGATTTAGCGAAACGTACTGTGTCGCGAGTTCTTGCACTGTCCAAATCTCTCGTTCCGGTATACCGAGGGTGTCGTGTCGTATATCGCGCGTATCATTCTACATCTCCAAACTTTCTGTCTAATTCAAGCGTGTACTATAGTGGGCATAGTTTGGCTTCTCCATTGATAGATCTCGAAAAAGTACGTTGTTTAGGCTCGAGAAAAAGTTAATTCCGGCACCTGAGCGCAAAGTTATGGTCTTTCGAAGTTTACTCAATGCTTTCAGCGGAGTCATGTTGTATACTGCAGATACCTACAGGGCATCACAAGAAGCTGATATTTTTTCAACATGTGAGCACGAAGTTTTACAATTCTGCCACCCCAAACTCAAACCTTGATTTACCTTTACATCAAAAACACTATATACCTTTCCCATTAACTATATTATACACTAAAACACGAATTTAAACTTACTAATTTACACTAAGAACATAAAATTAAATTAAGAAAACAGTATAAAACATGGGTTGTCTCTCAAGAAGCAATTTTGTTTATTACGTCGTTAAGTTTGACGCGTTACCTTCCACACAGATAGCTTTGAGGCCCTTGAAGTATTCTCCGCATAAAATCGCCACTTACTTGGATTAGTAATGTAGGGAACCTCCCACCCAAAGTTTGATTCACTCGATCTTAAAATAGTGGTCGGTAAAGCTCTCTTCTTGCCACCTTACTTTTGCGGTGTAATACCTTGCGTCAAAGGCATGTTTGATCATTTTTAATAGTGGAGGTGGATCCGTATTTATAAATACCCCTTTATCTTCAATAGGTCCACGTCTCAACTTTTCTTGCACCGTTGGTGCATAAACAACGTCTCTTTGTTCCTCAACCATATCTTTCTCAACCACTTTAACCAAAATCTTAACACATTTCTCCTTCACACTCAGCTTAACCGTTTCATTTATCTTTGGATTTTCCAGGGCAATCTCTCCAGCTGGGGGAAATTCCACACTTCCTCTTCAACTTCGAACCCAACACTAACCACTATATTCTCGATGGCATCTTTGCCTACTTGTAGTGGAGCAGATTTTTGATCTTTTTTCAATGGGAAGCCGTTTGAGTGAATTGGTACCCCAACATCGAAAATCTTTCTTTATCAGCTCACACATATGCTTGTGTCATTTTCTTCAAGGAGTCAATTGTTCTTGCAACGTGATGATTTTGCCTTATCTGGATGGTGTGGTGATGCAATTGGAGCTTGACTCCTATTGTTGACATTGTAATTTAATCGTTGAAAGGTTTTACTCCCATAAGATTGTTCACCCATATAATTATTTTGAGTTTTAGCTTGATAAATGTGCTCTTGAATTCCAGGCCGATATGAATAGCCTTGATAAGGGATTATGTTTGAAATTTGTAAATAGAACTCGGTTCCTTGGTAATAACTATAGAGTTTTCTCTGATTTCCCAAGCTTGGGAAATCTTGTTTGCGATGTTAATTATTCTTGGAATTTCCTCCTTGTGTTGCTATTACCCGATGATTAGTTGATATTATTGAGATTATCTCCCTTAAGTGGAACTAAATTATCCTCTACTACAAACATGGCTTCTCTTTGTTTCTTTTCTTCTCTTTTCCATTTGTTGTAAGCCCTGAATAAATCTTTGGGATTTTCGAGCATACACCAGAACCTGAAAGAGACAAAAACAAAAAGAAAGCGTGAATCCAAAGAAAAAAAAACTAAAAACTACTACACTAAAAACTAAACCCATAGGCTAACGAGACATAGGTCCCCAGCAGCGGCGCCAAAATATTGGTGGCTATTAGGGTGTGATAAACTAATGATAACAAATATACAAACTATCACCCCAACCAATTACATTACTCACTGCAAGTATCACAAATCATATGAAAGTTTAATTGATATGTAAGATTCGTTCGCATGGACTTAGTGTGTTAAAATTGTGCATTAGAAGAAAGAGTGTAGTAAAGAATAGCTGCACAAATAAAAAGACAATAAAATAAATATGAATAATTGTGGAGATAATGATTAAACTAATAACTACTGTAAATAAAGTAAATATGTATGAATGAGATGAGATATATAGCTCTGATTTGCGTGTATGCACTTATCCATCTTTATCTTCTACTAGTTATAAGAGTGAATAAAGCTCTTAGAGTAAGTAGCCAGAATTCTATATCCTCCTAACTCCCTTTCGGGTGGACTTAGGTGTTGACCTAACAATTACCAGGGGACTTGGGTAAGGGGACCCAACATAGTGATCGGTGGTTAATCTCAACCCCTAGTGACTATCTAGTTAGGTAAAGCCGTTAGGATCACTAACGCACACTAGACTTTTATGTGGAGTTTCAACAATTAGACATCCATTTCGGGTGACCGTCCAATTGCTACTAATGGGGTAGTCTATACTTATGCACTAGCAAGAACTACAGACAATACATCAAAGCACATAACACAAATATAATGGTTAAAAGATAAATCAAATTTAAAAAGGTTTTTCCTAAACAAACATAGATAGAAGATAATATAATTCAAATATTATACATATGAAAAACCAAGTTATAGGAAATTAGGTCATGCTAACATTAAATAAACTAAAATAAAGATACATACTTTCCAATTTCTTCTGTTGATGACTTCTAAAAGTAATATGAATTAAAGGTTGAGTAAGGACATATTTACAATGATAAGAGGGTGTATTTATAGGTTTTTTCTAACACTAGGTCTAATTCTTCGAGTGGAAGGCAAGTAATTTTAGTTCAAGTCTAATTCAAATTCGTTTCCTAAATATATGATAAAATAACAATGCTCACTATTTTGATCATATGTCCTTCGTTAATGAGCCAAATTTCACATACTTACTATCAAAGGACCACAAACAAAAGTTCTATATAACCTTTAAAAGGCTCTTTCAAAATTGCAGTTGATTTTTAGTTATCTTCACTTTATTGGACGTAACTACAGATTTGGAAGTTGTATGTGACAACTTTTCCTTTCCTAAATTAACTTTGTTTCCTTTTATCTCCTTATTCCTCCTGGGTCTTCTTTCCTTATCATCTTGGAATTGATTTTGAATCTAATTATATTTCATAAACCTTAATTGTTTCACATTAACATACAAATTATACCAAATATGCTCTAAAAGTAATAAATCTCTAAATCAAGACATGAAATGAGAAATTATCTAATAATGGGGTAAATCCCTTAACAATTAATATAATACACCTAAAATGATGTCTTAAACCTAGATTAATGTATCACAAATATGGAGACATCAGTAGGCTTATCGGTTTCCAGAGGGATTATTTCGATTTTTGTTATTTCTAGTGCATATATGTGGATTTTGTAAATTACAAACACTAAATGATTCAAATAGATCATGTTTGTTTGGTTTCAATGATCAAAAACTAAAAGATAAATAAATGCAAATAAGATTAAACTAGTAATGAGATTAACCAACTGATTAAATAAGTATAAGATATAAGTGCGTTAGGAATTTGCTAGTAATAAATTATTCTGCTAATTGACTTTGTTATTGATAAGGGTGAGTGGTTTTTGTTCACATTAATCAGGATACAAATTCGTCTATGTCGTCGATTGAGTGATCTAATGTCTCCCTATTTGTTCTAATTCTTAGCCCATTGGAGACATCCTTTTAGGTGAATAAATGAGTTATTTGATAGACTTTTAGGCTTAATTGATCATATTGCACTTCCTCCCCTTGGAAATTAACTATTTGCAGAATCTGAGCTTTTGTGCGTAAATTTGACAATTTTTAATGCAAAGTTAATTGGTTCTTGAATCTCATGAAATTCCAATCCAAGGAGAAAAAGTGAGAATAAAAGTCTTAGTGTATTTTAGAGTGTTAGGAAGTGATTTCTAGTCGAGTTTCTATTTTTAGAGTACACTTTCCTATTTTGATTTCTTGATTTATTGATTTATTCTTTTTAAGCATATGCGGTTCAATTATTTATTTAATGTGAAGCTTTAAAAGATAAATGGTAATTACTTAGAGACCAAGTCATGATAAAGATGAAAGGAAAGAAGATAAGAAGATTTAGGAAAGATTTATTCAAAGGAGGAAAAGATAAAGCTGCCTTGTGAATCTGAAATTCCAGCCACGTTTTAGAGATTAAATCATAATTAAAGATTGACATGGATTCTGGACGAGTGGTCTACACCAATAGAAAGAGCTTTCCAAGACAAGCAGTTACATATATTGGAACTTCTCAAACGGATAAGTATTGAAAAAGATATGACCAAATCAAATCAGCAGCAAAATCTTACCTTTCCTTGAATTTAGAGCTACGAATTTAAGAGTCTTTGCCTTGTCTTCCACTCCAAGTAATTCGACCTAGGGTCTTCCAACACCTATAAATACACCCCTTAGACCTCATAATTTAGTACCTCTCACAATTCATTCAATATATACATCTTTAGAGAGAGAGTCACAATAACCTCTCAGTAATCATTCAATATAAACATCCTTAGAGAGAGAGAGTCAACCACTTCAGAGCAAGAAGGCAAAGGAGGAGCTAGAGCTGGAGGATTCTGTTCTTCCATCAACAGTCATCTAATCCTTAGGTTATATATTTCTTTTCTGTAATTGAATATGATGTCTTTCTATTTAATTTCAGTCTTTAAATTTATCATGAGCTAAACTTTTACATACTTGAGAATCGCAATATAGGGATGAACCCTAATTAATTTAATCTTTGTTTTGAATCTGGGATTGTATGATTTAATTTGAGTTGAGTATTAGATATTGGATATTACTTTGTTCTTATTTACTAATTCTTTTCCGCGCAACTAGAATTAGATTTTAGTATTTAGGCTATTCCATATAGTGGCGTATGGATCATCCGACAGGGGGGTTTGAATACATATCTAGGTAATACCCGTGTAATGTCCGTTATTGACCGACAGGCTTAGCTAGTTACATAGCCAAAGAGGTAAAATCATATCATCTGAAGAGGCATATTCGACCATACAGGTGTTTATGATACTTTAGGATAGCTTCTAGGTCCACCCGACAGGGGGCTAGGAGATGTTAGATTCCCGACTAGTATACTAATACCAATTCTACCCTTAAACATAACATAGATTATATTGATTAAGTGGATTCCTTTGCGAGACTCAAGTATCTCTCTTATCTGAAGTTAGTCGTTTATTTGCTTTAATTTCTTTCTGTTAATTTATTTTAGTCTTTACTTTATTTGCAATTTTATTTTACAAAAACCAAACAAAAATTCTTAGCTTTTATTTTATGTTTAGCAATTATCTCTACTATCTGATTAATATTTGGGTTGAACCTAATCCGTCCCTGAGAACGAACTTGATTATCATATATTACTTGGGACAACCGTACACTTGCGGTTAAGTGGTTCCTTTATTTTTGCACTTAATTTTATAACACACCAGGACCCACCATGTTTTTGGCGCCGCTGCCGGGGATGGTAGCGTGAGACCCCGGTGTTAATCTTTAGTAGTTGTAATTGTTTATTTATTTTTTCAGTTTTACGCTTGGTTTTTGTTTTTGTTGTACAGATTTTTATTCAGGTAATGATCAAGAGGTTTTATTGAAGATGTATAGAGGACATTACCTGGATCCTGATCCATACGAATATTGGGAAGACTCTTCGGGACAACAACAATGGGGTAGTAACTTCTACCAACAATCCTATCAATACCCGCAAGAGCAGGATTGGAACAACCAATGGATCGGGAATAATCAACAACAATCATCATATCACTATCCCCAGGAGCAAGGATGGAACAACCAATGGGTTGGAAACATTCAACAACCTCAACCTCATCACTATCAGCAAGAAATTGACAATGAGATACGTTCTAAACTCCAGCGCTTAGTAGAAGAAACAAACGCCATCCAAGCACGCATGCAACAAATGGTAGAAGAATGGGGTAGTATGTCTCATGAAGATTCCACTCCCCCGAGGGATGGAAGAGATCAACTGGAAGAAGTAGTTGAGGAGGAGGTGTTGAAGGAAGATACTATTGATAGTGATATGACCATCATGCCGGTTATAAAAGAAGACCACCATGTGGTTGACAATCTTATTAGCATGGTGGAAGAAGGAGTAGCAACAAAAATCCTAGAAATTGAAACTGAGATTGCTATTCCTATGGTGTGTGCACTTGATCATGATACAGAACGCAAACAAGAGAAAGAGGTGGTGATCGAGGTCATAGAAATTACAAATCAAGAATATGATAAAGTAGTAGTTTAATATTGGGCTGAAAGCGAAGACGAATGTGAAGTGGTTGAGGTATCCATCGAAGAATTCAAGGTTCACAATACAATAGAATTTGAACCTCCGCCACAAAAAGTTCACCAATCACTATCTCCACCACAAATCATCATTAGAGATAAAAAATCGGAATCACCTCTATTACTACAAATGATCAACAGGTGCTACGCAAGAAAGGTGCTACACCGCGAGAGTAAAGCGGCAAGGAGGAGCACCTACCCACCACACTTTAAAGAGGAATGTGAGATTAAAGAGAATGAAAATGAGCTTATACCGTTGAGGACGGTTATCTACTATCGTGTGGTGAAGAATACGTTTCGTCATGAAAGTAAGAAGGCGAAACGGAGATACTATCCTCCCCCTTTCAGAGATCGATTGAATAAAATTTTAAGGGTGAAGGTTCTAAAGCTTACGTGCCAAGGACGAGGCGAATTCAAGCGGAGGAGAACCGCAAGGGCCTCAATACCATCTTCATGGAAGGTAACGCGTCGAATTTAAAGACGTAATAAACAAAAGTGCTTCTTGGGAGACAACCCATGTTTTTATTGCTTTATGTTTTTCAATTCCTAGTTTATAATTCTAAGTTAGTGTCGAGTTTTAGTGTCTACTTTTAAAAGAAATGAGAAAGGTAGTGTGTTAATGGTGCAGGAATCGAGTTTGGGGTGCTAGGAAATTCAAGGGAAAAATTCGGCGCGAGGTCCGGTATACCGCCCCAGAACCCCGGTATACCGCAGGAAGAAAACCCGTGTCACGTGTTACTCACGCGGGTTTTATACAGAAAGGAGAAAAAAATTTCGATTCGCGGTCCGGTATACCGCGTGATATGTCTGGTATACCGCAGGAGGGAAAAACCCGTACCACGGGTTAGATACCGCGGGTTTTTGGACGTAGCAAAAACCCGTGCCACGGGGTATATACCACGGGGTCTTGGCAGAGACGAAAATTTGGAGCAGCAGAAGCTGCGGTATACCGCGGATCATGCCCGGTATACCGCGCCATGTCGGTTTTGAAGAGTCTTCACCTTATAAGCTTCTTACCTTGTCAAGACTAAACTCTAGCCTCCCCCAATACGAATTTTCCAGATCCTAACCCTTATGTACCTGCACAAAGACCACTACAACACCCAAGAACATTAAATCCTTCCTCCTAATCCATTCCAAACACACATCCAACACCATCAAGAAATCTTCTCCTTCAACCTTAAGCCTCTTCATCAAAGCTTCAATCCTATTCATTAAACCTTCCTCAAGCTATTAAATATTGATTACCCATGTCATATAACACCTAAATCCTTCATTACAAATCCTCAAAACATCAAATTTCAAAACTCTTCTCTAGTTCTTGATTATTTGAAGTTTTGAGTTTGGGGTTCATTGAGATGACGAAGATTGGAAGGTCAAGAATACCATGAAGAGGAAGAAGAAGTTGAAGAACCTGGTATTACTTTTGGGTGTTGAAAGATGTAGTTGAAAGAATTTTGGGAGGATAATCATGAAGAGGTGTTGAAACCCATAGGAAAAATCACAAAAGAGTTGGAGCTTATGCAAATCATATTACGTGGTGTGAGCAATGTTCAACATGCCACCTACGCAACACAAGGAGCTCAACCTACACGCAACCATGGAAACCAGCTTCGTGCTGGTTCAGATACGTTTTCCTATCCCTTTCTTATTTGTTTTATTTGTTTATTTGCTTTATTGAGTCTTTTTTGAGTCGTGGGGACACGACTCATTTTTGAGTTTGGGGTGGGGTTCGTTGCCTCATCCCAATTTTATGTGTTTTACTATTTTTTTTTTAAATTAATCTAAGGGTTGCGTTGACTGTAGAGTGTTTTAAATGCCCCCATCAAGCATGCTTTTTGTGAATTAATGATAGAAAATAGTTGACTTTAGGAGTTAGTATGAAGATGAACTTTATTTGCATGCAAATATGAGATAATTGATAGGAAAAATTAATGAACAATGCAAAAGAAGTAAACTTATACTTAAGGATAATGGGTGGTTTGTAGAACGTGAGATCTAAATGAGTAGAGAACCCACTTAGGTATGAACTAGAGACAAGTTGTGTAAATAGGAAGATGATAGAGGCAGTTCTTTGTTAGCCATTTGAATTCTTTTTGGCCTTCTATCCCTGAATTAATTTTATACTTCTTAGACAAATTTTTAGCCTTTAAGCCTTTCTTTTGTCGCCACATTATAAGCCAATTTCCCCTTAGATTGTTAGGCATGACCATATGACCCGCACTTGAATCACGATCCTAAGACTTCCTGTCTTGAGCTTGAGTTTAGGGTGGTGGGTCCACTATATGGGAATTTACATTGGGATTGGGATTTTTTTGAGCTTATCAATGATGCTTTGTGCTATACATGATGATGATTCACATGATTATTGTATTGTAACCCTTTGCCGGGGTAATACTGAATGGAAAAGAAGCTTCGAGCTCAAGTTATGAATAGGCATAACTATGAAAAATAGCATGATGTCTCACCTTTAAAAAGAGAGTCATATCTATAAAGAACAAACGAATGATTTGAAAAGAATAAACATATTCGGACCGGCAAAGTGGAAATTTTTAAGTGAATCATCCTTAGAGCTTATTGGGTTAATTTGGGGACGCTAATTAAGCGCGTCAATTGGGTTGAGTGAGAATGTTATTCGAGTGTAAACTCAAGCTCTTGGACAGTTTGTTGATGGTAAGTGAGGAGAGAGCCAAAAGCTCACAACAAATTTACCAAATATACATACCATACCGTCCTTCAGCCTATGCTAAAATCGTAAAGTCCTCGTAATTCCTAGATGTACAGTGAGTTAATAGGGAATATTCTAAGTGGAGCGTTCAAAGCAAGTAAAGATTGAGGAACGCCCTATAGCCACCATCTTGAGATAAGTAATAAGCGTAACCTTCTAGCATTGTGAAATTAATTTTGGATTGATATTATTTTGTGTTTGATTTTGCATGATATGTGTGTGTGGATATTAATTCCTAGGTTAGACTATATGAAATTTGTTTTAAGCTTTGCTTTGGGATTATTTTCTAGATTCTACCTTCTGCGTTCACCTAAAAGATCCTTTGTTTTTATTTTACTTTGTCGGGACGACAAAGGTTTGAGTTTGGGGTCTTGATGTCTCCCTATTTGTTCTAATTCTTAGCCCATTGGAGACATCCTTTTAGGTGAATAAATAAGTTATTTGATAGACTTTTAGGCTTAATTGATCATATTGCACTTCCTCCCCTTGGAAATTAACTATTTGCAGAATCTGAGCTTTTGTGCGTAAATTTGACTATTTTTAATGCAAAGTTAATTGGTTCTTGAATCTCATGAAAGACCAATCCAAGGAGAAAAAGTGAGAATAAAAGTCTTAGTGTATTTTAGAGTGTTAGGAAATGATTTCTAGTCGAGTTTCTATGTTTAGAGTACACTTTCCTATTTTGATTTATTGATTTATTGATTTATTCTTTTTAAGCATATGCGGTTTAATTATTTATTTAATGTGAAGCTTTAAAAGATAAATGGTAATTACTTAGAGACCAAGTCAAGATAAAGATGAAAGGAAAGAAGATAAGAAGATTTAGGAAAGATTTATTCAAAGGAGGAAAAGATAAAGCTGCCTTGTGTATCTGAAATTCCAGCCATGTTTTAGAGATTAAATCATAATTAAAGATTGGCATGGATTCTGGACGAGTGGTCTGCACCAATAGAAAGAGCTTTCCAAGACAAGCAGTTTCATATATTGGAACTTCTTAAACGGATAAGTATTGAAAAAGATATGACCAAAACAAATCAGCAGCAAAATCTTACCTTTCCTAGAATTTAGAGCTACGAATTTAAGAGTCTTTGCCTTGTCTTCCACTCCAAGTAATTCGACCTAGGGTCTTCTAACACCTATAAATACACCCCTTAGACCTCATAATTCAGTACCTCTCACAATTCATTCAATATATACATCTTTAGAGAGAGAGTCACAATAACCTCTCAATAATCATTCAATATAAACATCCTTAGAGAGAGAGTCAACCACTTCAGAGCAAGAAGGCAAAGGAGGAGCTAGAGCTGGAGGTTCTGTTCTTCCATCAATAGTCATCTAATCCTTAGGTTATATATTTCTTTTCTGTAATTGAATATGACGTCTTTCTATTTAATTTCAGTCTTTAAATTTATCATGAGCTAAACTTTTACATACTTGAGAATCGCAATAAAGGGATGAACCCTAATTAATTTAATCTTTGTTTTGAATTTGGGATTGTATGATTTAATTTGAGTTGAGTATTAGATATTGGATATTACTTTGTTCTTATTTACTAATTCTTTTCCGCGCAACTAGAATTAGATTTTAGTATTTAGGCTATTCCATATAGTGGCGTATTGATCATCCGACAGGGGGGTTTGAATACAGATCTAGGTAATACCCGTGTAATGTCCGTTATTGACCGACAGGCTTAACTAGTTACATAGACAAAGAGGTAAAATCATATCATCCGAAGAGGCATATTCGTCCATACAGGTGTTTATGATACTTTAGGATAGCTTCTAGGTCCACCCGACAGGGGGCTAGGAGATGTTAGATTACCGACTAGGATACTAATACCAATTCTACCCTTAAACATAACATAGATTATATTGATTAAGTGGATTCCTTTGCGAGACTCAAGTATCTCTCGTATCTGAAGTTTGTCGTTTATTTGCTTTAATTTCATTCTGTTAATTTAATTTTAGTCTTTACTTTATTTGCAATTTTATTTACAAAAACCAAACAAAAATTCTTAGCTTTTATTTTCTGGTTAGCAATTATCTCTACTATCTGATTAATATTTGGGTTGAACCTAATCCGTCCCTGAGAACGAACTTGATTATCATATATTACTTGGGACAACCGTACACTTGCGGTTAAGTGGTTCCTTTATTTTTGCACTTAATTTTATAACACACCAGGACCCACCATGATCTTAGCTCTCTACCTTATTCATCATCTCTTCTTTCGGGTAGGTTTAGTTCCCTTAACCCTATTGACTACCTAGCGTGCTAAATACATCAAGATAAAGGCACTAGGTGCTGATATACTAGTTCTGTAATTAAGACCCCCCGTCAAGATGCTAAGACAATTACAACATCTCCCGCTACTTAGATAGAGCACGTGAGTAATTAATATTAATATATAAATAATGGAAATTATAATGTAAAATCTAACTAAATTAAATATCCAATTGATATCCCAAATAAAATAACTAAATCAAAAAAACTAAATACAACGTCTTACTATAACAAACCTCAAGCAATGAGTTTAGTTCATGAATGAAAAGTAAAAATTGCAGAAAACTAATACTAAATTCATGTTTAAAATGAAAAATACTGAAGTTACTCTTTGGATTGAATGGATTTGAACAATTGGTGGAGAAGAATCGATGGGTTCATAGACCAACCCTTCTACATTTTTTCTCTTGTTGAAATAAGAGCACGACCTCTTTTGAATTTTATTGTGCGTCCAAAGATAATGACACGCAGGCTGAGGAATGGATTATATATCATCTAAAAATGGATTAGGGCTTCTATAGGATTACTAATTAGGTTAAACTAACCCAAACCCGTTTTTACTTAATATATTTTAGGTTCCAGCCACGACAACGATTATTAGCATAACTTCTTCATCTCAACTCCGAATTAATTCCGTCACCTCTCACACGACATTGACTTCAAGCTTAGTCTAAATAAAAAGGAATCAGGTCCATATCTCTAACTAATTAATCTTGGTGATTGAAACACTAACGTGCAAGAATTTTTCGGTAAACGCTCCAGCTTCACACAATAGCTCTGAGCTCAATTTCCGCTTTGAATTGAGGGTTCTTTTGACTCTTTGACTTATCCTTCTAATCATGGACCCTTGTATCAAGCATTTACCTAAAATTTACACACTTAGCACACAATGAAAGTGTAAATTCTCTATAAACAGTAATATATACAAAACTAACTAGGAATAATCCTCACCTTAGGCACAATAAACTCTCAAAATAATTTCTCGTTAATTGATTTATACATCAAAAAATGAGATACATCAAGACCCACAAATCAATATTTTGTTGTCCCAACAAAATATAAAGAAAATAAAAGGAGTTTAGAAGGGTCCAAGTTCAATCAATGAAAGAAATAGAAATAGAAAAATAATGAATGACACTAAAGAAATTGTGTTAACAAGTCTCATATAGTAAAATTTACAAACTAAATCAAATATATACGCATCAATTATACAATTCACACAAATCAATTTCAAGATCAAAGTAATTTTGCAATGCGCGAAGTTAAATCCTTTCTTTGTTCACAGTGGTGGTTATAAGGTGTTCCTCGATCCTTAGATAGTTTCTAAGTTCCACAAACTACTCTCTATAATGTGAAAGATCCTAAATTATATAGTAATAAATCCTAAGGTCTTTAAGGCTGTAATATAGGCTTTGGATAGGTGTGATATGTATATTTGGGTAATTTATAGTGAACTTTTATATCTCTACTCACTAGCCATCAAAAAGTATTGCCTGGTCATCCACAAGAAGGATCCACTATGAGCTTCGACAAAAGTTGAAATATTTATTATCTATGACGTACGAAAACATGAGAGTTTCAACGAGCATTCTATTGTGTTCAGGATACTGGGAAATCATGTCTCCCAAATTGTAAACCATCTTCAAAAACGCCCACAAGCTCCACATATGCAAATTGTCCAAGTGATGTCTCCCTTTTTGTGATAAATTAATCTATTTACGAGACAGCTTTTTTAGAGTTCATTGGTCCTAAGTGAGAGGTATTTCCCTAGTATTTGACGTATTATACTTTTTCTTCTTATTTAGGGACATCTTGCTATTTATTGAGATTTTGGGCGTTAACTGTGTGTTTAGTAGTTAGTTCTTAGCTACATGGTAAAAAAAATGCAAAGATCATGAGGATAAGTCAAAAAGCCAAGCCAAAGACCAAGACAAAGCGTAGAAGGAGCTAAAAGTAACTTTGGAGAAGTAAGAGAATTTACCAACTAAATCTTGATGTCCATTGATTCAGTCACTAAGATTAATTGGTCAACGAATTTGAAATATTCCTTTTCATTTGGATAGATCTTGAAGTCGGTGATGTGTGAGAAGTTACATATGAAAATTTGTAGCCGAGATGAATAATGTATGCCATTCGCTACTAAAGTGGTTTGAACTTGTCCAGCACTAGGCTAAAATACGGGTTGAGATTTTTTAACCAAGCTAAGTGAGCCCGTCAAGCCCTTAAATGTTTGTATCCTAGTATATACGCAATTTAGTTGCTCATTATTCAGTACCACACTTTTAATTACTCATTTTTGAAGAGATAATGCGTTAGAGAGATAAGAAGAGAAGGGAAGAAATGTCTTTCCACAAAAAACCACCATTCTTCCTTATCAGAGCACCGTTTGCTGTCATTCAAAAGAGTAAACCTATTTCATTTTGTATTTTAAAAATGATTCCATCTTTATTTTTTATTAGTTTTAAATATTTGAATATGAGTTAAAACATCATTGATGAGGATTACTTGATGTATGAACTTTAGATGGTTGTATTTAAACAAGTTATATTTATCTCTAATGGGTATATGTTATTGGCTAAACTACTATTTTTATTCTTGTCAAATAGAGGACAATGTTAGTAATTAAGGTATCGTCCAAGAGAGGGGGTTTAATTACGGAACTAGCAAATACACAATTGGTGTGCGTTAGTGATTCGGGAGGCCTTGACTAGCCAAGTAGTCATTAGGATTTGAACTAATTACGTCTGAAGGTATAACAAGATAGATACTTATTTACCAAGTTGGGATTCAAAAGAGATAATATTCCCAACTAATACAAATTTACCTATTTACCCTTATATCTAGAAACATCAAATCAATCAACTTTAGGAATTACTAGCAACACTCTAGCATTCTTCTCTCATGTTTAAAACCTTCTTCATTTTTTAGTTACATTTTGTATTTGATTATTAGTACTTTAGTTTTATTAATTGATAAACGCAAACAAAAATGTTATCTACCTTTCTTGTAATTTCCCGTACAACTATTCACTATTATAATTCCAATCACATTAAGAATAACCTTGATAGTTCTTGTGGACACAATAACCTTTATAATTATCAAATTATTTTTTGTCAATGACCCGTAGTCACCCAAAATTAGTGTTGCTTAATATATCACAACTTTGGGGATGACACCAAGGTACGTATACGAATATCAATGTTGGGTTCGAGTCGTGTAAGGATATTAGCGTTCAAGATGAAAATATAGTAGAATCGCCACAAGTTGCATCTATTGTACTTGAGATTTAGAGAGAGAAAAAGAATGAGCCAACCAAGCTAAACGTAGAGAAGGTGATTTTTGATAACTGGTTTGATGAAGAAGAGGTTGATAAACTGATTGTGGTAGTTGTTGTACCGAGGGTGCAAGAGATAATTAGGGTGAAATACAAGCATATCCACTAAGAATTACTTATCCGATGGGTACAAGAATTTCATAGATACGTTAAAACAAGTAAAGATTAATGTCCCATTACTCAAAATTGTCGAGAAAGAGTCGCACAATAATCGACTCTTCAAGGAGACTTTCTCCAAGAAGAGTAAATTTACAAAGTGTGAGACTATGGATCTTAAGGAAGAGGTATTCAAAAGAATCTACCATTCAAACTTCAAAATCGTGGGGGTCTCAACCTCCAAATCAAAATAGGTGCTACCTTTGAAGCAAAGAAGATGTGTGACTTGGGTTCGAGTGTCAATCTCATGCCTAAAAGTTAGTATTAAGGTTGGGAATTGGAGATTCCAATCCAACTTCCATCATCTTGCGATTGGTGGATAGATCCACAACAAATCCATGGGGAATCTTCGAGGACGTGCTCCTCCACATGGGTAATCTTGCTATTACCAATAACGTAGTTATTCTGGATTATGTTGCAGATTATAATATCTCATTAATACGCAGACATCCATTTCTAGTGACAAGACACAACATTGTTGATGTCAAAAAGGGAAATGTGACCCTTTGTATTGCATATGAGTCCTAAAAATTCTATGTTTTGGGAAACAAGTACAAGAAATAGTCACGAAAGGTCAAAAAAATCTGATTTGTGCCAAAGATGAAAAAACTTAGACACCGAAATACCGTGAAGAAGAATGAAGAAAATGAGTTTGGGGTAGGAGATAAAGTGGCATAGAAAGCTCTCATTCTTGAGAATAGACAACGGGGTTACAAGATATTTTTGTAATGGGCCATTTGTAGTCAGTTGAGTTGATTCAGCAAAGGTGGTTAAGGTACGAGCGAAGAAAGGTTGCAAGATTTGATTGGTAGATCTATATAATCTCAACAGCTATTGGGGAGGCTATATCAAGAAGAAGTAACAAGGTACCATCATTGGACCTTGACCGATATAAAATCAAAGTGTTTATGAGAGATACCCCCAAATTTTTTACAGTTTTAAGCATTTTATTTATGTTTTTAGTGGTGTAAATTAGCTTATTTTTAAGTGTCTTATTGTATACTCTGTTTAATGAGAAAAGTATAAGTATTTTTTATGTATAGGTACTCCAGATTTCGAGTTTGGGGTGAAAACAAATAGACCATTATGATGGGTAGGTCTTTTGATTGATTAAAATTGTCCTAGTCAAGAGTTTTTGCGGTATACCACAACTTCCTATGGTGCACCGCATGACCCCTCTCGTCACCACGTTCCTGGTTCAATGACGAATACGGTTCTATGTCAAGAGCAAGCAATGGTTGCGGTATAACCTAGGCACATATTAGGGAAAAACTATATCGACGCATCACGACTACCGTCAGCACGATCGGAGAAGAGAAAGGCAGTAATACATTGCATGACCCATGCGGACACCACACACGAGCACTATCATGGCTATGAGAAAAGGTTATATCCATAACCACTTCCAAATCCTTAAGCCTTCTTCTTCTCCAACCCCCCATACTCCATCTAAGATTCAACGAAACATTCACTTTACATCAAAACACTGCCAAAACACCATAGATTCAAAAATACCTAGATATTCAGATTTAATCCAAAAAAAATAAAAAACATTTGTTCAAATTCCTTAAATTCCTTTCACCCAATGAAGATCCCATCATACACACTTCACCAAAAATCATACCTATACCATTCTAACCCACTAACACCTTATTTAACCAAAATCAAGGGGGTATCTTTAAGAGTGGTGCAACTTTGAGTTGGTGGTCAATTTTGATGACGATTAGAACGAAGACACTTACATTTTCTCAGGAGATGGCAAGGAATTAAGAGAAAGAACGGGTTAAAACAAGGATAGCACCGAGAATCGTTTGATGTTAGGGAAGAAGAGAAAAGGTAATTTGATTCAAGTGATAAGAAATGAACTAGTGTTTGTGAGTTCGTGTCCTCAAGAGCAAGCAACTGTGATTTCAGAACTGAGAGCGCCATAACCGTTACAAGTCGAGATTCCCGTACCCGTCTGAGCAAGGATTCTAAGTTCTCATTATCTATACCCAAAGAAAATGTTCTAGAATTGACCCCTTCATATTAGAGAGCATTTGAACGGGGAGTTAGAGAAGGGGAGTATGGAAGATTTCTAGAGTTGGGCGATCGATTGGGATGTACCACATTTATGATGAGGCAATCAAGGTTATGTATATAGTATATGAGTTATATTTAGGCCTCTCTATCCAAGATAGAAAGGTCGAGTTCCAGGTCGAGAAAAGTTTATTTCGTTCACAATTGAAAAGATACATAGCCAATTCGAGTTCATCAAATTAGTTGGACCATGCAAGTATCAAAGCGGTGAAGAATATATATATATATATATATGCTTTTGATTGGGATTCACTATATGAGCATGATTTGTGTAAATATTTAGTTTAAAAAATTAACAAACAATTGAGGGGACCTTTGCTCTACAAATACCTTCAACCCAAAGCATGAGTACATGAACCACTTCCTTGATTCGTTAATGCGTGTTGCAGGTGCGACACAGTCGGTTTTACCCAAAAATGATCACGAGTCTAGTGAGGAAAGAGAATGTGAGTCGCAGTGATAAAATTATTATTACAAGATGAGTAGCATTTATAATGACAAGTGGATCAAAACAATCATTAGAGGAAAGAGTGCAAGTAATCCCTCAAGTGTAGAGACTTCTCGAGTGGAGAAGGTTCATATGGATCCTAAGATAAAAGGACCACATGTAATGGCTTCACCACACATAGCCGAGAAGGGATTGAGTGCGATACATGAGGATATTTCGTGATAAGAAAGAATGAGCGAGCGATTTGACCGAGTAGAAACAGCTCAAACTTTCTTGGCAGACTATGTGGCACAAATCAAAGCAAATCAAGCGCACATCATTACACTCTCGATTAGATACATCGTGATCAAGCGAAAAATCCACCATAACCTAACTGGGGTGATGATCATGTGAGGAAATGAGCTTCGAGAGTATGTTTAATTTCTTCCTTACCTTTCATCTCATTAAATGTAGCATATATGTGTCAGTTGTATATTTTTATTTTTTAAAGTTCTTATCAAGTCTGTTTAGATTCTGTTTTGAGTCGTGGGGACACGACTCATTTTTGAGTTGGGGGTGTGAGAATTCGTTTTCCCTCATTCCCATTTTTATGTTTTTAGGAAAAAATTTAAATTTCATAGTGTATATTGTAGGAATTAGGTGTAGAATGTGTATAATATCCCAAAATTATAAACCTTAGCGAGTTAATGATAGATAAGTAATATGTTTATGAGATATTTATATCGTCTGAATTAAATATATACATGAAAAACACCCTAAATGTTAGAAAATATTAGTAAGCAATGCGGTAGTAGTAAGTTTGACCTTGGGGATGATGAGTGGTGTGTAGAACGTGAGATTCGAGCTGATTGAAGACCCATTTAATGCATGTGCTACAGGAGAGAAAGTAACAAAATCATGTAGTTAGGTAAATGATTAAAGAATATATTTAATAACCCCTTTGTTGCCATTTAGCTTGCTAACCAAATAAAATTGATTATATCGTTTTTAGCCCCTTATAGCCTGTATTCCTTTATTTGTATCCACATTATAAGAAATACCCTTTAGATTGTAGGACTTCACTATATGAACTGTACTTGAAATGTAATGCCAATATAGTTGTATTTAGAGCTTGAGTTTAGGGTAGTGGGTTCGATTAATCTGAAACACTTTGGATGGGTTATTGAGCTTATATGTTTGTGTGCCATGTTTAAAATTTACTTTTATTGTAGCCCTTTGCTTGGGTCTATTGAAAAATGTATTCGAAAAGAAAAAAAATAGAAAAAAATAGAAATTAATAGTGTAACTAATAAAAAAGAAATGAATTGAAAAAGAGTAAAAAATAAAGGATCGACAAAGTGGAATATTATTTATATATCAAAAAATTGATGTTAGGTTTATTGGGGATACTTGTTAAGCGCGTTAATTGGTTTGAGTGAGAACATATTTGAGTGTAAACTCAAACTCTAGCGCATTTTATTGATGACTAGTGAGTAGAGCCAAAATCTCACTTCACATTATCCAAATATACTATCATATTGTCCCTAAGATAACTTTACAACCATAAACATCTTATGATTTTTAATTATGTGATCTAGAAACGCCTGAGAAAATATAGAGCAGTTCAATGGAACATTGGATACTCTGTTAGCATCAAGGAATAAACTATAACCACCATATAAGACTAAGAGAAAAAGCTATCGTTCTTCCATTGTGAAGCTAATCTAATATTAAAATTATATCCTATTGATTGTATGTATGATAAGTGTATGTGTGACTTATTTGGTAGATATTATTACATGAAACTTGTTGGGTAATTGCTTTGGGATCATTCTTTACGTTCTCTTCTTTCCATACTCATTTGGTAGAGACTTCCCTAGTTTAGTTCTTATTTCATATTTTGTCATGACGACAAAATATTAAGTTGGGGGTCTTAATGTCTTCTTTATTCAGATAGATTAATCTAGTCATAGGACATATTTGTAGGGTTATATTCTGTTTATTTGAAGGATTATCCCTAATATTTTTATAGTTTTGCGTTTCTTGTCTAGTTTTGGAGAATTGATACTTTTAGAGTTATGTGTGCATAATTGGTGTCTTAAGTTTAAATCTATTAGGTTCTTGGATGATATTAAATCCTTTGAGAAGGATAATATGTCTAAAAAGGACCATCAAACCCATGTCAATGCTAGAGTAGTTGTCGACCAGATTTAGAAAACAAATTTTTGGTGACACCACGTGAAATTGATGAGATTTCTAGAATATAGTTATTGACGTTAGAGCAGAGGAATTGAGGGTTTGTGATTTGGAGCTGTTGTCTTGGCTCGAACTAGTCTACTCTCCCTTGAAAACATTTTTGGGTGGAACTAGGTCAGTTAAAAGGTATCCACAACCCATAAAAAGTTTTTAACCCTTTATATATAAGAATTTAAGTTTAGAAAAGGATACAATCATTATTATTAGGATTTATTAGCTAGAGAGAGCAAATCACTTAGAGGAGGAGAAATAGAAGTTGGAGCCCTACTGCACCACTTCTACACCATTCCATCTTTAGTATTAGGGTAAATTATATTAGGTCATGTCTTAAATATGATTCTAATCTTGTTACTAGTTATTTTTATTTCTTCTATTATGAAATAAATTCACATATCTTAATTTTGAAATTTTATGTAAACCTTGAATACTTTTTTGAGGCTATTAGGTTATTTGGTATAATTTAACTTAATTTAATTTGTAATTTGTTTATAGTTATGAACTATATAATTTTATGCTTTCTATATCCTGGTCAAATATTGATTGACCCTAGTATCACAGACTGTCACTCTAGCGAGGGGTTTAGGGACAAACATAGTGATCCTAACGTGCTTTCCTAGACGGATAATCATATAGGTTAGTTCTTGTAGCACCCAACTTTTGCATTGAATAATCTCACCTGAGGGCTCTTGTAATAGTTAGGAAGTCTTCTAAGCTACGCTAGCGGGGGTTACAAGGAAACTAGTATCCCGATTTACATAACGACCCCTTCACCCTTATATTTGGAATCACCGACTCAGTAGGATATGAGAATACTATCAAGCACGAGTTATACCCTCCTATTCCATTCTTCGTAGTTTATTTACTCGATTTATTAGTTAATTAATACAGTTTAATTATTGCATCTTATTTTAAAAGAAAACCAAATAATTATTAATATCTTTAATTTATATATTTTAGTTATAACAGTTGAATCATCTACACTCTTTAAGATCACGAGTTTGAATTGAACGACTTTAGTCCCTATGGAAACCGATATCATTGTGTACTTTATTACTTACAAACAACTTGTACACTTGACGAGAGTGATCTCTCGAGGTTTCGATTGTGAGTTTATTTTCATCACACAGTGGGAGATGATGGAGATGGACTAGATCATTAATTTGTTACTATGACTAAAATTCGAGAATATAATATTTAGTAGAAAAGAACGACTGATTTATTTCCATGTTAGACTAAATTAGATTTAAATAATCTTTTGATTTATTTCTTTATTATATGATGGGAAAATCTAATTAGTTTCCAATATTTTATACCTAGAGAAAATCTAAGATAGTTCACTATTCATAATTTTAGTTATTAAACTACCATGGTAAGTTTATAATGATTGGTTTTCTATCAAGTATGTATATTATTATCCTTCAGATTTGTTTTAGCTTAGAAATTTTAGTACTTTGACAATTTATGTGTTTGTATCGAGCCTATAAAAAGGCATGCACAAGAATTATTAGAATACAAGTTTTATGATATAATCTTAAGAGCATCTCTGTTTAATTTTTTGAAGAAATTATCTCTGAAGTTATCAAGAGTTTATATTGTGACGCTCACTCCGGTTTATTAATACATCTTTCACATCTTCACATATCAAGGTTCTTGTATTTATAAACAATGGGTCGCGGTTCCATCAAACTTGCTGAAAAAAAATATAAGGTACCTTACCCTTGTTTGGTCTCGTTATTATTGGTGAGTTTCACATCACCATGGAAAGATTTAGTTCATATATATTTATTAGGTTATGGGGGTGATAGCTGGTTATCTAAATTGTATTGTTTTTAACTTTGATCTTGTTACTTTTCTTTTTCGCTATTGTAATCCAGTTTGTGGTTTTACTTAAATCGTCTTGAATTCATATATGTACGATATTATTTTATTCTCTTATCTTGTTTTATATGGTCGATGTAATTATATATTTTCTATAAGCTTCATATTGAAATTGAAAAAAGGGAGAGAAATATGCATGCAATCAATATGCGAGAGTGATTAACTATGGGAGAATTATGCTTAATTTTCTTATGCTTGATTGGCTTGTTGTTACTTGGATATATGTCAACGAGGGATCTTCTCTCTTATGCTTAATTTCGTACTTATATTTAGCTATCCACGAATTATTTTTTATCATCAAAATAGGAAAGAATGTTAGACTAATATATTTTGATTGATGAATCAGTGACAAAACAATTGATGTCTCCCTATTTGTCCTAAATATTAGCCCTTAGGAGACATCACTTTAGGTGAATATTTGACTTATTTGATAGATTTTATGCTTAATTCGTCATATTACACTTTCTTCCCTTGGAATTAGACCATTTGCATTTTTAGAGCTTTTGTGCATTAATTTGTTTGTTTTTAGTGCAAAGTTAGTAGGTTCATGGATTCATGTAGAACCAATACAAAGAGGAGAAGTGAGAATTAAAGTCTTAGATCGAGTGGAGAAGCTAAAGGCAAGAAAAGAATTGACTAAAGAAGTTGCAGATCTTAAAGGCTGTTACTAATTGCTGTTTTTGGGCTACTTAGGAGCGGAGTCAGCCTTGGGCCGTGAAACATGGTTTGAAGCCTTATTGAATTAGGAAGATTCTTCAAGTTGAATCGGCCCATTTGGAGTTGATATGCAAAAGTTACTGCCGTTTTACTAAGGGTTGTACACCAGCTACGAGAATTAAAGAAGATGGGCTTGGCCTTTTTATAATTTGACCTAATGCTCTTAACCTAAGCCGTAATACGATTATAAGCACCATATAAGCTCCTTTAGACCTCATTATTCAGCACCTCTCATCAAACCTTCATATTAAATCATCCTTAGAGAGAGCATCAAGAGGCGGAAGCAAGACCAGAAGCAGGACAATCTCCTCCAACAACAACTCAAGTCAATTCCTCAATCTAGGTTCTTATTTTATTTTTATTATTAGGATCATGTATATTATTTATTTCTTTATGTTTTTACTTTTAATATTAGCTAATTATTACATTCTTGAGAATCGCGTAATGGGATGAACCCTAATTTATTTTATTTAATGTATTTCAATTTTGGGATTAGTTTCTAGTTTAATTTGAATTGGGAATTTTATATTGGTTATTATTTTGTTCTTATTTACTATTTCTGACCTAGCTAATTAAAATAGGTTATAGTAATTGGGCTATTCACTTTAGTGGTGAAGTGATCATCCGACATGGGAGTTTGATTACAGACTTATCTGTGTAATGTCCGTTATTGACCGACATGCTTAACTAATTACATAGCCCAAGAGGTAAATACTTCACATCTGAAGAGGCATATTCGCCCATGTAGGGGTTTATAGTACTTTAAGATAGCTCCTAAGTCCACCCTGACGGGGGTTAGGAGATATTAGAGTCCCGACTTATACCAATTCTGCACTTAACGAAATCTTTAATTACGTAAGCTTAGGTGATTCCTTAGCGATACTCAAGTATATCTCATATCCGTGTCTTAATCTTTTAGTATTTACTTTTAATTATTTTATTTAATTGCATCTAGTAGTTTAATAACTCAAAACCAAACAAATATCTTTTATCTTTCATTTTCTGTAATTGCAACTACTACTACTTATTTATTGAACACTTGAGTTAAACCAGTCCAAATCTTGAGAACGAAACCCGATTTATCGGAGTATTACTTGGACAACCGTGCACTTACGGTATTGTGGCTCCTTTATATATTCAGCACTTAATTTTATAACACCCCAGGACCCACCAATTTTTTGGCGCCGCTACTGGGGATTGCAGCGTGTGACCCCGGTTTTTAATCCTTAAGTAGTTTTAATTGTTTATTTATTTTTCAGTTTTACGCTTGGTTTTTGTTTTTGTTTTCTTTTACAAGTTCTTATATTCAGGTAGTAATGATCAAGAGATTCAGTTAGAGATGTATGGAGGACATTACCCAAATCCTGGTTCATTTGACTCTTTGGAAGATTCTTCGGGACAACAACAATGGGGTAATAACTTCTACCAACCACCTTATCAACACCGCAAGAGCAAGGATGGAACAACCAATAGACCAGGAACAATCACCAACAATCGCCTTATCACTATCAGCAAGAACAAGCATGGAACCACCATTGGGTTGAGAATAATCAACAACAACCACTGTATCACTATCAGCAAGATCAAAGATGGAACATTCAACAACCTCCACAAATAACTCTTACCGAATTGAATGAAACACTTGCTAAATACATTCGCGATAATGAGGAAAGAGGTGCCAAAATAGACCAGATGCTAGACGAATATATTTCCCATAGTAGAAAGTCTTATGAAGTATCAACTCCCCCAGGGGATGGAATAAACCCACTGGAAGAAGTAGTTGAGGAGGAAGGGTTGAAAGAAAATATTAGTGATAGTGATATGACCACCGTGCCAATTATAAATGGAGACTACCACGTGGTTGAGAATTTTGCTATCATAGTGGAAGAAGGAGTAGCAACACAAATCCTAGAAGTTAAAACAGAAATTGGTATTCCCTATGGTGCGTGCACATGATCAAGATATAGAACGCAAACAAGAAGAGGTGGTGATCTACGTTATATAAATTACAAAGCAAGAATACGATGAGGTAATTGTAGAAGAATGGGTTGAAAGCGAAGATAAATGCGAAGTGGTTGAGGAAACAATTAAAGAACTCAAGGTTCACAAGAAAAATAAAAGTTGAATCTCTGCCACAACAAGTTTACCCACATACATTGTGAATCTTGAAAGAAAATACAGTTGAAGAACAACCTCCTTTACCAACAGTGATCAATATGTTCTATACAAATAAGGCGCCACACCGCGAGAGTAAAGTGGCAAGGAGAATCACCTACCCATCACATTTTAAAGATGAACACAAGATTGAAACGAAGAATAAAAATGAGCTTATACCGTAGCTAACTGTCATCTACTATCATGTGGTGGAAAATGAGTTTCGTCATGAGAGCAAGGAGGCGAAACGAAGATACTACCCATCCCCTTTCAGAGATCGATTGAATAAAATTCTAAAGGGGAAGGTTCTAAAGCTTACATGTCAAAGTCGAGGCAAATTTAAGTGGAGAAGAACCACAAAAGTCTCAATACCATCTTCATGGAAGGTAACACATCAAACTAAAAGACGTAATAAGATTAATAATATTGATGGCATAAACACGACCAATAGTAAATCAATTTAAAAAGTAAATAAATTTATGGATATAAATGCACTTTTTTAAAATGTTTCTTTATAGGGTCATCATAATCCATGTAATAAATACATTGACTAATATTTATGGGACTACTTATAAATTAACAATAAATATATAATTCATACCATAACTGAGGGCATGAATGTATTTTACAACTCATATACTCGATGTGTCTCACCATTTAATTATTGAACTTAACTTCTATATACCATAACTCCCAGTCATACTTACTAGGTCACATAATCTTATGAAAAAAATTAGTTTCAAAACACTATATTCCTACCATCTCAATCATCCAGACGAGAATACACTGCACAATTTGGGTAAGCCCACTTTGTAGTCAGGGTGCACTCTAATGGATATTAGCTCTGATAAGAGCAGATTTAGGATTTTGACCACTAAGAGGTTGATTGTAGAGTGAAATACACAAGTCTTGTTTCATGGTTTAGGATACCGATTTTTTCGTAATCTATCTTTTATAATGCGACTTACCTTTCCTACATCCCATCATCACCAAATTTTGTCGAGGGTATCATCTCATATACTTATTTAATTGTTGGAATTACATAAAATACATTGATATATAATTCATTTATGTGTGATGCTTGCACCTAGGCGTGACATATCATTTTAGATGCCTTTCCATGGTCTAAATATGATTTTATACATTATTTTGAGTACTTCTGTATAAGATAGAGTCAATAGAGACTTTGTCTCATTTTAGTCTACTTTGTATATTTTTGTCTATACATACATATTATATAAGATATAATAATATGAAGAAATGATAAGTGCTCAAGGAAATGAGGGAAGACAATTTAAACCTTAGATTAATGAGAAAAAAACTTAGAAAAGAAGATGTAAAGGTTAACATACTGAAGAAAGTCCCAAACCTAAGAATGGACCTCACTATAAAAATGATATGAAGAATTCATCAATTTCAATGTGTGTTAGACATATCGTCGCATGACCTGCAAAATATAATAATGAGGCACTAAAGTGAGAGAGGCTGGAGCTGAAGAGTTCAAGTTAGGTCAATACTTATTCCACCTTACACTTTGACCCCAAAGTTGGAGGAACTATATATATTTTATAGACCAATATATTATAGGTATATTACACATTATCATTCACTTTACATTTTTTATTAACTTAGCTTATATTAAAGATAAACTCTATACTTACTTTATCCCTCTTCCATTTCCTACTTCAAGCAATTATAGGTCAAGCTATCCATGCTAGATAAACAATATCTAGTGTGCTAAATCTTATGTTATAATTCATATTTCTTCTATATATCTATTGATTATAAATACATTAATTACCTTATTAGCTTCTAATGCTTATTTTGTTATCCATATATATATACATGTGCTAACTTATAGGTTTAGAAGCTCATAACTACTGTTTAGAATGTGCTTATTTTAATTTTACTATTTAATCACTTATAACTAATCTTGTTATATATCCAACCCAAGTTGTGCACACATCTTTGGTTAAATTATTCTTTATATACAGCCGGATAAAGGGGTGAGTTGAATGATTGAGCTTCAATCAATTATAGTCTGATGTAAATCTTAAGTGATAGAAAATCGTTAGGGACCTAGATAAACTCTTAATAAAATATTCGGATTACACCACTTATTATTCCTAGTCTGTGAGATAGAGCTTGTAGATGAAACTGTAGCCTCCTAGTAAAATATCAAATCCTGATTTGTGTGGTGCAATCTGAATATACCTGAACCGTTTCCAAATTATGTATATATCCATATGGTCATTGATAGCTGGTATGTGATAAAATCACACCCCGTATAGGAGGGACATTAACCGCAAGTGTACGAGTCGTCCAAGTAATAATCCGATAAACGGGGTTCAATCTCACGGACGGATGGATATAACTATAGTGTTTATCAAATAAGTAGAGATAATTGTCAAGATAGAAAAATAAAATATAAAGAGGTTTGTTTTGTTTTGTGTTATAACTAAAGACGCAACAAAGTAAAGTACTAAAATGATTAACTGAGATTAAATAATGCAAGCAGATATTGTAGACGCAAATACGAACAAAACCATGCTCACCCCTATCACAAGATAAGAAGAGATTGATAAGCCGTTCTAAACAGTTCTTTTGGGAGGATCCTTTCCTCTATAAAGTGCGTAGTGATCAAGTGGTAAGAAGATGTATACCTGAGAAAGATGTTTTATCAATAGTTGCAGGTTGTCAAAATTCACCATATGGAGGACAATTAAAAGGCGATCGCACAGCTTCTAATGTACTACAATTCAGATTTTATTGGCCTACATTACATAAAGATTGTCATGAGTATGTTAAGAAGTGTCATAGATGCCAGTTTACTGGTAATATATCCAAGAGGGATGAGATGCCACGTAATAATGTTCTTGAAGTTGAAATATTTGATGTGTGGGGTATTGATTTCATGGGTCCCTTTGTACCATCCAATGGGAATCAATACATCCTATTAGCTATGGATTACGCGTCTAAATAGGTAGAGGTTGTAGCTCAATCAACCAATGATTCACGAGTAGTGATTAAATTTCTAATATCTCAAATATTCACTAGACATGGCACACCTAGAGTTATTATCAGTGATGGAGGCTCTCATTTTGTGAACAAATATTTGAAGACAGTTCTAGAGAAGTATGGAGTGAGACATCGAATATCTACCTCCTATCATCCGCAATCCAATGGCAAGCTGAGGTCTCCAATCGCGAGGTAAAATCTATTCTAGAAAAGACTGTTGGTCCTACAAGAAAAGATTGGTCAATGAAGTTAGATTATGCTTTATGGGCTTATCGTAATGCGTTCAAAACTACAGTTGGTGCATCTCCATATCGTATGGTTTATGGTAAGGCTTGTCACTTACCTCTTGAACTTGAATTAGGTTCATATTGGGCTATAGCGCAGTTAAATTTCGATTCTACTTTGGACAGAGAAAACCGAGTGATGAAGTTAAAAGAACTTGACGAATTCCGATTACATGCTTATGAGAATGCTAAACTTTACAAAGAAAACACTAAGAGGTGGCATGATAATCGTATCTGTGTGAAGAAATTTGAAGTGGGACAAAGGGTCCTAAAATATAATTCCATGTTCAGTAATTATGCGGGAAAATTAAGATCGAAATGGTCAGGTCCTTACGTTGTGACCAAGGTTACGCCTCATGAAGCCATAGATTGAGCATCCAATCGAGAACCGCAACTTCATGGTGAATGGTCATCGATTGAAGATTTATCATGGAGGCGAGGATACCAATCGTGCGGAAGATCTATATCCCAGAGAGGTCATGTACCTCCTTGAAGCTCCTTAAAAGCGAGAGGTAACCCGTCGAGCTTAACGACGTTAAACAAAAGCCAATTCATTTTACATTAGTTTAATGTTTTCTTTATTTGATAGTATAAATTAGAGTAATTGTTGTTTATTAATGTTTATTTTTAAGAAATGAGAAAGGGTAGTTGTTTTTGATGATTTCGGGAGTGAAAGAGTCATAAGTTTGGGGTCGAAGCGGGGAAAAACGAATAATTTTTGGTTCCAAGACAGTAGAAACCGGGAACCCGGTTTTCAGCAAACTGGGAACCCAGTTATTGCGCTGTATCCCCCCGTAATTTTCTAACTAGTGCGTAAAAGGACACGCAATAGGTTGCGTCGGGATTCGCGCCGTCGATACTAAACGGGAACTCGGTTTTGTTCTGACCAAGAAACCGGTTTCAAGAGCTGTGTCGTGCCAACTCTCTAACCGCTACGTAAGCCGAGACACAAGGGGTTGCGTCTAACCTGTGTCCAAGTTCGCGCCATCGACGCAAACTGGGAACCTGGTTTCGTGCTGACCGAGAACCCGGTTATGAAGGCCAACACTCTGACCCCTGCGTAACCCGCGAGGCAAGGGGCCAGTGTCCAGGTAAAAAAAATTGAATTTGGAAAAATTTTGTGCCGACACAGCGACGCGAACCGGGAACCTGGTCATCACAAACCAGGAACCAGGTTATCAACTGTACAAGGTGGTTTTAGATATTTAAACCCTATATTTTTGACTTCCTTTTCAAGTTAGACTCCAATTCTGTTTCTCAGCTTCTCACCACTCGGAAAATCATCAACAAAACATTATAAAAGCACCCAATCCTACCCTCTTTCCCCACACAAACACATAATCAACTGAAAATCCTTCCAAAACACCATCAAAATCCAATTTCTCTCCAAGGATTTTCTTCACCGAAGCATTAAATTTCTCAAGTAATCCTCTACAAACACATTATCTAGCCTTTACACATCTCATAACTTACCATAATCTTTCTTTTTTTATCCTCAAAACATCAAAGTTCAGAACTTTTCTCTAGTTTTTGAATTTTCGAAGTTTTGAGTTTGGGTGAGTGAGATGACAAACCGGACAGATTCTTTGAGCTATTCTCGAAGAAACACTCCAAGAACATGAAACAATCTTGGTGCTACATAAGAAAAAGCTATTAAGATTCCAATTTTGGCTCCTAAACGAAAAATTGGAGAAGTTCAAACTGTAATGAAGAAAAAATAAAACCCAAGTAAGGCTACTCCTACAAAGCCTACCTTGGTAATTGAAGAGGAAGAAGAGGTCGAAGAATAAATTCCTAACGAACCCATTCCAGAACAAAGAGCTACCCGAAGAAAAACTATGGCACAAAAACTAAAGAGATTAGCAATGAGTTGGCCTGCTCAGGTTTGTTACAGAATTAATTGCATGAAGTTTGGGGTTGAAAAAGGATTCCCTTCCGGTATTATGAACGACGAGTTTAAGAGTTATGATATTACTTGTGATAAGTTTGGGTGGACCGAATTTAGACAGAGAAATCTTACGTTTATTCTTACCCTGGTACGTGATTTTTATGAAGGAGTAGCCTTTTCAAATAAACAGTCAATTATCATACACAAAAAGGTATTACCCTTCTCATACCACACTGTCCCTAGCCTACGCTAAAACCGTAAAGTCCTCGTGATTTCTAGGTGCATATTGAATATATGATTCAGTGGAGTGTTCAAAGCGAGTTAGGATCGATAAACACCCTATAGCCATCATACTAAGATAAGTACAAGTGTAACCTTCTAGTATTGAAACTTTAATTTGATGATTGATATTATTTATGTTTGATTTCTGCATGTAAGTGTATATGTATATTAATTCCTAACTTTTGCTATATGAGGTTTGTCTTAAGTTTTGCTTTGGGTGTATTTACCAGCTTCGACAATCTTGCATCTACTTTAGGCCTTTTTTTTAGTTTTACTTTGTCGGGACGACAAAGGTTTGAGTTGGGGGTCTTGATGTCTACCATTTTGTTCTAATTATATGCCCATAGGAGACATCATTTTTGGTGATTAGTTGACTAATTTGATAGACTTTTGGTGGTAAATCGTTATATTTCATTTTCCATCATCGAATTGTAGTATTTTTAATTTATTAAGCTTTTACGCGTAAAATGGTTTGTTTTTAGTGAAAATATTGTCGGTCTAAAGATGCAAGCAAGGAGATAATCAAGAATTAAAGTCTTAGATCGTGTAAAGAAGTCAAATGCGAGAAGAAATATCCCGAAGAGTTGATTTAGGAAACTGCAAATTTGGAAGGCTAATGTTGATTGCTGATTTTGAGCCACTTACGCTTGGATTTAGCAAGTTCAATGGGTCAATTTGGAGTTGAAATGAGAATGTTACTGCCATTTTAGAGAAGGATGTACATCAGTTATGGGATTTAGAATAAAAGAGTGGACTTGGGCTTTTTTAATATTTCATTTATTCACTTAACCAATAGCCCAATTCTGAATTTTAGAGTATAAAAAGACCTTTGGACATCTATTTCACAGACAACTCAACTTACACAAGTCAGAATCGCAAGAGAGAAAGTCAGAAGCAAGGAAAAGGAGAAAGCTAAGAGCTGGAGAATTCATTTTCTCCAAATCACAACCAAACCCAATTTCTCAGTTAGGTTTTCTTATCTTTTAATTTTTGTGCTTGAGAATTACTCTAATGGGTTGAGCCCCAATTTATTTAGTTAATGTTTTTGAATTTGGGATTGAAAGATTTAATTTGAATTGGGTGCCCCAATTTATTTAGTTAATGTTTTTGAATTTGGGATTGAAAGATTTAATTTGAATTGGGTAATTTAGTATTTTTTATTATCGTGAATTTATTTACTATCTTTGAAGTCATAAATCGAACATAGGAATTAGTAAATAAGCTATTATTTACAGTGGTATAATTGCCTATTTAGGTTTGTTATTGTAGAACACACAAGGAGACACCACCAGGATAGGTTGCAGAGGAGGATTAGAGAATTGTATTTATTAGTTGTACTTATTTAATCTTAATCATTGTTATGTAATACATATTTATTTAATTTAGTGAAATGTAATTTTACTTATTTTACATAAGATAGTGTAGTCGCGTTTTTTTGGGTCGTGACAAGTTGGTATTAGAGCTTAGAGTGGTTTCTAAGTGTAAGCGGGATAGGATTTTTCAGATTGGGGAAGATGTGTAGAAAAATAAATAATAAAACTGATAAATGAAATATGAATTCATCTTGTTAGTAGTTTTTATTGAACCAACCTCAAGATATCTGATCGATATCGTCCCCGTCGATACAATTGAGTAATAATTATAGTGGGAGCGACTCCGCAGACTACGGATCGTAGGTATGCAAGAATGATAAATAGGAAGAATATGTACTCTTCGAGGCTATTGCCTCGAATTTCCAACACCCATGGTAGGGTGCGGTGCTTTTCTTACATGCGTGCTTCTCGTATCACCATGACTCATCCTTCAGTTCCACCAAATGTTGTTAATACCAATCAATCCAAGAACATAAGAAATATTTCGTGTTTACCTATTTCTAACTTCTTTCAGATTGTTGTTGCAATATATACTAGGGACCTTAGAAGATTATCTTTCTTTCCTGTTGTTCTCACCCCATTTTTTTCTTTTATTATTTTTCATCTCCCCACATGAATTAAAATCTGTGTTCTTCGCGTCATCTCCTTTCACCCTCAAGTAAAAATTATACCGCATTGAAATTACCCCTTTATATGGGTGGATAAGGTGTCATTTGGAGTGGGAAAGGTGTAAGGGTGATTTTTTGTATGTAGTTATGATGTATTTGTACTTTTGTGAGAAGGATTTAAGAAGTTAAGGATAATGGCTTGGAATTTTTTTTGATTAACTAATAATTTCTTGATGTTTTGGAATGATTTGGGTTGGCCAATGTTGTTTGGAATTATGTAAGGATTCTTTTGGATATAATATTTTGGTGATTTGGTGGTGTGTTTTATGATAGGTTAAGGAATAGTTCAACTCTATTGGTGGTTGAGTTAATTATGGAAGATGAAGCTCTGACTTTTAGGTCAAAAGGATGCTTAAGGTTTAACTTTTCGTTTTTCTTATTTATTTCCTCGTGTGGTGTACCGCAACCTCCTTGCGGTATACCACAGGTGTGGTCTGCCAATTCCAATCTTCTGACTTTCATAGCTTGAGTTATCAAGGACACATGTTGGATTTAACGATACGTACTGTGTCACGAGTTCTTGCACGGTCCAAATCTCTCGTTCCGGTATACCGAGGGTGTCGTGTCGTATATCGCGCGTATCATTCTACATCTCCAAACTTTCTGTCCAATTCAAGCGTGTACTATAGTGGGCATAGTTTGACTTATCCATCGATAGATCTCAAAAAAGTACATTGTTAAGGATCGAGAAAAAGTTAATTCCGATACCTGAGTGCAAAGTTATGGTCTTTCAAAGTTTACTCAATGGTTTCAGCGGAGACATGTTGTATACTGCAGATACCTACAGGGCATCACAAGAAGCTGCTATTTTTATCAACCTGTGAGCACGAAGTTTTACAATTCTGCCACCCCAAACTCAAACATTGATTTACCTTTACATCAAAAACACTATATACCTTTCTCATTAACTATATTATACACTAAACCACGAATTTAAACTTACTAATTTAAACTAAGAACATAAAATTAAATTAAGAAAACAGTATAAAACATGGGTTGTATCTCAAGAAGCACTTTTGTTTATTACGTCGTTAAGTTTGACGCGTTACCTTCCACACAGATAGCTTTGAGGCCCTTTGAGTATTCTCCGCTTAAAATCACCACTTTATTGGATTAGTAATGTAGGGAACCTCCCACCCAAAGTGTGATTCACTCGATCTTAAAATAGAGGTCAGTAAAGCTCTCTTCTTGCCACCTTACTTTTGCAGTGTAATACCTTGTGTCAAAGGCATGTTTGATCATTTTTAACAGTGGAGGTGGATCCGTATTTATAAATACCCCTTTATCTTCAATAGGTCCACGTCTCAACTTTTCTTGCACCGTTGGTGCAGAAACAACGGGGAGTTAGAGAAGGGGAGTATGGTGTGGTGATGCAATGGGAGCTTGACTCCTATTGTTGACATTGTAATTTAATCGTTAAAAGGTTTCAATCCCATAAGCCTGTTCACCCATATAATTATTTTGAGTTGTAGCTTGATAAATGTGCTAAAAAATCTTTCTTTATCAGCTCAGACATATGCTTGTGTCATTTTTTTCAAGGAGTCAATTGTTCTTGCAATGTGATGATTGAGCCTTATCTGGATGGTGTGGTGATGCAATTGGAGCTTGACTTCTATTGTTGACATTGTAATTTAATCGTTGAAAGGTTTCACTCCCATAAGCTTGTTCACCCATATAATTATTTTGAGTTGTAGCTTGATAAATGTGCTCTTGAATTCCAGGCCGATATGAATAGCCTTGATAAGGGATTCTGCTTGAAAGTTGTAAATAGAACTCGGTTCCTTGGTAATAACTATAGAGTTTTCTCTGATTTCCCATGAAATAAGGTACATTTACGGCCTTCTCCTAAGAAATTCCGACTTGGAAGTTCTCCTTAATAAGCGCATTGAGTTTATTCAACTCATCTTGCAAGCGGGAAAAATGATCCTTCATCTCTCTCTCTCTCTCTCTCTCTCTCTCTCTCTCTCTCTCTCTCTCTCTCTCTCTCTCTCTCTCTCTCTCTCTATATTTGATAGTTTGAAATTGAACTTGTTAAACCTATAGAGAGACAAAAACACAAAAAAGAAGTAAAACAGAAAAGAAATAGATACTTCTACACTAAAACAAAAAACAATTATCTAAACAATAATCCCCGACAACGGCACCATCGTGACCTTTGTCGTCCCCATCGATAAAATAAAGTGACAAATATAGGGGGATCGACTCGCAGATTACGGATCACAGGTAAGCAAGAATGATAGCAGGTGGTGGCTGTTAGGTTGAGATAAAATAATAATAATAAAGATATGAACATCACCCTAACCAGTCACATTACTCACTACAAGTTTCACAGATCGTATGCAAGTTTAATTGATAAGTAAGATTCGTTCGCCAGAACTTAGTGTGTTAGAATTGTGGATTAGAAGAGAAAGTGTAGTAATGAATAGTTATGTAAATAAAAAGACAATAAAATAAATATGAATAATTATGGAGAGAATGATTAAACTAATAACTAATGCAAATAAAGTAAATATGTAAGAATGAGATGAGAGATAGCTCAGGTTTTTGTGTATGCACTTATCCTTCTTCTATTAGTTATAAGGGTGATTAAAGCACTTAGAGTAAGTAGCCATAATTCTATATTCCTCCTAACCCCCTTCTGGGAGGACTTAGGTGGCGACATAACAATTATCAGGGGACTTGGGTAAGGGGACCCTAGTTACTATCTAGTTCGGAAAGCCCGTCGGGAACACTACCGCACACTAGACGTTTATGTGGTGTTCCAACAATTAGACACCCCTTCCGGGTGATCATCCAACTACTATTAGTGGGGTAGTCTATACTCGTACACTAGCAAGAACTACAATCCATACATCAAAAGACATAAAACAAATATAAATTTTAAGAAGCTCAATCGATTTAAAAAGGTTTTTCCCAAACAAACTTAGATTGAAGAAAATAGAATTCAGAAATTATACATATGTAAAACCCAAGCTATGTGAAATTTAGTTCATGCTAACAAGAAAAAAAACTAAAATAAAGATACATACTGTCAAACTTGCTTCTCTTGATGACTTCTAAGAGTAATATGAATTAAAGGCTGAGCAAGGATATGTTTACAATGATAAGAGGGTCTATTTATCAATGTTTTCCAACTCTATGTCAAAAAAATTCAGTGGAAGGCAAGTAATTGGACTCCAAGTTCAATTCAATTTCGTTTCCTAAAATATAGGACATGATAAACACTGCTCACTGTTTTGATCATATCTTCTTCGTTACTGGGCCAAATTTTGCGTACTTTATATTAAAATGACCACAGTGAAAAGATCTATCTAATTTTTATAAATTCTCTTCCAAAATAACAGTCTATTTGTAGTTATTTTCACTTTAGCGGATGACACTGCAAATTTGGCAACTTTATATGGCAGGTTTTCCTTTCCTAATTCAATCTTGTTTCCTTTTATCTCCTGGTTCCTCTGGGATCCTTATTATTTAAATCCTTGGAATTTATTTTGAATTTAAAAATATTCCATAAAGCTTAAGAACTTAAAATTAACACACAAATTATACCAAATATGCTCTAAAAGTAATAAATCTCCAAATCAATACATGAATTGAGAAATTATCTAATAATGGGGAAAAATCCCTTGACAATTAATAAAATACACCTAAAATTATGTCTCAATATATCTAAAATATGGAAACATCAAGACCTCCAACTCATATTTGTATTGTCCCGATACAATAAGGAATAAGAACATAGAAATGTCTCTAGATACACACCTAAGTCAATTAAGCACACATGCAAAGAAGATAGCAAAATATGAATAATAAACTTAAAGAAACTACTCAGAAAATTTCATGTAATGATATTTACAAAATAAATTACCCTTACACTTGTCATACAAACGATTAACACGGTTCAAATACAAGATCGGATTAGCTTTGCAATGCACGAAAAAGAGGTTCTTCACTTAGTTTAACATGTAGGCTTTAGTTTGATCATCGAGCCTAACTAGTATCCAATGATCCATCAAACTACTCACTAATGTTTCAATTATTTCTACATCACTTAAAGAATCATAAGTTATCTAAGGTTGTAATGTTGACTTAGGGACGGTATGATCGTATATTTTGATAATTTAGAGTGAGCTTTTGTCTCTCTCCTCATTAGGCATCAAAGAATCGCCCTAGATCTTGAGTTACTATCATAAGATGTTCTTACTCAACCCAAAACATCAATAATAAGAGCTAAAATACATAAGCTCAAAAACCCAACCCTATAACATTTCCCATAAAGGTGAACCCACCACCCCATACTCAAGCTCGAAAACGATTGTCTATGCATTGCGATTCCAGTGTGGGTCTTATGGGAAAGTCCTAAAATATAAAGACTATGGCTTATAATGTTGCTAATAGAAGGGCTTTAGAAAGGGTAGAAGGAGCTGAAAATGATATAAATATAATAAATGGACAGCAAGCTAAAAGGCAACAAGGGGCTTATCAAAGAACTGCCTTAATCACTTTGTCAACTATGTAATTTCGTTACTTTCTAACATTTAGCGTGTTCATTAAATGGGTTTATCAACTAGTACGGATCTCATGGCCTACACACCCATTAAGGCGCCTTAAGATCAAACATACTTCTTCCGAATTGCTCACTAATCTTTTTTTACTATTAATGTGGGTTTCCTATTCACACTCAAAGCATATAAAATAATGAACTCATAAACATATTACTTTTGATCATCAACTTACTAACCTTATGCTTTCAAGCTTTTAAACACACTCTACATCTAATTCCATGTACCAAAAAAATTTAATTTCTTTCCGAAAAGCAATTAATCACATAAAATGGAGATGAGGGACAACGAATCACCACACCCCCAACTAAAAAATGAGCCGTGTCTTTACGACTCGAAAAAGATTCAATAGAGAAATTAAAAACAAGCAAATATTGCATATACATAACTTATAAGGATGAAAGAGACCATACTCTCGAGGCTATTGCCTCGAATTATCAACATCCAGGATAGGATTCAGTGGATCTTTCGCTAAAACATGCTTTAATTGCTCAAGGATTGTCATGATGTGCACTTGATTTGCTTTGATTTTTGCCACATCATCGGTCAAAAGGGTTTGAGTTGCTTCATCTTTATTCAATCGCTCCTCTACTCTTTCTCACCAAATAAGATCCTCTTAATATTGTCATGATCCAAACATTGCTGATATTGTTACTTACCTTATACATCGATTTCTCTTTTTCACCTCGAATAACATTCAATTTTGTACTAGGTTTGTGATCATAGTTGGATATTTCACATTAAATAACGAAATGGTGAGAAAAAAATTCGCATCATCTCCTCAAAGATCAACTGTGCCACATCTACTTCTTCCCCTCTTAAAATACAATTCAAAAAGATGGAGCTTCTCTTTGTTACATATGAAATTTGCGTGTTTCCTTAGGCTTTTGGTGTGTGGAAATTGTGCCAAATTCTAGTATCAGGTCTGAGATATTTTTAAGGACAAGGTGCGTTCAATTCTACCTTGAAATTTTTCTTCATCTAATACATTTTCAAAAAATTTATTCCAATCATAAGTTTTGATATTTTCCACCGCTTCTCGATACTTTCATGGTCCATTACATTTCTTGAACTCAAAGTGATTTGTAATCTCTTCAAATGTAAAAGGAACTAACTTACCTCTAACTGGAACATGAACTTCACTATCTCGGCCAAAGAAACCTAAATAGAACTTAGAAACTAACTCCATACATATACTTGAACGTCTAATCATAAATGTAGTCCAACCCAATCTCTCTCCCATCTCTATATATCTCTTGTAACTTCCTTCTCCAACTTCTTTTCAAATATCCTCTCCTGAGCAAAAGGTAAGTCCGATAAATGTGTTTATGCGGAAGCTAACCAGGCCTTGGAAGCTTCATTATATCGAGTATAGGAATCTCCATTTCTAGAGGTTGTGGTGTCTTCTCCTTAAAATTTGTAACTGTTTTTCTCTATGATTTCACCACAACATGCTTTTCTATATTATCTTGCCTTGTTTTACCCTTTTTCTTGGTACTCGAACCTGAACCTTTATCAATCATTTTCTTCTCAATAGTATCCAATTCCTTGTTCTGATTCTTCTTTATCTCCCTAACAGTGGATAATGTAATTGTTTTTTTGTCATATTAATTGACCTCCAACTCAAAGCTTTGAACACTCTTGAAATTTTTACCCCTTGATTTTGGGTTGAAAAAGTGTTATTTGGTTACGAAAGGTGTATGGACGATGAATATCTATGCGGGTATGATGAACTCTTTCGTGGTTGGTATGGGTTTCAGAAATTATTGAAAAAGATTTGGAAATTGTGTCATTTGATTCTTGGATTCTATATGTTTTTGTTTAATTTAGGTGGTTGAATCTTCTTTATAATGATGCTGGGAAGGATTTGGATATGAATTTATGGTTATTGGGAGTGTTTTGATGTGAGGTAAAGGTTTGTAGAAGCTTTAATGGAGTTTGAAGCTCTGGGGAAGAAACAGAGGCTTAAGGTTTAAATTTTTATAGGTATAACTAACCTTCTCTTTATTCCATTTTGTAGGCGGCTTCATGTGGTGCACCGCAGGTGAGGTGGGGTATACCACAGCATGGTACGGTCTTCCCTAGTGAAACGTTACGGTCAACACGGTTTTTCACAAGGTCTCTCGTAATTGGCCCTTATTTTCCTTACCAGTGCCACAGTTTTTGGCTTGGTGTGGTACACCGCGAGTAGCCTGCGGTGAACCGCAGAGATCTTCTATCTAGAACCCTGTCACGGTTCAGTGCGAGAGACGACATGGTTTTCGTCATGGAGTCTCACAACTGGACCGGATTTATTGGACCGTGGTGACGTTTTTCTTGATGCGGTGCACCGCGGCACCCATGCGTTGTACAACACGAGTCTTTTGGATGACACTATGTCACTGTTTTTTTAGAACGTCGACACGGTGTCACCTCTTTTTGCCTTGCATGTGTACCTGATTTTCGAATGTCGTGACCCTTTTGTGGGGTGCGGTACACCATAAAGATGGTGTGGTGTATCGCAGGTACCTGCCGCTTTTTGCCAATATATTTGTTTCTTCTCCCGAACTTGTTTTTATAAGTACCTACATATCAAAAACAATAATACCTACCTTAATACTGTAATATCAACTAAAAACAACTAATCAAAACATAAATTGAAGGCATAAAAACATAAAAAATTGCGGGTTGTCTACCAAACATCACTTTTGTTTGAAGTCTTTCAATGTTAGATGCATTACCTCTCTCATATTTTGCGTATAGCCTCCCCAAGAACAAGAAAGGCTATGAACTTCTACTAATCTCCATTTGGCACCCCTCTTGGGTTTGATCTTAATCAGTTTTGCCGAAATAACTTGTGTAACGACAGATGGTTCCGTCCACGACTCTTTGTGATTGTATGGCCTATTATTAGGCTTGCAGGCTTTCGATACAACTTCATGGCCTACCCCAAACTCACTCGTTGGTCTAGTATCCATAAGGTTTTTGTGGATTTTTCTGGGACTTTATTCCTTGGTAGCAATGTGGATGACATAAATGGTGGGATCTAACTTTCTTGGTTTCTTACTCACGACGTAGAATGTCTCGGATACATTTTTAGCTCGGAGGGTAACTGTCCCTTCCTGGAAGTTAATGATTCTTTGACTTGTGGCCAAGAAAGGCCTTCCAAGTATAACGGAAACCTTCTTTTATCTGCATTATAATCAAGAATAAAAAAGTCAGTAGAGATGATGATATTACTTGCTTGGACATGAATGCCCTCCACAGTTCCCCATGTATTTGTCACTGATGTATCCGTAAATTGTAAGTTTACGGGAGCTTTTTCCACCTTCTTGAAGCTAAGAATATCAAACACCGACTTGGGCATAAGATTCAGACTTGAACCCACATCACACATTCCCTTTACTTTGAGCATACCACTAATTTGAATACAAAGATTAAAGCATTGTGGATCTTTGAGATTGAATGGTAACTCCTTTTTTAAATTTTCTCGAGGCTCTCTCAGAAAAAGCCACAGTCTCTTTCCTAGCTTCTACACTCAGATCTTTTCCTAGAATAACTTGTGTGAATACTAGTTGCGGTGTATGCCCTTGCTTTGCAATCTCAAGCATCTGTGCGTTGATTTTCTCTGGATTGTACGCCTCCAAAAATCCCTTGAGTACAATGTAAACCTTTGGATTTGTCTTAGGGATTGATGGTGACATTGCTGGAACAATAGGTAGAGATTTCACCTTCTCTCTTTCTTTCTCTTCTTGCGCAACAGGTGTAATACCTTATCTGCTCTCTTGAGGCTTCGTCCTCTTTCTCTATAACTCTACTAGCTTCTAGCTCAATGTCCGATCAAATATCTAATTGCATGTCTTTGAGAATATCTACAAAGTAAGATTCTTCTTGGCTAGGCTTGGTTGGTTCTTCTAAAATTTCTGGAACCTCCACGACATTTTCTACAACATGTGGTGATTCCTCTTTCTTTTCTGTTTCAAGGCAGATTGCCTTACATATGTTGAACCCAATATTTCCATCACCTTCGTCATTTGCTTTTACCTCCTTTGCTTCTAAATAAGCATTCACATTCTTCGCTATTTGGGTCAACTTTGTGAGTAAGATCTGTATTGTGGCATCTTGTTCTCTAAACTTCTCTTGATGTACTTCAATCTGATCAGTGAATAGATCCATGAAGTCTTGTAAATATCTTCTCTAACACTACTCCTTCTTGATGATATTGTGGTATACTAAGCTAGATTATCGGCGTAAGCATCATATGGTGGTTTCTATGGAGAAGCTGGTCTATTATAATTTTTTTTCCTTGATAAGGACCTTGAGCCCTCTATTGGTAAGTGTTGCTCTGGGGATGGTTGATAAATACCTGGATTTGTGGCCCCTTGAGGATTTGATTACTGCATACCCGGATGATTTCTAATCCAACTGTTTCAAAATGTTTGTCCACTTTGTTTTCCACACAAATTAAGAAATGTAATTATTACACTTCCTATTACAAAAGTACCCTTCATAAAGTGTCTTGGTATCTTAAATGTGTATTGGAAATATAAATTTTAATTTTTTAATGGGGGTAATAGTGGAAAACATTTTGAAACTACATTTTTAGTAAGTGGATAAACATTTTGAAACGGAGGGAGTATTACCAAATTTGTAATTCCCTCACTTTAATATGAAGTATATAGATACTGGATTTCCTTAACACTCTTCCCATGTATAATTAGGTACTTCGCAATGTGGACAACCTTGTGCTTCTTGCACTACATTTGTTACAGCTGGATTCTGACGCTTTTGGTTCATATTGAGTTTCATCTAATTAACTTGATTTTCTGGTGTTGCTATTTTAGCTGATTGAGTAGATTCTGTTCCTAATTGAAGAGTGCCTTTGGTATTTTTGATAGGAGCTCGTGCAATAGGCCAAATCCTTACCATTTCAATAATACGTTCCATACCTTCTGCAGCTTCTGTAGGATCCATGGACACAAATCCTCCTCTTGCAAGATTATCAACTCCCAATCTACTTTTTGCATAAATACCTTGATAGAACACTTCCAACTGTAAAGATGGAGTTTAACAATGGAGTGGACATCTTGCTAATTTCTGTTGAAACCTTTTCCATGCGTCTCCTACTTCTTCATTATTCTCTTGGAGTAAATTAGCAAGCTCCATCTGATCTTTCAATCTCATACTTGTTGGATGGAAACAGTTAAAGAATGCGGCTTGTAGTTCATCCCAAGTATTAATTGTATTTGGTGGTTGTCTATCTAACCAATCACCAGCACTTCGGATCAAGAAAAACAAAAACATATGGCAATACAGTTGCTCGCATGTAATGCCTAGAGTAATGTAGGCATCACAAATATGAATAAACATCTCATACCGGATCTTAAATTGATTCACCATTATAGAGTCCATATCTTGCAAATTGACTAAGCATACCCTGATCGGGCCTAAACTTTGTATCTTGGATCACTGGAGGACGATACCATAATGGTTGAACTCGAAAAGGTGCTCCCAAGCTTGGGAGATCTTGTTCGTGATGTTAATAATTCCTCGAATTTTCTCCTTGTGGTTCTATTACCCGAGGAATAGGTGAGATTATTGAGATTATCTCCCTCAAGTGGAACTAAATTATCCTCTACTACAAACATGGCTTCTATTTGTTTCTTTTCTTCTCTTTTCCATTTGTTGTAAGCCCTGAATAAATCTTTGGGATTCTCGAGCATACACCAAAACCTGAAAGACACAAAAACAAAAAGAAAGCGTGAATCCGAAGAAAAAAAACTAAAAACCACTACATTAGAAACTAAACCCACAGGCTAGCGAGACATAGGTCCATAGCAGTGGCGCCAAAAATTGGTGGCTGGTAGGGTGTGATAAAATAATAATAACAAAGATACAAACTATCGCCCTAACCAGTTATATTACTCACTACAAGTTTCACAGATCATATGCAAGTTTAATTGATAAGTAAGATTCGTTCGCAGGGACTTAGTGTGTTAAAATTATGCATTAGAAGAGAGGGTGTAGTAAAGAATAGTTGCGTAAATAAAAAGACAATAAATTAAATATGAATAATTGTGGAAATAATGATTAAACTAATAACTACTGTAAATATTTATGAATGAGATAAGAGATATAGCTCAGGTTTGCGTGTATGGATTTATCCTTCTATATCTTCTACTAGTTATAAGAGTGAATAAAACTCTTAGATTAAGTAGCCATAATTCTATATTCCTCCTAACTCCCTTTCGGGTGGACTTAGGTGGACACCTAACAATTACCAGGGGACTTGGGTAAGAGGACCCAACATAGTGATCGGTGGTTAATCTCAAACCCTAGTGACTATCTAGTTAGGTAAAACCGTTAGGATCACTAACGCACACTAAACGTTTATGTAGTGTTTCAACAATTAGACACCCATTCCGGGTGACCGTCCAATTGCTATTAATGGGGTAGTATATACTCATGCACTAGAAAGAACTGCATACAATACATCAAAGCACATAAAAGAAATATACAAGTTAAGAAGATCAATCGATTTAAGAAGGTTTTTCCTAAAAAAACATAGATAGAAGATAATAGAATTCAAATATTATACATATGCAAAACCCAAGCTATAGGAGATTAGGCCATGCTAACATGAGATAAAATAAAATAAAGATACATACTTTCCAATTTCTTCTCTTGATGACTTCTAAAAGTAATATGAATTAAAGGCCGAGTAAGGACATGTTTACAATGATAAGAGGGTGTACTTATACGTTTTTTCTAACACTAGGTCTAATTCTTTGAGTGGAAGGCAAGTAATTGTAGTCCAAGTCTAATTCAAATTCGTGTCCTATAATATAGGATAGAATAAACAATGCTCACTGTTTTGATCACATCTCCTTCTTTAATGAGCCAAATATCAAATACTTTACATCAAAACTACCAAAAATAAAAGTTCTATATAACCTTTAAAATTCTCTTTCAAAATTGCAGCCAATTTTTAGTTATCTTCACTTTATTGGACGAAACTGTAGATTTGGCAGCTGTATTTGACAATTTTCCTTTCCTAATTCAACTTTGTTTCCATTTATCTCCTTATTCCTCCTGGGCCTTCTTTCCTTAACTCCTTGGAATCGATTTTGCATCTAATTATAATTCATAAAACTTAAGAGTTTCACATTAACATACAAATTATACTAAATATGCTCTAAAAGTAATAAATCTCTTAATCAAGACATGAAATGAGAAATTATCTAATAATGGGGAAAAATCCCTTAACAATTATTATAATACACCTAAAATGATGTCTCAAACCAAGATTAATGTATCACAAATATGGAGACATCAGTAGGCTTATCGGTTTCCACAGGGATTATTTCGATTTTAGTTACTTCTACTGCAAATATGTGGATTTTTTAAATTACAAACACTAAATGATTTAAAGAGATAATGTTTGTTTGGTTTTCAATGATTAACAACTAAAATATAAATAAATGCAAATTAGATTAAACTAATAATGAGATTGACCAACTGATTAAATAAGTATATGATATAAGTGCGTGAGGAACTTGCTAGTAATAAATTATGTCGCTAATTGAATTTGTTATTGATAAGGGTGGGTGGTTTTTGTTCATATTAATTAGGATACAAATTCATCTAAGTCATTGCTTGAGTGATCTTAGATCTCTACCTTATTCATCCTCTCGTCTTTCGATTAGATTTAGTTCAGATGATTTTATTATTTGTAACCCTTTGCTGGGATTGAAAAAAACTCGCAAAAAGCCAATACAGCAAGGACCGAGAACCCGGTCATCACAAACCGGGAACCCGGTTGTCGCCTGTACAAAAAAAATGAAAAAGAAAAATAAAGAAAGAATAAATTATCCGGCAAAGTAGAAGTTTCAAGAAATCGTCTTTATATGTGTTGGGTTAACATGGGGATTCTATGTTAAGAGCATCAAATGAGTTGGATGAGAACATTATTTAATTGTAAACTCAAGCTTGTGATCAGTTGTTGATGGTAAGTAAGGAGAGAGCAAAAAGCTCACTTCAAATTTACCAGATATACATACAACACTGTCCCTAAGCCTATGCTAAAACCGTAAATTCTTCGTGACTCCTAGGTGCATACTGAATTTATGATTCAGCTAATAGGGAGTATACTAAGTGGAGCGTTCAAAACGAGTTAGGATCGATGAACACCCTATAGCCATCATACTGAGATAAGTACAAGTGTAACCTTCTAGCATTGCAACTTTAATTTGATGATTGAGATTATTTATGTTTGATTTTTGCATGTAATTGTATGTGTATATTAATTCCTAACTTGTGTCATGTGAGGTTTATCTTAAGGTTTGCTTCGAGTGTATTTACTATTTTCTACATTCTCGCATCTACTTTAGGCCCTTGTTTTTAGTTTTACTTTGTCGGGACGACAAAGGTTTGAGTTGGGGGTCTTGATTTCTCCCATTTTGTTCTAATTATATGCCCATCGGAAACATCATTTTTGGTGATTAGTTGACTAATTCGATAGACTTTTGGTGTTAAATCGTTATATTTTCTTTTCCATCCTCGAATTGTAGTATTTTTCATTTATTAAGTTTTTTGCGCGTAAAATGGTTTGTTTTTAATGAAAAGATTGTAGGTTTAAAGATGCTAGCAAGGAGAGGAATCGAGAATTAAAGTCTTAGATCGTGTAAAGAAGTCAAAGGCGAGAAGAAATATCCCGAAGAGTTGATTTAGGAAACTGCAAATTCTAAAAGGCTGATGTTGATTGCTGATTTCGAGCCACTTAGGATTGGATTCGGCCTTGTCTCGTGAAACAAGCTTTAATCCCTTATTGAGTTACGAAGATTTAGCTTGTTGAATGGGTCAATTTGGAGTTGAAATAAGTAAGTTACAACAGTTTTAGTGAAGGATATACAATAGTTACGAGATTTAGAATAAATGAGTGGACTTGAGCTTTTTAATATTTCATTTATTCACTTAAGTAATAGCCCAAGTCCGAATTATAGAGTATAAAAAGACCTTTCGACTTCTATTTCACACACAACTCAAATTACACAAGTCAGAATCGCCAGAGAAAGTCAGAAGCAAGGTAAAGGAGAAAGCTAAGAGTTGGAGAATTCATCTTCACCAAATCACAGCCAAACCCAATTCCTCAATTAAGTTTTCTTATCTTTAAATTCTGTATTAGACATGAGTTCATTTATTTTATTTCTTTAGTTTTAATTTCCATTATGAACTAATTTCATTTGTGCTTGACAATCGCTTTAATGGGTTGAACCCCAATTTAATTAGTTAATGTTTTTGAATTTGGGATTAAAAGATTTAATTTGAATTAGGTAATTTAGTATTTTCTATTATCGTGAATTTATTTACTGTCTTTGAAGTCATGAATCAAATAGTAATTAAGCTATTCATTATAGTGGCGTAATGATCACCTTCACGAGGGGTTTAGTTACTGAACTAGGTAATAGATGTAAGATATAAATTATTGATCCTGACGGACTTAGTTAATCTTATAGCCAATTGGGTAAAATACTTGAACATTCAAAGGTAGCTTATAATCGCCCTGACGGGGTTCGTAATACCCTAGGATAACTCCTAAGTCCACCCTGACTGGGGTTAGGAGATACTAGAATCCCGACTAGTATTAATTACCAATTCGACCCTTAAACGAAAGCATTAATTGAATAGGTTTAGGTGAAAACCTTGCAAAACTCTAGTACTACTTCTCATCCTTGCGTCTACTCATACTTTATTTACTTGTGTCTCATTTACTTGCATTAGTCAATTTAATAATTTACTTTATGTGCACTTTAGTCCTTAAGCAAAAACCCAACAAATATTTCTTCCGTTTTACTTTTCATATAATATAACAATTATTCACACTTATTACATAACATCTAAAGTCATATCCAATCCGTCCCTGAGATCGATTTCCCGTTTACCGGATATTACTTAGACGACTCGTACACTTGCGGTACGTGTCTTTCCTATTTAAGTGTATTATTTTAGAACACACAAGGAGACGCCACCAGGATAGGTTGCAGAGGAAGATTAGAGAATTGTATTTATTAGTTGTACTTATTTAATCTTAATCATTGTAATGTAATAGATATTTATTTAATTTAGTGAAATGCAATTTTACTTATTTTAAATAAGATAGTGTAGTCACGTTTTCTGGGTCGTAACAAGTTGGTATTAGAGCTTAGAGTAGTTTCTAAGTGTAAGCGGGATATGATTTTTCAGATTAGGGAAGATGTGTATAAAAATAAATAATAAAACCGAAAAATAAAATAGGAATAAATCTTGTTAGTAGTTTTTATTGAACCAACCCCAAGAACTGATCGTTATCGTCCCCGTCGATAAAATAGAGTAATAATTATTGTGGGAGAAACTCCGCAGAGTACGGATCGTAGTTATGCAAGAATGATAAGTAGGAAGTATACGTACTCTTCGAGGATATTGCCTCGAATGTCCAACACCCAAGGTAGGGTGCGGTGCTTTTCTTACATGCGTGCTTCTCGTATCACCGTGACTCATCCTTCCGTTCCACCTAATGTTGTCAATACCAATCAATCCAAGAACTTAAATGATGTCTCCTCATATGTGATGATTTAATTTTAAGATGATACATCATTTTTAGAGTTTTAGAAGGCTTTCTAGTCGATTTTCTTGTGAAATATTACACTTTCCTATTTCTAGTCTTGATTTAATAAATGATTGTTTTTAAAGCATATTGGGTTTAATTATTTGTTTAGTGTGAAGCTTTAAATATAACTATGGAGATTAATTAGAGTCCAAGTCAAAGTCTAAGAAATAAGGAAAGAAGATAAGTATGGAAATTGGAGATAAGGAAAGAAAAGATAAAGTATGAAAAGGAAAAGCTGCCAAATAAATATGAATTTCACCACCCACGACCATAAATCAGCTTATATCTCAAATCAGTGAGGAGTTTTGAAGAACGGTTAAGAGAAAAGTTAAAGATCTTTCCAAGACTATGAATTTCGACTACTCATACGCGTCAAACAGATAAGAATTGAAGCAGTTAGAACAAAACCAAAAACTGGGCTGATTTCATATTTTAGGGTTACGAATTTGAGTTGGGCTAGGAGTCCACTACTTACCTTCTCATTCAAGAAAACAAATTAGGGCTTCTCTACACCTATAAACACACCCTTATATCACTTGTAAATAATCCTTGCCTCATAGTAATTAGTCCTTAGGTTTATTATCATCAGAATTATTGTAGAGAGTAAGATGAAGTCTTTCATTATTTCTTTTAGTTTATTTCCTTCAGGTATGAACTAATTTTCCCATAGCTTGGGTTTTGCATCATGTATAATATATGAATTTTATTTTCTTTCTATCTAAGTTTCTTTGGGAATTATATGTTTTAATCTGATATTAGCTTCTTACATATAGATTTATTTATGTGTTTTGATTTAATGATTGTTTTCCTTGCTAGTGCACGAGTATAGGATTACCTTAATAGTAGTTAGATGATCACCTTAGCTGGGTGTCTAATTACTGAAATACCACATAACGTCTAGTGTCGATATTGGTCTTGACAACACTAATTCTAACTAGATAGACATTAGGGTATATTTTAACCACTATCATCATGTTTGGAATTGATTGGTTAGGGCCTTGGTAGAGCTTGTTAACCCTATTTAAACCAGCCTCGTGGTATGTCTGTAGCCCCCTTAGTCGCTCTCCAGGTCTAAGGTATGGGAATTTAGAATCCCGACTAAGTATCTAAGAGCTAATTATCTCCCTTATTAACTAGAATTTGATAGAAAGAATTAGAAGGATTAGTGCATACTAGCAAAACCTAAGCTATACTTCTCATCTCATATTTCTTATCTTTTATTTTACTGTCTTTAATTTTCATTAGTTTAATTAGTATTCTCTCAATCGTTCCTATTTATTTGCTGTCTTTTAATTAATTTCTCTCTACTCGTGCTATTTGCTCATAACGTGTAACACACTAAGTCCCTGAGAACGAATCTAACTTATCATTAAAACTTGCATACCTCCTGTAATACTTGCAGTACCGTGCTTGTCTTGGGTGCTTTAGTGCATTGTTTTCAGCATTTATTTATCCTATTTTTATCACACCCTAGGCGACACCATTAAGAAAACTTTCGTATTTACCAATTTCTAACTTCTTTCAGATTGTTGTTGCAATAGCTACTAGGGACCTTAGAAGCTTCTCTTTCTTTCTTGTTGTTCTCACCCAAGTTTTTTCTTTTATTATTCTTCATCTCCCCACATGAATTAAAATCTATGTTCTTTGCGTCATCTCCTTTCGCCCTCAACTAGAAATTATACCGCATTGAAATTACTCCTTTATATGGGTGGATAAGGTGTCATTTGGAGTGGGAAAGGTGTAAGGGTGATGTTTTGTACCGCAACCTCCTTGCGGTATACCACAGGTGCAGTCTGCCAATTCCAATCGTCTGACTTTCATAACGTGATTTATCGAGGAAACATGTTTGATTTGGCGATACGTACTGTGTCGCGAGTTCTTGCACGGTCCAGATCTCGTGTTCCGGTATACCGAGGGTGTCGTGTGGTATATCACGCGTATCATGCTACATCTCAAAACCTTCTGTCCAATTCATGCGTGTACTATAGTGGGCACAATTTGACTTCTCCGTTGATAGATCTCAAAAAAGTACGTTGTTTAGGCTCCAGAAAAAGTTAATTCCGACACATGAGCGCAAAGTTATGGTCTCTCGCAGTTTGCTCAATGCTTTCAGCGGAGACATGTTGTATACCGCAGATACCTACAGGGCATCACAAGAAGCTGATATTTTTTTAACTTGTGAGCAAGAAGTTTTTAACTTCTGCCACCCTAAACTCAAACCTTGATTTACCTTTACATCAAAAACACTATATACCATTAACTATATTATACACTAAAACACTAATTTATACTTACTAATTTACACTAAGAACATAAAATTAAATTAAGAAAACTGTATAAAACATGGGTTGTCTCTCAAGAAGCACTTTTGTTTATTACGTCGTTAAGTTTGACACGTTACCTTCCACGAAGATAGCTTTGAGGCCCTTGAAGTATTCTCCACTTAAAATCCCCTCTTTCTTGGATTAGTAATGTAGGAAACATCCCACCCAAAGTTTGATTCATTCGATCTTAAAATAGTGGTCGGTAAAGCTCTCTTCTTGCCACCTTACTTTTGTTGTGTAATACCTTGCGTCTAAGGCATGTTTGATCAGTTTTAACAGTGGAGGTGGATCCGTATTTATAAATACCCCTTTATCTTCAATAGGTCCACGTCTCAACTTTTCTTGCACCATTGGTGCATAAACAACCTCTCCAGGGTAATCTCAACACATTTCTCCTTCACACTCGGCTTAATTGTTTCATTTACCTTTTCATTTTCCAGGGTAATCTCTCCAGCTGGGGGCAATTCCAGACTTCCTCTTCAACTTCGAACCCAACACTAACCACTGTATTCTCGATGGCATCGTGGCCTACTTGTAGTGGAGTATATTGTTGATTTTTTTACAATGGGAAGCCAATTGAGTGAATTGGTACCCCAACAACGAAAATATTTCTTTATCAACTCACTTTTTTGGTTTCTTACCAAAGACGTAGAATGTCTCAGATACGTTTTTTGCTCGGAGCATTAATGTCCCTTCATGGAAGTTGATGATTCTTTGACTTGTGTCCAGGAACGGCCTTCCAAGTATGATCAAAACCTGCTTATCTGCATCATAATCAAGAATAACAAAGTCAGTAGGGATGGTGATATTACTTGCTTGGACATGAATGCCCTCCACAGTTCCCCATGTATTTGTCACTTATGTATCCGCAAATTGTAAGTTTACGGGAGCTTTTTCCACCTTCTTAATGCTAAGCATATCGAACACGGACTTGGGCAAAAAATTCACACTCGAACCCATATCACACATGCCCTTCACTTTGAGTATACCACTAGTTCGAATACAAAGATTAAAGCTTCCTGGATCTTTGAGCTTTAGTGTTACCTCCTTTATTAATTTTTTTCGAGGCTTTCTCAGTATGAGCAACAGTCTCATTCCTATCTTCTACACTCACATCTTTTCCTAGAATAACTTATGTGAATACCAGTTGTGGTGTAAGCCCTTGCTTCGCAATCTCAAGCATCTAGGCATTGATTTTCTCTGGACTGTACGCTTCCACAAATCCCTTGAGTACAATGTCAACCATTGGATTTTTCTTAGGAATGGATGGTGACATTGCTCGAACAATAGGTGGAGATTCCACCTTCTCTCTTTCTTTCTCTTCTTGTGCAACATGTGTAATAACTTCTCTGCCCTTTTGAGGCTTCTTCCTCTTTCTCTATAACTCTACTAGCTTCTAGCTCAATGACCGATCTAATATCTTCTTGCATGTCTTTGAGAATATCTACAAAGTAAGATTCTTCTTGGCAGGGCTTGGTTGGTTCTTCTAAAATTTTTGGAACCTCCATGGCATTTTCTACAGCATGTGGTAATTCTTCTTTCTTTTCTGTTTCAAGGCTGTTTGCCTTATACATACTTTGAACCCAACGTTGCCATCACCTTTGTCATTTTCTTTTACCTTCTTTGCTTCTAAATAAGAATTCTCATTCGTCGCTATTTGGGTCAACTTTGTGAGTAAGATCTGTATTGTGGCATCTTGTTCTCTACACTTCTCTTGGTGTACTTCAATCTGACCAGTGAATAGATCCATGAAGTCTTGTAGTTTCTTCTCTAACACTACTCCTTCTTGATGATCTTGTGGTATAGCTTTCTAAGCTAGATTATCGGTATAAGCATCCTATGGTGGTTTCTATGGAGAAGTTGGTCTATTATAATTTTGTTTTCCTTGATAAGGACCTTGAGCCCTCTATTGTTAAGTGTTGTTCTGAGGACGTGGTTGATAATTAACTGGATTTGCGGCCCCTTGAGGATAGAAAAAGTTAAAGAATGTGGCTTGTAGTTCATCCGAAGTATTAATTGTATTTGGTAGTTGTGTATCTAGCCAATAAGCAGCACTTCCGATCAAGAAAAACGAAAAACATATGGCAATATAGTTGCTCGCATGTAATGCCTAGAGTAATGTAGGCATCACAAATCTGCATAAACTTCTCTTACCGGATCTTAAATTGATTCACCATTATAGAGTCCATATCTTGCAAATTGACTGAGCATACCCTGATCGGGCCTAAACTTTGTATCTTGGATCACTGGAGGACGATATGGTTGAACTTGAAACGGTGCTCCCAAGCTTGGGAAATCTTGTTTGCGATGTTGATTGTCCTTTGAATTTCCTCCTTGTGGTGCTATTACCCAAGGAATAGGTGAGATTATTGAGATTATCTCCCTCAAGTGGAACTAAATTATCCTCTACTACAAACATGGCTTCTCTTTGTTTCTTTTTTTCTCTTTTCCATTTGTTGTAAGCCCTGAATAAATCTTTGGGATTATCGAGCATACACCAGAACCTGAAAGAGACAAAAACAAAAAGAAAGTGTGAATCCGAAGAAAAATAAACTAAAAACTACTACGCTAAAAACTAAACCCATAGGCTAGCGAGACATAGGTCCCCAGCAGCGGCGCCAAAATATTGGTGGCTATTAGGGTGTGATAAAATAATGATAACAAATATGCAAACTATCACCCTAACCAATTACATTACTCCTTGCAAATATCACAGATCATATGCAAGTTTAATTGATAAGTAAGATTAGTTCGCAGGGACATAGTGTGTTAAAATTGTGCACTGGAAGAGAGAGTGTAGTAAAGAATAGTTGCATGAATAAAAAGACAATAAAATAAATATGAATAATTGTGGAGATAATGATTAAACTAATAATTACTGTAAATAAAGTAAATATGTATGAATGAGATGAGATGAGAGATATAACTTAGATTTGTGTGTATGCACTTATCCTTCTATATCTTCTACTAGTTATAAGAGTGAATAAAGCTCTTAGAGTAAGTAACCAGAATTCTATATCCTCCTAACTCCCTTTCGGTGGACCTAGGTGTTGACCTAACAAATAATAGGGGACTTGGGTAAGGGGACCCAACATAGTGATCGGTGGTTAATCTCAACCCCTAGTGACTATCTAGTTAGGTAAAACTGTTAGGATCACTAACGCACACTAGACTTTTATGTGGTGTTTCAACAATTAGACACCCATTCTGCGTGACCGTCCAATTGCTACTAATGGGGTAGTCTATACTTATGCACTAGCAAGGACTACAAACAATACATCAAAGAATATAAAACAAATATAAAGGTTAAGAAGAGAAATCGATTTAAAAAGGTTTTTCCTAAACAAACATAGATAGAAGATAATAGAATTCAAATATTATACATATGCAAAACCAAACTATAGAAAATTAGGTCATGCTAACATTAAATAAACTAAAATAAAGATACATACTTTCCAATTTCTTCTGTTGATGACTTCTAAAAGTAATATGAATTAAAGGCTGAGTAAGGACATGTTTACAATGATAAGAGGGTGTATTTATAGGTTTTTTTTAAGACTAGGTCTAATTCTTCGGGTGGAAGGCAAGTAATTTTAGTTCAAGTCTAATTCGAATTCGTTTCCTAAATATAGGATAAAATAAACAATGCTCACTCTTTTGATCATATGTCCTTCGTTAATGAGCCAAATTTCACATACTTAATATCAAAAGGACCACAAACAAAAGTTCAATATAACCTTTACAATGCTCTTTCAATATTTCAGTTGATTTTTAGTTATCTTCTATTGGACGTAACTACAGATTTGGCAGTTGTATGTGACAACTTTTCCTTTCCTAAATCAACTTTGTTTCCTTTTATCTCCTTATTCCTCCTGGGTCTTCTTTCCTTAACTTCTTGGAATTGATTTTACATCTAATTATATTTCATAAACCTTAATAGTTTCACATTAACTTAAAAATTATACCAAATATGCTCTAAAATTAATAAATCTCTAAATCAAGACATGAAATGAGAAATTATTTAATAATGGGGAAAAATCCCTTAACAATTAATGTAATACACCTAAAATGATGTCTTAAACCTAGACTAATGTATCACAGATATGGAGACATCTTTAGGCTTATCGGTTTCCACAAGGGATTATTTCGATTTTAGTTATTTCTAGTGCATATATGTGGATTTTGTAAATTACAAACACTAAATGATTCAAAGAGATCATGTTTGTTTGGTTTTCAATGATTACAAAATAAAAGATAAATAAATTCAAATAAGATTAAACTAATAATGAGATTAACCAACTGATTAAATAAGTATAAGATATAAGTGAGTTAGGAATATGCTAGTAATAAATTATGCCGCTAATTGACTTTGTTATTGATAAGGGTGAGTGGTTTTTGTTCACATTAATCAGGATACAAATTCATCTAAGTCGTCGGTTGAGTGATCTTAGCTCTCTACCTTATTCATCATCTCGTCTTTTGGGTAGGTTTTGTTCCCTTAACCCTATTGACTACCTAGCGTGCAAAATACATGAAGTTAAAGGCACTAGGTGCTTATATACTAGTTCTGTAATTAAGGCCCCCCGTCAAGATGCTAACCTAAGTACCACATCTCCCGCTACATAGATAGAGCACGTGAGTAATTAATATTAATATATAAACAATGGAAATGATAATATAAAATCTAACTAAATTAAATATCCAATTGATATCCCAAATACAATAACTAAATCAAAAAAATTAAATACACCGTCTTACAATAACAAACCTCAAGCAATGAGTTTAGTTCATGAATGAAAAGTAAAAATTGCAAAAAAACTAATACTAAATTCATGTTTAAAATGAAAAATATTGAAGTTAGTCTTTGGATTAAATGGATTCGAACAATTGATGGAGAAGAATAGATGGGTTCATAAACCAACCCTTCTACATTTTTTCTCTTGATACGCGGGCTGAGGAATGGCTTATATATACCCTAAAAACGGATTAGGGATTTATGGGATTACTAATTAGGTTAAACTAACCCAAACCCGTTTTTACTTAACATATTTTAGGTTCGAGCCACGACAACGATTATTAGCATAACTTCTTAATCTCAATTCCGAATTAAATTCCGTTAGCTCTCACACGACATTGACTTCAAGCTTAGTCCAAATAAAAAGGAATCAGGTTCATATCTCTAACTAATTAATATTGGTTAGTGGAACACTAAAATGCAAGAATTCTTCGGTAAACGCTCAAACTTCACACAATAGCTCTAAGCTCAGTTTCCGCTTTGAATTGGGGGTTCTCTTGACTCTTTGACTTATTCTTCTAATCATGGACCCTTGTATCAAGCATGTAGCTAAAATTTACACACTTAGCACACAATGAAAGTGTAAATTCTCTATAAACAGTAATATATCCAAAACTAACTAGGAATAATCCCTACCTTAGGCCCAATAAACTCTCAAAATAATGTCTCGTTAATAGATTTTTATATCAATAAAAGAGATACATCAAGAACCATAAATCAATATTTTGTGGTCCCAACAAAATAAAAAGAAAATAAAAGGAGTTTACAAGGGTCCAAGTCCAATCAATGGAAAAAATAGAAATAGAAAAATAATGAATGACACTAAAGAAATTGTCTTAACAAGTTTCATATAGTAAAATTTACAAACTAAATCAAATATTTACTCATCAATTATACAATTCACACAAATCAATTTCAAGATCAAATTAGTTTTGAAATGCGTGAAGTTAAATCCTTTCTTTGTTCACAGTGGTGGTTATAAGGTGTTCCTAAATCCTTAGATAGTTTCTAAGTTCCAAAAACTACTCTCTATAATGTGAATGATCTTAAATTATATAGTAATAAATCCTAAGGTCTTTAAGGCTGTAATATAGGCTTTGTCTATGTGTGATATGTATATTTGGGTAATTTATAGTGAACTTTTATATCTCTCCTCACTAGCCATCAAAATGTATTGCCTGGTCATCCACAAGAAGGATCCACTATGAGCTTCGACAAAAGATGCAATATTTATTATCAATGATGTAAGAAAACATGAGAGTTTCAAAAAGCATTCTATTGTGTTCAGGATATTGGGAAATCATGTCTCCCAAATTGTAAACCATATTCAAAAACGCCCACAAGCTCCACATATGCAAATTGTCCAAGTGATATCTCCCTTTTTCTGATAAATTAATCTATTTATGAGACACCATTTTTAAGGTTCATTGGTCCTAAGTGAGGGATTTTCCCTATTATTTGACGTATTATACTTTTTCTTCTTATTTTGGGACATCTTGCTATTTATTGAGATTTTGGGCGTCAACTGTGTGTTTAGTATGTAGTTCTTAGCTACATGGTAAACAAAAAATGTAAATATGATGATGATAAGTCAAAAAGCCAAGTCAAAGACCAAGACAAAGCGTAGAAGGAGCTAAAAGTAACTTTGGAGAAGTAAGAGCATTTACCAACTAAATCTTGATGTCCATTGATTCAGTTACCAAGATTAATTGGTCAACGAATTTGAAATATTCCTTTTCATTTGGATAGATCTTGAAGTCAGTGATTTGTGAGAAGTTACATAAGTAAATTTGTAGCTGAGATGAATAATGTATGCAATTCGCTACTAAAGTGGTTTGAGTTTGTCTAGCACTAGGCTAAAATACGGGTTGAGATATTTTAACCAAGCTAAGTGAGCCCGTCAAGCCCTTAAACGTTTGTATCCTATTATATAAGCAATTTAGATGCTCATTATTCAGTACCACATTTCTAATTACTCATTTTTTAAGAGATAATGCGTTAAAGACAGAAGAAGAGAAGGGAAGAAAGGTCTTTCCACAAAAAACCACCATTCTTCCTTATTTGAGCACCGTTTTCTGTCATTCAAAAGAGTAAACCTATTTCATTTTGTATTTTAAAAATGATTCCATCATTATTTTTAATTATTTTTAAATATTTGAATATGAATTAAAATATCATTGATGAGGATTACTTGATGTATGAACTTTAGATGGTTGTATTTAAATAAATTATATTTATCTCTAATGGGTATATGTTATTGGCTAATTACTATTTATATTCTTGTCAAATAGATGATAGTTTTAGTAATTAAGGTATCGTCCAAGAGAGGGGGTTTAATTACGAAACTAGCAAATACACAATTGGTGTGCGTTAGTAAGTCGGGAGGCCTTGACTAGCCAAGTAGTCATTAGGATTTGAACCAATTACATCTGAAGGTATTACAAGATAGATACTTATTTACCAAGTTGGGATTCAAAAGAGATAAGATTCCCAACTAATACAAATTTACCTATTTACCCTTATACTTAGAAACATCAAATCAATCAACTTTAGGAATTTTTAGCAACACTCAAGCATTCTTCTCTCATATTTAAAACCTTCTTCATTTTTTAATTACATTTTGTATTGATTATTAGTACTTTAGTTTTATTAATTGATAAACCCAAACAAAAATGTTATCTACCTTTCTTGTCATTTCCCGTACAACTATACACTATTATAATTCCAATCACATTAAGAATAACCTTGATAATTCTCGTGGACACAATAACCTTTATAATTATCAAATTATTTTTTGTCAACGACCCGTAGTCACCCAAATTTAGTGTTGCTTAATATATCACAACTTTGGGGATGACACCAACGTACGAATACTAATATCAATGTTGGGTTCGAGTCGTGTATGGATAATAGCGTTCAAGATGAAAATATAGTAGAATCGCCACAAGTTGCATCTATTGTACTTGAGATTTAGAGAGAGAAAAAGAATGAGCCAACCAAGCTAAACGTAGAGAAGGTGATTTTTTATAACTGGTTTGATGAAGAAGAGGTTGATAAACTGATTGTGGTAGTTGTTGCACCGAGGGGGCAATAGATAATTAGGGTGAAATCAAAGCATATCCACTAAGAATTACTTATCCGATTGGTACAAGAATTTCATAGAGACGTTAAAACAGGTAAATATTAATGTCCCAGTACTCAAAATTGTCGAGAAAGAGTCGCACCTTAATCGACTCTTCAAGGAGACTTTCTCCGAGAAGAGTAAATTTATAAAGTGTGAGACTATGGATCTTAAAGAAGAGGTATTCAAAAGAATCGTGGGGGTCTCAAGCTCCAAATCAAAATAGGTGGTACCTTTGAAGCAAAGAAGATGTGTGACTTGGGTTTGAGTGTCAATCTCATGCCCAAAAGTTATTTTGAAGGTTGGGAATTGGAGATTCCAATCCATCTTCCATCATCTTCAATTGGTGGATAGATCCACAACAAATCCATGGGGAATCTTCGAGGACATGCTCCTCCACATGGCTAATCTTGTTATTACCAATGACGTAGTTATTCTGGAATATGTTGCAGATTAGAATATCTCATTAATACGCAGACATTCATTTCTAGTGACCAGAAAGAACATGATTGATGTCAACAAGCGAACTGTGACCCTTTGTATTGCATATGAGTCCTAAAAATTCTATGTTTTGGGAAAAGAGTACAAGAAATAGTCACGAAAGGTCGCAAAAATCTGATTTGTGCCAAAGATGAAAGAGCTGAGACACCGAAATACCGTGAAGAAGAATGAAGAAAATGAGTATGGGGTAGGAGATGAAGTGGCATAGAAAGCTATCATTGCTGAGAATAGACAACGGGGTTACAAGATTTTTTTTGTAATGGGCCATTTGTAGTCAGTTGAGTTATTTTAGCGAAGGTGGTTAAGGTACGAGCGAAGAAAGGTTGCAAGTTTTGATTGGTAGATCTATATTATCTAAACGGCTATTGGGGAGGCTATATCAAGAAGAAGTAACAAGGTACCATCATTGGACTTTGACCGATATATAATCAAAGTGTTTATGAGAGATAACCCAAAATGTTTACCATTTTAAGCATTTTATTTATGTTTTTAGTGGTGTAATTAGCTTATTTTTAAGTGTGTTATTGTATACTCTGTTTAATGAGAAAAGTATAAGTATTTTTGATGTATAGGTACTCCGTATTTCGAGTTTGGGGTGAAAACAAATAGACCATTCTGATGGGTAGGTCTTTTGATTGATTTAAATTGTCCTAGTCAAGAGGTATTACGGTATACCACAGTTTCCTATTGTGCACCGCATGACCCTTCTAATCACCACGATCCTGGTTCATTGACGAATACGGTTTTATGTCAAGAGCAAGCAATGGTTGCGGTATAACCTAGGAACATATCAGGGAAAAACTATATCAAGGCATCACGACTAGCGTTAGCACGATCGAAGAAGAGAAAGGCGGTAATACATTCCATGACCCATGCAGACACCACACACGAGCACTATCGTGGCTATGAGAAGAGGTTATATCCATAACCACTTCCAAATCCTTAAGCCTTCTTCGTCTCCAACCACCCATACTCCATCTAATATTCAAAGAAACATTCACCTTACATCAAAACACTACCAAAACACCATAGATTCAAAAATACCTAGATATTCGGATTTAATAAAAAAAAACATTTGTTCAAATTCCTTAAATTCCTTTCACCCAATGAAGATCCCATCATACACACTTCACCATAAATCATACCTATACCATTCTAACCCACTAATACCTTATTTAACCAAAATCAAGTGGTACTTTCAAGAGTGGTGCAACTTTGAGTTGGTGGTCAATTTTGATGACGATTAGAACGAAGACACTTACAATTTCTCAGGAGATGGCAAGGAATTAAGAGAAAGAACGGGTTAAAACAAGGATACTACCGAGAATCATTTGATGTCAGGGAAGAAGAGAAAAGGCAATTTGATTCAAGTGATAAGAAATGAACCAATGGTGGTGAGTTCGAGTCCTCAAGAGCAAGCAACTGTGATTTCAGAACTGAGAGCGCCACAACCGTTACAAGTCGAGATTCTCGTACCCGTCTGAGCAAGGATTCTAAGTGCTCATTATCTATCCCCAAAGAAAACATTCTAGAATTGACCCATTCATATTAGAGAGCATTTGAACGGGGAGTTAGAGGAGGGGAGTATGGAAGATTTCTAGAGTTGGGCGATCGATTGGGATGTACCACATTCATGATGAGGCAATCAAGGTTATGTATATAGTATATGAGTTATATTTAAGCCTCTCTAGCCAAGATAGAAAGGTCATGTTCCAGTTCGCGAAAATTTTATTTCGTTCACAGTTGAAGAGATACATAGCCAATTCGAGTTCATTAAATTAGTTGGACCATGCAAGTATCAAGAAGCGGTGAAGAATATATATATATATACATATATATATATATACATGCTTTTGATTGGGATTCACTATATGAGCATGAGTTCTGTAAATATTAGGTTTAAAAAATTAACAAACAGTTGAGGGGACCTTTTCTCTACAAATACCTTCAACCCAAAGCATGAGTACATGAACCACTTCCTTGATTCGTTAATGCGTGTTGCGAGTGCGACACAGTCGGTTTTACCCAAAAATGATCACGAGTCCAGTGAGGAAAGAGAATGTGAATCGCGGTGATAAAATTATTAGTACAAGATGAGTAGCATTGTTAATGACAAGTGGATAAAAATAATCATTAGAGGAAAGAGTGCAAGTAATCCCTCAAGTGTAGAGACTTTTCGAGTGGAGAAGGTTCATATGGATCCTAAGATAAAAGGCCCACATGTAATGGCTTCACCACACATAGCCGAGAAGGGATTGAGTGCGATATAGGAGGATTTTTGTGATAAGAAAGAATGAGCGAGCGATTTGACCGAGTAAAAATAGCTCAAACTTTCTTGGCAGACTATGTGGCACAAATCAAAGAAAATCAAGCGCACATCATTACACTCTGGATTAAATACATCGTCATCAAGCGAAAAATTCACCACAACCTAACTGGGGTGATGATCATGTGAGGAAATGAGCTTTGAGAGTATGTTTAATTTCTTCCTTACCTTTCATCTCATTAAATGTAGCATATATGCGTCAGTTGTATATTTTTATTTTTTAAATTTCTTATCGAGTTTGTTTAGATTCTGTTGTGAGTCGTGGGGACATGACTCATTTTTGAGTTGGGGGTGTGAGAATTCGTTTTCCCTCAATCCCACTTTTATGTTTTTAGGAAAAAAAATTAAATTTCATAGTGTATATTGTAGGAATTAGGTGTAGAATGTGTAAAATATCCCAAAAATATAAACCTTAGCGAGTTAATGATAGATAAGTAATATGTTTATGAGATAGTTATATCGTCTGAATTAAACATATACATGAAAAACACCCTAAAAGTTAGAATATATTAGTAAGCAATGCGGTAGTAGTAAGTTTGACCTTAGGGATGATGAGTGGTGTGTAGAACGTGAGATTCGAGCTAGTTGAAGACCCATTTAATTCATGTGCTACATGTGAGAAAGTAAGAAAATCATGTAGTTAGGTAAATGATTAAAGAATATCTTTGATAATCCCTTTGTTTCCAATTAGCTTGCTAACCAAATAAAATTGATTATATCGTTTGAACCCCTTATAGCCTGTATTCCTTTATTTGTATCCACATTATAAGAAATACCCTTTAGATTGTAGGACTTCACTATATGAAATGTACTTGAAATGTAATGTCAAGATAGTTGTATTTAGAGCTTGAGTGTAGGGTAGTGGGTTCGATTAATCTGAAACACTTTGGATGGGTTATTGAGCCTATATGTTTGTGTTCCATGTTGAAAATTTACTTTTATTGTAGCCCTTTGCTTGGGTCTATTGAAAAATGTATTAGAAAATAAAAAAATAGAAATTAATAGTGTAACTAATAAAAAAAGAAATGAATTGAAAGAGAGTCAAAAGTAAAGGACCGACAAAGTGATATATTATTTATATATCAAAAAATTGATGTTAGGTTTATTGGGGATACTTGTTAAGCGCGTTAATTGGGTTGAGTGAGAACACATTTGAGTGTAAACTCAAACTCTAGGGCATTTTATTTATGAGTAGTGAGTAGAGCCAAAATCTAACTTCACATTATCCAAATATACTATCATATTGTCCCTAAGATAACGTTAAAACCATAAACATCTTATGATTTTTAATTATGTGATCTAGAAACGCCTGAGAAAATATAGAGCAGTTCAATGGAACATTGGATACTCTGTTAGCATCAAGGAATAAACTATAACCACCATATAAGACTAAGAGAAAGAGCTATCCTTCTTCCATTGTGAAGCTAATCTAATATTAAAATTATATCCTATTGATTCATGTATGATAAGTGTATGTGTGACTTATTTTGTAGATATTATTACATGAAACTTGTTGGGTAGTTGCTTTGGGATCACTATTTACATTCTCTTCTTTCCATACTCATTTGGTAGAGACTTCCCTAGTTTAGTTCTTATTTCATATTTTGTCATGACGACAAAACATTATGTTGGGTGTCTTAATGTCTTCTTTATTCAAATAGATTAGTCTAGTCATAGGACATATTTGTAGGGTTATATTGTGTTTATTTGAAAGATTATTCTTTATATTTTTATAGTTTTGCGTTTCTTGTCTAGTTTTGGAGAATTGATACTTTTAGAGTTATGTGTGCATAATTGGTGTCTTAAGTTTAAATCTATTAGGTTCTTGGATGATATTAGATCCTTTGAGAAGGATAATATGTCTAAAAAGGACCATCAAACCCATGTCAATGCGTTACAGGACCAAGAAGCCACTTTCAGAAAGCTAGAGCAGTTGCCGACCAGATTTAGAAAACAAATTTTTGGTGACACCACGTGCAATTGATGAGATTTCTAGAATATAGTTCTTGACGTTAGAGCATAGGAATTGAGGGTTTCTGATTTGGAGTTGTTATCTTGGCTCGAACTAGTCTACTCTCCCTTGAAAACATTTTTGGGTGGAACTAGGTTAGTTAAAAGGTACCACAACCCATAAAAAGTTTTTAACCCTTTATATATAAGAATTTAAGTTTAGAAAAGGATACAATCATTATTATTAGGATTTATTAGCTAGAGAGAGCAAATCACCTAGAGGAGGAGAAATAGAAGTTGGAGTCCTACTGCACCACTTCTACACCATTCCATCTTTAGTATTAGGGTAAATTATATTAGGTCATGTCTTAAATATGATTCTAATCTTGTTACTAGTTATTTTTATTTCTTCTATTGTGAAATAAATTCACTTATCTTAATTTTGAAATTTTATATAAACCTTGAATACTTTTTTGAGGCTATTAGGTTATTTGGTATAATTTAACTTAATTTAATTAGTAATTTGTTTGTAGTTGTTTATGAACTATATAATTTTATGCTTTCTATATCCTGGTCAAATATTGATTGACCCTAGTATCACAGACTGTCACTCTAGTGAGGGGTTTAGGGACAAACATAGTGATCCTAACGTGCTTTCCTAGAAGGATAACCATATAGGTTAGTTCTTGTAGCACCCAACTTTTGCATTGAATAATCTCACCCGAGGGCTCTAGTAATAGTTAGGAAGTCTTCTAAGCTACGCTAGCGGGGGTTATAAGGAAACTAGTATACCGATTTACACAACGACCCCTTCACCCTTGTATTTGGAATCACCGACTCAGTAGGATATGAGAATACTATCAAGCACGAGTTATACTCTCCCATTCCATTCTTCTTGGTTTATTTACTCAATTTATTAGTTAATTTATTCAGTTTAATTATTGCATCTTATTTTAAAAGAAAACCAAATAATTATTAATATCTTTAATTTATATATTTTAGTTATAACAGTTGAATCATCTACACTCTTTAAGATCACGAGCTTGAATTGAATGACTTAAGTCCCTATGGAAACCGATATTATTATGTACTTTATTACTTACAAACAACTTGTACACTTGACGAGAGTGATCTCTCGAGGTTTCGATTTGTGAGTTTATTTTCATCACACAGTGGGAGATGATGGAGATGGACTAGATCATTAATTTGTTACTATGACTAAAATTCGAGAATATAATATTTAGTAGAAAAGAACGTGTGATTTATTTCCATGTTAGACTAAATTAGATTTCAATAATCTTTTGATTTTTTTCCTTATTATATGATGGGAAAATCTAATTAGTTTCCAATAGTTTATACATAGAGAATAATTTAAGATAGTTCATTATTCATAATTTTAGTTATTAAACTACCATGGTAAGTTTATTATGATTGGTTTCCTATTTAGTATGTATATTATTATCCTTCAAATTTGTTTTAGCTAGAAATTTTAGTATTTTGACAATTCATGTGTTTGTATCGAGCCTATAAAAAGGCATGCACAAGAATTATTAGAATACAAGTTTTATGATATAATCTTAAGAGCATCTTTGTTTAATTTTTTGAAGAAATTATCTCTGAAGTTATCAAGATTTTATATTGTGACGCTCACTCCGGTTTATTAATACATCTCTCACATCTTCACATATCAAGGTTCTTGTATTTATAAACAATGAGTCGGGGTTCCATCAAACTTGCTGAAAACAAATATAAGGTACCTTACTCTTGTTTGGTCTCGTTATTATTGGTGAGTTTCACATCACCATGGAAAGATTTAGTTCATATATATTTATTAAGTTATAGGGGTGATAGCTGGTTATCTAAATTGTATTGTTTTTAACTTTAATCTTGTTACTTTTTTTTTCGCTATTGTAATCCAGTTTTTGGTTTTACTTAAATCGTATTAAATTCATATATGTATGATTTTATTTTATTCTCTTATCTTGATTCATAAGGTCGATGGAATTATATATTTTCTATAAGCTTCATATTTAAATTGAAAGAAAGGGAGAGAAATATGCATGCAATCAATATGCGAGAGTGACTAACTATGGGAGAATTTTGCTTAATTTTCTTATGCTTGATTGGTGTGTTCTTACTTGGATATATGTCAACGAGGGATCTTCTCTCTTATGCTTAATTTCGTACTTATATTTAGCTATCCACGAATTATTTTTTATCATCAAAATAGGAAAGAATGTTAGACTAATATATTTTGATTGATGAATCAGTGACAAAACAATTGATGTCTCCGTATTTGTTCTAAATATTAGCCCTTAGGAGACATCACTTTAAGTGAATATTTGACTTATTTGATAGATTTTATGCTTAATTCGTCATATTACACTTTCTTCCCTTGGAATTAGACTATTTGCATTTTTAGAGCTTTTGGCGTTAATTTGTTTGTTTTTAGTGCAAAGGTAGTAGGTTCATGTATTCATGGAGAACCAATACAAATAGTAGAAGTGAGAATTAGAGTCTTAGATTGAGTGGAGAAGCTAAAGGCAAGAGAATAATTCCCGAAGAATTGACTAAAGAAGTTGCATATCTTAAAAGCTGTTACTAATTACTGTTTTTGGGCTACTTAGGAGCGGATTCAGCCTTGGGCCGTGAAACATGGTTTGATGCCTTATTGAGTTAGGTAGATTCTTCAAGTTTAATCGACCCATTTGGAGTTGATATGCAAAAGTTACTGCCATATTACTAAGGGTTGTACACCAGTTACGGGAATTAAAGAAGAAGATGGGCTTGGCCTTTTTATAATTTGAACTAATGCTCTTAAAATAAGCCGTAATCCGATTTTAAGCACTATATAAGCTCCTTTAGACCTCATTATTTAGCACCTCTCATCAAACCTTCATATTAAATCATCCTTAGACAGAGCATCAAGAGGCGGAAGCAAGACCAGGAGCAGGACAATCTCCTCCAACAACACCTCAAGTCAATTCCTCAATCTAGGTTCTTATTTTATTTTTATTATTCAGATCATGTATATTATTGATTTCTTTATGTTTTTACTTTTAATATGAGCTAATTCTTACATTCTTGAGAATCACGTAATGGGATGAACCCTAATTTATTTTATTAATGTATTTCAATTTGGGATTAGTTTCTAGTTTAATTTGAATTGGGTATTTTATATTGGATATTATTTTGTTCTTATTTACTATTTCTGACGTAGCTAATTTGAAATAGGTTAGAGTAATTGGACGATTCACTTTAGTGGCGAAGTGATCATCCGACAAGGGAGTTTGATTACAGACATAGGTAAAATCTGTGTAATGACAGTTATTGACCGACATGCTTAACTCATTACATAGCCAAAGAGGTAAATACTTCACATCCAAAGAGGCATATTCCCCCATGTAGGGGTTTATAGTACTTTAGGATAGCTCCTAAGTCCACCTTGACGGGGGTTAGGAGATATTAGAGTCCCGACTAATATAGAAATATCAATTCTGCACTTAACAAAATCATTAATTACGTAAGCTTAGGTGATTCCCTAGCGATACTCAAGTATATCTCATATATGTGTCTTAATCTTTTAGTATTTACTTTTAATTATTTTATTTAATTGCATCTAGTAGTTTAATAACTCAAAACCAAACAAATATCTTTTATCTTTTATTTTCTGTAATTGCAACTACTACTTATTTATTGAACACTTGGGTTAAACCAGTCCAATCCCAGAGAACGAAACCCAATTTATCGGAGTATTACTTGGACAACCGTGCACTTGCGGTATTGTGGTTCCTTTATATATTCAGCACTTAATTTTATAACACCCCAGGACCCACCAATTTTTTTGGCGCCGTTGCTGGGGATTGCAGCGTGTGACCCCGGTGTTTAATCCTTAAGTAGTTTTAATTGTTTATTTATTTTTCAGTTTTACGCTTGGTTTTTGTTTTTGTTTTATTTTACAAGTTCTTATATTTAGGTAGTAATGATCAAGAGATTCAATTAGAGACGTATGGAGGATATTACCCAAATCCTGGTCCATTTGACTATTTGGAAGATTCTTCGGGACAACAACAATGGGGTAATAACTTCTACCAACCACCTTATCAACACCACAAGAGCAAGGATGGAACAACCAATGGACCAGGAACAATCAATAACAATCACCTTATCACTATAAGCAAGAAAAAGCATGGAACCACCATTGGGTTGAGAATAATCAACAACAACCACTGTATCACTATCAGCAAGATCAAAGATGGAACATTCAACAACCTCCACAAATAACTCTTACGTCATTGAATGAAACACTTGCTAAATACATTCGCGATAATGAGGAAAGAGGTGCCAAAATAGACCAGATGCTAGACAAATATATTTCCCATAGTAGCAAGTCTTATGAAGTATCAACTCCCCCAAGGGATGGAAGAAACCAACTGAAAGAAGTAGTTGAGGAGGAAGGGTTGAAACAAAATATTAGTGATAGTGATATGACCACCGTGCCAATGATAAATGGAAACTACCACGTGGTTGAGAATCTTGCTATCATAGTGGAAGAAGGAGTAGCAACACAAATCCTAGAAGTTAAAACAGAAATTGTTATTCCCTATGGTGCTTGCACATGATCAAGATATAGAATGAAAACAAGAAGAGGTGGTGATCTAGGTTATAGAAATTACAAAGCAAGAATACGATGAGGTAATAGTGGAAGATTGGGTTGAACGCGAAGATAAATGCGAAGTGGTTGAGGAAACCATTGAAGAACTCAAGGTTCACAAGAAAAATAAAAGTTGAATCTCTTCCACAACAAGTTTACCCACATACATTACGAATCTTGAATGAAAATACAGTTGAAGAACAACCCTCTTTACCAACAGTGATCAATATGTGATATACAAACAAGTTGCCACACCGCGAGAGTAAAGTGGCAAGGAGAATCACCTACCCATCACATTTTAAAGATGAACACAAGATTGAAACGAAGAATAAAAATGAACTTATACCGTGGAGAACGGTTATCTACTATCATGTGGTGGAAGATGAGTTTCGTCATGAGAGCAAGGTGGCGAAATGAAGATACTACCCATCCCCTTTCAGAGATTGATTGAATAAAATTCTAAATGGGAAGGTTCTAAAGCTTACATGTCAAAGACGAGGCAAATTTAAGCGGAGAAGAACCACAAAAGCCTCAACACCATCTTCATGGAAGGTAACACATCGAACATAAAGATGTAATAAGCAAAAGTGCTTCTTGGGAGACAACCCATGCTTTAGTTCGCTTATGTCTTTAAATTTCGTAGTATTAGTCTATAATTTTAAGAAACGAGAAAGGTGGTAGTGTTTTTGATGATTTGCAGGTGATAAAATCCTTGAGTTTGGGGTTAAACAGGCGTGAGACGGGTTTCTGAGTGTTTAAACGGTGCAAACGGACGAAAAGGAAAAAATCTGCATAGAGGACCGGTATACCGGGCTACTTCGCATGTATACCGATGGGTCAAAACTATGACACGATTACAACAATCAGGTACAACGCCGAGTCGATAAGGAAAAAACCGTGGGCGCGTACCTTGACACAGTTTTTGATCGTCTTGCCGGTCATCTGAGCGGTATGCCGGTCTGCTGTGTCAAAGAGAAAAAAACTGTGCCACAGTTTACGAAATTCAGTTCTTTGCCGAGAGGACACTGCCTAGGAATGGCTAGCCGGTCAACTGACCGGTATGCCGGCCCGACCAGTGGGTTATTAACCAGAACCATATGAAACCCTATTTTCTACCTTTTAATCTAGCCTCTCATGCAAGATATCATTATGAACGACCCCTAACCCATTATATACCAACACCACACCACTACAACACCTATGGACATTCAATCTTACCTCCTATTCCATTCCAAACACACATCCAACATCAAATTCCTTCAAGAACACAAATAAATCTTCTCCTTCAACCTTAAGCCTCGTCATCAAAGATTTAATCCTATTCATTAAATCTTCCCAAATCCACTACATAACCATTTCCCATCTCATATAACACCATAATCTTTCATTCTAAATCCTCAAAACATCAAAATTCAAAACTATGTTAGTGATAAGGAGAAGATGGTGGTTATTCTCAACCCAATGGTGGTTCCATGCGTGTTCTTGCTGGTAGTGATAAGGTGATTGCTGTTGATTGTTCCTGGTCCATTAGTTGTTCCATCCTTGCTCTTGCGGTGTTGATAAGGTGGTTGGTAGAAGTTACTACCCCGTTGTTGTTGTCCCGAAGAATCTTCCATATAGTCGAATGGACAAGGGTTTGGGTAATGTCCTCCATACATCTCTAACTGAATCTCTTGATCATTACTACCTGAATATAAGAACCTATAAAATAAAACAAACAAAAACAAAAACAAAAACCAATCGTAAAACTGAAAAATAAATAAACAATTAAAACTACTTAAGGATTAAAGACCGGGGTCACACGCTGCAAGCCCCGATAGCGGCGTCAAAAAATTGGTGGGTCCCGGGGTGTTATAAAATTAAGTGCTGAAAATAAAAAGGAACCATAGTATCGCAAGTGCATGGTTGTCCAAGTAATACTCTGATAAACCGGTTTTCGTTCTCATGGATTCGACTGGTATAACCCAAGTGTTCAATAGGTAAGTTGTAGTAATTGCTAATACAGAAAATAAAAGAGAAAAGATATTTGTTTGGTTTCGAGTTATTAAACTACTAGACACAATTAAATAAAATAAATAAAAGCAAATACTAAAAGATTAAGACACAAATATGAGCTATACTTGAGTCTCGCTAGGGAATCACCTACACTTACATAATTAATTCCTTCGTTAAGGGCAGAACTGATATTTCTATATTAGTCGGGACTCTAATATATCCTAGCCCCCTGTCGGATGGATCTAGGAGCTATCCTAAAGTACTATAAACCCCTGCATGGTCGAATATGCCTCTTCGGATGTTAAGTATTTACCTCTTTGGCTATGTAATTAGTTAAGCCTATCAGTCAATAACGGACAGTACACGGATATTACCTAAATATGTAATCAAACCCCCATGTTGGATGATCACTTCGCCACTAAAGTGAATAAACTAATTACTATAATCTATTTCGAATTATCTAGGTCAGAAATACTAAATAATAAAAAAATAATATCTAATATAAAATACCCAATTCAAAGTAAACTAGATTACTCCCAAATTGAAAAACAATAATTAAATAAAATAAGGTTTAACCCATTATGCGATTCTCAAGAATATAAGGGTTAGCTCATAACTGAAATAAGAACAATAAACAAATTAATAATATACATGTTCCTAATAACAGAAATAAAATAAGAACCTAGATAGAGGAATTGACTTGAGCTGTTGTTGGAGGAAAATGATTCTCCAGCTCTTACTCTTGCTTGCACCTCTTGATGCTCTCCCTAAGGATGATTTAATTTTAAGGTTTAATGAGAGGTGCTGAATAATAAGTTCTAAAGGAGCTTATATAGTGCTCAAAATTGGATTAGGGCTTAGGTTAAGAGCAGTAGGTTAAATTATAAAAAGCCCAAGCTCATTTTCTTCTTTAATTACCGGTGTACATCTCTTAGTAAAACGGCTGTAACTTTTACATATCAACTCCAAATGGGCTGATTCCAATTGAAAAAACTTCCTAAATCAATAAGACATCAAACTATGTTACACGGCCCAATGTTCAATCCGCTTCTAAGTGGCCCAAAAAACAACAATTAGTAACAACCATTCAGATCTGCAACTTTTCTAGTCAAGTTCTTGGAAATTCTTTTCTTGCCTTTAGCTCTTCCACTCAATATAAGAATTTATTTCTCACTTCTACTCCTTGTATTGGTTCTCCATATTATCATGAACCTACTAACTTTGCACTAAAACAAATAAATTAATGCACAAAAGCTCTCAAAATGCAAATAGTCTAATTCCAAGGGGAGAATGTGCAATATGACGAATTAAGCATAAAAGTCTATCTAATAAGTTTATTTTCTACCTAAAATGATGTCTCCTAAGGGATAATATTTAGAACAATTATGGAGACATCAAGACCCCAAACTCAAACCTTTTTCGTCCCGACAAAGTAAAATAAAACATAGGTCTTAGGTAAGAAACAACAGGCAGAATCTAAAGAATAAACCCAAAGCAAAACTCAAGATAAATTTCATGCACACATTCACATATCATACAAAATTGAACACATAAATAATTTCAATCCAAAATTAACTTCAGAATGCGAGAAGATTACACTTGATACTTAGCTCGAGATGGTGGCTATAGGGTGTTCATAAATCCTTACTTGTTTTGTAAAATCCACTTAACTTACTCTCTATTAGCAAAAATATTATTCCGCTTTATACCTAGGAATCACAAGGTCTTTACGGTTTAAGCGTAAGATTAGGGACGGTATGATACATTTGGATAATGAAAAGTGAGCTTTTGGCTCTCTCCTCACTAGCCGTCAACGCACTGTCCTGAGCTTGAGTTTTGGGTGAGGTAATTTTAGTTATTACATCTGTTTGGTAGATTTGTGATGTGCTTGAGTGATTATGCACTTAATTTTGTAATATGTCTCATGCATCTTGAATATGCTTGAGCTTACAAAATAGAAAATATTACTAGTTATCTTGAATATTCAAGGAAGCTTGAAAATAATGACGATGATGAAGAAGAAGATGGCATTGAAATAAAATAAGATGATAGTAAAAATATGAAGAAGAAACTGAGAAAACAAAGTATCAAACATCAGTGCAGTCAGATAAGCTGAATACCTGAAGTGGCCAGCTGAAGAAGACAAAGAGAAGAGAAGGATCGAAGCTCTAGAATAAAAGAAGCGGTAGAATGTCTGATGTATCCTTTTATGTGATAGATTAATATGTTCATGAGACATATTTTTAGAGGTTATTTGTACCTGTTTGAGGGATTACTCCCTATATTTAGACATTTTCACATTTCTCTCTTGTTCGGAATTTATTACTTTTTATGCTATTTATGCGTAATTTATGTGTTAAGTGTGAAACTCTTATAAATTGTATGATACGAGGATAAGTAGTTGAGAAAGAAACTTCAAACCCACGTCAAGGCGTTAAAGGCCCAAAAAACTACTTTTAGAAAGTTAAAACGTTTATCGGCTAACTTTAGCATTCAAATTAATAGAGTCACCACATGAAATTGAATAAGATTATGAGATAGTCCCTCGGGTTCATATTAGCACTTGAAGTTAGGAGTGCTTGAGAGTTAATGGACCATTATTTGGAGTTAATATGAAAAAGTTATCAAAGTTTATACTATGATTGCTTGAACCAATCCACTCTTTCATTACAATGTTTTTGGGTTGACTTGGGTCATTTAAAAGGGGCCCGAAATACCAAAAACCTAATAGACTCTTTATATATAAATTTTGAACATAATAAAAGCGTTTGAATGTAGATTACACGATTAGAAGAAGAAGAAGAAATGCTAGAATATGGAAGCAACACGTCTTGAGAAAAGTTAGAACCCTGCTTCACCACTTATACACCATTCCACCATCGATGTTAAGGTAAGTTAGTATTAGTTTCTTATCTTAAACATGATTATTATAATTTTATCCGATTTTATTTCTTCTTTTATGAACTAATTCTTATTTAGCATGAGTTTGCTTTAATTTGTACCATAGATGATATATGATTGCTTTCTATTCTACGTGTGATAATTTTATTTAATTGAATTGGGTATTTAATTTATATTGTATGAAAATTGAGTTTAGTAGTTATTTATATCCTCATCAAATATATGCAGCCCTTTAGTAACCTAGACTATCGATGTGACGGGGGTTAGAGAACAAAAATAAATCATATATGTCTAGAATGTGTTAGTGATCCTAACACACTTGACTAGTTGAATAATCATACATGGTAATTACCATTAGCGTTATCATCATGTAGAACTCCCTTGGAAGAGAACTTTAGTGATTGTAAAGCAGTGTCTAAAGCTATATAACAGGAGTATAAGGAAGTTAGAATCCCGATTAAGGATAATTGCTCAAATTACCTTGTATAATAATTGTCACTATAAAGGGTTACTTGCAAACATAAACTATACTCTAATCCTAGTCTCTTCTTTAGTTGAATTTATTTATCTATTTAACTAATTTATTTTAGTTTATCGCATCTTTAGTTTTTAATATAAAAACAAAACAAGTATATAACTTATTTCTTTATTTTAGTGGTAGCAACAAAATCTATTTACACTTCAAAACAAGATACCAAGTTAACCTCATATCCTATGTAGAGAACAATCTTTTTACTTACTTATTATTTGAGAACGACTTGTGCACTTTTAGTGAGTAATATCTAGGGGTGTCTATTCTTAAGTTATTTTATCATACCTCTAGAGATGATAATTCCTAGACCTATTGGATTTAAGAAGAAAATAAGGACCGAACTTACAGACTTAGAAAGGTGTACTAACTAAATCTATTGGATAATGAAGTGAAGAAGAGAAGACCGAACCTCCCTATTGAAGTAAAGGTTGAATACCTAAGTGCACCAGCCAAGAGCCAGAGAATACAAAGACTGGACATTTCAGCAAATACAACGGATACCCTGTACACTTTATTGTCAAATTTGAAGTCTCGACTCCAAATGTATGAACTTTCATATAAGAAGGAGTGTATACGAGAACTAATAGATAAGGGTTAAAAAGGACACAAATTGGGAGATAATGTACTATTCTATAAAGATCCGTTTGAGCAATATCATCAGACATGCGACCAAAATAATCAAAGTATAGATATTAAATAATCAGCCAACTGGAAGGTGACATATGGTCAACTACGTTTGAAGATTTTTGTTGATAAATAGAGACCTTGAGAATATCCAAAAGTATTTATTCTATACACAATATCAAAGCATCTCAAAGTTATTTTTCAAGAGAGTCCCAAAGAAATATAATATGTATATACATAAATTTTACTTTTTATTTTCTAGCCCAAACATTTGTATTTACCAGCAATTTTAAGAAATTAGAGGCTACACTATGTAGATTAGGTATACTCATGATTCCTAAGGTTTTGTTCTTTTTCTAGTGAAGAGGTTGTTTATAAATATACTAGAAAAGAATGATTTATAACTTGTGTGGTGTAGACACAGATCTTGAAGGATTCCCGGAGTGTGAAGTGGTAGATTGGGAGTGGAGATTGTCTACTCGGTCTTGTGTGGTGATACATAAGTTTAACGCTTTAAGGTCTTGTGAACTGGTATATAGTGAGTAGAGATTGTCCACTTGCTTTATCTAGTGTTGGTGATAAAAACGGTGGTTTTCTTTACAGTTTGTGATATCACCTTCAAGAAACACAAGGAGTTATAATGTAGGACCTTAAAATCCTAAGGGTTCATACAACTCATAAGGTGGAGTAGGCCTTAGGAGACGAATCACTCTAAATAGGTATTTTTATTATGTCCCTTAATTCTATACTTTTTTGTATGACATATGTCTGATCTATTGCTTGTTTATTGCTTTTATCTTAAGGCATAGTATTTTGCATGCTTGGTACTTGTTAAATTGTTCCTTAGATCCTTTGCAAGTATATCCCATTATTTACTCTAAGAGTATTATAGAGGGTTTACACTCATTTGTCTCATTGCTACGCTATTTTATCCATTATATCTAAAATCCTGAACGAGTGGATTTGTAGATAGAATTGAAGGATAATATTTACGTTAGATTTTTTATGTATTGTCTAATTTATGCCCCATGTAGGACTATTGAGTTTCATAATTTATTATTCTTTGAGTATTTTTTGGTTATATGTATAGATATCTTAATCCGTCAAGATCTTGTGTATGAATTGCAAAATATCATTTAATGAATCTAAACAAGACTGTGGTCTACAAATAATAATCAAGGATGAAACATAGATTGATGAGTAGAACTATATAGAGATCACATCACCTAGTTCGCATCAAGATGAAGTAAGTTAACATACTTTCCTTTGGTTTAAAGAGGTGAGCTTGAATATTTGATATACGGACTCCTAGAGGTGTAAATAATCTTCTATTATTTGCAACAATGGGCATTGGTTATTTTTATCTTGACCCTAATAATTAGAGAAGGACGTGTAAAATTTACAATATTTACAAAGCATGTTGGTGGAGTATATAGTGACATATTGTTAACATTGGTCAAAATGGACTCAATCATCATATTATCTCTAAAAGATGGTCTCTTCAACTAGTAGGTCCTCCTCAAACGCATATGGTGTAAAACCATCAATATTTATTTCACGCTTTCATCTATCCTTTAAAATTTAGAAGTATTGTTGGATTATATTTGTGGCATTTTATAGCATACACATACTAGGAATTATGATACGAAGAACCATAAGTCTCATAATAATATAGCAAGCGAATATTTTTTACACAATAGTATATCGGTCCCGTAAACAGTGCCAAAATCTTGTTTGGTGCCAAAACGTTATGTAAAAATGACTGCTTTGAATAAACAATAAGTAATGTGATGAAAATGTTCAAAGCACATAGAGACACCTGCAAATAAGTAATATACTTGGAAGTCCAAGATCAAAACACATTGATATTATATCTATGATTAAACTTGAAATTTGATAAAACTAAATTTACCAAGTACCTAGATAAGATAAATCATATGACTATGGTATAGGTACGTACAATGATCAATCACCATATTTACAAGCATATTCTTCACAAACGATTATGGTAGTATGAGGTTACACCTCTGATAGGATATATTTTCTTAGTTAGAGTTATGTATGTGTGTGTTTTGGTTATGTTTGTATGAGTTGAAGGGCGTTTTCTTGAGGAATTAACATCAAGAGGGTGAATATCCACAACTTAGATGAATATTAAGGATGAAAAAGCATGTATAGATTGTACACAATTTAAGTAAAAGCTAAAAAAAGAAGAATGAAAAAAGAATATATTAAAATTCCACTTTTAGGACATTACCTATGGCCTAAAACATATTTAGTCCAAACATATTCGAATATACCAATTTAGGCCCTTCCAGTATTTTCATAAGATATTTTATAAATTTTAAGGGTAATATGGACACTTCAATAATTCATAAGTTTTTATTTGGACAAATAAAGATATAATTTATTTGAAATACCAAAATTTCCCCTAAAATCTATGAAATATTTCATGACATTAGTGAAATAGAATTAAAATATTACTTTTGAATACATTTGGCCAAAAAATGATATTTATAAAAGATTTAGCCTAAAAGCGTTTTTAGGCCATGTGGAAAATAAATGGAATTTGCTCATTAGTCTAGATTGCAGATGTTTAAGGCATGTAAGCCTAAAGTACAAAGAATTGTGAATTCAATCGTCCATATTTCTATATACTTTTTACCTCTATTTATCAGGTTTTATATATAATTAAACCCCCACTCTCCATGAAAAAATATACATCAAAGATATGTTGTCCTAAAAAATATCATTAATACATTACAAAAAAGTATATATGAAGACTAAATATACATACAAAACTGCCTAGAACTGATAGTATTCTCGACAACTAATTATACAAAGTTCATGCAAGGAGGAAAGGACATGCATCACCCACATATAGTTCAAATGGCTCTCCAAATATCTCTGACATCTTTAATTAAATGGTTTCATCACTCCTAGTTTTAATTATTGGGAAATCTCGGGAGCCTTTCACGCCACTCCCTTAGGAGTAAATACCTCTGGGATTAGCTATTTAAAGAGAAAATCAAAAGTTAGCATGAAATAGTGACTAGTTGATATGCATGGTACCCAAAAAAAGTATAAAAACCAAGGAGGTCGTTTAAGGTGTCTCGAAGTTAACTTCCTTTGAAGAACAATACATGCAAAAAGAGATACACCCTTAAAAAGGCGCAAATAAATAGTTGGGGATTACCTAACAAAATGAGAAAAACAAACAAAATACCAACAATCTCATGCCATGCAAAATACCAAGGGACATGATGTACCACATATACATTAAGAAAGCATATATAACTTATGAAAGCTATTTTTGGGACATATGCAACTATAGATTGAAATACAAAGAAACCATTCGAAGAGTGAATATGATCATCCCAAAATTTATTACTTCTCCTCGAGAAAATGTCCAAAGCTAATAACAAATAATATTATCAAGTCACTAACGAAATCAGGGATATATAGTGTATGTGGAAGCATCCCCTTGTCCATATCTAGGCCAAAAGGAATAATCAGTAAAGATCAACTACAAGTGGCCTCAAGAAATGAGTGTATGTCCTCAAGGTAAAAGGATCAGTTACATCACACATAAATAAAAATGATGAGAAGTAGAATAGCATAAAAGTACTTATTTATATTCATTCATGAAAGGGAAGTACATAACATATATTGACCAGAAGTTAGTTACTATAAACTATTACAAAAATATTCTAAGACTAGAGCAGGGAAAGATTGAAAGACCCAAAACAGATTGTTTAAGAGTAGGTGTCCGAGAACGAGGGAGTGCAAATATAACAACATCCTAAAATAAAATTTAACAGATTATGCCTGAACTTAGCTTCGGTGACGGTATTCAACCTTGAGGATGGGAAGGTCTAAATAATTAATAAATTTTTCTATGTGAAGATAGTGAGACTGTGCATGGTGAATGCACATCAGGTACCCCTCTCTTACTCCCCATTATAAGCAGGTTCACAAAGTAACTATACCTCCTTATCAAACTCATGTGAGGCTCGATATTTTTGGATGATAGTAACATAGCAAATAGAAGTAGTGTTTAAGAAAGACATCAATTTAGTTCCTCCACTTCATCTTTGAGGACACAATTGTATCTTGAGCATTTTTTCTCTCAGACCAATGTCGGTGAATGATGATCGTATTCTTAGAGGATCGGTTGGACACTTGAGACATGTGCAGCAAGTCTTGGACTCGAGTTATCTGCAAAAAAATAAAAAAATTAATAAATAAACAAAATATATCAATTCAGAAGAAGGAAAAATAAAGTTATCCTACTAAGAAGATGACGTGTACTAACATAGAAGAGGTTGCCACGTTGCTAGAAGGCTATGTGACACTAGCTGAAGGAAGGGAAATATGAGCTCGAGGAATCAAAGCTTCCCAAAGGAAGGAGACAAAGAAGCACGGGATGATCTACTTTTCCTAGTCCAGGAAGCGAAAGGTTTTGTAATCCTCCCTTAAGGGTCAACGCAATATTCCACTAAAAGATGCTATACAAAGAAGGCATGGTGAAAACAATAGAAAATACCACAATATTTATAAAGGAAACTTAAATCTTCATCTCCCCAAGGAAATCAATGGCAAGAAAATCTTCCTAATCTAAGTAACCAAACACTTCAATCTTAGAAGTACGCGAGATACATTAATCGAAAGACACCATATGGCTTGAGCTAAGACCAAAAAGAGCTTGTTATCCCAGGAAGGACTAGCCTCGGCAATCAAAATTATTCGTAAGAGGCACGTAGTCTCAGCAATCAAATATTATTAGTAAGTCTGACGTAGCATCGCAAATAGATTATTTTGTAAGACCAACCTAGCGTTGGAACTCGAAAGATTATTAGTATGTCTGATGTAGCATGGGGCATCTAATATTACTTAAAATCATAACATAGCCTCGAAAATCGTAAGTATGAAGTATAATCGACAATCAAAGATTACTTGTATATCCGTCTTAGCTTTGGAAAATAAATGTCACTCTTAAGTTAACGTAGCCTTGACAATAAGAGAGTATTCGAAAGTATGACAAAGCCTCAATAATACAATATTATTCATAAGTATGTCATAGCATTACCAATCCCACCATATGCATATGACCAATAAAGCCTCATCAATCAAGTGGTTCTATTATGTAGTACGACAATGCTAAAATTCCAAATATTCAATGTTGACACCCTTACAAGAGGTGCGCTCATAAAGTTAGTTCCAAATTCCACGTAATTAATGAAGTGGTCTATAAAAATGACTCCACATTGACGATTAATCTCTTCTCCGAAAAACAGATGCATTTCTTGGTACTCATGAACATCGAAATGTGAAGGAAAGCATAGCCAATAAGTCACTGAAATATTAGATTTTGTATCGGTATAAAAACTACAAGAGTAACGTTTCTTTTGATCATATCCAAGTAAAGGAGTAAATTGAGCTTAAAGTAACTTTGGGAAGTTAGAGCGTTTATTGGAGAAATCTTGACGTCATATTGCTTTAGTCACCACGAATAATTGGTCCGAATTTTTGAACAAATTTCTTTATATTTAGATAGAGATTCAATTCAATGACGCGTGGCAAGTGACGGAAGTTGATTCAGACTTGAGACGAGAAAATTATGACATTATCTTCTATCGTGGCTCAAACAAGTCCAACACTAAGGAAAAACAGGTTAGGCATCTTTAACCTAATTAATCAAGTCCATGGGGGCGCAAACATTTTTAGTTAGTTTATAAGTCACTTAGCAGCTCCGAAAATAAACCACCCATCATTATACACGTTTATTATAGAAACAAGAGAGCACAAAGAGAATGAGAGACAGAAGGAATGGTCTTTCACTAAAAACCACCATTCTTCCTCATCGAAGATCCAAATCCACCCATTCTAAAGAGATACTTTCTTTAATTTTAGCTTTTAAACATAATTCCAATATTCATTTTTATTAGTTTTTATTTATTTAGTATAAACGAAACCCTTATTGGTTGAGGATTGCATTTATATACAAACCTTAATTGATTTTTAGGGATACTCTAATGATTTTGGAATTGAGTATTTCAATAAAATATGTTTTGAATCTATTAGGTATATATCTCCAGTTAATCCTATCCATATTTTGGCAAAGTATGGGTAGCCTTAGTAATTATGCTGGCATGTGTAAGGGGAGGTGTCGCGTCCCAAAGTGTGATAAAGGATACTAATCACCCTAGAAGCCACTTTTTGTAAGCGTACGAGTTGTTGACAAGTAATAAAGATAAGTATGAGGGTTATCGTCTCTACATGGACTATCAAAGTTACGTTAATATCTTTAAGAAAGTAAAATAATGTAAGATTGCTAAGATAAAATGACAAATAAGAAATGTAAAGATGATATTCATTTAGTTTTTATAATAAGGACTAAAATGCAATTGAACTAAGTACTGATTAACTAAAATGCAAAAGCAATGAACTAACGTAAATATTCAAGATTATAGATTTAGCTTTGCATGTAATTTCTTATGTTACTAATTTAATGGTTCCATTTATAAGAGAGGTTTGGTGATTCTCATTAGTTAGGATTCAATAGCACTCTAACTCCACATCCGGGTGAACTTAGAGAAATCCTTACACATTAGCTGGCTATCCGATGAGTTATGTTCCTAACCCTTACTGAATACCTAGCAGACACGCCCATCCAAGCACTAGGCTTTTTTATGTTAGTTCTGCAATTAAACCCCCATCGACGTGGTTGCTTAATTAAAGCATCCACCCACTACTTGTACAAAGCATAGGTAGTATCTATAATAAATATATAAATCAATGAAATTAATGAAGGCCAATCTGAATTAAACACTTTATAAATCTCCATAGCTCATCGGGTCTAGTAATCCCTGTATTAATAATACTAATATGGAGCATCAAAGTTAAATCGGGAGTGCATCTTCCTCTGATCCCAACCAAGTGTCAGGCTTCTAGAAAGACTCGTCAACACATCTAAAGCTTTGGCAAGGTCTAGATTTAGATTTGCAATTGTAATCAAGTGTAACACATGCTGTTCTAATGTAAGAATTACTAGTTTAATCATTTATTCAATTACACCCTCTCTTCTTCCGATACATTTACTTATTTGTGACTTTCAATGTGGTCTCGAATCGGTCTATTTTGCTCAAAGATTGGGATGAGTTACGTTTCTATTTATATCAACATGTCATTGTTAAATTGATTAACTTGATTCTTGATTAGTGGTCATCAAAGAATAAATTCAAATAAAGATTTATTGAGTTTTTATACTCACATATCTTATATCTAGGTGGTATTATAGTCTATTTATCTAAATTCCATAAATCTTGTATCTTTAGGTAAAATCGAGTGTTCTAATTTTAAGTTAGATATTTTATTCTCGCATTTTCCCGTTCACACCCACCCTTCTAGGACACTTAATTGAATATTTTATTTCCACACAAAACAAAGTTATTTAGCTCCTAAACCTCCTAATACACCATGAAAATATTCTTGGAAAGACTTTGAGACCAATGTGTTGAGAAACAAAATAATATAGAGACCACTACCTAAATTGGACAGGCTTATTCTTATTCTGTCATGATATTGGATAAATCATTTAGGGTGTCTGGCAGGATCTAAGAACATGAGGGCAAATAAGTCTTTTCCCATTCAACCAACAATAAATTCACAAGAAAAAAAAATCAAAATAAGGTTTATATAAAGATAAATAAGAGTTAAAAGTAGTAAGCACACTTAATATCAAAATTGTATTATATACTGAGGTGAGTGTAGAGCCTAATATAAAAAAATTGAACCAAAATAATAACGCTAAGAAGGATCTTGCTTTTGAGTCTATTGTCACTAAATTATATCCTTATACTATTAGCATTAGATCGATCTCTAGCCCATTCGATATCGATTTGGTAACCTTTCCACAATCATTGATGCAGAAGACACATATGATGATACAAAAAACATATGGCGGAAGTCTTTAACCTACTTGAAATCAACTTCTCCGTCTATGAGTTAATAATAAATAATTTATGTGTATATTTAAATAATTAAAGACATTTTTCACTCACAAAATAATTTAATAAATCATTCCCCCAATTAGGTTAGACTTAATAATTAAGTAAGTAGTATTTTGAGATGGCCTACCTCATTCAAAATAAAGAATGTCGGACCATCCAACATTACTTGCATCATAGGTAACCTTTGACCTAAGTCTGTATAACTTTTCTTAGATGATATACAACTTCTTTTTTTACACTATTCTCCATAAATTAAATATGCAAGAGTGAAAGAATCACATCGTAGTTAGCCAAAATTTCGGTCAAGGTTTTTAGTGAGTGGTAGATTATGTGTTTATTCATGTTGATAAGTAATAATTTTTGGTAAATTTCACTATGTCAGATATTGACCCTAGAGTTCTAACCAAACCCACGCCCAAATTATCCATGGTAGATCTTTATTGGCCAAATATGTAATAGCAGATTGTAGGATTGAAGATATGGAAGTGCATTTTTGTAACATGAAGGTGAATTTATTTGTTACTAATTCTTATAGGTGTACTGAGATAAATAAGGGGGCCTGAGTTTTATATTGGTATAGTTTTGGAATATTTGTAATAAGACCTTATATGGTTTGTTTTCCCAGATTGAGGATGAGAGTTCGATTTGAGTGCCCCACCTGTGACACAGAGATTTTGTATTCAGACATTCTTCGGTAGAATGAACATTGATTTTGCTAAGGAGAGATTTCATTGGCATTAAGAAAAAGCCCTTTTATATACCTATAGGGTCTCTACCCAAACTAAATCTCAAGCCATTTTTTCACACCTTAACTATATTTTCTTAGGTACCAAGAATACTTATTTAGCTATTGTTTGTTATTATCTTCCATAGGATAGAAAACTATTAAACTCAAATTACTTATTAAACATAAAAAGGATTTAGGTTGGACAATCTGTTTTTTGAAGAGAATTGAGACCTCATGTTGCATGTATGATATCAATATATAGAAGAGAGCTAAAAATTATGGGGAAGGCCCATTCCATTTGAATCCCAATATGTGTTAGGAAGTGATAAATTATGTAGTTAAGTTGTTAGATGCATGTCAATTTTTTTAATATATGTTATTAAATAGGTGCATTAAGTTTTGTTTGTCCCTGTGAAGTCTTTTATCACCCATTGTTGAGGATGCAAGAGAATATTTTGTTGCTGTCCTCACTGTCACAAGGTTGAGAGTTTTCATATATTATCACAAGTTTAAGCTATGACCTGTAATGTCCACATACATTTTTCTATAATTTATAATATTTTTAACATGATGGATGGAAAAAATTTAACAAACTGAGCACAAATTCATGATTCATAATGTTGTAAGACATAATCTGAAATAACAGTAGGTGCTACAACACAACGTGCAAAAACCATCTCAATGGAACAACTGAAGTCCAACTTGATCACACCCCAATGAAATTAATAGAGATAAAGATAGTGAATAATTACATAACCACATTGGTTCTACAAAAACGGAAACAAACTAGAGATATACACAGAAAAAAATCGATCTAGTAGTTTAGTTGAAAAAGAGCGATCCTAGAAAGAGATGGTAATTAAGCTACTCATTCCAAAGCAAGGATGAAATGATTAATAGAAATAAGCAAGGATAAAATGTTTAATAGAAATATAAGTGATGGATTAATTGAGAAGTTTACCCCAATTGATGAAGAGTAAGGACCTCGGATGATGTGTTTCCGTATATGAGTCGCAATTAAAGGATAAGGAATACCATAAAGCTCTCGTATATATGATGGTACGATGGGGAATCTTTAAAAACACCATAAAAACACAAAAAAAAATATGGAAAAGAATTAAATAGGAAAAAAAAGAACACAAATAGCAAAATGAGCTCAATAAGAAGAAATTAAAGTAAGTGTTTCAACCATTATCAATAAAGGAGGAATAATAACGACGACTAATTTAGGTGGGGTTTTACTTTTGAATGTAGAGTGAAAGATACTAGCATTGTTTGGAAAGAGAACAGATAACATCTTTTTTTACTTTCCCATGATTTTAGGAATATAAAGCATAATAATAAAAGGTATAAATGATACACGTTCCATGTGAATGTCCTCTTTCTAGATCACACCATCAATGAAGGTACTAAAATTCACAAATCATTTGTGTTGCTCAAGTTCTCCAAGGTGTTTAATATTCTCGTTCAGAATTTATTAACTCGAAAATTTAGATGCAAATCTTATATTTGGGTAGAGTTTTTAAAGGAAATCAATTTATTCGTAGATAAATTATATTACAAATTAGGAAAATGTTACATTATACTATTTAGATTGATTTGTGGTTTAAAATGATTTACAAGATTAGGAAACAAAGTTAGTTTGAAATGAAATAGGTATCACATCTTATTATTAATGATTACTAAGATTACTAAGAGTGTTCTTTTTCAGCTGGATGTGGATTATAACATTATCTAGCCACACATGAACATTGTGTTTATGCAACCAAATAAGGATATTAATATATCATATAATTTAAGAATATAAAAAAATATAGAAATCTAAAATCTAATGAAAAACTAGGATCCAAGTTCTGGAAGACAATTTGGTATGCTAAAATCCTATAAAATTTCATATACTTTGTTGGGAATGATGCATGAAATTTTTATAAACAATGAGTAATCTATCTAGACAAAAATGTTCAAAAATTGATCAATGTTGTTGGTATGATAAAGATGGTAAAATAGTTGAAAAGAATACTATTATACATTAAATATATTATTTGTTATTGGGCTATATAAACTTTACAAATTAAAATCAGTAAAAGAGTTACAAACTCTATTGTGAGTGGATGCTTCAGATGATAAAAGTGTTTTCGAAACAAGTTTGGGATAAAATAAGTGGAAATAGAGTATCGTCATATATCATTTTGGAAAATCTAGATTTGAAAATGAAAGAAACTAATAAATTTTTTTAATTAAATGGTGTGGAAGTTAGATGCAAATGTTCGGTTCTTATGTAAGAAATCTTTGAGAGTCGGTGTGAAACTTTACAAAGTATACCAATTGTCAATAAGGTGTTAGAAACCAACATATAGTGGATGTTGAAAATGTGATGATGGTGAGATACTTTTGTGATAGTTACATTGAAAATTGTTGAGATAAACTAAAAATATCATTCTTGGAATTGATAAAGATGAATTAATATGGAAAACAATTTTGCAATGCTAAATGTAAGCAATGTAGGAAGGGGAATTGGAAAATATTTTTCAAGCAATAATTATGACAAGGGAAAATCATAATTCGAACTATTCAAACAACCTGAAATCATTCAAGGAACTAAACCTCCTTCTAGTGATAATTGGGTTACCAAACCAAATGTGTTCAGAATTTTTTTCTTTAAAATTTAGAGTTTTGATATATTCTACGAATGTTGATTATATTGTCTAATAAGTTAGATGGGGATCCAAATGGAAGAAATCATTATATCTTTTGGAGTTTCAATTGACTTTGCATGTTCAAGATCTCAAAAATCTTTACGATAGGATAGGTATCGACTAGTGATGTATAATTTTCATAAGAGTATGATTATTATAATTCAATAATATTTTTTCTGTTTCACGTAGTAGTAGGTAGCGTGTAGTTTATTTGTAAGGTTTTTCATATATTTTAAAAGTGTATTTTATTACCAAACAAAAAATAACATATATAATGAAGTAAAGTTTGTGTTTCAGCCTTTATTTTTAGGATTTTCTAGAACTTGTAGGAATTAATTTCATTATACATATCCAACTTTGTGATATGACATTAGTATTTTTCTTCAAAATATATTCACAATAACTTCTCCAGATAATTTAAATCTTAATAGATTCATATTAAAACTGTCTAACACCATTATACTCACAATTAAATAAACATTATAAATAAATAAGGTGTTTGCTTATTTTATATGGAATCTTGTGAAGTATGAGTGGTAATCTTGTTTATTGTGTTTTTTTGTTTTCTTAGTTAATATATCAATTGTCAAATAATATAAATAATTTTTTATATTGTTTAAGAATAAAATTTGCGACATTATTATTAAAATTTATTTTGTTTCAATAATTCTCTAAGTTATTCTCTAATTTTTTTATAAATTGGGCATGTTCTTTTGAAAATGAGGATAAATTAAAAAAATGGTAAAATAGTTGTAAAAAAGGAGAGTACTGTTGGAATGTATATCTAAACAAGTTATTAAATAAAAGATTTATCTTTTAAGGCCATTCTTTTTAATTGTTCCCTTTATAGGTGAAACACAGTTATATGTTAATTATTAGATATATATAAAAAGGTATTTTATATGGTACATTACTTTAATTTAAATATAACTTCTGATATGTTTCACCACACCCCAACCTAACTTCTATCCCAACCAGTCCCAACCCACACACCGCATGAATTTGTAAGGGGTAATGAGGTGTGGAAGAAATCGTTGGAAAATATCATAATTAAAATTAAATTGAAGTAGTGTAATGCATAAAATACCATTATAATTGTTCATTTTAAACAGTAAGACAATGTTGGACCAACGACTGTAAAATTAACTTATAGGGTTTCCAATTGATAAGTTTTAAGAAATATTACTTATTCAAGCATGAACCCGGGAGATAGAGATTTGTTGCGGATTATTTTCTAAAATGTAATTTCTTTGTGATAGTAATATATTTTATTTAATTTTCATTGTAAAATTTTCTTAACTCGGTTGTTAAGGTAACATTGTAACTAATATAATTATACTATTAACTTACAAGTCAAGTATTTAGTCCTCTATCAGTTATGTTAACTACTATAACATCCTATGTGGAAAAGAAAAAACTCGCTAAAGTATTTGTTGTATTATAATTAAATAAATTACCATATGAACAAACAACTTATCCTTATGCATTAATTAGTAAACTTATTTTCGATCTAATTTATTGTATAGATATTTTATGGAATGTATTTCCATAAACACGTTAGCCATTGCTTGTAATACATGACTATTATGATATACATGATTCATAAAAGTACATTTCATTACTTAGATTGCTAGACATTTCTTTGATTGCATGACTATTATGATATAAATGACTATAAAAGTACAACATTGTAATATTATTTATAGATTATGAAATAATTGTACTTACCAATTGTTACAGAAGAAGATAAACTATGGTTATTTCTAATAAAAAAATTTATTAGAACAAACAAGTTTCAAATTTAAAAAAAAAAAACTCATCTATCAAAGAAACTATATGATATCTCCCAATTTGTTCTAATTATTAGCCCTTTGGAGACATCCTTTTAGGTGAATAAATGACTTGTTTGTTAGAATTTTAGGCCTATTTGATCATATTTCACTTTCTCCCCTTGGAAATTAACTATTTGCAGAATCTGAGCTTTTGTGCATAAATTTGACTGTTTTTAATGCAAAGTTAATAGGTTCTTGAAAGACCAATCCAAGGAGAAAAAGTGAGAATAAATTCTTAGTGTATTTTAGAGTGTTAGGAAATGATTTCTAGTCGAGTTTCTATTTTTAGAGTACACTTTCCTATTTTGATTTCTTGATTTATTGATTTATTCTTTTTAAGCATATGCGGTTTAATTATTTATTTAATGTGAAGCTTTTAAAGATAAATGGTAATTACTTAGAGGCCAAGTCAAGATAAAGATGAAAGGAAATAAGATTTACATGGAAATAAGAAGATTTGGTAAAGATTTATTTAAAGGAGGAAAAGATAAAGCTGCCTTTTGAAATCTGAAATCCAGCCACGTTTTAGGAATTAAATCATAATAAAAGATTGGCATGGATTCTGAATGAATGGTCTGCACCAATAGAAAGAGCTTTCCAAGACAAGCAGTTTCATATATTGGAACTTCTCAAACGGATAAGTATTGAAAAAGATATGATCAAATCAAATCAGCAGCAAATCTTACCTTTCCTAGAATTTAGAGCTACGAATTTGAGAGTCTTTGACTTGTCTTCCACTCCAAGAAAAATTCGACCTAGACTCCTCCAACACCTATAAATACACCCCTTAACCTCCTACTTTCACACACTTCAGAGAATATACAAGAGGCTTAAGGTTTTCAAGTCAGAGCACGAAGGAGAGAAGAAGCTAGAAGCTGGAGGAATCCTGTTCTTCCATCCATAGTAATTCTACCCTTTAGGTTTTTCAATGATCTTTTGTATTTGAACATGAATTACTTTTATTTAATGTTAGTTTTTAATTTCATCATGAGCTAAATTTCTTTATACTTGAGAATCGCATAAAAGGGATGAACCTTAATTAATGTTTTCTATGTTTTGAATTTGGGATTGTTAGATTTAAATTGAATTGAGTTTTAGGTATTGGATATTACTTTGTTTCATTACTAATTCTTTTAGGAACAACTAGAATTAGCTGTTAGTATTTGGGCTATTCCATATAGTGGCGTATGGATCATCTGACAGGGGGGTTTGAATACAGATCTAGGTAATACCCGTGTAATGTCCGTTATTGACCGACAGGCTTAACTAGTTACATAGCCAAAGAGGTAAATGCATATCATCCGAAAAGCCATATTCGACCATACAGGTGTTTATGATCCTTTAGGATAGCTTCTAGGTCCACCCGACAGGGGGTTAGGAGATATTAGAGTCCCGACTAATATTATAATTCCAATTCTACCCTTAAACATAGCATAGATTACATTGATTAAGTAGATTCCCTTGCGAGGATCAAGTATATCTCTCTTATCTGAAGTTAGTCTTTTATTTGCTTTATTTCCTTTCTGTTTATTTAATTTAGTCTTTATTTTAATTGCACCTTTTAATTTACAAAAACCAAACAAAAATTATTATCTTTTCTTTTCTGTTTAACAATTATCTCTACTATCTTATTAATATTTGGGTTGAACCTAATCCGTCCCTGAGAACGAACTTGATTATCATATATTACTTGGGACAACCGTACACTTGCGGTTAAGTGGTTCCTTTTATTTGCACTTTATTTTATAACACCCCAGGACCCACCAAGTTTTTGGCGCCGCTGCCGGGGACGGTAGCGTGTGACCCCGGTGTTAATCTCTTAGTTTTTTTTATTGTTAGTTTAGTTTTAGTTTTATTTTTCAGTTTTACGCTTTGGGTTTTCTTTCTTTCTCAGGTTTACAGGTTTTGGTTTATGCGTGAAGATATTGTGATTCTTGCAGACCCCGAAAGCCTAGTTCGTGAAGCAAACAAAAGAAAGAGAAACGCTAAAGCAAAAGAGTTAGAGGAACAATTAGCAAGAGAAACAATGGCCGAAGACCCAGTTGACAATCGTCAAGTTGGAAATCAACTCAACCCTCCAGCTGCTCCTGTTGCTCAGAATCAAGATCCGTGGTTTAATAATGGCCCACCAGAAGTTCCATTCCGTGCTCCTGCTATAGGAGTAGGTGCTCCAGATATTAATGTTCCCCGATTCCGTCCAGATTCAGGAATGTTAGCTCAATTCCAAAATTTTGGAAATTTTCGTGGAAGACCATCAGAAGATCCTCTTAGAGCAGTACAGAAGTTTAAACAAATATGTGATTCTTATATCACACAAGGAGTCTCAAGAGAACAGATGTATTTTGCTGCGTTTAAATTTTTTGTGACTGAGGGAGCGAGTGAATGGCACGATACGCAAGATCCTACGAAGATAACCAACTGGGACCAATTAGAGACTGCTTTCTTTGACAGGTATTACCCAAGTAACATGAGATTAGATGCTGAATTAGACTTGACGCATTTCCGTCAAGAATATGATGAAACTGTGGGTAAGAGTTGGACAAGATTTCAGATGTGTTTACGTAAAGTTCCCACTCATGGCTTGTCAGAACAACAACAGCTGAAAATCTTCTATAGAGACCTTGATGGAACTTCGAGAGAGAAATTGGATACGCTATGTGGTGCAGGTTTTCTTCAAGTTCAACCCGCTCACGCTAAAATTATCTTGGAAAGAACAGTCAAGAATGAAGTGGGGTGGAATTCAGTAAGAACACCGGTTAAAGGAGTGAATAAAGTTGATATGGAAGAAAAGTTTGCTACGCTTGAGAATAAGATTCAGAGTACTATAGAACAACAATTGAAGCAGCTTACTTTAGCTATAAAAGAAGGGTTTTTGGGTAAGAAAATAGCTGTGCAAGCTACACAAGAGGTTTATATGTGTTCAATTTGCAGAGTAGATGATCATGATGAGGAAAGCTGTCCGAATAACCAAGAATCCGTGATGTTTATGTCCAATAGAGGTAACTTCAATTCAAGTGGTAATGGATATCAGCCTAACAGAAACCATCCTGGGTTTCAATACTCAAATCCTAATGGGGCAGCCAATCCTACATACGCATATCAGCCGCGTCCCCAAGGTAACAACTACAATCCAAGACCACACAACAATTATCAAGGAGGACAGAATCAGGGTAATTATGTGCAAAGGCAAGCTCCCCAGGATACCTATGATGAAACTTTAAACCAGAAAGCCTTACCTGCCCATCCACAAGAAGGAGTAGTTACCCTTCAGAAAACAGTGGACAGTTTAATTGCTCTTCAGACACAAGCTACGGAACGTCAAAATGCAGTCGAAGCAAATATGAAGATAGTCCAGAATCAGCTAAGTCAAATTAGCAAACAACTGAGTCAGCGTCCACAAGGGCAACTTCCTAGTGATACTGAGGAACCCAAACCATATGAATGTAACGCGATCTCCCTTAGAAGTGGTAAAAATCTTCCACCACCACCTTTTCCCGTAATGAAAGAAAAAGAAACAACTATGAAAGAGAAACCGGCAAAAGAGGTGGAAGAGAAAGAAGATGAGCCTGAGATAATTGAAGTGGAGAAGATTCCAGAAAAGCCAAAATCCAAAGATGTTACAGAAACCCGTCCTCCTCCACCTTTTCCCTCAAGAGTTCAGAAGAAAGGAGACATGGCCGAATATCAGAAGTTCTTGAATATGGTACGTGGTCTCAATATTAACGTTCCGTTCTTAGATGCTATACGCGATGTTCCAAAGTACGTTAAATTCCTGAAAAGAGCCATTACCAACAAGAGACCATACCGTGAGAATGAGATGATAGGATTGCCAGAAGAATGCAGCGCTATATGCCAAAGTAAGTTGCCACCTAAACTACTTGATCCTGGGAGTTTCACGATTCCTATTTCTATTGGTAATGAGTGGCAAGGAAAAGCTTTGTGTGATTTGGGTGCGAGTATCAATTTGATGCCCAAGTCAATTTTTGAAAAATTGAAGATAGGAAACGCTAGACCAACTTCCATGATCCTACAGATGGCTGATAGATCCCTCGCTCATCCAGAGGGACGAATTGAAGATGTCCTCGTCAAGGCGGGTACGTTAATCTTTCCAGTTGATTTCATTATTCTTGAATACGACGCGGATAGGAATGTCCCCATCATCTTGGGTCGACCATTCCTAGCCACGGGGCGTACCGTTATTGATGTAGAAAACGGCGAATTAACCATGCGAATCCAAGACGAGAAGGTAAAGTTCAACGTGTTTAGGGCTATGAAGTTTCCAGATATTCCTGAAGAGTGTTTCCGCATGGATATACTTGATTTCGCTACGCAAGAAACGTTTGACTGTATAAATTTTAATGATATATTGCGAGCAGCCCTAACACTTGACTTACCGGAATTGATGGAAGAATTAACCGAAACCGTAGCTGCTTTGAATTCCGGAACTATGAAACATAGGCATCTCGCCTACGAGCCATTCCGAGAACCTGGGGAGATAGTATCTAAAAAGAAACCATCTATCGAGTCTCCCCCACAACTAGAAGAAAAGCCGCATCCATCACACTTGAGGTATGCGTATTTAGGTACTAACAACACTTTACCTGTTATTGTTTCAGCTACTTTAACAGGTCCTCAAGAAGACAAACTGTTGCGCATACTAAGAGCTAACAAAGAGGCGATTGGTTGGACTATTGCTGACATCAAAGGTATTAGTCCTTCCTATTGCCAACACAAAATCATTCTAGACGATGAAAACGCGCGCTCAGTTGAAGGACAAAGAAGATTGATGCCAGCTATGAAGGAAGTAGTGAAGAAAGAGGTTATCAAGTTGCTAGATGCGGGAATCATTTATCCCATAGCTAGCAGCGAATGGGTGAGTCCAGTTCAATGCGTACCAAAGAAGGGTGGTATTACTACCATCTTGAACGAGCAAAATGAAGCCATTCCCTCAAGGACCGTTGTTGGTTGGAGAGTGTGTATGGATTATCGGAAGTTGAACAAGGCCACCAGAAAAGATCACTTCCCTCTTCCGTTTATTGATCAGATGTTAGACAAGCTAGCTGGTAGAGAATATTATTGCTTTTTGGATGGATATTCAGGATACAATCATATTTATGTAGACCCAAAAGACCAACACAAGACAACCTTTACATGTCCTTTTGGTACCTTTGCCTTCCGAAGGATGCCATTTGGATTATGTAATGCACCCGCTACTTTTCAAAGATGTATGATGGCAATTTTCTGGGACATGATTGATGACTTCCTTGAGGTATTTATGGATGAATTTTCTGTGTTTGGTGATAACTTTGAGGAGTGTTTACGGAACTTGGAGAAGGTATTGATTAGATGCAAGGAGACTGACTTGGTTTTGAACTGGGAGAAATGTCATTTTATGGTTCGAGAAGGTATAGTGTTGGGTCACAAGGTTTCAAGTGCTGGTTTGGAAGTTGATCGTGCGAAGATTGAGGTAATCAAGACTCTTCCCCCTCCTATTTCTGTTAAAGGGGTAAGAAGCTTCTTGGGTCATGCTGGTTTCTACCGACGTTTTATCAAGGACTTTTCCAAAATCTCTAAGCCGTTGTGCAACTTACTCGAAAAGGACACCAAATTCCTTTTTGATGAAGCTTGCATAAAGGCATTTAACGAGATTAAGGAAAAGCTTATTGCTGCACCTATTGTATTACCTCCTGATTGGAAGATTCCGTTTGAAGTTATGTGTGATGCTAGTGATCTTGCGATGGGTGCTGTTCTGGGACAACGAAAAGATAAGGTATTTCATTCCATCTACTATGCTAGTAAGGTCTTTACAAGTGCTCAAGTGAATTATACCGTAACTGAAAAAGAGTTACTAGCAGTAGTATATGCATTCGACAAATTTCGTTCCTATCTTCTTGGGGCGAAAGTTGTTGTTTTTACTGACCATTCTGCGATTAAATACCTTATGGAGAAGAAAGATGCGAAGCCGAGGTTGATTAGATGGGTTTTACTGTTGCAAGAGTTTGATTTAGAGATTCGGGATCGAAAGGGTTGTGATAATCAGGTTGCTGATCATTTGTCACGTCTAGAAGGTTCTGAATCTAATGGAGGGCCTGAGTTGGTTAGAGAAGAGTTTCCTGACGAGAGTTTGTTTTCAGTTTATTCATTAGAAACTCCTTGGTATGCGGATATTGCAAATCTTATTGTGAGTGGTTCTTTTCCTCAAGGAGCTACTTCACAAGAGAAAAAGAGACTAGCCCACCGTGCTAAACAGTTCTTTTGGGAGGATCCTTTCCTCTACAAAGTATGCAGTGATCAGATGGTGAGGAGATGCATCCCAGATAAAGATATTCTATCCATTATTATGGGTTGTCATGATTCACCATACGGAGGGCACTTCAAAGGAAACCGTACAGCTGCAAAGGTACTACAATCCGGTTTTTATTGGCCCACTTTACATAAGGATTGTCATGAGTATGTCAAGAAATGTCACAGATGCCAGTTTACTGGTAATATATCTAAGAGAGATGAGATGCCGCGTAATAATGTTCTGGAAGTTGAAATATTCGATGTATGGGGTATTGATTTCATGGGTCCTTTTGTACCTTCTAACGGAAACCTGTACATCCTACTAGCTGTTGATTACGTGTCTAAATGGGTAGAGGCTGTAGCTCTACCAACTAACGATTCGCGAGTAGTGATTAAATTCTTAAAATCACACATCTTCACTAGACATGGAACACCTCGAGTTATAATCAGTGATGGAGGTTCACACTTTGTGAACAAATATCTGAAGAAAGTTCTAGAGAAGTATGATGTGAGACATCGTGTATCTACCGCGTATCATCCACAAGCCAATGGTCAAGCTGAGGTCTCTAATCGAGAGATCAAATCCATTCTTGAGAAGACAGTTGGTTCCACACGCAAGGATTGGTCAATGAAATTAGATGATGCGTTGTGGGCGTATCGTACTGCGTTCAAGACGCCTGTGGGTGCATCTCCGTATCGTATTGTGTATGGTAAGGCTTGTCACTTACCTCTTGAGCTTGAAATGGGTGCCTATTGGGCAATTGCGGAGATGAATATGGATCCAACCTTAGCTGCGGAGAATCGTATGATGAAGTTGAATGAACTTGACGAGTTTCGATTTCATGCCTATGAGAATGCCAAGCTTTACAAAGAAAAAACGAAGAGATGGCATGACAATCGGATTCGTGAGAAGAAATTCAAAGTGGGACAGATGGTCCTCAAATATAACTCCAAGTTCAGCAACTATCCGGGCAAGTTGAGATCAAAGTGGTCTGGTCCGTTCGTGGTGACCAAAGTTACGCCTCATGGAGCGATAGAGATAGAGAATCCAGACGAGCAACGCACCTTTATGGTGAATGGGCATCGTCTAAAACTGTACCATGTAGGCGAAGATACCAATCGCAGAATTGATCCACATCCGGGGGAGGTCATGTACCTCCTTGAAGCTGAATAGATGCGAGAGGTAACCCGTCGAGCTTAACGACGTTAAACAAAAGCCATTTCATTGTATATTAGTTTATTGCTTTTAGTTTTTCAATTCCTAGTGTATAATTCTAAGTTAGTGTCAAGTTTTAGTGTCTACTTTTAAAGAAATGAGAAGGGTATTGTGTTAATGGTGCAGGAATCGAGTTTGGATTGCTTGGAGAAATTTTTTGGAAAATCAAAGGCTGGCGCGGACTACCCCCGCGGTGTACCCCCTATACCGCAGGGATGTACCGCGCCCCAAAAAACCCGTACCACGGGTCTGTACCACGGGTTTTATCCAGAAGCAAGAAAAAAAATGAAGCTGATAGCCGCGGTGCACCGCGCCCTATACCGCGCCTCAAAAACCCGTACCACGGGTTGTGTACCGCGGGTTTTTTGACGGAGTATGTGCGGACTACCCCATGCACCGCACCCCTACACTGCAGGGCAAAAACCCGTACCACGGGGTGCTAGCTCGGGGTCAAGACAGAAGCGAAAAAAATCAATAGCTGTTGCGCGCGGACTACCCCGCGGACTACCCCCTGCACCGCAGGGTTGCACCGCGGACTGGCGGTTTGTGAAGAATTCGAAGCCCAGTCAACTTCTAACCTTAAGGAGATAAACCCTAGCCTCTTCCACACGAATTTTCCAGCTCCCAACCCTATAAAAACACCTTGAAGCTTGATTAAACCTCTACAACAAACCCATTAACATCATCAAATCTCTCCTCCATCCTCCATAAACACATCCTCTACATCAAATTCATCACAAAACACCATCAAGATCGTCAAGCTTTCAAGAGTTCTTCCAAGATTCATCAAGAAAACAACTTCCTTCATCTAATCCAAGCAAGAAACTTAGGCTATACCAAGTTTTCTTAACTTTATTCTATCCTTGGTATAAACTTGAGTTTGGGGTCAATTCAACCATGACAAACAGAACAGATGCTTTGGATTATAAGAGGAGGTGTTGTATCCTAGGGAAGAACAAGAGTTTGCCTGGTTCCACAATTGAAAAGGCCATCAATCTTGATAAGCCTACTGAAGAAACACAAGAGAAGGCACCTGCACCACCACAACACGGGAAATTAACAGCAAGGATGAGGGTATCATCAAAGCCTGAAGACAAGCTAAAATTTCAAGTTCAAAGTTCTTCTTCTTCTCAAACTGATTCTGGAATTCCTCCATGGGCTCACAATTTGCAACAAGAGTTCAAACTTTTACGATTAGACATCGGAGCACTTTGGAAGGAAATTACACAGATTAAGTCAACATTGGAAGAGGTAACTTTATTCATGGATATTGATAATTATACTCCCTCTTCGGAGGAGGACACTATGGATCTTCATGGCCAGGTACCCCGTTCTAATTCTTCTTCTTAATTGATGGTAGACACTAGTTAGGTAGTTTAGTTTAATTTTATTGCTTTATTGAGTCTTTTTCGAGTCGTGGGGACACGACTCACTTTTGAGTTTGGGGTGGGGTTCGTTGCCTGATCCCAATTTTTTGTGATTTACATGCTTTCAATAAAATTAATCTTAGGGTTGCGTGACTGTAGAGACTTTTAAATGCCCCCATCAAGCATGCTTTTCATGAATTAATGATAGAAAATAGTTGACTTTAGGAGTTAGTATAAACTGAACTTTGATTGCATACAAACATGAGATAATTGATAGGGAGAATTAATGAACAATGCAAAAGAAGTAAACTGGTGCTTAAGGATAATAGGTGGTTTGTAGAACGTGAGATCTAAATGAGTAGAGAACCCACTTAGGTATGAACTAGAGACGAGTTGTGTAGATAGGAAAATGATAGAGGCAGTTCTTTGTTAGCCCTTTGAATCCTTTTTAGCTGTCTATCCCTGAATTAATTGTATCCTTCTTAGACAAATTTTTAGCCTTTAAGCCTTTCTTTTGTCGCCACATTATAAGCCAATTTCCCTTTAGATTATTAGGCATGACCATATGACCCGCACTTGAATCACGATCCTGAGACTTCCTGTCTTGAGCTTGAGTTTGGGGTGGTGGGTCCACTATATGGGAATTTACATTGGGTTGGGATTTTTGAGCTTATCAATGATGCTTTGTGCTTTACATGATGATGATTCACAGGTTTATTGTATTGTAACCCTTTGCCGGGGTAATAGTGAATGGAAAAGAAGCTTCGAGCTCAAGTTATGAATAGGCATAACTATGAAAAATAGCATGATATCTCAACATCATAAAGAGAGTCATAGCTATAAGAAAAGAAAAAAACGAATGATTTGAAAAGATTATATATTCGGACCGGCAAAGTAGAAATTTTTATGTGAGTCATCCTTAGTGCTTATTGGGTTAATTTGGGGACGCTAATTAAGCGCGTCAATTGGGTTGAGTGAGAACGTTATTCGAGTGTAAACTCAAGCTCTTGGACAGTTGTTGATGGTAAGTGAGGAGAGAGCCAAAAGCTCACTTCAAATTTACCAAATATACATACCATACCGTCCTTCAGCCTATGCTAAAACCGTAAAGACCTCGTGATTCCTAGATGCACAGTGTGTTAATAGGGATTATTCTAAGTGGAACATTCAACACAAGTAAGGATCGAGGAACACCCTATAGCCACCATCTTGAGATAAGTAATAAGCGTAACCTTCTAGCATTGTGAAATTAATTTTGAATTGATATTGTTTTGTATTTGATTTTGCATGATAAGTGTAGGTGTATATTAATTCTTAAGTTAGACTATATGAAATTTGTTTTAAGCTTTGCTTTGGGATTATTTTCTAGATTCTACCTTCTGCATTCACCTAAAAGATCCTTTGTTTTATTTTTATTTTGCTTTGTCGGGACGACAAAGGTTTGAGTTTGGGGTCTTGATGTCTCCCGATTTGTTCTAATTATTAGCCCTTTGGAGACATCCTTTTAGGTGAATAAATGACTTGTTTGTTAGACTTTTAGTCCTATTTGATCATATTTCACTTTCTCCCCTTGGAAATTAACTATTTGCAGAATCTGAGCTTTTGTGCATAAATTTAACTGTTTTTAATGCAAAGTTAATAGGTTCTTGAAAGACCAATCCAAGGAGAAAAAGTGAGAATAAAGTCTTAGTGTATTTTAGAGTGTTAGGAAATGATTTCTAGTCGAGTTTCTATTTTTAGAGTACACTTTCCTATTTTGATTTCTTGATTTATTGATTTATTCTTTTTAAGCATATGCGGTTTAATTATTTATTTAATGTGAAGCTTTTAAAGATAAATGGTAATTACTTAGAGGCCAAGTCAAGATAAAGATGAAAGGAAAGAAGATTTACATGGAAATAAGAAGATTTGGTAAAGATTTATTTAAAGGAGGAAAAGATAAAGCTGCCTTTTGAAATCTGAAATCCAGCCACGTTTTAGGAATTAAATCATAATAAAAGATTGGCATGGATTCTGGACGAATGGTCTGCACCAATAGAAAGAGCTTTCCAAGACAAGCAGTTTCATATATTGGAACTTCTCAAACGGATAAGTATTGAAAAAGATATGATCAAATCAAATCAGCAGCAAATCTTACCTTTCCTAGAATTTAGAGCTACGAATTTGAGAGTCTTTGACTTGTCTTCCACTCCAAGCAAAATTCGACCTAGACTCCTCCAACACCTATAAATACACCCCTTAACCTCCTACTTTCACACACTTCAGAGAATATACAAGAGGCTTAAGGTTTTCAAGTCAGAGCACGAAGGAGAGAAGAAGCTAGAAGCTGGAGGAATCCTGTTCTTCCATCCATAGTCATTCTACCCTTTAGGTTTTTCAATTATCTTTTGTATTTGAACATGAATTCCTTTTATTTAATGTTAGTTTTTAATTTCATCATGAGCTAAATTTCTTTATACTTGAGAATCGCATAAAAGGGATGAACCTTAATTAATGTTTTCTATGTTTTGAATTTGGGATTGTTAGATTTAAATTGAATTGAGTTTTAGGTATTGGATATTACTTTGTTTCGTTACTAATTCTTTTAGGAACAACTAGAATTAGCTGTTAGTATTTGGGCTATTCCATATAGTGGCGTATGGATCATCCGACAGGGGGGTTTGAATACAGATCTAGGTAATACCCGTGTAATGTCCGTTATTGACCGACAGGCTTAACTAGTTACATAGCCAAAGAGGTAAATGCATATCATCCGAAAAGCCATATTCGACCATACAGGTGTTTATGAACCTTTAGGATAGCTTCTAGGTCCACCCGACAGGGGGCTAGGAGATATTAGAGTCCCGACTAATATTATAATTCCAATTCTACCCTTAAACATAGCATAGATTACATTGATTAAGTAGATTCCCTTGCGAGGATCAAGTATATCTCTCTTATCTGAAGTTAGTCTTTTATTTGCTTTATTTCCTTTTTGTTTATTTAATTTAGTCTTTATTTTAATTGCATCTTTTAATTTACAAAAACCAAACAAAAATTATTATCTTTTCTTTTCTGTTTAACAATTATCTCTACTATCTGATTAATATTTGGGTTGAACCTAATCCGTCCCTGAGAACGAACTTGATTATCATATATTACTTGGGACAACCGTACACTTGCGGTTAAGTGGTTCCTTTTATTTGCACTTTATTTTATAACACCCCAGGACCCACCACTATACCAAATTTAATACACAAATCTTTATTCAGGTAATAAAGTAAACATATACTTTAATATAAAACACTTAATTAGCAAAAATCGAGAGAAAGAGAACAAATATCAATTTTATTCATTTATAAATACAATACATATGAGAGATTTGTGACTTAATAGTCCTTTGTATAACAAAATGGGTCTTCTAACATATTCTTGTTTATGATATCAAAGACAAAGAAATGCTTTTTAGGTACTACTATTATTCGCGGGGAGTAAATTTTTTTAATCTAACATTCTTCCCCATGATGTTGATATCAACAGATTCTGCTCCATCCAAAACTTCTGTTGCTATGAAAGATTTATTAAAAATGATCTTTCCTCTATTTCTTGATGATCCATACATTTCAACAGAATCGACACAATCACCGTAGTACCTAGTCAATAAAACATATTAGTGAATTTCTTGATATTTTATTTCAATAAATAAAAATAAAATAAAATAAAAAGATATATTTCAACCTGTTGAAATAGGTTATCATTTCATTTTTTGTGACAGGCCCATCATCGGAAACGGTAAAGTATAGAGTTCGAGCATCTCTAACATTGAACTCCATAGCTTCCGGGTTCAAGATAAATATTGGTTGTTGAGCTTCCATGATTGTTTCTTATTTGAAGAGAAAAATTGTTAAGAATGAATACGATGTAGTAGGCTCAAACTTAGATGAGGAGATGAAAATATGTAAGTAACTATTTATTGAGTATATTTACCAAAAAGTTTGAAGGCATTGATTAATAATATTGATGGCATAAACACGACCAATAGTAAATCAATTTAAAAAGTAAATAAATTTATTGATATTAAATGCACTTTTTTAAACTGTTGCTTTACATGGTCATCATAATCCATGTAATAAATACATTGACTAATATTTATGGGACTACTTATAAATTAAAAATAAATATATAATTCACACCATAACTGAGGGCATGAATGTATTTTACAACTCATATACTCTATGTGTCTCACAATTTAATTATTGAACTTAACTTCTATATACCATAACTCCCAGTCATACATACTAGGTCACATAATCTTATGAAAGAATTAGTTTCAAAACACTATATTCCTGCCATTTCAATCATCCACACGAGAATACACTGCACAATATGGGTAAGCCCACTTTGTAGTCAGGGTGCACTCCAATGGATATTAGCTCTGATAAGAGCAGATTTAGGTTTTTGACCACTAAGAGGTTGATTGTAGAGTGGAATACATAAGTTATGTTTCATGGTTTAGGTACCGATGTTTTCGTAATCTATCTTTTATAATGCGACTTACCTTTCCTACATCCCATCATCACCAAATTTTGTCGAGGGTATCATCTCATATACTTATTTAATTGTTGGAATTCCATCAAATACATTGATATATAATTCATTTATGTGTGATGCTTGCACCTAGGCATGACATATCATTTTAGATGCCTTTCCATGGTCTAAATATGCTTTTATACATTATTTTGAGTACTTATGTATAAGATAGAGTCAATAGAGACTTTCTCTCATTTTAGTCTACTTTGTATATTTTTGTCTATACATATTATATAAGATATAATACTATGAAGAAATGATAAGTGCTCATGGAGATGAGGAACGACTTTCTAGTTTACCCTAGGGAAGACGATTTAAACCTCAGATTAATGAGAAAAAAACTTAGAAAAGAAGATGTAAAGGTTAACATACCGAGGAAAGTCCCGAACCTAAGAATGGACCTCACCATGAAAAAGATATGAAGAATTCATCAATTTCAATGCTTGATAGACATATCGTAGCATGACCTGCAACATACAATAATGAGGCACTAAAGTGAGACAGGCTGGAGCTGAAGAGTTCAAGTTAGGTCAATACTTATTCCACCTTACAGTTTGACCCTAAAGTTGGAGGAACTATATATATTTTATAGACCAATATATTATAGGTATATTACACATTATCATTCACTTTAATTTTTTTATTAACTTAGCTTATAACAAAGATAAACTCTATATCTACTTTATCCCTCTTCCATTTCCTACTTCAAGCATTTATAGGTCAAGCTATCCATGATAGATAAACAATATCTAGTGTGCTAAATCTTATGTTATAATTCATATTTCTTCTATATATCTATTGATTATAAATTCATTAATTACCTTATTAGCTTCTAATGCTTATTTTATTATCCATATATATACACATCTGCTAACTTATAGGTTTAGAAGCTCATAACTACTGTTTAGACTGTGCTTATTTTAATTTTAGTGTTTAATCACTTATAACTAATTCTTGTTATATATCCAACCCAAGTTGTGCACACATTTTTGGTTAAATTATTCTTTATATACAACCGGATAAAGGGGTGAGTTGAAGGATTGAGCTTCGATCAATTATAGTCTGATGTAAATCTTAAGTGATAGAAAATTGTTAGGGACCTAGATAAACTCTTACACCACTTATTATTCCTAGTCTTTGTGAGATAGAGCTTGTAGATGAAACTGTAGCCTCCTAGTAGGATATTAAATCCTGATTTGTGTGGTGTAATCTGAATATACCTGAACCGTTTCCAAATTATGTATATATCCATATGGTGATTGATTGCTGGTGTGTGATAAAATCACACCCCTTATAGGAGGGAAATTAACCACAAGTGTACGAGTCGTCCAAGTAATAATCTGATAAACGAGTTTCAATCTCACGGACGGATGGATATGACTATAGTGTTTATCAAATTAGTAGAGATAATTGTCAAGATAGAAAAATAAAATATAAAGATGTTTGTTTTGTTTTGTGTTATAACTAAATACACAACAAAGTAAAGTACTAAAATGATTAACTGAGATGAAATAATGCAAGCAAATATTGTAGACGCAAATACGAACCGAACCATGCTCACCCCTATCATAAGATAAGAAGAGATTGATAAGCCGTTCTAAACAGTTCTTTTGGGAGGATCCTTTCCTCTATAGAGTGTGTAGTGATCAAGTGGTAAGAAGATGTATACCTGAGAAAGATGTTATATTAATAGTTGCAGGTTATCATAATTAACCATATGGAGGACAATTAAAGGCGTTCGCACAGCTGCTAAGTTACTACAATCCAGTTTTTATTGGCCTACATTACATAAAGATTGTCATGAGTATGTTAAGAAGTGTCATAGATGCCAGTTTACTGGTAATATATCCAAGAGGGATGAGATGCCACGTAATAATGTTCTTGAAGTTGAAATATTTGATGTATGGGGTATTGATTTCATGGGTCCCTTTGTACCATCCAATGGGAATCAATACAACCTATTAGCTATGGATTACACGTCTAAATAGGTAGAGGTTGTAGCTCAACCAACCAATGATTCGCGAGTAGTAATTATATTTCTAATATCTCACATCTTCACTAGAGATGGTACACCTAGATTTATTATCAGTGATGGATGCTCTCATTTTGTGAACCAATATCTGAAGACAGCTCTAGAGAAGTATGGAATGAGACATCGAATATCTACCGCCTATCATCTGCAATCCAATGGTCAAGCTGAGGTCTCCAATCGCGAGGTAAAATCTATTCTAGAAAAAGATTGTTGGTCCTACAAGAAAAGATTGGTTAATGAAGTTAGATGATGCTTTATGGTCTTATCGTAATACGTTCAAAACTACAGTTGGTGCATCTCCATATCATATGGTTTATGGTAAGGCTTGTCACTTACCTCTTGAACTTGAATTCGGTTCATATTGGGCTATAGCGCAGTTAAATTTAGATCCTACTTTGGACGGAGAAAACCGTGTGATGAAGTTAAATGAACTTGACGAATTCCGATTACATGCTTATGAGAATGCTAAACTATACAAAGAAAACACTAAGAGGTGGCATGATAATCGTATCTGTGTGAAGAAATTTGAAGTGGGACAAAGGGTCCTAAAATATAATTCAAAGTTCAGTAACTATCCGGGTAAGTTAAGATCGAAATGGTCAGGTCCTTACGTTGTGACCAAGGTTACGCCTCATGGAGCCATAGAGATTGATCATCCAATTGAGAACCGCAACTTCATGGTGAATGGTCATCGATTGAAGATTTATCATGGAGGAGAGGATACCAATCGTGCGGAAGATCTACATTTCGGAGAGGTCATGTACCTCCTCGAAGCTCCTTAAAAGCGAGAGGTAACCCTTCGAGCTTAATGACGTTAAACAAAAGCCAATTCATTTTACATTAGTTTAATGTTTTCTTATTTCGTAGTATAAAGTAGAGTAATTGTTGTTTATTAATGTTTATTTTTAAGAAATGAGAAAGGGTAGTTGTTTTTTAAGATTTCAGGAGTGAAAGGGTCATGAGTTTGGGGTCGAAGCGGGGGAAAACGAAGAATTTTTGGTTCCAAGACAGTAGAAACCGGGAACCCGATTTTTAGCAAACCAGGAACCCGGTTATTGCGATGTATCCTCCCCAAATTCTTTGACTAATGCGTAACAAGAGACGCAAGAGGTTGCATCGGGATTCGCGTTGTCGACACTAACCGGGAACCCAGTTTCGTTCTGAATAGGAAACCGGTTTCGAGAGCTGTTACGTCCCAACTCTCTAACCCCTACGTAAGCCGAGACGCAAGGGGTTGCGTCTAACCTGTGTCCAAGTTCGCACCATCGACGCAAACTGGGAACCCGGTTTTGTGCTGACCAGGAACTCGGTTATGAAGGACAACACTCTGACCCCTGCATAACCCGAGAGGCAAGGGGCCAGCATCCAGCATCCAGGTAAAAAAATTGAATTTGGAAAAATTTTGCGCCGACACAGCGACGCGAACCGGGAACTCGGTCATCACAAACCGGGAACCAGGTTATCAACTGTACAAGGTGGTTTTAGATATTTAAACCCTATCTTTTTAACTTCCTTTTCAAGTTAACCTCCAATTCTGTTTCTCAGCTTACCACCACTCGGAAAATTATCAACAAAACATTATAAAAGCACCCAATCCTACCCTCTTTCCCCACACAAACACATAATCAACTGAAAATCCTTCCAAAACACCGTGAAAATCCAATTTCTCTCTAAGGATTTTCTTCACCGAAGCTTTAAATTTTTCCTATAATCCTCTACAAGCACATTAACTAGCCTTTACCCATCTCATAACTTACCTTAATCTTTCTTATTTTATCCTCAAACATCAAAGTTCAAAACTTTTCTCTAGTTTTTGAAGTTTTGAGTTTGGGTGAGTGAAATGACTAACCGGACAGATTCTTTGAGCTATTCTCGAAGAAACACTCCAAGAACATGAAACAATCCTAGTTCTACACAAAAAAAAGCTATAAAGATTCCAATTTCGGCTCCTAAACAAAAAATTGGAGAAGTTCAAACTGCTATGAAAAGGAAATAAAACCCAAGTAAGGCTACTCCTACAAAGCCTACCTTGGTAATTGAAGAGGAAGATAAGGTCGAAGAAGAAATTCCTAGAGAACCCATTCCAGAACAAAGAGCTACCCGAAGAAAAACTATGGCACAAAAACCAAAGAGATTAGCAATGAGTTGGCCTACTCAGGTTCGTGACAGAATTAATTACATGAAGTTTGGTGTTAAAAAAGGATTTCCTTCCGGTATTATGAACGGCGAGTTTAAGAGTTATGCTATTACTTATGATAAGTTTGGGTGGACCGAATTGAGACAGAGAAATCTTACGTTTATTCTTACCCTGGTACGTGTTTTTTTTTTGAAGGAGTAGCCTTTTCGAATAAACAGTCAATTATCATACGTAAAAAGGTATTACCCTTCTCAATTGAGCTTATTCGCAAGACTTTGAAATTGCCAAACTTTACTGGTCCTTTCCCATATCAAGAAACACTTAATGACACATCTTTTGCTTGGGAATCTCTTTGGCATAAAGTTTTGATTCATGGGAAACTCCCTATTCCAAAAGGTGAGAGATATGCTGGGCAAGTTTATAGTATCTATTTATTACCTTGTGCTAAGTTATGGTCACGTTTCATAATCCCTACCTTGTTTGGTATTACCCACACTTCCGAATTGAAGAAGGAGCATGTGATCTTCATAAAGTGTATTATTGAGAAACAAGAAATCGACGTTGCTCATGTGATTTATGGCACTATCATGGAGTTCGATAAAATCCCAATAGTTCAGCAAAACCTTAAGTTCCCATATAGAATCACTGCCTTGTGTCTAGACGCAAAAATACAACGTAGGAGCAGAGAGGTTGAGCCTCCAGAACACGAAGATGCAATGCCATCGAATTCGATTGAGAACGCGCATAATGAAGCAATATAGAATCCTAGAGATCCTCCATCAAAAAAAGAATGTACATTCCAATAATGAGTTGGAAAATAAAATTCGAATGTTGGAAGAGAATCAAGATAAGATGATTGCTACTTTAGGAAACGTTACAAAAGAGTTAGAAATTCTCAGAAATATGCTACTTGGGGTGAGCACAATACAATACACCACCTAAGGATTACTCACAAAGGAATCTCTACTTGGACGCAACACCAAAAACCAGCCTCGCGCTGGTTAAGAAACGTTTCCTATTCCTTCTCATTTGGTAGTGTATATTAGTTTAATTGATTTATCGAGTCTTTTCGAGTCGTGGGGACACGACTCATTTTTGAGTTTGGGGTAGGGTTCGTTGCTTCATCCCAATTTTACATGTTATTTGTTTTCATTGCTTTCAATAAAATTAAGTAGGAGTTACGTTTGACTGTAGAAGATCTTAAATGTCCCTAGCATGATTTTGATGAATAGATGATAGAAAATAGTGGACTTTAGGGGTTAGTATAAAACGCACTTTAATTGCATGCTAACATAGGTAATTGATAGGAAGAATTCATGAACAATGCAAAAGAACTTGTACTTAAGGAAAATGTTTGGTTTTTAGTAAGTGAGATCCGAATTAATAGAGAACCAACTTAGATATGAACTAGAAGCGAGCTATGTAACTAGGAAAACTATAGGGGCAGTTCTTTGTTAGCCATTTCAGACCTTTTTAGCCTTTTATCCCTTGAATATTATCCTTCTTAGCCAAATTTTGAGCCTTAAAAGCCTTTCTTCTGTCGCCACGATATAAGCCCATATCCCCTTAATTTATTAGGCATTTCCATATGACCTGCACTAGAATCACGATCCTGAGACCTGTATCGAGCTTGAGTTTGGGGTGGTGGGTCTATCTTTGTTAAATTACATTGGGAGGGAATTATATGTGTTTGTATTGGGGCACAATTTAAGATGCTTTTATTATTTGTAACCCTTTTCCGGGATTTTAAAAAAAGCAAAAAGCCAATATAGTAAGGACCAGGAACCAGGTCATCACAAACCGGGAACCCGGTTGTCGCCTGTAAAAAAAAGAGAAGAAAATAAATGAAAAGGAAAAATAAAGAAAGAATAAATTATCCGGCAAAGTGGAAGTTTCTAGAAATCATCTTTAAATCTATTGGATTAACATGGGGATGCTATGTTAAGAGCATCAAATGGTTTGGATGAGAACATTATTTGAGTGTAAAATTAAGCTCGTGGACAGTTGTTGATGGTTAGTGAGGAGAGAGCCAAAAGCTCAATTTAAATTACCAAATATACATACCACACTGTCCCTAGCCTACGCTAAAACTATAAAGTCCTCGTGATTCCTAGGTGCATAGTGAATTTATGATTAAATTAATATGGAGTATACTAAGTGGAGTGTTCAAAGCGAGTTAGGATCAATAAACACCCTATAGCCATCATACTAAGATAAGTACAAGTGTAACTTTCTAGTATTGCAACTTAAATTTGATGATTGATATTATTTATGTTTTATTTTTGCATGTAAGTGTATATGTATATTAATTCTTAACTTTTGCTATATGAGGTTTATCTTAAGGTTTTCTTTGGGTGTATTTACTAGCTTCGACAATCTTGCATCTACTTTAGGCCCTTTTTTTAGTTTTACTTTGTAGGGACGACAAAGGTTTGAGTTGGGGGTCTTGATGTCTACCATTTTGTTCTAATTATATGCCCATAGGAGACATCATTTTTTGTGATTAGTTTACTAATTTGATAGACTTTTGGTGTTAAATCGTTATATTTCATTTTCCATCCTCGAATTGTAGTATTTTTCATTTATTAAGCTTTTGAGCGTAAAATGGTTTGTTTTTAGTGAAAATATTGTCGTTTTAAAGATGCAAGCAAGGAGAGGAATCAAGAATTAAAGTCTTAGATCGTGTAAAGAAGTCAAAGGCGAGAAGAAATATCCCGAAGAGTTGATTTAGGAAACTGCAAATTTGAAAGGCTGATGTTGATTGCTGATTTTGAGCCACTTAGGCTTGGATTTAGCAAGTTGAATGGGACAATTTGGAGTTTAAATGAGAACGCTACAGTTGTTTTAGTGAAGGATGTACATCAGTTATGGGATTTAGAATAAAAGAGTGGACTTGGGCTTTTTTAATATTTCATTTATTCACTTAACTAATAGCCCAATTCCGAATTTTAGAGTATAAAAAGACCTTTGGACATCTATTTCACACACAACTAAACTTACACAAGTCAGAATCGCAAGAGAGAAAGACAGAAGCAAGGAAAAGGAGAAAGCTAAGAGCTGGAGAATTCATCTTCTCCAAATCACAACCAAACTCAATTCCTCAATTAGGTTTTCTTATCATTTAATTATCTATTAGACATGAGTTCATTTATTTTTATTTCATTAGTTTTAATTTCCATTATGAACTATTTTTATTTGTGCTTGAGAATCACTCTAATGGGTTGAGCCCCAATTTATTTAGTTAATGTTTTTGATTTGGGATTGAAATATTTAATTTGAATTGGGTAATTTAGTATTTTCTATTATCGTGAATTTATTTACTATCTTTGAAGTCATGAATCAAACATTTGAATTAGTAAATAAGATATTCATTACAGTGGTGTAATGATCACCTTGACGGGGGGTTTAGTTACTGAACTAGGTAATAGATGTAAAATATAAATTATTGATCTTGAAGGACTTAGTTAATCTTATAGCCAATTGGGTAAACTACTTGAACATTCAAAGGTAGGTTATAATCGCCCTGACGGGGTTTGTAATACCCTAGGATAGCTCCTCAGTCCACCCTGACGGGGTTTAGGAGAAACTAGAATCCCAACTAGTATTAATTACCAATTTGAGCCTTAAACAAAAACATTAATTGAATAGTTTTAGGTGAAACCCTTGCGAAACTCAAGTACTACTTCTCATCCTTGCGTCTACTCATATTTTATTTACTTGCGTCTCATTTACTTGCATTAGTCAATTTAATATTTTACTTTATTTGCACTTTAGTCCTTAAACAAAAACCCAAAAAATATTTATTTGCCTTTACTTTTTATATAATATAACAATTATTCACACTTATTACATAACATCTAAAGTCATATCCAATCCGTCCCTATGATCGATTTCCCGTTTACCGGATATTACTTGGACGACCAGTACACTTGCGGTATGTGTCTTGCCTATTTAGGTGTGTTTTAGAACACACAAGGAGACACCACCTGAATAGGTTGCATAGGAATATTAGGGAATAGTATTTATTAGTTGTACTTATTTAATATTAATCATTGTAATGTAATAGATATTTATTTAATTTAGCGAAATGTAATTTTACTTATTTTACATAAAATAGTGTAGTCGCTTTTTGTGGGTCGTGACAAGTTGGCTTTAGAGCTTAGAGTAGTTTCTAAGTGTAAGCGGGATAGGATTTTTCAGACTGGGGAAGATGTGTAGAAAAATAAATAATAAAACCGATAAATGAAATAGGAATTCATCTTGTTAGTAATTTTTATTGAACCAACCCCAAGATAATTGATTGATATCGTCCCCGTCGTTAAAATTGAGTAATAATTATAGTGGGAGCGACTCCGCAGACTACAGATCGTAGGTATGCAAGAATGATAAGTAGGAAGAAAATGTACTCTTCGAGGCTATTGCCTCGCATTGCCAACACCCAAGGTAGGGTGCGGTGCTTTTCTTACATGCGTGCTTCTTGTATCACCATGACTCATCCTTTCGTTCCACCAAATGTAGTCAATACCAATCAATCTAAGAACTTAAGAAATATTTCGTGTTTACCAATTTCTAACTTCTTTCAGATTGTTATTGCAATATCTACTAGGGACCTTAGAAGATTATCTTTCTTTCCTGTTGTTCTCACCCAATTTTTTTATTTTATTCTTTTTCATCTCCCCACATGAATTAAAATCTATGTTCTTCACGTCATCTCCTTTCACCCTCAAGTAAAAATTATACCGCATTGAAATTACCCCTTTATATGGGTGGATATGGTGTCATTTGGAGTGGGAAAGGTGCAAGGGTGATATTTTGTATGTGCTTATGATGTATTTGTACTTTGGTGAGAAGGATTTAAGAATTTAAGGATAATGACTTGGAAATTTTTTTGATTAACTATTTATTTCTTGATGTTTTGGAATGATTTGGGTTGGCCAATGCTGTTTTGAATGATGCAAGGATGCTTTTGGATATAATATTTTGGTGATTTGGTGGTGTGTTTTAAGATAGGTTAAGGTATAGTTCAACTCTATTGTTGGTTGAGTGAATTAGGGAAGAAGAAGCTCTGAGTTTTATGTCAAAAGGATGCTTAAGGTTTAACTTTTTGGTTTTCTCCTTTAATTCCTCGTGCTGTGTACCGCAACCTCCTTGCCGTATACCACAAGTTTGGTCTGCCAATTCCAATCTTCTGACTTCATAGCGTGAGTTATCGAGGCACATGTTGGATTTAGCGATACGTACTGTGTCGCGAGTTCTTGCACGATCGAAATCTCTCGTTCCGGTATACCGGGGTGTCGTGTCGTATATCGCGCGTATCATTCTACATCTCCAAACTTTTTGTCCAATTCAAGCGTGTACTATAGTGGGCATAGTTTGACATCTCCATTAATAGATCTCAAAAAAGTACGTTGATTAGGCTCAAGAAAAAGTTAATTCCGACACCTGAGCGCAAAGTTATGGTCTTCCGAAGTTTACTCAATGGTTTCAGCAGAGACATGTTGTATACTACAAATACCTACAGGGTATCACAAGAAGCTGATATTTTTTTAAACATGTGAGCACAAAGTTTTACAATTCTGCCACCCCAAACTCAAACCTTGATTTACCTTTACATCAAAAACACTATATACCTTTCTCATTAACTATATTATACACTAAAACACGAATTTAAACTTACTAATTTACACTAAGAACATAAAATCAAATTAAGAAAACAGTATAAAACATGGTTTGTCTCTCAAGAAGCACTTTTATTTATTATGTCGTTAAGTTTGACGCGTTACCTTCCACACAGATAGCTTTGAGGCCCTTGAAGTATTCTCCGCTTAAAATCGCCACTTTCTTGGATTATTAATGTAGGGAACCTCCCACCCAAAGTTTGATTCACTCGATCTTAAAATAGTGGTCGGTAAACCTCTCTTCTTGCCACCTTACTTTTGCGGTGTAATGCCTTGCGTCAAAGGCATGTTTGGATCATTTTTAACAGTGGAGGTGGATCCGTATTTTTAAATACCCCTTTATCTTCAATAGGACCACGTCTCAACTTTTCTTGCACCGTTGGTGTATAAACTACCTCTCTTTGTTCCTCAACCTTATCTTTCTCAACCTCTTTAACCAAAATCTCAACACATATCTCCTTCACACTCAGCTTAATTGTTTCATTTATCTTTGGATTTTCCAGGCAATCTCTCCAGTTGGGGGAAATTCCACACTTCCTCTTCATCTTCGAACCCAACACTAACCCCTATATTCCCGATGGCATCTTGGCCTACTTGTAGTGGAGTAGATTGTTGATTTTTTTCAATGGGAAGCCGTTTGACTGAATTGGTACCCCAACATCTAAAATCTTTCTTTATCATCTCACACATATGCTTGTTTTATTTTCTTCAAGGAGTCAATTGTTCTTACAACGTGATGATTGAGCCTTATCTGGATGGTGTGGTGATGCAATTGGAGATTGACTCCTATTGTTGACATTGTAATTTAATCGTTGAAAGGTTTGACTCCCATAAGCTTGTTCACCCATAAAATTATTTTGAGTTGTAGCTTCATAAATGTGCTCTTGAATTCCATGTCGATATGAATAGCCTTGATAAGGGATTTTGCTTGAAATTTGAATATAGAAATCGGTTCCTTGGTAATATCTATAGAGTTTTCTCTGATTTCCCATGAAATAAGGTACATTTACGGCCTTCACCTAAGAAATTCCGACTTGGAAGTTCTCCTTAATAAGCACATTGAGTTTATTCAACTCATCTTGCAAGCGGGAAAAATGATCCTCCATCTATCTCTCTCTTTAATAGTTTGAAATTGAACTTGTTAAACCTATAGAGAGACAAAAACACAAAAAAGAAGTAAAACGGAAAAGAAATAGATACTTCTACACTAAACCAAAAAACAATAATCCCCGACAATGGCACCATCGTGACCTTTGGCATCCCCATCGATAAAATAAAGTAACAAATATAGGGGGATCGACATCGCAGAGTACAGATCATACGTAAGCAAGAATGATAGCATGATTAACTGGATTGTTAAGTGTTGTTCTGAGGACGTGGTTGATAATTAACTGGATTTGCGGCCCCTTGAGGATAAAAAAAGTTAAAGAATGTGGCTTGTAGTTCATCCCAAGTATTAATTGTATTTGGTAGTTGTCTATCTAGCCAATAAGCAGCACTTCCGATCAAGAAAAACGAAAAACATATGGCAATATAGTTGCTCGCATGTAATGCCTAGAGTAATGTAGGCATCACAAATCTGCATAAACTTCTCTTACCGGATCCTAAATTGATTCACCATTATAGAGTCCATATCTTGCAAATTGACTGAGCATACCCTGATCGGGCCTAAACTTTGTATCTTGGATCACTGGAGGACGATATGGTTGAACTCGAAACGGTGCTCCCAAGCTTGGGAAATCTTGTTTGCGATGTTGATTGTCCTTTGAATTTCCTCCTTGTGGTGCTATTACCCGAGGAATAGGTGAGATTATTGAGATTATCTCCCTCAAGTGGAACTAAATTATCCTCTACTAAAAACATGGCTTCTCTTTGTTTCTTTTCTTCTCTTTACCATTTGTTGTATGCCCTGAATAAATCTTTGGGATTCTCGAGCATACACCAGAACCTGAAAGCGACAAAAACAAAAAGAAAGTGTGAATCCGAAGAAAAAAAAACTAAAAACTACTACACTAAAAACTAAATCCATAGGCTAGCGAGACATAGGTCCCTAGCAGCGGCGCCAAAATATTGGTGGCTATTACGGTGTGATAAAATAATGATAACAAATATTCAAACTATCACCCTAACCAATTACATTACTCCTTGCAAGTATCACAGATCATATGCAATTTTAATTGATAAGTAAGATTAGTTCGCAGGGACATAGTGTGTTAAAATTGTGCATTAGAAGAGAGAGAGTAGTAAAGAATAGTTACATAAATAAAAAGACAATAAAATAAATATGAATAATTGTGGAGATAATGATTAAACTAATAATTACTGTAAATAAAGTAAATATGTATGAATGAGATGAGAGATATAGCTTAGATTTGCGTGTATGCACTTATCCTTCTATATCTTCTACTAGTTATAAGAGTGAATAAAGCTCTTAGAGTAAGTAGCCAGAATTCTATATCCTCCTAACTCCCTTTCGGGTGGACATAACAGGGGACTTGGGTAAGGGGACCCAACATAGTGATCGGTGGTTAATCTCAACCCCTAGTGACTATCTAGTTAGGTAAAACTGTTAGGATCACTAACGCACACTAGACTTTTATGTGGTGTTTCAACAATTAGACACCCATTCTGGGTGACCATCCAATTGCTACTAATGGGGTAGTCTATACTTATGCACTAGCAAGGACTACAAACAATACATAAAAGAACATAAAACAAATATAAAGGTTAAGAAGATAAATCGATTTAAAAAGGTTTTTCCTAAAAAAACATAGATAGAAGATAATAGAATTCAAATATTATACATATGCAAACCCAAGCAATAGGAAATTAGGCCATGCTAACATTAAATAAACTAAAATAAAGATACATACTCTCTAATTTCTTCTGTTGATGACTTCTAAAAGTAATATGAATTAAAGGATGCGTAAGGACATGTTTACAATGATAAGAGGGTGTATTTATAGGTTTTTTTAAGACTAGGTCTAATTCTTCGAGTGGAAGGCAAGTAATTTTAGTTCAAGTCTGATTCGAATTCGTTTCCTAAATATAGGATAAAATAAACAATGCTCACTCTTTTGATCATATGTCCTTCGTTAATGAGCCAAATTTCACATACTTAATATCAAAAGGACCACAAACAAAAGTTCTATATAACCTTTACAATGCTCTTTCAAAATTTCAGTTGATTTTTAGTTATCTTCACTTTATTGGACGTAACTACAGATTTGGCAACTGTATGTGACAACTTTTCCTTTCCTAAATCAACTTTGTTTCCTTTTATCTCCTTATTCCTCCTGGGTCTTCTTTCCTTAACTTCTTGGAATTGATTTTACATCTAATTATATTTCATAAACCTTAATAGTTTCACATTAACTTAAAACTTATACCAAATATGCTCTAAAAGTAATAAATTTCTAAATTAAGACATGAAATGATAAATTATCTAATAATGGGGAAAACTCCCTTAACAATTAATGTAATACACCTAAAATGATGTCTTAAACCTAGACTAATGTATCACAAATATGGAGACATCAGTAGGCTTATCAGTTTCCACAGGGATTATTTCGATTTTAGTTATTTCTAGTGCATATATGTGGATTTTGTAAATTACAAACACTAAATGATTCAAAGAGATCATGTTTGTTTGGTTTTCAATGATTAAAAATAAAAGATAAATAAATGCAAATAAGATTAAACTAATAATGAGATTAACCAACTGATTAAATAAGTATAAGATATAAGTGCGTTAGGAATATGCTAGTAACAAATTATGCCGCTAATTGACTTTGTTATTGATAAGGGTGAGTGGTTTTTGTTCACATTAATCAGGATACAAATTCATCTAAGTCGTCAGTTGAGTGATCTTAGCTCTCTACCTTATTCATCATCTCGTCTTTCGGGTAGGTTTAGTTCCCTTAACCCTATTGACTACCCAGCGTGCAAAATACATGAAGTTAAAGGCACTAGGTGCTTATATAATAGTTCTGTAATTAAGGCCCCCCGTCAAGATGCTAACCTAAGTACCACATCTCCCGCTACATAGATAGAGCACGTGAGTAATTAATATTAATATATAAACAATGGAAATGATAATATAAAATCTAACTAAATTAAATATCCAATTGATATCCCAAATACAATAACTACATAAAAAAAAACTAAATACACCGTCTTACAATAACAAACCTCAAGCAATGAGTTTAGTTCATGAATGAAAAGTAAAAATTGCAGAAAACTAATACTAAATTCATGTTTAAAATGAAAAATATTGAAGTTATTCTTTGGATTAAATGGATTCGAACAATTGATGGAGAAGAATCGATGGGGTCATAGACCAACCCTTCTACATTTTTTCTCTTGTTAAAATAAGAGCACGACCTCTTCTGAATTATATTGTGCGTCCAAAGATAATGATACGCGGGCTGAGGAATGGCTTATATATCATCTAAAAACGTATTAGGGCTTCTATGGGATTACTAATTAGGTTAAACTAACCCAAACCCGTTTTTACTTAACATATTTTAGGTTCGAGCCACGACAACGATTATTAGCATAAATTCTTCATCTCAACTCCGAATTAAATTCCGTCAGCTCTCACACGACATTGACTTCAAGCTTAGTCCCAATAAAAAGGAATCAGGTTCATATCTTTGACTAATTAATATTGGTGATTAAAACACTAAAATGCAAGAATTCTTCGGTAAACGCTCAAACTTCACACAATAGCTCTAAGCTCAGTTTCCGCTTTGAATTGGGGGTTCTCTTGACTCTTTGACTTATTATTCTAATCATGGACCCTTGTATCAAGCATGTACCTAAAATTTACACACTTAGCACACAATGAAAGTGTAAATTCTCTATAAACAGTAATATATCCAAATCTAACTAGGAATAATCCCTACCTTAGGCCCAATAAACTCTCAAAATAATGTCTCGTTAATAGATATTTATATCAATAAAAGAGATACATCAAGACCCACAAATCAATATTTTGTTGTCCAAACAAAATAAAAAGAAAATAAAAGGAGTTTACAAGGGTCCAAGTCCAATCAATGGAAAAAATAGAAATAGAAAAATAATGAATGACACTAAAGAAATTGTCTTAACAAGTCTCATATAGTAAAATTTACGAACTAAATCAAATATATACTCATCAATTATACAATTCACACAAATCAATTTCAGATCAAATTAGTTTTGAAATGCGTGAAGTTAAATCCTTTCTTTTTTCACAGTGGTGGTTATAAGGTGTTCCTAAATCCTTAGATAGTTTCTATGTTCCAAAAACTACTCTCTTTAATGTGAATGATCTTAAATTATATAGTAATAAATCCTAAGGTCTTTGAGGTTGTAATATAGGCTTTGTCTAGGTGTGATATGTATATTTGGGTAATTTATAGTGAACTTTTATATCTCTCGTCACTAGCCATCAAAAAGTATTGCCTGGTCATCCACAAGAAGGATCCACTATTAGCTTCGACAAAAGATGCAATATTTATTATCAATGACGTAAGAAAACATGAGAGTTTCAACGAGCATTCTATTGTGTTCATGATATTGGGAAATCATGTCTCCCAAATTGTAAACCATCTTAAAAAACGCCCACAAGCTCCACAAATGCAAATTGTCCAAGTGATGTCTCCCTTTTTCTGATAAATTAATCTATTTACGAGACACCGTTTTTAGGGTTCATTGGTCCTAAGTGGGGGATTTTCCCTAGTATTTGACGTATTATACTTTTTCTTCTTATTTTGGGACATCTTGCTATATATTGAGATTTTGGGCGTTAACTGTGTGTTTAGTATGTAGTTCTTAGCTACATGGTAAACAAAAAATGCAAAGATGATGAGGATAAGTCAAAAAGCCAAGTCAAAGACCAAGACAAAGCGTAGAAGGAGCTAAAAGTAACTTTGGAGAAGTAAGAGCATTTACCAACTAAATCTTGATGTCCATTGATTCAGTTACCAAGATTAATTGGTCAACGAATTTGAAATATTCCTTTTTATTTGGATAGAACTTGAAGTCAGTGATTTTTGAGAAGTTACATAAGTAAATTTGTAGCTGAGATGAATAATGTATGCAATTCGCTACTAAAGTGGTTTGAGTTTGTCCAGCACTAGGCTAAAATACGGGTTGAGATATTTTAACCAATCTAAGTAAGCCCGTCAAGCCCTTAAACGTTTGTATCCTATTATATAAGCAATTTAGCTGCTCATTATTCAGTACCACATTTTTAACTACTCATTTTTTAAGAGATAATGCATTAGAGAGAGAAGAATAGAAGGGAAGAAAGGTCTTTCCACAAAAAACCACCATTCTTCCTTTTCGGTGCACCGTTTTCTGTCATTCAAAAGAGTAAACCTATTTCATTTTGTATTTTAAAAATGATTCCATCATTATTTTTAATTAGTTTTAAATATTTGAATATGAATTAAAACATCATTGATGAGGATTACTTGATGTATGAACTTTAGATGGTTGTATTTAAATAAATTATATTTATCTCTAATGGGTATATGTTATTGGCTAATTACTATTTATATTCTTGTCAAATAGATGATAGTGTTAGTAATTAAGGTATCGTCCAAGAGAGGGGGTTTAATTACCAAACTAGCAAATACACAATTGGTGTGCGTTAGTGAGTCGGGAGGCCTTGACTTGCCAAGTAGTCATTAGGATTTGAACTAATTACGTCTGAAGGTATAACAAGATAGATACTTAATTACCAATTTGGGATTCAAAAGAGATAATATTCCCAACTAATACAAATTTACCTATTTACCCTTATATTTAGAAACATCAAATCAATCAACTTTAGGAATTACTAGCAACACTCAAGCATTCTTCTCTCATATTTAAAACCTTCTTCATTTTTTAATTACATTTTGTATTTGATTATTAGTACTTTACTTTTATTAATTGATAAACCCAAACAAAAATGTTATCTACGTTTCTTGTCATTTCCCGTACAACTATACACTATTATAAATCCAATCACATTAAGAATAGCCTTGATAGTTCTTGTGGACACAATAACCTTTAGAATTATCAAATTATTTTTTGTCAACGACCCGTAGTCACCCAAATTTAGTGTTACTTAATATATCACAACTTTGGGGATGACACCAACGTACGAATACTAATATCAATGTTGGGTTCGAGTCGTGTAAGGATATTAGCGTTCAAGATGAAAATATAGTAGAATCGCCAGAAGATGCATCTATTGTACTTGAGATTTAGAGAGAGAAAAAGAATGAGCCAACCAAGCTAAACGTAGAGAAGGTGATTTTTGATAACTGGTTTGATGAAGAAGAGGTTGATAAACTGATTGTGGTAGTTGTTGCACTAAGGGTGCAAGAGATAATTAGCGTGAAATCAAAGCATATCCACTAAGAATTACTTATCCGATTGGTACAAGAATTTCATAGAGACGTTAAAACAAGTAAATATTAATGTCCCAGTACTCAAAATTGTCGAGAAAGAGTCGCACCATAATCGACTCTTCAAAGAGACTTTCTCCAAGAAGAGTAAATATACATAGTGTGAGACTATGGATCTTAAGGAAGAGGTATTCAAAAGAATCTACCATTCAAATGTCAAAATCATGGGGGTCTCAACCTCCAAATCAAAATAGGTGGTACCTTTGAAGCAAAGAAGATGTGTGACTTGGGTTCGAGTGTCAATCTCATGCCAAAAAGTTAGTTTGAAGGTTGGGAATTGGAGATTCCAATCCATCTTCCATCATCTTCAATTGGTGGATAGATCCACAACAAATCCATGGGGAATCTTCGAGGACGTGCTCCTCCACATGGGTAATCTTGCTATTACCAATGACGTAGTTATTCTAGAATATGTTGCAGATTAGAATATCTCATTAATACGCAGACATCCATTTCTAGTGACGAAACAGAACATGATCGATGTCAACAAGGGAACTGTGACCATTTGTATTGCATATGAGTCCTAAAAATTCTATGTTTTGGGAAACAAGTACAAGAAATAGTCACGAAAGGTAGCAAAAATCTGATTTGTGCCAAAGATGAAAGAACTGAGACACCGAAATACCGTTAAGAAGAATGAAGAAAATGAGTTTGGGGTAGGAGATGAAGTGGCATAGAAAGCTCTCATTGCTGAGAATAGACAACGGGGTTACAAGATTTTTTTGTAATGGGCCATTTTTAGTCAGTTGAGTTGTTTCAGCGAAGGTGGTTAAGGTACGAGCGAAGAAAGGTTGCAAGTTTTGATTGGTGGATCTATATAATCTCAACGGATATTGGGGAGGCTATATCAAGAAGAAGTAACAAGGTATCATCATTGGACTTTGAACGATATAAAATCAATGTGTTTATGAGAGATAACCCAAAATTTTTACCGTTTTAAGCATTTTATTTATGTTTGTAGTGGTGTAAATTATCTTATTTTTAAGTGTCTTATTGTATACTCTGTTTAATGAGAAAAGTATAAGTATTTTTGATGTATAGGTACTCCATATTTCGAGTTTGGGGTGAAAACAAATAGACCATTCTGATGGGTAGGTCTTTTGATTGATTTAAATTGTCCTAGTCAAGAGGTTTTACGGTATACCACAGTTTCCTATGGTGCACCGCATGACCCCTCTCATCACCACGATCCTGGTTCATTGACGAATACGGTTCTATGTCGAGAGCAAGCAATGGTTGCGGTATAACCTAGGCACATATCAGGCAAAAACTATATCGAGGCATCACGACTACCGTTAGCACGATTGAAGAAGAGGAAGGCGGTAATACATTGCATGACCCATGCGGACACCACACACGAGCACTATCGTGGCTATGAGAAGAGGTTATATCCATAACCACTTCCAAATCCTTAAGCCTTCTTCTTCTTCAACCACCCATACTCCATCTAATATTCAAAGAAACATTCACCTTACATCAAAACACTACCAAAACACCATAGATTCAAAAATACCTAGATATTCAGATTTAATAATAAAAAAAAACATTTGTTCAAATTCCTTAAATTCCTTTCACCCAATGAATATTCCATTATACACACTTCACCAAAAATCATACCTATACCATTCTAACCCACTAATACCTTATTTAACCAAAATCAAGGGGTATTTTCAAGAGTTGTGCAACTTTGACTTGGTGGTCAATTTTGATGATGATTAGAACGAAGACACTTACAATTTCTCAGGAGATGGCAAGGAATTAAGAGAAAGAACGGGTTAAAACAAGGATACTACCGTGAATCGTTTGATGTCAGGGAAGAAGAGAAAAGTTAATTTGATTCAAGTGATAAGAAATGAACCAATGGTGGTGAGTTCGAGTCCTCAAGAGCAAGCAACTGTGATTTCAGAACTGAGAGCGCCACAACCGTTACAAGTCGAGATTCCCGTAGCCGTCTGAGCAAGGATTCTAAGTGCTCATTATCTATCCCCAAAGAAAACATTTTAGAATTGACCCCTTCATATTAGAGAGCATTTAAACGGGGAGTTAGATAAGGGGAGTATGGAAGATTTCTAGAGTTGGGCGATCGATTGGGATGTACCACATTCATGATGAGGCAATCAAGGTTATGTATATAGTATATGAGTTATATTTAGGCCTCTCTAGCCAAGATAGAAAGGTCAAGTTCCAGTTCGAGAAAAGTTTATTTCGTTCACAGTTGAAGAGATACATAGCCAATTCGAGTTCATTAAATTAGTTGGACCATGCAAGTATCAAGAAGCGGTGAAGAATATATATATATATATATATATATATATATATGTGCTTTTGATTGGGATTCACTATATGAGCATGGGTTCTGTAAATATTTGGTTTAAAAAATTAACAAACAGTTGAGGGGACCTTTTCTCTACAAATACCTTCAACCCAAAGCATGAGTACATGAACCACTTCCTTGATTCGTTAATGCGTGTTGCGAGTGCGACACAGTCGGTTTTACCCAAAAATGATAACGAGTCCAGTGAGGAAAGAGAATGTGAATCGCGGTGATAAAATTATTAGTACAAGATGAGTAGCATTGTTAATGACAAGTGGATCAAAATAATCATTAGAGGAAAGAGTGCAAGTAATCCCTCAAGTGTAGAGACTTCTCGATAGAGAAGGTTCATATGGATCCTAAGATAAAAGGACCACATGTAATGGCTTCACCACACATAGCCGAGAAGGGATTGAGTGCGATATAGGAGGATTTTTGTGATAAGAAAGAATGAGCGAGCGATTTGACCGAGTAGAAATAGCTCAAACTTTCTTGGCAGACTATGTGGCACAAATCAAAGCAAATCAAGCGCACATCATTACACTTTAGATTAAATACATCGTGATCAAGCGAAAAATCCACCACAACCTAACTGGGGTGATGATCATTTGAGGAAATGAGCTTCGAGAGTATGATTAATTTCTTCCTTACCTTTCATCTCATTAAATGTAGCATATATGCGTCAGTTGTATACTTTTATTTTTTAAATTTCTTATCGAGTTTGTTTAGATTCTGTTGTGAGTCGTGGGGACATGACTCATTTTTGAGTTGGGGGTGTGAGAATTCGTTTTCCCTCATTCCCATTTTTATGTTTTTAGGGGAAAAAAAATTAAATTTCATAGTTTATATTGTAGGAATTAGGTGTAGAATGTGTAAAATATCCCAAAAATATAAACCTTAGCGAGTTAATGATAGATAAGTAATATGTTTATGAGATAGTTATATCGTATGAATTAAATATATACATGAAAAACACCCTAAAAGTTAGAAAATATTAGTAAGCAATGCGGTAGTAGTAAGTTTGACCTTAGGGATGATGAGTGGTGTGTAGAACGTGAGATTCGAGCTAGTTGAAGACCCATTTAATTCATGTGCTACATGTGAGAAAGTAAGAAAATCATGTAGTTAGGTAAATGATTAAAGAATATCTTTGACAATCCCTTTGTTTCCAATTAGCTTGCTAACCAAATAAAATTGATTATATCGTTTTTAGCCCCTTATAGCCTGTATTCCTTTATTTGTATCCACATTATAAGAAATACCCTTTAGATTGTAGGACTTCGCTATATGAACTGTACTTGAAATGTAATGCCAAGATAGTTGTATTTAGAGCTTGAGTTTAGGGTAGTGGGTTCGATTAATCTGAAACACTTTGGATGGGTTATTAAGCTTATATGTTTGTGTGCCATGTTGAAAATTTATTTTTATTGTAGCCCTTTGCTTGGGTCTATTGAAAAATGTATTATAAAAGAAAAAATAGAAATTAATAGTGTAACTAATAAAAAGAGAAATGAATTGAAAAAGAGTCAAAAGTAAAGGACCGACAGAGTGGAATATTATTTATATATCAAAAAATTGATGTTAGGTTTATTGGGGATACTTGTTAAGCGCGTTAATTGGGTTGAGTGAGAACACATTGGAGTGTAAACTCAAACTCTAGGGCATTTTATTAATGAATAGTGAGTAGAGCCAAAATCTCACTTCACATTATCCAAATATACTATCATATTGTCCCTAAGATAACTTTACAACCATAAACATCTTATGATTTTTAATTATGTGATCTAGAAACGCCTGAGAAAATATAGAGCAGTTCAATGGAACATTGGATACTCTGTTAGCATCAAGGAATAAACTATAACCACCATATAAGAATAAGAGAAAGAGCTATCCATCTTCCATTGTGAAGCTAATCTAATATTAAAATTATATCCTATTGATTGTATGTATGATAATTGTATGTCTGACTTATTTTGTAGATATTATTACATGAAATTTGTTGGGTAGTTGCTTTGGGATTATTATTTACATTCTCTTCTTTCCATGCTCATTTGGTAGAGACTTCCCTAGTTTAGTTCTTATATCATATTTTGTCATGACGACAAAACATTAAGTTGGGGGTCTTAATGTCTTCTTTATTCAAATAGATTAGTCTAGTCATAGGACATATTTGTAGGGTTATATTGTGTTTATTTGAAAGATTATTCCTTATATTTTTATAGTTTTGCGTTTCTTGTCTAGTTTTGGAGAATTGATACTTTTAGAGTTATGTGTGCATAATTGGAGTCTTAAGTTTAAATCTATTAGGTTCTTGGATGATATTAGATCCTTTGAGAAGGATAATATGTCTAAAAAGGACCATTAAACCCATGTCAATGCGTTACAGGACCAAGAAGCCACTTTCAGAAAGCTAGAGCAGTTGCCGACCAGATTTAGAAAACAAATTTTTGGTGACACCACGTGCAATTGATGAGATTTCAAGAATATAGTTCTTGACGTTAGAGCATAGGAATTGATGGTTTGTGATTTGGAGTGGTTATCTTGGCTCGAACTAGTCTACTCTCCCGTGAAAACATTTTTGGGTGGAACTAGGTCAGTTTAAAGGTACCACAACCCATAAAAAGTTTTTAACCCTTTATATATAAGAATTTAAGTTTAGAAAAGGATACAATCATTATTATTAGGATTTATTAGCTAGAGAGAGCAAATCACCTAGAGGAGGAGAAATAGAAGTTGGAGCCCTACTATACCACTTCTACACCATCCCATCTTTAGTATTAGGGTAAATTATATTAGGTCATGTCTTAAATATGATTCTAATCTTGTTACTAGTTATTTTTATTTCTTATATTATGAAATAAATTTACTTATCTTAATTTTAAAATTTTATATAAACCTTGAATACTTTTTTGAGGTTATTAGGTTCTTTGGTATAATTTAACTTAATTTAATTAGTAATTTTTTTATAGTTGAACTATATAATTTTATGCTTTCTATATCCTGGTCAAATATTGATTGACCCTAGTATCACAGACTGTCACTCTAGTGAGGGGTTTAGGGACAAACATATTGATCCTAACGAACTTTCCTAGAAGGATAACCATATAGGTTAGTTCTTGTAGCAACCAACTTTTGCATTGAATAATCTCACCCGAGGGCTCTAGTAATAGTTAGGAAGTCATCTAAGCTACGCTAGCGGTTACAAGGAAACTAGTATCCCGATTTACATAACGACCCCTTCACCCTTATATTTGGAATCACCGACTCAGTAGGATATGAGAATACTATCAAGCACGAGTTATACTCTCCCATTCCATTCTTCGTAGTTTATTTACTCAATTTATTAGTTAATTAATCCAGTTTAATTATTGCATCTTATTTTAAAAGAAAGCCAAATAATTATTAATATATTTAATTTATATATTTTAGTTATAACAGTTGAATCCACTACACTCTTTAAGATCACGAGCTTGAATTGAACGACTTTAGTCCCTATGGAAACCGATATTATTATGTACTTTATTACTTACAAACAACTTGTACACTTGACGATAGTGATCTCTCGAGGTTTCGATTTGTGAGTTTATTTTCATCACACAGTGGGAGATGATGGAGATGGACTAGATCATTAATTTCTTACTATGACTAAAATTCGAGAATATAATATTTAGTAGAAAAGAACGTCTGATTTATTTCCATGTTAGACTAAATTAGATTTCAATAATCTTTTGATTTTTTTCCTTATTATATGATGGGAAAATCTAATTAGTTTCCAATAGTTTATACCTAGAGAATAATTTAAGATAGTTCACTATTCATAATTTTAGTTATTAAACTACCATGGTAAGTTTATTATGATTGGTTTCCTATTTAGTATCTATATTATTATCCTTCAAATTTGTTTTAGCTAGAAATTTTAGTATTTTTGACAATTCATGTGTTTGTATCCAGCCTATAAAAAGGCATGCACTAGAATTATTAGAATACAAGTTTTATGATATAATCTTAAGAGCATCTCTGTTTAATTTTTTGAAGAAATTATCTCTGAAGTTATCAAGAGTTTATATTGTGACGCTCACTCCGGTTTATTAATACATCTCTCACATCTTCACATATCAAGGTTCTTGTATTTATAAAAAATGAGTCGTGGTTCCATCAAACTTGCTGAAACCAAATATAAGGTACCTTACTCTTGTTTGGTCTCGTTATTATTGGTGAGTTTCACATCACCATGGAAAGATTTAGTTCATATATATTTATTATGTTATGGGGGTGAAAGCTGGTTATCTAAATTGTATTGTTTTTAACTTTAATCTTGTTACTTTTTTTTCGCTATTGTAATCCAGTTTTTGATGAATCAGTGACAAAACAATTGATGTCTCCGTATTTGTTCTAAATATTAGCCCTTAGGAGACATCACTTTAAGTGAATATTTGACTTATTTGATATATTTTATGCTTAATTCGTCATATTACACTTTCTTCCCTTGGAATTAAACTATTTGCATTTTTAGAGCTTTTGGCGTTAATTTGTTTGTTTTTAGTGCAAAGGTAGTAGGTCCATGTATTCATGGAGAACCAATACAGAGAGGAGAAGTGAGAATTAGAGTCTTAGATCGAGTGGAGAAGCTAAAGGCAAGAAAAGAATTCCCGAAGAATTGACTAAAGAAGTTGCAGATCTTAAAAGTTGTTACTAATTACTGTTTTTGGGCTACTTAGGAGCGGATTCAGCCTTGGGCCGTGAAACATGGTTTGATACCTTGTTGAGTTAGGAAGATTCTTCAAGTTTAATCGACCCATTTGGAGTTGATATGCAAAAGTTACAGCCATTTTACTAAGGGTTGTACACCAGTTACGGGATTTAAAGAAGAAGATGGGCTTGGCCTTTTTATAATTTGACCTAATGCGTTTAAAATAAGCCGTAATCCGATTTTAAGCACTATATAAGCTCCTTTAGACCTCATTATTTAGCACCTCTCATCAAACCTTCATATTAAATCATCCTTAGAAAGAGCATCAAGAGGCTGAAGCAAGAGTAGGAGCAGGACAATCTACTCCAACAACACCTCAAGTCAATTCTTCAATCTAGGTTCTTATTTTATTTTTATTATTAAAATCATGTATATTATTGATTTCTTTATGTTTTTACTTTTAATATGAGCTAATTCTTACATTCTTGAGAATCACGTAATGGGATGAACCCTAAATTATTTTATTAATGTATTTCAAATTGGGATTAGTTTCTAGTTTAATTTGAATTGGGTATTTTATATTGGATATTATTTTTTTCTTATTTACTATTTCTGACGTAGCTAATTAGAAATAGGTTATAGTAATTGGGCTATTCACTTTAGTGGCGAAGTGATCATCCGATAGGGGAGTTTGATTACAGACTTAGGTAAAATCTGTGTAATGACCGTTATTGACCGACATGCTTAACTAATTACATAGCCAAAGAGGTAAATACTTCACATCCAAAGAGGCATATTCACCCATGTAGGGGTTTATAGTACTTTAGGATAGATCCTAAGTCCACCTTGACGGGAGTTAGGAGATATTAGAGTCCCGACTAATATAGAAATATCAATTCTGCACTTAACAAAATCATTAATTACGTAAGCTTAGGTGATTCCCTAGCGATACTCAAGTATATCTCATATCTGTATCTTAATCTTTTAGTATTTACTATTAATTATTTTATTTAATTGCATCTAGTAGTTTAATAACTCAAAACCAAACAAATATCTTTTATCTTTTATTTTCTGTAATTGCAACTACTACTACTTATTTATTGAACACTTGGGTTAAACTAGTCCAATCCCTGAGAACGAAACCCAATTCATCGGAGTATTACTTGGACGACTGTGTACTTGCGGTACTGTGGTTCCTTTATATATTCAGCACTTAATTTTATAACACCCCAGGACCCACCAATTTTTTGGCGCCGCTGCTGGGGATTGCAGCGTGTGACCCCGGTGTTTAATCCTTAAGTAGTTTTAATTGTTTATTTATTTTTCAGCTTTACGCTTGGTTTTTGTTTTTGTTTTCTTTTAAAAGTTCTTATATTCAGGTAGTAATGATCAAGAGATTCCATTAGAGATGTATGGAGGACATTACCCAAATCCTGGTCCATTTGACTATTTGGAAGATTCTTCGGGACAACAAAAATGGGGTAATAACTTCTACCAACCACCTTATCAACACCACAAGAGCAAGGATGGAACAACCAATGGACCAGGAACAATCAACAACAATAGCCTTATCACTATCAGCAAGAACAAGCATGGAACCACCATTAGGTTGAGAATAATCAACAACAACCATTGTATCACTATCAGCAAGATCAAAGATGGAACATTCAACAACCTCCACAAATAACTCTTACGTAATTGAATGAAACACTTGCTAAATACATGCGCGATAATGAGGAAAGAAGTGCCAAAATAGAGCAGATGCTAGACGAATATATTTCCCATAGTTGCAAGTCTTATGAAGTATCAACTCCCCCAAGGGATAGAAGAAACCAACTGAAAGAAGTAGTTGAGGAGGAAGGGTTGAAAGAAAATATTAGTGATAGTGATATGACCACCGTGCCAATTATAAATGGAGACTACCACGTGGTTGAGAATCTTGCTATCATAGTGGAAGAAGGAGTAGCAACACAAATCCTAGAAGTTAAAACAGAACTTGTTATTCCCTATGGTGCTTGCACATGATCAAGATATAGAACGCAAACAAGAAAAGGTGGTGATCTAGGTTATAGAAATTACAAAGCAAGAATACGATGAGGTAATAGTGGAAGATTGGGTTGAAAGCGAAGATAAATGCGAAGTGGTTGAGGAAACCATTGAAGAACTCAAGGTTCACAAGAAAAATAAAAGTTGAATCTCTGCCACAACAAGTTTACCCACATACATTACGAATATTGAATGAAAATACAGTTGAAGAACAACCTCCTTTACCAACAGTGATCAATATGTGCTATACAAACAAGGAGCCACACCGCGAGAGTAAAGTGGCAAGGAGAATCACCTACCCATCACATTTTAAAGATGAACACAGTATTGAACGAAGAATAAAAATGAACTTATACCGTGGAGAACGGTAATCTACTACGAATATACTACCCATCCCCTTTCAGAGATCGATTGAATAAAATTCTAAATGGGAAGGTTCTAAAGCTTACATGTCTAAGACAAGGCAAATTTAAGCGGAGAAGAACCACAAAAGCCTCAATACCATCTTCATGGAAGGTAACACATCGAACTTAAAGACGTAATAAGCAAAAGTGCTTCTTGGGAGACAACCCAAGCTTTAATTCACTTTTATGTCTTTAAATTTCATAGTATTAGTCTATAATTTTAAGAAATGAGAAAGGTGGTAGTTTTTTTGATGATTTGCAGGTGATAAAATCCTTGAGTTTGGGGTTAAACAGGCATGAGACGGGTTTCTGCGTGTTTAAACGGTACAAAGGGACGAAAAGGAAAAACTCTGCATAGAGGACCGGTTTACCGGGCTACTTCGCATGTATACTGATGGGTCAAAACTGTGCCACGATTACAACAATCAGGTACAACGCCGAGTCGATAAGGAAAAAACCGTGGGCGCGTACCTTGACACCGTTTTTGATCGTCTTGCCGGTTATATGAGCGGTATGCCGGTCCGCTGTGTCAAAGAGAAAAAAACCGTGCCACAGTTTACGAAATTCAGTTCTTTGCCGAGAGGACACTGTCTAGGACCGGCTAGCTAGTCAACTGACCGGTATGCCGGCCCGACCAGCGGGTTTTTAACCAAAACCATATGAAACCCTATTTTCTACCTTATAACATAGCCTCTCATTCAAGATATCATTATGAACGACCCCTAACCCATTATATACCTACACCACACCACTACAACACCTATGGATATTCAATCTTACCTCCTATTCCATTCCAAACACACATCCAACATCAAATTCCTTCAAGAACACAAATAAATCTTCTCCTTCAACCTTAAGCCTCGTCATCAACGATTTAATCCTATTCGTTAAATCTTCCCAAATACACTACATAACCATTTCCCATCTCATATAACACCATAATCTTTCATTCTAAATCCTCAAAAGATCAAAATTCAAAACTATGTTAGTGATAAGGAGAAGATGGTGGTTATTCTCAACCTAATGGTGGTTCCATGCGTGTTCTTGCTGATAGTGATAAGGTGATTGCTGTTGATTGTTCCTGGTCCATTAGTTGTTCCATCCTTGCTCTTGTGGTGTTGATAAGGTGGTTGGTAGAAGTTACTACCCCCGCGCTTGTTGTCCCGAAGAATCTTCCAAATTGTCGAATGGACCAGGGTTTGGGTAATGTCCTCCATACATCTCTAATTGAATCTCTTGATCATTACTACCTGAATATAAGAACCTATAAAATAAAACCAAAACAAAAACAAAAACCAAGCGTAAAACTGAAAAATAAATAAACAATTAAAACTACTTAAATATTAAAGACCGGGGTCACACGCTGCAAGCCCCGATAGCGGCGTCAAAAAATTGGTGGGTCCCGGGGTGTTATAAAATTAAGTGCTGAAAATAAAAAGGAACCACAGTATCGCAAGTGCCTGGTTGTCCAAGTAATACTCTGATAAATCGGTTTTCTTTCTCAGGGATTGGACTGGTATAACCCAAGTGTTCAATAGGTAAGTTGTAGTAATTGCTAATACTGAAAATAAAAGATAATAGATATTGGTTTGGTTTCGAGTTATTAAACTACTAGACACAATTAAATAAAATAAATAAAAGCAAATACTAAAAGATTAAGACACAAATATGAGCTATACTTGAGTCTCGCTAGGGAATCACCTACACTTACATAATTAATGCTTTCGTTAAGGGCAGAACTGATATTTCTATATTAGTCGGGACTCTAATATCTCCTAGCCCCCTGTCGGGTGGATCTAGGATCTATCCTAAAGTACTATAAACCCCTGCATGGTTGAATATGCCTCTTCGGATGTTAAGTATTTACCTCTTTGGCTATATAATTAGTTAAGCCTGTCAGTCAATAACGGACAGTACACAGATATTACCTAAGTATGTAATCAAACCCCATGTTGGATGATCACTTTGCCACTAAAGTGAATAAACCAATTACTATAACCTATTTCTAATTATCTAGGTCAGAAATACTAAATAATAAAAAAAATATCCAATATAAAATACCCAATTCAAATTAAATTAGATTACTCCGAAATTGAAAAACAATAATTAAATAAATTAAGGTTTAATCCATTATGTGATTCTCAAGAATATAAGGATTAGCTCATAACTGAAATAAGAATAATAAAGAAATTAATAATATACATGTTCCTAATAACAGAAATAAAATAAGAACCTAGATAGAGGAATTGACTTGAGCTGTTGTTGGAGGAAAATGATTCTCCAGCTCTTACTCTTGCTTGCACCTCTTGATGCTCTCTCTAAGGATGATTTAATTTTAAGGTTTAATGAGAGGTGCTGAATAATGAGTTCTAAAGGAGCTTATATAGTGCTCAAAATCGGATTAGGGCTTAGGTTAAGAGCATTAAGTTAAATTATAAAAAACCCAAGCCCATCTTCTTCTTTAATTCTCGTAACTGGTGTACATCTCTTATTAAAACGGCTGTAACTTTTGCATATCAACTCCAAATGGGCTAATTCCAATTGAAAAAACTTCCTAAATCAATAAGACAGCAAACCATGTTACACGGCTCAATGCTGAATCTGCTTCTAAGTGGCCTGAAAAACAGCAATTAGTAATAACCATTCAGATCTGCATCTTTTCTAGTCAAGTTCTTGGAAATTCTTTTCTTGCCTTTTGTGATGCCCGGCAAAATATTAGTTTTCTTATAAATAATTTAATAATAACAATAAAAAAATATAATGTTATTATTCAAAAATTAGTAATAATATATTAGATTATTAATAAAAGTAAATAGTTATTAGTATTCATTAGTATTTAAAATAACTTAGAATATAAAAAGAAATGAAACACTTCAATTATATCAGCCACCTCTTTTCTTTTACCACAGCCGAACTATCTCCCTAATCCCCTTAGTAGTTGTAGCTTTTTATTTTACTTTGTTTTCATTTTAAAATGATAAATCAACTTCTAGTAAAACCAATCATCTTTTATTATCTCATCACAAGTGTCCATATAATATTTACCTTGACTAATTGACTAAGGTGACTTAGGTGCACGTGTTATTATAACACCTTGACTCATGCAGATTTCTTATTCTTCCTCCACCTAGTGTAATGACTAAGCCTTAACTTTCTATATATAAAACTAAACACAAGAATTAGGAAAGCAGAAACCATAAAATAAATAATATAACGCCAACTCTCAATTATTATATCACTTAAAATTAACGTTAGGGATTCAAATAATAATTAGAGAATTTATACAATAAATAATAAAGCTTGGTGAAGATAGGAGATTAGAATAATCCTGGTTAAAAAGACGGCTACCGATAAAATGCTCGTAACTGGTCTTCTTTTCAGGTGAGGGTTTAAATAATGCTTAATATGTTTATCTTTAACCCCATTTTAAATTATACAGTAATATATATAATTCGGTGATTTTGGACTCTATCGGTTATGATCTATCTAAATTATATTGTCTTGTTATTATTGAATTAATTGTATTCTATCGTTATCATATTGTTAATTGTATATTTAGGGTAGCACGACCTACTTTGTCGGTTATCCATTAATTGCTATCGTTGTTGAATCGACCTACTTAGTCGTTTCATATTTGATATTTGATATATCTATCGATCGATTGTTCGACATGATACAATCGTGTGGCACTGGGCGGCAGCGGGCTTGTCAGGGTTAATACGACTATCAGGATCTATTCCCACCTGTCGCATGAGACGGAGAGTTCCTTGGCCAGTGGGTCGTAGGTTCGGTTTACCCGGGGTATTACCAGTGGGAGTGATAAGGGATCGAGTGTTGCGGCGGGAGTCATAAGGGCAAGACAACAGTATCCTTTGCAACGTGTTTATTACTTGCCAGTGTATGTAGCCTACTGGGTAGTATGGGCTGCCTAATTTGATATATACACTTATCTGATTTATTTATCACTTTATGATTGCTTATTTTACATTTTGACCTTTGCCAGTTCAATGACAGCGGTTAAATATAATTAATGCCCTAGGTTAAAGTCTACATATGACCATTATTGATTTTCTCGCTGAGCTAGTGGAAGCTCACCCCCCTTTTTCTCCACCCTTTCAGGTTAAGATAACTTAAGATTTGGGTAGTGGTCAGTAGCACGGGATTAGTTGCAGAGGAAGAATAGGTTTTTGTATTTATTAGTTGTATTTATTTATTTTTAACCAATGTAATGTAATAAATGATTATTCTATTATAATAAAATTTCCTTTTAATTATTAGATAGAATAGTCCCGTTTTTCGGGGCGTGACAAGTGTTATCAGAGCTTAGAGTAGTCTCTAAGCGTAACCGGGGATAGGATTCTCAGACTGTGGAAATGGGTAGAAAGATTAATTAAAATTGATAAGAGTTAGGATTAAAACTTAATTAGAAGTTGTCACTGAACCAACCCCAAGATAACTCTTGAGGTTGTCCCCTTATCTAGTGCTAAAACTAATGGTGTTTTCTCGGGTATGACCAGCTCGAGGGAATGTCATTACTTTTGGTTATTAGATTGACTTATATTTGGACACTTAGGATATTAACAGTAAATTAATCAGTGGATAATTATGTAATTTTGGTTAAGTGTTTGACTTTTTCAGTATTTGTATTCATTAATTTTCCATGACTTAGTAGAATTTGTATTGATGTGTCATGTTTTAACTATATAATTTCGATATTTGAGATTAGTCTAAAATAAAATATCAAAAATTTTATAATTAAATTTCTTTTTCTTTTGGAAAATGAATTTCGAGGGCGAAATTTTTTTAAGTGGGAGAGAATGTGATGCCCGGCAAAATATTAGTTTTCTTATAAATAATTTAATAATAAAAAAATATAATGTTATTATTCAGAAATTAGTAATAATATATTAGATTATTAATAAAAGTACATAGTTATTAGTATTCATTAGTATTTAAAATAATTTAGAATATAAAAAGAAATGAAACACTTCAATTATATCAGCCACCTCTTTTCTTTTACCACGGCCGAACCATCTCCCCAATCCCCTTAGTAGTTGAAGCTTTTTATTTTACTTTGTTTTCATTTTAAAATTATAATCAGCTTCTAGTAAAACCAATCATCTTTTATTATCTCATCACAAGTGTCCTTATAATATTTACCTTGACTAATTGACTAAGGTGACATAGGTGCACGTGTTATTATAACACCTTGACTCATGCAGATTTCTTATTCTTCCTCCACCTAGTGTAATGACTAAGCCTTAACTTTCTATATATAAAACTAAACACAAGAATTAGGAAATCAGAAACCATAAAATAAATAATATAACGCCAACTCTCAATTATTATATCAGGTAAAATTAACGATAGGGATTCAAATAATAATTAGAGGATTTATACAATAAATAATAAAGCTTGGTGAAGATAGGAGATTAGAATAATCCTGGTTAAAAAGACGGTCACCGATAAAATGCTCGTAACTAGTCTTCTTTTCAGGTGAGGGTTTAAATAATGCTTAATATGTTTATCTTTAACCCCATTTTAAATTATACAGTAATATATTTAATTCGGTGATTTTGGACTCTATCGTTTATGATCTATCTAAATTATATTGTCTTGTTATTATTGAATTAATTGTATTAAATCGTTATCATATTGTTAATTGTATATTTAGGGTAGCACGACCTACTTTGTCGGTTATCCATTAATTGATATCGTTGTTGAATCGACCTACTTAGTCGTTTCATATTTGAAATTTGATATATCTATCGACCGATTGTTCGACATGATACAATCGTGTGGCACTGGGCGGCAGCGGGCTTGCCAGGGTTAACACGACTATCATGATCTATTCCCACGTTGCGCATGAGACGGAGAGTTCCTTGGCCAGTGGGTCGTAGGTTCGGTTTACCCGGGGTATTACCAGTAGGAGTGAAAAGCGATCGAGTGTTGCGGCGGGAGTCATAAGGGAAAGACCACAGTATCCTTTGCAACGTGTTTATTACTTGCTAGTGTATGTAGCCTACTGGGTAGTATGGGCTGCCTAGTTTGATATATACACTTATCTGATTTATTTATCGCTATATGATTGCTTATTTTACATTTTGACCTTTGCCAGTTCAATGACAGTGTTTAAATATAATTACTGCCCTAGGTTAAAGTCTACATATGACCATTATTTATTTTCTCGCTGAGCTAGTGGAACCTCACCCCCATTTTCCTCCACCCTTTCAGGTTAAGTTAACTTAAGATTTGGGTAGTGGTCAGTAGCACGGGATTAGTTGCAGAGGAAGAATAGGTTCTTGTATTTATTAGTTGTATTTATATATTTTTAACCAATGTAATGTAATAAATGATTATTCTATTGTAATAAAATGTCCTTTTAATTATTAGATAGAATAGTCCCGTTTTTCAGGGCGTGACACCTTTACCTCTTCCACTCAATATAAGAATTTAATTCTCACTTCTACTCCTTGTATTGGTTCTCCATAAAATCATTAACCTACTAACTTTGCACTAAAACAAACAAATTAATGCACAAAAGCTCTCAAAATGCAAATAGTCTAATTCCAAGGGGAGAAAGTGCAATATGACGAATTAAGCATAAAAGTCTATCTAATAAGTTCATTTTCTACCTAAAATGATGTCTCCTAAGGGATAATATTTAGAACAATTATGGAGACATCAAGACCCCAAACTCAAACCTTTGTCGTCCCGAAAAAGTAAAATAAAACATAGGTCTTAGGTAAGAAACAACAGGCAGAATCTAAAGAATAAACCCAAAGCAAAACTCAAGATAAATTTCATATAGTACAACCTAAGAATTAATGCACACATTCACATATCATACAAAATCGAACACATAAATAATTTCAATCCAAAATTAACTTCAGAATGCGAGAAGATTACACTTGATACTTAGCTCGAGATGGTGGCTATAGGGTTTTCATAAATCCTTACTTGCTTTGAACACTCCACTTAACTTACTCTCTATTAGCAAAAATATTATTCCGCTTTATACCTAGGAATCTCAAGGTCTTTACGGTTTAAGCGTAAGCTTAGGGACGGTATGATACATTTGGATAATGAAAAGTGAGCTTTTGGCTCTCTCCTCACTAGCCTTCAACACACTGTCCTGAGCTTGAGTTTTGGGTAAGGTAATTTTAGTTATTACATCTGTTGGGTAGATTTGTGATGTGCTTGAGTGATTATGCAGTTAATTTTGTAATATGTCTCATGTATCTTAAATATGCTTGAGCTTACGAAATAGAAAATATTACTAGATAACTTGAATATTCAAGGAAGCTTGAAAATAATGATGATGATGATGAAGAAGATGACATTGAAATAAAATAAGATGATAGTAAAAATATGAAGAAGAAACTGAGAAAACAAAGTATCGAACATCAGTGCAGTCAGATAAGCAGAATGCCTGAAGTGGCCAGCTGAAGAAGACAAAGAGAAGAGAAGGATCAAAGCTCTAGAATAAAAGAAGCGGTAGAATGTCTGATGTCTCCTTTTATGTGATAGATTAATATGTTCATGAGACATATTTTAAGAGGTTATTTGTACCTATTTGAGGGGATTACTCCCTATATTTAGACATTTTCACATTTCTCTCTTGTTCGGAATTTATAACTTTTTATGCTATTTATGCGTAATTTATGTGTTAAGTGTGAAACTCTTATAACTTGTATGATACGATTATAAGTAGTTGAGAAAGAAACTTCAAACCCACGTCAAGGCGTTAAAGGCCCAAAAAACTACTTTTAGAAAGTTAGAACGTTTATCGGCTAACTTTAGCATTCAACTTAATAGAGTCACCACGTGAAATTGAATAAGATTGTGAGATAGTCCTTTGGTTTCATATTAGCACTTGAAGTTAGGAGTGCTTGAGAGTTAATGGGCCATTATTTGGAGTTAATATGAAAAAGTTATCAAAGTTTATACTATGATTGCTTGAACCAATCCACTCTTTTATTACAATGTTTTTGGGTTGACTTGGGTCATTTAAAAGGGGCTCGAAATACCAAAAACCTAATAGACTCTTTATATATAAATTTTTAACATAATAAAAGCGTTTGAATGCAGATTACACGATTAGTAGAAGAAGAAGAAATGCTAGAATATGGAAGCAACACAACTTGAGAAAAGTTAGAACCCTGCTTCACCACTTCTACACCATTCCACCATCGATGTTAAGGTAAGTTAGTATTAGTTTCTTATCTTAAACATGATTATTATAATTTTATCCGATTTTATTTCTTCTTTTATGAACTAATTCTTATCTAGCATGAGTTTGCTTTAATGTGTACCATAGATGATGTATGATTGCTTTCTATACTAAGTGTGATAATTTTATTTAATTGAATTGGGTATTTAATTTATATTGTATGAAAATTGAGTTTAGTAGTTATTTATATCCTCATCAAATATATGCAGCCCTTTAGTAACCTAGACTATCGATGTGACGGGGTTAGAAAACAAAAATAAATCATATATGTCTAGAATGTGTTAGTGATCGTAAAACACTTGACTAGTTGAATAATCATACATGGTAATTACAATTAGCGTTATCATCATGTAGAACTCCCTTGGAAGAGCACTTTAGTGATTGTAAAGCAATGTTTAAAGCTACCTAACATGAGTATAAGGAAGTTAGAATCCCGATTAAGGAGAATTGCTCAAATTACCCTGTATAATAATTGTTACTATAGAGGGTTACTTGCAAACATAAACTATACTCTCATCCTAATCTCTTAGTTAGTTGAATTTCTTTATCTATTTAACTAATTTATTTTAGGTTATCGCATCTTTAGTTTTTAATATAAAAACAAAACAAGTATATAACTTATTTCTTAATTTTAGTGGTATCAACAAAATCCATCTACGCTTCAGAACAAGATACCAAGTTAACCTCATATACTATGTAGAGAACAATCTTTTTACTTACTTATTATTTGAGAACGACTTGTGCACTTTTAGTGAGTAATATCTAGGGGTGTCTATTCTTAAGTTATTTTTTCACACCTCTAGAGATGATAATTCCTAGACCTATTGGATTTAAGAAGAAAATAAGGACCGAACTTATAGACTTACAAAGGTGTACTAACTAAATCTATTGGATAATGAAGTGAAGAAGAGAAGACTGAACCTCCCTATTGAAGTAAAGGTTGAATACCTAAGTGCACCAGCCAAGAGCCAGCGAATACAAAGACTGGACATTTCAGCAAATACATCGGATACCCTGTACACTTTATTGTCAAATTTGAAGTCTCGACTCCAAATGTATGAACTTTCATATAAGAAGGAGTTTATACGAGAACTAATAGATAAGGGTTAGAAAGGACACAAATAGGGAGATAATGTACTATTCTATAAAGATCCGTTTGAGCAATATCATCAGACATGCGACCAAAATAATCAAAGTATAGAATTAAATAATCAGCCCACTGGAAGGTGACATATGGTCAACTACGTTTGAAGATTTTTGTTGATAAATAGAGACCTTGAGAACATCCAAAAGTATTTATTCTATACACAATATCAAAGCATCTCAAAGTTATTTTTCAAGAGAGTCCCAAAGAAATATAATATGTATATCCATAAATTTTACTTTTTATTTTCTAGCCCAAACATTTGTATTTACCAGCAATTTTAAGAAATTAGAGGCTACACTATTTAGATTAGGTATACTCATGATTCCGAAGGTTTTGTTCTTTTTCTAGTGAAGAGGTTGTTTATAAATATACTAGAAAAGAATGATTTATAACTTGTGTGGTGTAGACACAGATCTTGAAGTATTCCCGGAGTGTGAAGTGGTAGATTGGGAGTGGAGATTGTCTACTCGATCATGTGTGGTGATACATAAGTTTAACGCTTTAAGGTCTTGTGAACTGGTATATAGTGAGTAGAGATTGTCCACTTGCTTTATCTAGTGTTGGTGATAAAAACGGTGGTTTTCTTTAAAGTTTGTGCTATCACCTTCAAGAAACACAAGGAGATATAATGTAGGACCTTAAAATCCTAAGGGTTCATACAACTCATAAGGTGGAGTAGGCCTTAGGAGACGAATCACTCTAAATAGGTATTTTTATTATGTCCCTTAATTCTATACTTTTTTGTATGACATATGTCTGATATATTTCTTGTTTATTGCTTTTATCTTAAGGCACAGTATTTTGCATGCTTGGTACTTGTTAAACTGTTCCTTAGATCCTTTGCAAGTATTTCCAATTATTTACTCTAAGAGTATTATAGAGGGTTTACACTCATATGTCTCATTGCTACGCTATTTTATCCATTATATCTAAAATCCTTAAAGAGTGGATCTGTAGATAGAATTGAAGGATAATATTTACGTTAGATTTTTTATGTATTGTCTAATTTATGCCCCCTGTAGGACTATTGGGTTACATAATTTATTATTCTTTGAGTATTTTTTGGTTATATGTATAGATATCTTCATCCGTCATGATCTTGTGTATGAATTGCAAAATCATTTGATGAATCTAAACAAGATTGTGGTATACAAATAATAATCAAGGATGAAACATAGATTGATGAGTAGAACTATATAGGGATCACATCACCTAGTTCGCATCAAGATGAAGTAAGTTAACATACTTTCCTTTGGTTTGAAGAGGTGAGCTTGAATATTTGATATACGGACTCCTAGAGGTGGAAAATAATCTTCTATTATTTGTAACAATGGGCATTGGTTATTTTTATCTTGACCCTAATAATTAGAGAAGGACGTGTAAAATTTACAATATTTACAAAGCATGTTGGTGGATTATATAGTGACATATTGTTAACATTGGTCAAAATGGACTCAATCATCATATTCTCTCTAAGAGATGGTCTCTTCAATTAGTAGGTCCTCCTCAAACTCATATGGTGTAAAGCCATCAATATTTATTTCACGCTTTCATCTGTCCTTTAACATTTAGAAGTATTGTTGGATTATATTTGTGGCATTTTATAGCATACACATACTAGGAATTATGATACGAAGAACCATAAGTCTCATAATAATATAGCAAGCGAATATTTTTTACACATTAGTTTATCGGTCCCGTAAACAGTGCCAAAATCTTGTTTGGTGCCAAAACGTTATGTAAAAATGACTGCTTTGAATAAACAATAAGTAATGTGATGAAAATGTTCAAAGCACATAGAGACACCTGCAAATAAGTAATATACTTGGAAGTCCAAGATCAAAACACATTGAAATTATATCTATGATTAAACTTGAAATTTGATAAAACTAAATTTACCAAGTACCTAGATAAGATAAATCATATGATTATTGTATAGGTACGTACAATGATCAATCACCATATTTACAAGCACATTCTTCACAAACGATTATGGTAGTATGAGGTTACACCTCTGATAGGATATATTTTACCAGTAAGAGTTATGTATGTGTGTGTGTTTTGGTTATGTTTGTATGAGTTGAAGGGCGTTTTCTTGAGGAATAAACATCAAGAGGATGAATATCCACAACTTAGATGAATATTAAGGATGAAAAAGCATGTATAGATTGTACACAATTTAAGTAAAAGCTATAAAAAGAAGAATGAAAAAAGAATATATTAAAATTCTACTTTTAGGACATTACCTATGGCCTAAAACATATTTAGTCCAAACATATTCGAATGTACCAATTTAGGCCATTCCAGTATTTTCATAAGATATTTTATAAATTTTAAGGGTAATATGGACACTTCAATAATTCATAAGTTTTTATATGGACAAATAAAGATATAATTTATTTGAAATACCAAAATTTCCCCTAAAATCTATGAAATATTGCATGACATTAGTGAAATAGAATTAAAATATTACGTTTGAGTACATTTGGCCGAAAAATAATATTTGTAAAATTTTTAGCCTAAAAGTGTTTTTAGGCCATGTGGACAAAAAATGGAATTTGCTCATTAGTCTAGATTGCAGATGTTTAAGGCATGTATGCCTAAAGTACAAAGAATTGTGAATTCAATCGTCCACATTTCTATATACTTTTTACCTCTATTTATCAAGTTTTATATATAATTAAACCCCCACTCTCCATGAAAAAATATACATCAAAGATATGTTGTCCTAAAAAATATCATTAATACATTACAAAAAAGTATATATGAAGACGGAATATACATACAAAACTGCCTAGAACTGATAGTATTCTCGACAACTAATTATACAAAGTTCATGCAAGGAGGAAAGGACATGCATCACCCACATATAGTTCAAATGGTTCTCCAAATATCTCTGACATCTTTAATTAAATGGTTTCATCACTCCTAGTTTTAATTATTGGGATATCTCGGGAGCCTTTCACGCCACTCCCTTAGGAGTAAATACCTCTGGGATTAGCTATTTAAAGAGACAATCAAAAGTTAGCATGAAATAGTGACTAGTAGATATGCATGGTACCCCAAAAAAAGTATAAAAACCAAGGAGGTCGTTCAAGGTGTCTCGAAGTTAAATTCCTTTGAAGAACAGTACATGCAAAAAGAGATACACCCTTAAAAAGGCGCAAATAAATAGTTGGAGATTACCTAACAAAATGAGAAAAGCAATCAAAATTCCAACAATCTCATGCCATGCAAAATACCAAGGGACATGATGTACCACATATACATTAAAAAAAGCATATATAACTTATGAAAGCTATTTTTGGGACATATGAAACTATAGATTGAGATACAAAGAAACCATTCGAGGAGTAAATATGATCATCCCAAAATTTATTACTTCCCCTCGAGAAAATGTCCAAAGCTAATAACAAATAAGATTATCAAGTCACTAACGAAATCAGGGATATATAGTGTATGTGGAAGCATCCCCTTGTCCATATTTAGGACAAAAGGAAAAATCAGTAAAGATCAACTAGAAGTGGCCTCAAGCAATGAGTGTATGTCCTCAAGGTAAAAGGATCAGTTAAATCACACATAAATAAAAATGATGAGAAGTAGAATAGCATAAAAGTACATATTTATATTCATTCGTGAAAGGGAAGTACATAACATATATTGACCAGATGTTAGTTACTATAAACTATTACAAAAATATTCTAGGACTAGAGAAGGGAAAGATTGAAAGACCCAACACTTCCCATGATAAAAATAGGAAAATTGTTTAAGAGTAGGTGTCTGAGAATGAGGGAGTGCAAATATAACAACATCCTAAAATAAAATTTAACAGATTATGCCTGAACTTAGCTTGGGTGACGGTATTCAAACCCCGAGGATGGGAAAGTCTCAATAATTAATAAATTTTTCTATGTGAAGATAGTGAGACTATGCATGGTGAATGCACATCGGTATCCCTCTCTTACTCCCCATCATAAGAAGGTTCACAAAGTAACTATACCTCCTTATCAAACTCATGTGAGACTCGATATTTTTGGATGATAGTACCATAGCAAATAGAAGTAGTGTTTAAGAAAGACATCAATTTAGTTCCTCCACTTCATCTTTGAGGACACAATTGTATCTTGAGCATTTTTCCTCCCAGACCAAAGTCGGTGAATGATGATCGTATTCTTGGATGATCGGTTGGACACTTAAGACATGTGTAGGAAGTCTTGGACTCGAGTTATCTGCAAAAAAAATTAAAAAATTAATAAATAAACAAAATATATCAATTAAGAAGAAGGAAAAATAAAGTTATCCTACTAAGAAGATGACGTGTACGAACATAGAAGAGGTTTCCACGTTGCTAGAAGGCTATGAGACACTAGCTGAAGGAAGGGAAATATGAGCTCGAGGAATCAAAGCTTCCCAAAGGAAGGAGACATAAGAAGCAGGGGATGATCTACTTTTCCTAGTCCAGGAAGCGAAAGGTTTTGTAATCCTCCCTTAAGGGTTAATGCGATTTTCCACTAAAAGGTGCTATACAAAGAAGGCATGGTGAAAACAAAAGAAAATACCACAATATTTATAAAGGAAACTTAAATCTTCATCTCCCCAAGGAAATCAATGATAAAAAAATCTTCCTAATCTAAGTAACCAAACACTTCAATCTTAGAAGTACGCGACATAAATTAATCGAAAGACACCACATGGCTTGAGCTAAGACCAAAAAGAGCTTGTTATCCCCGGGAAGGACTAGCCTCGGCAATCAAAATTATTCGTAAGAGGCACGTAGTCTCAGCAATGAAATATAATTAGTAAGTCTGACGTAGCATCGCAAATAGATTATTTTGTAAGACCAACCTAGCGTTGGAAATCGAAAGATTATTAGTATGTCCGATGTAGCATGGCGCATCTAATATTACTTAAAATCCTAACATAGCCTCGACAATCGTAAGTATGAAGTATATTCGACAATCAAAGATTACTTGTATATCCGTCTTAGCCTGGGAAAATAAATGTCACTCTTAAGTTAACGTATCCTTGACAATCAGAGAGTATTCGAAAGTATGACAAAGCCTCAATAATACAATATTATTCATAAGTCTGTCATAGCATTGACAATCCCACCATATGCATATGACCAGTAAAGCCTCAGCAATCAAGTGGTTCTGTTATGTAATACGACAATGCTAAAATTCCAAATATTCAATGTTAACACCCTTACAAGAGGTGCGCTCATAAAATTTAGTTCCAAATTCCACGTAATTAATGAAGTGGTCTATAAAAATGACTCCACATTGACGATTAATCTCTTCTCTGAAAAACCGATGCATTCTTGGTACTCATGAACATCGAAATGTGAAGGAAAGCATAGCCAATAAGTCACTAAAGTATTAGATTCTGTATCGGTATAAAAACTACAAGAGTAACGTTTCTTTTGATCATATCCAAGTAAAGAAGTAAATTGAGCTTAAAGTAACTTTGGGAAGTTAGAGCGTTTATTGGAGAACTCTTGACGTCATATTGCTTTAGTCACCATGAATAATTGGTCAGAATTTTTGAACAAATTTCTTTATATTTAGATAGAGATTCAAGTAAATGACGCGTGGCAAGTGACAGAAGTTGATTCATACTTGAGACGAGAAAATTATGACATTTTCTTTTATCGTGGCTCAGACAAGTCCAACACTAAGGAAAAACAGGTTGGGCATCTTTAACCTAATTAATCAAGTCCATGGGGGAGCAAACATCTTTAGTTAGTTTATAAGTCACTTAGCAGCTCCGAAAATAAACCACCCATCATTATACACGTTTATTTTAGAAGCAAGAGAGCAAAAAGAGAATGTGAGATGGAAGGAATGGTCTTTCACTAAAAACCACCATTCTTCCTCATCGAAGCTCCAAATCCACCCATTCCAAAGTGATACTTTATTTAATCTTAGCTTTTAAACATAATTCCAATATTCATTTTTATTAGTTTTTATTTAGTATAAACGAAACCCTTATTGGTTGAGGATTGCATTTATGTACAAACCTTAATTTATTTGCAGGGATACTCTAATGATTTTGGAATTGAGTATTTCAATAAAATATGTTTTGAATATATTAGGTATATATCTCCAGTTAATCCTATCCATATTTTGGCAAAGTATGGGTAGCCTTAGTAATTATGCTGGCATTCGTAAGGGGAGGTGTTGCGTCCCAAAGTGTGATAAAGGATACTAATCACCCTAGAAGCCACCTTTTGTACGCGTACGAGTTGTTGACAAGTAATAAAGATAAGTATGAGGGTTATCGTCTCTACATGGACTATCAAAGTTACATTAATATGTTTAAGAAAGTAAAATAATGTAAGATTGCTAAGATAAAATGACAAATAAGAAATGTAAAGATGATATTCATTTAGTTTTTATAATAAGGACTAAAATGCAATCGAACTAAGTACTGATTAAATAAAATGCAAAAGCAATGAACTAACGTAAATATTCAAGATTATAGATTTAGCTTTGCATGTAATTTCTTATGTTACTAATTCCATGGTTCCATTTATAAGAGAGATTTGGTGATTCTCATTAGTTAGGATTCAATAGCACTGTAACTCCACATCCGGGTGAACTTAGAGAAAATCCTTACACATTAGCTGGCTATATGATGAGTTATGTTCCTAACCCTTACTGAATACCTAGCAGACACGCCCATCCAAGCACTAGGCTTTTTATGTTAGTTCTGCAATTAAACCCCCATCCACGTGGTTGCTTAATTAAAACATCCACCCACTACTTGTACGAAGCATAGGTAGTATCTATAATAAATATATAAATCAATGAAATTAATGAAGGCCAATTTGAATTAAACACTTTATAAATCTCCATAGCTCATCGGGTCTAGTAATCCATGTATTAATAATACTAATATGGAGCATCAAAGTTAAATCGGGAGTGCATCTCCCTCTGATCCCAACCAAGTGTCAGGCTTCTAGAAAGACTCGTCAACACATCTAAAGCTTTGGCAAGTTCTAGATTTAGATTTGCAATTGTAATCAAGTGTAACGCATGCTGTTCTAATGTAAGAATTACTAGTTTAATCATTTATTCAATTACACCCTCTCTTCTTTCGATACATTTACTTCTTTGTGACTTTCAATGTGGTCTAGAATCGGTCTATTTTTCTCAAAGATTGGGATGAGTTACGTTTATATTTATATCAACATGTCATTGTTTAATTGGTTAACTTGATTCTTGATTAGTGGTCATCAAAGAATAAATTCAAATAACATTTTATTGAGTTTTTATGCTCACATATCTTATATCTAGGTGGTATTATAGTCTATTTATCTAAATTCCATAAATCTTGTATCTTTAGGTAAAATCAAATGTTCTACTTTTAAGTTAGATATTTTATTCTCGCATTTTCCCGTTCACACCCACCCTTCTAGGACACTTAATTAAATATTTTATTTCCACACAAAACAAAGTTATTTAGCTCCTAAACCTCCTAATGCACCATGAAAATATTCTTGGAAAGACTTTGAGACCAATGTGTTGAGAAACAAAATAATATAGAGACCACTACCTAAATTGGACAGGCTCATTCTTATTCTGTCATGATATTGGATAAATCATTTAAGGTGTCTGGCAGGATCTAAGAACATAGGGAAAAATAAGTCTTTTCCCATTCAACCAACAATAAATTCACGAGAAAAAAAATCAAAATAAGGTTTATATAAAGATAAAGAAGGGTTAAAAGTAGTAAGCACACTTAATATCAAAATTTTATTATATACTGAGGTGAGTGTAGAGCCTAATATAAAAAAATTGAACCAAAATAATAACTCTAAGAAGGATGTTGCTTTTGAGTCTATTGTCACTAAATTATCTCCTTATTCTATTAGAATTAGATCGATCTCTAGCCCATTCGATATCGATTTGGTAACCTTTCCACAATCATTGATGCAGAAGACACATATGATGATACAAAAAACATATGGGGGAAGTCTTTAACCTACTTGAAATCAACTTCTCCGTCTATGAGTTAATAATAAATAATATATGTGTATATTTAAATCATTAAAGACATTTTTCACTCACAAAATAAGTCAATAAACCATTCCCCCCGAATAGGTTAGACTTAATAATTAAGTAAGTAGTATTTTGAGATGGCCTACCTCATTCAAAATAAAGAATGTCGGACCATCCAACATTACTTGCATCATATGTAACCTTTGACCTAAGTCTGTATAACTTTTCTTAGATGATATACAACTTCTTTTTATACACCATTCTCCATAAATTAAATGTGCAAGAGTGAAAGAATCACACCATAGTTAGCCAAAATTTCGGTCAAGGATTTTAGTGAGTGGTAGATTATGTGTTTATTCATGTTGATAAGTAATAATTTTTGGTAGATTTCACTATGTTAGATATTGACCCTAGAGTTCTAACCAAACCCACGCCCAAATTATCCATGGTAGATCTTTATTGGCCAAATATGTAATAGTAGATTGTAGGACTGAAGATATGGAAGTGCATTTTTGTAACATGAAGGTGAATTTAATTGTTACTAATTCTTCTAGGTGTACTGAGATAAATAAGGGGGCCTGAGTTTTATATTGGTATAGTTTTGGAATATTTGTAATAAGACCTTATATGGTTTGTTTTCCCAGATTGAGGATGAGAGTTCGATATGAGTGCCCCACCTGTGACGGAGAGATTTTGTATTTAGACATTCTTCGGTAGAATGAACATTGATTTTGCTAAGGAGAGATTTCATTGGCATTAAGAAAAAGCCCTTTTATATACCTATAGGGTCTCTACCCAAACTAAATCTCAAGCCATTTTTTCACACCTTAAGTATATTTTCTTAGGTACCAAGAATACTTGTTTAGCTATTGTTTCTTATTATCTTCCTTAGGGTAGCAAACGATTAAACTCAAATTACTTATGAAACATAAAAAGGATTTAGGTTGGACAATCTACTTTTTGAAGAGAATTGAGACCTCATGTTGCATGTATGATATCAATATATAGAAGAGAGCTAAAAAATTATGGGGAAGGCCCATTCAAGTTAAATCCCAGTATGTGTGAGGAAGTGATAAATTATGTAGTTAAGTTGTTAGATGCATGTCAATTTTTTTAATATATGGTAATAAATAGGTGTATTAAGTTTTGTTTGTCCCTGTGAAGTCTTTTATCACCCATTGTTGAGGATGCAAGAGAATATTTTGTTGCTGTCCTCACTGTCACAAGGTGGAGAGTTTTCATATATTATCACAAGTTGAAGCTATGACCTGTAATGTCCACATACATTTTTCTATAATTTATAATATTTTTGACATGATGGATGGAAAAAATTTAAAAAAACTGAGCACAAATTCATGATTCATAATTTTGTAAGACATAATCTGAAATAACAGTAGGTACTACAACACAACGTGCAAAAACCATCTCAAAGGAACAACTGAAGTCCAACTTGATCACATCCCATTGAAATTAATAGAGATAAAGATAGTGAATAATTACATAACCACATTGGTTCTACAAAAACGGAAACCAACTAGAGATATACAAAGTAAAAAATCAATCTAGAAGTTTAGTTGAATAAGAGAGATCCTAGAAAGAGATGGTAATTAAGCTACTCATTCCAAAGCAAGGATGAAATGATTAATAGAAATAAGCAAGGATGAAATGTTTAATAGAAATATAAGTGATGGATTAATTGAGAAGTTTACCCCAATTGATGAAGAGTAAGGACCTTGGATGATGTGTTTCCGTATATGAGTCGCAATTAAAGGATAAGGAATACCGTAAAGCTCTCGTATATATGATGGTACGAGGGTGAATCTTTAAAAACACCATAAAAACACAAGAAAAATATGGAAAAGAATTAAATAGGAAAAAAAAGAACACAAATAGCAAAATGAGCTCAATAATAAAGAAATTAAAGTAAGTGTTTCAACCATTCTCAATAGAGGAGTAATAATAACGACGACTAATTTAGGTGGGGTTTTACTTTTGAAAGTAGAGTGAGAGATACTAGCATTGTTTAGATAGAGAACAGATAACATCTTTTTTTACTTTCCCATGATTTTAGGAATATAAAGCATAATAATAAAAGGTATAAATGATACATGTTCCATGTGAATGTCCTCTTTCTAGATCACACCATCAATGAAGGTACAAAATTCACAAATCATTTGTGTTGCTCAAGTTCTCCAAGGTGTTTAATATTCTCGTTCAGACTTTATTAACTCGAAAATTTAGATGCAAATCTTATATTTGGGTAGAGTTTTGAAAGTAAATCAATTCATTCGTAGATAAATTATATTACAAATTAGGAAAATGTAACATTATAATATTTAGATTGATTTGTGGTTTAGAATGATTTACAAGATTAGGAAACAAAGTTAGTTTGAAATGAAATATGTATCACATATTATTAATAATGATTACTAAGATTTACTAAGATTGATCTTTTTCAGCTGGATATGGATTATAACATTATCTAGCCACACACGAACATTGTGTTTATTCAACCAAATAAGGATATTAATATATCATATAATTTAAGAATATAAAAAAAATATAGAAATCTAAAATCTAATGAAAAACTAGGACCAAGTTCTAGAAGACAATTCGGTATGCTAAAATCCTATAAAATTTCATATACCTTGTTGGGAATGATGCATGAAGTTTTTATAAACAATGAGAATCTATCTAGAAAAAAATGTTCAAAAATTGATCAATGTTGTTGGTATGATAAAAATGGTAAAATAGTTGAAAAGAATACTATTATACATTAAATATATTATTTGTTATTGGGCTATATAAACTTTACAAATTAAAATCGGTAAAAGAGTTACAAACTCTATTGTGAGTGGAAGCTTCAGATGATAAAAGTGTTTTCAAAACAAGTTTGGGATAAAATAAGTGGAAATAGAGTTTCGTCATATATCATTTTGGAAAATCTAGATTTGAAAATGAAAGAAACTAATAAATTTTTTAAATTAAACGGTGTGGAAGTTAGATGCAAATGTTCGGTTCTTATGTAAGAAATCTTTGAGAGTCGGTGTGAAACTTTACAAAGTATACCAATTGTCAATAAGGTGTTAGAAACCAACATATAGTGGATGTTGAAAATGTTATGATGGTGAGATACTTTTGTGATAGTTACATTGTAAATTGTTGACATAAACTAAAAATATCATTCTTGGAATTGATAAAGATGAATTAATATGGAAAACAATTTTGCAATGCTAAATGTAAGCAATGTAGGAAGGGGAATTGAGAATATTTTTCAAGCAATAATTATGACAAGGGAAAATCATAATTCGAACTATTCAAACAACCTGAAATCATTCAAGGAACTAAACCTCCTTCTAGTGATAATTGGGTTACCAAACCAAATGTGTTCAGAATTTTTTTTAAAAATTTAGAGTTTTGATATATTCTACGAATGTTGATTATATTGTCTATAAGTTAGATGGAGATCCAAATGGAAGAAATCATTATATCTTTTGGAGTTTCAATTGACTTTGCATGTTCAAGATCTCCAAAATCTTTACGATAGGATAGGTATCGCCTAGTAATGTATAATTTTCATAAGAGTATGCTTATTATAATTCAATAATATTTTTTCTGTTTCACGTAGTAGGTAGCGTGTAGTTGATTTGTAAGTTTTTTCATATATTTTAAAAGTGTATTTTATTACCAAAAAAAAAATAACATATATAATGAAGTAAACTCAGTGTCAAAAATTAAAGTTTGGGTTTCAGCCTTTATTTTTAGGATTTTGAAGAACTTGTAGGAATTAATTTCATTATACATATCCAACTTTGTGATATGACATTAGTATTTTTCTTCAAAATATATTCACAATAACTTCTCTTGATAATTTAAATCTTAATAGATTCATATTAAAACTGTCTAACACCATTATACTTACAATTAAATAAACATTATAAATAAATAAGGTATTTTCTTATTTTATGTGGAATTTTGTGAAGTATGAGTGGTAATCTTGTTTATTGTGTTTTTTTGTTTTCTTAGTTAATATATCAATTGTCAAATAATATAAATAATTTTTTATATTGTTTAAGTATAAAATTTGCGACATGATTATTAAAATTTATTTTGTTTCAATAATTCTCTAAGTTATTCTCTATTTTTTTATAAATTGGTCATGTTCTTTTGAAAATGAGGAGAAATTAAAAGAATGGTAAAATAGGTGTAAAAAGGGAGAGTACTGTTGAAATGTATATCTAAACAAGTTATTAAATAAAAGATTTATCTTTTATGGCCATTTTTTGAAATTGTTCTCTTTATAGGTAAAACACAGTTATATGGTAATTATTAGATATATATAAAAAGGTATTTTATATGGTACATTACTTTAATTTAAATATAAATTCTGATATGTTTCACCACACCCCAACCTAACTTCTATCCCAACCATTCCCAACCCATACACCGCATGAATTTGTAAGGGGTAATGAGGTGTGGAAGAAATCGTTGGAAAATATCATAATTAAAATTAAATTGAAGTAGTTTAATGCATAAAATACCATTATAATTTTTCATTTTGAACAGTAAGACAATGTTGGACCAACGACTGTAAAATTAACATATAGGGTTTCCAAATGATAATTTTTAAGAAACATTACTTATTCAAGCATAAACCCTGGAGATAGAGATTTGTTGCGGATTATTTACTAAAATGTAATCTCTTTATGATAGTAATATATTTCATTTAATTTTCATTGTAAAATTTTCTTAACTCGGTTGTTAAGGTAACATTGTAACTAATATAATTATACTATTAACTTACAAGTCAAGTATTTAGTCCTCCATCAGTTATGTTAACTACTATAATATCCTATGTGGAAAAGAAAATCTCGCTAAAGTATTTGTTGTATTATAATTATTTAAATTAACATATGAACAAAAAACTTATCCTTATGCATTAATTAGCAAACTTATTTTCGATCTAATTTATTGTATAGATATTTTATGGAATGTATTTCCATAAACACGTTAGCCATTGCTTGTAATAAATGACTATTATGATATACATGATTCATAAAAGTACATTTTATTACTTAGATTGCTAGACATTTCTTTGATTGCATGACTTATGATATAAATGACTATAAAAGTACAACATTGTAATATTATTTATAGATTATGAAATAATTTTACTTACCAATTGTTAGAAGATAAACTATGGTTAAACAAGTTTCAAATTTCAAAAAAAACTTATCTATCAAAGAAACTATACCAAATTTAATACACAAATGTTTATTCAGGTAATAAAGTAAACATATACTTTAATATAAAACACTTAATTAGCAAAAATCGAGAGAAAGAGAACAAATATCATTTTTATTCATTTATGAAAACAATACATATGAGAGATTTTTGACTTAATAGTCCTTTGTATAACAAAATGGGTCTTCTAACATATTCTTGTTTATGATATCAAAGCCAAAGAAATGCTTTTTAGGTATAACTATTATTCGCGGGGAGTAAATTTATTTAATCTAACATTCTTCCCCATGATGTTGATATCAACAGATTCTGCTCCATCCAAAAATTCTGTTGCTATGAAAGATCTATTAAAAATGATCTTTCCCGCGTTGGGTGGTCTATTTCTTGATGATCTATACATTTCAACAGAATCGACACAATCACCGTAGTAACTAGTCAATAAAACATATTAGCGAATTTCTTGATATTTTATTTCAATAAATAAAAATAAAATAAAATAAAAAGATATATTTCAACCTGTTGAAATAGGTTATCATTTCATTTTTTGTGACAGGCCCATCATCGGAAACGGTAAAGTATAGAGTTCGAGCATCTCTAACATTGAATTCCCTAGCTTCCGGGTTCAAGATAAATATTGGTTGTTGAGCTTCCATGATTGTTTCTTATTTGAAGAGAAAAATTGTTAAGAATGAATACGATGTATGAGTCTCAAACTTAGAGGAGGACATGAAAATATGTAAGTAACTATTTATTGAGTATATTTACCAAAAAGTTTGAAGATATTGATTAATAATATTGATGGCATAAACACGACCAATAGTAAATCAATTTAAGAAGTAAATAAATTTATTGATATTAAATGCACTTTTTTTTTACATGGTCATCATAATCCATGTAATAAATACATTGACTAATATTTATGGGACTACTTATAAATTAACAATAAATATATAATTCATACCATAACTGAGGGCATGAATGTATTTTACAACTCATATACTCTATGTGTCTCAGCATTTAATTATTGAACTTAACTTCTATATACCATAACTCCCTGTCATACTTACTAGGTCACATAATCTTATGAAAAAAATGAGCTTCAAAACACTATATTCCTACCAGTTCAATCATCCAGACGAGAATACACTTCACAATTTGGGTAAGCCCACTTTGTAGTCAGGGTGCACTCTAATGGATATTAGCTCTGATAAGAGCATATTTAGGTTATTGACCACTAAGAGGTTGATTGTAGAGTGGAATACATAAGTTCTGTTTCATGGTTTAGGTACCGATGTTTTCGTAATCTATCTTTATAATGCGACTTACCTTTCCTACATCCCATCATCACCAAATTTTGTCGAGGGTATCATCTCATATACTTATTGAATTGTTGGAATTCCATCAAATACATTGATATATAATTCATTTATGTGTGATGCTTGCACCTAGGCATGACATATCATTTTAGATGCCTTTCCATGGTCTAAATATGCTTTTATACATTATTTTGAGTACTTATGTATAAGATAGAGTCAATCGAGACCTTTTCTCATTTTAGTCTACTTTGTATATTTTTGTCTATACATACATATTATATAAGATATAATAATATGAAGAAATGATAAGTGCTCAAGGAGATGAGGAACGACTTTCTAGTTTACCCTAGGGAAGACGATTTAAACCTCAGATTAATGAGAAAAAAAACTTAGAAAAGAAGATGTAAAGGTTACCATACCGAGGAAAGTCCCGAACCTAAGAATGGACCTCACCATGAAAAAGATATGAAGAATTCATCAATTTCAATGTTTGTTAGACATATCGTAGCATGACCTGCAACATACAATAATGAGGCACTAAAGTGAGAGAGGCTGGAGCTGAAGAGTTCAAGTTAGGTCAATACTTATTCCACCATATAGTTTGACCTTAAAGTTGGAGGAACTATATATATTTTATATACCAATATATTATAGGTATATTACACATTATCATTCACTTTACATTTTTTATTAACTTAGCTTATAACAAAGATAAACTCTATATCTACTTTATCCCTCTTCCATTTCCTACTTCAAGCATTTATAGGTAAAGCTATCCATGATAGATAAACAATATCTAGTGTGCTAAATCTTATGTTATAATTCATATTTCTTCTATATATCTATTGATTATAAATTCATTAATTACCTTATTAGCTTCTAATGCTTATTTTATTATCCATATATATACACATGTGCTAACTTATAGGTTTAGAAGCTCATAACTACTGTTTAGACTGTGCTTATTTTAATTTTAGTGTTTAATCACTTATAACTAATCTTGTTATATATCCAACCCAAGTTGTGCACACATCTTTGGTTAAATTATTCTTTATATACAACCAGATAAAGGGGTGAGTTGAAGGATTGAGCTTCGATCAATTATAGTCTGATGTAAATCTTAAGTGATTGAAAATTGTTAAGGACCTAGATAAACTCTTAATAAAGTGTTCGGATTACACCACTTATTATTCCTAGTCTCTTATTCATAGAGCTTGTAGATGAAACTGTAGCCTCCTAGTAGGATATCAAATCTTGATTTGTGTGGTGTAATCTGAATATACCTGAACCGTTTCCAAATTATGTATATATCCATATGGTGATTGATAGCTGGTGTGTGATAAAATCACACCCCTTATAGGAAGGAAATTAACTGCAAGTGTACGAGTCGTCCAAGTAATAATCCGATAAACGAGTTTCAGTCTCACGGACGGATGGATATGACTATAGTGTTTATCAAATAAGTAGAGATAATTTTCAAGATAGAAAAATAAAATATAAAGATGTTTGTTTTGTTTTGTGTTATAACTAAAGACACAACAAAGTAAAGTACTAAAATGATTAACTGAGATGAAATAATGCAAGCAAATATTGTAGACGCAAATACGAACCGAACCATGCTCACCCCTATCACAAGATAAGATGAGATTGATAAGTCGTTCTAAACAGTTCTTTTGGGAGGATCCTTTCCTCTATAAAGTGTGTAGTGATCAAGTGGTAAGAAGATGTATACCTGAGAAAGATGTTATATTAATAGTTGCAGGGTGTCATAATTCACCATATGGAGGACAATTAAAAGGCGATCGCACAGCTGCTAAGGTACTACAATCCAGTTTTTATTGGCCTACATTACATAAAGATTGTCATGAGTATGTTAAGAAGTGTCATAGATGCCAGTTTACTGGTAATATATCCAAGAGGGATTTGATGTATGGGGTATTGATTTCATGGGTCCCTTTGTACCATCCAATGGGAATCAATACATCCTATTAACTATTGATCACACATCTAAATAGGTAGAGGTTGTAGCTCAAACAACCAACGATTCGCGAGTAGTAATTATATTTCTAATATCTCACATCTTCACTAGACATGGTACACCTAGATTTATTATCAGTGATGGATGCTCTCATTTTGTGAACCAATATCTGAAGACAGCTCTAGAGAAGTATGGAGTGAAACATCGAATATCTACCGCCTATCATCTACAATCCAATGGTCAAGCTAAGGTCTCCAATCGCGAGGTAAAATCTATTCTAGAAAAGATTGTTGGTCCTACAAGAAAAGATTGGTTAATGAAGTTAGATGATGCTCTATGGTCTTATCGTAATACGTTCAAAACTACAGTTGGTGCATCTCCATATCGTATGGTTTATGGTAAGGCTTGTCACTTACCTCTTGAACTTGAATTAGGTTCATATTGGGCTATAGCGCAGTTAAATTTATATCCTACTTTGGACGGAGAAAACCGTGTGATGAAGTTAAATGAACTTGACGAATTCCGATTACATGCTTATGAGAATGCTAAAATTTACAAAGAAAACACTAAGAGGTGGCATGATAATCGTATCTATGTGAAGAAATTTGAATTGGGACAAAGGGTCCTAAAACATAATTCAAAGTTCAGTAACTATCCGGGTAAGTTAAGATCGAAATGGTCAGGTCCTTACGTTGTGACCAAGGTTACGCCTCATGGAGCCATAGAGATTGAGCATCCAATCGAGAACCGCAACTTCATGGTGAATGGTCATCGATTGAAGATTTATCATGGAGGCGAGGATACCAATCGTGCGGAAGATCTACATCCCGGAGAGGTCATGTACCTCCTCGAAGCTCCTTAAAAGCGAGAGGTAACCCGTCGAGCTTAATGACGTTAAACAAAAGCCAATTCATTTTACATTAGTTTAATGTTTTCTTTATTTCGTAGTATAAAGTAGAGTAATTGTTGTTTATTAATGTTTATTTTTAATAAATGAGAAAGGGTAGTTATTTTTGATGATTTCAGGAGTGAAAGGGTCATGAGTTTGTGGTCGAAGCGGGGAAAAACGAAGATTTTTTGGTTCAAAGACAGTAGAAACCGGGAACCCGATTTTTAGCAAACCAGGAACCCGGTTATTGCGTTGTATCCTCCAAAAATTCTTTGACTAGTGCGTAACAGGAGACACAAGAGGTTGCATCGCGGTTCGCGCTGTCGACACTAACCGGGAACCCAGTTTCGTTCTGACCAGGAAACCGGTTTCGAGAGCTGTGACATCCCAACTCTCTAACCCCTACGTAAGCTGAGACGCAAGGGGTTGCGTCTAACCTGTGTCCAAGTTCGCTCTATCGACGCAAACTGGGAACCCGGTTTTGTGGTGACCAGGAACCCGGTTATGAAGGCCAACACTCTGACCCCTGCATAACCCGAGAGGCAAGGGGCCAGCATCCAGGTAAAAAAATTGAATTTGGAAAAATTTTGCGCCGACATAGCGACGCGAACCGGGAACCCGGTCATCACAAACCGGGAACTAGGTTATCAACTGTACAAGGTGGTTTTAGATATTTAAACCCTATCTTTTTGACTTCCTTTTCAAGTTAGCCTCCAATTTTGTTTCTCAGCTTCTCACCACTCGGATTATTATCAACAAAACATTATAAAAGCACCTAATCCTACCCTCTTTCCCCACACAAACACATAATCAACTGAAAATCCTTCCAAAACACCATGAAAATCCAATTTCTCTCTAAGGATTTTCTTCACCGAAGCTTTAAATTTTTCCTATAATCCTCTACAAACACATTAACTAGCCTTTCCCCATCTCATAAATTACCTTAATCTTTCTTCTTTTATCCTCAAACATCAAAGTTCAAAACTTTTCTCTAGATTTTGAAGTTTTGAGTTTGGGTGAGTGAAATGACTAACCAGACAGATTCTTTGAGCTATTCTCGAAGAAACACTCCAAGAACATGAAACAATCCTAGTGCTACACAAGAAAAATCTATTAAGATTCCAATTTTGGCTCCTAAACAAAAAATTCGAGAAGTTCAAACTGCTATGAAGAGGAAAGAAAACCCAAGTAAGGCTACTCCTAAAAAGCCTACCTTGGTAATTGAAGAGGAAGATAAGGTCGAAGAAGAAATTCCTAGCGAACCCATTCCAGAACAAAGAGCTACCCGAAGAAAAACTATGGCACAAAAACCAAAGAGATTAGCAATGAGTTGCCCTGCTCAGGTTCGTGACAGAGTTAATTACATGAAGTTTGGTGTTCAAAAAGGATTCCCTTCCGGTATTATGAACGGCGAGTTTAAGAGTTATGCTATTACTTGTGATAAGTTTAGGTGGACCGAATTGAGACAGAGAAATCTTACGTTTATTCTTACCCTGGTTAAGATACGTTTCTTATACCTTCTCATTTAGTAGTGCATATTAGTTTAATTGATTTATCGATTCTTTTCGAGTCGTGGGGACATGACTCATTTTTGAGTTTGGGGTAGGGTTCGTTGCCTCATCCAAGTTTTACGTGTTATTTGTTTTAACTGCTTTCAATAAAATTAATTAGGAGTTACGTTTGACTGTAGAAGATCTTAAATGTCCCCATTAAGCATGATTTTGATGAATATATGATAGAAAATAGTGGACTTTAGGGGTTAGTATAAAACGCACTTTAATTCCATGCTAACATAGGTAATTGATAGGAAGAATTCATGAACAATGTAAAAGAAGTAAACTTGTACTTAAGGAAAATGTTTGGTTTGTAGTAAGTGAGATCCGAATTAATAGAGAACCAACTTAGATATGAACTAGAAGCGAGCTATGTAACTAGGAAAAGTATAGGGGCAGTTCTTTGTTAGCCATTTCAGACCTTTTTAGCCTTTTATCCCTTGAATTAATATTATCCTTCTTAGCCCAATTTTGAGCCTTAAAAGCCTTTCTTCTGTCGCCACGATATAAGCCCATATCCCCTTACTTTATTAGGCATTTCCATATGACCCGCACTAGAATTACGATCCTGTCTCGAGCTTGAGTTTAGGGTGGTGGGTCCATCTTTGTTAAATTACATTGGGAGGGAATTATATGTGTTTGTATTGGGTCACAATTTAAAATGATTTTATTATTTGTAACCCTTTGTCGGGATTTTAAAAAAAATCAAAAAGCCAATACAGTAAGGACCAGGAACCCGGTCATCACAAACTGGGAACCCGGTTGTCGCCTGTAAAAAAAGAGAAGAAAAGAAATGAAAAGGAAATATAAAGAAAGAATGAATTATCCGGCAAAGTGGAAGTTTCTATAAATCTTCTTTATATCTATTGGATTAACATGGGGATGATATGTTAAGAGCATCAAATGGTTTGGATGAGAACATTATTTGAGTGTAAACTCAAGCTCGTGGATAGTTGTTGATGGTTAGTGAGGAGAGAGCCAAAAGCTCACTTTAAATTACCAAATATACATACCACACTGTCCCTAGCCTACGCTAAAACTGTAACGTCCTCGTGATTCCTAGGTGCATAGTGAATTTATGATTCAGTTAATAGGGAGTATACTAAGTGGAGTGTTCAAAGCGAGTTAGGATCAATAAACACCCTACAACCATCATACTAAGATAAGTACAAGTGTAACCTTCTAGTATTGCAACTTTAATTTAATGATTGATATTATTTATGTTTTATTTTTGCATGTAAGTGTATATGTATATTATTTCTTAACTTTTGCTATATGAGGTTTATCTTAAGGTTTTCTTTGGGTGTATTTACTAGCTTCGACAATCTTGCATCTACTTTAGGCCCTTTTTTTTAGTTTTACTTTGTCGGGACGACAAAGGTTTGAGTTGGGGGTCTTGATGTCTACCATTTTGTTCTAATTATATGCCCATAGGAGACATCATTTTTTGTGATTAGTTGACTAATTTGATAGACTTTTGGTGGTAAAACGTTATATTTCATTTTCCATCCTCGTATTGTAGTATTTTTCATTTATTAAGCTTTTGAGCGTAAAATGGTTTGTTTTTAGTGAAAATATTGTTGGTTTAAAGATGCAAGCAAGGAGAGGAATCAAGAATTAAAGTCTTAGATCGTGTAAAGAAGTCAAAGGCGAGAAGAAATATCCCGAATATTGATTTAGGAAACTGCAAATTTGAAAGGCTGATGTTGATTGCTGATTTTGAGCCACTTAGGCTTGGATTTAACAAGTTGAATGGGTCAATTTGGAGTTTAAATGAGAACGCTACAGTTGTTTTAGTGAAGGATGTACATCAGTTATGGGATTTAGAATAAAAGAGTGGACTTGGGCTTTTTTAATATTTCATTTATTCACTTCACTAATAGCCCGATTCCGAATTTTAGAGTATAAAAAGACCTTTAGACATCTATTTCACACACAACTAAACTTACACAAGTCAGAATCGCAAGAGAGAAAGACAGAAGCAAGGAAAAGGAGAAAGCTAAGAGATGGAGAATTCATCTTCTCCAAATCACAACCAAACCCAATTCCTCAATTAGGTTTTCTTATCTTTTAATTCTCTATTAGACATGAGTTCATTTATTTTTATTTCATTAGTTTTAATTTCCATTATGAACTATTTTTATTTGTGCTTGAGAATCACTCTAATGGGTTGAGCCCCAATTTATTTAGTTAATGTTTTTGATTTGGGATTGAAAGATTTAATTTGAATTAGGTAATTTAGTATTTTCTATTATCGTGAATTTATTTACTATCTTTGAAGTCATGAATCAAACATATGAATTAGTAAATAAGCTATTCATTACAGTGGTGTAATTTTCACCTTGACGTGGGGTTTAGTTACTGAACTAGGTAATAGATGTAAAATATAAATTATTGATCCTGACGGACTTAGTTAATCTTATAGCCAATTGGGTAAACTACTTGAACATTCAAAGGTAGGTTATAATCGCCCTGACGGGGTTTGTAATACCCTAGGATAGCTCCTCAGTCCACCCTGACGGGGTTTAGGAGAAACTAGAATTTCAACTAGTATTAATTACCAATTCGAGCCTTAAACGAAAACATTAATTGAATAGGTTTAGGTGAAACCCTTGCGAAACTCAAGTACTACTTCTCATCCTTGCGTCTACTCATATTTTATTTACTTGCGTCTCATTTACTTGCATTAGTCAATTTAATATTTTACTTTATTTGCACTTTAGTCCTTAAACAAAAACCCAACAAATATTTATTCGCCTTTACTTTTTATGTAATATAACAATTATTCACAATTATTACATAACATCTAAAGTCATATCCAATCCGTACCTATGATCGATTTCCCGTTTACCGGATATTACTTGGACGACCCGTACACTTGCGGTACGTGTCTTGCCTATTTAGGTGTGTTATTTTAGAACACACAAGGAGACACCACCTGAATAGGTTGCAGAGGAATATTAGGGAATAGTATTTATTAGTTGTACTTATTTAATCATAATCATTGTAATGTAATAGATATTTATTTAATTTAGTGAAATGTAATTTTACTTATTTTACATAATATAGTGTAGTCGTTTTTTGTGGGTCGTGACAAGTTGGTATTAGAGCTTAGAGTAGTTTTCAAGTGTAAGTGGGATAGGATTTTTCAGAGTGGGGAAGATGTGTAGAAAAATAAATAATAAAACCGATAAATGAAATAGGAATTCATCTTGTTAGTAGTTTTTATTGAACCAACCCCAAGATAATTGATCGATATCGTCCCCGTCGATAAAATTGAGTAATAATTATAGTGGGAGCGACTCCGCAGACTACAGATCGTAGGTATGCAAGAATGATAAGTAGGAAGAATATGTACTCTTCGAGGCTATTGCCTCACATTGCCAACACCCAAGGTAGGGTGCGGTGCTTTTCTTACATGCGTGCTTCTCGTATCACCATGACTCATCCTTTCGTTCCACCAAATGTTGTCAATACCAATCAATCCAAGAACTTAAGAAATATTTTGTGGTTACCTATTTCTAACTTCTTTCAGATTGTTATTGCAATATCTACTAGGGACCTTAGAAGATTATCTTTCTTTCCTGTTGTTCTCACCCAATTTTTTTCTTTTATTCTTTTTCATCTCCCCACATGAATTAAAATCTATGTTCTTCACGTCATCTCCTTTCACCCTCAAGTAAAAATTATACCGCATTCAAATTACCCCTTTATATGGGTGGATACGATGTCATTTGGAGTGGGAAAGGTGCAAGGGTGATATTTTGTATGTACTTCTGATGTATTTGTACTTTGGTGAGAAGGATTTAAGAAGTTGAGGATAATGATTTGGAAATTTTTTTGATTAACTATTTATTTCTTGATGTTTTGGAATGATTTGGGTTGGCCAATGCTGTTTGGAATGATGCAAGGATGCTTTTGGGTATAATATTTTGGTGATTTGGTGGTGTGTTTTATGATAGGTTAAGGTATAGTTCAACTCTATTGGTGGTTGAGTGAATTAGGGAAGAAGAAGCTCTGAGTTTTAGATCAAAAGGATGCTTAAGGTTTAACTTTTTGGTTTACTCCTTTATTTCCTCGTGCGGTGTACCGCAACCTCCTTGCGGTATACCACAAGTGTGGTATGCCAATTCCAATCTTCTGACTTCATAGCGTGAGTTATCGAGGCACATGTTGGATTTAGCGATACGTACTGTGTCGGGAGTTCTTGCACGATCCAAATCTCTCGTTCCGTTATACCGGGGGTGTCGTGTCGTATATCGCGCGTATCATTCTACATCTCCAAACTTTCTGTCCAATTCAAGCGTGTACTATAGTGGGCATAGTTTGACTTCTCCATTAATAGATCTCAAAAAAGTACGTTGATTAGGCTCAAGAAAAGGTTAATTCCGACACCTGAGTGCAAAGTTATGGTCTTTCGAAGTTTACTCAATGGTTTCAGCAGGGACATGTTGTATACTACAGATACCTACAGGGTATAACAAGAAGCTGATATTTTTTCAACATGTGAGCACGAAGATTTACAATTCTGCCACCCCAAACTCATACCTTGATTTACCTTTACATCAAAAACACTATACACCTTTCTCATTAACTATATTATACACTAAAACACGAATTTAAACTTACTAATTTACACTAAGAACATAAAATCAAATTAAGAAAACAGTATAAAACATGGTTTGTCTCTCAAGAAGCACTTTTGTTTATTATGTCGTTAAGTTTGACGCGTTACCTTCCACACAGATAGCTTTGAGGCCCTTGAAGTATTCTCCGCTTAAAATCGCCACTTTCTTGGATTATTAATGTAGGGAACCTCCCACCCAAAGTTTGATTCACTCGATCTTAAAATAGTGGTCGGTAAACCTCTCTTCTTGCCACCTTACTTTTGCAGTGTAATACCTTGCGTCAAGGCATGTTTGATCATTATTAACAGTGGAGGTGGATCCGTATTTATAAATACACCTTTATCTTCAATAGGTCCACGTCTCAAGTTTTCTTGCACCGTTGGTGTATAAACAACCTCTCTTTGTTCCTCAACCTTATTTTTCTCAACCTCTTTAACCAAAATCTCAACACATTTCTCCTTCACACTCAGCTTAATTGTTTCATTTATCTTTGAATTTTCCAGGGCAATCTCTCCAGCTGGGGGCAATTCCACACTTCCTCTTCATCTTCGAACCCAACACTAACCCCTATATTCTCGATGGCATCTTGGCCTACTTGTAGTGGAGTAAATTGTTGATTTTTTTTTCAATGGGAAGCCGTTTGAGTGAATTGGTACCCCAACATCTAAAATCTTTCTTTATCTGCTCATACATATGCTTGTGTCATTTTCTTCAAGGAGTCAATTTTTCTTGCAACGTGATGATTGAGCCTTATCTGGATGGTGTGGTGATGCAATTGGAGATTGACTCCTATTGTTGACATTGTAATTTAATCGTTGAAAGGTTTGACTCCCATAAGCTTGTTCACCCATATAATTATTTTGAGTTGTAGCTTGATAAATGTGCTCTTGAATTCCATGCCGATATGAATAGCCTTGATAAGGGATTTTGCTTGAAATTTGAATATAGAAATCGGTTCCTTGGTAATATCTATAGAGTTTTCTCTGATTTTCCATGAAATAAGGTACATTTACGGCCTTGACCTAAGAAATTCCGACTTGAAAGTTCTCCTTAATAAGCGCATTGAGTTTATTCAACTCATCTTGCAAGCGGGAAAAATGATCCTCCATCTCTCTCTCTCTCTTTAATAGTTTGAAATTGAACTTGTTAAACCTATAGAGAGACAAAAACACAAAAACGAAGTAAAACAGAAAAGAAATAGATACTTCTACACTAAAACAAAAAACAATAATCTAAACAATAATCCCCGACAATGGCACCATCGTGACCTTTGGCGTCCCCATCGATAAAATAAAGTAACAAATATAGGGGGATCGACTTCGCAGAGTACGGATCATAGGTAAGCAAGAATGATAGCAGGATTAACTGGATTGTTAAGTGTTGTTCTGAGGACGTGGTTGATAATTAACTAGATTTGCGGCCCCTTGAGGATAGAAAAAATTAAAGAATGTGGCTTGTAGTTCATCCCAAGTATTAATTGTATTTGGTAGTTGTCTATCTAGCCAATAAGCAGCACTTCCGATCAAGAAAAACGAAAAACATAAGGCAATATAGTTGCTCGCATGTAATGCCTAGAGTAATGTAGGCATCACAAATCTGCATAAACGTCTCTTACCGGATCTTAAATTGATTCACCATTATAGAGTCCGTATCTTGCAAATTGACTGAGCATACCCTGATCGGGCCTAAACTTTGTATCTTGGATCACTGGAGGACGATATGGTTGAACTCGAAACGGTGCTCCCAAGCTTGGGAAATCTTGTTTGCGATGTTGATTTTCCTTTGAATTTCCTCCTTGTGGTGCTATTACCCGAGGAATAGGTGAGATTATTGAGATTATCTCCCTCAAGTGGAACTAAATTATCCTCTACTAAAAACATGGCTTCTCTTTGTTTCTTTTCTTCTCTTTTCCATTTGTTGTATGCCCTGAATAAATCTTTGGGATTCTCGAGCATACACCAGAACCTGAAAGCGACAAAAACAAAAAGAAAGTGTGAATCCGAAGAAAAAAAAACTAAAAACTACTACACTAAAAACTAAATCCATAGGCTAGCGAGACATAGGTCCCCAGCAGCGGCGCCAAAATATTGGTGGCTATTAGGGTGTGATAAAATAATGATAACAAATATACAAACTATCACCCTAACCAATTACATTACTCCTTGTAAGTATCACAGATCATATGCAAGTTTAATTGATAAGTAAGATTAGTTCGCAAGGACATAGTGTGTTAAAATTGTGCATTAGAAGAGAGAGAGTAGTAAAGAATAGTTGCATAAATAAAGACAATAATATAAATATGAATACATGTGGAGATAATGATTAAACTAATAATTACTGTAAATAAAGTAAATATGTATGAATGAGATGAGAGATATAGTTTAGATTTGCGTGTATGCACATATACTTCTATATCTTCTACTAGTTATAAGAGTGAATAAAGCTCTTAGAGTAAGTAGCCAGAATTCTATATCCTCCTAACTCTCTTTCGGGTGGACCTAGGTGTTGACCTAACAATAACAGGGGACTTGGGTAAGGGGACCCAACATAGTGATAGGTGGATAATCTCAACTCCTAGTGACTATCTAGTTAGGTAAAACTGTTAGGATCACTAACGCACACTAGACTTTTATGTGGTGTTTCAACAATTAGACACCCATTCTGGGTGACCGTCCAATTGCTACTAATGGGGTAGTCTATACTTATGCACTAGCAAGGACTACAAACAATACATCAAAGCACATAAAACAAATATAAAGGTTAAGAAGATAAATCGATTTAAAAAGGCTTTTCCTAAAAAAACATAGTCAGTAGGTAATAGAATTCAAATATTATACATATGCAAAACCAAGCTATAGGAAATTAGGCCATGCTAACATTAAATAAACTAAAATAAAGATACATACTTTCCAATTTCTTCTGTTGATGACTTCTAAAAGTAATATGAATTAAAGGCTGAGTAAGGACATGTTTACAATGATAAGAGGGTGTATTTATAGGTTTTTTTTAAGACTAGGTCTAATTCTTCGAGTGGAAGGCAAGTAATTTTAGTTCAATTCTGATTCGAATTCGTTTCCTAAATATAGGAAAAAATAAAGAATGCTCACTCTATTGATCATATGTCCTTCGTTAATGAGCCAAATTTCACATACTTAATATCAAAAGGACCACAAACAAAAGTTCTATATAACCTTTACAATGCTCTTTCAAAATTTCAGTTGATTTTTAGTTATTTTCACTTTATGGGACGTAACTACAGATTTGGCAGTTGTATGTGACAACTTTTCCTTTCCTAAATCAACTTTGTTTCCTTTTACCTCCTTATTCCTCCTGGGTCTTCTTTCATTAACTTCTTGGAATTGATTTTACATCTAATTATATTTCATAAACCTTAATAGTTTCACATTAACTTAAAAATTATACCAAATATGCTCTAAAAGTAATAAATTTCTAAATCAAGACATGAAATGAGAAATTATCTAATAATGGGGAAAAATCCCTTAACAATTAATGTAATACACCTAAAATGATGTCTTAAACCTAGACTAATGTATAGAAAATATGGAGACATCAGTAGGCTTATCAGTTTCCACAGGGATTATTTCAATTTTAGTTATTTCTAGTGCATATATGTGGATTTTGTAAATTACAAACACTAAATGATTCAAAGAGATCATGTTTGTTTGGTTTTCAATGATTAAAAAATAAAAGATAAATAAATGCAAATAAGATTAAACTAATAATGAGATTAACTAACTGATTAAATAAGTATAAGATATAAGTGCGTTAGAAATATGCTAGTAATAAATTATGCCGCTAATTGACTTTGTTATTGATAAGGGTGAGTGGTTTTTGTTCACATTAATCAGGATACAAATTCATCTAACTCGTCGGTTGAGTGATCTTAGCTCTCTACCTTATTCATCATCTCGTCTTTCGGGTAGGTTTAGTTCCCTTAACCCTATTGACTACCTAGCGTGCAAAATACATGAAGTTAAAGGCACTAGGTGCTTATATACTAGTTCTGTAATTAAGGCCCCCCGTCAAGATGCTAACCCAAGTACAACATCTCCCACTACATAGATAGAGCACGTGAGTAATTAATATTAAAATATAAACAATGGAAATGATAATATAAAATCTAACTAAATTAAATATCCAATTGATATCCCAAATACAATAACTACATCAAAAAAACTAAATACACCGTCTTACAATAACAAACCTCAAGCAATGAGTTTAGTTCATGAATGAAAAGTAAAAATTGCAGAAAACTAATACTAAATTCATGTTTAAAATGAAAAATATTGAAGTTAGTCTTTCGATTAAATGGATTCGAACAATTGATGGAGAAGAATCGATGGGTTCATAGACCAACCCTTCTACATTTTTTCTCTTGTTAAAATAAGAGCTCGACCTCTTCTGAATTATATTGTGCGTCCAAAGATAATGATACGTGGGCTGAGGAATAGCTTATATATCATCTAAAAACGGATTAGGGCTTCCATGGGATTACTAATTAGGTTAAACTAACCCAAACCCGTTTTTACTTAACATATTTTAGGTTCGAGCCACGACAACGATTATTAGCATAACTTCTTCATCTCAACTCCGAATTAAATTCTGTCAGCTCTCACACGACATTGACTTCAAGCTTAGTCCAAATAAAAAGGAATCAGTTTCATATCTCTGACTAATTAATATTGGTGACTAAAACACTAAAATGAAAGAATTCTTCGGTAAACGCTCAAACTTCACACAATAGCTCTAAGCTCAGTTTCCGCTTTGAATTGGGGGTTCTCTTGACTCTTTGACTTATTCTGCTAATCATGGACCCTTGTATAAAGCATGTACCTAAAATTTACACACTTAGCACACAATGAAAGTGTAAATTCTCTATAAACAGTAATATATCCAAATCTAACTAGGAATAATCCCTACCTTAGGCCCAATAAACTCTCAAAATAATGTCTCGTTAATAGATATTTATATCAATAAAAGAGATACATCAAGACCAACAAATCAATATTTTGTTGTCCAAACAAAATAAAAAGAAAATAAACGGAGTTTACAAGGGTCCAAGTCCAATCAATGGAAAAAATGAAAATAGAAAAATAATGAATGCTACTAAAGAAATTGTCTTAACAAGTCTCATATAGTAAAATTTACAAACTAAATCAAATATATACTCATCAATTATACAATTCACACAAATCAATTTCAGATCAAATTAGTTTTGAAATGCGCAAAGTTAAATCCTTTCTTTTTTCACAGTGGTGGTTATAAGGTGTTCCTAAATCCTTAGATAGTTTCTATGTTCCAAAAACTACTCTCTATAATGTGAATGATCTTAAATTATATAGTAATAAATCCTAAGGTCTTTAAGGCTGTAATATAGGCTTTGTCTAGGTGTGGTATGTGTATTTGGGTAATTTATAGTGAACTTTTATATCTCTCGTCACTAGCCATAAAAACGTATTGCCTGGTCATCCACAAGAAGGATCCACTATGAGCTTCGACAAAAGATGCAATATTTATTATCAATGACGTAAGAAAACATGAGAGTTTCAACGAGCATTCTATTGTGTTCATGATATTGGGAAATCATGTCTCCCAAATTAAAAACCATCTTCAAAAACGCCCACAAGCTCCACATATGCAAATTGTCCAAGTGATGTCTCCCTTTTTCTGATAAATTAATCTATTTACGAGACACCGTTTTTAGGGTTCATTGGTCCTCAGTGAGGAATTTTCCCTAGTATTTGACGTATTATACTTTTTCTTCTTATTTTGGGACATCTTGCTATTTATTGAGATTTTGGGCGTTAACTGTGTGTTTAGTATGTAGTTCTTAGCTACATGGTAAACAAAAACTGCAAAGATGATGAGGATAAGTTAAAAAGCCAAGTCAAAGACCAAGACAAAGCGTAGAAGGAGCTAAAAGTAACTTTGGAGAAGTAAGAGCATTTACCAACTAAATCTTGATGTCCATTGATTCAGTTACCAAGATTAATTGGTCAACGAATTTGAAATATTCCTTTTTATTTGGATAGATCTTGAAGTCAGTGATTCGTGAGAAGTTACATAAGTAAATTTGTAGCTGAGAAGAATAATGTATGCAATTCGCTACTAAAGTGGTTTGAGTTTGTCCAGCACTAGGCTAAAATACGGGTTGAGATATTTTAACCAAGCTAAGTGAGTCCGTTAAGCCCTTAAACGTTTGTATCATATTATATAAGCAATTTAGCTGCTCATTATTCAGTACCACATTTTTAACTACTCATTTTTTAAGAGATAATGCGTTAGAGAGAGAAGAGGAGAAGGGAAGAAAGGACTTTCCACAAAAAACCACCATTCTTCCTTATCGGAGCACCGTTTTCTGTCATTCAAAAGAGTAAACCTATCTCATTTCGTATTTTAAATATGATTCCATCATTATTTTTAATTAGTTTTAAATATTTGGATATGAATTAAACATCATTAATGAGGATTACTTGATGTATGAACTTTAGATGGTTGTATTTAAATAAATTATATTTATCTCTAATGGGTATATGTTATTGGCTAATTACTATTTATATTCTTGTCAAATAGATGATAGTGTTGGTAATTAAGGTATCGTCCAGGAGAAGGGGTTTAATTACGAAACTAGCAAATACACAATTGGTGTGCGTTATTGAGTCGGGAGGCCTTGACTTGCCAAGTAGTCATTAGGATTTGAACTAATTACGTCTGAAGGTATAACAAGATAGATACTTATTTACCAATTTGGCATTCAAAAGAGATAATATTCCCAACTAATACAAATTTACCTATTTACCCTTATATTTAGAAACATCAAATCAATCAACTTTAGGAATTACTAGCAACACTCAAGCATTCTTCTCTCATATTTAAAACCTTCTTCATTTTTTAATTACATTTTGTATTTGATTATTAGTACTTTAGTTTTATTAATTAATAAACCCAAACAAAAATGTTATCTACCTTTCTTGTCATTTCCCGTACAACTATACACTATTATAATTCCAATCACATTAAGAATAACCTTGATAGTTCTGGTGGACACAATAACCTTTATAATTATCAAATTATTTTATGTCAACGACCCGTAGTCACCCAAATTTAGTGTTGCTTAATATATCACAACTTTGGGGATGACACCAACGTACGAATACTAATATCAATGTTGGGTTCGAGTCGTGTAAGGATAATAGCGTTCAAGATGAAAATATAGTAGAATCGCCACAAGTTGCATCTATTGTACTTGAGATTTAGAGAGAAAAAAGAATGAGCCAACCAAGCTAAACGTAGAGAAGGTGATTTTTGATAACTGGTTTGATGAAGAAGAGGTTGATAAACTGATTGTGGTAGTTGTTGCACTAAGGGTGCAAGAGATAATTAGGGTGAAATCAAAGCATATCCACTAAGAATTACTTATCCGATTGGTACAAGAATTTCATAGAGACGTTAAAACAAGTAAATATTAATGTCCCAGTACTCAAAATTGTCGAGAAAGAGTCGCACCATAATCGACTCTTCAAGGAGACTTTCCCCAAGAAGAGTAAATTTACAAAATGTGAGACTATGGATCTTAAGGAAGAGGTATTCAAAAGAATCTACCATTCAAACGTCAAAATCGTGGGGGTCTCAACCTCCAAATCAAAATAGGTGGTACCTTTGAAGCAAGGAAGATGTGTGACTTGGGTTCGAGTGTCAATCTCATGCCCAAAAGTTAGTTTGAAGGTTGGGAATTGGAGATTTCAATCCATCTTCCATCATCTTCAATTGGTGGATAGATCCACAACAAATCCATGGGGAATATTCGAGGACGTGCTCCTCCACATGGGTAATCTTGCTATTACCAATGACGTAGTTATTCTAGAATATGTTGCTGATTATAATATCTCATTAATACGCAGACATCCATTTCCACTGACGAGATAGAACATGATAGATGTCAACAAGGGAACTGTGACCCTTTGTATTGCATATGAGTCCTAAAAATTCTATGTTTTGGGAAACAAGTACAAGAAATAGTCACGAAAGGTCGCAAAGATCTGATTTGTGCCAAAGATGAAAGAACTGAGACACCGAAATACCGTGAAGAAGAATGAAGAAAATGAGTTTGGAGTAGGAGATGAAGTGGCATAGAAAGCTCTCATTGCTGAGAATAGACAACGGGGTTACAAGATTTTTTTGTAATGGGCCATTTGTAGTCAGTTGAGTTGTTTCAGCGAAGGTGGTTAAGGTACGAGCGAAGAAAGGTTGCAAGTTTTGATTGGTAGATCTATATAATCTCAATGGCTATTAGGGAGGCTATATCAAGAAGAAGTAACAAGGTATCATCATTGGACTTTGACGATATAAAATCAATGTGTTTATGAGAGATAACCCAAAATTTTTACCGTTTTAAGCATTTTATTTATGTTTTTAGTGGTGTAAATTAGCTTATTTTTAAGTGACTTATTGTATACTCTGTTTAATGAGAAAAATATAAGTATTTTTTATGTATAGGTACTCCATATTTCGAGTTTGGGGTGAAAACAAATAGACCATTCTAATGGGTAAGTCGTTTGATTGATTTAAATTGTCCTAGTCAAGAGGTTTTACGGTATACCACAGTTTCCTATGGTAAACCACATGACCCCTCTCATCACCACGATCCTGGTTCATTGACGAATACGGTTCTATGTCGAGAGCAAGCAATGGTTGCGGTATAACCTAGGCACATATTAGGCAAAAACTATATCGAGGCATCACGACTACCGTTAGCACGATTGAAGAAGAGTAAGGCGGTAATACATTGCATGACCCATGCAGACACCACACACGAGCACTATCGTGGCTATGAGAAGAGGTTATATCCATAACCACTTCCAAATCCTTAAGCCTTCTTCTTCTCCAAACACCCATACTCCATCTAATATTCAAAGAAACATTCAACTTACATCAAAACACTACCAAAACACCATATATTCAAAAATACCTAGATTTTCAGATTTAATCAAAAAAAATAAAAAAACATTTGTTCAAATTCCTTAAATTCCTTTCACCCAATGAAGATTCCATCATACACACTTCACCAAAAATCATACCTATACCATTCTAACCCATTAATACCTTATTTAACCAAAATCAAGGGGTATTTTCAAGAGTGGTGCAACTTTGAGTTGGTGGTCAATTTTGATGACGATTAGAACGAAGACACTTACAATTTCTCAGGAGATGGCAAGGAATTAAGAGAAAGAACGGGTTAAAACAAGGATACTAGCGAGAATCGTTTTATGTCAGGGAAGAAGAGAAAAGGTAATTTGATTCAAGTGATAAGAAATGAACCAATGGTGGTGAGTTCGAGTCCTCAAGAGCAAGCAACTGTGATTTCAGAACTGAGAGCGCCACACCCGTTACAAGTCGAGATTCCCGTGCCCGTCTGAGCAAGGATTCTAAGTGCTCATTATCTATCCCCAAAGAAAACATTCTAGAATTGACCCCTTCATATTAGAGAGCATTTAAACGGGGAGTTAGAGAAGGGGAGTATGGAAGATTTCTAGAGTTGGGCGATCGATTGGGATGTAACACATTCATGATGAGGCAATCAAGGTTATGTATATAGTATATGAGTTATATTTAGGCCTCTCTAGCCAATATAGAAAGGTCAAGTTCCAGTTCGAGAAAAGTTTATTTCGTTCACAGTTGAAGAGATACATAGCCAATTCGAGTTCATTAAATTAGTTGGACCATGCAAGTATCAAGAAGCGGTGAAGATTATATATATATTCTTTTGATTGGGATTCAGTATATGAGCATGAGTTCTGTAAATATTTGGTTTAAAAAATTAACAAACAGTTGAGGGGACCTTTTCTCTACAAATACCTTCAACCCAAAGCATGAGTACATGAACCACTTCCTTGATTCGTTAATGCGTGTTGCGAGTGCGACACAGTCGGTTTTACCCAAAAATTATAACGAGTCCAGTGAGGAAAGAGAATGTGAATCGCGTTGATAAAATTATTAGTACAAGCTGAGTAGCATTGTTAATGACAAGTGGATCAAAATAATCATTAGAGGAAAGAGTGCAAGTAATCCCTCAAGTGTAGAGACTTCTCGATAGAGAAGGTTCATATGGATCCTAAGATAAAAGGCCAACATGTAATGGCTTCACCACACATAGCCGAGAAGGGATTGAGTGCGATATAGGAGGATTTTTGTGATAAGAAAGAATGAGCGAGCGATTTGACCGAGTAGAAATAGCTCAAACTTTCTTGGCAGACTATGTGGCACAAATCAAAGCAAATCAAGCGCACATCATTACACTCTGGATTAAATACATCGTGATCAAGCGAAAAATCCACCACAACCTAACTGGGGTGATGATCATGTGAGGAAATGAGCTTCGAGAGTATGTTTAATTTCTTCCTTACCTTTCATCTCATTAAATGTAGCATATATGTGTCAGTTGTATATTTTTATTTTTTAAATTTCTTATCGAGTTTGTTTAGATTCTGTTGTGAGTCGTGGGGACATGACTCATTTTTGAGTTGGGGTGTGAGAATTTGTTTTCCCTCATTCCCATTTTTATGTTTTTAGGAAAAAAAAAATTAATTTCATAGTTTATATTGTAGGAATTAGGTGTAGAATGTGTAAAATATCCCAAAAATATAAACCTTAGCGAGTTAATGATAGATAAGTAATATGTTTATGTGATAGTTATATCGTCCGAATTAAATATATACATGAAAAACACCCTAAAAGTTAGAAAATATTAGTAAGCAATGCGGTAGTAGTAAGTCTGACCTTAGGGATGATGAGTGGTGTGTAGAACGTGAGATTCGAGATAGATGAAAACCCATTTAATTCATGTGCTACATGTGAGAAAGTAAGAAAATCATGTAGTTAGGTAAATGATTAAATAATATCTTTGACAATCCCTTTGTTTCTAATTAGCTTGCTAACCAAATAAAATTGATTATATCGTTTTTAGCCCCTTATAGCCTGTATTCCTTTATTTGTATCCACATTATAAGAAATACCCTTTAGATTGTAGGACTTCACTATATGAACTGTACTTGAAATGTAATGCCAAGATAGTTGTATTTAGACCTTGAGTTTAGGGTAGTGGGTTCGATTAATCTGAAACACTTTGGATGGGTTATTGAGCTTATATGTTTGTGTGCCATGTTGAAAATTTATTTTTATTGTATCCCTTTGCTTGGGTCTATTGAAAAATTTATTATAAAAGAAAAAAATAGAAATTAATAGTGTAACCAATAAAAAAAGAAATGAATTGAAAAAGAGTCAAAAGTAAAGGACCGCTAAATTGGAATATTATTTATATATCAAAAAATTGATGTTAGGTTTATTAGGGATACTTGTTAAGCGCGTTAATTGGGTTGAGTGAGAACACATTTGAGTGTAAACTCACACTCTAGGGCATTTTATTAATGAAGAGTGAGTAGAGCCAAAATCTCACTTCACATTATCCAAATATACTATCATATTGTCCCTAAGATAACTTTACAACCATAAACATCTTATGATTTTTAATTATGTGATCTAGAAACGCCTGAGAAAATATAGAGCAGTTCAATGGAACATTGGATACTCTGTTAGCATCAAGGAATAAACTATAACCACCATATAAGACTAAGAGAAAGAGCTATCCTTCTTCCGTTGTGAAGCTAATCTAATATTAAAATTATATCCTATTGATTGTATGTATGATAATTGTATGTGTGACTTATTTTGTAGATATTATTACATGAAACTTGTTGGGTAGTTGCTTTGGGATCATTATTTACATTCTCTTCTTTCCATACTCATTTGGTAGAGACTTCCCTAGTTTAGTTCTTATTTCATATTTTGTCATGACGACAAAACATTAAGTTGGGGGTCTTAATGTCTTCTTTATTCAAATAGATTAGTCTAGTCATATGACATATTTGTAGGGTTATATTGTGTTTATTTGAAAGATTATTCCTTATATTTTTATAGTTTTGCGTTTCTTGTCTAGTTTTGGAGAATTGATACTTTTAGAGTTATGTGTGCATAATTGGAGTCTTAAGTTTAAATCTATTAGGTTCTTGGATGATATTAGATCCTTTGAGAAGGATAATATGTCTAAAAAGGACCATTAAACCCATGTTAATGCGTTACAGGACCAAGAAGCCACTTTCAGAAAGCTAGAGCAGTTGCCGACCAGATTTAGAAAATAAATTTTTGGTGACACCACGTGCAATTGATGAGATTTCTAGAATATAGTTCTTGATGTTAGAGCATAGGAATTTAGGGTTTGTGATTTGGAGTTGTTATCTTGGCTCGAACTAGTCTACTCTCCCTTGAAAACATTTTTGGGTGGAACTAGGTCAGTTAAAAGGTACCACAACCCATAAAAAGTTTTTAACCATTTATATATAAGAATTTATGTTTAGAAAAGGATACAATCATTAATATTAGGATTTATTAGCTAGAGAGAGCAAATCACCTAGAGGAGGAGAAATGGATGTTGGAGCCCTACTACACCACTTCTACACCATTCCATCTTTAGTATTAGGGTAAATTATATTAGGTCATGTCTTAAATATGATTCTGATCTTGTTACTAGTTATTTTTATTTCTTCTATTATGAAATAAATTCACTTATCTTAATTTTGAAATTTTATATAAACCTTGAATACTTTTTTGAGGCTATTAGGTTCTTTGGTATAATTTAACTTAATTTAATTAGTAATTTGTTTATATTTGTTTATGAACTATATAATTTTATGCTTTCTATATCCTGGTCAAATATTGATTGACCCTAGTATCACAGACTGTCACTCTAGTGAGGGGTTTAGGGACAAACATAGTGATCCTAACAAACTTTCCTAGAAGGATAACCATATAGGTTAGTTCTTGTAGCAACCAACTTTTGCATTGAATAATCTCACCTGAGGGCTCTAGTAATAGTTAGGAAGTCTTCTAAGCTACGCTAGCAGGGGTTACAAGGAAACTAGTATCCCGATTTACATAACGACCACTTCACCCTTATATTTGAAATCACCGACTCGGTAGGATATGAGAATACTATCAAGAACGAGTTATACTCTCCCATTCCATTCTTCGTAGTTTATTTACTACATTTATTAGTTAATTAATCCAGTTTAATTATTGCATCTTATTTTAAAAGAAAACAGAATAATTATTAATATCTTTAATTTATATATTTTAGTTATAACAGTTGAATCAACTACACTCTTTAAGATCACGAGCTTGAATTGAACGACTTTAGTGCCTATGGAAACTGATATTATTATGTACTTTATTACTTAGAAACAACTTGTACACTTGATGAGAGTGATCTCTCGAGGTTTCGATTTGTGAGTTTATTTTCATCACACAGTGGGAGATGATGGAGATGGACTAGATCATTAATTTCTTACTATGACTAAAATTAGAGAATATAATATTTAGTAGAAAAGAACGTCTGATTTATTTCCATGTTAGACTAAATTAGATTTCAATAATCTTTTGATTTTTTTCCTTATTATATGATGGGAAAATCTAATTAGTTTCCAATAGTTTATACCTAGAGAATAATTTAAGATAGTTCACTATTCATAATTTTAGTTATTAAACTACCATGGTAAGTTTATTATGATTGGTTTCCTATTTAGTATATATATTATTATCCTTCAAATTTGTTTTAGCTAGAAATTTTAGTATTTTGACAATTCATGTATTTGTATCCTTTCTATAAAAAGGCATGCACAAGAATTATTAGAATATAAGTTTTATGATATAATCTTAAGAGCATCTCTGTTTAATTTTTTGAAGAAATTATCTCTGAAGTTATCAAGAGTTTATATTGTGACGCTCACTCCGGTTTATTAATACATCTATCACATCTTCACATATCAAGGTTCTTGTATTTATAAACAATGAGTCGTGGTTCCATCAAACTTGCTGAAAACAAATATAAGGTACCTTACTCTTGTTTGGTCTCGTTATTATTGGTGAGTTTCACATCACCATGGAAAGATTTAGTTCATATATATTTATTAAGTTATGGGGGTGATAGCTGGTTATCTAAATTGTATTGTTTTTAACTTTAATCTTGTTACTTTTTTTCGCTATTGTAATACAGTTTTTGATGAATCAGTGACAAAACAATTGATGTCTCCGTATTTGTTCTAAATATTAGCCCTTAGGAGACATCACTTTAAGTGAATATTTAACCTCTTTGATAGATTTTATGCTTAATTCGTCATATTACACTTTTTTCCCTTGGAATTAGACTATTTGCATTTTTAGAGCTTTTGGCGTTAATTTGTTTGTTTTAGTGCAAAGGTAGTAGGTTCATGTATTCATGGAGAACCAATACAAAGAGGAGAAGTGAGAATTAGAGTCTTAGATTGAGTGGAGAAGCTAAAGGCAAGAAAAGAATTCCCGAAGAATTGACTAAAGAAGTTGCAAATCTTAAAAGTTGTAACTAATTACTGTTTTTCGGATACTTAGGAGTGGATTCAGCCTTGGGCCGTGAAACATGGTTTAATGCCTTGTTGAGTTAGGAAGATTCTTCAAGTTTAATCGACCCATTTGGAGTTGATATGCAAAAGTTACTGTCGTTTTACTAAGGGTTGTACACCAGTTACGGGAATTAAAGAAGAAGATGGGCTTGGCCTTTTTATAATTTGACCTAATGCTCTTAAAATAAGCCCTAATCCGATTTTAAGCACTATATAAGCTCCTTTAGACCTTATTATTTAGCACCTCTCATCAAACCTTCATATTTTATCATCCTTAGAGAGAGCATCAAGAGGCTGAAGCAAGACCAGGAGCAGGACAATCTCCTCCAACAACATTTCAAGTCAATTCTTCAATCTAGGTTCTTATTTATTTTTATTATTAAAATCATGTATATTATTGATTTCTTTATGTTTTTACTTTTAATATTAGCTAATTCTTACATTCTTGAGAATCACGTAATGGGATGAACCCTAATTTATTTTATTAATGTATTTCAAATTGGGATTAGTTTCTAGTTTAATTTGAATTAGGTATTTTATATTGGATATTATTTTTTTCTTATTTACTATTTCTGACGTAGCTAATTAGAAATAGGTTATAGTAATTGGGCTATTCACTTTAGTGGCGAAGTGATCATCCGACAGGGGAGTTTGATTACAGACTTAGGTAAAATCTGTGTAATGACCGTTATTGACATAGCCAAAGAGGTAAATACTTCACATCCAAAGAGGCATATTCGCCCATGTAGGGGTTTATAGTACTTTAGGATAGCTCCTAAGTCCACCTTGATGGGGGTTAGGAGATATTAGAGTCCCGACTAATATAGAAATATCAATTACGCACTTAACAAAATCATTAATTACGTAAGCTTAGGTGATTCCCTAGCGATATTCAAGTATATCTCATATATGTGTCTTAATCTTTTAGTATTTACTATTAATTATTTTATTTAATTGCATCTAGTAGTTTAATAACTCAAAACCAAACAAATATCTTTTATCTTTTATTTTCTGTAATTGCAATTACTACTACTTATTTATTGAACACTTGGGTTAAACTAGTCCAATCCCTGAGAACGAATCCCAATTCATCGGAGTATTACTTAGACAACCGTGCACTTGCGGTATTGTGGTTCCTTTATATATTCAGCACTTAATTTTATAACACCCCAGGACCCACCAATTTTTTGGCGCCGCTGCTGGGCATTGCAGCGTGTGACCCCGGTGTTTAATCCTTAAGTAGTTTTAATTGTTTATTTATTTTTCAGTTTTATGCTTGGTTTTTGTTTTTGTTTTCTTTACAAGTTCATATATTCAGGTAATAATGATCAAGAGATTCCATTAGAGATGTATGGACGACATTACCGAAATCCTGGTCCATTTGACTATTTGGAAGATTCTTCGGGACAACAAAATTGGGGTAATAACTTCTACCAACCACCTTATCAATACCACAAGAGCAAGGATGGAACAACCAATGGACCAGGAACAATCAACAACAATCGCCTTATCACTATCAGCAAGAACAAGCATGGAACCACCATTAGGTTTAGAATAATCAACAACAACCACTGTATCACTATCAGCAAGATCAAAGATGGAACATTTAACAACCTCCACAAATAACTCTTACGTAATTGAATGAAACACTTGCTAAATACATTCGCGATAATGAGGAAAGAGGTGCCAAAATAGACCAGATGCTAGACGAATATATTTCCCATAGTAGCAAGTCTTATGAAGTATCAACTCCCCAAGGGATGGAAGAAACAAACTGAAAGAAGTAGTTGAGGAGGAAGGGTTGAAAGAAAATATTAGTGATAGTGATATGACCACCGTGCCAATTATAAATGGAGACTACCACGTGGTTGAGAAACTTGCTATCATAGTGGAAGAAGGAGTAGCAACACAAATCCTAGAAGTTAAAATAGAACTTGTTATTCCCTATGGTGCTTGCACATGATTAAGATATAGAACGCAAACAAGAAGAGGTGGTTATCTAGGTTATAGAAATTACAAAGCAAGAATACGATGAGGTGATAGTGGAAGATTGGGTTGAAAGCGAAGATAAATGCGAAGTGGTTGAGGAAACCATTGAAGAACTCAAGGTTCACAAGAAAAATAAAAGTTGAATCTCTGCCACAACAAGTTTACCCACATACATTACGAATCTTGAATGAAAATACAGTTGAAGAACAACCTCCTTTACCAACAGTGATCAATATGTGCTATACAAACAAGGCGCCACACCGCGAGAGTAAAGTGGCAAGGAGAATCACCTACCATCACATTTTAAAGATGAACACAATATTGAACGAAGAATAAAAATGAACTTATACCGTGGAGAACGGTCATCTACTACGAAGATATTACCCATCCCCTTTCGGAGATCGATTAAATAAAATTCTAAATGGGAAGGTTCTAAAGCTTACATGTCTAAGACAAGGCAAATTTAAGGGGAGAAGAACCACAAAAGCCTCAATACCATCTTCATGGAAGGTAACACATCGAACTTAAAGACGTAATAAGCAAAAGTGCTTCTTGGGAGACAACTCATGCTTTAATTCGCTTTTATGTCTTTACATTTCATAGTATTAGTCTATAATTTTAAGAAATGAGAAAGGTGGTAGTGTTTTTGATGATTTACAGGTGATAAAATCCTTGAGTTTGGGGTTAAACAGGCGTGAGACGGGTTCTTGAGTGTTTAAACGGTGCAAAGGGACGAAAAGGAAAAAATCTGCATAGAGGACCGGTATACCGGGCTACTTCGCATGTATACCGATGGGTCAAAACTGTGACACGATTACAACAATCAGGTACAACGCCGAGTCGATAAGGAAAAAACCGTGGGCGCGTACCTTGACACAGTTTTTGATCGTCTTGCCGGTCATCTGAGCGGTATGCCGGTCCGCTGTGTCAAAGAGAAAAAAACCGTGCCACAGTTTACGAAATTCAGTTCTTTGCCGAGAGGACACTGTCTAGGACCGGCTAGCTGGTCAACTGACAGGTATGCCGGCCCGACCAGCGGGTTTTTAACCAAAACTATATGAAACCCTATTTTCTGCCTTTTAACATAGCCTCTCATGCAAGATATCATTATGAACGACCCCTGACCCATTATATACCAACACCACACCACTACAACACCTATGTATATTCAATCTTACCTCCTATTCCATTCCAAACACACATCCAACATTAAATTCCTTCAAGAACACAAATAAATCTTCTCCTTCAACCTTAAGCCTCGTCATCAAAGATTTAATCCTATTCATTAAATCTTCCCAAATCCACTACATAACCATTTCCCATCTCCTATAACACCATAATCTTTCATTCTAAATCCTCAAAAAATCAAAATTCAAAACTATGTTAGTGATAAGGAGAAGATGGTGGTTATTCTCAACCCAATGGTGGTTCCATGCGTGTTCTTGCTGATAGTAATAAGGTGATTGATGTTATTGTTCCTGGTCCATTAGTTGTTCCATCCTTGCTCTTGCGGTGTTGATAAGGTGGTTGGTAGAAGTTACTACCCCGTTGTTGTTGTCCCAAAGAATCTTCCAAATTGTCGAATGGACTAGGGTTTAGGTAATGTTCTCCATACATCTCTAATTGAATCTCTTGATCATTACTACCTTAATATAAGAACCTATAAAATAAAACAAAAACCAAAACAAAAACAAAAACAAAAACCAAGCGTAAAACTGAAAAATAAATAAACAATTAAAACTACTTAAGGATTAAACACCGGGTCACACGCTGCAAGCCCCGATAGCGGCGTCAAAAAATTGGTGGGTCCCGGGGTGTTATAAAATTAAGTGCTGAAAATAAAAAGGAACCACAGTATCGCAAGTGCATGGTTGTCCAAGTAATACTCTGATAAATCGGTTTTCGTTCTCAGGGATTGGACTGGTATAACCCAAGTATTCAATAGGTAAGTTGTAGTAATTTCTAATACAGAAAATAAAAGATAAAAGATATTTGTTTGGTTTCGAGTTATTAAACTACTAGACGCAATTAAATTAAATAAAATAAATAAAAGCAAATACTAAAAGATTAAGACACAAATATGAGCTATACTTGAGTCTCGCTAGGGAATCACCTACACTTACATAATTAATGCATTCGTTAAGGGCAGAACTGATATTTCTATATTAGTCGGGAATCTAATATCTCCTAGCCCCCTGTCGGGTGGATCTAAGATCTATCCTAAAGTACTATAAACCCCTGCATGGTCGAATATGCCTCTTCGAATGTTAAGTATTTACCTCTTTGGCTATGTAATTAGTTAAGCCTGTCAGTCAATAACGGACAGTACACTGATATTACCTAAGCATGTAATCAAACCCCCATGTTGGATGATCACTTTGCCACTAAAGTGAATAAACCAATTACTATAACCTATTTCTAATTATCTAGGTCAGAAATACTAAATAATAAAAAATAATATCCAATATAAAATACCCAATTCAAATTAAATTAGATTACTCCGAAATCGAAAAACAATAATTAAATAAATTAAGGTTTAACCCATTATGCGATTATCAAGAATATAAGGATTAGCTCATAACTGAAATAAGAATAATAAAGAATTTAATAATATACATGTTCCTAATAACAGAAATAAAATAAGAACCTAGATAGAGGAATTGACTTGAGCTGTTGTTGGAGGAAAATGATTCTCCACCTCTTACTCTTGCTTGCACCTCTTGATGCTCTCTCTAAGGATGATTTAATTTTAAGGTTTAATGAGAGGTGCTGAATAATGAGTTCTAAATGAGCTTATATAGTGCTCAAAATCGGATTAGGGCATAGGTTAAGAGCAGTAGGTTAAATTATAAAAAATCCAAGCCCATCTTCTTCTTTAATTCCCGTAACTGGTGTACATCTCTTAGTAAAACGGCATATCAACTCCAAATGGGCTGATTCCAATTGAAAAAACTTCCTAAATCAATAAGACATCAAACCATGTTACACGGCCCAATGATGAATCCGCTTCTAAGTGGCCCGAAAAACAGCAATTAGTAATAACCATTCAGATCTGCAACTTTTCTAGTCAAGTTCTTGGAAATTCTTTTCTTGTCTTTTGTGATGCCCGGCAAAATATTAGTTTTCTTATAAATAATTTAATAATAACAATAAAAAAATATAATGTTATTATTCAAAAATTAGTAATAATATATTAGATTATTAATAAAAGTAAATAGTTATTAGTATTCATTAGTATTTAAAATAATTTAGAATATAAACAGAAATGAAACACTTCAATTATATCAGCCACCTCTTTTCTTTTACCACGACCGAACCATCTCCCCAATCCCCTTAGTAGTTGTAGCTTTTTATTTTACTTTGTTTTCATTTTAAAATGATAAATCAGCTTCTAGTAAAACCAATTATCTTTTATTATCTCATCACAAGTGTCCTTATAATATTTACCTTGACTAATTGACTAAGGTGACTTAGGTGCACGTGTTATTATAACACATTGACAAATGCAGATTTCTTATTCTTCCTCCACCTAGTGTAATGACTAAGCCTTAACTTTCTATATATAAAACTAAACACAAGAATTAGGAAAGCAGAAACCATAAAATAAATAATATAAAGCCAACTCTCAATTATTATATCAATAAAATTAACGTTAGGGATTCAAATAATAATTAGAGGATTTATACAATAAATAATAAAGCTTGGTGAAGATAAGAGATTAGAATAATCCTGGTTAAAAAGACAGACGGCCACGGATAAAATGCTCGTAACTGGTCTTCTTTTCAGGTGAGGGTTTAAATAATGCTTAATATGTTTAAATTTTAACCCCATTTTAAATTATACAGTAATATATTTAATTCGGTGATTTTGGACTCTATCGGTTATGATCTATCTAAATTATATTGAATTAATTGTATTATATCGTTATCATATTGTTAATTGTATATTTAGGGTAGCACGACCTACTCTGTCGGTTATCCATTAATTGCTATCGTTGTTGAATCAACCTACTTAGTCGTTTCATATTTGATATTTGATATATCTATTGATCGATTGTTCGACATGATACAATCGTGTGGCACTGGGCGGCAGCAGGCTTGTCAGGGTTAACACGACTATCATGATCTATTCCCACCTGGCGCATGAGACAGAGAGTTCCTTGGCCAGTGGGTCATAGGTTCGGATTACCCTGGGTATTACCAGTGGGAGTGATAAGGGATCGAGTGTTGCGGCGAGAGTCATAAGGGCAAGACAACAGTATCCTTTGCAACATGTTTATTACTTGCTAGTGTATGTAGCCTACTGGGTAGTATGGGCTGCCTAATTTGATATATACACTTATCTGATTTATTTATCGCTTTATGATTGCTTATTTTACATTTTGACCCTTGCCAGTTCAATGACAGTGTTTAAATATAATTACTGCCCTAGGTTAAAGTCTACATATGACCATTATTGATTTTCTCGCTGAGCTAGTGGAAGCTCACCCCCCCTTTTTCTCCACCCTTTCAGGTTAAGATAACTTAAGATTTGGGTAGTGGTCAGTAGCACGGGATTAGTTGCAGAGGAAGAATAGGTTTTTGTATTTATTAGTTGTATTTATTTATTTTTAACCAATGTAATGTAATAAATGATTATTTTATTGTAATAAAATGTCCTTTTAATTATTAGATAGAATAGTCCCGTTTTTCGGGGCGTGACACCTTTAGCTCTTCCACTCAATATAAGAATTTAATTCTCACTTCTACTCCTTGTATTGGTTCTCCATAAAATCATGAACCTACTAACTTTGCACTAAAACAAACAAATTAATGCACAAAAGCTCTCAAAATGCAAATAGTCTAAAAGGGGAGAAAGTGCAATATGACAAATTAAGCATAAATGTCTATCTAATAAGTTCATTTTCTACGTAAAATGATGTCTCCTAAGGGATAATATTTAGAACAATTAGGGAGACATCAAGATCCCAAACTCAAACCTTTGTCGTCCCGACAAAGTAAAATAAAATATAGGTCTTAGGTAAGAAACAACAGGCAGAATCTAAAGAATAAGCCCAAAGCAAAACTCAAGATAAATTTCATATAGTACAACCTAATAATTAATGCACACATTCACATATCATACAAAATCGTACACATAAATAATTTCAATCCAAAATTAACTTCAGAATGCGAGAAGATTACACTTGATACTTAGCTCGAGATGGTGGCTATAGGGTGTTCATAAATCTTTACTTGCTTTGAACACTCCACTTAACTTACTCTCTATTAGAAAAAATATTATTCCGCTTTATACCTAGGAATCACAAGGTCTTTACGGTTTAAGCGTAAGCTTAGGGACGATATGATACATTTGGATAATGAAAAGTGAGTTTTTGGCTCTCTCCTCACTAGCCTTCAACGCAATGTCCTGAGCTTGAGTTTTGGGTAAGGTAATTTTAGTTATTACATCTGTTGGGTAGATTTGTGATGTGCTTGAGTGATTACGCACTTAATTTTGTAATATGTCTCATGCATCTTAAATATGCTTGAGCTTACGAAATAGAAAATATTACTACTTAACTTGAATATTCAAGGAAGCTTGAAAATAATGATGATGATGATGATGATGAAGAAGAAGATGACATTGAAATAAAATAAGATGATCGTAAAAATATGAAGAAGAAACTGAGAAAACAAAGTATCAAACATCAGTGCAGTCAGATAAGCAGAAGTGGCCAGCTGAAGAAGACAAAGAGAAGAGAAGGATCGAAGCTCTAGAATAATAGAAGTGGTAGAATGTCTGATGTCTCCTTTTATGTGATAGATTAATATGTTCATGAGACATATTTTTAGAGGTTATTTGTACCTATTTGAGGGTATTACTCCCTATATTTAGACATTTTCACATTTCTCTCTTGTTCGGAATTTATAACTTTTTATGCTATTTATGCGTAATTTATGTATTAAGTGTGAAACTCTTATAACTTGTATGATACGAGGATAAGTAGTTGAGAAAGAAACTTCAAACCCACGTCAAGGCGTTAAAGGCCCAAAAAACTCCTTTTAGAAAGTTAGAACGTTTATCGGCTAACTTTAGCATTCAACTTAATAGAGTCACCACGTGAAATTGAATAAGATTGTGAGATAGTCCTTTGGTTTCATATTAGCACTTGAAGTTAGGAGTGCTTGAGAGTTAATGGACCATTATTTGGAGTTAATATGAAAAAGTTATCAAAGTTTATACTATGATTGCTTGAACCAATCCACTCTTTTATTGAAATGTTTTTGGGTTGACTTGGGTCATTTAAAAGGGGCCCGAAATACCAAAAACCAAATAGACTCTTTATATATAAATTTTTAACATAATAAAAGCGTTTGAATGCACATTACATGATTAGAAGAAGAAGAAGAAATGCTAGAATATGGAAGCAACACGTTCTTGAGAAAAGTTAGAACCTAGACTATTGTATGAAAATTGAGTTTAGTAGTTATTTATATCCTCATCAAATATATGCAGCCCTTTAGTAACCTAGACTATCGATGTGACGGGGTTAGAGAACAAAACTAAATCATATATGTCTAGAATGTGTTAGTGATCCTAACACACTTGACTAGTCAAATAATCATACATGGTAATTACCATTAGCGTTATCATCATGTAGAACTCCCTTGGAAGAGTATAAGGAAGTTAGAATCCCGATTAAGGAGAATTGCTCAAATTACCCTGTATAATAATTGTCACTATAAAGGGTTACTTGCAAACATAAACTATACTCTCATACTAATCTCTTCGTTAGTTGAATTTCTTTATCTATTTAACTAATTTATTTTAGTTTATCGCATCTTTAGTTTTTAATATAAAAACAAAACAAGTATATAACTTATTTCTTTATTTTAGTGGTAGCAACAAAATCCATCTACGCTTCAGAACAAGATACCAAGTTAACCTCATATACTATGTAGTGAACAATCTTTTTACTTACTTGTTATTTGAGAACGACTTGTGCACTTTTAGTGAGTAATATCTAGGGGTATCTATTCTTAAGTTATTTTATCACACCTCTAGAGATGATAATTCCTAGACCTATTGGATTTAAGAAGAAAATAAGGACCGAACTTACAGACTTAGAAAGGTGTACTAACTAAATCTATTGGATAATGAAGTGAAGAAGAGAAGACCGAACCTCCCTATTGAAGTAAAGGTTGAATACCTAAGTGCACCAGCCAAGAGCCAAAGAATACAAAGACTGGACATTTCAGCAAATACATCGGATACCCTATACACTTTATTGTCAAATTTGAAGTCTCGACTCCAAATGTATGAACTTTCATATAAGAAGGAGTGTATACGAGAACTAATAGATAAGGGTTAGAAAGGACACAAATAGGGAGATAATGTACTATTTTATAAAGATCCGTTTGAGCAATATCATCAGACATGCGACCAAAATAATCAAAGTATAGATATTAAATAATCAGCCAACTGGAAGGTGACATATGGTCAACAACGTTTGAAGATTTTTGTTGATAAATAGAGACCTTGAGAACATCCAAAAGTATTTATTCTATACACAATATCAAAGCATCTCAAAGTTATTTTTCAAGAGAGTTCCAAAGAAATATAATATGTATATCCATAAATTTTACTTTTTATTTTCTATTTCAAACATTTGTATTTACCAGCAATTTTAAGAAATTAAAGGCTACACTATGTAGATTAGGTATACTCATGATTCCGAAGGTTTTGTTCTTTTTCTAGTGAAGAGGTTGTTTATAAATATACTAGAAAAGAATGATTTATAACTTGTGTGGTGTAGACACGGATCTTGAAGGATTCCCAGAGTGTGAAGTGGTAGATTGGGAGTGCAGATTGTCTACTCGATCTTTGTGTGGTGATACATAAGTTTAACGCTTTAAGGTCTTGTGAACTGGTATATAGTTAGTAGAGATTGTCCACTTGCTTTATCTAGTGTTGGTGATAAAAACGGTGGTTTTCTTTAAAGTTTGTGCTATCACCTTCAAGAAACATAAGGAGATATAATGTAGGACCTTAAAATCCTAAGGGTTCATACAACTCATAAGGTGGAGTAGGCCTTAGGAGACGAATCACTCTAAATAGGTATTTTTATTATGTCCCTTAATTCTATAATTTTTTGTATGACATATGTCTGATCTATTGCTTATTTATTGCTTTTATCTTAAGGCATAGTATTTTGCATGCTTGGTACTTGTTAAATTGTTCCTTAGATCCTTTGCAAGTATTTCCCATTATTTACTCTAAGAGTATTATAGAGGGTTTACACTCATATGTCTCATTTCTACGCTATTTTATCCATTATATCTAAAATCCTTAACGAGTGGATTTGTAGATAGAATTGAAGGATAATATTTACGTTAGATTTTTTATGTATTGTCTAATTTATACCCCCTGTAGGACTATTGGGTTTCATAATTTATTATTCTTTGAGTATTTTTTTGTTATATGTATAGATATCTTCATCCGTCAAGATCTTGTGTATGAATTGCAAAATATCATTTGATGAATCTAAACAAGACTGTGGTATACAAATAATAATCAAGGATGAAACATAGATTGATGAGTAGAACTATATAGAGATCACATCACCTAGTTCGCATCAAGATGAAGTAAGTTAACGTACTTTCCTTTGGTTTGAAGAGGTGAGCTTGAATATTTGATATACGGACTCCTAGAGGTGGCAAATAATCTTCTATTATTTGTAACAATGGGCATTGGTTATTTTTATCTTGACCCTAATAATTAGAGAAGGACGTGTAAAATTTACAATATTTACAAAGCATGTTGTTGGATTATATAGTGACATATTGTTAACATTGGTCAAAATGGACTCAATCATCATATTCTCTCTAAGAGATGGTCTCTACAATTAGTAGGTCCTCCTCAAACTCATATGGTGTAAAACCATCAATATTTATTTCACGCTTTCATCTATCCTTTAACATTTAGAAGTATTGTTGGATTATATCTGTGGCATTTTATAGCATACACATACTAGGAATTATGATACGAAGAACCATAAGTCTCATAATAATATAGCAAGCGAATATTATTTACACAATAGTTTATCGGTCCCGTAAACAGTGCCAAAATCTTGTTTGGTGCCAAAACGTTATGTAAAAATGACTACTTTGAATAAACAATAAGTAATGTGATGAAAATGTTCAAAGCACATAGAGACACCTGCAAATAAGTAATAGACTTGGAAGTACAAGATCAAAACATATTGAAATTATATCTATGATTAAACTTGAAATTTGATAACACTAAATTTACCAAGTACCTAGATAAGATAAATCATATGATTATGTTATAGGTACGTACAATGATCAATCACCATATTTACAAGCACATTCTTCACAAACAATTATGGTAGTATGAGGTTACACCTCTGATAGGATATATTTTACCAGTTAGAGTTATGTATGTGTGTGTGTTTTGGTTATGTTTGTATGAGTTGAAGGGCATTTTCTTGAGGAATTAACATCAAGAGAATGAATATCCACAACTTAGATGAATATTAAGGAAGAAAAAGCATGTATAGATTCTACACAATTTAAGTAAAAGCTAAAAAAAGAAGAATGAAAAGAGAATATATTAAAATTCCACTTTTAGGACATTACCTAAGGCCTAAAACATATTTAGTCCAAACATATTCGAATGTACCAATTTAGGCCATTCCAGTATTTTCATAAGATATTTAATAAATTTTAAGGGTTAATATGGACACTTCAATAATTCATAAGTTTTTATATGGACAAATAATGATATAATTTATTTGAAATACCAAAATTTCCCCTAAAATCTATGAAATATTTCATGACATTAGTGAAATAGAATTAAAATATTACTTTTGAGTACATTTGGCCGAAAAATGATATTTGTAAAAGTTTTAGCCTAAAAGTGTTTTTAGGCCATGTGGACAAAAAATGGAATTTGCTCATTAGTCTAGATTGCAGATGTTTAAGGCATGTAAGCCTAAAGTACAAAGAATTGTGAATTCAATCGTCCACATTTCTATATACTTTTTACTTCTATTTATCAGGTTTTACATATAATTAAACCCCTACTCTCCATGAAAAAATATACATCAAAGATATGTTGTCCTAAAAAATATCATTAATACATTACAAAAAAGTATATATGATGACTGAATATACATACAAAACTGCCTAGAACTGATAGTATTCTCGACAACTAATTATACAAAGTTCATGCAAGGAGGAAAGGACATGCATCACCCACATATAGTTCAAATGGTTCTCCAAATATCTCTGACATCTTTAATTAAATGGTTTCATCACTCCTAGCTTTAATTATTGGGATATCTCGGGAGCCTTTCACGCCACTCCCTTAGGAGTAAATACCTCTGGGATTAGCTATTTAAAGAGAAAATCAAAAGTTAGCATGAAATAGTGACTAGTAGATATGCATGGTACCCCAAAAAAAGTATAAAAACCAAGGAGGTCGTTCAAGGTGTCTCGAAGTTAACTTCCTTTGAAGAACAGTACATGTAAAAAGAGATACACCCTTAAAAAGGCGCAAACAAATAGTTGGGGATTACCTAACAAAATGAGAAAAACAAACAAAATACCAACAATCTCATGCCATGCAAAATACCAAGGGACATGATGTACCACATATACATTAAGAAAGCATATATAACTTATGAAAGCTATTTTTGGGACATATGCAACTATAGATTGAAATACAAAGAAACCATTCGAAGAGTGAATATAATCATCCCAAAATTTATTACTTCTCCTCGAGAAAATGTCCAAAGCTAATAACAAATAAGATTATCAAGTCACTAACGAAATCAGGGATATATAGTGTATGTGGAAGCATCCCCTTGTCCATATCTAGGCCAAAAGGAATAATCAGTAAAGATCAACTAGAAGTTGCCTCAAGCAATGAGTGTATGTCCTCAAGGTAAAAGGATCAGTTACATCACACATAAATAAAAATGATGAGAAGTAGAATAGCATAAATGTACTTATTTATATTCATTCATGAAAGGGAAGTACATAACATATATTGACCAGAAGTTAGTTACTATAAACTATTACAAAAATATTCTAGGACTAGAGCAAGGAAAGATTGAAAGACCCAACACTTCCCATGATAAAGTTAGGAAAATTGTTTAAGAGTAGGTGTCCGAGAATGAGGGAGTGCAAATATAACAACATCCTAAAATAAAATTTAACAGATTATGCCTGAACTTAGCTTGGGTGACGGTATTCAAACCCCGAGGATGGGAAGGTCTCAATAATTAATATATTTTTCTATGTGAAGATAGTGAGACTATGCATGGTGAATGCACATCAGGTACCCCTCTCTTACTCCCCATCATAAGAAGGTTCACAAAGTAACTATACCTCCTTATCCAACTCATGTGAGGCTCGATATTTTTGGATGATAGTACCATAGCAAATAGAAGTAGTGTTTAAGAAAGACATCAATTTAGTTCCTCCACTTCATCTTTGAGGGCACAATTGTATCTTGAGCATTTTTCCTCTCAGACCAAAGTCGGTGAATGATGATCGTATTCTTGGATGATCGGTTGGACACTTGAGACATGTGCAGGAAGTCTTGGACTCGAGTTATCTGCAAAAAAAATTAAAAAATTAATAAATAAACAAAATATATCAATTCAGAAGAAGGAAAAATAAAGTTATCCTACTAAGAAGATGACGTGTACCAACATAGAAGAGGTTTCCACGTTGCTAGAAGGCTATGTGACACTAGCTAAAGGAAGGGAAATATGAGCTCGAGGAATCAAAGCTTCCCAAAGGAAGGAGACATAAGAAGCAGGGGATGATCTACTTTTCCTAGTCCAGGAAGCGAAAGGTTTTGTAATCCTCCCTTAAGGGTAAACGCAATTTTCCACTAAAAGATGCTATACAAAGAAGGCATGGTGAAAACAAAAGAAAATACCACAATATTTATAAAGGAAACTTAAATCTTCATCTCCCCAAGGAAATCAATGGCAAAAAAATCTTCCTAATCTAAGTAACCAAACACTTCAATCTTAGAAGTACGCGAGATACATTAATCGAAAGACACCACATGGCTTGAGCTAAGACCAAAAAGAGCTTGTTATCCCCGGGAAGGACTAGCCTCGGCAATCAAAATTATTCGTAAGAGGCACGTAGTCTCAGCAATCAAATATTATTAGTAAGTCTGACGTAGCATCGCAAATAGATTATTTTGTAAGACCAACCTAGCGTTGGAAATCGAAACATTATTAGTATGTACGATGTAGCATGGGGCATCTAATATTACTTAAAATCCTAACATACCCTCGACAATCGTAAGTATGAAGTATAATCGACAATCAAAGATTACTTGTATATCCGTCTTAGCCTGGGAAAATAAATGTCACTCTTAAGTTAACGTAGCCTTGACAATCAGAGAGTATTCGAAAGTATAACAAAGCCTCAATAATACAATATTATTCATAAGTCTGTCATAGCATTGACAATCCAACTATATGCATATGACCAATAAAGCCTCAGCAATCAAGTGGTTATGTTATGTAGTACGACAATGCTAAAATTCCAAATATTCAATGTTGACACCCTTACAAGAGGTGCGCTCATAAAAGTTAGTTCCAAATTCCACGTAATTAATGAAGTGGTCTATAAAAATGACTCCACATTGACGATTAATCTCTTCTCCGAAAAACCGATGCATTCTTGGTACTCTTGAACATCGAAATGTGAAGTAAAGGATAGCCAATAAGTCACTAAAATATTAGATTCTGTATCGGTATAAAAACTACAAGAGTAACGTTTCTTTTTATCATATCCAAGTAAAGGAGTAAATTGAGCTTAAAGTAACTTTGGGAAGTTAGAGCGTTTATTGGAGAACTCTTGACGTCATATTGCTTTAGTCACCACGAATAATTGGTCAGAATTTTTGAACAAATTTCTTTATATTTAGATAGAGATTCAAGTCAATGACGCGTGGCAAGTGACGGAAGTTGATTCAGACTTGAGACGAGAAAATTATGACATTTTATTTTATCGTGGCTCAAACAAGTCCAACACTAAGTAGAAACAGGTTGGGCATCTTTAACCTAATTAATCAAGTCCATGGGGGAGCAAACATCTTTAGTTAGTTTATAAGTCACTTAGCAGCTCCGAAAATAAACCACCCATCATTATACACGTTTATTTTAGAAGCAAGAGAGCAAAAAGAGAATGAGAGATGGAAGGAATGGTCTTTCACTAAAAACCACCATTCTTCCTCATCGAAGCTCCAAATCCACCCATTCCAAAGAGATACTTTATTTAATTTTAGCTTTTAAACATAATTCCAATATTCATTTTTATTAGTTTTTATTTATTATAAACGAAACCCTTATTGGTTGAGGATTGCATTTATATACAACCCTTAATTGATTTGTAGGGATACTCTAATGGTTTTGGAATTGAGTATTTCAATAAAATATGTTTTGAATATATTAGGTATATATCTCCAGTTAATCCTATCCATATTTTGTCAAAGTATGGGTAGCCTTAGTAATTATGCTGGCATCTGTAAGGGGAGGTGTTGCCTCCCAAAGTGTGATAAAGGATACTAATCACCCTAGAAGCCACCTTTTGTAAGCGTACGAGTTGTTGACAAGTAATAAAGATAAGTATGAGGGTTATCGTCTTTACATGGACTATCAAAGTTACGTTAATATGTTTAAGAAAGTAAAATAATGTAAGATTGCTAAGATAAAATGACAAATAAGAAATGTAAAGATGATATTCATTTAGTTTTTATAATAAGGACTAAAATGCAATCGAACTAAGTACTGATTAACTAAAATGCAAAAGCAATGAACTAACGTAAATATTCAAGATTATAGATTTAGCTTTGCATGTAATTTCTTATGTTACTAATTCAATGGTTCCATTTATAAGAGAGATTTGGTGATTCTCATTAGTTAGGATTCAATAGCACTGTAACTCCACATCCGGGTGAACTTAGAGAAAATCCTTACACATTAGCTGGCTATCTGATGAGTTATGTTCCTAACCCTTACTAATACCTAGCAGACACGCCCATCCACCCACTACTTGTACGAAGCATAGGTAGTATCTATAATAAATATATAAATCAATGAAATTAATGAAGGCTAATCTGAATTAAACACTTTATAAATCTCCATAGCTCATCGGGTCTAGTAATCCCTGTATTAATAATACTAATATGGAGCATCAAAGTTAAATCGGGAGTGCATCTCCCTCTGATCCCAACCAAGTGTCAGGCTTCTAGAAAGACTCGTCAACACATCTAAAGCTTTGGAAAGGTCTAGATTTAGATTTGCAATTGTAATCAAGTGTAACACATGCTGTTCTAATGTAAGAATTACTAGTTTAATCATTTATTCAATTACACCCTCTCTTCTTCCGATACATTTACTTCTTTGTGACTTTCAATGTGGTCTCGAATCGGTCTATTTTGCTCAAAGATTGGGATGAGTTACGTTTCTATTTATATCAACATGTCATTGTTTAATTGGTAAACTTGATTCTTGATTAGTGGTCATCAAAGAATAAATTCAAATAAAGTTTTATTGAGTTTTTATACTCACATATCTTATATCTAGGTGGTATTATAGTCTATTTATCTAAATTTCATAAATCTTGTATCTTTAGGTAAATTCAAGTGTTCTACTTTTAAGTTAGATATTTTATTCTCGCATTTTCCCGTTCACACCCACCCTTCTAGGACACTTAATTGAATATTTTATTTCCACACAAAACAAAGTTATTTAGCTCCTAAACCTCCTAATGCACCATGAAAATATTCTTGGAAAGACTTTGAGACCAATGTGTTGAGAAAAAATATAATATAGAGACCACTACCTAAATTGGACAGGCTCATTCTTATTCTGTCATGATATTGGATAAATAATTTAAGGTGTCTGGCAGGATCAAAGAACATGAGGGAAAATAAGTCTTTTCCCATTCAACCAACAATAAATTCACGAGAAAAAAAATCAAAATAAGGTTTATATAAAGATAAAGAAGAGTTAAAAGTAGTAAGCACACTTAATATCAAAATTGTATTATATACTGAGGTGAGTGTAGAGCCTAATATAAAAAAATTGAACCAAAATAATAACGCTAAGAAGGATGTTACTTTTGAGTCTATTGTCACTAAATTATCTCCTTATACTATTAGCATTAGATCGATCTCTAGCCCATTCGATATCGATTTGGTAACCTTTCCACAATCATTGATGCAGAAGACACATATGATGATACAAAAAACATATGGCGGAAGTCTTTAACCTACTTGAAATCAACTTCTCCGTCTATGAGTTAATAATAAATAATATATGTTAGACTTAATAATTAAGTAAGTAGTATTTTGAGATGGCCTACCTCATTCAAAATAAAGAATTTCAGACCATCCAACATTACCTGCATCATAGGTAACCTTTGACCTAAGTCTGTATAACTTTTATTAGATGATATACAACTTCTTTTATTACACCATTCTCCATAAATTAAATGTGCAAGAGTGAAAGAATCACACCATAGTTAGCCAAAATTTCGGTCAAGGATTTTAGTGAGTGGTAGATTATGTGTTTATTCTTGTTGATAAGTAATAATTTTTGGTAGATTTCACTATGTAAGATATTGACCCTAGAGTTCTAACCAAACCCACGCCCAAATTATCCATGTTAGATCTTTATTGGCCAAATATGTAATAGTAGATTGTATGACTAAAGATATGGAAGTGCATTTTTGTAACATGAAGGTAAATTTAATTGTTAATAATTCTTCTAGGTGTACTGAGATAAATAAGGGGGCCTGAATTTTATATTGGTATAGTTTTGGAATATTTGTAATAAGACCTTATATGGTTTGTTTTCCCAAATTGAGGATGAGAGTTCGATATGAGTGCCCCACCTATGACGGAGAGATTTTGTATTCAGACATTCTTCGGTAGAATGAACATTGATTTTGCTAAGGAGAGATTTCATTGGCATTAATAAAAAGCCCTTTTATATACCTATATGGTCTCTACCCAAACTAAATCTCAAGCCATTTTTTCACACCTTAAGTATATTTTCTTAGGTACCAAGAATACTTGTTTAGCTATTGTTTCTTATTATCTTCCTTAGGGTAGCAAACGATTAAACTCAAATTACTTATGAAACATAAAAAGGATTTAGGTTGGACAATCTGTTTTTTGAAGAGAATTGAGACCTCATGTTGCATGTATGATATCAATATATAGAAGAGAGCTAAAAATTATGGGGAAGGCCCATTCAAGTTAGATCCCAGTATGTGTTAGGAAGTGATAAATTATGTAGTTAAGTTGTTAGATGCATGTCAATTTTTTTAATATATGTTAATAAATAGGTGCATTAAGTTTTGTTTGTCCCTGTGAAGTCTTTTATCACCCATTATTGAGGATGCAAGAGAATATTTTGTTGCTGTCCTCACTGTCACAAGGTGGAGAGTTTTCATATATTATCACAAGTTGAAGCTATGACCTGTAATGTACACATACATTTTTCTATAATTTATAATATTTTTGACATGATGGATGGAAAAAATTTAACAAACTGAGCACAAATTCATGATTCATAATGTTGTAAGACATAATCTGAAATAACAGTAGGTACTACAACACAACGTGCAAAAACCATCTCAAAGGAACAACTGAAGTCCAACTTGATCACATCCCATTGAAATTAATAGAGAGAAAGATAGTGAATAATTACATAGCCACATTGGTTCTACAAAAACGGAAACCAACTAGAGATATACAAAGTAAAAAATCGATCTAGAAGTTTAGTTGAATAAGAGAGATCCTAGAAAGAGATGGTAATTAAGCTACTCATTCCAAAGAAAGGATGAAATGATTAATAGAAATAAGAAAGGATGAAATGTTTAATAGAAATATAAGTGATGGATTAATTGAGAAGTTTACCCCAATTGATGAAGAGTAAGGACCTCAGATGATGTGTTTCCGTATATGAGTCGCAATTAAAGGATAAGGAATACCATAAAGCTCTCGTATATATGATGGTACGAGGGGGAAACTTTAAAAACACCATAAAAACACAAGAAAAGTATGGAAAACAATTAAATAGGAAAAAAAGAACACAAATAGAAAAATGAGCTCAATAATAAAGAAATTAAAGTAAGTGTTTCAACCATTATCAATAAAGGAGGAATAATAACGACGACTAATTTAGGTGGGGTTTTACTTTTGAAAGTAGAGTGAGAGATACTAGCATTGTTTGGATAGAGAACAGATAACATCTTTTTTTACTTTCCCATGATTTTAGGAATATAAAGCATAATAATAAAAGGTATAAATGATACGCGTTCCATATGAATGTCCTCTTTCTAGATCACACAATCAATGAAGGTACTAAAATTCACAAATCATTTGTGTTGCTCAAGTTCTCCAAGGTGTTTAATATTCTCGTTCAGACTTTATTAACTCAAAAATTTAGATGCAAATCTTATATTTGGGTAGAGTTTTGAAAGTAAATCAATTCATTCGTAGATAAATTATATTACAAATTAGGAAAATGTTACATTATAATATTTAGATTGATTTGTGGTTTATAATGATTTACAAGATTAGGAAACAAAGTTAGTTTGAAATGAAATATGTATCACATATTATTAATAATGAATACTAAGATTTACTAAGATTACTAAGATTGATCTTTTTCAGCTGGATATGGATTATAACATTATCTAGCCACACACGAACATTGTGTTTATTCAACCAAATAAGGATATTAATATATCATATAATTTAAGAATATAAAAAAATATAGAAATCTAAATTCTAATGAAAAACTAGGATCCAAGTTCTAGAAGACAATTTGGTATGCTAAAATCCTATAAAATTTCATATACTTTGTTGGGAATGATGCATGAAGTTTTTATAAACAATGAGTAATCTATCTAGAAAAAAATGTTCAAAAATTGATCAATGTTGTTGGTATGATAAAGATGGTAAAATAGTTGAAAAGAATACTATTATACATTAAATATATTATTTGTTATTGGGCTATATAAACTTTACAAATTAAAATAGGTAAAAGAGTTACAAACTCTATTGTGAGTGGAAGCTTCAGATGATAAAAGTGTTTTCAAAACAAGTTTTGGATAAAATAAGTGGAAATAGAGTTTCGTCATATATCATTTTGTAAAATCTAGATTTGAAAATGAAAGAAACTAATAAATTTTTTAAATTAAATGGTGTGGAAGTTAGATGCAAATGTTCGGTTCTTATGTAAGAAATCTTTGAGAGTCGGTGTGAATCTTTACAAAGTATACACATTGTCAATAAGGTGTTAGAAACCAACATATAGTGGATGTTGAAAATGTTATGATGGTGAGATACTTTTGTGATAGTTACATTGTAAATTGTTGAGATAAACTAAAAATATCATTCTTGGAATTGATAAAGATGAATGAATATGGAAAACAATTTTGCAATGCTAAATGTAAGCAATGTAGGAAAGGGAATTGGGAAATATTTTACCAAACCATAATTCGAACTATTCAAACAACCTGAAATCATTCAAGGAACTAAACCTCCTTCTAGTGATAATTTGGTTACCAAACCAAATGTGTTCAGAATTTTTTTTTAAAATTTAGAGTTTTGATATATTCTACGAATGTTGATTATATTGTCTAATAAGTTAGAATGGGATCCAAATGGAAGAAATCATTATATCTTTTGGAGTTTCAATTGACTTTGCATGTTCAAGATCTCCAAAATCTTTACGATAGGATAGGTATCGACTAGTAATGTATAATTTTCATAAGAGTATGCTTATTATAATTCAATAATATTTTTTCTGTTTCACGTAGTAGGTAGCGTGTAGTTGATTTGTAAGTTTTTTCATATATTTTAAAAGTGTATTTTATTACCAAACAAAAAATAACATATATAATGAAGTAAACTCAGTGTCAAAAATTAAAGTTTGGGTTTCAGCCTTTATTTTTAGGATTTTCAAGAACTTGTAGGAATTAATTTCATTATACATATCCAACTTTGTGATATGACATTAGTATTTTTCTTCAAAATATATACACAATAACTTCTCTAGATAATTTAAATCTTAATAGATTCATATTAAAACTGTCTAACACCATTATACTTACAATTAAATAAACATTATAAATAAATAAGGTATTTCCTTATTTTATATGGAATTTTGTGAAGTATGACAGGTAATCTTGTTTATTGTGTTTTTTTTTTCTTAGTTAATATATCAATTGTCAAATAATATAAATAATTTTTTATATTGTTTAAGAATAAAATTTGCGACATTATTATTAAAATTTATTTTGTTTCAATAATTCTCTAAGTTATTCTCTATTCTTTTATAAATTGGTCATGTTCTTTTGAAAATGAGGAGAAATTAAAAGAATGGTAAAATAGTTGTAAAAAGGGAGAGTACTGTTGGAATGTATATCTAAACAAGTTATTAAATAAAAGATTTATCTTTTATGGCCCTTTTTTTTAATTGTTCCCTTTATAGGTAAAACACAGTTATATGTTAATTATTAGATATATATAAAAAGGTATTTTATATGGTACATTACTTTAATTTAAATATAACTTCTGATATGTTTCACCAAACCCCAACCTAACTTCTATCCCAACCATTCCCAACCCACACACCGCATGAATTTGTAAGGGGTAATGAGGTGCGGAAGAAATCGTTGGAAAATATCATAATTAAAATTAAATTGAAGTAGTGTAATGCATAAAATACCATTATAATTGTTCATTTTAAACAGTAAGACAATGTTGGACCAACTACTGTAAAATTAACTATGGTTATTTCTAATAAAAAAATTCATTAGAACAAACAAGTTTCAAATTTCAAAAAATAACTCATCTATCAAAGAAACTATACCAAATTTAATACAAAAATCTTTATTCAGGTAATAAAGTAAACAAATACTTTAATATAAAACACTTAATTAGCAAAAATCGAGAGAAAGAGAACAAATATCATTTTTATTCATTTATGAAAACAATACATATGAGAGATTTGTGACTTAATAGTCCTTTGTATAACAAAATGGGTCTTCTAACATACTCTTGTTTATGATATCAAAGCCAAAGAAATGCTTTTTAGGTATAACTATAATTCACAGGGAGTAAATTTTTTTAATCTAACATTCTTCCCCATGATGTTGATATCAACAGATTCCGCTCCATCCAAAACTTCTGTTGCTATAAAAGATCTATTAAAAATGATCTTTCCCGCGTTGGGTGGTCTATTTCTTGATGATCTATACATTTCAACAGAATCGACACAATCACCATAGTACCTAGTCAAAAAACATATTAGTGAATTTCTGGATATTTTATTTCAATAAATAAAAATAAAATAAAATAAAAAGATATATTTCAACCTGTTGAAATAGGTTATCATTTCATTTTTTGTGACAGGCCCATCATCGGAAACGGTAAAGTATAGAGTTCAAGCATCTCTAACATTGAACTCCCTAGCTTCCGGGTTCAAGATAAATATTGGTTGTTGAGCTTCCATGATTGTTTCTTATTTGAAGAGAAAAATTGTTAAGAATGAATACGATGTAGTAGTCTCAAACTTAGATGAGGACATGAAAATATGTAAGTAACTATTTATTGAGTATATTTACCAAAAAGTTTGAAGGCATTGATTAATAATATTGATGGCATAAAGACGACCAATAGTAAATCAATTTAAAAAGTAAATAAATTTATTGATATTAAATGCACTTTTTAAAAATGTTGCTTTACATGGTCATCATAATCCATATAATGAATACATTGACTAATATTTATGGGACTACTTACAAATTAACAATAAATATATAATACATACCATAACCGAGGGCATGAATGTATTTTACAACTTATATATTCTATGTGTCTCACCATATAATTATTGAACTTAACTTCTATATACCATAACTCGCAGTCATACTTACTAGGTCACATAATCTTATGAAAAAAATTAGTTTCAAACCACTATATTCCTACCATTTCAATCATCCAGACAAGAATACACTGCACAATTTGGGTAAGCCCACTTTGTAATCAAGGTGCACTCTAATGGATATTAGCTCTGATAAGAGCAGATTTAGGTTTTTGACCACTAAGAGGTTGATTGTAGAGTGGAATACATAAGTTCTGTTTCATGGTTTAGGTACCGATGTTTTCGTAATCTATCTTTTATAATGCGACTTACCTTTCCTACATCCCATCATCACCAAATTTTGTCGAGGGTATCATCTCATATACTTATTTAATTGTTGGAATTCCATCAAATACATTGATATATAATTCATTTATGTGTGATTCTTGCACCTAGGCATGACATATCATTTTAGATGCTTTTCCATGGTCTAAATATGCTTTTATACATTATTTTGAGTACTTATGTATAAGATAGAGTCAATAGAGACTTTCTCTCATTTTAGTCTACTTTGTATATTTTTGTCTATACATACGTATTATATAAGATATAATAATATGAAGAAATGATAGGTGCTCAAGGAGATGAGGAACGACTTTCTAGTTTAGCCTAGGGAAGACGATTTAAACCTCAGATTAATGAGAAAAAAACTTAGAAAAGAAGATGTAAAGGATACCATACCGAGGAAAGTCCCGAACCTAAGAATGGACCTCACCATGAAAAAGATATGAAGAATTCATCAATTTCAATGTTTGTTAGACATATGGTAGCATGACCTGCAACATACAATAATGAGGCACTAAAGTGAGACAGGCTGGAGCTGAAGAGTTCAAGTTAGGTCAATACTTACTCCACCTTACAGTTTGACCCTAAAGTTGGAGGAACTATATATATTTTATAGACCAATATATTATAGGTATATTACACATTATCATTCACTTTACATTTTTTATTAACTTAGCTTATAACAAAGATAAACTCTATATCTACTTTATCCCTCTTCCATTTCCTACTTCAAGCATTTATAGGTCAAGCTACCCATGATAGATAAACAATATCTAGTGTGCTAAATCTTATGTTATAATTCATATTTCTTCTATATATCTATTGATTATAAATTCATTAATTACCTTATTAGCTTCTAATGCTTATTTTATTATCCATATATATACACATGTGCTAACTTATAGGTTTAGAAGCTCATAACTATCGTTTAGACTGTGATTAATTTAATTTTAGTGTTTAATCACTTATAACTAATCTTGTTATATATCCAACCCAAGTTGTGCACACATCTTTGGTTAAATTATTCTTTATATACAACCGGATAAAGGGGTGAGTTGAAGGATTGAGCTTCAATCAATTATAGTCTGATGTAAATCTTAAGTGATAGAAAATTGTTAGGGACCTAGATAAACTCTTAATAAAGTATTCGGATTACACCACTTATTATTCCTAGTCTCTGTGAGATAGAGCTTGTAGATGAAACTGTAGCCTCCTAGTAGGATATCAAATCCTGATTTGTGTGGTGTAATCTGAATATACCTGAACCGTTTCCAAATTATGTATATATCCATATGGTGATTGATAGCTGGTGTGTGATAAAATCACACCCCTTATAGGAGGGAAATTAACCGCAAGTGTACGAGTCGTCCAAGTAATAATCCGATAAACGAGTTTCAATCTCACGGACGGATGGATATAACTATAGTGTTTATCAAATAAGTAGAGATAATTGTCAAGATAGAAAAATAAAATATAAAGATGTTTGTTTTGTTTTGTATTATAACTAAAGACACAAAAAAGTAAAGTACTAAAATGATTAACTGAGATGAAATAATGCAAGCAAATACTGTAGATGCAAATACGAACAGAACCATGCTCACCCCTATCACAAGATAAGAAGAGATTGATAAGCCGTTCTAAACAGTTCTTTTGGGAGGATCCTTTCCTCTATAAAGTGTGTAGTGATCAAGTGGTATGAAGATGTATACCCGAGAAAGATGTTATATTAATAGTTGCAGGTTGTCATAATTTACCATATGGAGGACAATTAAAAGGCGATCGCACATCTGCTAAGGTACTACAATCCAGTTTTTATTGGCCTACATTACATAAAGATTGTCATGAGTATGTTAAGAAGTGTCATAGATGCCAGTTTACTGGTAATATATCCAAGAGAGATGATATGCCACGTAATAATGTTCTTGAAGTTGAAATATTTGATGTATGGGGTATTGATTTCATGGGTCCATTTGTACCATCCAATGGGAATCAATACATATTATTAGCTATGGATTACACGCCTAAATAGGTAGAGGTTGTATCTCAACCAACCAATGATTCGCGAGTAGTAATTATATTTCTAATATCTCACATCTTCACTAGACATGGTACACCTAGATTTATTATCAGTGATGGATGCTCTCATTTTGTGAACCAATATCTGAAGACAGCTCTAGAGAAGTATGGAGTGAGACATCGAATATCTACCGCCTATCATCTGCAATCCAATGGTCAAGCTGAGGTCTCCAATCGCGAGGTAAAATCTATTCTAGAAAAGATTGTTGGTCCTATAAGAAAAGATTGGTTAATGAAGTTAGATGATGCTTTATGGTCTTATCGTAATACGTTCAAAACTACAGTTGGTGCATCTCCATATCGTATGGTTTATGGTAAGGCTTGTCACTTACCTCTTGAACTTGAATTAGGTTCATATTGGGCTATAGCGCAGTTAAATTTAGATCCTACTTTGGACGGAGAAAACCGTGTGATGAAGTTAAATGAACTTGACGAATTCCGATTACATGTTTATGAGAATGCTAAACTTTACAAAGAAAACACTAAGAGGTGGCATGATAATCGTATATGTGTGAAGAAATTTGAAGTGGGACAAAGGGTCCTAAAATATAATTCAAAGTTCAGTAACTATCCGGGTAAGTTAAGATCGAAATGGTCAGGTCCTTACGTTGTGACCAAGGTTACGCCTCATGGAGCCATAGAGATTGAGCATCCAATCGAGAACCGCAACTTCATGGTGAATGGTCATTGATTGAAGATTTATCATGGAGGCGAAGATACCAATCGTGCAGAAGATCTACATACCGGAGAGGTCATGTACCTCCTCGAAGCTCCTTAAAAGCGAGAGGTAACCCGTCGAGCTTAATGACGTTAAACAAAAGCCAATTCATTTTACATTAGTTTAATGTTTTCTTTATTTCGTAGTATAAAGTAGAGTAATTGTTGTTTATTAATGTTTATTTTTAAGAAATGAGAAAGGATAGTTGTTTTTGATGATTTCAGGAGTAAAAGGGTCATGAGTTTGGGGTCGAAGCGGAGAAAAATGAAGATTTTTAGGTTCCAAGACAGTAGAAACCGGGCACCCGATTTTTAGCAAACCAGGAACCCGGTTATTGCGCTGTATTCGCCGCAAATTCTTTGACTAGTGCGTAACAGGAGACGCAAGAGGTTGCATCGGCGTTCGCGCCGTCGACACTAACCGGGAACCCAGTTTCGTTCTGACCAGGAAACTGGTTTCGAGAGCTGTGACGTCCCAACTCTCTAACCCCTACGTAAGCCGAGACGCAAGGGGTTGCGTCTAACCTGTGTCCAAGTTCGCGCCATCGACGCAAACTGGGAACCCGGTTTTGTGCTGACCAGGAACCCGGTTATGAAGGCCAACACTCTAACCCCTGCATAACCCGAGAGGCAAGCGGCCAGCATCCAGGTAAAAAAATTGAATTTGGAAAAATTTTGCGCCGACATAGCGACGCGAACCGGGAACCCGGTCATCACAAACCGGGAACCAGGTTATCAATTGTACAAGGTGGTTTTAGATATTTAAACCCTATCTTTTTTACTTCCTTTTCAAGTTAGCCTCCAATTCTGTTTCTCAGCTTCTCACCACTCGGATTATTATCAACAAAACATTATAAAAGCACCCAATCCTACTCTCTTTCCCCACACAAACACATAATCAACTGAAAATCCTTCCAAAACACCATGAAAACCCAATTTCTCTCTAAGGATTTTCTTCACCGAAGCTTTAAATTTTTCGTATAATCCTCTACAAACACATTAACTAGCCTTTACCCATCTCATAACTTACCTTAATCTTTCTTCTTTTATCCTCAAACATCAAAGTTCAAAACTTTTCTCTAGTTTTTGAAGTTTTGAGTTTGGGTGAGTGAAATGACTAACCAGATAGATTCTTTGAGCTATTCTCGAAGAAACACTCCAAGAACATAAAACAATCCTAGTGCTACACAAGAAAAAGCTATTAAGATTCCAATTTCGGCTCCTAAACAAAAATTCGAGAAGTTCAAACTGCTATGAAGAGGAAAGAAAACCCAAGTAAGGCTACTCCTACAAAGCCTACCTTGGTAATTGAAGAGGAAGATAAGGTCGAAGAAGAAATTCCTAGCGAACCCATTCCAGAACAAAGAGCTACCCGAAGAAAAACTATGGCACAAAAACCAAAGAGATTAGCAATGAGTTGGCCTGCTCAGGTTCGTGACAGAGTTAATTACGTGAAGTTTGGTGTTCAAAAAGGATTCCCTTCCGGTATTATGAACGGCGAGTTTAAGAGTTATGCTATTACTTGTGATAAGTTTGGGTGGACCTAAGTGAGACAGAGAAATCTTACGTTTATTCTTACCCTGGTACGTGATGTTTTTGAAGGAGTAGCCTTTTCGAATAAACAGTCAATTATCATACGTAAAAAGGTATTACCCTTCTCAATTGAGCTTATTCGCAAGACTTTGAAATTACCAAACTTTACTGGTCCTTGCCCATATCAAGAAACACATAATGACCCATCTTTTACTTGGGAATCTCTTTGGCATAAAGTTTTGATTCATGGGAAACGCCCTATTCCAAAAGGTGAGAGATATGCTGGGCAAGTTTATAGTAGTTATTTATTACCTTGTGCTAAGGTATGGTCACATTTCATAATCCCTACCTTCTTTGGTATTACCCACACTTCCGAATTGAAGAAGGAGCATGTGATCTTCATAAAGTGTATTATTGAGAAACAAGAAATCGACGTTGCTCATGTGATTTATGAGACTATCATGGAGTTCGATAAAATCCCAATAGTTCAGCAAAACCTTAAGTTCCCATGTACCATCACTGCCTTATGTCTAGACGCAAAAATACAACGTAGGAGCAAAGAGGTTGAGCCTTCAGAACACGGAGATGCAATGACATTGAATTCGATTGAGAACGCGCATAATGAAGCAACACAACCAATATAGAATCCTACAGATCCTCCATCAAAAAAAGAATGTACATTCCAATAATGAGTTGGAAAATAAATTTTGAAGGTTGGAAGATAATCAAGATAAGATGATTTCTAATTTAGGAAACGTTACAAAAGGGTTAGAAATTCTCAGAAATATGCTACTTGGGGTGACCACAATACAATACACCACCTAAGGATTACTCACAAAGGAATCTCTACTTGGACGCAACACCGAAAAACCAGCCTCGTGCTGGTTAAGATACGTTTCCTATTCCTTCTCATTTAGTAGTGCATATTAGTTTAATTAATTTATCGAGTCTTTTTGAGTCGTGGGGACACGACTCATTTTTGAGTTTGGGGTAGGGTTCGTTGCCTCATCCAAGTTTTACGTGTTATTTGTTTTAACTACTTTCAATAAAATAAATTAGGAGTTACGTTTGACTGTAGAAGATCTTAAATGTCCCCATTAAGCATGATTTTGATGAATATATGATAGAAAATAGTGGACTTTAGGGGTTAGTATAAAACGCACTTTAATTGCATGCTAACATAGGTAATTGATAGGAAGAATTCATGAACAATGCAAAAAAAGTAAACTTGTACTTAAGGAAAATGTCTGGTTTGTAGTACGTGAGATCCGAATTAATAGAGAACCCACTTAGATATGAACTAGAAGTGAGCTATGTAACTAGGAAAATGATAGGGGCAGTCCTTTGTTAGCCATTTCAGACCTTTTTAGCCTTCTATCCCTTGAATTAATATTATCCTTCTTAGCTTAATTTTGAGCCTTAAAAGTCTTTCTTCTGTCGCCACGATATAAGCCCATATCCCCTTACTTTATTAGGCATTTCCATATGACCCGCACTAGAATCACGATCCTGAGACCTGTCTCGAGCTTGAGTTTGGGGTGGTGGGTCCATCTTTGTTAAATTACATTGGGAGGGAATTATATGTGTTTGTATTGGGGCACAATTTAAGATGATTTTATTATTTGTAACCCTTTGCCGGGATTTAAAAAAAAGCAAAAAGCCAATACAGTAAGGACCGGGAACCCGGTCATCACAAACCGGGAACCCGGTTGTCGCCTGTAAAAAAAAGAGAATAAAAGAAATGAAAAGGAAAAATAAAGAAAGAATAAATTATCCGGCAAAGTGGAAATTTCTAGAAATCATCTTTATATCTATTGGATTAACATGGGGATGCTATGTTAAGAGCATCAAATGGGTTGGATGAGAACATTATTTGAGTGTAAACTCAAGCTCGTGGACAGTTATTGATGGTAAGTGAGGAGAGAGCCAAAAGCTCACTTCAAATTACCAAATATACACACCACACTGTCTCTAGCCTACGCTAAAACTGTAAAGTCCTCGTGATTCCTAGGTGCATAGTGAATTTATGATTTAGTTAATAGGGAGTATACTAAGTGGAGTGTTCAAAGCGAGTTAGGATCAATAAACACCCTATAGCCATCATACTAAGATAAGTAAAATTGTAACCTTCTAGTATTGCAACTTTAATTTGATGATTGATATTATTTATGTTTTATTTTTGCATGTAAGTGTATATGTATATTAATTCTTAACTTTTGCTATATGAGGTTTATCTTAAGTTTTGCTTTGGGTGTATTTACTAGCTTCGACAATCTTGCATCTACTTTAGGCCCTTTTTTTAGTTTTACTTTGTCGGGACGACAAAGGTTTCAGTTGGGGGTCTTGATGTCTACCATTTTGTTCTAATTATATGCCCATAGGAGACATCATTTTTTGTGATTAGTTGACTAATTTGATAGACTTTTGGTGGTAAATCGTTATATTTCATTTTCCATCCTCGAATTGTAGTATTTTTCATTTATTAAGCTTTTGAGCGTAAAATGGTTTGTTTTTAGTGAAAATATTGTCGGTTTAAAGATGCAAGATAGGAGAGGAATCAAGAATTAAAGTCTTAGATCGTGTAAAGAAGTCAAAGGCGAGAAGAAATATCTCGAAGAGTTGATTTAGGAAACTGCAAATTTGAAAGGTGATGTTGATTGCTGATTCTGAGCCACTTAGGATGGATTTAGCAAGTTGAATGGGTCAATTTGGAGTTTAAATGAGAACGCTACAGTTGTTTTAGTTAAGGATGTACATCAGTTATGGGATTTAGAATAAAAGAGTGGACTTGGGCTTTTTTAATATTTCATTTATTCACTTAACTAATAACCCAATTTTGAATTTTAGAGTATAAAAAGACCTTTGGACATCTATTTCACACACAACTAAACTTACACAAGTCAGAATCGCAAGAGAGAAAAACAGAAGCAAGGAAAAGGAGAAAGCTAAGAGCAGGAGAATTCATCGTCTCCAAATCACAACCAAACCCAATTCCTCAATTAGGTTTTCTTATCTTTTAATTATCTATTAGACATGAGTTCATTTATTTTTATTTCATTAGTTTTAATTTCCATTATGAACTATTTTTATTTGTGCTTGAGAATCACTCTAATGGGTTGAGCCCCAATTTATTTAGTTAATGTTTTTGATTTGGGATTGAAAGATTTAATTTGAATTGGGTAATTTAGTATTTTCTATTATCGTGAATTTATTTACTATCTTTGAAGTCATGAATCAAACATATGAATTAGTAAATAAGCTATTCATTACAGTGGTGTAATGATCACCTTGACGGGGGGTTTAGTTACTGAACTAGGTAATAGATGTAAAATATAAATTATTGATCCTGACGGACTTAGTTAATCTTATAGCCAATTGGGTAAACTACTTGAACATTCAAAGGTAGGTTATAATCGCCCTGACGGGGTTTGTAATACCCTAGGATAGCTCCTCAGTCCACCCTGACGGGGTTTAGGAGAAACTAGAATCCCAACTAGTATTAATTACCAATTCGAGCCTTAAACGAAAACATTAATTGAATAGGTTTAGGTGAAACCCTTGCGAAACTCGAGTACTACTTCTCATCCTTGCGTCTACTCATATTTTATTTACTTGCGTCTCATTTACTTGCATTAGTCAATTTAATATTTTACTTTTTTTGCACTTTAGTCCTTAAACAAAAACCCAACAAATATTTATTCGCCTTTACTTTTTATATAATATAACAATTATTCACACTTATTACATAACATCTAAAGTCATATCCAATCCGTCCCTATGATCGATTTCCCGTTTACCGGATATTACTTGGACGACCCGTACACTTGCGGTACGTGTCTTGCCTATTTAGGTGTGTTATTTTAGAACACACAAGGAGACACCACCTGAATAGGTTGCAGAGGAATATTAGGGAATAGTATTTATTAGTTGTACTTATTTAATCTTAATCATTGTAATGTAATAGATATTTAATTAATTTAGTGAAATGTAATTTTACTTATTTTACATAATATAGTGTAGTCGCTTTTTGTGGGTCGTGACAAGTTGGTATTAGAGCTTAGAGTAGTTTCTAAGTGTAAGCGGGATAGGATTTTTCAGACTGGGGAAGATGTGTAGAAAAATAAATAATAAAACCGATAAATGAAATAGGAATTCATCTTGTTAGTAGTTTTTATTGAACCAACCCCAAGATAATTGATCGATATCGTCCCCGTCGATAAAATTGAGTAATAATTATAGTGGGAGCGACTCCGCAGACTACAGATCGTAGGTATGCAAGAATGATAAGTAGGAAGAATATGTACTCTTCGAGGCTATTGCCTCGCATTGCCAACACCCAAGATAGGGTGCGGTGCTTTTCTTACATGCGTGCTTCTCGTATCACCATGACTCATCCTTTCGTTCCACCAAATGTTGTCAATACCAATCAATCCAAGAACTTAAGAAATATTTCGTGTTTACCTATTTCTAACTTCTTTCAGATTGTTATTGCAATATCTACTAGGGACCTTAGAAGATTATCTTTCTTTCCTGTTGTTCTCACCCAATTTTTTTCTTTTATTCTTTTTCATCTCCCCACATGAATTAAAATCTATGTTCTTCACGTCATCTCCTTTCACCCTCAAGTAAAAATTATACCGCATTGAAATTACCCCTTTATATGGGTGGATACGGTGTCATTTGGAGTGAGAAAGGTGCAAGGGTGATATTTTTTATGTAGTTCTAATGTATTTGTACTTTGGTGAGAAGGATTTAAGAAGTTAAAGATAATGACTTGGAAATTTTTTTGATTAACTATTTATTTCTTGACGTTTTGGAATGATTTGGGTTGGCCAATGCTGTTTGGAATGATGCAAGGATGCTTTTGGATATAATATTTTGGTGATTTGGTGGTGTGTTTTATGATAGGTTAAGGTATAGTTCAACTCTATTGGTGGTTGAGTGAATTAGGGAAGAAGAAGCTCTGAGTTTTAGGTCAAAAGGATGCTTAAGGTTTAACTTTTTGGTTTTCTCCTTTATTTCCTCGTGCGGTGTACCGCAACCTCCTTGCGGTATACCACAAGTGTGGTCTGCCAATTCCAATCTTCTGACTTCATAGCGTAAGTTATCGAGGCACATGTTGGATTTAGCGATACGTACTGTGTGGCGAGTTCTTGCACGATCCAAATCTCTCGTTCCGGTATACCGGGGGTGTAGTGTCGTATATCGCGCGTATCATTCTACATCTCCAAACTTTCCGTCCAATTCAAGCGTGTACTATAGTGGGCATAGTATGACTTCTCCATTAATAGATCTCAAAAAATTACGTTGATTAGGCTCAAGAAAAAGTTAATTCCGACACCTGAGCGCAAAGTTATGGTCTTTCGAAGTTTACTCAATGGTTTCAGCCGAGACATGTTGTATACTACAGATACCTACAGGGTATCACAAGAAGCTGATATTTTTTCAACATGTGAGCACGAAGTTTTACAATTCTGCCACCCCAAACTCAAACCTTGATTTACCTTTACATCAAAAACACTATATACCTTTCTCATTAACTATATTATACACTAAAACACGAATTTAAACTTACTAATTTACACTAAGAACATAAAATCAAATTAAGAAAACAGTATAAAACATGGTTTGTCTCTCAAGAAGCACTTTTGTTTATTATGTCGTTAAGTTTGACGCGTTACCTTCCACTCATATAGCTTTGAGGCCCTTGAAGTATTCTCCGCTTAAAATCGCCACTTTCTTGGATTATTAATGTAGGGAACCTCCCACCCAGAGTTTGATTCACTCGATCTTAAAATAGTGGTCGGTAAACCTCTCTTCTTGCCACCTTACTTTTGCTGTGTAATACCTTGCGTCAAAGGCATGTTTGATCATTATTAACAGTGGAGGTGGATCTGTATTAATAAATACCCCTTTATCATCAATAGGTCCACATCTCAACTTTTCTTGCACCGTTGGTGTATAAACAACCTCTCTTTGTTCCTCAACCTTATCTTTCTCAACCTCTTTAACCAAAACCTCAACACATTTCTCCTTCACACTCAGCTTAATTGTTTCATTTATCTTTGGATTTTCCAGGGCAATCTCTCCAGCTGGGGGCAATTCCACACTTCCTCTTCATCTTCGAACCCAACACTAACACCTATATTCTCGATGGCATCTTGGCCTACTTGTAGTGGAGTAGATTGTTGATTTTTTTTTCAATGGTAAGCCGTTTGAGTGAATTGGTACCCCAACATCTAAAATCTTTCTTTATCTGCTCACACATATGCTTGTGTCATTTTCTTCAAGGAGTCAATTGTTCTTGCAACGTGATGATTGAGCCTTATCTGGATGGTGTGGTGATGCAATTGGAGATTGACTCCTATTGTTGACATTGTAATTCAATCGTTGAAAGGTTTGACTCCCATAAGCTTGTTCACCCATATAATTATTTTGAGTTGTAGCTTGATAAATGTGCTCTTGAATTCCATGTCGATATGAATAGCCTTGATAAGGGATTTTGCTTGAAATTTGAATATAGAAATCGGTTCCTTGGTAATATCTATAGAGTTTTCTCTGATTTCCCATGAAATAAGGTACATTTACGGCCTTCACCTAAGAAATTCCGACTTGGAAGTTTCCTTAATAAGCACATTGAGTTTATTCAACTCATCTTGCAAGCGGGAAAAATGATCCTCCATCTCTCTCTCTCTCTTTATTAGTTTGAAATTGAACTTGTTAAACCTATAGAGAGACAAAAACACAAGAAAGAAGTAAAACAGAAAAGAAATAGATACTTCTACACTAAAACAAAAAACAATAATCTAAACAATAATCCCCAACAATGGCACCATTGTGAACTTTGGAGTCCCCATCGATAAAATAAAGTAACAAATATAGGGGGATCGACTTCGCAGAGTACGGATCATAGGTAAGCAAGAATGAAAGTAGGATTAACTGGATTGTTAAGTGTTGTTCTGAGGACGTGGTTGATAATTAACTAGATTTGCGGTCCCTTGAGGATAGAAAAAGTTAAAGAATGTGGCTTGTAGTTCATCCCAAGTATTAATTGTATTTGGTAGTTGTCTATCTAGCCAATAAGCAGCACTTCCGATCAAGAAAAACGAAAAACATATGGCAATATAGTTGCTCGCATGTAATGCCTAGAATAATATAGGCATCACAAATCTGCATAAACTTCTCTAACCGGATCTTAAATTGATTCACCATTATAGAGTCCATATCTTGCAAATTGACTGAGCATACCCTGATCGGGCCTAAACTTTGTATCTTGGATCACTGGAGGACGATATGGTTGAACTCGAAACGGTGCTCCCAAGCTTGGGAAATCTTGTTTGCGATGTTGATTGTCCTTTGAATTTCCTCCTTGTGGTGCTATTACCCGAGGAATAGGTGAGATTATTGAGATTATCTCCCTCAAGTGGAACTAAATTATCCTCTACTAAAAACATGGATTCTCTTTGTTTCTTTTCTTCTCTTTTCCATTTGTTGTATGACCTGAATAAATCTTTGGGATTCTCGAGCATACACCAGAACCTGAAAGCGACAAAAAAAAAATGTGTGAATCCGAAGAAAAAAAAACTAAAACTACTACACTAAAAACTAAATCCATAGGCTAGCGAGACATAGGTCCCCAGCAGCGGCGCCAAAATATTGGTGGCTATTAGGGTGTGATAAAATAATGATAACAAATATACAAACTATCACCCTAACCAATTACATTACTCCTTGCAAGTATCACAGATCATATGCAAGTTTAATTGATAAGTAAGATTAGTTCGCAGGGACATAGTGTGTTAAAATTGTGCATTAGAAGAGAGAGAGTAGTAAAGAATAGTTCCATAAATAAAAAGACAATAAAATAAATATGAATAATTGTGGAGATAATGATTAAACTAATAATTACTGTAAATAAAGTAAATATGTATGAATAAGATGAGAGATATAGCTTAGATTTGCGTGTATGCACTTATTCTTCTATATCTTCTACTAGTTATAAGAGTGAATAAAGCTCTTAGAGTAAGTAGCCAGAATTCTATATCCTCCTAACTCCCTTTCGGGTGGACCTAGGTGTTGACCTAACAATAACATGGGACTTGGGTAAGGGGACCCAACATAGTGATCGGTGGTTAATCTCAACCCCTAGTGACTATCTAGTTAGGTAAAACTGTTAGGATCACTAACGCACACTAGACTTTTATGTGGTGTTTCAACAATTAGACACCCATTCTGGGTGACCGTCCAATTGCTACTAATAGGGTAGTCTATACTTATGCACTAGCAAGGACTACAAACAATACATCAAAGCACATAAAACAAATATAAAGGTTAAGAAGATAAATCGATTTAAAAAGGTTTTTCCTAAAAAAACATAGTCAGAAGATAATAGAATTCAAATATTATACATATGCAAAACCAAACTATAGGAAATTAGGCCATGCTAACATTAAATAAACTAAAATAAAGATACATACTTTCCAATTTCTTCTGTTGATGACTTCTAAAAGTAATATGAATTAAAGGCTGAGTAAGGACATGTTTACAATGATAAGAGGGTGTATTTATAGGTTTTTTTTAAGACTAGGTCTAATTCTTTGAGTGGAAGGCAAGTAATTTTAGTTCAAGTCTGATTCGAATTCGTTTCCTAAATATAGGATAAAATATACAATGCTCACTCTTTTGATCATATGTCCTTCGTTAATGAGCCAAATTTCATATACTTAATATCAAAAGGACCACAAACAAAAGTTCTATATAACCTTTACAACGCTCTTTCAAAATTTCAGTTGATTTTTAGTTATCTTCACTTTATTGGATGTAACTACATATTTGGCAGTTGTATGTGACAACTTTTCCTTTCCTAAATCAACTTTGTTTCCTTTTATCTCCTTATTCCTCCTGGGTCTTCTTTCCTTAACTTCTTGGAATTGATTTTACATCTAATTATATTTCATAAACCTTAATAGTTTCACATTAACTTAAAAATTATACCAAATATGCTCTAAAAGTAATAAATTTGTATATCAAGACATGAAATGAGAAATTATCTAATAATGGGGAAAAATCCCTTAACAATTAATGTAATACACCTAAAATGATGTCTTAAACCTAGACTAATGTATAGCAAATATGGAGACATCAGTAGGCTTATCAGTTTCCACAGTGATTATTTCGATTTTAATTATTTCTAGTGCATATATGTGGATTTTGTAAATTACAAACACTAAATGATTCAAAGAGATCATGTTTGTTTAGTTTTCAATGATTAAAAAATAAAAGATAAATAAATGCAAATAAGATTAAACTAATAATGAGATTAACCAACTAATTAAATAAGTATAAGATATAAGTGCGTTAGGAATATGCTAGTAATAAATCATGCCGCTAATTGACTTTGTTATTGATAAGGGTGAGTGGTTTTTATTCACAATAATCAGGATACAAATTCATTCAAGTCGTCGGTTGAGTGATCTTAGCTCTCTACCTTATTCATCATCTCGTCTTTCGGGTAGGTTTAGTTCCCTTAACCCTATTAACTACCTAGCGTGCAAAATAAATGAAGTTAAAGGCACTAGGTGCTTATATACTAGTTCTGTAATTAAGGCCCCCCGTCAAGATGCTAACCCAAGTACAACATCTCCCGCTACATAGATAGAGCACGTGAGTAATTAATATTAATATATAAACAATGGAAATGATAATATAAAATCTAACTAAATTAAATATCCAATTGAAATCCCAAATACAATAACTACATCAAAAAACTAAATACACCGTCTTACAATAACAAACCTCAAGCAATGAGTTTAGTTCATGAATGAAAAGTAAAAATTGCAGAAAACTAATACTAAATTCATGTTTAAAATGAAAAATATTAAAGTTAGCCTTTGGATTAAATGGATTCGAACAATTGATGGAGAAGAATCGATGGGTTCATAGACCAACCCTTCTACATTTTTTCTCTTGTTAAAATAAGAGCACGACCTCTTCTGAATTATATTGTGCGTCCAAAGATAATGATACGCGGGCTGAGGAATGCCTTATATATCATCTAAAAACGGATTAGGGCTTCTATGGGATTACTAATTAGGTTAAACTAACCCAAACCCGTTTTTACTTAACATATTTTAGGTTCGAGCCACGACAACGATTATTAGCATAACTTCTTCATCTCAACTCCAAATTAAATTCCGTCAGCTCTCACACGACATTGACTTCAAGCTTAGTCCAAATAAATAGGAATCAGGTTCATATCTCTAACTAATTAATATTGGTGATTAAAACACTAAAATGCAAGAATTCTTCGGTAAACGCTCAAACTTCACACAATAGCTCTAAGCTCAGTTTCCGCTTTGAATTGGGGGTTCTCTTGACTCTTTGACTTATTCTTCTAATCATGGACCCTTGTATCAAGCATGTACCTAAAATTTACACACTTAGCACACAATGAAAGTGTAAATTCTCTATAAACAGTAATATATCCAAATCTAACTAGGAATAATCCCTACCTTAGGCCCAATAAACTCTCAAAATAATGTTTCGTTAATAGATATTTATATCAATAAAAGAGATACATCAAGACCCACAAATCAATATTTTGTTGTCCAAACAAAATAAAAAGAAAATAAAAGGAGTTTAGAAGGGTCCAAGTCCAATCAATGGAAAAAATAGAAATAGAAAAATAATGAATGACACTAAAGAAATTTTCTTAACAAGTCTCATATAGTAAAATTTACAAACTAAATCAAATATATACTCATCAATTATACAATTCACACAAATCAATTTCAGATCAAATTAGTTTTGAAATGCGCGAAGTTAAATCCTTTCTTTTTTCACATTGGTGGTTATAAGGTGTTCCTAAATCCTTAGATAGTTTCTATGTTCCAAAAACTACTCTCTATAATGTGAATGATCTTAAATTATATAGTAGTAAATCCTAAGGTCTTTAAGGTTGTAATATAGGCTTTGTCTAGGTGTGATATGTATATTTGGGTAATCTATAGTGAACTTTTATATCTCTCGTCACTAGCCATCAAAAAGTATTGCCTGGTCATCCACAAGAAGGATCCACTATGAGCTTCGACAAAAGATGCAATATTTATTATCAATGACGTAAGAAAACATGAGAGTTTCAACGAGCATTCTATTGTGTTCATGATATTGGGAAATGATGTCTCCCAAATTAAAAACCATCTTCAAAAACGCCCACAAGCTCCACATATGCAAATTGTCCAAGTGATGTCTCCCTTTTTTGATAAATTAATCTATTTACGAGACACCGTTTTTAGGGTTCATTGGTCCTAAGTGAGGGATTTTCCCTAGTATTTGACGTATTATACATTTTCTTCTTATTTTGGGACATCTTGCTATTTATTGAGATTTTGGGCGTTAACTGTGTGTTTAGTATGTAGTTCTGATGTCTCCCTATTTGTTCTAATTATTAGCCCTCTGGAGACATCATTTTAGGTGAATAAATGACTTATTAGCTAGACTTTCATGCATAATTTGCCATATTACACGTTTCCCCCTTGGAATTTTACTATTTGCATTTTCTAGAGTTTTTGTGCGTAAATTTGACTATTTTTTATGCAAAGTTAAATAGGTTCTTGAATTTCATGAAAGACCAATCCAAGGTGGAGAAGTGAGATTAAAGTCTCAGTGTATTTTAGAGTTTTAGGAATGATTTTTACTCGAGTTTCTATTTTTAGAGTACACTTTCCTATTTCGTTTTCTTGATTTTTTGATTTATTGATTTATTCTTTTTAAGCATATGCGGTTTAATTTATTTATTTAATGTGAAGCTTTAAAAGATAAATGGTAATTACTTAGAGACCAAGTCCAGATAAAGATGAAAGGAAAGAAGATTTACATGGAAATAAGAAGATTTAGGAAAGATTTATTCAAAGGAGGAAAAGATAAAGCTGCCTTCTGAAATCTGAAAATCCAGCCACGTTTTAGAGATAAAATCATAATTAAAGATTTTCATGGATTCTGAACGAGTGGTCTGCACCAATAGAAAGCTCTTTCCAAGACAAGCAGTTTCATATATTGGAACTTCTCAAACGGATAAGTATTGAAGAAGATATGACCAAATCAAATCAGCAGCAAATCTTACCTTTCCTAGAATTTAGAGCTACGAATTTGAGAGTCTTTGACTTGTCTTCCACTCCAAGCAAATTCGACCTAGGGTCTTCCAACACCTATAAATACACCCCTTAACCTCCTACTTTCACACACATCATATAATTATCAAAGAGGCTTAAGGATTCAAGTCAGAGCAAGCATGAAGGAAGAAAGCTAGAGCTGGAGACTGTCTATATCTCCAATTCAAGCCAAACCCAAGCTCTTCATTAGGTTTTATTTATTTCTTTCTGTAAAACATTATGTCTTTTAATTTATTTGTTTTGGTTTTATTTTCCTTTATGAGCTAAACTTCTTAAGTGCTTGAGAATCGCTGTAAGGGTTGAACCTTAATTTATTTAGTTAATGCTTTCTGATTTGGGATTTTAATAATTTAATTCGAATTGAGTAATTTAGTATTGTTTGTTATCGTAAGTTAATTTCACTATATTTAATTTGGCCAATTAGAAATAGGTTTGAGTAATTAGGCTATTCCAATTAGTGGCGATTGGATCATCTTGACGGGGGGCTTAATTACTGACATAGGTAATAAACGTAAGATAGAAATTATTGATCCTGACGGACTTAGTTAATCTTATAGCCAATTGGGTAGAGAACCTGACATTCGAAGGTAGATTATGATCGCCCTGGCGGGGTTTGTAACACCTGAGAATAGCTCCTAAGTCCACCCTGACGGGGGTTAGGAGAATCTAGAATCCCGACTATTACTAGTTACTAGTTTGTCCCTTAGAAGAAGCATTGATTAAGTTTATTTTGGTGAAACCTAGCGTGACTCAAGTACTATTCTCTCATCTTTTAGTCTCTTCATATTTATTTTCTTGCATTAGTTTTAATTTTTGTTTAATATTTACTTTAATTGCACTTTAGTCCCTTAACCAAAAACAAAATAAAAATCTTTTTCTTTACATTTAATTTTCATTCAAGCAACTATTTCCATTTATTGCATAACACTTTAATCATACCTAATCCGTCCCTGAGATCGAAATCCCGTTTGCCGGATATTACTTGGACGACCTGTACACTTGCGGTACATGTCTTGCCTTTTTAGGTGTCTTTATTTAGAACACTAGGAGACACCAAGTTTTTGGCGCCGCTGCCGGGGACGGTAGCGTGTGACCACGGTGTTAGCCGTAAGTGTTTTAGTTGCTAGTTTTTAGTTTAGTTTTAATTTTTATTTTTCAGTTTTACGCTTTGGGTTGTTCTTGTTTTCTCAGATTTACAGGTTTTGGTATATGCTTGGAGATATCGTGATCCTTAATAATCCCGAACGCCTATTACGAGAGAAAAACAAAAGAGATAAAGAAGCAAGAGAACAAGCAAAGCTAGAAAAAGCAATGGCAGAAGATAATGCTCAAGATCCCGTGATTCGGTTGGATGAAAACGGTCTCCCAATAGCTCCACCGGTAGGAGTTCAATTACCAATTCCACCAGTAGGAGTCCAATTACCAGCTCCTCCCGGAAATCAACAACAAGTCAACAATAATGGTGGAGTACTTCAAGATCATGGACCGCAGATCTTTCAACCGAACAACCATGGACCTTTTCTTCTACCACCACTAGGACTCCGTGCTCCTGCAATTCAAGGAGTTCGATTCAGACCAGACGCAGGGATGATTAACCAGTTTACAACCGTTGGACAGTATAGGGGTGCCGCTCGTGAAGATCCTATTCGTGCTATGTACAAGTTTATGCAAATCTGTGATGCATATGTCACCCCTGGAGTAACCCAAGAACAAATGTACTTTCATATGTTTCCATTCTTCCTCACCGCAGGAGCAAGTGAGTGGTATGATCAACAGCCACACAACACGATTGTGACTTGGGATCAACTTCAGACAGCCTTTTTCGATAGGTTCTATCCTCAAAGTGTTCGACTAAGTGGGAAATTAGATATTGTTAATTTTCGCCAAGAGCCAGGAGACACTGTAGGTGCTGCATGGACTCGTTTTCAAACATTATTACGCAAGTGCCCATTACATGTGTACTCTCTTGAATTACAACTTGGAATATTTTATCGAAGTTTAGGTGATGCTGCAAAAGATAAAATCGATACTATGTGCCAAGGTGGTCTCATGATGGTCACAAATGATCAAGCTCTGATTATCATGGACCGAATTTTGAAGAATGAAATGAGTTGGCAATCATCGAAATCATCGGTTAGAGCTTCGGAAAGAGGTACTTTGAATTTGGATACAGAAACCGCTTTGAACGCTAAGACCACAGTATCCTTTGCAACGTGTTTATTACTTGCTAGTGTATGTAGCCTACTGGGTAGTATGGGTTGCCTAGTTTGATGTATACACTTATCTGATTTATTTATCGCTTTATGATTATTTATTTTACATTTTGACCTTTGCCAGTTCGATGACAGCGTTTAAATATAATTACTGCCCTAGGTTAAAGTCTACATATGACCATTATTGATTTTCTCGCTGAGCTAGTGGAAGCTCACCCCCCTTTTTCTCCACCCTTTCAGGTTAAGATAACTTAAGATTTGGGTAGTGGTCAGTAGCACGGGATTAGTTGCACTTTCTGGATTATTAATATATTAGATTATTAATAAAAGTAAATAGTTATTAGTATTCATTAGTATTTAAAATAATTTAGAATATAAAAAGAAATGAAACACTTCAATTATATCAACCACCTCTTTTCTTTTACCACGGCCGAACCATCTCCCCAATCCCCTTAGTAGTTGTAGCTTTTTATTTTACTTTGTTTTCATTTTAAAATGATAAATCAGCTTCTAGTAAAACCAATCATCTTTTATTATCTCATCATAAGTGTTCTTATAATATTTACCTTGACTAATTGACTAAGGCGACTTAGGTGCACGTGTTATTATAACACCTTGACTCATGCAGATTTCTTATTCTTCCTCCACCTAATGTAATGACTAAGCCTTAACTTTCTATATATAAAACTAAACACAACAATTAGGAAAGCAGAAACCATAAAATAAATAATAAAATAAATAATATAACGCCAACTCTCAATTATTATATTAGTTAAAATTAACGTTAGGGATTCAAATAATAATTAGAGGATTTATACAATAAATAATAAAGCTTGGTGAAGATAGGAGATTAGAATAATCCTGGTTGAAAAGACGGCCACCGATAAAATGCTCGTAACTGGTCTTCTTTTTAGGCGAGGGTTTAAATAATGCTTAATATGTTTAGCTTTAACCCCATTTTAAATTATACAGTAATATATTTAACTCGGTGATTTTGGATTCTATCGGTTATGATCTATCTAAATTATATTGTCTTGTTATTATTGAATTAATTGTATTATATCGTTATCGTATTGTTAATTGTATATTTAGGGTAGCACGACCTACTTTGTCGGTTATCCATTAATTGCTATCGTTGTTGAATCGACCTACTTATTCGTTTCATATTTGATATTTGATATATCTATTGATCGATTGTTCGACATGATACAATCGTGTGGCACTGGGCGGCAGCGGGCTTGCCAGGGTTAACACGACTATCATGATCTATTCCCACCTGGCGCATGTGACGGAGAGTTCCTTGGCAAGTGGGTCGTAGGTTCGGTTTACCAGGGGTATTACCAGTGGGAGTGATAAGGGATCGAGTGTTACGTCGGGAGTCATAAGGGCAAGACCACAGTATCCTTTGCAACGTGTTTATTACTTGCTAGTGTATGTATCCTACTGGGTAGTATGGGCTGCCTAGTTTGATATATACACTTATCTGATTTATTTATCGCTTTATAATTGCTTATTTTACATTTTAACCTTTGCCAGTTCAATGACAGCGTTTAAATATAATTCCTGCCCTAGGTTAAAGTCTACATATGACTATTATTTATTTTCTCGCTGAGCTAGTGGAAGCTCACCCTCCTTTTTCTCCACCCTTTCAGGTTAAGATAACTTAAGATTTGGGTAGTGGTCAGTAACACAGGATTAGTTGCAGAGGAAGAATAGGTTTTTGTATTTATTAGTTGTATTTATTTATTTTTAACCAATGTAATGTAATAAATGATTATTCTATTGTATTAAAATGTCCTTTTAATTATTAGATAGAATAGTCCCATTTTTCGGTGCGTGACACCTTTAGCTCTTCCACTCAATATAAGAATTTAATTCTCACTTCTACTCCTTGTATTGGTTCTCCATAGAATCATGAACCTACTAACTTTGCACTAAAACAAACAAATTAATGCATAAAAGCTTTCAAAATGCAAATAGTCTAATTTCAAGGGGAGAAAGTGCAATATGACGAATTAAGCATAAAAGTCTATCTAATAAGTTCATTTTCTACCTAAAATGATGTCTCCTAAGGGATAATATTTAGAACAATTAGGGAGACATCAAGATCCCAAACTTAAACCTTTGTCGTCCCGACAAAGTAAAATAAAACATTGGTCTTAGGTAAGAAACAACAGGCATAATCTAAAGAATAAACCCAAAGCAAAACTCAAGATAAATTTCATATAGTACAACCTAATAATTAATGCACACATTCACATATCATAAAAAATCGAACACATAAATAATTTCAATCCAAAATTAACTTCAGAATGCGAGAAGATTACACTTGATACTTAGCTCGAGATGGTGGCTATAGGGTGTTCATCAATCCTTACTTGCTTTGAACACTCCACTTAACTTACTCTATATTAGCAAAAATATTATTCCGCTTTATACCTAGGAATCACAAGGTCTTTACGGTTTAAGCATAAGCTTAGGGACGGTATGATACATTTGGATAATGAAAAGTGAGCTTTTGGCTCTCTCCTCACTAGCCTTCAACGCACTGTCCTGAGCTTGAGTTTTGGGTGAGGTAATTTTAGTTATTACATCTGCTGGGTAGATTTGTGATGTGCTTGAGTGATTATGCACTTAATTTTGTAATATGTCTCATGCATCTTAAATATGCTTGAGCTTACGAAATAGAAAATATTACTAGTTAACTTGAATATTTAAGGAAGCTTGAAAATAATGATGATGATGATGAAGAATATGGCATTGAAATAAAATAAGATGATAGTAAAAATATGAAGAAGAAACTGAGAAAACAAAGTATCAAACATCAGTGCAGTCAGATAAGCAGAATGCCTGAAGTGGCCAGCTGAAGAAGACAAAGAGAAGAGAAGGATCGAAGCTCTAGAATAAAAGAAGCGGTAGAATGTCTGATGTCTCCTTTTATGTGATAGATTAATATGTTCATGAGACATATTTTTAGAGGTTATTTGTACCTATTTGAGGGATTACTCCCAATATTTAGACATTTTCACATTTCTCTCTTGTTCAGAATTTATAACTTCTTATGCTATTTATGCGTAATTTATGTGTTAAGTGTGAAACTCTTATAACTTGTATTATACGACGATGAGTAGTTGAGAAAGAAACTTCAAACCCACGTCAAGGCGTTAAAGGCCCAAAAAACTACTTTTAGAAAGTTAGAACGGCTAACTTTAGCATTCAACTTAATAGAGTCACCACGTGAAATTGAATAAGATTATGAGATAATTCTTTGGTTTCATATTAGCACTTGAAGTTAGGAGTGCTTGAGAGTTAATGGACCATTATTTGGAGTTAATATGAAAAAGTTATCAAAGTTTATACTATGATTGCTTGAACCAATCCACTCTTTTATTACAATGTTTTTGGGTTGACTTGGGTCATTTAAAAGGGGCCCGAAATACCGAAAACCTAATAGACTCTTTATATATAAATTTGAAACATAATAAAAGCGTTTGAATGCAGATTACACAATTAAAAGAAGAAGAAGAAATGCTAGAATATGGAAGCAACACGTCTTGAGAAAAGTTAGAACCCTGCTTCACCACTTCTACACCATTCCACCATCGATGTTAAGGCAAGATAGTATTAGTTTCTTATCTTAAACATGATTATTATAATTTTATCGGATTTTATTTCTTCTTTTATGAACTAATTCTTATTTAGCATGAGTTTGCTTTAATGTGTACCATAGATGATGTATGATTGCTTTCTATACTACGTGTGATAATTTTATTTAATTGAATTGGGTATTTAATTTATATTGTATGAAAATTGAGTTTAGTAGTTATTTATATCCTCATCAAATATATGCAGCCCTTTAGTAACCTAGACTATCGATGTGACGGGGTTAGAGAACAAAAATAAATCATATATGTCTAGAATGTGTTAGTGATCCTAACACACTTGACTAGTTGAATAATCATACATGGTAATTACCATTAGCGTTATCATCATGTAGAACTCCCTTAGAAGAGAACTTTAGTGATTGTAAAGCAGTGTTTAAAGCTACCTAACAGGAGTATAAGGAAGTTAGAATCCCGATTAAAGAGAATTGGTCAAATTACCCTGTATAATAATTGTCACTATAAAGGGTTACTTGCAAACATAAACTATACTCTCATCCTATCTCTTCGTTAGTTGAATTTCTTTATCGATTTAACTAATTTATTTTAGTTTATCGCATCTTTAGTTTTTAATATAAAAACAAAACAAGTATATAACTTATTTCTTTATTTTAGTGGTAGCAACAAAATCCATCTACGCTTCAGAACAAGATACCAAGTTAACCTCATATCCTATGTGGAGAACAATCTTTTTACTTACTTATTATTTGAGAACGACTTGTGCACTTTTAGTGAGTAATATCTAGGGGTGTCTATTCTTAAGTTATTTTATCACACCTCTAGAGATGATAATTCCTAGACCTATGTGATTTAAGAAGAAAATAAGGACCGAACTTACAGACTTAGAAAGGTGTACTAACTAAATCTATTGGATAATGAAGTGAAGAAGAGAAGACCGAACCTCCCTATTGAAGTAAAGGTTGAATACCTAATTGCACCAGCCAAGAGCCAGAGAATACAAAGACTGGACATTTCAGCAAATACATCAGATACCCTGTACACTTTATTGTCAAATTTGAAGTCTCGACTCCAAATGTATGAACTTTCATATAAGAAGGAGTGTATACGAGAACTAATAGATAAGGGTTATAAAGGACACAAATAGGGAGATAATGTACTATTCTATAAAGATCCGTTTGAGCAATATCATCAGACATGTAATCAAATTATAGATATTAAATAATCAGCCAACTAGAAGGTGACATATGGTCAACTACGTTTGAAGATTTTTGTTGATAAATAGAGACCTTGAGAACATTCAAAAGTATTTATTCTATACACAATATCAAAGCATCTCAAAGTTATTTTTCAAGAGAGACCCAAAGAAATATAATATGTATATCCATAAATTTTACTTTTTATTTTCTATCCCAAACATTTGTATTTACTAGCAATTTTAAGAAATTAGAGGCTACACTATGTAGATTAGGTATACTCATGATTCCTAAGGTTTTGTTCTTTTTCTATTGAAGAGGTTGTTTATAAAAATACTAGAAAAGAATGATTTATAACTTGTGTGGTGTAGACACAGATCTTGAAGGAATCCCGGAGTGTGAACTGGTAGATTGGGAGTGGAGATTGTCTACTCGATCTTGTGTGGTGATACATAAGTTTAACGCTTTAAGGTCCTGTGAACGTGTATATAGTGAGTAGAGATTGTCCACTTGCTTTATCTAGTGTTGGTGATAAAAACGGTGGTTTTCTTTAAAGTTTGTGCTATCACCTTCAAGAAACACAAGGAGATATAATGTAGGACCTTAAAATCCTAAGGGTTCATACAACTCATAAGGTGGAGTAGGCCTTAGGAGACGAATCACTATAAATAGGTATTTTTATTATGTCCCTTAATTCTATATTTTTTTGTATGACATATGTCTGATCTATTGCTTGTTTATTGCTTTTATCTTAAGGCATAATATTTTGCATGCTTGGTACTTGTTAAATTGTTCCTTAGATCCTTTGCAAGTATTTCCCATTATTTACTCTAAGAGTATTATAGAGGGTTTACACTCATATGTCTCATTGCTACGCTATTTTATCCATTATATCTAAAATCCTTAACGAGTGGATTTGTAGATAGAATTGAAGGATAATATTTACGTTAGATTTTTTATGTATTGTCTAATTTATGCCCCCTGTAGGACTATTGGGTTTCATAATTTATTATTCTTTGAGTATTTTTTGGTTATATGTATAGATATCTTCATCCGTCAACATCTTGTGTATGAATTGCAAAATATCATTTGATGAATCTAAACAAGACTGTGGTATACAAATAATAATCAAGGATGAAACATAGATTGATGAGTAGAACTATATAGAGATCACATCACCTAGTTTGCATCAAGATGAAGTAAGTTAACATACTTTCCTTTGGTTTGAAGAGGTGAGCTTGAATATTTGATATACAGACTCCTAGAGGTGGCAAATAATCTTCTATTATTTGCAACAATGGGCATTGGTTATTTTTATCTTGACCCTTATAATTAGAGAAGGACGTGTAAAATTTACAATATTTACAAAGCATGTTGGTGGATTATATAGTGACATATTGTTAACATTGGTCAAAATTGACTCAATCATCATATTCTCTCTAAGAGATGGTCTCTTCAACTAGTAGGTCCTCCTCAAACTCATATGGTGTAAAACCATCAATATTTATTTCACGCTTTCATCTATCCTTTAACATTTAGAAGTATTATTGGATTATATTTGTGGCATTTTATAGCATACACATACTAGGAATTATGATACGAAGAACCATAAGTCTCATAATAATATAGCAAGCGAATATTTTTTACACAATAGTATATCGGTCCCGTAAACAATGCCAAAATCTTGTTTGGTGCCAAAACGTTATATAAAAATGACTGCTTTGAATAAACAATAAGTAATGTGATGAAAATGTTCAAAGCACATAGAGACACCTGCAAATAAGTAATATACTTGGAAGTCCAAGATCAAAACACATTGATATTATATCTATGATTAAACTTGAAATTTGATAAAACTAAATTTACCAAGTACCTAGATAAGATAAATCATATGATTATGGTATAGGTACGTACATTGATCAATCACCATATTTACAAGCATATTCTTCACAAACGATTATGGTAGTTTGAGGTTACACCTCTGATAGGATATATTTTACCAGTTAGAGTTATGTATGTGTGTGTGTTTTGGTTATGTTTGTATGAGTTGAAGGGCGTTTTCTTGAGGAATTAACATCAAGAGGATGAATATCCACAACTTAGATGAATATTAAGGATGAAAAAGCATGTATAGATTGTACACAATTTAAGTAAAAGCTAAAAAAAGAAGAATGAAAAAAGAATATATTAAAATTCCACTTTTAGGACATTACCTATGGCCTAAAACATATTTAGTCCAAACATATTCGAATGTACCAATTTAGGCCATTCCAGTATTTTCATAAGATATTTTATAAATTTTAAGGGTAATATGGACACTTCAATAATTCATAAGTTTTTATATGGACAAATAAAGATATAATTTATTTGAAATACCAAAAATTCCCCTAAAATCTATGAAATATTTCATGACATTAGTGAAATAGAATTAAAATATTACTTTTGAATACATTTGGCCAAAAAATGATATTTATAGTTTTAGCCTAAAAAGGTTTTTAGGCCATGTGGACAAAAAATGGTATTTGCTCATTAGTCTAGATTGCAGATGTTTAAGGCATGTAAGCCTAAAGTACAAAGAATTGTGAATTCAATCGTCCACATTTCTATATACTTTTTACCTCTATTTATCAGGTTTTATATATAATTAAACCCCCACTCTCCATGAAAAAATCTACATCAAAGATATGTTGTCCTCAAAAATATCATTAATACATTACAAAAAAGTATATATGAAGACTGAATATACATACAAAACTGCCTAGAACTGATAGTATTCTCGACAACTAATTATACAAAGTTCATGCAAGGAGGAAAGGACATGCACCACCCACATATAGTTCAAATGGCTCTCCAAATATCTCTGACATCTTTAATTAAATGGTTTCATCACTCCTAGTTTTAATTATTGGGATATCTCGGGAGCCTTTCACGCCACTCCCTTAGGAGTAAATACCTCTGGAATTAGCTATTAAAGAGAAAATCAAAAGTTAGCATGAAAGAGTGACTAGTAGATATGCATGGTACCCCCAAAAAAAAGTATAAAAACCAAGGAGGTCGTTCAAGGTGTCTCGAAGTTAACTTCCTTTGAAGAACAGTACATGCAAAAAGAGATACACCCTTAAAAAGGCGCAAATAAATAGTTGGGGATTACCTAATAAAATGAGAAAAAAAAACAAAATACCAACAATATCATGCCATGCAAAATACCAAGGGACATGATGTACCACATATACATTAAGAAATATAACTTATGAAAGCTATTTTTGGGACATATGCAACTATAGATTGAAATACAAAGAAACCATTCGAAGAGTGAATATGATCATCCCAAAATTTATTACTTCCCCTCGAGAAAATGTCCAAAGCTAATAACAAATAAGATTATCAATTCACTAACGAAATCAGGGATATAATGTGTATGTGGAAGCATCCCCTTGTCCATATCTAGGACAAAAGGAATAATCATTAAAGATCAACTACAAGTGGCCTCAAGCAATGAGTGTATGTCCTCAAGGTAAAAGGATCAGTTACATCACACATAAATAAAAATGATGAGAAGTAGAATAGCATAAAAGTACATATTTATATTCATTCATAAAAGGGAAGTACATAACATATATTGACCAGAAGTTAGTTACTATAAACTATTACAAAAATATTCTAGGTCTAGAGCAGGGAAAGATTGAAAGACCCAACACTTCCCATGATAAAGTTAGGAAAATTGTTTAAGAGTAGGTGTCCGAGAATGAGGGAGTGCAAATATAACAACATCCTAAAATAAAATTTAACAGATTATGCCTGAACTTAGCTTGGGTGACGGTATTCAAACCCCAAGGATGGGAAGGTCTCAATAATTGATAAATTTTTCTATGTGAAGATAGTGAGACTATGCATGGTGAATGCACATCAGGTACCCCTCTCTTACTCCCCATCATAAGAAGGTTCACAAAGTAACTATACCTCCTTATCAAACTCATGTGAGGCTCGATATTTTTGGATGATAGTACCATATCAAATAGAAATTGTGTTTAAGAAAGACATCAATTTAGTTCCCCCACTTCATCTTTGAGGACACAATTGTATCTTGAGCATTTTTCCTCTCAGACCAAAGTCGGTGAATGATGATCGTATTCTAGGATGATCGGTTGGACACTTGAGACATGTGCAAGAAGTCTTGGACTCGAGTTATCTGCAAAAAAAATAAAAAATTAATAAATAAATAAAATATATCAATTCAGAAGAAGGAAAAATAAAGTTATCCTACTAAGAAGATGACGTTTACCAACATAGAAGAGGTTTCCACGTTGCTAGAAGGCTATGCGACGCTAGCTGAAGGAAGGGAAATATGAGCTTGAGGAATCAAAGATTCCCAAAGGAAGGAGACATAAGAAGCACGGGATGATCTACTTTTCCTAGTCCAAGAAGCGAAAGGTTTTGTAATCCTCCCTTAAGGGTCAACGCGATTTTCCACTAAAAGATGCTATACAAAGAAGGCATGGTGAAAACAAAAGAAAATACCACAATATTTATAAAGGAAACTTAAATCTTCATCTCCCCAAGGAAATCAATGGCAAAAAAATATTCCTACTCTAAGTAACCAAACACTTCAATCTTAGAAGTACGCGAGATACATTAATCGAAAGACACCACATGGCTTGAGCTAAGACCAAAAAGAGCTTGTTATCCCCAGGAAGGACTAGCCTCGGCAATCAAAATTATTCGTAAGAGGCACGTAGTCTCAGCAATCAAATATTATTAGTAAGTCTGACATAGCACCGCAAATAGATTATTTTGTAAGACCAACCTAGCGTTGGAAATCGAAAGATTATTAGTATGTCCGATGTAGCATGGGGCATCTAATATTACTTAAAATCCTAACATAGCCTCGACAATCGTAAGTATGAAGTATAATCGACAATCAAAGATTACTTGTATATCCGTCTTAGCCTGGGAAAATAAATGTCACTCTTAAGTTAACGTAGCCTTGACAATCAGAGAGTATTCGAAAGTATGACAAAGCCTCAATAATACAATATTATTCATAAGTCTGTCATAGCATTGACAATCCCACCATATGCATATGACCAATAAAGCCTCAGCAATCAAGTGGTTCTGTTATGTAGTACGACAATGCTAAAATTCCAAATATTCAATGTTGACACCCTTACAAGAGGTGCGCTCATAAAAGTTAGTTCCAAATTCCACATAATTAATGAGGTGGTCTATAAAAATGACTCCACATTGACGATTAATCTCTTCTCCGAAAAACCGATACATTCTTGGTACTCATGAACATCGAAATGTGAAGGAAAGCATAGCCAATAAGTCACTGAAATATTAGATTCTGTATCGGTATAAAAACTACAGAGTAACGTTTCTTTTGATCATATCCAAGTAAAGGAGTAAATTGAGCTTAAAGTAACTTTGGGAAGTTAGAGCGTTTATTGGAGAAATCTTGACGTGATATTGCTTTAGTCACCACAAATAATTGGTCAGAATTTTTGAACAAATTTCTTTCTATTTAGATAGAGATTCAAGTCAATGACGCGTGGCAAGTGACGGAAGTTGATTCAGACTTGAGACGAGAAAATTACGACATTTTCTTCTATCGTGGCTCAAACAAGTCCAACACTAAGGAAAAACAGGTTGGGCATCTTTAACCTAATTAATCAAGTCCATGGGGGCGCAAACATCTTTAGTTAGTTTATAAGTCACTTAGCAGCTCTGAAAATAAACCACCCATCATTATACACGTTTATTTTAGAAGCAAGAGAGCAAAAAGAGAATGAGAGATGGAAGGAATGGTCTTTCACTAAAAACCACCATTCTTCCTCATCGAAGCTCCAAATCCGCCCATTCCAAAGAGATACTTTATTTAATTTTAGCTTTTAAACATAATTCCAATATTTATTTATATTAGTTTTTATTTAGTATAAACGAAACCCTTATTGGTTGAGGATTGCATTTATGTACAAACCTTAATTGATTTTTAGGGATACTCTAATGATTTTGGAATTGAGTATTTCAATAAAATATGTTTTGAATATATTAGGTATATATCTCTAGTTAATCCTATCCATATTTTGGCAAAGTATGGGTAACCTTAGTAATTATGCTGGCATCTGTAAGGGGAGGTGTCGCGTCCCAAAGTGTGATAAAGGATACTAATCGCCCTAGAAGCCACTTTTTGTAAGCGTACGAGTTGTTGACAAGTAATAAAGATAAGTATGGGGGTTATTGTCTCTACATGGACTATCAAAGTTACGTTAATATGTTTAAGAAAGTAAAATAATGTAAGATTGCTAACATAAAATGACAAATAAGAAATGTAAAGATCATATTCATTTAGTTTTTATAATAAGGACTAAAATGAAATTGAACTAAGTACTGATTAACTAAAATGCAAAAGCAATGAACTAACGTAAATATTCAAGATTATAGATTTAGCTTTGCATGTAATTTCTTATGTTACTAATTCAATGGTTCCATTTATAAGAGAGATTTGGTGATTCTCATTAGTTAGGATTCAAAAGCACTCTAACTCCACATCCGGCTGAACTTAGAGAAAATCCTTACACATTAGCTGGCTATCTGATGAGTTATGTTCCTAACCCTTGCTGAATACCTAGCAGACACGCCCATCCAAGCACTAGGCATTTTTATGTTAGTTCTGCAATTAAAACCCCATCCACGTGGTTGCTTAATTAAAACATCCACCCACTACTTGTACGAAGTATAGGTAGTATCTATAATAAATATATAAATCAATGAAATTAATGAAGGCCAATATGAATTAAACACTTTATAAATCTCCATAGCTCATCGGGTCTAGTAATCCCTGTATTAATAATACTAATATGGAGCATCAAAGTTAAATCGGGAGTGCATCTCCCTTTGATCCCAACCAAGTGTCGGGCTTCTAGAAAGACTCGTCAACACATCTAAAGCTTTGGCAAGGTCTAGATTTAGATTTTCAATTGTAATCAAGTGTAACGCATGCTGTTCTAATGTAAGAATTACTAGTTTAATCATTTATTCAATTACACCCTCTCTTCTTCCGATACATTTACTTCTTTGTGACTTTCAATGCGGTCTCGAATCGGTCTATTATGCTTATAGATTGGGATGAGTTACGTTTCTATTTATATCAACATGTCATTGTGAAATTGGTTAACTTGATTCTTGATTAGTGGTCATCAAAGAATAAATTCAAATAAGGATTTATTGAGTTTTTATACTCGCATATCTTATATCTAGGTGGTATTATAGTCTATTTATCTAAATTCCATAAATCTTGTATCTTTAGGTAAAATCAGTGTTCTAATTTTAAGTTAGATATTTTATTCTCGCATTTTCCCGTTCACACCCACCCTTCTAGGACACTTAATTGAATATTTTATTTCCACACAAAACAAAGTTTTTTAGCTCCTAAACCTCCTAATGCACCATGAAAATATTCTTGGAAAGACTTTAAGACCAATGTGTTGAGAAACAAAATAATATAGAGACCACTACCTAAATTGGACAGGCTCATTCTTATTCTGTCATGATATTGGATAAATCATTTAAGGTGTCTAGCAGGATCTAAGAACATGAGGGCAAATATGTCTTTTCCCATTCAACCAACAATAAATTCACGAGAAAACAAATCAAAATAAGGTTTATATAAAGATAAAGAAGAGTTAAAAGTAGTAAGCACACTTAATATCAAAATTGTATTATATACTGAGGTGAGTGTAGAGCCTAATATAAAAAACTTGAACCAAAATAATAACGCTAAGAAGGATGTTGCTTTTGAGTCTATTGTCACTAAATTATCTCCTTATACTATTAGCATTAGATCGATCTCTAGCCCATTCGATATCGATTTGGTAACCTTTCCACAATCATTGATGCAGAAGACACATATGATGATACAAAAAACATATGGCGGAAGTCTTTAACCTACTTGAAATCATCTTCTCCGTCTATGAGTTAATAATAAATAATTTATGTGTATATTTAAATCATTAAAGACATTTTTCACTCACAAAATAAGTCAATAAACCATTCCCCCCGAATAGGTTAGACTTAATAATTAAGTAAGTAGTATTTTGAGATGGCCTACCTCATTCAAAATAAAGAATGTCGGACCATCCAACATTACTTGCATCATAGGTAACCTTTGACCTAAGTCTGTATAACTTTTCTTAGATGATATACAACTTCTTTTTTTACACCATTCTCCATAAATTAAATGTGCAAGAGTGAAAGAATCACACCATAGTTAGCAAAAATTTTGGTCAAGGTTTTTAGTGAGTGGTAGATTATGTGTTTATTCATGTTAATAAGTAATAATTTTTGGTAGATTTCACTATGTCAGATATTGACCCTAGAGTTCTAACCAAACCCACACCCAAATTATCCATGGTAGATCTTTATTGGCCAAATATGTAATAGTAGATTGTAGGACTGAAGATATGGAAGTGCATTTTTGTAACATGAAGGTGAATTTAATTGTTACTAATTCTTCTAGGTGTACTGAGATAAATAAGGGGGCCTGAGTTTTATATTGGTACAGTTTTGGAACATTTGTAATAAGACCTTATATGTATTGTTTTCCCAGATTGAGGATGAGAGTTCGATATGAGTGCCCCACCTGTGACGGAGAGATTTTGTATTTAGACATTCTTCGGTAGAATGAACATTGATTTTGCTAAGGAGAGATTTCATTGGCATTAAGAAAAAGCCCTTTTATATACCTATAGGGTCTCTACCCAAACTAAATCTCAAGCCATTTTTTCACACCTTAAGTATATTTTTATTAGGTACCAAGAATACTTGTTTAGCTATTGTTTCTTATTATCTTCCTTAGGGTAGCAAACGATTAAACGCAAATTACTTATGAAACATAAAAAGGATTTAGGTTGGACAATCTGTTTTTTGAAGAGAATTGAGACCTCATGTTGCATGTATGATATCAATATATAGAAGAGAGCTAAAAATTACTGGGAAGGCCCATTCAAGTTAAATCCCAATATATGTGAGGAAGTGATAAATTATGTAGTTAAGTTGTTAGATGCATGTCAATTTTTTTAATATATGTTATTAAATAGGTGCATTAAGTTTTGTTTGTCCCTGTGAAGTCTTTTATCACCCATTGGTGAGGATGCAAGAGAATATTTTGTTGCTCTCCTCACTGTCACAAGGTGGAGAGTTTTCATATATTATCACGAGTTGAAGCTATGACCTGAAATGTCCACATACATTTGTCTATAATTTATAATATTTTTGACATGATGGATGGAAAAAATTTAACAAACTGAGCACAAATTCATGATTCATAATGTTGTAAGACATAATCTGAAATAACAGTAGGTACTACAACACAACGTGCAAAAACAATCTCAAAGGAACAACTGAAGTCCAACTTGATCACACCCCATTGAAATTAATAGAGAGAAAGATAGTGAATAATTACATAACCACATTTGTTCTACAAAAACGGAAACCAACTAGAGATATACAAAGAAAAAAATCGATCTAGAAGTTTAGTTGAATAAGAGAGATCCTAGAAAGAGATGGTAATTAAGCTACTCATTCCAAAGCAAGGATGGAATGATTAATAGAAATAAGCAAGGATGAAATGTTTAATAGAAATATAAGTGATAGATTAATTGAGAAGTTTACCCCAATTGATGAAGAGTAAGGACCTCGGATGATGTGTTTCCGTATATGAGTCGCAATTAAAGGATAAGGAATACCATAAAGCTCTCGTATATATGATGGTACGAGGGGGAATCTTTAAAAACACCATAAAAACACAAATAGCAAAATGAGCTCAATAATAAAGAAATTAAAGTAAGTGTTTTAACCATTATTAATAAAGGAGGAATAATAACGACGACTAATTTAGGTGGGGTTTTACTTTTAAAAGTAGAGTGAGAGATACTAGCATTGTTTGGATAGAGAACAGATAACATCTTTTTTTACTTTCCCATGATTTTAGAAATATAAAGCATAATAATAAAAGGTATAAATGATACATGTTCTATGTGAATGTCCTCTTTCTAGATCACACCATCAATGAAGATACTAAAATTCACAAATCATTTGTGTTGCTCAAGTTCTCCAAGGTGTTTAATATTCTCGTTCAGACTGTAATAACTCGAAAATTTAGATGCAAATCTTATATTTGGGTAGAGTTTTGAAAGGAAATCAATTCATTCGTAGATAAATTATATTATGAATTAGGAAAATGTTACATTATAATATTTAGATTGATTTTTTGTTTAGAATGATTTACAAGATTAGGAAACATAGTTAGTTTGAAATGAAATAGGTATCACATATTATTAATAATGATTACTAAGATTTACTAAGATTACTAAGATTGGTCTTTTTCAGCTGGATATGGATTATAACATTATCTAGCCACACACGAACATTGTGTTTATTCAACCAAATAAGGATATTAATATATCATATAATTTAAGAATATAAAAAAAATATAGAAATCTAAAATCTAATGAAAAACTAGGATCCAAGTTCTAGAAGACAATTTGGTATGCTAAAATCCTATAATATTTCATATACTTTGTTGGGAATGATGCATGAAGTTTTTATAAGCAATGAGTAATCTATCTAGAAAAAAAATGTTCAAAAATTGATCAATGTTGTTGGTATGATAAAGATGGTAAAATAGTTGAAAATAATACTATTATACATTAAATATATTATTTGTTATTGGTCTATATAAACTTTACAAATTAAAATCGGTAAAAGAGTTACAAACTCTATTGTGAGTGGATGCTTCAGATGATAAAAGTGTTTTCAAAACAAGTTTGGGATAAAATAAGTGGAAATAGAGTTTCGTCATATATCATTTTGGAAAATCTAGATTTGAAAATGAAAGAAACTAATAATTTTTTTAAATTAAATGGTGTGGAAATTAGATGCAAATGTTCGGTTCTTATGTAAGAAATCAATGAGAGTCGGTGTGAAACTTTACAAAGTATACCAATTGTCAATAAGGTGTTAGAAACCAACTTATAGTGGATGTTGAAAATGTGATGATGGTGAGATACTTTTGTGATAGTTACATTGTAAATTGTTGAGATAAACTAAAAATATCATTCTTGGAATTGATAAAGATGAATTAATATGGAAAACAATTTTGCATTGCTAAATGTAAGCAATGTAGGAAGGAATTGGGAAATATTTTTCAAGCAATAATTATGACAAGGGAAAATCATAATTTGAACTATTCAAACAACCTGAAATCATTCAAGGAACTAAACCTCCTTCTAGTGATAATTGGGTTACCAAACCAAATGTGTTCAGAATTTTTTTTAAAATTTTTTGATATATTCTACGAATGTTGATTATATTGTCTAATAAGTTAGATGGGGATCCAAATGGAAGAAATCATTATATCTTTTGGAGTTTCAATTGACTTTGCATGTTCAAGATCTCCAAAATCTTTACGATATGATATGTATCGACTAGTAATGTATAATTTTCATAAGAGTATGCTTATTATAATTAAATAATATTTTTTCCGTTTCACGTAGTAGGTAGCGTGTAGTTGATTTGTAAGTTTTTTCATATATTTTAAAAGTGTATTTTATTACCAAACAAAAAATACCATATATAATGAAGTAAACTCAATGCCAAAAATTAAAGTTTGGGTTTCAGCCTTTATTTTTAGGATTTTCAAGAACTTGTAGGAATTAATTTCATTATACATATCCAACTTTGTGATATGACATTAGTATTTTTCTTCAAAATATATTCACAATAACTTCTCTAGATAATTAAAATCTTAATAGATTTATATTAAAACTGTCTAACACCATTATACTTACAATTAAATAAACATTATAAATAAATAAGGTATTTGCTTATTTTATATGGAATCTTGTGAAGTATGAGTGGTAATCTTGTTTATATTGTTAACATGCGTGCTTCTCGTATCACCATGACTCATCCTTTCGTTCCACCAAATGTTGTCAATACCAATCAATCCAAGAACTTAAGAAATATTTCGTGTTTACCTATTTCTAACTTCTTTCAGATTGTTATTGAAATATCTACTAGGGACCTTAGAAGATTATCTTTCTTTCCTGTTGTTCTCACCCAATTTTTTTATTTTATTCTTTTTCATCTCCCCACATGAATTAAAATCTATGTTCTTCACGTCATCTCCTTTCACCCTCAAGTAAAAATTATACCGCATTGAAATTACCCCTTTATATGGGTGGATAAGGTGTAATTTGGAGTGGGAAAGGTGCAAGGGTGATATTTTGTATGCAGTTATGATGTATTTGTACTTTGGTGAGAAGGATTTAAGAAGTTAAGGATAATGACTTGGGAATTTTTTTGATCAACTATTTATTTCTTGATGTTTTGGAATGATTTTGGTTGGCCAATGCTGTTTGGAATGATGCAAGGATGCTTTTGGATATAATATTTTGGTGATTTGGTGGTGTGTTTTATGATAGGTTAAGGTATAGTTCAACTCTATTGGTGGTTGAGTGCATTAGGGAAGAAGAAGCTCTGAGTTTTAGGTCAAAAGGATGCTTAAGGTTTAACTTTTTGGTTTTCTCCTTTATTTCCTCGTGCGGTGTACCGCAATCTCCTTACGGTATACCACAGGTGTGGTCTGCCAATTCCAATCTTCTGACTTCATAGCGTGAGGTATCGATGCACATGTTGGATTTAGCGATACGTACTGTGTCGCGAGTTCTTGCACGATCCAAATCTCTCGTTCTGGTATACCGGGGGTGTCGTGTCGTATATCGCGCGTATCATTCTAAATCTCCAAACTTTCTGTCCAATTCAAGCGTGTACTATAGTGGGCATAGTTTGACTTCTCCATTAATAGATCTCAAAAAGTACGTTGATTAGGCTCATGAAAAAGTTAATTACGACACCTGAGCGCAAAGTTATGGTCTTTCGAAGTTTACTCAATGGTTTCAGCAGAGACATGTTGTATACTACAGATACCTACAAGGCAGCACAAGAAACTGATATTTTTTCAACATGTGAGCACGAAGTTTTACAATTCTGCCACCCCAAACTCAAACATTGATTTACCTTTACATCAAAAACACTATATACCTTTCTCATAAACTATATTATACACTAAAACACGAATTTAAACTTACTAATTTACACTAAGAACATAAAATTAAATTAAGAAAGTAGTATAAAACATGGTTTGTCTCTCAAGAAGCACTTTTGTTTATTATGTCGTTAAGTTTGACGCGTTACCTTCCACACAGATAGCTTTGAGGTCCTTGAAGTATTCTCCGCTTAAAATCGCCACTTTCTTGGATTATTAATGTAGGGAACCTCCCACCCAAAGTTTGATTCACTCGATCTTAAAATAGTGGTCGGTAAAGCTTTCTTCTTGCCACCTTACTTTTGCGGTGTAATACCTTGCGTCAAAGGCATGTTTGATCATTTTTAACAGTGGAGGATCCGTATTTATAAATACCCCTTTATCTTCAATAGGTCCACGTCTCAACTTTTCTTGCACCGTTGGTGTATAAACAACCTCTATTTCTTCCTCAACCGTATCTTTCTCGACCTCTTTAACCAAAATCTCAACATATTTCTCCTTCACACTTAGCTTAATTGTTAGCCATTGCTTGTAATACATGACTATTATGATATACATGATTCATAAAGGTACATTTCATTACTTAGATTGCTAGACATTTCTTTGATTGCATGACTATTAGGATATAAATGACTATAAAAGTACAACATTGTAATATTATTTATAGATTATGAAATAATTGTACTTACCAATTGTTAGAAGATAAACTATGGTTATTTCTAATAAAAAAATTTATTAGAACAAACAAGTTTCAAATTTCAAAAAAAAACTCATCTATCAAAGAAACTATACCAAATTTAATACACAAATCTTTATTCAGGTAATAAAGTAAACATATACTTTAATATAAAACACTTAATTAGCAAAAATCGAGAGAAAGAGAACAATATCATTTTTATTCATTTATGAAAACAATATGAGAGATTTGTGACTTAATAGTCCTTTGTATAACAAAATGGGTCTTCTAACATATTCTTGTTTATGATGTCAAAGCCAAAGAAATACTTTTTAAATATTACTATTATTCGCGGGGAGTAAATTTTTTTAATCTAACATTCTTCCCCATGATGTTGATATCAACAGATTCTGCTCCATCCAAAACTTCTGTTGCTATGAAAGATTTATTAAAGATGATCTTTCCCGCGTTGGGTGGTCTATTTCTTGATGATCTATACATTTCAACAGAATCGACACAATCACCGTAGTACCTAGTCAATAAAACATATTAGTGAATTTCTTGATATTTTAGTAAAATAAAATAAAAAGATATATTTCAACCTGTTGAAATAGGTTATCATTTCATTTTTTGTGACAGGCCCATCATCGGAAACGGTAAAGTATAGAGTTCGAGCATCTCTAACATTGAACTCCCTAGCTTCCGGGTTCAAGATAAATATTGGTTGTTGAGCTTCCATGATTGTTTCTTATTTGAAGAGAAAAATTGTTAAGAATGAATACGGTGTAGTAGGCTCAAACTTAGATGAGGACATGAAAATATGTAAGTAACTATTTATTGAGTATATTTACCAAAAAGTTTGAAGGCATTGATTAATAATATTGATGGCATAAACACGACCAATAGTAAATCAATTTAAAAAGTAAATAAATTTATTGATATTAAATGCACTTTTTTAAAATGTTGCTTTACATGGTCATCATAATCCATGTAATAAATACATTGACTAATATTTATGGGACTACTTATAAATTAACAATGAATATATAATTCATACCATAACTGAGGGCATGAATGTATTTTACAACTCATATACTCTATGTGTCTCACCATTTCATTATTGAACTTAACTTCTATATACCATAACTCCCAGTCATACTTACTAGGTCACATAATCTTATGAAAAAAATTAGTTTCAAAACACTATATTCCTACCATTTCAATCATCCAGACGAGAATACACTGCACAATTTGGGTAAGCCCACTTTGTAGTCAGGGTGCACTCTATTGGATATTAGCTCTGATAAGAGCATATTTAGGTTTTTGACCACTAAGAGGTTGATTGTAGAGTGGAATACATAAGTTCTGTTTCATGGTTTAGGTACCGATGTTTTCGTAATCTATCTTTTATAATGCGACTTACATTTCCTACATCCCATCATCACCAAATTTTGTCGAGGGTATCATCTCATATACTTATTTAATTGTTGGAATTCCATCAAATACATTGATATATAATTCATTTATGTGTGATGCTTGCACATAGGCATGACATATCATTTTAGATGCCTTTCCATGGTCTAAATATGCTTTTATACATTATTTTGAGTACTTATGTATAAGATAGAGTCAATAGAGACTTTCTCTCATTTTAGTCTACTTTGTATATTTTTGTCTATACATACATATTATATAAGATATAATAATAAGAAGAAATGATAAGTGCTCAAGGAGATGAGGAACGACTTTCTAGTTTACCCTAGGGAAGACGATTTAAACCTCAGATTAATGAGAAAAAAACTTAGAAAAGAAGATGTAAAGGTTAACATACCGAGGAAAGTCCCGAACCTAAGAATGGACCTCACCATGAAAAAGATATGAAGAATTCATCAATTTCAATGTTTGTTAGACATATCGTAGCATGACCTGCAACATACAATAATGAGGCACTAAAGTGAGACAGGCTGGAGCTGAAGAGTTCAAGTTAGGTCAATACTTATTCCACCTTACAGTTTGACCCTAAAGTTGGAGGAACTATATATATTTTATAGACCAATATATTATAGGTATATTACACATTATCATTCACTTTACATTTTTTATTAACTTAGCTTATAACAAAGATAAACTCTATACTTTATCCCTCTTCCATTTCCTACTTCAAGAATTTATAGGTCAAGCTATCCATGATAGATAAACAATATCTAGTGTGCTAAATCTTATGTTATAATTCATATTTCTTCTATATATCTATTGATTATAAATTCATTAATTACCTTATTAGCTTCTAATGCTTAATTATTATCCATATATATACACATGTGCTAACTTATAGGTTTAGAAGCTCATAACTACTTTTTAGACTGTGCTTATTTTAATTTTAGTGTTTAATCACTTATAACTAATCTTCTTATATATCCAACCCAAGTTGTGCACACATCTTTGGTTAAATTATTCTTTATATACAACCGGATAAAGGGGTGAGTTGAAGGATTGAGCTTCGATCAATTATAGTCTGATATAAATCTTAAGTGATAGAAAATTGTTAGGGACCTAGATAAACTCTTAATAAAGTATTCGGATTACACCACTTATTATTCCTAGTCTCTGTGAGATAGAGGTTGTAGATGAAACTGTAGCCTCCTAGTAGGATATCAAATCCTGATTTGTGTGGTGTAATCTGAATATACCTGAACCGTTTCCAAATTATGTATATATCTATATGGTGATTGATAGCTGGTGTGTGATATAAATCACACCCCTTATAGGAGGGAAATTAACCGCAAGTGTACGATTCGTCCAAGGAATAATCCGATAAACGAGTTTCAATCTCACGGACGGATGGATATGACTATAGTGTTTATCAAATAAGTAGAGATAATTGTCAAGATAGAAAAATAAAATATAAAGGTGTTTGTTTTGTTTTGTGTTATAACTAAAGACACAACAAAGTAAAGTACTAAAATGATTAACTGAGATGAAATAATGCAAGCAAATATTGTAGACGCAAATACGAACCGAACCATGCTCACCCCTATCACAAGATAAGAAGAGATTGATAACCCGTTCTAAACAGTTCTTTTGGGAGGATCCTTTCCTCTATAAAGTGTGTAGTGATCAAGTGGTAAGAAGATGTATTCCTGAGAAAGATGTTTTATTAATAGTTGTCATAATTCACCATATGGAGGACAATTAAAAGGCGATCGCACAGCTGCTAAGGTACTAAAATCCGGTTTTTATTGGCCTACATTACATAAAGATTGTCATGAGTATGTTAAGAAGTGTCATAGATGCCAGTTTACTGGTAATATATCCAAGAGGGATGAGATGCCACGTAATAATATTCTTGAAGTTGAAATATTTGATGTATGGGGTATTGATTTCATGGGTCCCTTTGTACCATCCAATGGGAATCAATACATCCTATTAGCTATGGATTACACGTCTAAATAGGTAGAGGTTGTAGCTCAACCAACCAATGATTCGCGAGTAGTAATTATATTACTAATATCTCACATCTTCACTAGACATGGTACACCTAGATTTATTATCAGTGATGGATGCTCTCATTTTGTGAACCAATATCTGAAGACAGCTCTAGAGAAGTGTGGAGTGAGACATCGAATATCTACCGCCTATCATCTGCAATCCAATTGTCAAGCTGAGGTCTCCAATCGCGAGCTAAAATCTATTCTAGAAAAGATTGTTGGTCCTACAAGAAAAGATTGGTTAATGAAGTTAGATGATGCTTTATGGTCTTATCGTAATAAGTTCAAAACTACAGTTGGTGCATCTCCATATCGTATGGTTTATGGTAAGGATTTTTACTTACCTCTTGAACTTGAATTAGGTTCATATTGGGCTATAGCGCAGTTAAATTTAGATCCTACTTTGGACGGAGAAAACCGTGTGATGAAGTTAAATGAACTTGACGAATTCCGATTACATGCTTATGAGAATGCCAAACTTTACAAAGAAAACACTAAGAGGTGGAATGATAATCGTATCTGTGTGAAGATATTTGAAGTGGGACAAAGGGTCCTAAAATATAATTCAAAGTTCAGTAACTATCCGGGTAAGTTAAGATCGAAATGGTCAGGTCCTTACGTTGTGACCAAGGTTACGCCTCATGGAGCCATAGAGATTGAGCATCCAATCGAGAACTGCAACTTCATGGTGAATGGTCATCGATTTAAGATTTATCATGGAGGCGAGGATACCAATCGGGCGGAAGATATACATCCCGGAGAGGTCATGTACCTCCTCGAAGCTCCTTAAAAGCGAGAGGTAACCCGTCGAGCTTAATGACGTTAAACAAAAGCCAATTCATTTTACATTAGTTTAATGTTTTATTTATTTCGTAGTATAAATTAGAGTAATTGTTGTTTATTAATGTTTATTTTTAATAAATGAGAAAAGGTAGTTGTTTTTGATGATTTCAGGAGTGAAAGGGTCATGAGTTTGGGGTCGAAGCGGGGAAAAACGAAGATTTTTTGGTTCCAAGACAGTAGAAACCGGGAACCTGATGTTTAGCAAACCAGGAACCCGGTTATTGCGCTGTATCCTCCCCAAATTATTTGACTAGTGCGTAGCAGGAGACGCAAGAGGTTGCATCGGGATTCGCGCCGTCGACACTAACCGGGAACCCAGTTTCGTTCTGACCAGGAAACCGGTTTCGAAAGCTGGGATGTCCCAACTCTCTAACCCCTACGTAAGCCGAGATGCAAGGGGTTGCGTCTAACCTGTGTCCAAGTTCGCGCCATCGACGCAAACTGGGAACCCGGTTTTGTGCTGACTAGGAACCCGATTATGAAGGCCAACACTCTGACCCCTGCATAACCCGAGAGGCAAGGGGCCAGCATCCAGGTAAAAAAATTGAATTTGGAAAACTTTTGCGCCGACACAGCGACGCGAACCGGGAACCCGGTCATCACAAATCGGGAACCAGGTTATCAACTGTACAAGGTGGTTTTAGATATTTAAACCCTATCTTTTTTACTTCCTTTTCAAGTTAGCCTCCAATTCTGTTTCTCAACTTCTCACCACTCGGATTATTATCAACAAAAAATTATAAAAGCACCCAATCCTACCCTCTTTCCCCACACAAACACATAATCAACTGAAAATCCTTCCAAAACACCATGAAAATCCAATTTCTCTCTAAGGATTTTCTTCACCGAAGCTTTAAATTTTTCCTATAATCCTCTACAAACACATTAACTAGCCTTTACCCATCTCATAACTTACCGTAATCTTTCTTCTTTTATCCTCAAACATCAAAGTTCAAAACTTTTCTCTAGTTTTTGAAGTTTTGAGTTTGGGTGAGTAAAATGACTAACCAGACAGATTCTTTGAGCTATTCTCTAAGAAACACTCCAAGAACATGAAACAATCCTAGTGCTACACAAGAAAAAGCTACTAAGATTCCAATTTCGGCTCCTAAACAAAAAATTGGAGAAGTTCAAACTGCTATGAAGAGGAAAGAAAACCCAAGTAAGGCTACTCCTACAAAACCTACCTTGGTAATTGAAGAGGAAGATAAGGTCGAAGAAGAAATTCCTAGAGAACCCATTCTAGAACAAAGAGCTACCCGAAGAAAAACTATGGCACAAAACCAAAGAGATTAGCAATGAGTTGGCCTGGTCAGGTTCGTGACAGAATTAATTACATGAAGTTTGGTGTTCAAAAAGGATTCCCTTCCGGTATTATGAACGACGAGTTTAAGAGTTATGCTATTACTTGTAATAAGTTTGGGTGGACCGAATTGAGACAGAGAAATCTTACGTTTATTCTTACCCTGGTACGTGATTTTTTTGAAGGAGTAGACTTTTCGAATAAACAGTCAATTATCATACGTAAAAAGGTATTACCCTTCTCAATTGAGCTTATTCGCAAGACTTTGAAATTGCCAAACTTTACTGGTCCTTGCCCATATCAAGAAACACATAATGACCCATCTTTTGCTTGGGAATCTCTTTGGCATAATGTTTTGATTCATGGGAAACGCCCTATTCCAAAAGGTGAGAGATATGCTGGGCAAGTTTATAGTAGCTATTAATTACCTTGTGCTAAGGTATGGTCACATTTCATAATCCCTACCTTCTTTGGTATTACCCACACTTCCGAATTGAAGAAGGAGCATGTGATCTTCATAAAGTGTATTATTGAGAAACAATAAATCGACGTTGCTCATGTGATTTATGACACTATCATTGAGTTCGATAAAATCCCAATAGTTTAGCAAAACCTTAAGTTCCAATGTACCATCAATGCCTTGTGTCTAGACACAAAAATACAACGTAGGAGCAAAGAGGTTGAGCCTTCAAAACACGGAGATGCAATGACATTGAATTCGATTGAGAACGCGCATAATGAAGCAACACAACCAATATAGAATCCTAGAGATCCTCCATCAAAAAAAGAATGTACATTCCAATAATGAGTTGGAAAATAAAATTCGAATGTTGGAAGAGAATCAAGATAAGATGATTGCTACTTTAAGAAACGTTACAAAAGAGTTAGAAATTCTCAGAAATATGCTACTTGGGGTGAGCACAATACAATACACCACCTAAGGATTACTCACAAAGGAATCTCTACTTGGACGCAACACCGAAAACCAGCCTCGCGCTGGTTAAGATACGTTTCCTATTCCTTCTCATTTAGTAGTGCATATTAGTTTAATTGATTTATCGAGTCTTTTCGAGTCGTGGGGACACGACTCATTTTTGAGTTTGGGGTAGGGTTCGTTGCCTCATCCCAGTTTTACGTGTTATTTGTTTTAACTACTTTCAATAAAATTAATTAGGAGTTACGTTTGACTGTTGAAGATCTTAAATGTCCCCATTAAGCACGATTTTGATGAATATATGATAGAAAATAGTGGACTTTAGGGGTTAGTATAAAACGCACTTTAATTGCATGCTAACATAGGTAATTGATAGGAAGAATTCATGAACAATGCAAAAGAAGTAAACTTGTACTTAAGGAAAATGTTTAGTTTGTAGTACGTGAGATCCAAATTAATAGAGAACCAACTTAGATATGAACTAGAAGCGAGCTATGTAACTAGGAAAACTATAGGGGCAGTTCTTTGTTAGCCATTTCAGACCTTTTTAGCCTTCTATCATTGAATTAATATTATCCTTCTTAACACAATTTTGAGCCTTAAAAGCCTTTCTTCTGTCGCCACGATATAAGCCCATATCCCCTTACTTTATTAGACATTTCCATATGACCCGCACTAGAATCACGCTCATGAGACCTGTCTCGAGCTTGAGTTTGGGGTGGTGGGTCCATATTTGTTAAATTACATTGGGAGGGAATTATATGTGTTTGTATTGGGGAACAATTTAAGATGATTTTATTATTTGTAACCCTTTGCCGGGATTTTAAAAAAAGCAAAAAGCCAATACAGTAAGGACCGGGAACCCGGTCATCACAAACCAGGAACCAGGTTGTCGCCTGTAAAAAAAGAGAAGAAAAGAAATGAAAAGGAAAAATAAAGAAAGAATAAATTATCCGGAAAAGTGGAAGTTTCTAGAAATCATCTTTATATCTATTGGATTAACATAGGGATGCTATGTTAAGATTATCAAATGGGTTGGATGAGAACATTATTTGAGTGTAAACTCAAGCTCGTGGACAGTTGTTGATGGTAAGTGAGGAGAGAGCCAAAAGCTCACTTCAAATTACCAAATATACATACCACACTGTCCCTAGCCTACGCTAAAACTGTAAAGTCCTCGTGATTCCTAGGTGCATAGTGAATTTATGATTCTAGTTTATAGGGAGTATACTAAGTGGAGTGTTCAAAGCGTGTTAGGATCAATAAACACCCTATAGCCATCATACTAAGATAAGTACAAGTGTAACCTTCTAGTATTGCAACTTTAATTTGATGATTGATATTATTTATGTTTTATTTTTGCATGTAAGTGTATATGTATATTAAATCCTAACTTTTGCTATATGAGGTTTATCTTAAGTTTTGCTTTGGGTGTATTTACTAGCTTCGACAATCTTGCATCTACTTTAGGTCCTTTTTTTTAGTTTTACTTTGTCGGGAAGATAAAGGTTTGAGTTGGGGATCTTGATGTCTACCATTTTGTTCTAATTATATGCCCATAGGAGACATCATTTTTGGTGATTAGTTGACTAATTTGATAGACTTTTGGTGGTAAATCGTTATATTTCATTTTCCATCCTCGAATTGTAGTATTTTTCATTTATTAAGCTTTTGAGCGTAAAATGGTTTGTTTTTAGTGAAAATATTGTTGGTTTAAAGATGCAAGCAAGGAGAGGAATCAAGAATTAAAGTCTTAGATCGTGTAAAGAAGTCAAAGGCGAGAAGAAATATCCGGAAGAGTTGATTTACGAAACTGCAAATTTGAAAGGCTGATGTTGATTGCTGATTTTGAGCCACTTAGGCTTGGATTTAGCAAGTTGAATGGGTCAATTTGGAGTTTAAATGAGAACGCTACAGTTGTTTTAGTGAAGGATGTACATCAGTTATGGGATTTAGAATAAAAGAGTGGACTTGGGCTTTTTTAATATTTCATTTATTCACTTAACTAATAGCCCAATTCCGAATTTTAGAGTATAAAAAGACCTTTGGACATCTATTTCACAGACAACTAAACTTACACAAGTCAGAATCGCAAGAGAGAAAGACAGAAGCAAGGAAAAGGAGAAAGTTAAGAGCTGGAGAATTCATCTTCTCCAAATCACAACCAAACCCAATTCCTCAATTAGGTTTTCTTATCTTTTAATTCTCTATTAGACATGAGTTCATTTATTTTTATTTCATTAGTTTTAATTTCCATTATGAACTATTTTTATTTGTGCTTGAGAATCACTCTAATGGGTTGAGCCCCAATTTATTTAGTTAATGTTTTCGATTTGGGATTGAAAGATTTAATTTGAATTGGGTAATTTAGTATTTTCTATCATCGTGAATTTATTTACTATCTTTGAAGTCATGAATCAAATATATGAATTAGTAAATAAGCTATTCATTACAGTGGTGTAATGATCACCTTGACGGGGGGTTTAGTTACTGAACTAGGTAATAGATGTAAGATATAAATTATTGATCCTTACGGACTTAGTTATTCTTATATCCAATTAGGTAAAATACTTGAACATTCAAAGGTAGCTTATAATCGTCATTACGGGGTTTGTAATACCCTAGGATAGCTCCTCAGTCCACCCTGACGGGGTTTAGGAGAAACTAGAATCCCAACTAGTATTAATTACCAATTAGAGCCTTAAACGAAAACATTAATTGAATAGGTTTAGGTGAAACCCTTGCGAAACTCAAGTACTACTTCTCATCCTTGCGTCTACTCATATTTTATTTACTTGCGTCTCATTTACTTGCATTAGTCAGTTTAATATTTTACTTTATTTGCATTTTAGTCCTTAAACAAAAACCCAACAAATATTTATTCGCCTTTACTTTTTATATAATATAACAATTATTCACACTTATTACATAACATCTAAAGTCATATCCAATCTGTCCCTATGATCGATTTCCCGTTTACCGGATATTACTTGGACGACCCGTACACTTGCGGTACGTTTTTTGCCTATTTAGGTGTGTTCTTTTAGAACACACAAGGAGACACCACCTGAATAGGTTGCAGAGGAATATTAGGGAATAGTATTTATTAGTTGTACTTATTTAATCTTAATCATTGTAATGTAATAGATATTTATTTAATTTAGTGAAATGTAATTTTACTTATTTTACATAATATAGTGTAGTCATTTTTTGTGGGTCGTGACAAGTTGGTATTTGAGATTAGAGTAGTTTCTAAGTGTAAGCCGGATAGGATTTTTCAGACAAGGGAAGATGTGTAGAAAAATAAATAATAAAACCGATAAATGAAATAGGAATTCATCATGTTAGTAGTTTTTATTGAACCAACCCCAAGATAACTGATCGATATCGTCCCCGTCGATAAAATTGAGTAATAATTATAGTGGGAGAGACTCCGCAGACTACAGATCGTAGGTATGCAAGCATGATAAGTAGGAAGAATATGTACTCTTCTTACATGCGTGCTTACATGATGTTGATATCAACAGATTCTGCTCCATCTAAAACTTCTGTTGCTATGAAATATTTATTAAAGATGATCTTTCCCGCGTTGGGTGGTCTATTTCTTGATGATCTATACATTTCAACAGAATCGACACAATCACCGTAGTACCTAGTCAATAAAACATATTAGTGAATTTATTGATATTTTATTTCAATAAATAAAAATAAAATAAAATAAAAAGATATATTTCAACCTGTTGAAATAGGTTATCATTTCATTTTTTGTGACAGGCCCATCATCGGAAACGGTAAAGTATAGAGTTCGAGCATCTCTAACATTGAACTCCCTAGCTTCCGGGTTCAAGATAAATATTGGTTGTTGAGCTTCCATGATTGTTTCTTATTTGAATAGAAAAATTGTTAAGAATGAATACGGTGTAGTAGGCTCAAACTTAGATGAGGACATGAAAATATGTAAGTAACTATTTATTGAGTTTATTTACCAAAAAGTTTGAAGGCATTGATTAATAATATTGATGGCATAAACACGACCAATAGTAAATCAATTTAAAAAGTAAATAAATTTATTGATATTAAATGCACTTTTTTAAAATGTTGCTTTACATGGTCATCATAATCCATGTAATAAATACATTGACTAATATTTATGGGACTACTTATAAATTAACAATAAATATATAATTCATACCATAACTGAGGGCATGAATGTATTTTACAACTCATATACTCTATGTGTCTCACCATTTAATTATTGATCTTAACTTCTATATACCATAACTCCCAGTCATACTTACTAGGTCACATAATCTTATGAAAAAAATTAGTTTCAAAACACTATATTCCTACCATTTCAATCATCCAGACGAGAATACACTGCACAATTTGGGTAAGCCCACTTTGTAGTCAGGGTGCACTCTAATGGATATTAGCTCTGATAAGAGCAGATTTAGGTTTTTGACCACTAAGAGGTTGATTGTAGAGTGGAATACATAAGTTCTGTTTCATGGTTTAGGTACCGATGTTTTCGTAATCTATCTTTTATAATGCGACTTACATTTCCTACATCCCATCATCACCAAATTTTGTCGAGGGTATCATCTCATATACTTATTTAATTGTTGGAATTCCATCAAATACATTGATATATAATTCATTTATGTGTGATGCTTGCACCTAGGCATGACATATCATTTTAGATGCCTTTCCATGGTCTAAATATTCTTTTATAGATTATTTTGAGTACTTATGTATAAGATAGAGTCAATAGAGATTTCCTCTCATTTTAGTCTACTTTGTATATTTTTGTCTATACATACATATTATATAAGATATAATAATATGAAGAAATGATAAGTGCTCAAGGAGATGAGGAACGACTTTCTAGTTTACCCTAGGGAAGACGATTTAAACCTCAGATTAATGAGAAAAAAACTTAGAAAAGAAGATGCAAAGGTTAACATACCGAGGAAAGTCTCGAACCTAAGAATGGACCTCACCATGAAAAAGATATGAAGAATTCATCAATTTCAATGTTTGTTAGACATATCGTAGCATGACCTGCAATATACAATAACGAGGCACTAAAGTGAGACAGGCTGGAGCTGAAGAGTTCAAGTTAGGTCAATACTTATTCCACCTTACAGTTTGACCCTAAAGTTGGAGGAACTATATATATTTTATAGACCAATATATCATAGGTATATTACACATTATCATTCACATTACATTTTTTATTAACTTAGCTGATAACAAAGATAAACTCTATATCTACTTTATCCTTCTTCCATTTCCTACTTCAAGCATTTATAAGTCAAGCTATCCATGATAGATAAACAATATCTAGTGTGCTAAATCTTATGTTATAAGTCATATTTCTTCTATATATCTATTGATTATAAATTCATTAATTACCTTATTAGCTTCTAATGCTTATTGTATTATCCATATATATACACATGTGCTAACTTATAGGTTTAGAAGCTCATAACTACTTTTTAGACTGTGCTTATTTTAATTTTAGTGTTTAATCACTTATAACTAATCTTCTTATATATCCAACCCAAGTTGTGCACACATCTTTGGTAAAATTATTCTTTATATACAACCGGATAAAGGGGTGAGTTGAAGGATTGAGCTTCGATCAATTATAGTCTGATATAACTCTTAAGTGATAGAAAATTGTTAGGGACCTAGATAAACTCTTAATAAAGTATTCGGATTACACCACTTATTATTCCTAGTCTCTGTGAGATAGAGCTTGTAGATGAAACTGTAGCCTCCTAGTAGGATATCAAATCCTGATTTGTGTGGTGTAATCCGAATATACCTGAACCGTTTCCAAATTATGTATATATCCATATGGTGATTGATAGCTGGTGTGTGATAAAATCACACCCCTTATAGGAGGGAAATTAACCGCAAGTGTACGAGTCGTCCAAGTAATAATCCGATAAACGAGTTTCAGTCTCACGGATGGATGGATATGACTATAGTGTTTATCAAATAAGTAGAGATAATTGTCAAGATAGAAAAATAAAATATAAATATGTTTGTTTTGTTTTGTGTTATAACTAAAGACACAACAAAGTAAAGTACTAAAATGATTAACTGAGATGAAATAATGCAAGCAAATATTGTAGACGCAAATACGAACCGAACCATGCTCACCCCTATCACAAGATAAGAAGAGATTGATAAGCCGTTCTAAACAGTTCTTTTGGGAGGATCCTTGATGTCTCCTTAATTGTTCTTATTTTCGACCCTTAGGAGACATCATTTTTTATGTTTAATTGAATATTTTGATAGATTTTTGAGTTAAAAATGCAATAATCCGGAATTCCTATTTTATTTCTAGTATTTTTGATTTATTAAACTTCTGCGCGTAATCTTGTGTATTTTAGTGAAAAGTTTGTAGGTTTTGAATATTAGCTAGGAATGAAATCCGAGAGAAGAGTCAAAGATCACGAGATAGAGTCAAGAATTAAAGATAAATCCTGAAAGAATTCGATTTTAGAGCGGCAAATCTGTTTTCCAGGCCAAAGATTGCTGATTTCAAGGTGCTTAAGAGATGATTTAGCCACTGACCTTTGAAGAGAAAACATTCCTTATCGAGTTACGGAACTTTAGCAACTGGAATCAAGTAATTGGAGTCATAACGAAGCGGGAAAAGCCGTTTTAGTGAAGGTGTATCAGCAGTTACGGGATTTTGGGCTTAGAATTTGGGTTTGGACATTTAATTAGTGTTTTATTATTAGGTCCAAGCCCTAATCCGTTTTTCTATTTATAAAAGGAGGCCTTGACTTCTATTTTTTACACAATTCATTCTTTACAATTAAAAACATCAGAGAGAAGCAACAGAAGGAAGAAAGAAGAAGCTGCAAGAGCTGGAGAGGGTCTATATCTTCGTTCTCTGTCATTCCTATTCCGGAAATTAGGTTTCTTTTATCTTTTATTTGTAAGACAATATGAATTCCTTTACTTTCAAATTAGTTTTTGTTTTAATTAGTATGAGCTAAACATTTATTAGTGCTTGAGAATGCTTTATGGGTGAATCCCAATTCCATTGAATTTCATGTCCTGGATTTGGGTTTCTGTTAATTAAATCGAATTGGGTCTTTTACATTTTTCTTTAATTTGTGCTTATTTACTATTATTGACCTGATCAATTAATAATAGGGTTTAGTATCTAGGCTATTCCAATTAGTGGCGATTGGATCACCTTGACGGGGGGTTTAGGTACAGAAATAATTACAGAATATAAAATATAAACTATTTGACTTTGACGAGCGTAGTTAATTTTATGGCCAATGAGGTAATTCAGCTTAATCATTCGAAAGTGGATCATATTTACCCTGACGGGACTAGTGACACTCTAGAATAGCCTTGTAGTCCACCCTGACGGGGGTACAATGATTATTGAATCCCGACCAATGTCAATTGACCAATTTTACTCTTAAACAGAATAGGTTATGAAATAGAATTCGGAGGATCCCTTGCGTTCTCAAGTGCTATCTTCTCATACTGCGTTTTACTCTGATTTACTTTCGTTTTACTATTTATTTGCATTTTATAATTAGTCTTTCATTACTTAGAATTAATACAAAAACCAATCAATCATATTATCTTTTACTTGCTTTCATAAGTGCAACCATTCATTACTTGATAAACATCGTAGTTAACCAAACCGTCCCTGCGAACAATCCTAGATCACTTATTACTACTTGGGACAACCGTACACTTGCGGTTGTGGTTCGATTACATTTGCATTTATTTTTAAACACACAAAGGACCACCAAGTTTTTGGCGCCGCTGCCGGGGACGGTAGCGTGTGACCACGGTGTTTATCCTTTAGTGATAGTTGCATTTATTTTTATTTCAGTTTTACGCTTTTTGTTTGTTCAGTTCTTTTCAGGTTTTTAGGTTTGGTGTGTGCGAAGAAGACTCTTTAAGGGTCTAGAGCCAACACCTCCAATCCTTAATAATCCAGAATCGTTAATCAGACTTGCTAACAAGAGAAGGAGAGAACAAGAAGCTTTAGAAGTAGAAGAATTAATTTACAGAATGGAGAATATTAATATTCAGAATCAACAAAACAATAACGGACAAGCTCAGATAGTGATTAACCAAGATCCATGGTTTGTTAATGGTCCGGAAGAAGTTCCCTTTCGTGCTCCTGCTCTAGGAGTAGGTTCTCCAAATATAGATGTTCCGAGGTTTCGTCCAGATTCGGGTATGTTAGCTCAATTCCAAAATTTTGGAAATTTTCGCGGTAGAGTTGGAGAAGATCCTATCCGAGCAGTACAGAAATTTAAGCAGATATGTGATTCTTACATCACACAAGGGGTTTCAAGAGAACAGATGTATTATGCTATGTTTCGATTTTTTGTTGTTGATGGAGCGAGTGAATGGCACGATACACATGACCCTGCGAACGATCCTAGAATGATTATTACTACTTGGGACAACCGTACACTTGCGGTTGTGGTTCGATTACAATTGCATTTATTTTAGAACACACAAAGGACCACCAAGTTTTTGGCGCCGCTGCCAGGGATCCCTTGCGTTCTCAAGTGCTATCTTCTCATACTGCGTTTTACTCTTATTTACTTGCGTCTTAGTTTTTAATTGCATTTTCCATTTAGTCTTTTATTTACTTAGAATTAATATAAAAATCAAATTAATCATCTTATCTTTATATGCTTCCTAAGTGCAATCATTTATTAGTGGATAAATATTGTAGTTAAGCAAAACGTCCCTGCGAACGATCCTAGATCATTATTACTACTTGGGACAACCGTACACTTGCGGTTGTGGTTCGATTACATTTGCATTTATTTTAGAACACACAAATACCGCAAGAAGATCCTGCGAAGATAACAAATTGGGACCAATTAAAAACTGCTTTCTTTGAGAGGTATTACCCAAGTAACATGAGGTTAGATGATCAACTTGAATTAAAACATTTCCGTCAAGAATATGATGAAACTTTGGGTAAAAGCTGGACAAGATTTCAGATGTGTTTACATAGAGTTCCCGATCATGGCTTTTCAGAACAACAACAGCTAAAAATCTTTTACAGAGGCCTTGATGGGACTTCAAGAGAAAAATTGGATTTGCTATGTGGTGCGGGATTTCTTCAAGTTCAACCAGTTCATGCAAAAATCATCCTAGAAAGAACAGTAAAGAATGAAGTTGGGTAGAATACCGCAAGAACACCAGTTAGAGGAGGAGTTAATAATTTCAATATTGAAGAAAAGTTCAACTCCTTTATTTCCTCGTGCGGTGTACCGCAATCTCCTTGCGGTATAACACAGGTGTGGTCTGCCAATTCCAATCTTCTGACTTCATAGCGTGAGGTATCGATGCACATGTTGGATTTAGCGATACGTACTGTGTCGCGAGTTCTTGCACGATCCAAATCTCTCGTTCTGGTATACCGGGGGTGTCGTGTCGTATATCGCGCGTATCATTCTAAATCTCCAAACTCTTGGTCCAATTCAAGCGTGTACTATAGTGGGCATAGTTTGACTTCTCCATTAATAGATCTCAAAAAAGTACGTTGATTAGGCTCATGAAAAATTTAATTACGACACCTGAGCGCAAAGTTATGGTCTTTCGTAGTTTACTCAACGGTTTCAGCAGAGACATGTTGTATACTACAGATACCTACAAGGCAGCACAAGAAACTGATATTTTTTCAACATGTGAGGACGAAGTTTTACAATTCTGCCACCCCAAACTCAAACCTTGATTTACCTTTACATCAAAAACACTATATACCTTTCTCATAAACTATATTATACACTAAAACAAGAATTTAAACTTACTAATTTACACTAAGAACATAAAATTAAATTAAGAAAATAGTATAAAACATGGTTTGTCTCTCAAGAAGCACTTTTGTTTATTATGTCGTTAAGTTTGACGCGTTACCTTCCACATAGATAGCTTTGAGGCCCTTGAAGTATTCTCCGCTTAAAATCGCCACTTTCTTGGATTATTAATGTAGGGAACCTCCCACCCAAAGTTTGATTCACTCGATCTTAAAAGAGTGGTCGGTAAAGCTCTCTTCTTGCCACCTTACTTTTGCGGTGTAATACCTTGCGTCAAAGGCATGTTTGATCATTTTTAACAGTGGAGGATCCGTATTTATAAATACCCCTTTATCTGTAATAGGTCCACGTCTCAACTTTTCTTGCACCGTTTGTGTATAAACAACCTCTCTTTGTTCCTCAACCTTATCTTTCTCGACCTCTTTAACCAAAATCTCAACACATTTCTCCTTCACACTCAGCTTAATTGTTAGCCATTGCTTGTAATACATGACTATTATGATATACATGATTCATAAAAGTACATTTCATTACTTAGATTGCTAGACATTTCTTTGATTACATGACTATTAGGATATAAATGACTATAAAAGTACAACATTGTAATATTATTTATAGATTATGAAATAATTGTACTTACCAATTGTTAGAAGATAAAGTATGCTTATTTCTAATAAAAAAAATTTATTAGAACAAACAAGTTTCAAATTTCAAAAAAAAACTCATCTAATAAAGAAACTATACCAAATTTAATACACAAATCTTTATTCAGGTAATAAAGTAAACATATACTTTAATATAAAACACTTAATTAGCAAAAATCGAGAGAAAGAGAACAATATCATTTTTATTCATTTACGAAAACAATACATATGAGAGATTTGTGACTTAATAGTCCTTTGTATAACTAAACGGGTCTTCTAACATATTCTTGTTTATGATGTCAAAGCCAAAAAAATGCTTTTTAGGTATTACTATTATTCGCGGGGGGTAAATTTTTTTAATCTAACATTCTTCCCCATGATGTTGATATCAACAGATTCTGCTCCATCCAAAACTTCTGTTGCTATGAAAGATTTATTAAAGATGATCTTTCCCGCGTTGGGTGGTCTATTTCTTGATGATCTATACATTTCAACAGAATCGACACAATCATCGTAGTACCTAGTCAATAAAACATATTAGTGAATTTCTTGATATTTTATTTCAATAAATAAAAATAAAATAAAATAAAAAGATATATTTCAACCTGTTGAAATAGGTTATAATTTCATTTTTTGTGACAGGCCCATCATCGGAAACGGTAAAGTATAGAGTTCGAGCATCTCTAACATTGAACTCCCTAGCTTCCGGGTTCAAGATAAATATTGGTTGTTGAGCTTCCATGATTGTTTCTTATTTGAAGAGAAAAATTGTTAAGAATGAATACGGTGTAGTAGGCTCAAACTTAGATGAGGACATGAAAATATGTAAGTAACTATTTATTGAGTATATTTACCAAAAAGTTTGAAGGCATTGATTAATAATATTGATGGCATAAACACGACCAATAGTAAATCAATTTAAAAAGTAAATAAATTTATTGATATTAAATGCACTTTTTTAAAATGTTGCTTTACATGGTCATCATAATCCATGTAATAAATACATTGACTAATATTTATGGGACTACTTATAAATTAACAATAAATATATAATTCATACCATAACTGAGGGCATGAATGTATTTTACAACTCATATACTCTATGTGTCTCACCATTTAATTATTGATCTTAACTTCTATATACCATAACTCCCAGTCATACTTACTAGGTCACATAATCTTATGAAAAAAATTAGTTCCAAAACACTATATTCCTACCATTTCAATCATCCAGACGAGAATACACTGCACAATTTGGGTAAGCCCACTTTGTAGTCAGGGTGCACTCTAATGGATATTAGCTCTGATAAGAGCAGATTTAGGTTTTTGACCACTAAGAGGTTGATTGTAGAGTGGAATACATAAGTTCTGTTTCATGGTTTAGGTACCAATGTTTTCGTAATCTATCTTTTATAATGCGACTTACATTTCCTACATCCCATCATCACCAAATTTTGTCGAGGGTATCATCTCATATACTTATTTAATTGTTGGAATTCCATCAAATACATTGATATATAATTCATTTATGTGTGATGCTTGCACCTAGGCATGACATATCATTTTAGATGCCTTTCCATGGTCTAAATATGCTTTTATACATTATTTTGAGTACTTATGTATAAGATAGAGTCAATAGAGACTTTCTCTCATTTTAGTCTACTTTGTATATTTTTGTCTATACATACATATTATATAAGATATAATAATATGAAGAAATGATAAGTGCTCAAGGAGATGAGGAACGACTTTCTAGTTTACCCTAGGGAAGACGATTTAAACCTCAGATTAATGAGAAAAAAACTTAGAAAAGAAGATGTAAAGGTTAACATACCGAGGAAAGTCTCGAACCTAAGAATGGACCTCACCATGAAAAAGATATGAAGAATTCATCAATTTCAATGTTTGTTAGACATATCGTAGCATGACCTGCAACATACAATAATGAGGCACTAAAGTGAGACAGGCTGGAGCTGAAGAGTTCAAGTTAGGTCAATACTTATTCCACCTTACAGTTTGACCCTAAAGTTGGAGGAACTATATATATTTTATAGACCAATATATTATAGGTATATTACACATTATCATTCACTTTACATTTATTATTAACTTAGCTTATAACAAAGATAAACTCTATATCTACTTTATCCTTCTTCCATTTCCTACTTCAAGCATTTATAGGTCAAGCTATCCATGATAGATAAACAATATCTAGTGTGCTAAATCTTATGTTATAATTCATATTTCTTCTATATATCTATTGATTATAAATTTATTAATTACCTTATTAGCTTCTAATGCTTATTTTATTATCCATATATATACACATGTGCTAACTTATAGGTTTAGAAGCTCATAACTACTTTTTAGACTGTGCTTATTTCAATTTTAGTGTTTAATCACTGATAACTAATCTTCTTATATATCCAACCCAAGTTGTGCACACATCTTTGGTTAAATTATTCTTTATATACAACCGGATAAAGGGGTGAGTTGAAGGATTGAGCTTCGATCAATTATAGTCTGATATAAATCTTAAGTGATAGAAAATTGTTAGGGACTTAGATAAACTCTTAATAAAGTATTCGGATTACACCACTTATTATTCCTAGTCTCTGTGAGATAGAGCTTGTAGATCAAACTGTAGCCTCCTAGTAGGATATCAAATCCTGATTTGTGTGGTGTAATCTGAATATACCTGAACCGTTTCCAAATTATGTATATATCCATATGGTGATTGATAGCTGGTGTGTGATAAAATCACACCCCTTATAGGAGGGAAATTAACCGCAAGTGTACGAGTTGTCCAAGTAATAATCCGATAAACGAGTTTCAGTCTCACGGACGGATGGATATGACTATAGTGTTTATCAAATAAGTAGAGATAATTGTCAAGATAGAAAAGTAAAATATAAATATGTTTGTTTTGTTTTTTGTTATAACTAAAGACACAACAAAGTAAAGTACTAAAATGATTAACTGAGATGAAATAATGCAAGCAAATATTGTAGACGCAAATACGAACCGAACCATGCTCACCCCTATCACAAGATAAGAAGAGATTGATAAGCCGTTCTAAACAGTTCTTTTGGGAGGATCCTTGATGTCTCCTTAATTGTTCTTATTTTCGACCCTTAGGAGAAATCATTTTTTATGTTTAATTGAATATTTTGATAGACTTTTGAGTTAAAAATGCAATAATCCGGAATTCCTATTTTATTTCTAGTATTTTTGATTTAATAAACTTTTGCGCGTAATCTTGTGTATTTTAGTAAAAAGTTTGTAGGTTTTGAATATTAGCTAAGAATGAAATCCGAGAGAAGAGTCAAAGATCACGAGATAGAGTCAAGACTTAAAGATAAATCCCGAAAGAATTCGATTTTAGAGCTGCAAATCTGTTTTCCAGGCCGAAGATTGCTGATTTCAAGGTGCTTAAGAGATGATTTAGCCGCTGACCTTTGAAGATAAAACATTCATTATCGAGTTACGGAACTTTAGCAACTGGAATCAAGTCAATCGGAATCATAACGAAGCGGGAAAAGCCGTATTAGTGAAGGTGTATCAGCAGTTACGGGATTTTGGGCTTAGAATTTGGGCTTGGACATTTAATTAGTGTTTTATTATTAGGTCCAAGCCCTAATCCGTTTTTCTACTTATAAAAGGAGGCCTTGACTTCTATTTTTTTACACAATTCATTCTTTACAATTAAAAACATCAGAGAGAAGCAACAGAAGGAAGAAAGAAGAAGCTGCAAGAGATGGAGAGGGTCTATATCTCCGTTCTCAGTCATTCCTATTCCGGAAATTAGGTTTCTTTTATCTTTTATTTGTAAGACAATATGAATTCCTTTACTTTTAATTTAGTTTTTGTTTTAATTAGTATGAGCTAAATGGTGGAGCCTAGGGTGTGATAAAATAAGATATAAATAAAGTGCAAAAACACCCTAAAACTACACGGTTCTGCAAGTATACAGATCGTATGCAAGTTTTAGATAAAGATTCGTTCCGCAAAGACTACAGAGGTTAGGAGAATCTTATGCAAATACCAAGTGCAAATAATTAAAGCTAGAACAACTAAACGCAAATAAAAGTAAAGACAAATAGATTTTTGTTTATTTTCTAATTAACTAAATTAAACTAAGAATTCAAAAGACAGAAAAATAAATATGGAAGAGAAGTAATATGAGAATATAGCTTAAGTTATTAGCATGTAATCCCCACTAGTTTTGCCGTTCTAAACATGTAAGGGTGAATTATGTAGTATTTTCCTAATCGGTACCTATATGCCATCGGTATTTTAAAATAGGATTTACCTGTGTCAATAAGGCTTCCTAAGCAAACTTTTCCTGTAATTGGTAAATAGTCACAAAGACTAAACCATAGTGATTATCTACCTAGGTTGGGTTGTCAGATCAAACCTAAAACTAAACGTTATGTGCTAAACATGCAATTGAACACCGTTGTCAATGGTATCCTAATTACTAGATGGTAATTCTAATGGCGGCCGTCCACAAGAACACAGAATATAAATTCAAACACATAAACAGAGAATAAAAACTATAATTCTATTTAAAACATTAAATTCCCAAATTAGATAGATGTCAATCAAAACTAGGGTTCATACATTAATGCTAAAACTTAAGCTAAAGAAATTAGTTCATGAAAGAAAAGAAAGAAATTACAAATCTAAAGGTAGAAGAAGACATTGTTGATGATAGCTCCTTCCAGACTTCTCTCTTGTGTTCTATGCTTCCTCTTGGTTCAAGGTTTCACCAAGGATGATTTAAGATTGTTAAGAGGCTGTATTTATAGTGTAGAGGTTGACCTAATTCGTTTCTTTAGAGATAAGTTAAGTAATGGACTCCTAGCCCAACTCAAATTCGTAAGGAAATAAAGATAAACACTGTTGCGCTGTTTTGAGTGTATCTTCTTCGTTATTGGTCGGATTGAGCTCCATAAGATACCAAAAGAATCACAACAGAATTATCTAGACCCTGTAATAGGAAATTACCAAATTCGGCCTATTTATTAGGTAAAAACGCATATCTTTGGACGTGTATGCAGAATCCCAGATTTAGGCAGCTTTTCCTTTTCCATCTTTTTAGCCTTTGTTTCCTTATCTCCAATTTCCATGCAAATCTCCTTCCATAAGTTGTTGTCTTTGACTTGGACTCTAATTAATCTCCATAATTATCTTTAAAGCTTCACACTAAATAAACAATTAAACCCAATATGCTCTAAAAATAATAATTCTACAAATCAAGACCCAAAATAGGAAAGTGCACTAAAATAAGCTAAAATCAACCTATAAACTAATAAATAAGCCTAAAATGATGTCTCATGAGTATATTTTACTATCACAAATGAGGAGACATCAAGACCCCCAACTCAAAGTTGTATCGTCCCGATACAATAAAAGTAAAGAATAGTAGGGTAGTCAAAATAAACAAGAAGAAGTCGGAGGAGAACAAGAACAGAATATAATGAATGATCCTAGAGCATAAAATCCAAAAAAATATCATGTAGTAATGCTCAAGAAATAATGCACAAATATGCCTAATATACATGTAATCAACAATCCATAAATTCAAGTTAAGATTAATTTCGCAATGTCAGAAGGAGAGGATGATAACTTAGTTCAGGTTAATGGCTATAGGTTGTTCATAGGTCCCAAATACAGCATCCAATGGTCTACTTACCTACTACCTAATAGCTCAATTGTTTCTCCATCTAGTAGTTAAAAATCCTAAGGTCTTGGTTATAACTTGGCTTAAGGACGGGTGTGGTATATTTGGATAACGAAAAGTAAGCTTTTGGCTCTCTCCTCACTAGCCATCAACGAATCGCCCTAGAGCTTGAGTTTTCACTCGAAGATGTTCTCACTCAACCCAATTTATTGATGCTTTTTAATGTGCATCCCCAATAATCCCAATTAAAACCTTTGATGATATAAAATCCACTTTGCCGGTCCGAATATATATTCTCATTTCAAATCAATTTTTTCTTTTGTATAGCTATGATTCTCTTTTGATGTTGAGATATCACACTATTTATTTTTCATATATATATTCTTTTTATTGCCCTTGTTGGCAAAATTATCTCGTAGCTTCTTTTTCATTCACTATTACCCCGGCAAAGGGTTACAATAATAACAATTCATCATCAATAAAATCACAAAGATAATTCCCAAGTTCCCAAAGTTCCCTAACGATGAAACCCACCACCCCAAACTCAAGCTCTTAAACGAGTGTCTCAGGTTTTGCGATTCGAGTGCGGGTCATATAGATAAGTCCTAAAAACTAGGGTATGGATTATAATGTGTTTCAAAAAGGCTTTAGAAAGGCTCAGAGGGGCTAAGACGGATAAATAACAATAATATCAAACAAAAGGGTGAGAAAGTCTAAAGGCTTCAAGTGTTTTATCATGAAAGAACTGCCTTAGTCATTTTTCTAACTACCGGATTTCGTTACGTTCTCCTTATCAGTTCATAGACAAGTGGGTTTTCAACTAATTTTAAACCTCACGTTCTACACACCAAATAACTATTCCTAAGTTTCAACGTGATTTCTTAGCATTGCTCATTAACTTTTCTATCCTTTAATTCCTGTTTTCATACATGCATGTAAACAAATTTGTTTGCATCTTTCAAAAGCATACTACTTACTATCATTGACCTAAAAAAATCATGCTCAAATGGTACATTCAAGATATTCTATGCCTTAATTCAACCTAAAAATTTTAAATTTTATGCAAAAACGAAACGAAGATGAGGACAACGAATCCCCACCCCCAACTCAAAAGTGAGCCGTGTCCCCACGACTCGAAAAAGACTCAAGCATGGAATAAAATTTAAAATAAAACTAACTAAACTACCTAATGCATACAAGCTATTAAGAAAAATTAGAATGACCTACCTGGCTGGCCATAGAGATCCATCATATCATCCTCATCTTCTGAAGCTGAGGGATCGGTGTAATCATCTATATCCATGTACAAGGTCGAATTATCTACCTTTGTTTCCAATTGCATGATTTCTACCCAAAGGTCTTTGTTATCTTCACGTAATCTTTCAACTTCGTTCTGTAACTGAATAGCCCAAGGAGGAAGATCATAAGCAATTTTAGAGGAAGAGGTAGAAGAACCTTGGTCTTGGATTTTTATCTTGTCTAAAGGCCTCCTTGATGGTGTGGACATTCTAGCAGTCAATCTCTTATTTGGTAGTGGTTGTTCAGGTGCCTGTTCTTTTGATTCTTCAGAAACCTCATCAAGATTGATGGGTTTTTCAATGGTGGCTCCAGGCAATTTCTTATTCTTCCCAGGGATTGAACACTTTCTCTTGTATTCCATAGCTTCAGATCTGTTAGTCATGCTTGTTTTACCCACAACTCAAGTTATACCAAGGATGAATTAAAAGTTTAAGGAAAATTTGGTTTAGCTTGATGTTGTTGCTTGGATTTGATGAAAGAGAAAGGTTAATTGGATTGATCTTGGAAGAATTCTTTAAAGCTTGTTGAATTTGATGGTGTTTTGATGGTGTAGTGTGATGAATTTGATGAAGGATTGTGTTTATGGAAGATGATGGAGAGGATTTGATGAGTTGTTGTGTTAATTGTGAAGGTTTGCACAAGCTTTAAGATGTTTATATAGGGTTTGGGTCTGAAAGATTCGTGGGTGGAAGGCTAGGGTTAATCTCATAAGGTAAGAGTTTGATTAGGAAAAGAATTCCTTCACAAACCGCCTCTTGCGGTGCACCGGACAAAACCTGCGGTGTACCGCAGCTTCTGTTGCTCCAAATTTTTACCCACTGGATAATACCCGAGCTAGCACCCCGTGGTACGTGTTTTGAGCGTGCGGACCAGGGGTGCAGTACAGGGGGTAGTCCGCGCCATGTCCGTCAAAAAACCCGTGGTACCCAACCCGTGGTACGGGTTTTGGGCGTGCGGACCAGGGTCCGGTGTACCGCGCCTGTCCTTTGCAATTTTTTAACTTTCTGGATAAAACCCGTGGTACCCAACCCGTGGTACGGGTTTTCTGGGCACGGTGCATCCCTGCGGACCATGGGGTAGTCCGCGGGGTAATCCGCGCCAGGCTTTGAGTTCCTCCAAATTTTTCCTTTTTACCCCAAACTCGTTTCCTGCACAATAACACACTACCTTTCTCTCCTATTAGCTTGTAAACACAATTACAAATATACACTAACTTAAAATTAAACACTACAAAGCAAAAACAACTAATCTAAACAGCATTTAAAACAAGGGGTGTCTCCCATGAGCACTTTTGTTTAACGTCTTTGAGTTAGACGTGTACCTCAGGCTATTCGCATTCGACAAGGTAGATTTTCTCCCCTTGCTCAAAGTCCTCACTGTCATATTATCTCTTCAAACGCTGGCCATTCACCATGAATGTCCGTTGCTCGGCTGGATTTTCAATCTCAAGCGCTCCATGAGGTGTGACTTTGGTAACAATGTAAGGTCCTCCCCAACGGGATTTAAGCTTTCCTGGGTAATTCGAAAATCGAGAGTTGTATAATAAAACCTTCTGTCCAATCTCGAAATGCTTTGGACGGAGCCGTTTATCATGCCATCGCTTTGTTTTCTCCTTATAGAGACGTGAATTTTCATAGGCAAGATAACGAAGCTCCTCCAACTCGTTCAACTGCATCATCCTTTGCTTCCCGGCCAAGTCTGGGTCTAGATTCAGAGTTTTAATTGCCCAGTAGGCTCGAGCTTCAAGTTCAATCGGTAGATGACATGCTTTGCCGTAGACCATGCGATATGGAGATGCCCCAAATGGTGTTTTAAAAGCTGTTCTGTATGCCCAGAGAGCATCATCTAGCTTTAAAGACCAATCTTTCCTCGATTTGTTCACGGTCTTCTCAAGAATAGATTTGATTTCCCGGTTGGAAACTTCAGCTTGACCGTTAGTTTGTGGGTGATAACCGGTTGAAGTACGGTGTTTCACTCCAAACTTTCGAAGAAAATGTCTCAGAGGAGCATTAAGAAAATGGGTACCTTTATCACTGATTAGCACACGTGGCGTACCATGTCTTGAAAAGATGTTTGATTTTAAGAACTTAATCACAGTCTGAGCATCGTTCTTTGGTGTTGCCACTGTTTCTACCCACTTTGACACATAATCTACCGCAAGCCAAATATACAAATTTCCATAGGAAGTGACGAAAGGTCCCATGAAATCTATTCCCCATACATCAAAGATTTCGACTTCAAGAATGTTGTTTAGCGGCATCGCGTCTCTTTTTGATATATTGCCAGTGTGCTGGCATCTGTCACATGACTGGACGAAACGATGACAATCTTTGTGTATGGTGGGCCAATAGAACCCGGATTGAAGAATTTTAGCTGCGGTTCTATCGCCCTTAAAGTGACCTCCATAAGGTGAACTATGACAACCTTCAATGATCTTCTCCATTTCACCTTCATGCACACATCTTCTAACCACTTGGTCACTACAAATCTTCCAGAGGTATGGTTCATCCCAATAGTACTGTTTGGCCTGGTGATTCAATCTTTGTCTTTGTTGTGGGTGGAAATTTTTGGGAAAGACACCACTCACAATGAGGTTGACTAGATCTGCATACCATGGCCCAAAAGCACGTTTAATAGCAAAAAGTTGTTCATCAGGGAATACCTCTTTAACCAACAATGGTTCCTTGTTCGCATCAGATCCTTCGAGCCTTGATAAATGATCAGCAACTTGATTATCGCATCCTTTTCGGTCTCGAATATCTATGTCGAATTCTTGAAGCAACAGTACCCATCTAATGAGACGCGGCTTAGTGTCCTTTTTCTCCATGAGATACCTAATAGCTGGATGGTCCGTGTATACAATAGTTTTCTTCCCAACCAGATAGGGACGAAATTTATCGAAAGCATAAACCACGGCTAACATCTCTTTCTCCGTTACTGTATAATTCATCTGGGCAACGTTGAAAGTCTTACTTGCATAATAAATCGTGTGGAAAATCTTGTCTTTCCTCTGTCCCAACCCAACACCCATAGCGTGATCACTAGCATCGCACATAAGTTCAAACGGAGCTTTCCAATCAGGAGGTATAACAATAGGTGTAGAGATCAGTTTTTCCTTAATCGTCAAAAATGCTTGAAGACATTCTTCAGTAAAATTAAAAGGAGTAACCTTTTCAAGTAAAGAGCAAAGCGGTTTGGCGATCTTGGAGAAATCTTTAATAAATCGTCGATAAAATCCTGCGTGGCCCAAGAAACTTCTCACTCCTTTAACAGAAACCGGAGGTGGTAGTGTTTTGATAACTTCAATTTTAGCACGATCAACCTCCATCCCTGCCTTTGAAACTTTATGTCCCAACACAATTCCCTCTTGAACCATGAAGTGGCATTTTTCCCAATTAAGCACAAGATCTTTTTCTCTGCATCTCACAAGGACTTTCTCAAGATTATTCAAACAATCGTCAAAACTATCTCCAAACACCGAAAAATCATCCATAAAAACCTCCAAGTGTTTATCGATCATGTCCCAAAGTATAGCCATCATGCACCTCTGGAACGTGGCAGGTGCATTGCATAAACCAAACGGCATTCTTCTATAAGCAAAAGTACCAAACGGACATGTAAAAGTTGTTTTGTGTTGATCAAGGGGATCCACACAAATCTGATTATAACCTGAATATCCGTCAAGGAAACAGTAATATTCTCTCCCTGCAAGTTTGTCTAGCATCTGATCAATGAATGATAGCGGGAAGTGATCTTTCTTCGTTGCTTTGTTCAGTCTTCGGTAATCCATGCACACTCGCCACCCCACAACTGGTCTTGATGGTATGGCTTCGCCTTGATCATTAAGGATGGTAGTGAAACCTCCTTTCTTTGGAGCACATTGTACTGGACTGACCCAATCACTGCTAGCAATCGGATAGATAATTCCTGCGTCTAACAACTTGATAACTTCCTTCCTTACCACTTCATTCATAGCTGGCATGAGCCTTCTCTGTCCCTCTATAGATCGCCCACCTTCGTTCTCAAGAATGATTTTGTGTTTGCAAACGGAAGGACTAATTCCTTTAATGTCGGCAATAGTCCATCCGATTGCTTCTTTGTTTGCGCGAAGTACTTGAAGTAGCTTCTCCTCTTGAGGACCAGAAAGGTTAGCAGAAATAATGACAGGCAAAGTTTTGTTCGTACCTAGATATGCATAGCGTAGGTGATCTGGAAGTGGTTTTTCTTCGAGAACAGGTGGACATATTATAGATGGTTGTTTCATTGGTTCAATGTCACCTAGTTCCCGAAGTAGTTCTCGCACGTTTAATGCAGCAACTTCTTCAGGGGAAATCTCGAGTTCCTCTGGTGTTTCAGGTGCTAAGGCTTCGTCAAGGTCATCATCTAAGTTTTCTTCATTGAAGACTTCTTGCGTAATTTTTTCGATGACATCTACTTTGAAGCACTCGTCTTTCGCTTTAGGATATTTCATTGCCTGAAACACATTGAATCGTATCTGTTCGCCTTGTACTCTCATGATCAACTCACCATTCTCAACATCAATTAGTGTACGCCCCGTGGCTAAGAATGGTCTACCCAAAATGATGGGGACATTCTTATCCGCGTCGTAGTCAAGGATAATAAAATCACAAGGAAAAATAAAAGAGCCAGCTTTAACTAAAACATCTTCAATTTTACCTATTGGTCGTGAGAGGGAGCGATCCGCCATTTGTAATACCACTGATGTGGGTACTACTTCTCCGATATTAAGCTTCTCGAACAGGGATCTAGGCATGAGATTGATGCTCGCGCCTAAATCACATAATGCTTTCCCGGTCCAACTATCTCCAATGCCGATGGGAATTGTAAAACTTCCGGGATCTTCTAGTTTCGGTGGCAACTCACTTTGACATATAGCACTGCACTTCCTAGGTAATCCAATTGGTTCCCCAGTCTCTATACTTCGCTTGTTGGAGAGTATGTCTTTCATGAATTTCATGTAGGTTGGCATCCTCTTGGGAGCTTCAACAAGTGGTATATTAACTTCCAACTTCTTCAACATGTCAATGAACTTCTTGAATTACAGGTCATTGTCCTTCTTTCTGACACGTGAAGGGTATGGTGGCGGAGGGCGTGTATTGAGTTCCACTGGTTTTATTGTCTTTTCAGGTGTCTCGGCTTGGACACTCTTTGGTTTAACTACCTCCTTGACTGTATCTTTAATTATCTCTTCCCTCCTTTGTTCTGGAATAGGGTTTGGTTCTTGTTCTGGTCGTGGTGGAGGTAGTTGTTTTCCACTTCGCAATTCAACTGCATGGCAAGAATCATCTCTAGGAGCAATAGTATCACTTAGGAGTTGCCCTTTTGGCCTTGTTTGTAATGTACTCGCCATCTGTGAAATAGTATGCTCTAGTTGCTTGATAATCTTCTCCTGGGTTCGAACTTTCTGTTGGTTATGACTCATTTTCTTTTCAACTGTTTGCATCAATCTAGTCATACTCGAAGTCAAACTCTGGAGTTGTTCTTGTTTTGCCAATTGCATTGATTGTTTGGGTGGATCTTTCTTTGGTTCTTGACAAGTTTTAACAATGGGTGCCTTTTTCTGAATAGGTTGTGGAGGATTATAAGGTTGAAGTTGGGATTGCTGATAAGTCTCTTGCTTTCTGACCCAACTCTTTTGTTGTGGAGGTTGTTGATAATTAGTGTAGCTTTCTTGAAGACAAGCATAACCATTGGAGTAATAGTTATCTTGAGGATTTTGAACGGAAGCTACTGCTGGATTAGTCATACATCCTGCCCACACATGATTTCTTGATCCACAACCAAGACACGAAGGAATTGTGCGTACCGTATTCACCTGAGCGAGTGTTCGGGCTTGTTCTGTAAGTTCTTCGAGTTGTTTAGCCAAATCTTCAAGTTTCAGAGATGCTGAATTGTCTTCTTTTACTGCTCTCTTTGGCCAACTTCTCTCGTTCTCAAGAATTCTCTCCATCCCCAACTCAGCTTCTTCAGGATCTAGTAACACAAAACCTGCGTTTCCTAACGAATCTGCTTTCTCTCTTGATTGATCATTAAGGCCTCCATAAAACAAGGTTAAATAATATTCTGGCGAGGATTTATGGTATGGACATCTCGCCTTCTTATCTGTAAATCGTAACCATGATTCACCCAAACTCTCTTCCTCTTTTTGTATAAATTGTTCAAGCTCCAACATATCTTTTAATCGTCTACTAACCGGATAAAAACGGTCTAGGAATCTTGCTTGAAGCTTGTCCCAATCTGGAATACTATGAGGGTATTGGGTATCATACCAATCGCTTGCACATCCGGTCAAGAAGAACTGGAACATCAAGTAATATACTTGTTCCCTAGTAACTCCTCGTATGATATAAGTATCACAGATCTGCATGAATTTCTGAATATATCGGATCGGATCTTGATGTGCAACTCCGCTGAATAATCCATGAGATACAAATTGAGTTAGCATCCCAGGATCAGGTTTAAATTTAGCGGCTTGGATTTCTGGACCTCGAATTCCTCGTGGCTCCACTCTAATTTCGATGGGTATCTCAAGTCTCCTTGGGTTCTCCATCTGTAACTAATCTGAAAAACAAAAACTAAAAACAAAAGCGTAAAATAGAACTAACTAAAAATAAAAGCACAAGATATGTGCACAAGGACTAACGATGTAGACCCCAGCAGCGGCGCCAAAAACTTGGTGGAGCCTAGGGTGTGATAAAATAAGATATAAATAAAGTGCAAAAACACCCTAAAACTACACGGTTCTGCAAGTATACAGATCATATGCAAGTTTTAGATAAAGATTCGTTCCGTAGAGACTACAGAGGTTAGGAGAATCTTATGCAAATACCAAGTGCAAATAATTAAAGCTAGAACAACTAAACGCAAATAAAAGTAAAGACAAATAGATTTTTTTTGATTTTCTAATTAACTAAATTAAACTAAGAATTCAAAAGACAGAAAAATAAATATGGAAGAGAAGTAATATGAGAATATAGCTTAAGTTATTAGCATGTAATCCTCACTAGTTTTGCCGTTCTAAACATGTAAGGGTGAATTATGTAGTATTTTCCTAATCGGTCCCAATATGCTATCGGTAGTTTAAAATAGGATTTACCTGTGTCAATAAGGCTTCCTAAGCAAACTTTTCCTGTAATTGGTAAATAGTCACAAAGACTAAACCATAGTGATTATCTAGCTAGGTTGGGTTGTCAGATCAAACCTAAAACTAAACGTTATGTGCTAAACATGCAATTGAACACCGTTGTCAATGGTATCCTAATTACTAGATGGTAATTCTAATGGCGGCCGTCCACAAGAACACTGAATATAAATTCAAACACATAAACAGAGAATAAAAACTATAATTCTATTTAAAACATTAAATTCCCAAATTAGATAGATGTCAATCAAAACTAGGGTTCATACATTAATGCTAAAACTTAAGCTAAAGAAATTAGTTCATGAAAGAGAAGAAAGAAATTACAAATCTAAAGGTAGAAGAAGACATTGTTGATGATAGCTCCTTCCAGACTTCTCTCTTGTGTTCTAAGCTTCCTCTTGGTTTAAGGTTTCACCAAGGATGATTTAAGATTGTTAAGAGGCTGTATTTATAGTGTAGAGGTTGACCTAATTCGTTTCTTTAGAGATAAGTTAAGTAATGGACTCCTAGCCCAACTCAAATTCGTAAGGAAATAAAGATAAACACTGTTGCGCTGTTTTGAGTGTATCTTCTTCGTTATTGGTCGGATTGAGCTCCATAAGATACAAAAAGAATCACAACAGAATTATCTAGACCCTTTAGAAGGAAATTACCAAATTCGGCCTGTTTCTTAGGTAAAAACGCATATCTGTGGACGTGTATGCAGAATCCCAGATTTAGGCAGCTTTTCCTTTTCCATCTTTTTAGCCTTTCTTTCCTTATCTCCAATTTCCATGCAAATCTCCTTCCATAAGTTGTTGTCTTTGACTTGGACTCTAATTAATCTCCATAATTATATTTAAAGCTTCACACTAAATAAACAATTAAACCCAATATGCTCTAAAAATAATAATTCTACAAATCAAGACCCAAAATAGAAAAGTGCACTAAAATAAGCTAAAATCAACCTATAAACTAATAAATAAGCCTAAAATGATGTCTCATGAGTATATTATACTATCACAAATGAGGAGACATCACTAAACATTTATTAGTGCTTGAGAATCCTTTATGGGTGAATCCCAATTCCATTGAATTTCATGTCCTGGATTTGGGTTTCTGTTAATTAAATCGAATTGGGTCTTTTACATTTTTCTTTAATTTGTGCTTATTTACTATTATTGACCTGATCAATTAATAATTGGGTTTAGTATCTAGGCTATTCCAATTAGTGGCGATTGGATCACCTTGACGGGGGGTTTAGGTACAGAATTAATTAAAGAAAGAATAAATTATCCGAAAAAGTGGAAGTTTCTAGAAATCATCTTTATATCTATTGGATTAACATGGGGATGCTATGTTAAGAGCATCAAATGGGTTGGATGAGAACATTGTTTGAGTGTAAACTCAAGCTCGTGGACAGTTGTTGATGGTAAGTGAGGAGAGAGCCAAAAGCTCACTTCAAATTACCAAATATACATACCACACTGTCCCTAGCCTACGCTAAAACTGTAAAGTCCTCGTGATTCCTAGTTGCATAGTGAATTTATGATTCTAGTTTATAGGGAGTATACTAAGTGGAGTGTTCAAAACGTGTTAGGATCAATAAACACCCTATAGCCATCATAATAAGATAAGTACAAGTGTAACCTTCTAGTATTGCAACTTTAATTTGATGATTGATATTATTTATGTTTTATTTTTGCATGTAAGTGTATATGTATATTAAATCCTAAATTTTGCTATACGAGGTTTATCTTAAGTTTTGCTTTGGTGTATTTACTAGCTTCGACAATCTTGCATCTACTTTAGGCCCTTTTTTTTAGTTTTACTTTGTCGGGAAGACAAAGGTTTGAGTTGGGGGTCTTGATGTCTACCTTTTTGTTCTAATTATATGCCCATAGGAGACATCATTTTTGGTGATTAGTTGACTAATTTGATAGACTTTTGGTGGTAAATCGTTATATTTCATTTTCCATCCTCGAATTGTAGTATTTTTCATTTATTAAGCTTTTGAGCGTAAAATGGTTTGTTTTTAGTGAAAATATTGTCGGTTTAAAGATGCAAGCAAGGAGAGGAATCAAGAATTAAAGTCTTAGATCGTGTAAAGAAGTCAAAGGCGAGAAGAAATATCCGAAAGAGGTGATTTACGAAACTGCAAATTTGAAAGGCTGATGTTGATTGCTGATTTTGAGCCACTTAGGCTTGGATTTAGCAAGTTGAATGGGTCAATTTGGAGTTTAAATGAGAACGCTACAGTTGTTTTAGTGAAGGATGTACATCAGTTATGGGATTTAGAATAAAAGAGTGGACTTGGGCTTTTTTAATATATCATTTATTCACTTAACTAATAGCCCAATTCCGAATTTTAGAGTATAAAAAGACCTTCGGACATCTATTTCACAGACAACTAAACTTACACAAGTCAGAATCGCAAGAGAGAAAGACAGAAGCAAGGAAAAGGAGAAAGCTAAGAGCTGGAGAATTCATCTTCTCCAAATCACAACCAAACCCAATTCCTCAATTAGGTTTTCTTATCTTTTAATTCTCTATTAGACATGAGTTCATTTATTTTTATTTCATTAGTTTTAATTTCCATTATGAACTATTTTTATTTGTGCTTGAGAATCACTCTAATGGGTTGAGCCCCAATTTATTTAGTTAATATTTTTGATTTGGGATTGAAAGATTTAATTTGAATTGGGTAATTTAGTATTTTCTATTATCATGAATTTATTTACTATCTTTGAAGTCATGAATAAAATATATGAATTAGTAAATAAGCTATTCATTACAGTGGTGTAATGATCACCTTGACGGGGGGTTTAGTTACTGAACTAGGTAATAGATGTAAGATATAAATTATTGATCCTGACGGACTTAGTTAATCTTATATCCAATTGGGTAAAATACTTGAACATTCAAAGGTAGCTTATAATCGCCCTGACGGGGTTTGTAATACCCTAGGATAGCTCCTCAGTACACCCTGACGGGGTTTAGGAGAAACTAGAATCCCAACTAGTATTAATTACCAATTCGAGCCTTAAACGAAAACATTAATTGAATAGGTTTAGGTGAAACCCTTGCGAAACTCATGTACTACTTCTCATCCTTGCGTCTACTCATATTTTATTTACTTGCATCTCATTTACTTGCATTAGTCAATTTAATATATTACTTTATTTGCACTTTAGTCCTTAAACAAAAACCCAACAAATATTTATTCGCCTTTACTTTTTATATAATATAACAATTATTCACACTTATTACATAACATCTAAAGTCATATCCAATCCGTCCCTATGATCGATTTCCCGTTTACCGGATATTACTTGGACGACCCGTACACTTGCGGTACGTGTCTTGCCTATTTAGGTGTGTTATTTTAGAACACACAAGGAGACACCACCTGAATAGGTTGCAGAGGAATATTAGGGAATAGTATTTATTAGTTGTACTTATTTAATCTTAATCATTATAATGTAATAGATATTTATTTAATTTAGTGAAATGTAATTTTACTTATTTTACATAATATAGTGTAGTCGCTTTCTGTGGGTCGTGACAAGTTGGTATTAGAGATTAGAGTAGTTTCTAAGTGTAAGTCGGATAGGATTTTTCAGACAAGGGAAGATGTGTAGAAAAATAAATAATAAAACCGATAAATGAAATAGGAATTCATCTTGTTAGTAGTTTTTATTGAACCAACCCCAAGATAACTGATCGATATCGTCCCCATCGATAAAATTGAGTAATAATTATAGTGGGAGCGACTCCGCAGACTACAGATCGTAGGTATGCAAGAATGATAAGTAGGAAGAATATGTACTCTTCGAGGCTATCGCCTCGCATTGCCAACACCCAAGGTAGGGTCCGGTGCTTTTCTTACATGCGTGCTTCTCGTATCACCATGACTCATCCTTTCGTTCCACCAAATGTTGTCAATACCAATCAATCCATGAACTTAAAAAATATTTCGTGTTTACCTATTTCTAACTTCTTTCAGATTGTTATTGCAATATTTCGTTTTTATTAGAACAAACAAGTTTCAAATTTCAAAAAAAACACTCATCTATCAAAGAAACTATACCAAATTTAATACACAAATCTTTATTCAGGTAATAAAGTGTACGAGTCGTCCAAGTAATAATCCGATAAAGGAGTTTCAATCTCACGGACGGATGGATATGACTATAGTGATTATCAAATAAGTAGAGATAATTGTCAAGATAGAAAAATAAAATATAAAGATGTTTGTTTTGTTTTTTGTTATAACTAAAGACACAACAAAGGAAAGTACTAAAATGATTAACTGAGATGAAATAATGCAAGCAAATATTGTAGACGCAAATACGAACCGAACCATGCTCACCCCTATCACAAGATAAGAAGAGATTGATAAGCCGTTCTAAACAGTTCTTTTGGGAGGATCCTTGATGTCTCCTTAATTGTTCTTATTTTCGACCCTTAGGAGACATCACTTTTTATGTTTAATTGAATATTTTGATAGACTTTTGAGTTAAAAATGCAATAATCCGGAATTCCTATTTTATTTCTAGTATTTTTGATTTATTAAACTTTTGCGCGTAATCTTGTGTATTTTAGTGAAAAGTTTGTAGGTTTTGAATATTAGCTAGGAATGGAATCCGAGAGAAGAGTCAAAGATCACGAGATAGAGTCAAGACTTAAATATAAATCCCGAAAGAATTCGATTTTAGAGCTGCAAATCTGTTTTCCAGGCCAAAGATTGCTGATTTCAAGGTGCTTAAGAGATGATTTAGCCGCTGACCTTTGAAGAGAAAACATTCCTTATCGAGTTACGGAACTTTAGCAACTGGAATCAAGCCAATCGGAGTCATAACGAAGCGGGAAAATTCGTTTTAGTGAAGGTGTATCAGCAGTTACGGGATTTTGGGCTTAGAATTTGTGCTTGGACATTTAATTAGTGTTTTATTATTAGGTCCAAGCCCTAATCCGTTTTTCTACTTATAAAAGGAGGCCTTGACTTCTATTTTTTTACACAATTCATTCTTTACAATTAAAAACATCAGAGAGAAGCAACAGAAGGAAGAAAGAAGTAGCTGCAAGAGCTGGAGAGGGTCTATATCTCCGTTCTCAGTCATTCCTATTCCGAAAATTTGGTTTCTTTTATCTTTTATTTGTAATACAATATGAATTCCTTTACTTTTAATTTAGTTTTTGTTTTAATTAGTATGAGCTAAACATTTATTAGTGCTTGAGAATGCTTTATGGGTGAATCCCAATTCCATTGAATTTCATGTCCTGGATTTGGGTTTCTGTTAATTAAATCGAATTGGGTCTTTTACATTTTTCTTTAATTTGTGCTTATTTACTATTATTGACCTGATCAATTAATAATATGGTTTAGTATCTAGGCTATTCCAATTAGTGGCGATTGGATCACCTTGACGGGGGGTTTAGGTACAGAAATAATTAAAGAAAGAATAAATTATCCCGAAAAGTGGAAGTTTCTAGAAATCATCTTTATATCTATTGGATTAACATGGGGATGCTATGTTAAGAGCATCAAATGGGTTGGATGAGAACATTATTTGAGTGTAAACTCAAGCTCGTGGACAGTTGTTGATGGTAAGTGAGGAGAGAGCCAAAAGCTCACTTCAAATTACCAAATATACATACCACACTGTCCCTAGCCTACGCTAAAACTGTAAAGTCCTCGTGATTCCTAGGTGCATAGTGAATTTATGATTCTAGTTTATAGGGAGTATACTAAGTGGAGTGTTCAAAGCGTGTTAGGATCAATAAACACCCTATAGCCATCATAATAAGATAAGTACAAGTGTAACCTTCTAGTATTGCAACTTTAATTTGATGATTGATATTATTTATGTTTTATTTTTGCATGTAAGTGTATATGTATATTAAATCCTAACTTTAGCTATATGAGGTTTATCTTAAGTTTTGCTTTGGGTGTATTTACTAGCTTCGACAATCTTGCATCTACTTTAGGCCCTTTTTTTTAGTTTTACTTTGTCGGGAAGACAAAGGTTTGAGTTGGGGGTCTTGATGTCTACCTTTTTGTTCTAATTATATGCCCATAGGAGACATTATTTTTGGTGATTATTTACTTGCGTTTTACTATTTATTTGCATTTTATAATTAGTCTTTCATTACTTAGAATTAATACAAAAACCAATCAAACATATTATCTTTTACTTGCTTTCATAAGTGCAACCATTCATTACTTGATAAATATCGTAGTTAACCAAACCGTCCCTGCGAACAATCCTAGATCAATTATTACTACTTGGGACAACCGTACACTTGCGGTTGTGGTTCGATTACATTTGCATTTATTTTTAAACACACAAAGGACCACCAAGTTTTTGGCGCCGCTGCCGGGGACGGTAGCGATTGACCACGGTGTTTATCCTTTAGTGATAGTTGCATTTATTTTTATTTCAGTTTTACACTTTTTGTTTGTTCAGTTCTTTTCAGGTTTTTAGGTTTGGTGTGTACGAAGAAGACTCTTTAAGGATCTAGAGCCAACACCTCCAATCCTTAATAATCCAGAATCGTTAATCAGACTTGCTAACAAGAGAAGGAGAGAACAAGAAGCTTTAGAAGTAGAAGAATTAATTTACAGAATGGAGAACATTAATATTCAGAATCAACAAAACAATAACGGACAAGCTCAGATAGTGATTAATCAAGATCTATGGTTTGTTAATGGTCCGGAAGAAGTTCCCTTTCGTGCTCCTGCTCTAGGAGTAGGTGCTCCAAATATAGATGTTCCGAGGTTTCGTCCAGATTCGGGTATGTTAGCTCAATTCCAAAATTTTGGAAATTTTCACGGTAGATTTGGAGAAGATCCTATCCGAGCAGTACAGAAATTTAAGCAGATATGTGATTCTTACATCGCACAAGGGGTTTCAAGAGAACAGATGTATTATGCTATGTTTTGATTTTTCATTGTTGATGGAGCGAGTGAATGGAACGATACACAAGACCCTGCGAAAGATCCTAGAATGATTATTACTACTTGGGACAACCGTACACTTGCGGTTGTGGTTCGATTATATTTGCATTTATTTTAGAACACACAAAGGACCACCAAGTTTTTGGCGCCGCTGCCAGGGATCCCTTGCGTTCTCAAGTGCTATCTTCTCATACTGCGTTTTACTCTTATTTACTTGCGTCTTAGTTTTTAATTGCATTTTCCATTTAGTCTTTTATTTACTTAGAATTAATATAAAAATCAAATCAATAGTGGATAAACATTGTAGTTAACCAAACCGTCCCTGCGAACGATCCTAGATCATTATTACTAATTGGGACAACCGTACACTTGCGGTTGTGGTTCGATTACATTTGCATTTATTTTAGAACACACAAAGACCGCAAGAAGATCCTGCGAAGATAACAAATTGGGACCAATTAGAAACTGCTTTCTTTGAGAGGTATTACCCAAGTAACATGAGGTTAGATGATCAACTTGAATTAACACATTTCCGTCAAGAATATGATGAAATTTTGGGTAAAAGCTGGACAAGATTTCAGATGTGTTTACGTAGAGTTCCCGATCATGGCTTTTCAGAACAACAACAGCTAAAAATCTTTTACAGAGGCCTTGATGGGACTTCAAGAGAAAAATTGGATTTGCTATGTGGTGCGGGATTTCTTCAAGTTCAACCAGTTCATGCAAAAATCATCCTAGTAAGAACAGTAAAGAATGAAGTTGGGTGGAATACCGCAAGAACACCAGTTAGAGGAGGAGTTAATAATATCAATATTGAAGAAAAGTTCAACTCCTTAGAGACCAAGATTCAAACCACACTAGAACAACAATTGAGACAACTCACTTTAGCCGTGAAAGAAGGTTTTTTGAATAAAAGAGGTGAGGTAAAGGTTGCACAAGAGGTGTATGAATGTGAGTATTGCGGTGTTAATGATCATAGTTGGGAGAATTGTCAGAATAATCAAGAATCCGTGATGTTTGTCTCCAACAGAGGTAACTTTAATTCGAGTGGTAATGGATATCAGCCTAACAGAAACCATCCTGGGTTTCAATACTCAAATCCTAATGGGGCAGCCAATCCTACATATGCGTATCAGCCACATCTCCAAGGTAACAACTACAATCCAAGACCACACAACAATTATCAAGGAGGACAGAATCAAAATTATGTTCAAAGACAAACTCCTCAAGACACTTACGATGAAACAATGAACCAAAAAGCCTTACCTGCTGATGTCTCCTTAAATGTTCTTATTTTCGACCCTTAGGAGACATCATTTTTGGTGTTTATTTAATTAATTCGATAGACTTTTGGACTAAATATGCAATAATATGATTTTCCTCTTTTATTTCTAGCATTTTTCATTTATTAAGCTTTTGCGCGTAATATTGGTATTTTTAGTGAATATTTTACAGATTTTAGATGTTAGCTAGAAGAGGAATCCAAGGAGAAAGTCAAAGATAAAAAGATAGAGTCAAGACTTGAAAAGAAATCCCGAAGATATTATTTTTAGAGCTGAAAATCCATTTTCCAGGCCATAGATTGCTGATTTCGAGGTGCTTAAGCGAGGATCTAGCTGTTGACCTTTGAAGAGAAATCATTCCTTATCGAGTTACGGAACTTTAGCAACTGGAATAAGGTCAATCGGAGTTGTAACGCATCGGGAAAAGCAGTTTTAGTGAAGGCATATCAGCAGTTACGGGATTTTGGGCTAAGTTAGTGGACTTGGGCCTTTTATATTTCATTTAATTAAAAGCCTAGGTCCAAGTCCGAATTTCTAACTATAAAATCAGCCCTTGACTTCTATTTTACACACAATTCACATTCTGCAAGATTAAAAAACACCAGAGAGAAGCAACTGAAGGAAGGAGAAGAAGCTACAAGAGCTGGAGAGGGTCTATATCTCCGTTCGTAGTCATTCCGATTCCGGAAATTAGGTTCTTTTATCTTTTTAATTCTGTAAACAATATGAATTCCTTTAATTTTAATTTCGTATTTCTTTTTAATATGAGCTAAGTTTTATTTAGTGCTTGAGAACAAACAATGGGTGAATCCCAATTCTTATTAATTAACGAATGTTGAATTTGGGTTTTTATTGAATTAAACTAAATTAGGGTTTTTACTCTTTTCGATAAATCATGAATATTTACTGTTTTTAGCGTCATGAACTAGGAACAGGTAATAGTATTTAGGCTATTCCAATTAGTGGCAATTGGATCATCCTGACGGAGGGTTTAAATACGGAACCATTTATTCAATCTAGGATAGAAGTTAATGATTCTGACGAGCTTAGCTAATCCTAGGGCCAATGAGGTAATAATACTTAATCATCCAACGGTGGATCATATTTACCCTGACGGGACTAGTGACACTTTAGGATCGCCTTATAGTCCACCCTGACGGGGGTATAAGGAAATTAGAATCCCGACCATTGTAATTGACTAATTTAGCCCTTAAACAACATAAGTTAAGAAATAGGAAAGGGAGGATCCTTGCGTTCTCAAGTGCTACTTCTCATATTGCGTTTCACTTATTTTACTTGCGTTTTAGCTTTTACTTGCATTTTATTATTTGTCTTTCATTTACTTAGTCTTATAACAAAAACCAAACAAACATATTATTGTCTTTTATTTCCATAAGTGCATCAATCACTATTTGCTAGACATTGTGATCAACCATTCCGTCCTTGGAACGAATCTGATTTATCAGAAATACTACTTGGGACAACCGTACACTTGCGGTTGTGGTTCGATTATTTATTGCATTATTTTAGAACACACAAAGGACCGCCAAGTTTTTGGCGCCGCTGCCGGGGACGGTAGCGTGTGACCACGGTGTTTATCCTTTTGTGATAAGTGCATTTTATTTTATTTTATCAGTTTTACGCTTTTTGTTTAGTTTCTTTTCAGGTTTTTAGGTTTGGTGTATGCGAAGAAGGCTATTCAAGGATCTAGAGCCAACACCTCCGATCCTTAGTAATCCAGAATCGTTGATTAGACTTGCGAACAAGAGAAGAAGAGAACGAGAAGCTTTAGAGGTAGAAGAGTTAAGTAACAGAATGGCAGACATCAATCTTCAAAATAATCAACAGAATAATGGACAAGGCCAGCTAGATGCAAATGGCCAACCTTTAGCTCCGGGCGTTATTCCTCCAGTTCAACCACTAAATCCCAATCCTCCAGTCCAGATAGTGATGAATCATGATCCGTGGTTTACTAATGGTCCTCCAGAAGTTCCATTCCGTGCTCCAGCTATAGGAGTAGGGGCTCCAGATATTAATGTTCCACGTTTTCGTCCAGATTCGGGTATGTTAGCTCAGTTCCAGAATTTTGGTAATTTTCGTGGTAGACCAGCAGAAGATCCTCTCAGGGCGGTACAGAAATTCAAACAGATATGTGACTCTTACATCACACAAGGGGTTTCAAGAGAACAGATGTATTTTGCTGCTTTTAAGTTCTTTGTTACTGAGGGAGCAAGTGAATGGCACGATACGCAAGATCCTACGAAGATCACCAATTGGGACCAATTAGAGATTGCGTTCTTTGACAGGTATTATCCAAGTAACATGAGGTTAGATGCTGAATTAGAATTGACGCATTTCCGTCAAGAATATGAGGAAACTGTGGGTAGGAGTTGGACAAGATTTCAGATGTGTTTGTGTAAAGTTCCTAATCATGGCTTTTCAGAACAACAACAGTTAAAGATCTTTTATAGAGGCCTTGATGGAATTTCGAGAGAGAAGTTGGATACGCTATGTGGTGCAGGTTTTCTTCAAGTTCAACCCGCTCATGCTAAAATTATCTTAGAGAGAACAGTCAAGAATGAAGTTGGGTGGAATTCAGTAAGAGCACCGGTTAAGGGAGTGAATAATGTTGATCTGGAAGAGAAATTTGCTACGTTTGAGAACAAGATTCAGAGTACTATTGAGCAACAATTAAAACAGCTTACTTTAGCTGTGAAAGAAGGATTTTCGGGTAAGAAGGTAGCTGTGCATGCTGCACAAGAGGTTTATATGTGTTCGATTTGTCAGGTAGATGATCATGATGAGGAAAGTTGTCCAAATAACCAAGAATCTGTGATGTTCATGTCCAACAGAGGTAACTTCAATTCAAGTGGTAATGGATATCAGCCTAACAGAAACCATCCTGGGTTTCAATATTCAAATCCTAATGGGGCAGCCAATCCTACCTACGCATATCAGCCGCGTCCCCAAGGTAATAACTATAACCCAAGACCACACAACAATTATCAAGGAGGACAGAATCAGGGAAATTATGTACAAAGGCAAGCTCCTCAGAATACTCCTCAGAATACATACGATGAAACTTTAAACCAAAAAGCCTTACCTGCCCATCCACAAGAAGGAGTAGTTACCCTCCAGAAAACCGTTGAAAATTTGATTGCTCTTCAAACACAAGCCTTAGAACGTCAGAACGCAGCTGAAGCGAATATGAAGATTTTCCAGAATCAGCTAAGCCAAATTAATAAACAACTGAATCAGCGCCCACAAGGGCAACTTCCTAGCGATACTGAGAATCCGAAGCAACGCGAAGATTGTAATGCTGTTACATTGAGAAGTGGTAAGAACCTTCCTCCCCCTCCTTTTCCCATTATGAAAGAGAAAGAAGTACCAAGGAAAGAAAAGGAAGTGGTGGAGAAGGAGAAAGAAAATGAGAAAGATAGTGAGGTTGAAGAAATAGTGATACCAAGAGAAGTTCCGAAAAAGAAAGATGATATGGTGATTAATCGCCCTCCACCACCGTTTCCATCGCGAGTTCAGAAAAAGGGTGATTTGGGTGATTTTCAGAAATTCTTTAATAGAGTGAAGGGTCTAAGTATTAATATTCCGTTACTTGAGGCAATTCGAGATATTCCGAAGTATACGAAGTTTTTGAAGAGGGCCCTCACTAACAAAAGGCCCTATTGTGATAACGAGATGATTGGTCTTCCAGAAGAGTGTAGCGCGATTTGTCAAAGTAAATTACCTCCGAAGTTAGTAGATCCAGGGAGTTTCACGATTCCTATATCAATTGGAGAGGAATGGAAAGGAAAGGCGCTATGTGACTTGGGAGCTAGCATCAATTTGATGCCCAAGTCGATCTTTGACAAGCTAAAAATTGGAAACGCAAGACCCACTTCTATGGTCTTGCAAATGGCGGACAGATCTCTTGCTCATCCTGAAGGCCGCATTGAGGATGTCCTTGTTAAGGCAGGTACACTTATATTTCCTGTTGATTTTGTAATCCTTGAATACAATGCAGATAGAAATGTCCCCATTATTTTGGGTAGACCATTCCTAGCTACAGGGAGAACATTGATCGATGTAGAGAATGGCGAATTAACAATGAGGATACAAGATGAGGAAGTGAAATTCAACGTATTTCGAGCTATGAAATTCCCAGATTCTCAGGAAGATTGCTTCAGAATGGATGTAGTAGAGCAAGCATCGCAAGAGGTATTTAATTGTTTAAATTTTGATGATATCTTGCAGGCTGCTTTAACATTAGATTCACCTGAGATGTTGGAAGAGCTTACTGAAACAATAGCAGCTCTAAATTCTGAAAATCCGAAGTATAGGCGCCCGGCCTATGAATCTGTGAGAGAACCGGGGGAGATTGTTCCTAAAAAGAAGCCTTCAATTGAATCTCCTCCGGAATTGGAAGAAAAACCATTGCCAGCACACTTGAGGTATGCGTATTTAGGTACTAATGAAACTCTACCTGTTATTGTTTCAGCTAATTTAACAGGTCCTCAAGAAGATAAACTGTTGCGTGTGTTAAGAGCAAACAAAGAAGCAATAGGTTGGACAATTGCTGATATCAAAGGCATTAGTCCATCCTATTGTCAACACAAAATCATACTTGAAGATGCTAACGCACGCTCAGTTGAAGGTCAAAGAAGATTAATGCCCGCTATGAAGGATGTGGTAAAGAAAGAGGTGATCAAGCTTTTAGATGCGGAGATTATTTATCCCATTTCGAGTAGTGAATGGGTGAGTCCGGTTCAGTGTGTACCGAAGAAGGGAGGAATGACAACAGTTCTTAATGATAAAGATGAAGCGATTCCTTCAAGAAAGGTAGTTGGATGGAGAGTTTGCATGGATTATAGAAAGCTGAACAAGGCCACCAGAAAAGATCATTTCCCTTTGCCCTTCATAGATCAGATGTTAGACAAATTAGCCGGAAGAGAGTACTATTGCTTCTTGGATGGTTATTCTGGGTATAATCAAATTTACGTGGCTCCAGAAGATCAACATAAAACAACATTTACATGCCCCTTTGGTACTTTTGCATATCGCAGGATGCCATTTGGGTTGTGTAATGCTCCTGCTACCTTTCAAAGATGCATGATGGCCATCTTCTGGGATATGATCGATAACTTTCTTGAAGTATTTATGGATGATTTCTCTGTATTTGGTGATGATTTTGATAAGTGCTTAGACAATTTGGAGAAAGTGTTAATCAGATGCAAGGAAACAGATTTGGTTTTAAACTGGGAGAAATGTCATTTCATGGTTCGCGAAGGTATTGTTCTGGGTCACAAAGTTTCGAGTGTTGGATTGGAAGTCGATAGAGCAAAGATTGAGGTAATTAAAACTCTTCCCCCTCCTGTTTCTGTTAAAGGGGTAAGAAGTTTTCTAGGCCATGCTGGCTTTTATAGGCGATTTATCAAAGATTTTTCTAAGATTGCGAAACCGTTATGCAACTTACTTGAAAAGGATTCCAAATTCCTTTTTGATGAAGCTTGTTTAGCGGCCTTCAAAACAATCAAGGAAAAACTTATTTCTGCTCCTATAGTAGTGCCTCCAGATTGGAATTTACCGTTTGAGGTTATGTGTGATGCGAGTGATTTATGTATGGGAGCTGTATTAGGACAAAGAAAAGAGAAAGTTTTTCATTCGATTTATTATGCTAGTAAAACTTTTAATGGTGCTCAGATTAATTATACAGTTACAGAAAAGGAGTTGCTAGCGGTTGTGTATTCATTCGATAAATTTCGCTCTTATCTTCTTGGAGCGAAAGTTATTGTCTATACAGATCATTCAGCGATTCGATATCTTATGGAGAAGAAGGATGCTAAACCAAGGTTAATCAGATGGGTTTTATTGCTTCAAGAGTTTGATTTAGAGATCAAGGATAGAAAAGGGTGCGAGAATCAGGTTGCAGATCATCTATCGAGATTAGAAGGTTCAGAGTTGAATAGTGGTACTGAAGCGGTTAGAGAAGAATTTCCTGACGAGAATCTATTCGAAGTTCGTGGCTATGAAGCCCCTTGGTACGCGGATATTGCAAACTTAGTGGTAAGTGGTTCCTTTCCCGAAGGTTCAACTTATCAAGAGCGAAAAAGATTAGCTCACCGCGCAAGACAGTTCTTTTGGGAGGATCCGTTCCTCTATAAAGTGTGTGCTGATCAGATGGTAAGAAGATCTGTAGCCAAGGAAGAAATTGAGGCGATTATAGCTGGGTGTCATGATTCACCTTACGGTGGACATTTCAAAGGAGATCGAACTGCTGCTAAGGTATTACAATCTGGTTTCTATTGGCCTTCTATTATAAAAGATTGTCATGAATATACTAAAAGATGTAATAGATGCCAATTTACCGGAAACATATCCAAGAGGGATGAGATGCCACGTAATAATGTATTAGAAGTTGAAATATTTGATGTTTGGGGTATAGATTTTATGGGTCCGTTCGTTCCTTCAAATGGTAACCTCTACATCTTATTAGCTGTTGATTACGTGTCTAAGTGGGTAGAAGCGGTGGCTTTACCTACCAATGATTCTAGAGTGGTGATTAAGTTCTTAAAATCACATATTTTCACTAGACATGGAACTCCAAGGGTGATTATTAGCGATGGAGGTACTCATTTCGTTAATAAGTATTTGAAGACTGTTCTAGAGAAATATGGAGTCAGACATCGTGTGTCTACCGCTTATCATCCACAAGCCAATGGTCAAGCCGAAGTATCAAATCGTGAGGTAAAATCTATTTTAGAGAAAACCGTTGGTCCTACAAGAAAAGATTGGTCTATGAAATTAGATGATGCACTTTGGGCATATCGAACTGCTTTCAAAACCCCAGTAGGTGCTTCTCCGTATCGAATGGTATATGGTAAGGCTTGTCACTTACCTCTTGAGTTAGAAATGGGTGCCTATTGGGCTATTGCAAAGTTAAATTTAGATCCTACACTAGCTGGTGAGAATCGAATGATGAAACTTAATGAGCTTGATGAATTTAGATTACATGCTTATGAAAATGCTAAGCTTTATAAAGAAAATACTAAGAGATGGCATGATAATCGAATTCGAGAAAAGAACTTTGTAGTGGGATAAAGAGTGTTGAAATATAATTCGAAGTTCAGTAATTATCCGGGGAAATTAAGATCGAAGTGGTCGGGTCCTTACATTGTAACCAAGGCTACACCTCATGGAGCTATAGAGATAGAACATCCACTTGAGAACCGTACATTCATGGTGAACGGTCATCGTTTAAAAATTTATCATGGAGGTGAAGACACCGATCGTGCAAAAGACCCACATCCCGGAGAGGTCATGTACCTCCTCGAAGCTCCTTAGAAGCACGAGGTAACCCGTCGAGCTTAACGACGTTAAACAAAAGCCAATTTCTTGTATATTAGTTTACGTATTTCAATTTCCGTAGTATAAATTAGTTAAAGTTTTCGTTTATTTTAGTTTTATTTTTAAGAAATGAGGAAGTGTGTTTGTTTTTGATGATTTCAGGGGTATAATGGTCATGAGTTTGGGGTCAAAAGATGGGAAAAACGAAAAAAATTGAAGTCCACAGCAGGTTTGACCGGCTAGCCGGCGAGCTAGCCGGCATACCGGGCAAACGAGCAGATAGACCCCTACTCTCTGACCACTGCGTCAGCGACAACGCAGCAATGCTGCGTCTTCATTCGCGCCAGCGAGAAAGCACCGGCATGCCGGTCAACTGACCGGCTAGCCGGCCAACGAGGAAGAATGTTCTGATCCTTGCGTCAGCGACGACGCAAGGTTGCTGCGTCATCAAATGCGCCATCGAGAATTCACAGGCATACCGGCGAATCCGCCGGCTAGCCGGTCAAGGATTTCAAATTCCCCGACCATTGCGTCAGCGACGACGCAATATACTTGCGTTTTGAGGTAAAAAAAAAAAAAAAAAAAAAAGGTCAAATTTAGTAATTTTTTTCCGCCGCCCTCTCGCCCGGCATGCCGGCGAATCCGCCGGCTAGCCGGCCAGCTGTTGCGAGAGGCGGTTTTACCTTCATTAAACCTAGTTTTTTTGCCTCTTTTCCAAGCCAAACCTTATTATTCGAATTCTTGCCTCCACCTACTCCGAAAATCATCAACAAACAGCTATAAAATCATCAAATCAAGCCTTCTATCATCACAAAAACACAAAATCAACTCACATCTTCTCCAAAACATCATCAAATTTCACCTTTTCTCCAAGAATTTCCTCTTCAAAACCTTGAAATTAAACCAAATTCTTTCAAAATCTCTCTCTAATAACCTTAACCCATCTCATATAACACCTAGTTCTTCAAGTTTTAAGCCTCAAAACATCAAATTTCAAAGCTTTTCTCTAGCTTTTTCTCTATTTGAAGTTTTGAGTTTGGGGTGAAAAGAGATGACTAACAGAACCGATTCCATGTGTAACTATCGTAGAAACATACCAAGAAACAGGAACACTGTTGGAGCTAGCCCAGACCAAGCAATTGAGATTCCGGATTCACGATCCAAAAAGACTGTCCAAAACCCAATTGCTCCGAAACGAAAAGAAAATCCAAGTAAGGCTAATACGAAAAAGAGCAGGTTAATTGATGAGAGTGATGAAGAAAGTGAGGAAGAAGTTGAAGAAGAGGTTAAAGAAACTGAACTAGTAATTCCCGAAGAACCAGTGCAACAACCGAAAGCTCCGCGTAGGAAAGCGTGGGCTCACAAGCCTAAGAGAGTCTTCGTTCCTTGGGAAACTCAAGTTCGTGATCGAATTGAATTTTTGAAGTTTGGAGAGGAGATTAATCTTCCTAAAGGTATTATGACTAGTGCTTATAAAGATTATGGTGTTACTTGTGATAAATTGGGTTGGAAGGAATTGAGAGAAAGGAAGCTTGAGTATATTCCTACCTTGGTGCGAGATTTTTATGAAGGAATCGCCTTCTCAAAGGAAGCTGTTATTATTCGCAAAAAGGTAGTTCCTTTCTCCGTTGAGCTTATTCGTAAATCATTAAAATTACCCAAGTTTTCCGGAATATGTCCGTTTCAAGAATCTCTTAAAGAGCCTTCGTTTGACTATGAATCCCTTTGGGGGAAAGTGACTATTGATGGGGCCCGCCCAATTCCCGAAGGAGAGAGATATCCTGGACAGATGTATAGTAGTAACTTGCTACCATGTGCTAAGATTTGGTCACGTTTCATAATACCTACCTTCTTCGGAGTTAAACACATATCGGAAGTGAAGAAGGAGCATCTTTTGTTCATTAAATGTATTATTGAGGAGAAACCCATGGATGTTGCTCGTGTGATATATGATACCATCATGGAATTTGCTAAAATTCCTACTTCACAACAAAATCTCAAATTTCCTTGTACCGTCACTACTTTGTGTTTAGACGCAAAGGTTCCGCGTAAAGACGCAGAGATTGATCGTGTTGTAGTGTGTGAGAGCATGGGTTTAACTTTGATCAAGAATATTCATGATGAGGTGGTTAACGCAACAAGGAATCCTAGAGCTCCTCCAAAGAAGAAGATGCATACAACTGTTGAGTTGGAAGCTAAAGTGAAGGTGTTAGAAGAGAACCAAGTGAAGATGATCGCGTCTTTAGGAAACGTTACAAAAGAGTTAGAACTTCTCCGAAACATGTTAATGGGGGTGAGCACAATTCAACACGCCACCTATGGTATTCTTACACAGGAGAAAGTTCGTGGACGCAACACCGATAACCAGCCTCGTGCTGGTTAAGATACGTTTTCTATCCCTTTCGCGTTTTAGTTAGTTTAGTTTATTTTTATTACGTTGAGTCTTTTCGAGTCGTGGGGACACGACTCATTTTTGAGTTTGGGGTGGGGTTCGTTGCCTCATCCCAGTTTTTTATGTGTTATATGTTTTATTTGCTTTCAATAAAAATAATTTTCGGAGTTGCGTTTGACTATAGAAGATTTTAAATGTCCCTTTAAGCATACTTTTGATGAATCTATGATAGTAAATAGTGGACTTTAGGGACTGATATAGAACGCACTTACAATTGCATGCGAACATAGGTAATTGATAGGAAAAATTAATGAACAATGCAAATGAAGTAAGCTTGTACTTAAGGAATATGTTTGGTGTGTAGAACGTGAAATCTTAATTAGTAGAGAACCCACCTAGATATGAACTAAAGACAAGCTATGTACTTAGAAAAATGATAGGGGCAGTTCTTTGTTAGCCATTTGAAACCTTTAGCTTGCTATCCCTAATATTATAATTTTATCCGTCTTAGCCCAATTTTGAGCCTTAAGCCTTTCTTTTGTAGCCACGATATAAGCCCATTATCCTTTAGATTATTAGGCATGACCAAATGACCCGCACTTGAATCACAACCCTGAGACTTGTCTCGAGCTTGAGTTTGGGGTGGAGGGTCCACATTTTGGGAATTTACATTGGGAAGGGATTATATGTGTTTATATTGAGGCACAGAAATGAAGATGATATATTATTGTAACCCTTTGCCGAAAGTCGAAAGTAGAAAAAAAAAAAAAAAAAAAAAAAAGAAAGATAGAATAAAATAAATCGGCAAAGTGGAATGTTTTTGGAAATCATCTTACTTTATTTGGGTAGACAATGGGGACGCAACTTTAGCGCGTCAAATGGGTGAGTGAGGACAATTTTTGAGCATAACTCAAGCTCGAGGACATGTGGATGGTAAGTGAGGAGAGAGCCAAAAGCTCACTTCAAATTTACCAAATATATATCTATACCGTCCTTAAGCCAATATTAAAACCATAAAGACCTCTTGATTCTTAAATACATAGTGAATTTACACTTCTGTTGATAGGGAATATTTAGGTGGAACATTCAAAGCGATTTATGATTAATGACCACCCTATAGCCATCATACAGATATGAGTACAAGTGTAACCTTCAAGCATTGCAACTTTAATTTTATGATTGAGATTATTTATGTTTGATTTTGCATGATTAGTGTATGTATATGTTAGTTCTTAAAGTTTTGCTATATGAGATTTATCTTAAGAATTGCTTTATGTTTATTTGCTAAGCTTCTATTTGTTCTTGCGTTTACTTCCACCCCTTGTTTTGTTTTGTTTTGCTTTGTCGGGACGACAAAGGTTTGAGTTGGGGGTCTTGATGTCTCCTTAAATGTTCTTATTTTCGACCCTTAGGAGACATCATTTTTGGTGTTTATTTAATTAATTCGATAGACTTTTGGACTAAATATGCAATAATATGATTTTCCTCTTTTATTTCTAGCATTTTTCATTTATTAAGCTTTTGCGCGTAATATTGGTATTTTTAGTGACTATTTTACAGATTTTAGATGTTAGCTAGAAGAGGAATCCAAGGAGAAAGTCAAAGATCAAAAGATAGAGTCAAGACTTGAAAAGAAATCCCGAAGATATTATTTTTAGAGCTGAAAATCTATTTTCCAGGCCATATATTGCTGATTTCGAGGTGCTTAAGCGAGGATCTAGCTGTTGACCTTTGAAGAGAAATCATTCCTTATCGAGTTACGGAACTTTAGCAACTGGAATGAGGTCAATCGGAGTTGTAACGCATCGGGAAAAGCAGTTTTAGTGAAGGCATATCAGCAGTTACGGGATTTTGGGCTAAGTTAGTGGACTTGGGCCTTTTATATTTCATTTAATTAAAAGCCTAGGTCCAAGTCCGAATTTCTAACTATAAAATCAGCCCTTGACTTCTATTTTACACACAATTCACATTCTGCAAGATTAAAAAACACCAGAGAGAAGCAACTGAAGGAAGGAGAAGAAGCTACAAGAGCTGGAGAGGGTCTATATCTCCGTTCGTAGTCATTCCGATTCCGGAAATTAGGTTCTTTTATCTTTTTAATTCTGTAAACAATATGAATTCCTTTAATTTTAATTTCGTATTTCTTTTTAATATGAGCTAAGTTTTATTTAGTGCTTGAGAACAAACAATGGGTGAATCCCAATTCTTATTAATTAACGAATGTTGAATTTGGGTTTTTATTGAATTAAACTAAATTAGGGTTTTTACTCTTTTCGATAAATCATGAATATTTACTGTTTTTAGCGTCATGAACTAGGAACAGGTAATAGTATTTAGGCTATTCCAATTAGTGGCAATTGGATCATCCTGACGGATGGTTTAAATACGGAACCATTTATTCAATCTAGGATAGAAGTTAATGATTCTGACGAGCTTAGCTAATCCTAGGGCCAATGAGGTAATAATACTTAATCATCCAACGGTGGATCATATTTACCCTGACGGGACTAGTGACGCTTTAGGATCGCCTTATAGTCCACCCTGACGGGGGTATAAGGAAATTAGAATCCCGACCATTGTAATTGACTAATTTAGCCCTTAAACAACATAAGTTAAGAAATAGGAAAGGGAGGATCCTTGCGTTCTCAAGTGCTACTTCTCATATTGCGTTTCACTTATTTTACTTGCGTTTTAGCTTTTACTTGCATTTTATTATTTGTCTTTCATTTACTTAGTCTTATAACAAAAACCAAACAAACATATTATTGTCTTTTATTTCCATAAGTGCATCAATCACTATTTGCTAGACATTGTGATCAACCATTCCGTCCTTGGAACGAATCTGATTTATCAGAAATACTACTTGGGACAACCGTACACTTGCGGTTGTGGTTCGATTATTTATTGCATTATTTTAGAACACACAAAGGACCACCACCTGCCCACCCGCAAGAAGGTGTAGTTACCCTTCAGAAAACCATAGAAAGTTTAATTGCTCTTCAGACGCAAGCTATGGAACGTCAACAAGCATCTGACGCAAACATGAAGTTATTACAGAATCAGATAAATCAAATTAATAAACAAATGAATCAACGTCCGCAAGGGCAACTCCCTAACGATACTGAGAATCCAATACAAATCGAAAACTGTAAAGCTATTACTCTCAGAAGTGGTAAGAACCTTCCCCCACCTCCTTTTCCGGTTATGAAAGAAAAAGAAGTTAGAAAAGAAAAGGATGTGGTGGATAAAGATAAAGAAGTTGAAGTAGAAGAATTGGAGATGCCTGTTGAGGTTCCGAAAAAGAAAGATGATACTATAATCAATCGTCCACCTCCACCATTTCCATCGCGAGATCAAAAGAAGTGTGATATGGCTGATTACCAAAAATTCTTTAACAAGGTAAGAGGTCTTAGCATAAATATTCCGTTGCTAGAAGCTATTCGAGATGTACCCAAGTATGCTAAGTTTCTGAAAAGAGCCCTCACTAACAAAAGGACGTATTGTGATAATGAGATGATTGGTCTTTCTGAAGAATGTAGTGCCATTTGTCAAAGTAAGTTACCTCCAAAGTTAGTTGACCCTGGGAGTTTCACAATTCTGATCTCGATTGGAGAAGAATGGAAAGGTAAGGCACTATGTGATTGGGGTGCAAACATCAATCTTATGCCCAAATCGATCTTTGATAAGCTTAATATCGAAGCAAGACCCACTTCTATGGTCTTGCAAATGGCGGGTCGATCTCTTGTACATCCGGAAGGCCGAATCGAAGATGTCCTCGTTATGGCAGGTACGTTAATTTTTCCCGCTGATTTCGTTATACTTGATTACGACGCGGATAGGAATGTCCCCATCATTTTGGGAAGACCATTCCTAGCCACGGGGCGTACATTGATTGATGTAGAGAACGGAGAAATGATTATGAGAATCCAAGACGAGGAAATGAAGTTTAATGTGTTTAGACCTATGAAGTTTCCGGATTCCAAGGGAGAATGTTTTCGTATAGATGTAATGGAACCGGTAAGAAAAGAGCCAATTAATGTCGTGGACACTTTAGGAATGGAGGAGAAAGGGCTACGAAAGAAACCACCAATTAAAGCTCCTCCATACCCTAAAAATCCACAACTCAATCATGCGAAGAAGAAGAGAGAGAAAGCACGTGCCACGAAGGTTCCGAAGGAACCTAAGAAAGAAAGAAAGAAAAAGGGGTTCAAAGTAGGTGAAGAAGTAGCTATGAAGAAACCAAACTCCCCTCCAAAGGTACGTGAATCAAAAAGTTCTTGGCTAGGACCATTCATGGTCACGAAGGTTATCTCAGATAAATTAGTGGGAATAAAAGCTAAGGGATGCAAATTTCGAGTTGCAAATATTGACAACCTCACTCACTGCTGGGGAGGTTATGTCAATGACTAATGAATGAGGTAAACCGTCGAGCCTAACGACGTTAAACAAAAGCCATTTTTTGTATATTAGTTTAAATTTTTATTTTTCGTAGTTTAAATTTGTTTGATTTTGGTTAATTTAGTCTTTATTAGTAAGAAATGAGGAAGGGTAGTTGGTTTTAATGATTTCAGGGGTAAAAAGGTCATGAGTTCGGGGTCGAAAGGGCAAAAATAGAGGAAAAATTTGTGGTGTTCCAGGGGCAAACTGGGTACCCGCATTCGCAAATGCGGGTACCCAGTTTCGAAAGCTAAAAATTCCAACTTTCTGACCCTGCGTCTTGGGTCCCGTGTTGTGCTGCGTCACCACTGCGTTTTGCTGCGTTTTGATTCGCGCCATCGACGCAAACCGGGTTCCCGCATTCGAAAATGCAGGTACCCAGTTTCGGAGCTGTAATTTTCCAAATTCTCTGACCCGGCGTCTTGGGAGGTTGCGTTTTGGTGCGTCTTGGCTCGCGCCATCGACGAAAATCCGGGTACCCGCATTTGCAAATGCGGGAACCCGGTTTCAAAGGGCATTTCTCTGACCCACCGTCTTGGGTCCAGCGTGTTGGCTGCGTTTTGAGGTATATATATACATAAAAAAAATTGCGTCATTTATTGCATCAGACGCCAAAAAAAAATATATAATTATAATATTATTTTTTCGCGCCGACACAGCGACGCGAAACCGGGTACCCGCATTTGCAAATGCGGGAACCCGGTTTCTTCTGTGACATGTCAATTTTCAGCTTTTTAGCCCTAGATTTTTACCTCTTTCTTCAAACCAGCCTCCAAAAACACTCCCAAAACCCAGAATTTCCTGAACATCATCATCTACAACCACACAATCATCAAATCCTACCCTCTTTCATCACAAAGACATACAATCAATTCATCTCCTATCCAAATCACTATGAAATTCCCACTTTTCTCCAATTGTTCTTCATCCAAGCTTCAAATTAAATCCAATTCCCTCTTCCCCCACATCAATTAGCCTTTACCCATCTCATATTCCACCATACTCTTCAAATCTTAAGCCTCAAAACATCAAAGTTCTATGCCTTAGCTTCTCACTATTTGAAGTTTTGAGTTTGGGGTGGAAAGAGATGCCTATCAGAACTGCTTCATGTGTACTTATCGAAGGAATTCTCCAAGAAACAGAAACTCTTTTGGTGCTATTCAAGAACAAGCTATTGAGGTTCCTATTTCACGTTTCAAACACAAGATTGAAGAGGTTCAAATTAAGGCTAATCCGAAGAAGAGGAAATTGATTGATGAACCTGAAAGTGAGGAAGAAAATGATCCGATGATGAGTTGGAATCGAAAATCAAGGTGTTGAAAGAGAATCAGGATATGAGGTGCGCTATTTTGGGAAACGTTACAAACAAGTTGAACTTTATTTGTTCAAAGCACAACTTACGATGTCTAGACGCGAGATAAAGTTCATGGACGCAACACTGAAAACCAGCCACGCGCTGGTTAAGATACGTTTTCTAATCCTTCTCATTTAGTGTAGATTATTTTATTGCTTTGAGTCTTTTCGAGTCGTGGGGACACGACTCATTTTTGAGTTCGGGGTGGGGTTCGTTGCCTCATCCCAGTTTTTATGTGTTATATGTTTTATTTGCTTTCAATAAAATAATTTTCAGAGTTGCGTTTGACTGTAGAAGATTTTAAATGTCCCTTTAAGCATACTTTTGATGAATTAATGATAGTAAATAGTGGACTTTAGGGATTGATATAAAACGCACTTAGAATTGCATGCGAACATAGGTAATTGATAGGAAAAATTAATGAACAATGCAAATGAAGTAAGGTTGTACTTAAGGAATATGTTTGGTGTGTAGAACGTGAAATCTTAATTAGTAGAGAACCCACCTAGATATGAACTAAAGACAAGCTATGTACTTAGGAAACTGATAGGGGCAGTTCTTTGTTAGCCATTTGAAGCCTTTTAGCTTGCTATCCCTTATTATAATTTTATCCGTCTTAGCCCAATTTTGAGCCTTAAGCCTTTTCTTTTGTAGCCACGATATGAGCCCATTATCCTTTAGATTATTAGGCATTACCAAATGACCCGCACTTGAATCACAATCCTGAGACTAGTCTCGAGCTTGAGTTTGGGGTGGTGGGACCACATTTGGGAAGATACATCGGGAAGGGATTATATGTGTTTGTATTGAGGCACAAAAATGTAGATGATATTATTATTTGTAACCCTTTGCCGGGATTTGAAAAGAAAATAGAGAAAAAGAAAAGAAAAAGGAGAAAAAGAAAAAAAAAAGAAAAAGAAAAAAAAATAAAAAGAAAGAAAGAATAAAATAAACCGGCAAAGTGGAATATTTTTGGAAATCATCTTAGTTTTTATTGGGTTGACATGGGGACGCAACATTCGTGCGTCAAATGGGTGAGTGAGAACATTTTTTAGCGTAAACTCAAGCTCGAGGACTTTGTTGATGGTAAGTGAGGAGAGAGCCAAAAGCTCACTTCAAATTTACCAAATATGCATCCACACCGTGCTTAAGCCATTATTAAACCATAAAGACCTCTTGATTCTTAAGTACATAGTGAATTTATGATTCTGTTGATAGGAAATATATTAGGTGGAGCGTTCAAAGCGATTTAGGATTAAGGAACAACCTATAGCCAACATAAAGATATAAGTACAAGTGTAATCTTCAAGCATTGCTAATTTAAATATATGATTGAGATTATTTATATTCGATGTTGCATGATAAGTGTATGTATATATTAGTTCCTAGAGTTTGTCTATATGAGATTTGTCTTAAGAATTGCTTTAGGTGTATTTGCTAGCTTCTATTTGTTCTTGCGTTCACTTCTACCCCTTGTTTTATTTTGTTTTGCTTTGTCGGGACGACAAAGGTTTTAGTTGGGGGTCTTGATGTCTCCTTAATTGTTTTTATTTTCGACCCTTAGGAGACATCATTTTTATGTTTAATTGAATATTTTGATAGACTTTTGAGTTAAAAATGCAATAATCCGGAATTCCTATTTTATTTCTAGTATTTTTTCTTTATTAAACTTTTGCGCGTAATCTTGTGTATTTCAGTGAAAAGTTTGTAGGTTTTGAATATTAGCTAGGAATGGAATCCGAGAGAAGAGTCAAAGATCACGAGATAGAGTCAAGACTTAAAGATAAATCCCGAAAGAATTCGATTTTAGAGCTGCAAATCTGTTTTCCAGGCCAAAGATTGCTGATTTCAAGGTGCTTAAGAAAAGATTTAGCCGCTGACCTTTGATGAGAAAACATTCCTTATCGAGTTACGGAACTTTAGAAACTGGAATCAAGTCAATCGGAGTCATAACGAAGCAGGAAAAGCCGTTTTAGTGAAGGTGTATCAGCAGTTACAGGGATTTTGGGCTTGGACATTTAATTAGTGTTTTATTATTAGGTCCAAGCCCTAATCCGTTTTTCTACTTATAAAAGGAGGCCTTGACTTCTATTTTTTTTACACAATTCATTCTTTACAATTAAAAACATCAGAGAGAAGCAACAGAAGGAAGAAAGAAGAAGCTGCAAGAGCTGGAGAGGGTCAATATCTTCATTCTCAGTCATTCCTATTCCGGAAATTAGGTTTCTTTTATCTTTTATTTGTAAGACAATATGAATTCCTTTACTTTTAATTTAGTTTTTGTTTTAATTAGTATGAGCTAAACATTTATTAGTGCTTGAGAATGCTTTATGGGTGAATCCCAATTCCATTGAATTTCATGTCCTGAATTTGGGTTTCTGTTAATTAAATCGAATTGGGTCTTTTACATTTTTCTTTAATTCGTGCTTATTTACTATTGTTGACCTGATCAATTAATAATAGGGTTTAGTATCTAGGCTATTCCAATTAGTGGTGATTGGATCACCTTGACGGGGGGTTTAGGTACAGAAATAATTACAGAATATAAAATATAAACTATTTGACTTTGACGAGCGTAGTTAATTTTATGCCCAATGAGGTAATTTAGCTTAATCATTCGAAAGTGGATCATATTTACCCTGACGGGACTAGTTACACTCTAGAATAACCTTGTAGTCCACCCTGACGGGGGTACAATGATTATTGAATCCCGACCAATGTCAATTGACCAATTTGACTCTTAAACAGAATAGGTTATGAAATAGAATTCGGAGGATCCCTTGCGTTCTCAAGTGCTATCTTCTCATACTGCGTTTTACTCTTATTTACTTGCGCTTTACTATTTATTTGCATTTTATAATTAGTCTTTCATTACTTAGAATTAATACAAAAACCAATCAAACATATTATCTTTTACTTGCTTTCATAAGTGCAACCATTCATTACTTGATAAACATCGTAGTTAACCAAACCGTCCCTGCGAATAATCCTAGATCACTTATTACTACTTGGGACAACCGTACACTTGCGGTTGTGGTTCGATTACATTTGCATTTATTTTTAAACACACAAAGGACCACCAATCCTTTCCTCTATAAAGTGTGTAGTGATCAAGTGGTAAGAAGATGTATTCTTGAGAAAGATGTTTTATTAATAGTTGTAGGTGGTCATAATTCACCATATGGAGGACAATTAAAAGGCGATCGCACAGCTGCTAAGGTACTACAATCCAAGTTTTATTGGCCTACATTACATAAAGATTGTCATGAGTATGTTAAGAAGTGTCATAGATGCCAGTTTACTGGTAATATATCCAAGAGGGATGAGATGCCATGTAATAATGTTCTTGAAGTTGAAATATTTGATGTATGGGGTATTGATTTCATGGGTCCCTTTGTACCATCCAATGGGAATCAATACATCCTATTAGCTATGGATTACACGTCTAAATAGGTAGAGGTTGTAGCTCAACCAACCAATGATTCGCGAGTAGTAATTATATTACTAATATCTCACATCTTCACTAGACATGCTACACCTAGATTTATTATCAGTGATGGATGCTCTCATTTTGTGAACCAATATCTATTTTATTGCTTTGAGTCTTTACGAGTCGTGGGGACACGACTCATTTTTGAGTTTGGGGTAGGGTTCGTTGCCTCATCCCAGTTTTACGTGTTATTTGTTTTAACTGCTTTCAATAAAATTAATTAGGAGTTACGTTTGACTGTTGAAGATCTTAAATGTCCCTATTAAGCATGATTTTGATGAATATATGATAGAAAATAGTGGACTTTAGGGGTTAGTATAAAACGCACTTTAATTGCATGCTAACATAGGTAATTGATTGGAAGAATTCATGAACAATGCAAAAGAAGTAAACTTGTACTTAAGGAAAATGTTTGGTTTGTAGTACATGAGATCCGAATTAATAGAGAACCAACTTAGATATGAACTAGAAGCGAGCTATGTAACTAGGAAAACTATAGGGGCAGTTCTTTGTTAGCCATTTCAGACCTTTTTAGCCTTCTATCCTTGAATTAATATTATCCTTCTTAGCACAATTTTGAGCCTTAAAAGCCTTTCTTCTGTCGCCACGATATAAGCCCATATCCCCTTACTTTATTAGGCATTTCCATATGACCCGCACTAGAATCACGATCATGAGACCTGTCTCGAGCTTGAGTTTGGGGTGGTGGGTCCATCTTTGTTAAATTACATTGGGAGGGAATTATATGTGTTTGTATTGGGGCACAATTTAAGATGATTTTATTATTTGTAACCCTTTGCTGGGATATTGAAAAAAGCAAAAAGCCAATACAGTAAGGACCGGGAACCTGGTCATCACAAACCGGGAACCAGGTTGTCGCCTGTAAACAAAAGAGAAGAAAAGAAATGAAAAGAAAAAATAAAGAAAGAATAAATTATCCGGAAAAGTGGAAGTTTCTAGAAATCATATTTATATCTATTGGATTAACATGGGGATGCTATGTTAAGAGCATCAAATGGGTTGGATGAGAACATTATTTGAGTATAAACTCAAGCTCGTGGACAGTTGTTGATGGTAAGTGAGGAGAGAGCCAAAAGCTCACTTCCAATTACCAAATATACATACCACACTGTCCCTAGCCTACACTAAAACTGTAAAGTCCTCGTGATTCCCAGGTGCATAGTGAAATTATGATTCTAGTTTATAGGGAGTATACTAAGTGGAGTGTTCAAAGCGTGTTAGTATCAATAAACACCCTATAGCCATCATAATAAGATAAGTACAAGTGTAACCTTCTAGTATTGCAACTTTAATTTGATGATTGATATTATTTATGTTTTATTTTTGCATGTAAGTGTATATGTATATTAATTCCTAACTTTTGCTATATGAGGTTTATCTTAAGTTTTGCTTTGGGTGTATTTACTAGCTTCGACAATCTTGCATCTACTTTTAGCCTTTTTTTTTAGTTTTACTTTGTTGGGACGACAAAGGTTTGAGTTGGGGGTCTTGATGTCTACCATTTTGTTCTAATTATATGCCCATAGGAGACATCATTTTTGGTGATTAGTTGACTAATTTGATAGACTTTTGGTGGTAAATCGTTATATTTCATTTTTCATCCTCGAATTGTAGTATTTTTCATTTATTAATCTTTTGAGCGTAAAATGGTTTGTTTTTAGTGAAAATATTGTCGGTTTAAAGATGCAAGCAAGGAGAGGAATCAAGAATTAAAGTCTTAGATCGTGTAAAGAAGTCAAAGGCGAGAAGAAATATCCGGAAGAGTTGATTTACGAAACTGCAAATTTGAAAGGCTGATGTTGATTGCTGATTTTGAGCCACTTAGGCTTGGATTTAGCAAGTTGAATGGCTCAATTTGGAGTTTAAATGAGAACGCTACAGTTGTTTTAGTGAAGGATGTACATCAGTTATGGGATTTAGAATAAAAGAGTGGACTTGGGCTTTTTTAATATTTCATTTATTCACTTAACTAACAGCCCAATTCCGAATTTTACAGTATAAAAAGACCTTCATATATCTATTTCACACACAACTAAACTTACACAAGTCAGAATCGCAAGAGAGAAAGACAGAAGCAAGGAAAAGGAGAAAGCTAAGAGCTGGAGAATTCATCTTCTCCAAATCACAACCAAACCCAATTCCTCAATTAGGTTTTCTTATCTTTTAATTCTATATTAGACATGAGTTCATTTATTTTTATTTCATTAGTTTTAATTTCCATTATGAACTATTTTTATTTGTGCTTGAGAATCACTCTAATGGGTTGAGCCCCAATTGATTTAGTTAATGTTTTTGATTTGGGATTGAAAGATTTAATTTGAATTGGGTAATTTAGTATTTTCTATTATCGTGAATTTATTTACTATCTTTGAAGTCATGAATCAAATATATGAATTAGTAAATAAGCTATTCATTACAGTGGTGTAATGATCACCTTGACGGGGGGTTTAGTTACTGAACTAGGTAATAGATGTAAGATATAAATTATTGATCCTGACAGACTTAGTTAATCTTATATCCAATTGGGTAAAATACTTGAACATTCAAAGGTAGCTTATAATCGCCCTGACGGGGTTTGTAATACCCTAGGATAGCTCCTCAGTCCACCCTGACGGGGTTTAGGAGAAACTAGAATCCCAACTAGTATTAATTACCAATTCGAGCCTTAAACGAAAACATTAATTGAATAGGTTTAGGTGAAACCCTTGCGAAACTCAAGTACTACTTCTCATCCTTGCGTCTAATCATATTTTATTTACTTGCGTCTCATTTACTTGCATTAGTCAATTTAATATTTTACTTTATTTGCACTTTAGTCCTTAAAAAACCCAACAAATATTTATTTGCCTTTACTTTTTATATAATATAACAATTATTCACACTTATTACATAACATCTAAAGTCATATCCAATCCGTCCCTATGATCGATTTCCCGTTTACCGGATATTACTTGGACGACCCGTACACTTGCGGTACGTGTCTTGCCTATTTAGGTGTGTTATTTTAGAACACACAAGGAGACACCACCTGAATAGGTTGCAGAGGAATATTAGGGAATAGTATTTATTAGTTGTACTTATTTAATCTTAATCATTATAATGTAATAGATATTTATTTAATTTAGTGAAATGTAATTTTACTTATTTTACATAATATAGTGTAGTCGCTTTCTGTGGGTCGTGACAAGTTGGTATTAGAGATTAGAGTAGTTTCTAAGTGTAAGCCGGATAGGATTTTTCAGACAAGGGAAGATGTGTAGAAAAATAAATAATAAAACCGATAAATGAAATAGGAATTCATCTTGTTAGTAGTTTTTATTGAACCAACCCCAAGATAACTGATCGATATCGTCCCCGTAGATAAAATTAAGTAATAATTATAGTGGGAGCGACTCCGCAGACTACAGATCGTAGGTATGCAAAAATGATAAGTAGGAAGAATATGTACTCTTCGAGGCTATTGCCTCACATTGCCAACACCCAAGGTAGGGTCCGGTGCTTTTCTTACATGCGTGCTTCTCGTATCACCATGACTCATCCTTTCGTTCCACCAAATGTTGTCAATACCAATCAATCCAAGAACTTAAGAAATATTTCGTGTTTACCTATTTCTAACTTCTTTCAGATTGTTATTGCAATATCTACTAGGGACCTTAGAAGATTATCTTTCTTTCCTGTTGTTCTCACCCAATTTTTTTCTTTTATTCTTTTTCATCTCCCCACATGAATTAAAATCTATGTTCTTCACGTCATCTCCTTTCACCCTCAAGTAAAAATTATACCGCATTGAAATTACCCCTTTATATGGGTGGATAAGGTGTAATTTGGAGTGGGAAAGGTGCAAGGGTGATATTTTGTATGTAGTTATGATGTATTTTGTACTTTGGTGAGAAGGATTTAAGAAGATAAGGATAATGACTTGGGAATTTTTTTGATCAACTATTTATTTCTTGATGTTTTGGAATGATTTGGGTTGGCCAATGCTGTTTGGAATGATGCAAGGATGCTTTTGGATATAATATTTTAGTGATTTGGTGGTGTGTTTTATGATAGGTTAAGGTATAGTTCAACTCTATTGGTGGTTGAGTGAATTAGGGAAGAAGAAGCTCTGAGTTTTAGGTCAAAAGTATGCTTAAGGTTTAACTTTTTGGTTTTCTCCTTTATTTCCTCGTGCGGTGTACCGCAATATCCTTGCGGTATACCACAGGTGTGGTCTGCCAATTCAAATCTTCTGACTTCATAGCGTGAGTTATTGATGCTCATGTTGGATTTAGCGATACGTACTGTGTCGCGAGTTCTTGCACGATCCAAATCTCTCGTTCTGGTATACCGGGGGTGTCGTGTCGTATATCGCGCGTATCATTCTAAATCTCCAAACTTTCTGTCCAATTCAAGCGTGTACTATAGTGGGCATAGTTTGACTTCTCCATTAATAGATCTCAAAAAATTACGTTGATTAGGCTCAAGAAAAAGTTAATTCCGACACCTGAGCGCAAAGTTATGGTCTTTCGAAGTTTACTCAATGGTTTCAGCAGAGACATGTTGTATACTACAGATACCTACAGGCAGCACAAGAAAATGATATTTTTTCAACATGTGAGCACGAAGTTTTACAATTCTGCCACCCCAAACTCAAACCTTGATTTACCTTTACATCAAAAACACTATATACCTTTCTCATTAACTATATTATACACTAAAACACGAATTTAAACTTACTCATTTACACTACGAACATAAAATTAAATTAAGAAAACAGTATAAAACATGGTTTGTCTCTCAAGAAGCACTTTTGTTTATTATGTCGTTCAGTTTGACGCGTTACCTTCCACACAGATAGCTTTGAGGCCCTTGAAGTATTCTCCTCTTAAAATCGCCACTTTCTTGGATTATTAATGTAGGGAATCTCCCACCCAAAGTTTGATTCACTCGATCTTAAAATAGTGGTCGGTAAAGCTCTCTTCTTGCCACCTTACTTTTGCGGTGTAATACCTTGTGTCAAAGGAATGTTTGATCATTTTTAACAGTGGAGGATCCGTATTTATAAATACCCCTTTATCTTCAATAGGTCCACGTCTCAACTTTTCTTGCACTGTTGGTGTATAAACAACCTCTATTTGTTCCTCAACCTTATCTTTCTCAACCTCTTTAACCAAAATCTCAACACATTTCTCCTTCACACTCAGCTTAATTGTTAGCCATTGCTTGTAATACATGACTATTATGATATACATGATTCATAAAAGTACATTTCATTACTTAGATTGCTAGATATTTCTTTGATTGCATGACTATTATGATATAAATGACTATAAAAGTACAACATTGTAATATTATTTATAGATTATGAAATAATTGTACTTACCAATTGTTAGAAGTTAAACTATGGTTATTTCTAATAAAAAAATTTATTAGAACAAACAAGTTTCAAATTTCAAAAAAAACTCATCTAACAAAGAAATTATACCAAATTTAATACACAAATCTTTATTCAGGTAATAAAGTAAACATATACTTTAATATAAAACACTAAATTAGCAAAAATCGAGATAAGGAGAACAATATCATTTTTATTCATTTATGAAAATAATACATATGAGAGATTTGTGACTTAATAGTCCTTTGTATAACAAAATGGGTCTTCTAACATATTCCTGTTTATGATGTCAAAGCCAAAGAAATGCTTTTTAGGTATTACTATTATTCGCGGGGAGTAAATTTTTTTAATCTAACATTCTTCCCCATGATGTTGATATCAATTGATTCTGCTCCATCCAAAACTTCTGTTGCTATGAAAGATTTATTAAAGATGATCTTTCCTGCGTTGGGTGGTCTATTTCTTGATGATCTATACATTTCAACAGAATCGACACAATCACCGTAGTACCTAGTCAATAAAACATATTAGTGAATTTCTTGATATTTTATTTCAATAAAATAAAATAAAAAGATATATTTCAACCTGTTGAAATAGGTTATAATTTCATTTTTTGTGACAGGCCCATCATCTGAAACGGTAAAGTATAGAGTTCGAGCATCTCTAACATTGAACTCCCTAGCTTCCGGGTTCAAGATAAATATTGGTTGTTGAGCTTCCATGATTGTTTCTTATTTGAAGAGAAAAATTGTTAAGAATGAATACGGTGTAGTAGGCTCAAACTTAGATGAGGATATGAAAATATGTAAGTAACTATTTATTGAGTATATTTACCAAAAAGTTTGAAGGCATTGATTAATAATATTGATGGCATAAACGCGACCAATAGTAAATCAATTTAAAAAGTAAATAAATTTATTGATATTAAATGCACTTTTTTAAAATGTTGCTTTACATGGTCATCATAATTCATGTAATAAATACATTGACTAATATTTATGGGACTACTTATAAATTAACAATAAATATATAATTCATACCATAACTGAGGGCATGAATGTATTTTACAACTCATATACCCTATGTGTCTCACCATTTAATTATTGAAATTAACTTCTATATACCATAACTCCCAGTCATACTTACTAGGTCACATAATCTTATGAAAAAAATTAGTTTCAAAACACTATATTCCTACCATTTCAATCATCCAGACGAGAATACACTGCACAATTTGGGTAAGCCCACTTTGTAGTCAGGGTGCACTCTAATGGATATTAGCTCTGATAAGAGCAGATTTAGGTTTTTGACCACTAAGAGGTTAATTGTAGAGTGGAATACATAAGTTCTGTTTCATGGTTTAGGTACCGATGTTTTCGTAATTTATCTTTTATAATGCGACTTACATTTCCTACATCCCATCATCACCAAATTTTGTCGAGGGTATCATCTCATATACTTATTTAATTGTTGGAATTCCATTAAATACATTGATATATAATTCATTTATGTGTGATGCTTGCACCTAGGCATGACATATCATTTTAGATGCCTTTCCATGGTCTAAATATGCTTTTATACATTATTTTTAGTACTTATGTATAAGATAGAGTCAATAGAGACTTTCTCTCATTTTAGTCTACTTTGTATATTTTTGTCTATACATACATATTATATAAGATATAATAATATGAAGAAATGATAAGTGCTCAAGGAGATGAGGAACGACTTTCTAGTTTACTCTAGGGAAGACGATTTAAACCTCAGATAAATGAGAAAAAAACTTAGAAAAGAAGATGTAAAGGTTAACATACCGAGGAAAGTCCCGAACCTAAGAATGGACCTCACTATGAAAAAGATATGAAGAATTCATCAATTTCAATGTTTTTTAGATATATCGTAGCATGACCTGCAACATACAATAATGAGGCACTAAAGTGAGACAGGCTGGAGCTGAAGAGTTCAAGTTAGGTCAATACTTATTCCACCTTACAGTTTGACCCTAAAGTTGGAGGAACTATATATATTTTATAGACCAATATATTATAGGTATATTACACATTATCATTCACTTTACATTTTTTATTAACTTAGCTTATAACAAAGATAAACTCTATATCTACTTTATCCCTCTTCCATTTCCTACTTCAAGAATTTATAGGTCAAGCTATCCATAATAGATAAACAATATCTAGTGTGCTAAATCTTATGTTATAATTCATATTTCTTCTATATATCTATTTATTATAAATTCATTAATTATCTTATTAGCTTCTAATGCTTATTTTATTATCCATATATATACACATGTGCTAACTTATAGGTTTAGAAGCTCATAACTACTTTTTAGACTGTGCTTATTTTAATTTTAGTGTTTAATCACTTATAACTAATCTTCTTATATATCCAACCCAAGTTGTGCACACATCTTTGGTTAAATTATTCTTTATATACAACCGGATAAAGGGGTGAGTTGAAGGATTGAGCTTCGATCAATTATAGTTTGATATAAATCTTAAGTGATAGAAAATTGTTAGGTACCTAGATAAACTCTTAATAAAGTATTCGGATTACACCACTTATTATTCCTAGTCTCTGTGAGATAGAGCTTGTAGATGAAACTGTAGCCTCCTAGTAGGATATCAAATCCTGATTTGTGTGGTGTAATCTGAATATACCTGAACCGTTGCCAAATTATGTATATATCTATATGGTGATTGATAGCTGGTGTGTGATAAAATCACACCCCTTATAGGAGGGAAATTAACCGCAAGTGTACGATTCGTCCAAGTAATAATCCGATAAACGAGTTTCAATCTCACGGACGGATGGATATGACTATAGTGTTTATCAAATAAGTAGAGATAATTGTCAAGATAGAAAAATAAAATATAAAGATGTTTGTTTTGTTTTGTGTTATAACTAAAGACACAACAAAGTAAAGTACTAAAATGATTAATTGAGATGAAATAATGCAAGCAAATATTGTAGACGCAAATACGAACCGAACCATGCTCACCCCTATCACAAGATAAGAAGAGATTGATAAGCCGTTCTAAACAGTTCTTTTGGGAGGATCCTTTCCTCTATAAAGTGTGTAGTGATCAAGTGGTAAGAAGATGTATTCCTGAGAAAGATGTTTTATTAATAGTTGTAGGTTGTCATAACTCACCATATGGAGGACAATTAAAAGGCGATCGCACAGCTGCTAAGGTACTACAATCCAGTTTTTATTGGCCTACTTTACATAAAGATTGTCATGAGTATGTTAAGAAGTGTCATAGATGCCTTTTTACTGGTAATATATCTAAGAGGGATGAGATGCCACGTAATAATGTTCTTGAAGTTGAAATATTTGATGTATGGGGTATTGATTTCATGGGTCCCTTTGTACCATCCAATGGGAATCAATACATCCTATTAGCTATGTATTACACGTCTAAATAGGTAGAGGTTGTATCTCAACCAACCAATGATTCGCGAGTAGTAATTATATTACTAATATCTCACATCTTCACTAGACATGGTACACCTAGATTTATTATCAGTGATGGATGCTCTCATTTTGCGAACCAATATCTGATGACAGCTCTAGAGAAGTATGGAGTGAGACATTGAATATATACCGCCTATCATCTGCAATCCAATTGTCAAGCTGAGGTCTCCAATCGCGAGGTAAAATCTATTATAGAAAAGATTGTTGGTCCTACAAGAAAAGATTGGTTAATGAAGTTAGATGATGCTTTATGGTCTTATCGTAATACGTTCAAAACTACAGTTGGTGCATCTCCATATCGTATGGTTTATGGTAAGGCTTTTTACTTACCTCTTGAACTTGAATTAGGTTCATATTGGGCTATAGCGCAGTTAAATTTAGATCCTACTTTGGACGGAGAAAACCGTGTGATGAAGTTAAATGAACTTGACGAATTTCGATTACATGCTTATGAGAATGCCAAACTTTACAAAGAAAACACTAAGAGGTGGCATGATAATCGTCTTTGTGTGAAGAAATTTGAAGTGGGACAAAGGGTCCTAAAATATAATTCAAAGTTCAGTAACTATCCGGGTAAGTTAAGATCGAAATGGTCAGGTCCTTACGTTGTGACTAAGGTTACGCCTCATGGAGCCATAGAGATTAAGAATCCAATCGAGAACTGCAACTTCATGGTGAATGGTCATTGATTTAAGATTTATCATGGAGGCGAGGATACCAATCGTGCGGAAGATATACATCCCGGAGAGGTCATGTACCTCCTCGAAGATCCTTAAAAGCGAGAGGTAACCCGTCGAGCTTAATGACGTTAAACAAAAGCCAATTCATTTTACATTAGTTTAATGTTTTCTTTATTTTGTAGTATAAAGTAGAGTAATTGTTGTTTATTAATGTTTATTTTTAAGAAATGAGAAAAGGTAGTTGTTTTTGATGATTTCAGGAGTGAAAGGGTCATGAGTTTGGGGTCGAAGCGGGGAAAAACGAAGATTTTTTGGTTCCAAGACAGTAGAAACCGGGAACCCGATGTTTAGCAAATCAGGAACCCGGTTATTGCGCTGTATCCTCCCCAAATTATTTGACTAGTGCGTAACAGGAGACGCAAGAGGTTGCATCGGGATTCGCGCCGTCGACACTAACCGGGAACCCAGTTTCGTTCTGACCAGGAAACCGGTTTCGAGAGCTGTGACGTCCCAACTCTCTAACCCCTACGTAAGCCGAGACGCAAGGGGTTGCGTCTAACTTGTGTCCAAGTTCGCGCCATCGACGCAAACTGGGAACCCGGTTTTGTGCTGACCAGGAACCCAGTTATGAAGGCCAACACTCTGACCCCTGCATAACCCGAGAGGCAAGGGGCCAGCATCCAGGTAAAAAAATTGAATTTGGAAAAATTTTGCGCCGACACAGCGACGCGAACCGGGAACCAGCCTTAGAATTTGGGCTTGGACATTTAATTAGTGTTTTATTATTAGGTCCAAGCCCTAATCCATTTTTCTACTTATAAAAGGAGGCCTTGACTTCTATTTTTTTACACAATTCATTCTTTACAATTAAAAACATCAGAGAGAAGCAACAAAAGGAAGAAAGAAGAAGCTGCAAGAGCTGGAGAGGGTCTATATCTCCGTTCTCAGTCATTCCTAATCCAGAAATTAGGTTTCTTTTATCTTTTATTTGTAAGACAATATGAATTCGTTTACTTTTAATTTAGTTTTTGTTTTAATTAGTATGATCTAAACATTTATTAGTGCTTGAGAATGCTTTATGGGTGAATCCCAATTCCATTGAATTTCATGTCCTGAATTTGGGTTTCTGTGAATTAAATCGAATTGAATCTTTTACATTTTTCTTTAATTTGTGCTTATTTACTATTATTGACCTGATTAATTAATAATAGGGTTTAGTATCTAGGCTATTCCAATTAGTGGCGATTGGATCACCTTGACGGGGGGTTTAGGTACAAAAATAATTACAGAATATAATATATAAACCATTTGACTTTGACGAGTGTAGTTAATTTTATGGCCAATGAGGTAATTTAGCTTAATCATTCGAAAGTGGATCATATTTACCCTGACAGGACTAGTGACACTCTAGAATAGCCTTGTAGTCCACCCTGACGGGGGTACAATGATTATTGAATCACGAAAATGTCAATTGACAAATTTGACTCTTAAACAGAATAGGTTATGAAATAGAATTCGGAGGATCCTTTGCGTTCTCAAGTGCTATCTTCTCATACTGCGTTTTACTCTTATTTACTTGCGTTTTACTATTTATTTGCATTTTATAATTAGTCTTTCATTACTTAGAATTAATACAAAAACCAATCAAACATATTATCTTTTACTTGCTTTCATAAGTGCAACCATTCATTACTTGATAAACATCGTAGTTAACCAAACCGTCCCTGCGAACGATCCTAGATCACTTATTACTACTTAGGACAACCGTACACTTGCGGTTGTGGTTCGATTACATTTGGTTTTATTTTTAAACACACAAAGGACCACCAATCCTTTCCACTATAAAGTGTGTAGTGATCAAGTGGTAAGAAGATGTATTCCTGAGAAAGATGTTTTATTAATAGTTGTAGGTTGTCATAATTCACCATATGGAGGACAATTAAAAGGTGATCGCACAGCTGCTAAGGTACTACAATCCAGTTTTTATTGGCCTACATTACATAAAGATTGTCATGAGTATGTTAAGAAGTGTCATAGATGCCAGTTTACTGGTAATATATCCAAGAGGGATGAGATGCCACGTAATAATGTTCTTGAAGTTGAAATATTTGATGTATGGGGTATTGATTTCATGGGTCCCTTTGTACCATCCAATGGGAATCAATACATCCTATTAGCTATGGATTACACGTCTAAATAGGTAGAGGTTGTAGCTCAACCAACCAATGATTCGCGAGTAGTAATTATATTAGTGATGGATGCTCTCATTTTGTGAACCAATATCTATTTTATTGCTTTGAGTCTTTTCGAGTCGTGGGGACACGACTCATTTTTGAGTTTGGGGTAGGGTTCGTTGCCTCATCCCAGTTTTACGTGTTATTTGTTTTAACTTCTTTCAATAAAATTAATTAGGAATTACGTTTCACTGTTGAAGATCTTAAATGTCCCCATTAAGCATGATTTTGATGAATATATGATAGAAAAAAGTGGACTTTAGGGGTTAGTATAAAACGCACTTTAATTGCATGCTAACATAGGAAATTGATAGGAAGAATTCATGAACAATGCAAAAGAAGTAAACTTGTACTTAAGGAAAATGTTTGGTTTGTAGTACATGAGATCCGAATTAATAGAGAACCAACTTAGATATGAACTAGAAGCGAGCTATGTAACTAGGAAAACTATAGGGGCAGTTCTTTGTTAGCCATTTTAGACCTTTTTAGCCTTCTATCCTTGAATTAATATTATCCTTCTTAGCACAATTTTGAGCCTTAAAAGCCTTTCTTCTGTCGCCACGATATAAGCCCATATCCCCTTACTTTATTAGGCATTTCCATATGACCCGCACTAGAATCACGATCATGAGACCTGTCTCGAGCTTGAGTTTGGGGTGGTGGGTCCATCTTTGTTAAATTAAATTGGGAGGGAATTATATGTGTTTTATTGGGGCACAATTTAAGAGGATTTTATTATTTGTAACCCTTTGCCGGGATTTTAAAAAAAGCAAAAAGCCAATACAGTAAGGACCGGGAACCTGGTCATCACAAACCGGGAACCAGGTTGTCGCCTGTAAAAATAAGAGAAGAAAAGAAATGAAAAGGAAAAATAAAGAAAGAATAAATTATCCGGAAAAGTGGAAGTTTCTAGAAATCATCTTTATATCTATTGGATTAACATGGGGATGCTATGTTAAGAGCATCAAATGGGTTGGATGAGAACATTATTTGAGTATAAACTCAAGCTCGTGGACAGTTGTTGATGGTAAGTGAGGAGAGATCCAAAAGCTCACTTCAAATTACCAAATATACATAACACACTGTCCCTAGCCTACGCTAAAACTGTAAAGTCCTCGTGATTCCTAGGTGCATAGTGAATTTATGATTCTAGTTTATAGGGAGTATACTAAGTGGAGTGTTCAAAGTGTGTTAGGATCAATAAACACCCTATAGCCATCATACTAAGATAAGTACAAGTGTAACCTTCTAGTATTGCAACTTTAATTTGATGATTGATATTATTTATGTTTTATTTTTGCTTGTAAGTGTATATGTATATTAATTCCTAACTTTTGCTATATGAGGTTTATCTTAAGTTTTGCTTTGGGTGTACTTACTAGCTTCGACAATCTTGCATCTACTTTAGGCCCTTTTTTTTTAGTTTTACTTTGTCGGGACGACAAAGGTTTGAGTTGGGGGTCTTGATGTCTACCATTTTGTTCTAATTATATGCCCATAGGAGACATCATTTTTGGTGATTAGTTGACTAATTTGATAGACTTTTGGTGGTAAATCGTTATAATTCATTTTCCATCCTTGAATTGTAGTATTTTTCATTTATTAAGCTTTTGAGCGTAAAATGGTTTGTTTTTAGTGAGAATATTGTCGGTTTAAAGATGCAAGCAAGGAGAGGAATCAAGAATTAAAGTCTTAGATCGTGTAAAGAAGTCAAAGGCGAGAAGAAATATCCGGAAGAGTTGATTTACGAAACTGCAAATTTGAAAGGCTGATGTTGATTGCTGATTTTGAGCCACTTAGGCTTGGATTTAGCAAGTTGAATGGGTCAATTTAGAGTTTGAATGAGAACGCTACAGTTGTTTTAGTGAAGGATGTACATCAGTTATGGGATTTAGAATAAAAGAGTGGACTTGGGCTTTTTTAATATTTCATTTATTCACTTAACTAACAGCCCAATTCCGAATTTTACAGTATAAAAAGACCTTCATATATCTATTTCACACACAACTAAACTAACACAAGTCAGAATCGCAAGAGAGAAAGACAGAAGCAAGGAAAAGGAGAAAGCTAAGAGCTGGAGAATTCATCTTCTCCAAATCACAACCAAACCCAATTCCTCAATTAGGTTTTCTTATCTTTTAATTCTCTATTAGACATGAGTTCATTTATTTTTATTTCATTTGTTTTAATTTCCATTATGAACTATTTTTATTTGTGCTTGAGAATCACTCTAATGGGTTGAGCCCCAATTTATTTAGTTAATGTTTTTGATTTGGGATTGAAAGATTTAATTTGAATTGGGTAATTTAGTATTTTCTATTATCGTGAATTCATTTACTATCTTTGAAGTCATGAATCAAATATATGAATTAGTAAATAAGCTATTCATTACAGTGGTGTAATGATCACCTTGACGGGGGGTTTAGTTACTGAACTAGGTAATAGATGTAAGATATAAATTATTGATCCTGACGGACTTAGTTAATCTTATATCCAATTGGGTAAAATACTTGAACATTCAAAGGTAGCTTATAATCGCCCTGACGGGGTTTCTAATACCCTAGGATAGCTCCTCAGTCCACCCTGGCGGGGTTTAGGATAAACTAGAATCCCAACTAGTATTAATTACCAATTCGAGCCTTAAACGAAAACATTAATTGAATAGGTTTAGGTGAAACCCTTGCGAAACTCAAGTACTACTTCTCATCCTTGCGTCTAATCATATTTTATTTACTTGCGTCTCATTTACTTGCATTAGTCAATTTAATATTTTACTTTATTTGCACTTTAGTCCTTAAAAAAAACCCAACAAATATTTATTTGCCTTTACTTTTTATATAATATAACAATTATTCACACTTATTACATAACATCTAAAGTCATATCCAATCCGTCCCTATGATCGATTTCCCGTTTACCGGATATTACTTGGACGACCCGTACACTTGCGGTACGTGTCTTGCCTATTTAGGTGTGTTATTTTAGAACACACAAGGAGACACCGCCTGAATAGGTTGCAGAGGAATATTAGGGAATAGTATTTATTAGTTGTACTTATTTAATCTTAATCATTGTAATGTAATAGATATTTATTTAATTTAGTGAAATGTAATTTTACTTATTTTACATAATATAGTGTAGTCGCTTTTTGTGGGTCGTGACAAGTTGGTATTAGAGCATAGAGTAGTTTCTAAGTGTAAGCCGGATAGGATTTTTCAGACAAGGGAAGATGTGTAGAAAAATAAATAATAAAACCGATAAATGAAATAGGAATTCATCGTGTTAGTAGTTTTTATTGAACCAACCCCAAGATAACTGATCGATATCGTCCCCGTAGATAAAATTGAGTAATAATTATAGTGGGAGCGACTCCGCAGACTACAGATCGTAGGTATGCAAAAATGATAAGTAGGAAGAATATGTACTCTTCGAGGCTATTGCCTCACATTGCCAACACCCAAGGTAGGGTGCGGTGCTTTTCTTACATGCGTGCTTCTCGTATCACCATGACTCATCCTTTCGTTCCACCAAATGTTGTCAATACCAATCAATCCAAGAACTTAAGAAATATTTCGTGTTTACCTATTTCTAACTTCTTTCAGATTGTTATTGCAATATCTACTAGGGACCTTAGAAGATTATCTTTCTTTCCTGTTGTTCTCACCCAATTTTTTTCTTTTATTCTTTTTCATCTCCCCACATGAATTAAAATCTATGTTCTTCACGTCATCTCCTTTCACCCTCAAGTAAAAATTATACCGCATTGAAATTACCCCTTTATATGGGTGGATAAGGTGTAATTTGGAGTGGGAAAGGTGCAAGGTTGATATTTTGTATGTAGTTATGATGTATTTTGTACTTTGGTGAGAAGGATTTAAGAAGTTAAGGATAATGACTTGGGAATTTTTTTGATCAACTATTTATTTCTTGATGTTTTGGAATGATTTGGGTTGGCCAATGCTGTTTGGAATGATGCAAGGATGCTTTTGGATATAATATTTTGGTGATTTGGTGGTGTGTTTTATGATAGGTTAAGGTATAGTTCAACTCTATTGGTGGTTGAGTGAATTAGGGAAGAAGAAGCTCTGAGTTTTAGGTCAAAAGTATGCTTAAGGTTTAACTTTTTGGTTTTCTCCTTTATTTCCTCGTGCGGTGTACCGCAATATCCTTGCGGTATACCACAGGTGTGGTCTGCCAATTCAAATCTTCTGACTTCATAGCGTGAGTTATTGATGCTCATGTTGGATTTAGCGATACGTACTGTGTCGTGAGTTCTTGCACGATCCAAATCTCTCGTTCTGGTATACCGGGGGTGTCGTGTCGTATATCGCGCGTATCATTCTAAATCTCCAAACTTTCTGTCCAATTCAAGCGTGTACTATAGTGGGCATAGTTTGACTTCTCCATTAATAGATCTCAAAAAATTACGTTGATTAGGCTCAAGAAAAAGTTAATTCCGACACCTGAGCGCAAAGTTATGGTCTTTCGAAGTTTACTCAATGGTTTCAGCAGAGACATGTTGTATACTACAGATACCTACAGGCAGCACAAGAAAATGATATTTTTTCAACATGTGAGCACGAAGTTTTACAATTCTGCCACCCCAAACTCAAACCTTGATTTACCTTTACATCAAAAACACTATATACCTTTCTCATTAACTATATTATACACTAAAACACGAATTTAAACTTACTAATTTACACTACGAACATAAAATTAAATTAAGAAAACAGTATAAAACATGGTTTGTCTCTCAAGAAGCACTTTTGTTTATTATGTCGTTAAGTTTGACGCGTTACCTTCCACACAGATAGCTTTGAGGCCCTTGAAGTATTCTCCTCTTAAAATCGCCACTTTCTTGGATTATTAATGTAGGGAATCTCCCACCCAAAGTTTGATTCACTCGATCTTAAAATAGTGGTCGGTAAAGCTCTCTTCTTGCCACCTTACTTTTGCGGTGTAATACCTTGCGTCAAAGGAATGTTTGATCATTTTTAACAGTGGAGGATCCGTATTTATAAATACCCCTTTATCTTCAATAGGTCCACGTCTCAACTTTTCTTGCACTGTTGGTGTATAAACAACCTCTCTTTGTTCCTCAACCTTATCTTTCTCAACCTCTTTAACCAAAATCTCAACACATTTCTCCTTCACACTCAGCTTAATTGTTAGCCATTGCTTGTAATACATGACTATTATGATATACATGATTCATAAAAGTACATTTCATTACTTAGATTGCTAGATATTTCTTTGATTGCATGACTATTATGATATAAATGACTATAAAAGTACAACATTGTTTATTATTTATAGATTATGAAATAATTGTACTTACCAATTGTTAGAAGTTAAACTATGGTTATTTCTAATAAAAAAAATTATTAGAACAAACAAGTTTCAAATTTCAAAAAAAACTCAACTATCAAAGAAATTATACCAAATTTAATACACAAATCTTTATTCAGGTAATAAAGTAAACATATACTTTAATATAAAGCACTAAATTAGCAAAAATCGAGATAAGGAGAATAATATCATTTTTATTCATTTATGAAAATAATACATATGAGAGATTTGTGACTTAATAGTCCTTTGTATAACAAAATGGGTCTTCTAACATATTCTTGTTTATGATGTCAAAGCCAAAGAAATGCTTTTTAGGTATTACTATTATTCGCGGGGAGTAAATTTTTTTAATCTAACATTCTTCCCCATGATGTTGATATCAACAGATTCTGCTCCATCCAAAACTTCTGTTGCTATGAAAGATTTATTAAAGATGATCTTTCCCGCGTTGGGTGGTCTATTTCTTGATGATCTATACATTTCAACAGAATCGACACAATCACCGTAGTACCTAGTCAATAAAACATATTAGTGAATTTCTTGATATTTTATTTCAATAAAATAAAATAAAAAGATATATTTCAACCTGTTGAAATAGGTTATAATTTCATTTTTTGTGACAGGCCCATCATCGGAAACGGTAAAGTATAGAGTTCGAGCATCTCTAACATTGAACTCCCTAGCTTCCGGGTTCAAGATAAATATTGGTTGTTGAGCTTCCATGATTGTTTCTTATTTGAAGAGAAAAATTGTTAAGAATGAATACGGTGTAGTAGGCTCAAACTTAGATGAGGACATGAAAATATGTAAGTAACTATTTATTGAGTATATTTACCAAAAAGTTTGAAGGCATTGATTAATAATAATGATGGCATAAACACGACCAATAGTAAATCAATTTAAAAAGTAAATAAATTTATTGATATTAAATGCACTTTTTTAAAATGTTGCTTTACATGGTCATCATAATCCATGTAATAAATACATTGACTAATATTTATGGGACTACTTATAAATTAACAATATATATATAATTCATACCATAACTGAGGGCATGAATGTATTTTACAACTCATATACTCTATGTGTCTCACCATTTAATTATTGAAATTAACTTCTATATACCATAACTCCCAGTCATACTTACTAGGTCACATAATCTTATGAAAAAAATTAGTTTCAAAACACTATATTCCTACCATTCAATCATCCAGACGAGAATACACTGCACAATTTGGGTAAGCCCACTTTGTAGTCAGGGTGCACTCTAATGGATATTAGCTCTGATAAGAGCAGATTTAGGTTTTTGACCACTAAGAGGTTAATTGTAGAGTGGAATACATAAGTTCTGTTTCATGGTTTAGGTACCGATGTTTTCGTAATTTATCTTTTATAATGCGACTTACATTTCCTACATCCCATCATCACCAAATTTTGTCGAGGGTATCATCTCATATACTTATTTAATTGTTGGAATTCCATTAAATACATTGATATATAATTCATTTATGTGTGATGCTTGCACCTAGGCATGACATATCATTTTAGATGCCTTTCCATGGTCTAAATATGCTTTTATACATTATTTTTAGTACTTATGTATAAGATATAGTCAATAGAGACTTTCTCTCATTTTAGTCTACTTTGTATATTTTTGTCTATACATACATATTATATAAGATATAATAATATGAAGAAATGATAAGTGCTCAAGGAGATGAGGAACGACTTTCTAGTTTACCCTAGGGAAGACGATTTAAACCTCAGATTAATGAGAAAAAAACTTAGAAAAGAAGATGTAAAGGTTAACATACCGAGGAAAGTCTCGAACCTAAGAATGGACCTCACCATGAAAAAGATATGAAGAATTCATCAATTTCAATGTTTGTTAGACATATCGTAGCATGACCTGCAACATACAATAATGAGGCACTAAAGTGAGACAGGCTGGAGCTGAAGAGTTCAAGTTAGGTCAATACTTATTCCACCTTACAGTTTGACCCTAAAGTTGGAGGAACTATATATATTTTATAGACCAATATATTATAGGTATATTACACATTATCATTCACTTTACATTTATTATTAACTTAGCTTATAACAAAGATAAACTCTATATCTACTTTATCCTTCTTCCATTTCCTACTTCAAGCCTTTATAGGTCAAGCTATCCATGATAGATAAACAATATCTAGTGTGCTAAATCTTATGTTATAATTCATATTTCTTCTATATATCTATTGATTATAAATTTATTAATTACCTTATTAGCTTCTAATGCTTATTTTATTATCCATATATATACACATGTGCTAACTTATAGGTTTAGAAGCTCATAACTACTTTTTAGACTGTGCTTATTTCAATTTTAGTGTTTAATCACTGATAACTAATCTTCTTATATATCCAACCCAAGTTGTGCACACATCTTTGGTTAAATTATTCTTTATATACAACCGGATAAAGGGGTGAGTTGATGGATTGAGCTTCGATCAATTATAGTCTGATATAAATCTTAAGTGATAGAAAATTGTTAGGGACTTAGATAAACTCTTAATAAAGTATTCGGATTACACCACTTATTATTCCTAGTCTCTGTGAGATAGAGCTTGTAGATGAAACTGTAGCCTCCTAGTAGGATATCAAATCCTGATTTGTGTGGTGTAATCTGAATATACCTGAACCGTTGCCAAATTATGTATATATCTATATGGTGATTGATAGCTGGTGTGTGATAAAATCACAGCCCTTATAGGAGGGAAATTAACCGCAAGTGTACGATTCGTCCAAGTAATAATCCGATAAACGAGTTTCAATCTCACGGACGGATGGATATGACTATAGTGTTTATCAAATAAGTGGAGATAATTGTCAAGATAGAAAAATAAAATATAAAGATGTTTGTTTTGTTTTGTGTTATAACTAAAGACACAACAAAGTAAAGTACTAAAATGATTAACTAAGATGAAATAATGCAAGCAAATATTGTAGACGCAAATACGAACCGAACCATGCTCACCCCTATCACAAGATAAGAAGAGATTGATAAGCGTTCTAAACAGTTCTTTTGGGAGGATCCTTTCCTCTATAAAGTGTGTAGTGATCAAGTGGTAAGAAGATGTATTCCTGAGAAAGATGTTTTATTAATAGTTGTAGGTTGTCATAATTCACCATATGGAGGACAATTAAAAGGCGATCGCACAGCTGCTAAGGTACTACAATCCAGTTTTTATTGTCCTACATTACATAAAGATTGTCATGAGTATGTTAAGAAGTGTCATAGATGCCTTTTTACTGGTAATATATCCAAGAGGGATGAGATGCCACATAATAATGTTCTTGAAGTTGAAATATTTGATGTATGGGGTATTGATTTCATGGGTCCCTTTGTACCATCCAATGGGAATCAATACATCCTATTAGCTATGGATTACACGTCTAAATAGGTAGAGGTTGTAGCTCAACCAACCAATGATTCGCGAGTAGTAATTATATTACTAATATCTCACATCTTCACTAGACATGGTACACCTAGATTTATTATCAGTGATGGATGCTCTCATTTTGTGAACCAATATCTGAAGACAGCTCTAGAGAAGTATGGAGTGAGCCATCGAATATCTACCGCCTATCATCTGCAATCCAATTGTCAAGCTGAGGTCTCCAATCGCGAGGTAAAATCTATTATAGAAAAGATTGTTGGTCCTACAAGGAAAGATTGGTTAATGAAGTTAGATGATGCTTATGGTCTTATCGTAATACGTTCAAAACTACAGTTGGTGCATCTCCATATCGTATGGTTTATGGTAAGGCTTTTTACTTACCTCTTGAACTTGAATTAGGTTCATATTGGGCTATAGCGCAGTTACATTTAGATCCTACTTTGGACGGAGAAAACCGTGTGATGAAGTTAAATGAACTTGACGAATTCCGATTACATTCTTATGAGAATGCCAAACTTTACAAAGAAAACACTAAGAGGTGGCATGATAATCGTATCTGTGTGAAGAAATTTGAAGTGGGACAAAGGGTCCTAAAATATAATTCAAAGTTCAGTAACTATCCGGGTAAGTTAAGATCGAAATGGTCAGGTCCTTACGTTGTGACTAAGGTTACGCCTCATGGAGCCATAGAGATTAAGAATCCAATCGAGAACTGCAACTTCATGGTGAATGGTCATTGATTTAAGATTTATCATGGAGGCGAGGATACCAATCGGGCGGAAGATATACATCCCGGAGAGGTCATGTACCTCCTCGAAGCTCCTTAAAAGCGAGAGGTAACCCGTCGAGCTTAATGACGTTAAACAAAAGCCAATTCATTTTACATTAGTTTAATGTTTTCTTTATTTTGTAGTATAAAGTAGAGTAATGGTTGTTTATTAATGTTTATTTTTAAGAAATGAGAAAAGGTAGTTGTTTTTGATGATTTCAGGAGTGAAAGGGTCATGAGTTTGGGGTCGAAGCGGGGAAAAACGAAGATTTTTTTGTTCCAAGACAGTAGAAACCGGGAACCTGATGTTTAGCAAACCAGGAACCCGGTTATTGCGTTGTATCCTCCCCAAATTATTTGACTAGTGCGTAACAGGAGACGCAAGAGGTTGCATCGGGATTCGTGCCGTCGACACTAACCGGGAACCCAGTTTCTTTCTGACCAGGAAACCGGTTTCGAGAGCTGTGACGTCCCAACTCTCTAACCCCTACGTAAGCCGAGACGCAAGGGGTTGCGTCTAACTTGTGTCCAAGTTCGCGCCATCGACGCAAACTGGGAACCCGGTTTTGTGCTGACCAGGAACTCGGTTATGAAGGCCAACACTCTGACCCCTGCATAACACGAGAGGCAAGGGGCCAGCATCCAGGTAAAAAAATTGAATTTGGAAAAATTTTGCGCCGACACAGCGACGCGAACCGGGAACCCGGTCATCACAAACCGGGAACCAGCTTATCAACTGTACAAGATATTTAAACCCTATCTTTTTGACTCCCTTTCCAAGTTAGCCTCCAGTTCTGTTTCTCAACTTCTCACCACTCGGATTATTATCAACAAAAAATTATAAAAGCACCCAATCCTACCCTCTTTCCCCACACAAACAGATAATCAACTGAAAATCCTTCCAAAACACCATGAAAATCCAATTTCTCTCTAAGGATTTTCTTCACCGAAGCTTTAAATTTTTCCTATAATCCTCTTCAAACACATTAACTAGCCTTTACCCATCTAATAACTTACCGTAATCTTTCTTCTTTTATCCTCAAAGATCAAAGTTCAAAACTTTTCTCTAGTTTTTGAAGTTTTGAGTGTGGGTGAGTAAAATGACTAAACAGACAGATTCTTTGAGCTATTCTCTAAGAAACACTCCAAGAACATGAAACAATCCTAGTGCTACACAATAAATAGCTACTAAGATTCCAATTTCGGCTCCTAACCAAAAAATTGGAGAAGTTCAAACTGCTATGAAGAGGAAAGAAAACCCAAGTAAGGCTACTCCTACAAAGCCTACCTTGGTAATTGAAGAGGAAGATAAGGTCAAAGAAGAAATTCCTAGAGAACCCATTCCAGAACAAAGAGCTACCCGAAGAAAAACTATGGCACAAAACCAAAGAGATTAGCAATGAGTTGGCCTGGTCAGGTTCGTGACAGAATTAATTACATGAAGTTTGGTGTTCAAAAAGGATTCCCTTCCGGTATTATGAACGGCGAGTTTAAGAGTTATGCTATTACTTGTGAAAAGTTTGGGTGGACCGAATTGAGACAGAGAAATCTTACGTTTATTCTTACCCTGGTACGTGATTTTTTTGAAGGAGTAGCCTTTTCGAATAAACAGTCAATTATCATACATAAAAAGGTATTACCCTTCTCAATTGAGCTTATTCGCAAGACTTTGAAATTGCCAAACTTTACTGGTCCTTGCCCATATCAAGAAATACATAATGACCCATCTTTTGCTTGGGAATCTCTTTGGCATAAAGTTTTGATTCATGGGAAACGCCCTATTCCAAAAGGTGAGAGATATGCTGGGCAAGTTTATAGTAGCTATTTATTACCTTGTGCTAAGGTATGGTCACATTTCATAATCCCTACCTTCTTTGGTATTACGCACACTTCCGAATTGAAGAAGGAGAATGTGATCTTCATAAAGTGTATTATTGAGAAATAAGAAATCGACGTTGCTCATGTGATTTATGACACTATCATTGAGTTCGATAAAATCCCAATTGTTCAGCAAAACCTTAAGTTCCAATGTACCATCACTGCCTTGTGTCTAGACGCAAAAATACAACGTAGGAGCAAAGAGGTTGAGCCTTCAGAACACGGAGATGCAATGACATTGAATTCGATTGAGAACGCGCATAATGAAGCAACACAACCAATATAGAATCCTAGAGATCCTCCATCAGAAAAAGAATGTACATTCCAATAATGAGTTGGAAAATAAAATTCGAATGTTGGAAGAGAATCAAGATAAGATGATTGCTACTTTAGGAAACATTACAAAAGAGTTAGAAATTCTCAGAAATATGCTACTTGGGGTGAGCACAATACAATACACCACCTAAGGATTACTCACAAAGGAATCTCTACTTGGACGCAACACCGAAAACCAGCCTCGCGCTGGTTAAGATGCGTTTCCTATTCCTTCTCATTTAGTAGTGCATATTAGTTTAATTGATTTATCGAGTCTTTTCGAGTCGTGGGGACACGACTCATTTTTGAGTTTCGGGTAGGGTTCGTTGCCTCATCCAAGTTTTACGTGTTATTTGTTTTAACTACTTTCAATAAAATAAATTAGGAGTTACGTTTGACTGTAGAAGATCTTAAATGTCCCCATTAAGCATGATTTTGATGAATATATGATAGAAAATAGTGGACTTTAGGGGTTAGTATAAAACGCACTTTAATTGCATGCTAACATAGGAAATTGATAGGAAGAATTCATGAACAATGCAAAAGAAGTAAACTTGTACTTAAGGAAAATGTTTGGTTTGTAGTACATGAGATCCGAATTAATAGAGAACCAACTTAGATATGAACTAGAAGCGAGCTATGTAACTAGGAAAACTATAGGGGCAGTTCTTTGTTAGCCATTTCAGACCTTTTTAGCCTTCTATCCTTGAATTAATATTATCCTTCTTAGCACAATTTTGAGCCTTAAAAGCCTTTCTTCTGTCGCCACGATATAAGCCCATATCACCTTACTTTATTAGGCATTTCTATATGACCCGCACTAGAACCACGATCATGAGACCTGTCTCGAGCTTGAGTTTGGGGTGGTGGGTCCATCTTTGTTAAATTACATTGGGAGGGAATTATATGTGTTTGTATTGGGGCACAATTTAAGATGATTTTATTATTTGTAACCCTTTGCCGGGATTTTAAAAAAAGCAAAAAGCCAATACAGTAAGGACCGGGAACCCGGTCATCACATACCGGGAACCAGGTTGTCGCCTGTAAAAAAAAGAGAAGAAAAGAAATGAAAAGGAAAAATAAAGAAAGAATAAATTATCCGGAAAAGTGGAAGTTTCTAGAAATCATCTTTATATATATTGGATTAACTTGGGGATGCAATGTTAAGAGCATCAAATGGGTTGGATGAGAACATTATTTGAGTGTAAACTCAAGCTCATGGACAGTTGTTGATGGTAAGTGAGGAGAGAGCCAAAAGCTCACTTCAAATTACCAAATATACATACCACACTGTCCCTAGCCTATGCTAAAACTGTAAAGTCCTCGTGATTCCTAGGTGCATAGTGAATTTATGATACTAGTTTATAGGGAGTATACTAAGTGGAGTGTTCAAAGCGTGTTAGGATCAATAAACACCCTATAGCCATCATAATAAGATAAGTACAAGTGTAACCTTCTAGTATTGCAACTTTAATTTGATTATTGATATTATTTATGTTTTATTTTTGCATGTAAGTGTATATGTATATTAAATCCTAACTTTTGCTATATGAGGTTTATCTTAAGTTTTGCTTTGGGTGTATTTACTAGCTTCGACAATCTTGCATCTACTTTAGGCCCTTTTTTATAGTTTTACTTTGTCGGGAAGACAAAGGTTTGAGTTGGGGGTCTTGATGTCTACCTTTTTGTTCTAATTATATGCCCATAGGAGACATCATTTTTGGTGATTAGTTGACTAATTTGATAGACTTTTGGTGGTAAATCGTTATATTTCATTTTCCATCCTCGAATTGTAGTATTTTTCATTTATTAAGCTTTTGAGCGTAAAATGGTTTGTTTTTAGTGAAAATATTGTCTGTTTAAAGATGCAAGCAAGGAGAGGAATCAAGAATTAAAGTCTTAGATCGTGTAAAGAAGTCAAAGGTGAGAAGAAATATACGGAAGAGTTGATTTACGAAACTGCAAATTTGAAAGGCTAATGTTGATTGCTGATTTTGAGCCACTTAGGCTTGGATTTAGCAAGTTGAATGGGTCAATTTGGAGTTTAAATGAGAACGCTACAGTTGTTTTAGTGAAGGATGTACATCAGTTATGGGATTTAGAATAAAAGAGTGGACTTGGGCTTTTTTAATATTTCATTTATTCACTTAACTAATAGCCCAATTCCGAATTTTAGAGTATAAAAAGACCTTCGGACATCTATTTCACACACAACTAAACTTACACCAGTTAGAATCGAAAGAGAGAAAGACAGAAGCAAGGAAAAGGAGAAAGCTAAGAGCTGGAGAATTCATCTTCTCCAAATCACAACCAAACCCAATTCCTCAATTAGGTTTTCTTATCTTTTAATTCTCTATTAGACATGAGTTCATTTTTTTTATTTCATTAGTTTTAATTTCCATTATGAACTATTTTTATTTGTGCTTGAGAATCACTCAAATGGGTTGAGCCCCAATTTATTTAGTTAATGTTTTTGATTTGGGATTGAAAGATTTAATTTGAATTGGGTAATTTAGTATTTTCTATTATCGTGAATTTATTTACTATCTTTGAAGTCATGAATCAAATATATGAATTAGTAAATAAGCTATTCATTACAGTGGTGTAATGATCACCTTGACGGGGGGTTTAGTTACTGAACTAGGTAATAGATGTAAGATATAAATTATTGATCCTGACGGACTTAGTTAATCTTATATCCAATTGGGTAAAATACTTGAACATTCAAAGGTAGCTTATAATCGCCCTGACGGGGTTTGTAATACCCTAGGATAGCTCCTCAGTACACCCTGACGGGGTTTAGGAGAAACTAGAATCCCAACTAGTATTAATTACCAATTCGAGCCTTAAACGAAAACATTAATTGAATAGGTTTAGGTGAAACCCTTGCGAAACTCAAGTACTACTTCTCATCCTTGCGTCTACTCATATTTTACTTACTTGCGTCTCATTTACTTGCATTAGTCAATTTAATATTTTACTTTATTTGCACTTTAGTCCTTAAACAAAAACACAACAAATATTTATTCGCCTTTACTTTTTATATAATATAACAATTATTCACACTTATTACATAACATCTAAAGTCATATCCAATCCGTCCCTATGATCGATTTCCCGTTTACCGGATATTACTTGGACGACCCGTACACTTGCGGTACGTGTCTTGCCTATTTAGGTGTGTTATTTTCGAACACACAAGGAGACACCACCTGAATAGGTTGCAGAGGAATATTAGGGAATAGTATTTATTAGTTGTACTTATTTAATCTTAATCATTGTAAAGTAATAGATATTTATTTAATTTAGTGAAATGTAATTTTACTTATTTTACATAATATAGTGTAGTCGCTTTTTATGGGTCGTGACAAGTTGGTATTAGAGCTTAGAGTAGTTTCTAAGTGTAAGCCGGATAGGATTTTTCAGACAAGGGAAGATGTGTAGAAAAATAAATAATAAAACCGATAAATGAAATAGGAATTCATCTTGTTAGTAGTTTTTATTGAACCAACCCCAAGATAACTGATCGATATCGTCCCCGTCGATAAAATTGAGTAATAATTATAGTGGGAGCGACTCCGCAGACTACAGATCGTAGGTATGCAAGAATGATAAGTAGGAAGAATATGTACTCTTCGAGGATATCGCCTCGCATTGCCAACACCCAAGGTAGGGTGCGGTGCTTTTCTTACATGCGTGCTTCTCGTATCACCATGACTCATCCTTTCGTTCCACCAAATGTTGTCAATACCAATCAATCCATGAACTTAAGAAATATTTCGTGTTTACCTATTTCTAACTTCTTTCACATTGTTATTGCAATATTTCGTTTTTATTAGAACAAACAAGTTTCATATTTCAAAAAAAAAAACTCATCTATCAAAGAAACTATACCAAATTTAATACACAAATCTTTATTCAGGTAATAAAGTGTACGAGTCGTCCAAGTAATAATCCGATAAACGAGTTTCAATCTCACGGACGGATGGATATGACTATAGTGTTTATCAAATAAGTAGAGATAATTGTCAAGATAGAAAAATAAAATATAAAGATGTTTGTTTTGTTTTGTGTTATAAATAAAGACACAACAAAGTAAAGTACTAAAATGATTAACTGAGATGAAATAATGCAAGCAAATATTGTAGACGCAAATACGAACCGAACCATGCTCACCCCTATCACAAGATAAGAAGAGATTGATAAGCCGTTCTAAACAGTTCTTTTGGGAGGATCCTTGATGTCTCCTTAATTGTTCTTATTTTCGACCCTTAGGAGACATCATTTTTGATGTTTAATTGAATATTTTGATAGACTTTTGAGTTAAAAATGCAATAATCCGGAATTCCTATTTTATTTCTAGTATTTTTGATTTATGAAACTTTTGCGCGTAATCTTGTGTATTTTAGTGAAAATTTGTAGGTTTTGAATATTAGCTAGGAATGGAATCCGAGAGAAGAGTCAAAGATCACGAGATAGAGTCAAGACTTAAAGATAAATCCCAAAAGAATTCGATTTTAGAGCTGCAAATCTGTTTTCCAGACCACAGATTGCTGATTTCAAGGTGCTTAAGAGATTATTTAGCCGCTGACCTTTGAAGAGAAAACATTCCTTATCGAGTTACAGAAATTTAGCAACTGGAATCAAGTCAATCGGAGTCATAACGAAGCGGGAAAAGCCGTTTTAGTGAAGGTGTATCAGCAGTTACGGGATTTTGGGCTTAGAATTTGGGCTTGGACATTTAATTAGTATTTTATTATTAGGTCCAAGCCCTAATCCGTTTTTCTACTTATAAAAGGAGGCCTTGACTTCTATTTTTTTTACACAATTCATTCTTTACAATTAAAAACATCAGAGAGAAGCAACAGAAGGAAGAAAGAAGGAGCTGCAAGAGCTGGAGAGGGTCTATATCTCCGTTCTCAGTCATTCCTATTCCGGAAATTAGGTTTCTTTTATCTTATATTTGTAAGACAATATGAATTCCTTTACTTTTAATTTAGTTTTTGTTTTAATTCGTATGAGCTAAACATTTATTAGTGCTTGAGAATGCTTTATGGGTGAATCCCAATTCCATTGAATTTCATGTCCTGGATTTCGGTTTCTGTTAATTAAATCGAATTGGGTCTTTTACATTTTTCTTTAATTTGTGCTTATTTACTATTATTGACCTGATCAATTAATAATAGGGTTTAGTATCTAGGCTATTCCAATTAGTGGCGATTGGATCACCTTGACGGGGGGTTTAGGTACAGAAATAATTACAGAATATAATATATAAACTATTTGACTTTGACGAGCGTAGTTAATTTTATGGCCAATGAGGTAATTTAGCTTAATCATTCGAAAGTGGATCATATTTACCCTGACGGGACTAGTGACACTCTAGAATAGCCTTGTAGTCCACCCTGACGGGGGTACAATGATTATTGAATCCCGACCAATGTCAATTGACCAATTTGACTCTTAAACAGAATAGGTTATGAAATAGAATTCGGAGGATCCCTTGCGTTCTCAAGTGCTATCTTCTCATACTGCATTTTACTCTTATTTACTTGCGTTTTACTATTTATTTGCATTTTATAATTAGTCTTTCATTACTTAGAATTAATACAAAAACCAATCAATCATATTATCTTTTACTTGCTTTCATAAGTGCAACCATTCATTACTTGATAAACATCGTAGTTAACCAAACCGTCCCTGCGAACGATCCAAAATCACTTATTACTAATTGGGACAACCGTACACTTGCGGTTGTGGTTCGATTACATTTGCATTTATTTTTAAACACACAACGGACCACCAAGTTTTTGGCGCCGCTGCCGGGGACGGTAGCGTGTGACCACGGTGTTTATCCTTTAGTGATAGTTGCATTTATTTTTATTTCAGTTTTACGCTTTTTGTTTGTTCAGTTCTTTTCAGGTTTTTAGGTTTGGTGTATGCGAAGAAGACTCTTTAAGGATCTAGAGCCAACACCTCCAATCCTTAATAATCCAGAATCGTTAATCAGACTAGCTAACAAGAGAAGGAGAGAACAAGAAGCTTTAGAAGTAGAAGAATTAATTTACAGAATGGAGAACATTAATATTCAGAATCAACAAAACAATGATGGACAAGCTCAGATAGTGATTAATCAAGATCCATGGTTTGTTAATGGTCCGGAAGAAGTTCCCTTTCGTGCTCCTGCTCTAGGAGTAGGTGCTCCAAATATAGATGTTCCGAGGTTTCGTCCAGATTCGGATATGTTAGCTCAATTCCACAATTTTGGAAATTTTCGCGGTAGAGTTGGAGAAGATCCTATCCGAGCAGTACAGAAATTTAAGCAGATATGTGATTCTTACATCACACAAGGGGTTTCAAGAGAACATATATATTATGCTATGTTTCGATTCTTCGTTGTTGATGGAGCGAGTGAATGGCACGATACACAAGACCCTGCGAACGATCCTAGAATGATTATTACTACTTGGGACAATCGTACACTTGCGGTTGTGGTTCAATTACATTTGCATTTATTTTGAAACACACAAAGGACCACCAAGTTTTTGGCGCCGCTGCCGGGGATCCCTTGCGTTCTCAAGTGCTATCTTCTCATACTGCGTTTTACTCTTATTTACTCGCGTCTTAGTTTTTAATTGCATTTTCCATTTAGTCTTTTATTTACTTAGAATTAATATAAAAATCAAATCAATCATCTTATCTTTATTTGCTTTCCTAAGTGCAATCATTCATTAGTGGATAAGCATTGTAGTTAACCAAACCGTCTATGCGAACGATCCTAGATCATTATTACTACTTGGGACAACCGTACACTTGCGGTTGTGGTTCGATTACATTTGCATTTATTTTAGAACACACAAAGACCGCAAGAAGATCCTGCGAAGATAACAAATTGGGACCAATTAGAAACTGCTTTCTTTGAGAGGTATTACCCAAGTAACATGAGGTTAGATGATCAACTTGAATTAACACATTTCCGTCAAGAATATGATGAAACTTTGGGTAAAAGCTGGACAAGATTTCAGATGTGTTTACGTAGAGTTCCCGATCATGGCTTTTCAGAACAACAACAGCTAAAAATCTTTTACAGAGGCCTTGATGGGACTTCAAGAGAAAAATTGGATTTGCTATGTGGTGCGGGATTTCTTCAAGTTCAACCAGTTCATGCAAAAATCATCCTAGAAAGAACAGTAAAGAATGAAGTTGGGTGGAATACCGCAAGAACACCAGTTAGAGGAGGAGTTAATAATGTCAATATTGAAGAAAAGTTCAACTTCTTCGAGACCAAGATTCAAACCACACTAGAACAACAATTGAGACAACTCACTTTAGCCGTGAAAGAAGGTTTTTCGAATAAAAGAGGTGAGGTAAAGGTTGCACAAGAGGTGTATGGATGTGAGTATTGCGGTGTTAATGATCATAGTTGGGAGAATTGTCAGAATAATCAAGAATCCGTGATGTTTGTCTTCAACAGAGGTAACTTTAATTCGAGTGGTAATGGATATCAGCCTAACAGAAACCATCCTGGGTTTCAATACTAAAATCCCAATGGGCAACCAATCCTACATATGCGTATCAGTCACATCTCCAAGGTAACAACTACAATCCAAGACCACACAACAATTATCAAGGAGGACAGCATCAAAATTATGTTCAAAGACAAACTCCTCAAGACACTTACGATGAAACAATGAACCAAAAAGCCTTACCTGCCCACCCGCAAGAAGGTGTAGTTACCCTTCAGAAAACCGTAGAAATTTTAATTGCTCTTCAGACCCAAGCTATTAAACGTCAAGAAGCATCTGACGCAAACATGAAGTTATTACAGAATCAGATAAATCAAATTAATAAACAAATGAATCAACGTCCGCAAGGGCAACTCCCTAGCGATACTGAGAATCCAATACAAATCGAAAACTGTAAAGCTATTACTCTCAGAAGTGGTAAGAATCTTCCCCCACCTCCTTTTCCGGTTATGAAAGAAAAAGAAGTTAGAAAAGAAAAGGATGTGGTGGATAAAGATAAAGAAGTTGAAGTAGAAGAATTGGAGAGGCCTGTTGAGGTTCCGAAAAAGAAAGATGATACTATAATCAATCGTCCACCTCCACAATTTCCATCGGGAGTTCAAAAGAAGGGTGATATGGCTGATTACCAAAAATTCTTTAACAAGGTAAGAGGTCTTAGCATAAATATTCCGTTGCTAGAAGCTATTCGAGATGTACCCAAGTATGGTAAGTTTCTGAAAAGAGCCCTCACTAACAAAAGGTCGTATTGTGATAATGAGATGATTGGTCTTCCTGAAGAATGTAGTGCCATTTGTCAAAGTAAGTTACCTCCAAAGTTAGTTGATCCTGGGAGTTTCACAATTCCGATCTCGATTGGAGAAGAATGGAAAGGTAAGGCACTATGTGATTTGGGTGCAAGCATCAATCTTATGCCCAAATCGATCTTTGATAAGCTTAATATCGAAGCAAGACCCACTTCTATGGTCTTGCAAATGGCGGGTCGATCTCTTGCACATCCGGAAGGCCGAATCGAAGATGTCCTCGTTAAGGCAGGTACGTTAATTTTTCCCGCTGATTTCGTTATACTTGATTACGACGCGGATAGGAATGTCCCCATCATTTTGGGAAGACCATTCCTAGCCACGGGGCGTACATTGATTGATGTAGAGAACGGAGAAATGATTATGAGAATCCAAGACGAATAAATGAAGTTTAATGTGTTTAGACCTATGAAGTTCCCGGATTCCAAGGAAGAATGTTTTCGTATAGATGTAATGGAACCGGTAAGAAAAGAGCTAATTAATGTCGTGGACACTTTAGGAATGGAGGAGAAAGAGCTACGAAAGAAACCACCAATTAAAGCTCCTCCATACACTAAAAATCCACAACTCAATCATGCGAAGAAGAAAGAGAAAGCACGTGCCACGAAGGTTCCGAAGGAACCTAAGAAAGAAAGAAAGAAAGAAAAAGGGGTTCAAAGTAGGTGAAGAAGTATCTATGAAGAAGCCAAACTCCCCTCCAAAGGTACGTGAATCAAAAAGTTCTTGGCTAGGACCATTCATGGTCACGAAGGTTATCTTAGATAAATTAGTGGGAATAAAAGCTAAGGGATGCAAATTTCGAGTTGCAAATATTGACAACCTCACTCACTGCTGGGGAGGTTATGTCAATGACTAATGAATGAGGTAAACCGTCGAGCCTAACGACGTTAAACAAAAGCCATTTCTTGTATATTAGTTTAAATTTTTATTTTTTGTAGTTTAAATTTGTTTGATTTTCGTTCATTTAGTGTTTATTAGTAAGAAATGAGGAAGGGTAGTTGTTTTTGATGATTTCAGGGGTAAAAAGGTCATGAGTTCGGGGTCGAAAGGGCGAAAATAGAGGAAAAATTTGTGGTGTTCCAGGGGCAAACCGGGTACCCGCATTCGCAAATATGGGTACCCAGTTTCGAAAGCTAAAAATTCCAACTTTCTGACCCTGCGTTTTGGGTCCCGCGTTTTGCTGCGTCACCACTGCGTTTTGATTCGCGCCATCGACGCAAACCGGGTTCCCGCATTCGAAAATGCGGGTACCCGGTTTCGGAGCTGTAATTTTCCAAATTCTCTGACCCGGCGTCTTGGGAGGTTGCGTTTTGGTGCGTCTTGGCTCGCGCCATCAACGAAAATCCGGGTACCCGCATTTGCAAATGCGGGAACCTGGTTTCAAAGGGCATTTCTCTGACCCAGCGTCTTGGGTCCAGCGTTTTGGCTGCGTTTTGAGGTATATATGTATATAAAGAAAAATTGCGTCATTTATTGCATCAGACGCCAAAAAAAAAATATATAATAATATTATTATTTTTTCGCGCCGACACAGCGACGCGAAACCGGTACCCGCATTTGCAAATGCGGGAACCCGGTTTCTTCTGTGACAGGTCGATTTTCAGCTTTTTAGCCCTAGATTTTTACCTCTTTCTTCAAACCAGCCTCCAAAAACACTCCCAAAACCCAGAATTTCCTGAACATCATCATCTACAACCACACAATCATCAAATCCTACCCTCTTTCATCACAAATACATAGAATCAATTCATCTCCTATCCAATTCACCATGAAATTCCAACTTTTCTCCAATTGTTCTTCATCCAAGCTTCAAATTAAATCCAATTCCCACTTCCCCCACATCAATTAGCCTTTACCCATCTCATATTCCACCATACTCTTCAAATCTTAAGCCTCAAAACATCAAAGTTCTATGCCTTAGCTTCTCACTATTTGAAGTTTTGAGTTTGGGGTGGAAAGAGATGCCTATCAGAACTGCTTCATGTGTACTTATCGAAGCAATTCTCCAAGAAACAGAAACGCTTTTGGTGCTATTCAAGAACAAGCTATTGAGGTTCCTATTTCACGTTTCAAACACAAGACTGAAGAGGTTCAAATTAAGGCTAATCCGAAGAAGAGGAAATTGATTGATGAACCTGAAAGTGAGGAAGAAAATGATCCGATGATGAGTTGGAATCAAAAATCAAGGTGTTGGAAGAGAATCAAGATACGAGGTGCGTTATTTTGGGAAACGTTACAAACAAGTTGAACTTTATTTGTTCAAAGCACAACTTACGATGTCTAGACGCGAGATAAAGTTCATGGACGCAACACTGAAAACCATCCACGCGCTGGTTAAGATACGTTTTCTAATCCTTCTCATTTAGTGTAGATTATTTTATTGCTTTGAGTCTTTTCGAGTCGTGGGGACACGACTCATTTTTGAATTCGGGGTGGGGTGCGTTGCCTCATCCCAGTTTTTATGTGTTATATGTTTTATTTGCTTTCAATAAAATAATTTTCAGAGTTGCGTTTGACTGTAGAAGATTTTAAATGTTCCTTTAAGCATACTTTTGATGAATTAATGATAGTAAATAGTGGACTTAAGGGATTGATATAAAACGCACTTAGAATTGCATGCGAACATAGGTAATTGATAGGAAAAATTAATGAACAATGCAAATGAAGTAAGCTTGTACTTAAGGAATATGTTTGGTGTGTAGAACGTGAAATCTTAATTAGTAGAGAACCCACCTAGATATGAACTAAAGACAAGCTATGTACTTAGGAAAATGATAGGGGCAGTTCTTTGTTAGCCATTTGAAGTCTTTTAGCTTGCTATCCCTTATTATAATTTTATCCGTCTTAGCCCAATTTTGAGCCTTAAGCCTTTTCTTTTGTAGCCACGATATGAGCCCATTATCCTTTAGATTATTAGGAATTACCAAATGACCCGCACTTGAATCACAATCCTGAGACTAGTCTCGAGCTTGAGTTTGTGGTGGTGGGACCACATTTGGGAAGATACATTGGGAAGGGATTATATGTGTTTGTATTGAGGCACAAAAATGTAGATGATATTATTATTTGTAACCCTTTGCCGGGATTTGAAAAGAAAATAGAGAAAAAGAAAAGAAAAAGGAGAAAAAGGAGAAAAAGAAAAAAAATAAAAAGAAAGAAAGAATAAAATAAACCGGCAAAGTGGAATATTTTTGGAAATCATCTTAGTTTTTATTGGGTTGACATGGGGACGCAACATTCGTGCGTCAAATGGGTGAGTGAGAACATTTTTGAGCGTAAACTCAAGCTCGAGGACTTTGTTGATGGTAAGTGAGGAGAGAGCCAAAAGCTCACTTCAAATTTACCAAATATACATCCACACCGTGCTTAAGCCATTATTAAACCATAAACACCTCTTGATTCTTAAGTACATAGTGAATTTATGATTCTGTTGATAGGAAATATATTAGGTGGAGCGTTCAAAGCGATTTAGGATTGAGGAACAACCTATAGCCAACATAAAGATATAAGTACAAGTGTAATCTTCAAGCATTGCTAATTTAATTTTATGATTGAGATTATTTATATTCGATGTTGCATGATAAGTGTATGTATATATTAGTTCCTAGAGTTTGTCTATATGAGATTTGTCTTAAGAATTGCTTTAGGTGTATTTGCTAGATTCTATTTGTTCTTGCGTTCACTTCTACCCCTTGTTTTATTTTGTTTTGCTTTGTCGGGACGACAAAGGTTTGAGTTGGGGGTCTTGATGTCTCCTTAATTGTTCTTATTTTCGACCCTTAGGAGACATCATTTTTGATGTTTAATTGAATATTTTGATAGACTTTTGAGTTAAAAATGCAATAATCCGGAATTCCTATTTTATTTCTAGTATTTTTGATTTATTAAACTTTTGCGCGTAATCTTGTGTATTTCAGTGAAAAGTTTGTAGGTTTTGAATATTAGCTAGGAATGTAATCCGAGAGAAGAGTCAAAGATCACGAGATAGAGTCAAGACTTAAAGATAAATCCCGAAAGAATTCGATTTAAGAGCTGCAAATCTGTTTTCCATGCCAACGATTGCTGATTTCAAGATGCTTAAGAGATGATTTAGCCGCTGACCTTTAAAGAGAAAACATTCCTTATCGCGTTACGGAACTTTAGCAACTGGAATCAAGTCAATCGGAGTCATAACGAAGCGGGAAAAGCCGTTTTAGTGAAGGTGTATCAGCAGTTACGGGATTTTGGGCTTAGAATTTGGGCTTGGACATTTAATTAGTGCTTTATTATTAGGTCCAAGCCCTAATCCGTTTTTCTACTTATAAAAGGAGGCCTTGACTTCTATTTTTTTACACAATTCATTCTTTACAATTAAAAACATCAGAGAGAAGCAACAAAAGGAAGAAAGAAGAAGCTGCAAGAGCTGGAGAGGGTCTATATCTCCGTTCTCAGTCATTCCTAATCCAGAAATTAGGTTTCTTTTATCTTTTATTTGTAAGACAATATGAATTCGTTTACTTTTAATTTAGTTTTTGTTTTAATTAGTATGAGCTAAACATTTATTAGTGCTTGAGAATGCTTTATGGGTGAATCCCAATTCCATTGAATTTCATGTCCTGAATTTGGGTTTCTGTGAATTAAATCGAATTGAATCTTTTACATTTTTCTTTAATTTGTGCTTATTTACTATTATTGACCTGATTAATTAATAATAGGGTTTAGTATCTAGGCTATTCCAATTAGTGGCGATTGGATCACCTTGACGGGGGGTTTAGGTACAAAAATAATTACAGAATATAAAATATAAACCATTTGACTTTGACGAGTGTAGTTAATTTTATGGCCAATGAGGTAATTTAGCTTAATCATTCGAAAGTGGATCATATTTACCCTGACAGGACTAGTGACACTCTAGAATAGCCTTGTAGTCCACCCTGACGGGGGTACAATGATTATTGAATCCCGACCAAAGTCAATTGACAAATTTGACTCTTAAACAGAATAGGTTATGAAATAGAATTCGGAGGATCCTTTGCGTTCTCAAGTGCTATCTTCTCATACTGCGTTTTACTCTTATTTACTTGCGTTTTACTATTTATTTGCATTTTATAATTAGTCTTTCATTACTTAGAATTAATACAAAAACCAATCAAACATATTATCTTTTACTTGCTTTCATAAGTGCAACCATTCATTACTTGATAAACATCGTAGTTAACCAAACCGTCCCTGCGAACGATCCTAGATCACTTATTACTACTTAGGACAACCGTACACTTGCGGTTGTGGTTCGATTACATTTGGTTTTATTTTTAAACACACAAAGGACCACCAATCCTTTCCACTATAAAGTGTGTAGTGATCAAGAGGTAAGAAGATGTATTCCTGAGAAAGATGTTTTATTAATAGTTGTAGGTTGTCATAATTCACCATATGGAGGACAATTAAAAGGTGATCGCACAGCTGCTAAGGTACTACAATCCAGTTTTTATTGGCCTACATTACATAAAGATTGTCATGAGTATGTTAAGAAGTGTCATAGATGCCAGTTTACTGGTAATATATCCAAGAGGGATGAGATGCCACGTAATAATGTTCTTGAAGTTGAAATATTTGATGTATGGGGTATTGATTTCATGGGTCCCTTTGTACCATCCAATGAGAATCAATACATCCTATTAGCTATGGATTACACGTCTAAATAGGTAGAGGTTGTAGCTCAACCAACCAATGATTCGCGAGTAGTAATTATATTAGTGATGGATGCTCTCATTTTGTGAACCAATATCTATTTTATTGCTTTGAGTCTTTTTGAGTCGTGGGGACACGACTCATTTTTGAGTTTGGGGTAGGGTTCGTTGCCTCATCCCAGTTTTACGTGTTATTTGTTTTAACTTCTTTCAGTAAAATTAATTAGGAATTACGTTTCACTGTTGAAGATCTTAAATGTCCCCATTAAGCATGATTTTGATGAATATATGATAGAAAAAAGTGGACTTTAGGGGTTAGTATAAAACGCACTTTGATTGCATGCTAACATAGGAAATTGATAGGAAGAATTCATGAACAATGCAAAAGAAGTAAATTTGTACTTAAGAAAAATGTTTGGTTTGTAGTACATGAGATCCGAATTAATAGAGAACCAACTTAGATATGAACTAGAAGCGAGCTATGTAACTAGGAAAACTATAGGGGCAGTTCTTTGTTAGCCATTTTAGACCTTTTTAGCCTTCTATCCTTGAATTAATATTATCCTTCTTAGCACAATTTTGAGCCTTAAAAGCCTTTCTTCTGTCGCCACGATATAAGCCCATATCCCCTTACTTTATTAGGCAATTCCATATGACCCGCACTAGAATCACGATCATGAGACCTGTCTCGAGCTTGAGTTTGGGGTGGTGGGTCCATCTTTGTTAAATTACATTGGGAGGGAATTATATGTGTTTTATTGGGGCACAATTTAAGAGGATTTTATTATTTGTAACTGGTGGTCCTTTGTGTGTTCTAAAAATAAATGTAAATGATAATCGAACCACAACCGCAAGTGTACGGTTGTCCCAAGTAGTATAACTGATAAATCAGATTCGTTCCAAGGACGGATGGTTGATCACAATGTCTATCAAATAGTGATTGATGCACTTATGAAAGTAAAAGATAATAAAATATGTTTGCTTGGTTGTTGTTTATTAAAGCTAATGAATGAAAGACAAATATTAAATTGCAAGTAAAAGCTAAGACGCAAGTAAAAATGAGTGAAAACGCAATATGAGATGTAGTACTTGAGAACGCAAGGATCCTCCTAATCTTACTTCCTAACTTATGTTGTTTAAGGGCTAAATCAGTCAATTACAATGGTCGGGATTCTAAATTCCTTATACCCCCGTCAGGGTGGACTATAAGGCGATCCTAAAGTGTCACTAGTCCCGTCAGGGTAAATATGATCCACCGTTGGATGATTAAGATTTATTACCACTTTGGCCCTAGGATTAACTAAGTTCGTCAGAATCAATAGTTTTTATCCCAGATTGAACAATTAATTCTGTACCTAAACCCCCCGTCAAGATGATCCACACGCCACATATGTGGAATAGCTTAGATACTAATACCTAATTTTAGTTCGCGACTCTAAAATCAGTAAATAATCATAAATTGTCGAAAAGACTAAAAGACCTGATTTAATTTAATTTAACAGAAACCCAAATTCAACATTCGTTATAAAATAAAACTAGGATTCACCCATTGTTTGTTCTCAAGCACTAATGAAAGCTTAGCTCATATTAAAATTAATAACTAAATTAAAAATAAAGGAATTCATATTTGATTACAAAATTAAAATTGAAAGAACCTAAATTCCGGAATTGGAATGACTACGAACGGAGCTATAGACCCACTCCAGCTCTTGTAGCTTCTTCTTTCTTCCTTCTGTTGCTTCTCTCTGGTGTTTAATCTTGTGGAATGTGAATTGTGTGAAAAATAGAAGTCCAGACCTCCTTTTATAAGTAAAAATTCGGACTAGGGCTTGGACCAGAACATAAAAGCCTAATTAAATGTCCAAGCCCACTTTCTAAGCCCAAAATCCCGTAACTGATGATAGGCCTTCACTAAAACAGCTTTTCCCGATGCGTTACAACTCCGATTGACCTCATTCCAGTTGCTAAAGTTCCGTAACTCGATAAGGAATGATTTCTCTTCAAAGGTCAGCGGCTAAATCATCGCTTAAGCACCTCGAAATCAGCAATCTATGGCCTGGAAAGTGGATTTTCAGCTCTAAAAATAATATCTTCGGGATTTGTCTTCAAGTCTTGACTCTAATTCACGATCTTTGACCTTCTCCTCGGATTCCTCTCCTAGCTAACATCTAAAACCTGTAAACTTTACACTAAAAATACCAATATTACGCGCAAAAGTTTAATAAATTAAAAATGCTAGAAATAAAAAGGTAATTCCGGATTATTGAATATTTAGTACAAAAGTCTATCAAATTAATTAAATAAACACCAAAAATGATGTCTCCTAAGGGTCTAAAATAAGAACAATTAGGGAGACATCAAGACCCCCAACTCAAACCTTTGTCGTCCCGACAAAGTAAAACAAAACAAAGGGGTAGAAGTAAGCGTATAAACAAGTAGAAGCTAGCAAATAAACCCTAAAGCAATTCTCAAAATAAATCTCATATAGCAAACTCTAGAAACTAATATACACATACACTAATCATGCAACATCAAACATAAATAATCTCAATCATAAAATTAAAGTCGCAATGCTTGAAGGTTACACTTGTACTCATCTCTGTATGATGGCTATAGGGTGGTCATTAATCCTACCTCGCTTTGAACGCTCCACCTAGTGTATTCCCTATCAACAGAATTATAAATTCACTATGCACTTAGGAATCACGAGGTCTTTACGGTTATAATATTGGCTTAAGGACGGGTGTGGATGTATATTTGGTAAATTTGAAGTGAGCTTTTGGCTCTCTCCTCACTTACCATCAACAATGTCCTCGAGCTTGAGTTAACGCTCAAAAAGATGTTCTCACTCACCCATATACGCACTAATTTAGCGTCCCATGTCTACCCACTATAAATAAGATGATTTTCAGAAAATTCCACTTTGCCGGATGTTTTATTCATTCATATTTTTCTTTTTCTTTTCTTTTCTCTTTTTCTCTTTTTTTTTTGTACAGGAGCAAACCGGGTTCCCGGTTTTGATAAATCCGGGTTCCCGGTTCCTACTGTATGATTTTTCAAATTTTTTTCATATTTTTTTTTTTTTTTCATTCCCGGCAAAGGGTTACAAGTGTATATCATCTGCAATTGTGCTACCATACAAAGCATATCAATCCCAACCCATTAAATTCCCCATATGTGGTCCCACCACCCCAAACTCAAGCTCGAGACATGTCTCAGGATTGTGATTCAAGTGCGGGTCATATGGTCATGCCTAACAATCTAAGGGATAATGGCTTATATCGTGGCTACAAAGAAAAGGCTAAAGGCTCAAAGTGGGCTAAGACGGATAATAATTAATACAAGGGATAGAAGGCTAAAAAGGCACAAATGGCTAACAAAGAACTGCCCCTATCATTTTCCTAAGTACATAGCTTGTCTTTAGTTCATATCTAGGTGGGTTCTCTACTAATTAAGATTTCACGTTCTACACACCAAACATATTCCTTAAGTACAAGCTTACTTCATTTGCATTGTTCATTAATTTTTCCTATCAATTACCTATGTTCGCATGCAATTGTAAGTGCGTTTTATATCAATCCCTAAAGTCCACTATTTACTATCATAGATTTATCAAAAGTATGCTTAAAGGGATATTTAAAAATTTCTATAGTCAAACGCAACTCCGAAAATTCTTTTATTGAAAGCAAATAAAGCAAATACACATAAAAACTGGGATGAGGCAACGAACCCCACCCCAAACTCAAAAATGAGTCGTGTCCCCACGACTCGAAAAGACTCAATAAAGCATTTAAACTAATATACACTAAGAGGAAAGTTTAGAAAACGTATCTTAACCAGCGCGAGGCTGGTTATCGGTGTTGCGTTCTGGACCTGTATCTCGCGTAACAGCATCATAAATCGCGTTTTGAAGTGTATTTACGCCTAGGATTAAATTTCGAAGCAGGTCCAATTCTTTTGTAACGTTTCCCAAGGTAGCAATCATCCTCTCCTGATTCTCTTCCAACACCTGAATCTTCGCTTCCAACTCAGGTACAGTTTTCGCTTTCTTTGATTGAGGAGTTCTTGGACTTCTTGTAGTTCGTGTTGCTTCTTCATGTATGTTCTTGATTGTGCTCAAAGCTATACTCACACCAACTGAAACAGTATCAATATCTGCGTCCTTACGCGGAATCTTTGCGTCTAGACACAACTGAGTAATAGTACAAGGAAACTTCAGATTTTGTTGTTTCATTGGTGATTTCGCGAACTCCATGATTGTATCATAAATGATCATAGCAACATCAAATGGTTTCTCCTCCAAAATACACTTAATAACAAATATGTGCTCTTTCTTCAACTCGGAAGTGTGTTTAATGCCAAAGAAAGTGGGTATTATGAAACGAGACCAAACCTTAGCACGAGGTGTCAAACTACTGCTGTAAAACTGTCCAGGATACCTTTCACCTTCCGGAATTGGGCTAGTCCCATTAACAAGCACGGTCCCCCAAAGGGATTCAAAATCAAAAGAAGGGTCATTAAGAGTTTCTTGGAAGGGGCATGTTCCAGAAAAGTTGGGTAGTTTCAATGATTTCCGAATACGTTCAATAGAGAAAGGAACTACCTTTTTGCGGATATCAATGGCATCATGGGAGGTAGCTAAACCTTCGTAAAATTCTCGCACAAAAGTAGGAATAAACTCAAGCTTCCTTTCTTGTAACGCCTTCCAACCAAACTTAGCACATGTCACAGCATATTCCTTGTAATCACTACTCATAATACCCTTAGGAAAATTCGTCTCCTCACCAAATTTCAAAAATTCAATTCTTTCACGAACCTGAGTATTCCAACAAGTGTAAACCCTCTTGGGTTTGTGGGCCCACATCTTCATACGCGGAGGTTTCGTAACGGGTGCTTCCGGAATCTCTTGTTCAGTTTCTTCCTCAATGTTCTTCGCAATTTCCTCTTCTGGTTCCTTTGCACTTTCAATCTCATCAATCAATCTTCTTTTTAGACCTGTGATTTCTTTTCTGTTAGAATCAAGCTTAACTTTGTCAATTTTTCGTTTAGGACGCGAATCAGGAATCTCAATAGCTTGTTCTTGAGAGCCACCAATGGTGGTCTTTCCTCTAGGAGCAGTTCTTCGGAAATCACCGGTTCTGTTAGTCATCTCTTTTCACCCCAAACTCAAAACTTCAAATAATGAGAAACTTAGAGAAAAAGTTTAGAATTTTTGATGCTTTGAGGTTTAAGAACTTAAGAACTAGGTGAAATGTGAGATGGGTCTTGGTTAATTTGTAAGGGAGAAGAAAGAATTGGGTTTAATTTAAGGAATTGGGTGAAGAATAATCTTGGGAAAAAACTAAGGATTTGATGATATTTTGGAGAGGAGGTGAGTTGATCTTATGTTTTTGTGGTGAAAGAGGGTAGGATTTGATGATATATAGTGTTTTGGTAGATGAATTTCGGAGGTGGGGAGGCTATTGGTGCGTTTTTAGGTAAAGACTTGGAAAAGAGGCTAAAAAACTAGGTTAAAACACCTCAAAACCGCCTCTCACAGCTTTCAAACCGGGTTCCCGGTTTTGGCAAACCGGGTTCCCGGTTCCGCGTCGCTGTGACGGCGCGGAAAAATAATTGTGGAGTCCTTTTTTTTTTTTTTTTTTTTTTTTTTTTTTTCAAAACGCACCAAAACGCTGGACCCCAAGACGCGGGGTCAGGGATTTTCTTCGCCGAAACCGGGTACCCGGTTCTGTGGAATGCGGGTTCCCGGAATTTCTCGATGGCACGAGTCAAAACGCGCCAAAACGCAGCACCTCAAAACGCTGGACCAGAACTTTTGGATGTTTACAGCTCCGAAACCGGGTACCCGGTTCTGCCAAATGCGGGTACCCGGATTTGTGTCGATGGCGCGAATCAAAACGCACGAAAACGCAAGCCACCAAGACGCTGGGTCAGGGAATTTCAGAAATCACAGCACCAAAACCGGGTACCCGGTTTTGCCAAATGCGGGTTCCCGGTTCCGACGCTGTGACATTACCCCAAAACGCCAAGTGTTGCATTAAAATGGTTAGTACCAGCTCCAAAACCGGGTTCCCGGTTTGTGCGAAACCGGGTTCCCGGTTTCTCCTGGACATCCAACCAATTTTTCTTCTGTTTTCGCCAAATCGACCTCAAACTCAAGTCCTTTTTACCCCTGAAATCATCAAAAACAACTACCCTTCCTCATTTCTTAATAAAAACAATAAAATTACGAAAATCAAACTAATCTAAATTGCAAAAATGTAAAAACTCAGCTAATATACAAGTAATTGGATTTTGTTTAACGTCGTTAAGCTCGACGGGTTACCTCACGCTTCTAAGGATTCTCGAGGAGATACATGACCTCCCCGGGATGTGGATCTTCCGAGCGATTGGTATCTTCACCTCCATGGTATATCTTTAGTCTGTGACCGTTAACCATAAAGGTACGGTTCTCTAGCGGATGTTCTATTTCTATCGCCCCATGAGGTGTAACTTTGGTCACTATGTATGGACCTGACCACTTAGATCTTAACTTACCCGGAAAATTGCTGAACTTTGAATTATACTTTAATACTTTTTGCCCCACTTCAAAGTTCTTTGGACGAATTCGATTGTCATGCCATTTCTTTGTATTTTCTTTGTAAAGTTTAGCATTTTCATAAGCATGCAATCGGAATTCGTCAAGTTCATTAAGCTTCATCATACGATTCTTTCCGGCTAAGATAGGATCTAAGTTCAACTGCGCAATCGCCCAATAGGCACCCATTTCAAGCTCTAAAGGTAAGTGACAAGCCTTACCATACACCATACGATAAGGAGATGCACCAACTGGAGTCTTAAACGCAGTACGATAGGCCCACAACGCATCATCTAACTTCATTGACCAATCTTTTCTTGTAGGACCAACGGTTTTCTCTAGGATTGACTTGACTTCACGGTTCGAAACTTCAGCTTGACCATTGGATTGTGGATGATACGCAGTAGATACACGGTGTCTGACTCCATATTTCTCTAGAATATTCTTCAGATATTTATTAACGAAATGAGATCCTCCATCGCTAATAATCACTCTAGGTGTACCATGTCTAGTGAAAATATGTGATTTCAAGAACTTGATCACCACTCGTGAATCATTAGTAGGTAAAGCCACCGCTTCTACCCACTTAGACACATAATCAACGGCTAATAAGATATAGAGGTTACCATTTGAAGGAACGAAAGGACCCATAAAGTCTATGCCCCACACATCGAATATCTCAACCTCTAACACATTATTACGCGGCATCTCATCCCTCTTAGATATGTTTCTGGTAAACTGACATCTCGTACACTTCTTAACATATTCATGACAATCTTTTATAAGAGAAGGCCAGTAAAAACCTGATTGAAATACCTTTGCAGCAGTTCTGTCTCCTTTGAAATGTCCTCCATATAATGAATCATGGCATCCAGCTATAATGGCTTGAGTCTCTTCCCTTGCTACACATCTTCGTATCATTTGGTCAGCACAAACTTTATAGAGGAACGGATCCTCCCAAAAGAACTGTCTAGCACGATGAGCTAACCTCTTTCTTTCTTGATAAGTAGAACCTTCAGGAAAAACACCACTCACCACTAAATTCGCAATATCTGCATACCACGGAGCCTCATAATCTCGAACAACGAATAAACTCTCATCAGGAAACTCTTCTCTAACTGCTTCAGTACCACTATTCATCTCTGAACCCTCTAAGCGCGATAGATGATCTGCAACCTGATTCTCACAACCCTTTCTATCTTTGATCTCTAAATCGAACTCTTGAAGCAATAACACCCATCTGATTAACCTTGGTTTCGCATCTTTCTTCTCCATGAGAAATCTGATCGCGGAATGATTTGTATAAACAATAACTTTCGCTCCAAGAAGATAAGAGCGAAATTTATCAAACGAATAGACAACTGCTAGCAACTCTTTTTCTGTAACTGTGTAATTAATCTGAGCACCACTAAAAGTTTTACTAGCATAGTAAATCGAATGAAAAACTTTCTCTTTCCTCTGTCCCAATACAGCTCCCATACATAAATCACTCGCATAACACATAACTTCGAACGGTAAATTCCAATCTGGGGGTAACACTATAGGAGCAGAAATAAGCTTTTCTTTGATTGCTTTGAAGGCCGTTAAACAAGCTTCATCAAAAAGGAACTTGCAGTCCTTTTCGAGTAAGTTGCATAACGGTTTAGCAATCTTAGAAAAATCTTTAATAAAACGCCTATAAAAGCCAGCATGGCCAAGAAAACTCCTTACCCCTTTAACAGAAACAGGAGGGGGAAGAGTTTTAATTACCTCTATCTTCGCTCTATCAACCTCTAAACCAACACTCGAAACTTTGTGACCCAGAACAATACCTTCGCGAACCATGAAATGACACTTCTCCCAGTTGAGCACCAAATCTGTTTCCTTGCATCTCACTAAAACCTTCTCCAAGTTATCCAAACATATATCAAAATCATCACCAAACACGGAGAAATCATCCATGAACACTTCAAGGAAATTATCTATCATGTCCCAGAAGATGGCCATCATACACCTTTGAAAAGTAGCGGGAGCGTTACACAATCCAAATGGCATTCTGCGATATGCAAAAGTACCAAATGGGCATGTAAAGGTAGTCTTATGTTGATCTTCTGGAGCCACGTAAATCTGATTGTACCCGGAGTAACCATCCAAGAAACAACAATATTCTCTTCCGGCTAATTTATCTAACATTTGATCGATGAAGGGCAAAGGGAAATGATCTTTTCTGGTGGCCTTATTCAGCTTTCTGTAATCCATGCAAACTCTCCATCCAACTACCGTTCTTGAAGGAATCGCTTCATTTTTATCATTAAGAACTGTTGTAATTCCTCCTTTCTTCGGTACACACTGAACTGGACTCACCCATTCACTACTCGAAATGGGATAAATAATCCCCGCATCTAAAAGCTTAATCACCTCCTTCTTCACCACATCCTTCATGGCTGGCATTAATCTTCTCTGACCTTCAACTGAGCGTGCATTAACATCTTCTAGTATGATTTTATGTTGACAATAGGATGGACTAATGCCTTTGATATCAGCAATTGTCCAACCTATTGCTTCTTTGTTGGCTCTTAACACACGCAACAGTTTATCTTCTTGAGGACCTGTTAAATTAGCTGAAACAATAACAGGTAGAGTTTCATTAGTACCCAAATATGCATACCTCAAGTGTGCTGGCAATGGTTTTTCTTCCAACTCCGGAGGAGATTCAATTGAAGGCTTCTTTTTAGGAATAATCTCCCCCGGTTCTCTCACAGGTTCATAGGCAAGACGCCTATACTTCGGATTTTCAGAATTTAGAGCTGCCACTGTTTCTGTAAGCTCCTCCATCATCTCAGGTGAATCTAATGTCAAAGCAGCCTGCAAGATATCATCAAAATTTAAGCAATTAAATACCTCTTGCGATGCTTGCTCTACTACATCCATTCTGAAGCAATCTTCCTGAGAATCTGGGAATTTCATAGCTCGAAATACATTGAATTTCACTTCCTCATCTTGTATCCTCATCGTTAATTCGCCATTCTCTACATCGATCAATGTCCTCCCTGTAGCTAGGAAGGGTCTACCCAAAATAATGGGGACATTTCTATCTGCATTGTATTCAAGAATTACGAAATCAACAGGAAATATAAGTGTACCTGCCTTAACAAGGACATCCTCAATACGGCCTTCAGGATGAGCAAGAGACCTGTCCGCCATTTGCAAGACCATAGAGGTAGGTCTTGCGTTTCCAATTTTAAGCTTATCAAAGACTGACTTGGGCATCAAGTTGATGCTTGCCCCTAAATCGCATAGCGCCTTTCCTTTCCATTCTTCTCCAATCGATATGGGAATCGTGAAACTCCCCGGATCAACTAACTTCGGAGGTAATTTACTCTGGCAAATCGCACTACACTCTTCAGGAAGGCCAATCATCTCATTATCACAGTAGGGTCTTTTATTAGTGAGGGCCCTCTTCAAAAACTTCGTATACTTAGGAATATCTCGAATTGCCTCAAGTAACGGAATATTAATACTCAAACCCCTCACTCTATTGAAGAATTTCTGAAAATCACCCATATCACCCTTTTTCTGAACTCGCGATGGAAACGGTGGTGGAGGGCGATTGCTTACAATTTCATCTCTCTTTTTCGGAATTTCTCTTGGTCTTTCTATCTCTTCAACCTCACTATCTTTCTCATTCTCTTTCTCTTTCTCGCCCACTTCCTTTTCTTTTCTTGGGACTTCTTTCTCTTTCATAACGGGAAAAGGAGGTGGAGGAAGGTTCTTACCACTTCTTAATGTAACAGCCTTGCAATCTTCACGTTGTGTTGGATTTTCCGTATCGCTAGGAAGTTGCCCTTGTGGACGCTGATTCAGCTGTTTATTAATTTGACTTAGCTGATTCTGGAAAATCTTCATATTTGCTTCAGCTGCGTTCTGACGTTCCATAGCTTGTGTTTGAAGAGCAATCAAATTTTCAACGGTTTTCTGAAGGGTAATTACTCCTTCTTGTGGATGGGCAGGTAGAGCTTTCTGGTTTAAATTCTCATCGTAGGTATTCTGAGGAGCTTGTCTTTGCACATAATTGTTTTGATTCTGTCCTCCTTGATGATTGTTATGTGGTCTTGGATTATAGTTGTTGCCTTGAGGACGCGGCTGATACGCGTAAGTAGGATTGGCTGCCCCATTAGGATTTGAGTATTGAAACCCAGGATGGTTTCTGTTAGGCTGATATCCATTTCCACTTGAATTGAAATTACCTCTATTGGACATAAAATTCACTGATTCTTGATTATTCGGACAACTTTCCTCATCATGATCATCTACCTTACAAATCGAACACATATACACCTCTTGTGCAGCATGCACAGCTACCTTCTTACCCGAAAATCCTTCTTTCACAGCTAGAGTAAGCTGCTTCAATTGTTGCTCTATGGTATTCTGGATTTTATTCTCAAACGTAGCAAATTTCTCTTCCATGTCAACATTATTTACTCCCTTGACTGGTGTTCTTACTGAGCTCCACCCAACTTCATTCTTGACTGTTCTCTCTAAAATAATTTTGGCATGAGCGGGTTGAACTTGAAGAAAACCTGCTCCACATAGCGTATCCAATTTCTCTCTTGAAATTCCATCAAGGCCTCTATAAAAGATCTTTAACTGTTGTTGTTCTGAAAAGCCATGATTAGGAACTTTACGCAAACACATCTGAAATCTTGTCCAACTCCTACCAACAGTTTCCTCATACTCTTGACGGAATTGTGTCAATTCTAGTTCAGCATCTAACCTCATGTTACTTGGGTAATACCTGTCAAAGAAAGCAATTTCTAATTGGTCCCAATTGGTAATCCTCGTAGGATCTTGCGTATCGTGCCATTCACTTGCTCCATCAATGACAAAGAATTTGAAAGCAGCAAAATACATCTGTTCTCTTGAAACCCCTTGTGTGATATAAGAATCACATATCTGCTTAAATTTTTGTATCGCTCTAAGAGGATCTTCCGATGGTCTTCCGCGAAAATTTCCAAAGTTTTGGAACTGAGCTAGCATACCCGAATCTGGACGGAATCTCGGAACATTAATATCTGGAGCACCTACTCCTATAGCTGGAGCGCGGAATGGAACTTCTGGAGGGCCATTAGTGAACCACGGATCATGATTCATCACTATCTGGACTGGAGGATTACGATTTAGTGGTTGAACTTGAGGAATAACGCCTGGAGCTAAAGGTTGGCCATTTGCATCTAACTGGCCTTGTCCATTCTGTTGACCTTGAATAATGATATTCTCCATTCTGTTACTTAAATCTTCTATTTCTAAAGCTTCTCGTTCTCTTCTTCTTCTGTTCGCAAGTCTGATCAACGATTCTGGATTACTAAGGATCGGAGGTGCTGGCTCTAGATCCTTGAATAGCCTTCTTCGCATACACCAAACCTAAAAACCTGAAAAAGCTAACAAACAAAAAGCGTAAAACTGATAAAATAAAATAAATGCACTTATCACTAAAGGATAAACACCGTGGTCACACGCTACCGTCCCCGGCAGCGGCGCCAAAAACTTGGTGGTCCTTTGTGTGTTCTAAAAATAAATGTAAATGATAATCGAACCACAACCGCAAGTGTACGGTTGTCCCAAGTAGTATAACTGATAAATCAGATTCGTTCCAAGGACGGATGGTTGATCACAATGTCTAGCAAATAGTGATTGATGCACTTATGAAAGTAAAAGATAATAAAATAAGTTTGCTTGGTTGTTGTTTATTAAAGCTAATGAATGAAAGACAAATATTAAATTGCAAGTAAAAGCTAAGACGCAAGTAAAAATGAGTGAAAACGCAATATGAGATGTAGTACTTGAGAACGCAAGGATCCTCCTAATCTTACTTCCTAACTTATGTTGTTTAAGGGCTAAATCAGTCAATTACAATGGTCGGGATTCTAAATTCCTTATACCCCCGTCAGGGTGGACTATAAGGCGATCCTAAAGTGTCACTAGTCCCGTCAGGGTAAATATGATCCACCGTTGGATGATTAAGATTTATTACCACTTTGGCCCTAGGATTAACTAAGTTCGTCAGAATCAATAGTTTTTATCCCAGATTGAACAATTAATTCTGTACCTAAACCCCCCGTCAAGATGATCCACACGCCACATATGTGGAATAGCTTAGATACTAATACCTAATTTTAGTTCGCGACTCTAAAATCAGTAAATAATCATAAATTGTCGAAAAGAGTAAAAGACCTGATTTAATTTAATTTAACAGAAACCCAAATTCAACATTCGTTATAAAATAAAACTAGGATTCACCCATTGTTTGTTCTCAAGCACTAATGAAAGCTTAGCTCATATTAAAATTAAAAACTAAATTAAAAATAAAGGAATTCATATTTGATTACAACGGAGCTATAGACCCACTCCAGCTCTTGTAGCTTCTTCTTTCTTCCTTCTGTTGCTTCTCTCTAGTGTTTAATCTTGTGGAATGTGAATTGTGTGAAAAATAGAAGTCCAGACCTCCTTTTATAAGTAAAAATTCGGACTAGGGCTTGGACCAGAACATAAAAGCCTAATTAAATGTCCAAGCCCACTTTCTAAGCCCAAAATCCCGTAACTGATGATAGGCCTTCACTAAAACAGCTTTTCCCGATGCGTTACAACTCCGATTGACCTCATTCCAGTTGCTAAAGTTCCGTAACTCGATAAGGAATGATTTCTCTTCAAAGGTCAGCGGCTAAATCATCGCTTAAGCACCTCGAAATCAGCAATCTATGGCCTGGAAAGTGGATTTTCAGCTCTAAAAATAATATCTTCGGGATTTGTCTTCAAGTCTTGACTCTAATTCACGATCTTTGACCTTCTCCTCGGATTCCTCTCCTAGCTAACATCTAAAACCTGTAAACTTTACACTAAAAATACCAATATTACGCGCAAAAGTTTAATAAATTAAAAATGCTAGAAATAAAAAGGTAATTCCGGATTATTGAATATTTAGTACAAAAGTCTATCAAATTAATTAAATAAACACCAAAAATGATGTCTCCTAAGGGTCTAAAATAAGAACAATTAGGGAGACATCAGTAACCCTTTGCCGGGATTTTAAAAAAAGCAAAAAGCCAATACAGTAAGGACCGGGAACCTGGCCATCACAAACCGGGAACCAGGTTGTCGCCTGTAAAAATAAGAGAAGAAAAGAAATGAAAAGGAAAAATAAAGAAAGAATAAATTATCCGAAAAAGTGGAAGTTTCTAGAAATCATCTTTATATCTATTGGATTAACATGGGGATGCTATGTTAAGAGCATCAAATGGGTTGGATGAGAACATTATTTGAGTATAAACTCAAGCTCGTGGACAGTTGTTGATGGTAAGTGAGGAGAGATCCAAAAGCTCACTTCAAATTACCAAATATACATAACACACTGTCCCTAGCCTACGCTAAAACTGTAAAGTCCTCGTGATTCCTAGGTGCATAGTGAATTTATGATTCTAGTTTATAGGGAGTATACTAAGTGGAGTGTTCAAAGCGTGTTAGGATCAATAAACACCCTATAGCCATCATACTAAGATAAGTACAAGTGTAACCTTCTAGTATTGCAACTTTAATTTGATGATTGATATTATTTATGTTTTATTTTTGCATGTAAGTGTATATGTATATTAATTCGTAACTTTTGCTATATGAGGTTTATCTTAAGTTTTGCTTTGGGTGTATTTACTAGCTTCGACAATCTTGCATCTACTTTAGGCCCTTTTTTTTTAGTTTTACTTTGTCGGGACGACAAAGGTTTGAGTTGGGGGTCTTGATGTCTACCATTTTGTTCTAATTATATGCCCATAGGAGACATCATTTTTGGTGATTAGTTGACTAATTTGATAGACTTTTGGTGGTAAATCGTTATAATTCATTTTCCATCCTTGAATTGTAGTATTTTTCATTTATTAAGCTTTTGAGCGTAAAATGGTTTGTTTTTAGTGAAAATATTGTCGGTTTAAAGATGCAAGCAAGGAGAGGAATCAAGAATTAAAGTCTTAGATCGTGTAAAGAAGTCAAAGGCGAGAAGAAATATCCGGAAGAGTTGATTTACGAAACTGCAAATTTGAAAGGCTGATGTTGATTGCTGATTTTGAGCCACTTAGGCTTGGATTTAGCAAGTTGAATGGGTCAATTTGGAGTTTAAATGAGAACGCTACAGTTGTTTTAGTGAAGGATGTACATCAGTTATGGGATTTAGAATAAAAGAGTGGACTTGGGCTTTTTTAATATTTCATTTATTCACTTAACTAACAGCCCAATTCCGAATTTTACAGTATAAAAAGACCTTCATATATCTATTTCACACACAACTAAACTAACACAAGTCAGAATCGCAAGAGAGAAAGACAGAAGCAAGGAAAAGGAGAAAGCTAAGAGCTGGAGAATTCATCTTCTCCAAATCACAACCAAACCCAATTCCTCAATTAGGTTTTTTTATCTTTTAATTCTCTATTAGACATGAGTTCATTTATTTTTATTTCATTAGTTTTAATTTCCATTATGAACTATTTTTATTTGTGCTTGAGAATCACTCTAATGGGTTGAGCCCCAATTTATTTAGTTAATGTTTTTGATTTGGGATTGAAAGATTTAATTTGAATTGGGTAATTTAGTATTTTCTATTATCGTGAATTTATTTACTATCTTTGAAGTCATGAATCAAATATATGAATTAGTAAATAAGCTATTCATTACAGTGGTGTAATGATCACCTTGACGGGGGGTTTAGTTACTGAACTAGGTAATAGATGTAAGATATAAATTATTGATCCTGACGGATTTAGTTAATCTTATATCCAATTGGGTAAAATACTTGAACATTCAAAGGTAGCTTATAATCGCCCTGACGGGGTTTCTAATACCCTAGGATAGCTCCTCAGTCCACCCTGGCGGGGTTTAGGATAAACTAGAATCCCAACTAGTATTAATTACCAATTCGAGCCTTAAACGAAAACATTAATTGAATAGGTTTAGGTGAAACCCTTGCGAAACTCAAGTACTACTTCTCATCCTTGCGTCTAATCATATTTTATTTACTTGCGTCTCATTTACTTGCATTAGTCAATTTAATATTTTACTTTATTTGCACTTTGGTCCTTAAAAAAAACCCAACAAATATTTATTTGCCTTTACTTTTTATATAATATAACAATTATTCACACTTATTACATAACATCTAAAGTCATATCCAATCCGTCCCTATGATCGATTTCCCGTTTACCGGATATTACTTGGACGACCCGTACACTTGCGGTACGTGTCTTGCCTATTTAGGTGTGTTATTTTAGAACACACAAGGAGACACCACCTGAATAGGTTGCAGAGGAATATTAGGGAATAGTATTTATTAGTTGTACTTATTTAATCTTAATCATTGTAATGTAATAGATATTTATTTAATTTAGTGAAATGTAATTTTACTTATTTTACATAATATAGTGTAGTCGCTTTTTGTGGGTCGTGACAAGTTGGTATTAGAGCTTAGAGTAGTTTCTAAGTGTAAGCCGGATAGGGTTTTTCAGACAAGGGAAGATGTGTAGAAAAATAAATAATAAAACCGATAAATGAAATAGGAATTCATCGTGTTAGTAGTTTTTATTGAACCAACCCCAAGATAACTGATCGATATCGTCCCCGTAGATAAAATTGAGTAATAATTATAGTGGGAGCGACTCCGCAGACTACAGATCGTAGGTATGCAAAAATGATAAGTAGGAAGAATATGTACTCTTCGAGGATATCGCCTCGCATTGCCAACACCCAAGGTAGGGTGCGGTGCTTTTCTTACATGCGTGCTTCTCGTATCACCATGACTCATCCTTTCGTTCCACCAAATGTTGTCAATACCAATCAATCCAAGAACTTAAGAAATATTTCGTGTTTACCTATTTCTAACTTCTTTCAGATTGTTATTGCAATATCTACTAGGGACCTTAGAAGATTATCTTTCTTTCCTGTTGTTCTCACCCAATTTTTTTCTTTTATTCTTTTTCATCTCCCCACATGAATTAAAATCTATGTTCTTCACGTCATCTCCTTTCACCCTCAAGTAAAAATTATACCGCATTGAAATTACCCCTTTATATGGGTGGATAAGGTGTAATTTGGAGTGGGAAAGGTGCAAGGGTGATATTTTGTATGTAGTTATGATGTATTTTGTACTTTGGTGAGAAGGATTTAAGAAGTTAAGGATAATGACTTGGGAATTTTTTTTGATCAACTATTTATTTCTTGATGTTTTGGAATGATTTGGGTTGGCCAATGCTGTTTGGAATGATGCAAGGATGCTTTTGGATATAATATTTTGGTGATTTGGTGGTGTGTTTTATGATAGGTTAAGGTATAGTTCAACTCTATTGGTGGTTGAGTGAATTAGGGAAGAAGAAGCTCTGAGTTTTAGGTCAAAAGTATGCTTAAGGTTTAACTTTTTGGTTTTCTCCTTTATTTCCTCGTGCGGTGTACCGCAATATCCTTGCGGTATACCACAGGTGTGGTCTGCCAATTCAAATCTTCTAACTTCATAGCGTGAGTTATTGATGCTCATGTTGGATTTAGCGATACGTACTGTGTCGTGTGTTCCTGCACGATCCAAATCTCTCGTTCTGGTATACCGGGGGTGTCGTGTCGTATATCGCGCGTATCATTCTAAATCTCCAAACTTTCTGTCCAATTCAAGCGTGTACTATAGTGGGCATAGTTTGACTTCTCCATTAATAGATCTCAAAAAATTACGTTGATTAGGCTCAAGAAAAAGTTAATTCCGACACCTGAGCGCAAAGTTATGGTCTTTCGAAGTTTACTCAATGGTTTCAGCAGAGACATGTTGTATACTACAGATACCTACAGGCAGCACAAGAAAATGATATTTTTTCAACATGTGAGCACGAAGTTTTACAATTCTGCCACCCCAAACTCAAACCTTGATTTACCTTTACATCAAAAACACTATATACCTTTCTCATTAACTATATTATACACTAAAACACGAATTTAAACTTACTAATTTACACTACGAACATAAAATTAAATTAAGAAAACAGTATAAAACATGGTTTGTCTCTCAAGAAGCACTTTTGTTTATTATGTCGTTAAGTTTGACGCGTTACCTTCCACACAGATAGCTTTGAGGCCCTTGAAGTATTCTCCTCTTAAAATCGCCACTTTCTTGGATTATTAATGTAGGGAATCTCCCACCCAAAGTTTGATTCACTCGATCTTAAAATAGTGGTCGGTAAAGCTCTCTTCTTGCCACCTTACTTTTGCGGTGTAATACCTTGCGTCAAAGGAATGTTTGATCATTTTTAACAGTGGAGGATCCGTATTTATAAATACCCCTTTATCTTCAATAGGTCCACGTCTCAACTTTTCTTGCACTGTTGGTGTATAAACAACCTCTCTTTGTTCCTCAACCTTATCTTTCTCAACCTCTTTAACCAAAATCTCAACACATTTCTCCTTCACACTCAGCTTAATTGTTAGCCATTGCTTGTAATACATGACTATTATGATATACATGATTCATAAAAGTACATTTCATTACTTAGATTGCTAGATATTTCTTTGATTGCATGACTATTATGATATAAATGACTATAAAAGTACAACATTATAATATTATTTATAGATTATGAAATAATTGTACTTACCAATTGTTAGAAGTTAAACTATGGTTATTTCTAATAAAAAAATTTATTAGAACAAACAAGTTTCAAATTTCAAAAAAACTCATCTATCAAAGAAATTATACCAAATTTAATACACAAATCTTTATTCAGGTAATAAAGTAAACATATACTTTAATATAAAACACTAAATTAGCAAAAATCGAGATAAGGAGAACAATATCATTTTTATTCATTTATGAAAATAATACATATGAGAGATTTGTGACTTAATAGTCCTTTGTATAACAAAATGGGTCTTCTAACATATTCTTGTTTATGATGTCAAAGCCAAAGAAATGCTTTTTAGGTATTACTATTATTCGCGGGGAGTAAATTTTTTTAATCTAACATTCTTCCCCATGATGTTGATATCAACAGATTCTGCTCCATCCAAAACTTCTGTTGCTATGAAAGATTTATTAAAGATGATCTTTCCCGCGTTGGGTGGTCTATTTCTTGATGATCTATACATTTCAACAGAATCGACACAATCACCGTAGTACCTAGTCAATAAAACATATTAGTGAATTTCTTGATATTTTATTTCAATAAAATAAAATAAAAAGATATATTTCAACCTGTTGAAATAGGTTATAATTTCATTTTTTGTGACAGGCCCATCATCGGAAACGGTAAAGTATAGAGTTCGAGCATCTCTAACATTGAACTCCCTAGCTTCCGGGTTCAAGATAAATATTGGTTGTTGAGCTTCCATGATTGTTTCTTATTTGAAGAGAAAAATTGTTAAGAATGAATACGGTGTAGTAGGCTCAAACTTAGATGAGGACATGAAAATATGTAAGTAACTATTTATTGAGTATATTTACCAAAAAGTTTGAAGGCATTGATTAATAATAATGATGGCATAAACACGACCAATAGTAAATCAATTTAAAAAGTAAATAAATTTATTGATATTAAATGCACTTTTTTAAAATGTTGCTTTACATGGTCATCATAATCCATGTAATAAATACATTGACTAATATTTATGGGACTACTTATAAATTAACAATATATATATAATTCATACCATAACTGAGGGCATGAATGTATTTTACAACTCATATACTCTATGTGTCTCACCATTTAATTATTGAAATTAACTTCTATATACCATAACTCCCAGTCATACTTACTAGGTCACATAATCTTATGAAAAAAATTAGTTTCAAAACACTATATTCCTACCATTCAATCATCCAGACGAGAATACACTGCACAATTTGGGTAAGCCCACTTTGTAGTCAGGGTGCACTCTAATGGATATTAGCTCTGATAAGAGCAGATTTAGGTTTTTGACCACTAAGAGGTTAATTGTAGAGTGGAATACATAAGTTCTGTTTCATGGTTTAGGTACCGATGTTTTCGTAATTTATCTTTTATAATACGACTTACATTTCCTACATCCCATCATCACCAAATTTTGTCGAGGGTATCATCTCATATACTTATTTAATTGTTGGAATTCCATTAAATACATTGATATATAATTCATTTATGTGTGATGCTTGCACCTAGGCATGACATATCATTTTAGATGCCTTTCCATGGTCTAAATATGCTTTTATACATTATTTTTAGTACTTATGTATAAGATAGAGTAAATAGAGACTTTCTCTCATTTTAGTCTACTTTGTATATTTTTGTCTATACATACATATTATATAAGATATAATAATATGAAGAAATGATAAGTGCTCAAGGAGATGAGGAACGACTTTCTAGTTTACTCTAGGGAAGACGATTTAAACCTCAGATTAATGAGAAAAAAACTTAGAAAAGAAGATGTAAAGGTTAACATACCGAGGAAAGTCCCGAACCTAAGAATGGACCTCATTATGAAAAAGATATGAAGAATTCATCAATTTCAATGTTTTTTAGACATCTCGTAGCATGACCTGCAACATACAATAATGAGGCACTAAAGTGAGACAGGCTGGAGCTGAAGAGTTCAAGTTAGGTCAATACTTATTCCACCTTACAGTTTGACCCTAAAGTTGGAGGAACTATATATATTTTATAGACCAATATATTATAGGTATATTGCACATTATCATTCACTTTACATTTTTTATTAACTTAGCTTATAACAAAGATAAACTCTATATCTACTTTATCCCTCTTCCATTTCCTACTTCAAGAATTTATAGGTCAAGCTATCCATAATAGATAAACAATATCTAGTGTGCTAAATCTTATGTTATAATTCATATTTCTTCTATATATCTATTTGTTATAAATTCATTAATTATCTTATTAGCTTCTAATGCTTATTTTATTATCCATATATATACACATGTGCTAACTTATAGGTTTAGAAGCTCATAACTACTTTTTAGACTGTGCTTATTTTAATTTTAGTGTTTAATCACTTATAACTAATCTTCTTATATATCCAACCCAAGTTGTGCACACATCTTTGGTTAAATTATTCTTTATATACAACCGGATAAAGGGGTGAGTTGAAGGATTGAGCTTCGATCAATTATAGTTTGATATAAATCTTAAGTGATAGAAAATTGTTAGGGACCTAGATAAACTCTTAATAAAGTATTCGGATTACACCACTTATTATTCCTAGTCTCTGTGAGATAGAGCTTGTAGATGAAACTGTAGCCTCCTAGTAGGATATCAAATCCTGATTTGTGTGGTGTAATCTGAATATACCTGAACCGTTGCCAAATTATGTATATATCTATATGGTGATTGATAGCTGGTGTGTGATAAAATCACACCCCTTATAGGAGGGAAATTAACCGCAAGTGTACGATTCGTCCAAGTAATAATCCGATAAACGAGTTTCAATCTCACGGACGGATGGATATGACTATAGTGTTTATCAAATAAGTAGAGATAATTGTCAAGATAGAAATATAAAATATAAAGATGTTTGTTTTGTTTTGTGTTATAACTAAAGACACAACAAAGTAAAGTACTAAAATGATTAACTAAGATGAAATAATGCAAGCAAATATTGTAGACGCAAATACGAACCGAACCATGCTCACCCCTATCACAAGATAAGAAGAGATTGATAAGCCGTTCTAAACAGTTCTTTTGGGAGGATCCTTTCCTCTATAAAGTGTATAGTGATCAAGTGGTAAGAAGATGTATTCCTGAGAAAGATGTTTTATTAATAGTTGTAGGTTGTCATAATTCACCATATGGAGGACAATTAAAAGGCGATCGCACAGCTGCTAAGGTACTACAATCCAGTTTTTATTGTCCTACATTACATAAAGATTGTCATGAGTATGTTAAGAAGTGTCATAGATGCCTTTTTACTGGTAATATATCCAAGAGGGATGAGATGCCACGTAATAATGTTCTTGAAGTTGAAATATTTGATGTATGGGGTATTGATTTCATGGGTCCCTTTGTACCATCCAATGTGAATCAATACATCCTATTAGCTATGGATTACACGTCTAAATAGGTAGAGGTTGTAGCTCAACCAACCAATGATTCGCGAGTAGTAATTATATTACTAATATCTCACATCTTCACTAGACATGGTACACCTAGATTTATTATCAGTGATGGATGCTCTCATTTTGTGAAGCAATATCTGAAGACAGCTCTAGAGAAGTATGGAGTGAGCCATCGAATATCTACCGCCTATCATCTGCAATCCAATTGTCAAGCTGAGGTCTCCAATCGCGAGGTAAAATCTATTATAGAAAACATTGTTGGTCCTACAAGGAAAGATTGGTTAATGAAGTTAGATGATGCTTATGGTCTTATCGTAATACGTTCAAAACTACAGTTGGTGCATCTCCATATCGTATGGTTTATGGTAAGGCTTTTTACTTACCTCTTGAACTTGAATTAGGTTCATATTGGGCTATAGCGCAGTTACATTTAGATCCTACTTTGGACGGAGAAAACCGTGTGATGAAGTTAAATGAACTTGACGAATTCCGATTACATTCTTATGAGAATGCCAAACTTTACAAAGAAAACACTAAGAGGTGGCATGATAATCGTATCTGTGTGAAGAAATTTGAAGTGGGACAAAGGGTCCTAAAATATAATTCAAAGTACAGTAACTATCCGGGTAAGTTAAGATCGAAATGGTCAGGTCCTTACGTTGTGACTAAGGTTACGCCTCATGGAGCCATAGAGATTAAGAATCCAATCGAGAACTGCAACTTCATGGTGAATGGTCATTGATTTAAGATTTATCATGGAGGCGAGGATACCAATCGGGCGGAAGATATACATCCCGGAGAGGTCATGTACCTCCTCGAAGCTCCTTAAAAGCGAGAGGTAACCCGTCGAGCTTAATGACGTTAAACAAAAGCCAATTCATTTTACATTAGTTTAATGTTTTCTTTATTTTGTAGTATAAAGTACAGTAATGGTTGTTTATTAATGTTTATTTTTAAGAAATGAGAAAAGGTAGTTGTTTTTGATGATTTCAGGAGTGAAAGGGTCATGAGTTTGGGGTCGAAGCGGGGAAAAACGAAGATTTTTTGGTTCCAAGACAGTAGAAACCAGGAACCCGATGTTTAGCAAACCAGGAACCCGGTTATTGCGCTGTATCCTCCCCAAATTATTTGACTAGTGCGTAACAGGAGACGCAAGAGGTTGCATCGGGATTCGTGCCGTCGACACTAACCGGGAACCCAGTTTCGTTCTGACCAGGAAATCGGTTTCGAGAGCTGTGACGTCCCAACTCTCTAACCCCTACGTAAGCCGAGACGCAAGGGGTTGCGTCTAACTTGTGTCCAAGTTCGCGCCATCGACGCAAACTGGGAACCCGGTTTTGTGCTGACCAGGAACTCGGTTATGAAGTCCAACACTCTGACCCCTGCATAACCCGAGAGGCAAGGGGCCAGCATCCAGGTAAAAAAATTGAATTTGGAAAAATTTTGCGCCGACACAGCGACGCGAACCGGGAATCCGGTCATCACAAACCGGGAACCAGCTTATCAACTGTACAAGATATTTAAACCCTATCTTTTTGACTCCCTTTTCAAGTTAGCCTCCAGTTCTGTTTCTCAACTTCTCACCACTCGGATTATTATCAACAAAAAATTATAAAAGCACCCAATCCTACCCTCTTTCCCCACACAAACACATAATCAACTGAAAATCCTTCCAAAACACCATGAAAATCCAATTTCTCTCTAAGGATTTTCTTCACCGAAGCTTTAAAATTTTCCTATAATCCTATACAAACACATTAACTAGCCTTTACCCATCTCATAACTTACCGTAATCTTTCTTCTTTTATCCTCAAAGATCAAAGTTCAAAACTTTTCTCTAGTTTTTGAAGTTTTGAGTGTGGGTGAGTAAAATGACTAAACAGACAGATTCTTTGAGCTATTCTCTAAGAAACACTCCAAGAACATGAAACAATCCTAGTGCTACACAATAAAAAGCTACTAAGATTCCAATTTCGGCTCCTAAACAAAAAATTGGAGAAGTTCAAACTGCTATGAAGACGAAAGAAAACCCAAGTAAGGCTACTCCTACAAAGCCTACCTTGGTAATTGAAGAGGAAGATAAGGTCGAAGAAGAAATTCCTAGAGAACCCATTCCAGAACAAAGAGCTACCCGAAGAAAAACTATGGCACAAAACCAAAGAGATTAGCAATGAGTTGGCCTGGTCAGGTTCGTGACAGAATTAATTACACGAAGTTTGGTGTTCAAAAAGGATTCCCTTCCGGTATTATGAACGGCGAGTTTAAGAGTTATGCTATTACTTGTGAAAAGTTTGGGTGGACCGAATTGAGACAGAGAAATCTTACGTTTATTCTTACCCTGGTACGTGATTTTTTTGAAGGAGTAGCCTTTTCGAATAAACAGTCAATTATCATACATAAAAAGGTATTACCCTTCTCAATTGAGCTTATTCGCAAGACTTTGAAATTGCCAAACTTTACTGGTCCTTGCCCATATCAAGAAACACATAATGACCCATCTTTTGCTTGGGAATCTCTTTGGCATAAAGTTTTGATTCATGGGAAACTACCTATTCCAAAAGGTGAGAGATATGCTGGGCAAGTTTATAGTAGCTATTTATTACCTTGTGCTAAGGTATGGTCACATTTCATAATCCCTACCTTCTTTGGTATTACCCACACTTCCGAATTGAAGAAGGAGCATGTGATCTTCATAAAGTGTATTATTGAGAAATAAGAAATCGACGTTGCTCATGTGATTTATGACACTATCATTGAGTTCGATAAAATCCCAATTGTTCAGCAAAACCTTAAGTTCCAATGTACCATCACTGCCTTGTGTCTAGACGCAAAAATACAACGTAGGAGCAAAGAGGTTGAGCCTTCAGAACACGGAGATGCAATGACATTGATTTCGATTGAGAACGCGCATAATGAAGCAACACAACCAATATAGAATCCTAGAGATCCTCCATCAGAAAAAGAATGTACATTCCAATAATGAGTTGGAAAATAAAATTCGAATGTTGGAAGAGAATCAAGATAAGATGATTGCTACTTTAGGAAACATTACAAAAGAGTTAGAAATTCTCAGAAATATGCTACTTGGGGTGAGCACAATACAATAAACCACCTAAGGATTACTCACAAAGGAATCTCTACTTGGACGCAACACCGAAAACCAGCCTCGCGCTGGTTAAGATGCGTTTCCTATTCCTTCTCATTTAGTAGTGCATATTAGTTTAATTGATTTATCGAGTCTTTTCGATTCGTGGGGACACGACTCATTTTTGAGTTTCGGGTAGGGTTCGTTGCCTCATCCAAGTTTTACGTGTTATTTGTTTTAACTACTTTCAATAAAATAAATTAGGAGTTACGTTTGACTGTAGAAGATCTTAAATGTCCCCATTAAGCATGATTTTGATGAATATATGATAGAAAATAGTGGACTTTAGGGGTTAGTATAAAACGCACTTTAATTGCATGCTAACATAGGAAATTGATAGGAAGAATTCATGAACAATGCAAAAGAAGTAAACTTGTACTTAAGGAAAATGTTTGGTTTGTAGTACATGAGATCTGAATTAATAGAGAACCAACTTAGATATGAACTAGAAGCGAGCTATGTAACTAGGAAAACTATAGGGGCAGTTCTTTGTTAGCCATTTCAGACCTTTTTAGCCTTCTATCCTTGAATTAATATTATCCTTCTTAGCACAATTTTGAGCCTTAAAAGCCTTTCTTCTGTCGCCACAATATAAGCCCATATCCCCTTACTTTATTAGGCATTTCCATATGACCCGCACTAGAATCACGATCATGAGACCTGTCTCGAGCTTGAGTTTGGGGTGGTGGGTCCATCTTTGTTAAATTACATTGGGAGGGAATTATATGTGTTTGTATTGGGGCACAATTTAAGATGATTTTATTATTTGTAACCCTTTGCCGGGATTTTAAAAAAAGCAAAAAGCCAATACAGTAAGGACCGGGAACCCGGTCATCACATACCGGGAACCAGGTTGTCGCCTGTAAAAAAAAGAGAAGAAAAGAAATGAAAAGGAAAAATAAAGAAAGAATAAATTATCCGGAAAAGTGGAAGTTTCTAGAAATCATCTTTATATATATTGGATTAACATGGGGATGCAATGTTAAGAGCATCAAATGGGTTGGATGAGAACATTATTTGAGTGTAAACTCAAGCTCATGGACAGTTGTTGATGGTAAGTGAGGAGAGAGCCAAAAGCTCACTTCAAATTACCAAATATACATACCACACTGTAGCCTATGCTAAAACTGTAAAGTCCTCGTGATTCCTAGGTGCATGGTGAATTTATGATACTAGTTTATAGGGAGTATACTAAGTGGAGTGTTCAAAGCGTGTTAGGATCAATAAACACCCTATAGCCATCATAATAAGATAAGTACAAGTGTAACCTTCTAGTATTGCAACTTTAATTTGATTATTGATATTATTTATGTTTTATTTTTGCATGTAAGTGTATATGTATATTAAATCCTAACTTTTGCTATATGAGGTTTATCTTAAGTTTTGCTTTGGGTGTATTTACTAGCTTCGACAATCTTGCATCTACTTTAGGCCCTTTTTTATAGTTTTACTTTGTCGGGAAGACAAAGGTTTGAGTTGGGGGTCTTGATGTCTACCTTTTTGTTCTAATTATATGCCCATAGGAGACATCATTTTTGGTGATTAGTTGACTAATTTGATAGACTTTTGGTGGTAAATCGTTATATTTCATTTTCCATCCTCGAATTGTAGTATTTTTCATTTATTAAGCTTTTGAGCGTAAAATGGTTTGTTTTTAGTGAAAATATTGTCTGTTTAAAGATGCAAGCAAGGAGAGGAATCAAGAATTAAAGTCTTAGATCGTGTAAAGAAGTCAAAGGCGAGAAGAAATATCCGGAAGAGTTGATTTACGAAACTGCAAATTTGAAAGGCTAATGTTGATTGCTGATTTTGAGCCACTTAGGCTTGGATTTAGCAAGTTGAATGGGTCAATTTGGAGTTTAAATGAGAACGCTACAGTTGTTTTAGTGAAGGATGTACATCAGTTATGGGATTTAGAATAAAAGAGTGGACTTGGGCTTTTTTAATATTTCATTTATTCACTTAACTAATAGCCCAATTCCGAATTTTAGAGTATAAAAAGACCTTCGGACATCTATTTCACACACAACTAAACTTACACCAGTTAGAATCGAAAGAGAGAAAGACAGAAGCAAGGAAAAGGAGAAAGCTAAGAGCTGGAGAATTCATCTTCTCCAAATCACAACCAAACCCAATTCCTCAATTAGGTTTTCTTATCTTTTAATTCTCTATTAGACATGAGTTCATTTTTTTTATTTCATTAGTTTTAATTTCCATTATGAACTATTTTTATTTGTGCTTGAGAATCACTCAAATGGGTTGAGCCCCAATTTATTTAGTTAATGTTTTTGATTTGGGATTGAAAGATTTAATTTGAATTGGGTAATTTAGTATTTTCTATTATCGTGAATTTATTTACTATCTTTGAAGTCATGAATCAAATATATGAATTAGTAAATAAGCTATTCATTACAGTGGTGTAATGATCACCTTTACGGGGGGTTTAGTTACTGAACTAGGTAATAGATGTAAGATATAAATTATTGATCCTGACGGACTTAGTTAATCTTATATCCAATTGGGTAAAATACTTGAACATTCAAAGGTAGCTTATAATCGCCCTGACGGGGTTTGTAATACCCTAGGATAGCTCCTCAGTACACCCTGACGGGGTTTAGGAGAAACTAGAATCCCAACTAGTATTAATTACCAATTCGAGCCTTAAACGAAAACATTAATTGAATAGGTTTAGGTGAAACCCTTGCGAAACTCAAGTACTACTTCTCATCCTTGCGTCTACTCATATTTTATTTACTTGCGTCTCATTTACTTGCATTAGTCAATTTAATATTTTACTTTATTTGCACTTTAGTCCTTAAACAAAAACCCAACAAATATTTTTTCGCCTTTACTTTTTATATAATATAACAATTATTCACACTTATTACATAACATCTAAAGTCATATCCAATCCGTCCCTATGATCGATTTCCCGTTTACCGGATATTACTTGGACGACCCGTACACTTGCGGTACGTGTCTTGCCTATTTAGGTGTGTTATTTTCGAACACACAAGGAGACACCACCTGAATAGGTTGCAGAGGAATATTAGGGAATAGTATTTATTAGTTGTACTTATTTAATCTTAATCATTGTAAAGTAATAGATATTTATTTAATTTAGTGAAATGTAATTTTACTTATTTTTTATAATATAGTGTAGTCGCTTTTTATGGGTCGTGACAAGTTGGTATTAGAGCTTAGAGTAGTTTCTAAGTGTAAGCCGGATAGGATTTTTCAGACAAGGGAAGATGTGTAGAAAAATAAATAATAAAACCGATAAATGAAATAGGAATTCATCTTGTTAGTAGTTTTTATTGAACCAACCCCAAGATAACTGATCGATATCGTCCCCGTCGATAAAATTGAGTAATAATTATAGTGGGAGCGACTCCGCAGACTACAGATCGTAGGTATGCAAGAATGATAAGTAGGAAGAATATGTACTCTTCGAGGATATCGCCTCGCATTGCCAACACCCAAGGTAGGGTGCGGTGCTTTTCTTACATGCGTGCTTCTCGTATCACCATGACTCATCCTTTCGTTCCACCAAATGTTGTCAATACCAATCAATCCATGAACTTAAGAAATATTTCGTGTTTACCTATTTCTAACTTCTTTCACATTGTTATTGCAATATTTCGTTTTTATTAGAACAAACAAGTTTCATATTTCAAAAAAAAAACTCATCTATCAAAGAAACTATACCAAATTTAATACACAAATCTTTATTCAGGTAATAAAGTGTACGAGTCGTCCAAGTAATAATCCGATAAACGAGTTTCAATCTCACGGACGGATGGATATGACTATAGTGTTTATCAAATAAGTAGAGATAATTGTCAAGATAGAAAAATAAAATATAAAGATGTTTGTTTTGTTTTCTGTTATAAATAAAGACACAACAAAGTAAAGTACTAAAATGATTAACTGGGATGAAATAATGCAAGCAAATATTGTAGACGCAAATACGAACCGAACCATGCTTACCCCTATCACAAGATAAGAAGAGATTGATAAGCCGTTCTAAACAGTTCTTTTGGGAGGATCCTTGATGTATCCTTAATTGTTCTTATTTTCGACCCTTAGGAGACATCATTTTTTATGTTTAATTGAATATTTTGATAGACTTTTGAGTTAAAAATGCAATAATCCGGAATTCCTATTTTATTTCTAGTATTTTTGATTTATTAAACTTTTGCACGTAATCTTGTGTATTTTAGTGAAAATTTGTAGGTTTTAAATATTAGCTAGGAATGGAATCCGAGAGAAGAGTCAAAGATCACGAGATAGAGTCAAGACTTAAAGATAAATCCCAAAAGAATTCGATTTTAGAGTTGCAAATCTGTTTTCCAGACCACAGATTGCTGATTTCAAGGTGCTTAAGAGATTATTTAGCCGCTGACCTTTGAAGAGAAAACATTCCTTATCGAGTTACAGAACTTTAGCAACTGGAATCAAGTCAAACGGAGTCATAACGAAGCGGGAAAAGCCGTTTTAGTGAAGGTGTATCAGCAGTTACGGGATTTTGGGCTTAGAATTTGGGCTTGGACATTTAATTAGTGTTTTATTATTAGGTCCAAATCCTAATCCGTTTTTCTACTTATAAAAGGAGGCCTTGACTTCTATTTTTTTTACACAATTCATTCTTTACAATTAAAAACATCAGAGAGAAGCAACAGAAGGAAGAAAGAAGGAGCTGCAAGAGCTGGAGAGGGTCTATATCTCCGTTCTCAGTCATTCCTTTTCCGGAAATTAGGTTTCTTTTATCTTATATTTGTAAGACAATATGAATTACTTTACTTTTAATTTAGTTTTTGTTTTAATTCGTATGAGCTAAACCTTTATTAGTGCTTGAGAATGCTTTATGGGTGAATCCCAATTCCATTGAATTTCATGTCCTGGATTTCGGTTTCTGTTAATTAAATCGAATTGGGTCTTTTACATTTTTCTTTAATTTGTGCTTATTTACTATTATTGACCTGATCAATTAATAATAGGGTTTAGTATCTAGGCTATTCCAATTAGTGGCGATTGGATCACCTTGACGGGGGGTTTAGGTACAGAAATAATTACAGAATATAATATATAAACTATTTGACTTTGACGAGCGTAGTTAATTTTATGGCCAATGAGGTAATTTAGCTTAATCATTCGAAAGTGGATCATATTTACCCTGACGGGACTAGTGACACTCTAGAATAGCCTTGTAGTCCACCCTGACGGGGGTACAATGATTATTGAATCCCGACCAATGTCAATTGACCAATTTGACTCTTAAACAGAATAGGTTATGAAATAGAATTCGGAGGATCCCTTGCGTTCTCAAGTGCTATCTTCTCATACTGCATTTTACTCTTATTTACTTGCGTTTTACTATTTATTTGCATTTTATAATTAGTCTTTCATTACTTAGAATTAATACAAAAACCAATCAATCATATTATCTTTTACTTGCTTTCATAAGTGCAACCATTCATTACTTGATAAACATCGTAGTTAACCAAACCGTCCCTGCGAACGATCCAAGATCACTTATTACTAATTGGGACAACCGTACACTTGCGGTTGTGGTTCGATTACATTTGCATTTATTTTTAAACACACAACGGACCACCAAGTTTTTGGCGCCGCTACCGGGGACGGTAGCGTGTGACCACGGTGTTTATCCTTTAGTGATAGTTGCATTTATTTTTATTTCAGTTTTACGCTTTTTGTTTGTTCAGTTCTTTTCAGGTTTTTAGGTTTGGTGTATGCGAAGAAGACTCTTTAAGGATCTAGAGCCAACACCTCCAATCCTTAATAATCCAGAATCGTTAATCAGACTAGCTAACAAGAGAAGGAGAGAACAAGAAGCTTTAGAAGTAGAAGAATTAATTTACAGAATGGAGAACATTAATATTCAGAATCAACAAAACAATGACGGACAAGCTCAGATAGTGAAAAATCAAGATCCATGGTTTGTTAATGGTCCGGAAGAAGTTCCCTTTCGTGCTCCTGCTCTAGGAGTAGGTGCTCCAAATATAGATGTTCCGAGGTTTCGTCCAGATTCGGATATGTTAGCTCAATTCCACAATTTTGGAAATTTTCGCGGTAGAGTTGGAGAAGATCCTATCCTAGCAGTACAGAAATTTAAGCAGATATGTGATTCTTACATCACACAAGGGGTTTCAAGAGAACATATGTATTATGCTATGTTTCGATTCTTCGTTGTTGATGGAGCGAGTGAATGGCACGATACACAAGACCCTGCAAACGATCCTAGAATGATTATTACTACTTGGGACAACCGTACACTTGCGGTTGTGGTTCAATTACATTTGCATTTATTTTAGAACACACAAAGGACCACCAAGTTTTTGGCGCCGCTGCCGGGGATCCCTTGCGTTCTCAAGTGCTATCTTCTCATACTGCGTTTTACTCTTATTTACTCGCGTCTTAGTTTTTAATTGCATTTTCCATTTAGTCTTTTATTTACTTAGAATTAATATAAAAATCAAATCAATCATCTTATCTTTATTTGCTTTCCTAAGTGCAATCATTCATTAGTGGATAAGCATTGTAGTTAACCAAACCGTCTATGCGAACGATCCTAGATCATTATTACTACTTGGGACAACCGTACACTTGCGGTTGTGGTTCGATTACATTTGGATTTATTTTAGAACACTCAAAGACCGCAAGAAGATCCTGCAAAGATAACAAATTGGGACCAATTAGAAACTGCTTTCTTCGAGAGGTATTACCCAAGTAACATGAGGTTAGATGATCAACTTGAATTAACACATTTCCGTCAAGAATATGATGAAACTTTGGGTAAAAGCTGGACAAGATTTCAGATGTGTTTACGTAGAGTTCCCGATCATGGCTTTTCAGAACAACAACAGCTAAAAATCTTTTAGAGAGGCCTTGATTGGACTTCAAGAGAAAAATTGGATTTGCTATGTGGTGCGGGATTTCTTCAAGTTCAACCAGTTCATGCAAAAATCATCCTAGAAAGAACAGTAAAGAATGAAGTTGGGTGGAATACCGCAAGAACACCAGTTAGAGGAGGAGTTAATAATGTCAATATTGAAGAAAAGTTCAACTCCTTAGAGACCAAGATTCAAACCACACTAGAACAACAATTGAGACAACTCACTTTAGCCGTGAAAGAAGGTTTTTCGAATAAAAGAGGTGAGGTAAAGGTTGCACAAGAGGTGTATGGATGTGAGTATTGCGGTGTTAATGATCATAGTTGGGAGAATTGTCAGAATAATCAAGAATCCGTGATGTTTGTCTTCAACAGAGGTAACTTTAATTCGAGTGGTAATGGATATTAGCCTAACAGAAACCATCCTGGGTTTCAATACTAAAATCCTAATGGGCAGCCAATCCTACATATGCGTATCAGTCACATCTCCAAGGTAACAACTACAATCCAAGACCACACAACAATTATCAAGGAGGACAGAATCAAAATTATGTTCAAAGACAAACTCCTCAAGACACTTACGATGAAACAATGAACCAAAAAGCCTAACCTGCCCACCCGCAAGAAGGTGTAGTTACCCTTCAGAAAACCGTAGAAAGTTTAATTGCTCTTCAGACCCAAGCTATTGAACGTCAACAAGCATCTGACGCAAACATGAAGTTATTACAGAATCAGATAAATCAAATTAATAAACAAATGAATCAACGTCCGCAAGGGCAACTCCCTAGCGATACTGAGAATCCAATACAAATCGAAAACTGTAAAGCTATTACTCTCAGAAGTGGTAAGAATCTTCCCCCACCTCCTTTTCCGGTTATGAAAGAAAAAGAAGTTAGAAAAGAAAAGGATGTGGTGTATAAAGATAAAGAAGTTGAAGTAGAAGAATTGGAGAGGCCTGTTGAGGTTCCGAAAAAGAAAGATGATACTATAATCAATCGTCCACCTCCACCATTTCCATCGGGAGTTCAAAAGAAGGGTGATATGGCTGATTACCAAAAATTCTTTAACAAGGTAAGAGGTCTTAGCATAAATATTCCATTGCTAGAAGCTATTCGAGATGTACCCAAGTATGCTAAGTTTTTGAAAAGAGCCCTCACTAACAAAAGGTCGTATTGTGATAATGAGATGATTGGTCTTCCTGAAGAATGTAGTGCCATTTGTCAAAGTAAGTTACCTCCAAAGTTAGTTGATCCTGGGAGTTTCACAATTCCGATTTCGATTGGAGAAGAATGGAAAGGTAAGGCACTATGTGATTTGGGTGCAAGCATCAATCTTATGCCCAAATCGATCTTTGATAAGCTTAATATCGAAGCAAGACCCACTTCTATGGTCTTGCAAATGGCGGGTCGATCTCTTGCACATCCGGAAGGCCGAATCGAAGATGTCCTCGTTAAGGCAGGTACGTTAATTTTTCCCGCTGATTTCGTTATACTTGATTACGACGCGGATAGGAATGTCCCCATCATTTTGGGAAGACCATTCCTAGCCACGGGGCGTACATTGATTGATGTAGAGAACGGAGAAATGATTATGAGAATCCAAGACGAAGAAATGAAGTTTAATGTGTTTAGACCTATGAAGTTCCCGGATTCCAAGGAAGAATGTTTTCGTATAGATGTAATGGAACCGGTAAGAAAAGAGCTAATTAATGTCGTGGACACTTTAGGAATGGAGGAGAAAGAGCTACGAAAGAAACCACCAATTAAAGCTCCTCCATACCCTAAAAATCCACAACTCAATCATGCGAAGAAGAAAGAGAAAGCACGTGCCAGGAAGGTTCCGAAGGAACCTAAGAAAGAAAGAAAGAAAAAGGGGTTCAAAGTAGGTGAAGAAGTATCTATGAAGAAGCCAAACTCCCCTCCAAAGGTACGTGAATCAAAAAGTTCTTAGCTAGGACCATTCATGGTCACGAAGGTTATCTTAGATAAATTAGTGGGAATAAAAGCTAAGGGATGCAAATTTCGATTTGCAAATATTGACAACCTCACTCACTGCTGGGGAGGTTATGTCAATGACTAATGAATGAGGTAAACCGTCGAGCCTAACGACGTTAAACAAAAGCCATTTCTTGTATATTAGTTTAAATTTTAATTTTTTGTAGTTTAAATTTGTTTGATTTTCGTTCATTTAGTGTTTATTAGTAAGAAATGAGGAAGGGTAGTTGTTTTTGATGATTTCAGGGGTAAAAAGGTCATGAGTTCGGGGTCAAAAGGGCGAAAATAGAGGAAAAATTTGTGGTGTTCCAGGGGCAAACCGGGTACCCGCATTCGCAAATATGGGTACCCAGTTTCGAAAGCTAAAAATTCCAACTTTCTGACCCTGCGTTTTGGGTCCCGCGTTTTGCTGCGTCACCACTGCGTTTTGATTCGCGCCATCGACGCAAACCGGGTTCCCGCATTCGAAAATGCGGGTACCCGGTTTCGGAGCTGTAATTTTCCAAATTCTCTGACCCGGCGTCTTGGGAGGTTGCGTTTTGGTGCGTCTTGGCTCGCGCCATCAACGAAAATCCGGGTACCCGCATTTGCAAATGCGGGAACCTGGTTTCAAAGGGAATTTCTCTGACCCAGCGTCTTGGGTCCAGCGTTTTGGCTGCGTTTTGAGGTATATATATATAAAGAAAAATTGCGTCATTTATTGCATCAGACGCCAAAAAAAAAATATATAATAATATTATTATTTTTTCGCGCCGACACGGCGACGCGAAACCGGTACCCGCATTTGCAAATGCGGGAACCCGATTTCTTCTGTGACAGGTCGATTTTCAGCTTTTTAGCCCTAGATTTTTACCTCTTTCTTCAAACCAGCCTCCAAAAACACTCCCAAAACCCAGAATTTCCTGAACATCATCATCTACAACCACACAATCATCAAATCCTACCCTCTTTCATCACAAAGACATAGAATCAATTCATCTCCTATCCAAATCACCATGAAATTCCAACTTTTCTCCAATTGTTCTTCATCCAAGCTTCAAATTAAATCCAATTCCCACTTCCCCCACATCAATTAGCCTTTACCCATCTCATATTCCACCATACTCTTCAAATCTTAAGCCTCAAAACATCAAAGTTCTATGCCTTAGCTTCTCACTATTTGAAGTTTTGAGTTTGGGGTGGAAAGAGATGCCTATCAGAACTGCTTCATGTGTACTTATCGAAGCAATTCTCCAAGAAACAGAAACGCTTTTGGTGCTATTCAAGAATAAGCTATTGAGGTTCCTATTTCACGTTTCAAACACAAGACTGAAGAGGTTCAAATTAAGGCTAATCCGAAGAAGAGGAAATTGATTGTTGAACCTGAAAGTGAGGAAGAAAATGATCCGATGATGAGTTGGAATCGAAAATCAAGGTGTTGGAAGAGAATCAAGATACGAGATGCGTTATTTTGGGAAACGTTACAAACAAGTTGAACTTTATTTGTTCAAAGCACAACTTACGATGTCTAGACGCGAGATAAAGTTCATGGACGCAACACTGAAAACCATCCACGCGCCGGTTAAGATACGTTTTCTAATCCTTCTCATTTAGTGTAGATTATTTTATTGCTTTGAGTCTTTTCGAGTCGTGGGGACACGACTCATTTTTGAGTTCGGGGTGGGGTGCGTTGCCTCATCCCAGTTTTTATGTGTTATATGTTTTATTTGCTTTCAATAAAATAATTTTCAGAGTTGCGTTTGACTGTAGAAGATTTTAAATGTTCCTTTAAGCATACTTTTGATGAATTAATGATAGTAAATAGTGGACTTAAGGTATTGATATAAAACGCACTTAGAATTGCATGCGAACATAGGTAATTGATAGGAAAAATTAATGAACAATGCAAATGAAGTAAGCTTGTACTTAAGGAATATGTTTGGTGTGTAGAACGTGAAATCTTAATTAATAGAGAACCCACCTAGATATGAACTAAAGACAAGCTATGTACTTAGGAAAATGATAGGGGCAGTTCTTTGTTAGCCATTTGAAGCCTTTTAGCTTGCTATCCCTTATTATAATTTTATCCGTCTTAGCCCAATTTTGAGCCTTAAGCCTTTTCTTTTGTAGCCACGATATGAGCCCATTATCCTTTAGATTATTAGGCATTACCAAATGACCCGCACTTGAATCACAATCCTGAGACTAGTCTCGAGCTTGAGTTTGGGCTGGTGGGACCACATTTGGGAAGATACATTGGGAAGGGATTATATGTGTTTGTATTGAGGCACAAAATTGTAGATGATATTATTATTTGTAACCCTTTGCCGGGATTTGAAAAGAAAATAGAGAAAAAGAAAAGAAAAAGGAGAAAAAGAAAAAAAAAAAAAGAAAAAATAATAAAAAGAAAGAAAGAATAAAATAAACCGGCAAAGTGGAATATTTTTGGAAATCATCTTAGTTTTTATTGGGTTAACATGGGGACGCAACATTCGTGCGTCAAATGGGTGAGTGAGAACATTTTTGAGCGTAAACTCAAGCTCGAGGACTTTGTTGATGGTAAGTGTGGAGAGAGCCAAAAGCTCACTTCAAATTTACCAAATATACATCCACACCGTGCTTAAGCCATTATTAAACCATAAACACCTCTTGATTCTTAAGTACATAGTGAATTTATGATTCTGTTGATAGGAAATATATTAGGTGGAGCGTTCAAAGCGATTTAGGATTGAGGAACAACCTATAGCCAACATAAAGATATAAGTACAAGTGTAATCTTCAAGCATTGCTAATTTAATTTTACGATTGAGATTATTTATATTCGATGTTGCATGATAAGTGTATGTATATATTAGTTCCTAGAGTTTGTCTATATGAGATTTGTCTTAAGAATTGCTTTAGGTGTATTTGCTAGATTCTATTTGTTCTTGCGTTCACTTCTACCCCTTGTTTTATTTTGTTTTGCTTTGTCGGGACGACAAAAGTTTGAGTTGGGGGTCTTGATGTCTCCTTAATTGTTCTTATTTTCGACCCTTAGGAGACATCATTTTTGATGTTTAATTGAATATTTTGATAGACTTTTGAGTTAAAAATGCAATAATCCGGAATTCCTATTTTATTTCTAGTATTTTTGATTTATTAAACTTTTGCGCGTAATCTTGTATTTCAGTGAAAAGTTTGTAGGTTTTGAATATTAGCTAGGAATATAATCCGAGAGAAGAGTCAAAGATCACGAGATAGAGTCAAGACTTAAAGATAAATCCCGAAAGAATTCGATTTTAGAGCTGCAAATCTGTTTTCCAGGCCAAAGATTGCTGATTTCAAGGTGCTTAAGAGATGATTTAGCCGCTGACCTCTAAAGAGAAACCATTCCTTATCGCGTTACGGAACTTTAGCAACTAGAATCAAGTCAATCGGAGTCATAACGAAGCGGGAAAAGCCGTTTTAGTGAAGGTGTATCAGCAGTTACGGGATTTTGGGCTTAGAATTTGGGCTTGGACATTTAATTAGTGTTTTATTATTAGGTCCAAGCCCTAATCCGTTTTTCTACTTATAAAAGGAGGCCTTGACTTCTATTTTTTTACACAATTCATTCTTTACAATTAAAAACATCAGAGAGAAGCAACAAAAGGAAGAAAGAAGAAGCTGCAAGAGCTGGAGAGGGTCTATATCTCCGTTCTCAGTCATTCCTAATCCAGAAATTAGGTTTCTTTTATCTTTTATTTGTAAGACAATATGAATTCGTTTACTTTTAATTTAGTTAGTATGAGCTAAACATTTATTAGTGCTTGAGAATGCTTTATGGGTGAATCCCAATTCCATTGAATTTCATGTCCTGAATTTGGGTTTCTGTGAATTAAATCGAATTGAATCTTTTACATTTTTCTTTAATTTGTGCTTATTTACTATTATTGACCTGATTAATTAATAATAGGGTTTAGTATCTAGGCTATTCCAATTAGTGGCGATTGGATCACCTTGACGGGGGGTTTAGGTACAAAAATAATTACAGAATATAAAATATAAACTATTTGACTTTGACGGGTGTAGTTAATTTTATGGCCAATGAGGTAATTTAGCTTAATCATTCGAAAGTGGATCATATTTACCCTGACAGGACCAGTGACACTCTAGAATAGCCTTGTAGTCCACCCTGACGGGGGTACAATGATTATTGAATCCCGACCAATGTCAATTGACCAATTTGACTCTTAAACAGAATAGGTTATGAAATAGAATTCGGAGGATCCTTTGCGTTCTCAAGTGCTATCTTCTCATACTGCGTTTTACTCTTATTTACTTGCGTTTTACTATTTATTTGCATTTTATAATTAGTCTTTCATTTCTTAGAATTAATACAAAAACCAATCAAACATATTATCTTTTACTTGCTTTCATAAGTGCAACCATTCATTACTTGATAAACATCGTAGTTAACCAAACCGTCCCTGCGAACGATCCTAGATCACTTATTACTACTTAGGACAACCGTACACTTGCGGTTGTGGTTCGATTACATTTGGTTTTATTTTTAAACACACAAAGGACCACCAATCCTTTCCACTATAAAGTGTGTAGTGATCAAGTGGTAAGAAGATGTATTCCTCAGAAAGATGTTTTATTAATAGTTGTAGGTTGTCATAATTCACCATATGGAGGACAATTAAAAGGTGATCGCACAGCTGCTAAGGTACTACAATCCAGTTTTTATTGGCCTACATTACATAAAGATTGTCATGAGTATGTTAAGAAGTGTCATAGATGCCAGTTTACTGGTAATATATCCAAGAGGGATGAGATGCCACGTAATAATGTTCTTGAAGTTGAAATATTTGATGTATGGGGTATTGATTTCATGGGTCCCTTTGTACCATCCAATGGGAATCAATACATCCTATTAGCTATGGATTACACGTCTAAATAGGTAGAGGTTGTAGCTCAACCAACCAATGATTCGCGAGTAGTAATTATATTAGTGATGGATGCTCTCATTTTGTGAACCAATATCTATTTTATTGCTTTGAGTCTTTTCGAGTCGTGGGGACACGACTCATTTTTGAGTTTGGGATAGGGTTCGTTGCCTCATCCCAGTTTTACGTGTTATTTGTTTTAACTTCTTTCAATAAAATTAATTAGGAATTACGTTTCACTGTTGAAGATCTTAAATGTCCCCATTAAGCATGATTTTGATGAATATATGATAGAAAAAAGTGGACTTTAGGGGTTAGTATAAAACGCACTTTAATTGCATGCTAACATAGGAAATTGATAGGAAGAATTCATGAACAATGCAAAAGAAGTAAACTTGTACTTAAGGAAAATGTTTGGTTTGTAGTACATGAGATCCGAATTAATAGAGAACCAACTTAGATATGAACTAGAAGCGAGCTATGTAACTAGGAAAACTATAGGGGCAGTTCTTTGTTAGCCATTTCAGACCTTTTTAGCCTTCTATCCTTGAATTAATATTATCCTTCTTAGCACAATTTTGAGCCTTAAAAGCCTTTCTGCTGTCGCCACGATATAAGCCCATATCCCCTTACTTTATTAGGCATTTCCATATGACCTGCACTAGAATCACGATCATGAGACCTGTCTCGAGCTTGAGTTTGGGGTGGTGGGTCCATCTTTGTTAAATTACATTGGGAGGGAATTATATGTGTTTTATTGGGGCACAATTTAAGAGGATTTTATTATTTGTAACCCTTTGCCGGGATTTTAAAAAAAGCAAAAAGCCAATACAGTAAGGACCGGGAACATGGTCATCACAAACCGGGAACCAGGTTGTCGCCTGTAAAAATAAGAGAAGAAAAGAAATGAAAAGGAAAAATAAAGAAAGAATAAATTATCCGAAAAAGTGGAAGTTTCTAGAAATCATCTTTATATCTATTGGATTAACATGGGGATGCTATGTTAAGAGCATCAAATGGGTTGGATGAGAACATTATTTGAGTATAAACTCAAGCTCGTGGACAGTTGTTGATGGTAAGTGAGGAGAGATCCAAAAGCTCACTTCAAATTACCAAATATACATAACACACTGTCCCTAGCCTACGCTAAAACTGTAAAGTCCTCGTGATTCCTAGGTGCATAGTGAATTTATGATACTAGTTTATAGGGAGTATACTAAGTGGAGTGTTCAAAGCGTGTTAGGATCAATAAACACCCTATAGCCATCATACTAAGATAAGTACAAGTGTAACCTTCTAGTATTGCAACTTTAATTTGATGATTGATATTATTTATGTTTTATTTTTGCATGTAAGTGTATATGTATATTAATTCCTAACTTTTGCTATATGAGGTTTATCTTAAGTTTTGCTTTGGGTGTATTTACTAGCTTCGACAATCTTGCATCTACTTTAGGCCCTTTTTTTTTAGTTTTACTTTGTCGGGACGACAAAGGTTTGAGTTGGGGGTCTTGATGTCTACCATTTTGTTCTAATTATATGCCCATAGGAGACATCATTTTTGGTGATTAGTTGACTAATTTGATAGACTTTTGGTGGTAAATCGTTATAATTCATTTTCCATCCTTGAATTGTAGTATTTTTCATTTATTAAGCTTTTGAGCGTAAAATGGTTTGTTTTTAGTGAAAATATTGTCGGTTTAAAGATGCAAGCAAGGAGAGGAATCAAGAATTAAAGTCTTAGATCGTGTAAAGAAGTCAAAGGCGAGAAGAAATATCCGGAAGAGTTGATTTACGAAACTGCAAATTTGAAAGGCTGATGTTGATTGCTGATTTTGAGCCACTTAGTCTTGGATTTAGCAAGTTGAATGGGTCAATTTGGAGTTTAAATGAGAACGCTACAGTTGTTTTAGTGAAGGATGTACATCAGTTATGGGATTTAGAATAAAAGAGTGGACTTGGGCTTTTTTAATATTTCATTTATTCACTTAACTAACAGCCCAATTCCGAATTTTACAGTATAAAAAGACCTTCATATATCTATTTCACACACAACTAAACTAACACAAGTCAGAATCGCAAGAGAGAAAGACAGAAGCAAGGAAAAGGAGAAAGCTAAGAGCTGGAGAATTCATCTTCTCCAAATCACAACCAAACCCAATTCCTCAATTAGGTTTTCTTATCTTTTAATTCTCTATTAGACATGAGTTCATTTATTTTTATTTCATTAGTTTTAATTTCCATTATGAACTATTTTTATTTGTGCTTGAGAATCACTCTAATGGGTTGAGCCCCAATTTATTTAGTTAATGTTTTTGATTTGGGATTGAAAGATTTAATTTGAATTGGGTAATTTAGTATTTTCTGTTATCGTGAATTTATTTACTATCTTTGAAGTCATGAATCAAATATATGAATTAGTAAATAAGCTATTCATTACAGTGGTGTAATGATCACCTTGACGGGGGGTTTAGTTACTGAACTAGGTAATAGATGTAAGATATAAATTATTGATCCTGACGGACTTAGTTAATCTTATATCCAATTGGGTAAAATACTTGAACATTCAAAGGTAGCTTATAATCGCCCTGACGGGGTTTCTAATACCCTAGGATAGCTCCTCAGTACACCCTGGCGGGGTTTAGGATAAACTAGAATCCCAACTAGTATTAATTACCAATTCGAGCCTTAAACGAAAACATTAATTGAATAGTTTTAGGTGAAACCCTTGCGAAACTCAAGTACTACTTCTCATCCTTGCGTCTAATCATATTTTATTTACTTGCGTCTCATTTACTTGCATTAGTCAATTTAATATTTTACTTTATTTGCACTTTAGTCCTTAAAAAAAAACCCAACAAATATTTATTTGCCTTTACTTTTTATATAATATAACAATTATTCACACTTATTACATAACATCTAAAGTCATATCCAATCCGTCCCTATGATCGATTTCCCGTTTACCGGATATTACTTAGACGAGCCGTACACTTGCGGTACGTGTCTTGCCTATTTAGGTGTGTTATTTTAGAACACACAAGGAGACACCACCTGAATAGGTTGCAGAGGAATATTAGGGAATAGTATTTATTAGTTGTACTTATTTAATCTTAATCATTGTAATGTAATAGATATTTATTTAATTTAGTGAAATGTAATTTTACTTATTTTACATAATATAGTGTAGTCGCTTTTTGTGGGTCGTGACAAGTTGGTATTAGAGCTTAGAGTAGTTTCTAAGTGTAAGCCGGATAGGATTTTTCAGACAAGGGAAGATGTGTAGAAAAATAAATAATAAAACCGATAAATGAAATAGGAATTCATCGTGTTAGTAGTTTTTATTGAACCAACCCCAAGATAACTGATCGATATCGTCCCCGTAGATAAAATTGAGTAATAATTATAGTGGGAGCGACTCCGCAGACTACAGATCGTAGGTATGCAAAAATGATAAGTAGGAAGAATATGTACTCTTCGAGGCTATTGCCTCACATTGCCAACACCCAAGGTAGGGTGCGGTGCTTTTCTTACATGCGTGCTTCTCGTATCACCATGACTCATCCTTTCGTTCAACCAAATGTTGTCAATACCAATCAATCCAAGAACTTAAGAAATATTTCGTGTTTACCTATTTCTAACTTCTTTCAGATTGTTATTGCAATATCTACTAGGGACCTTAGAAGATTATCTTTCTTTCCTGTTGTTCTCACCCAATTTTTTTCTTTTATTCTTTTTCATCTCCCCACATGAATTAAAATCTATGTTCTTCATGTCATCTCCTTTCACCCTCAAGTAAAAATTATACCGCATTGAAATTACCCCTTTATATGGGTGGATAAGGTGTAATTTGGAGTGGGAAAGGTGCGAGGGTGATATTTTGTATGTAGTTATGATGTATTTTGTACTTTGGTGAGAAGGATTTAAGAAGTTAAGGATAATGACTTGGGAATTTTTTTGATCAACTATTTATTTCTTGATGTTTTGGAATGATTTGGGTTGGCCAATGCTGTTTGGAATGATGCAAGGATGCTTTTGGATATAATATTTTGGTGATTTGGTGGTGTGTTTTATGATAGGTTAAGGTATAGTTCAACTCTATTGGTGGTTGAGTGAATTAGGGAAGAAGAAGCTCTGAGTTTTAGGTCAAGAGTATGCTTAAGGTTTAACTTTTTGGTTTTCTCCTTTATTTCCTCGTGCGGTGTACCGCAATATCCTTGCGGTATACCACAGGTGTGGTCTGCCAATTCAAATCTTCTGACTTCATAGCGTGAGTTATTGATGCTCATGTTGGATTTAGCGATACATACTGTGTCGTGAGTTCTTGCACGATCCAAATCTCTCGTTCTGGTATACCGGGGGTGTCGTGTCGTATATCGCGCGTATCATTCTAAATCTCCAAACTTTCTGTCCAATTCAAGCGTGTACTATAGTGGGCATAGTTTGACTTCTCCATTAATAGATCTCAAAAAATTACGTTGATTAGGCTCAAGAAAAAGTTAATTCCGACACCTGAGCGCAAAGTTATGGTCTTTCGAAGTTTACTCAATGGTTTCAGCAGAGACATGTTGTATACTACAGATACCTACAGGCAGCACAAGAAAATGATATTTTTTCAACATGTGAGCACGAAGTTTTACAATTCTGCTACCCCAAACTCAAACCTTGATTTACCTTTACATCAAAAACACTATATACCTTTCTCATTAACTATATTATACACTAAAACACGAATTTAAACTTACTAATTTACACTACGAACATAAAATTAAATTAAGAAAACAGTATAAAACATGGTTTGTCTCTCAAGAAGCACTTTTGTTTATTATGTCGTTAAGTTTGACGCGTTACCTTCCACACAGATAGCTTTGAGGCCCTTGAAGTATTCTCCTCTTAAAATCGCCACTTTCTTGGATTATTAATGTAGGGAATCTCCCACCCAAAGTTTGATTCACTCAATCTTAAAATAGTGGTCGGTAAAGCTCTCTTCTTGCCACCTTACTTTTGCGGTGTAATACCTTGCGTCAAAGGAATGTTTGATCATTTTTAACAGTGGAGGATCCGTATTTATAAATACCCCTTTATCTTCAATAGGTCCACGTCTCAACTTTTCTTGCACTGTTGGTGTATAAACAACCTCTCTTTGTTCCTCAACCTTATCTTTCTCAACCTCTTTAACCAAAATCTCAACACATTTCTCCTTCACACTCAGCTTAATTGTTAGCCATTGCTTGTAATACATGACTATTATGATATACATGATTCATAAAAGTACATTTCATTACTTAGATTGCTAGATATTTCTTTGATTGCATGACTATTATGATATAAATGACTATAAAAGTACAACATTGTAATATTATTTATAGATTATGAAATAATTGTACTTACCAATTGTTAGAAGTTAAACTATGGTTATTTCTAATAAAAAAATTTATTAGAACAAACAAGTTTCAAATTTCAAAAAAAACTCATCTATCAAAGAAATTATACCAAATTTAATACACAAATCTTTATTCAGGTAATAAAGTAAACATATACTTTAATATAAAACACTAAATTAGCAAAAATCGAGATAAGGAGAACAATATCATTTTTATTCATTTATGAAAATAATACATATGAGAGATTTGTGACTTAATAGTCCTTTGTATAACAAAATGGGTCTTCTAACATATTCTTGTTTATGATGTCAAAGCCAAAGAAATGCTTTTTAGGTATTACTATTATTCGCGGGGAGTAAATTTTTTTAATCTAACATTCTTCCCCATGATGTTGATATCAACAGATTCTGCTCCATCCAAAACTTCTGTTGCTATGAAAGATTTATTAAAGATGATCTTTCCCGCGTTGGGTGGTCTATTTCTTGATGATCTATACATTTCAACAAAATCGACACAATCACCGTAGTACCTAGTCAATAAAACATATTAGTGAATTTCTTGATATTTTATTTCAATAAAATAAAATAAAAAGATATATTTCAACCTGTTGAAATAGGTTATAATTTCATTTTTTGTGACAGGCCCATCATCGGAAACGGTAAAGTATAGAGTTCGAGCATCTCTAACATTGAACTCCCTAGCTTCCGGGTTCAAGATAAATATTGGTTGTTGAGCTTCCATGATTGTTTCTTATTTGAAGAGAAAAATTGTTAAGAATGAATACGGTGTAGTAGGCTCAAACTTAGATGAGGACATGAAAATATGTAAGTAACTATTTATTGAGTATATTTACCAAAAAGTTTGAAGGCATTGATTAATAATAATGATGGCATAAACACGACCAATAGTAAATCAATTTAAAAAGTAAATAAATTTATTGATATTAAATGCACTTTTTTAAAATGTTGCTTTACATGGTCATCATAATCCATGTAATAAATACATTGACTAATATTTATGGGACTACTTATAAATTAACAATATATATATAATTCATACCATAACTGAGGGCATGAATGTATTTTACAACTCATATACTCTATGTGTCTCACCATTTAATTATTGAAATTAACTTCTATATACCATAACTCCCAGTCATACTTACTAGGTCACATAATCTTATGAAAAAAATTAGTTTCAAAACACTATATTCCTACCATTCAATCATCCAGACGAGAATACACTGCACAATTTGGGTAAGTTCACTTTGTAGTCAGGGTGCACTCTAATGGATATTAGCTCTGATAAGAGCAGATTTAGGTTTTTGACCACTAAGAGGTTAATTGTAGAGTGGAATACATAAGTTCTGTTTCATGGTTTAGGTACCGATGTTTTCGTAATTTATCTTTTATAATGCGACTTACATTTCCTACATCCCATCATCACCAAATTTTGTCGAGGGTATCATCTCATATACTTATTTAATTGTTGGAATTCCATTAAATACATTGATATATAATTCATTTATGTGTGATGCTTGCACCTAGGCATGACATATCATTTTAGATGCCTTTCCATGGTCTAAATATGCTTTTATAGATTATTTTTAGTACTTATGTATAAGATAGAGTAAATAGAGACTTTCTCTCATTTTAGTCTACTTTGTATATTTTTGTCTATACATACATATTATATAAGATATAATAATATGAAGAAATGATAAGTGCTCAAGGAGATGAGGAACGACTTTCTAGTTTACTCTAGGGAAGACGATTTAAACCTCAGATTAATGAGAAAAAAACTTAGAAAAGAAGATGTAAAGGTTAACATACCGAGGAAAGTCCCGAACCTAAGAATGGACCTCATTATGAAAAAGATATGAAGAATTCATCAATTTCAATGTTTTTTAGACATCTCGTAGCATGACCTGCAACATACAATAATGAGGCACTAAAGTGAGACAGGCTGGAGCTGAAGAGTTCAAGTTAGGTCAATACTTATTCCACCTTACAGTTTGACCCTAAAGTTGGAGGAACTATATATATTTTATAGACCAATATATTATAGGTATATTGCACATTATCATTCACTTTACATTTTTTATTAACTTAGCTTATAACAAAGATAAACTCTATATCTACTTTATCCCTCTTCCATTTCCTACTTCAAGAATTTATAGGTCAAGCTATCCATAATAGATAAACAATATCTAGTGTGCTAAATCTTATGTTATAATTCATATTTCTTCTATATATCTATTTATTATAAATTCATTAATTATCTTATTAGCTTCTAATGCTTATTTTATTATCCATATATATACACATGTGCTAACTTATAGGTTTAGAAGCTCATAACTACTTTTTAGACTGTGCTTATTTAAATTTTAGTGTTTAATTACTTATAACTAATCTTCTTATATATCCAACCCAAGTTGTGCACACATCTTTGGTTAAATTATTCTTTATATACAACCGGATAAAGGGGTGAGTTGAAGGATTGAGCTTCGATCAATTATAGTTTGATATAAATCTTAAGTGATAGAAAATTGTTAGGGACCTAGATAAACTCTTAATAAAGTATTCGGATTACACCACTTATTATTCCTAGTCTCTGTGAGATAGAGCTTGTAGATGAAACTGTAGCCTCCTAGTAGGATATCAAATCCTGATTTGTGTGGTGTAATCTGAATATACCTGAACCGTTGCCAAATTATGTATATATCTATATGGTGATTGATAGCTGGTGTGTGATAAAATCACACCCCTTATAGGAGGGAAATTAACCGCAAGTGTACGATTCGTCCAAGTAATAATCCGATAAACGAGTTTCAATCTCACGGACGGATGGATATGACTATAGTGTTTATCAAATAAGTAGAGATAATTGTCAAGATAGAAAAATAAAATATAAAGATGTTTGTTTTGTTTTGTGTTATAACTAAAGACACAACAAAGTAAAGTACTAAAATGATTAACTAAGATGAAATAATGCAAGCAAATATTGTAGACGCAAATACGAACCGAACCATGCTCACCCCTATCACAAGATAAGAAGAGATTGATAAGCCGTTCTAAACAGTTCTTTTGGGAGGATCCTTTCCTCTATAAAGTGTGTAGTGATCAAGTGGTAAGAAGATGTGTTCCTGAGAAAGATGTTTTATTAATAGTTGTAGGTTGTCATAATTCACCATATGGAGGACAATTAAAAGGCGATCGCACAGCTGCTAAGGTACTACAATCCAGTTTTTATTGTCCTACATTACATAAAGATTGTCATGAGTATGTTAAGAAGTGTCATAGATGCCTTTTTACTGGTAATATATCCAAGAGGGATGAGATGCCACGTAATAATGTTCTTGAAGTTGAAATATTTGATGTATGGGGTATTGATTTCATGGGTCCCTTTGTACCATCCAATGGGAATCAATACATCCTATTAGCTATGGATTACACGTCTAAATAGTTAGAGGTTGTAGCTCAACCAACCAATGATGCGCGAGTAGTAATTATATTACTAATATCTCACATCTTCACTAGACATGGTACACCTAGATTTATTATCAATGATGGATGCTCTCATTTTGTGAACCAATATCTGAAGACAGCTCTAGAGAAGTATGGAGTGAGCCATCGAATATCTACCGCCTATCATCTGCAATCCAATTGTCAAGCTGAGGTCTCCAATCGCGAGGTAAAATCTATTATAGAAAAGATTGTTGGTCCTACAAGGAAAGATTGGTTAATGAAGTTAGATGATGCTTATGGTCTTATCGTAATACGTTCAAAACTACAGTTGGTGCATCTCCATATCGTATGGTTTATGGTAAGGCTTTTTACTTACCTCTTGAACTTGAATTAGGTTCATATTGGGCTATAGCGCAGTTACATTTAGATCCTACTTTGGACGGAGAAAACCGTGTGATGAAGTTAAATGAACTTGACGAATTCCGATTACATTCTTATGAGAATGCCAAACTTTACAAAGAAAACACTAAGAGGTGGCATGATAATCGTATCTGTGTGAAGAAATTTGAAGTGGGACAAAGGGTCCTAAAATATAATTCAAAGTTCAGTAACTATCCGGGTAAGTTAAGATCGAAATGGTCAGGTCCTTACGTTGTGACTAAGGTTACGCCTCATGGAGCCATAGAGATTAAGAATCCAATCGAGAACTGCAACTTCATGGTGAATGGTCATTGATTTAAGATTTATCATGGAGGCGAGGATACCAATCGGGCGGAAGATATACATCCCGGAGAGGTCATGTACCTCCTCGAAGCTCCTTAAAAGCGAGAGGTAACCCGTCGAGCTTAATGACGTTAAACAAAAGCCAATTCATTTTACATTAGTTTAATGTTTTCTTTATTTTGTAGTATAAAGTAGAGTAATGGTTGTTTATTAATGTTTATTTTTAAGAAATGAGAAAAGGTAGTTGTTTTTGATGATTTCAGGAGTGAAAGGGTCATGAGTTTGGGGTCGAAGCGGGGAAAAACGAAGATTTTTTGGTTCCAAGACAGTAGAAACCAGGAACCCGATGTTTAGCAAACCAGGAACCCGGTTATTGCGCTGTATCCTCCCCAAATTATTTGACTAGTGCGTAACAGGAGACGCAAGAGGTTGCATCGGGATTCGTGCCGTCGACACTAACCGGGAACCCAGTTTCGTTCTGACCAGGAAACCGGTTTCGAGAGCTGTGACGTCCCAACTCTCTAACCCCTACGTAAGCCGAGACGCAAGGGGTTGCGTCTAACTTGTGTCCAAGTTCGCGCCATCGACGCAAACTGGGAACCCGGTTTTGTGCTGACCAGGAACTCGGTTATGAAGGCCAACACTCTGACCCCTGCATAACCCGAGAGGCAAGGGGCCAGCATCCAGGTAAAAAAATTGAATTTGGAAAAATTTTGCGCCGACACAGCGACGCGAACCGGGAACCCGGTCATCACAAACCGGGAACCAGCTTATCAACTGTACAAGATATTTAAACCCTATCTTTTTGACTCCCTTTTCAAGTTAGCCTCCAGTTCTGTTTCTCAACTTCTCACCACTCGGATTATTATCAACAAAAAATTATAAAAGCACCCGATCCTACCCTCTTTCCCCACACAAACACATAATCAACTGAAAATCCTTCCAAAACACCATGAAAATCCAATTTCTCTCTAAGGATTTTCTTCACCGAAGCTTTAAATTTTTCCTATAATCCTCTACAAACACATTAACTAGCCTTTACCCATCTCATAACTTACCGTAATCTTTCTTCTTTTATCCTCAAAGATCAAAGTTCAAAACTTTTCTCTAGTTTTTGAAGTTTTGAGTGTGGGTGAGTAAAATGACTAAACAGACAGATTCTTTGAGCTATTCTCTAAGAAACACTCCAAGAACATGAAACAATCCTAGTGCTACACAATAAAAAGCTACTAAGATTCCAATTTTGGCTCCTAAACAAAAAATTGGAGAAGTTCAAACTACTATGAAGAGGAAAGAAAACCCAAGTAAGGCTACTCCTACAAAGCTTACCTTGGTAATTGAAGAGGAAGATAAGGTCGAAGAAGAAATTCCTAGAGAACCCATTCCAGAACAAAGAGCTACCCGAAGAAAAACTATGGCACAAAACCAAAGAGATTAGCAATGAGTTGGCCTGGTCAGGTTCGTGACAGAATTAATTACATGAAGTTTGGTGTTCAAAAAGGATTCCCTTCCGGTATTATGAACGGCGAGTTTAAGAGTTATGCTATTACTTGTGAAAAGTTTGGGTGGACCGAATTGAGACAGAGAAATCTTACGTTTATTCTTACCCTGGTACGTGATTTTTTTGAAGGAGTAGCCTTTTCGAATAAACAGTCAATTATCATACATAAAAAGGTATTACCCTTCTCAATTGAGCTTATTCGCAAGACTTTGAAATTGCCAAACTTTACTGGTCCTTGCCCATATCAAGAAAGACATAATGACCCATCTTTTGCTTGGGAATCTCTTTGGCATAAAGTTTTGATTCATGGGAAACGCCCTATTCCAAAAGGTGAGAGATATGCTGGGCAAGTTTATAGTAGCTATTTATTACCTTGTGCTAAGGTATGGTCACATTTCATAATCCCTACCTTCTTTGGTATTACCCACACTTCCGAATTGAAGAAGGAGCATGTGATCTTCATAAAGTGTATTATTGAGAAATAAGAAATCGACGTTGCTCATGTGATTTATGACACTATCATTGAGTTCGATAAAATCCCAATTGTTCAGCAAAACCTTAAGTTCCAATGTACCATCACTGCCTTGTGTCTAGACGCAAAAATACAACGTAGGAGCAAAGAGGTTGAGCCTTCAGAACACGGAGATGCAATGACATTGAATTCGATTGAGAACGCGCATAATGAAGCAACACAACCAATATAGAATCCTAGAGATCCTCCATCAGAAAAAGAATGTACATTCCAATAATGAGTTGGAAAATAAAATTCGAATGTTGGAAGAGAATCAAGATAAGATGATTGCTACTTTAGGAAACATTACAAAAGAGTTAGAAATTCTCAGAAATATGCTACTTGGGGTGAGCACAATACAATACACCACCTAAGGATTACTCACAAAGGAATCTCTACTTGGACGCAACACCGAAAACCAGCCTCGCGCTGGTTAAGATGCGTTTCCTATTCCTTCTCATTTAGTAGTGCATATTAGTTTAATTGATTTATCGAGTCTTTTCGAGTCGTGGGGACACGACTCATTTTTGAGTTTCGGGTAGGGTTCGTTGCCTCATCCAAGTTTTACGTGTTATTTGTTTTAACTACTTTCAATAAAATAAATTAGGAGTTACGTTTGACTGTAGAAGATCTTAAATGTCCCCATTAAGCATGATTTTGATGAATATATGATAGAAAATAGTGGACTTTAGGGGTTAGTATAAAACGCACTTTAATTGCATGCTAACATAGGAAATTGATAGGAAGAATTCATGAACAATGCAAAAGAAGTAAACTTGTACTTAAGGAAAATGTTTGGTTTGTAGTACATGAGATCCGAATTAATAGAGAACCAACTTAGATATGAACTAGAAGCGAGCTATGTAACTAGGAAAACTATAGGGGCAGTTCTTTGTTAGCCATTTCAGACCTTTTTAGCCTTCTATCCTTGAATTAATATTATCCTTCTTAGCACAATTTTGAGCCTTAAAAGCCTTTCTTCTGTCGCCACGATATAAGCCCATATCCCCTTACTTTATTAGGCATTTCCATATGACCCGCACTAGAATCACGATCATGAGACCTGTCTCGAGCTTGAGTTTGGGGTGGTGGGTCCATCTTTGTTAAATTACATTGGGAGGGAATTATATGTGTTTGTATTGGGGCACAATTTAAGATGATTTTATTATTTGTAACCCTTTGCCGGGATTTTAAAAAAAAGCAAAAAGCCAATACAGTAAGGACCGGGAACCCGGTCATCACATACCGGGAACCAGGTTGTCGCTTGTAAAAAAAAGAGAAGAAAAGAAATGAAAAGGAAAAATAAAGAAAGAATAAATTATCCGGAAAAGTGGAAGTTTCTAGAAATCATCTTTATATATATTGGATTAACATGGGGATGCAATGTTAAGAGCATCAAATGGGTTGGATGAGAACATTATTTGAGTGTAAACTCAAGCTCATGGACAGTTGTTGATGGTAAGTGAGGAGAGAGCCAAAAGCTCACTTCAAATTACCAAATATACATACCACACTGTCCCTAGCCTATGCTAAAACTGTAAAGTCCTCGTGATTCCTAGGTGCATAGTGAATTTATGATACTAGTTTATAGGGAGTATACTAAGTGGAGTGTTCAAAGCGTGTTAGGATCAATAAACACCCTATAGCCATCATAATAAGATAAGTACAAGTGTAACCTTCTAGTATTGCAACTTTAATTTGATTATTGATATTATTTATGTTTTATTTTTGCATGTAAGTGTATATGTATATTAAATCCTAAATTTTGCTATATGAGGTTTATCTTAAGTTTTGCTTTGGGTGTATTTACTAGCTTCGACAATCTTGCATCTACATTAGGCCCTTTTTTATAGTTTTACTTTGTCGGGAAGACAAAGGTTTGAGTTGGGGGTCTTGATGTCTACCTTTTTGTTCTAATTATATGCCCATAGGAGACATCATTTTTGGTGATTAGTTGACTAATTTGATAGACTTTTGGTGGTAAATCGTTATATTTCATTTTCCATCCTCGAATTGTAGTATTTTTCATTTATTAAGCTTTTGAGCGTAAAATGGTTTGTTTTTAGTGAAAATATTGAATGTTTAAAGATGCAAGCAAGGAGAGGAATCAAGAATTAAAGTCTTAGATCGTGTAAAGAAGTCAAAGGCGAGAAGAAATATACGGAAGAGTTGATTTACGAAACTGCAAATTTGAAAGGCTGATGTTGATTGCTGATTTTGAGCCACTTAGGCTTGGATTTAGCAAGTTGAATGGGTCAATTTGGAGTTTAAATGAGAACGCTACAGTTGTTTTAGTGAAGGATGTACATAAGTTATGGGATTTAGAATAAAAGAGTGGACTTAAGCTTTTTTAATATTTCATTTATTCACTTAACTAATAGCCCAATTCCGAATTTTAGAGTATAAAAAGACCTTCGGACATCTATTTCACACACAACTAAACTTACACCAGTTAGAATCGAAAGAGAGAAAGACAGAAGCAAGGAAAAGGAGAAAGCTAAGAGCTGGAGAATTCATCTTCTCCAAATCACAACCAAACCCAATTCCTCAATTAGGTTTTCTTATCTTTTAATTCTCTATTAGACATGAGTTCATTTTTTTTATTTCATTAGTTTTAATTTCCATTATGAACTATTTTTATTTGTGCTTGAGAATCACTCAAATGGGTTGAGCCCCAATTTATTTAGTTAATGTTTTTGATTTGGGTTTGATAGATTTAATTTGAATTGGGTAATTTAGTATTTTCTATTATCGTGAATTTATTTACTATCTTTGAAGTCATGAATCAAATATATGAATTAGTAAATAAGCTATTCATTACAGTGGTGTAATGATCACCTTGACGGGGGGTTTAGTTACTGAACTAGGTAATAGATGTAAGATATAAATTATTGATCCTGACGGACTTAGTTAATCTTATATCCAATTGGGTAAAATACTTGAACATTCAAAGGTAGCTTATAATCGCCCTGACGGGGTTTGTAATACCCTAGGATAGCTCCTCAGTACACCCTGACGGGGTTTAGGAGAAACTAGAATCCCAACTAGTATTAATTACCAATTCGAGCCTTAAACGAAAACATTAATTGAATAGGTTTAGGTGAAACCCTTGCGAAACTCAAGTACTACTTCTCATCCTTGCGTCTACTCATATTTTATTTACTTGCGTCTCATTTACTTGCATTAGTCAATTTAATATTTTACTTTATTTGCACTTTAGTCCTTAAACAAAAACCCAACAAATATTTATTCGCCTTTACTTTTTATATAATATAACAATTATTCACACTTATTACATAACATCTAAAGTCATATCCAATCCGTCCCTATGATCGATTTCCCGTTTACCGGATATTACTTGGACGACCCGTACACTTGCGGTACGTGTCTTGCCTATTTAGGTGTGTTATTTTCGAACACACAAGGAGACACCACCTGAATAGGTTGCAGAGGAATATTAGGGAATAGTATTTATTAGTTGTACTTATTTAATCTTAATCATTGTAAAGTAATAGATATTTATTTAATTTAGTGAAATGTAATTTTACTTATTTTACATAATATAGTGTAGTCGCTTTTTATGGGTCGTGACAAGTTGGTATTAGAGCTTAGAGTAGTTTCTAAGTGTAAGCCGGATAGGATTTGTCAGACAAGGGAAGATGTGTAGAAAAATAAATAATAAAACCGATAAATGAAATAGGAATTCATCTTGTTAGTAGTTTTTATTGAACCAACCCCAAGATAACTGATCGATATCGTCCCCGTCGATAAAATTGAGTAATAATTATAGTGGGAGCGACTCCGCAGACTACAGATCGTAGGTATGCAAGAATGATAAGTAGGAAGAATATGTACTCTTCGAGGATATCGCCTCGCATTGCCAACACCCAAGGTAGGGTGCGGTGCTTTTCTTACATGCGTGCTTCTCGTATCACCATGACTCATCCTTTCGTTCCACCAAATGTTGTCAATACCAATCAATCCATGAACTTAAGAAATATTTCGTGTTTACCTATTTCTAACTTCTTTCACATTGTTATTGCAATATTTCGTTTTTATTAGAACAAACAAGTTTCATATTTCAAAAAAAAAACTCATCTATCAAAGAAACTATACCAAATTTAATACACAAATCTTTATTCAGGTAATAAAGTGTACGAGTCGTCCAAGTAATAATCCGATAAACGAGTTTCAATCTCACGGACGGATGGATATGACTATAGTGTTTATCAAATAAGTAGAGATAATTGTCAAGATAGAAAAATAAAATATAAAGATGTTTGTTTTGTTTTGTGTTATAAATAAAGACACAACAAAGTAAAGTACTAAAATGATTAACTGAGATGAAATAATGCAAGCAAATATTGTAGACGCAAATACGAACCGAACCATGCTCACCCCTATCACAAGATAAGAAGAGATTGATAAGCCGTTCTAAACAGTTCTTTTGGGAGCATCCTTGATGTCTCCTTAATTGTTCTTATTTTCGACCCTTAGGAGACATCATTTTTGATGTTTAATTGAATATTTTGATAGACTTTTGAGTTAAAAATGCAATAATCCGGAATTCCTATTTTATTTCTAGTATTTTTGATTTATTAAACTTTTGTGCGTAATCTTGTGTATTTTAGTGAAAATTTGTAGGTTTTGAATATTAGCTAGGAATGGAATCCGAGAGAAGAGTCAAAGATCACGAGATAGAGTCAAGACTTAAAGATAAATCCCGAAAGAATTCGATTTTAGAGTTGCAAATCTGTTTTCCAGACCACAGATTGCTGATTTCAAGGTGCTTAAGAGATTATTTAGCCGCTGACCTTTGAAGAGAAAACATTTCTTATCGAGTTACAGAACTTTAGCAACTGGAATCAAGTCAATCGGAGTCATAACGAAGCGGGAAAAGCCGTTTTAGTGAAGGTGTATCAGCAGTTACGGGATTTTGGACTTAGAATTTGGGCTTGGACATTTAATTAGTGTTTTATTATTAGGTCCAAGCCCTAATCCGTTTTTCTACTTATAAAAGGAGGCCTTGACTTCTATTTTTTTTTTACACAATTCATTCTTTACAATTAAAAACATCAGAGAGAAGCAACAGAAGGAAGAAAGAAGGAGCTGCAAGAGCTGGAGAGGGTCTATATCTCCGTTCTCAGTCATTCCTATTCCGGAAATTAGGTTTCTTTTATCTTATATTTGTAAGACAATATGAATTCCTTTACTTTTAATTTAGTTTTTGTTTTAATTCGTATGAGCTAAACATTTATTAGTGCTTGAGAATGCTTTATGGGTGAATCCCAATTCCATTGAATTTCATGTCCTGGATTTCGGTTTCTGTTAATTAAATCGAATTGGGTCTTTTACATTTTTCTTTAATTTGTGCTTATTTACTATTATTGACCTGATCAATTAATAATAGGGTTTAGTATCTAGGCTATTCCAATTAGTGGCGATTGGATCACCTTGACGGGGGGTTTAGGTACAGAAATAATTACAGAATATAATATATAAACTATTTTGACTTTGACGAGCGTAGTTAATTTTATGGCCAATGAGGTAATTTAGCTTAATCATTCGAAAGTGGATCATATTTACCCTGACGGGACTAGTGACACTCTAGAATAGCCTTGTAGTCCACCCTGACGGGGGTACAATGATTATTGAATCCCGACCAATGTCAATTGACCAATTTGACTCTTAAACAGAATAGGTTATGAAATAGAATTCGGAGGATCCCTTGCGTTCTCAAGTGCTATCTTCTCATACTGCATTTTACTCTTATTTACTTGCGTTTTACTATTTATTTGCATTTTATAATTAGTCTTTCATTACTTAGAATTAATACAAAAACCAATCAATCATATTATCTTTTACTTGCTTTCATAAGTGCAACCATTCATTACTTGATAAACATCGTAGTTAACCAAACCGTCCCTGCGAACGATCCAAGATCACTTATTACTAATTGGGACAACCGTACACTTGCGGTTGTGGTTCGATTACATTTGCATTTATTTTTAAACACACAACGGACCACCAAGTTTTTGGCGCCGCTGCCGGGGACGGTAGCGTGTGACCACGGTGTTTATCCTTTAGTGATAGTTGCATTTATTTTTATTTCAGTTTTACGCTTTTTGTTTGTTCAGTTCTTTTCAGGTTTTTAGGTTTGGTGTATGCGAAGAAGACTCTTTAAGGATCTAGAGCCAACACCTCCAATCCTTAATAATCCAGAATCGTTAATCAGACTAGCTAACAAGAGAAGGAGGGAACAAGAAGCTTTAGAAGTAGAAGAATTAATTTACAGAATGGAGAACATTAATATTCAGAATCAACAAAACAATGACGGACAAGCTCAGATAGTGATTAATCAAGATCCATGGTTTGTTAATGGTCCGGAAGAAGTTCCCTTTCGTGCTCCTGCTCTAGGAGTAGGTGCTCCAAATATAGATGTTCCGAGGTTTCGTCCAGATTCGGATATGTTAGCTCAATTCCACAATTTTGGAAATTTTCGCGGTAGAGTTGGAGAAGATCCTATCCGAGCAGTACAGAAATTTAAGCAGATATGTGATTCTTACATCACACAAGGGGTTTCAAGAGAACATATGTATTATGCTATGTTTCGATTCTTCGTTGTTGATGGAGCGAGTGAATGGCACGATACACAAGACCCTGCGAACGATCCTAGAATGATTATTACTACTTGGGACAACCGTACACTTGCGGCTGTGGTTCAATTACATTTGCATTTATTTTAGAACACACAAAGGACCACCAAGTTTTTGGCGCCGCTGCCGGGGATCCCTTGCGTTCTCAAGTGCTATCTTCTCATACTGCGTTTTACTCTTATTTACTCGCGTCTTAGTTTTTAATTGCATTTTCCATTTAGTCTTTTATTTACTTAGAATTAATATAAAAATCAAATCAATCATCTTATCTTTATTTGCTTTCCTAAGTGCAATCATTCATTTGTGGATAAGCATTGTAGTTAACCAAACCGTCTATGCGAACGATCCTAGATCATTATTACTACTTGGGACAACCGTACACTTGCGGTTGTGGTTCGATTACATTTGCATTTATTTTAGAACACACAAAGACCGCAAGAAGATCCTGCGAAGATAACAAATTGGGACCAATTAGAAACTGCTTTCTTTGAGAGGTATTACCCAAGTAACATGAGGTTAGATGATCAACTTGAATTAACACATTTCCGTCAAGAATATGATGAAACTTTGGGTAAAAGCTGGACAAGATTTCAGATGTGTTTACGTAGAGTTCCCGATCATGGCTTTTCTGAACAACAACAGCTAAAAATCTTTTACAGAGGCCTTGATGGGACTTCAAGAGAAAAATTGGATTTGCTATGTGGTGCGGGATTTCTTCAAGTTCAACCAGTTCATGCTTAAATCATCCTAGAAAGAACAGTAAAGAATGAAGTTGGGTGGAATACCGCAAGAACACCAGTTAGAGGAGGAGTTAATAATGTCAATATTGAAGAAAAGTTCAACTCCTTAGAGACCAAGATTCAAACCACACTAGAACAACAATTGAGACAACTCACTTTAGCCGTGAAAGAAGGTTTTTCGAATAAAAGAGGTGAGGTAAAGGTTGCACAAGAGGTGTATGGATGTGAGTATTGCGGTGTTAATGATCATAGTTGGGAGAATTGTCAGAATAATCAAGAATCCGTGATGTTTGTCTTCAACAGAGGTAACTTTAATTCGAGTGGTAATGGATATCAGCCTAACAGAAACCATCCTGGGTTTCAATACTAAAATCCTAATGGGCAGCCAATCCTACATATGCGTATCAGTCACATCTCCAAGGTAACAACTACAATCCAAGACCACACAACAATTATCAAGGAGGACAGAATCAAAATTATGTTCAAAGACAAACTCCTCAAGACACTTACGATGAAACAATGAACCAAAAAGCCTTACCTGCCCACCCGCAAGAAGGTGTAGTTACCCTTCAGAAAACCGTAGAAAGTTTAATTGCTCTTCAGACCCAAGCTATTGAACGTCAACAAGCATCTGACGCAAACATGAAGTTATTACAGAATCAGATAAATCAAATTAATAAACAAATGAATCAACGTCCGCAAGGGCAACTCCCTAGCGATACTGAGAATCCAATACAAATCGAAAACTGTAAAGCTATTACTCTCAGAAGTGGTAAGAATCTTCCCCCACCTCCTTTTCCGGTTATGAAAGAAAAAGAAGTTAGAAAAGAAAAGGATGTGGTGGATAAAGATAAAGAAGTTGAAGTAGAAGAATTGGAGAGGCCTGTTGAGGTTCCGAAAAAGAAAGATGATACTATAATCAATCGTCCACCTCCACCATTTCCATCGGGAGTTCAAAAGAAGGGTGATATGGCTGATTACCAAAAATTCTTTAACAAGGTAAGAGGTCTTAGCATAAATATTCCGTTGCTAGAAGCTATTCGAGATGTACCCAAGTATGCTAAGTTTCTGAAAAGAGCCCTCACTAACAAAAGGTCGTATTGTGATAATGAGATGATTGGTCTTCCTGAAGAATGTAGTGCCATTTGTCAAAGTAAGTTACCTCCAAAGTTAGTTGATCCTGGGAGTTTCACAATTCCGATCTCGATTGGAGAAGAATGGAAAGGTAAGGCACTATGTGATTTGGGTGCAAGCATCAATCTTATGCCCAAATCGATCTTTGATAAGCTTAATATCGAAGCAAGACCCACTTCTATGGTCTTGCAAATGGCGGGTCGATCTCTTGCACATCCGGAAGGCCGAATCGAAGATGTCCTCGTTAAGGCAGGTACGTTAATTTTTCCCGCTGATTTCGTTATACTTGATTACGACGCGGATAGGAATGTCCCCATCATTTTGGGAAGACCATTCCTAGCCACGGGGCGTACATTGATTGATGTAGAGAACGGAGAAATGATTATGAGAATCCAAGACGAAGAAATGAAGTTTAATGTGTTTAGACCTATGAAGTTCCCGGATTCCAAGGAAGAATGTTTTCGTATAGATGTAATGGAACCGGTAAGAAAAGAGCTAATTAATGTCGTGGACACTTTAGGAATGGAGGAGAAAGAGCTACGAAAGAAACCACCAATTAAAGCTCCTCCATACCCTAAAAATCCACAACTCAATCATGCGAAGAAGAAAGAGAAAGCACGTGCCACGAAGGTTCCGAAGGAACCTAAGAAAGAAAGAAAGAAAAAGGGGTTCAAAGTAGGTGAAGAAGTATCTATGAAGAAACCAAACTCCCCTCCAAAGGTACGTGAATCAAAAAGTTCTTGGCTAGGACCATTCATGGTCACGAAGGTTATCTTAGATAAATTAGTGGGAATAAAAGCTAAGGGATGCAAATTTCGAGTTGCAAATATTGACAACCTCACTCACTGCTGGGGAGGTTATGTCAATGACTAATGAATGAGGTAAACCGTCGAGCCTAACGACGTTAAACAAAAGCCATTTCTTGTATATTAGTTTAAATTTTTATTTTTTGTAGTTTAAATTTGTTTGATTTTCGTTCATTTAGTGTTTATTAGTAAGAAATGAGGAAGGGTAGTTGTTTTTGATGATTTCAGGGGTAAAAAGGTCATGAGTTCGGGGTCGAAAGGGCGAAAATAGAGGAAAAATTTGTGGTGTTCCAGGGGCAAACCGGGTACCCGCATTCGCAAATATGGGTACCCAGTTTCGAAAGCTAAAAATTCCAACTTTCTGACCCTGCGTTTTGGGTCCCGCGTTTTGCTGCGTCACCACTGCGTTTTGATTCGCGCCATCGACGCAAACCGGGTTCCCGCATTCGAAAATGCGGGTACCCGGTTTCGGAGCTGTAATTTTCCAAATTCTCTGACCCGGCGTCTTGGGAGGTTGCGTTTTTGTGCGTCTTGGCTCGCGCCATCAACGAAAATCCGGGTACCCGCATTTGCAAATGCGGGAACCTGGTTTCAAAGGGCATTTCTCTGACCCAGCGTCTTGGGTCCAACGTTTTGGCTGCGTTTTGAGGTATATATATATATAAAGAAAAATTGCGTCATTTATTGCATCAGACGCCAAAAATATATATATATAATAATATTATTATTTTTTCGCGCCGACACAGCGACGCGAAACCGGTACCCGCATTTGCAAATGCGGGAACCCGGTTTCTTCTGTGACAGGTCGATTTTCAGCTTTTTAGCCCTAGATTTTTACCTCTTTCTTCAAACCAGCCTCCAAAAACACTCCCAAAACTCAGAATTTCCTGAACATCATCATCTACAACCACACAATCATCAAATCCTACCCTCTTTCATCACAAAGAAATAGAATCAATTCATCTCCTATCCAAATCACCATGAAATTCCAACTTTTCTCCAATTGTTCTTCATCCAAGCTTCAAATTAAATCCAATTCCCACTTCCCCCACATCAATTAGCCTTTACCCATCTCATATTCCACCATACTCTTCAAATCTTAAGCCTCAAAACATCAAAGTTCTATGCCTTAGCTTCTCACTATTTGAAGTTTTGAGTTTGGGGTGGAAAGAGATGCCTATCAGAACTGCTTCATGTGTACTTATCGAAGCAATTCTCCAAGAAACAGAAACGCTTTTGGTGCTATTCAAGAACAAGCTATTGAGGTTCCTATTTCACGTTTCAAACACAAGACTGAAGAGGTTCAAATTAAGGCTAATCCGAAGAAGAGGAAATTGATTGATGAACCTGAAAGTGAGGAAGAAAATGATCCGATGATGAGTTGGAATCGAAAATCAAGGTGTTGGAAGAGAATCAAGATACGAGGTGCGTTATTTTGGGAAACGTTACAAACAAGTTGAACTTTATTTGTTCAAAGCACAACTTACGATGTCTAGACGCGAGATAAAGTTCATGGACGCAACACTGAAAACCATCCACGCGCTGGTTAAGATACGTTTTCTAATCCTTCTCATTTAGTGTAGATTATTTTATTGCTTTGAGTCTTTTCGAGTCGTGGGGACACGACTCATTTTTGAGTTCGGGGTGGGGTTCGTTGCCTCATCCCAGTTTTTATGTGTTATATGTTTTATTTGCTTTCAATAAAATAATTTTCAGAGTTGCGTTTGACTGTAGAAGATTTTAAATGTTCCTTTAAGCATACTTTTGATGAATTAATGATAGTAAATAGTGGACTTAAGGGATTGATATAAAACGCACTTAGAATTGCATGCGAACATAGGTAATTGATAGGAAAAACTAATGAACAATGCAAATGAAGTAAGCTTGTACTTAAGGAATATGTTTGGTGTGTAGAACGTGAAATCTTAATTAGTAGAGAACCCACCTAGATATGAACTAAAGACAAGCTATGTACTTAGGAAAATGATAGGGGCAGTTCTTTGTTAGCCATTTGAAGCCTTTTAGCTTGCTATCCCTTATTATAATTTTATCCGTCTTAGCCCAATTTTGAGCCTTAAGCCTTTTCTTTTGTAGCCACGATATGAGCCCATTATCCTTTAGATTATTAGGCATTACCAAATGACCCGCACTTGAATCACAATCCTGAGACTAGTCTCGAGCTTGAGTTTGGGGTGGTGGGACCACATTTGGGAAGATACATTGGGAAGGGATTATATGTGTTTGTATTGAGGCACAAAAATGTAGATGATATTATTATTTGTAACCCTTTGCCGGGATTTGAAAAGAAAATAGAGAAAAAGAAAAGAAAAAGGAGAAAAAGAAAAAAAAATAAAAAGAAAAAATAATAAAAAGAAAGAAAGAATAAAATAAACCGGCAAAGTGGAATATTTTTGGAAATCATCTTAGTTTTTATTGGGTTGACATGGGGACGCAACATTCGTGCGTCAAATGGGTGAGTGAGAACATTTTTGAGCGTAAACTCAAGCTCGAGGACTTTGTTGATGGTAAGTGAGGAGAGAGCCAAAAGCTCACTTCAAATTTACCAAATATACATCCACACCGTGCTTAAGCCATTATTAAACCATAAAAACCTCTTGATTCTTAAGTACATAGTGAATTTATGATTCTGTTGATAGGAAATATATTAGGTGGAGCGTTCAAAGCGATTTAGGATTGAGGAACAACCTATAGCCAACATAAAGATATAAGTACAAGTGTAATCTTCAAGCATTGCTAATTTAATTTTATGATTGAGATTATTTATATTCGATGTTGCATGATAAGTGTATGTATATATTAGTTCCTAGAGTTTGTCTATATGAGATTTGTCCTAAGAATTGCTTTAGGTGTATTTGCTAGATTCTATTTGTTCTTGCGTTCACTTCTACCCCTTGTTTTATTTTGTTTTGCTTTGTCGGGATGACAAAGGTTTGAGTTGGGGGTCTTGATGTCTCCTTAATTGTTCTTATTTTCGACCCTTAGGAGACATCATTTTTGATGTTTAATTGAATATTTTGATAGACTTTTGAGTTAAAAATGCAATAATCCGGAATTCCTATTTTATTTCTAGTATTTTTGATTTATTAAACTTTTGCGCGTAATCTTGTGTATTTAAGTGAAAAGTTTGTAGGTTTTGAATATTAGCTAGGAATGTAATCCGAGAGAAGAGTCAAAGATCACGAGATAGAGTCAAGACTTAAAGATAAATCCCGAAAGAATTCGATTTTAGAGCTGCAAATCTGTTTTCCAGGCCAAAGATTGCTGATTTCAAGGTGCTTAAGATATGATTTAGCCGCTGACCTTTAAAGAGAAACCATTCCTTATCGCGTTACGGAACTTTAGCAACTGGAATCAAGTCAATCGGAGTCATAACGAAGCGGGAAAAGCCGTTTTAGTGAAGGTGTATCAGCAGTTACGGGATTTTGGGCTTAGAATTTGGGCTTGGACATTTAATTAGTGTTTTATTATTAGGTGCAAGCCCTAATCCGTTTTTCTACTTATAAAAGGAGGCCTTGACTTCTATTCTTTTACACAATTCATTCTTTACAATTAAAAACATCAGAGAGAAGCAACAAAAGGAAGAAAGAAGAAGCTGCAAGAGCTGGAGAGGGTCTATATCTCCGTTCTCAGTCATTCCTAATCCAGAAATTAGGTTTCTTTTATCTTTTATTTGTAAGACAATATGAATTCGTTTACTTTTAATTTAGTTTTTGTTTTAATTAGTATGAGCTAAACATTTATTAGTGCTTGAGAATGCTTTATGGGTGAATCCCAATTCCATTGAATTTCATATCCTGAATTTGGGTTTCTGTGAATTAAATCGAATTGAATCTTTTACATTTTTCTTTAATTTGTGCTTATTTACTATTATTGACCTGATTAATTAATAATAGGGTTTAGTATCTAGGCTATTCCAATTAGTGGCGATTGGATCACCTTGACGGGGGGTTTAGGTACAAAAATAATTACAGAATATAAAATATAAACTATTTGACTTTGACGAGTGTAGTTAATTTTATGGCCAATGAGGTAATTTAGCTTAATCATTCGAAAGTGGATCATATTTACCCTGACAGGACTAGTGACACTCTAGAATAGCCTTGTAGTCCACCCTGACGGGGGTACAATGATTATTGAATCCCGACCAATGTCAATTGACCAATTTGACTCTTAAACAGAATAGGTTATGAAATAGAATTCGGAGGATCCTTTGCGTTCTCAAGTGCTATCTTCTCATACCGCGTTTTACTCTTATTTACTTGCGTTTTACTATTTATTTGCATTTTATAATTAGTCTTTCATTACTTAGAATTAATACAAAAACCAATCAAACATATTATCTTTTACTTGCTTTCATAAGTGCAACCATTCATTACTTGATAAACATCGTAGTTAACCAAACCGTCCCTGCGAACGATCCTAGATCACTTATTACTACTTAGGACAACCGTACACTTGCGGTTGTGGTTCGATTACATTTGGTTTTATTTTTAAACACACAAAGGACCACCAATCCTTTCCACTATAAAGTGTGTAGTGATCAAGTGGTAAGAAGATGTATTCCTCAGAAACATGTTTTATTAATAGTTGTAGGTTGTCATAATTCACCATATGGAGGACAATTAAAAGGTGATCGCACAGCTGCTAAGGTACTACAATCCAGTTTTTATTGGCCTACATTACATAAAGATTGTCATGAGTATGTTAAGAAGTGTCATAGATGCCAGTTTACTGGTAATATATCCAAGAGGGATGAGATGCCACGTAATAATGTTCTTGAAGTTGAAATATTTGATGTATGGGGTATTGATTTCATGGGTCCCTTTGTACCATCCAATGGGAATCAATACATCCTATTAGCTATGGATTACACGTCTAAATAGGTAGAGGTTGTAGCTCAACCAACCAATGATTCGCGAGTAGTAATTATATTAGTGATGGATGCTCTCATTTTGTGAACCAATATCTATTTTATTGCTTTGAGTCTTTTCGAGTCGTGGGGACACGACTCATTTTTGAGTTTGGGGTAGGGTTCGTTGCCTCATCCCAGTTTTACGTGTTATTTGTTTTAACTTCTTTCAATAAAATTAATTAGGAATTACGTTTCACTATTGAAGATCTTAAATGTCCCCATTAAGCATGATTTTGATGAATATATGATAGAAAAAAGTGGACTTTAGGGGTTAGTATAAAACGCACTTTAATTGCATGCTAACATAGGAAATTGATAGGAAGAATTCATGAACAATGCAAAAGAAGTAAACTTGTACTTAAGGAAAATGTTTGGTTTGTAGTACATGAGATCCGAATTAATAGAGAACCAACTTAGATATGAACTAGAAGCGAGCTATGTAACTAGGAAAACTATAGGGGCAGTTCTTTGTTAGCCATTTCAGACCTTTTTAGCCTTCTATCCTTGAATTAATATTATCCTTCTTAGCACAATTTTGAGCCTTAAAAGCCTTTCTTCTGTCGCCACGATATAAGCCCATATCCCCTTACTTTATTAGGCATTTCCATATGACCCGCACTAGAATCACGATCATGAGACCTGTCTCGAGCTTGAGTTTGGGGTGGTGGGTCCATCTTTGTTAAATTACATTGGGAGGGAATTATATGTGTTTTATTGGGGCACAATTTAAGAGGATTTTATTATTTGTAACCCTTTGCCGGGATTTTAAAAAAAGCAAAAGCCAATACAGTAAGGACCGGGAACCTGGTCATCACAAACCGGGAACCAGGTTGTCGCCTGTAAAAATAAGAGAAGAAAAGAAATGAAAAGGAAAAATAAAGAAAGAATAAATTATCCGGAAAAGAGGAAGTTTCTAGAAATCATCTTTATATCTATTGGATTAACATGGGGATGCTATGTTAAGAGCATCAAATGGGTTGGATGAGAACATTATTTGAGTATAAACTCAAGCTCGTGGACAGTTGTTGATGGTAAGTGAGGAGAGATCCAAAAGCTCACTTCAAATTACCAAATATACATAACACACTGTCCCTAGCCTACGCTAAAACTGTAAAGTCCTCGTGATTCCTAGGTGCATAGTGAATTTATGATACAAGTTTATAGGGAGTATACTAAGTGGAGTGTTCAAAGCGTGTTAGGATCAATAAACACCCTATAGCCATCATACTAAGATAAGTACAAGTGTAACCTTCTAGTATTGCAACTTTAATTTGATGATTGATATTATTTATGTTTTATTTTTGCATGTAAGTGTATATGTATATTAATTCCTAACTTTTTCTATATGAGGTTTATCTTAAGTTTTGCTTTGGGTGTATTTACTAGCTTCGACAATCTTGCATCTACTTTAGGCCCTTTTTTTTTAGTTTTACTTTGTTGGGACGACAAAGGTTTGAGTTGGGGGTCTTGATGTCTACCATTTTGTTCTAATTATATGCCCATAGGAGACATCATTTTTGGTGATTAGTTGACTAATTTGATAGACTTTTGGTGGTAAATCATTATAATTCATTTTCCATTCTCGAATTGTAGTATTTTTCATTTATTAAGCTTTTGAGCGTAAAATGGTTTGTTTTTAGTGAAAATATTGTCGGTTTAAAGATGCAAGCAAGGAGAGGAATCAAGAATTAAAGTCTTAGATCGTGTAAAGAAGTCAAAGGCGAGAAGAAATATCCGGAAGAGTTGATTTACGAAACTGCAAATTTGAAAGGCTGATGTTGATTGCTGATTTTGAGCCACTTAGGCTTGGATTTAGCAAGTTGAATGGGTCAATTTGGAGTTTAAATGAGAACGCTATAGTTGTTTTAGTGAAGGATGTACATCAGTTATGGGATTTAGAATAAAAGAGTGGACTTGGGCTTTTTTAATATTTCATTTATTCACTTAACTAACAGCCCAATTCCGAATTTTACAGTATAAAAAGACCTTCATATATCTATTTCACACACAACTAAACTAACACAAGTCAGAATCGCAAGAGAGAAAGACAGAAGCAAGGAAAAGGAGAAAGCTAAGAGCTGGAGAATTCATCTTCTCCAAATCACAACCAAACCCAATTCCTCAATTAGGTTTTCTTATCTTTTAATTCTCTATTAGACATGAGTTCATTTATTTTTATTTCATTAGTTTTAATTTCCATTATGAACTATTTTTATTTGTGCTTGAGAATCACTCTAATGGGTTGAGCCCCAATTTATTTAGTTAATGTTTTTGATTTGGGATTGAAAGATTTAATTTGAATTGTGTAATTTAGTATTTTCTATTATCGTGAATTTATTTACTATCTTTGAAGTCATGAATCAAATATATGAATTAGTAAATAAGCTATTCATTACAGTGGTGTAATGATCACCTTGACGGGGGGTTTAGTTACCGAACTAGGTAATAGATGTAAGATATAAATTATTGTTCCTGACGGACTTAGTTAATCTTATATCCAATTGGGTAAAATACTTGAACATTCAAAGGTAGCTTATAATCGCCCTGACGGGGTTTCTAATACCCTAGGATAGCTCCTCAGTCCACCCTGGCGGGGTTTAGGATAAACTAGAATCCCAACTAGTATTAATTACCAATTCGAGCCTTAAACGAAAACATTAATTGAATAGGTTTAGGTGAAACCCTTGCGAAACTCAAGTACTACTTCTCATCCTTGCGTCTAATCATATTTTATTTACTTGCGTCTCATTTACTTGCATTAGTCAATTTAATATTTTACTTTATTTTCACTTTAGTCCTTAAAAAAAACCCAACAAATATTTATTTTCCTTTACTTTTTATATAATATAACAATTATTCACACTTATTACATAGCATCTAAAGTCATATCCAATCCGTCCCTATGATCGATTTCCCGTTTACCGGATATTACTTGGACGACCCGTACACTTGCGGTACGTGTCTTGCCTATTTAGGTGTGTTATTTTAGAACACACAAGGAGACACCACCTGAATAGGTTGCAGAGGAATATTAGGGAATAGTATTTATTAGTTGTACTTATTTAATCTTAATCATTGTAATGTAATAGATATTTATTTAATTTAGTGAAATGTAATTTTACTTATTTTACATAATATAGTGTAGTCGCTTTTTGTGGGTCGTGACAAGTTGGTATTAGAGCTTAGAGTAGTTTCTAAGTGTAAGCCGGATAGGATTTTTCAGACAAGGGAAGATGTGTAGAAAAATAAATAATAAAACCGATAAATGAAATAGGAATTCATCGTGTTAGTAGTTTTTATTGAACCAACCCCAAGATAACTGATCGATATCGTCCCCGTAGATAAAATTGATTAATAATTATAGTGGGAGCGACTCCGCAGACTACAGATCGTAGGTATGCAAAAATGATAAGTAGGAAGAATATGTACTCTTCGAGGCTATTGCCTCACATTGCCAACACCCAAGGTAGGGTGCGGTTCTTTTCTTACATGCGTGCTTCTCGTATCACCATGACTCATCCTTTCGTTCCACCAAATGTTGTCAATACCAATCAATCCAAGAACTTAAGAAATATTTCGTGTTTACCTATTTCTAACTTCTTTTAGATTGTTATTGCAATATCTACTAGGGACCTTAGAAGATTATCTTTCTTTCCTGTTGTTCTCACCCAATTTTTTTCTTTTATTCTTTTTCATCTCCCCACATGAATTAAAATCTATGTTCTTCACGTCATCTCCTTTCACCCTCAAGTAAAAATTATACCGCATTGAAATTACCCCTTTATATGGGTGGATAAGGTGTAATTTGGAGTGGGAAAGGTGCAAGGGTGATATTTTGTATGTAGTTATGATGTATTTTGTACTTTGGTGAGAAGGATTTAAGAAGTTAAGGATAATGACTTGGGAATTTTTTTGATCAACTATTTATTTCATGATGTTTTGGAATGATTTGGGTTGGCCAATGCTGTTTGGAATGATGCAAGGATGCTTTTGGATATAATATTTTGGTGATTTGGTGGTGTGTTTTATAATAGGTTAAGGTATAGTTCAACTCTATTGGTGGTTGAGTGAATTAGGGAAGAAGAAGCTCTGAGTTTTAGGTCAAAAGTATGCTTAAGGTTTAACTTTTTGGTTTTCTCCTTTATTTCCTCGTGCGGTGTACCGCAATATCCTTGCGGTATACCACAGGTGTGGTCTGCCAATTCAAATCTTCTGACTTTATAGCGTGAGTTATTGATGCTCATGTTGGATTTAGCGATACGTACTGTGTCGTGAGTTCTTGCACGATCCAAATCTCTCGTTCTGGTATACCTGGGGTGTCGTGTCGTATATCGCGCGTATCATTCTAAATCTCCAAACTTTCTGTCCAATTCAAGCGTGTACTATAGTGGGCATAGCTTGACTTCTCCATTAATAGATCTCAAAAAATTACGTTGATTAGGCTCAAGAAAAAGTTAATTCCGACACCTGAGCGCAAAGTTATGGTCTTTCGAAGTTTACTCAATGGTTTCAGCAGAGACATGTTGTATACTACAGATACCTACAGGCAGCACAAGAAAATGATATTTTTTCAACATGTGAGCACGAAGTTTTACAATTCTGCCACCCCAAACTCAAACCTTGATTTACCTTTACATCAAAAACACTATATACCTTTCTCATTAACTATATTATACACTAAAACACGAATTTAAACTTACTAATTTACACTACGAACATAAAATTAAATTAAGAAAACAGTATAAAACATGGTTTGTCTCTCAAGAAGAACTTTTGTTTATTATGTCGTTAAGTTTGACGCGTTACCTTCCACACAGATAGCTTTGAGGCCCTTGAAGTATTCTCCTCTTAAAATCGCCACTTTCTTGGATTATTAATGTAGGGAATCTCCCACCCAAAGTTTGATTCACTCGATCTTAAAATAGTGGTCGGTAAAGCTCTCTTCTTGCCACCTTACTTTTGCGGTGTAATACCTTGCGTCAAAGGAATGTTTGATCATTTTTAACAGTGGAGGATCCGTATTTATAAATACCCCTTTATCTTCAATAGGTCCACGTCTCAACTTTTCTTGCACTGTTGGTGTATAAACAACCTCTCTTTGTTCCTCAACCTTATCTTTCTTAACCTCTTTAACCAAAATCTCAACACATTTCTCCTTCACACTCAGCTTAATTGTTAGCCATTGCTTGTAATACATGACTATTATGATATACATGATTCATAAAAGTACATTTCATTACTTAGATTGCTAGATATTTCTTTGATTGCATGACTATTATGATATAAATGACTATAAAAGTACAACATTGTAATATTATTTATATATTATGAAATAATTGTACTTACCAATTGATAGAAGTTAAACTATGGTTATTTCTAATAAAAAAATTTATTAGAACAAACAAGTTTCAAATTTCAAAAAAAACTCATCTATCAAAGAAATTATACCAAATTTAATACACAAATCTTTATTCAGGTAATAAAGTAAACATATACTTTAATATAAAACACTAAATTAGCAAAAATCGAGATAAGGAGAACAATATCATTTTTATTCATTTATGAAAATAATACATATGAGAGATTTGTGACTTAATAGTCCTTTGTATAACAAAATGGGTCTTCTAACATATTCTTGTTTATGATGTCAAAGCCAAAGAAATGCTTTTTAGGTATTACTATTATTCGCGGGGTGTAAATTTTTTTAATCTAACATTCTTCCCCATGATGTTGATATCAACAGATTCTGCTCCATCCAAAACTTCTGTTGCTATGAAAGATTTATTAAAGATGATCTTTCCCGCGTTGGGTGGTCTATTTCTTGATGATCTATACATTTCAACAGAATCGACACAATCACCGTAGTACCTAGTCAATAAAACATATTAGTGAATTTCTTGATATTTTATTTCAATAAAATAAAATAAAAAGATATATTTCAACCTGTTGAAATAGGTTATAATTTCATTTTTTGTGACAGGCCCATCATCGGAAACGGTAAAGTATAGAGTTCGAGCATCCCTAACATTGAACTCCCTAGCTTCCGGGTTCAAGATAAATATTGGTTGTTGAGCTTCCATGATTGTTTCTTATTTGAAGAGAAAAATTGTTAAGAATGAATACGGTGTAGTAGGCTCAAACTTAGATGAGGACATGAAAATATGTAAGTAACTATTTATTGAGTATATTTACCAAAAAGTTTGAAGGCATTGATTAATAATAATGATGGCATAAACACGACCAATAGTAAATCAATTTAAAAAGTAAATAAATTTATTGATATTAAATGCACTTTTTTAAAATGTTGCTTTACATGGTCATCATAATCCATGTAATAAATACATTGACTAATATTTATGGGACTACTTATAAATTAACAATAAATATATAATTCATACCATAACTGAGGGCATGAATGTATTTTACAACTCATATACTCTATGTGTCTCACCATTTAATTATTGAAATTAACTTCTATATACCATAACTCCCAGTCATACTTACTAGGTCACATAATCTTATGAAAAAAATTTGTTTCAAAACACTATATTCCTACCATTCAATCATCCAGACGAGAATACACTGCACAATTTGGGTAAGCCCACTTTGTAGTCAGGGTGCACTCTAATGGATATTAGCTCTGATAAGAGCAGATTTAGGTTTTTGACCACTAAGAGGTTAATTGTAGAGTGGAATACATAAGTTCTGTTTCATGGTTTAGGTACCGATGTTTTCGTAATTTATCTTTTATAATGCGACTTACATTTCCTACATCCCATCATCACCAAATTTTGTCGAGGGTATCATCTCATATACTTATTTAATTGTTGGAATTCCATTAAATACATTGATATATAATTCATTTATGTGTGATGCTTGCACCTAGGCATGACATATCATTTTAGATGCCTTTCCATGGTCTAAATATGCTTTTATACATTATTTTTAGTACTTATGTATAAGATAGAGTCAATAGAGACTTTCTCTCATTTTAGTCTACTTTGTATATTTTTGTCTATACATACATATTATATAAGATATAATAATATGAAGAAATGATAAGTGCTCAAGGAGATGAGGAACGACTTTCTAGTTTACTCTAGGGAAGACGATTTAAACCTCAGATTAATGAGAAAAAAACTTAGAAAAGAAGATGTAAAGGTTAACATACCGAGGAAAGTCCCGAACCTAAGAATGGACCTCACTATGAAAAAGATATGAAGAATTCATCAATTTCAATGTTTTTTAGACATCTCGTAGCATGACCTGCAACATACAATAATGAGGCACTAAAGTGAGACAGGCTGGAGCTGAAGAGTTCAAGTTAGGTCAATACTTATTCCACCTTACAGTTTGACCCTAAAGTTGGAGGAACTATATATATTTTATAGACCAATATATTATAGGTATATTGCACATTATCATTCACTTTACATTTTTTATTAACTTAGCTTATAACAAAGATAAACTCTATATCTACTTTATCCCTCTTCCATTTCCTACTTCAAGAATTTATAGGTCAAGCTATCCATAACAGATAAACAATATCTAGTGTGCTAAATCTTATGTTATAATTCATATTTCTTCTATATATCTATTTATTATAAATTCATTAATTATCTTATTAGCTTCTAATGCTTATTTTATTATCCATATATATACACATGTGCTAACTTATAGGTTTAGAAGCTCATAACTACTTTTTAGACTGTGCTTATTTTAATTTTAGTGTTTAATCACTTATAACTAATCTTCTTATATATCCAACCCAAGTTGTGCACACATCTTTGGTTAAATTATTCTTTATATACAACCGGATAAAGGGGTGAGTTGAAGGATTGAGCTTCGATCAATTATAGTTTGATATAAATCTTAAGTGATAGAAAATTGTTAGGGACCTAGATAAACTCTTAATAAAGTATTCGGATTACACCACTTATTATTCCTAGTCTCTGTGAGATAGAGCTTGTAGATGAAACTGTAGCCTCCTAGTAGGATATCAAATCCTGATTTGTGTGGTGTAATCTGAATATACCTGAACCGTTGCCAAATTATGTATATATCTATATGGTGATTGATAGCTGGTGTGTGATAAAATCACACCCCTTATAGGAGGGAAATTAACCGCAAGTGTACGATTCGTCCAAGTAATAATCCGATAAACGAGTTTCAATCTCGCGGACGGATGGATATGACTATAGTGTTTATCAAATAAGTAGATGTAATTGTCAAGATAATAAAATAAAATATAAAGATGTTTGTTTTGTTTTGTGTTATAACTAAAGACACAACAAAGTAAAGTACTAAAATGATTAACTAAGATGAAATAATGCAAGCAAATATTGTAGACGCAAATACGAACCGAACCATGCTCACCCCTATCACAAGATAAGAAGAGATTGATAAGCCGTTCTAAACAGTTCTTTTGGGAGGATCCTTTCCTCTATAAAGTGTGTAGTGATCAAGTGGTAAGAAGATGTATTCCTGAGAAAGATGTTTTATTAATAGTTGTAGGTTGTCATAATTCACCATATGGAGGACAATTAAAAGGCGATCGCACAGCTGCTAAGGTACTACAATCCAGTTTTTATTGTCCTACATTACATAAAGATTGTCATGAGTATGTTAAGAAGTGTCATAGATGCCTTTTTACTGGTAATATATCCAAGAGGGATGAGATGCCACGTAATAATGTTCTTGAAGTTGAAATATTTGATGTATGGGGTATTGATTTCATGGGTCCCTTTGTACCATCCAATGGGAATCAATACATCCTATTAGCTATGGATTACACGTCTAAATAGGTAGAGGTTGTAGCTCAACCAACCAATGATTCGCGAGTAGTAATTATATTACTAATATCTCACATCTTCACTAGACATGGTACACCTAGATTTATTATCAGTGATGGATGCTCTCATTTTGTGAACCAATATCTGAAGACAGCTCTAGAGAAGTATGGAGTGAGCCATCGAATATCTACCGCCTATCATCTGCAATCCAATTGTCAAGCTGAGGTCTCCAATCGCGAGGTAAAATCTATTATAGAAAAGATTGTTGGTCCTACAAGGAAAGATTGGTTAATGAAGTTAGATGATGCTTATGGTCTTATCGTAATACGTTCAAAACTACAGTTGGTGCATCTCCATATCGTATGGTTTATGGTAAGGCTTTTTACTTACCTCTTGAACTTGAATTAGGTTCATATTGGGCTATAGCGCAGTTACATTTAGATCCTACTTTGGACGGAGAAAACCGTGTGATGAAGTTAAATGAACTTGACGAATTCCGATTACATTCTTATGAGAATGCCAAACTTTACAAAGAAAACACTAAGAGGTGGCATGATAATCGTATCTGTGTGAAGAAATTTGAAGTGGGACAAAGGGTCCTAAAATATAATTCAAAGTTCAGTAACTATCCGGGTAAGTTAAGATCGAAATGGTCAGGTCCTTACGTTGTGACTAAGGTTACGCCTCATGGAGCCATAGAGATTAAGAATCCAATCGAGAACTGCAACTTCATGGTGAATGGTCATTGATTTAAGATTTATCATGGAGGCGAGGATACCAATCGGGCGGAAGATATACATCCCGGAGAGGTCATGTACCTCCTCGAAGCTCCTTAAAAGCGAGAGGTAACCCGTCGAGCTTAATGACGTTAAACAAAAGCCAATTCATTTTACATTAGTTTAATGTTTTCTTTATTTTGTAGTATAAAGTAGAGTAATGGTTGTTTATTAATGTTTATTTTTAAGAAATGAGAAAAGGTAGTTGTTTTTGATGATTTCAGGAGTGAAAGGGTCATGAGTTTGGGGTCGAAGCGGGGAAAAACGAAGATTTTTTGGTTCCAAGACAGTAGAAACCAGGAACCCGATGTTTAGCAAACCAGGAACCCGGTTATTGCGCTGTATCCTCCCCAAATTATTTGACTAGTGCGTAACAGGAGACGCAAGAGGTTGCATCGGGATTCGTGCCGTCGACACTAACCGGGAACCCAGTTTCGTTCTGACCAGGAAACCGGTTTCGAGAGCTGTGACGTCCCAACTCTCTAACCCCTACGTAAGCCGAGACGCAAGGGGTTGCATCTAACTTGTGTCCAAGTTCGCGCCATCGACGCAAACTGGGAACCCGGTTTTGTGCTGACCAGGAACTCGGTTATGAAGGCCAACACTCTGACCCCTGCATAACCCGAGAGGCAAGGGGCCAGCATCCAGGTAAAAAAATTGAATTTGGAAAAATTTTGCGCCGACACAGCGACGCGAACCGGGAACCCGGTCATCACAAACCGGGAACCAGCTTATCAACTGTACAAGATATTTAAACCCTATCTTTTTGACTCCCTTTTCAAGTTAGCCTCCAGTTCTGTTTCTCAACTTCTCACCACTCGGATTATTATCAACAAAAAATTATAAAAGCACCCGATCCTACCCTCTTTCCCCACACAAACACATAATCAACTGAAAATCCTTCCAAAACACCATGAAAATCCAATTTCTCTCTAAGGATTTTCTTCACCGAAGCTTTAAATTTTTCCTATAATCCTCTACAAACACATTAACTAGCCTTTACCCATCTCATAACTTACCGTAATCTTTCTTCTTTTATCCTCAAAGATCAAAGTTCAAAACTTTTCTCTAGTTTTTGAAGTTTTGAGTGTGGGTGAGTAAAATGACTAAACAGACAGATTCTTTGAGCTATTCTCTAAGAAACACTCCAAGAACATGAAACAATCCTAGTGCTACACAATAAAAAGCTACTAAGATTCCAATTTTGGCTCCTAAACAAAAAATTGGAGAAGTTCAAACTGCTATGAAGAGGAAAGAAAACCCAAGTAAGGCTACTCCTACAAAGCTTACCTTGGTAATTGAAGAGGAAGATAAGGTCGAAGAAGAAATTCCTAGAGAACCCATTCCAGAACAAAGAGCTACCCGAAGAAAAACTATGGCACAAAACCAAAGAGATTAGCAATGAGTTGGCCTGGTCAGGTTCGTGACAGAATTAATTACATGAAGTTTGGTGTTCAAAAAGGATTCCCTTCCGGTATTATGAACGGCGAGTTTAAGAGTTATGCTATTACTTGTGAAAAGTTTGGGTGGACCGAATTGAGACAGAGAAATCTTACGTTTATTCTTACCCTGGTACGTGATTTTTTTGAAGGAGTAGCCTTTTCGAATAAACAGTCAATTATCATACATAAAAAGGTATTACCCTTCTCAATTGAGCTTATTCGCAAGACTTTGAAATTGCCAAACTTTACTGGTCCTTGCCCATATCAAGAAAGACATAATGACCCATCTTTTGCTTGGGAATCTCTTTGGCATAAAGTTTTGATTCATGGGAAACGCCCTATTCCAAAAGGTGAGAGATATGCTGGGCAAGTTTATAGTAGCTATTTATTACCTTGTGCTAAGGTATGGTCACATTTCATAATCCCTACCTTCTTTGGTATTACCCACACTTCCGAATTGAAGAAGGAGCATGTGATCTTCATAAAGTGTATTATTGAGAAATAAGAAATCGACGTTGCTCATGTGATTTATGACACTATCATTGAGTTCGATAAAATCCCAATTGTTCAGCAAAACCTTAAGTTCCAATGTACCATCACTGCCTTGTGTCTAGACGCAAAAATACAACGTAGGAGCAAAGAGGTTGAGCCTTCAGAACACGGAGATGCAATGACATTGAATTCGATTGAGAACGCGCATAATGAAGCAACACAACCAATATAGAATCCTAGAGATCCTCCATCAGAAAAAGAATGTACATTCCAATAATGAGTTGGAAAATAAAATTCGAATGTTGGAAGAGAATCAAGATAAGATGATTGCTACTTTAGGAAACATTACAAAAGAGTTAGAAATTCTCAGAAATATGCTACTTGGGGTGAGCACAATACAATACACCACCTAAGGATTACTCACAAAGGAATCTCTACTTGGACGCAACACCGAAAACCAGCCTCGCGCTGGTTAAGATGCGTTTCCTATTCCTTCTCATTTAGTAGTGCATATTAGTTTAATTGATTTATCGAGTCTTTTCGAGTCGTGGGGACACGACTCATTTTTGAGTTTCGGGTAGGGTTCGTTGCCTCATCCAAGTTTTACGTGTTATTTGTTTTAACTACTTTCAATAAAATAAATTAGGAGTTACGTTTGACTGTAGAAGATCTTAAATGTCCCCATTAAGCATGATTTTGATGAATATATGATAGAAAATAGTGGACTTTAGGGGTTAGTATAAAACGCACTTTAATTGCATGCTAACATAGGAAATTGATAGGAAGAATTCATGAACAATGCAAAAGAAGTAAACTTGTACTTAAGGAAAATGTTTGGTTTGTAGTACATGAGATCTGAATTAATAGAGAACCAACTTAGATATGAACTAGAAGCGAGCTATGTAACTAGGAAAACTATAGGGGCAGTTCTTTGTTAGCCATTTCAGACCTTTTTAGCCTTCTATCCTTGAATTAATATTATCCTTCTTAGCACAATTTTGAGCCTTAAAAGCCTTTCTTCTGTCGCCACGATATAAGCCCATATCCCCTTACTTTATTAGGCATTTCCATATGACCCGCACTAGAATCACGATCATGAGACCTGTCTCGAGCTTGAGTTTGGGGTGGTGGGTCCATCTTTGTTAAATTACATTGGGAGGGAATTATATGTGTTTGTATTGGGGCACAATTTAAGATGATTTTATTATTTGTAACCCTTTGCCGGGATTTTAAAAAAAGCAAAAAGCCAATACAGTAAGGACCGGGAACCCGGTCATCACATACCGGGAACCAGGTTGTCGCCTGTAAAAAAAAGAGAAGAAAAGAAATGAAAAGGAAAAATAAAGAAAGAATAAATTATCCGGAAAAGTGGAAGTTTCTAGAAATCATCTTTATATATATTGGATTAACATGGGGATGCAATGTTAAGAGCATCAAATGGGTTGGATGAGAACATTATTTGAGTGTAAACTCAAGCTCATGGACAGTTGTTGATGGTAAGTGAGGAGAGAGCCAAAAGCTCACTTCAAATTACCAAATATACATACCACACTGTCCCTAGCCTATGCTAAAACTGTAAAGTCCTCGTGATTCCTAGGTGCATAGTGAATTTATGATACTAGTTTATAGGGAGTATACTAAGTGGAGTGTTCAAAGCGTGTTAGGATCAATAAACACCCTATAGCCATCATAATAAGATAAGTACAAGTGTAACCTTCTAGTATTGCAACTTTAATTTGATTATTGATATTATTTATGTTTTATTTTTGCATGTAAGTGTATATGTATATTAAATCCTAACTTTTGCTATATGAGGTTTATCTTAAGTTTTGCTTTGGGTGTATTTACTAGCTTCGACAATCTTGCATCTACTTTAGGCCCTTTTTTATAGTTTTACTTTGTCGGGAAGACAAAGGTTTGAGTTGGGGGTCTTGATGTCTACCTTTTTGTTCTAATTATATGCCCATAGGAGACATCATTTTTGGTGATTAGTTGACTAATTTGATAGACTTTTGGTGGTAAATCGTTATATTTCATTTTCCATCCTCGAATCGTAGTATTTTTCATTTATTAAGCTTTTGAGCGTAAAATGGTTTGTTTTTAGTGAAAATATTGTCTGTTTAAAGATGCAAGCAAGGAGAGGAATCAAGAATTAAAGTCTTAGATCGTGTAAAGAAGTCAAAGGCGAGAAGAAATATACGGAAGAGTTGATTTACGAAACTGCAAATTTGAAAGGCTGATGTTGATTGCTGATTTTGAGCCACTTAGGCTTGGATTTAGCAAGTTGAATGGGTCAATTTGGAGTTTAAATGAGAACGCTACAGTTGTTTTAGTGAAGGATGTACATCAGTTATGGGATTTAGAATAAAAGAGTGGACTTGGGCTTTTTTAATATTTCATTTATTCACTTAACTAATAGCCCAATTCCGAATTTTAGAGTATAAAAAGACCTTCGGACATCTATTTCACACACAACTAAACTTACACCAGTTAGAATCGAAAGAGAGAAAGACAGAAGCAAGGAAAAGGAGAAAGCTAAGAGCTGGAGAATTCATCTTCTCCAAATCACAACCAAACCCAATTCCTCAATTAGGTTTTCTTATCTTTTAATTCTCTATTAGACATGAGTTCATTTTTTTTATTTCATTAGTTTTAATTTCCATTATGAACTATTTTTATTTGTGCTTGAGAATCACTCAAATGGGTTGAGCCCCAATTTATTTAGTTAATGTTTTTGATTTGGGATTGAAAGATTTAATTTGAATTGGGTAATTTAGTATTTTCTATTATCGTGAATTTATTTACTATCTTTGAAGTCATGAATCAAATATATGAATTAGTAAATAAGCTATTCATTACAGTGGTGTAATGATCACCTTGACGGGGGGTTTAGTTACTGAACTAGGTAATAGATGTAAGATATAAAGTATTGATCCTGACGGACTTAGTTAATCTTATATCCAATTGGGTAAAATACTTGAACATTCAAAGGTAGCTTATAATCGCCCTGACGGGGTTTGTAATACCCTAGGATAGCTCCTCAGTACACCCTGACGGGGTTTAGGAGAAACTAGAATCCCAACTAGTATTAATTACCAATTCGAGCCTTAAACGAAAACATTAATTGAATAGGTTTAGGTGAAACCCTTGCGAAACTCAAGTACTACTTCTCATCCTTGCGTCTACTCATATTTTATTTACTTGCGTCTCATTTACTTGCATTAGTCAATTTAATATTTTACTTTATTTGCACTTTAGTCCTTAAACAAAAACCCAACAAATATTTATTCGCCTTTACTTTTTATATAATATAACAATTATTCACACTTATTACATAACATCTAAAGTCATATCCAATCCGTCCCTATGATCGATTTCCCGTTTACCGGATATTACTTGGACGACCCGTACACTTGCGGTACGTGTCTTGCCTATTTAGGTGTGTTATTTTCGAACACACAAGGAGACACCACCTGAATAGGTTGCAGAGGAATATTAGGGAATAGTATTTATTAGTTGTACTTATTTAATCTTAATCATTGTAAAGTAATAGATATTTATTTAATTTAGTGAAATGTAATTTTACTTATTTTACATAATATAGTGTAGTCGCTTTTTATGGGTCGTGACAAGTTGGTATTAGAGCTTAGAGTAGTTTCTAAGTGTAAGCCGGATAGGATTTTTCAGACAAGGGAAGATGTGTAGAAAAATAAATAATAAAACCGATAAATGAAATAGGAATTCATCTTGTTAGTAGTTTTTATTGAACCAACCCCAAGATAACTGATCGATATCGTCCCCGTCGATAAAATTGAGTAATAATTATAGTGGGAGCGACTCCGCAGACTACAGATCGTAGGTATGCAAGAATGATAAGTAGGAAGAATATGTACTCTTCGAGGATATCGCCTCGCATTGCCAACACCCAAGGTAGGGTGCGGTGCTTTTCTTACATGCGTGCTTCTCGTATCACCATGACTCATCCTTTCGTTCCACCAAATGTTGTCAATACCAATCAATCCATGAACTTAAGAAATATTTCGTGTTTACCTATTTCTAACTTCTTTCACATTGTTATTGCAATATTTCGTTTTTATTAGAACAAACAAGTTTCATATTTCAAAAAAAAAACTCATCTATCAAAGAAACTATACCAAATTTAATACACAAATCTTTATTCAGGTAATAAAGTGTACGAGTCGTCCAAGTAATAATCCGATAAACGAGTTTTAATCTCACGGACGGATGGATATGACTATAGTGTTTATCAAATAAGTAGAGATAATTGTCAAGATAGAAAAATAAAATATAAAGATGTTTGTTTTGTTTTGTGTTATAAATAAAGACACAACAAAGTAAAGTACTAAAATGATTAACTGAGATGAAATAATGCAAGCAAATATTGTAGACGCAAATACGAACCGAACCATGCTCACCCCTATCACAAGATAAGAAGAGATTGATAAGCCGTTCTAAACAGTTCTTTTGGGAGGATCCTTGATGTCTCCTTAATTGTTCTTATTTTCGACCCTTAGGAGACATCATTTTTGATGTTTAATTGAATATTTTGATAGACTTTTGAGTTAAAAATGCAATAATCCGGAATTCCTATTTTATTTCTAGTATTTTTGATTTATTAAACTTTTGCGCGTAATCTTGTGTATTTTAGTGAAAATTTGTAGGTTTTGAATATTAGCTAGGAATGGAATCCGAGAGAAGAGTCAAAGATCACGAGATAGAGTCAAGACTTAAAGATAAATCCCGAAAGAATTCGATTTTAGAGCTGCAAATCTGTTTTCCAGACCACAGATTGCTGATTTCAAGGTGCTTAAGAGATTATTTAGCCGCTGACCTTTGAAGAGAAAACATTTCTTATCGAGTTACAGAACTTTAGCAACTGGAATCAAGTCAATCGGAGTCATAACGAAGCAGGAAAAGCCGTTTTAGTGAAGGTGTATCAGCAGTTACGGGATTTTGGACTTAGAATTTGGGCTTGGACATTTAATTAGTGTTTTATTATTAGGTCCAAGCCCTAATCCGTTTTTCTACTTATAAAAGGAGGCCTTGACTTCTATTTTTTTTTACACAATTCATTCTTTACAATTAAAAACATTAGAGAGAAGCAACAGAAGGAAGAAAGAAGGAGCTGCAAGAGCTGGAGAGGGTATATATCTCCGTTCTCAGTCATTCCTATTCCGGAAATTAGGTTTCTTTTATCTTATATTTGTAAGACAATATGAATTCCTTTACTTTTAATTTAGTTTTTGTTTTAATTCGTATGAGCTAAACATTTATTAGTGCTTGAGAATGCTTTATGGGTGAATCCCAATTCCATTGAATTTCATGTCCTGGATTTCGGTTTCTGTTAATTAAATCGAATTGGGTCTTTTACATTTTTCTTTAATTTGTGCTTATTTACTATTATTGACCTGATCAATTAATAATAGGGTTTAGTATCTAGGCTATTCCAATTAGTGGCGATTGGATCACCTTGACGGGGGGTTTAGGTACAGAAATAATTACAGAATATAATATATAAACTATTTGACTTTGACGAGCGTAGTTAATTTTATGGCCAATGAGGTAATTTAGCTTAATCATTCGAAAGTGGATCATATTTACCCTGACGGGACTAGTGACACTCTAGAATAGCCTTGTAGTCCACCCTGAGGGGGGTACAATGATTATTGAATCCCGACCAATGTCAATTGACCAATTTGACTCTTAAACAGAATAGGTTATGAAATAGAATTCGGAGGATCCCTTGCGTTCTCAAGTGCTATCTTCTCATACTGCATTTTACTCTTATTTACTTGCGTTTTACTATTTATTTGCATTTTATAATTAGTCTTTCATTACTTAGAATTAATACAAAAACCAATCAATCATATTATCTTTTACTTGCTTTCATAAGTGCAACCATTCATTACTTGATAAACATCGTAGTTAACCAAACCGTCCCTGCGAACGATCCAAGATCACTTATTACTAATTGGGACAACCGTACACTTGCGGTTGTGGTTCGATTACATTTACATTTATTTTTAAACACACAACGGACCACCGAGTTTTTGGCGCCGCTGCCGGGGACGGTAGCATGTGACCACGGTGTTTATCCTTTAGTGATAGTTGCATTTATTTTTATTTCAGTTTTACGCTTTTTGTTTGTTCAGTTCTTTTCAGGTTTTTAGGTTTGGTGTATGCGAAGAAGACTCTTTAAGGATCTAGAGCCAACACCTCCAATCCTTAATAATCCAGAATCGTTAATCAGACTAGCTAACAAGAGAAGGAGAGAGCAAGAAGCTTTAGAAGTAGAAGAATTAATTTACAGAATGGAGAACATTAATATTCAGAATCAACAAAACAATGACGGACAAGCTCAGATAGTGATTAATCAAGATCCATGGTTTGTTAATGGTCCGGAAGAAGTTCCCTTTCGTGCTCCTGCTCTAGGAGTAGGTGCTCCAAATATAGATGTTCCGAGGTTTCGTCCAGATTCGGATATGTTAGCTCAATTCCACAATTTTGGAAATTTTCGCGGTAGAGTTGGAGAAGATCCTATCCGAGCAGTACAGAAATTTAAGCAGATATGTGATTCTTACATCACACAAGGGGTTTCAAGAGAACATATGTATTATGCTATGTTTCGATTCTTCGTTGTTGATGGAGCGAGTGAATGGCACGATACACAAGACCCTGCGAACGATCCTAGAATGATTATTACTACTTGGGACAACCGTACACTTGCGGTTGTGGTTCAATTACATTTGCATTTATTTTAGAACACACAAAGGACCACCAAGTTTTTGGCGCCGCTGCCGGGGATCCCTTGCGTTCTCAAGTGCTATCTTCTCATACTGCGTTTTACTCTTATTTACTCGCGTCTTAGTTTTTAATTGCATTTTCCATTTAGTCTTTTATTTACTTAGAATTAATATAAAAATCAAATCAATCATCTTATCTTTATTTGCTTTCCTAAGTGCAATCATTCATTTGTGGATAAGCATTGTAGTTAACCAAACCGTCTATGCGAACGATCCTAGATCATTATTACTACTTGGGACAACCGTACACTTGCGGTTGTGGTTCGATTACATTTGCATTTATTTTAGAACACACAAAGACCGCAAGAAGATCCTGCGAAGATAACAAATTGGGACCAATTAGAAACTGCTTTCTTTGAGAGGTATTACCCAAGTAACATGAGGTTAGATGATCAACTTGAATTAACACATTTCCGTCAAGAATATGATGAAACTTTGGGTAAAAGCTGGACAAGATTTCAGATGTGTTTACGTAGAGTTCCCGATCATGGCTTTTCTGAACAACAACAGCTAAAAATCTTTTACAGAGGCCTTGATGGGACTTCAAGAGAAAAATTGGATTTGCTATGTGGTGCGGGATTTCTTCAAGTTCAACCAGTTCATGCAAAAATCATCCTAGAAAGAACAGTAAAGAATGAAGTTGGGTGGAATACCGCAAGAACACCAGTTAGAGGAGGAGTTAATAATGTCAATATTGAAGAAAAGTTCAACTCCTTAGAGACCAAGATTCAAACCACACTAGAACAACAATTGAGACAACTCACTTTAGCCGTGAAAGAAGGTTTTTCGAATAAAAGAGGTGAGGTAAAGGTTGCACAAGAGGTGTATGGATGTGAGTATTGCGGTGTTAATGATCATAGTTGGGAGAATTGTCAGAATAATCAAGAATCCGTGATGTTTGTCTTCAACAGAGGTAACTTTAATTCGAGTGGTAATGGATATCAGCCTAACAGAAACCATCCTGGGTTTCAATACTAAAATCCTAATGGGCAGCCAATCCTACATATGCGTATCAGTCACATCTCCAAGGTAACAACTACAATCCAAGACCACATGGTGTCGCCTAGGGTGTGATAAAAATAAGATCAAATTAAGTATGGAAAACTATGCACTCTCACCCTAGACAGGCACAGTACTGCAAGTATTACAGGACGTATGCAAGTTTTAATGATAAGTAGAGTTCGTTCTCAGGGACTTAAGTGTGTTAAACGCGTAGGAACAGATAACGAGTAAAAGTAAATAATTAGAAAACAGAAAATTAAATATTTGGTTTTTCGAATTTATGAATTAAAACTAAATTAAAGCTAGGAAAATAAAGACAATAAAGTAAAAGATTAAGAATATGAGATGAGAAGTATAGCTTAGGTTTTGCTAGTATGCACTAATCCTTCTAATTCTATCTATAGATCTAGTTCATAAGGGAGAATATTAGCTCTTGGTAATACTTAGTCAGGATTCTAAATTCCACTACCTTAGACCTTGAGAGCGACTAAGGGGGCTACGTCACAACCAAGAAGTGATTTAAAATAGGGTTATCAAACGCCACTAAGGCCCTAAGCAAATACTGCAAGTCTTGGTGATACTGTGGTTAAAACAAACCTTAATGACTATCTAGTTAGAAGTATGTTTTGTCAGAACTGCTATCGACACTAGACATTATGTGGTGGTTCAATAGTTAAACACCCTGTCAAGGAGAACATCTAACTACTCTTAAAACAATCCTAAAGTGATCAGTTCTAGGAAAGACATTAAATCAAAACACATAAGCAAATATAAAGTAAGTAGCTAATATCAGATTAAAACATATAATTCCCAAGGAAACTTAGATAGAAGAATTAGAATTCATAGATTATACATATGCAAAACCCAAGCTATGGGAAGTTTAGTTCATACCTGAAGGAAATAAACTAAAAGAAATAATAAAAGACATCATCTTGCTCTCTACAATAAACTGGAAGAATAAAACCTTAAGAACTAATTACTATGAGGCAAGGATTATTTACAAGTGATATAAGGGTGTATTTATAGGTGTTTAGAAGACCTAATTCGTTTTCTTGAGGAATTGTTAAGGTAATGGACTTCTAGCCCAACTCAAATTCGTATGGAAATAAAGATAAACACTGCTGCGTTGTTTTGGTCATAACTTCTTTATTATTGGTCCGATTTTGCTCCACAAGATACCAAAAGAATCGCAACAGAATTGTCTAGACCCTTTAGGAGTAATCTACCAAATTCGGCCTCTTTATTAGGTAAAAACGCCTATCTTTGCAGAATCCCAGATTTAGGCAGCTTTTCCTTTTCCATCTTTTTAGCAATTCTTTCCTTATCTCCAATTACCATGCATATCTCTTTCCATAAGTTGTTGTCTTTGACTTGGACTCTAATTAAACTCCATAATTATCTTTAAAGCTACACACTAAATAAACAATTAAACCCAATATGCTCTAAAAACAATAATTCTACAAATCAAGACACAAAATAGGAAAGTGCACTAAAACTCAAGAAAATCGACATTATTGACTTCTAAAACACTAAAAATGATGTCTCATCTTAACATAAATCTATCACAAATGAGGAGACATCAAGACCCCCAACTCAAAGTTGTATCGTCCCGATACAATAAAAGATAAAAACATAGGGAAGTCTAGAAATACACACTTATAAAATTTTCAACACAGGGAAAAGCATAGCAGAATATATAGAATAAACCTAAAGCACATAACTCAGAAAATTTCATGCAATAATATTCATAAACTACATACCTGTACACTTCTCATATCCACAGTCAACACGGCTTGATTTCAAGATCAGATTAGTTTCGCAATGTAAGAAGGATTGGGACTTTACTCAGTTCCCCAAGAGAGCTATAGATTGTTCATCAAACCTCACTAGTATCCAAGAATCCACTTAACTAATCTCTAATGGCTTAATCACTTCTCAATTACATAACAAAGAATCACAAGGTCTTTTAAGGTTGTAATGTAGGTTTAGGGACGGTATGATCATATATTTGGATAATTTGGAGTGAGCTTTTGGCTCTCTCCTCACTAGCCATCAACGAATCGCCCTAGAGCTTGAGTTACTCTCATAAACGTTTCTCACTCAACCCAATGAATTCCTTGATGCACAATTTAGCATCCCCAATTAACACAACTAAAGCTTAAGATGTTCACATAAAAATCCACTTTGCCGGTCCGAATATATATATTTTCTTTTCTTTTCAAATCAATTCTCTTTTCTATAGCTATGACTCTCTTTTAATGCTGAGATATCACGCTAATTTCCTCATATATATATTTTTTCTTTTAATGCCCTTGTTGGCAAAATTAGCTCGAAGCTTCTTTTTCATTCACTATTACCCCGGCAAAGGGTTACAATACAATGTTGTGAATCATCATCAATATAAAGCACAAAGCACAATAATAAGCTCAAAAATCCCAACATAATAACTCCCATAATGGTGGACCCACCACCCCAAACTCAAGCTCTAAAACAACTGTCTAAGCATCGCGATTCGAGTGCGGGTCATATGGAAAAGTCCTAAAATCTAAAGGATATGGCTTATAATGTGTTTCAAAAAAGAGGATTTAGAAAGGCTAGAAGGGGCTAAGAAGGATATAACTTTTAAACTCAAAAATCACAAGGTGAGAAGGTATAAAAAGGCTTCAAAGGCTTAAAAATATGAAAGAACCGCCTTGATCACTTTCTACACTATGTAATTCAGAAAATTTCTTACCTTTAGCACTTTCATCAAATGGTTTGTCAACTAGCTTGGATCTCACGGCCTACACACTTCTCAAGGTTCCCTGAGATCGAACATACTTTCTATCGCATTGCTCACTAATCTTTTCTTTACTATCAACGTGTGTTTTCCTGCAAATACTCAGAGCATACAAATACATAGCTCATAAACATATCACTTACTATTATTAATCTACTGAGCTTATGCTTTCAAGTTATTAAACACACTCTACTTCTAATTCCCATGCATCAAAAATTTTAATTTCACTCAAAAACTGAAAAATGGAGATGAGAGACAACGAATCCCCACACCCCCAACTCAAAAATGAGCCGTGTCCCCACGACTCGAAAAAAAGGACTCGAAAACAGAAATTAAAATTAGCAGATAGACATAATTACAGAAATGGTAAGGAAGAAAGAGAACATACTCTCGAGGCTATTGCCTCGCATCATTGATATCCAAGATTGGAATTGCTGGACCTTTCGTTAATTGCTCAAGGAGTTTCATGATGTGCACTTGATTAGCATTGATTTGTGCCACATCATTGACTAAGGAAGTTTGAGCTGCTTCAAATTTCGTTAAACGCTCCTCCATCTTCTCTTGCCAATTTTGCTCCTTTTCTTCCTTCGAGACTTGAGTAGAACCCGCTCTTCGAAGGCTTTCTTTGATCCAAGCATTATCAATATAACTCGTCTTAAACTCGAGTTTCTCTTCTTCACCCAATACTACATTCGCTTTTCGCATAAGACACGTGATCATAGTTGGAAATTTAACGTTATAAACCGATTTAGGAGAGACCGAGAATCGTATCACCTCCTCATAGATCAACTGTGCCACATCAACTTCTTCTCCTCTCAAAATACAGTCCAACAGTAGCGCGTACTTCATGGTCACCTCCAAAGTTCGTGTGTTTCCAAAGACATTAGGGATAAGGAAATTATGCCAAATTCTAGCATCTGCTTGAAGATATTTGTAAGGCCAAGGTGCCTTCAATTCTCCCTTTTGTAATTGCACTTTCTCCTTGTCTAAAACATGCTCAAAAAGTAATTCCTTATCAAAGATTTTTCGTTTAGCAACTGCTTCCTCAAATTTGCAAAAACTTTTCAGTTTCTGAAACTTGAAGTGGTTCCTAATCTCCTCAACTGTGAAAGGAACTAACTTTCCTCTAATCGGAACACAATCACTATCTCGGCTAAAGAGGCCTAGATAGAACTCCAAAACTAATTCATGACATAATTCAGAACGGCTTACCATGAACGTAGACCAACCCAATTTCTCACCAAGCTCAAAGAATCTCTTGTATTCTCCATCTCTAATTTCCTCCTTGAATACTTTCTCATAAGCAAAAGGTAGTTCTTTTAATTGTTTCTCCGCAGAAATCTTCAGAGCTCTTGAAGTATCCACCTTCTCTATAGGTATAGGATTTTGTTGAGGTTGTGTTCTTTCCTTTGCATAAAAATAAAGCTTTTTACCATTACTATCATACGAAGGTTTCCCACTCTTCAATTTATCTTTACCCTTTGATTTAGAACTATCTCCTTTGTCAATTGATTTCTTCTTGTTTAAATCCAATCCATTGTTACTCTTCACCTCCCTCTTGCTAGATAAGATTGTTGTTCTATTAGTCATCTTCAATTAACCCCCAACTCAAAGCTTTAGCAACCCTTGAAATTTTAACTCTTGAATTAATGGATGAACAAGCTTGATTTGGCCTAGGATGGGTGAATTGGTGATGAATCTCTATGTGGGTGAGGATGATTTGTAATGGGTAGGCTTGGATTTTAAGAAATTGTGTGATGAATTTGTGAAATTTGGCTCTTTGATTCTTCAATTTGAATGAATTTGGTGATGATTGGTAGCTTGATTCTCTCTTGTAATGATGTGGAGAGAAGGTTTGATGTGTTTTCCTTGATGATTGGGTAGTGTTTTGGTGATTGGTGAAGGTTTTGATGAGCTTCAATGGAGTTAGGAGAGTTGTGGAGAAGAAAGAGAGGGTTAAGGTTTAATAAATTCGGAATAATAGCTTCAATACCTCCTTTATAACTCAATCCCGTAACTTTCTCTCTCCTCTGGCGGCGCTGCGGACTACCCCTGCGGACCATGGGGTGCACCGCAGGGTAGTCCGTGACATCTGATGCTCGAAAATTTTTGCTCACTGACCTAAACCCGTGGTAGGACCCCGTGGTACGGGTTTTTGGCTCGCGGACTAGGGTCCGGTGTACCGGAGGGTACACCGCGGCTTCTGTTGTCAACTCCGTCAAAATACCCGTGGTACTCACCCCGTGGTACGGGTTTTTGGGGCGCGGACCATGGCGCGGTGCACCGCGGGGTAGTCCGTGGATTTTTTTCGTGTTTCTGACCTAAACCCACGGTAGCTACCCGTGGTACGGGTTTTGACCTCGCGGACCATCCGTGCGGACCATGGGGTAGTCCGTGGGGGTAGTCCGCGGGGTGCTTTTTTGCGCTCCAAAAATTTTCCTCGCGTTCCCTAACTTGATTTCTCCGATTCCTACACACCAAAAACACTAATACCTTTCTTAAATATGCATTATCAACTAAAAACAACTAAAATAAACTTAAACTAAGAATGTAAAAGACATGAAAACATAAAAAAAAACTTCGGGTTGTCTCCCGACAGCACTTTTGTTTAACGTCTTTCAAAGTTAGACGTGTTACCTCTGTCAAGATTTGCGAATATAGCCTCCCCAACAACGAGTAAGGCTATGAACGTCAACTAATCTGCGCTTGACCCCAGTTTTGGGGCGAATTTCTATCACCGTGGCTGAAACAACCTTCGTGACAATGAATGGTCCCATCCACGAGTCTTTGAAACTTCGTGGCCTATTCTCGCGTTTGTGGGCTTTCCATAGGACTTCATGGCCAACCCCAAACTCAATGTTTGGCTCAGTATCCACAGGTTTTAAGTGGATTTCCTCAGGAGGGACTTTGTGATGTGAAAGGCTGTGGATGATAGGTACGGTGGGATCCAACTTCCTCGGTTTCTTACCCAAGACATAGAAGGTCTCAGATACATTTTTAGCATGAAGGGTGATGGTCCCATCTTGGAAGTTGATCACACTTTGACTTGTGGCCATGAAAGGCCGTCCAAGTATGATCGGAACCTGCTTATCTGCATCAAACTCAAGAATAACAAAGTCAGTAGGGATGGCGATATTACCTGCACGGACTAAGACGTCCTCCACTGTTCCCCATGTCCTCTTCACTGAGTTGTCAGCAAACTGCAACTTCACTGGAGTTTTCTCTGATTTTTGAAGTCCAAGTCTCTCGAACACGGACTTAGGCATAAGATTCACACCAGAACCCACATCGTACATTGCTTTCACTTTGAGCCTACCATGCAATTGAATAGGAAGGTTGAAACTTCCCGGATCTTTAAGCTTAGTGGATAGCTCTTTCTCACTTCTTCTCGAAACCCTCAGGTTCTCTCTTGGGATCTCTACACTCGCCTCTTTTTCAGGAATAACTTGCGTAAAAACTTGTTGCGGTGTAAGTCCTCTCTTCGCAATCTCAAGCATTTGGGCGTTGATATTTTCAGGTTGGTACGCCTCTACAAATGTCTTGAGAATAGTGTCATCTTTAGGATTTGTATCAGGAATAGTTGATGACACTGGTTGAACACTAGGTGGCGATTCCACCTTCTCTTCTTCTTTCTCCTCTAGCACAGCAGGTGCCACTTCATCTTCTTTCGATTCTTCTTTTGAGGCTTCTTCCTCTTTCTCTCTTGCTAACTCCGCTGCATACTCTACCATCGATCGCATCTCCTCTTGCACCTTTTTCAGTAGCTCTATGAACTCGTCTCTTTCTTCATCGCTTTCCAGATGATAAACTTCTAGACAGTCTGATTCCTCGGGGTTAGACTCGGTTGGTTCTTCTTCAATACTGGGAACTTCCACGGCACTAATGGCAGCATGTGGTGCTTCCTCCTTTTCTTTTTCGATTTCAAGGCATATAGCCTTGCAAGCTTCGAACACAACATTGTTTTCACCTCCTTCGATTGCCTTTACTTCCTTTTGTTCTGTTAGATGCTTGTTTATTTGGGCTAATTGAGTATTTAGCATCTGAAGTATGGCATCGTGTCCTCTGACCTTTTCTTCTTGAGCGTTTACAGTGGTGTTCAAACGTTCTAGAGCTTGTACTATCTGTGTATTGTCCATAGATCCTTCTTGCGGATACTGAGGTAAAGCTTTTTGGTCTAAAGTATCGGTATAGGCGTCTTGAGCAGGTTGTTGTGGAGGAGTAGGTCGATTCTGATATTGGTTTTGGTACTGACCTCTCTGTTGGTAAGAGTTGTTCTGGGGTCGCGATTGATATTGACTAGGATTAGCGGCCCCTTGTGGATTTGAATACTGCATACCCGGATGGTTGCGGTTGCCCCATCGGTTAGATATGAAGTAAACAGATTGCGGATTTGATTCACACTCTTCCCATGAATGATCGTTAACTCCACATTGTTGACAACCTTGTGCCTCTTGAACTACCTTTGTAGCAGCTAAATTCTTCTCCATCGCGATTCTCAGCTCCTTGATTTGATTTTCTAACGAGGATATTTGAGCTGAGTTCGCAGTTTCTGCATCTAAACGAAGCGTTCCTCGGGTCTTTGCTGCAGAAGCTCGCGTTGAAGGCCAACTTCTTTCTTGTTCCATAATATTTTCTAACACCTCGGAAGCTTCATTGTGATTCATGGACACAAAATTACCCTTTCCAATGTTATCCACCTTGTCTCTACCCTTGTCATCAAGACCTTCATAGAATATAGCAAGTTGTAGAGCAGGTGTATAACCATGGAGCGGGCATCTAGCTAATTTTTGTTGAAACCTTGTCCATGCTTCTCCCACTGTTTCTCCATCTTCTTGAGAAAATCTTGCAAGCTCGGTTTGATCTTTAAGTCTCATGCTCTTTGGATAAAATCGGTTAAAGAACGCGGCTTGAAGCTCTCTCCAAGAGTGAATGGTTCCATGTGGTTGTCTTTCTAGCCAATCGCTAGCTCTTCCGGTCAAGAAAAACGAAAACATATGACAATACAGTTGCTCGCGTGTAATGCCAGGAGTAATGTAGGCATCACAAATCTGCATGAACTTCTGAATCGCTTTTACCGGATCTTGAATTGCAGTACCAGCATAGAGTCCGAAACTTTGAAATTGACTTAGCATACCCGGATCGGGTCTAAATTTGATATTCGGAATCTCAGGAGGGCGGTAACCGATGGGTTGAACATGGAATGGTATGTTAAGGCCAGGTAGATCTTGTTCAACTCGGTTCTGTTGATTATTCTGCCCATTACCTTCTCCTACTGGCAGTTGTACACCAGGTGGAACAAACGCAGGAGGTCCTCCTGGTGCAAAGTAAACTAACTCCGGATCATTGTCTTGAATGTCTGCCATAGTTCTTCTCAAGGCTCTTTCCTTACGAATTCTTTTGTTATAAGCTCTGAAGCTCCTCTCAGGCTCCGGTAAGGGAGGCCAAGAATTAAACACTGTGAAAACCTGAAAAGGACTAAAGCAAACCCAAGCGTAAATCTGGAAAAATAAAAACTAAAACTAAACTAAAACTGAAAAGTAAAAACTAATTAAAAACTAAAACTCGAAATAGATAACCCACACGCTAACGAGACACAAGTCCCCGGCAGCGGCGCCAAAAACTTGGTGTCGCCTAGGGTGTGATAAAAATAAGATCAAATTAAGTATGGAAAACTATGCACTCTCACCCTAGACAGGCACAGTACTGCAAGTATTACAGGACGTATGCAAGTTTTAATGATAAGTAGAGTTCGTTCTCAGGGACTTAAGTGTGTTAAACGCGTAGGAACAGATAACGAGTAAAAGTAAATAATTAGAAAACAGAAAATTAAATATTTGGTTTTTCGAATTTATGAATTAAAACTAAATTAAAGCTAGGAAAATAAAGACAATAAAGTAAAAGATTAAGAATATGAGATGAGAAGTATAGCTTAGGTTTTGCTAGTATGCACTAATCCTTCTAATTCTATCTATAGATCTAGTTCATAAGGGAGAATATTAGCTCTTGGTAATACTTAGTCAGGATTCTAAATTCCACTACCTTAGACCTTGAGAGCGACTAAGGGGGCTACGTCACAACCAAGAAGTGATTTAAAATAGGGTTATCAAACGCCACTAAGGCCCTAAGCAAATACTGCAAGTCTTGGTGATACTGTGGTTAAAACAAACCTTAATGACTATCTAGTTAGAAGTATGTTTTGTCAGAACTGCTATCGACACTAGACATTATGTGGTGGTTCAATAGTTAAACACCCTGTCAAGGAGAACATCTAACTACTCTTAAAACAATCCTAAAGTGATCAGTTCTAGGAAAGACATTAAATCAAAACACATAAGCAAATATAAAGTAAGTAGCTAATATCAGATTAAAACATATAATTCCCAAGGAAACTTAGATAGAAGAATTAGAATTCATAGATTATACATATGCAAAACCCAAGCTATGGGAAGTTTAGTTCATACCTGAAGGAAATAAACTAAAAGAAATAATAAAAGACATCATCTTGCTCTCTACAATAAACTGGAAGAATAAAACCTTAAGAACTAATTACTATGAGGCAAGGATTATTTACAAGTGATATAAGGGTGTATTTATAGGTGTTTAGAAGACCTAATTCGTTTTCTTGAGGAATTGTTAAGGTAATGGACTTCTAGCCCAACTCAAATTCGTATGGAAATAAAGATAAACACTGCTGCGTTGTTTTGGTCATAACTTCTTTATTATTGGTCCGATTTTGCTCCACAAGATACCAAAAGAATCGCAACAGAATTGTCTAGACCCTTTAGGAGTAATCTACCAAATTCGGCCTCTTTATTAGGTAAAAACGCCTATCTTTGCAGAATCCCAGATTTAGGCAGCTTTTCCTTTTCCATCTTTTTAGCAATTCTTTCCTTATCTCCAATTACCATGCATATCTCTTTCCATAAGTTGTTGTCTTTGACTTGGACTCTAATTAAACTCCATAATTATCTTTAAAGCTACACACTAAATAAACAATTAAACCCAATATGCTCTAAAAACAATAATTCTACAAATCAAGACACAAAATAGGAAAGTGCACTAAAACTCAAGAAAATCGACATTATTGACTTCTAAAACACTAAAAATGATGTCTCATCTTAACATAAATCTATCACAAATGAGGAGACATCACCACACAACCATTATCAAGGAGGACAGAATCAAAATTATGTTCAAAGACAAACTCCTCAAGACACTTACGATGAAACAATGAACCAAAAAGCCTTACCTGCCCACCCGCAAGAAGGTGTAGTTACCCTTCAGAAAACCGTAGAAAGTTTAATTGCTCTTCAGACCCAAGCTATTGAACGTCAACAAGCATCTGACGCAAACATGAAGTTATTACAGAATCAGATAAATCAAATTAATAAACAAATGAATCAACGTCCGCAAGGGCAACTCCCTAGCGATACTGAGAATCCAATACAAATCGAAAACTGTAAAGCTATTACTCTCAGAAGTGGTAAGAATCTTCCCCCACCTCCTTTTCCGGTTATGAAAGAAAAAGAAGTTAGAAAAGAAAAGGATGTGGTGGATAAAGATAAAGAAGTTGAAGTAGAAGAATTGGAGAGGCCTGTTGAGGTTCCGAAAAAGAAAGATGATACTATAATCAATCGTCCACCTCCACCATTTCCATCGGGAGTTCAAAAGAAGGGTGATATGGCTGATTACCAAAAATTCTTTAACAAGGTAAGAGGTCTTAGCATAAATATTCCGTTGCTAGAAGCTATTCGAGATGTACCCAAGTATGCTAAGTTTCTGAAAAGAGCCCTCACTAACAAAAGGTCGTATTGTGATAATGAGATGATTGGTCTTCCTGAAGAATGTAGTGCCATTTGTCAAAGTAAGTTACCTCCAAAGTTAGTTGATCCTCGGAGTTTCACAATTCCGATCTCGATTGGAGAAGAATGGAAAGGTAAGGCACTATGTGATTTGGGTGCAAGCATCAATCTTATGCCCAAATCGATCTTTGATAAGCTTAATATCGAAGCAAGACCCACTTCTATGGTCATGCAAATGGCGGGTCGATCTCTTGCACATCCGGAAGGCCGAATCGAAGATGTCCTCGTTAAGGCAGGTACGTTAATTTTTCCCGCTGATTTCGTTATACTTGATTACGACGCGGATAGGAATGTCCCCATCATTTTGGGAAGACCATTCCTAGCCACGGGGCGTACATTGATTGATGTAGAGAACGGAGAAATGATTATGAGAATCCAAGACGAAGAAATGAAGTTTAATGTGTTTAGACCTATGAAGTTCCCGGATTCCAAGGAAGAATGTTTTCGTATAGATGTAATGGAACCGGTAAGAAAAGAGCTAATTAATGTCGTGGACACTTTAGGAATGGAGGAGAAAGAGCTACGAAAGAAACCACCAATTAAAGCTCCTCCATACCCTAAAAATCCACAACTCAATCATGCGAAGAAGAAAGAGAAAGCACGTGCCACGAAGGTTCCGAAGGAACCTAAGAAAGAAAGAAAGAAAAAGGGGTTCAAAGTAGGTGAAGAAGTATCTATGAAGAAACCAAACTCCCCTCCAAAGGTACGTGAATCAAAAAGTTCTTGGCTAGGACCATTCATGGTCACGAAGGTTATCTTAGATAAATTAGTGGGAATAAAAGCTAAGGGATGCAAATTTCGAGTTGCAAATATTGACAACCTCACTCACTGCTGGGGAGGTTATGTCAATGACTAATGAATGAGGTAAACCGTCGAGCCTAACGACGTTAAACAAAAGCCATTTCTTGTATATTAGTTTAAATTTTTATTTTTTGTAGTTTAAATTTGTTTGATTTTCGTTCATTTAGTGTTTATTAGTAAGAAATGAGGAAGGGTAGTTGTTTTTGATGATTTCAGGGGTAAAAAGGTCATGAGTTCGGGGTCGAAAGGGCGAAAATAGAGGAAAAATTTGTGGTGTTCCAGGGGCAAACCGGGTACCCGCATTCGCAAATATGGGTACCCAGTTTCGAAAGCTAAAAATTCCAACTTTCTGACCCTGCGTTTTGGGTCCCACGTTTTGCTGCGTCACCACTGCGTTTTGATTCGCGCCATCGACGCAAACCGGGTTCCCGCATTCGAAAATGCGGGTACCCGGTTTCGGAGCTGTAATTTTCCAAATTCTCTGACCCGGCGTCTTGGGAGGTTGCGTTTTTGTGCGTCTTGGCTCGCGCCATCAACGAAAATCCGGGTACCCGCATTTGCAAATGCGGGAACCTGGTTTCAAAGGGCATTTCTCTGACCCAGCGTCTTGGGTCCAGCGTTTTGGCTGCGTTTTGAGGTATATATATATATAAAGAAAAATTGCGTCATTTATTGCATCAGACGCCAAAAAAATATATATATAATAATATTATTATTTTTTCGCGCCGACACAGCGACGCGAAACCGGTACCCGCATTTGCAAATGCGGGAACCCGGTTTCTTCTGTGACAGGTCGATTTTCAGCTTTTTAGCCCTAGATTTTTACCTCTTTCTTCAAACCAGCCTCCAAAAACACTCCCAAAACTCAGAATTTCCTGAACATCATCATCTACAACCACACAATCATCAAATCCTACCCTCTTTCATCACAAAGACATAGAATCAATTCATCTCCTATCCAAATCACCATGAAATTCCAACTTTTCTCCAATTGTTCTTCATCCAAGCTTCAAATTAAATCCAATTCCCACTTCCCCCACATCAATTAGCCTTTACCCATCTCATATTCCACCATACTCTTCAAATCTTAAGCCTCAAAACATCAAAGTTCTATGCCTTAGCTTCTCACTATTTGAAGTTTTGAGTTTGGGGTGGAAAGAGATGCCTATCAGAACTGCTTCATGTGTACTTATCGAAGCATTCCTCCAAGAAACAGAAACGCTTTTGGTGCTATTCAAGAACAAGCTATTGAAGTTCCTATTTCACGTTTCAAACACAAGACTGAAGAGGTTCAAATTAAGGCTAATCCGAAGAAGAGGAAATTGATTGATGAACCTGAAAGTGAGGAAGAAAATGATCCGATGATGAGTTGGAATCGAAAATCAAGGTGTTGGAAGAGAATCAAGATACGAGGTGCGTTATTTTGGGAAACGTTACAAACAAGTTGAACTTTATTTGTTCAAAGCACAACTTACGATGTCTAGACGCGAGATAAAGTTCATGGACGCAACACTGAAAACCATCCACGCGCTGGTTAAGATACGTTTTCTAATCCTTCTCATTTAGTGTAGATTATTTTATTGCTTTGAGTCTTTTCGAGTCGTGGGGACACGACTCATTTTTGAGTTCGGGGTGGGGTTCGTTGCCTCATCCCAGTTTTTATGTGTTATATGTTTTATTTGCTTTCAATAAAATAATTTTCAGAGTTGCGTTTGACTGTAGAAGATTTTAAATGTTCCTTTAAGCATACTTTTGATGAATTAATGATAGTAAATAGTGGACTTAAGGGATTGATATAAAACGCACTTAGAATTGCATGCGAACATAGGTAATTGATAGGAAAAACTAATGAACAATGCAAATGAAGTAAGCTTGTACTTAAGGAATATGTTTGGTGTGTAGAACGTGAAATCTTAATTAGTAGAGAACCCACCTAGATATGAACTAAAGACAAGCTATGTACTTAGGAAAATGATAGGGGCAGTTCTTTGTTAGCCATTTGAAGCCTTTTAGCTTGCTATCCCTTATTATAATTTTATCCGTCTTAGCCCAATTTTGAGCCTTAAGCCTTTTCTTTTGTAGCCACGATATGAGCCCATTATCCTTTAGATTATTAGGCATTACCAAATGACCCGCACTTGAATCACAATCCTGAGACTAGTCTCGAGCTTGAGTTTGGGGTGGTGGGACCACATTTGGGAAGATACATTGGGAAGGGATTATATGTGTTTGTATTGAGGCACAAAAATGTAGATGATATTATTATTTGTAACCCTTTGCCGGGATTTGAAAAGAAAATAGAGAAAAAGAAAAGAAAAAGGAGAAAAAGAAAAAAAAATAAAAAGAAAAAATAATAAAAAGAAAGAAAGAATAAAATAAACCGGCAAAGTGGAATATTTTTGGAAATCATCTTAGTTTTTATTGGGTTGACATGGGGACGCAACATTCGTGCGTCAAATGGGTGAGTGAGAACATTTTTGAGCGTAAACTCAAGCTCGAGGACTTTGTTGATGGTAAGTGAGGAGAGAGCCAAAAGCTCACTTCAAATTTACCAAATATACATCCACACCGTGCTTAAGCCATTATTAAACCATAAACACCTCTTGATTCTTAAGTACATAGTGAATTTATGATTCTGTTGATAGGAAATATATTAGGTGGAGCGTTCAAAGCGATTTAGGATTGAGGAACAACCTATAGCCAACATAAAGATATAAGTACAAGTGTAATCTTCAAGCATTGCTAATTTAATTTTATGATTGAGATTATTTATATTCGATGTTGCATGATAAGTGTATGTATATATTAGTTCCTAGAGTTTGTCTATATGAGATTTGTCTTAAGAATTGCTTTAGGTGTATTTGCTAGATTCTATTTGTTCTTGCGTTCACTTCTACCCCTTGTTTTATTTTGTTTTGCTTTGTCGGGACGACAAAGGTTTGAGTTGGGGGTCTTGATGTCTCCTTAATCTTTCTTATTTTCGACCCTTAGGAGACATCATTTTTGATGTTTAATTGAATGTTTTGATAGACTTTTGAGTTAAAAATGCAATAATCCGGAATTCCTATTTTATTTCTAGTATTTTTGATTTATTAAACTTTTGCGCGTAATCTTGTGTATTTAAGTGAAAATTTTGTAGGTTTTGAATATTAGCTAGGAATGTAATCCGAGAGAAGAGTCAAAGATCACGAGATAGAGTCAAGACTTAAAGATAAATCCCGAAAGAATTCGATTTTAGAGCTGCAAATCTGTTTTCCAGGCCAAAGATTGCTGATTTCAAGGTGCTTAAGAGATTATTTAGCCGCTGACCTTTAAAGAGAAACCATTCCTTATCGCGTTACGGAACTTTAGCAACTGGAATCAAGTCAATCGGAGTCATAACGAAGCGGGAAAAGCCGTTTTAGTGAAGGTGTATCAGCAGTTACGGGATTTTGGGCTTAGAATTTGGGCTTGGACATTTAATTAGTGTTTTATTATTAGGTCCAAGCCCTAATCCGTTTTTCTACTTATAAAAGAAGGCCTTGACTTCTATTTTTTTACACAATTCATTCTTTACAATTAAAAACATCAGAGAGAAGCAACAAAAGGAAGAAAGAAGAAGCTGCAAGAGCTGGAGAGGGTCTATATCTCCGTTCTCAGTCATTCCTAATCCAGAAATTAGGTTTCTTTTATCTTTTATTTGTAAGACAATATGAATTCGTTTACTTTTAATTTAGTTTTTGTTTTAATTAGTATGAGCTAAACATTTATTAGTGCTTGAGAATGCTTTATGGGTGAATCCCAATTCCATTGAATTTCATGTCCTGAATTTGGGTTTCTGTGAATTAAATCGAATTGAATCTTTTACATTTTTCTTTAATTTGTGCTTATTTACTATTATTCACCTGATTAATTAATAATAGGGTTTAGTATCTAGGCTATTCCAATTAGTGGCGATTGGATCACCTTGACGGGGGGTTTAGGTACAAAAATAATTACAGAATATAAAATATAAACTATTTGACTTTGACGAGTGTAGTTAATTTTATGGCCAATGAGGTAATTTAGCTTAATCATTCGAAAGTGGATCATATTTACCCTGACAGGACTAGTGACACTCTAGAATAGCCTTGTAGTCCACCCTGACGGGGGTACAATGATTATTGAATCCCGACCAATGTCAATTGACCAATTTGACTCTTAAACAGAATAGGTTATGAAATAGAATTCGGAGGATCCTTTGCGTTCTCAAGTGCTATCTTCTCATACTGCGTTTTACTCTTATTTACTTGCGTTTTACTATCTATTTGCATTTTATAATTAGTCTTTCATTACTTAGAATTAATACAAAAACCAATCAAACATATTATCTTTTACTTGCTTTCATAAGTGCAACCATTCATTACTTGATAAACATCGTAGTTAACCAAACCGTCCCTGCGAACGATCCTAGATCACTTATTACTACTTAGGACAACCGTACACTTGCGGTTGTGGTTCGATTACATTTGGTTTTATTTTTAAACACACAAAGGAACACCAATCCTTTCCACTATAAAGTGTGTAGTGATCAAGTGGTAAGAAAATGTATTCCTGAGAAAGATGTTTTATTAATAGTTGTAGGTTGTCATAATTCACCATATGGAGGACAATTAAAAGGTGATCGCACAGCTGCTAAGGTACTACAATCCAGTTTTTATTGGCCTACATTACATAAAGATTGTCATGAGTATGTTAAGAAGTGTCATAGATGCCAGTTTACTGGTAATATATCCAAGAGGGATGAGATACCACGTAATAATGTTCTTGAAGTTGAAATATTTGATGTATGGGGTATTGATTTCATGGGTCCCTTTGTACCATCCAATGGGAATCAATACATCCTATTAGCTATGGATTACACGTCTAAATAGGTAGAGGTTGTAGCTCAACCAACCAATGATTCGCGAGTAGTAATTATATTAGTGATGGATGCTCTCATTTTGTGAACCAATATCTATTTTATTGCTTTGAGTCTTTTCGAGTCGTGGGGACACGACTCATTTTTGAGTTTGGGGTAGGGTTCGTTGCCTCATCCCAGTTTTACGTGTTATTTGTTTTAACTTCTTTCAATAAAATTAATTAGGAATTACGTTTGACTGTTGAAGATCTTAAATGTCCCCATTAAGCATGATTTTGATGAATATATGATAGAAAAAAGTGGACTTTAGGGGTTAGTATAAAACGCACTTTAATTGCATGCTAGCATAGGAAATTGATAGGAAGAATTCATGAACAATGCAAAAGAAGTAAACTTGTACTTAAGGAAAATGTTTGGTTTGTAGTACATGAGATCCGAATTAATAGAGAACCAACTTAGATATGAACTAGAAGCGAGCTATGTAACTAGGAAAACTATAGGGGCAGTTCTTTGTTAGCCATTTCAGACCTTTTTAGCCTTCTATCCTTGAATTAATATTATCCTTCTTAGCACAATTTTGAGCCTTAAAAGCCTTTCTTCTGTCGCCACGATATAAGCCCATATCCCCTTACTTTATTAGGCATTTCCATATGACCCGCACTAGAATCACGATCATGAGACCTGTCTCGAGCTTGAGTTTGGGGTGGTGGGTCCATCTTTGTTAAATTACATTGGGAGGGAATTATATGTGTTTTATTGGGGCACAATTTAAGAGGATTTTATTATTTGTAACCCTTTGCCGGGATTTTAAAAAAAGCAAAAAGCCAATACAGTAAGGACCGGGAACCTGGTCATCACAAACCGGGAACCAGGTTGTCGCCTGTAAAAATAAGAGAAGAAAAGAAATGAAAAGGAAAAATAAAGAAAGAATAAATTATCCGGAAAAGTGGAAGTTTCTAGAAATCATCTTTATATCTATTGGATTAACATGGGGATGCTATGTTAAGAGCATCAAATGGGTTGGATGAGAACATTATTTGAGTATAAACTCAAGCTCGTGGACAGTTGTTGATGGTAAGTGAGGAGAGATCCAAAAGCTCACTTCAAATTACCAAATATACATAACACACTGTCCCTAGCCTACGCTAAAACTGTAAAGTCCTCGTGATTCCTAGGTGCTTAGTGAATTTATGATTCTAGTTTATAGGGAGTATACTAAGTGGAGTGTTCAAAGTGTGTTAGGATCAATAAACACCCTATAGCCATCATACTAAGATAAGTACAAGTGTAACCTTCTAGTATTGCAACTTTAATTTGATGATTGATATTATTTATGTTTTATTTTTGCATGTAAGTGTATATGTATATTAATTCCTAACTTTTTCTATATGAGGTTTATCTTAAGTTTTGCTTTGGGTGTATTTACTAGCTTCGACAATCTTGCATCTACTTTAGGCCCTTTTTTTTTAGTTTTACTTTGTCGGGACGACAAAGGTTTGAGTTGGGGGTCTTGATGTCTACCATTTTGTTCTAATTATATGCCCATAGGAGACATCATTTTTGGTGATTAGTTGACTAATTTGATAGACTTTTGGTGGTAAATCGTTATAATTCATTTTCCATCCTCGAATTGTAGTATTTTTCATTTATTAAGCTTTTGAGCGTAAAATGGTTTGTTTTTAGTGAAAATATTGTCGGTTTAAAGATGCAAGCAAGGAGAGGAATCAAGAATTAAAGTCTTAGATCGTGTAAAGAAGTCAAAGGCGAGAAGAAATATCCGGAAGAGTTGATTTACGAAACTGCAAATTTGAAAGGCTGATGTTGATTGCTGATTTTGAGCCACTTAGGCTTGGATTTAGCAAGTTGAATGGGTCAATTTGGAGTTTAAATGAGAACGCTACAGTTGTTTTAGTGAAGGATGTACATCAGTTATGGGATTTAGAATAAAAGAGTGGACTTGGGCTTTTTTAATATTTCATTTATTCACTTAACTAACAGCCCAATTCCGAATTTTACAGTATAAAAAGACCTTCATATATCTATTTCACACACAACTAAACTAACACAAGTCAGAATCGCAAGAGAGAAAGACAGAAGCAAGGAAAAGGAGAAAGCTAAGAGCTGGAGAATTCATCTTCTCCAAATCACAACCAAACCCAATTCCTCAATTAGGTTTTCTTATCTTTTAATTCTCTATTAGACATGAGTTCATTTATTTTTATTTCATTAGTTTTAATTTCCATTATGAACTATTTTTATTTGTGCTTGAGAATCACTCTAATGGGTTGAGCCCCAATTTATTTAGTTAATGTTTTTGATTTGGGATTGAAAGATTTAATTTGAATTGGGTAATTTAGTATTTTCTATTATCGTGAATTTATTTACTATCTTTGAAGTCATGAATCAAATATATGAATTAGTAAATAAGCTATTCATTACAGTGGTGTAATGATCACCTTGACGGGGGGTTTAGTTACCGAACTAGGTAATAGATGTAAGATATAAATTATTGTTCCTGACGGACTTAGTTAATCTTATATCCAATTGGGTAAAATACTTGAACATTCAAAGGTAGCTTATAATCGCCCTGACGGGGTTTCTAATACCCTAGGATAGCTCCTCAGTCCACCCTGGCGGGGTTTAGGATAAACTAGAATCCCAACTAGTATTAATTACCAATTCGAGCCTTAAACGAAAACATTAATTGAATAGGTTTAGGTGAAACCCTTGCGAAACTCAAGTACTACTTCTCATCCTTGCGTCTAATCATATTTTATTTACTTGCGTCTCATTTACTTGCATTAGTCAATTTAATATTTTACTTTATTTGCACTTTAGTCCTTAAAAAAAACCCAACAAATATTTATTTTCCTTTACTTTTTATATAATATAACAATTATTCACACTTATTACATAGCATCTAAAGTCATATCCAATCCGTCCCTATGATCGATTTCCCGTTTACCGGATATTACTTGGACGACCCGTACACTTGCGGTACGTGTCTTGCCTATTTAGGTGTGTTATTTTAGAACACACAAGGAGACACCACCTGAATAGGTTGCAGAGGAATATTAGGGAATAGTATTTATTAGTTGTACTTATTTAATCTTAATTATTGTAATGTAATAGATATTTATTTAATTTAGTGAAATGTAATTTTACTTATTTTACATAATATAGTGTAGTCGCTTTTTGTGGGTCGTGACAAGTTGGTATTAGAGCTTAGAGTAGTTTCTAAGTGTAAGCCGGATAGGATTTTTCAGACAAGGGAAGATGTGTAGAAAAATAAATAATAAAACCGATAAATGAAATAGGAATTCATCGTGTTAGTAGTTTTTATTGAACCAACCCCAAGATAACTGATCGATATCGTCCCCGTAGATAAAATTGATTAATAATTATAGTGGGAGCGACTCCGCAGACTACAGATCGTAGGTATGCAAAAATGATAAGTAGGAAGAATATGTACTCTTCGAGGCTATTGCCTCACATTGCCAACACCCAAGGTAGGGTGCGGTGCTTTTCTTACATGCGTGCTTCTCGTATCACCATGACTCATCCTTTCGTTCCACCAAATGTTGTCAATACCAATCAATCCAAGAACTTAAGAAATATTTCGTGTTTACCTATTTCTAACTTCTTTCAGATTGTTATTGCAATATCTACTAGGGACCTTAGAAGATTATCTTTGTTTCCTGTTGTTCTCACCCAATTTTTTTCTTTTATTCTTTTTCATCTCCCCACATGAATTAAAATCTATGTTCTTTACGTCATCTCCTTTCACCCTCAAGTAAAAATTATACCGCATTGAAATTACCCCTTTATATGGGTGGATAAGGTGTAATTTGGAGTGGGAAACGTGCAAGGGTGATATTTTGTATGTAGTTATGATGTATTTTGTACTTTGGTGAGAAGGATTTAAGAAGTTAAGGATAATGACTTGGGAATTTTTTTGATCAACTATTTATTTCATGATGTTTTGGAATGATTTGGGTTGGCCAATGCTGTTTGGAATGATGCAAGGATGCTTTTGGATATAATATTTTGGTGATTTGGTGGTGTGTTTTATAATAGGTTAAGGTATAGTTCAACTCTATTGGTGGTTGAGTGAATTAGGGAAGAAGAAGCTCTGAGTTTTAGGCAAAAGTATGCTTAAGGTTTAACTTTTTGGTTTTCTCCTTTATTTCCTCGTGCGGTGTACCGCAATATCCTTGCGGTATACCACAGGTGTGGTCTGCCAATTCAAATCTTCTGACTTCATAGCGTGAGTTATTGATGCTCATGTTGGATTTAGCGATACGTACTGTGTCGTGAGTTCTTGCACGATCCAAATCTCTCGTTCTGGTATACCTGGGGTGTCGTGTCGTATATCGCGCGTATCATTCTAAATCTCCAAACTTTCTGTCCAATTCAAGCGTGTACTATAGTGGGCATAGTTTGACTTCTCCATTAATAGATCTCAAAAAATTACGTTGATTAGGCTCAAGAAAAAGTTAATTCCGACACCTGAGCGCAAAGTTATGGTCTTTCGAAGTTTACTCAATGGTTTCAGCAGAGACATGTTGTATACTACAGATACCTACAGGCAGCACAAGAAAATGATATGTTTTCAACATGTGAGCACGAAGTTTTACAATTCTGCCACCCCAAACTCAAACCTTGATTTACCTTTACATCAAAAACACTATATACCTTTCTCATTAACTATATTATACACTAAAACACGAATTTAAACTTACTAATTTACACTACGAACATAAAATTAAATTAAGAAAACAGTATAAAACATGGTTTGTCTCTCAAGAAGAACTTTTGTTTATTATGTCGTTAAGTTTGACGCGTTACCTTCCACACAGATAGCTTTGAGGCCCTTGAAGTATTCTCCTCTTAAAATCGCCACTTTCTTGGATTATTAATGTAGGGAATCTCCCACCCAAAGTTTGATTCACTCGATCTTAAAATAGTGGTCGGTAAAGCTCTCTTCTTGCCACCTTACTTTTGCGGTGTAATACCTTGCGTCAAAGGAATGTTTGATCATTTTTAACAGTGGGGGATCCGTATTTATAAATACCCCTTTATCTTCAATAGGTCCACGTCTCAACTTTTCTTGCACTGTTGGTGTATAAACAACCTCTCTTTGTTCCTCAACCTTATCTTTCTTAACCTCTTTAACCAAAATCTCAACACATTTCTCCTTCACACTCAGCTTAATTGTTAGCCATTGCTTGTAATACATGACTATTATGATATACATGATTCATAAAAGTACATTTCATTACTTAGATTGCTAGATATTTCTTTGATTGCATGACTATTATGATATAAATGACTATAAAAGTACAACATTGTAATATTATTTATATATTATGAAATAATTGTACTTACCAATTGTTAGAAGTTAAACTATGGTTATTTCTAATAAAAAAATTTATTAGAACAAACAAGTTTCAAATTTCAAAAACAACTCATCTATCAAAGAAATTATACCAAATTTAATACACAAATCTTTATTCAGGTAATAAAGTAAACATATACTTTAATATAAAACACTAAATTAGCAAAAATCGAGATAAGGAGAACAATATCATTTTTATTCATTTATGAAAATAATACATATGAGAGATTTGTGACTTAATAGTCCTTTGTATAACAAAATGGGTCTTCTAACATATTCTTGTTTATGATGTCAAAGCCAAAGAAATGCTTTTTAGGTATTACTATTATTCGCGGGGAGTAAATTTTTTTAATCTAACATTCTTCCCCATGATGTTGATATCAACAGATTCTGCTCCATCCAAAACTTCTGTTGCTATGAAAGATTTATTAAAGATGATCTTTCCCGCGTTGGGTGGTCTATTTCTTGATGATCTATACATTTCAACAGAATCGACACAATCACCGTAGTACCTAGTCAATAAAACATATTAGTGAATTTCTTGATATTTTATTTCAATAAAATAAAATAAAAAGATATATTTCAACCTGTTGAAATAGGTTATAATTTCATTTTTTGTGACTGGCCAATCATCGGAAACGGTAAAGTATAGAGTTCGAGCATCCCTAACATTGAACTCCCTAGCTTCCGGGTTCAAGATAAATATTGGTTGTTGAGCTTCCATGATTGTTTCTTATTTGAAGAGAAAAATTGTTAAGAATGAATACGGTGTAGTAGGCTCAAACTTAGATGAGGACATGAAAATATGTAAGTAACTATTTATTGAGTATATTTCCCAAAAAGTTTGAAGGCATTGATTAATAATAATGATGGCATAAACACGACCAATAGTAAATCAATTTAAAAAGTAAATAAATTTATTGATATTAAATGCACTTTTTTAAAATGTTGCTTTACATGGTCATCATAATCCATGTAATAAATACATTGACTAATATTTATGGGACTACTTATAAATTAACAATAAATATATAATTCATACCATAACTGAGGGCATGAATGTATTTTACAACTCATATACTCTATGTGTCTCACCATTTAATTATTGAAATTAACTTCTATATACCATAACTCCCAGTCATACTTACTAGGTCACATAATCTTATGAAAAAAATTAGTTTCAAAACACTATATTTTCGTAATTTATCTTTTATAATGCGACTTACATTTCCTACATCCCATCATCACCAAATTTTGTCGAGGGTATCATCTCATATACTTATTTAATTGTTGGAATTCCATTAAATACATTGATATATAATTCATTTATGTGTGATGCTTGCACCTAGGCATGACATATCATTTTAGATGCCTTTCCATGGTCTAAATATGCTTTTATACATTATTTTTAGTACTTATGTATAAGATAGAGTCAATAGAGACTTTCTCTCATTTTAGTCTACTTTGTATATTTTTGTCTATACATAAATATTATATAAGATATAATAATATGAAGAAATGATAAGTGCTCAAGGAGATGAGGAACGACTTTCTAGTTTACTCTAGGGAAGACGATTTAAACCTCAGATTAATGAGAAAAAAACTTAGAAAAGAAGATGTAAAGGTTAACATACCGAGGAAAGTCCCGAACCTAAGAATGGACCTCACTATGAAAAAGATATGAAGAATTCATCAATTTCAATGTTTTTTAGACATCTCGTAGCATGACCTGCAACATACAATAATGAGGCACTAAAGTGAGACAGGCTGGAGCTGAAGAGTTCAAGTTAGGTCAATACTTATTCCACCTTACAGTTTGACCCTAAAGTTGGAGGAACTATATATATTTTATAGACCAATATATTATAGGTAAATTGCACATTATCATTCACTTTACATTTTTTATTAACTTAGCTTATAACAAAGATAAACTCTATATCTACTTTATCCCTCTTCCATTTCCTACTTCAAGAATTTATAGGTCAAGCTATCCATAACAGATAAACAATATCTAGTGTGCTAAATCTTATGTTATAATTCATATTTCTTCTATATATCTATTTATTATAAATTCATTAATTATCTTATTAGCTTCTAATGCTTATTTTATTATCCATATATATACACATGTGCTAACTTATAGGTTTAGAAGCTCATAACTACTTTTTAGACTGTGCTTATTTTAATTTTAGTGTTTAATCACTTATAACTAATCTTCTTATATATCCAACCCAAGTTGTGCACACATCTTTGGTTAAATTATTTTTTATATACAACCGGATAAAGGGGTGAGTTGAAGGATTGAGCTTCGATCAATTATAGTTTGATATAAATCTTAAGTGATAGAAAATTGTTAGGGACCTAGATAAACTCTTAATAAAGTATTCGGATTACACCACTTATTATTCCTAGTCTCTGTGAGATAGAGCTTGTAGATGAAACTGTAGCCTCCTAGTAGGATATCAAATCCTGATTTGTGTGGTGTAATCTGAATATACCTGAACCGTTGCCAAATTATGTATATATCTATATGGTGAGTGATAGCTGGTGTGTGATAAAATCACACCCCTTATAGGAGGGAAATTAACCGCAAGTGTACGATTCGTCCAAGTAATAATCCGATAAACGAGTTTCAATCTCACGGACGGATGGATATGACTATAGTGTTTATCAAATAAGTAGAGATAATTGTCAAGATAGAAAAATAAAATATAAAGATGTTTGTTTTGTTTTGTGTTATAACTAAAGACACAACAAAGTAAAGTACTAAAATGATTAACTAAGATGAAATAATGCAAGCAAATATTGTAGACGCAAATACGAACCGAACCATGCTCACCCCTATCACAAGATAAGAAGAGATTGATAAGCCGTTCTAAACAGTTCTTTTGGGAGGATCCTTTCCTCTATAAAGTGTGTAGTGATCAAGTGGTAAGAAGATGTATTCCTGAGAAAGATGTTTTATTAATAGTTGTAGGTTGTCATAATTCACCATATGGAGGACAATTAAAAGGCGATCGCACAGCTGCTAAGGTACTACAATCCAGTTTTTATTGTCCTACATTACATAAAGATTGTCATGAGTATGTTAAGAAGTGTCATAGATGCCTTTTTACTGGTAATATATCCAAGAGGGATGAGATGCCACGTAATAATGTTCTTGAAGTTGAAATATTTGATGTATGGGGTATTGATTTCATGGGTCCCTTTGTACCATCCAATGGGAATCAATACATCCTATTAGCTATGGATTACACGTCTAAATAGGTAGAGGTTGTAGCTCAACCAACCAATGATTCGCGAGTAGTAATTATATTACTAATATCTCACATCTTCACTAGACATGGTACACCTAGATTTATTATCAGTGATGGATGCTCTCATTTTGTGAACCAATATCTGAAGACAGCTCTAGAGAAGTATGGAGTGAGCCATCGAATATCTACCGCCTATCATCTGCAATCCAATTGTCAAGCTGAGGTCTCCAATCGCGAGGTAAAATCTATTATAGAAAAGATTGTTGGTCCTACAAGGAAAGATTGGTTAATGAAGTTAGATGATGCTTATGGTCTTATCGTAATACGTTCAAAACTACAGTTGGTGCATCTCCATATCGTATGGTTTATGGTAAGGCTTTTTACTTACCTCTTGAACTTGAATTAGGTTCATATTGGGCTATAGCGCAGTTACATTTAGATCCTACTTTGGACGGAGAAAACCGTGTGATGAAGTTAAATGAACTTGACGAATTCCGATTACATGCTTATGAGAATGCCAAACTTTACAAAGAAAACACTAAGAGGTGGCATGATAATCGTATCTGTGTGAAGAAATTTGAAGTGGGACAAAGGGTCCTAAAATATAATTCAAAGTTCAGTAACTATCCGGGTAAGTTAAGATCGAAATGATCAGGTCCTTACGTTGTGACCAAGGTTACGCCTGATGGAGCCATAGAGATTGAGCATCCAATCGAGAACCGCAACTCCATGGTGAATGGTCATCGATTTAAGATTTATCATGGAGGCGAGGATACCAATCGGGCGGAAGATCTACATCCCGGAGAGGTCATGTACCTCCTCGAAGCTCCTTAAAAGCGAGAGGTAATCCGTCGAGCTTAATGACGTTAAACAGAAGCCAATTCATTTTACATTAGTTTAATGTTTTCTTTATTTTGTAGTATAAAGTAGAGTAATTGTTGTTTATTAATGTTTATTTTTAAGAAATGAGAAAAGGTAGTTGTTTTTGATGATTTCAGCAGTGAAAGGGTCATGAGTTTGGGGTCGAAGCGGGGAAAAACGAAGTTTTTTTGGTTCCAAGAAAGTAGAAACCGGGAACCCGATGTTTAGCAAACCAGGAACCCGGTTATTGCGCGGTATCCTCCCCAAATTATTTGACTAGTGCGTAACAGGAGACGCAAGAGGTTGCATCGGGATTCGCGCTGTCGACACTAACCGGGAACCCAGTTTCGTTCTGACCAGGAAACCGGTTTCGAGAGCTGTGACGTCCCAACTCTCTAACCCCTACGTAAGCCGAGACGCAAGGGGTTGCGTCTAACCTGTGTCCAAGTTCGCGCCATCGACGCAAACTGGGAACCCGGTTTTGTGCTGACCAGGAACTCGGTTATGAAGTCCAACACTCTGACCCCTGCATAACCCGAGAGGAAAGGGGCCAGCATCCAGGTAAAAAAATTGAATTTGGAAAAAATTTGCGCCGACACAGCGACGCGAACCGGGAACCCGGTCATCACAAACCGGGAACCAGCTTATCAATTGTACAAGGTGGTTTTAGATATTTAAACCCTATCTTTTTGACTCCCTTTTCAAGTTAGCCTCCAGTTCTGTTTCTCAACTTCTCACCACTCGGATTATTATCAACAAAAAATTATAAAAGCACCCAATCCTACCCTCTTTCCCCACACAAACACATAATCAACTGAAAATCCTTCCAAAACACCATGAAAATCCAATTTCTCTCTAAGGATTTTCTTCACCGAAGCTTTAAATTTTTCCTATAATCCTCTACAAACACATTAACTAGCCTTTACCCATCTCATAACTTACCGAAATTTTTCTTCTTTTATCCTCAAACATCAAAGTTCAAAACTTTTCTCTAGTTTTTGAAGTTTTGAGTGTGGGTGAGTAAAATGACTAACCAGACAGATTCTTTGAGCTATTCTCTAAGAAACACTCCAAGAACATGAAACAATCCTAGTGCTACACAATAAAAAGCTACTAAGATTCCAATTTCGGCTCCTAAACAAAAAATTGGAGAAGTTCAAACTGCTATGAAGAGGAAAGAAAACCCAAGTAAGGCTACTCCTACAAAGCCTACCTTGGTAATTGAAGAGGAAGATAAGGTCGAAGAAGAAATTCCTAGAGAACCCATTCCAGAACAAAGAGCTACCCGAAGAAAAACTATGGCACAAAACCAAAGAGATTAGCAATGAGTTGGCCTGGTCAGGTTCGTGACAGAATTAATTACATGAAGTTTGGTGTTCAAAAAGGATTCCCTTCCGGTATTATGAACGGTGAGTTTAAGAGTTATGCTATTACTTGTGAAAAGTTTGGGTGGACCGAATTGAGACAGAGAAATCTTACGTTTATTCTTACCCTGGTACGTGATTTTTTTGAAGGAGTAGCCTTTTCGAATAAACAGTCAATTATCATACATAAAAAGGTATTACCCTTCTCAATTGAGCTTATTCGCAAGACTTTGAAATTGCCAAACTTTACTGGTCCTTGCCCATATCAAGAAACACATAATGACCCATCTTTTGCTTGGGAATCTCTTTGGCATAAAGTTTTGATTCATGGGAAACGCCCTATTCCAAAAGGTGAGAGATATGCTGGGCAAGTTTATAGTAGCTATTTATTACCTTGTGCTAAGGTATGGTCACATTTCATAATCCCTACCTTCTTTGGTATTACCCACACTTCCGAATTGAAGAATGAGCATGTGATCTTCATAAAGTGTATTATTGAGAAACAAGAAATCGACGTTGCTCATGTAATTTATGACACTATCATTGAGTTCGATAAAATCCCAATAGTTCAGCAAAACCTTAAGTTCCAATGTACCATCACTGCCTTGTGTCTAGACGCAAAAATACAACGTAGGAGCAAAGAGGTTGAGCCTTCAGAACACGGATATGCAATGACATTGAATTCGATTGAGAACGCGCATAATGAAGAAACACAACCAATATAGAATCCTAGAGATCCTCCATCAAAAAAAGAATGTACATTCCAATAATGAGTTGGAAAATAAAATTCGAATGTTGGAAGAGAATCAAGATAAGATGATTGCTACTTTAGGAAACGTTACAAAAGAGTTAGAAATTCTCAGAAATATGCTACTTGGGGTGAGCACAATACAATACACCACCTAAGGATTACTCACAAAGGAATCTCTACTTGGACGCAACACCGAAAACCAGCCTCGCGTTGGTTAAGATACGTTTCCTATTCCTTCTCATTTAGTAGTGCATATTAGTTTAATTGATTTATCGAGTCTTTTCGAGTCGTGGGGACACGACTCGTTTTTCAGTTTGGGGTAGGGTTCGTTGCCTCATCCCAGTTTTACGTGTTATTTGTTTTAACTGCTTTCAATAAAATTAATTAGGAGTTACGTTTGACTGTTGAAGATCTTAAATGTCCCCATTAAGCATGATTTTGATGAATATATGATAGAAAATAGTGGACTTTAGGGGTTAGTATAAAACGCACTTTAATTGCATGCTAACATAGGTAATTGATAGGAAGAATTCATGAACAATGCAAAAGAAGTAAACTTGTACTTAAGGAAAATGTTTGGTTTGTAGTACGTGAGATCCGAATTAATAGAGAACCAACTTAGAAGCGAGCTATGTAACTAGGAAAACTATAGGGGCAGTTCTTTGTTAGCCATTTCAGACCTTTTTAACCTTCTATCCTTGAATTAATATTATCCTTCTTAGCACAATTTTGAGCCTTAAAAGCCTTTCTTCTGTCGCCATGATATAAGCCCATATCTCCTTATTTTATTAGGCATTTCCATATGACCCGCACTAGAATCTCGATCATGAGACCTGTCTCGAGCTTGAGTTTGGGGTGGTGGGTCCATCTTTGTTAAATTACATTGGGAGGCAATTATATGTGCTTGTATTGGGGCACAATTTAAGATGATTTTATTATTTGTAACCCTTTGCCGGGATTTTAAAAAAAGCAAAAAGCCAATACAGTAAGGACCGGGAACCCGGTCATCACAAACCGGGAACCAGGTTGTCGCCTGTAAAAAAAAGAGAAGAAAAGAAATGAAAAGGAAAAATAAAGAAAGAATAAAATATCCGGAACAGTGGAAGTTTCTAGAAATCATCTTTATATCTATTGGATTAACATGGGGATGCTATGTTAAGAGCATCAAATGGGTTGGATGAGAATATTATTTGAGTGTAAACTCAAGCTCGTGGACAGGTGTCGATGGTAAGTGAGGAGAGAGCCAAAAGCTCACTTCAAATTACCAAATATACATACCACACTGTCCCTAGCCTACGCTAAAACTGTAAAGTCCTCGTGATTCCTAGGTGCATAGTGAATTTATGATTCTAGTTTATAGGGAGTATACTAAGTGGAGTGTCAAAGCGTGTTAGGATCAATAAACACCCTATAGCCATCATACTAAGATAAGTACAAGTGTAACCTTCTAGTATTGCAACTTTAATTTGATGATTGATATTATTTATGTTTTATTTTTGCATGTAAGTGTATATGTATATTAAATCCTAACTTTTGCTATATGAGGTTTATCTTAAGTTTTGCTTTGGGTGTATTTACTAGCTTCGACAATCTTGCATCTACTTTAGGCCTTTTTTTTTAGTTTTACTTTGTCGGGAAGACAAAGGTTTGATTTGGGGGTCTTAATGTCTACCATTTTGTTCTAATTATATGCCCATAGGAGACATCATTTTTGGTGATTAGTTGACTAATTTGATAGACTTTTGGTGGTAAATCGTTATATTTCATTTTCCATCCTCGAATTGTAGTATTTTTCATTTATTAAGCTTTTGAGCGTAAAATGGTTTGTTTTTAGTGAAAATATTGTCGGTTTAAAGATGCAAGCAAGGAGAGGAATCAAGAATTAAAGTCTTAGATCGTGTAAAGAAGTCAAAGGCGAGAAGAAATATCCGGAAGAGTTGATTTACGAAACTGCAAATTTGAAAGGCTGATGTTGATTGCTGATTTTGAGCCACTTAGGCTTGGATTTAGCAAGTTGAATGGGTCAATTTGGAGTTTAAATGAGAACGCTACAGTTGTTTTAGTGAAGGATGTACATCAGTTATGGGATTTAGAATAAAAGAGTGGAGTTGGGCTTTTTTAATATTTCATTTATTCACTTAACTAACAGCCCAATTCCGAATTTTACAGTATAAAAAGACCTTCATATATCTATTTCACACACAACTAAACTAACACAAGTCAGAATCGCAAGAGAGAAAGACAGAAGTAAGGAAAAGGAGAAAGCTAAGAGCTGGAGAATTCATCTTCTCCAAATCACAACCAAACCCAATTCCTCAATTAGGTTTTCTTATCTTTTAATTCTCTATTAGACATGAGTTCATTTATTTTTATTTCATTAGTTTTAATTTCCATTATGAACTATTTTTATTTATGCTTGAGAATCACTCTAATGGGTTGAGCCCCAATTTATTTAGTTAATGTTTTTGATTTGGGATTGAAAGATTTAATTTGAATTGGGTAATTTAGTATTTTCTATTATCGTGAATTTATTTACTATCTTTGAAGTCATGAATCAAATATATGAATTAGTAAATAAGCTATTCATTACAGTGGTGTAATGATCACCTTGACGGGGGGTTTAGTTACCGAACTAGGTAATAGATGTAAGATATAAATTATTGATCCTGACGGACTTAGTTAATCTTATATCCAATTGGGTAAAATACTTGAACATTCAAAGGTAGCTTATAATCGCCCTGACGGGGTTTCTAATACCCTAGGATAGCTCCTCAGTCCACCCTGGCGGGGTTTAGGATAAACTAGAATCCCAACTAGTATTAATTACCAATTCGAGCCTTAAACGAAAACATTAATTGAATAGGTTTAGGTGAAACCCTTGCGAAACTCAAGTACTACTTCTCATCCTTGCGTCTAATCATATTTTATTTACTTGCGTCTCATTTACTTGCATTAGTCAATTTAATATTTTACTTTATTTGCACTTTAGTCCTTAAAAAAAAACCCAACAAATATTTATTTGCCTTTACTTTTTATATAATATAACAATTATTCACACTTATTACATAACATCTAAAGTCATATCCAATCCGTCACTATGATCGATTTCCCGTTTACCGGATATTACTTGGACGACCCGTACACTTGCGGTACGTGTCTTGCCTATTTAGGTGTGTTATTTTAGAACACACAAGGAGACACCACCTGAATAGGTTGCAGAGGAATATTAGGGAATAGTATTTATTAGTTGTACTTATTTAATCTTAATCATTGTAATGTAATAGATATTTATTTAATTTAGTGAAATGTAATTTTACTTATTTTACATAATATAGTGTAGTCGCTTTTTGTGGGTCGTGACAAGTTGGTATTAGAGCTTAGAGTAGTTTCTAAGTGTAAGCCGGATAGGATTTTTCAGACAAGGGAAGATGTGTAGAAAAATAAATAATAAAACCGATAAATGAAATAGGAATTCATCTTGTTAGTAGTTTTTATTGAACCAACCCCAAGATAACTGATCGATATCGTCCCCGTCGATAAAATTGAGTAATAATTATAGTGGGAGTGACTCCGCAGACTACAGATCGTAGGTATGCAAGAATGATAAGTAGGAAGAATATGTACTCTTCGAGGCTATTGCCTCGCATTGCCAACACCCAAGGTAGGGTGCGGTGCTTTTCTTACATGCGTGCTTCTCGTATCACCATGACTCATCCTTTCGTTCCACCAAATGTTGTCAATACCAATCAATCCAAGAACTTAAGAAATATTTCGTGTTTACCTATTTCTAACTTCTTTCAGATTGTTATTGCAATATCTACTAGGGACCTTAGAAGATTATCTTTCTTTCCTGTTGTTCTCACCCAATTATTTTCTTTTATTCTTTTTCATCTCCCCACATGAATTAAAATCTATGTTCTTCACGTCATCTCCTTTCACCCTCAAGTAAAAATTATACCGCATTGAAATTACCCCTTTATATGGGTGGATAAGGTGTAATTTGGAGTGGGAAAGGTGCAAGGGTGATATTTTGTATGCAGTTATGATGTATTTGTACTTTGGTGAGAAGGATTTAAGAAGTTACGGATAATGACTTGGAAATTTTTTTGATCAACTATTTATTTCTTGATGTTCTGTGACATGCCCATCATTGGAAACGGTAAAGTATGGAGTTCGAGCATCTCTAACATTGAACTCCCTAACTTCCGGGTTCAAGATAGATATTGGTTGTTGAGCTTCCATCATTCTTTCTTATTTGAAGAGAAAAATTGTTAAGAATGAATACGGTGTAGTAGGCTCAAACTTAGATGAGGAAATGAAAATATGTAAGTAACTATTTATTGAGTATATTTACCAAAAAGTTTGAAGGCATTGATTAATATTATTGATGGCATAAACACGACCAATAGTAAATCAATTTAAAAACTAAATAAATTTATTGATATTAAATGAAATTTTTTAAAATGTTGCTTTACATGGTCATCATAATCCATGTAATAAATACATTGACTAATATTTATGGGACTAATTATAAATTAACAATAAATATATAATTCATACCATAACTGAGGGCATGAATGTATTTTACAACTCATATACTCTATGTGTCTCACCATTTAATTATTGAACTTAACTTCTATATACCATAACTCCCAGTCATACTTACTAGGTCACATAATCTTATGAAAAAAATTAGTTTCAAAACACTATATTCCTACCATTTCAATCATCCAGACGAGAATAAACTGCACAATTTGGGTAAGCCCACTTTGTAGTCAGGGTGCACTCTAATGGATATTAGCTCTGATAATAGCAGATTTAGGTTTTTGACCACTAAGAGGTTGATTGTAGAGTGGAATACATAAGTTCTGTTTCATGGTTTAGGTACCGATGTTTTCGTAATCTATCTTTCATATTGCGACTTACATTTCCTACATCCCATCATCACCAAATTTTGTCGAGGGTATCATCTCATATACTTATTTAATTGTTGGAATTCGATCAAATACATTTATATATAATTCATTTATGTGTGATGCTTGCACCTAGGCATGACATATCATTTTAGATGCATTTCCATGGTCTAAATATGCTTTTATACATTATTTTGAGTACTTATGTATAAGATAGAGTCAATAGAGACTTTCTCTCATTTTAGTCTACTTTGTATATTTTTGTCTATACATACATATTATATAAGTTATAATAATATGAAGAAATGATAAGTGCTTAAGGAGATGAGGAACGACTTTCTAGTTTACCCTAGGGAAGACGATTTAAACCTCAGATTAATGAGAAAAAAACTTAGAAAAGAAGATGTAAAGATTAACATACCGAGGAAAGTCCCGAACCTAAGAATGGACCTCACCATGAAAAATATATGAATAATTCATCAATTTCAATGTTTGTTAGACATATCGTAGCATGACCTGCAACATACAATAATGAGGCACTAAAGTGAGACAGGCTGGAGCTGAAGAGTTCAAGTTAGGTCAATAATTATTCCACCTTACAGTTTGACCCTAAAGTTGGAGGAACTATATATATTTTATAGACCAATATATTATGGGTATATTACACATTATCATTCACTTTACATTTTTTATTAACTTAGCTTATAACAAAGATAAACTCTATATCTACTTTATCCCTCTTCCATTTCCTACTTCAAGCATTTATAGGTCAAGCTATCCATGATAGATAAACAATATCTAGTGTGCTAAATCTTATGTTATAATTCATATTTCTTCTATATATCTATTGATTATAAATTCATTAATTACCTTATTAGCTTCTAATGCTTATTTTATTATCCATATATATACACATGTGCTAACTTATAGGTTTAGAAGCTCATAACTACTTTTTAGACTGTGCTTATTTTAATTTTAGTGTTTAATCACTTATAACTAATCTTCTTATATATCCAAGCCAAGTTGTGCACACATCTTTGGTTGAATTATTCTTTATATACAACCGGATAAAGGGGTGAGTTGAAGGATTGAGCTTCGATCAATTATAGTCTGATATACATCTTAAGTGATAGAAAATTGTTAGGGACCTAGATAAACTCTTAATAAAGTATTCGGATTACACCACTTATTATTCCTAGTCTCTGTGAGATAGAGCTTGTAGATGAAACTGTAGCCTCCTAGTAGGATATCAAATCCTGATTTGTGTGGTGTAATCTGAATATACCTGAACCGTTTCCAAATTATGTATATATCCATATGGTGATTGATAGCTGGTGTGTGATAAAATCACACCCCTTATAGGAGGGAAGTTAACCTCAAGTGTACGAGTCGTCCAAGTAATAATCCGTTAAACGAGTTTCAATCTCACGGACGGATGGATATGACTATAGTGTTTATCAAAAAAGTAGAGATAATTGTCAAGATAGAAAAATAAAATATAAAGATGTTTGTTTTGTTTTGTGTTATAACTAAAGACACAACAAAGTAAAGTACTAAAATGATTAACTGAGATGAAATAATGCAAGCAAATATTGTAGACGCAAATACGAACCAAACCATGCTCACCCCTATCACAAGATAAGAAGAGATTGATAAGCCGTTCTAAACAGTTGTTTTGGGGATCAAGTGGTAAGAAGATGTATTCCTGAGAAAGATGTTTTATTAATAATTGTAGGTTGTCATAATTCACCATATGGAGGACAATTAAAAGGCGATCGCACAGCTGCTAAGGTACTACAATCCAGTTTTTATTGGCCTACATTACATAAAGATTGTCATGAGTATGTTAAGAAGTGTCATAGATGGCAGTTTAGTGGTAATATATCCAAGAGGGATGAGATGCCACGTAATAATGTTCTTGAAGTTGAAATATTTGATGTATGGGGTATTGATTTCATGGGTCCCTTTGTACCATCCAATGGGAATCAATACATCCAATTAGCTATGGATTACACGTCTAAATAGGTAGAGGTTGTAGCTCAACAAACCAATGATTCGCGAGTAGTAATTATATTACTAATATCTCACATATTCACTAGACATGGTACACCTAGATTTATTATCAGTGATGGATGCTCTCATTTTGTGAACCAATATCTGAAGACAGCTCTAGAGAAGTATGGTGTGAGACATCGAATATCTACCGCCTATCATATGCAATCCGATTGTCAAACTGAGGTCTCCAATCGCGAGGTAAAATCTATTCTAGAAAAGATTGTTGGTCCTACAAGAAAAGATTGGTTAATGAAGTTAGATGATGCTTTATGGTCTTATCGTAATACGTTCAAAACTACAGTTGGTGCATCTCAATATCGTATGGTTTATGGTAAGGCTTTTTACTTACCTCTTGAACTTGAATTAGGTTCATATTGGGCTATAGCGCAGTTTAATTTAGATCCTACTTTGGACGGAGAAAACCGTGTGATGAAGTTAAATGAAGTTGACGAATTCCGATTACATGCTTATGAGAATGCCAAACTTTACAAAGAAAACACTAAGAGGTGGCATGATAATCGTATCTGTGTGAAGAAATTTGAAGTGGGACAAAGGGTCCTAAAATATAATTCAAAGTTCAGTAACTATCCGGGTAAGTTAAGATCGAAATGATCAGGTCCTTACGTTGTGACCAAGGTTACGCCTGATGGAGCCATAGAGATTGAGCATCCAATCGAGAACCGCAACTCCATGGTGAATGGTCATCGATTTAAGATTTATCATGGAGGCGAGGATACCAATCGGGCGGAAGATCTACATCCCGGAGAGGTCATGTACCTCCTCGAAGCTCCTTAAAAGCGAGAGGTAATCCGTCGAGCTTAATGACGTTAAACAGAAGCCAATTCATTTTACATTAGTTTAATGTTTTCTTTATTTTGTAGTATAAAGTAGAGTAATTGTTGTTTATTAATGTTTATTTTTAAGAAATGAGAAAAGGTAGTTGTTTTTGATGATTTCAGCAGTGAAAGGGTCATGAGTTTGGGGTCGAAGCGGGGAAAAACGAAGTTTTTTTGGTTCCAAGAAAGTAGAAACCGGGAACCCGATGTTTAGCAAACCAGGAACCCGGTTATTGCGCGGTATCCTCCCCAAATTATTTGACTAGTGCGTAACAGGAGACGCAAGAGGTTGCATCGGGATTCGCGCTGTCGACACTAACCGGGAACCCAGTTTCGTTCTGACCAGGAAACCGGTTTCGAGAGCTGTGACGTCCCAACTCTCTAACCCCTACGTAAGCCGAGACGCAAGGGGTTGCGTCTAACCTGTGTCCAAGTTCGCGCCATCGACGCAAACTGGGAACCCGGTTTTGTGCTGACCAGGAACTCGGTTATGAAGTCCAACACTCTGACCCCTGCATAACCCGAGAGGAAAGGGGCCAGCATCCAGGTAAAAAAATTGAATTTGGAAAAAATTTGCGCCGACACAGCGACGCGAACCGGGAACCCGGTCATCACAAACCGGGAACCAGCTTATCAACTGTACAAGGTGGTTTTAGATATTTAAACCCTATCTTTTTGACTCCCTTTTCAAGTTAGCCTCCAGTTCTGTTTCTCAACTTCTCACCACTCGGATTATTATAAACAAAAAATTATAAAAGCACCCAATCCTACCCTCTTTCCCCACACAAACACATAATCAACTGAAAATCCTTCCAAAACACCATGAAAATCCAATTTCTCTCTAAGGATTTTCTTCACCGAAGCTTTAAATTTTTCCTATAATCCTCTACAAACACATTAACTAGCCTTTACCCATCTCATAACTTACCGTAATTTTTCTTCTTTTATCCTCAAACATCAAAGTTCAAAACTTTTCTCTAGTTTTTGAAGTTTTGAGTTTGGGTGAGTAAAATGACTAACCAGACAGATTCTTTGAGCTATTCTCTAAGAAACACTCCAAGAACATGAAACAATCCTAGTGCTACACAAGAAAAAGCTACTAAGATTCCAATTTCGGCTCCTAAACAAAAAATTGGAGAAGTTCAAATGCTATGAAGAGGAAAGAAAACCCAAGTAAGGCTACTCCTACAAAGCCTACCTTGGTAATTGAAGAGGAGGATAAGGCCGAAGAAGAAATTCCTAGCGAACCTATTCCAGAACAAAGAGCTACCCGAAGAAAAACTATGGCACAAAACCAAATAGATTAGCAATGAGTTGGCCTGGTCAGGTTCGTGACAGAATTAATTACATGAAGTTTGGTGTTCAAAAAGGATTCCCTTCCGGTATTATGAACAGCGAGTTTAAGAGTTATTCTATTACTTGTGATAAGTTTGGGTGGGCCGAATTGAGACAGAGAAGTCTTACGTTTATTCTTACCCTGGTACGTGATTTTTTTGAAGGAGTAGCCTTTTTGAATAAACATTCAATTATCATACGTAAAAAGGTATTACCCTTCTCAATTGAGCTTATTTGCAAGACTTTGAAATTGCCAAACTTTACTGGTCCTTGCCCATATCAAGAAACACATAATGACCCATCTTTTGCTTGGGAATCTCTTTGGCATAAAGTTTTGATTCATGGGAAATGCCCTATTCCAAAAGGTGAGAGATATGCTGGGCAAGTTTATAGTAGTTATTTATTACCTTGTGCTAAGGTATGGTCACATTTCATAATCCCTACCTTCTTTGGTATTACCCGCACTTCCAAATTGAAGAAGGAGCATGTGATCTTCATAAAGTGTATTATTGAGAAACAAGAAATCGACGTTGCTCATGTGATTTATGACACTATCATGGAGTTCGATAAAATCCCAATAGTTCAGCAAAACCTTAAGTTCCATGTACCATCCCTGCCTTGTGTCTAGACGCAAAAATACAACGTAGGAGCAAAGAGGTTGAGCCTTCAGAACACGGAGATGCAATGACATTGAATTCGATAGATAACGCGCATAATGAAGCAACACAACCAATATAGAATCCTAGAGATCCTCCATCAAAAAAAGAATGTACATTCCAATAATGAGTTGGAAAATAAAATTCGAATGTTGGAAGAGAATCAAGATAAGATGATTGCTACTTTAGGAAACGTTACAAAAGAGTTAGAAATTCTCAGAAATATGCTACTTGGGGTGAGCACAATATCTACTAGGGACCTTAGAAGATTATCTTTCTTTCCTGTTGTTCTCACCCAATTTTTTTTCTTTTATTCTTTTTCATCTCCCCACATGAATTAAAATCTATGTTCTTCACGTCATCTCCTTTCACCCTCAAGTAAAAATTATACCGCATTGAAATTACCCCTTTATATGGGTGGATAAGGTGTAATTTGGAGTGGGAAAAGTGCAAGGGTGATATTTTGTATGTAGTTATGATGTATTTGTACTTTGGTGAGAAGGATTTAAGAAGTTAAGGATAATGACTTGGAAATTTTTTTGATCAACTATTTATTTCTTGATGTTTTGGAATGATTTGGGTTGGCCAATGCTGTTTGGAATGATGCAAGGATGCTTTTGGATATAATATTTTGGTGATTTGGTGGTGTGTTTTATAATAGGTTAAGGTATAGTTCAACTCTATCGGTGGTTGAGTGAATTAGGGAAGAAGAAGCTCTAAGTTTTAGGTCAAAAGGATGCTTAAGGTTTAACTTTTTGGTTTTCTCCTTTATTTCCTCGTTCGGTGTACCGCAATCTCCTTGCGGTATACCACAGGTGTGGTCTGCCAATTCCAATCTTCTAACTTCATAGCGTGAGTTATCGATGCACATGTTGGATTTAGCGCTACGTACTGTGTCGCGAGTTCTTGCACGATCCAAATCTCTCGTTCTGGTATATCGGGGGTGTAGTGTCGTATATCGCGCGTATCATTCTAAATCTCCAAACTTTCTGTCCAATTCAAGCGTGTACTATAGTGGGCATAGTTTGACTTCTCCATTAATAGATCTCAAAAAAGTACGTTGATTAGGCTCAAGAAAAAGTTAATTCCGACACCTGAGCGCAAAGTTATGGTCTTTCGAAGTTTACTCAATGGTTTCAGCAGAGACATGTTGTATACTACAGATACCTACAGGGCAGCACAAAAAGCTGATATTTTTTCAACATGTGAGCACGAAGATTTACAATTCTGCCACCCCAAACTCAAACCTTGATTTACCTTTACATCAAAAACACTATATACCTTTCTCATTAACTATATTATACACTAAAACACGAATTTAAACTTACTAATTTACACTAAGAACATAAAATTAAATTAAGAAAACAGTATAAAACATGGTTTGTCTCTCAAGAAGCACTTTTGTTTATTATGTCGTTAAGTTTGACGCGTTACCTTCCACACATATAGCTTTGAGGCCCTTGAAGTATTCTCCGCTTAAAATCGCCACTTTCTTGGATTATTAATGTAGGGAACCTCCCACCCAAAGTTTGATTCACTCGATCTTAAAATAGTGGTCGGTAAAGCTCTCTTCTTGCCACCTTACTTTTGCGGTGTAATACCTTGCGTCAAAGGCATGTTTGATCATTTTTAACAGTGGAGGATCCGTATTTATAAATACCCCTTTATCTTCAATAGGTCCATGTAGGTGGCAAAGGTGTGATAAAATAATAGATAAATAAAGATAACAATAAATAGTCACACACCCTTGAGAACCACGGAACTCACTGCAAGTATCACAGATCGTATGCAAGTTTTAATGATAAGTCAAGTTCGTTCGCAGGGATTGTATCCGTTAGATCTACTTATATTTAACAAGCGTAGATGAATTTATATGCTTGGAATAAAGTATGAAAAGATAAGATAATATGAATACTATCTAATGCAAATAAATAAAACAAATGAACAAAACAAATAACTAAATATGAAAGTAAGTCAATTAGATTAGGATTACTACGTCTATTACTAACTTGTTATTCTAACCTGTCACATTAAGCATTATATATTAACCAGGATTCTAATAACTACCTAGCCTTTTCTAGACTTAGGAGCAACCTCTCCACTACTAGGGATTCCTAAGTAATGTTTGGAGATTAAATCAAACCTTAATGGCTATCTAGTTACACTAGACGATTATGTGGTGTTGTCAATAACTAAGATTAATCCTAAGATTGGCCAAATCTAGGGAAATAAGTCAAAACACATAATACAATATACGCCAAGCTTAATCAATTAAAATAACCAAATAGTATTAAAAGACAAAATAATAATCCAACAATTAAAAGTAAACTTACAGAATAAAAGCTTAGAAATATGGTTGAGAATAGATCTATAGCTAATTACTCTAAATATAGAGAAGGTGAGATGTAGAAGAGGAGTTGTCAGTGTCCAATCTTCTTCTTCTTGTCTTCCTCTACAGGTCAACTTGCTTCTTGGATGAATAGCTTGATTCTAAGGATGAATATCTAACTAAAGGACTAAGCTATTGTTTAAAACTAAGAAAATATAAGTAAAGACTAAGCCTATACTTTGCAACTGAGCAAGGACATGTTTACAATGGTTTAAGGGTGTATTTATAGGTGTTTAGGAAGACCTAATTCGTTTTCTTGAAGGAGAAGTAAGTAGTGGACTCCAAGCCCAACTCAAATTCGTAACCCTAAAAACATGAAATCAGGTCCGATCTTCTTTTGGCTCTAACAGCTTCAATATTCATCCGTGTGACACGTATGAATATACCAAATTGATCGTCTCGGAAAGATTTTCGACTTTGCTCTTGACCGTTTCTCCAAATTCCTCACCTTTCTTGAGATATAAACTGATTTGTGGTCGTAGGTGCAGAAATTCAGGATTAAGGCAGCTTTTCCTTTTCCATGTTTTTAGCTTTTATTTCCTTATCTCGAATTACCATGTCTATCTCTTTCCATAAGTTGTTGTCTTTGACTTGGACTCTAATTAAGCTCCATAATTATCTTTAAAGCTTCACACTAAATAAATAATTAAACCCAATATGCTCTAAAAATATTATTTTACAAAATCAAGACTCAAAATAGGAAAGTGTAGCATTTCCAAGAAAATCGACTCAAAGACTTCCTAAATCACTAAAAATGATGTCTCATCCTAATATAAATCTATCACAAATGAGGAGACCTCAAGACCCCCAACTCAAAGTTGTATCGTCCCGATACAATAAAGATAAAAACAAAGGGAAGTCTCTAAATACACACCTAGGTCAATTAAGCACAGAAGACAGAAGATAGAAGAATATGGAGAATAGACTCAAAGCAACTACTCAGAAAATTTCATGTAATACTATTTCAAAACTACATACCTGTACACTTCTCATATCCACAGTCAACACGGCTTGAGTTCAAGAGCAGATTAGTTTCGCAATGTAAGAAGGAGAGGAACTTTACTCAGTTCCCCAAGGAAGCTATAGATTGTTCATCGAACTTTACTAGTGTCCAAAGATTCACTCAACTACTCTCTATTGGCTCAATCACTTCTCAATTACATAGCAAAGAATCAAAAGGTCTTTAAGGTTGTAATGTAGGCTTAGGGACGATATGATAAGTATATTTGGATAATTTAGAGTGAGCTTTTGGCTCTCTCCTCACTAGCCATCAACGAATCGCCCTAGAGCTTGAGTTACTCTCATAAACGTTTCTCACTCAACCCAATGATTTCTTGATGCACAATTTAGCATCCCCAGTAACCCAATTAAAGCATAAGATGTTCACATAAAATTTCCACTTTGCCGGTCCGAATATATATATTTTCTTTTTAAATCAATATTTTCTATAGCTATGACTCTCTTCTTAATGTTGAGATATCATGCTATTTTCGCATATATATATTTTTATGCCCTTATTGGCAAATTTAGCTCGTAGCTTCTTTTTCATTCACTATTACCCCGGCAAAGGGTTACAAGACAAATCTGTGAATCATCATCCATATAAATAACAGAGCACAATTAATAAGCTCAAAATCCCATCCCAATAACAATTCCCATAATGGTGGACCCACCACCCCAAACTCAAGCTCTAAAACAACTGTCTATGCATCGCGATTCGAGTGCGGGTCATATGGAAAAGTCCTATAATCTAAAGGGAAATGGCTTATAATGTGGTTCAATAAAAAGCTTTAGAAAGGTTAGAAGGGGCTGAGAAGGATATAGCATATAAAATCAAAAATAACATGGTGAGAAGGTATAAAAAGGCTTCAATGGCTTCAAATATGAAAGAACCGCCTTAATCACTTTCTACACTATGTAATTTCGTTATTTTCTTACCTTTAGCACTTTCACCAAATGGTTTTGTCAACTAGCTTGGATCTCACGGCCTACACACTTCTCAAGGTTCCCTGAGATCGAACATACTTTCTATCGCATTGCTTACTAATTTTTTCTTTACTATCAACGTGTGTTTTCCTGCAAATACTTCAAAGCATACAAATAAAATAGCTCATAAACATACTACTTACTATCATTAACTCACTGATCTTATGCTTTTAAGCTATTAAACACACTCTACATACATCTAAACCTTCAAAAAATTTAATTTTACCTAAAAAAACAGAAAATGGAGATGAAAGACAACGAATCCCCACACCCCCAACTCAAAAATGAGCCGTGTCCCCATGACTCGAAAAGACTCAAAAATAAAATAAAAGAAAATTAAAATTTTACAGATATTGCACATAAAGAAAAGGTAAGGAAGAAAGAAAACATACTCTTCGAGGCTATTTACCTCGCCTGATCAATACCCGGAATAGGGTGCAGTGCTTTCATGTATGTAAATTTCTATGTATCACCAATTTCGCTTTCCCTTACATCTTCTTATGCTCCATCCCAATCAATCACACTCAAGAAATCTCTTGTTAATCTTCTTCCAATTCTGCTCTTGAATCCTCTCTCATGTGACAGTGTTCATCCAGGAATATGTTTTGAACACAGCTACTAGCGTCCCAGAAGCTTTTATTCATCTTTGATTAGAAGAGGTATTGGAATCTTCTGTTCCCTAATTACAATTGCTTGCTTTTTAGGATTTGAATCCACCAAAAACCGGTTCTCTAATTGCTTGACTCCAATTATCTTGTAATTATTCCCAAACTAGTATCCATCTCATTTGATTTCATATAGAACTTACCCAATATCTTGCTTTGATTCTTCATATCCCATACACTTGATAATATCTCTATTCTCTTCATCATCTCTTTTGACCCCCAACTCAAAGCTTTAAACACTCTTGAAATTTGTAACTCATGATCATAGGTGGAACAAGCTTTATTGGTTAGGAAAGGTGTATAGATGACAATTCTCCATGTGGGTATGATTGAATCAAGGTGTAGTGATGTGGGTTTAAGGAATTTGAGAAGAAGATCTTGAAATTCATGGTTTTGATTCTTGGTTTCTAGGTGTTTTGATATGATTTGGGTGCTTGAATCTTCTTTGTAATGATGTGGGGAAGGATTTGGATGTGAATTCATGGTGAATTTGGTAGTGTTTTGATGTTAGGTGAAGGTTTTTATGAGCTTCAATGGAGTTGGGAGAGTTTTGGAGAAGAGAAAGAGGCTTGAGGTTTATAAAATTCGGAATAATAAGCTTTAACCCTCTTTTATAAGCTCAAAACCCGTTTTCCTTCTTCCAGCGGCGCGCGCGCGGTATACCGGCCATATCTCCGGTATACCGGAACATCTGTAGCTCCAAAAATTTTCGCTCCGTCAATAATCACGTGGCACCCACCCCGTGGCACGGGTTTTTGCTCCCGTGGTGTCCTCCGATACACCGGGCATAACCTCCGGTATACCGCCCCTATCAGCTCAAAAATTTTTCGCCTCGGCATGGACCACGTGGCAGCCACCCCGTGGTATGGGTTTTTGCCTCTGTGGTACTCTCCGGTATACCGGGGTTGGTTCCGGTATACCGCCCATATGGACAGATTTTTCCGACAATTTTATTTCTCCTCCCGAACTCGATTTCTCCAATTCCTACACACCAAAAACACTAATACCTTCCTCAAATATGCAATATCAACTAAAAATAACTAAACTAAACATAAATTAGAAACGTAAAAGACATGAAAACTAAAAAAAACTACGGGTTGTCTCCCGTATAGCACTTTTGTTTAACGTCTTTCAAAGTTAGACGTTTTACCTCGATTAAGGCTTGCGTACATAACCTCCCCAATAACGGGTTAGGTCATGCTCATCTACTATCCGAAGTTTGTGACCCTTCTTAGCTTGTATTTCAATCCGTTTTGACGAAATTACTCTTGTAACTACAAACGGACCCATCCACGCATCCTTGAATCCCCGTGGTCTATTCTCTTGTTTGGGGGCTTTCCATGCAACCATGTCACCAACCCCAAACTCACTTTTGATTCTCTTTTTCACGGGTTTATTGTGGACTTTATTTTTAATATCTTTTGTCACAACTCGTAGTGTCGGGGCTTCTTCTATACGTGATTCCTCATGCTTTTCATCCACCAAGTGGAATATTTTAGATTCTTTTCCCACTTGGAAAGTCACGGTTCCCCTATGAATATCAATTATGCTATGACTTGTCGCCAAGAATGGGCGTCCAAGTATCACTGGGACATGTTGACCTGCAATGCTATCAAGGATAACAAAATCTGTAGGTATAGTTAAAGTACCTACTTGGACAAGCACGTCTTCAATGACTCCCCATGGTTTTATCGTTGAATTATCTAGGAGCAGCAAATCAATATCTTTTCTTTTGGCATCTCCCATGCCTAACTTCTCGAACAAAATCTTGGGCATGATATTCCTTCCTGAACCCAAGTCACACATTGCTTTAGCTTTGAAATTACCACCTATATTAATGTGGAGATATAAAGCTCCAAAATCTTGCATCTCTTGTGGTAATTTCTTTGGAATGGTTGTCAAGCTTTCTTTAGTACGGTCCCTATTCTCAATCTCAACTTCTACACTTTCACTCTTCTTAGACAGATCTGCTTTGCAGACTATCGGTGGTGTAGGCTCTTTATACGCGATTACGTCCTCTATGCATATCGTGCTTTGTTCTTCTAGTTCATTAAGTGGAACTTGTGGTGATTCCACTTCCCCCTCTTCTTGAAGGCTGAACTCTTCAACAACATCGAACCAAACATCGCTATCGATTTCAGTGGCATCATCATCAATTTGTTTACCTAGGCCAGTTTGCATGTATGGGACGTCGAGTATAGGAACAATGATTTCTTCTGGGCTTGACGTTTCAGATTTATTATCACCACTAGGATATGTAATGCTTTGTAGATGAGGTGGTGATAGTAACGGATGCGTAGGTGGTGGTTCCACCTTACTTTCTTCTTTTTGCACCTTTTGTGCGGTTGTCTCTTCTTTATCGGTTTCTTTTTCTTCTTCCACATGTCTGAATTCTGGATCAACCTTCTTCTAAGCTAAGCTTGGTTGGTTCTTCAACGGTTGAAATTTCGAACCCAACATTGCTAGAACCCAGTTTCTTATGTAATTCTTGTTGTAACTGTTGATTGATCGTAGTGAGTTCCGTTAATCTTTGCTCCATTGCTTGATATTTTTGGTGCATAGAACGTATTAAGGTTGTATTAGCATCTATATTTTCCGCATGTTGCTCTTCCATGTTTTCCAAATAACTTATACTTTCAAAAACTTGATGAGACGGAAGAGCTTGTCGAACCTGTTCTTCTATGATACTTCGGATTAACGGTGGAAACTCTTGTTGGAATTTCATAGAAGAATTGGTCACTTGAGTGACTTGTGTCTCCAAGGCTTCCACTTTTGCAGCTTGCTCCATGGATGTTTCCTTGGTGAGCTTTACACAATTTTGAACCAGAATCAATAATTTATCCATCATTTCTGTTATAGCTTCATTTTGTGGATTATGCATGGGTTGTGGTGGAGCTTGTAGTTGATAGCTCGAACCTTCTTGATAAAAATTTTGACTTCGGGCCCCATGCATATTTTGTGCGTAATAATTCTCCATACCTAATAAACCTGAGAAGAGACTAAAAAGAAAACGCGTAAAACTGAAAACAAATAAAAACTTCTACACTAAATAAACACCAAATAGATTTAACTTAAAGATAAATCCCCGGCAGCGGCGCCAAAAACTTGGTGGGGGCAAAGGTGTGATAAAATAATAGATAAATAAAGATAATAATAAAGAGTCACACACCCTTGACAACCACGGAACTCACTGCAAGTATCACAGATCGTATGCAAGTTCTAATGATAAGTCAAGTTCGTTCGTAGGGATTGTATCCGTTAGATCTACTTATATTTAACAAGCGTAGATGAATTTATATGCTTGGAATAAAGTATGAAAAGATAAGATAATATGAATACTATCTAATGCAAATAAATAAAACAAACGAACAAAACAAATAACTAAATATGAAAGTAAGTCAATTAGATTAGGATTACTACGTCTATTACTAAATTGTTATTCTAACCTGTCACATTAAGAATTATATATTAACCAGGATTCTAATAACTACCTAGCCTTTTCTAGACTTAGGAGCAACCTCTCCACTACTAGGGATTCCTAAGTAATGTTTGGAGATTAAATCAAACCTTAATGGCTATCTAGTTACACTAGACGATTATGTGGTGTTGTCAATAACTAAGATTAATCCTAAGATTGGCCAAATCTAGGGAAATAAGTCAAAACACATAGTACAATATACGCCAAGCTTAATCAATTAAAATAACCAAATAGTATTTAAAGACAAAATAATAATCCAACAATTAAAAGTAAACTTACAGAATAAAAGCTTAGAAATATGGTTGAGAATAGATCTATAGCTAATTACTCTAAATATAGAGAAGGTGAGATGTAGAAGAGGAGTTGTCAGTCTCCAATCTTCTTCTTCTTGTCTTCCTCTACAGGTCAACTTGCTTCTTGGATGAATAGCTTGATTCTAAGGATGAATATCTAACTAAAGGACTAAGCTATTGTTTAAAACTAAGAAAATATAAGTAAAGACTAAGCCTATACTTTGCAACTGAGCAAGGACATGTTTACAATGGTTTAAGGGTGTATTTATAGGTGTTTAGGAAGACCTAATTCGTTTTCTTGAAGGAGAAGTAGTAGTGGACTCCAAGCCCAACTCAAATTCGTAACCCTAAAAACATGAAATCAGGTCCGATCTTCTTTTGGCTCTAACAGCTTCAATATTCATCCGTTTGACGCGTATGAATATACCAAATTGATCGTCTCGGAAAGCATTTCGACTTTGCTCTTGACCGTTTCTCCAAATTCCTCACCGTCTTTGAGATATAAGCTGATTTGTGGTCGTAGGTGCAGAAATTCAGGATTAAGGCAGCTTTTCCTTTTCCATGTTTTTAGATTTTATTTCCTTATCTCCAATTACCATGTCTATATCTTTCCATAAGTTGTTGTCTTTGACTTGGACTCTAATTAAGCTCCATAATTATCTTTAAAGCTTCACACTAAATAAATAATTAAACCCAATATGCTCTAAAAATATTATTTTACTAAATCAAGACTCAAAATAGGAAAGTGTAGCATTTCTCAAGAAAATCGACTCAAAGACTTCCTAAATCACTAAAAATGATGTCTCATCCTAATATAAATCTATCACAAATGAGGAGACATCAGTCCACGTCTCAACTTTTCTTGCACTGTTGGTGTATAAACAACCTCTCTTTGTTCCTCAACCTTATCTTTCTCAACCTCTTTAACCAAAATCTCAACACATTTCTCCTTCACACTCAGCTTAATTGTTTCATTTATCTTTGGATTTTCCAGGGAAATCTCTCCAGCTGCGGGCAATTCCACACTTCCTCTTCATCTTCGAACCCAACACTAACCCCTATATTCTCGATGGCATCTTGGCCTACTTGTAGTGGAGTAGATTGTTGATTTTTTTTCAATGGGAAGCCGTTTGAGTGAATTGGTACCCCAACATCTAAAATATTTCTTTATCAGCTCACACATATGCTTGTGTCATTTTCTTCAAGGAGTCAATTGTTCTTGCAACGTGATGATTGAGCCTTATCTGGATGGTGTGGTGATGCAATTGGAGATTGACTCCTATTGTTGACATTGTAATTTAATCGTTGAAAGGTTTGACTCCCATAAGCTTGTTCACCTATAAAATTATTCTGAGTTGTAGCTTGATAAATGTGCTCTTAAATTCCATGCCAATATGAATAGCCTTGATAAGGGATTTTGCTTGAAATTTGAATATAGAAATCGGTTCCTTGGTAATATCTATAGAGTTTTCTCTGATTTCCCATGAAATAAGGTACATTTACGGCCTTCACCTAAGAAATTACGACTTGGAAGTTCTCCTTAATAAGCGCATTGAGTTTATTCAACTCATCTTGCAAGCGGGAAAAATGATCCTCTATCTCTCTCTCTCTCTTTGATAGTTTGAAATTGAACTTGTTAAACCTATAGAGAGACAAAAACACAAAAAAGAAGTAAAACAGAAAAGAAATAGATACTTCTGCACTAAAACAAAAAACAATAATCTAAAGAATAATCCCCGACAATGGCACCATCGTGACCTTTGTCGTCCCCATCGATAAAATAAAGTAACAAATATAGGGGGATCGACTTTGCAGAGTACGGATCATAGGTAAGCAAGAATGATAGCAGGTGGTGGCTGGTAGGTTGAGATAAAATAATGATAATAAAGATATGAACATCACCCTAACCAGTCACATTACTCACTACAAGTTTCACATATCGTATGCAAGTTTAATTGATAAGTAAGATTCGTTCGACGGGACATAGTGTGTTAGGATTGTGGATTAGAAGAGAAAGTGTAGTAATGAATAGTTATGTAAATAAAAAGACAATAAAATAAATATGAATAATTATGGAGAGAATTATTAAACTAATAACTAATGCAAATAAAGTAAATATGTAAGAATGAGATGAGAAATATAACTCAGGTTTTTGTGTATGCACTTATCCTTCTTCTACTAGTTATAAGGGTGATTAAAGCACTTAGAGTAAGTAGCCAGGATTCCATGCTCCTCCTAACCCCCTTCTGGGAGGACTTAGGTGGCGACATAATAATTATCAGGGGACTTGGGTAAGTGGACCCTAGTTACTATCTAGTTCGGCAAGCCCGTCATGAACACTACCGCACACTATACGTTTATGTGGAGTTTCAACAATTAGACACCCGTTCCGAGTGATCATCCAACTACTATTAATGGGACAGTCTACACTCGTACACTAGAAAAAACTACAACTAATACATCAAAACACATAAAACAAATATAAAGTATAAGAAGCTCAATCGATTTAAAAAGGTTTTTCCCAAACAAACTTAGATTGAAGAAAATAGAAATCAGAAATTATACATATGTAAAACCCAAGCTATGTGAAATTTAGTTCATGCTAACAAGAAAAAAAACTAAAATAAAAATACATACTTGGTGGTCCTTTGTGTGTTCTAGAAATAATGCAATAAATAACCGAACCACAACCGCAAGTGTACGGTTGTCCCAAGTAGTATTTCTGATAAATCAGATTCGTTCCAAGGACGGAATGGTTGATCACAATGTTTAGCAAGTAGTGATTGATGCACTTACGAAAATAAAAGACAATAATATATTTGTTTGGTTTTTGTTATAAGACTACTGAATGAAAGACAAATATTAAATTGCAAGTAAAAGCTAAGACGCAAGTAAAATAAGTGAAAACGCAATATGAGAAGTAGCACTTGAGAACGCAAGGATCCTCCCTATCCTATTTCTTAACTTATGTTGTTTAAGGGCTAAATTAGTCAATTACAATGGTCGGGATTCTAATTTCCTTATACCCCCGTCAGGGTGGACTATAAGGCGATCCTAAAGTGTCACTAGTCCCGTCAGGGTAAATATGATCCACCGTTGGATGATTAAGTGTTATTACCTCATTGGCCCTAGGATTAGCTAAGCTCGTCAGAATCATTAACTTCTATCCTAGATTGAATAAATAGTTCTGTATTCAAACCCCCCGTCAGGATGATCCAATTGCCACTTATTGGAATAGCCTAAATACTATTACCTGTTCCTAGTTCATGACGCTAAAAACAGTAAACATTCATAATTTATCGAAAAGAGTAAAAGCCCTAATTTAGTTTAATTCATTAAAAACCCAAATTCAATCATTCGTTAATTAATAGGAATTGGGATTCACCCATTGTTTGTTCTCAAGCACTAAATAAAACTTAGCTCATATTAAAATGAAATACGAAATTAAAATTAAAGGAATTCATATTGTTTACAGAATTAAAAAGATAAAAGAACCTAATTTCCGGAATCGGAATGACTACGAACGGAGATATAGACCCTCTCCAGCTCTTGTAGCTTCTTCTCCTTCCTTCAGTTGCTTCTCTCTGGTGTTTTTAATCTTGCAGAATGTGAATTGTTTTTTTAAAATAGAAGTCAAGGGCTGATTTTATAGGTGGAAATTCGGACTTGGACCTAGGCTTTTAATTAAATGAAATATAAAAGGCCCAAGTCCACTAACTTAGCCCAAAATCCCGTAACTGCTGATATACCTTCACTAAAACAGCTTTTCCCGATGCGTTACAACTCCGATTGACCTCATTCCAGTTGCTAAAGTTCCGTAATTCGATAAGGAATGATTTCTCTTCAAAGGTCAACAGCTAGATCATCGCTTAAGCACCTCGAAATCAGCAATCTATGGCCTGGAAAATGGATTTTCAGCTCTAAAAATAATATCTTCGGGATTTCTTTTCAAGTCTTGACTCTATCTTTTGATCTTTGACTTTCTCCTTGGATTCCTCTTCTAGCTAACATCTTAAACCTGTAAAATATTCACTAAAAATACCAATATTACGCGTAAAAGCTTAATAAATCAAAAATGCTAGAATTAAAAGAGGAAAATCATATTATTGCATATTTAGTCCAAAAGTCTATCGAAATGATTAAATAAACACCAAAAATGATGTCTCCTAAGGGTCGAAAATAAGAACATTTAAGGAGACATCAAGACCCCCAACTCAAACCTTTGTCGTCCCGACAAAGCAAAACAAAACAAAACAAGGGGTAGAAGTAAACGCAAGAACAAATAGAAGCTTAGCAAATAAACCTAAAGCAATTCTTAAGATGAATCTCATATAGCAAAACTTTAAAGACTAACATATACATACACTAATCATGCAAAATCAAACATAAATAATCTCAATCATAAAATTAAAGTTGCAATGCTTGAAGGTTACACTTGTACTCATATCTGTATGATGGCTATAGGGTGGTCATTAATCATAAATCGCTTTGAATGTTCCACCTAAATATTCCCTATCAACAGAAGTGTAAATTCACTATGTACTTAAGAATCAAGAGGTCTTTATGGTTTTAATATTGGCTTAAGGACGGTATGGATATATATTTGGTAAATTTGAAGTGAGCTTTTGGCTCTCTCCTCACTTACCATCCACATGTCCTCGAGCTTGAGTTACGCTCAAAAATGTTCTCACTCACCCATTTGACGCGCTAAAGTTGCGTCCCCAATGTTAACCCAAATAAATCTAAGATGATTTCCAAAAATATTCCACTTTGCCGGTTTATTTTATTCTTTCTTTCTTTTATTTTCATAAGTTTTTTTTTTTTGTACAAGATACCCATGACCCTCGTTTTGATGTGAAAAGTCATGTCTCTTATATTTTTTTTCTTTCTTTTTCTCTTTTTTTTTCTTTTTCAACTTTCGGCAAAGGGTTACAAATAATATATCATCTTCATTTCTGTGCCTCAATACAAACACATATAATCCCTTCCCAATGTATCTTCCCAAATGTGGTCCCACCACCCCAAACTCAAGCTCGAGACAAGTCTCAGGGTTGTGATTCAAGTGCCGGTCATTTGGTCATGCCTAATAATCTAAAGGATAATGGGCTTATATCGTGGCTACAAAAGAAAGGCTTAAGGCTCAAAATTGGGCTAAGACGGATAAAATTATAATATTAGGGATAGCAAGCTAAAGGTTTCAAATGGCTAACAAAGAACTGCCCCTATCATTTTCCTAAGTACATAGCTTGTCTTTAGTTCATATCTAGGTGGGTTCTCTACTAATTAAGATTTCACGTTCTACACACCAAACATATTCCTTAAGTACAAGCTTACTTCATTTGCATTGTTCATTAATTTTTCCTATCAATTACCTATGTTCGCATGCAATTGTAAGTGCGTTCTATATCAATCCCTAAAGTCCACTATTTACTATCATAGATTCATCAAAAGTATGCTTAAAGGGACATTTAAAATCTTCTATAGTCAACGCAACTCCGAAAATTATTTTTATTGAAAGCAAATAAAACATATAACACATAAAAATTGGGATGAGGCAACGAACCCCACCCCAAACTCAAAAATGAGTCGTGTCCCCACGACTCGAAAAGACTCAACGCAATAAAAAATAAACTAATCTAACTAAAATGCGAAAGGGATAGAAAACGTATCTTAACCAGCACGAGGCTGGTTATCGGTGTTGCGTCCATGAACTTTCTCCTGCATAAGAATACCATAGGTGGCGTGTTGAATTGTGCTCACCCCCGTTAACATGTTTCGGAGAAGTTCTAACTCTTTTGTAACGTTTCCTAAAGATGCAATCATCTTCATTTGGTTCTCTTCTAACACCTTCACTTTAGCTTCCAACTCATCAGTTGTATGCATCTTCTTCTTTGGAGGAGCTCTAGGATTCCTTGTTGCTTTAACCACCTCATCATGAATATTCTTGATCAAAGTTAAACCCATGCTCTCACACACTACAACACGATCAATCTTCGCGTCTTTACGCGGAACCTTTGCGTCTAAACATAAAGTAGTGACGGTACAAGGAAATTTCAGATTTTGTTGTGAAGTAGGAATTCTAGCAAATTCCATGATGGTATCATATATCACCCGGGCAACATCCATGGGTTTCTCCTCAATAATACATTTAATGAACAAAAGATGCTCCTTCTTCACTTCCGATATGTGTTTAACTCCGAAGAAGGTAGGAATTATGAAACGTGACCAAATCTTAGCACATGGTAGCAAGTTACTACTATACATCTGTCCAGGATATCTCTCTCCTTCGGGAATTGGGCGGGCCCCATCAATAGTCACTTTCCCCCAAAGGGATTCATAGTCAAACGAAGGCTCTTTAAGAGATTCTTGAAACGGACATATTCCGGAAAACTCGGGTAATTTTAATGATTTACGAATAAGCTCCACGGAGAAAGGAACTACCTTTTTGCGAATAATGACAGCTTCTTTTGAGAAGGCGATTCCTTCATAAAAATCTCGCACCAAGGTAGGAATATACTCAAGCTTCCTTTCTCTCAATTCCTTCCAACCCAATTTATCACAAGTAACACCATAATCTTTATAAGCACTAGTCATAATACCTTTAGGAAGATTCATCTCCTCACCAAACTTCAAAAATTCAATTCGATCACGAACCTGAGTTTCCCAAGGAACGAAGACTCTCTTAGGCTTGTGAGCCCAAGCTTTCCTACGCGGAGCTTTCGGTTGTTGCACTGGTTCTTCGGGAATTACTAGTTCAGTTTCTTTAATCTCTTCTTCAACTTCTTCCTCACTTTCTTCATCACTCTCATCAATTAACCTGCTCTTTTTCGGATTAGCCTTACTTGGATTTTCTTTTCGTTTCGGAGCAATTGGGTTTTGGACAGTCTTTTTGGATCGTGAATCCGGAATCTCAATTGCTTGGTCTGGGCTAGCTCCAACAGTGTTCCTGTTTCTTGGTATGTTTCTTCGATAGTTACACATGGAATCGGTTCTGTTAGTCATCTCTTTTCACCCCAAACTCAAAACTTCAAATAGAGAAAAAGCTAGAGAAAAGCTTTGAAATTTGATGTTTTGAGGCTTAAAACTTGAAGAACTAGGTGTTATATGAGATGGGTTAAGGTTATTAGAGAGAGATATTGAAAGAATTTGGTTTAATTTCAAGGTTGGGAAGAGGAAATTTTTGGAGAAAAGGTGAAATTTGATGATGTTTTGTAGAAGCTATGAGTTGATTTTGTGTTTTTGTGATGATAGAAGGCTTGATTTGATGATTTTATAGCTGTTTGTTGATGATTTTCGGAGTAGGTGGAGGCAAGAATTCGGATGATAAGGTTTGGCTTGGAAAAGAGGCAAAAAACTAGGTTTAATGAAGTTAAAACCGCCTCTCGTAACAGCTGGCCGGTATGCCTTCGGATTCGCCGGTATACCGGCCGATCCGCCGGTATGCCGGCCGAGAGGTCGGCGAATTTTTTTTTTTTTTTTTTTTTTAATTTTATTTTATTTTATTTATTTATTTTTTTTTTTATTTTTTCACCTCAAAACGCAAGTGCATTGCGTGGTCGCTGACGCAATGGTCAGGGAATTTGAAATCCTTGACCGGCTAGCCGGCGGATTCGCCGGTATGCCTGTGAAATCTCGATGGCGCATTTGATGACGCAGCAACCTTGCGTCATCGCTGACGCAAGGACCAGAACATTCTTCCTCGTTGGCCGGCTAGCCGGCGGATTCGCCGGCATGCCGGTGCTTTCTCGCTGGCGCGAATGAAGACGCAGCATTGCTGCGTTGTCGCTGACGCAGTGGTCAGGGAGTTGGGGTCTACCTGCTCGTTTGGCCGGTATGCCGGCTAGCTCGCCGGCTAGCCGGTCAAACCTGCTGTGGACTTCAATTTTTCTCCGTTTTTCCCATCGTTTGACCCCAAACTCATGACCATTATACTCCTGAAATCATCAAAAACAAACACCCTTCCTCATTTCTTAAAAATAAAACTAAAATAAACGAAAACTTTAACTAATATACACTACGGAAATTGAAATACTTAAACTAATATACAAGAAATTGGCTTTTGTTTAACGTCGTTAAGCTCGACGGGTTACCTCGTGCTTCTAAGGAGCTTCGAGGAGGTACATGACCTCTCCGGGATGTGGGTCTTTTGCACGATCGGTGTCTTCACCTCCATGATATATCTTTAAACGATGACCGTTCACCATGAATGTACGGTTCTCAAGTGGATGTTCTATCTCTATAGCTCCATGAGGTGTAACCTTGGTTACAATGTAAGGACCCGACCACTTCGATCTTAATTTCCCCGGATAATTACTAAACTTCGAATTATATTTCAACACTCTTTGTCCCACTACAAAGTTCTTCTCTCGAATTCGGTTATCATGCCATCTTTTAGTATTTTCTTTATAAAGCTTAGCATTTTCATAAGCATGTAATCTAAATTCATCAAGCTCATTAAGTTTCATCATTCGATTCTCACCAGCTAGTGTAGGATCTAAATTTAACTTTGCAATAGCCCAATAGGCACCCATTTCTAACTCAAGAGGTAAGTGACAAGCCTTACCATAAACCATTCGATACGGAGAAGCACCTACGGGGGTTTTGAAAGCAGTTCGATAAGCCCAAAGTGCATCATCTAATTTCATAGACCAATCTTTTCTAGTAGGGCCAACGGTTTTCTCCAAAATAGATTTTACCTCACGATTTGATACTTCGGCTTGACCATTGGCTTGTGGATGATAGGCTGTAGACACACGATGTCTGATTCCATATTTCTCTAGAACAGTCTTCAGATACTTATTAACGAAATGAGTACCTCCATCGCTAATAATCACCCTTGGAGTTCCATGTCTAGTGAAAATATGTGATTTTAAGAACTTAATCACCACTCTAGAATCATTGGTTGGTAGAGCCACCGCTTCTACCCACTTAGACACGTAATCAACAGCTAATAAGATGTAGAGGTTACCATTTGACGGAACGAACGGACCCATAAAATCTATACCCCAAACATCGAATATTTCAACTTCTAACACATTATTACGTGGCATCTCATCCCTCTTGGATATGTTACCGGTAAATTGGCATCTATTACATCTTTTAGTGTATTCATGACAATCTTTTATAATAGAGGGCCAATAGAAACCTGATTGTAATACCTTAGCAGCAGTTCGATCTCCTTTGAAATGTCCACCGTAAGGTGAATCATGACACCCAGCTATAATCGCCTCAATTTCTTCCTTGGCTACGCATCTTCTTACCATCTGATCAGCACACACTTTGTAGAGGAAAGGATCCTCCCAAAAGAACTGTCTTGCACGGTGAGCTAATCTTTTTCGCTCTTGATAAGTTGAACCTTCAGGAAAGGAACCACTTACCACTAAGTTTGCAATGTCTGCATACCAAGGGGCTTCATAATCGCGAACTTCGAATAAATTCTCATCAGGAAATTCTTCTCTAACCGCTTCAATACCACTATTCAACTCTGAACCTTCTAATCTCGATAGATGATCTGCAACCTGATTCTCGCACCCTTTTCTATCCTTGATCTCTAAATCAAACTCTTGAAGCAATAAAACCCATCTGATTAACCTTGGTTTAGCATCCTTCTTCTCCATAAGATATCGAATCGCTGAATGATCTGTATAGACAATAACTTTCGCTCCAAGAAGATAAGAGCGAAATTTATCGAATGAGTACACAACCGCTAGCAACTCCTTTTCTGTAACTGTATAATTAATCTGAGCACCATTAAAAGTTTTACTAGCATAATAAATCGAATGAAAAACTTTCTCTTTTCTTTGTCCTAATACAGCTCCCATACATAAATCACTCGCATCACACATAACCTCAAACGGTAAATTCCAATCTGGAGGCACTACTATAGGAGCAGAAATAAGCTTTTCTTTGATTGCTTTGAAAGCCGCTAAACAAGCTTCATCAAAAAGGAATTTGGAATCCTTTTCAAGTAAGTTGCATAACGGTTTCGCAATCTTAGAAAAATCTTTGATAAATCGCCTATAAAAGCCAGCATGGCCTAGAAAACTTCTCACCCCTTTAACAGAAACAGGAGGGGGAAGAGTTTTAATTACCTCAATCTTCGCTCTATCGACTTCCAATCCAACACTCGAAATTTTGTGACCCAGAACAATACCTTCGCGAACCATGAAATGACATTTCTCCCAGTTTAAGACCAAATCTGTTTCTTTGCATCTGATTAACACTTTCTCCAAATTGTCTAAGCACTTATCAAAATCATCACCAAATACAGAGAAATCATCCATAAACACTTCAAGAAAGTTATCGATCATATCCCAGAAGATGGCCATCATGCATCTTTGAAAAGTAGCAGGAGCATTACACAACCCAAATGGCATTCTACGATATGCAAAAGTACCAAAGGGGCATGTAAATGTTGTTTTATGTTGATCTTCTGGAGCCACGTAAATTTGATTATACCCTGAATAACCATCCAAGAAGCAATAGTACTCTCTTCCGGCTAATTTGTCTAACATCTGATCTATGAAGGGCAAAGGGAAATGATCTTTTCTGGTGGCCTTGTTCAGCTTCCTATAATCCATGCAAACTCTCCATCCAACTACCGTTCTTGAAGGAATCGCTTCATTTTTGTCATTAAGAACTGTTGTCATTCCTCCCTTCTTCGGTACACACTGAACCGGACTCACCCATTCGCTACTTGAAATGGGATAAATAATCCCCGCATCTAAAAGTTTAATCACCTCTTTCTTCACCACATCCTTCATAGCGGGCATTAATCTTCTTTGACCTTCAACTGAGCGTGCGTTAACATCTTCAAGTATGATTTTGTGTTGACAATAGGATGGACTAATGCCTTTGATATCAGCAATTGTCCAACCTATTGCTTCTTTGTTTGCTCTTAACACACGCAACAGTTTATCTTCTTGAGGACCTGTTAAATTAGCTGAAACAATAACAGGTAGAGTTTCATTAGTACCTAAATACGCATACCTCAAGTGTGCTGGCAATGGTTTTTCTTCCAATTCCGGAGGAGTTTCAATTGAAGGTTTCTTTTTAGGAACAATCTCCCCCGGTTCTCTCACAGGTTCATAGGCAGGACGCCTATACCTCGGATTTTCAGAATTTAGAGCTGCTATTGTTTCAGTTAGCTCCTCCATCATCTCAGGTGAATCTAATGTTAAAGCAGCCTGCAAGATATCATCAAAATTTAAACAATTAAATACCTCTTGTGATGCTTGCTCTACTATATCCATTCTGAAGCAATCTTCCTGAGAGTCTGGGAATTTCATAGCTCGAAATACATTGAATTTCACTTCCTCATCTTGTATCCTCATTGTTAATTCGCCATTCTCTACATCGATCAATGTTCTCCCTGTAGCTAGGAATGGTCTACCCAAGATAATGGGGACATTTCTATCTGCATTGTATTCAAGGATTACGAAATCAACAGGAAATATAAGTGTACCTGCCTTAACAAGGACATCCTCAATGCGGCCTTCAGGATGAGCAAGAGATCTGTCCGCCATTTGCAAGACCATAGAAGTGGGTCTTGCGTTTCCAATTTTTAGCTTATCAAATATCGACTTGGGCATCAAATTGATGCTAGCTCCCAAGTCACATAGCGCCTTTCCTTTCCATTCTTCCCCAATTGATATGGGAATCGTGAAACTCCCCGGATCAACCAACTTCGGAGGTAATTTACTTTGACAAATCGCGCTACACTCTTCTGGAAGACCAATCATCTCGTTATCACAATAGGGCCTTTTGTTAGTGAGGGCCCTCTTCAAAAACTTCGTATACTTCGGAATATCTCGAATTGCCTCAAGTAACGGAATATTAATGCTTAGACCCTTCACTCTATTAAAGAATTTCTGAAAATCACCCAAATCACCCTTTTTCTGTACTCGCGATGGAAACGGTGGTGGAGGGCGATTAATCACCATATCGTCATTCTTTTTCGGAACTTCTCTTGGTCTCACTATCTCTTCAACCTCACTATCTTTGTCATTTTCTTTCTCTTTCTCCACCACTTCCTTTTCTCTTCTTGGTACTTCTTTTTCTTTCATAATGGGAAAAGGAGGGGGAGGAAGGTTCTTACCACTTCTCAAAGTAACAGCATTACAATCTTCGCGTTGCTTCGGATTCTCAGTATCGCTAGGAAGTTGCCCTTGTGGTCGCTGACTCAGCTGTTTATTAATTTGGCTTAGCTGATTCTGGAAAATCTTCATATTTGCTTCAGCTGCGTTCTGACGTTCTAAGGCTTGTGTTTGAAGAGCAATCAAATTTTCAACGGTTTTCTGAAGGGTAACTACTCCTTCTTGTGGATGGGCAGGTAAGGCTTTTTGGTTTAAATTCTCATCGTAGGTATTCTGAGGAGCTTGTCTTTGCACATAATTTCCCTGATTCTGTCCTCCTTGATAATTGTTGTGTGGTCTTGGATTATAGTTATTACCTTGGGGACGCGGCTGATACGCATAGGTAGGATTGGCTGCCCCATTAGGATTTGAGTATTGAAACCCAGGATGGTTTCTGTTAGGTTGATATCCATTACCACTTGAATTGAAGTTACCTCTATTGGACATGAACATCACGGATTCTTGGTTATTTGGACAACTTTCCTCATCATGATCATCTACCTGACAAATCGAACACATATAAACCTCTTGTGCAGCATGCACAGCTACCTTCTTACCCGAAAATCCTTCTTTCACAGCTAAAGTAAGCTGTTTTAATTGTTGCTCAATAGTACTCTGAATCTTGTTCTCAAACGTAGCAAATTTCTCTTCCATATCAACATTATTCACTCCCTTAACCGGTGTTCTTACTGAATTCCACCCAACTTCATTCTTAACTGTTCTCTCTAAGATAATTTTAGCATGAGCGAGTTGAACTTGAAGAAAACCTGCACCACATAGCGTATCCAACTTCTCTCTTGACTTCCCATCAAGGCCTCTATAAAAGATCTTAAGCTGTTGTTGTTCTGAATACCCATGATTGGGAACTTTTCGTAAACACATCTGAAATCTTGTCCAACTCTTACCGAAAGTTTCTTCATATTCTTGACGGAAATGCGTCAATTCTAGTTCAGCATCTAACCTCATGTTACTTGGGTAATACCTGTCAAAGAACGCAATTTCTAATTGGTCCCAATTGGTGATCTTCGTAGGATCTTGCGTATCGTGCCATTCACTTGCTCCCTCAGTAACAAAGAACTTAAAAGCAGCAAAATACATCTGTTCTCTTGAAACCCCTTGTGTGATATAAGAATCACATATCTGTTTAAACTTCTGTACTGCTCTAAGAGGATCTTCTGATGGTCTACCACGAAAATTCCCAAAGTTCTGGAACTGAGCTAACATACCCGAATCTGGACGGAAACGCGGAACATTAATATCTGGAGCACCTACTCCTATAGCTGGAGCACGGAATGGAACTTCTGGAGGACCATTAGTAAACCACGGATCATGATTCATCACTATCTGGACTGGAGCATTGGGATTTAGTGGTTGAACTGGAGGAATAACGCCCGGAGCTAAAGGTTGGCCATTTGCATCTAGCTGGCCTTGTCCATTATTCTGTTGATTATTTTGAAGATTGATGTCTGCCATTCTGTTACTTAACTCTTCTACCTCTAAAGCTTCTCGTTCTCTTCTTCTCTTGTTTGCAAGTCTGATCAACGATTCTGGATTACTAAGGATCGGAGGTGTTGGCTCTAGATCCTTGAATAGCCTTCTTCGCATACACCAAACCTAAAAACCTGAAAAGAAACTAAACAAAAAGCGTAAAACTGATAAAATAAAATAAAATGCACTTATCACTAAAGGATAAACACCGTGGTCACACGCTACCGTCCCCGGCAGCGGCGCCAAAAACTTGGTGGTCCTTTGTGTGTTCTAGAAATAATGCAATAAATAACCGAACCACAACCGCAAGTGTACGGTTGTCCCAAGTAGTATTTCTGATAAATCAGATTCGTTCCAAGGACGGAATGGTTGATCACAATGTTTAGCAAGTAGTGATTGATGCACTTACGAAAATAAAAGACAATAATATATTTGTTTGGTTTTTGTTATAAGACTACTGAATGAAAGACAAATATTAAATTGCAAGTAAAAGCTAAGACGCAAGTAAAATAAGTGAAAACGCAATATGAGAAGTAGCACTTGAGAACGCAAGGATCCTCCCTATCCTATTTCTTAACTTATGTTGTTTAAGGGCTAAATTAGTCAATTACAATGGTCGGGATTCTAATTTCCTTATACCCCCGTCAGGGTGGACTATAAGGCGATCCTAAAGTGTCACTAGTCCCGTCAGGGTAAATATGATCCACCGTTGGATGATTAAGTGTTATTACCTCATTGGCCCTAGGATTAGCTAAGCTCGTCAGAATCATTAACTTCTATCCTAGATTGAATAAATAGTTCCGTATTCAAACCCCCCGTCAGGATGATCCAATTGCCACTTATTGGAATAGCCTAAATACTATTACCTGTTCCTAGTTCATGACGCTAAAAACAGTAAACATTCATAATTTATCGAAAAGAGTAAAAGCCCTAATTTAGTTTAATTCATTAAAAACCCAAATTCAATCATTCGTTAATTAATAGGAATTGGGATTCACCCATTGTTTGTTCTCAAGCACTAAATAAAACTTAGCTCATATTAAAATGAAATACGAAATTAAAATTAAAGGAATTCATATTGTTTACAGAATTAAAAAGATAAAAGAACCTAATTTCCGGAATCGGAATGACTACGAACGGAGATATAGACCCTCTCCAGCTCTTGTAGCTTCTTCTCCTTCCTTCAGTTGCTTCTCTCTGGTGTTTTTAATCTTGCAGAATGTGAATTGTTTTTTTAAAATAGAAGTCAAGGGCTGATTTTATAGGTGGAAATTCGGACTTGGACCTAGGCTTTTAATTAAATGAAATATAAAAGGCCCAAGTCCACTAACTTAGCCCAAAATCCCGTAACTGCTGATATACCTTCACTAAAACAGCTTTTCCCGATGCGTTACAACTCCGATTGACCTCATTCCAGTTGCTAAAGTTCCGTAATTCGATAAGGAATGATTTCTCTTCAAAGGTCAACAGCTAGATCATCGCTTAAGCACCTCGAAATCAGCAATCTATGGCCTGGAAAATGGATTTTCAGCTCTAAAAATAATATCTTCGGGATTTCTTTTCAAGTCTTGACTCTATCTTTTGATCTTTGACTTTCTCCTTGGATTCCTCTTCTAGCTAACATCTTAAACCTGTAAAATATTCACTAAAAATACCAATATTACGCGTAAAAGCTTAATAAATAAAAAATGCTAGAATTAAAAGAGGAAAATCATATTATTGCATATTTAGTCCAAAAGTCTATCGAAATGATTAAATAAACACCAAAAATGATGTCTCCTAAGGGTCGAAAATAAGAACATTTAAGGAGACATCAATACTGTCAAACTTGCTTCTCTTGATGACTTCTAAGAGTAATATAAATTAAAGGATGAGCAAGGACATGTTTATAATGATAAGAGGGTGTATTTATCGGTGTTCTCCAACCCTAGGTCAAATTTTTTTAGTGGAAGGCAAGTAATTGGAGTCCAAGATCAATTCAAATTCGTTTACTAAAATATAGGACATGATAAACACTGCTCACTATTTTGATCATATCTCCTTTGTTACTGGGCCAAATTTTGCGTACTTTATATTAAAATGACCACAGTGAAAAGGTCTATCTAATTTTTATAATGGCTCTTCCAAAATCGAAGTCGATTTTTAGTTATCTTCACTTTAGTGGACGACACTGCAAATTTGGCAACTTTATTTGGCAGGTTTTCTTTTCCTAATTAAATCTTGTTTCCTTTTATCTACTGGTTCCTCTGGGATCTTTATTCTTTAAATCCTTGGAATTTATTTGGAATTTAAAAATATTCCATAAAACTTAAGAACTTAAAATTAACACACAAATTATACCAAATATGCTCTAAAAGTAATAAATCTCCAAATCAATACATAAATTGAGAAATTATCCAATAATGGGGAAAAATCTCTTAAAAATTAATAAAATACACCTAAAATTATGTCTGAAACCTAGTTTAATATATCCCAGATATGGAAACATCAAGACCTCCAACTCAAAGTTGTATTGTCCCGATACAATAAAGAATAAGAACATAGAAATGTCTCTAAATACACACCTAAGTCAATTAAGCACACATGCAAAGAATATAGCAAAATATGAATAATAAACTTAAAGAAACTACTCATAAAATTTCATGTAATGATATTTACAAAATAAACTACCCTTAAACTTGTCATACAAACAATTAACACGGTTCAAATACAAGATCGGATTAGCTCTGCAATGCACGAAAGAGGTTCTTCACTTAGTTTAACATGGAGGCTATAGTTTGATCATCGAGCCTAACTAGTATCCAATGATCCATCTAACTACTCTCTAATGTTTCAATTATTTCTACATCACTTAAAGAATCATAAGTTATCTAAGGTTGTAATGTTGACTTAGGGACGATATGATCGTATATTTTGATAATTTAGAGTGAGCTTTTGTCTCTCTCCTCATTAGGCATCAAAGAATCGCCCTAGATATTGAGTTACTATCATAAGATGTTCTTACTCAACCCAAAACATCAATAATAAGAGAAAAAATACATAATCTCAAAAACCCAACCCTATAACATTTCCCATAAAGGTGAACCCACCACCCCATACTCAAGCTCGAAAACGATTGTCTATGCATTGCGATTCCAGTGTGGGTCATATGGGAAAGTCCTAAAATATAAAGACTATGGCTTATAATGTTGCTAATAGAAGGGCTTTAGAAATGCTAGAAGGGGCTGAAAATGATATAAATATAATAAATGGACAGCAAGCTAAAAGGCAACAAGGGGCTTATCAAAGAACTATCTTAATCACTTTGTAAACTATGTAATTTTGTTACTTTCTAACCTTTAGCGTGTTCATAAAACGGGTTTATCAACTAGCTCGGATCTCATGGCCTATACATCCATTGAGGTGCCTTAAGATCAAACATACTTCTACCGAATTGCTCACTAATATTTTTGTACTATTAATGTGGGTTTCCTATTCATACTCAAAGCATATACAATAATCAACTCATAAACATATTACTTTCTATCATCAACTTACTAACCTTGTGCTTTCAAGCTTTTAAACACACTCTACATCTAATTCCATGTATCAAAAAAAATTAATTTCTTCCCGAAAAGCAATGAATCACATAAAATGGAGATGAGGGACAACGAATCACCACACCCCCAACTAAAAAATGAGTCGTGTCTTTACGACTCAAAAAAGACTCAATAAAGAAATTAAAAACATGCAAATATTGCATATACATAATTGATAAGGAAGAAAGAGAACATACTCTCGAGGCTATTGCCTCGAATTATCAACATCCAGGATAGGATTTAGTGGATCTTTCGCTAAAACATGCTTTAATTACTCCAGGATTGTCATGATGTGCACTTGATTTGCTTTCATTTTTGCCACATCATCGGTCAAAAGGGTTTGAGCTGCTTCATCTTTATTCAATCGCTCCTCTACTCTTTCTCGCCAAATAAGATCCTCTTCTTTTGATTTTCTCGCACGACTTCTTGTGGAGGTTTATTAATTCCTGCTCCTGTTAAGATTGTCATGATCCAAACATTGTTATTATTGTTAGTTACCTTATACATCAATTTCTCTTCTTCACCTCAAATAACATTTAATTGTGTACTAGGTTTGTGATCATAGTTGGATATTTCACATTAAATAACGAAATGGAGAGACAAAAATTTGCATCATCTCCTCAAAGATCAACTGTGCCACATCTACTTCTTCCCCTCTTGAAATAAAATTCAAAAAGATGGAGCTTCTCTTAGTTACATCTGAAATTTGCGTGTTTCCTAAGGCTTTTGGTGTGTGGAACTTGTGCCAAATTCTAGTATAAGGTTGGAGATATTTTTAAGGATAAGGTGCATTCAATTCTCCCTTGAAATTTTTCTTCATCTAATACATTTTCAAAAAATTGATTCCAATCATAAGTTTTGATTATTTCCACCGCTTCTCGATACTTGCATGGTCCAACAAATTTATTGAACTCAAAGTGATTTCTAATCTCTTCAAATGTAAAAGGAACTAATTTACCTCTAATTGGAACATGAACTTCACTATCTCGGCAAAAGAAACCTAAACAGAACTCAGAAACTAACTCCATACATACACTTGAACGTCTAATCATAAATGTAGTCCAACCCAATCTCTCTCCCATCTCTAGAGATCTCTTGTAACTTCCTTCTCCAACTTCTTTTCAAATATCCTCTCATGAGCAAAAGGTAAGTCCGATAAATGTGTTTATGCAATAGCTAACCAGGCCTTGGAAGCTTCATTATATCGAGTATAGAAATCTCCATTTCTAGAGGTTGTGGTGTCTTTTCCTTGAAATTTGTAACTGTTTTTCTCTTTGATTTCACCACAACATGCTTTTCTACATTATCTTTCCTTGTTTTACCCTTTTTCTTAATACTCGAACTTGAACCTTTATCAATCATTTTCTTCTCAATAGTACCTAATACCTTGTTCTGATTCTTCTTTACCTCCCTAACAGTGGATAATGTAAATGTTTTTTTGTCATATTAATTGAACTCCAACTCAAAGCTTTGAACACTCTTGAAATTTTTACCCCTTGATTTTGGGTTAAAAAAGTGTTATTTGGTTACGAAAGGTGTATGGACGATGAATATCTATGCAGGTATGATGAACTCTTTCATGGTTGGTATGAGTTTAAGAAATTATTGGAAAAGATTTGGAAATTGTGTCTTTTGATTCTTGGATTCTATATGTTTTTGTTTGATTTAGGTGGTTGAATCTTCTTTATGATGATGCAGGGAAGGATTTGGATGTGAGTTTATGGTAAGTGGGAGTGTTTTGATGTGAGGTAAAGGTTTGTTGAAGCTTTAATGGAGTTTGAAGCTTTGGGGAAGAAACAGAGGCTTAAGGTTTAAATTTTTATAGGTATAACTAACCTTCTCTTTATTCCATTTTGTAGGCGGCTTCATGCGGTGCACCGCGGGTGAGGTGGGGTATACCACAGCATGGTAAGGTCTTCCCTAGTGAAACGTTCTTGTCAACACGGTTTTGCACAAGGTCTCTCATAATTGGCCCAGATATCCCTTACCATTGCCACGGTTTTTGGCTTGGTGTGGTACACCGCGAGTAGCCTGCGGTGTACCGCAGAGATCTTCTATCTAGGACCCTGTCACGGTTCAGTGCGAGTGACGACATGGTTTTCCTCATGGAGTCTCACAACTGGACCGGATTTATTGGACCGTGGTGACGTTTTTCTTGATGCGGTGCACCGCGGCACCCATGCGGTGTACAACACGAGTCTTTTGGATGACACCATTGCACTATTTTTTTCAAACGTCGACACGGTTTCACCTCTTTTTGCCTCGCATGTGTACCTGATTTTCGAATTACGTGACCCTTTCGTGGGGTGTGGTGCCCCATAAAGATGGCGTGGTGTATTGCAGGTACCTGCCGCTTTTTACCAATATATTTGTTTCTACTCCCGAACTTGTTTTTATAAGTACCTACATATCAAAAATAATAATGCCTACCTTAATACTGTAATATCAACTAAAAACAACTAATCAAAACATAAATTGAAGGCATAAAAATATAAAAATTTGCGGGTTGTCTACCAAACATCACTTTTGTTTAAAGTCTTTCAATGTTAGATGCATTACCTCTCTCATATTTTACGTATAGCCTCCCCAACAACGAGCAAGGCTATAAACTTCTACTAATCTCCATTTGGCACCCCTCTTGGGTCTGATCTCAATCAGTATTGCCGAAATAACTTCTGTAACGACAGATGGTTCCATCCACGACTCTTTGTGATTGTATGGCCTATTATCGGGCTTGAAGGCTTTTGATACAACTTCATGGCCTACCCCAAACTCACTCGTTGGTCTAGTATCCATAAGGTTTTTGTGGATTTTTCTGGGACTTTATTCCTTGATAGCAATGTGGATGACATAAATGGTGGGATCTAACTTTCTTGGTTTCTTACCCAAGGCGTAGAATGTCTCGGATACAGTTTTAGCTCGGAGGGTAACCATCCCTTCCTGGAAGTTAATGATTCTTTGACTTGTGGCCAAGAACGGCCTTCCAAGTATAATGGGAACATTCTTATCTGCATTATAATCAAGAGTAACAAAGTCAGTAGGGTTGGTGATATTACTTGCTTGGACATGAATACCCTCCACAGTTCCCCAGATATTTGTCACTAATGTATCCGCAAATTGTAAGTTTACGGGAGCTTTTTCCAGCTTCTTGATGCTAAGCATATCGAACACCGACTTGGGCATAAGATTCAGACTCGAACCCACATTAAACATTCCCTTCACTTTGAGCATACCACTAATTTGAATACAAAGATTAAAGCATCCTGGATCTTTGAGATTGAGTGGTAAATCCTTTTTTAAATTTTCTCGAGGCTCTTTTAGAATGAGCCACAGTCTCTTTCCTAGCTTCTACACTCACATCTTTTCCTAGAATAACTTGTGTGAATACTAGTTGCGGTGTAAGCCATTGCTTCGCAATCTCAAGCATCTGTGCGTTGATTTTCTCTGGATTGTACGCCTCCAAAAATCCCTTGAGTACAATGTCAACCTTTGGATTTGTCTTAGGAATGGATAGTGACATTGCTGGAACAATAGGTGGAGATTCCACCTTCTCTCTTTCTTTCTCTTCTTGCGCAACAGGTGTAATAACTTATCTGCTCTCTTCAGGCTTCTTCCTCTTTCTCTATAACTCTACTAGCTTCTACCTCAATAACCATTCTAATATCTTATTGCATGACTTTGAGAATATATACAAAGGAAGATTCTTCTTGGCTAGCCTTGGTTAGTTCTTCTAAAATTTCTGGAACCTCCACGACATTTTCTATAACATGTGGTGATTCCTCTTTTTTTTCGGTTTCAAGGCAGATTGCCTTACATACTTTGAACCCAACATTGCCATCACCTTCTTCATTTTCTTTTACCTCCTTTGCTTCTAAATAAGCCTTCACATTCTTTGCTATTTGGGTCAACTTTGTGAGTAAGAATTGTATTGTGGCATCTTATTCTCGAAACTTCTCTTGATGTACTTTAATCTTATCAGTGAATAGAACCATGAAGTCTTGTAAATATCTTCTCTAACACTACTCCTTCTTGAATATCTTGTGGTATATCTTTATAAGCTAGAATATCGGCATAAGCATCATATGGTGGTTTCTATGGAGAAGCTGGTCTATTATAATTTTGTTTTCCTTGATAAGGACCTTGAGCCCTCTATTGGTAAGTGTTGTTCAGGGGATGGTTTATATATACCTGGATTTGCGGCCCCTTGAGGATTTGACTATTGCATACCCGGATGATTTCTACTGCAATTGTTTCGAAATGTTTGTCCACTTTGTTTATCACACAAATTAAGAAATGTAATTATTACACTTCCTATTACAAAAGTACCCTTCATAAAGTGTCTTGGTATCTTAAATGTGTATTGGAAATACAAATTTTAATTTTTTAATAGGGGTAATAGTGAAAAAAAGAAGGAAATAATGTCTTGATATTCTAAACGGAAAAACATTTTGAAACTACATTTTTAGTAAGTGGAGAATCATTTTGAAACGGAGGGAGTATTACCAAACTGGTAATTCCCTCGCTTTAATATGAAGTATACAGATGCTAGATTTCCTTAACACTCTTCCCATCTATGATTAGGTACTTCGCAATGTGGACAACCTTGTGCTTCTTGCACTACATTTGTTACAACTGGATTTTGATGCTTTTGGTTCATATTGAGTTTCATCTACTTAACTTGATTTTACGGTGTTGCTATTTTAGCTGATTGAGCAGATTTTGTTCCTAATTGAAGAGTGCCTTTCGTATTTGTGATAGGAGCTCGTGCAATAGGCCAACTCCTTTCCGTTTCAATAATGCGTTCCATACCTTCTACAGCTTCTATAGGATCCATGGACACAAATCCTCCTCTTCCAAGATTATCGACTCCCAGTCTACTTTCTGCATAAATACCTTGATAGAACATTTCCAACTGTAAAGATGGGGTTTAACCATAAGGTGGACATCTTGCTAATTTCTGTTGAAACCTTCTCCACTTGGGGTTTAATCATTGAGTGGACATCTTGCTAATTTCTGTTGAAACCTTTTCCATACGTCTCCTACTTCTTCATCATTCTCTTGGAGAAAAATAGCAAGCTCCATCTGATCTTTCAATCTCATACTCTTTGGACAGAAAAAGTTAAAGAATGCGGCTTGTAGTTCATCCCAAGTATTAATTGTATTTGTTGGTTGTCTATCTAGCCAATCACCAGCATATCCGATCAAGAAAAACGAAAACATATTGCAATACAGTTGCTCGCATGTAATGCCTAGAGTAATGTAGGCATCACAAATATGAATAAACTTCTCATACGGGATCTTAAATTGATTCAGCATTATAGAGTCCATATCTTGCAAATTGACTAAGCATACCCTGATCGGGCCTAAACTTTATATCTTGGATCACTGGAGGACGATACCATAATGGTTGAACTCGAAAAGGTGCTCCCAAGCTTGGGATATCTTGTTCGCGATGTTAATAATTCCAGGAATTTCCTCCTCGTGGTGCTAATACCCAAGGAATAGGTGAGATTATTGAGATTATCTCCCTCAAGTGGAACTAAATTATCCTCTACTATAAACATTGCTTCTATTTGTTTATTTTCTTCTCTTTTCCATTTGTTGTAAGCCCTGAATAAATCTTTGGGATTCTCGAGCATACACCAGAACCTGAAAGACACAAAAACAAAAACAAAGCATGAATCCGAAGAAAAAAATAATAAAAACTACTACATTAAAAACTAAACCCACAGGCTAGCGAGAAATAGGTTCCCGGCAGTGGAGCCAAAAAATTGGTGGCTGGTAGGGTGTGATAAAATAATAATAACAAAGATACAAACTATCACCCTAACCAATTATATTACTCACTGCAAATATCACAGATCATATGCAAGTTTAATTGATAAGTAAGATTTGTTCGCAGGGACTTAGTGTGTTAAAATTGTGCATTAGATGGGTGGGTGTAGTAAAGAATAGTTGCGTAAATAAAAAGACAATAAAATAAATATGAATAATTGTGGAAATAATGATTAAACTAATAACTACTGTAAATAAAGTTAATCTGTATGAACGAGATAAGAGATATAGCTCAGGTTTGCGTGTATGGATTTATCCTTCTGTATGTTCTACTAGTTATAAGAGTGAATAAAGCTCTTAAATTAAGTAGTCATAATACTATATTCCCCCTAACTCCCTTTCGGGTGGACTTAGGTGGACACCTAACAATTACCAGGGGACTTGGGTAAGGGGAACCAACATAGTGATCGGTGGTTAATCTCAAACCCTAGTGACTATCTTGTTAGGTAAAACCGTTAGGATCACTAACACACACTAAACGTTTATGTGATGTTTCAACAATTAGACACCCATTCCGGGTGACCGTCCAATTGCTAGTAATGGGGTAGTCTATACTCATGTACTAGCAAGAACTACATACAATACATCAAAGCGCATAAAACAAATATAAAGGTTAAGAAGATCAATCTATTTAAAAAGGTTTTTCCTAAACAAACATAGATAGAAGATAATAGAATTCAAACATTATACATATGCAAAACCCAAGCTATAGGAAACTAGGTCATGCTAACATGAGATAAACTAAAATAAAGACACATACTTTCCAATTTCTTCTCTTGATGACTTCAAAAAGTAATATGAATTAAAGGCCGAGTAAGGACATGTTTACAATGATAAGAGGGTGTATTTATAGGGTTTTTCTAACACTAGGTCTAATTCTTCGAGTGGAAGGCAAGTAATTGTAGTCCAAGTCTAATTCACATTCGTGTTCTAAAATATAGGATAGAATAAACAATGCTCTCTGTTTTGATCATATCTCCTTCTTTAACGATCCAAATTTCAAATACTTTACATCAAAACTATCACAAATAAAGGTTCTATATAACCATTAAAATTCTCTTTCAAAATTGCAGTCGATTTTTAGTTATCTTCACTTTATTGGACTTAACTTCAGATTTGGCAGCTGTATTTGATAATTTTCCTTTCCTAATTCAACTTTGTTTCCTTTTATCTCCTTATTCCTCCTGGGTCTTCTTTCCTTAACTCCTTGGAATTGATTTTGCATCTAATTATATTTCATAAACCTTAAGAGTTTCACATTAACATACAAAATATACCAAATATGCTCTAAAAGTAATAAATCTCTAAATCAAGACATAAAATGAGAAATTATCTAATAATGGGGGAAAATACCTTAACAATTATAATAATACAACTAAAATGATGTCTCAAACCTAGATTAATGTATCACAAATATGGACACATCATTAGGCTTATCGGTTTCCACAGGGATTATTTTGATTTTAGTTATTTCTAGTGCAAATATGTGGATTTTGTAAATTGCAAACACTAAATGATTTAAATAGATCATTTTTGTTTGGTTTTCAATAATTAACAACTAAAAGATAAATAAATGCAAATAAGATTAAACTAATAATGAGATTAACCAACTGATTAAATAAGTATATGATATAAGTGCGTGGGGAATTTGCTAGTAATAAAATATGTCGCTAATTGACTTTGTTATTGATAAGGGTGAGTGGTTTTTGTTAACATTAATTAGGATACAAATTTTATCTAAGTCATCGCTTGAGTGATCTTAGATCTCTACCTTCTTCATCATCTCGTCTTTCGAGTAGATTTAGTTCAGATGATTTTATTATTTGTAACCCTTTGCCGGGATTAAAAAAAATCGCAAAAAGCCAATACAGTAAGGACCGAGAACCCGGTCATCACAAACCGGGAATCCGGTTGTCGCCTGTACAAAAAAAATAGAAGAAAAGAAATGAAAAAGAAAAATAAAGAAAGAATAAATTATCCAGCAAAGTAGAAGTTTCTGGAAATCATGTTTATATGTGTTGGGTTAACATGGGGATTCTATGTTAAGAACATCAAATGGGTTGGATGAAAACATTATTCAATTGTACACTCAAGCTTGTGGACAGTTTTTGATGGTAAGTGAGGAGAGAGCCAAAAGCTCACTTCAAATGTACCAAATATACATACAACATTGTCCCTAAGCCTACGCTAAAACCATAAAGTCTTTGTGACTTCTAGGTGCATAGTGAATTTATGATTCAGTTAATAGGGAGTATACTAAGTGGAGCGTTCAAAACGAGTTAGAATCGATGAACACCCTATAGCCATCATACTGAGATAAGTACAAGTGTAACCTTCTAGCATTGCAACTTTTATTTGATGATTGAGATTATTTATGTTTGATTTTTGCATGTAAATGTATGTGTATATTAATTCCTAACTTGTGCTATATGAGGTTTATCTTAAGTGTTGCTTTGGGTGTATTTACTAGTTTCTACATTCTTGCATCTACTTTAGGCCCTTGTTTTTAGTTTTACTTTGTCGGGACGACAAATGTTTGAGTTGGGGGTCTTGATGTCTCCCATTTTGTTCTAATTATATGCCCATGGGAGACATCATTTTTGGTGATTATTTGATTAATTCGATTGACTTTTGGTGTTAAATCGTTATATTTCATTTTCCATCCTCGAATTGTAGTATTTTTCATTTATTAAGTTTTTGCGCGTAAAATTGTTTGTTTTTAGCAAAAAGATTGTAGGTTTAAAGATGCTAGCAAGGAGAGGAATCAAGAATTAAAGTATTAGATCGTGTAAAGAAGTCAAAGGAGAGAAGAAATATCCCGAAGAGTTGATTTAGGAAACTGCAAATCTGGAAGGCTGATGTTGATTGCTGATTTTGAGCCACTTAGGCTTGGATTCAGCCTTGTATCGTGAGACAAGATCAGATCCCTTATCGAGTTACGAAGATTTAGCAAGTTGGATGAGTCAATTTGGAGTTGAAATGAGTAAGTTACAGCAGTTTTAGTGAAGTATATACATCAGTTACGAGATTTAGAATAAATGAGTGGACTTGAGCTTTTTAATATTTCATTTATTCACTGAAGTAGTAGCCCAAGTCCAAATTTTAGAGTATAAAAAGACCTTTCGACTTCTATTTCACACACAACTCAAATTACACAAGTCAGAATCGCTAGAGAGAAAGTCAGAAGCAAGGGAAAGGAGAAAGCTAAGAGTTGGAGAGTTCATCTTCTCCAAATCACAGCCAAACCCAATTCCTCAATTAAGTTTTCTTATCTTTAAATTATGTATTAGACATGAGTTCATTTATTTTTATTTCTTTAGTTTTAATTTCCATTATGAACTAATTTCATTTGTGCTTGAGAATCTCTTTAATGGGTTGAACCCCAATTTATTAAGTTAATGTTTTTGAATTTGGGATTGAAATATTTAATTTGAATTAGGTAATTTAGTATTTTCTATTATCGTGAATTTATTTACTGTCTTTGAAGTCAGGAATCAAATATAAGTTTTTAGTAATTAAGCTATTCATTATAGTGGCGTAATGATCACCTTGACGAGGGGTTTAGTTACTGAAATAGGTAATAGATGTAAGATACAAATTATTGAACCTGACGGACTTAGTTAATCTTGTAGCCAATTGGGTAAAATACTTTAACATTCATAGGTAGCTTATATTCGCCCTGACGGGGTTCGTTATACCCTAGGATAACTCCTAAGTCCACCCTGACGGGAGTATTAATTACCAATTTGACCCTTAAACGAAAGCATTAATTGAATAGGTTTAGGTGAAAACCTGGCGACACACTAGTACTACTTCTCATCCTTGCGTCTACTCGTACTTTATTTACTTGTGTCTCATTTACTTGCATTAGTCAATTTAATATTTTACTATATATGCACTTTAGTCCTTAAGCAAAAACCCAACAAATATTTGTTCCCTTTTACGTTTCATATCATATAACAATTATTAACACTTATTACATAAAATCTAAAGTCATATCCAATCCGTCCCTGAGATCGATTTCCCGTTTACCGGATATTACTCAGACGACCCGTACACTTGCGGTACGTGTCTTGCCTATTTAAGTGTGTTATTTTAGAACACACAAGTAGACACCATCATGATAGGTTGCGGAGGAAAATTAGAGAATTGTATTTATTAGTTGTACTTATTTAATCTTAATCATTGTAATGTAATAGATATTTATTTAATTTAGTGAAATGTAATTTTACCTATTTTACATAAGATAGTGTAGTTGCGTTTTTGGGTCGTGACAAGTTGGTATTATAGCTTAGAGTAGTTGTTAAGTGTAAGCGGGATATGATTTTTCAGATTGGGAAAGATGTGTAGAAAAATAAATAATAAAACCGATAAATGAAATAGGAATAAATCTTGTTAGTAGTTTTTATTGAACCAACCCCAAGAACTGATCGTTATCGTCCCCGTCTATAAAATAGAGTAATAATTTTGTGGGAGAAACTCCGCAGAGTACGGATCGTAGGTATGCAAGAATGATAAGTTGGAAGAATACATACTCTTCGAGGATATTGCCTCGAATGTCCAACACCCAAGGTAGGGTGCGGTACTTTTCTTACATGCGTGCTTCTCGTATCACCGTGACTCATCCTTCCGTTCCACCTAATGTTATCAATACCAATTAATCAAAGAACTTAAGTGATGTCTCCTCATATGTGATGATTTAATATTAAGATGATACATCATTTTTAGTTTTTTAGAAGTCTTTCTAGTCGATTTTCTTGTGAAATATTACACTTTCCTATTTCTAGTCTTGATTTAATAAATTATTGTTTTTAGAGCATATTGGGTTTAAATATTTATTTTGTGTGAAGTTTTAAAAATAAATATGGAGATTAATTAGAGTCCAAGTCAAAGTCTAAGAAATAAGGAAAGAAGATAAGTATGCAAATTGGAGATAAGGAAACAAAAGATAAAGTTTGTACAGGAAAAGTTGTCAAATAAATATGAATTTACCACCCACTACCACAAATCAGCTTAAATCTTAAAATCGGTGAGGAGTTGTGGAGAACGGTCAAGAGAAAAGTTAAAGATCTTTCCGAGAGTATGAATTTCGACTACTCATACATGTCAAACGGATAATAATTGAAGCAGTTAGGACCAAACCAAAAACGGGGCTGATTTCATATTTTAGGGTTACGAATTTGAGTTGGGCTAGGAGTCCACTACTTACCTTCTCCTTCAAGAAAACGAATTAGGGCTTCTCTACACCTATAAATACACACTTATATCACTTGTCAATAATCCTTGCCTCATAATAATTAGTCCTTAGGTTTATTATCATCTGAATTATTGTAGAGAGTAAGATGAAGTCTTTCATTATTTCTTTTAGTTTATTTCCTTTACGTTTGAACCAATTTTCCCATAGCTTGGTTTTTGCATCATGTATAATATATAAATTCTATTTTCTTTCTATCTAATATTAGCTTCTTACCTATAGATTTGTTTATGTGTTTTGATTTAATGATTGTTTTCCTTGCTAGTGCACGAGTATAGGATTACCTTAATAGTAGATGGGTATCTAATTACTGAAATAACACATAACGTCTAGTGTCGATATTGGTCTTAACAACACTAATTCTAACTAGATAGTCATTAGGGTATATTTTAACCACTATCACCATGTTTGGAATTGATTGCTTAGGGCCTTGGTAGCGCTTGTTAAGCCTATTTAAACCAGCCTCGTGGTGTGTCTGTAGCCCCCTTAGTCGCTCTTCAGGTCTAAGGTATGGGAATTTAGAATCCCGACTAAGTATCTAAGAGCTAATTATCTCCCTTATTAACTAGAATTTGATAGAAAGAATTATAAGGATTAGTGCATACTAGCAAAACCTAAGTTATACTTCTCATCTCATATTTCTTATCTTTTATTTTATTGTCTTTAATTTTCATTAGTTTAATTAGTATTCTCTAAATCGTTCCTATTTATTTTCTTCCTTTTCATTAATTGCTATCTACTCGTGCTATTTGCTCATAAAGTGTAACACACTAAGTCCCTGAGAACGAATCTAGCTTATCATTAAAACTTGCATACGTCCTGTAATACTTGCAGTACCGTGCTTGTCAAGGGTGCTTTAGTGCATTGTTTTCAGCGTTTATTTAACCTATTTTTATCACACCCTAGGTTACGCCATTAAGAAATATTTCGTATTTACCTATTTCTAACTTCTTTCAGATTGTTGTTGTAATAGCTATTAGGGACCTTAGAAGCTTCTCCTTCTTTCCTGTTGTTCTCACCCAAGTTTTTTCTTTTATTCTTCTTCATCTCCCCACATGAATTAAAATCTATGTTCTTTGCGTCATCTCCTTTCGCCCTCAACTAAAAATTATACCGCATTAAATTTACCCCTTTATATGGGTAGATAAGGTGTCATTTGGAGTGGGAAAGTTGTAAGGGTGATGTTTTGTATGTAGTTATGATGTATTTGCACTTTGGTGAAAAGGATTTAAGAAGTTAAGGATAATGGCTTGGAAATTTTTTTTGATTAACTATTAATTTCTTGATGTTTTGGAATGATTTGGGTTGGCCAATCCTGTTTGGAATGATGCAAGGATGCTTTTGGATATAATATTTTGGTGATTTGATGGTGTGTTTTATGATAGGTTAAGGTATAGTTCAACTCTATTGGTGGTTAAGTAAATTAAGGAAGAAGAAGCTTTGAGTTTTAGGTCCAAAGGATGCTTAATATTTAACTTTTCGTTTTTCTCCTTTATTTCCTCGTGCGGTGTACCGCAACCTCCTTGCGGTATACCACAGGTGTGGTCTGCCAATTTCAATCTTCTGACTTTCATAGCGTGATTTATCGAGGACAGAGGTTTGATTTGGCGATACGTACTGTGTCAGTATTTCTTGCACGGTCCAAATCTCGTGTTCTGGTATACCGAGGGTGTTGTGTGGTATATCGCGCGTATCATGCTACATCTCCAAACATTCTGTCCAATTCAAGCGTGTACTATAGTGGGCACAATTTGACTTCTCCATTGATAGATCTCAAAAAAGTATGTTGTTTAGGCTCCAGAAAAAGTTAATTCCAACACATGAGCGCAAAGTTAGGGCCTCTCGAAGTTTACTCAATGCTTTCAGCGGAGACATGCTGTATACCGCAGATACCTATAGGGCATCACAAGAAACTGATATTTTTTTAACATGTGAGCACGAAGTTGTTAACTTCTGCCACCCCAAACTCAAACCTTGATTTATCTTTACATCAAAAAAACTATATACCTTTCTCATTAACTATATTATACACGAAAACACGAATTTATACTTACTAATTTACACTAAGAACATAAAATTAAATTAAGAAAACTGTATAAAACATGGGTTGTCTCTCAAGAAGCACTTTTGTTTATTACGTCGTTAAGTTTGACACGTTACCTTCCACGAGGATAACTTTGAGGCCCTTGAAGTATTCTCCACTTTAAATAGCCTCCTTCTTGGATTAGTAATGTAGGAAACCTCCCACCAAAAGTGTGATTCACTCGTTCTTAAAATAGTGGTCGGTAAAGCTCTCTTCTTGCCATCTTACTTTTGTTGTGTAATACCTTGCGTCTAAGGCATGTTTGATCAGTTTTAACAGTGGAGGTGGTCCGTATTTATAAATACCCCTTTATCTTTAATAGTTCCACGTCTCAAATTTTCTTGCACCGTTGGTGCATAAACAACCTCTATTTTTTCCTTTAACCTTATCTTTCTCAACCTCTTTAACCATAATCTCAACACATTTCTCCTTCACACTCAGCTTAATTGATTCACTTAGCTTTGGATTTTCCAGGGTAATCTCTCCAGCGGGGGGCAATTCCACACTTCCTCTTCAACTTCGAACCCAACACTAACCACTATATTCTCGATGGCATCGTGGTCTACTTGCAGTGGAGTAGATTGTTGATTTTTTTTACAGTGGGAAGACAATTGAGTGAATTGGTACCCCAACATCGAAATATCAGCTCACTTTCTTGGTTTCTTACCAAAGACGTAAAATGTCTCGGATACGTTTTTAGCTCGGAGGGTTAATGTCCCTTCCAGGAAGTTGATGATTCTTTGACTTGTGTCCAGGAACGGCCTTCCAAGTATGATCAAAACCTGCTTATCTACATCATAATCAAGAATAAAAAAGTCAGTAGGGATGGTGATATTTCTTGCTTGGACATAAATGTCCTCCACAGTTCCCCATGTATTTGTCACTTATGTATCCGCAAATTGTAAGTTTACGGGAGATTTTTCCACCTTCTTAATGCTAGGAATATCGAACACGGACTTGGGCATAAGATTCACACTCGAACCCACATCACACATTCCCTTCACTTTGAGTATACCACTTATTTGAATACAAAGATTAAAGCTTCATGGATCTTTGAGCTTGAGTGGTAACTCCTTTTTTAATTTTTCTCGAGGCTTTCTCAGTATGAGCCACAGTCTCTTTCCTAGCTTCTACACTCACATATTTTCCTAGAATAAGTTATGTGAATACCAGTTGCGGTGTAAGCCCTTGCTTCGCAATCTCAAGCATCTGGGCGTTGATTTTCTCTGGACTATACGCCTCCACAAATCCCTTGAGTACAATGTCAACCTTTGGATTTGTCTTAGGAATGGATGGTGCCATTGCTGGAACAATAGGTGGAGATTCCACCTTCTCTCTTTCTTTCTCTTCTTGCGCAACATGTGTAATAACTTCTCTGCTCTCTTGAGGCTTCTTCCTCTTTCTCTATAACTCTACTAGCTTCTAGCTCAATGACCGATCTAATATCTTCTTGCATGTCTTTGAGAATATCAAAAAAGTTAGATTCTTCTTGGTAGGGCTTGGTTGGTTCTTCTAAAATTTTTGGAACCTCCACGGCATTTTTACAGCATGTGGTGATTCCTCTTTCGTTTCTATTTCAAGGCAGTTTGCCTTACATACTTGGAACCAAACGTTTCCATCACCTTCGTCATTTTCATTTACCTCCTTTGCTTCTAAATAAGCATTCACATTCTTTGCTATTTGGGTCAACTCCGTGAGTAAGATCTGTATTGTGGCGTCTTGTTCTCTAAACTTCTCTTGATGTACTTCAATCTGACCAGTGAATAGATCCATGAAGTCTTGTAATTTCTTCTCTAACACTACTCCTTCTTGATGATCTTGTTGTATAGCTTTCTAAGCTAGATTATCGGCATAAGCATCCTATGGTGGTTTCTATGGAGAAGCTGGTCTATTATAATTTTGTTTTCCTTGATAAGTACCTTGAGCCCTCTATTGTTAAGTGTTGTTCTAAGGACGTGGTTGATAATTAACTGGATTTGTGGCCCCTTGAGGATAGAATCAGTTAAAGAATGCGGCTTGTAGTTCATCTTAAGTATTAATTGTATTTGGTAGTTGTCTATCTATCCAATCAGCAGCACTTCCGATCAAGAAAAACGAAAACATATGGCAATACAGTTGCTCGCACGTAATGCCTAGAGTAATGTAGGCATCACAAATCTGCATAAACTTCTCTTACCGGATCTTAAATTGATTCACCATTATAGAGTCCATATCTTGCAAATTGACTGAGCATACCTGATCGGGCCTAAACTTTGTATCTTGGATCACTAGAGGACGATACCATAATGGTTGAACTCGAAACGGTGCTCCAAAGCTTGGGAAATCTTTTTTGCGATGTTGATTATTCTTGGAATTTCCTCCTTGTGGTGCTATTACCCGTGGAATAGGTGAGATTATTGAGATTATGTCCCTCAAGTGGAACCAAATTATCTCTACTACAAACATGGCTTCTCTTTGTTTCTTTTCTTCTCTTTTCCATTTGTTGTAAGACCTGAATAAATCTTTGGAATTCTCGAGCATACACCAGAACCTGAAAGAGACAAAAACAAAAAGAAAGCGTGAATCCGAAGAAAAAAAACTAAAAACTATTACACTAAAAACTAAACCCATAGGCTAGCGAGACATAGGTACCCAGTAGCGGCGCCAAAATATTGGTGGCTATTAGGGTGTGATAAAATAATGATAACAAATATACAAACTACCACCCTAACCAATTACATTACTCACTGCAAGTATCACATATCATATGCAAGTTTAATTGATAAGTAAGCTTCGTTCGCAGGGATTTAGTGTGTTAAAATTGTGCATTATAAGAGAGAGTGTAGAAAAGAATAGTTACATAAATAAATATACAATAAAATAAATATGAATAATTGTGGAGATAATAATTAAACTAATAACTACGGTAAATAAAGTAAGTATGTAGGAATGAGATGAGATATATAGCTCATATTTGCGTGTATGCACTTATCCTTCTATATCTTTTACTAGTTATAAGAGTGAATAAATCCCTTAGAGTAAGTAGCCATAATTCTATATCATCCTAACTCCCTTTCGGGTGGACATAAGTGTTGACCTAACAATTACCAGAGGACTTGGGTAAGGGGACCCAACATAGTGATCGGTGGTTAATCTCAACCCCTAGTGACTATCTAGTTAGGTAAAACCGTTAGGATCACTAACGCAAACTAGACTTTTATGTGGTGTTTCAACAATTAGACACCCATTCCGGATGACCGTCCAATTGCTACTAATGTGGTAGTCTATACTTATGCACTACCAAGAACTACAGACAATACATCAAAGCACATAAAACAAATATAAAGGTTAAGACGATAAACCGATTTAAAAAAGTTTTTCCTAAACAAACATAGATAGAAGATAATAGAATTCAAATATTATACATATGCAAAACCAAGCTACTGGAATTTAGGTCATGCTAACATTAAATAAACTAAAATAAAGATACATACTTTCCAAAATCTTCTGTTGATGACTTCTAAAAGTAATATGAATTAAAGGCTTAGTAAGGACATGTTTACAATGATAAGAGGGTGTATTTATAGTTTTTTTTCTAACACTAGGTCTAATTTTTCGAGTGGAAGGCAAGAAATTTTAGTTCAAGTCTAATTCAAATTCGTTTCCTAAATATAGGATAAAATAAACAATGCTCACTGTTTTGATCATATTTCCTTCGTTAATGAGCCAACTTTCACATACTTAATATCAAAAGGACCACAAACAAAAGTTCTATATAACCTTTAAAATGCTCTTTCATAATTGCAGTTGATTTTTTAGTTATCTTCACTTTATTGGACGTAACTGCAGATTTGGCAGTTGTATGTGACAACTTTTCCTTTCCTAAATCAACTTTGTTTCCTTTTATCTCCTTATTCCTCCTGTGTCTTCTTTCCTTAACTTCTTGGAATTGATTTTGCATCTAATTATATTTCATAAACCTTAATAGTTTCACATTAACATACAAATTATACGAAATATGCTTTAAAAGTAATAAATCCCTAAATGAAGACATGAAATGAGAAATTATCTAACAGTTAATATATAACACCTAAAATGATGTCTTAAACCTAGATTAATGTATCACAAATATGGAGACATCAGTAGGCTTATCGGTTTCCACAGGGATTATTTGATTTTAGTTATTTCTAGTGCATATATGTGGATTTTGTAAATTATAAACACTAAATGATTCAAAGAGATCATGTTTGTTTGGTTTTCAATGATTAAAAACTAAAAGATAAATAAATGCAAATAAGATTAAACTAATAATGAGATTAACCAACTGATTAAATAAGTATAAGATATAAGTGCGTTAGAAATTTGCTAGTAATAAATTATGCCGCTAATTGACTTTGTTATTGATAAGGGTGAGTGGTTTTTGTTCACATTAATCAGGATACAAATTCATCTAAGTTGTTGGTTGAGGGATCTTAGCTCTCTACCTTATTCATCATCTCGTCTTTCGGGTAGGTTTAGTTCCCTTAACCCTATTGACTACCTAGCGTGCTAAATACATCAAGTTAAAGGTACTAGGTGCTTATATATTAGTTCTGTAATTAAGGCCCCCCGTCAAGATACTAACCCAATTACAACATCTCCCGCTACTTAGATAGAGCAAGTAGTAATTAATATTAATATATAAACAATGGAAATGATAATATAAAATCTAACTAAATTAAATATCCAATTGATATCCCAAATACAATAACTAAATCAAAAAAACTAAATACAACGTTTTACAATAACAAACCTCAAGCAATGAGTTTAGTTCATGAATGAAAAGTAAAAATTGCAGAAAACTAATACTAAATTCATTTTTAAAGTGAAAAATATTGAAGTTACTCTTTGGATTGAATTGATTCGAACAATTGATGGAGAAGAATTGATGGGTTCATAGACCAACCCTTCTACATTTTTTCTCTTGTTGAAATAAGAGCACGACCTCTTCTGAATTATATTGTGCGTCCAAATATAATGATAGAGGAATGGCTTATATATCATCTAAAAACGGATTAGGGCTTCTATGGTATTACTAATTAGGTTAAACTAACCCAAACCCGTTTTTACTTAACATATTTTAGGTTCGAGCCACGACAACATTTATTAGCATAACTTCTTCATCTCAACTCCGAATTAAATTCCGTCACCTCTCACACGATATTGACTTCAAGCTTAGTCCAAATAAAAAGGAACCAGGTCCATATCTCTGACTAATTAATCTTGGTGATTGAAACACTAAAGTGCAAGAATTCTTCGGTAAACGCTCAAACTTCACACAATAGCTCTAAGCTCAATTTCCGCTTTGAATTGGGGGTTCTCTTGACTCTTTGACTTCTTCTTCTAATCATGGACCCTTGTATCAAGCATGTACCTAAAATTTACACACTTAGCACACAATGAAGGTGTAAATTCTCTATAAACAGTAATATATCCAAAACTAACTAGGAATAATCCCTACCTTACGCCCAATAAACTCTCAAAACAATGTCTCGTTAATGGATTTATATATCAAAGAAAGAGATACATCAATACCCACAAATCAATATTTTGTTGTCCCAACAAAATAAAAAGAAAATAAAAGGAGTTTAGAAGGGTCCAAGTCCAATCAATGAAAAAAATAGAAATAGAAAAATAATAAATGACACTAAAGAAATTGTCTTAACAAGTCTCATATAGTAAAATTTACAAACTAAATCAAATATATACTCATCAATTATACAATTCACACAAATAAATTTCAAGATCAAAGTAGTTTTGCAATGCGCGAAGTTAAATCCTTTCTTTGTTCACAGTGGTGGTTATAAGGTGTTCCTCGATCCTTAAATAGTTTCTAAGTTCCACAAACTACTCTCTATAATGTGAAAGATCTTAAATTACATAGTAATAAATACTAAGGTCTTTAAGGCTGTAATATAGGCTTTGGCTAGGTGTGATATGTATATTTGGGTAATTTATAATGAACTTTTATATCTCTCCTCACTAGCCATCAAAAAGTATTGCCTAGTCATCCACAAGAAGGATCCACAATGAGCTTCGACAAAAGATGCAACATTTATTATCAATGACGTAAGAAAACATGAGAGTTTCAACGAGCATTCTATTGTGTTCAGAGTATTGGGAAATCATGTCTCCCAAATTGTAAACCATCTTCAAAAATGCCCACAAGCTCCACATATGCAAATTGTCCAAGTGATGTCTCCCATTTTGTGATAAATTAATCTATTTACGAGACACCTTTTATAGGGTTCATTGGTCCTAAGTGAGGGATTTTCCGTAGTATTTGACGTATTATACTTTTTCTTCTTATTTTGGGACATCATGCTATTTATTGAGATTTTGGGCGTTAACTGTGTGTTTAGTATGTAGTTCTTAGCTACATGGTAAACAAAAAATGCAAAGATGATGAGGATAAGTCAAAAAGCCATGTTAAAGACCAGGACAAAGCGTAGAATGAGCTAAAAGTAACTTTGGATAATTAAGAGCATTTACCAACTAAATCTTGATGTCCATTGATTCAGTCACCAAGATTAATTGGTCAACGAATATGAAATATCCTTTTCATTTGGATAGATCTTGAAGTCTGTGATGTGTGAGAAGTTACATAAGTAAATTTGTAACCGACATTAATAATGTATGCCATTCGCTACTAAAGTGGTTTGAACTTGTCTAGCACTAGGCTAAAATACGGGTTGAGATATTTTAACCAAGCTAAGTGAGCCCATCAAGCCCTTAAACGTTTGTATCCTAGTATATAAGCAATTTAGTTTCTCATTATTAGTACCACACTTTTAATTACTCATTTTTGAAGAGATAATGCGTTAGAGAGAGAAGAAGAGAAGGGAAGAAAGGTCTTTCCACAAAAAACCACCATTCTTCCTTATCGAAGCACCGTTTTCTGTCATTCAAAAGAGTAAACCTATTTCATTTTGTATTTTAAAAATGAGTCGATCATTATTTTTCATTAGTTTTAAATATTTGAATATGAATTAAAACATCATTGATGAGGATTACTTGATGTATAAACTTTAGATAGTTGTATTTAAATAAATTATATTTATATCTAATGGGTATATGTTATTGGATAATTACTATTTATATTCTTGTCAAATATAGGATAGTGTTAGTAATTAAGATATTGTCCAAGAGAGGGGGTTTAATTACGAAACTAGCAAATACACAATTAGTGTGCGTTAGTGAGTCGGGAGGCCTTGACTAGCCAAGTAGTCATTAGGATTTGAACTAATTACGTCTGAAGGTATAACAAGATAGATACTTATTTACCAAGTTGGGAATCAAAAGAGATAAGATTCCCAACTAATACAAATTTACCTATTTACCCTTATATCTAGGAACATCAAATGAATTAACTTTAGGAATTACTAGCAACACTCAAGCATTCTTCTCTCATATTTAAAACCTTCTTCATTTTTTAATTACATTTTGTATTTGATTATTAGTACTTTAGTTTTATTAATTGATAAACCCAAACAAAAATGTTACCTACCTTTCTTGTCATTTCCCGTACAACTATACACTATTATAATTCCAATCACATTAAGAATAACCTTGATAGTTCTTGTGGACACAATAACCTTTATAATTATCAAATTAATTTTTGTCAACGACCCGTAGTAACCCAAATTTAGTGTTGCTTAATATATCACAACTTTGGGGATGACACCAAGGTACGAATACTAATATCAATGTTGGGTTCGAGTCGTGTAAGGATATTAGCGTTCAAGATGAAAATATAGTAGAATCGCCACAAGTTGCATCTATTGTACTTGAGATTTAGAGAGATAAAAAGAATGAGCCAACCAAGCTAAACATAGAGAAGGTGATATTTGATAACTGGTTTGATGAAGAAGAGGTTGATAAACTGATTGTGGTAGTTGTTGCACCAAGGGTGCAAGATATAATTAGGGTGAAATCAAAGCATATCCACTAAGAATTGCTTATCCGATGGGTACAAGAATTTCATAGAGACGTTAAAATATGTAAAGATTAATGTCGCAGTACTCAAAATTGTCAAGAAAGAGTCGCACCATAATCGACTCTTCAAGGAGACTTTCTACAAGAAGAGTAAATTTACAAAGTGTGAGACTATGGATCTTAAGGAAGAGGTATTTAAAAGAATCTACCATTCAAACTTCAAAATCTTGGGGGTCTCAACCTCCAAATCAAAATAGGTGGTACCTTTGAAGCAAAGAAGATGTGTGACTTGGGTTCGAGTGTCAATCTCATGTCCAAAACTTAGTTTTAAGGTTGGGAATTGGAGATTCCAATCCAACTTTCCATCATATTGCAATTGGTGGATAGATCCACAACAAATCCATGGGGAATCTTCGAGGACGTGCTCCTCCACATAGATAATCTTGCTATTACCAATGACGTAGTTATTCTTGATTATGTTGCAGATTAGAATATCTCATTCATAGGCAGACATCCATTTCTAGTGACGAGACACAACATGATCGATGTCAAAAAGGGAACTGTGACCCTTTGTATTGTATATGAGTCCTAAAAATTCTATGTTTTGGGAAACAAGTAGAAGAAATAGTCACGAAAGGTCGCAAAAATCTGATTTGTTCCTAAGATGAAAGAACTAAGACACCGAAATACCGTGAAAAAGAATGAAGAAAATAAGTTTGGGGTAGGAGATGAAGTGGCATAGAAAGCTCTCATTCCTGAGAATAGACAACGGGGTTACAAGATTTTTTTGTAATGGGCCATTTGTAGTCCGTTGAGTTGTTTCAGGGAAGGTGGTTAAGGTACGAGCGAAGAAAGGTTGCAAGTTTTGATTGGTAGATCTATATAATCTCAACAGCTATTGGGAAGGCTATATCAAGAAGACGTAACAAGGTACCATCATTGGACTTTGACCGATATAAAGTCAAAGTGTTTATGAGATATAACCCAAAATTTTTAAAGTTTTAAGCATTTTATTTATGTTTTTAGTGGTGTAAATTAGCTTATTTTTAAGTGTATTATTGTATACTCTGTTTAATGAGAAAATTATACGTATTTTTGATGTATAGGTACTCCAGATTTCGAGTTTGGGGTGAAAACAAAAAGACCATTCTGATGGGTATGTCTTTTGATTGATTTAAATTGTCCTAGTCAAGAGGTTTTGCGGTATACCACATCTTCATGTGGTACACCGCATGACCCCTCTCGTCACCACGATCCTGGTTCATTGACGAATACGGTTCTATGTCGAGAGCAAGCAATGGTTGCGGTATAACCTAGGCACATATAAGGTAAAAACTATATCGAGGCATCACGACTACCGTTAGCACGATCGAAGAACAGAAAGGCGGTAATACATTGCATGACCCATGCGGACACCACACACGAGCACTACTGTGGCTATGAGAAGAGGTTATATCCATACCCACTTCTAAATCCTTAAGCCTTCTTCTTCTCCAACCACCCATACTCCATCTAAGATTCAAAGAAACACTCACCTTACATCAAAACACTACCAAAACACCATAGATTCAAAAATACCTATATATTCAGATTTAATCCAAAAAAAATAAAAAAACATTTGTTCTAATTCCTTAAATTTCTTTCACCCAATGAAGATCCCATCATACACACTTCACCAAAAAATTGATGTCTCCCTATTTGTTCTAAATATTAGCCCTTAGGAGACATCACATTAGGTGAATATTTGACTTATTTGATAGATTTTATGCTTAATTCGTCATATTACATTTTCTTCCCTTGGAATTAGACTATTTGCATTTTTAGAGCTTTTGTGCGTTAATTTGTTTGTTTTTAGTGCAAAGTTAGCAGGTTCATGAATTCATGGAGAACCAATACAAAGAGGAGAAGTGAGAATTAAAGTCTTAGATCAAGTAGAGAAGCTAAAGGCAAGAAAAGAATTCCCGAAATATTGACTAAAGAAGTTGCAGATCTTAAAGGTTGTTACTAATTGCTGTTTTTGGGCTACATAGGAGCTGATTCAGCCTTGGGCCGTGAAACATGGTTTGATGCCTTATTGAGTTAGGAAGATTCTTCAAGTTGAATCGTCCCATTTTGAGTTGATATGCAAAAGTTACTACCGTTTTACTAAGGCTTGTACACCAGTTACGGGAATTAAAGAAGATGGGCTTGGCCTTTTTATCATTTGACCTAATGCTCTTAACCTAAGCCGTATTCCGATTTTAAGCACTATATAAGCTTCTTTAGACCTCATTATTCATCATCTTTCATCAAACCTTCATATTAAATCATCCTTAGAGAGAGCATCAAGAGGCGGAAGCAAGAGCAGGAGTAGGACAATCTCCTCCAACAACAACTCAAGTCAATTCCTCAATCTAGGTTCTAATTTTTTTTTTATTATTAGGATCATGTATATTATTGATTTCTTTATGTTTTTACTTTTAATATGAGCTAATTCTTACATTCTTGAGAATCTCGTAATGGGATGAACCCTAATTTATTTTATTAATGTATTTCAATTTGGGATTAGTTTCTAGTTTAATTTGAATTGGGTATTTTATATTGGATATTAGATTGTTCTTATTTACTATTTCTGACCTAGCTAATTAGAAATAGGTTATAGTAATTGGGCTATTCACTCTAGTGGTGAAGTGATCATCCGACAGGGGAGTTTGATTACAGACTTAGGTAATATATGTGTAATGTTTGTTATTGACCGACATGATTAACTAATTACATAGCCAAAGAGGTAAATACTACACATCCGAAGAGGCATATTCGCCCATGTATAGGTTTATAGTACTTTAGGATAGCTCCTAAGTCCACCCTGACGGAGGTTAGGAGATATTAGAGTCCCGACTAATATAGAAATATCAATTCTGCACTTAACGAAATCATTAATTACGTAAGCTTAGGTGATTCCCTAGCGATACTCAAGTATATCTCATATCTGTGACTTAATCTTTTAGTATTTACTTTTAATTATTTTATTTAATTGCATCTTGTAGTTTAATAACTCAAAACCAAACAAATATCTTTTATCTTATATTTTCTGTAATTGCAACAACTACTACTTATTTATTGAACACTTGGGTTAAACCAGTCCAATCCTTGAGAACGAAACCCAATTTATCGGAGTATTACTTGGACAACCGTGCACTTGTGGTATTGTGGTTCCTTTATATATTCAGCACTTAATTTTATAACACCCCAGGATCCACCAATTTTTTGGCTCCGCTGCTGGTGATTGCAGCGTGTGACCCCGGTGTTTAATCCTTAAGTAGTTTTAATTGTTTATTTATTTTTCAGTTTTACGCTTGGTTTTTTTTTGTTTTCTTTTACAAGTTCTTATATTCAGGTAGTAATGATCAAGAGATTCAATTAGAGATGAATGGAGGACATTACCCAAATCCTAGTCCATTTGACTATTTGGAAGATTCTTCGGGACAACAACAATGGGGTAATAACTTCTACCAACCACCTTATCAACACCGCAAGAGCAAGGATGGAACAACCAATGGACCAGGAACAATCAACAACAATCGCCTTATCACTATCAGCAAGAACAAGTATGGAACCACCATTGGGTTGAGAATAATCAACAACAACCACTGTATCACTATCAGCAAGATCAAAGATGGAACATTCAACAACCTCCACAAATAACTCTTACCTAGTTGAATGAAACACTTGCTAAATACATTCGCGATAATGATGAAAGAGGTGCCAAAATAGACCAGATGCTAGACGAATATATTTCCCATAGTAGCAAGTCTTATGAATTATCAACTCCCCAAAGGGATAGAAGAAACCAACTGGAAGAATTAGTTGAGGATGAAGGGTTGAAAGAAAATATTATTGATAGTGATATGACCACCGTGCCAATTATAAATGGAGAGTACCACGTGGTTGAGAATCTTGCTATCATAGTGGAAGAAGGAGTAGCAACACAAATCCTAGAAGTTAAAACAGAAATTGCTATTCCCTATGGTGCGTGCACATGATCAAGATATAGAATGCAAACAAGAAGAGGTGGTGCTCTAGGTTATAGAAATTACTAAGCAAGAATACGATGAGGTAATAGTGGAAGATTGGGTTGAAAGTGAAGATATATGCGAAGTGGTTGAGGAAACAATTGATGAACTCAAGGTTCACAAGAAAAATAAAAGTTGAATCTCTGCCACAACAAGTTTACCCACATAAATTACGAATCTTGAATGAAAATACAGTTGAAGAACAACCTCCTTTACCAACAGTGATCAATATGTGGTATACAAACAAGGTGCCACACCGCGAGAGTAAAGTGGCAAGGACGATCACCTACCCATCACATTTTAAAGATGAACTCAAGATTGAAACAAAGAATAAAATGAGCCTATACCGTGGAGAACGGTCATCTACTATCATGTGGTGGAAAATGAGTTTCGTCATGAGAGCAAGGAGGCGGAACGAAGATACTACCCATCCACTTCCAGAGATCGATTGAATAAAATTATAAAGGGGAAGGTTCTAAAGCTTACATGTCAAAGACGAGGCAAATTTAAGCGGAGAAGAACCACAAAAGCCTCAATACCATCTTCATAGAAGGTAACACATCGAACTTAAAGACGTAATAAGCAAAATTGCTTCTTGGGAGACAACCCATGTTTTAATTCGCTTTTATGTCTTTAAATTTCGTAGCATTGGTCTATAATTTTAAGAAATGAGAAAGGTGGTAGTGTTTTTGATGATTTGCAGGTGTTAAAATCCTTGAGTTTGGGGTTAAACAAGCGTGAGACGGGTTTTTGAGTGTTTAAATGGTGCAAAGGGACGAAAAGGAAAAAATCTGCATAGAGGACCGGTATACCGAGCAACTTCGCAGGTATACTGGTGGGTCAAAACTGTGACACGATTACAACAATCAGGTACAACGCCGAGGCGATAAGGAAAAAAACCATGGGCGCGAACCTTGACACGGTTTTTGACCGTCTTGCCGGCCATCTGAGCGGTATGCCTGTCCGATGTGTCAAAGGGAAAAAAAACCGTGCCACAGTTTACGAAATTCAGTTCTTTGCCGAGAGGACACTGTCTAGGACCGGCTAGCCGGTCAACTGACCGGTATGCCGGCCCGACCAGCGGGATTTTAACCAAAACCATATGAAACCCTATTTTCTACCTTTTAACGTAGCCTCTCATGCAAGATATCATTATGAATGACCCCTACCCCATTATATACCAGCAACACACCACTACAATACTAATAGACATTCAATCTTACCTCCTATTCTATTCCAAACACACATCCAACATCAAATTCCTTCAAGAACACAAATAAATAATCTCCTTCAACCTTAAGCCTCGTCATCAAAGATTTAATCCTATTCATTAAACCTTCCCAAATCCACTACATAACAATTTCCCATCTCATATAACACCATAATCTTTTTCTAAATCCTTAAAACATCAAAATTCAAAACTATGTTAGTGATAAGGAGAAGATGATGGTTATTCTCAACCCAATGGTGGTTCCATGCGTGATTGCTGTTGATTGTTCCTGGTCCAATTGTTGTTCCATCCTTGCTCTTGCGGTGTTGATAAGGTGGTTGGTAGAAGTTACTACCCCATTGTTGTTGTCCTGAAGAATCTTCCAAATATTCGAATGGACCAGGGTTTGGGTAATGTCCTCCATACATCTCTAATTGAATCTCTTGATCATTACTACATGAATATAAGAACCTATAAAATAAAAAGAAAACAAAAACCAAGCGTAAAACTGAAAAATATATAAACAATTAAAACTACTTAAGGATTAAACACCGGGGTCACACGCTACAAGCCCCAGCAACGGTGCCAAAACATTGGTGGGTCTCGAGGTGTTATAAAATTAAGTGTTGAAAATAAAAAGGAACAACAATACCGCAAGTGCATGGTTGTCCAAGTACTACTCTGATAAATCGGGGTTCATTCTCAGGGATTGGACTCGTATAACCCAAGTGTTCAATAGTTGAGTAGTAGTAATTGCTAATACAAAAAATAAAAGATAAAAGATATTTGTTTGGTTTCGAGTTATTAAACTACTAGACGCAATTAATTAAAATAAATAAAAGCAAATACTAAAAGATTAAGACACAAATATGAGCTATACTTGAGTCTCGCTAGTGAATCACCTACACTTACATAATTAATGCTTTCGTCAAGGGCGGAACTGATATTTCTATATTAGTCGGTACTCCAATATCTCCTAGCCCCCTGTCGGGTGGATCTAGGAGCTATCCTAAAGTACTATAAACCCCTGCATGGTCAAATATGCCTCTTCGATGTTAAGTATTTACCTCTTTGGCTATGTAATTAATTAAGCCTGTCAGTCAATAACGGACAGTACACGGATATTACCTAAGTATGTAATCAAACCCCTATGCCGGATGATCACTTCACCACTAAAGTGAATAAACCAATTACTATAACCTATTTCTAATTATCTAGGTCAGAAATACTAAATAATAAAAAAAATCCAATATAAAATACCCAATTCAAATTAAACTAGAAATTACTCCCAAATTGAAAAAAAATAATTAAATAAATTAAGGTTTAACCCATTATGCGATTCTCAAGAATATAAGGATTAGCTCGTAACTGAAATAAGAACAATAAAGAAATTAAAAATATACATGTTCCTAATAATAGAAATAAAATAAGAACCTAGATAGAGGAATTGACTTGAGCTGTTGTTGGAGGAAAATGATTCTCCAGCTCTTACTCTTTCTTGCACCTCTTGATGCTCTCTCTAAGGATGATTTAATTTTAAGGCTTAATGAGAGGTGCTGAATAAAGAGTTCTAAAGGAGCTTATATAGTGCTCAAAATCGGATTAGGGCTTAAGTTTAAGAGCACTAGGTCAAATTATAAAAAGCCCAGACCCATCTTCTTCTTTAATTCCCGTAACTTTTGTACATCCCTTAGTAAAACGGCTTTAACTTTTGCATATCAACTCCAAATGGGCTGATTCCAGTTGAAAAAACTTCCTAACTCAATAAGACATCAAACCATGTTACACGACCCAATGATGAATCCGCTTCTAAGTGGCCCAAAAAACAGCAATTAGTAACAACCATTCAGATCTGCAACTTTTCTAGTCAAGTTCTTGGAAATTCTTTTCTTGCCTTTAGCTCTTCCAATCAATATAGGAATTTAATTCTCACTTCTACTCCTTGTATTGGTTCTCCATAGAATTATGAACCTAATAACTTTGCACTAAAACAAACAAATTAACGCACAAAAGCTCTCAAAATGCAAATAGTCTAATTCCAAGGGGAGAAAGTGCAATATGACGAATTAAGCATAAAATTCTATCTAATAAGTTTATTTTCTACCTAAAATTATGACTCATAAGGTATAATATTTAGAACAATTAGGGAGACATCAAGACCCCAAACTCAAACCTTTGTCGTCCCGACGAAGTAAAATAAAACATAGGTCTTAGGTAACAAACAAAAGGCAGAATCTAAAGAATAAACCCAAAGCAAAACTCAAGATAAATTTCATATAGTACAACATAAGAATTAATGCACACATTCACCTATCATACAAAATCGAACACATAAATAATTTCAATCCAAATTAACTTCAGAATGTGATAAGATTACACTTGATACTTAGCTCGAGATGGTGGCTATAGGGTGTTCATAAATCCTTACTTGCTTTGAACACTCCACTTAACATACTCTCTATTAGAAAAAATATTATTCCGCAATATACCTAGGAATCACGAGGTCTTTACGGTTTAAGCGTAAGCTTAGGGACGGTATGACACATTTGGATAATGAAAAGTGAGCTTTTGGCTCTCTCCTCACTAGCCTTCAACGCACTGTCCTGAGCTTGAGTTTGGGGTGAGGTAATTTTAGTTATTACATCTGTAGGGTAGATATGTGATGTTTTTGAATGATTATGCAGTTAATTTTGTAATATGTCTCATGCATCTTAAATATGCTTGAGCTTACGAAATAGAAAATATTACTAGTTAACTTGAATATTCAACGAAGCTTGAAAATAATGATGATGATGAAGATGAAGATGGCATTGAAATAAAATAAGATGATAGTAAAAATATGAAGAAGAAACTGAGAAAACAAAGTATCAAATATCAGTGCAGTCAGATAAGCAGAATGCCTGAAGTGGCCAGCTTAAGAAGGCAAAGAGAAGAGAAGGATCGAAGCTCTAGAATAATAGAAGAGGTAGAATGTCTGATGTCTCCTTTTATGTGATAGATTAATATGTTCTTGAGACATATTTTTAGAGGTTATTTGTACTTATTTGAGGGATTACTCCCTATATTTAGACATTTTCACATTTCTCTCTTGTTCAGAATTTATTACTTTTTATGCTATTTATGCGTAATTTATGTGTTAAGTGTGAAACTCTTATAACTTGTATGATACGAGGATAAGTAGTTGAGAAAGAAACTTCAAACCCATGTCAAGGCGTTAAAGGCCCAAAAAACTACTTTTAGAAATTAGAACGTTTATCAGCTAACTTTAGCATTCAACTTAATAGAGCCATCACGTGAAATTGAATAAGATTACGAGATAATCATTTGGTTTCATATTAGCACTTGAAGTTAGGAGTGCTTGAGAGTTAATGAATCATTATTTGGAGTTAGTATGAAAAAGTTATCAAAGTTTATACTATGATTGCTTGAACCAATCCACTCTTTCATTACAATGTTTTTGGGTTGACTTGGGTCATTTAAAAGGCGCCCGAAATACCAAAAACCTAATGGACTCTTTATATATAAATTTTTAACATTATAAAAGAGTTTGAATGCAGATTACACGATTAGAAGAAGAAGAAGAAGAAATGCTAGAATATGGAAGCAACTGATGTCTCCCTAATTGTTCTTATTTTCGACCCTTAGGAGACATCATTTTTTGTGTTTATTTAATTAATTTGATAGACTTTTGGACTAAATATGCAATAATCCGGAATGTCTTTTTTATTTCTAGCATTTTTAAATTATTAAGCTTTTGCGCGTAATATTGGTATTTTTAGTGAAAAGTTTACAGGTTTTAGATGTTAGCTAGAAGAGGAATCCAAGGAGAAAGTCAAAGATCGTGACATAGAGTCAAGACTTGAAGATAAATCCCGAAGATATTATTTCTAGAGCTGAAAATCTGTTTTCCAGGCGATAGATTTCTGATTTCGAGGTGCTTAAGCGATGATTTAGCCGCTGACCTTTGAAGAGAAAACATTCCTTATCGAGTTACAGAACTTTAGCAACTGGAATGAGGTCAATCAGAGTCATAACGAAGCAGGAAAAGCCGTTTTAGTGAAGGTGTATCAGCAGTTACGGGATTTTGGGCTTGGACATTTAATTAGTGTTTTATTATTAGGTCCAAGCCCTAATTCGTTTTTACACTTATAAAAGGAGCCTTTGACTTCTATTTTTCACAGAATTCACATTCCACAAGATTAAACACCAGAGAGAAGCAACAGAAGGAAGAAAGAAGAAGCTGCAAGAATTGGAGAGGGTCTATATCTCCGTTCTCAGTCATTCCAATTCCGGAAATTAGGTTCTTTTTATCTTTAATTTTGTAATCAAATATGAATTCCATTTATTTTAATTTAGTTTTTCTTTTTAATATGAGCTAAACATTTCATAGTGCTTGAGAACAATTAATGGGTGAATCCAAATCTTATTGAATTTTGAATGTTGAATTTGGGTTTCTGTTAAATTAAATTAGATTGGGGCTTTTACTCTTTTCGATAAATTGAGATTATTTACTGTTTTTAGCGTCATGAACTAGGAACAGGTGTTAGTATTTAGGCTATTCCAATTAGTGGCAATAGGATCATCCTGACAGAGGGTTTAAATACGGAACCATTTATTCAATCTAGGATACAAGCTAGTGATTCTGACGAACTTAACTAATTCTAGGGCCAATGAGGTAATAAAACTTAAACATCCAAAAGTGGATCATATTTACCCTGACAGGACTAGTGACACTCTAGGATCGCCTTATAGTCCACCCTGACGGGGGTATAAGGAATTTAGAATCCCGACCATTGTAATTGACCAATTTAGCCCTTAAACAACATAAGTTAGGAAATAGGATTGGGAGGATCCCTTGCGTTCTCAAGTGCTACCTTCTTATATTGTGTTTTACATCATTTACTTGCGTCTTAGCTTTTACTTGCATTTATAATTTGTCTTTCATTTAGTAGCGTTAATAACAAAAACCAAACAAACATATTTTCTTTACTTGTTTTCATAAGTGCAACCAATCATTACTTGTTAAACATTGTAGTCAACCATCCCGTCCTTGGAACGAATCTGTTTTATCATCTATACTACTTGGGACAACCGTACAGTTGCGGTTGTGGTTCGATTATTTATTGCATTTATTTAGAACACACAAAGGACCACCAGCAACACGTCTTGAGAAAAGTTAGAGCCCTGTTTCACCACTTCTACACCATTCCACCATCGATGTTAAGGTAAGTTAGTATTAGTTTCTTATCTTAAACATGATTATTATAATTTTATCCGATTTTATTTCTTCTTTTATAAACTAATTCTTATTTAGCATGAGTTTGCTTTAATGTGTACCATAGATGATGTATGACTTTCTATACTACGTGTGATAATTTTATTTAATTGAATTGGGTATTTAATTTATATTGTATGAAAATTGAGTTTAGTAGTCATTTATATCCTGATCAAATATATTCAGCGCTTTAGTTACCTAGACTATCGATGTGACGGGGTTAGAGAACAAAAATAAATCATATATGTCTAGAATGTGTTAGTGATCCTAACACACTTGAGTAATTGAATAATCATACATGGTAATTACCATTAGCGTTATCATCATGTAGAATTCCCTTGGAAGAGCACTTCAGTGATTGTAAGGCAATGGTTAAAGCTACCTAACAGGAGTATAAGGAAGTTAGAATCCCGATTAAGGAGAATTTCTCAAATTACCCTATATAATAATTATCACTATAAAGGGTTACTTGAAACTTAAACTATACTCTCATCCTAATCTCTTCGGTAGTTGAATTTCTTTATCTATTTAAGTAATTTATTTTAGTTTATCGCATCTTTAGTTTTTAATATAAAAACAAAACAAGTACATAACTTATTTCTTTATTTTAGTGGTAGCAACAAAATCCATCTACGCTTCAGAACAAGATACCAAGTTAACCTCATATCCTATGTAGAGAACAATCTTTTTACTTACTTATTATTTGAGAAAGACTTATGCACTTTTAGTGAATAATATCTAGGGGTGTCTATTCTTAAGTTATATTATCACACCTCTAGAGATGATAATTCCTAGACCTATTGGATTTAAGAAGAAAATAAGGACCGAACTTATAGACTTAGAAAGGTGTACTATCTAAATCTATTGGACAATAAAGTGAAGAAGAGAAGACCGAACCTCCCTATTGAAGTAAAGGTTGAATACCTAAGTGCACCAGCCAAGAGCCAAATAATACAAAGACTGGACACTTGAGCAAATACATCGGATACCCTGTACACTTTATTGTCAAATTTGAAGTCTCGACTCCAAATGTATGAACTTTCATATAAGAAGGAGGGTATACGAGAACTAATAGATAAGGGTTAGAAAGGACACAAATAGGGAGATAATGTACTATTTTATAAAGATCCGTTTGAGCAATATCATCAGATATGCAACCAAAATAATCAAAGTATAGATATTAAATAATCAGCCAACTGGAAGGTGACATATGGTCAACTACGTTTGAAGATTTTTGTTGATAAATAGAGACCTTGAGCGCATCCAAAAGTATTTATTCTATACACAATATCAAAGCATCTCAAAGTTATTTTTCAAGAGAGTCCCAAAGAAATATAATATGTATATCCATAAATTTTACTTTTTATTTTCTAGCCCAAACATTTGTATTTACTAGCAATTTTAAGAAATTAGAGGCGACACTATGTAGATTAGGTATACTCATGATTCCTAAGGTTTTGTTGTTTTTCTAGTGAAGAGGTTGTTTATAAATATAATAGAAAATAATGATTTAGAACTTGTGTGGTGTAGACACAGACCTTGAAGAATTCCCGGAGTGTGAAGTGGTAGATTGGGAGTGGAGATCGTCTACTTGATCTTGGTGGTGATACATAAGTTAAACGCTTTAAGGTCTTGTGAACTGGTATATAGTGAGTAGAGATTGTCCACTTGCTTTATCTAGTGTTGGTGATAAAAATGGTGGTTTTCTTTAAAGTTTGTGCTATCACCGTCAAGAAACACAAGGAGTTATAATGTAGGACCTTAAAATCCTAAGGGTTCATACAACTCATAAGTTGGAGTAGGCCTTAGGAGACGAATCACTCTAAATAGGTATTTTTATTATGTCCCTTAATTCTATACTTTTGTGTATGACATATGTCTGATCTATTGCTTTTTTATTGCTTTTATTTTAAGGCATAGTATTTTGCATGCTTGGTACTTGTTAAATTATTCCTTAGATCCTTTGCAAGTAGTTCCCATTATTTACTCTAAGAGTATTATAGAGGGTTTACACTTATATGTCTCATTGCTACGCTATTTTATCCATTATATCTAAAATCCTTAACGAGTGGATTTGTAGATAGAATTGAAGGATAATATTTACATTAGATGTATTGTCTAATTTACGCCCCCTGTAGGACTATTGGGTTTCATGTTTTATTATTCTTTGAGTATTTTTTTGGTTATATGTATAGATATCTTCATCTGTCATGATCTTGTGTATGAATTGCGAAATATCATTTGATGAATCTAAACAAGACTGTGGTATACAAATAATAATCAAGGATGAAGCATAGATTGATGAGTAGACCTATATAGAGATCACATCACCTAGTTCGCAACAAGAGTAAGTAAGTTAACATACTTTCCTTTGGTTTGAAGAAGTGAGCTTGAATATTTGATATACAGACTCCTAGAGATGACAGATAATCTTCTATTATTGCAACAATGGGCATTGGTTATTTTTATCTTGACCCTAATAATTAGAGAAGGACGTGTAAAATTTACAACATTTACAAAGCATTTTGGTGGATTATATAGTGACATATTGTTAACATTAGTGAAAATGGACTCAATCATCATATTCTCTCTAAGAGATGGTCTCTTCAACTAGTAGGTCCTCCTCAAACTCATATGGTGTAAAACCATCAATATTTATTACACGCTTTCATCTATCCTTTAACATTTAGAAGTAATGTTGGATTATGTTTGTGGCATTTTATAGCATACACATACTTGGAATTATTATACCAAGAACCATAAGTTTCATAACAATATAGCAACCGAATATTTTTTACACAATAGTATATCGGTCCCGTAAACAGTGCCAAAATCTTGTTTTGGTGCCAAAACGTTATGTAAAAATGATTGCTTTGAATAAACAATAAGTAATGTGATGAAAATGTTCGAAGGACATAGAGACACCTGCAAATAAAGTAATATACTTGGAAGTCCAAGATCAAAACACATTGAAATTATATCTATGATTAAACTTGAAATTTGATAAAACTAAATTTCAAAAGTACCTAGATAAGATAAATCATATGATTATGGTATAGGTACGTACAATGATCAATCACCATATTTACAAGCATATTCTTCGCAAACAATTAAGGTAGTATGAGGTTACAGCTCTGATAGGATATATTTTACCAGTTAGAGTTATGTATGTGTTTGTTTTGGTTATGTTAGGATATATGGTGATGAGATTTTGTATTCAGGCATTCTTTGGTAGAATGAACATTGTTTTTGCTAAGGAGAGATTTCATTCGCATTAAGAAAAATCCCTTTTATATACCTATAGGGTCTCTACCCAAACTAAATCTCAAGCCATTTTGTCACACCTTAAGTATATTATCTTAGGTACCAAGAATACTTGTTTAGCTATTGGTTCTTATTATCTTCCTTAGGGTAGCAAACGATTAAACTCAAATTACTTATGAAACATAAAAAGGATTTAGGTTGGACAGTCTGTTTTTTGAAGAGAATTGAGACCTCATGTTGCATGTATGATATCAATATATAGAAGAGAGCTAAAAATTATGGTGAAGGCCCATTCAAGTTAAATCCCAATATGTGTGAGGAAGTGATAAATTATGTAGTTAAGTTGTTAGATGCATATCAATTTTTTTAATATATGAAAATAGGTGCATTAAGTTTTGTTTGTCCCTGTGAAGTCTTTTATCACCCATTGTTGAGGATGCAAGAGAATATTTTGTTTCTGTCCTCACTGTCACAAGGTGGAGAGTTTTCATATATTATCACAAGTTGAAGCTATGACCTGTAATGTCCACATACATTTTTCTATAATTTATAATATTTTTGACATGATGGATGTAAAAAATTTAACAAACTGAGCACAAAGTCATGATCCATTATGTTGTAAGCCATAATCTGAAATAACAGTAGGTGCTACAACACAACGTGCAAAAACCATCTCAAAGGAACAACTGCAGTCCAACTTGATCACACTTCATTGAAATTAATAGAGATAAAGATAGTGAAACATTACATAATCACATTGGTTCTACAAAAAAGAAAACCAACTAGAGATATACACAGAAAAAAATCGATCTAGAAGTTTAGTTGAATAAGAGCGATCCTAGAAAGAGATGGTAGTTAAGCTACTCATTCCAAAGCAATGATGAAATGATTAATAGAAATAAGAAAGGATGAAATGTTTAATAGAAATATAAGTGATGGATTAATTGAGAAGTCTACCCCAATTGATGAAGAGCAAGGACCTCGGATGATGTGTTTCCGTATATGAGTCGCAATTAAAGGATAAGGAATACCATAAAACTCTCGTATATATGATGGTATGAGGGGGAATCTTTAAAAACACCATAAAACACAAGAAAACTATGGAAAAGAATTAAATAGGAAAAAAAGAACACAAATAGCAACATGAGCTCAATAAGAAGAAATTAAAGTAAGTGTTTCAACCATTATCAATAAAGGAGGATTAATAACGACGATTAATTTAGTTGGGGTTTTACTTTTGAAAGTAGAGTGAGAGATAGTAGTATTGTTTGGATAGAGAATAGATAACATCATTTTTTACTTTCTCATGATTTTAAGAATATAAAGCATAATACTAACAGGTATAAATGATACACGTTCCATGTGAATGTCCTCTTTCTAGATGATACCATCAATGAAGGTACTAAAATTCACAAATCATTTGTGCTGCTCAAGTTCTCCAACGTGTTTAATATCCTCGTTCAGACTTTATTAACTTAAAAATTTAGATTCAAATCTTATATTTGGGTAGATAATATAAAGGAAATTAATTCATTCGTAGATAAATTATATTACAAATTAGGAAAATGTTACATTATAATATTTAGATTGACTTTTTGTTTCAAACGATTTACAAGATTAGGAAACAAAGTTAGTTTGACATGAAATAGGTATCACATCTTATTAATAATGATCACTAAGATTACTAAGATTGATCTTTTTCAGCTGGATATGGATTATAACATTATCTACCCACACACGAACATTGTGTTTATTCAACCAAATAAGGATATTAATATATCGTATAATTTAAGAATATGAAAAAATATAGAAATCGAAAATCTAATGAAAAACTAGGATCCAAGTTCTGGAAGACAATTTGGTATGCTAAAATCCTATAAAATTTCATATATTTTGTTGGGAATGATCCATGAAGTTTTTTTAAACAATGAGTAATCTATCTAGACAAAAATGTTCAAAAATTGATCAATGTTGTTGGTATGATAAAGATGGTAAAATAGTTGAAAAGAATATTATTATACATGAAATATATTATTTGTTATTGGTCTATATAAACTTTACAAATTAAAATCGATAAAAGAGTTACAAACTCTATTGTGAATGGATGCTTCAGATGATAAAAGTGTTTTCAAAACAAGTTTGGGATAAAATAAGTGGAAATAGAGTTTCGTCATATATCATTTTGGAAAATGTAGATTTTAAAATAAAAGAAACCAATAAAGTTTTTCAATTAAATGGTGTGGAAGTTAGATGCAAATGTTCGGTTCTTATGTAAGAAATCTTGAAAGTCGGTGTGAAACTTTACAAAGTATACCAATTGTCAATAAAGTGTTAGAAACCAACATATAGTGGATGTTGAAAATGTGATGATGGTGAGATACTTTTGTGATAGTTACATTGTAAATTGTTGAGATAAACTAAAAATATCATTCTTGGAATTGATAAAGATGAATTAATATGGAAAACAATTTTGCAATGCTAAATGTAAGCAATGTAGGAAGGGGAATTGGGAAATATTTTTCAAGCAATAATTATGACAAGGGAAAATCATAATTCGAATATTATCATCTATTCAAATAACCTGAAATCATTCAAGGAACTAAACATCCTTCTAGTGATAATTGGGTTATCAAACCAATTGTGTTCAAATTTTTTTTTTTAAATTTAGAGTTTTGATATATTCTACGAATATTGATTATATTGTCAAATAAGTTAGATGGGGATCCAAATCGAAGAAATCATTATATCTTTTGGAGTTTCAATTGACTTTGCATGTTCAAGATCTCCGAAATCTTTACGATAGGATAGGTATCAACTAGTAATGTTTAATTTTCATAAGTGTATGCTTATTATAATTCAATAATATTTTTCTGTTAGTAGGTAGCATGTAATCGATTTGTAAGTTTTTTCATATAGTATAAAAGTGTATTTTATTACCAAACAAAAAATAACATATACGATGAAGTAAACTCAATGTCAAAAATTAAAGATTGGGTTTCAACCTTTATTTTTAGGATTTTCAAGAACTTGTAGGAATTAATTTCATTATACATATCCAACTTTGTGATATGACATTAGTATTTTTCTTCAAAATATATTCACAATAACTTCTCTAGATAATTTAAATCTTAATAGATTCATATTAAAAGTGTCTAACACCGTTATACTTACAATTAAATAAACATTATAAATAAATAAGGTGTTTGCTTATTTTATATGGAATCTTGTGAAGTATGAGTGGTAATCTTGTTTATTGTGTTTTTTTTTGTTTTCTTAGTTAATATATCAATTTTCAAATAATATAAATAATTTTTTTATTGTTTAAGAATAAAATTTGCGACATTATTATTAATATTTATTTTGTTTCAATAATTCTCTAAGTTATTCTCTATTTTTTTATAAATTGGTCATGTTCTTTTGAAAATGAGGAGAAATTAAAAGAAGGGTAAAATAGTCGTAAAAAGGGAGAGTACTGTTGGAATGTATATCTAAACAAGTTAATAAATAAAATATTTATCTTTTATGGCCATTATATTTTTTAATTGTTCCCTTTATAGGTAAAACACAATTATATGTTAATTATTAGATATATATAAAAAGGTATTTTATATGGTACATTACTTTAATTTAAATACAATTTCTAATATGTTTCACCACACCCCAACCTAACTTCTATCCCAACCATTCCCAACCCACACACCGCATGAATTTTTACATAGCTTCATTGAGTTTGTGAAGGGGTAATGAGGTGTGGAAGAAATCGTTGGCAAATATCATATTTAAAATTAAATTGAAGTAGTGTAATGCATAAAATACCATTATAATTATTAATTTTAAACAGTAAGACAATGTTGGACGAACGACTGTAAAATTAACATAATGGGTTTCCAAATGATAATTTTTAAGAAACATTACTTATTCAAGCATGAACCCTGGAGATAGAAAATTGTTGTGAACTATTTACTAAAATGTAATCTCTTTGTGATAGTAATATATTTTATTTAATTTTCATTGTAAAATTTTCTTAACTCGGTTGTTAATGTAACATTGTAACTGATATAATTATACTATTAACTTACAAGTCAAGTATTTAGTACTCCATCAGTTATGTTAACTACTATAATATCCTATGTGGAAAATAAAACCTCGCTAAAATATTTGTTGTATTATAATTAAATAAATTAACATATGAAAAAACAACTTATCCTTATGGATTAATTAGTAAACTTATTTTCGATCTAATTTATTGTATAGATATTTTATGGAATGTATTTCCATAAACAAGCTAGCCATTACTTGTAATACATGACTATTATGATATACATGATTCATAAAAGTACATTTCATTACTTAGATTGCTAGACATTTCTTTTATTGCATGACTATTATGATATAAATTACTATAAAAGTACAACATTGTTATATTATTTATAAATTATGAAATAATTGTACTTACCAATTGTTACAGAAGAAGATAAACTATGGTTATTTCTAATAAAAACATTTATTAGAACAAACAAGTTTCAAATTAAAAAAAAAACTCATCTATCAAAGAAACTATACCAAATTTAATGCACAAATCTTTATTCAGGTAATAAAGTAAACATATACTTTAATATAAAACACTTAATTAGCAAAAATTGAGAGAAAGAGAACAAATATCATTTTCATTCATTCATGAAAACAATACATATGAGAGATTTGTGACTTAATAGTCCTTTGTATAACAAAATGGTTCTTCTAACATATTCTTGTTTATGATATCAAAGCCAAAGAAATGCTTTTTAGGTATTACTATTATTCGCGGGGAGTAAATTTTTTTAATCTAACATTCTTCCCCATGATGTTGATATCAACAGATTCTGCTCCATCCAAAACTTCTGTTGCTATGAAAGATTGATTAAAAATGATCTTTCCCGCGTTGGGTGGTCTATTTCCTGATGATCTATACAGTTCAACAGAATCGACACAATCACCGTAGTACCTAGTCAATAAACCATATTACAGAATTTCTTGATATTTTATTTCAATAAATAAAAATCAAATCAAATAAAAAGTTATTTTTCAACCAGTTGAAATAGGTTATCATTTCATTTTTTGTGACAGGCCCATCATCGGAAACGGTAAAGAATAGAGTTCGAGCATCTCTAACATTGAACTCCCTAGCTTCCGGATCAAGATAAATATTGGTTGTTGAGCTTCCATGATTGTTTCTTATTTGAAGAGAAAAATTGTTAAGAATAAATACGATGTAGTAGGCTCAAACTTAGATGAGGAGATGAAAATATGTAAGTAACTATTTATTAAATATATTTAACAAAAATTTTGAAGGCATTGATTAATAATATTGATGGCATAAACACAACCAATAGTAAATCAATTTAAAAAGTAAATAAATTTATTGATATTAAATGCACTTTTAAAATGTTGCTTTACAGGGTCATCATAATCCATGTAATAAATACATTGACTAATATTTATGGGACTAGTTATAAATTAACAATAAATATATAATTCATACCATAACTGATGGCATGAATGTATTTTACAACTCATATACTCTATGTGGCTCACCATTTAATTATTGAACTTAACTTCTATATACCATAACTCCCAGTCATACTTAATAGGTCACATAATCTTATGAAAAAAATTAGTTTCAAAACACTATATTCCTACCATCTCAATCATCCACACGAGACTACACTACACAATTTGGGTAAGCCCACTTTGTGGTCAGGGTGCACTCTAATGGATATTAGCTCTGATAAGAGCAGATTTAGGTTTTTGACCACTAAGAGGTTGATTGTAGAGTGGAATACATAAGTCTTGTTTCATGGTTTAGGATAATTAGTTTTACATAATCTATCTTTTATAATGCGACTTACATTTCCTACATCCCATCATCACCAAATTTTGTCGAGGGTATCATCTCATATACTTATTTAATTGTTGGAATTCCATCAAATACATTGATATATAATTCATTTATGTGTGATGCTTGCACCTAGGTGTGACATATCATTTTAGATGCCTTTCCATGGTCTAAATATGCTTTTATACATTATTTTGAGTACTTATGTATAAGATAGAGTCAATAGAGACTTTGTCTCATTTTAGTATACTTTGTATATTTTTGTCTATACATACATATTATATAAGATATAATAATATGAAGAAATGATAAGTGCTCAAGGAGATGAGGAAGGACTTTCTAGTTTACCCTAGGGAAGACGATTTAAACCTTATATTGATGAGAAAAAAACTTATAAAAGAAGATGTAAAGGTTAACATACCGAGGAAAGTCCCGAACCTAAGAATAGACCTCACCATGAAAAAGATATGAATAATTCATCAATTTCAATGTGTGTTAGACATATCGTAGAATAACCTGCAACATACAATAATCAGGCACTAAAGTGAGACAGACTGGAGCTGAAGAGTTCAAGTTAGGTCAATACTAATTCCACCTTACAGTTTGACCCCAAAGTTGGAGGAACTATATATATTTTATAGACCAATATATTATAGGTATATTACACCTTATCATTCACTTTACATTTTTTATTAACTTAGCTTATAACAAAGATAAAATCTATATCTACTTTATTCCTCTTCCATTTCCTACTTCAAGCATTTACAGGTCAAGCTATCCATGCTAGATAAACAATATTTAGTGTGCTAAATCGTATGTTATAATTCATATTTCTTCTCTATATCTATTGATTATAAATTCATTAATTACCTTATTAGCTTCTAATGCTTATTTTGTTATCCATATATATACACATGTGCTAACTTATAGGTTTAGAAGCTCATAACTACTGTTTAGAATGTGCTTATTTTAAATTTAGTGTTTAATCACTTATAACTAATCTTGTTATATAACCAACCCAAGTTGTGCACACATCTTTGGTTAAATTATTCTTTATATACAACCGGATAAAGGGGTGAGTTGAAGGATTGAGCTTCGATCAATTATAGTCTGATGTAAATCTTAAGTGATAGAAAATCGTTAGGGACCTAGATAAACTCTTAATAGTGTATTCGAATTACACCAATTATTATTCCTAGTCTCTGTGAGATAGAGCTTGTAGATGAAACTGTAGCCTCCTAGTAGGATATCAAATCCTGATTTGTGTGGTGTAATCTGAATATACCTGAACTGTTACCAAATTATGTATATATCCATATGGTGATTGATAGTTGGTAAGTGATAAAATTACACCCCTTATAGGAGGGACATTAACCGCAAGTGTACGAGTCTTCTAAGTAATAATCCGATAAACGGGTTTCAATCTTACGTACGGATGGATATGACTATAGTGTTTATCAAAAAGTAGAGATAATTGTCAAGATAGAAAAATAAAATATAAAGATGTTTGTTTTGTTTTGTGTTATAACTAAATACGCAACAAAGTAAAGTACTAAAATGATTAACTGAGATGAAATAATGCAAGCAAATATTGTAGACGCAAATACGAACCGAACCATGCTCATTCTATCACAAGATAAGAAGAGATTGATAAGTCATTCTATTTTGGGAGGATCCTTTCCTCTATAAAGTGTGTTGTGATCAAGTGGTGAGAAGATGTATACCTGAGAAAGATGTTTTATTAATAGTTGCAGGTTGTCATAATTCACCATATGGAGAACTATTAAAAGGCGATCGCACATCTGCTAAGGTACTACAATCCAGTTTTTATTGGCCTACATTACATAAAGATTGTCATGAGTATGTTAAGAAGTGTCATAGATGCCAGTTTACTAGTAATATATCCAAGAGGAATGAGATGCCACGTAATAATGTTCTTGAAGTTGAAATATTTGATGTGTGGGGTATTGATTTCATGGGTCCCTGTGTACCATCCAATGGGAATCAATACATCCTATTAGCTATGGATTACGCGTATAAATAGGTAGAGGTTGTAGCTCAACCAACCAATGATTCGCGAGTAGTGATTAAATTTTTAATATCTCACATCTTCACTAGACATGGTACACCTAGAGTTATTATCAGTGATGGAGGCTCTCATTTACTGAACAAATATCTGAAGACAGTTCTAGAGAAGTATGGAGTGAGACATCGAATATCTACCGCCTATCATACGCAATCCAATGGTCAAGCTGAGGTCTCCAATCGCGAGGTAAAATCTATTCTAGAAAAGACTGTTGGTCCTACAAGAAAATATTGGTCAATGAAGTTAGATGATGCTTTATGGGCTTATCGTAATGCGTTCAAAACTATAGTTGGTGCATCTCCATATCGTATGTTTTATGATATGGCTTGTCACTTACCTCTTGAACTTGAATTAGGTTCATATTGGGCTATAGCACAGTTAATTTACATCCTACTTTGGACGGAGAAAACCGTGTGATGAAGTTAAATGAACTTGACGAATTCCGATTACATGCTTATGAGAATGCTAAACTTTACAAGGAAACCACTAAAAGGTGGCATGATAATATCTGTGTGAAGAAATTTGAAGTGGGACAAAGGGTCCTAAAATATAATCCCAAGTTCAGTAACTATCAGGGTAAGTTAAGATCTAAATGGTCATGTCCTTACGTTGTGACCAAGGTTACGCCTCATGGAGCCATAAATATTGAGTATCCAATCGAGAACCACAACTTCATGGTGAATGGTCATCGATTGAAGATTTATCATGGAGGCGAGGATACCAATCGTGCGGAAGATCTACATCCCAGAGAGGTCATGTACCTCCTCGAAGCTCCTTAAAAGCGAGAGGTAACCCGTCGAGTTTAACGACGTTAAATAAAAGCAAATTCATTATACATTAGTTTAATGTTTTCTTTATTTCGTAGTATAAATTAGATTAATTGTTGTTTATTAATGTTTATTTTTAAGAAATGAGAAAGGGTAGTTGTTTTTGATGATTTCAGGAGTGAAAGGATCATGAGTTTGGGGACGAAGCGTGGAAAAACGAAGAACTTTTGGTTCCAAGACAGTATAAACCGGGAACCCGGTTATTGCGCTGTATCCCCCCAAATTCTCTGTCTAGTGCGTAAAAGGAGACGCAAGAGGTTGCATCGGGATTCGCACCGTCGACACTAACCGGGAACCCGGTTTTGAGAGCTGTGAAGTCCCAACTCTCTAACCACTACGTAAGCCGAGACTCAAGGGGTTACGTTTTAACCTGTGTCCAAGTTCGCGCCATCGACGCAAACTGGGAACCCGGTTTCGTGCTGACCGGGAACCCGGTTATGAAAGCCAACACTCTGACCCCTGCGTATCCCGAGAGGCAAGGGGCCAGCATCCAGGTAAAAAAAATTGAATTTGGAAAAATTTTGCGCAAACACAGCGACGCGAACTGGGAACCCGGTCATCACAAACCGGGAACCATGTTATCAACTGTACAAGGTGGTTTTAGATATTTAAACCCTATCTTTTTTACTTCCTTTTCAAGTTAGCCTCCAATTCTGTTTCTCAGCTTCTCACCACTTGGAAAATCATCAACAAAACATTATAAAAGCACCCAATCCTATCCTCTTTCCCTACACAAACAGATAATCAACTGAAAATCCTTCTAAAACACCATCAAAATCAAATTTCTCTCTAAAGATTTTCTTCACCGAAGCTTTAAATTTCTCCAGTAATCCTCTACAAACACATTAACTAGCCTTTACCTATCTCATAACTTACCTTAATCTGTCTTCTTTTATCCTCAAAACATCAAAGTTCAAAACTTTTCTCTAGTTTTTGAATTTATGAAGTTTTGAGTTTGGGTGAGTTAGATGACTAACCGGACAGATTCTTTGAGCTATTCTGAAAGAAAAACTCCAAGAACATGAAACAATCCTGATGCTACACAAGAAAAATCTATTAAGATTCCAATTTCGGCTCCTAAACGAAAAATTGGAGAAGTTCAAACTGCTATGAAGAGGAAAGAAAACCCAAGTAAGGCTACTCCTACAAAGCCTACCTTGGTAATTGAAGAAGAAGATATTCCTAGCGAACCCATTCCAGAACAAAGACCTACCCGAAGAAAAACTATGGCACAAAAACCAAAGAGATTAGCAATGAGTTGGCCTGCTCAGGTTCGTGACAGAATTAATTACATGAAGTTTGGTGTTGAAAAAGGATTCCCTTCCGGTATTATGAACGACGAGTTTAAGAGTTATGCTATTACTTGTGATAAGTTTGGGTGGACCGAATTGAGACAGAGAAATCTTACGTTTATTCGCAAGACTTTGAAATTGCCAAATGTTACTGGTCCTTGCCCATATCAAGAAACACTTAATGACCCATCTTTTGTTTGGGAATCTCTTTGGCATAAAGTTTTGATTCATGGGAAACGCCCTGTTCCAAAAGGTGAGATATATGCTGGGCAAGTTTATAGTAGCTATTTATTACCTTGTGCTAAGGTATGGTCACGTTTCATAATCCCTACCTTCTTTGGTATTACCCATACCTCCGAATTGAAGAAGGAGCATGTGATCTTCATAAAGTGTATTATTGAGAAACAAGAAATCGATGTTGCTCATGTGATTTATGACACTATCATGGAGTTCGAGAAAATCCCAATAGTTCAGCAAAACCTTAAGTTCCCATGTACCATCACTGCCTTGTGTCTAGACGCAAAAATACAACGTAGGAGCAAAGAGGTTGAGCCTTCAGAACACGGAGATGCAATGACATTGAATTCGATTGAGAATGCGCATAATGAAGCAACACAACCAATGAAGAATCCTAAAGCTCCTCCATCAAAAAAGAATGTACATTCCGATAATGCGTTGGAAAATAAAATTCGAATGTTGGAAGAGAATCCAGATAAGATTATTGATACTTTAGGAAACGTTACAAAAGAGTTAGAAATTCTCAGAAATATGGTACTTGGGGTGAGCACAATACAATACGCCACCTAAGGATTACTCACGAAGGAATCTCTACTTGGACGCAACACCAAAAACCAGCCTCGCGCTGGTTAAGATATGTTTCCTATTCCTTCTCATTTAGTAGTGAATATTAGTTTAATTGATTTATCGAGTCTTTTCGAGTCGTGCGGACACGACTCATTTTTGAGTTTGGGATGGGGTTCGTTGCCTCATCCTAGTTTTACGTGTTATTTGTTTTAACTGCTTTCAATAAAATTAATTAGGAGTTGCGTTTGACTATAGAAGATCTTAAATGTCCCCATTAAGCATTCTTTTGATGAATATATGATAGAAAATAGTGGACTTTAGGGGTTAGTATAAAACGCACTTTAATTGCATTCTAACATAGGTAATTGATAGGAAGAATTAATGAACAATGCAAAAGAAGTAAACTTGTACTTAAGGAAAATGTTTGGTTTGTAGTACGTGAGATCCTAATTAATAGAGAACCCACTTAGATATGAACTAGAAGCGAGCTATGTATCTAGGAAAATGATAGGGGCAGTTCTTTGTTAGCCATTTCAAACCTTTTTAGCCTTCTATCCCTTGAATTAATATTATCCTTCTTAGCCCAATTTCGAGCCTTAAAAGCCTTTCTTCTGTCGCCACGATATAAGCCCATGTCCCCTTACTTTATTAGGCATTTCCATATGACCCGCACTAGAATCACGATCCTGAGACCTATCTCGGTCTTGAGTTTGGGGTGGTGGGTCCATCTTTGTTAAATTACATTGGGAGGGAATTATATATGTTTGTATTGGGGCACAATTTTAGATGATTTTATTATTTGTAACCCTTTGCCGGGATTTAAAAAAAAGAAGCAAAAAGCCAATAAAGTAAGGACTGGGAACCCGGTTGTCGCCTGTACAAAAAAAAGAGAAGAAAAGAAATGAAAAGGAAAAATAAAGAAAGAATAAATTATCCGGCATAGTGGAAGTTTCTAGAAATCATCTTTATATGTATTGGATTAACATGGGGATGCTATGTTAAGAGCATCAAATGGGTTGGATGAGAACATTATTTGAGTGTAAACTCAAGCTCGTGGACAGTTGTTGATGGTAAGTGAGGAGAGAGCCAAAAGCTCTCTTCAAATTACCAAATATACATACCACACTATCCCTAGCCTACGCTAAAACCGTAAAGTCCTCGTGATTTCAAGGTGCATAGTGAATTTATGATTCAGTTAATAGGGAGTATACTAAGTGGAGTGTTCAAAGCGAGTTAGGATCGATAAACACCCTATAGCCATCATACTAAGATAAGTACAAGCGTAACCTTCTAGTATTGCAACTTTAATTTGATGACTGATATTATTTATGTTTGATTTTTGCATGTAAGTGTATATGTATATTAATTCCTAACTTTTGCTATATGAGGTTTATCTTAAGATTTGCTTTGGGTGTATTTACTAGCTTCGACAATGTTGCATCTACTTTAGGCCCTTTTTTTTAGTTTTACTTTGTTAGGATGACAAAGGTATGAGTTGGAGGTCTTGATGTCTACCATTATGTTCTAATTATATGCCCATAGGAAACATCATTTTTGGTGATTTGTTGACTAATTTGATAGAATTTTGGTGGTAAATCGTTATATTTCATTTTCCATCATCGAATTGTGGTGTTTTTCATTTATTATGCTTTTGCGCGTAAAATGTTGTGGTTTTAGTGAAAATATTGTCGGTTTGAAGATGCGAGCAAGGAGAGGAATCAAGAATTAAATTTTTAGATCGTGTAAAGAAGTCAAAGGCGAGAAGAAATATCCCGAAGAGTAGATTTAGGAAACTGCAAATTTGGAAGGCTGATGTTAATTGCTGATTTTGAGCCAATTAGGCTTGGATTTAGCAAGTTGAATGGGTCAATTTGGAGTTGAAATAAGAATGTTACAACCGTTTTAGTGAATGATGTAGATCAGTTATGGGATTTAGAATAAAAGAGTGGACTTGGGATTTTTTAATATTTCATTTATTCACTTAAATAATAGCCCAATTCCGAATTTTAGAGTATAAAAAAACCTTTGGACATCAATTTCACACACAACTCAACTTACACAAGTCAGAATCGCCAGAGAGAAAGTCAGAAGCAAGGAAAAGGAGAAAGCTAAGAGCTAGAGAATTCATCTTCTCCAAAACACAACCAAACCCAATTTCTCAATTTGTTTTTCTTATCTTTTAATTCTCTATTAAACATGAGTTCATTTATTTTTATTTCATTATTTTTAATTTCCATTATGAACTATATTCATTTGTGCTTGAGAATCACTCTAATGGGTTGAGCCCCAATTAATTTAGTTAATGTTTTTGAATTTGGGATTGAAAGATTTAATTAGAATTGTGTAATTTAGTATTTTCTATTATCATGAATTTATTTACTATCGTTGAAGTCATGAATTAAACATAGGAATTAGTAAATAAGTTATTCATTACAGTGGTGTAATGATCACCTTGATGGGGGGTTTAGTTACTGAACTAAGTAATAGATGTAAGATATACATTATTGATCCTGGCGGACTTAGTTAATCTTATAGCCAACTGAGTAAAATAGTCTATCATTCAAAGGTAGCTTATAATCGCCCTAACGGGGTTTGTAATACCCTAGGATAGCTCCTCAGTCCACCCTGACGGGGCTTAGTAGAAACTAGAATCCCGACTAGTATTAATCACCAATTTGACCCTTAAACGAAAACAGTAATTGCATAGTTTTAGGTGAAACCCTTGCGAAACTCAAGTACTACTTCTCATCCTTGCGTCTACTCATATTTTATTTACTTGCGTCTCATTTACTTGCATTAGTCAATTTAATATTTTACTTTATTTGACCTTTAGTCCTTAAAAAAACCCAAAAAATATTTATTCCCCTTTACTTTTTATATCATATAACAATTATTCACACTTATTACATAACATCTAAAGTCATATCCAATCCGTCCCTGAGATTGATTTCCCGTTTACTGGATATTACTTGGACGACTCGTACACTTGCGGTACGTGTCTTGTCTATTTAGGTGTGTTATTTTAGAACACACAAGGAGACACCACCAGGATAGGTTGCAGAGGAAGATTAGAGAATTGTATTTATTAGTTGTACTTATTTAATCTTAATCATTGTAATGTAATAGATATTTATTTAATTTAGTGAAATGTAATTTTACTTATTTTACATAAGATAGTGTAGTCGCGTTTTTTGGGCCGTGACAAGTTGGTATTAGAGCTTAGAGTAGTTTCTAAGTGTAAGCGGGATAGGATTTTTCAGACTGGAGAAGATTTGTAGAAAAATAAATAATAAAACCGATAAATGAAATAGGAATTCATCTTGTTAGTATTTTTTATTGAACCAACCCCAAGATAACTGATCGATATCATCCCTGTCAATAAAATTGAGTAATAATTATAGTGGGAGCGACTCCGCGGACTACGGATGGTAGGTATGCAAGAATGATAAGTAGAAAGAATATGTACTCTTCGAGGCTATTGCCTCGCATTGCCAACACCCAAGGTACGGTGCGGTGCTTTTCTTACTTGCGTGCTTCTCGTATCACCATGACTCATCCTTCCGTTCCACCAAATGTTGTTAATACCAATCAATCCAAGAACTTAAGAAATATTTCGTGTTTACCTATTTCTAACTTCTTTCAGATTGTTGTTGCAATATCTACTAGGGACCTTAGAAGATTATCTTTCTTTCTTGTTGTTCTCACCCAATTTTTTTATTTTATTCTTTTTCATCTCCCCACATGAATTAAAATCTATGTTCTTCGCGTCATCTTCTTTCACCATCAAGTAAAAATTATACCGCATTGAAATTACCCCATTATATGGGTGGATAAGGTGTAATTTGGAGTGGGAAAGGTGTAAGGGTGATGTTTTGTATGTAGTTATGATGTATTTGTACTTTGGTGAGCAGGATTTAAGAAGTTAAGGATAATGGCTTGGAAATTTTTTTGATTAACTATTAATTTCTTGATGTTTAAGAATGATTTGGGTTGGCCAATGCTGTTTGGATTGATGCAAGGATGCTTTTGGATATAATATTTTGGTGATTTGGTGGTGTGTTTTATGATAGGTTAAGGTATAGTTCAACTCTATTGGTGGTTGAGTGAATTAGGGAAGAAGAAGCTCTAAGTTTTAGGTCAAAAGGATGCTTAAGGTTTAACTTTTCGTTTTTCTCCTTTATTTCCTCGTGCGGTGTACATCAACCTCTTGCGGTATACCACAAGTGTGGTCTGCCAATTCCAATCTTCTGAATTTCATAGCGTGAGTTATCGAGGACACATCTTGGGTTTAGCGATACGTACTGTGTCACGAGTTCTTGCACGGTCCAAATCTCTCATTCCGGTATACCTAGGGTGTTGTGCCGTATATCGCGCGTATCATTCTACATCTCCAAACTTTTTGTCCAATTCAAGCGTGTACTATAGTGGGCATAGTTTGACTTCTCCATTGATAGATCTCATAAAAGTACGTTGTTTAGGCTCGAGAAAAAGTTAATTCCGACACCTGAGCGCAAAGTTATGGTCTTTCGAAGTTTACTCAATGGTTTCAGCGGAGACATGCTGTATACTGCAGATACCTACAGGGTATCACAAGAAGCTGATATTTTTTCAACATGTGAGCACGAAGTTTTACAATTCTGCCACCCCAAACTCAAACCTTGATTTACCTTTACATAAAAAACACTATATACCTTTCTTATTAACTATATTATACACTAAAAAAGGAATTTAAACTTACTAATTTACACTAAGAACATAAAATTAAATTAAGACAGATAAAACATGGGTTGTCTCTCAAGAAGCACTTTTGTTTATTACGTCGTTAAGTTTGACGTGTTACCTTCCACACAGATAGCTTTGAGGCCCTTGAAGTATTCTCCGCTTAAAATCGCCACTTTCTTGGATTAGTAATGTAGGGAACCTCCCACCCAACGTTTGATTCACTCGATCTTAAAATAGTGGTCGGTAAAGCTCTCTTCTTGCCACCTTACTTTTGTGGTGTAATACCTTGCGTCAAAGGCATGTTTGATCATTTTTAACAGTGGAGGTGGATTCGTATTTATAAATACCCCTTTATCTTCAATAGGTCCACGTCTCAACTTTTCTTGCACCATTGGTGCATAAACAACCTCTCTTTGTTCCTCAAACTTATCTTTCTCAACCTCTTTAACCAAAATCCTTCTCCTTCACACTCAGCTTAATTGTTTCATTTATCTTTGGATTTTCCAGGGCAATCTCTCCAGCTGGGGGCAATTCCACACTTCCTCTTCAACTTCGAACCCAACACTAACCACTATATTCTCGATGGAATTTTGGCTTACTTGTAGTGGAGTAGATTTTTGATTTTTTTTCAATGGAAAGCCGTTTGAGTGAATTGGTACCCCAACATCGAAAATCTTTCTTTATCAGCTCATACATATGCTTGTGTCATTTTCTTCAAGGATTCAATTGTTCTTGCAACGTGATGATTGAGCCTTATCTTGATGGTGTGGTGATGCAATTGGAGCTTGACTCCTATTGTTGACACTTTAATTTAATCGTTGAAAGATTTGACTCCCATAAGCTTGTTCACCCATATGATTATTTTGAGTTGTAGCTTGGTAAATGTGCTCTTGAAATCCAGGCCGATATGAATAGCCTTGATAAGGGATTCTGCTTGAAATTTGTAAATAGAACTTGGTTCCTTGGTAATAACTATAGAGTTTTCTCTCATTTCCCATGAAATAAGGTACATTTACGGCCTTCACCTAAGAAATTCCGACTTGGAAGTTCTCCTTAATAAGCGCATTGAGTTTATTCAACTCATCTTGGAAGCGGGAAAAATGATCCTCCATCTCTCTCTCTCTCTTTGATAGTTTGAAATTGAACTTGTTAAACCTATAGAGAGACAAAAACGCAAAAAAGAAGTAAAACAGAAAAGAAATAGATACTTCTACACTAAAACAAAAAACAATAATCTAAACAATAATCCCCGACAATGGCACCATCGTGACCTTTGTCGTCCCCATCGATAAAATAAAGTAACAAATATAGGGGGATCGACTCCGCAGAGTACGGATCATAGGTAATCAAGAATTATAGCAGGTGGTGGTTGGTAGGTTGAGATAAAATAATGATAATAAAGCTATGAACATCACCCTAACCAGTCACATTACTCACTACAAGTTTCACAGATCGTATGCAACTTTAATTGATAAGTAAGATTCGTTCGCCGGGACTTAGTGTGTTAGAATTGTGGATTAGAAGAGAAAGTGTAGTAATGAATAGTTATGTAAATAAAAAGACAATAAAGTAAATATGAATAATTATGGAGAGAGTAATTAAACTAATAACTAATGCAACTAAAGTAAATATGTAAGAATGAGATGAGAGATATAGCGCAGGTTTTGGTGTATGCACTTATCATTCTTCTACTAGTTATAAGGGTTTTTAAAGCACTTAGAGTAAGTAGCCAGGATTCTATATTCCTTCTAACCCCCTTCTGGGAGGACTTAGGTGGCGACATAAAAATTATCAGGGGACTTGGGTAAGGGGACCCTAGTTACTATCTAGTTCAGCAAGCCCGTCGGGAACACTACCGCACACTAGACGTTTATGTGGTGTTTCAAGAATTAGAACCCCCTTCAGGGTGATCATCCAACTACTATTAATGGGGTAGTCTATTGGTGGTCCTTTGTGTGTTCTAAAATAAATACAAAAGGTAATTCAACCACAACCGCAAGTGTACGGTTGTCCCAAGTAGTAATAATGATTCTAGGATCGTTCGCAGGGACGGTTGGTTAACTACAATGCTTATCAAGTAATGATTGGTTGCACTTATGAAAACAAGTAAAAAATATAACGATTGATTGGTTGTTTCGTTTTAATCCTAAGTATGAAAAGACTAAAGAGAAAATGCAAGTAAATACTAAGACGCAAGTAAATGAAGGTGAAACGCAAATATGAGAATGTAGTACTTGAGAAGCGCAAGGGATCCTCCTAATTCTATTTCATAACATATGTTGTTTAAGGGTTAAATTGGTCAAATAACATTGGTCGGGATTTGGTGGTCCTTTGTGTGTTCTAAAAATAAATGTAAATGCTAATCGAACCACAACCGCAAGTGTACGGTTGTCCCAAGTAGTATGTATGATAATACAGATTCGTTCCAAGGACGGATGGTTGATCACAATGTTTAGCAAGTAGTGATTTATGCACTTATGAAAATAAAAGACAATAAATTGTTTGTTTGGTTTTGTTTATTAATTCTAAATAAATGAAAGACAAATAATTAAATGCAAGTAGAAGCTAAGACGCAAGTAAAATAAGTGAAAACGCAATATGAGATGTAGTACTTGAGAACGCAAGGATCCTCCTAATTTTACTTTCTAACTTATGTTGTTTAAGGGCTAAATCAGTCAATTACAATGGTCGGGATTCTAAATTCCTTATACCCCCGTCAGGGTGGACTATAAGGCAATCCTAAAGTGTCACTAGTCCCGTCAGGGTAAATATGATCCACCGTTGGATGATTAAGATTTATTACCACTTTGGCCCTAGGATTAACTAAGTTCGTCAGAATCAATAGTTTTTATCCTAGATTGAACAATTATTTCTGTACCTAAACCCCCCGTCAGGATGATCCATACGCCACATATATGGAATAGCTTAGATACTAACACCTAATTTTAGTTCGCGACTCTAAAATCAGTAAACATTCACAAATTGTCGAAAAGAGTAAAAGCCCTAATTTAATTTAATTCAATAAAAACCCAAATTCAACATTCGTTATAATAATAAAATCAAGATTCACCCATTGTTTTGTTCTCAAGCACTAATGGAAATTTAGCTCATATTAAAATTAAAAACTAAATAAAAAGAAATGGAATTCATATTCATTACAAAATTAAAATATAAGAAAAACCTAATTTTCGGAATCAGGATGACTACGAACGGAGTTATAGACCCACTCCAGCTCTTGTAGCTTCTCCCTTCTTCCTGCTGTAGCTTCTCTGGTGTTTTTTAATCTTGTGGAAAGTGAATTGTGTATAAAATAAGAGTCCAGACCTCCTTTTATAGTTAAAAATTCGGACTAGGGCTTGGACCAGAAAATAAAAGCCTAATTAAATGTCCAAGCCCACTTTCTAAGCCCAAAATCCCGTAACTGATGACAGGCCTTCACTAAAACTGCTTTTCCCGATGCGTTACAACTCCGATTGACCTCATTCCAGTTGCTAAAGTTCCGTACTTCGATAAGGAATGTTTTCTCTTCAAAGGTCAGCGGCTCAATCAGCTCTTAAGTACCTCGAAAACAGCAATCAAGGGCCTGGAAAATGGATTTTTAGCTCTAAAATAAAATCTTCGGGATTTCTCTTCAAGTCTTGACTCTATCTTTTGATCTTTGACTTTATCTTCGGATTCCTTTCCTAGCTAACATCTAAAAACCTGTAAACTTTACACTAAAAATACCAATATTACGCGCAAAAGTTTAATAATTCAAAAATGCTAGAAATAAAAAGGGAAATCCGAATTATTGCATATTTCATTCAAAAGTCTATCGAATTAATTAAATAAACACCAAAAATGATGTCTCCTAAGGGTCTAAAATAAGAACAATTAGGGAGACATCAGGATTCTAAATTCCTAATACCCCCGTCAGGGTGGACTATAAGGCTGGTCTAGAGTGTCACTAGTCCTGTCAGGGTAAATATGATCCACTTTCGAATGATTAAGTAATTTTACCACATTGGCCCTAAAATTCACTAAGCTCGTCAGAGTCAAATAGTTCGATTTTAGATTGAGTAATTAAGTCCATACCTAAACCCTCTATCAGGATGATCCACATGCCACATATGTGGAATAGCCTAGATACTAACACCTGTTCTTGGTTGATCATTCCAAAAACAGTAAACAATCTCAAATTACAGAATAATGAAAAAGACCCAATTTAATTTAATTTATAAAAACCCAAATTCAGTCATATAGAATTTAACGGAATAGGGATTCACCCATTATGCATTCTCAAGTACTATGAAGAAATTAGCTCATACTAATTAAAAATAAAACTAAATTAAAAGAAATGGAACTCATAATGTTTTACAGAATTAAAAATAAAGAAAACCTAATTTCTGGAATTGGATTTGGCTGAGAATGGAGATATAGACGCTCTCCAGCTCTACAGCTTTCTTCTTCTTCCTACGTTGACTTCTCTCTGATGGTTCTGCTTATGAATAATGAGTTGTGTAGGAAATAGAAGTCAAAAGACCCCTTTTATAAGCTCAATTTCGGATTAGGCCTTGGACCTAAATTAAATCACTAATTAAAAGCCCAAGTCCATTTTCTAAGCCCAAAATCCTGTAACTGCTGCACCACCTCCACTAAAACAGCTCTAGCCGATTCGTTATAACTCCGATTGACCTGAAATCACTTGCTAAATTTCCGTAACTCGATAAGGAACATATTCTCTTCAAAGGTAAGCGGCTAAATCAACTCTTAAAAACCTCGAAATCAGTAATCTTTGGCCTGTTTTCCAGATTTGCAGCTCCAAAATATAATTATTTCGGGATTTATCTTCAAGTTTTGACTCCATATCACGATCTTTGACTCTCTTCTCGGATTCCTTTCCTGGCTAATATTCAAAACCTACAAACTTTTCACTAAAATACACAAGATTACGCGCAAAAGTTTAATAAATCAAAAATACTAGAAATAAAATAGGAATTCCGGATTATTGCATTTTTAACTCAAAAGTCTATCAAAGTATTCAATTAAATATAAAAAATGATGTCTCCCAAGGGTCGAAAATAAGAAAAATTAGGGAGACGTCAAGACCCCCAACTCAAACCTTTGTCGTCCCGACAAAGTGAAACAAAATCTCGAAGTAAACGTAAGAACAAGTAGAAGCTAGAAAATACACCTAAAGCAATACTCAAGATAAATATCATATATCAAACTCTAGAAACTAATATACACATACATCTATATTGCAAAATCAAACACAAATAATCTCAATCATAAAATTAAAGTTGCAATGCTTGAAGATTACACTTGTACTCATCTCTGTATGATGGCTATAGGGTGGTCATTAATCCTAAATCGCTTTGAACGCTCCACCTAGTATATTCCCTATCAACAGAATCATAAATTAACTATGCACTTAGGAATCACGAGGTCTTTATGGTTTTAATATTGGCTTAAGGACGATGTGGATGTATATTTGGTAAATTTGAAGTGAGCTTTTGGCTCTCTCCTCACTTACCATCAACAATGTCATCGAGCTTGAGTTTACGCTAAAAAATGTTCTCACTCACCCATTTACGCAACAATTTAGCGTCCCATGTCTACCCACTACAAACAAGATGATTTTTCGGAAAAATTCCACTTTGCCGGATGTTTTATTCGTTCATATTTTTCTTTTTCTTTTCTTTTTTCTTTATTTTTTCTTTTTTTTGTACAGATGCAAACCAGGTTCTCGGTTTTGGCGAAACCGGGTTCCCGGTTTCTACTGTATAGAATTTCGAATTTTTTCATTTTTTCTATCTTTTTCATTTTATTCTCATTCCCGGCAAGGGTTACAAGTATAAATCATCTGCAATTGTACCACAATACAAAGCACATCAATCCCTACCCAATAAATTCCCCATAAGTGGACCCATCACCCCAAACTCAAGCTCGAGACATGTCTCAGGATTGTGATTCAAGTGCGGGTCATATGGTCATGCCTAATAATCTAAGGGGTAATGGCTTATATCGTGGGTACAAAGAAAAGGCTAAAGGCTCAAAGTGGGCTAAGACGGATAAAATTAATATAAGGGACAGAAGGCTAAAAAGGTCACAAATGGCTAACAAAGAACTGCCCCTATCATTTCCCTAAGTACATAGCTCGTCTTTAGTTTATATCTAGGTGGGTTCTCTACTAATTAGGATTTCACGATCTACACACCAAACATATTCCTTAAGTACAAGCTTACTTCATTTGCATTGTTCATTAATTTTTCCTATCAATTACCTATGTTTGCATGCAATTCTAAATGCGTTCATATTAATCTCTAAAGTACACTATTTACTATCATAGATTCATCAAAAGTATGCTTAAAGGGATATTTAAAATTTTCTACAGTCAAACGCAACTCCGAAAATTCTTTTATTGAAAGTAAATAAAAACAAATAGCACATAAAAACTGGGATGAGGCAACGAAACCCACCCCAAACTCAAAAATGAGCCGTGTCCCCACGACTCGAAAAAGACTCAAAGAAAATAAACTAATCTACACTAAAAAGGAAGGATTAGAAAACGTATCTTAACTAGCGCGTGGCTGGTTACCGGTGTTGCGTTCTGGACCTTTATCTCGCGTAAGAGTATGTTATGACTAGGATTTTGAAGTGTGTTTACGACTAGGATCAAAGTTCGAAGAAGGTCCAATTCTCTTGTAACGTTTCCTAAAGTAGCAATCATCTTCTCTTGATTCTCTTCCAACACCCTAATTTTGTATTTCAACTCAGGAGCATTCTTCGCTTTCTTTGGTGGAGGAGCTCTAGGAGTCTTCGTAGCTCGTGTTGCTTCATCATGGATATTCTGAATTGTAGTCAATGCCATGCTCACTCCAACTGTCACACCATCATATTCAGCGTTCCTACGCGGAATTTTTGCGTCTAGGCACAACTTAGTAATAGTACAAGGAAACTTGAGATTCTGTTGTTTCATCGGAGCTCTCGCGAATTCCATGATGGTGTCATAAATAATCTTAGCAACATTCATCTGTTTCTCCTCAATGATACACTGGATAAAAATTATACGCTCCTTCTTCAACTCGGTTGTGTGTTTAATTCCAAAGAACGTAGGTATTATGAAACGAGACCAAACCTTCGCACTAGGTGTCAAATTACTGCTGTAAAACTGTCCAGGATATCTTTCTCCTTCTGGAATTGGGTTAGCCCCATTACTACGCAAAATTCCCCAAAGGGATTCATAATCGAAAGAAGGGTCATGAAGAGTGTCTTGTATCGGCCATGAGCCAGTAAAGTTGGGTAATTTCAAAGATTTCCGAATAAGTTAAATGGAGAAAGGAACTACGTTTTTTCGAGTTTCAATTGCCTCACGGGAAAGGGCTAAACCTTTATAAAATTCTCGCACAAAAGTAGGAATAAACTCAAGCTTCCTTTCTCTTAATTCTCTCCAACCAAACTTGTCACAAACAACAGCATATTCTCTATGAGCACTACTCATAATATTCTTAGGAAATTCCATCTCTTCACCAAACTTTAAAAATTCAATTCTTTCACGAACCTGTTCATTCCATGAAGTATAAACCCTCTTAGGGTTTTGGGCCCACATCTTTCTTCGCGGGGGTTTCTGTTGAACTGGTACTTCTGGAACTTCTTGTTCAGTTTCATCCTCAAGTTCTTTCTCAATCTCATCTTCATGTTCATCCTCAGTTTCTGTTTCATCAATTAATCTTCTCCTCTTACCTGTGATTTCTTTCTTCTTGGGAGCAAGCTTAACTTCTCCAGTATTTCGTTTAGGACGCGAATCAGGAATCTCAATAGCTTGTTCTTGAGTACCACCAATAGTGGTCTTCTTTCTAGGAGCAGTTCTTCGGAAATCACCGGTTCTGTCAGTCATCTCTTTCCACCCCAAACTCAAAACTTCAAATAGTGAGAAGCTAGAGAAAAGCTTAGAACTTTGATGTTTTGAGGCTTAGGAATTGAAGATTAAGGTGGAATATGAAGTGGGTAATGGTTAATTTGTATGGGAGAAGGAAGAATTGTGTTTAATTAAAGGATTGGGTGAAGAATAATCTTGGTGAAAAACTAAGGATTTGATGTTATTTTGGAGAAGAGGTGAGTTGATTTTGTGTTTTTGTGATGAAAGAGGGTAGGATTTGATGATATATATATAGGTTTTAATGATGATTTTTGGAGGTGGGAAGTGTGTGGGTGTGTTTTAGGTAAAACCTTGCAGAAGAGGCTAAGAAAACTAGGTTAAAAAGGCAAAACCGCCTATCACAGCGTGAAAACCGGGTTCACTGTTTCGAAAATCCGGGTACCCGGTTTCACGTCACTGTGTCGGCGCGAAAACTCATACTTAATTTTTTTTTCTTTACCTCAACGCAACTAATGGTGGACCCCAAAACGCTAGGTCAGAGAGCTTCCCTTCGAAACCGGGTTCCCGGTTTGTGCGAATCCGGGTACCCGGTTTGCAACGCTGATGTGGGTTGACACACAGGTGGTGACGCAGCAAACGGCGGGACCCAGTACGTTGGGTCAGAAAGGTCGAAATTCACAGCACCAAAACCGGGTTCCCGGTTTCCATCGAGATCGAGGATGAACACGCAGCAAAAGGCTGTCTTCCAAGACGCTGGGTCAGAAGCTTCAAAAATCACAGCTCACGAAACCGGGTTCCCGGTTTCGAGAAATCCGGGTACCCGGTTCGTGACGTTGTGTCGTGAACCAAGATGCGCCATCTTGCGTGTGGGAGGTTGGTACCAGCTCCAAAACCGGGTTCCCGGTTTTTGCGAAACCGGGTACCCGGTTTCTCCTGGACAACCAACCTATTTTCCTTCTATTTTCGCCCTTTCGACCCCAAACTCATGACCTTTTTACCCCTGAAATCATCAAAAACAACTACCCTTTCTCATTTCTTAATAATACACACTAAAATTATGAAAATCAAACTATTCTACATTGCAAAAATTTAAAAACTCAAACTATTATACAAAGAACTGGCTTTTGTTTAAAGTCGTTAAGCTCGACGGGTTACCTCACGCTTCTAAGGAGTTTCAAGGAGATACATGATGTCCCCGGGATGTAAATCTTCCAAGCAATTTGTATATTCACCTCCATGGTATATCTTTAATCGATGACCGTTCACCATGAAGGTACGGTTCTCTAGTGGATGTTCTATTTCTATCGCCCCATGAGGTGTAACTTTGGTCACAATGTATGGACCCGACTACTTAGACCTTAACTTACCCAGATAATTGCTGAACTTTGAATTATACTTCAATACTTTTTGTCCCACTTCAAAGTTATTTACACGAATCCGATTGTCATGCCATTTCTTTGTTTTTTCTTTGTAGAGTGTAGCATTTTCATAGGCATTCAATCGGAATTCGTCATGTTCGTTAAGCTTCATCATACGATTCTCTCTGGCTAAGGTAGGATCTAAGTTCAACTGCGCAATCGCCCAATAGGCCCCCATTTCTAGCTCAAGAGGTAAGTGACAAGCCTTACCATACACCATACGATACGGAGATGCACCAACTGGAGTCTTAAACGCAGTACGATAGGCCCACAACGAATCATCTAACTTCATTGACCAATCTTTTCTTGTAGGACCAACAGTCTTCTCTAGGATTGATTTTACTTCACGATTCGATACTTCAGCTTGACCATTGGATTGTGGATGATATGCAGTAGATACACGGTGTCTTACTCCATACTTCTCTAGAACAGTCTTCAAATACTTATTAACGAAATGAGATCCTCCATCGCTAATAATCACTCTAGGTGTACCATGTCTAGTGAAAATATGTGACTTAAAAAACTTAATCACCACTCGTGAATGATTGGTTGGTAAAGCCACAGCTTCTACCCATTTAGACACGTAATCAACAGCTAATAAGATGTAGAGGTTACCACTTAAAGGAACGAAAGGACCCATCAAATCTATACCCCAAACATCGAATATTTCAACTTCTAACACATTATTACGTGGCATATCATCCCTCTTGGATATGTTTCTAGTAAACTAGCATCTCGCACATTTATTAACATATTCATGACAATCTTTCACAAGAGTAGGCCAGTAAAAACCTGATTGGAATACCTTAGCAACAGTTCTATCTCCCTTGAAATTTCCTACATAGAGTGAATCATGACATCCAGCTATAATGGCTTCTGATCCTCCTTGGATACACATCTTCATATCATTTGGTCAGCACATACTTTGTAGAGGAAAGGATCCTCCCAAAAGAATTGTCTAGCACGATGAGCTAACCTCGTTCTTTCTTGATAAGTGGATCCTTCAGGAAAAGAACCACTCACAACTAAATTCGCAATATCTTCATACCAAGGAACTTCATAATCACGAACAACAAATAAATTCTCGTCAGGAAACTCTTTCTCTCACTACTTCAGTTCCACCATTCATCTCTGAACCTTCAAGACGCGATAGATGATCTGCAACCTGATTCTCACAACCCTTTCTATCTTTAATCTCTAAATCGAATTCTTGAAGCTATAAAACCCATCTGATTAACCTTGTTTTAGCATCCTTCTTTTCCATAAGATATCTAATCGCCGAATGATCTGTATAAACGATAACTTTCGCTCCAATAAGATAAGAACGAAACTTATAGAATGAATACACGACTGCTAGTAACTCTTTTTCTGTAACTGTATAATTAACTTGAGCACCATTATAAGTTTTACTAGCATAATAGATTGAATGAAATATCTTATCTTTTCTCTGTCCCAATACAGCACCCATACACAAATCACTCGCATCACACATAATTTCAAACGGTATAGGAGCAGAAATAAGCTTCTCTTTGATTGCTTGAAAGGCCGCTAAACAAGCTTCATCAAAAAGGAGTTTGGAATCCTTTTCAAGTAAGTTGCATAACGGTTTAGCAATCTTAGAAAAGTTTTTAATAAAACGCCTATAAAAGCCAGCATGGCCAAGAAAACTTCTTACCCCTTTAACAGAAACAGGAGGGGGAAGAGTTTTAATTACCTCTATCTTCGCTCTATCAACCTCTAGTCCAGCACTCGAAACCTTGTGACCCAGAACTATACCTTCTCGAACCTTGAAATGACACTTCTCCCAGTTTAAGACCAAATCTGTTTCCTTGCATCTGATTAACACTTTCTCCAAATTATCTAAACATCTATCGAAGTCATCACCAAACACAGAGAAATCGTCCATAAAAACTTCAAGAAAATTATCGATCATATCCCAGAAGATGGCCATCATACATCTTTGAAAGGTAGCAGGTGCATTACACAACCCAAATGGCATTCTGCGATATGCAAAAGTACCAAAGGGACATGTAAATGTTGTTTTATGTTGATCTTCTGGAGCCACGTAAATCTGATTATACCCAGAATAACCATCTAAGAAACAGTAGTATTCTCTTCCAGCTAATTTATCTAACATTTGATCAATGAAGGGCAGAGGGAAGTGATCTTTTCTGGTGGCCTTGTTCAATTTCCTGTAATCCATGCAAACTCTCCAACCAACTACCGTTCTTGAAGGAATCGCTTCATTTTTATCATTAAGAATTGTTGTAATTCCTCCTTTCTTCGGTACACACTGAACTGGGCTCACCCATTCACTACTCGAGATGGGATAAATAATCCCCGCGTCTAAAAGCTTGATAACTTCCTTTTTCACTATATCCTTCATAGCGGGCATTAATCTCCTTTGACCATCAACTGAGCGTGCGTTATCATCTTCAAGTATGATTTTGTGTTGACAATAGGAGGGACTAATGCCTTTGATGTCAGCAATTGTCCAACCTATTGCCTCTTTGTTGGCTCTTAACACACGCAACATTTTATCTTCTTGAGGACCTGTTAAATTTGCTGAAACAATAACAGGTAGAGTTTCATTAATACCTAAATACGCACACCTCAAGTGTGCTGATAATGGTTTTTCTTCCAATTCCGGAGGAGATACAATTGAAGGCTTCTTTTTAGGAATAATCTCCCCCCCGGTTCTCTCACAGGTTCATAGGCAAGACGCCTATACTTTGGATTCTCATAATTAAGAGCTGCCACTGTTTCGGCAAGCTCTTCCATTATCTCCAGTAAGTCTAATGTCAAAGCGGCCTGCAAGATATCATCATAATTAAAACAATCAAATACCTCTTGCGATGCCTGCTCAACTACATCCATTCGAAAGCAATCTTCTTGAGAATCTGGGAACTTCATAGCTCGGAACACATTAAATTTGACTTCCTCATCTTGGATTCTCATCGTCAATTTGTCGTTTTCTACATCAATCAATGTACGCCCCGTGGCTAGGAATGGTCTTCCCAAAATAATAGGGACATTCATATCCGCGTCGTATTCAAGTATAACGAAATCAACGGGAAATACTAACGTACCTGCCTTAACAAGGACATCTTCAATTCGGCCTTCTGGATGTGCAAGAGATCTATCCGCCATTTGTAAGACCATAGAAGTAGGTCTTTCTTCTCCAGTTTTTAGCTTATCAAAGAATGATTTGGGCATAAGATTTATGCTGGGACCAAAATCGCATAGTGCTTTACCTTTCCATTCTTCTCTAATCGATATCGGAATTATGAAACTCCCAAGATCAAGTAACTTTGGAGGCAATTTACTCTGACAAATAGCACTACATTCTTCAGGAAGACCAATCATCTCATTATCACAGTATGGCCTCTTGTTAGTGAGGGCTCTCTTCAAAAACTTCGTGTACTTGGGAATATCTCAGATAGCTTCCAACAACGGAATGTTAATACTAAGTCCTCTCACTCTATTAAAGAACTTCTGAAAATCGGCCAAATCACCCTTTTTTTAGAACTCGAGATGGAAACGGTGGAGGAGGGCGATTACTTATAACATCATCTTTCTTCTTTGGAATTTCACTCGGCCTCTCTATTTCTTCAACCTCAACATCTTTCTCTTTCTCACCCACATCCTTTTCTTTTCTTGGAACTTCTTTCTCTTTCATAACAGGAAAAGGAGGTGGAGGGAGGTTCTTACCACTTCTCAGTGTAACAGCTTTGCAATCTTCATGTTGTCTCGGATTTTCTGTGTCACTAGAGAGTTGCCCTTGTGGACGTTGATTAAGCTGTTTTGCAAATTGATCCATTTGGTTATGTAGTAGTTTAATACTTGCGTCAGACGCTTGTTAATTCTGCATAGCCTGCGTCTGGAGGGCAATTAGGCTTTCAACGGTTTTCTGAAGGGTAATCACACCTTTTTGTGGATGGGCAGGTAAGGCTTTTTGGTTCATGGTTTCATTGTAAGTGTCTTGAGGAGCTTGCCTTTGCACATAATTTCCTTGATTCTGTCCTCCTTGATAATTATTGTATGGTCTTGGGTTGAAATTGTTACCTTGGGGACGCGGCTGATACGCATATGTAGGATTGGTTGCCCCATTAGGATTTGAGTATTGAAACCCAGAATGGTTTCTGTTAGGCTGATACCCATTACCACTCGAATTAAAGTTTCCTCTATTGGAGACAAACATCACAGACTCTTGATTATTCGGACAACTTTCCTCATCATGATCATTTATACCACAATACGAACACATATAAACTTCTTGTGCAGCTTGCACATCTATCTTCTTACCCGAAAATCCTTCTTTTACAGCTAAAGTGAACTTGTTCTCAAGGGTAGCGAACTTTTCCTCGATATTAACTTTATTCAATCCTCTAACTGGGGTTCTTACTGAATTCCATCCAACTTCATTCTTTACCGTTCTCTCTAAGATGAGTTTCGCATGAGCAGGTTGAACTTGTAAAAACCCAGCACCACATAGCAAATATATGTCTTTTCTTGAGGTCCCATCAAGACCTTTGTAGAAATTTTTTAGCTATTGTTGTTCTGAAAGGTCATGATCGGGAACTCTACGTAAGCACATCTGAAATTTTGTCCAACTCTTACCAAAAGTTTCATCATATTCTTGACGGAATTGAGTTAGTTCAAGTTGATCATCTAACTGCATGTTACTTGGGTAATACCTGTCAAAGAAAGCAGTTTCTAGTTGATCCCAATTTGTTATCTTCGTAGGATCTTGTGTATCGTGCCATTGACTCGCTCCATCAATAAAAAAAAATCGAAACGCAGCAAAATACAATTTTTCTTTTGAAACTCCTTGTGTGATGTAAGAATCAAATATCTGCTTGAATTTATGTACTGCTCGAAGGGGATCTTCTCCAGCTTTACCACGAAAATTTCCAAAACTTTGGAATTGAGCTAACATACCCGAATCTGGACGAAACCTCGGAACATATATATCTGGAGCACCTACCCCTAGAGAAGGAGCACGGAATGGAACTTCTTCTGGACTGTTAACAAACCAGGGATCTTGGTTATTCGCCATTTCTCTTTCCTCTTTCTCTTCTTCTCTTATTTTCTTATTTGCAAGTCTGATTAACGAATCCGGATTATCAAGGATTTGAACTGGTGGTTCAAATCGGAGCCTTCTTCGCATACACCAAACCTAAAAAATCTGAAAGAGAAGAACAAACAAAAAGCGTAAAACTGATAAAAATAAAAATAAATGTCGTGGTCACACGCTACCGTCCCCGGCAGCGGCGCCAAAGACTTGGTGATCCTTTGTGTGTTCTAAAATAAATGCAAAAGGTAATTGAACCACAACCGCAAATGTACGGTTGTCCCAAGTAGTAATAATGATTCTAGGATCGTTCGCAGGGACGGTTGGTTAACTACAATGCTTATCAAGTAATGATTGGTTTCACTTATGAAAACAAGTAAAAGATATAATGATTGATTGGTTGGTTCATTTTAATCCTAAGTATGAAAAGACTAAAGAGAAAATGCAAGTAAATACAAAGACGCAAGTAAATGAAGGTGAAACGCAAATATGAGAATTTAGTACTTGAGAAACGAAAGGGATCCTCCTAATTCTATTTCATAACATATGTTGTTTAAGGGTTAAATTGGTCAATTAACATTGGTCGGGATTCTAAATTCCTTATACCCCCGTCAGGGTGGACTATAAGGCTATTCTAGAGTGTCACTTGTCCCGTTAGGGTAAATATGATCCACTTTCGAATGATTAAGTAATTTTACCACATTGGCCCTAAAATTCACTAAGCTCGTCAGAGTCAAATAGTTCGATTTTAGATTGAGTAATTAAGTCCATACCTAAACCCTCCGTCAGGATAATTCACACGCCACATATGTGGAATAGCCTAGATACTAACACCTGTTCTTAGTTGATCATTCCAAAAACAGTAAACAATCTCGAATTACAGAATAATGAAAAAGACCCAATTTAATTTAATTTATAAAAACCCAAATTCAGACATATGAAATTTAACGGGATAGGGATTCACCCATTATGCATTCTCAAGTACTATGAAAAAATTAGCTCATACTAATTAAAAATAAAACTAAATTAAAAGAAAGGGAACTCATAATGTTTTACAGAATTAAAAATAAAGAAAACCTAATTTCCGGAATTGGATTTGGCTAAGAATGGAGATATAGACGCTCTCCAGCTCAACAGCTTTCTTCTTTTTCCTTCGTTGACTTCTCTCTGATGCTTCTGCTTCTGAATAATGAGTTGTGTAGAATATAGAAGTCAAAAGACCCCTTTTATAAGCTCAATTTCGGATTAGGCCTTGGACCTAAAATTAAATCACTAATTAAAAGCCCAAGTCCATTTTCTAAGCCCAAAATCCCGTAACTGCTGCACTACCTCCACTAAAACAGCTCTATCTGATTCGTTATAACTCCGATTGACCTGAAATCACTTGTTAAATTTCTGTAACTCGATAAGGAACATATTCTATTCAAAGGTCAGCTGTAAATCAACTCTTAGGTGTCTCTAAATCAGCAATCTTTGGTCTGTTTTCCAGATTTGCAGCTCCAAAATATAATTCTTTCTGGATTTATCTTCAAGTTTTGACTCCATATCACGATCTTTGACTCTCTTCTCGGATTCCTTTCCTAGCTAATATTCAAAACCTACAAACTTTTCACTAAAATACACAAGATTACGCGCAAAAGTTTAATAAATCAAAAATTCTAGAAATAAAATAGGAATTCCGGATTATTGCATTTTTAACTCAAAAGTCTATCAAAATATTCAATTAAACATAAAAAATGATGTCTCCCAAGGGTCGAAAATAAGAACAATTAGGGAGACATCATCTATACTCGTACACTAGTAAGAACTACAATCAATACATCAAAACACATAAAACAAATATAAAGTTTAAGAAGCTCAATCGATTTAAAAAGGTTTTTCCCAAACAAACTTAGATTGAAGAAAATAGAATTCAAAAATTATACATATGTAAAACCCAAGCTATGTGAAATTTAGTTCATGCTAACAAGAAAAAAAACAACTAAAATAAAGATACATACTGTCAAACATGCTTCTCTTGATGACTTCTAAGAGTAATATGAATTAAAGGCTGAGCAAGGACATGTTTACAATGATAAGAGGGTGTATTTATTTGTGTATTCCAACCCTAGGTCGAAATTTTTTAGTGGAAGGCAAGTAATTGGAGTCCAAGTTCAATTAAAATTCGTTTCAGGACATGATAAACACTCCTCACTGTTTTGATCATATCTCCTTCGTTACTGGGCCAAATTTTGCGTACTTTATATTAAAATGACCACAGTGAAAAGATCTATCTAATTTTTATAATGGATCTTCCAAAATCGCAGCCGATTTGTAGTTATCTTCACTTTAGTGGACGACACTACAAATTTGGCAACTTTATTTGGCAGGTTTTCTTTTCCTAATTCAATCTTGTTTCCTTTTATCTCCTGGTTCCTCTGGGATCTTTATTCTTTAAATCCTTGGAATTTATTTGGAATTTAAAAATATTCCATAAACCTTAAGAACTTAAAATTAACATACAAATTATACCAAATATGCTCTAAAAGTAATAAATCTCCAAATCAATACATGAATTGAGAAATTATCTAATAATGGGGAAAAATCCCTTAACAATTAATAAAATACACCTAAAATTATGTCTCAAACCTAGTTTAATATATCCAAAATATGGAAACATCAAGACCTCCAACTCAAAGTTGTATTGTCCCGATACAATAAGGAATAAGAACATAGAAATATCTCTAAATACACACCTAAGTCAATTAAGCACACATGAAAAGAAGATAGATAAATATGAATAATAAACTTAAAGAAACTACTCAAAAAATTTCATGTAATGATATTTACAAAATAAATTACCCTTACACTTGTCATACAAACGATTAACACGGTTCAAATACAAGATCGGATTATCTTTGCAATGCACGAAAAAGAGGTTCTTCACTTAGTTTAACATGGAGGCTATAGTTTGATCATCGAGCCTAACTAGTATCCAATGATCCATCTAACTACTCTTTAATGTTTCAATTATTTCTACATCAATTAAAGAATCATAAGTTATCTAAGGTTGTAATGTTGACTTAGGGACGATATGATCGTATATTTTGATAATTTAGAGTGAGCTTTTGTCTCTCTCCTCATTAGGCATCAAAAAATCGCCCTAGATCTTGATTTACTATCATAAGATGTTCTTACTCAACCCAAAACATCAATAATAAGAGCTAAAATACATAAGCTCAAAAACCCAACCCTATAACATTTCCCATAAAGGTGAACCCATCACCCCACACTCAAGCTCGAAAACGATTGTCTATGCATTGCGATTCCAGTGTGGGTCATATGGGAAAGTCCTAAAATATAAATACTATGACTTATAATGTTGCTAATAGAAGTACTTTAGAAAGGCTAGAAGAGGCTGAAAATGATATAAATATAATAAATGGACAGCAAGCTAAAAGGCAACAAGAGGCTTATCAAAGAATTGCCTTAATAACTTTGTAAACTATGTAATTTCGTTACTTTCTAACCTTTAGCGTGTTCATTAAATGGGTTTATCAACTAGCTCGGATATCATGGCCTACACACCCATTAAGGCGCCTTAAGATCAAACATACTTCTACCAAATTGCTCACTAATCTTTTTTTGCTATTAATATGGGTTTCCTATTCATACTCAAAGCATATAAAATAATCAACTCATAAACATATTACTTTCTATCATCAACTTACTAACCTTATGCTTTCAAGCTTTTAAACACACTCTACATCTAATTCCATGTATCAAAAAAAATTTAATTTCTTCCCAAAAAGCAATGAATCACATAAATGGAGATGAGGGACAATGAATCACCACACCCCCAACTAAAAATGAGCCGTGTCTTTACGACTCGAAAAAGACTCAATAAAGAAATTAAAAACAAGCAAATATTGCATATACATAATTGACAAGGAAGAAAGAGAACATACTCTCGAGGCTATTGCCTCGAATTATCAACATCCAGGATAGGATTTAGTGGATCTTTCGCTAAAACATGCTTTAATTGCTCCAGCATTGTCATGATTTGCACTTGATTTGCTTTGATTTTTTCCACATCATTTGTCAAAAGGGATTGACCTGCTTCATCTTTATTCAATCACTCCGCTACTCTTTCTCGCCAAATAAGATCCTCTTCTTTTGATTTTCTCTCACGACTTCTTGTGGAGGTTTATTAATTCCTACTCCTCTTAAGATTGTCATGATCCAAACATTGTTGATATTGTTACTTACCTTATACACCAATTTCTCTTCTTCACCTCGAATAACATTCAATTTTGTACTAGGTTTGTGATCATGGTTGGATATTTCACATTAAATAACGAAATGGAGAGACAAAAATTCGCATCATCTCCTCAAAGATCAACTGTGCCACATCTACTTCTTCCCCTCTTAAAATACAGTTCAAAAAGATGGAGCTTCTTTTAGTTACATCTCAAATTTGCGTGTTTCCTAAGGCTTTTGGTGTGTGGAAATTGTGCCAAATTCTAGTATCAGGTTGGAGATATTTTTAAGGCCAAGGTGCGTTCAATTCTCCCTTGAAATTTTTCTTCATCTAATACATTTTCAAAAAATTGATTCCGATCATAAGTTTTGATATTTTCCACCGCTTCTCGATACTTGCATGGTCCAACACATTTCTTGAACTCAAAGTGATTTCTAATCTCTTCAAATGTAAAAGAACCCTATCTCTTCAAACTGGAACATGAACTTCACTATCTCGGCTAAAGAAACCTAAATAGAACTCAGAAACTAACTCCATACATACACTTAAACGTCTCATCATAAATGTAGTCCAACCCAATCTCTCTCCCATCTCTAGAGATCTCTTGTAACTTCCTTCTCCAACTTCTTTTCAAATATCCTCTCATGAGAAAAAGGTAAGTCCGATAAATGTGTTTATGCGGAAGCTAACCAGGCCTTGGAAACTTCATTATATTGAGTATAGGAATATCCATTTCTAGAGGTTGTGGTGTCTTTTCCTTGAAATTTGTAAGTGTTTTTCTCTTTGATTTCACCACATCATGCTTTTCTATATTATCTTGCCTTGTTTTACCCTTTTTCATTGTACTCGAACTTGAACCTTTATCAATAATTTTCTTCTCAATAGTACCCAATACCTTGTTCTGATTCTTCTTTATCTCCCTAACAGTGGATAATGTCATTGTTTTTTTGTCATATTAATTGACCTCCAACTCAAAGCTTTGAACACTCTTGAAATTTTTACCCCTTGATTTTGGGTTGAAAAAGTGTTATTTGGTTACGAAAGGTGTAAGGACGATGAATATCTATGCGGGTATGATGAACTCTTTCGTGGTTGGTATGGGTTTAAGAAATTATTGGAAAAGATTTGGAAATTGTGTCTTTTGATTCTTGGATTTTATATGTTTTTATAATGATGCAGGGAAGGATTTGGATGTGAATTTATGGTGATTGGGGAGTGTTTTGATGTGAGGAAAAGGTTTGTAGAAGATTTAATGGACTTTGAAGCTCTGGGGAAGAAACATAGGCTTAAGGTTTAAATTTTTATAGGTATAACTAACCTTCTCTTTATTCCATTTTGTAGGCGGCTTCATGCGGTGCACCGCGGGTGAGGTGGGGTATATCACAAATTGTACGGTCTTCCCTAGTGAAACTTTCTAGTCAACACGGTTTTGCACAAGGTCTCTCGTAATTGGCCCTGATTTCCCTTACCATTGCCACGGTTTTTGGCTTGGTGTGGTACACCGCGAGTAGCCTGCGGTGTACCACAGAGATCTTCTATGTAGGACCCTGTCACGGTTCAGTGTGAGTGACGACATGGTTTTCGTCATGGAGTCTCACAACTGGACCAGATTTATTGGACCGTGGTGACGTTTTTCTTGATGCGGTGCACCACGGCACCCATGCGATGTACAACACGAGTCTTTTAGATGACACCATGGCACTGTTTTTTGCGAACGTCGACACGGTTTCACCTCTTTTTGCCTCACATGTGTACCTGATTTTCGAATGCCGTGATGCTTTTATGGGGTGCGGTGCACCATAAACATGGTGTGGTGTATCGCAGGTACCTGCCGCTTTTTACCAATATATTTGTTTCTTCTCCCGAACTTGTTTTTATAAGTACCTACATATCAAAAACAATAATAACTACCTTAATACTGTAATATCTACTAAAAACAACTAATCAAAACATAAATTGAAGGCATAAAAACATAAAAAATTGCGGGATGTCTACCAAACATAACTTTAGTTTAAAGTCTTTAAATGTTAGATGCATTACCTCTCTCATATTTTGCGTATAGCCTTCCCAACAACGACCAAGGCTATGAACTTCTACTAATCTCCATTTGGCACCCCTCTTGGGTCTAATCTCAATCAGTTTTGCCGAAATAACTTGTGTAAAGACAAATTGTTCCATCCATGATTCTTTGTGATTGTATGGCGTATTATCAGGCTTGCAGGCTTTCGATACAACTTCATGGCCTACCCCAAACTCACTCGTTGGTCTAGTATCCATAAGGTTTTTGTGGATTTTTCTGGGACTTTATTCCTTGGTAGCAATGTGGATGACATAAATGGTGGGATCTAACTTTCTTGGTTTCTTACCCAAGACGTAGAATGTCTCAGATACATTTTTAGCTCGGAGGGTAACCTTCCCTTCCTGGAAGTTAATGATTCTTTGACTTGTGGCCAAGAACGGCCTTCCAAGTATAATGGGAACCTTCTTATCTGCATTATAATCAAGAATAACAAAGTCAGTAGGGATGGTGATATTACTTGCTTGGACATGAATGCCCTCCACAGTTCCCCATGTATTTGTCACTGATGTATCCGCAAATTGTAAGTTTACGGGAGCTTTTTCCACCTTATTGATGCTAAGCATATCGAACACCGACTTGGGCATAAGATTCAGACTCGAACCCATATCACATATTCCCTTCACTTTGAGCATACCACTAATTTGAATATAAAGTTTAAAGCATCCTGGATTTTGAGATTGAGTGGTAACTCCTTTTTTAAATTTTCTCGAGGCTCTCCCAGAATGAGCCAAAGTCACTTTCCTAGCTTCTACACTCACATCTTTTCCTAGAATAACTTGTGTGAATACTAGTTGTGGTGTAAGCCCTTGCTTCGCAATCTCACGAATCTGTGCGTTGATTTTCTCTGGATTGTACGCCTCCAAAAATCCCTTGAGTACAATGTCAACCTTTGGATTTGTCTTAGGAATGGATGGTGACATTGCTGGAACAATAGGTGGAGATTCCACCTTCTCTCTTTCTTTCTCTTCTTGCGCAACAGGTGTAATAACTTATCTACTCTCTTAAGGCTTCTTCCTCTTTCTCTATAACTCTACTGGCTTTTAGCTCAATGACCGATCTAATATCTTATTGCATGTCTTTGAGAATATCTACAAAGTAAGATTCTTCTTGGCTAGGCTTGGTTGGTTCTTCTAAAATTTCTGGAACCTCCACGATATTTTCTACAACATGTGGTGATTCCTCTTTCTTTTATGTTTCAAGGCAGATTGCCTTACATACTTTGAACCCAACATTGACATCACCTTCGTCATTTGCTTTTACCTCCTTTGCTTCTAAATAAGCATTCACATTCTTCGCGATTTGGGTCAACTTTGTGAGTAAGATCTGTACTGTGGCATCTTGTTCTCTAAACTTCTCTTGATTTACTTCAATCTGATCAGTGAATAGATCCATGAAGTCTTGTAAATATCCTCTCTAACATTACTCCTTCTTGATGATCTTGTGGTATATCTTTCTAAGCTAGATTATCGGCATAAGCATCATATGGTGGTTTCTATGGAGAAGCTGGTCTATTATAATTTTGTATTCCTTGATAAGGACCTTGAGCCCTCTATTGGTAAGTGTTGTTTTGTGGATGGTTGATAAATACCTGGATTTTCGGCCCCTTGAGGATTTGACTACTGCATACCCAGATGATTTCTACTCAAACTGTTTCAAAATGTTTGTCCAATTTGTTTTTCACAAAAATTCAGAAATGTAATTATTACACTTCCTATTACAAAAGAACCCTTCATAAAGTGTCTTGGTATCTTAAATGTGTATTGGAAATACAAATTTTAATTTTTTTAATGAAGGTAATAATGGAAAAAAGAAGGAAATAATTTCTTGATATTCTAAATGGAAAAACATTTTGAAACTACATTTTTAGTAAGTGGACAAACATTTTGAAACGGAGGGAGTATTACCAAATTGGTAATTCCCTCACTTTAATATAAAGTATACAGATGCTAGATTTCCTTAACACTCATCCCATGTATGATTAGGTACTTCGCAATGTGGACAACCTTGTGCTTCTTGCACTACATTTGTTACAGCTGGATTTTGACGCTTTTGGTTCATATTGAGTTTCATCTACTTAACTTGATTTTCCGGTGTTGCTATTTTAGCTGATTGAGCAGATTCTGTTCTTAACTGAAGAGTGCCTTTGGTATTTGTGATAGGATCTCGTGCAATAGGCCAACTCCTTTCCGTTTCAATAATACGTTCCATACCTTCTGCAGCTTCTGTAGGATCCATGGACACAAATCCTCCTCTTCCAAGATTATCGACTCCCAATCTACTTTCTGCATAAATACCTTGATAGAACATTTCCAACTGTAAAGATGGGGTGTAACCATGGAGTGGAAATCTTGCTAATTTCATTTGAAACCTTTTCCATGCGTCTCTTACTTCTTCATCATTCTCTTGGAGAAAATTAGCAAACTCCATCTGATCTTTCAGTCTCATACTCTTTGGATCGAAAAAGTTAAAGAATGCGGCTTTTAGTTCATCCCAAGTATTAATTGTATTTGGTGGTTGTCTATCTAGCCAATCACCAGCACTTCCGATCAAGAAAAACGAAAACATATGGCAATACAGTTGGCCGCATGTAATGCCTAGAGTAATGTAGGCATCACAAATATGAATAAACTTCTTATACCAGATCTTAAATTGATTCACCATTATAGAGTCCATATCTTGCAAATTGACTAAGCATACGCTGATCGGGCCTAAACTTTGTATCTTGGATCACTTGATTGGACGATACCATAATGGTTGAACTCGAAAAGGTGCTCCCAAGCTTGGGAGATCTTTTTCGCGATGTTAATAATTCCTGGAATTTCCTCCTTGTGGTGCTATTACCCGAGGAATAGGTGAGATTATTAAGATTATCTCCCTCAAGTGGAACTAAATTATCCGCTACTACAAACATTGCTTCTATTTGTTTCTTTTCTACTCTTTTCCATTTGTTGTAAGCCCTGAATAAATCTTTGGGATTCTCGAGCATACACAACAACCTGAAGGACACAAAAACAAAAAGAAAGCGTGAATCCGAAGAAAAAAAAACTAAAAACTACGACATTAAAAACTAAACCCACAGGCTAGCGAGACATAGGTCCCCAGCAGTGGCGCCAAAAAATTAGTGGCTGGTAGGGTGTGATAAAATAATAATAACAAAGATATAAACTATCGCCCTAACCAATAATATTACTCACTGCAAGTATCACAGATCATATGCAAGTTTAATTGATAAGTAAGATTCCTTCGCAGGGACTTAGTGTGTTAAAATTGTGCATTAGAACAGAGGGTGTAGTAAAGAATAGTTGCGTAAATAAAAAGACAATAAAATAAATATGAATAATTGTGGAAATAATGATTAAACTAATAACTATTGTAAATAAAGTAAATATGTATGAATGAGATAAGAGATATAGCTCATGTTTGTGTGTATGTATTTATCCTTTTATATCTTCTACTAGTTATAAGAGTGGATAAAGCTCTTAGATTAAGTAGCCATAATTCTATATTCCTCCTAACTCCCTTTTTTGTGGACTTAGGTGGACACCTAACAATTACCAGGGGACTTGAGTAAGGGGACCCAACATAGTGATCGGTGGTTAATCTCAAACCCTGGTGACTATCTAGTTAGGTAAAACTGTTAGGATCACTAACGCACACTAAACGTTTTTGTGGTGTTTCAACAATTAGACACACATTCCGGGTGACCGTGCAATTGCTATTAATGGGGTAGTATATACTCATGCACTAGCAAGAACTACATACAATACATCAAAGCACATAAAACAAATATAAAAGTTAAGAAGATCAATCGATTTAAAAAGGTTTTTCCTAAACAAACATAGATAGAAGATAATAGAATTCAAATATTATACATATGCAAAACCCAAGCTATAGTAAATTAGGTCATGCTAACATGAGATAAACTAAAATAAAGATACATACTTTCCAATTTCTTCTCTTGATGACTTCTAAAAGTAATATGAATTAAAGGCCGAGTAAGGACATGTTTACAATGATAAAAGGGTGTATTTATAGGTATTTTCCAACACTAGGTCTAATTATTTGAGTGGAAGGCAAGTAATTGTAGTCCAAGTCTAATTCAAATCTGTATCCTAAAATATAGGATAGAATAAAAAATGCTCACTGTTTTGATCATATCTCCTTCTATAATGAGCCAAATTTCAAATACTTTACATCAAAACTACCACAAATAAAATTTCTATATAACCTTTAAAATTCTCTTTCAAAATTGCAGCCGATGTTTAGTTATCTTCACTTTATTGGACGCAACTGCAGATTTGGTAGCTGTATTTGACAATTTTCCTTTCTTAATTCAACTTTGTTTCCTTTTATCTCCTTATTTCTCCTGGGTATTCTTTCCCAATCTCCTTGGAATTGATTTTGCATCTAATTATATTTCATAAACCTTAAGAGTTTCACATTAACATACAAATTATACCAAATATGCTCTAAAAGTAATAAATCTCTAAATAAAGACATGAAATGAGATATTATCTAATAATGGGGAAAACTCCCTTAACAATTATTATAATACACCTAAAATGATGTCTCAAACCTAGATTAATGTATCACAAATATGGAGACATCAGTAGGCTTATCGGTTTCCACAGGGATGATTTCGATTTTAGTTATTTCTAGTGCAAATATGTGGATTTTGTAAATTACAAACACTCAATGATTTAAAGAGATCATGTTTGTTTGGTTTTCAATGATTAACAACTAAAAGATAAATAAATGCAAATAAGATTAAACTAATAATGAGATTAACCAATTGATTAAATAAGTATATGATATAAGTGCGTGAGGAATTTGCTAGTAATAAATTATGTCGCTAATTGAATTTGTTATTGATAAGGGTAAGTGGTTTTTGTTCACATTAATTAGGATACAAATTCATCTAAGTCATCGCTTGAGTGATCTTAGATCTCTACCTTATTCATCATCTCGTTTTTCGACTAGATTTAGTTCAGATGATTTTATTATTTGTATCCCTTTGCCGGGATTGAAAAAAAAATCGCAAAAAGCTAATACAGTAAGGACCGAGAACCCGGTCATCACTAACCGGTAACCAAGTTGTCGCCTGTACAAAAAAAAGAGAAGAAAAGAAATGAAAAAGAAAAATAAAGAAAGAATAAATTATCCGGCAAAGTTGAAGTTTCTGGATATCATCTTTATATGTGTTGGGTTAACATGGGGATTCTATGTTAAGAGCATCAAATGGGTTGGTTGAGAACATTATTCAATTGTAAACTCAAGCCTGTGGACAATTGTTGATGGTAAGTGAGGAGAGAGCCAAAAGCTCACTTCAAATTTACCAAATATACATACCACACTGTCCCTAAGCCTACGCTAAAACTGTAAAGTCTTTGTGACTCCTAGGTGCATAGTGAATTTATGATTCAGTTAATAGGGAGTATACTAAGTTGAGCGTTAAAAACGAGTTAGGATCGATGAACACCCTATAGCCATCATACTGAGATAAGTACAAGTCTAACCTTCTAGCCTTGCAACTTTAATTTGATGATTGAGATTATTTATGTTTGATTTTTGCATGTAAATGTATGTGAATATTAAAACTTGTGCTATATGAGGTTTATCTTAAGTTTCGCTTTGGGTGTATTTACTAGTTTCTACATTCTCGCATCTACTTTAGGCCCTTGTTCTTAGTTTTACTTTGTCGGGATGACAAAGGTTTGAGTTGAGGGTCTTGATGTCTCCCATTTTGTTCTAATTATATGCCCATAGGAGACATCATTTTTGGTGATTAGTTGACTAGTTCGATAGACTTTTGGTGTTAAATCGTTATATTTTATTTTCCATCCTCGAATTGTAGTATTTTTCATTTATTAAGTTTTTGCGCGTAAAATGGTTTGTTTTGAGTGAAAATATTGTAGGTTTAAAGATGCTAGCAAGGAGAGGAATTGAGAATTAAAGTCTTAGATCGTGTAAAGAAGCTAAAGGCGAGAAGAAATATCCCGAAGAGTTGATTTAGGAAACTGCAAATCTGGAAGGCTGATGATGATTGCTGATTTTGAGCCACTTAAGCTTGGATTCAGCCTTGTCTCGTGAGACAAGCTTTGATCCCTTATTGAGTTACGAAGAGTTAGCAAGTTGAATGGGTCAATTTGGAGTTGAAATGAGTTACGGGATTTAGAATAAATGAGTGGAGTTGAGATTTTTAATATTTCATTAATTCACTTAAGTAATAGCCCAAGTCCGAATTTTAGAGTATAAAAAGACCTTTCGACTTCTACTTCACACACAACTCAAAGTACACAAGTCAGAATCGCCAGAGAGAAAGTCAGAAGCAAGGGAAAGGAGAAAGCTAAGAGTTGGAGAATTCATCTTCTCCAAATCACAGCCAAACCCAATTCCTCAATTAAGTTTTCTTATCTTTAAATTCTGTATCACTACAAGAAAACTGTGATATGCCAACTCTTTTTTCCCTACTCCCTATCATTTAGTTGTTAAAAAAACATCAATTTTGCATTTGACCACTTTCCTCTAATGAGAGTTGTCTATTATTTCATACATTTCCCACCACTACTTAATAAGAGTGGGCTATTAACATATTAAATGGTTATTAATTAAATATTCGTAATTTTTTAAATATAACTTATAAAATATTAAAAATAAAAAATCATGATTTTTTTTTGGTCAACCGGACTTACAAAACAGAGTATAAACAAATCATCCAATACCCAATCGTCCAAAAGAGAGCGTCAGCTGATCCGCGCTCCCTCGAAGTATCTTCCGCTGCCTAGCCAAACGTGCTGCTCGATCAGCCCATCCATTACGCCTTCGTGGTATATGTGCGAAAGACAGCTGAATGTGTGTATCCGCTTCCTTCTGGATCTGCGTAATGAAAGGTTTGATTTTCCACCACGGTGCTGACAGCTCTTTAATACCTTGAATGACTTCAAGGTTATCGGAACAGATAACTGTTTTCATCCCCAAGTCTTGTATGGCCAGTTTCGTCGCTTCATGTACCGCTATTACTTCTGCTTCCATTACCGAATCCGTCCAAATCGGTTTTGAGTAAACTTGACGAAAACCAGATGTAACTTCTCTTCTAACAATTCCAATTCCACTTTGCTCAGCTTTCGAGAGAAAAGATGCATCACAAGTATAAAGTATTTGTGTGTCCTCCGGTATGTGCTGATTCATTGTGTTTACCGGGAGTTGACCACTCCTATCATCTGATGGTACTCCCATAGCACTCCAATCCTGTCCAAAAAGATCTGTCATAGTTGTATTGGCTAAGTGTAAGACTGATGTAACCTGCAGTGAACCATTCTCATGTATAACTTTCATCTTTTGTTTCCAGATATTCCACATTATAAGCATAATATAAGCCGTAAGTATACGTTTTTCCCATATTTTTGGGTCAATGCTATTAGTTAGTTTCAGTATCCAATCCCCAATGCTGGATGGTTCATCTTCTGGAATCCGTATTTGTATTGCTGATGCTGCCCAAATCTGTCTACAAAAATTACACGTAAGCAAAAGATGTAAGCATGATTCAGTAAGGTCCGTACACCAATGACAAGTATCCGTGTCGCTACATTTCTGATTTTTTAAATTTCGTTTCGTTGGTAAGATATCCCAACAAGCCTTCCACACAAAGTTACGGACTTTAGTTGGAACATTAGAATTCCACACTATTGTCCACAGCTTTGAGTTGCACATTTTAGCCTGTTGTACTGATTGTGGCCTGTTATCCAAAAGTGTGTTGGTAAGTAATTTGTACCCTGATTTTGTTGTATAGTTTCCAGTTTTTGTAAATGGCCAAGTAAAAGTATCCTTTGCTTGTCTATTAATTAACGGTGTTATATATATTTCCTCTTTAACCGGATCTGGTATGTTTGCATCAATGACTTCCCAGTTCCACACGTTATCTCTAGTTTGCATTAACTGATTTACTGTTGTAAGTTCTGTGCTGATCGGTTTGTCTTTTATTCTTCCGGATAGTAGCCATTTATCATCCCAGATTCGAGTTTTCTCTCCGCTCCCGATTTGTATGAGGCCGTGTTCAATTAAGAAATCCCGTCCTTCTATTATACTAGCCCATGACCACGATCGACTCTGTCTTAACTTAACCTGCAAGAAATCCGTGTTAGGAAAATAAATGCCCTTTAGTACCCTTGTTGCCAATGAGTGAGGTTCGTGATATAGTCGCCAGGCCTGTTTGGCCAATAATGCCGTATTATGCCGCTTAAGGTCCTGGAATCCAAGACCCCCAATAGTCTTTGCCGCTGTCATCTTTTCCCATTCCATCCAGTGAATTTTATGCTTCTCTAAAGAGTTCCACCAAAACCTTGCCATAATTGAGGTTAGCTTTTTACAAAATCCTAGTGGAAAGGAGAAAATCGACATCGCATACGTGGGTATAGCTTGTAGAATTGCTTTTATTAACACTTCCTTTCCCCCCTCGGAAAGTAATTTCAAAATCCATCCCTGAGCTTTGTTAAAAACTCTGTCTGCAATCCATTGAAGTGTATCAATTTTTGACCGCTTGTGACATAAAGGAATCCCCAGGTATTTGCCAAGATCAGTAACTTCCTTGACATGTAACGTATTAGTCACCTGTTGTCTAAGTTCATCTGGTGTCCGCTTACTAAAAGTTACCGCTGATTTGTTAAAATTCACCTGTTGTCCTGAACATTTACAGTAAGTATCAGTCTTGTAGTTGTTGAATATCCTGTCCATTTAGTGAGACAAAGAAAAGAGAATCATCTGCAAAAAGAAGGTGAGAAATAACCGAGCAGTTACGTGTAATCTTAATACCTTGGATATGACCTGTAACAACTTTATGTTCAATAAGTGTTATTAATGATTCTGTTAGTAAAGAGAAAAGTAGTGGAGACAAAGGATCCCCTTGTCTAAGGCCTCTACCCGGTTTAAAAGGCGGTTGTCTTTCACCATTTATATTAATCTGATAAGAAACTGTAGATATACAGTTCCAAATCCAGTCCACCCATCTTTTTGCGAATCCCAATCTTTCCATCAATAGCAGTAAAAAATCCCAACGTACCTGATCATAAGCTTTTGCCATATCCAATTTAATTGCTGCGTAATGTGCCTCTGTTTTCAGATTCCGTTTCATAAAGTAGGACACCTCCTGGGCTATTAAAATGTTATCTTGAATAGACCGACCTTTGATAAACGCTGTTTGAGTAGGGGAAGTGATCAAATTCATCAACTTCTGTAGTCGTGTTGCCAATATTTTTGAAATAATTTTGTATATAAAGTTAACACATGAAATGGGTCGATAATCTCCAACCCCAACCTGAACCTCTCCTTTCGGGATGAGGGTTATTAATGTCTCATTAAGCATTTCTAATGAGGTATTATTAGTAAAAAAATCAATCACCATATTGCATATGTCCTCTTTGAGAATTGTCCAAAATTGTTGAAAAAAATTTCCATTTATCCCATCTGGCCCTGGCAATTTCCTCGGAGACATGCTAAACACCGCCTCTTCAATTTCTTTCTGAGTTGGGATTTTCTGAAGTTCTTCGTTCATTTCCATAGTAACCTTCATTTCTATACCACGTAAAGCATGAGTCCTTAAAGGATCACCGTTCTGCTGGAGTAATGAATCATAGAAAGTGTTAAAATGTTGTTTTATTTCATTCTCATCCTGTATCCAGATTCCTTCCGCATTTTGTATTGCTGTTATCTTATTTCCATTCCTTCTTTGAGAGGTCATTGCGAAAAACAATTTAGTGTTCTTATCTCCATAACTAATTCATTGTTGTCTAGCTCTGTCAAACCAGTACACTTCTTCCCTCTTCCAATAATGCTTAATCATTTCTCGAATTACTTGTTCTTCACTTGTATTCTCCTCTGAACTTGGCTTATTAGTGACAATAATCAATTGCCTCTCTAATTCTTTAATACGTCTATAATTGTTTGGAAATGTAGCTTTACTCCATTCCACTAGCGCGTTAGTAGTGTTTGTTCTTTTGATAGGGATTGTTCGCACTGTTAGGTATCAAGGGGTGGACCCCACGATGTTTCAATAATTCTGTAACAGTCTTCGTGTAAAGCCCAATTAGATTCAAATCTGAATTGTCTTATTCTCTTCTTCCCTTTCCCCTCCTGAAAGAGTACTATTGGTGAGTGGTCAGAACCTGTTGCAGGGGGTATAAATAAAGTCGCATTTGGATGTTTGTCCATCCATTCAACGGTTGCAAATGCTTTATCAATTCTTGATTTCACAAGCGTGTGATCCATTCTTCTGTTAGACCACGTGTAATAGCTTCCTGAAGTTGACAACTCAATTAAAGAATTGTTAGTTAAAAAATTATTAAAGTTGAGAATCTGCTGGAAATTTGGTGGTGATGTACTGAACCGTTCACCTGCTTTAGTAATATCGTTAAAATCCCCCATAATTAGCGTAGGGGCGTTCGCATTATGAAACCATGTAGTAATATCCAAATACATTTGTAAACGATCACAATATAAATTTGGTGAAGGAACAAACACCAAGTAATATGCAAAGTCCAAAGTCTTAATATGCATAGTTATATAATAATGGCCAGAATACAAAATAGATAAACTTAAAGGATTGTTCCAAACAAGAAGGAAACCTCCCGAGTGGTCCTTAGTCCCAGAGGGGTTCATAACAAAAGAGTTATCAAAATTCAGGCCACGTACCACTAGGGGTGCATCCTTCTCGTTGAGCATTGTTTCACAAAAGCAAGCCAAAGTGGGTTTGTGTTCTTCCACCAAAGCTTTCAAAACCTGAACGGTCAAGGGGGCCCTAATCCCCTGACAGTTCCAAAATAGTGTAATCATTTCCCCACCGCGGCCAAAACCGGGTGGCCGCTACCTCTAACTTGCTTTAAACTGCGTGTTATAATCTCACCAGTAATTCTACCCCATTCCCCATTCGTTATATCAATTTTCTCCCTACTGGTGGTTGTCACACCGCGCATAAAATCATCCCATAAACTTAAACTAAGTTGATATGTACTATTTGAGTCCCTTTCATGCACTAGATCCACTCCAAAATCTGTGTTGCTCCTATGACTATTTACCATTTCACTAATACAGTGTTGTATCTTTTTCAAAGTCATCCCCTGAATTCTCATCCTGAAATTATCATATGTAGTATATTTATGCAGTCTAAAACATGTCTCAGCAAAAATTACAGCCTGGAAAAGAAAACAGTAGCCCAACGAACTGTCTCTATTTTGCAGATATCCACTTGATGAAAAGGAGTCCACATATCTGTCTCTTTTGTGCAAAAATCCACTTGACCCGTCCATTTTCATCCTGGTATTCCTGACCATTTGCAAAAGTCTCATATCCGTAGGATATGACTGTACTTAGGTGTAAAATCCATCTAAGAATTTGTGGCCCTTTACTCCAATGCAATTGCCAAGAGTTTGCATTCATTACCATAATAATCTATTTACTGAAACCATGTCCATCCTCCTTTATGCACAAATTAGTTTGAGGCACCCTGTTATCACCCACTTCACCATAAGTAATATTTTCTGTCCCTCTAACATCTTCACCAAAACAAGAAAAGCACTCCAATATCAATTTTTCCATCAATAGAACAAAAGAGTTACTCTCCCTACACTTCTCACCCAAATAAGAAATTAAATCTCTGCCGTGTAACTTTTTATCATTGACACAAAAAACAATCTGTATCCCAATTTCCTCCCTCCTATGAATATAATCGTTAACCCAAGTATAATTATACAGTGTCATAATCAAAGCCCATACGCCAATCTGATAAAGAACCGCTCTAGGCCCTATTGATTTTCTTCATGAATAAACCTAATCCTAACACTACCGATCTGAGATTGAATCAATAAATCACTTACAAGTATCCACTGCCCCTTCCCTTTTGTATTCCGCCTCTGGTTATTATTTCTGTAAGGAAAGCTACTGTTCTTTATCCTTTGTTGTGTCCGAAGTCGAGTAAACCCTGTTCGCCGTGTAAAACCAAGTTGTTGTATATGGCCCTCAGTTGAGAGGCCCATTTCTTCTCCTCCCACCGTCATATGTATGCCTGATATGCCAAACTGTTTTACAGTGATGCGTAAGCCTGAGTCCTCCTCTTCGCCGTGACTGTGCTTACTCAGATCGATACTGTAATCTATAAAATAACGGCTCCACCCATCTGTTGAGAGACCCATCTAAGTGTATATTACTATTATCACAAATGGAAAAGGTTTGGTAACGAAGAAAAAGATGAAAGTTGAAAACATAAATGGATTTGATTGAGATATTAGAAGAAAGTCATAAAACCCTAGAATCGCCTATTATCGCACCTATAGAACGTGTACTATGTGAAAGTAAAAAAATAGTCCTTTGATAAAAAATCGTGATTAATATTTGAAAATTCATACAAATACTTAAAAATCACAAAAATATTTAAAAATCTTATTGGTTCTCAAAAATATTTTTAAAATACAAAAATTAAATAAAATAAGTCATAAATATTTTAAAAAATAATCTATTCACAACAAAATTAGAAAATCACAAAAATTTAAAAATTTTAATTCACAAAAATATTTAAAAAACACAAATAAGTTTAAATTTTTTTAATTAATCATAAAATGATTAAAACTAAATTTAATTTATAAATATAAGAATAATGATTAATATTTTAAAAATTCATATAAATATTTAAAATTCAAATCTATTAAAAAATAAAATAAAATCACAAAATTGTTTAGAAAAACAAAAAATATAAAGTAAAATTTCATTTTTGAATAAAAAATCAATTTCAAAAATTACATATTATTATATTTTATTCATTGTCTTAATTAAATATATAATTCTAAAATCATAATTATTACCAAAAACTTTTGAAAAAAAAAATTAGAGAATAATTTAAAAATCAATCACAAGTTTTTTTTAGATTTCATTTTTCATTTTTTTAAATCCACTAATATTTTTATATAACTTAAATTTTGTAGAATAAATACATTAATTAAAAAATCATCTATCTTTTTCTCTTAAATGTTTCGATATCACACGACTTTGAATTAATACAATTACTTGCATAGATTATTTATCCCCAAATCGATTTTTTCTTTCACAGTAAGAACCCTAATTTCTCTCTCTCTCTCTCACCTTTCTTCCCCACCATCACGCCATTGTCAATGCAACCATCACTTTCACCGTCAACGCCTCCTCCATTTGATACTAAGGCTTCCTAAGTGGAGATCATATGGTGATGACTGTCTCAGTGATAGACATGGCTTACTCGGGAGAATAGAAACCTTCACCTTTCAATTTCACCTCTTCATATCGATCTCAAACCCTAGCTTTTTTTCTCAAATTATTGTAATAATGATGATAATCCTTAAAATTGGGGTATGCAGGTGCAATGTCAAGTGATGGATGCTCTTCATCCAAGGATTGTCCGATGAGTAAAGTAAATTTTTGACGCGACAGATGTATACGCGATGTCCTTCGAACTCATGATCACCATTTCATTCTTTTTTCTGATCAAATTTTCACAAGCTTCTAAAGGGAAGAATCGAGGCAAGAAAGTCGTTTCCAGTGAACGGTGGATGTGGGAAAGAGAGTGGAGCGGCGTATCAGAACAGGGGTTGTTGCAGAGCAGAGGATTATTTCTCAGCCAAAGCAGCAGGTGAAGAAGAGTATGAGAGGTCATAGGTCTCGCATCTCACATTACCAATTACAAGTGCCTCCACAAAAAGAAAGTTCAGATAGTTGACAATCAGATTCCTTTCTTCCTCTCCAATTCAAGTCAGAATTCTCATACCATTTGATTTACTTGCTTTCTTTTTGGGAATGTAAATTAGTGCTGTTAGTATATTAAAATAAGCATTTTTACAAGCATCTGAATATGTTCAGATTAAAATTCACGTGTTTCAGTTTCAGTTGCTTTCAAGTAAGCCTTCTACTGCATTTGGTACTTTTTGAATTTCTTTTGTATTTGATCTGGAATATGGAGTGCCTATATTGAATTTAATGTATATAGATTTAAGAAGAGCTGTAAATTATTAAGACTTTGTGGGAAGTCCATTTAGTGGGAATGAAGAAAATGAAGAATATTATAGAACATTTGAAATGTCGTGCTAAGTTTAAATTGAATATTATATGCACCTCAGGGGGCTTGTTGATGTACAATCTCTAAATAAGTCTCTCTAATAGCTTATTAGATGATTCTGTAACATAATAAGATAAGTGAGACATTTTCATTTGACAATAAGTTACTTTGGTAAGGTTTATCAAGTAAGTAATGTACTTGATAGATATTTATATGTGTTTGAATTAATGACAGAAAGATGGTGTATCTTGTATGTGAGCATTTATTCATTGGAAACATAAGTGGTGCAGCTGAGTTTTTTGAAAAATGGAAGTGATCAAATTACACATATTAAACATAAGATGGGAAGGTATGATCAGTTTCGAGTTTTGAATATTCAAATAGGAATGAACTTAGGACTTTTCTTTCTTTATGTTACAGATGCTATTGAATCGTTAAAAGACATAGCTGTGAAAATGTTTGAAGAAATGGGTTTCAAAGTTGATCATGGTAGCTCTATATACTAGCTTTTTCACTTACAACTGGAGTTTACTCAAGAAATAAGGACTTAAGCTGCAGTATCATGGAAGTGCTCATGTAAACTCATCCCAGGTAAATTTGTGTTCAAAATTTCCATACTTAGCATTCTTTGCAAATATACTATAAAAAGTTCAATACATTTTACACGATTTATTTATAAGCTATAAATATTTATACCAATTTCAAGATGAACGTTCAATAATTATAAAGTTCAATATTTATGCGTCCTCTTTAATATCGTACCAGTAATTATGGCTAATAGAGAGAATATTAAAATAATTGCCAGTGAATTACCGTTTAATTTACAGTTTAATTGGGCATGGTGTTTTATATATAATAAGATATATCTTATCAGGCAGAGTTTGAATAGACAATCAGTGAGCTTAGAGTCATTGTTATATTATAGGATCCATACATGTGGTCGAAAGCCTTATGCTCAAATACGAGAGGATTTGGTAAGAATGATACTTTGATTAGCATGAGAATGATAATAAATAATTAACATTGAAATATATATTTACAGGGACATGATGTGGGGGATATTGAGTTTTTTCAACGAACACACACTCATGCTAAAGATGGACGCGTAGACCCGAGTGTTGATGAAATTTTGGTATTTAATTACTACCTTAGTTCCTAATGGATTTCAACATTTAGTGCTTTACTAATGGTTTAAATATTTTTTTAGGAACAATGTAAGAATATAATGTTGGGTTTTATTATGTATATGAACTGTTAATTAAATGTTTTCCCTTTTTTTACTCTCAGGGATATATTTGTCCAAGGTTTATGGATCGTAATTTGCGTGGGTATGATTATCTTATAGTTTGTTATTATTTATTTTGGTCAATCTAACAGCTGATGTGGAAAAAATCAATTTTTTTTTTCTTTTCAATTAACAAAATTAACTTGTGTGACAGGTATGCTATTGGTGGTCTTTCGTGAGGGGAAGATAAAGATTTATTTTGGCACATAGTTGCACAATCTACTTCTAAATTACCCAATGATAAACCACGATATGTTATGGTATAAATTCTTATTCAATTAAATTTTCTCTAAACTCCATGACTTTTAACTATCTTATTATTTTTGTGGTCTTTTAATCTTTGTGCTACTTTTTCTTCCACTAGATATATTTAGCAGTGCATTACAGTCACTTCACAACTATACTTACAAATACACAAGGATATTCTTTAGGATGAATGAAACACATAAGGGTATATTTGGTATGTACTAATTGATATATTCTTTGAAGCTCTCATATGATATTCCTTCCTTTTGGCTTAATACAGGGTAACTGCAAATGCATTTTTAGAATAGCTGAGGAGAGTGGCAAAGAAGTCATCCTCATATGCTTCTTTCTTGAATTGTAAGTTTCTTCGATGTCCATGGTCTAGTCTCATGTTTTTATATGATAATGCTGACTGTGTCTTCGTTTTAGGGAAGCGTGTTTGTTGGAATATTACTGAAAAGGTAACATTAATTATGTGTGGGTTACTGTGAGTTTTAGATTATTTATGTGTGGGTCCCAAATGTTTACATTCTTTTACAGACAAAACAATTACAAAATATCTCTCATTTTCTCTAGAGGCATACAGACCTCATAAGGTACACTACACTACACTACACTATAGGCTAGTTATCCATTAAGTCCTTGTGCTTTTAAATTTTCTTAAATGGTCCTCGAACTATAGAAACTTGGTGCAGTATGTATGTGCACGGTTTAAGAATTTTGCATTATATAGGGACTTATAATGCAATTAACTCAAAAGAAGCACCTTTTATTGTTCCACTTCTGATTTCCAGATTTAAATTACATTACAGGTTGATCCAAGATTTTATATGGAATAGAAATGTATTGGAGGATCTTATTGAAAATAAGGTACGAAAGATTGCAAGTATTTAATTTCACCATAACATTGTTTAACAATGTATTTAATTTTACAGGAGTTGTAAATGCAATTGACTTAGCAGATAAATTTCTTCCAAAACTCAAGTCCTTGAATTGTAAGTTTCAGTCTTTCTCCTATCTTTTAGTAGATCCAACTACTTATTACTATTTTGTCTTTCATTTACTAGGCAAGCCTATGGTTATTAATTTTTGTGCATATTTTAAGGATCAAATCATCAAGATTCTACAGCAAAGGATAATGGTAATAATTTCTTTACTTTAATCTTAGTAACCATAATTTTAATAGGAAAGTACTTATTTTTTCTCAATTTATACATTAAACAGGGGTTCCCTTATAAAGTATTCCAACCACAAGCATTAGAACTATGTGCAAGAGTAAGTTTTTTTTCTAAATCATTTTATTTAAATATTAATCTATAAAATGCTCATATTTTGTTATTTAATGCAGAAAGTTTCAGCTGCATCTGGTGATATGAGAAAGGCATTATGGGTTTGCAGGTTAGTATTAATTTTTTTTTTGCAAAGTTAAATAATTACGGTGACTAATAACTATTTATTTTTAAGCTGAAATTAAAGAATGTATTAATGATTTAAGCTTACCTTTTGGTGAAGAACCTCAAAATATTTTAGCAAAGCAAGAAAATTATATAGTAAGAGTTGATCACGTAGGGATTGCTTTGTCTAAAGCATATAAATCTCCTTGTAGTAGATATTATAAAATCTCTTCCACAGCATCAACAGGTAAATAAATAAATAAAATAATGTTTATTTAATTGTTGAAATCTTATATACCTTTTAACCTTGTCTTGTTTTTTTACTGTAGTTTATTCTTTGTTCTGCTGTAAAACTTTTTTGTTGGGGTAAAAAGGATAGCACTGTTGGAAGTTTAATGAAATTAAATATTAATATTTACTGATTTGTTGTAACTTTTGTGATGTAATAGTTGAATAAGTCAACTTCAATTCCACCTGTTCGGAATTCTGAACTTTGTAGTATGTGTAAAGTGTTGGCTGGTCAGGTAAATAACTAATTGTCTAGATATTTACTTTTTTGTTAATGTATTCTTTTGTAGGCTGCTTTGATGTTACATGGTGCAAGTAGACCTATTGCAAGTATCAATAGCCGACTCTATCTTAGAAATGAGCTGGGAAAGGGGGTCTCAATAGCCGACTCTAATTTGGAAGAAAGCTGGGAAATGAGGTCTCAAAACCGACTCTTTTGGAGGGGACCTGGGAAAGGAGGTCTCAATAGCCGACTCTTTTGGAGCGGAGCTGGGAAAGGATGTCTCAATAGCCGACTCTTTTGGAGGGGAACTGGGAAAGGAGGTCGCAATAGCCGACTCTTTTTGGATGGCAGCTGGGAAACGGGGTTTCAATAGCCGACTATCCTATCAAGATGTAGTCATAACATTGGCAACACGAGTATAAGCCACTATGGGATAAAGTGCAGGCAAAGATAAGCCAGCCCTTTAAAAGGGTCGTCTAAAGGTCAAAACGAAGTTGGGAAAAAAGGATTTTCTTGTTGTGATTAGACATGAGTTCATTTATTTTTATTTCTTTAGTTTTAATTTCCATTATGAACTAATTTCATTTGTGCTTGATAATCGCTTTAATGGGTTGAGCCCCAATTTATTTAGTTAATGTTTATGAATTTGGGATTGAAAGATTTAATTTGAATTAGGTAATTTAGTATTTTCTATTATCGTGAATTTATTTACTGTCTTTGAACTCATAAATCAAATATAGGAATTAGTAAGTAAGCTATTCATTGTAGTGGAGTAATGATCACCTTGACGAGGGGTTTAGTTACTGAACTAGGTAATAGATGTAAGATATAAATTATTGATCCTGACGGACTTAGTTAATCTTATAGCCAATTTGGTAAAATACTTGAACATTCAAAGGTAGCTTATAATCGCCCTGACGGGGTTCGTAATGCCCTAGGATAACTCCTAAGTCCACCCTGACGGGTGTTAGGAGATACTAGAATCCCGACTAGTATTAATTACCAATTCGACCCTTAAACGAAAGCATTAATTGAATAGGTTAAGGTGACAATCTTGCAAAACTCTAGTACTACTTCTCATCCTTGCGTCTACTCATACTTTATTTACTTGTGTCTCATTTACTTGCATTAGTCAATTTAATATTTTACTTTATGTGCACTTTAGTCCTTAAGCAAAAACATAACAAATATTTGTTCCCTTTTACTTTTCATATCATATAACAATTATTAACACTTATTACATAACATCTAAAGTCATATCCAATCCGTCCCTGAGATCGATTTCCCGTTTACCGAATATTACTTAGACGACCCGTACACTTGCGGTACGTGTCTTGCCTATATAAGTGTGTTATTTTAGAACACGCAAGGAGACACCACCATTATAGGTTGCAGAGGAAGATTAAAGAATTGTATTTATTAGTTGTACTTATTTAATCTTAATCATTGTAATGTAATAGATATTTATTTAATTTAGTGAAATGTAATTTTACTTATTTTACATAAGATAGTGTAGTCGCGTTTTTTGGGTCGTGACAAGTTGGTATTAGAGATTAGAGTAGTTTCTAAGTGTAAGCGGGATATGATTTTTCAGATTGGGGTAGATGTGTAGAAAAATAAATAATAAAACCGATAAATGAAATAGGAATAAATCTTGTTAGTAGTTTTTATTGAACCAACCATAAGAACTGATCGTTATCGTCGCCGTCGATAAAATAGAGTAATAATTATTGTGGGAGCAACTCCGCAGAGTACGGATCGTAGGTATGCAAGAATGATAAGTAGGAAGAATACGTACTCGTCGAGGATATTGCCTCAAATGTCCAACACCCAAGGTAGGGTGCGGTGCTTTTCTTACATGCGTGCTTCTCGTATCACCGTGACTCATCCTTCTGTTCCACCTAATGTTGTCAACACCAATCAATCCAAGAACTTAAATGATGTCTCCTCATATGTGATGATTTAATATTTAGATGATACATCATTTTTAGTGCTTTAGAAGTCTTTCTAGTCGATTTTCTTGTGAAATATTACACTTTTCTATTTCTAGTCCTGATTTAATAAATTATTGTTTTTAGAGCATATTGGGTTTAATTATTTATTTAGTGTGAAGCTTTAAAAATAAATATGGAGATTAATTAGATTCCAAGTCAAAGTCTAAAAAATAAGGAAAGAAGATAAGTATGGAAATTGGAGATAAGGAAACAAAAGATAAAGTATGAAAAGGAAAAGCTGCCAAATAAATATGAATTTCACCACCCACGACCACAAATCAGCTAATATCTCAAAATAGGTAAGGAGTTTTGAAGAACGGTCAAGAGAAAAGTTAAAGAGCTTTCCGAGACTATGAATTTCAACTACTCATACGCATCAAACGGATAACAATTGAAGCGGTTAGGACCAAACCAAAAACGGGGCTGATTTCATATTTTAGGGTTACAAATTTGAGTTGGGCTAGGAGTCCACTACTTACCTTCTCCTTCAAGAAAACGAATTAGGGCTTCTCTATACCTATAAATACACCCTTATATCACTTGTAAATAATCCTTGCCTCATAGTAATCAGTCCTTAGGTTTATTATCATCAGAATTATTGTAGAGAGTAGGATGAAGTCTTTCATTATTTCTTTTAGTTTATTTTCTTTAGGTATGAACTAATTTTCCCATAGCTTGGGTTTTGTATCATGTATAATCTATGAATTATATTTTCTTTTATCTAAGTTTGTTTTGGAATTATATGTTTTGATCTGATATTAGATTTGTTTATATGTTTTGATTTAATGACTGTTTTCCTTGATAGTGCACGAGTATAGGATTACCTTAATAGTAGTTAGATGATCACCTTAGCTAGATGTCTAATTACTGAAATACCACATAACGTCTAGTGTCGATATTGGTCTTAACAACACTAATTCTAACTAGATAGTCATTAGGGTATATTTTAACCACTATCACCATATTTGGAATTGATTGCTTAGGGCCTCGTGGTGTGTCTGTAGCCCCCTTAGTCGCTCTTCAGGTCTAAGGTATGGGAATTTAGAATCCCGACTAAGTATCTAAGAGCTAATTATCTCCCTTATTAACTAGAATTTGATAGAAAGAATTAGAAGGATTAGTGCATACTAGCAAAACCTAAGTTATACTTCTCATCTCATATTTCTTATCTTTTATTTTATTGTCTTTAATTTTCATTAGTTTAATTAGTATTCTCTCAACCGTTCCTATTTATTTTCTGCCTTTTAATTAATTTCTCTCTACTCGTGCTATTTGCTCATAACGTGTAACACACTAAGTCCCTGAGAACGAATATAACTTATCATTAAAACTTGTATACGTCCTATAATACTTGCAGTACCGTGCTTGTCTAGGGTGCTTTAGTGCATTGTTTTCAGCGTTTATTTATCTTATTTTTATCACACCCTAGGCGACACCATTAAGAAATCTTTTGTATTTACCTATTTCTAACTTCTTTCAGATTGTTGTTGCAATAGCTACTAGGGACCTTAGAAGCTTCTCTTTCTTTCCTGTTGTTCTCACCAAAGTTTTTTATTTTATTCTTCTTCATCTCCCCACATGAATTAAAATCTATGTTCTTTGCGTCATCTCCTTTCGCCCTCAACTAAAAATTATACCGCATTGAAATTACCCCTTTATATGGGCGGATAAGGTGTCATTTGGAGTGGGAAAGGTGTAAGGGTGATGTTTTGTATGTAGTTATGATGTATTTGTACTTCGGTGAAAAGGATTTAAGAAGTTAAGGATAATGGCTTGGAAATCTGTTTTGATTAACTATTAATTTCTTGATGTTTTGGAATGATTTGGGTTGGCCAATGTTGTTTGGAATGATGCAAGGATGCTTTTGGATATAATATTTTGGTGATTTGGTGGTGTGTTTCATGATAGGTTAAGGTATAGTTCAACTCTATTGGTGGTTGAGTAAATTAAGGAAGAAGAAGCTTTGACTTTTAGGTCAAAAGGATGCTTAATGTTTACCTTTTCGTTTTTCTCCTTTATTTCCTCGTGCAGTGTACCGCAACCTCCTTGCGGTATACCACACGTGTGGTCTTCCAATTCCAATCTTTTGACTTTCGTAGCATGATTTGTCGAGGACACAGGTTTGATTTGGCGATATGTACTGTGTTGCGAGTTCTTGCACGGTCAAAATCTCGTGTTCCGGTATACCGAGGGTGTCGTGTGGTATATCGCGCGTATCGTGCTACATCTCCAAACCTTCTGTCCAATTCAAGCGTGTACTATAGTGGGCACAATTTCACTTCTCCATAATTAGATCTCAAAAAAGTACGTTGTTTAGGCTCCAGAAAAAGTTAAGTCCGACACATGAGCGCAAAGTTATGGTCTCTCGAAATTTACTCAATGCTTTCAGCGGAGACATGCTGTATACCGCAGATACCTACAGGGCATCACAAGAAGCTGATATTTTTTTAACCAGTGAGCACAAAGTTTTTAACTTCTGCCACCCCAAACTCAAACCTTTATTTACCTTTACATCAAAAACACTATATACCTTTCTCATTAACTATATTATACACTAAAACACGAATTTATACTTACTAATTTACACTAAGAACATAAAATTAAATTAAGGGAACTGTATAAAACATGGGTTGTCTCCCAAGAAGCAATTTTGTTTATTACGTCGTTAAGTTTGACACGTTACCTTCCACGAAGATAGCTCTGAGGCCCTTGAAGTATTCTCCACTTAAAATCGCCTCCTTCTTGGATTAGTAATGTAGGAAACCTCCCACCCAAAGTTTTATTCACTCGATCTTAAAATAGTGGTCGGTAAAGCTCTCTTCTTGCCATCTTACTTTTGTTGTGTAATACCTTGCGTCTAAGGCATGTTTGATCAGTTTTAACAGTGGAAGTGGATCATTATTTATAAATACCCCTTTATCTTCAATAGGTCCACATCTAAACTTTTCTTGCACCATTGGTGCATAAACAACCTCTCTTTCTAACTCGGAATAATTTCTACCTTAGGCCCAATAACCCCTTAAAATAATGTCTCGTTAATGGCCTTATATATATAAAAAAGAGATACATCAAGACCCACAAATCAATATTTTGTTGTCCCAATAGAATAAAAAGAAAATAAAAGGAGTTTAGAAGGGTCCAAGTCCAATCAATGAAAAAAATAGAAATAGAAAAATAATGAATGACACTAAAGAAATTGTCTTAACAAGTTGCATATAGTAAAATTTACAAACTAAATCAAATATATACTCATTAATTATACAATTCACACAAATAAATTTCAAAATCAAAGTAGTTTTGCAATGCGCGAAGTTATATCCTTTCTTTGCTCACAATGGTGGTTATAAGGTGTTCCTCGATCCTTAGATAGTTTCTAAGTTCCACAAACTACTCTCTATAATGTGAAAGATCTTAAATTATATAGTAATAAATCCTAAGGTCTTTAAGGCTGTAATATAGGCTTTGGCTAGGTGTGATATGTATATTTGGGTAATTTATAGTGAACTTTTATATCTCTCCTCACTAGCCATGAAAAAGTATTGCCTGGCCATCCACAAGAAGTATCCACTATGAGCTTCTACAAAAGATGCAATATTTATTATCAATGACGTAAGAAAACATGAGAGTTTCAACGAGCATTCTATTGTGTTCAGGATATTGGGAAATCATGTCTCCCAAATTGTAAACCATCTTCAAAAACGCCCACAAGCTCCACATATGAAAATTGTCCAAGTGATGTCTCACTTTTTGTGATAAATTAATCTATTTACGAGACACCTTTTTTACGGTTCATTGGTCCTAAGTGAGGGATTTTCCCTAGTATTTGACGTATTATACTTTTTCTTCTTATTTTGGGACATCTTGCTATTTATTGAGATTTTGGGCGTTAACTGTGTGTTTAGTATGTAGTTCTTAGCTACATGGTAAACAAAAAATGCAAAGATGATGAGGATAAGTCAAAAAGACAAGTCAAAGACCAAGACAAAGCGTAGAAGGAGCTAAAAGTAACTCTGGAGAAGTAAGAGCATTTTCGAACTAAATCTTGATGTCCATTGATTCAGTCACCAAGATTAATTGGTTAACAAATTTGAAATATTCCTTTTCATTTGGATAGATCTTGAAGTCACTGATGTGTGAGAAGTTACATAAGTAAATTTGTAGCTGAGACGAATAATGTATGCCATTCGCTACTAAAGTGGTTTGAACTTGTCCAGCACTAGGCTAAAATACGGGTTGAGATATTTTAACCAAGCTAAGTGAGACCGTCAAGCCCTTAAACGTTTGTATCCTAGTATATAAGCAATTTAGTTGCTCATTATTCAGTACCACACTTTTAATTACTCATTTTTTAACAGATAATGCGTTAGAGAGAGAAGAAGAGAAGGGAAGAAAGGTCTTTAAAAAAAAACCACCATTCTTCCTTATCAGAGCACCGTTTTATGTCATTCAAAAGAGTAAACCTATTTCATTTTGTATTTTAAAAATGAGTCGATCATTATTTTTCATTAGTTTTAAATATTTGAATATGAATTAAAACATCATTGATGAGGATTACTTGATGTATGAACTTTAGATGGTTGTATTTAAATAAAATATATTTAACTCTAATGGGTATATGTTATTGGATAATTACTATTTATATTCTTGTCAAATAGAGGATAGTGTTTGTAATTAAGGTATCGTCCAAGAGATGGGGTTTATTTACGAAACTAGCAAATACACAATTGGTGTGCGTTAGTGAGTCGGGAGGCCTTGACTAGGCAAGTAGTCATTAGGATTTGAACTAATTACGTCTGAAGGTATAACAAGATAGATACTTATTTACCAAGTTGGGATTCAAAAGAGATATGGTTCCCAACTAATACAAAATTACCTATTTACCCTTATATCTAGAAACATTAAATCAATCAACTTTAGAAATTACTAGCAACACTCAAGCATTCTTCTCTCATATTTAAAACCTTCTTCATTTTTTAATTACATTTTGTATTTGATTATTAGTACTTTAGTTTTATTAATTGATAAACCCAAACAAAAATGTTATCTACCTTTCTTGTCATTTCCCGTACAACTATACACTATTATAATTCCAATCACATTAAGAATAACCTTGATAGTTCTTGTGGACACAATAACATTTAGAATTATCAAATTATTTTTTGTCAACGACCCGTAGTCACCCAAATTTAGCGTTGCTTAATATATCACAACTTTGGGGATGACACCAAGGTACGAATACTAATATCAATGTTGGGTTCGAGTCGTGTAAGGATATTAGCGTTCAAGATGAAGATATAGTACAATCGCCCAAGTTGCATCTATTGTACTTGAGATTTAGAGAGAGAAAAAGAATGAGCCAACCAAGCTAAACGTAGAGAAGGTGATTTTTGATAACTGGATTGATGAAGAAGAGGTTGATAAACTGATGGTGGTAGTTGTTGCACCGAGGGTGCAAGAGATAATTAGGGTGAAATCAAAGCATATCCACTAAGAATTACTTATCTGATGGGTACAAGAATTTCATAGAGACGTTAAAACAAGTAAAGATTAATGTCCCAGTACTCAAAATTGTCGAGAAAGAGTCGCACCATAATCGACTCTTCAAGGAAAATTTCTCCAAAAAGAGTAAATTTACAAAGTGTGAGACTATGGATCTTAAGGAAGAGGTATTCAAAAGAATCTACCATTCAAACTTCAAAATCGTGGGGATCTCAACCTCCAAATCAAAATAGGTGGTACCTTTCAGCAAAGAAGATGTGTGACTTGGGTTCGAGTGTCAATCTCATGCCCAAAAGTTAGTTTGAAGATTGGGAATTGGAGATTCCAATCCAACTTCCACCATCTTTCAATTGGTAGATAGATCCACAACAAATCCATGGGGAATCTTCGAGGACGTGCTCCTCCACATGGGTAATCTTGCTATTACCAATGACGTAGTTATTCTGGATTATGTTGCAGATTAGAATATCTCATTAATACGCAGACATCCATTTCTAGTGACGAGACACAACATAATCGATGTCAACAAGGGAACTGTGACCCTCTGTATTGCATATGAGTCGTAAAAATTCTATGTTTTGGGAAACAAGTACAAGAAATAGTCACGAAAGGTCGCAAAAATCTGATTTGTGCCAAAGATGAAAAACCTGAGACACCGAAATACAGTGAAAAAGAATGAAGAAAATGAGTTTAGGGTAGGAGATGAAGTGGCATAGAAAGCTCTCATTCCTGAGAATAGACAACGGGGTTACAAGATTTTTCGGTAATGGGCCATTTGTAGTCAGTTGAGTTGTTTCAGCGAAGGTGGTTAAGGTACGAGCGAAGAAAGGTTACAAGTTTTGATTGGTAGATCTATATAATCTCAACAGCTATTGGGGAGGCTATATCAAGAAGAAGTAACAAGGTACCATCATTGGACTTTGACCAATATAAAATCAAAGTGTTTATGAGAGATAACCCAAAAAATTTACAGTTTTAACCATTTATTAATGTTTTTAGTGGTGTAAATTAGCTTATTTTTAAGTGTCTTATTGTATACTCTGTTTAATGAGAAAAGTATAAGTATTCTTGATGTATAGGTACTCTAGATTTCGAGTTTGGGGTGAAAACAAATAGACCATTCTAATGGCTAGGTCTTTTGATTGATTTAAATTGTCCTAGTCAAGAGGTTTTGCGGTATACCACAGCTTCCTATGGTACACCGCATGACCCATCTCGTCACCACGATCCTGGTTCATTGACGAATACAGTTCTATGTCAAGAGCAAGCAATGGTTGCGGTATGACCTAGGCACATATGTTTGGTCCTAGGGTGTTATAAAATAAAGCGATAAATAAAGAGGAACCATAAACTGCAAGTGTACAATTGTCCCAAGTATTATATGATAATATAGTTCTTTCTCAGGGACGGATTAGGTTCAACCCTGATATTAATCAAGTAGTAGGAATAATTGCTAAACAGAAAATAAAAGATAAGAATTTTTGTTTGGTTTTTGTAAATTAAAGATGCAAATAAAGTAAAGACTAAAATTAAATAAACAGAAAGGAAATAAAGAAAATAAACGACTAACTCCAAATAAGAGAGATACTTGAGTCTCGCAAGAAATCCACTTAATCAATATAATCTATGCTATGTTTAAGGGTGAATGGGAATTATAAAATTAGTCGGGACTCTAATATCTCCTAGCCCCCTGTCGGTAGGACCTAGGAGCTATCCTAAAGTATCATAAACACATGTATGGTCGAATATGCCTCTTCGGATGATATGAATTTAACTCTTTGGCTATGTAACTAGTTAAGCCTGCCGGTCAATAACTGACATTACACAGGTATTACCTAGATCAGTATTCAAACCCCCCTGTCGGATGATCACTTCGCCACTAAAGTGAATAGCTCAAATAGTAACAGCTAATTCTAGTTGTTCCTAAAAGAATTAGTAATGAAAACAAAGTAATATCCAATATATAAAACTCAATTCAGTTTAAATCTAAACAATCCCAAATTCAAAACATAGATTAATTAATTAAGGTTCATCCATTTAATGCGGATCTCAAGTATATGGAAATTTAGATCATAAGAAAATTAAAGACTGGAATTAAGTAAAAGGAGTTCATGTTCAAATACAAAAGATAAATTAATAACCTAAAGGGTAGGATGACTGCTGATGGAAGAACAGGATTCTCCAGCACTAGCTTCTCCTTACCTTAAGCCTTTTGTGTAATTTTCTGAAGTGTGTGAAAAGAGGAGTCTAAGGCGTGTATTTATAGGTGTTAGGGAACCCTAGGTCTAATTTACTTGGAGTTTAAGACAAGTTAAGAACTCTTAAATTCGTAGCCCGGAATTCTAGGAAAGGTAAGATTCTGCTGCTGATTTGATTTGGTCATATCTCATTCAATACTTATCCGTTTAAGATGTTCCAATATATGAAACTGCTTGTCTCTGAAAGAGCTTCCATTGGTGCATACAATTTGCCCAAATTCCTAGCAAATCTTAAGTTATGGACTCATCTTTGAAACGTGGCTGGAATTTCAGATTCATAAGGCAGCTTTATCTTTTCCTTCTTTGCATATATCTTTCCTAAATCTTCTTATTTCCATGAAAATATCTTTCATTTACTTATTTAACTCGACTTGGTCTCTAAGTAATTACCATTTATCTTTTAAAGCTTCATGTTAAATAAATAATTAAACCGCATATGCTTTAGAAGAATAAATCAATAATTCAAGAAATAGAAATAGGAAAGTGCACTCTAAAAATAGAAACTCGAGTAAAAGTACTTGCTAACACACTAAAATACCCTAAGACTTTAATTCTCACTTGTCCTCCTTGGATTGGTCTTTAATGAAATTCAAGAACCTACTAATTTTGCACTAAAAATAAATCACATTTACGCACAAAAGCTCATAAAACGTAAATAGTCAATTTCCAAGGGGAGAAAGTGAAATATGATCAAATAAGCCTAAAAGTATATCAAATAAGTCATTTATTCACCTAACAGGATGTCTCCAAAGGGCTAATAATTAGAACAAATAGGGAGACATCAACATATCAGGGAAAAACTATATCGAGGCATCACGACTACCGTTAGCACGATCGAAGAAGAGAAAGGCGGTAATACATTGCATGACCCATGCAAACACCACACACGAGCACTATCGTGGCTATGAGAGGAGGTTATATCTATAACCACTTCCAAATCCTTAAGCCTTTTTCTTCTCCAACCACCCTTACTCCATCTAAGATTCAAAGAAACATTCACCTTACATCAAAACACTACCAAAACACCATAGATTCAAAAATACCTAGATATTCAGATTTAATCCAAAAAAAATAAAAAAACATTGTTCAAATTCCTTAAATTCCTTTTACCCAATGAATATCCCATCATACACACTTCACCAAAAATCATACCTATACCATTCTAACCCACTAACACCTTATTTAACCAAAATCAAGGGGTATTTTCAAGAGTGGTGCAACTTTGAGTTGGTGGTCAATTTTGATGACGATTAGAACGAAGACACATACAATTTCTCAGGAGATGGCAAGGAATTAAGAGAAAGAACGGGTTAAAACAAGGATACTACCGAGAATCGTTTGATGTCAGGGAAAAAGAGAAAAGGTAATTTGATTCAAGTGATAAGAAATGAACCAATGGTGGTGAGTTTGAGTTCTCAAGAGCAAGCAACTGTGATTTCAGAACTGAGAGCGCCACAACCGTTACAAGTCGAGATTCCCGTACTCATATGAGCAAGGATTCTATGTGCTCATTATCTATCCCCAAAGAAAATATTCTAGAATTGACCCCTTCATATTAGAGAGCATTTGAACGGGGAGTTAGAGAAGGTGAGTATGGAAGATTTCTAGAGTTGGGTGATCGATTGGGATGTACCACATTCATGATGAGACAATCAAGGTTATGTATATAGTATATGAGTTATATTTAGACCTCTCTAGCCAAGATAGAAAGGTCGAGTTCCAGTTCGAGAAAAGTTTATTTCGTTCACAGTTGAAGAGATACATAGCCAATTCGAGTTCATCAAATTAGTTGGACCATGCAAGTATCAAGAAGCGGTGAAGAATATATATATATATATATATATATATATATATATATATATATATATATATATATATATATATATATATATATGCTTTTGATTGGGATTCACTATATGAGCATGAGTTGTGTAAATATTTGGTTAAAAAAATTAACAAACAGTTGAGGGGACCTTTGCTCTACAAATACCTTCAACCCAAAGCATGAGTACATGAACCACTTCCATGATTTGTTAATGCGTGTTGCGAGTGCGACGCAGTCGGTGTTACCCAAAAATGATCACGAGTCTAGTGAGGAAAGAGAATGTGAGTCGCGGTGATAAAATTATTAGTACAAGATGAGTAGCATTTATAATGACATGTGGATCAAAACAATCATTGGAGGAAAGAGTGCAAGTAATCCCTCAAGTGTAGAGACTTCTCGAGTGGAGAAGGTTCATATGGATCCTAAGATAAAAGGCCCACATGTAATGGCTTCACCACACATAGCCGAGAAGGGATTGAGTGCGATATAGGACGATATTTCGTGATAAGAAAGGATGAGCGATCGATTTGACCGAGTAGAAACAGCTCAAACTTTCTTGGAAGACTATGTGGCACAAATCAAAGCAAATCAAGCGCACATCATTACACTCTAGATTAAATACATCGTAATCAAGCGAAAAATTCACCAAAACCTTTCTGGGGTGATGATCATGTGAGGAAATGAGCTTCGAGAGCATGTTTAATTTCTTCCTTACCTTTCATCTCATTAAATGTAGCATATATGTGTTAGTTGTATATTTTTATTTTTTAAATTTCTTATCGAGTCTGTTTAGATTCTGTTTTATGTCGTGGGGACACGACTCATTTTTGAGTTTGGGGTGTGAGAATTCGTTTTCCCTCATTCCCATTTTTATGTTTTTAGGAAAAATTTTAAATTTCATAGTGCTATATTGTAGGAATTAGGTGTAGAATGTGTAAAATATCCCAAAATTATAAACTTTAGCGAGTTAACGATAGAGAAGTAATATGTTTATGTGATAGTTATATCGTTTGAATAAAATATATACATGAAAACACCCTAAAAGTTAGAAAATATTAGTAAGAAATGCGGTAGTATTAAGTTTGACCTTAGGGATGATGAGTGGTGTGTGACACTTGAGATTCGAGCTAGTTGAAGACCCATTTAATGCATGTGCTACAGGTGAGAAAGTAACAAAATCATGTAGTTAGGTAAATGGTTAAAGAATATCTTTGATAATCCCTTTGTTGCCATTTAGCTTGCTAACCAAATAAAAATGATTATATCGTTTTTAGACCCTTATAGCATGTATTCCTTTATTTGTATCCACATTATAAGAAATACCCTTTAGATTGTAGGACTTCACTATATGAACTGTACTTGAAATGTAATGCCAGGATAGTTGTATTTAGAGCTTGAGTTTAGGGTAGTGGGTTCGATTAATCTGAAACACTTTGGATGGGTTATTGAGCTTACATGTTTGTGTGACATGTTGAAAATTTACATTAATTGTAGCCCTTTGCTTGGGTCTATTGAAAAATGTATTAGAAAAGAAAAAATATAAATTAATAGTGTAACTAATAAAAAAACAAATGAATTGAAAAAGAGTCAAAAGTAAAGGACCGACAAAGTGGAATATTATTTATATATCAAAAAATTGATGTTAGGTTTATTGGGGATACTTGTTAAGCGCGTTAATTGGGTTGAGTGAGAACATATTTGAGTGTAAACTCAAACTCAAGGGCATTTTAATGATGAATAGTAAGTAGAGCCAAAATTTCACTTCACATTATCCAAATATACTATCATATTGTCCCTAAGATAAGTTTACAACCATAAACATCTTATGATTTTAATTATGTGATCTAGAAACGCCAGAGAAAATATATAACAGTTCAATGGAACATTGGATACTCTGTTAGCATCAAGGAATAAACTATCCTTCTTCCATTGTGAAGCTAATCTAATATTAAAATTATATCCTATTGATTGTATGTATGATAAGTGTATGTGTGACTTATTTTTTAGATATTATTACATGAAACTTGTTGGGTAGTTTGCTTTTGGATCATTCTTTACATTCTCTTCTTTCCATACTCATTTGGTAGAGACTTCCCTAGTTTAGTTCTTATTTCATATTTTGTCATGAGACAAAACATTAAGTTGGGGGTCTTAATGTCTTCTTTATTCAGATAGATTAATCTAGTCATAGCACATATTTGTAGGGTTATATTGTGTTTATTTGAAGATTATTCCTTATATTTTTATAGTTTTGCGTTTCTTGTCTAGTTTTGGAGAATCGATACTTTTAGAGTTATGTGTGCATAATTGGTGTCTTAATTTTTAGTCTATTAGGTTATTGGATGATATTAGATCCCTTGAGAAGGATAATATGTCTAAAAAGGACCATCAAACCCATGTCAATGCGTTACAGGACCAAGAAGCCACTTTCAGAAAGCTAGAGCAGTTGCAGACCAGATTTAGAAAACAAATTTTTGGTGACACCACGTGCAATTGATGAGATTTCTAGAATATAGTTCTTGACGTTAGAGCATAGGAATTGAGGGTTTGTGATTTGGAGCTGTTGTCTTGGCTCGAACTAGTCTACTCTCCCTTGAAAACATTTTTGGGTGGAACTAGGTCAGTTAAAAGGTATCCACAACCCATAAAAAGTATTTAACCCTTTATATATAAGAATTTAAGGTTAGAAAAGGATACAATCATTATTATTATGATTTATTAGCTAGAGAGAGCAAATCACCTAGAGGAGGAGAAATAGAAGTTGGAGCCCTACTGCACCACTTCTACACTATTCCATCTTTAGTATTAGGGTTAATTATACTAGGTCATGTCTTAAATATGATTCTAATCTTGTTACTAGTTTTTTTTATTTCTTCTGTTATTAAATGAATTCACTTATCTTAATTTTGAAATTTTATATAAACCTTGAATACCTTTTTGAGGCTATTAGGTTATTTGGTATAATTTAACTTAATTTAATTAGTAATTTGTTTATAGTTGTTTATGAACTATATAATTTTATGCTTTCTATATCCTGGTCAAATATTGATTGACCCTAGTATCACAGACTGTCACTCTAGCGAGGGGTTTAGGGACAAACATAGTGATCTTAACATGCTTTCCTAGACGAATAATCATATAGGTTCGTTCTTGTAGCACCCAACTTTTGCATTGAATAATTTCACCCGAGGGCTCTACTAATAGTTAGGAAGTCTTATAAGCTACGCTAGCGGGGGTTACAAGGAAACTAGTATCCCTATTTACATAACGACCCATTCACCCTTATATTTGGAATCACCGACTCAGTAGGATATGAGAATACTATCAAGCACGAGTTATACTCTCCCATTCCATTCTTCGTAATTTATTTACTCGATTTATTAGTTAATTAATCCAGTTTAATTATTGCATCTTATTTTAAAAGAAAACCAAATAATTATTAATATCTTTAATTTATATGTTTTAGTTATATTAGTTGAATCATCTACACTCTTTAAGATCACGAGCTTGAATTGAACGACTTTAGTCCCTATGGAAACCGATATTATTATGTACTTTATTACTTACAAACAACTTGTACACTTGACGAGAGTGATCTTTCGAGGTTTCGATTTGTAAATTTATTTTCATCACACAGTGGGAGATGATGGAGATGGACTAGATCATTAATTTGTTACTATGACTACAATTCGAGAATATAATATTTAGTAGAAAATAACGTCTGGTTTATTTCCATGTTAGACTAAATTAGATTTAAATAATCTTTTGATTTATTTCCTTATTATATGATGGGCAAATCTAATTAGTTTCCAACATTTTCTACCTAGAGAATAATTTAAGATAGTTCACTATTCAAAATTTTAGTTATTAAACTACCATGGTAACTTTATTATGATTGGTTTCCTATTTAGTATGTATATTATTATCCTTCAGATTTGTTTTAGCTTAGAAATTTTAGTATTTTGAAAATTCATGTGTTTATATCGAGCCTATAAAAAGGCATGCACAAGAATGATTAGAATACAAGTTTTATGATATAATCTTAAGAGCATCTCTGTTTAATTTTTTGAAGAAATTATCTCTGTAGTTATCAAGAGTTTATTTTGTGACGCTCACTCCGGTTTATTAATACATCTCTGATATCTTCACATATCAAGGTTCTTGTATTTATAAACAATGGGTCGCGGTTCCATCAAACTTGCTGAAAACAAATATAAGGTACCTTACTCTTGTTTGGTCTCGTTATTATTGGTGAGTTTCACATCACCATGAAAATATTTAGTTCATATATATTTATTAGGTTATGGGAGTGATAGCTGGTTATCTAAATTGTATTGTTTTTAACTTTGATCTTGTTACTTTTCTTTTTCGCTATTGTAATCCAGTTTGTGGTTTTACTTAAATCGTATTGAATTCATACATGTATGATATTATTTTATTCTCTTATCTTGTTTTATATGGTCGATGGAATTATATATTTTCTATAAGCTTCATACTGAAATTGAAAGAAAGCGAGAGAAATATGCATGCAATCAATATGCGAGAGTGATTAACTATGGGAGAATTTTGCTTAATTTTCTTATGCTTGATTGGTGTGTTCTTACTTGGATATATGTCTATGAGGGATATTCTCTCTTATGCTTAATTTCGTACTTATATTTAGCTATCCATGAATTATTTTTTATCATCAAAATAGGAAAGAATGTTAGACTAATATATTTTGATTGATGAATCAGTGACAAAACAATTGATGTCTCCCTATTTGTTCTAAATATTATCCCTTAGGATACATCACTTTAGGTGAATATTTGACTTATTTGATAGATTTTATGCTTAATTCGTCATATTACACTTTCTTCCCTTGGAATTAGACTATTTGCATTTTTAGAGATTTTTTGCGTTAATTTGTTTGTTTTTAGTGCAAAGTTAGTAGGTTCATGGATTCATGGAGAACCAATACAAAGAGGATAAGTGAGAATTAAAGTCTTAGATCGAATGGAGAAGCTAAAGGCAAGAAAAGAATTCCCGAAGAATTGACTAAAGAAGTTGCAGATTGATGTCTCCTTAATTGTTCTTATTTTCGACCCTTAGGAGACATCATTTTTGGTGTTTATTTAATCAATTTGATAGACTTTTGGACTAAATATGCAATAATATGATTTTCCTCTTTTATTTCTAGCATTTTTAATTTATTAAGCTTTTGCGCGTAATATTGGTATTTTAGTGTAAATTTACAGGTTTTAGATGTTAGGTAGAAGAGGAATCCGAGGAGAAAGTCAAAGATCATGATATGAAGTCAAGACTTGAAGATAAATCCCGAAGATATTATTTTTAGAGCTGAAAATCTATTTTCCAGGCCATAGATTGCTGATTTTGAGGTCCTTAAGAGATGATTTAGCCGCTGACCTTTGAAGAGAAAACATTCCTTATCGAGTTTTGGAACTTTAGCAACTGGAATGAGGTCAATCGGAGTCATAACGAAACGGGAAAAGCCGTTTTAGTGAAGGTGTATCAGCAGTTACAGGATTTTGGGCTTAGAATTTGGGCTTGGACATTTAATTAGTGTTTTATTCTTAGGTCCAAGCCCTAATCCGTTTTTACACTTATAAAAGGAGTCTTTGACTTCTATTTTCATAACAATTCACATTCTACAAGATTAAACACCCTAGAGAAGCAACAGAAGGAAGAAAGAAGAAGCTACAAGAGCTGGAGAGGGTCTATATCTCCGTTCGTAGTCATTCCTATTCCGGAAATTAGGTTCTTTTATCTTTAATTTTGTAAAACAATATGAATTCCCTTTTATTTATTTTAGTTTTGTTTTCAATTAATATGAGCTAAACACATTTTAGCGCTTGAGAATGCTATATGGGTAATTCCCAAATCTTATTGAATTTCATATGTTGAATTTGGGTTTCTGTTAAATTAAACTAGATTGTGTCTTTTACCCTTTTCGATAAATTGAGAATATTTACTGTTTTTAGCGTCATGAACTAGGAACAGGTGTTAGTATCTTGGCTATTCCAATTAGTGGCAATTGGATCATCCTGACGGAGGGTTTAGATACAGAACCATTTATTCAATCTAGGATAGAAGCTATTGATTCTAACGAACTTAGCTAATTCTAGGGCCAATGAGGTAATAAAACTTAAACATCCAAAAGTGGATCATATTTACCCTGACGGGACTAGTGACACTCTAGGATCGCCTTATAGTCCACCCTGACGGGGGTATAAGGAATTTAGAATCCCGACCATCGTAATTGACCAATTTAATCCTTAAATAGCGTAGGTTATGAAATAGGATTAGGATGACCCCTTGCGTTCTCAAGTTCTATCTTCTCATATTTGCGTTTTACATCATTTTACTTGCGTCTTAGCTTTTAATTGCAAAATACATTTAGTCTTTTATTACTTAGCATTAATACAAAAAAAACCAAACAAACATATTATCTTTATTTGCTTTCATGAGTGCAATCATTCATTACTGGATAAGCATTGTAGTCAACCATCCCGTCCTTGGAACGAATCTGTTTTATCAACTATATTACTTGGGACAACCGTACACTTGCGGTTGTGGTTCGATTATTTATTGCATTTATTTTAGAACACACAAAGGACCACCAAGTTTTTGGTGCCGCTGCCGGGGACGGTAGCGTGTGACCACGGTGTTTATCCTTTAGTGATAGTTGCAATTATTTTATTTTATCAGTTTTACGCTTTTTGTTTGTTTATCTTTTTCAGGTTTTTAGGTTTGGTGTATGCGAAGAAGGCTATTCAAGGATCTAGAGCCAACACCTCCGATCCTTAATAATCCAGAATCGTTGATCAGACTTGCTTACAAGTGAAGGAAATAACAAGAAGTTTTAGAAGTAGAAGAGTTAGTTAACAGAATGGAGAATATCAATCTTCAGAATCAACAGAATAATGGACAAGGCCAGCTAGATGCAAATGGCCAACCTTTAGCTCCAGGAATTATTCCTCAAGTTCAACCACTAAATCCTAATCCTCAAGTTCAGATAGTGATGAATCAAGATCCATGGTTTGTTAATGGTCCACCAGAAGCTCCATTTCGTGCTCTTACTCTAGGAGTGGGTGCTCCAGATATCAATGTTCCAAGATTTCGTCCAGATCCGGGTATGTTAGCTCAATTCCAAAATTTTGGCAATTTTCGTGGTAGACCAGAAGAAGATCCTATCCGAGCCGTTCAGAAATATAAGCAGATATGTGATTCTTACATCACACAAGGGGTTTCAAGAGAACAACTATATTTCGCTGCGTTTCGATTCTTTGTTATTGATAGAGCAAGTGAATCGCACAATACGCAAGATCCTACGAAGATAAAAATCGGGACCAATTAGAAACTGCTTTCTTTGACAGGTTTTACCCAAGTAACATGAGGTTAGATGATCAACTTGGGTTAACACATTTCCGACAGGAGTATGATGAAACTTTGGGTAAGAGTTGGACAAGATTTCAGATATGTTTACGAAGGGTTCCCGATCATGGCTTTACAGAACAACAACAACTAAAAATATTTTACAAAGGCCTTGATGGAACTTCGAGAGAGAAGTTGGATTTGTTACTTTGTGCAGGTTTTCTTCAAGTTCAACCCGTGTATGCTAAAATCATTTTGGAAAGAACAGTCAAGAATGAAGTTGGGTGGACTTCAGTAAGAACACCGGTTAAAGGAGTGAATAATGTTAATATCGAAGAAAAATTTGCTACGCTTGAGAATAAGATTCAGACTACTATAGAGCAACAATTGAAACATCTTACTTTAGCTGTAAAAGAAGGATTTTCGGGTGAGAATGTAGTTGTGCAAGCTGCACAAGAGGTCTATATGTGTTCGATGTGTAGGGTAGATGATCATGATGAGGAAAGTTGTCCGAATAATCAAGAGCTTGTGATGTTTGTGTCCAATAGAGGTAACTTTAATTTAAGTGGTAATGGATATCAGCCTAACAGAAACCATCCTGGGTTTCAATACTCAAATCCGAATGGGGCAGCCAATCCTACATATGCGTATCAGCCGCGTCCCCAAGGTAACAACTACAATCCAAGACCACACAACAATTATCAAGGAGGACAGAATCAGGGTAATTATGTACAAAGACAAGCTCCTCAGAATACTTACGATGAAACATTGAACCAAAAAGCCCTACCTGCTCATCCACAAGGAGTAGTTACCCTTCAGAAAACAGTTGAAAGTTTAATTGCTCTTCAAACACAAGCTATGGAACGTCAACAAGCGTCAGAAGCAAACATGAATTACAGAATCAAATAGATCAATTTGCAAAACAGCTTAGTCAGCGTCCACAAGGGCAACTCCCTAGTGATACAGAAAATCCGAGACAACATGAAGATTGTAAAGCTGTTACACTAAGAAGTGGTAAGAACCTTCCTCCACCTCCTTTTCCCGTTATGAAAGAGAAAGAAGTTCCAAGAAAAGAAAAGGAAGTGGGTGAAAAAGAGAAAGAAAAAGATAGAGAGGTTGAAGAAATAGTGAGGCCAAGTGAGATTCCAAAGAAGAAAGATGACATTGTTAGTAATCGCCCTCCACCACCGTTTCCATCGCGAGTTCAGAAAAAGGGTGACTTGGCTGACTTTCAGAATTTCTTTAATATAGTGAAGGGCCTAAGTATTAATATTCCGTTACTAGAGGCTATTCGAGATATTCCTAAGTACACGAAGTTTTTGAAAAGGGCCCTCACTAACAAAAGGCATTATTGTGATAATAAGATGATTGGTCTTCCTGAAGAGTGTAGTGCGATTTGTCAAAGTAAATTACCTCCAAAGTTAGTTGATCCGGGGAGTTTTACGATTCCGATATCGATTGGAGAAGAATGGAAAGGAAAAGCGCTATGTGATTTGGGTGCGAGCCTCAACTTGATGCCCAAATCAATCTTTGATAAGCTAAAAATGGAGAAGCAAGACCTACTTCTATGGTCTTGCAAATGGCGGACAGGTCTCTCGCACATCCTGAAGGCCGCATTGAGGATGTCCTCGTTAAGGCAGGTACACTTATATTTCCCGTTGATTTCGTAATACTTGAGTACGATGCAGATAGAAACGTCCCCATTATTTTGGGTAGACCGTTTCTAGCCACAGGTCGTACATTAATTGATGTAGAGAATGACGAATTAACGATGAGGATACAAGACGAGGAAGTCAAATTCAATGTATTTCGAGCTATGAAATTCCCAGATTCTCAGGAAGATTGCTTCAGAATGGATGTAGTTGAGCAAGCATCACAAGAGGTATTTAATTGCTTAAATTTTGATGATATCTTGCAGGCTTCTTTGACATTAGATTCACCTGAGATGATGGAAGAGCTTGCCGAAACAGTGGCTGCTCTCAATTCTGAAAATCCGAAGTATATGCGTCTCGCCTATGAACCTGTGAGAGAACCGGGGGAGATTATTCCTAAAAAGAAGCCGTCAATTGAATCTCCTCCGGAATTGGAAGAAAAACCGTTACCAGCACACTTGAGGTATGCGTATTTAGGTACTAATGAAACTCTACCTTTTATTGTTTCAGCTTATTTAACAGGTCCTCAAGAAGATAAGCTGTTGCGTGTGTTAAGAGCCAACAAAGAAGCAATAGGTTGGAAAATTGCTGACATCAAAGGCATTAGTCCATCCTATTGTCAACACAAAATTATACTAGAATATGATAACGCATGCTCAGTTGAATGTCAAAGAAGATTAATGCCCGTTATGAAGGATGTAGTGAAGAAAGAGGTGATCAAGCTTTTAGATGCGGGGATTATTTATCCCATCTCGAGTAGTGAATGGGTGACTCCGGTTCAGTGTGTACTGAAGAAGGGAGGAATGACAACAGTTCTTAATGATAAAAATGAAGCAATTCCTTCAAGAACGGTAGTCGGTTGGAGAGTTTGCATGGATTACAGAAAGTTGAACAAGGCCACCAGAAAAGATCATTTTCCTTTGCCCTTCATTGATCAAATGTTAGATAAATTAGCCAGAAGAGAGTACTATTGCTTCTTGGATGGTTATTCTAGGTATAATCAAATTTACGTGGCCCCGGAAGATCAACAAAAAACGACATTTACATGCCCCTTTGGTACTTTTGCATATCGCAGAATGCCATTTGGGTTGTGTAATGCTCCTTCTACCTTTCAAAGATGTATGATGGCTATCTTCTGGGATATGATCGATAACTTTCTTGAAGTGTTTATGGATGATTTCTTTGTATTTTGTGATGATTTTGATAAATGCTTAAATAATTTGGAGAAAGTGTTAGTCAGATGCAAAGAAACAGATTTGGTTTTAAACTGGGAGAAGTGTCATTTCATGGTTCGAGAAGGTATTGTTCTGGGTCACAAAGTTTCGAGTGCTGGATTAGAGGTCGATAGAGCGAAGATAGAGGTAATTAAAACTCTTCCCCCTCCTGTTTCTGTTAAAGGGGTAAGAAGTTTTCTTGGCCATGCTGGCTTTTATAGGCGATTTATCAAAGACTTTTCTAAGATTGCTAAACCGTTATGCAACTTACTCGAAAAGGATTCCAAATTCCTTTTTGATGAAGCTTGTTTAGCGGCCTTCAAGGCAATCAAAGAAAAGCTTATTTCTGCTCCTAGAGTATTACCTCCAGATTAGAATTTACCGTTTGACGTTATGTGTGATGCGAGTGATTTGTGTATGGGAGCTGTATTAGGACAAAGAAAAGAGAAAGTTTTTCATTCGATTTATTATGCTAGTAAAACTTTTAATGGTGCTCAAGTAAATTATACAGTTACAGAAAAGGAGTTGCTAGCGGTTGTGTATTCATTCGATAAATTTCGCTCTTATCTTCTTGGAGCGAAAGTTATTGTTTATACAGATCATTCAGCGATTCGATATCTTATGGAGAAGAAGGATGCTAAACCAAGGTTAATCAGATGGGTTTTATTTCTTCAAGAATTCGATTTAGAGATCAAGGATAGAAAAGGGTGTGAGAATCAGGTTGCGGATAATCTATTGAGGTTAGAAGATTCAGAGTTGAATAGTGGTACTGAAGTAGTTAGAGAAGAATTTCCTTATGAGAGTTTATTCGTTGTTCGTGATTATGAAGCTCCTTGGTATGCGGATATTGCAAATTTAGTGGTAAGTGGTTCCTTTCCTGAAGGTTCAAGTGATCAAGAAAGAAAAAGATTAGCTCACCGTGCAAGACAATTCTTTTGGGAGGATCCTTTCCTCTACAAAGTGTGTGCTGATCAAATGATAAGAAGATGTGTAGCCAAGGAAGAAATTGAGGCGATTATAGCTGGGTGTCATGATTCACCTTATGGTGGACATTTCAAAGGAGATCGAACTGCTGCTAAGGTATTACAATCTGGTTTCTATTGGCCCTCTATTATAAAAGATTGTCATGAATATACGAAAAGATGTGAAAGATGTCAATTTACCGGAAACATATCCAAGAGGGATGAGATGCCACGTAATAATGTGTTAGCAGTTGAAATATTCGATGATTGGGGTATAGACTTCATGGGTCCTTTCGTTCCTTAAAATGGTAACCTCTACATCTTATTAGCTGTTGATTACGTGTCTAAGTGGGTAGAAGCTGTGGCTTTACCAACAAATGATTCACGAGTGGTGATTAAGTTCTTAAAATCGCATATTTTCACTAGACATGGCACTCCAAGGGTAATTATTAGCGATGGAGGTACTCATTTTGTTAATAAGCATTTGAAGACGGTTCTAGAGAAATATGGAGTGAGACATCGTGTATCTACTGCTTATCATCCACAAGCCAATGGTCAAGCCGAAGTATCAAATCGTGAGGTAAAATCTATCTTAGAGAAAACCGTTGGTCCTACTAGAAAAGATTGGTCTATGAAATTAGATGATGCACTATGGGCCTATCGTACTGCTTTTAAAACTCCAGTGGGTGCTTCTCCGTATCGAATGGTATATGGTAAGGCTTGTCACTTACCTCTTGAGCTTGAAATGGGCGCTTATTGGGCTATTGCGAAGTTAAACTTAGATCCTACTCTAGCTGGTCAGAATCGAATGATGAAACTTAATGAGCTTGATGAATTTCGATTACATGCTTATGAAAATGCTAAACTTTACAAAGAAAATACCAAGAAATGGCATGATAACAGGATTCGAGAGAAGAACTTTGTAGTGGGACAAAGAGTGTTGAAATATAACTTAAAGTTCAGTAATTATCCGGGGAAATTAAGATCGAAGTGGTCAGGACCTTACATCGTGACCAAAGTTACACCTCATGGAGCTATAGAGATAGAACATCCACTTGAAAACCGTACATTCATGGGGAACGGTCATCGTCTAAAGATATATCATAGAGGTGAAGATACCGATCGTGCAAAAGAACCACATCCCGGAGAGGTCATGTACCTCCTCAAAGCTCCTTAGAAGCACGAGGTAACCCGTCGAGTTTAACGACATTAAACAAAAGCCAGTTTCTTGTATATTAGTTTAAGTATTTCGATTTCCGTAGTGTAAATTAGTTAAGTTTTCGTTGAATTTAGTGTTTATTTTTAAGAAATGAGGAAGGGTGTTTGTTTTTGATGATTTCAGGGGCATAATGGTCATGAGTTTGGGGTCAAAACGATGAGAAAAACGAAAAAATTTGGAGTCTACAGCAGGTTTGACCGGTTAGCCGGCGAGCTGGCCGGCGTACCGGCCAACGAGCTGAAGGACCCCAACTCTCTGACCACTGCGTCAGCAATGACGCAGCGTTGCTGCGTCACCATTTGCGCCAGCGAGAATCCGCCGGCATGCCGGTCAATTGACCGGCTAGCCGGCCGAAGAGGAGAAAAGTTTTTGGTCCTTGCGTCAGCAACGACGCAAGGTTGCTGCGTCTCGAAATGCGCCATCGACATGCCGCCGGCTAGCCGGCCAAGGATTTCGAAGTCTCTGATCACTGCGTCAGCAATGACGCAAGGTGCTTGCGTCTGAGGTAAAAAAAAATCGAATTTAGCAATTTTTTTCCGCCGCCCTCGCGACCGGCATGCCGGCGAATCCACCGGCTAGCCGGTGACCTGTTGCGAGAGGCGGTTTTGAGCTCCTTAAACCTAGTTTTTTTGCCTCCTTTTCCAAGCCAACCTTCTATTCCGATTCCTTGCCTCCACCCACTCCGAAAATCATCAACAAACAACTATAAAATCATCAAATCAAGCCTTCTTTCAACACAAAAACATAAAATCAACTCATAGCTTCTCCAAAACATCACCAAAATTCATCTTTTCTTCATAAATTCCCTCTTCCCAACCTTGAAATTAAACCCAATTCTTTCACAATTCCTCTCAAATAACCTTAACCCATCTCATATTCCACCTAATTCTTCAACTTTTAAACCTCAAAACATCAAATTTCAAAGCTATTCTCTAGCTTTTTCTCTATTTGAAGTTTTGAGTTTGGGGTGAACAGAGATGACTAACGGAACTGCTTCTATGTGTAACTATCGAAGAAACATACCAAGAAACAGGAACAATGTTGGAGCTAGCCCAGACCAAGCAATTAAGATTCCGGATTCGCGATCCAAAAAGACTGAACAAAACCCAATTGCTCCAAAAAGAAAAGAAAATCCAAGTAAGGCTAATCCGAAAAAGAGTAGGTTAATTGATGAAAGTGATGAAGAAAGTGAGGAAGAAGTTGAAGAAGAGATTGAGGAAGAAACTGAACAAGAAGTTCCCGAAGAACCAGTGCAACAACAGAAACCTCCGCGTAGGAAAGCATGGGCTCAAAAGCCTAAGAGAGTCTTCATTCCATGGGATACTCAGGTTCGTGATAGAATTCAATTTTTGAAGTTTGGTGAGGAGATGAATCTTCCTAAGGGTATTATGACTAGTGCTTATAAATATTATGGTATTGCTTATGATAAATTGGTTTGGAAAGAACTGAGAGAAAGGAAGCTTGAGTATATTCCTACCTTGGTGCGAGATTTTTATGAAGGAATCGCCTTCTCAAAAGAAGCAGTTATTATTCGCAAAAAGGTAGTTCCTTTCTCCGTTGAGCTTATTCGTAAATCATTGAAATTACCCGAATTTTCCGGAATATGTCTGTTTCAAGAGTCTCTAAAAGAACCTTCGTTTGATTATGAGTCCCTTTGGGGAAAAGTACTTGTTGATGGGGCCAGCCCGATTCCCGAAGGAGAGAGATATCCTGGACAGATGTATAGTAGTAACTTGCTACCATGTGCTAAGGTATGGTCCCGTTTCATAATCCTTACCTTCTTCGGAAATAAACATATATCGGAAGTGAAGAAGGAGCATCTTTTGTTCATTAAGTGTATTATCGAGGAGAAACCCATGGATGTTGCTCGTGTGATTTATGATACCATCATGGAATTTTCTAGAATTCCTACTTCACAACAAAATCTCAAATTCCCTTGTACCATCACTACTTTGTGCTTAGACGCAAAAGTTCCGCGTAAAGACGCAGAGATTGATCGTGTTGTACTGGGTGAAAGCATGGGTATAGCTTTGGTTCAGAATATTCATGATGATGTGTTAAGACTAGTGAGAACTCCTAGAGCTCCTCCAAAGAAGAAGACGCATACCGCCAATGAGTTGGAAGCGAAAGTGAAGGTGTTAGAAGAGAACCAAGTGAAGATGATTGCGTCTCTGGGAAACGTTATAAAAGAGTTAGAACTTCTCCGAAACATGCTAATGGGGGTGAGCACAATTCAACACGCCACCTATGGTTTACTTACGCAAGAGAAAGTTCATGGACGCAACACCGATAACCAGCCTCGAGCTGGTTAAGATACGTTTTCTATCCCTTTCGCGTTTTAGTTAGTTTAGTTTATTTTTATTGCGTTGAGTCTTTTCGAGTCGTGGGGACACGACTCATTTTTGAGTTTGGGGTGGGGTTCGTTGCCTCATCCCAGTTTTTATGTGTTATATGTTTTATTTGCTTTCAATAAAAATAATTTTCGGAGTTGCGTTTGACTATAGAAGATTTTAAATGTCCCTTTAAGCATACTTTTGATGAATCTATGATAGTAAATAGTGGACTTTAGGGACTGATAAAGAACGCACTTACAATTGCATGCGAACATAGGTAATTGATAGGAAAAATTAATGAACAATGCAAATGAAGTAAGCTTGTACTTAAGGAATATGTTTGGTGTGTAGAACGTGAAATCTTAATTAGTAGAGAACCCACCTAGATATGAACTAAAGACAAGCTATGTACTTAGGAAAATGATAGGGGCAGTTCTTTGTTAGCCATTTGAAACCTTTAGCTTGCTATCCCTAATATTATAATTTTATCCGTCTTAGCCCAATTTTGAGCCTTAAGCCTTTCTTTTGTAGCCACGATATAAGCCCATTATCCTTTAGTTTATTAGGCATGACCAAATGACCCGCACTTGAATCACAACCCTGAGACTTGTCTCGAGCTTGAGTTTGGGGTGGAGGGTCCACATTTTGGGAATTTACATTGGGAAGGGATTATATGTGTTTATATTGAGGCACAGAAATGAAGATGATATATTATTGTAACCCTTTGCCGAAAGTTGAAAAAGAAAAAAAAAAAAAAAAAAAAAAAAAAAGAGAAAAAGAAAGAAAGAATAAAATAAATCGGCAAAGTGGAATGTTTTTGGAAATCGTCTTAAAATTATTTGGGTTGACATTGGGGACGCAACTTTAGCGCGTCAAATGGGTGAGTGAGAACATTTTTGAGCGTAACTCAAGCTCGAGGACATGTGGATGGTAAGTGAGGAGAGAGCCAAAAGCTCACTTCAAAATTTACCAAATATATATCCATACCGTCCTTAAGCCAATATTAAAACCATAAAGACCTCTTGATTCTTAAATACATAGTGAATTTATACTTCTGTTGATAGGGAATATTTAGGTGGAACATTCAAAGCGATTTATGATTAATGACCACCCTATAGCCATCATACAGATATGAGTACAAGTGTAACCTTCAAGCATTGCAACCTTAATTTTACGATTGAGATTATTTATGTTTGATTTTGCATGATTAGTGTATGTATATGTTAGTTCTTAAAGTTTTGCTATATGAGATTTATCTTAAGAATTGCTTTAGGTTTATTTGCTAAGCTTCTATTTGTTCTTGCGTTTACTTCCACCCCTTGTTTTGTTTTGTTTTGTTTTGCTTTGTCGGGACGACAAAGGTTTGAGTTGGGGGTCTTGATGTCTCCTTAAATGTTCTTATTTTCGACCCTTAGGAGACATCATTTTTTGTGTTTATTTAATCAATTTGATAGACTTTTGGACTAAATATGCAATAATATGATTTTCCTCTTTTATTTCTAGCATTTTTGATTTATTAAGCTTTTGCGCGTAATATTGGTATTTTTAGTGAATATTTTACAGGTTTTAGATGTTAGCTAGAAGAGGAATCCAAGGAGAAAGTCAAAGATCAAAAGATAGAGTCAAGACTTGAAAAGAAATCCCGAAGATATTATTTTTAGAGCTGAAAATCCATTTTCCAGGCCATAGATTGCTGATTTCGAGGTGCTTACGCGAGGATCTAGCTGTTGACCTTTGAAGAGAAATCATTCCTTATCGAGTTACGGAACTTTAGCAACTGGAATGAGGTCAATCGGAGTTGTAACGCATCGGGAAAAGCTGTTTTAGTGAAGGTATATCAGCAGTTACGGGATTTTGGGCTAAGTTAGTGGACTTGGGCCTTTTATATTTCATTTAATTAAAAGCCTAGGTCCAAGTCCGAATTTCCACCTATAAAATCAGCCCTTGACTTCTATTTTACACACAATTCACATTCTGCAAGAAAAAAAACACCAGAGAGAAGCAACTGAAGGAAGGAGAAGAAGCTACAAGAGCTGGAGAGGGTCTATATCTCCGTTCGTAGTCATTCCGATTCCGGAAATTAGCTTCTTTTATCTTTTTAATTCTGTAAACAATATGAATTCCTTTAATTTTAATTTCGTATTTCATTTTAATATGAGCTAAGTTTTATTTAGTGCTTGAGAACAAACAATGGGTGAATCCCAATTCTTATTAATTAACGAATATTGAATTTGAGTTTTTATTGAATTAAACTAAATTAGGGCTTTTACTCTTTTCGATAAATCATGAATATTTACTGTTTTTAGCGTCATGAACTAGGAACAGGTAATAGTATTTAGGCTATTCCAATTAGTGGCAATTGGATCATCCTGACGGAGGGTTTAAATACGGAACCATTTATTCAATCTAGGATAGAAGTTAATGATTCTGACGAGCTTAGCTAATCCTAGGGCCAATGAGGTAATAATACTTAATCATCCGACGGTGGATCATATTTACCCTGACGGGACTAGTGACACTTTAGGATCGCCTTATAGTCCACCCTGACGGGGGTATAAGGACATTAGAATCCCGACTATTGTAATTGACTAATTTAGCCCTTAAACAACATAAGTTAAGAAATAGGATAGGGAGGATCCTTGCGTTCTCAAGTGCTACTTCTCATATTGCGTTTTAAATCATTTTACTTGCGTCTTAGCTTTTACTTGCAATTTAATATTTGTCTTTCATTCATTAGTCTTATAACAAAAACCAAACAAATATATTATTGTCTTTTATTTTCGTAAGTGCATCAATCACTACTTGCTAAACATTGTGATCAACCATTCCGTCCTTGGAACGAATCTGATTTATCAGAAATAATACTTGGGACAACCGTACACTTGCGGTTGTGGTTCGATTATTTATTGGATTATTTTTAGAACACACAAAGGACCACCAAGTTTGTGGCGCCGCTGCCGGGGACGGTAGCGTGTGACCACGGTGTTTATCCTTTAGTGATAAGTGCATTTATTTTATTTTATCAGTTTTACGCTTTTTGTTTAGTTTCTTTTCAGGTTTTTAGGTTTGGTTTATGCGAAGAAGGCTATTCAAGGATCTAGAGCCAGCACCTCCGATCCTTAGTAATCCAGAATCATTGATCAGACTTGCGAACAGAAGAAGAAGAGAACGAGAAGCTTTAGAAGTAGAAGAATTAAGTAACAGAATGGAGAATATCATTATTCAAGGTCAACAGAATGGACAAGGCCAGTTAGATGCAAATGGCCAACCTTTAGCTCCAGGCGTTATTCCTCAAGTTCAACCACTAAATCCTAATCCTCCAGTCCAGATAGTGATGAATCATGATCCGTGGTTCACTAATGGCCCTCCAGAAGTTCCATTCCGCGCTCCAGCTATAGGAGTAGGTGCTCCAGATATTAATGTTCCGAGATTCCGTCCAGATTCGGGTATGCTAGCTCAGTTCCAAAACTTTGGAAATTTTCGCAGAAGACCATCGGAAGATCCTCTTAGAGCGGTACAAAAATTTAAGCAGATATGTGATTCTTATATCACACAAGGGGTTTCAAGAGAACAGATGTATTTTGCTGCTTTCAAATTCTTTGTCATTGATGGAGCAAGTGAATGGCACGATACGCAAGATCCTACGAGGATTACCAATTGGGACCAATTAGAAATTGCTTTCTTTGACAGGTATTACCCAAGTAACATGAGGTTAGATGCTGAACTAGAATTGACACAATTCCGTCAAGAGTATGAGGAAACTGTGGGTAGGAGTTGGACAAGATTTCAGATGTGTTTGCGTAAAGTTCCTAATCATGGCTTTTCAGAACAACAACAGTTAAAGATCTTTTATAGAGGCCTTGATGGAATTTCAAGAGAGAAATTGGATACGCTATGTGGAGCAGGTTTTCTTCAAGTTCAACCCGCTCATGCCAAAATCATTTTAGAGAGAACAGTCAAGAATGAAGTTGGGTGGAATTCAGTAAGAGCACCGGTTAAGGGAGTAAATAATGTTGACATGGAAGAGAAATTTGCTACGTTGGAGAATAAGATCCAGAATACTATAGAGCAACAGTTGAAGCAGCTTACTTTAGCTGTAAAAGAAGGTTTTTCGGGTAAGAAGGTAGATGTGCATGCTGCACAAGAGGTGTATATGTGTTCGATTTGTAAGGTAGATGATCATGATGAAGAAAGTTGTCCGAATAACCAAGAATCAGTGAATTTCATGTCCAACAGAGGTAATTTCAATTCAAGTGGTAATGGATATCAGCCTAACAGAAACCATCCTGGGTTTCAATACTCAAATCCTAATGGCGCAGCCAATCCTACTTACGCGTATCAGCCGCGTCCTCAAGGCAACAACTATAATCCAAGACCACATAACAATCATCAAGGAGGACAGAATCAAAACAATTATGTGCAAAGACAAGCTCCTCAGAATACCTACGATGAGAATTTAAACCAGAAAGCTCTACCTGCCCATCCACAAGAAGGAGTAGTCACCCTTCAGAAAACCGTTGAAAATTTGATTGCTCTTCAAACACAAGCCTTAGAACGTCAGAACGCAGCTGAAGCGAATATGAAGATTTTCCAGAATCAGCTAAGCCAAATTAATAAACAGCTGAATCAGCGCCCACAAGGGCAACTTCCTAGCGATACGGAGAATCCGAAGCAACGCGAAGATTGTAATGCTGTTACATTGAGAAGTGGTAAGAATCTTCCTCCCCCTCCTTTTCCCATTATGAAAGAGAAAGAAGTACCAAGAAAAGAAAAGGAAGTGGTGGAGAAAGAGAAAGAAAATGAGAAAGATAGTGAGGTTGAAGAAATAGTGAGACCAAGAGAAGTTCCGAAAAAGAAAGATGATATGGTGATTAATCGCCCTCCACCACCGTTTCCATCGCGAGTTCAGAAAAAGGGTGATTTGGGTGATTTTCAGAAATTCTTTAATAGAGTGAAGGGTTTAAGTATTAATATTCCGTTACTTGAGGCAATTCGAGATATTCCTAAGTATACGAAGTTTTTGAAGAGGGCCCTCACTAACAAAAGGCCCTATTGTGATAACGAGATGATTGGCCTTCCAGAAGAGTGTAGCGCGATTTGTCAAAGTAAATTACCTCCGAAGTTAGTAGATCCAGGGAGTTTCACGATTCCTATATCAATTGGAGAGGAATGGAAAGGAAAGGCGCTATGTGACTTGGGAGCTAGCATCAATTTGATGCCCAAGTCGATCTTTGACAAGCTAAAAATTGGAAACGCAAGACCCACTTCTATGGTCTTGCAAATGGCGGACAGGTCTCTTGCTCATCCTGAAGGCCGCATTGAGGATGTCCTTGTTAAGGCAGGTACACTTATATTTCCTGTTGATTTTGTAATCCTTGAATACAATGCAGATAGAAATGTCCCCATTATTTTGGGTAGACCATTCCTAGCTACAGGGAGAACATTGATCGATGTAGAGAATGGCGAATTAACAATGAGGATACAAGATGAGGAAGTAAAATTCAATGTATTTCGAGCTATGAAATTTCCAGATTCTCAGGAAGATTGCTTCAGAATGGATGTAGTAGAGCAAGCATCGCAAGAGGTATTTAATTGTTTAAATTTTGATGATATCTTGCAGGCTGCTTTAACATTAGATTCACCTGAGATGTTGGAAGAGCTTACTGAAACAATAGCAGCTCTAAATTCTGAAAATCCGAAGTATAGGCGTCCTGCCTATGAACCTGTGAGAGAACCGGGGGAGATTGTTCCTAAAAAGAAGCCTTCAATTGAATCTCCTCCGGAATTGGAAGAAAAACCATTGCCAGCACACTTGAGGTATGCATATTTAGGTACTAATGAAACTCTACCTGTTATTGTTTCAGCTAATTTAACAGGTCCTCAAGAAGATAAACTGTTGCGTGTGTTAAGAGCAAACAAAGAAGCAATAGGTTGGACAATTGCTGACATCAAAGGCATTAGTCCATCCTATTGTCAACATAAAATCATACTTGAAGATGCTAACGCACGCTCAGTTGAAGGTCAAAGAAGATTAATGCCCGCTATGAAGGATGTGGTAAAGAAAGAGGTGATCAAGCTTTTAGATGCGGGGATTATTTATCCCATTTCGAGTAGTGAATGGGTGAGTCCGGTTCAGTGTGTACCGAAGAAGGGAGGAATGACAACAGTTCTTAATGATAAAAATGAAGCGATTCCTTCAAGAACGGTAGTTGGATGGAGAGTTTGCATGGATTATAGAAAGCTGAACAAGGCCACCAGAAAAGATCATTTCCCTTTGCCCTTCATAGATCAGATGTTAGACAAATTAGCCGGAAGAGAGTACTATTGCTTCTTGGATGGTTATTCTGGGTATAATCAAATTTACGTGGCTCCGGAAGATCAACATAAAACAACATTTACATGCCCCTTTGGTACTTTTGCATATCGTAGAATGCCATTTGGGTTGTGTAATGCTCCTGCTACCTTTCAAAGATGCATGATGGCCATCTTCTGGGATATGATCGATAACTTTCTTGAAGTGTTTATGGATGATTTCTCTGTATTTGGTGATGATTTTGATAAATGTTTAGACAATTTAGAGAAAGTATTAATCAGATGCAAAGAAACAGATTTGGTTTTAAACTGGGAGAAATGTCATTTCATGGTTCGCGAAGGTATTGTTCTGGGTCACAAAATTTCGAGTGTTGGATTGGAAGTCGATAGAGCGAAGATTGAGGTAATTAAAACTCTTCCCCCTCCTGTTTCTGTTAAAGGGGTAAGAAGTTTTCTAGGCCATGCTGGCTTTTATAGGCGATTTATCAAAGATTTTTCTAAGATTGCGAAACCGTTATGCAACTTACTTGAAAAGGATTCCAAATTCCTTTTTGATGAAGCTTGTTTAGCGGCTTTCAAAGCAATCAAAGAAAAGCTTATTTCTGCTCCTATAGTAGTGCCTCCAGATTGGAATTTACCGTTTGAGGTTATGTGTGATGCGAGTGATTTATGTATGGGAGCTGTATTAGGACAAACAAAAGAGAAAGCTTTTCATTCGATTTATTATGCTAGTAAAACTTTTAATGGTGCTCAGATCAATTATACAGTTACAGAAAAGGAGTTGCTAGCGGTTGTGTATTCATTCGATAAATTTCGCTCTTATCTTCTTGGAGCGAAAGTTATTGTCTATACAGATCATTCAGCGATTCGATATCTCATGGAGAAGAAGGATGCTAAACCAAGGTTAATCAGATGGGTTTTATTGCTTCAAGAGTTTGATTTAGAGATCAAGGATAGAAAAGGGTGCGAGAATCAGGTTGCAGATCATCTATCAAGGTTAGAAGGTTCAGAGTTGAATAATGGTACTGAAGCAGTTAGAGAAGATTTTCCGGATGAGAATTTATTCGTTGTCCGTGATTATGAAGCTCCTTGGTATGCGGATATTGCAAATTTAGTTGTGAGTGGTTCCTTTCCCGAAGGTTCAACTTATCAAGAGCGAAAAAGATTAGCTCACCGTGCAAGACAGTTCTTTTGGGAGGATCCTTTCCTCTACAAAGTGTGTGCTGATCAGATGGTAAGAAGATGTGTAGCCAAGGAAGAAATTGAGGCGATTATAGCTGGGTGTCATGATTCACCTTACGGTGGACATTTCAAAGGAGATCGAACTGCTGCTAAGGTATTACAATCTGGTTTCTATTGGCCTTCTATTATAAAAGATTGTCATGAATATACTAAAAGATGTAATAGATGCCAATTTACCGGAAACATATCCAAGAGGGATGAGATGCCACGTAATAATGTATTAGAAGTTGAAATATTTGATGTTTGGGGTATAGATTTTATGGGTCCGTTCGTTCCTTCAAATGGTAACCTCTACATCTTATTAGCTGTTGATTACGTGTCTAAGTGGGTAGAAGCAGTGGCTTTACCTACCAATGATTCTAGAGTGGTGATTAAGTTCTTAAAATCACATATTTTCACTAGACATGGAACTCCAAGGGTGATTATTAGCGATGGAGGTACTCATTTCGTTAATAAGTATTTGAAGACTGTTCTAGAGAAATATGGAGTGAGACATCGTGTGTCTACCGCCTATCATCCACAAGCCAATGGTCAAGCCGAAGTATCAAATCGTGAGGTAAAATCTATTTTAGAGAAAACCGTTGGTCCTACAAGAAAAGATTGGTCTATGAAATTAGATGATGCACTTTGGGCATATCGACCTGCTTTCAAAACCCCAGTAGGTGCTTCTCCGTATCGAATGGTTTATGGTAAGGCTTGTCACTTACCTCTTGAACTTGAAATGGGTGCCTATTGGGCTATTGCAAAGTTAAATTTAGATCCTACGCTAGCGGGTGAGAATCGAATGATGAAACTTAATGAGCTTGATGAATTTAGATTACATGCGTATGAAAATGCTAAGCTTTATACAGAAAATACTAAAAGATGGCATGATAATCGAATTCGAGAGAAGAACTTTGTAGTGGGACAAAGAGTGTTGAAATATAATTCGAAGTTTAGTAATTATCCGGGGAAATTAAGATCAAAGTGGTCGGGTCCTTACATTGTAACCAAGGTTACACCTCATGGAGCTATAGAGATAGAACATCCACTTGAGAACCGTACATTCATGGTGAACGGTCATCGTTTAAAAATTTATCATGGAGGTGAAGACACCGATCGTGCAAACGACCCACATCCCGGAGAGGTCATGTACCTCCTCGAAGCTCCTTAGAAGCACGAGGTAACCCGTCGAGCTTAACGACGTTAAACAAAAGCCAATTCCTTGTATATTAGTTTAAGTATTTCAATTTCCGTAGTGTAAATTAGTTAAAGTTTTCATTGATTTTAGTTTTATTTTTTAAGAAATGAGGAAGGGTGTTTGTTTTTGATGATTTCAGGGGTATAATGGTCATGAGTTTGGGGTCAAACGATGAGAAAAACGGAGAAAAATTGAAGTCCACAGCAGGTTTGACCGGCTAGCCGGCGAGCCAGCCGGCATATTCTCTAGCTTTTTCTCTATTTGAAGTTTTGAGTTTGGGGTGAACAGAGATGACTAACGGAACTGCTTCTATGTGTAACTATCGAAGAAACATACCAAGAAACAGGAACAATGTTGGAGCTAGCCCAGACCAAGCAATTAAGATTCCGGATTCGCGATCCAAAAAGACTGAACAAAACCCAATTGCTCCAAAAAGAAAAGAAAATCCAAGTAAGGCTAATCCGAAAAAGAGTAGGTTAATTGATGAAAGTGATGAAGAAAGTGAGGAAGAAGTTGAAGAAGAGATTGAGGAAGAAACTGAACAAGAAGTTCCCGAAGAACCAGTGCAACAACAGAAACCTCCGCGTAGGAAATCATGGGCTCAAAAGCCTAAGAGAGTCTTCATTCCATGGGATACTCAGGTTCGTGATAGAATTCAATTTTTGAAGTTTGGTGAGGAGATGAATCTTCCTAAGGGTATTATGACTAGTGCTTATAAATATTATGGTATTGCTTGTGATAAATTGGTTTGGAAAGAACTGAGAGAAAGGAAGCTTGAGTATATTCCTACCTTGGTGCGAGATTTTTATGAAGGAATCGCCTTCTCAAAAGAAGCAGTTATTATTCGCAAAAAGGTAGTTCCTTTCTCCGTTGAGCTTATTCGTAAATCATTGAAATTACCCGAATTTTCCGGAATATGTCTGTTTCAAGAGTCTCTAAAAGAACCTTCGTTTGATTATGAGTCCCTTTGGGGAAAAGTACTTGTTGATGGGGCCAGCCCGATTCCCGAAGGAGAGAGATATCCTGGACAGATGTATAGTAGTAACTTGCTACCATGTGCTAAGGTATGGTCCCGTTTCATAATCCTTACCTTCTTCGGAAATAAACATATATCGGAAGTGAAGAAGGAGCATCTTTTGTTCATTAAGTGTATTATCGAGGAGAAACCCATGGATGTTGCTCGTGTGATTTATGATACCATCATGGAATTTTCTAGAATTCCTACTTCACAACAAAATCTCAAATTCCCTTGTACCATCACTACTTTGTGCTTAGACGCAAAAGTTCCGCGTAAAGACGCAGAGATTGATCGTGTTGTACTGGGTGAAAGCATGGGTATAGCTTTGGTTCAGAATATTCATGATGATGTGTTAAGACTAGTGAGAACTCCTAGAGCTCCTCCAAAGAAGAAGACGCATACCGCCAATGAGTTGGAAGCGAAAGTGAAGGTGTTAGAAGAGAACCAAGTGAAGATGATTGCGTCTCTGGGAAACGTTATAAAAGAGTTAGAACTTCTCCGAAACATGCTAATGGGGGTGAGCACAATTCAACACGCCACCTATGGTTTACTTACGCAAGAGAAAGTTCATGGACGCAACACCGATAACCAGCCTCGAGCTGGTTAAGATACGTTTTCTATCCCTTTCGCGTTTTAGTTAGTTTAGTTTATTTTTATTGCGTTGAGTCTTTTCGAGTCGTGGGGACACGACTCATTTTTGAGTTTGGGGTGGGGTTCGTTGCCTCATCCCAGTTTTTATGTGTTATATGTTTTATTTGCTTTCAATAAAAATAATTTTCGGAGTTGCGTTTGACTATAGAAGATTTTAAATGTCCCTTTAAGCATACTTTTGATGAATCTATGATAGTAAATAGTGGACTTTAGGGACTGATAAAGAACGCACTTACAATTGCATGCGAACATAGGTAATTGATAGGAAAAATTAATGAACAATGCAAATGAAGTAAGCTTGTACTTAAGGAATATGTTTGGTGTGTAGAACGTGAAATCTTAATTAGTAGAGAACCCACCTAGATATGAACTAAAGACAAGCTATGTACTTAGGAAAATGATAGGGGCAGTTCTTTGTTAGCCATTTGAAACCTTTAGCTTGCTATCCCTAATATTATAATTTTATCCGTCTTAGCCCAATTTTGAGCCTTAAGCCTTTCTTTTGTAGCCACGATATAAGCCCATTATCCTTTAGTTTATTAGGCATGACCAAATGACCCGCACTTGAATCACAACCCTGAGACTTGTCTCGAGCTTGAGTTTGGGGTGGAGGGTCCACATTTTGGGAATTTACATTGGGAAGGGATTATATGTGTTTATATTGAGGCACAGAAATGAAGATGATATATTATTGTAACCCTTTGCCGAAAGTTGAAAAAGAAAAAAAAAAAAAAAAAAAAAAAAAAAAAAAAAAAAGAGAGAAAAAGAAAGAAAGAATAAAATAAATCGGCAAAGGGAATGTTTTTGGAAATCGTCTTAAAATTATTTGGGTTGACATTGGGGACGCAACTTTAGCGCGTCAAATGGGTGAGTGAGAACATTTTTGAGCGTAACTCAAGCTCGAGGACATGTGGATGGTAAGTGAGGAGAGAGCCAAAAGCTCACTTCAAAATTTACCAAATATATATCCATACCGTCCTTAAGCCAATATTAAAACCATAAAGACCTCTTGATTCTTAAATACATAGTGAATTTATACTTCTGTTGATAGGGAATATTTAGGTGGAACATTCAAAGCGATTTATGATTAATGACCACCCTATAGCCATCATACAGATATGAGTACAAGTGTAACCTTCAAGCATTGCAACCTTAATTTTACGATTGAGATTATTTATGTTTGATTTTGCATGATTAGTGTATGTATATGTTAGTTCTTAAAGTTTTGCTATATGAGATTTATCTTAAGAATTGCTTTAGGTTTATTTGCTAAGCTTCTATTTGTTCTTGCGTTTACTTCCACCCCTTGTTTTGTTTTGTTTTGTTTTGCTTTGTCGGGAAGACAAAGGTTTGAGTTGGGGGTCTTGATGTCTCCTTAAATGTTCTTATTTTCGACCCTTAGGAGACATCATTTTTGGTGTTTATTTAATCAATTTGATAGACTTTTGGACTAAATATGCAATAATATGATTTTCCTCTTTTATTTCTAGCATTTTTGATTTATTAAGCTTTTGCGCGTAATATTGGTATTTTTAGTGAATATTTTACAGGTTTTAGATGTTAGCTAGAAGAGGAATCCAAGGAGAAAGTCAAAGATCAAAAGATAGAGTCAAGACTTGAAAAGAAATCCCGAAGATATTATTTTTAGAGCTGAAAATCCATTTTCCAGGCCATAGATTGCTGATTTCGAGGTGCTTAAGCGAGGATCTAGCTGTTGACCTTTGAAGAGAAATCATTCCTTATCGAGTTACGGAACTTTAGCAACTGGAATGAGGTCAATCGGAGTTGTAACGCATCGGGAAAAGCTGTTTTAGTGAAAGTATATCAGCAGTTACGGGATTTTGGGCTAAGTTAGTGGACTTGGGCCTTTTATATTTCATTTAATTAAAAGCCTAGGTCCAAGTCCGAATTTCCACCTATAAAATCAGCCCTTGACTTCTATTTTACACACAATTCACATTCTGCAAGAAAAAAAACACCAGAGAGAAGCAACTGAAGGAAGGAGAAGAAGCTACAAGAGCTGGAGAGGGTCTATATCTCCGTTCGTAGTCATTCCGATTCCGGAAATTAGGTTCTTTTATCTTTTTAATTCTGTAAACAATATGAATTCCTTTAATTTTAATTTCGTATTTCATTTTAATATGAGCTAAGTTTTATTTAGTGCTTGAGAACAAACAATGGGTGAATCCCAATTCTTATTAATTAACGAATGTTGAATTTGAGTTTTTATTGAATTAAACTAAATTAGGGCTTTTACTCTTTTCGATAAATGATGAATATTTACTATTTTTAGCGTCATGAACTAGGAACAGGTAATAGTATTTAGGCTATTCCAATTAGTGGCAATTGGATCATCCTGACGGAGGGTTTAAATACGGAACCATTTATACAATCTAGGATAGAAGTTAATGATTCTGACGAGCTTAACTAATCCTAGGGCCAATGAGGTAATAATACTTAATCATCCGACGGTGGATCATATTTACCCTGACGGGACTAGTGACACTTTAGGATCGCCTTATAGTCCACCCTGACGGGGGTATAAGGACATTAGAATCCCGACTATTGTAATTGACTAATTTAGCCCTTAAACAACATAAGTTAAGAAATAGGATAGGGAGGATCCTTGCGTTCTCAAGTGCTACTTCTCATATTGCGTTTTAAATCATTTTACTTGCGTCTTAGCTTTTACTTGCAATTTAATATTTGTCTTTCATTCATTAGTCTTATAACAAAAACCAAACAAATATATTATTGTCTTTTATTTTCGTAAGTGCATCAATCACTACTTGCTAAACATTGTGATCAACCATTCCGTCCTTGGAACGAATCTGATTTATCAGAAATACTACTTGGGACAACCGTACACTTGCGGTTGTGGTTCGATTATTTATTGCATTATTTTTAGAACACACAAAGGACCACCAGATACTTAAGTATATCTCATATATGTGTCTTAATCTTTTAGTATTTACTTTTAATTATTTTATTTAATTGCATCTAGTAGTTTAATAACTCAAAACCAAACATATATCTTTTATCTTTTATTTTCTGTAATTGCAACTACTACTACTTATTTATTGAAGACTTGGGTTAAACCAGTCCAATCCCTGAGCACGAAACCTGATTTATCGGAGTATTACTTGGACAACCGTGCACTTGCGGTATTGTGGTTCCTTTATATATTCAACACTTAATTTTATAACACCCCAGGACCCACCAATTTTTTGGCGCCGCTGCTGGGGATTGCAGCGTGTGACCCTGGTGTTTAATCCTTAAGTAGTTATAATTGTTTATTTATTTTTTCAGTTTTACGCTTCGTTTTGTTTTTGTTTTCTTTTACAAATTATTATATTTAGGTAGTAATGATCAAGAGATTCAATTAGAGATGTATGGAGGACATTACCCAAATCCTGGTCCATTTGACTATTTGGAAGATTCTTCGGGACAACAACAATGGGGTAATAACTTCTACCAACCACCTTATCAACACCGCAAGAGCAAGGATAGAACAACCAATGGACCAGGAACAATCAACAACAATCGCCTTATCACTATCAGCAAGAACAAGCATGGAACCACCATTGGGTTGAGAATAATAAAAAACAACCACTGTATCACTATCAGCAAGATCAAAGATGGAACATTCAACAACCTCCACAAATAACTCTTACCGAATTGAATGAAACACTTCCTAAATACATTCGTGATAATGAGGAAAGAGGTGCCAAAATAGACCAGATGCTAGACAAATATATTTCCCATAGTAGCAAGTCTTATGAAGTATCAACTCCCCCAAGGGATGGAAGAAACCAACTGGAAGAAGTAGTTGAGGAGGAAGGGTTGAAAGAAAATATTAGTGATAGTGATATGACCACCGTGCCAATTATAAATGGAGACTACCACGTGGTTGAGAATCTTGCTATCATAGTGGAAAAATGAGTAGCAACACAAATCCTAGAAGTTGAAACAAAAATTGCTATTCCCTATGGTGCGTGCACGTGATCAAGATATAGAACGCAAACAAGAAGAGGTGGTGATCTAAGTTATAGAAATTACAAAGAAGGAATACGCTGAGGTAATAGTTGAAGATTGGGTTGAAAGCGAAGATAAATGCGAAGTGGTTGAGGAAACAATTGAAGAACTCAAGGTTCACAGGAAAAATAAAAGTTGAATCTCTGCCACAACAAGTATACCCACATGCATTACGAATCTCGAATGAAAATACAGTTGAAGAACAACCTCCTTTACCAACAGTGATCAATATGTGCTATATAAACAAGGCGCCACACCGCGAGAGTAAAGTGGCAAGGAGGATCACCTACCCATCAAATTTTAAATATGAACACAAGATTGAAACGAAGATTAAAAATGAGCTTATACCATAGAGAACGGTCATCTACTATCATGTGGTGGAAAATGAGTTTCGTCATGAGAGCAAGGAGGCGAAACGAAGATACTACCCATCCCCTTTCAGAAATCGATTGAATAAAATTCTACAGGGGAAGTTTCTAAAGCTTACATGTCAAAGCCGAGGCAAATTTAAGCGGAGAAGAACCACAAAAGCCTCAATACCATCTTCATAGAAGGTAACACATCGAACTTAAAGACGTAATAAGAAAAAGTGCTTCTTGGGAGACAACCCATGTTTTAATTCCCTTTTATGTCTTTAAATGTCGTAGTATTAGTCTATAATTTTAAGAAATGAGAAAAGTGGTAGTGTTTTTGATGATTTGCAGGTGTTAAAATCCTTGAGTTTGGGGTTAAACAGGCGTGAGACGGGTTTCTTAATGTTTAAACGGTGCAAAGGGACGAAAAGGAATAAATCTGCATAGAGGACCGGTATACCGGGCTACTTTGCAGGTATACCGGTGGGTCAAAACTGTGACACGATTACAACAATCTGGTACATCGACGAGGCGATAAGGAAAAAACCGTGGGCGCGAACCTTGACACGGTTTTTGACCGTCTTGCCGGTCATCTAAGCGGTATGCCGGTCTGCTGTGTCAAAGAGAAAAAAAACCGTGCCACAGTTTACGAAATTCGGTTCTTTGCCGAAAGGACACTGTCTAGGACCGGCTAGCCGGTCAACCGACCAGTATGCCGGCCCGACCAGCGGGATTTTAACCAAAACCCTATGAAACCCTATTTTCTACCTTTTAACCTAGCCTCTCATGCGAGATATCATTATGAACGACCCCTAACCCATTATATACCAGCACCACACGACTACAACACCTATAAACATTCAATCTTACCTCCTGTTCCATTCCAAACACACATCCAACATCAAATTCCTTCAAGAACACAAATAAATCTTCTCCTTCAACCTTAAGCCTCGTCATCAAAGATTTAATCCTATTCATTAAACCTTCCCAAATCCACTACATAACCATTTCCCATCTCATATAACACCATAATCTTTCATTCTAAATCCTCAAAACATCAAAATTCAAAACTATGTTAGTGATAAGGAGATAATGGTGGTTATTCTCAACCCAATGGTGGTTCCATGCGTGTTCTTGCTAATAGTGATAAGGTTATTGTTGTTGATTGTTCCTGGACCATTTGTTGTTCCATCCTTGCTCTTGCGGTGTTCATAAGGTGGTTGGCAGAAGTTACTACCCCGTTGTTGTTGTCCCGAAGAATCTTCCAAATAGTCGAATGGACCAGGGTTTGGGTAATGTCCTCCATACATCTCTAACTGAATCTCTTGATCATTACTACCTGAATATAAGAACCTACAAAAGAAAACAAAAACAAAAACCAAGCGTAAAACTGAAAAATAAATAAACAATTAAAACTACTTAAGGATTAAACACCGGGGTCACACGCTGCAAGCCACGGCAGCGGCGCCAAAAAATTGGTGGGTCCCGGGATGTTTGAAAATTAAGTGCTAAAAATAAAAAGGAACCAAAATACCGCAAGTGCATGGTTGTCCAAGTAATACTCTGATAAATCTGGTTTCGTTCTCAGGGATTGAACTGGTATAACCCAAATGTTCAATAGATAAGTAGTAGTAATTGCTAATACAGAAAATAAAGATAAAAGATATTTTTTTGGTTTCGAGTTATTAAACTAGTAGACGCAATTAAATAAAATAAATAAAAGCAAATACTAAAAGATTAAGACACAAATATGAGCTATACTTGAGTCTCACTAGGAATCACCTACACATACATAATTAATGCTTTCGTTAAGGGCAGAACTGATATTTATGTATTAGTCGGGACTCTAATATCTTCTGGCCCCTTGTCGGGTTGATCTAGGAGCTATCCTAAAGTACTATAAACCCCTTCATGGTCGAACATGCCTGTTCGGATGTTAAGTATTTACCTCTTTGGCTATGTAATTAGTTAAGCATGTCGGTCAATAACGGACAGTACACGGATATTACCTAAGTTCGTAATCAAACCCACATGTCGGATGATCACTTCGCCACTAAAGTGAATAAACCAATTACTATAACCTATTTCTAATTATCTAGGTCAGAAATACTAAATAATAAAAAAAATATCCAATATAAAATACCCAATTCGAATTAAACTAGAAATTACTCTCAAATTGAAAAATAATAATTAAATAAATTAAGGTTTAACCCATTATGTGATTCGCAAGAATATAAGGATTAGGTCATAACTGAAATAAGAAAAATAAAGAAATTAATAATATACATGTTCCTAGTAACAGAATTAAAATAAGAACCTAGATAGAGGAATTGACTTGAGTTGTTGTTGGAGGAAAATGATTCTCTAGCTCTTACTCTTTCTTGCACCTCTTGATGCTCTCTCTAAGGATGATTAAGTTTTAGGGTTTAATGAGAGGTGCTGAATAATGAGTTCTAAAGGATCTTATATAGTGCTCAAAATCGGATTAGGGCTTAGGTTAAGAGCATTAGGTCAAATTATAAAAAGCCCAAGCCCATCTTCTTCTTTAATTCCCGTAACTGGTGTACATCCCTTAGTAAAACGGCTGTAACTTTTGCATATCAACTCCAAATGGGCTGATTCCCGTTGAAAAAATTTCTAACTCAATAAGACATCAAACCATGTTACACGACCCAATGGTGAATCCGCTTCTAAGTGGCCCAAAAAACAGCAATTAGTAACAACCATTCAGATCTGCAACTTTTCTAGTTAAGTTCTTGGAAATTATTTTCTTGCCTTTAGCTCTTCCAATCAATATAATAATTTTATTCTCACTTCTACTCCTTGTATTGGTTCTCCATAGAATCATGAACCTACTAACTTTGCACTAAAACAAACAAATTAACACACAAAAGCTTTCAAAATGCAAATAGTCTAATTCCAAGGAGAGAAAGTGCAATATAACGAATTATGCTTAAAAGTCTATCTAATAAATTCATTTTCTACCTAAACTGATGTCTCGTAAGGGATAATATTTAGAACAATTAGGGAGACTTCAAGACCCCAAACTCAAACCTTTGTCGTCCCGACAAAGTAAAATAAAATATAGGTCTAGGTAAGAAAAACTCAAGATAAATTTCATATAGTACAACCTACGAATTAATGCACACATTCACCTATCATACAAAATCGAACACATAAATAATTTCAATCCAAAATTAACTTCAGAATGAGAGAAGATTACACTTAATACTTAGCTCGAGATGGTGGCTATAGGGTGTTCATAAATCCTTACTTGCTTTGAACACTCCACTTAACTTACTCTCTATTAGAAAAAATATTATTCCGCTATATACCTAGGAATCACGAGGTCTTTACGGTTTAAGCGTAAGCTTAGGGACGGTATGATACATTTGGATAATGAAAAGTCTCCTCACTAGCCTTCAACGCACTGTCCTGAGCTTGAGTTTTGGGTGAGGTAATTTTAGTTAAGATATTTTCACTCACAAAATAAGTCAATAAAACCATTCCCCCCGAATAGGTTAGACTTGATAATTAAGTAAGTAGTATTTTGAGATGGCCTAACCCATCCAAATTAAAGAATGTCGGACCATCCAACATTACTTGTATCATCGGTAACCTTTGACCTAAGTCTATATAACTTTTCTTAGATGATAGACATCCTCTTTTTGTACACCATTCTCCATAAATTAAATATTCAAGAGTGAAAGAATCACACAGTAGTTAGCCAAAATGTCGGCCAAGGTTTTTAGTGAGTGGTAGATTATGTGATTATTCATGTCGATATGTAAGAATTGTTGGTAGATATTACTAGTCAGATATTTACCCTAGAGTTCTGAACAAACCCACACCCAAATTATCCATGGTAGATCTTTATTGGCCAAATATGTAATAGTAGATTGTAGGATTGAAGATATGGAAGTGCATTTTTGTAACATGAATGTGAAGTTAACTGTTACTAATTCTTCTATGTGTATCGATATAAATAAGGGGGCCTGAATTTTGTAATGGTTTAGTTTTGGCATATTTGTAGTTAATGAGACCTTATATGGTTTGTTTACCAAGATTGAGGATGAGAGTTCGCTCTGAGTACCCCACGTGTGAGGAAGAGATTTTGTATTCAGACATTCTTCGGCAGAATGAACATTGTTTTTGCTAAGGAGAGATCTCATTGGCATTGAGAACAAGCCTATTTATATACCTATATGGTCTCTAACCAAACTAAATCCCAGACCATTTTGTCACACTTAAGTATATTTTCTTAGGTACCAAGAATACTTGTTTAGCTATTGTGACTTATTATCTTCCTTAGGGTTGGAAACAATTAAACTCAAATTACTTATGAAACATAAAGAGGATTTGGGTTGGACCGTCTGTTTTCCGAAGAGAATCGAGACCTCATGTTGCATGTATGATATCCATATATAGAAGAGAGCTAAAACTTATGGGGAAGGCCCATTCAAGTTGAATCTCAATATGTGTGAGGAAGTGATAAATTAGGTAGTTGAGTTGTTAGATGCATGTACCAATTATTTTAATATATGATATTAAATAGGTGAATTAAGTTTTGTTTGTCCCTATGAAGTCTTTTATCACATGTTGTTGAGAATGCAAGAGAATATTTTGTTTTCGTCCTCACTACCACAAGGTGGAGAGTTTTCATATATTTTCACAAGTTGAACTGATGACATGTAATTTTCACATACATTTGCCTATAATTTATAATATTGTTGACATGATGGATGGAAAAACTTTAACAAACTAAGCAAAAATTTATGATCCATAACATTGTAAGACACAATCTGAAATAACAATAGGTGCTACAACACAACCTACAAAAACCATCTCAAAGGAACAACTGAAGTCCAACTTGATCACACCCCATTGAAATTAATAGAGAGAAAGATAGTGAAACTTTACATAACCACAATGATCTAACAAAAACATAAACCAACTAGAGATACAAACAGAACAAAAATAGATCTAGTAGTGTAGTTGAATAAGAGCGGTCCTAGAAAGCGATGGTAGTTAAGCTACTCATTCCAAAGCAAGGATGACATGTTTAGTAGAAATATAATGGATGGCTGGATTGAGAAGTTTACCCCTATTGATGAAGAGTAAGGACCCTGGATAACGTGTTTATGTATATGAGTCACCATTATAGGATAAGGAATACCATAAAGCTCTCGTATATATGAGGGTATGAGGGGGAATCTATAGAAACACCACAAAAACACAAAAAAATATGGAAAAGAGTTAAATAGGAAACAAACAAAACAAATAGCAACATGAGCTCAATAATATAAAATTAAAGTAATTGTTTCAGCCATTATCAATAAAGGAGGAATAATAACGACGACTAATTTAGGTGGATTTTTACATTTGAAAGTAGAGTGGGAGATACTAGCATTGTTTGGATAGAGAATACATAACATCATATTTTAGTTTCCCATGATTTTAAGAATATAAAGTATAATAATAAAAATTATATATGATACACGTACCCTGTGAATGTCCTCTTTCTAGATCAGACCATTAATGAAGTTACTAAATTGCACAAATCATCTATGTTGCTCAAGTCCTCCAAGGTGTTTAATATCCTCGTTCAAACTTTATTAACTCAAAAGTTTAGATGAAAATCTTATGTTTGGGCTAGAGTTTTTAAAGGAAATTAATTCATTCTTAGATAAGTTATATTATAAATTAGGAAAATGTTACATTAAAATATTTATATTTATTTGTGGTTTAAAAATATTTACAAAACTAGGAATAAAATTTAGTTTGTCATGAAATGGGTAACACGTTTTATTAATAATGATCAATTCATATTGGACTAAATCATTCTTTAAAAAAAAATTATGGAACCATATATAGCTAAGATTACTAAGATTGATCTTTTTCAGCGGGATATGGAAGATAACATTATCTAGCCACGCACGAACTTTGTGTTTATTCCACCAAATTAGGATATTAATATATCGTATAATTTGAGAATATGAACAAATATAGAAATGTAAGATCTAATGAAAAACTTGAATCCAAGTTCTGGAAGATAATATGGTATGCTAAAATCCTTTAAACTTTAATATATTTTGTTGAGAATGATGCATGAAGTCTTTATAAACAATGAGTAATCTGTGTAGACAAAAATGTTCAAAATTTGATCAATGTTGTTGGTGTGATCAAGACGGTAAAATAGTTGAAAAAAATGTTTTTATACATTAGACATAGTATTTTTTATTGGCCAGAATAAACATTACAAATTAAAATTGGTAAAAGAGTTGCAACCTCTATTGGTGAATGGATGCTTCAGATGATAAAAGGGTTTCCAAAACAAGTTTGGGATAAAATAAGTGAAAACAGAGTTCTTCATATATCATTTTGGAAAATCTGGAAATTGAAAATGAAAGAAACCCATAAATTTGTTAAATTAAATGGTGTGGAAGTTAGATGCAAATGTCTGGTTCTTATGTAAGAAACCTTTGAGAGCTAGTGTGAAACTTTACAAAGTATACAAATCATCAATAAGGTGTTAGAAACCACATATACTAGATGTTGAAAATGTGATGATGGTGAGATACTTTTGTGATAGTTACATTGTAAATTGTTGAGATAAACTAAAATTATCGTTCTTGGAATTGATAAAGATGAATTAATACGGAAAAACAATTTTGCAATGCTAATGTAAACGATGTTGGAAGGGGAATTGGAAATATATTTTCAAGCAATAATTATGAAAAGGGAAAATCATAATTCAAATATTATCATCTATTCAAACAACCTGAAATCATGCAAGGGACTAAAAAACCGTCTAATGCTAATTGGGTTATCAACCAATTCTGTTCAAAATATTTTAAAAATTTATAGTTTTGATATATTCTACGAATGTTGATTGAATTGACAAATAATTTAGATGGGGATCCAAATGGAAGAAATCATTATATCTTTTTAAGTTTCTATTAACTTTGCATGTTCAAGATATCCAAAAGTTTTACGATATGATAGGTAACAACTATCAATGTTTAATTTTCATTAAAGTATGGTTATTATAATTCAACAATAATTTTTCAGTTTCACGTAAATAGGTAGCATGTAACCGATTGTAAGTTTTTTCATATAGTATATAAGTGTATTTTATTACAAAACAAAAAACAACATATATCATGAAGTAGATTCAATGTCAAACATTGATTCTCCCAATTCATGATCGCGTCGAAAAGATCTACACTTTTCATGTAGATTAATTCTCCAAATTCATGGTAACTATTTTTGCTAATTGTTCCCTTTATAGGTAAAACACATATATATGTTAATTATTAGATATATAAAAAGGTATTTTATAATTTACATTACTTTAATTTAAGAAGACCACTATTAGTGGTACTCGAGAACAAGCTATTGAGATTCCTGACCTCAAATCTTCCTAACTCATAGGCACAACTTTCTATTCTGAATCTCCAGACCTGATTCAGTGTTGATGTGGCTCGAAAACAATAATTAGTAACAGATCTCCAGATATTCATCTCTTCTAGTCAACTCTTCGGGTAATATTTTCTTGATTTTGACCTCTCTTCTTGATCTGATACTTTAATTCTCACTTCTCCTCCTTGTCATGGTACTCTATAGCATCCAATGTACCTAAGAACTTTATACTAAAAACAAACTAACTAACGCACAAAAGCTCTAAAAATGCAATTAACATGATTTCAATGGGAGAAAGTGCATTATAACGAAATAAGCCTAAAAGTCTATAAAATAAGTCTAATATTCACCTAAAATTATGTCTCACTAGGACATATATTTAGAACAAAATGGGAGACATCAATAGCATTCTAACATAGACCTTATTTATAAATTTTTACTACCTAGGTTCTTTTTAGTTTTATACAATTGCAATCTTAATCTTAGTTATAAAAAAAAATTGTCAATATCTTTTTCTATTTTATTTGTCAATAACAATCATAATATCATCTCATTATAAACATCTCATTATAAACACACCTACTTAGTAAATGGATACATGTGGATTTGATCTTGGACTTCCAAGTATATTACTTGTACAACCTTGTATACTTGCAAGTGTGTTTGTGTGTTGTAAACATTTCCATCACATTACTTTTTTTATACATCACAATCCTTTTCGCATAACCTTCAGGCACCCAAGAATTTTATGGAATCATTGTTTAGACTTATATAATATTTTGCTTATAATATTATGGTAGTATTTTGTTATGAGACTTATGTTCTATGCATCGTGATTCATTTCTTCATACGAATATGTGTATCGTATCAAATGTCGATAATTTAATGCTACAATATTGGAAAATTTAATATTCTAGAAAGAAGTAAGGGTTAAGTATTTATAGCACGACAACTGATAAATTTGAGGAGCAAATACTAGTTGAAAAGATTGATTCTTTAGGGGATCTATCACTAAAGAGAATAAGATGAATGAGGCTATTTGTAACACTGTTAACATTGTGTCACAAGCTAATACACCATTAGGGGTGTAATATAGTCAATGTTTTATAATCTCCTTTAAAAAGAATGGGTCAACAATAAAGGAACAAATCCTCAAAAATAAATTTATGGAAGTTGATTCACTACAACTATGAGTCTGAATATCGAATATTTAAGCTTGTCACTCTAAACAAAAGGTCGGTATTTAAACTTAATTCACCTTATTGAGGAATTTAAGTATTTGGCACATGAGTATCCAGTGAGACCCCTACAAAATTAAATACTTGCTAATAGGCCTTCATGATGTGAGAATGTATATATTTGCATTTGGATCCTACAAAATTAAAGATATGCAAATAGGCATCCATGATGTGAGAATGTATACATGTGAATTCGGATTCGTACATGACGAGGTATACAATGTCTTATCAATAACAAGATTTTATTGGACGGTGAAGATAAGGAGAAGTAACGTGTAGTGAGGAGGTCACATGGCGAATCGGACCAGCCTGAAGATCACAGCATTCTCATATAGAGTTAAAGAGAGAGAAATTTCCTTCAAAATTGAAGATATTGCATGGTTATACACTAAAATATTTCACGATATATGATCACCCACACATTCCATGTATTAAGGAAACTAGTAAATGGGATTCATGGATGAAAAAACCATTTGCGGGCTATACTGAACCAAATGGGTCAAAGAAATTTGTAAGTAGAACACATATGATCAGTGCCTTGCAACCAATAGAGGTTATTTTTGTGAAGATTATTTAAACATAACACGGATAATATTTGGTTACCACTAGACATCTTACACCACCATATGTTTTTCAACGGAAAACAATTCGACACAGGCACAATCATAATGATCCAAATCTTGCATATATGGCAAGTATTTACAAGCTTCGTGACACATAAGCAAGCACTCTATTTCCCCTCCCTCGTCTCAAGAATGTTGAAAGTAAAGGCCAGCACAAACAATCTCCAAGAACAATTATATAGAACAACATATCGTGGACTTATAATAAGGAGGCCTACTACATATAGAAAAAGATAAATGGGTGTGAAACATGTCAAGAAGGAATTAGTAGTTAAAGAGACATATATGATGAAGGGATTAAGGACAAGGATGATGAGGACATTCACGCTAGATAAATTGATGGTGACGAGGCGTATGTATATTGTATCCATCTTATCATGAGGTCGCGTATCATTTCGATAAGGGATAATTTATCTTTCAACTTCAGTATCAACAACACAGTATTCACCTTAAGTGCTACAAGATAGCCACTTGAAACTTTATAAGGGGTCCTTCAAGTAACAATGCAGACATATCAAGAGATGAACTAACATTTAGATTAGGGATTTTAAACTAATTATCATAGGGTACCTCCTTTATATGGTATTGTACCTCTTGCATTCGGATTATTTCAAAATGTGGTAAAAGACTCTTTAGCTGGGATTTATTTAGTAAGACTTTTCTATATTTGTACTACATAGGGAAATTTTTTATTAATTCTCCGTTGGATGAATTTGGCTATAAGTTTGGTAGAATCCAAATTCATCCTCTGTATATTATTTCATTTTCTATAATAATTATAAAATGTTTACAAGTAGATGATTTTACATATGCATAGTCTTTCCTTGTAGGAAGTGTGTGTTTGCAGTTATTCTCTTATAGTAACCTACGATTAGAAATTCTAAAACATGGAATTCCAGGAGAAATTTTTGCACGAGATTTGTTATCAAACACAAGGAATTTTTACCATCTTTCACTGATCATCCCACGTATTTTTATATCTTCCCTTTAATGTTTTTATCCCCTTGGACTTAATTGAATTATAGTGATAGTAATGACTTGAGGTTTGGGGAGTCTCAAAGATTATATTTTATATCACGACCCTTATGAGTTGGAGTGAGGTGCTAGAAATGCTATGTGTGGGGGTATGGAAAGACAATTCAATAAAACTCTCAAGTTTGGAAGAATATGAGAAATATGATGACTATATGCATAATTATGGAGTACTTTTATGAGTAGTATATAGGAATATAAAAATTGTTTAGCTTAAAATTTGCATGTCCCTTTAAAAATTAACATGAGGTTATTAACTATTAGCTCTATACGTGTAAGAACAATAGAGACTTGAGACCTTTAGTCCCATTAGTATATTGAGTTACACTAAATGTACAGTGTTTTGAAGGCAAGGTACACTTATCAAAGGAAGAGGAGTCTCAAACTATTCTTAGGATAGAGGTCCCAAGCTATTTGAGCTTGTACCCGGGGGTAATAACTCAACTAAATAAAGATTCTACTTGATTACTTGGACTTCACAAGAACCCATAATGCTCACTCATCCCTTCCTAAATGCTAGCTCTCTACGCACATCTTTGAGATCTATAAATACCCCATTTTGTAGCGGAATTCGGTACCCTTTGAACACCACCATAAATTGTCCCTCTCTATAAATAGTTTTGGTTATTATACGGTTGGAATAAATCTCATCAACTCCTTAGTTTATGTGATCCCCAATAGAAATAGTTATAATTCTGAGCGTCGAAGATCCATCAAATGCATACCTCCCTTTGGTCCTGACATAGTCATTGGTTTCAGGAAAGACTCGGTGAAGCAGCCAGATCCTCGGGCAAGGAAGATAAAGATCCTTGATGGTGATTGAGAGTGTGACACTGATATACCTCATTTTATGATATATTTACGGACGTAAGAGACATCATTTGGGTATACTTTTGAGGATTAATTGGGGGATTTATCCCAATTTTTGACGTTATTAAATTTTTAGTTAGTTTGGATGATATATGTATGTTTGGAACATATTGAGATTATTAGTGTTTACAGTGTGTAGATCCTAGTTACATGGTTGTTATTAGATCCCAAGATGATTCTATGTAGCTAAAAAGTCACGAAATACCCAAACCAAGTCCCAAAAGGATCCAATAAGTCCTTTTAAAGCTTAACAAAAAGTCCCGTCACGATGTTTATATCAGCTTAAAAAATCATAAGAAATAATTGGTAGTGAATTAGGTTATGAAAGTAACATACAATATATATATTTGTTTATCACACATGGTATATAGGGATGATTCTAAGTAGAGATATAAAAGTAATGTCAATTTTACTAAAGAGAAAAGAGATGTCCAGATTTAAAAGCGTCCATTGACCCACTTTTGACTAACTTAAGTTGGCCCAGTTGAGCTAAAAAATTTAATGCCTCCTTTTTTGTGATGAATTAATCCCATCACGTGACATCTTTTTGGGGTTTATTTGGGTCTAAGTAAAGTTTTTTCCCTAATATTCGACATATTGTACTTTTCCCTATTGTTTTATACTTATTGTTATTTATTGAGATTTTTTGATTTAATTATGTGTTAAGTGTGTATATTTTAGGTACATTATTAAAACAAGATTCCAATATTACAAGGATAAGTCAATAAGTCAAGCCCAAAGCAAAGACAAGGAATAGAAAGAGTAAACAGTCACTTTGGAGCAATTGAAGTATTTACGGGCAAAATTCTTGACGTCCAATGATTCAACCACAATGATTAGTTAGTCTAAAATTTTGATTATTTTTTTTAATAAGGATTGAATTCAATGACGCATGAGAGGCGAAGGAAGTCAATTCGGAGTGGAGATAAAGAAGTTATGTTATTTGCTTCCATTGTGACCCGAACCCGTCAAAGACTAGTTGAAAAGGGATTGGGCTATCTTTAACCCAATTAAGTGATCTCATCATGCCCCAGTGCTTTTAACTAATTATATAAGATTATCAGCAACTCCAAAAAAATTACCACTTGAGATATTACACCTAGAAGAGAGAGCAAAAACACCTGGAGCAAGAAAGAAGAAGAGGATAAGGGTTTCGACACCTATTTCTATCATTCCTCCTCGTCCTTTATTTGTTTCTGAAAGAAAAAGCTTTGGGCCTGGCCCATATTGTGGGTTCCCATAATGGGTTAGCCCGGACCATATTATGTCAGTTACTATGTGGAAAAGTTATAAGTAACTTTACGAGAAGTGATTTCAAAACAAGATAACAAATCAGTTTTCTCCTTTCTAGGGTTGTTTTTCCAGAGAACAAAAACAAAACAAATTGATCTCTTCCAATATCTCCATATTCTATATATCATATCTAGTGGTATTTATGTCGTAGAATAGCAATCTTTTTCGTCACGTAACTAGATTGAACACCAGAGCATTTCAATTTGTAATTCCGCATTAGAGTTTTGTATGGAACCCTTTTTGAATTTCTTATGAATGGTCTCAGAGCCCAGTTTTTGTTGATTTGAAATGTTATTTTGTGTAGAAAATGCATATATACATATATGTATGTTATATCTGATATATATTTTTATTATATAGTTTTTCGTGAAATTCATTTAAATTAAATAAAGGTATTTATCTATGTTCTATTAGAAATAAAGAACGAAGTGGTGAAAATTTCGTCAAATTTAGACTTAATATAAATAAAAAAATATGATTTTTTTGAAGGTTTATATGGAGTTTTTGGTTATAATTATTTAATAAGAAAGACGAATAAAACTACGTCATTTTAATTTTGTTATTTTATTTAAAAAAGAACTCGGAGTTTGCAGAAAAAATACACGTAGTTTGTAGGAAAAAAACAGTGTCATGCGTGTTCGAATGTTGAAGACCAAACCGCTACACCATTTTTCTTTAAATTGTTTAACTGTGCGAATGGTTGTGCAGTGTTTCGTTGTTTTTATTTATTTAAAAAAAATGTTGCGTCTCCCTTGTGTTAGAAATCTTCTTAATCTCTAAATCATATATTTCGTTCATATTCACCATTGGTTTCATTTTTAATGTATTTGATTTTATGAATATTTAGAATAAAAGAAATTATTTTATATCAATATTTCAAACACTAGAGATTATGTATGAGAGTCATATAAGTTGGCCGAGGGGGTATTCTATTGTATTTGGTTGATATGCATATATGTTTTACTTTTGAGTATGTGTACTTAGGATCGAATTATGTGATTTATAAACTATGAGTTTGTTGACAGAATAAGTTGACCATGTTTTCATGTAACGGAATAAGATTTAACGTTCTAGGATATATTCTCTATAGGTCAGCCGATATATCTTAAATATGTTTTATATATGACTTGCTAGTTTATGTAATATGTTTTTTCAACTGCATATATACATATATATATATATATATATATATACATACATACATACATATATATACATACATACATATATACATACATACATATATATACATACATACATACATATATATATATATATTGGGTTATTTTATGGATAAGTTTGATTTCAAACTATTAGACCATATGTGTCTAGTATATTCAATCTTAATTAAGTGTATTGGAATAGTGAGAGTTTTGTAGAGAACTTAGCATTTTATCTTGATGAAATTTAATTATAATTAGATAAACAAAAGTATGGTGATTCATGATTGGAAATATAGTAAACTTTCTGTTTCACTTCTTTTATTTTCTATTTATGAGTTTAATTTGCATTTTGAGACAATATTATCATTAAATATATTTTATATATATTATTGAAAGTCTCTAGATATACTGTAAAATGGCTATTAGTTACATCTTTTAAACATTTAAAGAAGGACAAGGATGAATGGTGATTAACTATAACCTATGAGAACTCGAGTTGCATTGAGTACTCGAGAAACTAGAATTTGAGTTTGTTAATAATGTGACTGTTGACATTGAGGAAGGATTTACGATTCATCACATGAGGAGCATATTGACTTATCAAGTTTGGGAAGTATAAATAGTCTATTATTTGAGAAATATTGATAAGTTATATGGATGGCTTAATTTATGAATATCACAAGTATCCTACCATTTATGATATGTGGGTATACTATTAAGGAGATAATCAAAGATACTACCATGTCTATGTTGTGTTAGTGTATATGAACGATTATACTCTTAAAAGGACACCTGGTCATGACATTTAATATATCTAAGAGCGATGTTTAAAGTGATTAGGACAGACTAGACATCTGGTGAATTCTTCAATTACCAACAACAAATTTAAGTAATCGTCAATCTCTTTCAAATAATTGGAAGTATTATAGAGTAAATGACTCCTAATAACATCATGGGTGACATGGGATAAACAAGAAGGTTTATCAGACAAACCTTATACGCAGCGGATTTGAATGAAGAGTCATGAATTTAGCCTTCTTGTAATTGATTGAATTGGAATGAAGGAATCGCTTCTCTGGTCGTAAGTTTAATTACTAGAACTAAACTTTTTGTTTTCACCACCTAAATGTCTCAGAAGTATCTATGGGGTGTTATTGATTTGGAGAGAAAAATTGTACGCTTATGATATGTGTTGTTTGTGTTGCTGTTGTGTTTTTGTGAGAAAGAAAGGCTCTATTTATAGAGCTGGAGTATTGGTTTATTAGCTGTTAATAAACCACTCTCCCACTTTCTCCACTTCCTCCACCATCAAAGTGGGAAGTTATCAAAGATAACTTCCCTGTACGCTCATGTCTTTCCCATCATGGGTGCATGGGAATAAATTTTTTTTTTATTTCTTTCATTCTCCCACTCGCACATGATGGAGTTACAATCGATCCCTTTAGGAACATGCATTCAATGCACCATACATCAATATTTCTCAAATCTTCTCATATACACATTTCTAGAATAATTCATCATACTTGACAAAATAGGTCGTGCGACCGACAAGCATACGAGCATACGTTACTAATAACCTGTTAGGGTACATAGTTGCTCAAATGAAACTTCATTCCTTACGTATCTTGTAGTACCCCAGACTAATAATTTATTGTATCATATTCAGTAACTCTGACCCCTTTAAATTTATATCACATCGTTTATGTGATCGAAAGAGTTCACTGACATAACTTCATGTGTCTCACTATCATGTTATGGTCCAAATTGACTTACATGATTGGTACCTGCAAGCACACACTTTGATACAGAATTTTAGTCTTCCCTTTACACTTATATCCTTCTACGTTGACTAGGTTGCATTCCCAAACATACCCCATTAGATCGAATCATTCATGATCATTAGTAGTATGTTCAAAGTAGCATACACCTAATCAAAATATCAAGACATAGTCAAAAGTAATAAGGGCACAATTTTGAAGGCATCACACAATGAAGAGACAGGGATCAACTCTTCACTTCCTTCTGGTCGAAAGCACACGTGGTATGACACACGTGTTATGGTATTATTCATATAGCTCCAATTGTATGTCACAATTTTATAAATACCATAAAGATATATAATTAGACAAGCCTCGTCGCCTAAGATGAATTCTTCGATTGATCAACCCTTCTATGAAATCAATCAAACAACTCATATCTGGCTCTTACAGACTAAGTAGATAGTGGTATTCTACTTCGATCATAATTATAAGCTTAACATGGTTCATCCATGTTTATGATCTCATCTTAACACTTAGTTAAGGCGACTATCTTAACTCAAGTTATCTTAAGGGTTCTTCACTACTATGAGTCAGTCTCATCTTTGCGCACTTCTTGTGCCAAAGGCGATTGCCCGTGCGATAGGGCCAATCTCAGTCTATAGGACATACATACTTCAAAAATTATACGCATTATAATATATATCAAACATGATATTATTAAAATAAACAGTTAAATAAACATACTAATGAAAATATATATATGAATGCACATAGACTCGCAATATTCATGCATTATATCTTGCTTAATCATATGGATTTAACATATCCATAAATATATCCCTTGGGATATTCTTTTTGAATGGATTAGCAAGCATATTGAGTGTGTGTATGTATTGCAAATCATCATCATTTTGTGCAATAATATCTCTAACAACGTTATACTTTATATCAATGTGTTTGGGCATACTGTGATACTTAGGAGCTTTCACACAAGCCTTTTCAGCTTGACTATCACAATGTATAATAACAGGACTTCCACTATTGCCTGAGAATCCGAAATGTTCAAAACAACCTTTTTAACCAAACAGCTTCTAGAACCACAGCTGAGCATGCTACAAACTCAGCTTCCATTGTGGACAAAAATTACACAGGTTTGTTTCTTGTTCCTTTAATAAATTGCGCAATTATTCAACATGAATACATTACCTGAGGTAGATTTACCCCCATATATATCACTATCCCAAATAGCATAATATATCCTTCTATGTGTAATCTATTTCCTCGAAAGCAAAGGCATAATCCATAGTGCCTTTTAGATATTTCAATATCTTTTTCACAACTTTCGGATTTTCTTGTCCTGGGTTCAATTAAAATGACTAACTAAATCTACCACATAATATATGTCTGGCCTAATTCATATCATAACATATATAAGACTATCCATGGAACTAAAATATGACATTGTATACATCTGTTTCTCTTCTAGAGTACTAGGACACATGTCGAGAGTTAAGTTTATTCCAATTGCTACAGGAGTGCCAATGGAATTGTACTTAGTCATACTAAAGCGCTCAATTATATTCATGATTTAAGGTTCTTGAGACAAAAATAATAGTCCTCTAGACCTATCTCTACTAATCTTAACACCAAGAATATAATTTGTTTCTCCTATATATTTCATATCAAATTGAGAAGCTAGCTACTCCTTATTAGCTTGAATAAACTCTTTATCATCCCCTGCTAATAGAATGTCATCTACATATAGAGATAAGATTACAAAATTTCTTGGAAAATTTAATATATGCACAGTGATTTTCACTTATCATCTCAAATCCAATTGATGAAACGACTTCATGAAATCTCAAATTCCACTATCTCGAGGCTTGCTTAAGATCATATATTGATTTTAACAATCTACATATTTTATTCTCTTGATCTTTTGTAACTAAAACCGAGGGTTGTTCCATGAAAATAACCTCTTCTAAATCTTCATTTAGAAATGTAGTTTTAACATCCATTTTGGTGCAACTCCAGATCGAGATGAGCCACAATAGCTAAAATAAGACGTATTTAGGTAAATCTAACAACAGGAGAAAAAATTTCCTCAAAAAATATTCCTTCCCATTGAGTAGAGCCTTTCACTACCAAGCGAGCTTTATACCTGTCAATGGAATTGTCAGGTTTTCCTCTTTATTTTGAGAACCCATTTATTCCCAATCACCTGACGTCTTTTTGGGAGATTAACCAGTTCCCATACCTGATTTTTCTTCATCGACTCCATTTCTTCTTCCATTGCTTTCTTCCATTCATTCTTAGAAGGACATGAGAATGCTTCATTAACTGATCGACGTTCTTCTTCATCTTGTGGGGTTATCATAAAGACTTCTCCTTCGATTTAAAATCGAAGACGAGGAACTAAACCTCTAGCACTTCTCTTAAGTTGAGAATCCTGAGAAATAGGATTACTAGATGATGCAATGGTTTCTTCCATCTCAAGATTTAGAGGAGTCTGTCTCTATTTCTTGAGTATGTGTTACCTCATTAGGTGTCACATTTGTTTGCATATCATCTTCCTGAATCTCATTTAATTCACATAAAATAGAATTTCTGTCAACTTCACCTCTGCTGGGAATATCATTCTCTAAGAATGTAACATCTCGTAACTCAATTTCCATAAGACCCCCATCGTTATGTTCACCAATAAACACATATCCTTTAGAGTGAGCTGGGTATCTAATAAAGATACACTTCTTACCACTTGGACCTAACTTCCCATATTTGTGAGATAGATCATGAACATAGTCTGCCGACCCTAGGGTCACAAGTAGTTCATAAGGAGTTTGATGGAACAGCCATTGTGGGTATTTGGTTAAGTATATAACTAGCAGTAGGAAAGGCATCTCCACAGATTAGCTTGTTCCATCATAGACTTAACCATTTCTAGGAGAGTTCTCACTTTTTCATCACACAGTTCTTTCAACTGATCCAATAGATATTCACGTGATTATTAAGGTTTTCATTTTCCTCTCTAACTGATTTTCTACTTTATTGAAATATATCATAAGAAAAATTTCAATGCTACAGATGTATGAAAAATCAGGTAGATATGACCAAAACTAGTGAAATTGTCTATAAAAGTGATAAAATAAAGTCCCCCTGTATATTTTGAACATTCATTGGGTCACAGATATCTACATGAATTACTTGCAATGGGTACTCGACTCGTTTAGCCTTTTCAAAAAATGGTTTCCCTTTGCTTTATCTGCTAGACAATTTTCATAAGTTGGCAAGTTGACTCTAGTCAATGAACCCAAAAAGTTCGCCTTAGCCAACAAAATCATATGGTCTTGTCCAATATGAACTAGTCTAGCATTCCATACTTTTCTTCTACGTTAAAATTACTAGAAGAAGTATTAGTAGAAAAGCAACTACTTACATAATAACTATTAAATGAGTTATCATCATCTAGTACTACTAAAACATGAGAAATAAAACCAAAAACTTAACACTTAGCGTCATAATAGATGTCTACTTGATTGTTATGAAAAATGCATATTAAAACTTAATCCTAGAAGAACAATTACCAAGAGCAAATTCCTTCGAATTTCAAGTGTGTAGAGTGCATTATGTAGTTATAAGGTTTGATCACCTCGCAAGTTCAACTTCCAAGTGTCAAATCTGTTGACTTCAACCCTGTTGTTGTCTCATAACTAATATTCATCACATTTCCTCTGGAATTAGATGGTACTCTACATATGCCTCTTGGTCTTAGGCTACATGGTCTGTCACTTCTGAATCCACAATCCACAAAGGATTAGAATCAACTAGCAAACAGTATTGGTAACATATGTAAAGTTTATATGAAGTAAATGATATTGCTATCTTTATCCTCACTTGCGAGCGAAGTGAACTATCTTGTCACAATTATAGCATTTTACTTTACTCTCGTATTTCTTAAAAAAATGTTGTTACCACCATTCTTGTTCTTCTTGGAAGCATGCTCATTTTTGTTTCTCTTCCCATTGTTCATGAACTTAATGCCAAGACCTTTGTGGGAACTTGACTCAGCAATATATAAGTCTGATCCTGAGACTTAACTGCATCAAGACGTTCATCTTCCAAACTCACATGATGAGAAACATCATTAAAAGTTATGATATGGTCATTTTAGAGTCAAGTTTATCTTCAAATGCTCTCACTTATTTGAAAGAGATCTGATCACAGCTTGAACCTGATGTTCATCAGTAAGGTTATGACTGTAGTCTAGGTTCCCTAATTATATTAGACATCTCCCAAATATGCTTGGTTTGATTAGGCTTCCTCTTGTAAGTGTCAAACTTAATGATCAATTGACTCATCTTAGTCATAGTTGTACCTTTGTACTTTTCATTAAGAGTGTCCCACATCTCGTGAGCGGTGGTGTATTATTGACACTCATGGACAAGATCGTCATACATGGAGCTTATCAAGATGCCTCTTGTAGTGGAATATCTCTTTTTCCACTTCTCATAAGCCTCCATCTCCCTTTTGTTTTGAGCTGTGATGCCTTCCTTAGGCTGAGCCATGACATTGTTAATAACCTCAAGAATTCTTGTTCCTCTAGAACATAATGTATTTTGAGTTTACCAGGGTATAGTTCTCACTTTTTCATCACACAGTTCTTTCAAGTGAATTAAACTTCATTCCTTAATTAAGTCCAGAATTCTGCCTTGGTTTATTTACAGGCAATAAACCAACTCTCCATCTCTATAAATAGAGACTCTCTTTCTCACAACAACACAAACAACACAGACAACACAATTCAAGCGTACAAATATTTTTCTCTCTCAATCTATAACACACAATAGATAATTCTGAGACATTTAGGTGGTGAAAATAAAAGGTTTAGTTCTAGTAATTAAACTTACGACCAAAGAAGCGATTCCTTCATTCCAATTCAATCAATTACAAGAAGGCAGAATTCTGGACTCTTCATTTCAATCCGCTGCGTATAAGGTTTGTCTAATAAACCTTCTTGTTTTATATTCAAGAGTAACAATTTGTATCAGAGCATGTTACCCAATTGAATATATGAATGTATCTTTTTTGAGCATTTTTTTTTGTGTCGAACAAAAAAAAAATAGAAATTTTCTTTTATTCAGGAAGAAAGTGAATCTGTTGTGTTCTGTTTATTTTTTTTGTACGCTCCAATAGATATAATTCATTAGGTTAGCCATATATTGCTGAACCATACTTTATTTTTGGGCTCTTAGATTAACTTGAGCCTTGATTTTTTATGGATTAATTTTAGACCAAATTTTATTAAATTAATTTTGGGCCATATTAAATTTTTTCTTGGACTTATTTTTTTTTGGGCGCCAATTAATTATTTAATTTGGGGCGGACTTATGGGCTTGGCATGGATTATTTTGGGCTGACCATCTTTATTTGTTTTTGAGTAATGATATTTGTCACCCCTATTCTCTTCACCCTTTTGTCACCTCCTACATGGCAGATTACATGGCATGACATGTAAGGAATAAAATAACTAAGAAATATGATTAAGGAAATGTTTAATTTAAGGAATAAATCAATTAATTAAGATAAGTAAATAAATTACTTATATGTTATGCCATGTAATCTGCCATGTAGGAGGTGATAAAAGGGTGAAGGGAATAGGGGTGATAAATATCATTACTCTTTGTTTTTTGGGCCGCCGAATTTTTTTTTATTGTTTTTTCGGACCTATATTTGTTTTTGAAAAATCGAAATGCATGTTAAGAGGATTCGAACCCACACCACCTAGTTAAGTGACTAGTAGCCTTATCAGATTTTCTACCTTAAATTATTGTAATAAATAGAATTTCTGGAAAGATACTATTATTATTTTTTCTTGTTTCCTAATCAATTTTGGTGTATTATTTTTTACCGTTCTTAATTTTTTCTATATGTAGAAAAATGGTGTTGACACGTTCCTGGGGATCACGAGCAGCAAGGCTTGAGCAACTGACAGTGTACAGATGGCTCAACAGGAACGTAAGAAATCCTAATGGATCATCTGGTATCCATTGACCAAAAGTTGCAAGGACACCGAAAGAAAAACAATCTTTGAGAAATAGTATCAAAGCACTCAGTTATAAGACGAAACCTCATCACACCCTAGTGCAACATGTGGCAATTGTCAATAGGTTGATTCAAGATGTCATAAATTGGGGTGATATCATTTGTGAAGGACATAAGGTTGAAGTTCTTTACAAATCTCTACCAAGAGAGATGAAGAGGGATATCGAAATCTTATGGGAGTATGATTTTCCGGAGAACTATGTTCATGGGAGACAAGCTACATATGAGTGGCTAGTCTATGCTTTGACTGAATCTCACTTGTGGAGGCACTATAACAATTCTACTAGGTCGGATCAGTGCAATTGTGGAATGCATTATCGAACTACTAGTGTTGATAATTCTTTCCCAATTAGACTCTATGAGGAAGTGAACTTTGAGCAGTCAATTCCTAGATTAAGGTTTTGGACATGAAAGGCGTATGCTAGTTAGGACTTGCAATAGGTAGTTTGCTTAGTGGTTTGTTTTTCCAATTTTTTCTAATCCCTGTTTGTTAGGAATTGCATTAGTTGCTTTGATTCAGTTATTTCTTTATAGAACATGTATTTCATTTATGTATGAATTCAACTAGTTTCTTTATTTTTTTAGTTGTTTATTTTCATACATTTTCGCTCTATTTATGTTAGAGTAAGTGGGAGTTCTTGGAGAACTTAATTTTTGCAGTTAATGAAATTGATTGAATCATTAAGACAAACAAAATATGGTGGTTCATGATTGGGAACATAGTGAACTTTCTTTATCACTTATTTTGTTATCCTTCTTATTCATTCTATTTGCATTAATAGCATTGGGTAGTTAAATAATTATATGTATACTAATGAAAAATCTTTTACTTTATAAGAAGAAAATGACAACCATCATTGATGATCTCAAAGGAGACATAATGAATGGTGAGAACTATACCCTGGTAAACTCAAAATACATTATGTTCTGAGGGAACAAGAATTCTTGAGGTTATTAACAATGTCATGACTCAGCCTAAGGGTAGGCATCACAGCTAAAAACAAAAGGGGCATGGAGGCTTATGAGAAGTGGAAAGAGAGATATTCCATTGCAAGAGGCATCTTGATAAGCTCCATGTATGACGATCTTGTCCATGAGTGTCAATAATACCCCATTTCTCACGAGATGTGGGACGCTCTTAATGAAAAGTACAAGGATACAACTATGACTAAGTTGAGTCAATTGATCATTAAGTTTGACACTTACAAGACAAGGCCTAATCAAACCAATCATCTTTGGGAGATGTCTAATATGATTAGGGAACTTGGACTGCAGGTCATAACCTTGCTGATGAACATCAGGTTCAAGCTGTGATCCAATCTCTTTCAAATAAGTGGGAGCATTTGAAGATAAACTTGACTCAAAATGACCATATCATAACTTTTGATGATGTTGCTCATCATGTGACGTTGGAAGATGGACGTCTTGATGTAGTTAAGTCTCTGGATCAGACTTATATATTGCTGAGTCAAGTTCCCACAAAGGTTCTGGCATTAAGTGCAAGAACAATGGGAAGAGAAACGAAAATGAGCATGCTTCCAAGAAGAACAAGAATGGTGGTAACAACGTTTTTTTTAAGAAAGACGAGAGTAAAGTAAAATGCTATAATTGTGACAAGATAGGTCACTTCGCTCGCGAGTGAGGATAAAGATAGCAATATCATTTACTTCATATAACTTTACATATGTTACCAGTACTGTTTACTAGTTGATTCTAATCCTTTGTGGATTGTGGATTCAGAAGTGACAGACCATGTAGCCTAAGACCAAGAGGCATATATAGAGTACCATCTAATTCTAGAGGAAACGTGATGGATATGAGGTAGGCGACAAAAACACGGTTGAAGCCAACATATTTGACACTTGCAAGTTGAACTTGCAAGGTGGTAAAACCTTATAGCTGGATAATGCACTTTACGCACATGAAATTCGAAGGAATTTGGTCTTGGTCACTGTTCTTCTAGGATTAGGTTTTAATATGCATTTTCATAACAATCAAGTAGACATCTATTATGACGCTAAGTGTTAAGTTTTTTGGTTTTATTTCTCATGTTTTAGTAGTACTAGATGATGATAACTCATTTAATAGTTATTATGTAAGTAGTTGCTTTTCTACTAATACTTCTTCTAGTAATTTTAACGTAGAAGAAAAGTATGGAATGCTAGACTAGTTCATATTGGACAAGACCGTATGAATTTGTTGGCTAAGGCAAACTTTTTTGGGTTCATTGACTAGAGTCAACTTGCCAACTTATGAAAATTGTCTAGCAGATAAAGCAAAGGGAAACCATTTTTGAAAAGGCTAAACGAGTCGAGTACCCATTGCAAGTAATTCATGTAGACATCTGTGACCCAATGAATGTTCAAAATATACATGGGGACTTCATTTTATCACTTTTATAGATAATTTCACTAGTTTTGATTATATTTACCTGATTTTTCATACATCTGTAGCATTGAAATTTTCTTATGATATATTTCAATGAAGTAGAAAATCAGTTAGAGAGGAAAATGAAAACTTTAATCACGTGAATATCTATTGGATCAGTTGAAAGAACTGTGTGATGAAAAAGTGAGAACTCTCCCAGAAATGGTTAAGTCTATGATGGCACAAGCTAATCTGTGGAGATGCCTTGCCTACTGCTAGTTATATACTTAACCAAATACCCACAATGACTGTTCCATCAAACTCCTTATGAACTACTTATGACCCTAGGGTCGGCAGACTATGTTCATGATCTATCTCATAAATATGGGAAGTTAGGTCCAAGAGGTAAGAAGTGTATCTTTATTAGTTACCCAGCTCACTCTAAAGGATATGTGTTTATTGGTGAACATAACGATTGGGGTCTCACTGAAATTGAGTTACGAGATGTTACATTCTTAGAGAATGATTTTCCCAGCAGAGGTGAAGTTGACAGAAATTCTATTTTATGTGAATTATATGAGATTCAGGAAGATGATATGCAAACAAATGTAACACCTAATGAGGTAACACATACTCAAGAAATAGAGACAGACACTCCTCTAAATCTTGAGATGGAAGAAACCATTGCATCATCTAGTAATCCTATTTCTCAGGATTCTCAATTTAAGAGAAGTGCTAGAGGTTTAGTTCCTCGTCGTCGATTTGAAATTGAAGGAGAAGTCTTTATGATAACTCCACAAGACGAAGAAGAACCTCGATCAGTTAATGAAGCATTCTCATGTCCTTCTAAGAATGAATGGAAGAAAGCAATGGAAGAAGAAATGGAGTCGATGAAGAAAAACCAGGTATGAGAACTGGTTAATCTCCCGAAAAGACGTAAGGTATAAAGCTCGCTTGGTAGCGAAAGGCTCTACTCAATGGGAAGGAATATTTTTTGAGGAAATTTTTTCTCTTATTGTTAGATTTACCTCAATACATCTTAATTTTAGCTATTGTGGCGCATATCGAGTTGCACCAAATGGATGTGAAAACTACATTTCTAAATGGAGATTTAGAAGAGGTTATTTTCATGGAACAACCCTCGGGTTTAGTTATAAAAGATCAAGAGAATAAAGTATGTAGATTGTCAAAATAAATATATATGATCTTAAGCAAGCCTCGAGACAGTGGAATTTGAGATTTCATGAAGTCATTTCATCAATTGGATTTGAGATGATAAGTGAAAATCTATGTGTTTATGTTGAATGTTCCAAGAAATTTTGTAATCTTATCTCTATATGTCGATGACATCCTACTAGTAGGGGATGATAAAGAGTTTATTCAAGCTAATAAGGAGTAGCTAGCTTCTCAATTTGATATGAAATATATAGGTGGTGGTCCTTTGTGTGTTCTAAAATAAATGCAAACGTAAATCGAACCACAACCGCAAGTGTACGGTTGTCCCAAGTAGTATAACTGATAAAACAGATTCGTTCCAAGGACGGGATGGTTGACTACAATGCTTATCTAGTAATGATTGATGCACTTATGAAAAAAAATAAAGGTAAAATGTTTGTTTGGTTTTGTATTAATTCTAAATAAATGAAAGGCAAATATTAAAATGCAAGTAAAGGCTAAGACGCAAGTAAAATGATGTAAAACGCAATATGAGAAGTAGCACTTGAGAACGCGAGGATCCTCCCAATCTTATTTCCTAACTTATGTTGTTTAAGGGTTAAATTGGTCAATTACAATGGTCGGGATTCTAAATTCCTTATACCCTCGTCAGGGTGGACTATAAGGCGATCCTAGAGTGTCACTAGTCCCGTCAGGGTAAATATGATCCACTTTTGGATGTTTAAGTTAATTACCACATTGGCCCTAAAATTAGCTAAGTTCGTCAGAATCAATAGCTTCTATTTTAGATTAAATAAATATTTCCGTACCTAAACCTTCCGTCAGGATGATCCAATCGCCACTAATTGGAATAGCCTAGATACTAACACCTGTTCTTAGTTAGCTACTCCAAAAACAGTAAATAATTTAAATTTATTGAAAAGAGTAAAAGACCTAATTTAATTTAATTTAACAGAAACCCAAATTCAACATTCGTAATTCAATAAGACTGGGATTCACCCATTAATTGTTCTCAAACACTATGAATTGTTTAGCTCATATTAAAACTAAAAACTAAATTAAAAATAAAGGAATTCATATTTGATTACAAAATTAAAAGATAAGAAAAACCTAATTTCCGGAATCGGAATGACTACGAACGGAGATATAGACTCTCTCCAGCTCTTGTAGCTTCTTCTCCTTCCTTCAGTTGCTTCTCTTTGGTGTTTTTAATCTTGCAGAATGTGAATTGTGTGTAAAATAGAAGTCCAGACCTCCTTTTATAAGTGCAAATTCGGACTTGGACCTAGGCTTTTAATTAATGAAATACAAAAGGCCCAAGTCCACTAACTTAGCCCAAAATCCCGTAATTGCTGATATGTCTTCACTAAAACGGCTTTTTCCGATGCGTTATGACTCCGATTGACCTCATTCCAGTTGCTAAAGTTCCGTAACTCGATAAAGAATGTTTTCTCTTCGAAGGTCAGCGGCTAAATCATCGCTTAAACACCTCGAAATCAGCAATCTATGGCCTGGAAAATGGATTTTCAGCTCTAAAAATAATATCTTCGGAATTTATCTTCAAGTCTTGACTCTATCTCTTGATCTTTTGACTTTCTCCTCGGATTCCTCTTCTAGCTAACATCTAAAACCTGTAAATTTTACACTAAAAATACCAATATTACGCGCAAAAGCTTAATAAATTAAAAATGTTAGAAATAAAAGAGGAAAATCATATTATTGCATATTTAGTCCTAAAATCTATCAAATTGATTAAATAAACACAAAAAATGATGTCTCCTAAGGGTCGAAAATAAGAACAATTAAGGAGACATCAAGACCCCCAACTCAAACCTTTGTCGTCCCGACAAAGCAAAACAAAACAAAACAAGGGGTAGAAGTAAACGCCAGAACAAAATAGAAGCTAGCAAATAGACCTAAAGTAGTTCTTAAGATAAATCTCATATAGCAAAACTTTAAAAACTAACATACACATACACTAATCATGCAACATCAAATATAAATAATCTCAATCATAAAATTAAAGTCGCAATGCTTGAAGGTTACACTTGTACTCATCTCTATATGATGGCTATAGGGTGGTCATTAATCCTAACTCGCTTTGAACGTTCCACCTAGTGTATTCCCTATCAACAGAATCATAAATTCACTATGCACTTAGGAATCACGAGGTCTTTACGGTTTTAATAATGGCTTAAGGACGGTATGGATGTATATTTGGTAAATTTGAAGTGAGTTTTTGGCTCTCTCCTCACCTACCATCAACAATGTCCTCGAGCTTGAGTTTACGCTAAAAAATGTTCTCACTCACCCAATTGACGCACTAATGTTGCGTCCCCATGTCAACCCAATGAAAACTAAGATGATTTCCAAAAATATTCCACTTTGCCGGTTTATTTTATTCTTTCTTTCTTTTTATTTTCAATTTTTTTGTACAAGATACCCATGACCATCATTTTAATGTGAAAAGTCATGTCTCTTATAATTTTCTTTTTCTTTTTTTCTCTTTTTTTTTCTTTTCTTTTTTCTCTATTTTCTTTTCAAATCCCGGCAAAGGTTTACAAATAATAATATCATCTACCTTTTTGTGCCTCAATACAAACACATATAATCCCTTCCCAATGTAATTTCCCAAATGTGGACTCTCCACCCCAAACTCAAGCTCGAGACAAGTCTCAGGGTTGTGATTCAAGTGCGGGTCATTTGGTCATGCCTAATAATCTAAAGGATAATGGGCTTATATCGTGGCTACAAAAGAAAGGCTTAAGGCTCAAAATTGGGCTAAGACGGATAAAATTATAATAAGGGATAGCAAGCTAAAAGGCTTCAAATGGCTAACAAAGAACTGCCCCTATCATTTTCCTAAGTACATAGCTTGCCTTTAGTTCATATCTCGGTGGGTTCTCTACTAATTAGGATTTCACGTTCTACACACCAAACATATTCCTTAAGTACAAGCTTACTTCATTTGCATTGTTCATTAATTTTTCCTATCAATTACCTATGTTCGCATGCAATTGTAAGTGCGTTTTATGTTATTCCCTAAAGTCCACTATTTACTATCATTGATTCATCAAAAGTATGCTTAAAGGAACATTTAAAATCTTCTATAGTCAAACGCAACTCCGAAAATTATTTTATTGAAAGCAAATAAAACACATAACACATAAAAATTGGGATGAGGCAACGAACCCCACCCCAAACTCAAAAATGAGTCGTGTCCCCACGACTCGAAAACACTCAAAGCAATAAAATAATCTACACTAAATGAGAAGGGAAAGAAAACGTATCTTAACCAGCGCGAGGCTGGTGTCGGTGTTGCGTCCAAGTTAAGGTTTTGAATTCTTCATCAATGGTTGCGTTTAAAGTGTTCTTCATTACCTCGAACTTCTTCAAATTTCCCACGTTTTCATTTATTACTTGCCCTCTAAGCATCATCTCCTCTATTAAAATCTTTCCTCCATACCCAAATCGCTTTCGTCACCATGTTCTTCGTACCTTTCCTAACCTTCATGGTCATCTCCGATGACCCCAAACTCAAAGCTTCAAGACCCTCAAAAGGTTTGGATAAAATTGTGATTTTAGTGTTCTTGAAGGTTTGGGTTTGAATTATGGATTGTTTAGCGCTGGTTCATGGATATTTCAACGTTTGGGAAAGGTTAAATTGATAATTTTTCAGCTTTGGTGAAAGAAAAATTTGTTTAAAGTGTAAAGATTTGGTATTTTATGGTATGATTGTGAGCGTGGATGATGTTTAGAGGGAAGGATTGGTGGTATGATGTTGTTTTGATGATGATCTTAGGAGTAGTTGGCGGCTAGGACTCGTAATAAGAGGTAGGCTTGGGAAAGAGGGTAAAAATTATAGGGTTTTAGCCCTTAAAATCGCCGATCACAGCAGTTGAACGGCTAGCCGGCGGATTACCGGCATGCCGGTCACTGTGTCGGCGAAAAATAAATTTTCGAAAAAATTTGTACTCTTTTGTTTTTTTTTTTACCCATGACGCAGCCTCCTTGCGTCGTCGCTGACGCAGTGATTAGAAAGTCTAGCTTCTTCGGCCGGCATGTCGGCGGCATGTCGCTGGCGGAAATGAAGACGCAGCGTGCTTGCGTCATCGTTGACGCAGTGATCAGAACTCCTCTTTTTGCTGGCCGGCTAGCCGGTCATCTGACCGGCATGCCGGTGAATCCCCGTGGCGCGAATCGTGACGCAGCAGTGTTACGTCATCGCTGACGCAGTGGTCAGAAGGTTTGGGGTCATCAGCTCGTTTTGGCCGGTATGCCGGCCAGCTCGCCGGCTAGCCGGTCAAACCTGTTGTTGACTCCATAATTTTTCGTTTTCTCCTCGTTTTGACCCCAAACTCATGACCCTTTTACCCCTGAAATCATCAAAAACAACTACCCTTCCTCATTTCTTAATAATAAACACTCAATTAACGAAAATCAAACTAATTTAAACTACGAAAAATAAAAACTTAAACTAATATACAAGAAATTGGCTTTTGTTTAACGTCGTTAAGCTCGACGGGTTACCTCATTCATTAGTCATTGACATAACCTCCCCAGCAGTGAGTGAGGTTGTCAATATTTGCAACTCGAAATTTGCATCCCTTAGCTTTTATGCCCACTAGTTTGTCTGAGATAACCTTCGCGACCATGAATGGTCCTATCCAAGAACTTTTTTATTCACGTACCTTTGGAGGGGGTTTAGGATTTTTCATAGCTACCTCTTCAACTACTTTGAACCCCTTTTTCTTTCTTTCTTTCTTAGGTTCCTTCGGAACCTTCGTGGCACGTGCTTTCTCTTTCTTCTTCGCGTGATTTAGTTGTAGATTTTTAGGATATGGAGGAGCTTTAATTGGTGGTTTCTTTCGTAGCTCTTTCTCCTCCACCCCTAAAGTGTCCACAACATTAATTGGCTCTTTACTTACCGGTTCCATTACATCTACACGAAAACATTCTTCCTTGGAATCCGGAAACTTCATAGGTCTAAACACATTAAACTTCATTTCCTCGTCTTGGATTCTCATAATCATTTCTCCGTTCTCCACATCAATCAAGGTACGCCCCGTGGCTAGGAATGGTCTTCCCAAAATGATGGGGACATTCCTATCCGCGTTGTAATCAAGTATAATGAAATCAGCGGGAAAAATTAACGTACCTGCCTTAACGAGGACATCTTCGATTCGGCCTTCCGGATGTGCAAGAGATCGATCCGCCATTTGCAAGACCATAGAAGTGGGTCTTGCTTCAATATTAAGCTTGTCAAAGATTGATTTGGGCATAAGATTTATGCTTGCACCCAAATCACATAGTGTCTTACCTCTCCATTCATTACCAATAGATATCGGAATTGTAAAGCTCCCAGGATCAACTAACTTTGGAGGTAATTTACCTTGACAAATAGCACTACATTCCTCAGGGAGACCAATCATCTCATTATCACAATACGGCCTTTTATTAGTGAGGGCTCGTTTCAAGAACTTAGCATACTTGGGCACATCTCTAATAGCTTCTAGCAACGGAATATTTATGCTAAGACCTCTTACCTTGTTAAAGAATTTTTGATAATCAGCCATATCGCCCTTCTTTTGAACTCTCGATGGAAATGGTGGAGGAAGACGGTTTATTATAGTATCATCTTTCTTTTTCGGAATTTCCCTAGACCTCTCCACTTCTTCCACTTCAACTTCTTTATCTTCATTCACCACCTCCTTTTCTTTTCTAACTTCTTTTTCTTTCATAACCGGGAAAGGAGGTGGAGGAAGGTTCTTACCACTTCTGAGAGTAATAGCTTTACAGTCTTCGATTTGGATTGGATTCTCAGTATCACTAGGGAGTTGCCCTTGTGGACGTTGATTCAGTTGTTTATTAATTTGACTTAGTTGATTCTGGAACAACTTCATATTTGCTTCGGCTGCATTTTGACGTTCCATAGCTTGTGTTTGAAGAGAAATTAAACTTTCAACGGTTTTCTAAAGGGTGACTACTCCTTCTTGTGGATAGGCAGGTAAGGCTTTATGATTCATTGTGTCATCATAATTATCTTGAGGAGCTTGTCCCTGGACATAATTTTGATTCTGTCCTCCTTGATAATTGTTGTGTGGTCTTGGATTGTAGTTGTTACCTTGGGGACGCGGCTGATACGCATAGGTAGGATTGGCTGCCCCATTAGGATTTGAGTATTGAAACCCAGGATGGTTTCTGTTAGGCTGATATCCATTACCACTCGAATTGAAGTTACCTCTATTGGACATAAACATCACGGACTCTTGATTATTCCGACAACTTTCCTCATCATGATCATCTACCCTACAAATCGAACACATATAAACCTCTTGTGCAGCATGCACAACTACCTTCTTACCCGAAAATCCTTCTTTTACAGCTGAAGTAAGCTGCTTCAATTGTTGCTCTATAGTATTCTGAATCTTATTCTCAAGCGTAGCAAATTTTTCTTCCATATCAACATTATTCACTCCTTTAACCGGTGTTCTTACTGAATTCCATCCCACTTCATTCTTCACTGTTCTTTCTAAAATGATTTTAGCATGAGCGGGTTGAACTTGAAGAAAACCTGCACCACATAACGTATCCAATTTCTCTCTCGAAGTCCCATTAAGGCCTCTATAAAATATTTTTAGCTGTTGTTGTTCTGAAAAGCCATGAGTGGGAACTCTACGTAAACACATCTGAAATCTTGTCCAACTCTTACCCATAGTTTCATCATATTCTTGACGGAAATGCGTCAATTCTAATTCAGCATCTAATCTCATGTTACTTGGATAATACCTGTCAAAGAAAGCAGTCTCTAATTGGTCCTAGTTGGTTATCTTCGTAGGATCTTGTGTATCGTGCCATTCACTCGCTCCATCAATAACAAAAAATTTAAACGCAACAAAATACATCTGTTCTCTTGAAACTCCTTGTGTGATGTAAGAATCACATATCTGCTTAAACTTCTGTACTGCTCTAAGAGGATCTTCTGATGGTCTACCACGAAAATTCCCAAAATTTTGGAATTGAGCTAACATACCCGAATCTGGACGGAATCGCGGAACATCCATATCTGGAGCACCTACTCCTATAGCAGGAGCACGAAATGGAACTTCTGGTGGGCCATTAGTAAACCACGGATCTTGATTCATCACTATTTGAACTTGAGGATTAGGATTCAATGGTGGAATTGGAGGAATAACGCCTGGAGCCAAAGGTTGGCCATTTGCGCCTAGTTGACCTGGTTGATTATCTTGTTGATTCTGAAGATTTATATTCTCCATTTTGTTAACTAACTCTTCTACTTCTAAAGCTTCTCGTTCTCTTCTTCTCTTGTTAGCAAGTCTGATCAACGATTCTGGATTACTAAGGATCGGAGGTGTTGGCTCTAGATCCTTGAATAGCCTTCTTCGCATACACCAAACCTAAAAACCTGAGAAAGATAAACAAACAAAAAGCGTAAAACTGATAAAATAAAATAAATGCACTATCACTAAAGGATAAACACCGTGGTCACACGCTACCGTCCCCGGCAGCGGCGCCAAAAACTTGGTGGTCCTTTGTGTGTTCTAAAATAAATGCAAAAGTAAATCGAACCACAACCGCAAGTGTACGGTTGTCCCAAGTAGTATAACTGATAAAACAGATTCGTTCCAAGGACGGGATGGTTGACTACAATGCTTATCTGTTAATGATTGATGCACTTATAAAAACAAATAAAGGTAAAATGTTTGTTTGGTTTTGTATTAATTCTAAATAAATGAAAGGAAAATATTAAAATGCAAGTAAAGGCTAAGACGCAAGTAAAATGATGTAAAACGCAATATGAGAAGTAGCACTTGAGAACGCGAGGATCCTCCCAATCTTATTTCCTAACTTATGTTGTTTAAGGGTTAAATTGGTCAATTACAATGGTCGAGATTCTAAATTCCTTATACCCACGTCAGGGTGGACTATAAGGCGATCCTAGAGTGTCACTAGTCACGTCAGGGTAAATATGATCCACTTTTGGATGTTTAAGTTAATTACCACATTGGCCCTAAAATTAGCTAAGTTCGTCAGAATCAATAGCTTCTATTTTAGATTAAATAAATATTTCCGTACCTAAACCCTCCGTCAGGATTATCCAATCGCCACTAATTGGAATAGCCTAGATACTAAAACCTGTTCTTAGTTAGCTACTCCAAAAACAGTAAATAATTTCAATTTATTGAAAAGAGTAAAAGACCTAATTTAATTTAATTTAACAGAAACCCAAATTCAACATTCGTAATTCAATAAGACTGGGATTCACCCATTAATTGTTCTCAAACACTATGAATTGTTTAGCTCATATTAAAACTAAAAACTAAATTAAAAATAAAGAAATTCATATTTGATTACAAAATTAAAAGATAAGAAAAACCTAATTTCCGGAATCGGAATGACTACGAACGGAGATATAGACTCTCTCCAGCTCTTGTAGCTTCTTCTCCTTCCTTCAGTTGCTTCTCTCTGGTGTTTTTAATCTAGCAGAATGTGAATTGTATGAAAAATAGAAGTCCAGACCTCCTTTTATAAGTGCAAATTCGGACTTGGACCTAGGCTTCTAATTAATGAAATACAAAAGGCCCAAGTCCACTAATTTAGCCCAAAATCCCGTAACTGCTGATATGTCTTCACTAAAACGGCTTTTCCCGATGCGTTATGACTCCGATTGACCTCATTCCAGTTGCTAAAGTTCTGTAACTCGATAAGGAATGTTTTCTCTTCAAAGGTCAGTGGCTAAATCATCGCTTAAGCACCTCGAAATCAGAAATCTATGGCCTGGAAAATGGATTTTCAGCTCTAAAAATAATATCTTCGGGATTTATCTTCAAGTCTTGACTCTATCTCTTGATCTTTTGACTTTCTCCTCGGATTCCTCTTCTAGCTAACATGTAAAACCTGTAAAATTTACACTAAAAATACCAATATTACGCGGAAAAACTTAATAAATAAAAAATGCTAGAAATAAAAGAGGAAAATCATATTATTGCATATTTAGTCCTAAAGTCTATCAAATTGATTAAATAAACACCAAAAATGATGTCTCCTAAGGGTCGAAAATAAGAACAATTAAGGAGACATCAATAGGAGAAGCAAATTTTATTCTTGATGTTAAGATTAGTAGAGATAGGTCTAGAGGACTATTATCTTTATCTCAAGAGCCTTAAATCATGAATATAACTGAGCACTTTAGTATGACTAAGTACAATTCCATTGGCACTCCTGTAGCAATTGGAATAAACTTAACTCTCGACATGTGTCCTAGTACTCTAGAAGAGAAACAGAAAATGTATACAATGTCATATTTTAGTTCCATGGATAGTCTTATATATGTTATGATGTGAATTAGGCCAGACATATGTTATGTGGTAGATTTAGTTAGTCATTTTAATTGAACCCAGGACAAGAAAATCTGAAAGTTGTGAAAAAGATATTGAGATATCTAAAAGGCACTATGGATTATGCCTTTGCTTTCGAGGAAATAGATTACACCTAGAAGGATATATTACGCTATTTGGGATAGTTATATATATGGGGTTAAATCTACCTCAGGTGATGTATTCCTGTTGAATAATTGCGCAATTTCTTGAAGTAGCAAGAAACAAACCTGTATAATTTTTGTCCACAATGGAAGCTGAGTTTGTAGCATGCTTAGCTGTGGTTCCAGAGGTTGTTTGGTTAAAAAGGTTATTATGAACATTTAGGATTCTCAGGCGATAGTGGGAGTCCCGTTATTATACATTGTGATAGTCAAGCTGAAAAGGCTTGTGTGAAAGCTCCTAAGTATCACAGTATGACCAAACACATTGATATAAAGTATAACATTGTTAGAGATATTATTTCACAAAAGGATGTTGATTTGCAATACATACACACACGCAATATGCTTGCTGATCCATTCACAAGGGATATCCCAAGGGATATATTTATGGATATGTTAAATCTATATCATTAAGTAAGATATAATGTATGAATATTGCGAGTTTATGTGCATTCATGTATATATTTTCATTAGTATATTTATTTAACTGTTTATTTTAATAATATCATGTTTGATATATATTATAATGCGTGTAATTTTTGAAGTATGTATGTCCTATAGACTGAGATTGGCCCTATCACACGGGTAATCGCCTTTGGCACAAGAAGTGCGCAACGATGAGACTAACTCATAGTAGTGAAGAACCCTTAAGATAACTTGAGTTAAGATAGTCGCCTTAACTAAGTGTTAAGATGAGATCATAAACATGGATAAACCATGTTAAGCTTATAATTATGATCGAAGTAGAATCCCACTATCTACTTAGTCTATAAGAGCCAGATATGAGTTGCTTGATTGATTTCATAGAAGAGTTGATCAATCGAATAATTCATCTTAGGCAGCGAGGTTTGTCTAATTATATATATGTATGGTATTTATAAAATTGTGACATACAATTGGAGCTATATGAATAATACCATAACACGTGTGTCATACCACGTGTGCTTTCGACCAGAAGGAAGTGAGGAGTCGATCCCTGTCTCTTCATTGTGTGATGCCTTCAAAATTATGCCCTTATTACTTTTGACTATGTCTTGATATTTTGATTAGGTGTATGCTATTTTGAACATACTACTAATGATCATGAATGATTCGGTCTAATGGGGTATCTTTGGGAAAGCAACCTAATCAACGTAAAAGGATATAAGTGTAAAGGGAAGACTAAAATTCTGTATCAAAGTGTGTGCTTGCAGGTACCGATCATGTAAGTCAATTTGGACCATAACATGATAGTGAGACACATGAAGTTATGCCAGTGAACTCTTTTGATCACATAAACGATGTGATATAAATTTAAAGAGGTCAGAGTTACTGAATATGATACAATAAATTATTAGTCTGGGGTACTACAAGATACATAAGGAATGAAGTTTCATTTGAGCAACTATGTACCCTAACAGGTTATTAGTAACGTATGCTCGTATGCTTGTCGGTCGCACGACCTATTTTGTCAAGTATGATGAATTATTCTAGAAATGTGTATATGAGAAGATTTGAGAAATATTGATGTATGGTGCATTGAAATGCATGTACTTAAAGGAAATGATTGTAACTCCATCATGTGCGAGTGGGAGAATGAAAGAAATAAAAGGTTTAGTTCTAGTAATTAAACTTACGACCAAAGAAGCGATTCCTTCATTCCAATTCAATCAATTACAAGAAGGCAGAATTCTGGACTTTTCATTTCAATATGCTGCGTATAAGGTTTGTCTAATAAACCTTCTTGTTTTATATTCAAGAGTAACAAATGGTATCAGAGCATGTTACCCAATTGAATATATGAATGTATCTTTTTTGAGCATTTTTTTTGTGTCGAACAAAAAAAAATTAGAAATTTTCTTTTATTCAGGAAGAAAGTGAATCTGTTGTGTTCTGTTAATTTTTTTGTACGCTCCAGTAGATATAATTCATTAGGTTAGCCATATATTGCTTATCCATACTTTATTTTTGGGCTCTTAGATTAACTTGAGCCTTGATTTTTTATTGGATTAATTTTAGACCAAATTTTATTAAATTAATGTTGGGCCATATTAAATTTTTTCTTGGACTTATTTTTTTTTGGGCGCCAATTAATTATTTAATTTGGGTCGGACTTATGGGCTTGGCATGGATTATTTTGGGCTGACCATCATTATTTGTTTTTTTGGGTCGCCGAATTTTTTTTTATTGTTTTTTCGGACCTATATTTTTTTTTTAAAAATCGAAATGCATGTTAAAGGGTTTCGAACCCACACCACCTAGTTAAGTGACTACTAGCCTTACCAAATTTGCTACCTTAAATTATTGTAATAAATAGAATTTCTGGAAAGATACTATTATTATTTTTTCTTGTTTCCTAATCAATTTTGGTGTAATATTTTTTACCGTTCTTAATTTTTTCTATATGTAGAAAAATGGTGTTGACACGATCCAGGGGATCACGAGCAGCAAGGCTTGAGCAACTGACAGTGTACAGATGGCTCAACAGGAACGTAAGAAATCCTAATGGATCATCAGGGATCCATAGACCAAAAGTTGCAAGGACACCGAAAGAAAAACAATCTTTGAGAAATAGTATCAAAGCACTCCGTTATAAGAAGAAACCTCATCACACACTAGTGCAACATGTGGCAATTGTCAATAGGTTGATTCAAGATGTCATAAATTGGGGTGATATCATTTGTGAAGGACATAAGGTTGAAGTTCTTTACAAATCTCTACCAAGAGAGATGAAGAGGGATATCGAAATCTTATGGGAGTATGATTTTCCGGAGAACTATGTTCATGGGAGAAAAGCTACATATGAGTGGCTAGTCTATGCTTTGACTGAATCTCACTTGTGGAGGCACTATAACAATTCTACTAGGTCGGATAAGTGCAATTGTGGAATGCATTATCGAACTACTAGTGTTGATAATTCTTTCCCAATTAGACTCTATGAGGAAGTGAACTTTGAGCAGTCAATTCCTAAATTAAGGTTTTGGATATGAAAGGCGTATGCTAGTTTGGACTTGCAATAGGTAGTTTGCTTAGTGGTTTGTTTTTCCAATTTTTTTTTAATCCCTGTTTGTTAGGAATTGCATTAGTTGCTTTGATTCAGTTATTTCTTTATTGAACATTTATTTCATTTATGTATGAATTCAACTAGTTTCTTTATTTTTTTAGTTGTTTATTTTCATACATTTTTGCTCTATTTATGTTAGAGTAAGTGGGAGTTCTTGGAGAACTTAATTTTGCGGTTAATGAAATTGATTGAATCATTAAGACAAACAAAATATGGTGGTTCATGATTGGGAACATAGTGAACTTTCTTTATCACTTATTTTGTTATCTTTCTTATTCATTCTATTTGCATTAATAGCATTGGGTAGTTAAATAATTATATGTATACTAATGAAAAATCTTTTACTTTATAAGAAGAAAATGACAACCATCATTGATGATCTCAAAGGAGACATAATGAATGGTGAGAACTATACCCTGGTAAACTCAAAATACATTATGTTCTGAGGGAACAAGAATTCTTGAGGTTATTAACAATGTCATGACTCAGCCTAAGGGTAGGCATCACAGCTAAAAACAAAAGGGGCATGGAGGCTTATGAGAAGTGGAAAGAGAGATATTCCATTGCAAGAGGCATCTTGATAAGCTCCATGTATGACGATCTTGTCCATGAGTGTCAATAATACCCCATTGCTCACGAGATGTGGGACGCTCTTAATGAAAAGTACAAGGATACAACTATGACTAAGTTGAGTCAATTGTTCATTAAGTTTGACACTTACAAGACAAGGCCTAATCAAACCAATAATCTTTGGGAGATGTCTAATATGATTAGGGAACTTGGACTGCAGGTCATAACCTTGCTGATGAACATCAGGTTCAAGCTGTGATCCAATCTCTTTCAAATAAGTGGGAGCATTTGAAGATAAACTTGACTCAAAATGACCATATCATAACTTTTGATGATGTTGCTCATCATGTGACGTTGGAAGATGGACGTCTTGATGCAGTTAAGTCTCTGGATCAGACTTATATATTGCTGAGTCAAGTTCCCACAAAGGTTCTGGCATTAAGTGCAAGAACAATGGGAAGAAAAACGAAAATGAGCATGCTTCCAAGAAGAACAAGAATGGTTGTAACAACGATTTTTTTTAAAGAAAGACGAGAGTAAAGTAAAATGCTATAATTGTGACAAGATAGGTCACTTCGCTCGCGAGTGAGGATAAAGATAACAATATCATTTACATCATATAACTTTACATATGTTACCAGTACTGTTTACTAGTTGATTCTAATCCTTTGTGGATTGTGGATTCAGAAGTGACAGACCATGTAGCCTAAGACCAAGAGGCATATATAGAGTACCATCTAATTCCAGAGGAGACGTGATGGATATGAGGTAGGCGAAAAAAACACGGTTGAAGCCAACATATTTGACACTTGCAAGTTGAACTTGCAAGGTGGTAAAACCTTATAGCTGGATAATGCACTTTACGCACATGAAATTCGAAGGAATTTGGTCTTGGTCGCTGTTCTTCTAGGATTAGGTTTTAATATGCATTTTCATAACAATCAAGTAGACATCTATTATGACGCTAAGTGTTAAGTTTTTTGGTTTTATTTCTCATGTTTTAGTAGTACTAGATGATGATAACTCATTTAATAGTTATTATGTAAGTAGTTGCTTTTCTACTAATAATTCTTCTAGTAATTTTAACGTAGAAGAAAAGTATGGAATGCTAGACTAGTTCATATTGGACAAGACCGTATGAATTTGTTGGCTAAGGCGAACTTTTTTGGGTTCATTGACTAGAGTCAACTTGCCAACTTATGAAAATTGTCTAGCAGATAAAGCAAAGGGAAACCATTTTTGAAAAGGCTAAACGAGTCGAGTAACCATTGCAAGTAATTCATGTAGACATCTGTGACCCAATGAATGTTCAAAATATACAGAGGGACTTCATTTTATCACTTTTATAGATAATTTCACTAGTTTTGATTATATTTACCTGATTTTTCATACATCTGTAGCATTGAAATTTTCTTATGATATATTTCAATGAAGTAGAAAATCAGTTAGAGAGGAAAATGAAAACCTTAATCACGTGAATATCTATTGGATCAGTTGAAAGAACTGTGTGATGAAAAAGTGAGAACTCTCCTAGAAATGGTTAAGTCTATGATGGCACAAGCTAATCTGTGGAGATGCCTTGCCTACTGCTAGTTATATACTTAACCAAATACCCACAATGACTGTTCCATCAAACTCCTTATGAACTACTTATGACCCTAGGGTCGGCAGACTATGTTCATGATCTATCTCATAAATATGGGAAGTTAGGTCCAAGAGGTAAGAAGTGTATCTTTATTAGTTACCCAGCTCACTCTAAAGGATATGTGTTTATTGGTGAACATAACGATTGGGGTCTCACTGAAACTGAGTTACGAGATGTTACATTCTTAGAGAATGATTTTCCTAGCAGAGGTGAAGTTGACAGAAATTCTATTTTATGTGAATTATATGAGATTCAGGAAGATGATATGCAAACAAATGTAACACCTAATGAGGTAACACATACTCAAGAAATAGAGACAGACACTCCTCTAAATCTTGAGATGGAAGAAACCATTGCATCATCTAGTAATCCTATTTCTCAGGATTCTCAATTTAAGAGAAGTGTTAGAGGTTTAGTTCCTCGTCGTCGATTTGAAATTGAAGGAGAAGTCTTTATGATAACTCCACAAGACGAAGAAGAACCTCGATCAGTTAATGAAGCATTCTCATGTCCTTCTAAGAATGAATGGAAGAAAGCAATGGAAGAAGAAATGGAGTCGATGAAGAAAAACCAATGGGAAGCTCGCTTGGTAGCGAAAGGCTCTACTCAATGGGAAGGAATATTTTTTGAGGAAATTTTTTCTCTTATTGTTAGATTTACCTCAATACGTCTTAATTTTAGCTATTGTGGCGCATATCGAGTTGCACCAAACGAATGTGAAAACTACATTTCTAAATGGAGATTTAGAAGAGGTTATTTTCATGGAACAACCCTCGGGTTTAGTTATAAAAGATCAAGAGAATAAACTATGTAGATTGTCAAAATAAATATATATGATCTTAAGCAAGCCTCGAGACAGTGGAATTTGAGATTTCATGAAGTCATTTCATCAATTAGATTTGAGATGATAAGTGAAAATCTATGTGTTTATGTTGAATGTTCCAAGAAATTTTGTAATCTTATCTCTATATGTAGATGACATCCTACTAGTAGGGGATGATAAAGAGTTTATTCAAGCTAATAAGGAGTAGCTAGCTTCTCAATTTGATATGAAATATATAGGAGAAGCAAATTATATTCTTGATGTTAAGATTAGTAGAGATAGGTCTAGAGGACTATTATCTTTGTCTCAAGAGCCTTAAATCATGAATATAACTGAGCACTTTAGTATGACTAAGTACAATTCCATTTGCACTCCTGTAGCAATTGGAATAAACTTAACTCTCGACATGTGTCCTAGTACTCTAGAAGAGAAACAGAAAATGTATACAATGTCATATTTTAGTTCCATGGATAGTCTTATATATGTTCTAATGTGAATTAGGCCAGACATATGTTATGTGGTAGATTTAGTTAGTCATTTTAATTATACCCAGGACAAGAAAATCTGAAAGTTGTGAAAAAGATATTGAGATATCTAAAAGGCACTATGGATTATGCCTTTGCTTTCGAGGAAATAGATTACACCTAGAAAGATATATTACGCTATTTGGGATAGTGATATATATGGGGTTAAATCTACCTCAGGTGATGTATTCATGTTGAATAATTGCGCAATTTCTTGAAGTAGCAAGAAACAAACCTGTATAATTTTTGTCCACAATGGAAGCTGAGTTTGTAGCATGCTTAGCTGTGGTTCCAGAGGTTGTTTGGTTAAAAAGGTTATTATGAACATTTAGGATTCTCAGGCGATAGTGGGAGTCCCGTTATTATACATTGTGATAGTCAAGCTGAAAAGGCTTGTGTGAAAGCTCCTAAGTATCACAGTATGACCAAACACATTGATATAAAGTATAACATTGTTAGAGATATTATTTCACAAAAGGATGTTGATTTGCAATACATACACACACGCAATATGCTTGCTGATCCATTCACAAAGGATATCCCAAGGGATATATTTATGGATATGTTAAATCTATATGATTAAGCAAGATATAATGTATGAATATTGCGAGTTTATGTGCATTCATGTATATATTTTCATTAGTATGTTTATTTAACTGTTTATTTTAATAATATCATGTTTGATATATATTATAATGCGTGTAATTTTTGAAGTATGTATGTCCTATAGACTAAGATTGGCCCTATCACACGGGCAATCGCCTTTCGCACAAGAAGTGCGCAAAGATGAGACTGACTCATAGTAGTGAAGAACCCTTAAGATAACTTGAGTTAAGATAGTCTCCTTAACTAAGTGTTAAGATGAGATCATAAACATGGATAAACCATGTTAAGCTTATAATTATGATCGAAGTAGAATCCCACTATCTACTTAGTCTATAAGAGCCAGATATGAGTTGCTTGATTGATTTCATAGAAGGGTTGATCAATCGAAGAATTCATCTTAGGCAGCGAGGTTTGTCTAATTATATATCTGTATGGTATTTATAAAATTGTGACATACAATTGGAGCTATATGAATAATACCATAACACGTGTGTCATACCACGTGTGCTTTCGACCAAAAGGAAGTGAAGAGTCGATCCCTGTCTCTTCATTGTGTGATGCCTTCAAAATTGTGCCCTTATTACTTTTGACTATGTCTTGATATTTTGATTAGGTGTATGCTACTTTGAACATACTACTAATGATCATGAATGATTCGGTCTAATGGGGTATGTTTGGGAAAGCAACCTAATCAACGTAAAAGGATATAAGTGTAAAGGGAAGACTAAAATTCTGTATCAAAGTGTGTGCTTGCAGGTACCGATCATGTAAGTCAATTTGGATCATAACATGATAGTGAGACACATGAAGTTATGCCAGTGAACTCTTTTGATCACATAAACGATGTGATATAAATTTAAAGGGGTCAGAGTTACTGAATATGATACAATAAATTATTAGTCTGGGGTACTACAAGATACGTAAGGAATGAAGTTTCATTTGAGCAACTATGTACCCTAACAGGTTATTAGTAACGTATGCTCGTATGCTTGTCGGTCGCACGACCTATTTTGTCAAGTATGATGAATTATTCTAGAAATGTGTATATGAGAAGATTTGAGAAATATTGATGTATGGTGCATTGAAATGCATGTACTTAAAGGAAATGATTGTAACTCCATCATGTGCGAGTGGGAGAATGAAAGATATATTAATCTCAGAGCATGTTACCCTTTTGTATATATTAAATGAGTTATCATCATCTAGTACTACTAAAACATGAGAAATAAAACCAAAAACTTAATACTTAGCGTCATAATAGATGTCTACTTGATTGTTATGATTATGCATATTAAAACCTAATCCTAGAAGAACGGTGACCAAGACCAAATTCCTTCGAATTTCAGGTGCGTAAAGTGCATTATCTAGATATAAGGTTTTACCACCTTGCAAGTTCAACTTGCGAGTGTCAAATATGTTGGCTTCAACCTTGTTGTTGTCCTACCTCATTTCCATCATGTTTCCTTTGGAATTAGATGGTACTCTATATATGCCTCTTGGTCTTAGGCTACATGGTCTGTCACTTCTGAATCCACAATCCACAAAGGATTAGAATCAACTAGCAAACAGTACTGGTAACATATGTAAAGTTATATGAAGTAAATGATATTGCTATCTTTATCCTCACTCGCGAGCGAAGTGACCTATCTTGTCACAATTATAGCATTTTACTTTACTCTCGTCTTTCTTAAAAAAACGTTGTTACCACCATTCTCGTTCTTCTTGGAAACATGCTCATTTCCGTTTCTCTTCCCATTGTTCTTGCACTTAATGCAAGAACCTTTGTGGGAACTTGAGTCAGCAATATTTAAGTCTGATCCTGAGACTTAACTGCATCAAGACGTTCATCTTCCAACTTCACATGATGAGCAACATCATAAAAAGTTATGATATGATCCTTCTGAGTCAAGTTTATCTTCAAATGCTCCCACTTATTTGAAAGAGATTGGATCACAGCTTGAACCTGATGTTCATCAGCAAGGTTATGACCTGCAGTCCAAGTTCCCTAATCATATTAGACATCTCCCAAAGATGCTTGGTTTGATTAGGCTTCCTCTTGTAAGTTTCAAACTTAATGATCAATTGAGTCAACTTAGTCATAGTTGTACCCTTGTACTTTTCATTAAGAGCTTCCCACATCTCGTGAGCAGTGGGGTATTATTGACACTCATGGACAAGATCGTCATACATGGATCTTATCAAGATGCCTCTTGTAGTGGAATATCTTTTTTTCCACTTCTCATAAGCCTCCATGTCTCTTTTTGAGCTGTGATACCTTCCTTAGGCTGAGCCATGACATTGTTAATACCCTCAAGAATTCTTGTTCCTCTAAAACATAATGTATTTTGAGTTTACCAAGGTATAGTTCTCACCATTCATTATGTCTTCTTTGGGATCATTAATGATGGTTGTCATTTTCTTATAAAGTAAGAGATTTTTCATTAGTATACATACAGTTATTTAACTACCCAATGCTATTAATGCAAATAGAATGAATAAGAAATATAACAAAATAAGTGATAAAGAAAGTTCACTATGTTCCCAATCATGAACCACCATATTTTGTTTGTCTTAATGATTCAATCAATTTCATTAACTGCAAAAAATAAGTTCTCCAAGAACTCCCACTTACTCTAACATAAATAGAGCAAAAATGTATGAAAATAAACAACTAAAAAAATAAAGAAACTAGTTGAATTCATACATAAATGAAATAAATGTTCAATAAAGAAATAACTGAATCAAAGCAACTAATGCAATTCCTAACAAACAGGGATTAAAAAAAAATTGGAAAAACAAACCACTAAGCAAACTACCTATTGCAAGTCCTAACTAGCATACGCCTTTCATATCCAAAACCTTAATTTAGGAATTGAGTGCTCAAAGTTCACTTCCTCATAGAGTTTAATTGGAAAATAATTATCAACACTAGTAGTTCGATAATGCATTCCACAGTTGCACTGATCCGACCTAGTAGAGTTATTATAGTGCCTCCACAAGTGTGATTCAGTCAAAGCATAGACTAGCCACTCATATGTAGCTTGTCTTCCATGAATATAGTCTTCTGGAAAGTCATTCTCCCATAAGATTACGAGATCCCTTTGCATCTCTCTTGGCAAAGTATTGTAAAGAACTTCTACTTTGTGTCCTTCACATATCATATCACCCCAATTAATGACATCTTGAATCAACTTATTCACAACTACTACATGTTGCACTAAAGTATGATTAGGTCTCTTCTTATATCGGAGTGCGTTGATACTATTTTACAAAGACTGATTTTCTTTCGGTGTCCTTGCAACTTTTGGTCTATGGATCTCTGGTGTTCCATTAGGATTTCTTACGTTCCTGTTGAGCCATCTGTACACTGTCAGTTGCTTAAGCCTTGATGCTCGTGATCCCATGGATCGTGTCAACACCATTTTTCTACATATAGAAAAAATTAAGAACAGTAAAAAATAATACACCAAAATTGATATAGGAAACAAGAAAAAAATAATAATAGTATCTTTCCAGAAACTCTATTCATTAACAACAACTTAAGGTAGCAAATCTAGTAAGGCTACTAGTCATTGGACTAGGTGGTTCGGGTTCGAATCCCATAACATGCATTTTTATTTTTCAAAAAAAATGCAGCGGTCCAATAAACATCCAGAAGTTCGGCCCAAAAAATTTAAAAATTCGGTCCAATATTAATTTAATACAAATGGTACGGCCCAAACAATCAGAAATTTTAATTCAGATGGGCCTTTCAATAATTATTAGTAGATGGGCTCAAAACCAATCTGACCTTATACTGTTTCCTTGCTACGTAAAAACTAAAGTTCTTAAACCCTTTTTTTTCTTTCTACGTAAACAAAAAATTTCTCAGCAATTTTCTTTTTATTCAACCGAAAATAATTAAAAAAAACTTCATTCATATATACAAAAGGGTAACATGCTCTGATACCAATTGTTACTCTTGAATATAAACAAGAAGGTTTATCAGACAAACCTTATACGCAGCGGATTGGAATGAAGAGTCCTGAATTTAGCCTTCTTGTAATTGATTGAATTGGAATGAAGGAATCGCTTCTCTGGTCGTAAGTTTAATTACTAGAACTAAACTTTTTGTTTTCACCACCTAAATGTCTCAGAAGTATCTATGGTGTTTTATTGATTTGGAGAGAAAAATTGTACGCTTATGATATGTGTTGTTTGTGTTGCTGTTGTGTTTTTGTGAGAAAGAAAGGCTCTATTTATAGAGCTGGAGTGTTGGTTTATTAGCTGTTAATAAACCACTCTCCCACTTTCTCCACTTCCTCCACCATCAAAGTGGGAAGTTATCAAAGATAACTTCCCTGTACGCTCATGTCTTTCCCATCATGGGTGACATGGGAATAAAAACTTTTTTTTTCTTTCAAATACGTTTGATGATACTACTTGTGTTGTACTCAATAATGAGTGTCTATGAGGTATCTTGACCTTATAGTTGAACATTTACTGCTGAGTCTAGCTCTCATATAGAATTGCAGTATAGAACAAGAGGATTGAAAGAAACTGGTTGATATATCTGGTTCTAAGAAGATCAAGATCAATTATCACAATAAAATAAAGTACGATCATAAGAAATAAAAGAGTAGGATGAGATGTTATATTCATGACAAGTTGTTTCATTTAGCTTGCTAGCCTAATATAGTAGCATTATCTTCTTCTTATGATTTTTGCTTCTATTTCTAGCACCATGTTGCTAATTGATCTTATAATATGTGGATTATAGACTTAGGAGCAATTTTCCTGAGTGACAAGATATTAAGAAACCTATATAGTATACCATGAATGAAAATTTGAGTTGGTATAAGATGGATACATGTAGATGACCACAATACAGTTGAAGTCAATGGTTTGGCCCAAGTAGTTGAGCTTGTGAAGTAGTCAAACCTTGTAACTACATGATATCATAGGTGTACAAATTTTTGGCACAATTTTGTCTCATTCATTTTTCTTCTGGGATTAAATCTAGTACCAATGTTCATGACAAACAATAAGTGTTCTAAAAATGATGGAACTATCTTTAGAAAAAATGGTTCTTTGGTATTTGGCAAAGGTTAACTACAAGAACTATTATATTAATAGTAGTTGATTTTCTATGAATGTATTTTATAGTACAGAAGATGCTGGAAAATTTATGAAATATTAGGCTATGTCATAAAAGTTAAAACCTGAACCACATCGTTGGTGAAGATATTCATTTTATTCACTTGATGAAATTTTTTCCCCAAAATTGTAGATACTACCTAGTAATGAAAGTAATGTGACTTTCTTTGGAAAGCTTAAAATAAATGTTTAGATATCCGTTGGAATTACTTCATTTTATCATTTGTAGACTCATTGAGTTAACAATATGTGGGGTATACTATTTACTCATCTCATAGATGATTTCACATAGTTTAGTCTATCAGATTTCTTTCAAATTAGAAGCATTGAGATGGTTCACAATTTTGTTAATTAAAAATTTCAGAATGAGATAAAGAGGAAGGGTAAAACCGTGAGAAGAAACCGTGATCACGAATATCTGTTTGAGGGATTTTAAAGAAGGGTGTGATGAGAATGGGATCATAAATAAGTTTTTGAACTTTCACATGTCATGACATGGAATAGTAGGTAAAGGGACGAATGTAACTCTCCCGATTAAGGTGTATGATTGTTCAAATCAATCTCTCAATATATGGTTGGGAGATAAGTTTTTATTGCTACTCATATACTTATTCGTGTACCCACAAAGTTACTTTCATAAACTCCGTACGAACTATGGACAAAAGAAATATGACCTTTCATACATGATTTCCTGGGTTGGTATATTTGTGACTTATCCAATGAGTATGGAAAGCTGGGTAACAAAATGTAAGGATGATTTCTTTGGAAGATGTTCAAAGACTCTAAAGAATATGGTTTCAAGGTTGAACATAATGATGGATTTCGGTAAGATTGAGTTACATGGTGTTACATTTGGATAGTAATGTTTTTTCGAAATACAGGTGTGATTATTGAAAATCTAATTTTACATGAATTAAATGAGGTTTAAAAATATGTATGCAATTGAATGTGTTACTAGATAAGGTACCACGTGCACGAGGAAGGGCAATATTTCCTCAATTTTGACTCAAAAGAAATGATTGCATTATCTAGTGAATTTGTTTCACAATAACTTCACCTAAAAGGAGTCATCGAGAGATACTTTTTTATTCTCGACTTAAGATCCATGGATTAATCTGTATGATATCTCCATAAGACAAAGAAGAACCTCATAGTGTACAAGAAATCTTCATATCCTACTAGGAAAGATTGAGACGATGAAGAGAAATCAATTCAGAAAGTTTGTTGATTTTCTCAAGGACACAAAGTGACTGAGAACAAATAGATTCTTGAAATGAGAAGAAAACTAGACACTTCATTTGAGAAGTACAAATCTCATCTAATGGAAAAAGGGCTATATTACAAGGAAGAATTTTTTTATTTGGGATAAACATTTGTTTAATTATTAGGAGGTTAACCTCATTTGGTTATATATTAGAAGTTGTGGTGCATTTTGATTCTGATTTGCACTAGATGGATGTCAAAACTAGATTTCTCAGTGGAGAATAAAATAAAAGATAAATATAAAGGAAAAATATGTAGATATGATGTTAAAGACCAAGAAAATATATTTGTAGATTCGAGAAGCCAGTTTATGGTCTTTAACATACCCAAGACAGTGATTTTTATAGATTCATGAGTCAATTCAATTAGTAGTCTATATAATGATATGTGAAATCACTTGGTCTACGTATGAAAAGTTCCACAGGTAAAGTTTATGAATCTTTATCTCTATGTGGTTGATATTGTACAAGCTAGGAATGATATCTGATTCTTCAAAATTAAGGGGTTGTTATCTTTCAAATCTTTGTTGATGTAAAAGGTATGAGAAATGCAATCTCTAATCTTGATGTTATGATTCAAAAAGAATGTTTGAATTTTTGTAGTCCCTATCTAAAGAATTATACATTAAGAACATATGTGAATGCTTTTACATGAAATAATTTAATGTCATGAACACTCCAAATAGATGATAGTATAATCTATAGTATTCTTATGTGTTCTAGTACTCTATCGATGAAACAAAAAAGGTAAACAATTGCATATTAGTAGTTACATACCTAGGATAGTGTTATGTATGTAGAGATGTGTACTAGGCCATTCATTTTGTAATTCTTTGGGTTAAGTTATCCATTTGTTAGTGATATTTACTAGACAAGACATTAGTTATGTCGAAGGTTTATTTAGTCCACTTTAAATGGAATTATTGGCATGAGCATTGAAAACCTGAAATATGAGAAAGGAGATGCCTTAAAATGATTAGGGCTCATGCTATATGTTTTCAAATTTAATATCTACACCTAAAGTATATCCGTATGTTAATTGGTTTAACAAAATGGATGAGTGTAAATATCTCTAGGTTGTGCATTCTTGCTGAAAGATTGTGCTATATCGATGGAGTAGCAAGAAACAAACCTATATTTCTATGTCCATTGTGAATTTTGAGTTTGTGGCTTACTCGGCTGATTCAAAAGATTTGTTTGGTTTAAAAGTTTGCTGATACTTTTTATAATTCTCAAGTGCTAGTGGGATTTTAATTTTGAAATACTGTAATGGAGAAATGGCAATGGCTTATGTGATGAGCACATAGTATTACAGTATAATCAAACATATTGATATAAAGTATATAATGATAAGAGACATTATTGCACATAAGAATATGAGTTTGCAGTTATTACCCACACTTGATATTCTTGTGAATATATGTTTGGAACTAATTTCATGTTATGCAATTCTAGATCATGTTGAATCTATATAGTTATGTATACTGCAATAAAACGTGCAATGATATATTTCTATTATTGAGTGGTAATATATATATATATATATATATATATATATATATATATACGTGTAGATGTATGTCGGATAGACTATAATAGACCTCCCCACACGAGAAATCATCTTTGGCATTAGAGGATGCGCAAGGATGAGACTAACTCATGTTAAAGAGTAACTGTTCATGTAAATAACGAGAGTTTCGAAAGTCATCTTAAGAGATGTTAAGATGATATCACAAACATGTAGTGTAACATGTTAATTTTAATTTGTGATCGAAGTAGATCCCTACTATCTACTTAGTCTATAAAAGCCAGATATGTAATTCTTTATTGATTTCGGAGAAGGTTGATCAAGTGAAGGATTCATTTTAGACAACGAGAAATTTTTAATTATATATTTGTACGATATTAATTGATACATGACATATGACATGAATAAATGGATAATATAGTAGCAATCGAGTCATACCGAGTGTGCTTGCGACCAAAAGGAAGTGAAGAATTGATCCACGTTTCTTCATTGTGCGAGACCTTTGAGTAGTACCCTTATTACTTTTGAATGATCTTTGATGTTTTGATCTGGTGCTTATTACTTTAGCATATTATCGATGGTCATGAATGATTCAACCTAACGAGATACGTCTGGGAAAGCAACCAGGTCATTATAGAAAGATTCAAGTGCAAAAGGAAGAGTGAAATGGATATCAAAGTGTGTGCTTGCAGGTTGACCACACATTTAAGTCATCAAGGACTATGATGTGATAGTGAAACACGTGATATTGTGCTACTGAACTCTTACAATCATAGAGATGATGTGATATGAAGTATGAGACGTCAGAGTTACTATGATATTGATATAATAATTTTTGGTCGTGGGAACTGCAAGAAACGAAAGGATACGAATTGTTTGAGCAGTTATCTACCCTAACAGGTTTAAAAGAAAAAGTAATGCTCGTATGCTTGCTGATCGCACGACCTATTTGCCAAGTATGATGGATTTTGTGGATATGTTTGAGATGAGAGAAAGAGTAGCTTGATGCATATAACATGGATGTGAGAGTAAAACCATCAGGTGTAAGTGGGAGAATGTTGCCCATAATGGGTTAGCCCAGCCCATATTATGTCAGTTACTATGTGGAAAAGTTATAAATAACTTTAGGAGATTATTTCAAAACAAGATAACAAAGCAGTTTTCTCCTTTCTACGCTTGTTTTTCCAAAGAACAGAAACAACACAAATAAATCACTTTTAGTATCTACATATTCTATATATCAAATCTAGTGGAATTTATGTTTTGGAATAGCAATCTTCTTCGTCACGTAAGTAGATTCAACACCGGAGTATTTTAATTCGTAATTTCACACCAGAGGTTTGTTTGGAACCCTCTTTAAATTTCTTATAGTTTTGATCCATGCATTAGGTTAATTTTATGTTTCTTGTTCTAAACATGATTTTCATATTATTTAATACTGGATTTTATTGTTTGAGTATCACCTAAACATTTTATTTCTTGAGTATTGCTTATGTATGAAACCTAAATACTAAATTGATTTTATTTAGATTTGTAATTATTTTCTTTAAATAAATTGAGTTTATTTATGTGGGCTATATATATTGTGCTTAATTTCTACTTGTATCTTGATCACATATTGGGTAGTTATGATAATTTTATTAGCGTTCGGAAGTGGGTTAGGTCATGGACATAGTAACTAGGCCTCTGGTTTGAAATCGATTTCATCCGAAGTTGAGTATGAGAGCTTCCCAATCTACTCGGGAGAGAGTTGAGATGAACACTGAATCTCAATTAGCATAAAATATCTGAGTTTACTTTATACCTAGAAACGTCAAATAGTTGAGTATGGGAATTACTAGCAAAACTCAAACATACCCTTCTCATACTAAATATTTCTTTAGTTAATTTTTTCCTTTTTATCATTTCCTTATTAGTTCATTTTAATTGTCTCATTTATTTATAACATTGAAAACCAAATAAATAACAATTATAATATCTGTCATTTTCTTAGCAACTAAACTATTAAGCTCGTAAAAGACAAGCTTTGTAACCTTGATAGTCCATGTGGAGACGATACACCCCGAAACATACTATTTATTACTTGTCAACGATATGTACACATGTGGGGAGTCACCCTCCTTATGGTGTTGATTTCTATCACATTATAGGGGAAAACAAAAGTTTTTGGTGTCGTTGTTGGGACTATAGCGTTACATTTTTGTGTTTTCAGTTACTATAATACTTTTAGTTGATTTTTCTTTTACGTTGGTTTCTTTGTTTTTGTATCTTATAAATTTTTAGGTGTGCAAGTGATGTCTCCCTAATTGTTCTTATTTTCGACCCTTGGGAGACATCATTTTTGGTGTTTATTTAATTAATTTGATAGACTTTTGTACTAAATATTCAATAATCCGGAATTTCCTTTTTATTTCTAGCATTGTTAATTTATTAAACTTTTGCGCGTAATATTGATATTTTTAGTGTAAAGTTTACAGGTTTTAGATGTTAGCTAGGAGAGGAATCCGAGGAGAAAGTCAAAGATCGTGAATTAGAGTCAAGACTTGAAGATAAATCCCGAAGATATTATTTTTAGAGCTGAAAATCCATTTTCCAGGCCATAGAGTGCTGATTTCGAGGTGCTTAAGTGATGATTTAGCCGCTGACCTTTGAAGAGAAAACATTCCTTATCGAGTTACGGAACTTTAGCAACTGGAATGAGGTCAATCGGAGTCATAACGCATCGGGAAAAGCCGTTTTAGTGAAGGTGTATCAGCAGTTACGGGATTTTGGGCTTAGAAAGTAGGCTTGGACATTTAATTAATATTCTATTTTCTGGTCCAAGCCCTAGAACGAATTTATGCTTATAAAAGGAGGTCTGGACTTCTATTTTTCACACAATTCACATTCCACAAGATTAAACACCAGAGAGAAGCAACAGAAGGAAGAAAGAAGAAGTTACAAGAGCTGGAGTGGGTTTATAGCTCCGTTCGTAGTTATTCCAATTCCGGAAATTAGGTTCTTTCAATTTTAATTTTGTAATCAAATATGAATTCCATTTCTTTTAATTTAGTTTTTGCATTTAATATGAGCTAAACTTTACATAGTGCCTGAGAACGCATAATGGGTTAATCCCAATTTGATTTCGTTTTATACATTTGGATTTGGGATTATTATTATTTAAATCAAATTGGGTAAATTGTATTTTTCTTTAATTTGCACTTTAATTACTATTTTTGACCTGATCAATCAATGATAGGACTTAGTATCTAAGCTATTCCAATTAGTGGCGATTGGATCACCTTGACGGGGGGTTTAGGTACCGAACTAGTTAATGAATGTAGGTTAGAAATTATTTGACTCTGACGAGCTTAATTAAACCTATGGCCTTTTGGGTAAATTGAATTTAAGCACTTGAGAGTGGACTATAATCACCCTGACGGGGTTTGTAGCATTTGAGAGTTGCTCCTTAGTCCACCCTGACGGGGGTAAGGAGATTATTGAATCCCGACCAATACAAATTTACCGATTTGTCCCTTAAACAATGTATGAAATGAATGATAGTTAGGAAAACTCTTGCATCTCTCAAGTACTACATCTCATATTGCGTTTTCACTTATTTTACTTGCGTCTTAGCTTTTACTTGCATTTTAATATTTGTCTTCCATCCATTAGTTCTAATAACAAAACCAAACAAACATTTTACCTTTATTTGTTTTCATAAGTGCATCAATCATTAATAGGTAAGCATTGTGATCAACCATTCCGTCCTTGGAACGAATCTGATTTATCAGTTATACTACTTGGGACAACCGTACACTTGCGGTTGTGGTTCGATTATCTTTTGCATTTATTTTACAACACACAAAGGACCACCAAGTTTTTGGCGCCGCTGCCGGGGACGGTAGCGTGTGACCACGGTGTTTATCCTTTAGTGATAGTGCATTTATTTTATTTTTTTTGTTTTTATCAGTTTTACGCTTTTTGCTTGTTTAGTTTTCTCAGGTTTTTAGGTTTGGTGTATGCGAAGGAGACTCTTTAAGGATCTAGAGCCAACACCTCCGATCCTTAATAATCCAGAATCATTAATCAGACTTGCTAACGAGAGAAGGAAAGAACAAGAATCCTTAGAAGTAGAAGAATTAATTCACCAAATGGAGAACGTTAATATTCAGAACAATAACGGACAAGCTCAAATCGTGATGAATCAAGATCCTTGGTTTACTACTGGCCCACCAGAAGTCCCATTCCGTGCCCCTGCTATAGGAGTAGGTGCTCCAGATATAAATGTTCCGAAGTTTCGTCCAGATCCGGGTATGTTAGCTCAATTCCAAAACTTTGGAAATTTTCGTGGTAGAGTTGGAAAAGATCCTCTTAGAGCGATACAGAAATTCAAACAGATATGTGATTCTTACATCACACAAGGAGTTTCAAAAGAACAGATGTACTACGCTGTGTTTAAATTTTTTGTTATTGATGGAGCAAGTGAATGGCACGATACGCAAGATCCGACAAAAATTACTAATTGGGATCAATTAGAGATTGCTTTCTTTGACAGGTATTACCCAAGTAACATGAGGTTAGATGCTGAATTAGAGTTGACGCAGTTCCGTCAAGAATATGATGAAACTTTGGGTAGGAGTTGGACAAGATTTCAGATGTGCTTACGTAGAGTCCCCAATCATGGCTTTTCAGAACAACAACAATTAAAAATATTTTATAGAGGCCTTGATGGGAATTCAAGAGAGAAATTGGATATGTTATGTGGTGCAGGTTTTCTTCAAGTTCAACCGGCTCATGCTAAAATCATCCTAGAAAGAACAGTCAAGAATGAAGTTGGGTGGAATTCAGTAAGAACACCAGTTAGAGGAGGAGTCAATAATGTTAATATGGAAGAGAAATTTGCTACGCTTGAGAATAAGATTCAAACCACATTAGAACAACAATTGAAACAACTCACTTTAGCCGTGAAAGAAGGTTTTTCGAATAAAAGAGGTGAGGTAAAGGTTGCACAAGAGGTATATGGATGTGAGTATTGCGGTGTTAATGAGCATAGTTGGGAAAATTGTCAAAATAACCAAGAATCCGTGATGTTTGTCTCCAACAGAGGTAACTTTAATTCAAGTGGTAATGGATATCAGCCTAACAGAAACCATCCTGGGTTTCAATACTCAAATCCTAATGGGGCAGCCAATCCTACATATGCGTATCAGCCGCGTCCCCAAGGTAACAATTACAATCCAAGACCACAAAATAATTATCAAGAAGGACAGAATCAGGGAAATTATGTTCAGAGACAAGCTCCTCAAGACAATTACGATGACACAATGAATCAAAAAAGCCTTACCTGCCCATCCACAAGAAGCAGTTACCCTTCAGAAAACAGTTGAAAGTTTGATTGCTCTTCAGACACAAGCTTTGGAACGTCAAAATGCAGTCGAAGCAAATATGAAGTTGTTACAGAATCAGCTGAGTCAAATAAATAAACAACTGAATCAACGTCCACAAGGGCAACTCCCTAGCGATACTGAGAATCCAATCCAAATCGAAGATTGTAAGGCTATTACTCTCAGAAGTGGTAAGAACCTTCCTCCACCTCCTTTACCCGTTATGAAAGAGAAAGAAGTCCCAAGAAAAGAAAAGGAAGTGGGTGAAAAAGAGAAAGAGAAAGAGAATGAGAAAGATAGTGAGGTTGAAGAAATAGTGAGGCCAAGTGAGATTCTAAAGAAGAAAGATGATACTATGATTAATCGTCCTCCTCCACCATTTCCATCGAGAGTTCAAAAGAAGGGCGATATGGCTGATTATCAAAAATTCTTTAATAAGGTACGAGGTCTTAGCATAAATATTCCGCTACTAGAAGCTATTAGAGATGTACCCAAGTATGCTAAGTTTCTGAAAAGAGCCCTCAATAACAAAAGGCCGTATTGTGATAATGAGATGATTGGTCTCCCTGAGGAATGTAGTGCTATTTGTCAAGGTAAATTACCTCCAAAGTTAGTTGATCCTGGAAGCTTTACGATTCCGATATCTATTGGTAATGAGTGGAAGGGAAAAGCGCTATGCGATTTGGGTGCAAGCATAAATCTAATGCCCAAATCGATCTTTGATAAGCTTAAAATCGAAGCAAGACCCACTTCTATGGTCTTGCAAATGGCGGATCGATCTCTTGCACATCCGGAAGGCCGAATTGAAGATGTCCTCGTTAAGGTAGGTACGTTAATTTTTCCCGCTGATTTCGTTATACTTGATTACGACGCGGATAGGAATGTCCCCATCATTTTGGGAAGACCATTCCTAGCCACGGGGCGTACTTTGATTGATGTAGAAAATGGCGAAATGATTATGAGAATCCAAGACGAGGAGATGAAGTTTAATGTGTTTAGACCTATGAAGTTTCCGGATTCCAAGGAAGAATGTTTTCGTGTAGATGTAATGGAACCGGTAAGAAAAGAGCCAATCAATGTTGTGGACACTTTAGGGGTGGAGGAGAAAGAGCTACGAAAGAAACCACCAATTAAAACTCCTCCATACCCTAAAAATCCACAACTCAATCATGCAAAGAAGAAAGAGAAAGCACGTACCACGAAGGTTCCGAAGGAACCTAAGAAAGAAAGAAAGAAAAAGGGGTTCAAAGTAGGTGAAGAAGTAGCTATGAAGAAAACGAACCCCCATCCAAAGGTACGTGAATCCAAATGTTCTTGGCTAGGACCGTTCATGGTCGCGAAGGTTATCTCAGACAAACTAGTGGGCATAAAAGCTAAGGGATGCAAATTTCGAGTTGCAAATATTGACAACCTCACTCACTGCTGGGGAGGTTATGTCAATGACTAATGAATGAGGTAACCCGTCGAGCTTAACGACGTTAAACAAAAGCCAATTCCTTGTATATTAGCTGAGTTTTTAAATTTTTGCAATTTAGAATAGTTTGATTTTCGTAATTTTAGTGTTTATTATTAAGAAATGAGGAAGGGTAGTTGTTTTTGATGATTTCAGGGATAAAAAGGTCATGAGTTTGGGGTCGAAAAGGCGAAAATAGGAGAAAAATTTGTGGTGTTCCAGGGGCCAAACCGGGTCCCCGCATTTGCAAATGCGGGTACCCGGTTTCGAAAACTAAAAATTCTAACTTTCTGACCCAGCGTCTTGGGTCCCGCGTTTTGCTGCGTCACCACTGCGTTTTGCTGCGTTTTGGATTCGCGCCATCGACACAAACCGGGTCCCCGCATTTGCAAATGCGGGTACCCGGTTTCGGAGCTGTACTTTTCCAAATTCTCTGACCCGGCGTCTTGGGAGGTTGCGTTTTGGTGCGTCTTGGCTCGCGCCATCGACGAGAATGCGGGTACCCACATTTGCAAATGCGGGAACCCGGTTTCGAAGGGCAATTCTCTGACCCCGCGTTTTGGCTGCGTTTTGAGGTAAAAAAAAAAAAAAAAAAAAAGGAAAAAAAAAATAATTTATTGCGTCCTTTATTGTCAGACGCCAAAAAAAAAAAAAATTATTTTTTTTTCAGCGACGCGAAACTGGGGCCCCGCATTTGCAAATGCGGGTACCCGGTTTCATCTGTGACAGGGCCGTTTTGAAGCTTTTTAGCCCTAGATTTTTACCTCCTTCTTCAACCCAGCCTCCAAAAACACTCCCAAAACCTAGAATTTCCTGAACATCATCATCAACAACCACACAATCCTCAAATCTTGCTCTCTTTCACCACAACAACATGCAATCAACTCATCTCCCATCCGAAAAATATGATTAAAGTCCCACTTTTCTCCAATTGTTCTTCATCCAAGCTTCAAATTAAATCCAATTCCCTCTTCCCCCGCATCAATTAGCCTTTACCCATCTCATATTCCACCATAATCTTCAAGTCTTAAGCCTCAAAACATCAAAGTTCTAAGCCTTAGCTTCTCACTATTTGAAGTTTTGAGTTTGGGGTGGAAAGAGATGCTTATCAGAACCGTTTTCATGTGTACTTATCGAAGGAATTCTCCAAGAAACAGAAACACTTTTGGTGCTACTCAAGAACAAGCTATTGAGATTCCTATTTCACGTTTCAAACACAAGACTGAAGAGGTTCAAATTAAGGCTAATCCTAAGAAGAGGGAAGTGATTGAGGAACCTGAAAGTGAGGAGGCAAATGATCCGATGATGGGTTGGAATCTAAAATCAAGGTGTTGGAAGAGAATCAGGATACGAGGTGCGCTATTTTGGGAAACGTTACAAACAAGTTGAACTTTACTTGTTCAAAGCACAACTTACGATGTCTAGACGCAAGATAAAGTTCATGGACGCAACACCGACAACCAGCCTCGCGTTGGTTCATATACGTTTTCTATCCCTTCTCATTTAGTGTATATTATTTTATTGCTTTGAGTCTTTTCGAGTCGTGGGGACACGACTCATTTTTGAGTTTGGGGTGGGGTTCGTTGCCTCATCCCAGTTTTTTATGTGTTATTTGTTTTATTTGCTTTCAATAAAATAATTTTCGGAGTTGCGTTTGACTGTAGAAATTTTTAAATATCCCTTTAAGCATACTCTTGATAAATCTATGATAGTAAATTGTGGACTTTAGGGATTGATATAAAACGCACTTACAATTGCATGCGAACATAGGTAATTGATAGGAAAAATTAATGAACAATGCAAATGAAGTAAGCTTGTACTTAAGGAATATGTTTGGTGTGTAGAACGTGAAATCCTAATTAGTAGAGAACCCACCTAGATATGAACTAAAGACAAGCTATGCACTTAGGAAAATGATAGGGGCAGTTCTTTGTTAGCCATTTGAAGCCTTTTAGCTTGCTATCCCTTATTATAATTTTATCCGTCTTAGCCCAATTTTGAGCCTTAAGCCTTTTCTTTTGTAGCCACGATATAAGCCCATTATCTTTTAGATTATTAGGCATGACCAAATGACCCGCACTTGAATCACAACCCTGAGACTTGTCTCGAGCTTGAGTTTGGGGTGGAGGGTCCACATTTGGGAGATTACATTGGGAAGGGATTATATGTGTTTATATTGAGGCACAAAAAGGTAGATGATATTATTATTTGTAACCCTTTGCCGGGATTTGAAAAGAAAATAGAGAAAAAGAAAAAGAAAATTATAAGAGACATGACCTTTTACATCAAAACGAGGGTCATGGGTATCTTGTAAAAAAAAAAGAAAAAAAAAAAGAAAAAAAAAGAAAGAAAGAATGAAATAAACCGGCAAAGTGGAATATTTTTGGAAATCATCTTAGTCTTATTTGGGTTGACATTGGGGACGCAACATTAGCGCGTCAAATGGGTGAGTGAGAACATCTTTTTGAGCGTTAACTCAAGCTCGAGGACACTGTTGATGGTAAGTGAGGAGAGAGCCAAAAGCTCACTTCAAATTTACCAAATATACATCCACACCCGTCCTTAAGCCAATATTATAACCGTAAAGACCTCGTGATTCCTAAGGGCATAGTGAATTTATGATTCTGTTAATAGGGAATATACTAGGTGGAGCGTTCAAAGCGAGGTAGGATTAATGACCACCCTATAGCCATCATACAGAGATGAGTACAAGTGTAACCTTCAAGCATTGCAACTTTAATTTTATGATTGAGATTATTTATGTTTGATGTTGCATGATTAGTGTATGTGTATATTAGTTTCTAGAGTTTGCTATATGAGGTTTATTCTGAGAATTGCTTTAGGGTTTATTTGCTAGCTTCTATTTGTTTATACGCTTACTTCTACCCCTTTGTTTTGTTTTACTTTGTCGGGACGACAAAGGTTTGAGTTGGGGGTCTTGATGTCTCCCTAATTGTTCTTATTTTCGACCCTTGGGAGACATCATTTTTGGTGTTTATTTAATTAATTTGATAGACTTTTGTACTAAATATTCAATAATCCGGAATTTCCTTTTTATTTCTAGCATTGTTAATTTATTAAACTTTTGCGCGTAATATTGGTATTTTTAGTGTAAAGTTTGCAGGTTTTAGATGTTAGCTAGGAGAGGAATCCGAGGAGAAAGTCAAAGATCGTGAATTAGAGTCAAGACTTGAAGATAAATCCCGAAGATATTATTTTTAGAGCTGAAAATCCATTTTCCAGGCCATAGAGTGCTGATTTCGAGGTGCTTAAGCGATGATTTAGCCGCTGACCTTTGAAGAGAAAACATTCCTTATCGAGTTACGGAACTTTAGCAACTGGAATGAGGTCAATCGGAGTCATACCGCATCGGGAAAAGCCGTTTTAGTGAAGGTGTATCAGCAGTTACGGGATTTTGGGCTTAGAAAGTGGGCTTGGACATTTAATTAATATTCTATTTTCTGGTCCAAGCCCTAGAACGAATTTATGCTTATAAAAGGAGGTCTGGACTTCTATTTTTCACACAATTCACATTCCACAAGATTAAACACCAGAGAGAAGCAACAGAAGGAAGAAAGAAGAAGTTACAAGAGCTGGAGTGGGTCTATAGCTCCGTTCGTAGTTATTCCAATTCCGGAAATTAGGTTCTTTCAATTTTAATTTTGTAATCAAATATGAATTCCATTTCTTTTAATTTAGTTTTTGCATTTAATATGAGCTAAACTTTACATAGTGCCTGAGAACGCATAATGGGTTAATCCCAATTTGATTTCGTTTTATACATTTGGATTTGGGATTATTATTATTTAAATCAAATTGGGTAAATTGTATTTTTCTTTAATTTGCACTTTAATTACTATTTTTGACCTGATCAATCAATGATAGGACTTAGTATCTAAGCTATTCCAATTAGTGGCGATTGGATCACCTTGACGGGGGGTTTAGGTACCGAACTAGTTAATGAATGTAGGTTAGAAATTATTTGACTCTGACGAGCTTAATTAAACCTATGGCCTTTTGGGTAAATTGAATTTAAGCACTTGAGAGTCGACTATAATCACCCTGACGGGGTTTGTAGCATTTGAGAGTTGCTCCTTAGTCCACCCTGACGGGGGTAAGGAGATTATTGAATCCCGACCAATACAAATTTACCGATTTGTCCCTTAAACAATGTATGAAATGAATGATAGTTAGGAAAACTCTTGCGTCTCTCAAGTACTACATCTCATATTGCGTTTTCACTTATTTTACTTGCGTCTTAGCTTTTACTTGCATTTTAATATTTGTCTTCCATCCATTAGTTCTAATAACAAAACCAAACAAACATTTTACCTTTATTTGTTTTCATAAGTGCATCAATCATTAATAGGTAAGCATTGTGATCAACCATTCCGTCCTTGGAACGAATCTGATTTATCAGTTATACTACTTGGGACAACCGTACACTTGCGGTTGTGGTTCGATTATCTTTTGCATTTATTTTAGAACACACAAAGGACCACCAGCAAGTAGATATGTAAAATTTAAATGCTCAACTAAACTTAGAAGAAAACCATAATCAAAGTTCACAAGTCCACCTGGGGCCGTGCCTCGGTTCATTTAACCGCACGAGCAACAACCTTTTCGTTTCCCGCCTCTTGGGATCCTCCTACCCGCTATTCAAGTCATGCGATTCTAGCACGATGAGGGTATGATAAATCCATTTTCTACTTAAAGACATTATAGAGGGACTTCTCATCAAGATCATCTACGAGCAATGCCAAATTTCATGTAAATTTGTGACGTGTACATCATTGAAGGTGTTACTCAATAATAGGTGTATCTCGTCATCTTCCTGTTTTTTCTCACCGGAGGAGCAAGTAAAATGGAACGATCAGCAAAACACATGAATTAATCACTAAGTGGGACCAATTGCAAACTATATGTTTTGATAGATACTATCCTTAAAGTGTACGATTTAGTGGTCCACTAGATTTGGCGGGATTCCATCAAGAACAAGGCAAAACATCAGGAGCAACTTAGAGTCGATTACAATCATGCTTGAAGAAATGTCCACTACATGGGTAGACTTTGGAAATGCAATTGGGGATGTTTTATTAAAGTTTAGATATCCCATTCAAAAAAATCCAATGCATTATATTGAAGAGGCTTTCTGATGGTGAGTGACAATCATACGTTTTGAATCATGGATAGAGTTCTAAGAAATGAGATGAGTTGAAAACCAATGACAACATCAGTCCAAGTTTCGGAAAAAGGAATATCGAATGTAGAAAACAAGACAGTGGTGAATGAAAATATTTTCTCTCTAGAGAACATGGTAAAGCAATTATCCTTGAACAATAATCAAACAATGGTGAATGTAGTGCAAGAACCTGTAGGGTGTCCTTATTGTGAAGTTTATGAGCACGTGTTGGAAGTATGTCCCAAAAATCTGGAGTCAGTATGTTTCATATCGAATCAAGGTGACCAATATTCAGGTGGTCAAGGGTACGGGTATTAAAATAGAGCTCATCTGAGGCTTCAAAGGTCCAATCGTCATGGGGCCATAAATCAAGGAAATGCCTATCAATCTCTGCCCCGAGGGACCAATTTCAATTCAAGGCTTCAAAAATATTATCAAGGAGTTCCAAGATATGGAGCTCAAGCTCCACAAGGTCCCGTGTATGACTCTTATATAGAGAATATTGGTCAAAAGATATTCCCTTCATATCCACAAGAGGGTATGATTACTACGAATCATTTGACTGACTCTTTGAATAAATTTATGATGTCATACGTTGAGAATTCCATCAAATCCAAGGAAACATTAAATGCCCATTCATCCATATTGAAAAGTCTCAAAAGCCGAATTTCTAGAATCGTTTGTAGTCGAGATGACGATAACCTTCCAAACAATGTTAAAAATATATTGAGTAATGAGGCATGTAAAGCTATTGCAATAAGGAGTGGGAAATAACTACCCCATCCCTTAGTGGTTGAAAAAGAAAAAGAGTTTCCCTCGATCCAAGATGAAGTTGAAGAGGTCACAAAAGAAAAAGAGCCTCAAAATCCATATTTGGATGAGGTAATAATTGAAGACTTGGGTGATAGTGTGGAAAAGGAAATAATTGAGAAGCCTAGAGAGCCAATCAAGTAGCAAAGGAATACAGATTTGGCGTTAGTGAAAATTGTCCCCTCCTATCCATTGCCCTCACGTTGCAAAATAAGAGCGATGAAAATGAGTATAAGAAGTTTGTTGACATCGTGAGGAGGTTACAAATTAATTTTCCGTTTTCAGAGGCCATCTAACGTATGCCAAATTATCTTAAATTCTTGAAGGATGTATTATCTAATAAACGGAGATACTTAGAGGGGAAGATGGTTGGTAAAAGGAGGAATGTATTGTGATATGTCAAAGTAAGTATCCTCCGAAGTTGCGAGATCCTCATAGTTTTAATATCAATATGTCTATTGGTGAAAATTATATTAGGAAAGCTTTATATGACTTAGGTTCGAGTACAAACCTCATTCCAAAGTAATTGTTTGAGAAGTTAAATATTGGGAGAGCGAGGCCCAATATTCTGACCTTGAAAATGGCGACTAGATCTATCTTTTAGCTTAAGGGAAAGATAGAAGATCCTCTCGTCAAAGCAAGCTTTATATGACTTAGGTTCGAGTAGTAACCTAATTCCAAAGTAATTTTTTGAGAAGATAAATATTGGGAGAGCGAGGCCCACTATGGTGACCTTGAAAATGGAAGGTAGATCTATATCCTAGCCTGAGGGATAGATAGAGGATGCTCTCGTCAAGGCAGGTAACTTAATATTTTTGTGTGATTTCATTATTCTTGACAACAACGCGGATAAGAATGTTCCTTTTATCTCGGGATGTCCATTATTAGCCATGGTAGGGGTACTTTAATTGATGTAGAGAATAGTGAGCTAATCATACGAGTGCAAGACGAGGAGTTCAAATTCAATGTGTTGAAAGCAATGAAGTTTCCCGATTCTAGGGACGATTGTTTCCACATGGATGTCCTCAACCACGTCACTCGAGAGGTATATAATGAAACATTATTTGAAGATATTTTAAGGCCGCCTTGACAATTGAATTTCCCGAGTTACAAAAGGAGCTAGCCGAAGTAGTGGCAACTCTAAATTCTTGATATCTAAAAAGGGCTAGGGTTGAGGTTTACATAGAATGGAGCTATATCTTCAATAATCATCATTAGGTGGGGAGGTTGATTGAATTACCGCAAACTGAACAAGGTGACAAAGAAGGATCGCTTTCCTTTTACTTTAATTGATCAAATATGCGATAGGCTCGAGTATAGAGAATGTTAATTCTTCCTTGATGGATTATCATTCTATAACCAGATTTGTGTGGATCCTGACAATCAGCACAAGACTATGTTCACATGTTTGTTTGGTATAATTTGTTATTATCCTATTCATTTTGGGTAATGTAAAGGACCCACCACTTTTCAAAGGTGTATGATTGATGTCTCCCTAATTGTTCTTATTTTCGACCCTTGGGAGACATCATTTTTGGTGTTTATTTAATTAATTTGATAGACTTTTAGACTAAATATGCAATAATCCGGAATTTCCTTTTTATTTCTATCATTTTTAATTTATTAAACTTTTGCGTGTAATATTGGTATTTTTAGTGAAAAGTTTACAGGTTTTAGATGTTAGCTAGGAGAGGAATCCGAGGAGAAAGTCAAAGATCGTGAATTAGAGTCAAGACTTGAAGATAAATCCCGAAGATATTATTTTTAGAGCTGAAAATCCATTTTCCAGGCCATAGATTGTTGATTTCGGGGTGCTTAAGCGATGATTTAGCCGCTGACCTTTGAAGAGAAATCATTCCTTATCGAGTTACAGAACGTTGGCAACTGGAATAAGGTCAATCGAAGTCATAACGCATCGGGAAAAGTCGTTTTAGTGAAGGTGTATCAGCAGTTACGGGATTTTGGGCTTAGAAATTGGGCTTGGACATCTAATTAGTGTTTTATTTTCTGGTCCAAGCCCTAATCCGTTTTTATGCTTATAAAAGGAGGTCTGGACTTCTATTTTTCACACAATTCATTCTTTACAATTAAAAACATCAGAGAGAAGCAACATAAGGAATGAAGAAGAAGCTGCTAGAGCTGGAGTGGGTCTATAGCTCCGTTCTCAGTCATTCAAATTCCGGAAATTAGGTTTCTTTTATCTTTTATTTGTAAGACAATATGAATTCCATTTATTTTAATTTCGTATTTCATTTTAATATGAGCTAAACTTTTCATAGTGCTTGAGAACAAACAATGGGTGAATCCTAATTTTATGAAATAACGAATGTTGAATTTGGGTTTATGTTAAATTAAATTAGATTGGGTCTTTTACTCTTTTCAATAAATTGAGATTATTTTACTGTTTTTAGCGTCATGAACTAGGAACAGGTGTTAGTATTTAGGCTATTCCAATTAGTGGCAATTGGATCATCCTGACGGAGGGTTTAGATACAGAAACATTTATTCAATCTAGGATAGAAGCTATTGATTCTGACGAACTTAGCTAATTCTAGGGTCAATGAGGTAATAAAACTTAAACATCCAACGGTGGATCATATTTACCCTGACGGGACTAGTGACACTTTAGGATCGCCTTATAGTCCACCCTGACGGGGGTATAAGGAATTTAGAATCCCGACCATTGTAATTGACCAATTTAGCCCTTAAACAACATAAGTTAGGAAATAAGATTGGGAGGATCCTTGCATTCTCAAGTACTCCTTCTCATATTGCGTTTTCACTCATTTCACTTACGTCTTAGCTTTTATTTGCATTTAAATATTTGTCTTTTATTCATTAGCTTTAATCACAAAAACCAAACAAACATATTATTATCTTTTATTTTCATATGTGCATCAATCACTATTTGTTAGACATTGTGATCAACCATCTCGTCCTTGGAACGAATCTGTATTATCAGTTATACTACTTGGGACAACCGTACACTTGCGGTTGTGGTTCGATTATTATTTGCATTTATTTAAAACACACAAAGGACCACCAAGTTTTTGGCGCCGCTGCCGGGGACGGTAGCGTGTGACCACGGTGTTTATCCTTTAGTGATAGTTGCATTTATTTTTATTTTTGTTTTTATCAGTTTTACGCTTTTTGCTTGTTTAGTTTTCTCAGGTTTTTAGGTTTGGTGTATGCGAAGGAGACTCTTTAAGGATCTAGAGCCAACACCTCCGATCCTTAGTAATCCAGAAACATTAATCTGACTTGCAAACAAGAGAAAGAGAGAACAAGAATCCTTAGAAGTAGAAGAATTAATTCACAGAATGGAGGACATTAATATTCAGAATCAACAAAACAATAACGGACAAGCTCAAATAGTGATGAATCAAGATCCTTGGTTTACTAATGGTCCACCAGAAGTTCCATTCCGTGCTCCTGCTATAGGAGTAGGTGCTCCCGATATAAATGTTCCGAGGTTTCATCCAGATTCGGGTATGTTAGCTCAATTCCAAAATTTTGGAAATTTTCGTGGTAGACCAGGAGAAGATCCTATTAGAGCAGTACTGAAATTTAAGCAGATATGTGATTCTTATATCACACAAGGAGTTTCAAGAGAACAGATGTATTATGCTGTGTTTCGATTTTTCGTTGTTGATGGAGCAAGTGAATGGCACGATACACAAGATCCTACGAAGATAACAAACTGGGACCAATTAGAAACTGCTTTCTTTGACAGGTATTACCCAAGTAACATGAGATTAGATGCTGAATTAGAATTGACGCATTTCCGTCAAGAATATGATGAAACTCTGGGTAAGAGTTGGACAAGATTTCAGATGTGTTTGCGTAGAGTTCCCACTCATGGCTTTTCAGAACAACAGCAGTTAAAAATCTTTTACAGAGGCCTTGATGGGACTTCGAGAGAGAAATTGGATATGTTATGTGGTGCAGGTTTTCTTCAAGTTCAACCCGCTCATGCTAAGATCATTTTAGAAAGAACCGTCAAGAATGAAGTTGGGTGGAATTCAGTAAGAACACCAGTTAAAGGAGTGAATAATGTTGATATGGAAGAAAAATTTACTACGCTTGAGAATAAGATTCAGAATACTATAGAGCAACAATTGAAGCAGCTTACTTTAGCTGTAAAAGAAGGATTTTCGGGTAAGAAGGTAGCTGTGCATGCTGCACAAGAGGTATATATGTGTTCGATTTGCAGAGTAGATGATCATGATGAGGAAAATTGTCCGAATAATCAAGAATCCGTGATGTTTGTGTCCAATAGAGGTAACTTTAATTCGAGTGGTAATGGATATCAGCCTAACAGAAACCATCCTGGGTTTCAATACTCAAATCCTAATGGGGCAGCCAATCCTACATATGCGTATCAGCCGCGTCCCCAAGGTAAAAACTACAATCCAAGACCACACAACAATTATCAAGGAGGACAGAATCAGGGAAATTATGTTCAGAGACAAGCTCCTCAAGACAATTATGATGACACAATGAATCAGAAAGCCTTACCTGCCTATCCACAAGAAGGTGTAGTTACCCTTCAGAAAACCGTAGAAAGTTTAATTGCTCTTCAGACACAAGCTATGGAACGTCAGAATGCAGCCGAAGCAAATATGAAGTTGTTCCAGAATCAGCTAAGTCAAATTAATAAACAACTGAATCAACGTCGACAAGGGCAACTCCCTAGCGATACTGAGAATCCAATACAAATCGAAGACTGTAAAGCTATTACTCTCAGAAGTGGTAAGAACCTTCCTCCACCTCCTTTTCCGGTTATGAAAGAAAAAGAAGTTAGAAAAGAAAAGGATGTGGTGGATAAAGATAAAGAAGTTGAAGTAGAAGAATTGGAGAGGCCTGTTGAGGTTCCGAAAAAGAAAGATGAGACTATAATCCATCTTCCACCTCCACCATTTCCATCGCGAGTTCAAAAGAAGGGTGATATGGCTGATTATCAAAAATTCTTTAACAAGGTAAGAGGTCTTAGCATAAATATTTCGTTATTAGAAGCCATTAGAGATGTACCCAAGTATGCTAAGTTTCTGAAAAGAGCCCTCACCAACAAACGGCCGTATTGTGATAATGAGATGATTGGTCTCCCTGAGGAATGTAGTGCTATTTGTCAAGGTAAATTACCTCCAAAGTTAGTTGATCCTGGGAGCTTTACAATTCCGATATCTATTGGTAATGAGTGGAAAGGAAAAGCGCTATGCGATTTGGGTGCAAGCATAAATCTTATGCCCAAATCAATCTTTGACAAGCTTAATGTTGAAGCAAGACCCACTTCTATGGTCTTGCAAATGGCGGATCGATCTCTTGCACATCCAGAAGGCCGAATCGAAGATGTCCTCGTTAAGGCAGGTACGTTAATTTTTCCCGCTGATTTCATTATATTTGATTACGACGCGGATAGGAATGTCCCCATTATTTTGGGAAGACCATTCCTAGCCACGGGGCGTACCTTGATTGATGTAGAGAACGGAGAAATGATTATGAGAATCCAAGACGAGGAGATGAAGTTTAATGTGTTTAGATCTATGAAGTTTCCGGATTCCAACGAAGAATGTTTTCGTATAGATGTAAGGGAACCGGTAAGAAAAGAGCCAATTAATGTTGTGGACACTTTAGGGGTGGAGGAGAAAGAGCTGCGAAAGAAACCACCAATTAAAGCTCCTACATACCCTAAAAATCCACAACTCAATCATGCAAAGAAGAAAGAGAAAGCACGTGCCACGAAGGTTCCGAAGGAACCTGAGAAAGAAAGAAAGAAAAAGGGGTTCAAAGTAAGTGAAGAGTTAGCTATGAAAAATCCTAAACCCCCTCCAAAGGTACGTGAATCAAAAAGTTCTTGGCTAGGACCATTCATGGTCGCGAAAGTTATCTCAGATAAACTAGTGGGAATAAAAGCTAAGGGATGCAAATTTCGAGTTGCAAATATTGACAACCTCACTCACTGCTGGGGAGGTTATGTCAATGACTAATGAATGAGGTAACCCGTCGAGCTTAACGACGTTAAAAAAAGGCCAATTCTTTGTATATTAGCTGAGTTTTTAATTTTTTGCAATTTAGATTAGTTTGAGTTTCGTAATTTTAGTGTTTATTATTAAGAAATGAGGAAGGGTAGTTGTTTTTGATGATTTCAGGGGTAAAAAGGTCACGAGTTTGGGGTCGATAAGGCGAAAATAGGAGAAAAATAGGTTGGATGTCCAGGAGAAACCGGGAACCCGGTTTTGGAGCTGGTACCAACTTTTTCAATGCAACACTTGGCGTCTTGGTTCACGACACAGCGTCGGAACCGGGTACCCGGTTTTTCGAAACCGGGAACACGGTTTTGGTGCTGTAGCTTCTGGAAATTTCTGACCCAGCGTATTGGTGATTGCGTTTTGCTGCGTTTTAACTCGCGCCATCGACACAAAGCCGGGAACCCGCATTTGGCAAAACCGGGTACCCGGTTTCGAAGCTGTAAGTGGTGAAATTCTCTGGTCCAGCGTTTTGGGATGCTGCGTTTTGGCGCGTTTTGACTCGCGCCATCGACAAAATCCGGGTACCCGCATTCCACAGAACCGGGAACCCGGTTTCGGCGAGTAGAATTTATGACCCCGCATCTTGGATCCAGCGTTTTGGTGCGTCTCGAGGTAAAAAAAAAAGTATTTTTATTTTTTCCGCGCCGTCACAGCGACGCGGATACGGGACCCGGTTTGCATCTTTGATAGGGCCGTTTGAAGCTTTTTAGCCCTATATTTTTACCTCTTTCTTTAACCCAGGCTCCAAAAACACTCCCAAAACCCAGAATTTCCTGAACATCATCATCTACAACCACACAATCCTCAAATCTAACCCTCTTTCACCACAAAAACATGCAATCAACTCATCTCCCATCCAAAATACGATAAATTTCCCACTTTCCTCCGATTGTTCTTCATCCAATCTTCAACTTAAATCCAATTCCCTCTTCCCCCACATCAATTAGCCTTTACCCATCTCATATTCCACCATAATCTTCAAGTCTTAAGCCTCAAAACATCAAAGTTCTAAGCCTTAGCTTCTCACTATTTGAAGTTTTGAGTTTGGGGTGGAAAGAGATGCTTATCAGAACCGTTTTCATGTGTACCTCTCGAAGGGATTCTCCAAGAAACAGAAACGCTTTTGGTGCTATTCAAGAACAAGCTATTGAGATTCCTATTCCACGTTTCAAACACAAGACTGAAGAGGTTCAAATTAAGGCTAATCCGAAGAAGAGGAAAGTGATTGAGGAACCTAAAAGTGAGGAAGAAAATGATCCGATGATGAGTTAGAATCGAAAATCAAGGTCGTGGAAGAGAAGTAGGATACGAGGTGCGCTATTTTGGGAAACGTTACAAACAAGTTGAACTTTATTTGTTCAAAGCACAGCTTACGATGTCTAGACGCGAGATAAAGTTCAGGGACGCAACACCGACAACCAGCCTCGCGCTGGTTAAGATACGTTTTCTAATCCTTCTCATTTAGTGTAAATTATTTTATTGCTTTGAGTCTTTTCGAGTCGTGGGGACACGACTCATTTTTGAGTTTGGGGTGGGGTTCGTTGCCTCATCCCAGTTTTTATGTGTTATTTGTTTCATTTGCTTTCAATAAAAGAATTTTCGGAGTTGCGTTTGACTGTAGAAATTTTTAAATATCCCTTTAAGCATACTTTTGATGAATCTATGATAGTAAATAGTGGACTTTAGGGATTGATATAAAACGCATTTAGAATTGCATGCAAACATAGGTAATTAATAGGAAAAATTAATGAACAATGCAAATGAAGTAAGCTTGTACTCAAGGAATATGTTTGGTGTGTAGAACGTGAAATCCTAATTAGTAGAGAACCCACCTAGATATGAACTAAAGACAAGCTATGTACTTAGGAAAATGATAGGGGCAGTTCTTTGTTAGCCATTTGTGCCTTTTAGCCTTCTATCCCTTGTATTAATGATTATCCGTCTTAGCCCACTTTGAGCCTTTAGCCTTTTCTTTGTAGCCACGATATAAGCCATTATCCCTTAGATTATTAGGCATGACCATATGACCCGCACTTGAATCACAATCCTGAGACATGTCTCGAGCTTGAGTTTGGGGTGGTGGGACCACTTATGGGGAAGTTAATGGGTTGGGATTGATGTGCTTTGTATTGTAGCACAATTGCAGATGATTTATAATTGTAACCCTTTGCCGGGAATGAAAAAAAAGTGAAAAAGAAAGAAAAAATGAAAAAAAAAATCCATATAGTAGGGAACCGGGAACCTGGTTTCGTCAAAACCGGGAACCCGGTTTGCTTCTGTACAAAAAAAAAGAGAAAAAGAGAAAAGAAAATAAAAATAAAAATATGAATGAATAAAACATCCGGCAAAGTAGAATTTTTCTGAAAATCATCTTGTTTATAGTGGGTAGACATGGGACGCTAAATTGTTTCGTATATGGGTGAGTGAGAACATCTTTTTGAGCGTTAACTCAAGCTCGAGGACATTGTTGATGGTAAGTGAGGAGAGAGCCAAAAGCTCACTTCAAATTTACCAAATATACATCCACACCGTCCTTAAGCCAATATTATAACCGTAAAGACCCCGTGATTCCTAAGTGCATAGTGAATTTATGATTCTGTTGATAGGGAATACACTAGGTGGAGCGTTCAGCGATTTTGGATTAATGACCACCCTATATCCATCATACAGAGATGAGTACAAGTGTAACCTTCAAGCATTGCAACTTTAATTTTATGATTGAGATTATTTATGTTTGATGTTACATTTTAGATGTATGTGTATATTAGTTTCTAGAGTTTGCTATATGAGATTTATTTTAAGAATTGCTTTAGGGTTTATTTGTTAGCTTTTACGTGTTTATACGTTTACTTCTACCCCGTTGTTTTGTTTTACTTTGTCGGGACGACAAAGGTTTGAGTTGGGGGTCTTGATGTCTCCCTGATTGTTCTTATTTTCGACCCTTGGGAGACATCATTTTTTGTGTTTATTTAATTAATTTGATAGACTTTTGGACTAAATATGCAATAATCTGGAATTTCCTTTTTATTTCTAGCATTTTTAATTTATTAAACTTTTGCGCGTAATATTGGTATTTTTAGTGAAAAGTTTACAGGTTTTAGATGTTAGCTAGGAGAGGAATCCGAGGAGAAAGTCAAAGATCGTGAATTAGAGTCAAGACTTGAAGATAAATCCCGAAGATATTATCTTTAGAGTTGAAAATCCATTTTCCAGGCCATAGATTGCTGATTTCGAGGTGCTTAAGCGATGATTTAGCCGCTGACCTTTGAAGAGAAAGCATTCCTTATCGAGTTACGGAACTTTAGCAACTGGAATGAGGTCAATCGGAGTCATAACGCATCGGGAAAAGCCGTTTTAGTGAAGGTGTATCAGCAGTTACGGGATTTTGGGCTTAGAAATTGGGCTTGGACATCTAATTAGTGTTTTATTTTCTGGTCCAAGCCCTAATCCGTTTTTATGCTTATAAAAGGAGGTCTGGACTTCTATTTTTCACACAATTCATTCTTTACAATTAAAAACATCAGAGAGAAGCAACAGAAGGAAGGAAGAAGAAGCTGCTAGAGCTGGAGTGGGTCTATAGCTCCGTTCTCAGTCATTCAAATTCCGGAAATTAGGTTTCTTTTATCTTTTATTTGTAAGACAATATGAATTCCATTTATTTTAATTTCGTATTTCATTTTAATATGAGCTAAGTTTTTCATAGTGCTTGAGAACAAACAATGGGTGAATCCTAATTTTATGAAATAACGAATGTTGAATTTGGGTTTATGTTAAATTAAATTAGATTGGGTCTTTTACTCTTTTCAATAAATTGAGATTATTTTACTGTTTTTAGCGTCATGAACTAGGAACAGGTGTTAGTATTTAGGCTATTCCAATTAGTGGCAATTGGATCATCCTGACGGAGGGTTTAGATACAGAACCATTTATTCAATCTAGGATAGAAGATATTGATTCTGACGAACTTAGCTAATTCTAGGGTCAATGAGGTAATAAAACTTAAACATCCAACGGTGGATCATATTTACCCTGACGGGACTAGTGACACTTTAGGATCGCCTTATAGTCCACCCTGACGGGGGTATAAGGAATTTAGAATCCCGACCATTGTAATTGACCAATTTAGCCCTTAAACAACATAAGTTAGGAAATAAGATTGGGAGGATCCTTGCGTTCTCAAGTACTCCTTCTCATATTGCGTTTTCACTCATTTCACTTGCGTCTTAACTTTTATTTGCATTTAATTATTTGTCTTTTATTCATTAGCTTTAATCACAAAAACCAAACAAACATATTATTATCTTTTATTTTCATAAGTGCATCAATCACTATTTGTTAGACATTGTGATCAACCATCCCGTCCTTGGAACGAATCTGTATTATCAGTTATACTACTTGGGACAACCGTACACTTGCGGTTGTGGTTCGATTATTATTTGCATTTATTTAGAACACACAAAGGACCACCAATGATGGTTGTTGTTTGGGATATAATTGATAAGTTCTTAAAGGTGTTCAAGGATGAATTTTCTATTTTCGTAGATTATTTTGATGATTGCTTGAATAACTTAGAGAAGATTTGTATATGTTGCAAAGGGCCCAAACATTTTTTGAATTGGGAGAAGTTTCATTTGATGGTTTGATAAGGTATCATAATGTGGCATAAATTATCAAGGAAATGTATGAAAGTGAATCATGTGAAGATAGAGGTTATCGAGATGCTACCACCGCCGGCTTCTGTGAAAGGTGTCAGCAGTTTCTTAGGACATGCGAGATTTTTTGATCTATATATCAAGGATTTATCCAATATAGACAATCCACGTTGATATCTACTCAAAAAGGATACACATTTTGGATTTCATAGTTCTTGTGAAGAAGCATTCTTTGCATTGAAAGATAAGCTCATTACTACACCAGTTGTTGCCCTTCCTTATTGAAGCGTACCGTACCAGGTCATGTGCGATGATAGTGATCTAGCTATGGTATATGTCTTGGTTAAAATAAAGGAGGTGATATTCCATATAGTGTACTATGTAAGTAAACATTCACTACTGATCAATTGAATTATATTGTCACTAAGAAGGAGTTAGTAGCAGTGGTTTACGCGTTTGACAAGTTGCGTTCGTATCTCGTTGCTGAAGGTTGTTCTTTATACGGACTACTTTGTGATCAAGTACCTGATGTAGAAGAAAGATGCAAATTCACGTCTCATTAAATGGTACAATTGTTACAAGAGTTTAATATTGATATCCAAACCACAAGATAACATAGAATCAAGTGGTTGATTATCTATCACAATTTGAAGGATCCAAATACAACACTGGACCCAAGATAGTTAATGTGGTAATTCCTGACAAACACTTGTTTATGATAAATGCTAGTATTACTCCTTGCTATGCAAATATCGTGAACCTAATTAATAGTTGATTATTCCCCACAAAATTAAATCCACAAGAAAGGAGAAGACTTGTGCATCGTGCACTAAAATAGTTCTGGGAAGACCCTTTCTTGTTCAAAGTGTGTAGTAACAATATGATTCAAAGATGCATACCTCAGAAGGACATGTATTCAGTAATTGTGAGTTATCATGATTCTTCTTATGGAGGTCACTTTAAGGGTGATAGAACGACATCAGAGGTATTTTACTCAAATTTTTAATTGCCTACCATTCATTAGGATTGGCATGAGTACGTAAAGCAATACAAAAGGAGTCAGTTCACTAGAAACATATCTGGGTGGATTATATGCCTCTCAACAATGTGCTTGAAGTAGAGATCTTTGATTTATGTGGTATTAACTTCATAGGACCGTTCGTGCCATCCAAATGTAATTAGTTAATTTTGCTAGAAGTTGATAATTTTTCAAATTGGGTTGAGCCGTGGAATTACCAAAGAACTATTCGAAGGGAGTGATCAAATTTATCGAGTCACATATCTTTTCAAGACACGGTACTCCAATTTTTTATCACCGATCGAGGTACTCATTTCGTAACTTCTTCATTATTGCTCTGATTTTCGTCTACTTTTTATCGATATGACTGTGTCGAAAAGATTTACACTTTTCCTTTAGATTAATTCTCCAAATTAATGGCCACTATTTTTGCTAACTTTTCACTTTATAAGTAAAAGACAGATATATGTTAACTATTAGATATATAAAAAGGTATTTTATCTGTTACATTACTTTAATTTAAATATGATTTCTGATATGTTTCAACTCAACCATTCCCAAGCCACACACCACATGAATTTTTATAGAGCTTCATTGAGTTTGTGAAGGGGGTAATGAGGTGGGGAAGAAATTGTTGGAAAATATCATATTTAAAATTAAATTGAAGTAGTGTAATGCCTAAAATACCATTAGAATAGTTCATTTTTAAACAGTAAGACATTTTTGGATCAACGACTGTATAGTTAACATATAGGATTTCCAAATGGTAATTTTTAAGAAACGTTACTTATTTAAGCATGAACCCTGGAGATAGTGATTTGTTGGGGATTATTTACTAAAATGTAATCATTTTGTGATAGTAATATATTTTATTTATATTTCATTCTAAATTTTTCTTAACTCGGTTGCTAAGGTAACATTGTAACTGATATAATTATACTATTAACTTAGAAGTCAAGTATTTAGTCTTTTATTTGTTATTTTAACTACTATAATATCTTATGTGGTAAAAAAAACTCGCTAAAGTATTTGTTATGTTATAAATATATCAATTAAAATATAAACAAACAACTTATCCTTATCCATTAATTAGTAAATTTATTTTCTATCTAATTTATTGTATTGAATGTCTTTCCATAAATAGGCTAGCCATTTCTTGTAATACATGACTATTATGATATACATGACTCATAAAAGTACATTTCATTACTTAGATTGCTAGACATTTCTTGATTGCATGACTATTATGATATACATGACTATAAAATTACCACACTGTAATATTATTTATAGATTATGAAATAATTTTACTTACCAAGTGTTACAAAATATGATAAATTATGTTTATTTCTAATATAAATTTTTATTAGAACAAACAAGATTCAAATTTCAAAGAAAAATCTCATATATCAAAGAAATTATACATATTTTTATTGTCATGAAACTTTATTCATGTAATAAAGTAAACATATATTTTAATATAAAACACTTACTTAGCATATAATAAGAGGAAGAGAACAAATATCATTTTTATTCATTAATAAAAATAATACATAAAAAAGATATGTGACTTAATAGTCCTTTGCATAACAAAATGGGTTTTGTAACATATTCATGTTTATGATATCGAAGCCAAAAAAATGCTTTTTGAATAAATTTTTTGAGTCTAACATTCTTCCCCCTGATGTTGAGATCAACAGATTCCGCTCCATCCAAAACTTGTGTTGCTATTAAAGATTGATTAAAAATTATCTTCCCCGCATTGGGTGGTCTATTTCCTGATGATCTACACATTTCAACAGAATCGACACAATCACCGTAGTACCTAGTCAATAAAACATATTAGTGAATTTGTTGATATTATATTTCGAAAAATAAAAATCAAATAAAAAAAGTCATTTTTCAACCTGTTGAAATACGTTATCATTTCATTTTTTGTGACAGGCCCATCATAGGAAACGGTAAAGAATAGAGTTCGAACATCTCTAATGTTGAACTCTCTAGCTTCCGGGTTCAGGTTAAATATTGGTTGTTGAGCTTCCATGACTATTTTTATTTGAAGAGAAAAATTATTAAGAATGAATACAATGTAGTAGGCTCAAACTTAGATGAGGAGATGAAACTATGTAAGTACCTATTTATTGAATATATTTAACAAAAAGTTTGAAGGCATTGATTAAAAAACAATAATGGCATAAACACGACCATTAGAAATTAAATTTTAAAGGTAAATAAATTTATTGATATTAAATGCATTTTTTTTAAATGTTGTTTTACATGGTCATCATAATCCATGTTATAAATGCATTGACTAAAAATTATGGGATTAATTATGAATTAAGAATAAATATATAATCCATACCATAACTGAGGGCATGTATGTATTTTACAACTCGCATACTATCATTACGCCGCACAAGGCTTCTAGCGACCACACGAGTAGTCGCTAATGTGTCAGTAAGTAGTCGCTAGATCCAGGAACTGGAATCAAACGACTACAAGTAGTCGTTAATACTTAGTCGCTAGAAACTAGTCGTTAGAAGTCAAACCTAACGACTACGTATCAAAAAGTAGTCGTTAGACGTTGTGGTATTATTAGCGACTACTTTGTAGTCGCTGGATGTTAGGTATCATTAGCGACTACACTGTAGTCGCTATTAATCTTATTATCTGCGACTACATTGTAGTCGTTATTAGTAAGATATATTTACGACTACAAGGTAGTCGTTATTGACCTTCTACTTAGCGACTACTTCTTGTAGTCAATCTCGACTACATGTAGTCGCTATTGATTTTTTTAAAAATAAAAAAATATGATTCTGAATTATTTTTAATTGTAATAATGCAATTAAAAATAATTCGAAAATCATATTTTTTTTAAATACAATTAATAATTCAAAATAATTAATTAAAATATGAAATTCAAACAAATTCAACCAAAGTCAACATAAGTCAAACCAAGTCAAGATAAGTTCAAAGTCAACAAAAGTCAAACCAACTCAAAATAAAGTAAACATCTTAATACATAACCGATAGATAAAATAGATAAACACCAACAATCACTAGAGTCCTATCTGGCTATAAACATTGTCTTCATTCTTGGACTCGTATTCATCACTATCATCTTCACCATCCTCTTCAACATTTTCATCACCGGTAGGAGGAGTGGGGTCCGCAGTCATAGCCTGGTAGGGGGGCATTCCTTTCTGTGCAATCAACTCGTTAATCCATGACATGGCATCAGTCACAACAACCTGGGAATAAACATGAGGCTCGGTGCTGGGAGATGGCACTTCAGGACGGGAGTACTGTGGAAGACCGCTGGCTAATCGGAGCTCATTAATTGCCGTCATCATCTCCGCATGCTGCTCAGCTTGGGCTAGAGTAGTCGAAGGACTCTTCTTCGCCTTTTTCGGTCGACCAATGCCCAGTGTCCAGCTCCTCTTTGGCGACCCGATAGCCTTCTTCAAGGTGTTCCTCACGTAGTCGACTTGCTCCTTTTGAGTCATGCCTTGACCGTCGTTTGACTCAGATTGACTCTGAGTCACCTGCTCCTTCATGGCATCCTTGAGCAATTTCTGTCACATATTAAACAATAAAAAAATAATAAATTTTATTTAAGATTAAAAATATAATTAATAATTTAATATTAAGAAAACTTACATCAGCTTTTTCGTAACCCTCTGACCTCCACTTGTTCGTCTTCTTGCTTTTACCCACCACCTCGAAAAAACCGTCCATACGCGGAATCGGGATGTCTTCTTGTGTCGCATCATCCCTGACTACCACCTTCCCCCCGGGATTAAATCCTCACCCTGTTTCATTAAAAAATATATTCAAAATAAATAATAAATAAATAATAAATAAAAAAGCACCTCATAAAGCATATCCCGAGTTCGGGAATATTTTCTCGACCCCGCTCCACTCTTATTATTCTTTTTTTCTCGATTCTTTTTATTTTCACTCGCTTGATGCTGAAAAGAATTAAAATTCAATTATTAATAACATCAATTATAATTTAAAGAATAAAATTAAAATAAAAAAAAATTGAGTTTATACCCTTGCTTTCCTAGAACCCCAATACTCACAACATCTTTCCCAAATCTCATCGGACAACCAATCCGGCTTCAATAGAGTGTTGCTTTGTTGCTGTAATCAAGTATTGGAGTGGCTGAAATAGAGAGAGCTCGTTTTTTAGGTTTTTTGTGTAAGGAGGGAATGATAAGAATGAGCTCTCGTTGAAGATATAGGACTTTCTTTCTAGCGACTACTTCATGTAGACGCTAGATATAAGGGAAGTAGTCGTTAGTGGTGTGGTGACATACACGTGTCAGTAAGTTGACCACGTCAATAGGTTTTTCGCGACTACTTTGTAGTCGCTAGAGGTCAAATTAAAATGCGTGTTTGGGGTATTTAGTCAACTATTTGAGTCAAAGTTGAGTGTTTGGGGTATTTAGTCAACTATTTGAGTCAAAGTTTAGTGTTTGGCGTATTCAGTCAACATTTAGAGTCAAAGGTTAAGTGTATCAAAATAAATTCAAATTCAACTCCAAAAACCAACAAAATGTTTTAATACAAATAAACCAAAATAAAAAATCTCCTAATCAGTATCATATCCACTAATAACTATAGGTTCATCATCGCTATCAACCTCTATAGGTTCTTCATCATCCACGTATTCATCCCAGGTGTCATCATCAATTTCCTCGTTTTAATCAATAACCATATCAAAAGCCAAATCAATACAAAAATGAGCAGGTTCAATCTCGATCTCCTCGGTGGATGCCAAGTTCACCGGATCGAAAACCGTCTCGTTGTTCACTGAAGGGATCGTGACACTCGCGTCTTCAGTAGGTAGTGATTCTGCACCCCATAACTCGGGACTCCATCCATGTCTATCATTGAGTTCCCATACTACTATCCACTCTTTCTGTGATTTCCTTGACTTAATCTCATCGATGTAAAATACTTTTTTTGCTTGAGTAGCTAAGATGTATGGATCTCCTTCCCAAAAAAATCTAGACGTGTTAATAATAGTTACCCCATTCTATGTCCTCGTGGTACTCGTGTTATACCAATTACACTCGAATAGCACAACAGAACAATCATCATCAAATGTTACCTCTAAAATCTTGACTAATTCACCGTAATACGGTTTTCCTTCGTACATGGTGCATACCCCGTAATCTTGTGTCACCCTGTTTCACCCTTTTCACGAGTAACCCATTTAACACCATTCATAACACATTAATCGTACTTATAAACTACACCATGAGACTTACTAGCCAATGAAATCATCTCACTTGTAACAAATGCATCACCTTCTTTTTCCATTTCATAAACCTACAAGCATAAACAATTATAACAAGGTTGTTGAAAATGGAATCTTAATTTGGTATTTGAATGGATCTATACCTTATGCATAAACCAATCTCGGAAATTTTGCCGATGTTTCCTAACTTTATCAGCTACAGGACCCGATAGCGTGGCTTTGTGTTCTCTGCACATTTGACGAGCAAATTGTATATATTTTTCATAATGAATAAACATATAATAAATGAATTGAAAACTTACATCATCAAATGTTGGATTTCATCGCAATTAAGTAGGATATACCAGTCGATTTGGTCGTTCTCGTTGTATTGCAAATTACCATACTCTTTTTTACCTAAAGTAATACATTGGCTTTTAAATACGGAAAAATCTTTAGGTTGAGCTTCGATCTCGGTATATTTACCCAGTTCATTGAACTTTGTTTTTTCTTCTTGAAGATAACGCGATATGAAAGTCAAAGTCTCCTCTACAACGTACCCCTCGGCGATTGAACCCTCCGGCCTAGCCTGGTTTCGTATGTACTCCTTTAATTTCTTTAGATACCGCTCAAACGGGTAAATTCAACGAATCTGAACCGGTCCCCCTAACAAAGCTTCGTCGTATAAGTGTATAACCAGGTGGATCATTATATCGAAAAACGCGGGAGGCAAAATCATTTCTAGTCTACACATAACTTCAACCACTTTCACCATACCCGATTCTAACTCTTTCCTACTGAGATTTTTATTACAAACGACTCTAAACATGTTAGCTAGCCCAATAATCACATCACTAATCGCTTTGTCTTCGATAAGCCCTGGGATACTAGCCACGAAAAGATATTGCATCATCACGTGACAGTCGTGAGATTTCATTCCTATAATCTTGCCCAAGTCACTTTGAACATTATTTCTCAAACTCGATGCGAAGCCATCGGGAAACTTCTGTGCCTTCAACCAATAAAGAAATACTTTCCGCTTTTCCGTTGATAACGTATAATTTGCTCGATTCAGTATTTGTTTATCGCCTCTCGATGTCAACCACAAATCTTTCCTGATTTTCATAACCTCGAGATCCATTCTCGCTTTCATGTTGTCTTTGTTAAATTTCCCATCAAGACCTATAAATGTGCCGAGAAGAACATCACACACGTTTTTCTCGCAATGCATGACATCAATGTTATGTTTCAACAAATTTTTGGACCAATAAGGTAAACGATAAAAGATACTCTTTTTCTTCCAATTGAATAGACGTGGATCAATTTGCTTCACGATCTTTCCCCCAAAATCCTTGTGTTTACCAGGAAACACAATGGGAAGCCCATCTAACTGTGTTTGAATATCGTGTGGACTATATTTCTTCGGTGGGCCCCTATGATCGGATTTCGGGTACAAAACCTTTTCGCTTCTAAATCGATGCCTGATAGGTAACCAACATCTATGGTAAAAGTAAGCAACCCCTTTATTCACCCTCAATGACGGATTAGATTCCATGCATTCTGGACAAGCTAAGTAACCTTGACCCGACTATCCTGAAGTGTATGACCTAGCGGGGTAATAATTAGTCGTAGACAACAAACAAACCTTCATCGTAAACTCTTCCTTCTTGTGGGCATCATACGTAAGGATCCCTTTATCCCACAACTTGTCCAACACATCTATAACAGGTCGAAGAAAGACGTCCATGTCCTTGCTGGGTGAACGGTGTCCAGGAATCAACAAACAAAGCTAGAATGTCGTCTCCTTTATACACTCCCACGGTGGTAAGTTGTAGACGGTCAGTATAACCAGCCACATGTTGTACGAGTTGTTCTGCATAGAGAAAGGACAAAATCCATCGATGCCCAAACTCAAGAACACATTCCGAGGTTCACTAGCAAACTCAGGATGTAATTGAACAAATCTCTTCCAACTATCGCCATCAACTGGATGACGCAACAAATCTGGATCTGTACTCTTCCCTGTTCGGTGCCAGATCATATTTTTGGCAGTATGTCTCGAAGCATACAGTCGCTGCAGCCTAGGGGCAATCGGGAAATATCAGAGTTTCTTATGCGCTACAATCTGACCCTTCTTCGGGTCCCATCTGGATTCACTGCATACTGGACACTTATCGAGGGAGTCATTCTCCTTGTAAAATAAATCACAATCGTTCACGCAAATATCGATGGTATTGTACCCCATACCTAATCTTTTTAACTTTTTGTTGCACTACTCGTATGACTCGGACAATGTATGAGGTTTGGGCAACACACGGCATAGAAGATCAAGAAACTCGGTGAAAGACGTGTTAGTCCACTTGTTCTTCACCTTCACGTGCGTTAGTTTCGCAATGAAATTTAATGAACTCATTACTGTACAACTAGGGTATAACTCGGTCTCTAATTCGGAAAACATTGTTTCGAATTTGCCACGTGCTGAACTGTTCAAGTCTATCTTCTCGGTGTCACCGGAATGACCACCACCCTCATAATTAGGTCTCAAATCTTCGTAGATATACAACATTTCATTTTCTTCATATCGAGTCTTCGGAATTTCCTCGCTCTCACCATGTTTTGTCCAAATCTCATACGTGGACAAAAACCCAAATTGGAAAATATGTGCCCTAACTTTGACCACGTCATACCAACGACAATTCGAACACCCATTACACGGACAAAAAATTGTTTTTTCAGGATCTTTATTTTTTTGAGCAAAAACGAGAAATTCTTCCATCCCCTTAATAAATTCATGCGAAACTTTATGAGCGGAAGCAATCCAACTTTTATCAGTACCCAAAGCCATAATCAACTACTCCAATATAAAAAAATACAACATAAATGTCTCATAAATAAAATGAAAAAAATTTATTACATCACCAATCAAATACATAAAAATAAAATGAAAAGGAAGATTATTACATAACCAATTAAATACATAAATATAAAAAAAAATTATTACATCACCAATTAAATACATGAATATAAAATAAATAAAAAATTATTACATCACCAATTAAATAAATAAATATAAAATTAAAAGCACACAAAATATTGCATCACCAAATAAATACATAAATATAAAATGAAAAGCATACAAAATATAACATCACTAAATAAATATATATCTCATTTATGCATTTATGTCTCATAAAATAATATGTATATATATATATATATATATATATATATGTGTGTGTGTGTGTGTGTGTATGTCATATAAAATTATAAGATGATTAGAGATACATAGTGATACTACATATTTAGCATTAACTATATAATTGTAATCAAATAAAAAAGAGATAAAAAATGTTTTATGAAACAAAAGATACCTACTTTTGGGCAAATTTAGAAGGAAAAATTGATAATTGAGGAGGTCCTACGTTGTTGATCGACCCGGGAAAGCTTTTCCACGTGTTGAAATACCTAATAATTAATACTATTTACCATTAACTACACAATTGTATGCAAATAAAAGAAATTTAAAATAGTTTTATGGAGCAAAAGATACCTACTTTTGGGCAAATTTAGAAGGAAAAATTGATAATTGAGGAGGTCCCACGTTGTTGATTGATCCGGAAAAGCTTTTCCACGTGTTGAAATACCTAATAAGTAATACTATTTACCATTAACTACACAATTGCATGCAAATAAAAGAAATTTGAAAGAGTTTTATGGAACAAAAAATACCTACTTTTGGGCAAATTTAGAAGGAAATATTGACAATTGAGGAGGTCCCACGTTCTTGATTGACCCGGGAAAGCTTTTCCAAGTCTTGAAATAATATTTGATGATGAATTGTGGAAAAAAATTGGGAGAGTTTTGAGAGAAAGAAAGAGAAATTATAAAATAATTGTGTTTTGAGGATCCCAATTTGCAACTTGCTGTAATAAATACGCCACCACTAATCGTGAGTACACGAGTAGTCGCCAAAGACTCAAAAGTAGTCGTTAGTAATAACTTCTAACGACTGCTAGAAGTAGTCGTTAAATCAACCAACCACTAGCGACTACTCATTGGCAGTGGAAAAATAATTAAAAAATAAAAACAACACTAGCGACTACGTACTACGTTTAAACGACTACTTCATGTAGTCGTTAAAAACAAAAATTACTAACGACTAAGGTGTAGTCGAGAAACATACCATGTAGTCGTTAAAGAAATGTAGTCGCTAATGGTGTTTGTCTTTAGCGACTACATCATGTAGTCGCTAGAGAGCCGCGCTGTAGTAGTGATATGTGGCTTCACCATTTAATTATTGAACTTAACTTCTAAATACCACAACTCTTAGTCATACTTACTAGGTCATATAATCTTATGAAAAAAATTAGTTTCAAAACACTATATTCCTACCATCTCATCCATCCAGACAAGTATACACTACACAAATTGGGTAAGCCCACTTTGTAGTCAGGGTGCACTCTAATGGATATTAGCTCTGATAAGAGGTGATTTAGGTTATTGACCACTAAGAGGTTGACTGGAGAGTGGAATACATAAGTCTTGTTTAATGGTTCAGGATACCAATTTTTTCATATTCAATCTTTTATAATGCGACTTACCTTTCCTACATCTCATCGTCACAAAATTTTGTCGAGGGTATCATCTCATATACTTATTTAATTGTTGGAGTGCCATCAAATACATTGATATATAATTATTTTATGCGTGATTCCTGCACCTAGGCGTGAAATATCATTTTAGATGCCTTTCCATGGTCTAAACATGCTTTTATACATTACTTTAGTACTTATCTATAAGTTAGAGTCAATAGAGACTTTGACTCATTTTAGTCTACTTTGTATATTTTTGTCTATAAGTACGTATCATATAAGATATAATAATATGAATAAATAATAAGTTCTCAAGGATATGAGGGACGACCTCCTAGTTTACCCTAGGGAAGACAATTTAAACCTCGGAGTAATGAGAAAAAAACTTAGAAAAGAAGATGTAAAGGTAAACATAATGAGGAAAGTCCCGAACCTAAGCATGGACCTCACTATGAAAAAGATATGAATAATTCATCAATTTCAATATGTGTTAGACATATCATAGCATGAACTGCAACATACAATCATAAGGCACTAAAGTGAGACGGGCTGGAGCTGAAGAGTTAAAGTTAGGTTAATACTTATTCCACCTTACAGTTTGACACATTATTTGGAGGAACTATATACATTTTATGGATCCCGTATATTATAGTTATATTACAAATTATCATTCACTTTACATTTTGTTTTGACTTAGATTATAACAAAGAGAAACTCTATATCTACTTAATCTCTCTTCCATTTCATACTTCAAGAATTTATAGATCAAGCTATCCACTCTAGATAAGCAATATCTAGTCTGCTAAATCTTATGGTATAATTTATATTTCTTCTATATATCTATTGATTATAAATTCATTAACTACGGTATTAGCTTCTAATTCTTATTTTGTTATCCATATATATATATATGTGTGTGTGTGTGTGTGTGTGTGTGTGCGCGCTAAGTTATAGGTTTACAAGTTCTTAACTAATGCTTACAATGTGCTTATTTTAATTTTAGTGTTTAATCACTTATAACTAATCTTGTTATATATCCATTTCAAGTTGTCAACACATCTTTGGTTAAATTAATCTATATATACAACCAGGTAAGGGGGTGATTTGAAGGATTGAGCTTTGATCAATTATAGTCTTAGGTAAATATTAAGTGATAGAAAATCATTAGGGACCTAGATAAACTCTTAATAAAGAATTTTGATTAAACCACTTATTCTTCCTAGCCTCATTGAGATAGAGCTTGTATATGAAGTTGTAGCCTCCTAGTAGGATATCAAATCCTGATTTGTGTGGTGTAATAAGATACTAACTTAACAGTTTCCAAATTATGTCCATATCCATATGGTGATTGATAGCTGGTGTGTGATAAAATCACACCCCTTAAAAGAGGGACACTAACCGCAAGTGTACAGGTCGTCCAAGTAATAATCTGATGCACGGGTTTAGATCTCAGGGACAGATGGATAGTACTATAGTGTTTATCAAATAAGTAGAGATAATTGCCAAGATATAAAAACAAAATATAAGAATGTTTGGTTGGTATTGTGTCATAACTAAAGACACAATAAAGTGAAGTACTAAAATGATTAGCTGAGATGAAATAATGAAAGCAAATAGTGTAGACGCAAAGATGAGAGATATACTTGAGTCTCGCAAGGGATCCACCTAAGTCAATATAATTAATGTTTTTAGTTAAGGGTAGAGTTGATACTAGTATATTAGTCGGGACTCTAATATCTTCTAGCCCCATGTCGGGTGGACCTAGTACGTAACCTAAAGTACTATAAACCCCTATCGGGCGATTATTACCTCTCGGGTGTGAAGTTCTTTATCTCTTTGGCTATGATATTAGTCAAGCCTTCCGGTCAATAACGGACATCACACATGTATTACCTAAGTAAGTAATCAAACCCCCCATGTCGGATGATCACTTTTGCCACTAAAGTGAATAGCCCAAATACTAAACCTATTTCTAGTTGTATCGAAAAGAAATAGTAAAAAAGAACAAAATAATATCCAATATAAAATACTCAATTCAGATTAAATAGTAAAAATCTCAAATGCAGAAAACATGAATTAAATTAACTAAGGTTTCAACCCATTATTTCGATTCTCAAGTACTATGAAATTTAGCTCAGACTAAGATTAAAAACTAAAAATAAATTAAAAGTAGTAATTATTGTCAATTATAAAAATAGAATAAAGAACCTAATTTAGGGATTGGATTCGGTTGTTGTTGGAAGAAATGGAGTTCCAGCTCCGACTTTCTCCTTTTCCTTTTTGCTCTGATTCTAACTGTCTTTTAAAATGAAGCGTATGTAAAAACGAGGTCTTAACGCCTATTTATAATAGAGAATTCATATTGTACTTTTTACTTAAGAATAATAAGTTAAATGAGTAAAATCTCAAGTCCAAATTAGAAATCCCGTAACTGTAAATGGCCATAACTTTAGCATCTCATATCAAAATCACCTGATTCCAGTCCTCGAATCTTGCTAACTCAAAGGTGCAACTTTCTATTCCAAAACTGAAGGCCTAAATTAGTGCAGATGTGGCTCGAAAACAAAAATTAGTAACAGTTTCCAGATTTTCATCTCTTCTAGTCAACTCTTTGGGTAATCTTTTCATGGTTTTGACCTCTCTACTTGATCTAAGACTTTAATTCTCACTTCTCCTCCTTGTCTTGGAGCTCCATAGCATCCATTGACCTAATAACATTATACTAAAAACAAATTAATTAACGCACAAAAGCTCTAAAAATTCAATTAACATGATTCCAATGGAAGGAAGTGCAATATAATGAAATAACCCTAAAAGTCTATCAAATAAGTCTAATATTCACCTAAAATTATGTCTCCTTAGGGCATATATTTAGAACAAAATGAAAGACATCAATAGTATTCTAACATAGACCTTAATAATACAATTTTTCCTAATACAATTTTTCCTACCTAGGTTCTTTTTAGTTTTAGTTTTATACAATTGCAAGTTTAATCGTATCTATAAAAAAAATTCTCAATATATTTTTTGATTTTATTTGTCAATTAAAATCATAATAACATCTCATTATAAACACACCTGATTAGTAAATGGATACATTTGGATTTGATCTTGGACTTCCAAGTATATTACTTGTACAACCTGTATACTTGCAAGTGTGTTTGTGTGTTGTGAACATTTCCATCACATTACTTTTTTTATACATCACAATCCTTTTCGCATAACCTTCAGGCACCCAGAAATTTTATGGCATCATTGTTTAGACTTATATACCGTTGTGTTTATAATATTATGGTAGTATTTTCTTGTGAGACTTATGGTTCTATGCATCGTGATTCATTTTTTCATACGATGTGTGTATCGTATCAAATGTAGATAATCTAATGCTTCAATATTGGAAAATTTAATATTCTATAAAGAATTTTGGTTTAAATATTTATAGCATGACAACTGATAAGTTTGAGGAGCAAATACTAGTTGAAAAGATTGATTCTTTAGGGGATCTATCACTAAAGAGAATAAGATGAATGAGGCTATTTGTAACACTGTTAACATTGTGTCACAAGCTAATACACCATTGGGGGTGTAATATAGTCAATGTTTTATAATATCCTATAAAGAGAATGGGTCAACAATAAAGGAACAAATCCCCATAAATAAAATAATGGAAGTTGATTCACTACAACATGAGTCCAGCTATCAAATATTTAAGCTCGTCACTCTAAACCAAAGTTGGGTCTTAAACTTAATTCACCTTATTGAGGAATTTAATTATTTGGCACTTGAGTATCCAGTGAGACCCCTACAAAATTAAATACTTGCTAATAGGCCTTGATGATGTGAGAATGTATACATATGCATTTGGATCCTACAAAATTAAACATATGCAAATAGTCCTTCATGATGTGAGAATGTATACATGTGAATTTGGATCCATACATGACAAGGTATACAATGTTTTATCCTTAACAAGATTTTATTGGACGGTGAAGATAAGGAATAGTAACTTGTATTGGGGAGGTCACATCACGAATAAAACCAGTCTGAAGATCACAGCATTCTCATATAGAGTTGAAGAGAGAGATTTTACCTTCACAATTGAAGATATTGATTGGTTATACACTAAAAAATTACATGGTATATGATCACCCACACATTCCATGTATGAAGGAAACTAGATTCATGGATGAAAGTACCATTTGCAGGCTATACGGAACCAAATGGGTCAAAGAAATTGGTAAGTAGAACACATATGATCAGGGCCTTGCAACCAATAGAGGTTATTTTTGTGAAGATTATATAAACATAACAAGGATAGTGTTAGGTTACCACTATACATCTTACACCAACATATGGTTTTGAATGAAAAACAATTCAACACAGGCACAATCATACTGGCCCATATCTTGCATACATGGCAAGTATTTACAAACTTCGTGACACATAATCAAGCACCCTATTTCCCCTACCTCGTCTCAAGAATGTTGAATTGAAGGCCAACACAAACAATATTCTAGAGAAATTATATAGAACAACATATCATGGAATTATAATAAGGAGGCATACTACATATAGAAAAAGATAAATGAGTGAGACATGTCAAGAAGGAATTAGTAGCAGAAGAGCCATATATGATGAAGGGATTAAAGACTGGGGTGATAAGGACAGGAACCCCAGATTAATTGACGGTGAAGAGGCCTATGTATACTGCACCCATCTTTATCATGAGTTTGTGTATCGTTTCGATAAGGGAGACTCTATCTTTTAACTTCACTATCAACAACACAGTATTCACCTTGAGTGCTACCAGATAGCAACTAGAAACATTATAAGGGATCAATTCGAGTAACAATGCAGACATATCGAGAGATGACCCAACAATTAGATTAGTGGGTTTACACTAATTATCATAGCGTATCTCCTTTATCCCTTATTGTACCTCCTGCATTCGTTTTATTACAAAATATGGCAAAAGACTCTTTAATTGGGATATATATTAGTAAGACTTTTCTATATATGTACTACAGTGGGATATTATTTTAATAATTCTTAGTTGGATGAGTTTGGCTATAAGTTTGGTAGAATCCAAATACATCCTCTATATATTATTTCTTTTTCTATGATAATTATAAAATGTTTATAAGTAGTTGATTATTCATATGCATAGTCTTTCCTTGTAGGAAATGTGTGTTTGTTGTTATTCTCTTATAGTAACCTACGATTAGCGATTCTAAAACATGGACTTCCGGGAGAATTTTTCGCACGAGATTTGTTATCAAACACAAGGAATTTCGACCATCTTCAACTAATCATCTAAGGTATTTTAATATCTTCCCTTTAATGTTTTCATCCCCTTGAACTTAATTGAATTATAGTGATAGTAATCACTAAGGTTCAGGAGTCCCAAAGATTATCTTTTATATCATGAGCCTTTGGGAATGTATGAGTTGGAATGAGATGCTAGAAATGCTATGTGTGGGGGTATGGAAAGAAAATTCGATAAAACTCTCAAGTTTGGAAGAATACGAGAAATATGATGACTATATGCATAAGTATGGAGTATTTTTATGAGTAGTATATAGGAATATAAAAATTGTTTAGTTTAAAAATTAACATGAGGTTATTAACTCTTAGCTTTATATGTGTAAGAACAATATAGACTTGAGTCCTTTAGTCCCATTAGTATATTGAGTTAAACTATGTGTAGTTAGTACATAACATTAGGCTAGATGCACACCAAGAAATCTTTTTCTTTAGTGTCTATGTTTTACCTTCTCAAGAAGTTTGTATGTAAAAATAGGGAATAAGTTAAATGTCATCCACAATGTAGAATTAAAAAATTATTGTATGATTAAAAATTGAATATGCCCAACCACTAAAGCCATTGGTATCTTGGGTATGTAGGTTACTCACGAGAGTTTTCATCTTGGTAATATAAGAGCGTTTATGATCTGGAACTTTTGACCCCAAAACTTGATAATTGGATATAATGTGATAATATGCCACAACTCATAGGTCAAAGAATAAAATCATAAGAAAAGATGTGAAAAAATATCCAATAAAAAATACTACATACTTAATATGTATACTAGAGAATAACTCTATGTATATCTTAATGTAGGGAAAAAATTGTTCATATATGATAAGCCAAAATATAACGCCAATACCTGATTAAGTTAGAATATCCTTAAAAGGCCCAACCAAAATAAATGTATATTTTTTTGAAGGTAAGGCACACTTATCAAAGGAAGAGGGGTCTAAAACTATTCTTATGATAGAGGTCCCAAGCTATTTGAGCCTGTGCCCGGGGGTAATAACCCAGTACTAAATAAAAACTCTACCTGATAACTTGGACTTCACAATAACGTATAGTGCACAGTCATCCCTTCCAAAATGCTAGCTCTCTATGAACATATTTGGAATTTATAAATACCTCATTCTGTAGCTGCATTCGGTACACTCTGAACACCCCCATATACTGTCTCTCTCTATAAATGGTTTTGGTTATTATACGGTTGGAATAAATCTCCTCAACTACTTAGTTTAAGTGATCCCAAATAGAAATAATGATGATGTTGAGCGTCTAAGATCCATCGAGTGCGTACCTCCCTTTGCTCCTGACATAGTTACTGGTTTCAGGAAAGACTCGGTGAAATAGCCAGAGCCCCAGGCATGGAAGATAAAGATCCTTCATGGTGATTGAGAGTGTGACACTGATATACCTTATTTAATTATATAGTTATGGACGTAAGAGACATCATTTGGGTATACATTTGATGATTAATTGGGGGTTTATCCCAATTTTTGACGTTATTGAAGTTTTAGCTAGTTTGGATGATATATGTATGTTTGGATCATATTGAGATTATTAGTGTTTATAGTGTGTAGATCCTAGTTACATGGTTGTTATTAGATCCCATGATGATTCTATGAAGCTAAAAAGTCACAAAAAAACCCAAACCAAGTCTTAAATGGATCCAAGAAGTCCTTTTAAAGCTTAACAAAAAAGTCACGACATGATGCTTATATCAGCTTAAAAAATCATAAGAAATAATTTTGTAATGACTTAGGTTATGAAATTAACATACAAGATAAATATATATGTTTATCACACGTGGTATAAAGGTAGTTTGATTCTGAGTTGAGATATAAAAGTTATGTCAATTTTACTGATGCGAAAGGAGATGTCCAAATTTAAAAGCGTCCATTGACCCACTTTTGACTAACTTAAGTTGGCCTTGTTGAGCTAAAAGAATTGATGTCTCCATTTTTGTGATGAATTAATCTTATCACGAGACATATTTTTGGGGGTTATTTGGGTCTACGTAAGGGTTTTTTCCCTAATATTCGACATATTGTACTTTTCCCTCTTCTTTTATACTTATTGCTATTTACAGATATTTTGTGCATTAAATGTGTTTTAAGTGTGTATATGTTAGGTACATTATTGAAACAAGATTCCAATATTAGAAGGATAAGTTAATAAGTCAAGCACAAAGCAAATCCAAGGCATAGAAAGAGTAAACAATCATTTTGGAGCAGTTGAAGCGTTTATTTGCAAAATTCTTGACGTCCATTGATTCAGCCACAACGATTAATTGGCATAAACTTTTGATGAATTTTCTTTTGATAAGGATTAAATTCAATGACGCATGAGAGGCGACTGAAGTCAATTCGGAGTTGAGATAAAGAAGTTATGTTATTTGCTTCCACCATGACCCGAACCTGTCCAACACTAGTTGAAAAAGGATTGGGCTATCTCTAACCCAATTAAGTGATCTCATCAGGCCCCAATGTTTTTAACTAATTATATAAGCTTATTATAAACTTCGAAACAATTACCACTTGAAATATTACACCTAGAAGAGAGAGAAAAAATGCCTGGAGCAAGAAAGAAGAAGAGGATGAGGGTTTCTACACCTATTTCCACCATTCCTCCTCGTCCCTTATTTGTGTCTTAAAGAAATAGTTTTGGACCTTGCCCATATTGTGGGTGCCCATAGTGGGTTAGCCCAAATCATATTATGTCAGCTACTATGTGTAAAAGTTATAAATAACTTTAGGAGAAGTTATTTTTAAACAAGATAACAAATCAGTTTTCTCCTTTCTAAGGTTGTTTTTCCAGAGAACAAAAACAACACAAATAAATCTATTCCAGTATCTCCATATTCTATATATCTTCAGATCTCGTGGCATTTATATTGTGACACATGGATTAAGTGGATTAACAGATGTATTTCTTCGGTTTCTTTCCAAGTCAAAGTTAATGGCCAACGCCTTAAAAAGTTTAAACCGAGACAAGGCCTTAGACAAGGGGACCCTCTATCCCCACTTCTACTCTCTCTCCTTACGGAAAGTCTCATAAGTCTCATAAATCATCATAGTAGAGAAGGATCTATCAAAGGTATATCTATCACACGAAATTGTCCAAAAATTACTCACCTTCTTTTTGCTGATGATGCCTTATTCTTCATTAATATCAATGCAAGAGAAGTGGAAACCTTTCAAAATATTATAAAGGAGTACTGTAGTGCATCAGGGCAAAGGGGGAATTTAAGAAAATCGGCAATGATGTTTTGTAAGAATACGCCAGAACATATGAAAGAAGAAGTGGCAAAGGACTTGAATATTGGTATTACCAAAGATCTTGAAAAATATTTGGGTCTTCCGTTAACGATAAAAAGAGCGAGAAGTGAGAATTTAAATTATATTAAAGATAGATTACTAGCAAAATCGGCTAGTTGGATATCGTCGCTCTTATCAGAGGGTGGCAAGGAAGTTTTAATTAAAGCGGTTTTGCAAGCTATCCCAAATTACGCTATGTCGATTTTTGAATTTCCTAAAATGCTATGCGAAAAATTGTCAAGTATAGTGGCAAATTTTTGGTGGGATGCGGGTAACAAAAAGAGGAATCATTGGGTGAATTGGAAAAAACTTACTAGATCAAAGAAGATCGGTGGGTTGGGCTTTAGAGAATTTTACAAGATGAACATTGCTATGCTTGCTAATAAAGCTTGGAGATTAATAAATTATCAAGTTTCATTTGCATATAAAATTCTGCAAGCAATTTATTTCCCAAATGGTAGTATGTGGAATGCAAAAATGAATAAGAAAAGATCTTGGAGATGGTCTAGTATTTTTAAGGGCTTACAATTCATTAAAAGACACGCGGTTTGGCAAATTGGTAATGGGAAAGGTATAAATATTTGGAATTGCTGTTGGCTTAGCAAACGATTTTATCTTGAAAAACCGCCGGGATGTGAGATTCAAACTTTGAACGAATTATTTGATGATATTAACGGTGGATGGAAATGTGAACTTATTAGTAGGATTTTCCCGAAGGAAATAGCACAAGGTATTGTTAATATACAGAGATGTCATGGAGATCATGAGGACAAAATCATTTGGCCTTTTACGAAGAATGGGGATTACACGACTAAAACGGGATACCATGTACTAGTTAATGAAGAAATTAGTAATGAAGCTCAACCTTCAAGTGCGGGTGAAATTAATAATTTTGAAATATGGAATATTGTGTGGAAGAATAATTTACCGCCCCGAATCAAGAATTACTGTTGGAGAATACTTAATAATGCAGTGCCGGTTAAAGGTAATCTTAAAAAGAAAAAGTGCGTAAATAATGATGTTTGCGAATGGTGTGAAATAGAAACTGAAGATGTCAACCATCTTATACTCAAATGTCCATTTAGTATTGAAATTTGGGCGGAATCGCCACTTCAAATTAAAATTGATAAAGATTTTAGAGGTACGGTTGAGGAATGGTGTATTTCGGTGATTAAAGAATATTCTAGGAATGGTTGGAATACTAAACAGGTTACATCATATATTTTAAGCATCATGTGGTATATGTGGAAAGAGAGAATGAAGTGCTACCATGAAGGAGCTAAATGGAATAAATGGAATGTTCTTGATAAAGCAAAGCAGTTGGTGTATAGGCTGTTTGGATCTTATACGAATGCGACTAATAATGATAAGGTTAACAGGATAAGTAGGAATGTAACGGATGACATAAATCCGATAATTAATGATGATGCAGACATGATTTGGATGTGTGATACATCGTTTATTAATAAGAATGAACCAGCTGCTGTTGCGGCTATCGGGATTGATAAGAAGGGTATTATCGCTAAGAAAATTAATATTAGAGGGAAAATTAACAAGGTCATTGATGGTGAAGCTTGGACACTTCTTTTGGCTATTAGAGCTAGTAGTGACCTTAAGAATCATAGTGTTTCATTCTACTCTGATAACCTTGATTTAGTTCAAGGAATATTAGGTAAGACCGGACTTCATTGGAGTCTTAAACCGATCCTGGCGGAAGTTAGGAAATGGTTAGGTCATGAATACCGGTGGAGGATTTTTCATGTTCCGAGGAAATATAATAACACAGTGGATGCACTTGCGAAATGCAGAAGGAAGAATATTGATTTATCAGGATGGATGGATAGATCTCTTATTACATCTGATTTATATCTTAGTATGCTTTGTAATAATGTAAAATAACTTTGTTGTTTAATCCGGTTGACAAAAAAAATAACTATGTGTACTTAGGATCGAATTTTGCGATTTATAAACTATGTGTTTGTTAATAGAATAAGTTGACCATGTTTTCATGTAACCCGACAAGATTTAACACTAGGATATATTTTCTATAGGTCCAGCGATATATATTAAATGTGTTTGATATATGACTTGTTAGTTTATATAATATATTTTTTCAACTACATATATATATATATATATATATATATATATATATATATATATATATATATATATGTATATATATATAAACTTGGGTTATTTTATGGATAAGTTTGATTCCAAAACTACTAGACCATATGTGCCTAGTATATTCCATCTTAAATGATTGTATTGGAATAATGAGAGTTTTGTAGAGAACTTAGCATTTTGTCTTGATGAAATTTAATTATAATTAGCTAAACTAAAGTATGGTAATACATGATTGGGAACATAGTGAACTTTCTGTTTCACTTCTTTTGTTTTCTATTTACGAGTTCAATTTACATTCTAAGACAATAGTATCATTGAATATATTTTATATGAATTTTTGAAAGTCTCTAGATATACTAGAAAATGGCTATGAGAAACATCTTTTAGACCTTTAAAGAAGGACAAGGATGAATGGTGATATAACTATACCTAATGAGAACTCGAGTTGCATTGAGTACTCGAGAAATTAGAATTTGAGGTTGTTAATAATGTGACTGTTGACATTGAGGAAGGATTTACAATTCATAACACGAGGAGAATATTAAACATGTTTTGGAAGTATAAATACTCTATTATTTGAGAAATATTGATAAGTTATATGAATGGCTTAATTTATGAGTATCACAAGTATCCTACCACTTATGATATGTGGGTATACTCTTAAGGAGATAATCAAAGATATTACCATGTCGATGTTGTGTTAGTGGATATGAACGATTATACTCATAAAAGGACACCTGGTCATAACATTTAACACATCTAAGAGTGATGTTTAAAGTGATTAGGATTGACTAGACATCTGGTGAACTCTTCAATTATGATCAACAAATTCAAATAATCATCAATCTCTTTCAAATAATTGGAAGTATTAGAAATTAAATGACTCGTAATAACATCAATACGTTTGATGATACTACTTGTGTTGTACTCAATAATAAGTGCATTTGAGGTATCTTGACCTCATAGTTGAACATATACTACTAAGTCTAGCTCTCATACAGAATTGCAGTATATAGCAAGTGGATTGAAAGAAAAAGGGTGATATATCTGGTTCTAAGAAGATCAAGATCAATTGTCATAAGAAAATAAAGTATGATAATAAGAAATAAAAGAGTAAGATTAGATGCTATATTCATGACAAGTTGTTTCACTAAGCTTGCTAGCCTAATATAGTAGCATTATCTTCTTATTATGATTTGTGCATCTATTTCTAACAACATGTTGCTAATTGATCTTATAATATGTGGATTATGGTCTTAGGAGAAATAGTCCTTGTGACACGGTATTGAGAGACCTATATAGTGTACCATGAATGAAAATTTGAGTTGGTATAAGATGGATATGTAGATGACAACAATACTTTTTGAAGTCAATGGTTGGCTCAAGTAGTTGATCTTACGAAGTAGTCAAACCTTGTAACCACATGATATCTTAGGTGTATAACTTTTTCGGCAAAATCTGGTCTCATTTATTTTTCTTCTTGGATTAAATCTAGTACCTATGTTCATGACACACAATAAGTGTTCTAAATAATATGGAAATGTCTTTAGAAAAATTGGATCTTTGGTATTTGGAAAAGGTTGACTACAAGAACTATTATATTGATAATAGATATTTTTCTATGAATGTCATTTATAGTACTGAAGATATTGGAAAAATTATGAAATATTAGGCTATGTCATAATAGTTATGACATGAACCACATCGTTGGTGAAGGATATTCATTTTATTCACTTGATGAAATTCTTTTGCCAAAATTGTGGATACTGCCTAGTAATGAAAGTAATGTGACTTTCTTCGGAAAGCTTAAAATAAATGTTTAAATATCTGTTAGAATTGATTCATTTCAACATTTATAGACTCATTGAGTTAAGAAGATGTGGCGTATACTATTTACTCACCTCATAGATGATTTCACACAGTATAGTAAAATCTATCAGATTTCTTGCAAATTAGAAGCACTAAGATGCATCACAAAATTGTTAATTAGAAATTTTAGAATTAGATAGAGAGGAACGGTAAAACCATGAGAAGAAGCCGTGATCACAAATATCTATTTGAGGGATTTTAAAAAAGGGTGTGATGAGAATAGGATCATAAATAAGTTTTAAAACTTTCACATGCCATGACATGGAATAGTAGGTAAAAAGACAAATGTAACTCTCCTGATTAAGGTGTATGATTGCTCAAATCAATCTCTCAATGTATGGTTGGGAGATAAGATTTTATTGCTACTCATATACTTATTCGTGTACCCACAAAGTTACTTCTATAAACTCTGTGTGAACTATGGACAAAAGAAATATGACTTTTCATACTTGATCTCCTGCGGTTGGTATATTTGTGACTTATCCAATGAGTATGGAAACCTGGGCCACAAAAGGTAAGGATGATTTCTTTGGAAGATGTTTAAAGTATCTAAAGGATATGTGTTCAAGGTTGAACATAATGATGAAATTTGGTAAGATTGAGTTACACGATGTTGCATTTGGATAGTAATGCTTTTCCAGAATAAAGGTGTGGTTATTGAAAAACTCATTTTACATGAATCAAATGAGGTTGAAAAATATGTATGAAATCAAATGTGTTACTAGATAAGGTACCACGTGCACGAGGAAGGGCAATATTTCCTTAATTTTGACTTAAAATAAATGATTGCATTATCTAGTGAATTTGTTTCACAATAACTTCACCTCAAAGGAGTCATCGAGGGATACTTTTTTTAGTAGATTTAAGATTCCTGGATAAATCTGTATGATATCTCCATAAGACAAAGAAGAATCTCAGAGAGTATAAGAACACTTCATATCCTACTAGGAAAGATGGAGACACTGAAGAGAAATCAATTCTGAAAGTTGGTTGATCTTTTCAAGGACTCAAAGTGATTGAGAATAAATAAGTTCTTGAAATAAGAACAAAACTACACTTTTCATTTGAGAAGTAGAAATCTCGTCTAATGGAAAAAAGGCGATATTACAAGGAATTTTTTTTTATATTTGGGATAAACATTTTTTCAACTATTAAGATATTTACCTTATTTGGTTATATACTAACAGTTGTGGTGCATCTTGATTCTAATTTGCACTAGATTGATGTCAAAACTAGATTTCTCAATGGAGAATAGAAAAATGTATAAATATAAATAAACAATATTTAGATATGATGTTAAAGACCAAGAAAATACATTGTGTAGATTCGAAAGGCCAATTTATAGTCTTTAACATACACAAGACAGTGATTTTCTGAAATTCATGAGTCATTTCAATTAGTAGTTTTTGAAATGATATGTGAAGATCACTTGGTCTACATATCAAAAGTTCCACAAGAAAAATTTATGAATTTTTATCTCTATGTAGTTGATATTCTACAAGATAGAAATGGCATGTGATTTGTCAAAATTAAGGAGTTGTTATCTTTCAAATATTTGTTGATGTGAAAGGTATTAGAAATGTAAACTCTATTCTTGATGTTACGATTCACAAAGAATGTTTGAATTTATGTAGACCCCATGTAAAAATTATACATCAAGAAAATATGTGAACGCTTTTACATGATAGACTTTAATGTCATTAACACTCCAAATAAATGAGAGAATAAACTATAATCTTCATATGTGTCCTAGTAATCTATTGATGAAATAGAAAAGGTCAACAATATCATATTAGTACTTACATACCGATGATAGTATTATGTATGCCATGATATGTATTAGGTCATGCATTTTGTTATACTTTGGGTTCAATAAACCATTTGTCAGTGATATTTACTAGTCCATACATTAGCTATTCTGAATTTTTATTTTGTCCATTTTAAATGGAATTATGGGCATGAGCATTGAAAACCTGAAATATGAGCAATGAGATGTCTTAAAATGATTAGGGCTCGTGCTATATGTTTTCAAATATAATATCTACACCTAAAGTATACTCGTATGTTAATTTGTTTAACAAAATAGATGAGTGTAAATATATCTAGGTTTTGTATTCTTGCTTAAAGATTGTGCTATATCCATGGAGTAGCAAGAAACAAACCTATATTCTATGTCCATTATGAATTTTGAGTTTGTGGCTTACTCAGCTGAAATTCAAAAGGTTTGTTTGGTTTAAAAGTTTGCTCATACTTTTTATTATTCTCAAGTGATAGTGGGAGTTCAATTTTGAAATACTGTAATAGAGAAATGACAATGACTTATGTGATGAGAACATAGTAATACTATAAAACCAAACATATTGATATAAAATATATAATGATAAGAAACATTATCAAACATAAGAATATGAATTTGCAATTAATACCCGCACGTGATATTCTTGTGAATATATTTTTGGAACTAATTGGAAGTTATGCAATTCCATATCATGTTGGATATATATAGTTATGTAATCGCAAAATAATGTGCAATGATATATTTCCATTGTTGAGTGGTAATATAGACGTGTGGATGTATGACAGATAGACTATGATTGGCCTTCTCACACAGGCAATCACCTTTGGCATTAGAGGATGCACAAGGACGAGACTAACTCATGTAAAAGAGTAATCGTTCATGTAAATAACATGAGTTACGAAAGTCGCCTTAACAAATGTTAAGATGAGATCACAAACATACAGCGTAACATGCTAATTTTAATTTGTGATCGAAGTAGATCCCCACTATCTACTTAGTCTATAAAATCCTGATATGCAATTCTTAATTTATTTCAGAGAGGATTGATCAATTGAAGGATTCTTTTTAGACAACGAGGAATGACTATTATATATTTGTACGATATTAATGGATACATGACATATGTCATGAATAAATGAATAATATTGTAGCGCGCGAGTCATACCGCGTGTACTTGCAACCAAAAGAAAGTGAAGAATTGATCCATGTTTCTTCATTATGTGAGATCTTTGAGTAGTACCCTTATTACTTTTAACTGAATTTTGATGTTTTGATCTGGTGCTTGCTATTTTATCATATTAGCGATGGTCATGAATGATTTGACTTAATGAGATACTTGTGGGAAAACAACCAGGTCATTATAGAAAGATTTAAGTTCAAAAGGAAGACTGGAATTGATATCAAAGTGTGTGCTTGCAGGTCAACCAATCATGTAAGTCAACAAGGACTATGACAGTCATACACATGATATTATGCTTGTGAACCCTTAGAATCACAAAGATGATGTGATAAGAAATTTGAAGGGTCAGAGTTACTATGATATTAATATTATAATTTTTGGCCTAGGGAACTGCAAGATACGAAAGGATTACGAATTGTTTGAGCAGTTATCTACCCTAACAGGTTTATAACAAAAAGGAATACTTTTATGCTTGCCGATCGCATGACCTATTTGCCAAGTATGATGGATTTTGTGGATATGTTTGAGATTAGAGAAAGATTAGCTTGATGCATATAAGGGTGTGAGAGTAAACCCATCATGTGCAAGTGCGAGAATGATGTCTCACTTTTTTTTATAATTATATTCCCTTAGGAGATATAAAATTAGGTGATTATTTGACTTATTTGTTAGACTTTTAAGTTTATTTTATTAGATTGCGATTTATTTTCCCTTGGATTTGGATTATTTATATTTTAGAGCTTTTATGTGTTAATTCGTTTGTTTATAGTGTAAAGTTCTTAGGTTTATGATTTGATGGAGTATCAAGACAAGGAGAGGAAACGGGAATTAAAGTCTTGGATTGAGCGAAGGCGAGAATAATTGATTCGAAGACGTAATTAGTGGGGAATGAAATCTGCAATGCTGTCGAAAATCACTGTTTTTGAGCATCTTAGCCACTGATTCAGCCTTGGAGCATAAAATTAGGTCGATAGAGCTTGAAGTCAGGAAGATTTTCCAATTTGATCGAAGTGATTTCGAGTACGGACGCAAAAATTACAGCTGTTTTAGTAACAGCTACACACCAGTTACGGGATTTCATTAAATGGATTCGGTTTTTATTCTAATTAACCTATTCCTTCTTTTTAAAATCCCAATCCATTTTTTTCACTGTAAAAAGGCTTTATACTTCATATTTTAGACACACAATTAACATGAGAGAAAAAGAAGCGCTTGGGAGAAGTCGGAGAAGCAACAAGGAGAGAGAAAGCTGAAGCTGGAGAATTATTTCTTCCAACAATCAGTCATATCAATCCTATAATTAGGTTTTTCTATTTATGTGATTCATTATGAACATTTTTTATTTTAATTTAGTAGTTTTTAACATTAGCATGAGGTAAATTCCTTAAGTGCTTGAGAATCACATTAATGGGTTGAACCCCAATTTATTGAATTTATGTTTTTGAATTTGGGATTGAATAATTCAAATTGAATTGGATAATTTCGTATTGACTATTATTTTTCATTTAATTACTGTTTTTGAAGTCATGAATCAAATATAGGAATTAGTAATTAAGCTATTCACTTAAGTGACAAAGTGATCGCCTTGACGAGGGGTTTAATTACAAACTAAATAATAGACGTAAGGTAGAAATTATTGACCCTAGCGGGCTTAGTTAACCTTATATCCAATTGGGTAGAATAGTTGACTATTCGAAGTTGGATTATAATCACCCTGACGGGGTTTGTAATACCTAAGAATAGCTCCTAAGTCCACCCTGATGGGGGTTAGGAGACTATAGAATCCCGACTAGTACTTAATCTCGATTCATCCCTAAAACGGAAACATTGATTTAATAGATTTAGGTGAAACCCTTATGAAACTTAAGTACTACTCCTCAATATTTGTGTCCACTCATATTTATTTACTTACTTCTTATTTATTTGCATTAGTTAATTTAGTATTTTAATTTATTTGCATTTTAGTCCTTAGTCAAAAACCAAAACAAATCTTTATATCATTTACTTTATGCATCATATAACAATTATTCACACTTATTACATAACATCAAAAGTCATATCCAATCTATCCCTGAGACCGAAATCTCGTCTACCGGATATTACTTGGACAACACGTATACTTGCGGTACGTGTCTTGCCTTTTTAGGTGTGTTATTTTAGAACACACAAGGAGACACCAAGTTTTTGACGCCGCTGCCGGGGACGGTAGCGTGTGACCACGGTGTTATCCGTAAGTATTTTAGTTGTTATTTTCATTTTTTATTTTTTATTTTCAGTTTTACACTTTTCTTCGTTTTTTGTTCTTTCTCAGGTCTTACAGGTTTAGTGCATGTACTCAAACCCTGAGAGGTTAGTTCGAGGAAGAAACAAAAGAGAAAAAGAAGCAAGAGAACAAGAAAAGAGAGAAAGAGAAATGGAGGATTTGAATGTTCATCACGTTGAAGATCTTGGCGTTCAGTTGGACGCAAATGGCCAACCACTAGTACCACCAATCATTCTTAATCCACTAGTTCTCAACAATCAACAAAATCATCCACCTATGCAACAAGCTCAACCCCTATGTATTATGATCCATGGTTCGTACATGGTCCAGTGCAAGCTCCCTATCACGCTCCTGCTCTCGGTATTGGTCTTGAAAATATCAATGTTGCACGGTATAGACCCAACCCCGGTGTTCTATCCCAATTTCAGAATTGTGGAAACTTGCGTGGAGTACCCGGAGAAGATCCTATTCGTGCAGTTCAAAAGTTTATGCAAATCTGCGATTCGTATATAACTCAAGGAATGACCAAAGAGTAGATTTATTTTGCTAATTTCAGATTTTTTGTGATAGACGCAGCTAGTGAGTGGCACGATTTGCAAGAACATGGAACAATAAATACTTGGGATGAGCTACAAACAGCATTTTTCGATCATTATTATCTGAGGAATATGAGATTAGACGTACAGTTGATTTGACATCATTTGTCGAAGAACAAGAACAAACTTTGGGAAGATGTTGGACAAGGTTTCAGTCATGTTTGAGAAGAGTTCCTGACCATGGCCTCACAGAACAACAACAGCTGCAAATCTTTTATAAAGGCTTATATGGAGGATCAAGAAAAGACCTCGATTTGTTATGTGGTGGTCGATTCTTACAGGTAGCTCCCGTGCATGCTAAGATTATTTTAAATAGAATGGTAAAAAATGAGCAAGGTTGGAGTACAGTGAGAACACCTATGCGAGGTAAAAAAGAAAGTAATATGGGTATTGATGAGAAATTCTCCTCTTTGAAGGATAAATTGAAGAGTACATTAGAACAACAAATGAAACAGCTCAGTTTAGCTATTAAAGAGGGTTTTTCAGGTAAGAAGGCAAGTGTTAATGTTACTCAAGAGGTATATGGGTGTTCGAATTGTGGTGTTCAAGACCATGACTTGGAGCATTTCAAAAGTAACCCTGAAGCTGTAATGTTTGTTTCTAATAGAGGTAGTTACAATTCAAGTGGTCAAGGATACCAACCTAACAGAAACCATTCGGGTTTCCAATATTCGAATCCTAATGGGGCGGCTAATCCTACATATGCTTATCAACCGCGTCCCCAAGGTAACAACTATCAACCTAGACCACAAAATAATTATCAGCAAGGACAAAATTATGGAAATCATGTTTAGAGACAGCCTCCCCAAAATAATTACAATGACACCATGAATCAAAAAGCCTTACCTGCTCAACCTCAAGAAGGTACAGATGATCTTCGTCAAACTGTAGAGATATTAATGGCACTTCAGGCACAATCTATTCAAAGTCAGCATGCTTCTGAAGCTACAATAAAGTTAATAGGGAATTAAATTGCTCAGATACTAAACAGTTAAGTCAGCATCCACAAGAGCAACTCCCTAGTGACACTGAAGTCCCGAGACAAACAGAAGGTTGTGATGCTATTGCGTTAACAAGTGGTAAGAAGCTTCATCCACCTCCTTTTCCTGTTATTAAAGAGAAAGAAGTTATCAATAAAGAGAAAACGGGTAATAGAGGTTGAAGAAAAAGAAAGTGAACCTGAAGTGGTAGAAGTGGAGAAGATTCCGGAAGTTCAGAAAAATAATGATGTTGTAGAAACCCGTCCTCCTCCACCTTTTCCCTCAAGAGTTCAGAAAAAAGGAGATATGGTTGAGTATCATAAATTTTTTAATAGGGTGAGAGGTCTTAACATTAGCATTCTGTTGTTAGAAGCTATTAAAGATATACCAAAGTACATGAAGTTTTTGAAGAAGGCCCTCACCAACAAGAGGCCATATTGTGATAATGAGATGATAGGATTTCCTGAAGAGTGTAGCGCCATTTGTCTGAGTAAGTTTCCACCTAAGTTGCTTGATCCCGGGAGTTTTACGATTCAAATTTCAATTGGTAATGAGTGGCAAGGGAAAGCTCCATGTGATTTGGGTGCGAGTATCAATCTCATGCCCAAATGAATTTTTGATAAGTTGAAAATGGGAGATGTGAGACCTACCTCTATGGTCCTACAATTGGCTGATCGATCCCTCGTACATCCTAAGGGACGAATCGAAGATGTCCTCGTCAAGGCAGGTACTTTAGTTTTTCCCGTTGATTTTGTTATTCTTGAATACGACGCGGATAGGAATGTCCCCATTATTTTGGGACGACCATTCCTAGCCACGGGGCGTGCTTTAATTGATGTAGAAAACGGAGAACTAACCATGAGAATCCAAGACGAGGAGGTAAATTCAATGTGTTCAGAGCCATGAAGTTTCCAGATGTTCCAGGAGATTGTTTCCAAATGGATATAGCAGAACACGCCATGCAAGAGGTATTTGATTGTTTTAATTATAATGATATCTTGCAGGCTGCTTTGACATTTGACTTACCTGAGATTATGGAAGAGCTTGCTGAAACAGTGGCAGATCTAAATTCTGAGAATCCAAAATACAGGTGTCTTACCTATGAACTTGTGAGAGAACCGGGGAAGATGGTCATTAAAAATAAACCATCCATTGAATCTCCTCCGAAGTTGGAAGAAAAACCATTGACAGCACATTTGAGGTATGCGTATTTAGGTACTAATGATACTTTGCTTGTTATTGTTTCAGCAACTTTAACAGGTCCTCAAGAAGATAAACTGTTGCGTGTACTAAGAGCTAATAAAGAGGCGATTGGTTGGACTATTTATGATATCAAAGGTATTAGTCCTTCCTATTGCCAATACAAAATCATTCTTGAAGATGATAGTGCATTCTCAGTTGAAGGCCAAAGGAGACTAATGCCAGCAATGAAAGAAGTGGTGAAGAAAGAAGTTATTAAGCTACTAGATGCGGGAATCATTTACCCCATAGCTAGTAGTGAGTGGCTAAGTCCAGTTCAATGCATACTAAAGAAGGGTGGTATGACTAATGTCCTAAATGTTCAGAATGAAGCAATTTCCACGAGAACCGTTGTTGGTTGGAGAGTATGTATGAGTTATCGTAAGTTGAATAAGGCTACGAGAAAAGATCACTTCCCTCTTCCTTTCATAGATCAGATGTTGGATAAATTGGATGGTAGGGAATATTATTGCTTTTTGGATGGTTATTCAGGGTACAATCACATCTATGTAGATCCAGCTGACCAACACAAAACCACTTTTACATGTCCTTTTGGTACCTTTGAATATAGGAGGATGCGATTTTTATTTTGTAATGCACCTGCTACTTTTCAGAGATGTATGATGGCGATTTTCTGGGATATGATCGGTAATTTCCTTGAGGTATTTATGGATGACTTTTCGGTTTTTGGTGATAACTTTGATGAGTGTTTACGTAATTTGGAGAAGGTGTTGATTAGATGCAAGGAAACTGATTTGGTGTTAAACTGGGAGAAATGTCATTTTATGGTGCGTGAAGGTATAGTGTTGGGACACAATGTTTCGAGTGCATGCTTAGAAGTTGATTATGCTAAGATTGAGGTAATAAAGACTCTTCCCCCTCCAATTTCTGTAAAAGGGGTGAGAAGCTTTGTAGGCCATGCTGGGTTTTATCTCTGATTCATCAAAGACTTTTCAAAGATCACAAAACCATTATGAAACTTACTCGAAAAGGACACCAAATTCCTTTTTGATGAAGCTTCCATGAAGGCATTTCAAGGGTTAAAGGAGAAACTTATCACTACGCCTATTATACTACCTCCTGATTGGAAGATTCCATTTAAAGGTATGTGTGACGCTAGTGATTTAGCTATGGGTGATGTGTTGGGTCAGAGAAAGGATAAGGTATTTCATTCTATCTATTATGCGAGTAAGACCTTCACTAGTGCTCAGATTAATTATACAGTGACTGAGAAGGAACTTTTAGCGATTGTTTATGCATTTGACAAATTTCGTTCCTATCATCCTGGGGCGAAAGTTATTTTATTTTACCGATCATTCCGCTATTAAGTACCTTATGGAGAAGAAAGATGCGAAGCCGAGGTTAATCAGATGGTTTTTATTATTGCAAGAGTTTTATTTAGAGATTCGAGATCGAAAGGTCTGTGATAATCAAGTTTCAGATCATTTGTCTCGTCTTGAAGGTTTTGAATCGAATAGTGGTCTTGAGTTAGTTAGAGAGGAGTTCCCAGATTAGAGTTTATTTTCTATTCATAATGGTGCTCCTTGGTACGCAGATATTACAAATCTTGTTGTGAGTGGTTCTACTTCACAAGACAAGAAGAGGTTAATTAGCCGCACTAAACAATTCTTTTGGGAGGATCCTTTCCTCTACAAAGTATGTGGTGACCAAATGGTAAGAAGATGCATACCTGAGAGTGATGTTTATTCAGTAGTTGTATGTTGTCACGATTCACCATATGGAGGAAATTTAAAGGGTGACCGCACAGCTGCTAAGGTATTACAATCTGGTTTTTATTGGCCTACGTTGCATAAGGATTGTCATGAGTATGTTAAGAAGTGTCATAGATGCCATTTTACTTGTAATATATCCAAGAGGGATGAGATGCCACGTAACAATGTTCTTGAAGTAGAAATTTTCGATGTTTGGGGTATTGATTTCATGGGTCCCTTTGTACCATCCAATGGAAATCAATACATCCTATTAGCTGTTGCTTACGTGTCTAAATGGGTAGAGGCAGTAGCTCTACCAACTAATATTCGCGAGTAGTGATCAAATTTTTGAAATCTCATATTTTCACTAGACATGGAACACCTAGAGTTATAATTAGTAATGGAGGTTCACACTTTGTGAACAAATATCTGAAGACAATTCTAGAGAAGAATGTGATAAGACATCGTGTATCTACCGCTTATCATCCACAAGCCAATGGTCAAGCTGAAGTTTCTAATCGAGAGGTCAAATCTATTTTGAGAAGACTGTTGGCCCCATAAGAAAAGATTGGTCCATGAAGTTAGATGATGCATTGTGGGCATAGTGTACTGCGTTCAAGACTCCAGTTGGTGCATCTCTGTATCGTATGGTATATGGTAAAGCTTGTCGCTTACCTCTTGAACTTGAATTAGGTGCATATTGGGCTATAGTGGTGTCTCCTAGTGTGTTTTAAATAAACACACCTAAAAAGGAAAGACACGTACCGCAAGTGTACGGGTCGTCCAAGTAATATCCGGTAAACGGGATTTCGATCTCACGGACGGATTTGGTATGATTAAAGTGTTATGCAATAAATGGAAATAGTTGCTTGAATGAAAATTGAAAGTAAAGAAAAAGATTTTTATTTTGTTTTTAATTAAGGGACTAAAGTGCAATTAAAGTAAATATTAAACTAAAATTAAAACTAATGCAAGAAAGTAAATATGAAGAGACTAAAAGATGAGAGAATAGTACTTGAGTCACGCTAGGTTTCACCAAAATCAACTTAATCAATGCTTCTTCTAAGGGACAAATTAGTAACTAGTAATAGTCGGGATTCTAGATTCTCCTAACCCCCATCAGGGTGGACTTAGGAGCTATTCTCAGGTGTTACAAACCCCGTCAGGGCGATCATAATCCACCTTCTAATGTCAGGTTCTCTACCCAATTAGCTATAAGATTAACTAAGTCCGTCAGGATCAATAATTTCTATCTTACGTTCATTACCTATGTCAGTAATTAAACCCCCCGTCAAGATGATCACTTCCCCACCAAAGTGAATAGCCTAATTACTCAAACCTATGTTTAATTGGCCAAATTAAATATAGTGAAATTAACTTACGATAACAAACAATACTAAATTACTCAATTCGAATTAAATTATAAAAATCCCAAATCTGAAAGCATTAATTAAATAAATTAAGGTTCAACCCTTACAGCGATTCTCAAGCACTTAAGAAATTTAGCTCATAACGGAAAATAAAACTAAAACAAATAAATTAAAAGACATAATGTTTTACAGAAAGAAATAAATAAAACCTAATGAAGAGGATGGGTTTGGCTTGAATTGGAGATATAGACAGTCTCCAGCTCTCAGCTTTCTTCCTTCCTGCTTGCTCTAACTTGAATCCTAAAGCCTCTTTGATAATGATATGAAGTGTGTGTAAAAGAGGAGGCTAAGGGGTGTATTTATAGGTGTTAGGAACCTCTAGGTCGAATTTACTTGGAGTGGAAGACAAGTCAAGGACTCTTAAATTCGTAACCCTAAAATCTAGAAAAGATAAGCTGATTTGATTTGGTCATATATTTTTCAATATATATCCGTTTGAAAAGTTTCAATATAGGAAACCACTTGTCTTGGAAAGCTCTTTCTATTGGTGCAGACCATTCGTCCAGAATCTTTGCCAATCTTTAATTATGAATTAATCTCTAAAACGTGGCTGGAATTTCAGATTTCAAAAGGCAGCTTTATCTTTTTCCTTTTTGAATAAATCTTTGCTAAATCTTCTTATTTCCATGTAAATCTTCTTTTCTTTAATCTTTATCTTGACTTGGTCTCTAAGTAATTACCGTTTATCTTTTAAAGCTTCACATTAAATAAATAATTAAACCGCATATGCTTAAAAAGAATAAATCAATAAATCAAGAAAACGAAATAGGAAAGTGTACTCTAAAAATAAAAACTCGAGTAAAAATCATTCATAACACTCTAAAATACACTAAGACTTTATTCTCACTTCTCCACCTTGGATTGGTCTTTCATGAAATCAAGAACCTATTAACTTTGCATTAAAAATTGTCAAATTTACGCACAAAAGCTCAGATTCCGCAAATAGTTAATTTCCAAGGGGGAAAAGTGTAATATGGCAATTTATGCATGAAAGTCTAGCTAATAAGTCCATAATTCACCTAAAATGATGTCTCCAGAGGGCTAATAATTAGAACAAATAGGGAGACATCATATAGCGCAGTTGAATCTAGATCCTACCTTAGCCTGTCAGAACCGTATGATGAAGTTAAATGAACTTGATGAGTTTCGATTACATGCCTATGAGAATGCTAAACTTTACAAAGAAAACACCAAGAGATGGCACGATAATCGTATTCGTGTGAAAAGGTTTGAAGTTGGACAGAGAGTCCTAAAATACAACCCCAAGTTCAGCAACTATCCGGGTAATTTGAGGTCGAAATGGTCTGGTCCTACACAGTGACTAAATTCACGCCTCATGGAGCTATAGAGATTGAACATCTAATTGAGCACCGCACCTTTATGGTGAATGGTCATCGATTGAAAATTTATCATGGAGGCGAGGATATCAATCGCTCTGAAGATCCACATATCGGAGAGGTCATGTACCTCTTCGAAGCTCCTTAGAAGCGAGAGATAACCCATCAAGCTTAACGACGTTAAACAAAAGCCATTTCGTATGTATATTAGTTTATTTTAGTCAAAAGTCTTTAAATTCTATAGTGTAAAGTAGCTAAGTGTTGTTTATTTAGTGTATACTCTTAAAAATAAATGAGAAAGGTCTGGTGTTTTGATGATTACAAGTACTTAATCTATGAGTTTGGGGTTAACAAGTTGTCTTCGAGACCATTGCACACACCTATAAAGTGTGTTGCCGCAACTGTAACTCGCGCGACCGGCTAGCCGGCCAAGAAATTTTTCTACAGCGCGAGCTACTGTCTTGGAGACCCCCCCCCCCCACGCCACTATCATCTGCGTCGCCGAATTTTGTAACATTTGCGACCAGCTAGCCTGTCAAGGAAGGAAGCAACAGCGCGAGCTACTGTCTTGGAGGGCATTCTAAGCAACTATATATTGCGTTTCGTAAAACAAAATTCGGCGCAATAATTCCATTTGCAACCGGCTACCCGGTCATCTGACCGGTATGCCGGTCAACTCTCTGTCTTGGGAGCCTTTACACGCAACTATATTTTGCGTCCAGCGAAAACTTCATTTGCGACCGGCTACCCGGTCACACGACCGGTATGCCAGTCAAGCTCTCGGCAAAACGAAATTAAAATTATTGATGGGAAACAAAGCTTTGTATGCGAGGAAGATTAAGATAATCAGTGCACCGGCTAGCCGGTGCGGCCACCGACCTAGAAACCCTAATAGCTATATAACTAATCTTCTTCTCCTAGACACAGCCTCTCACACAAGACACTATTATTAAGGAATCACAACTCCCAAAGTACCTGCAACTCATCATCAAAATACCTAAACACATCAAAACTTTCACTCTAAACCACTCCTAACACATAATCATCATCAAATCCATCCACCAAACACCAAAATTTTATCTTTTCTTTCATCAAAGCTTCACTCTCACCCATTACACCTCATCTTCTCCCTTAGATATTCATTACCCATCTCACATAACACCTCAAACCATCTTCCTATATCCTCAAAACATCAAAGTTCAAAACGTTTTCTCTATTTTTTGAATTTTTGAAGTTTTGAGTTTGGGGTTCATTGATATGACGAAAAGAACCGATTCCTTATGTTACAAACGAAGAACAAGAGTTAATCCTAACAATCTTGGATCTACTCCAGCTAATGCTATTGAAATTCTGGATTCTCGTTCTAAGGTATTTACTGAAGAAGTTATGAAGACTATGAAGAGGAAAGAGAACCCAAATACTGTTTCTCCTGAAAAGTCTACCATGGAGGAAGAAAAATTTGAAAAGAATGAGGTATGTGATCCAATTATTCCCCCACGTTATGTGAGACGGAAATCTATGGCTATGAAGCCTACACCTAAGAAGCCATTTGTTCCTTGGAAAGACCGAGTCCGTTAGAGGTTTGGTAGTATTTCTTTTGGTGTTGAGAAGGGATTTCCAGTGAAGATAATGAACAGTGAATTCAAAGATTATGTGGTTGCATGTGACGAATTTGGATGGAAAGAATTGAGAGAAAGAGAGTTGAGCTTTATTCCGGCCTTGGTTCAAGAATTTTTGAAGAATTAGTCTTTGCGAATGGTAATGCTATTGAACTCCATAAGAAGATTATTCATTTCTCGGTTGAGCATATTCGTAAGATACTTAACCTACCAAATTTGATGGGCCCATGCCAATATCAAGAGGAGCTTAACAATCCGGCATTCGAATTGGAATCATTTTATCAAAGGGTTTTGATTCATGGGACTCCGCCAATTCCCTAAGGTGCTAGGTATGAAGGTCAAGCTTTTATTAGTGATTTATTGCCGCGTGCTAGAGTATGGTCCCGTTTCATTATTCCGACATTCTTTGGTAACAATCACATCTACGACGTAACGCGTGAACAACTAATCTTCATTAAATGTATTATCGAAAAGAAGGAGATTGATGTGGCTCGAATTATTCATAACTCCATTATGGCTTATACGAAGAATCCCATTAGTGCATGCAACCTCAAGTTCCCATAAACCATCACGATAATCTGTTTTGTCGCAAGGGTGCGATTTAGGAGCATTGAGGAAGAACCGCTCGAAAAAGGTACACCTCTTAAAGAGATTTCAATTGAAAATATTTACAGTTAGGCCAAGAAGAATGGGATTGAGTTAGATAAGACTTTTGGAGAAGAGAACAAAGCGCGTCGTTCTAAACGCAAAGTTAAAGTTGCCAAAGATCATGAGGTTATTTAAAGAATGAAAGCTTTAGAGGAGAAACATGAATACGTGATGAAAGCTATAGGAAGCGTCAAACAAGAGTTGGTCTTGATGAAAAACACAGTGGCTGTGTTGGTTGATTCCTAACACACCAACTTCACTATGCTTAAGAAGATGACCCAACCTGGAAGCAACACCGAAAACAAGCCTAATGCTGGTTGAGATACGTTTTCCTAACCTTCTCATTTAGTAGTGCATAATTGTTTATTTTCTTTATTGAGTCTTTTCGAGTCGTGGGGACACAACTCATTTTTGAGTTTGGGGTGGGGTTCGTTACCTCATCCCAATTTTTATGTGTTATTTTTTTTATTTGCTTTCAATAAAATTAATTTTAGGGTTGTGTTTGACTGTAGAGCATTTTAAATGTCCCCATTAATCAAAATTTATGATAGAAAATAGTAGAGTTTAGGAATCAGTATAAAACGCATTTAGATTGCATGCAAACATAGGTAATTGATAGGTAGAATTAATGAACAATGCAAAAGAAGTAAACTTGTACTTAAGGAAAATGTTTGGTGTGTAGGACGTGAGATCCAAATTGATAGAGAACACACTTAGATATGAACTAGAGGCAAGCTATGTAATTAGGAAAATGATGGAGGTAGTTCTTTGTTAGCCCTTGGAGACTTTTTAGCTTCTTGTCCTTCAATATAATATTATACGCTTTAGCCCCATTTTTAGCCCTTAAGGCTTTCTTTTGTCGCCACGATATAAGCCCATATCCCCTTAGATTAATAGGCATTACTATATGATTTGCACTTGAATAACAATCCTAAGACTTCATGTCTTGAGCTTGAGTTTGGGGTGGTGGGTTTCATTATTGGGAGATTACATTGGGAAGGAATTTGTATGCGTTTGTATTTATGTGCAATTGTTGATGATGTATTATTTGTAACCCTTTGTCGGGGTCTTTGGAAAAAAAAATATAAGAGACATGACCTTTCACATCAAAATGATAGTCATGGGTATCTTGTACAAAAAAAAAGAGAAAATTGAAATGAAAAAGAAAATAAAGAAAATAAATAAAGTAACCGGCAAAGTGGAAGTTTTGGATATCATCTTTAGTGCTTATTGGGTATTTTTGGGGACGCTGCATTAGTGCATCAAATGGGTTGAGTGAGAATGATTATCGAGTGTAAACTCAAGCTCAAGGACAGTTTGTTGATGGTAAGTGAGGAGAGAGCCAAAAGCTCACTTCAAATTTACCAAATATACATTCCATACCATCCCTAAGCCTACGCAATAACCATAAAGTCCTCTTGATTCCTAGTTATGTAGTGGATTTGTAATTCAGCTAATAGGGAGTACGCTAAGTGGAGCGTTCAAAGTTAGTGAGGATCGATGAACACCCTATAACCATCATCTTGATATAAGTACAAGCGTAACCTTCTAGCATTGTGAAGTTAATTTTTAATTAATTATTTGTTTTTTAGTTTGCATGACATTTGTATGTGTATATTAATTCCTAGGTTCCTACTATATGAGATTTATTTTAAGTTATGTTTTGGGTGTTATTCATTAGACTCTACCTTTTTGCGTATAACCTTAAACCCTTGTTTTTATTTGACTTTGTCGGGACGACAAAGGTTTGAGTTTGGGGTCTTGATCTCTCCCTTTTTGTTATAATTATATTCCCTTAGGAGACATCAAATTAGGTGATTATTTGACTTATTTGTGAGACATTTAAGATTATTTGGTTATATTGCGATTTCTTCCCTTGGATTTGGATTATTTATGTTTTAGAGCTTTTCCGTGTTAATTCGTTTGTTTTTAGTGCAAATTTCTTAGGTTTATGATTTGATAGAGTATCAAGACAAGGAGAAGAAACGGGAATTAAAGTCTTGGATTGAGCGTTGAAGTCAAAGGCGAGAATAGTTGATTCGAAGATGTAATTAGTGGGGAATGAAATCTGGAATGCTGTCAAAAATCACTGTTTTTGAGCATCTTAGCCACTGATTCATCCTTGGAGCATAAAATTAGGTCGATAGAGCTTGAAGTCAGGAAGATTTTCCAAGTTAAACGAAGAGATTCCGAGTCCGGACTCAAACGTTACAGCTGTTTTAGTAACAGCTAAACACCAGTTACAGGATTTCATTAAATGGATCGGGTTTTTATTCTAATTAACCTATTCCTTTTTTTTTAAAGCCGAAACCGTTTTTCTCACTGTAAAAAGGATTTAGACTTCAGTTTTTAGACACACGATTCACATGACAGAAAAAGCAACGCTTGGGAGAAGTCAAAGAAGCAAAAAGGAGAGAGAAAGCTGAAGCTGGAGAATTGTTTCTTCCAACAATTAGTCATATCAATCATATAATTAGGTTTTTCTATTTCTATAATTCATTATGAACAGTTTTTATTTTAATTGAGTAGTTTTTAACATTAGCATGAACTAAATTCCTTAAGTGCTTGAGAATCGCATTAATGGGTTGAACCCCAATTTATTCTTCCTGGCTTAAGGTTTGCCAAGGATATATTTCTTCTGGTTAAAGGGTGTATTTATAGGGTATAGGAAACCCTAAAACTTTTTCTTTAAGTGGAAGACAAGTAACTTGGAGCCCAACTCAAATTCGTAACCCTAAAATATAGAAAAGGTAAGATTCTGGTGTTGTTTTGTTTTGGCCGTAACTCCTTCAATACTTATCTGTTTGATGCGTTGCAATAGTCGAAACTGATCGCCTCGGAAAGCTCTATAACATTTATTCAGACCCATGCTTACAAATTCCTAGCCAATCTTGAGTTATGATCACTTTAATGTTCGTAGCTGCTGGAATTCAGATTTATTCGGCAACTTTATCTTTTCCTTTTTCACATTTCTTTCCTTTATCTCCAATTTCCATGTTTATCTTCTTTCCCTTATCTCTTAGAATTAACTTGGCATCTAATTACCATATATCTTTAAATCTTCACAATTAACAAACAATTAAACCCAATATGCTCTAAAAATAATAAATAATCAAATCAAGACACGAAATAGGAAAGTGTACTAAATCATGGGAAAAATCGACCTATAACCTAATAAATACAGCTAAAATGATGTCTCCAACTAAGATTAAATCATCACAAATGGGGAGAAATCAAGACCCCCAACTCAAAGTTGTATCATCCCGATATAATAAAGATAAAGAACAATAGAGTAGTCAAGTAATAAACAGAGAAGAAGAAGTAGGAGGAGAACAATGAATGATCCTAGAGCATAATATATAAAAAATATCATGTAGTAATTCTAAAGAAATAGTGCACACATATGCTTAATATACACATAATAAACAATCCATAAATTCAAGTCCATATTAATTTCGCAATGCCAGAAGGAGAGGTCTCAACTCAGTTTATGTTAATGGCTATAGGTTGTTCATAGGTCTTAGTATAGCATCCAATGGTCCACTTACCTACAACCTAATAGCTATTGTTTCTCCATCAAGTAGCTAAAAAATCTAAGGTTTTTACGGTCATAACTTGGCTTAGGGACGGTGTGGTATATTTGGATAATGAAAAGTGAGCTTTTGGCTATCTCCTCACATTCCATTAACGAATCGCCCTAGAGCTTGAGTTTTCACTCGAAGATGTTCTCACTCAACCCAATTTTTGATGCCTTAACGTGCATCCCCAATTAATCCCAACTAAAACCTTTTTCATGATGATATACAATTTCCACTTTGCCGGTCCAAATATATATATTCTTTTCATATCAATTTTTCATTTTGTATAGCTATGACTCCCTTTTTGATGTTGAGATATCACGCTATTTTCTTCTCATATATTTTTTCTTTTCAGTTCATACTTTTCAGCTTTTTTCATTTACTATTACCCCGGGAAAAGGGTTAAAATAATAACATTTTCATCATCAATAACATCACAATTACAGTTTCCGAAACCCAATGTTCCCTAATGATGAAACCCAGCACCCCAAACTCAAGCTCTAAAAACGACTTGTTCAAGGTTTTGCGATTCGAGTGCGGGTCATATGGATAACTCCTAAAAACTAAAGGGCATGTCTTAGAATGTAGTTAAATTAAAGGCTTTAGAAAGGCAAATAGGGGTTAAGACAGATAAATAATAATACAATCAAATAAAATGGTGAGAGATCTAAAAAGGCTTCAAGTGGCTTCAATATCAAAGAGCTGCCTTATTCACTTTTCTAACTACCAGATTTTGTTACTAATTCACTATTAGTTCATAGAAAAGTGGGGTTTCAACTAATTTCAAACCTCACGTTCTACACACCAAATAACTCTCCCTAAGTTTCAACTTGACTTCTTAGCATTGCTCATTAACTTTTCTATCTTTTATTTTCTGTTTTCATACATGCATACTAAACATATTTGTGACATCTTTCAAAAACATACTAATTGCTATCATTAACTTAATTAAATCATGCTCAGTAGGTACATTCAACATATTATATGCCTATTCAAACCTAAAAAATTCAAATTTTATGCAAAAACAGAAAGGAATATGAAGACAACGAATGCCCACCCCCAACTCAAAAGTGAGTCGTGTCCCCACGACTCAAAAAAGACTCAATAAAGAAATAAAATTTAAAATTAGCCGCACATATTGCACATAAATAAATGGTAGGGAAGAAAGAAAACATACTCTTCGAGGCTATTGCCTCGCATTATCGACATCCAAGATAGGATTTGCTGGATCTTTCTTTAATTGCTCAAGGAGTGTTATGATGTGCTCCTTTTCTTCTTTTGAAAGTTTTGTAATTTCTTTCAAAACTTTCATGAACCAAGCATTGTCAATATTGTTACTCATCTTAAACTCAAGTGTCTCTCCTTCACCCAAAATCATATTCGCTTTCTGAATAAGACACGTGATCATAGTAGGATATTTCACATTAAATAACGACATGGGAGAGACCGGATCTTGCATCACCTCCTCATAGATCAACTGTGCCACATCCTCTTCTTCTCCTCTCAAAGTACAATTCAACAAGATAGCGTGCTTTAGAACGTCTTACCATGAACGTAGACCAACCCAATCTTTCACCAATCTCCAAGAATCTTCTTGTATTCTTCTTTATCAACTTCTTCTTCAAATACTTTCTCATAAGCACAAGGAAGTTCCTGTAATTGTTTCTTCGCAAAAGCTATCAGGGCCCTTGAAGCTTTCTCTTTTTCTTCGGGTGCAGGACCTTCGATCTGTAGAGGTTGTGTTGTTTTCTTCACGAAAGTTGGAACCTTTTTGCCCATTGAATCAAACACAACTAGCTGGCCTCTCTTCTCATGACCTGTTTTACCCTTTGTATTGGAACTTTTCTCAATTGATTTCTTCTCAATAGAACCCAATACCTTGCTTTTCTTCATCTCCTTTACAATAGGTAATATTTATGTTCTCTTAGTCATCTCAATTGACCTCCAACTCAAAGCTTTAACCACTCGTGAAATTTGAAACTCTTGATTCTTGGTTGTACAAGCTTTATTTGGGTTAGGAAAGGTGTTTTGATGATGATTCTCTATATGGATAAGATGGATTCCAGATGGATTAGTATGGATCTAAGAAATTGTTGGATGAATTTTGAAAATTTAAGCTTTTGATTCTTGGATTCAATGTGATTTGATATGATATGGGTGGTTGAATCTTCTTTGTAACGATGTGGAGAAATGATTGGATGTGTTTTTATGGTGATTGGGTAGTGTTTTGATGTTTGGTAAAGGTTTGATGAAGCTTTAATGGAGTTGGGAGAGGTTTGGAGAAGAAAAGAGGCTTAAGGATTGAAAAATTCGTAATAGATTAACCTTTCTCTTCTTTATAACCTAAAAATTCAGAATTTTTCTCTCTCCAGTGGTGCGGACCGACATACCGTCGGTGTTACCGGCATACCGGTGAGCTGTTCTTCAAAAAGACTTGCTTCGGCAAATAACCTGATTCATGGACCCGTGGGCACGTATTTTTGTCTGGCCGGTATACAGCTGATGTCTCCCTATTTGTTCTAATTATTAGTCCTTTGGAGACATCCTTTTAGGTGAAGAAATGACTTATTTGATGGACTTTTATTCTTAATTGATCATATTGCACTTTCTCCCCTTGGAAATTGACCATTTGCGTTTCTAGAGCTTTTGTGCGTAAATTTGATTGTTTTTAATGCAAAGTTAGTAGGTTCTTGAATTTCATGAAAGACCAATCCAAGGAGGAGAAGTGAGAATTAAATTCCTAGGGTATTCTAGTGTATTCAGAAGTATTTTTACTCGAGTTTCTATTTTTAGAGTGCACTTTCCTATTTCTATTTCTTGAATTATGATTTATTTATTTTAAAGGATATGCGGTTTAATTATTTATTTATTGTGAAGCTTTAAAAGATATATGTTAATTACTTAGAGACCAAGTCAAGTTAAAGAAGTAAAGGAAAGAAGATTTACATGGAAATAAGAAGATTAAGGAAGGATATATGCAAAGAAGGAAAAGATAAAGTTGCCTTATGAATCTGAAATTCCAGCCACGTTAAGACGAGTCCATAACTTAAGATTGGCTAGGAATTTGGGCGAGTAGTCTGCACCAATGGAAAGATCTTTCCGAGACAAGCGGTTTTGAATATTGCAACGCGTCAAACGGATAAGTATTGAATGAGATATGACCAAAACAAATCAGCAGCAGAATCTTACCTTTCCTAGATTTTAAGGCTACGAATTTAAGAGTTCTTAACTTGTCTTCCACTCCAAGTAAATTAGACCTAGGGCTTGCTAACACCTATAAATACACCCCTTAGCCACTCTTTTCACACACTTCAGAGAATTACACAAATGGCTTAAGGTTTTCAAGTCAGAGCAAGAAGGCAAGGAGAAGCTAGAGCTGGGAGAATCATGTTCTTCCATCAACAGTCATCCTACCCTTTAGGTTATCAATTTATCTTTTGTATTTGAACATGAATTCCTTTTATTTATTTTCAGTCTTTAATTTTATCATGAGCTAAATTTCCATATACTTGAGAATCGCATTAAAGGGATGAACCTTAATTAATTAATCTATGTTTTGAATTTGGGATTATTATAATTTAAATTGAATTAAGTTTTATATATTGGATATTACTTTGTTTTCATTACTATTTCTTTTAGGAACAACTAGAAATATCTTTTAGTATTTGGGCTATTCACTTTAGTGGCGAAGTGATCATCCGACAGGGGGGTTTGAATACAGATCTAGGTAATACCCGTGTAATGTCCGTTATTGACCGACAGACTTAACTAGTTACATAGCCAAAGAGGTAAAATCATATCATCCGAAGAGGCATATTCGACCATACAGGTGTTTATAGTACTTTAGGATAGCTCCTAGGTCCACCCGACAGGGGGCTAGGAGATATTAGAGTCCCGACTAATATTATAATTCAAATTCTACCCTTAAACATAGCATAGATTATATTGATTAAGTGGATTCCTTGCGAGACTCAAGTATCTCTCTTATCTGAAGTTAGTTACTTTTATTTGCTTTATTTATTTCTAGTTAATTTACTTTTAGTCTTTATTTTATTTGCATCTTTAATTTACAAAAACCAAACAAAAATTCTTATCTTTTATATTATGTTTAGCAATTATTCCTACTACTTGATTAATATTTGGGTTGAACCTAATCCGTCCCTGAGAACGAACTTGATTATCATATATTACTTGGGACAACTGTACACTTGCAGTTTGTGGTTCCTCTTTATTTATCACTTTATTTTCTAACACCCTAGGACCCACCAAGTTTTTGGCGCCGCTGCCGGGGACGGTAGCGTGTGACCCCGGTGTTAATCTTTAGTAGTTTAATTGTTTTAGTTTTAGTTTTATTTTTCAGTTTTACGCTTTGGGTTGTCTTTCTTTCTCAGGTTTACAGGTTTTGGTATATGCTTGGAGATATCGTGATTCTTGCAAATCCCGAAAACCTAGTTCGAGAAGCAAACAAAAGAAAGAGAGAAGCTAAAGCAAAAGAGTTAGAGGAGCAATTAGCAAGAGAAGCAATGACTGGCGATCATGAAATCGACCATCCTCTTGTTCCTCTTGCTCCACAAGTTCAACCTCCTCAGAACAATGATCTGTGGTTCGTTAATAGCCCTGAACAAGATCCATTTCGAGCTCATGCCCTCGGAATTGGCCCAAAGAATATTAATGTCGAGAGATTCAGACCTGATCCTGGTATCTTATCTCAATTTCAGAGTTATGGCAATTTCCGAGGAGCACCTAGCGCAGATCCAATCCATGCTGTACAGAAGTTCATGCAAATTTGCGATTCCTATATTGCGCAAGGAGTAACAAGAGATCAGATGTATTTTGCGAATTTTATGTAATTCGTTATTGATGGAGCAAGTGAATGGCATGATTCTCACGAACCCGGAGCAATTACAACATGGGACACATTACAAACTGCGTTCTTCGATAGGTACTACCCAACAAACATGAGATTAGACGCGCAAGTTGAATTGACTTCATTCAAACAAGATCAAGACGATACTTTGAGTAGAAGTTGGAAGAGATTTCAGATTTGTTTAAGAAGAGTCCCTGATCATGGCCTCACAGAGATTCAACAGATGAAGATATTTACCGAGGACTTGATGGCTCTTCAAGAAAGGATCTAGACTTGCTTTGTGGTGGTGGATTTTTACAGGTACAACCAGTCCATGCTAAGATTATTTTGAATAGAACAGATACGAATGAGATGGGTTGGAATACCGTGAGAACACCTATTCGAGGTGGAAATCGTGCTTTGATTGAAGAAAAATTCACTGCCATGGAAAATAAACTTGAGCAACAATTAAAACAGCTTACTCTAGCTGTTACAAAAAGTGTTGCAGGTAGAAGATCAGATGTTAATGTTACACAAGAAGTTTATGGGTGCTTAAACTGCGGTACACAAGATCATGATTGGGAGCATTGTCAAAACAATCCATAATCTGTAATGTTTGTTTCCAACCGAGGAAACTATAATTCAAGTGGTCAAGGTTATCAACCGAATAGAAACCATCCGGGTTTCCAATATTCGAATCCAAATGGGGCCGCGAATCCAACTTATGCATATCAACCACGTCCCCAAGGTAACAATTTCCAACCAAGACCACGGAACAACTACCAAGGTGGACAAGATTACAGAAATCAAGCTCAGAGACAACCTTCTCAAGATGCTTACACCGAGACCATGAACCAGAAAGTTTTACCTGCTCAACCTCAAGAAGGTGCGTTAGATGTTCAGCAAACCTTGTTGACACTAATGAACATTCAAACAAAAGCTAGCCTAGAAGAACAAGCTACAGCCGCAGCATTGAAGATGTTAGAGAATCAGCTAGCTCAAGTTTCAAAACAATTGAATCAACGTCAACAAGGACAATTACCAAGTGACACTGAAAAACCTAAGCAAAGAGAATATTGTAATGCAGTGACACTTAGAAGTGGTAAGAAGCTACCACCACCTCCTTTTCCCGTGATGAAAGAAAAGAAACAACTGTGAGACAGAAACCGGTAAGAGATGTGGTGGAGAAAGAAAATGAACCTGAAGTAGTGGAAGTGGAGAAGATTCTGTAAAATCCGAAGTCCAAAGATGTTACAGAAACCCGTCCTCTTCCACCTTTTCCCTCAAGAGTTCAGAAGAAAGAAGACATGGCTGACTATCAGAAGTTCTCGAATATGGTACGTGGTCTCAATATTAAGTTTCGTTCGTAGATGCTATCAGAGATGTGCCGAAGTACGTTAAATTCTTTAAAAGAGCCATAACCAACAAGAGACCATACCGTGAGAACGAGATGATAGGATTGCCAGAAGAATGCAGTGCTATATGCCAAAGTAAGTTTCCACCTAAACTACTTGATCCTGGGAGTTTTACGATTCCTATTTCTATTATTAATGAGTGGCAAGGGAAAGCTTTGTGTGACTTGGGTACGAGTATCAATTTGATTCCCAAGTCAATTTTCGAAAAACTAAAGATAGGAAACGCAAGACCTACTTCCATGATCCTGCAAATGGCTGATAGATCCCTCGCACATCTAGAGGGTCGAATAGAAGATGTCCTCGTCAAGGCAGGTACTTTAATTTTTCCGTTTATTTTGTTATACTTGAATACAATACGGATAGGAATGTCCCCATCATCTTGGGTCGACCATTCCTAGCCACGGGGTGTACTGTTATTGATGTAGAAAACGGAGAATTAACCATGTGAATCCAAGACGAGAAGGTGTAGTTCAACGTGTTTAGGGCCATGAAGTTTCCAGATCCTCCGGAGGAGTGTTTCCGAATGGATGTACTTGACTTGACTGCGCAAGAAGTATTTGATTTTATGAATTTTAACGATATCTTGCATGCGGCCCTAACACTTGACTTACCGGAAGTGATGGAAGAACTAACCGAAACTGTAGCTGCTCTAAATTCCGGAAATATCAAGCATAGGCATCTCGCCTATGAGCCAATCCGAGAGCCAGGGGAGATAGTATCTAAAAAGAAACCATCTATCGAATCTCCCCCACAACTAGAAGAAAAGCCGTTTCCGTCACACTTGAGGTATGCGTATTTAGGTACTAACAACACTTTACCTGTTATTGTTTCAGCTACTTTAACAGGTCCTCAAGAAGACAAACTGTTGCGCATATGGAGAGCTAATAAAGAGGCGATTGGTTGGACTATTGCTGACATCAGAGGTATTAGTCTTTCCTATTGCCAACAAAAAATCATTCTTGATGATGAAAGAGCGTGCTCAGTTGAAGGGAAAAGGAGATTGATGCCAGCTATGAAGAAAGTGGTGAAGAAAGAGGTTATCAAGTTGCTAGACGCGGGAATCATCTATCCCATAGCTAGTAGCAAATGGGTGAGTCCAGTTCAATGCGTACCAAAGAAGGGTGGTATCACTACCATCTTGAACGAGAAGAATGAAGTCATTCCCTCAAGAACCGTTGTTGGTTGGAGAGTGTGTATGGATTATCGAAAGTTGAATAAGGCCACCAGAAAAGATCACTTCCCTCTTCTGTTTATCGATCAGATGTTAGACAAGCTAGCTGGGAGAGAATATTATTGCTTTTTGGATGGATATTCAGGATACAATCAGATTTATGTAGATCCAAAAGACCAACACAAGACAACCTTTACATGTCCTTTTGGTACCTTTTCCTTCCGAAGGATGCCATTTGGATTATGTAATACACCTGCTACTTTTCAAAGATGTATGATGGCAATCTTCTGGGACATGATTGATGATTTCCTTGAGGTATTTATGGATGACTTTTCTGTGTTTGGCGATAACTTTGAGGAGTGTTTACGAAACTTGGAGAAGGAATTGATTAGATGCAAGGAGACTGATTTGGTTCTGAACTGGGAGAAGTATCACTTTATGGTTCGAGAGGGTATAGTGTTGGGTCACAAGGTTTCAAGTGCTGGTTTGGAAGTTGATCGTGCGAATATTGAGGTAATCAAGACTCTTCCCCCTCCTATTTCTGTAAAAGGGGTAAGAAGCTTTTTGGGTCATGCTGGTTTGTACCGACGTTTTATCAAGGACTTCTCCAAAATTTCTAAGCCGTTGTAAAACTTAATCGAAAAGGACACCAAATTCGTTTTTGATGACGCTTGCATAAAGGCATTCAACGAAATCAAAGAGAATCTTATTTCTGCACCAATTGTATTACCTCCTGATTGGAAGATTCCGTTTGAGATTATGTGTGATGCTAGTGATCTTGCGATGGGTGTTGTTCTGGGTCAAAGGAAAGAGAAGGTATTTCATTCTATATACTACGCTAGTAAAACCTTCACAAGTGCTCAAATTAACTATACCGTGACTGAGAAGGAATTACTAGCCGTTGTATACGCATTCGACAAATTTCGTTCCTACCTTCTTGGGGCAAAAGTTGTTGTGTTTACCGACCATTCTGCGATTAAATACCTTATGGAAAAGAAAGATGCGAAGCCGCGTTTGATTGGATGGGTAATACTGTTACAAGAATTTGATTTAGAGATTCGGGATCAAAAGGGTTGTGATAATCAGGTTGCTGATCATTTGTCGCGTCTTGAAGATTCTGAGTCTAATGGAGGACCTGAGTTGGTAAGAGAATAGTTTCTTGATGAGAGTTTGTTTTCAGTATATTCATTAGAAACTCCTTGGTATGCGGATATAGCAAATCTTATTGTGAGTGATTATTTTCCTCAAGGAGCTACCTCACAATAGAAAAAGAGACTAGTCCATCGAGCTAAACAATTCTTTTGGGAGGATCCTTTCCTCTACAAAACATGCAGTGATCATGTGGTAAGGAGATGCATACCGGATAAGGATATTCTGTCAATTGTTGCAGGTTGTCATGATTCACCATACGGAGGACACTTCAAAGGTGATCGTACAGCTGCAAAGGTACTACAATTCGGTTTTTATTGGCCTACTTTACATAAGGATTGTCATGAGTACGTTCAAAAATGTCATAGATGCCAGTTCACTTGTAATATATCTAAGAGAGATGAGATGCCATGTAATAATGTTCTTGAAGTTGAGATATTCGATGCATTGGGTATTGATTTCATGAGTCCTTTTGTACCATCTAATGGAAATGTGTACATCCTACTAGCTGTTAACTACGTGTCTAAATGGATAGAGGCTGTAGCTCTACCAACTAATGATTCGCGAGTAGTGATTAAATTCTTAAAGTCACACATCTTCACTAGACATGGTACACCTCGAGTTATTATCAATGATGGAGGTTCACACTTTGTGAACAAATATCTGAAGACAGTTCTAGAGAAGTATGGAGTGAGACATCGTGTATCTACCGCGTATCATCCACAAGCCAATGGTCAAGCTGAGGTCTCTAATCGAGAGATCAAATCCATTCTTGATAAGACAGTTGGTTCCACACGCAAGGATTGGTCAATGAAATTAGATGATGCGTTGTGGGCATATCGTACTGCATTCAAGACGCCTGTTGGTGCATCTCCGTATCACATTATTTATGATAAGGCTTGTCACTTACCTCTTGAAATGGGTGCCTATTGGGCAATAGCAGATATGAACATGTATCCTACCTTAGCTGCGGAGAATTGTATGATGAAGCTAAATGAACTTGATGAGTTTCTATTTCATGCCTATGAGAATGCTAAACTTTACAAAGAAAGGACGAAAAGATGGCATGGCAATCGTATTCGTGAAAAGAAATTCAAAGTTGGACAGATGATCCTCAAATATAACTCCATGTTTAGCAATTATCCGGGCAAGTTGAGATCAAAGTGGTCTGGTCTGTTCGTAGTGACGAAAGTTACGCCTCATGAAGCGATAGAAATCGAGAATCCAGACGAGCAACGCACCTTTATGGTGAATGGTCATCGTCTGAAACTTTACCATGTGGGCGAGGATACGAATCGTAGAGTTTATCCACATCTTGGGGAGGTTATGTACCTCCTTGAAGCTGAATAGATGCGAGAGGTAACCGGTCGAGCTTAACGACGTTAAACAAAAGCCAGTTCATTGTATATTAGTTTATTGCTTTATGTTTTTCAATTCCTAGTGTATAATTCTAAGTTAGTTTTGAGTTTTAGTGTCTACTTTTAAAAAGAAATGAGAAAGGTAGTGTGTTAATGGTGCAGGAATTGAGTTTGGGGTGCTAAGAAACGAAAAGGAAAAATCTGTTGCTCTGACCGGCTAGCCGGCAGATCACCAGCATACCGGTGGAGCAGAAACACGTGCCCACGGGATCATGGCTCGGGTTGTTTACCGAGACGTATAGAAAATTTGACGAGTCGCGCCGGCTAGCCGGTCAAACGAACGGTATGCAAGCCAGAAGAAAAACCCGTGCCCTCAGGTAGCTCGGCTCGGGTATTTTGACGGAGTTCGCCCCTGGACAAAAAGCAGCACCGGTATGCCGGTGGATACCCCCGGTATGCCGGCGAACAGAAAACACGTGGCCTCGGGTAGCGACTCGGGTTTGAGGCAGAATGTTACGAAAAGAAGCACGTCCAGCACCGGCTAGCCGGCCAGATCCGCCGGTATGCCGGCCAGTATGGCGGTTTGAAGAGTTTGTTTCCTTATACAACTCTTACCTTATCATGTGCAAACCCTAGCCTCTCCCATACGAATTTTCCAGCTCCCAGCCTTATAAATAGACCTTGAAGCTTGATTAAACCCCTACAACAAACACAATAACATCAATAATTCTCTCATCCATCCTTCATAAACACATCCTCTTCATCAAATTCATCACAATACACCATTAAACGCCATCAAGATCATCAATTTTTCAAGAATTCTTCCAAGATTCATCAAGAAGCCTTCTTCTTTCACCTAATTCAAGCAAGAAACTCAATCTACACCAAGTTATCTTAACTTTATTCTATCCTTTGTATAACTTGAGTTTGGGGTCAAATCAACCATAACAAACAGAACATATGCTATGGATTATAAGAGGAAGTGTTGTATACTAGGGAAGAACAAAAATTTGCCTGGTACTACAATTGAAAAGGCCATCAATCTTGATGAGCCTATTGAAAAGAAACAAAAAGAAGCGGCACCTACACAACCACTACACAAGAAATTAACAGCTAGGATGGGGGTATCGCCAAAGCCTAAAGAAAAGACACAAATTCAAGATCATGGTTCTTCTTCCTCCTCTCAGAACAATTCTTGTATACCCCCATGGGATTTTAAATTGCAACATGAAGTCGAGCTTTTAAGAGAAGACAATAGAGCACTTTGGATGGAAATTACACAGATTGAGTCAGCATTGGAAGAGGTAACTACGAACATGGATATTATTAATTATTCTTCGGAGGAGGAGGAGGACATGATGGATCTTTATGGCCAGGTACCCCGTTCTAATTCTTCTTCTTGATTGATGGTAGGCACTAGTTAGGTAGTTAGTTTAATGTTATTGCTTTATTGAGTCTTTTTCAAGTCGTGTGGACACGACTCACTTCTGAGTTTGGGGTGGGGTTCGTTGCCTCATCCCAATTTTTTGTGTTTTACATGCTTTCAATAAAATTAATCTTAGGGTTGCGTTGACTGTGGAGAATTTTAAATGCCCCCATAAAGCATGATTTTTATGAATTTATGATAGAAAATAGTTGACTTTAGGAGTTAGTGTAAACCGCACTTTGATTGCATGCAAATATGAAGTAATTGATAGGAAGAATTAATGAACAATACAAAAGAAGTAAACTTGTGCTTAAGGATAATGGGTGGTTTGTAGAACGTGAGATCTAAATGAGTAGAGAACCCACTTAGGTATGAACTAGAGGCAAGCTGTGTAAATAGGAAGATGATAGAGGCAGTTCTTTGTTAGCCCTTTGAATCCTTTTTGGCCTTCTATCCTTGAATTAATTATATCCTTCTTAGCCAAATTTTCAGCCTTTAAGTCTTTCTTTTGTCGCCACATTATAAGCCAATATCCCTTTAGATTGTTAGGCATGACCATATGACCCGCACTTAAATCACGATCCTGAGACTTCATATCTTGACCTTGAGTTTGGGGTGGTGGGTCCACTATATGGGAATTTACATTGGGTTGGGATTTTTGAGCTTATCAAATGTGCTTTGTGCTATATTTTGATGATGATTCACAGGTTTATTACATTGTAACCCTTGGCCGGGGTAATAGTAAATGAAAAAGAAGCTACGAGCTAAAGTTATGAAAAGGCATAATTTATGAAAAAATAGCGTGATATCTCGGACATTAAAAAAAGGGGAGTCATAGCTATACAAAAAAAAATTGATTTGAAAAGAATATATATTTGGACCGGCAAAGAGGAAATTTTTAGGTGAATCATCTTTAGTGCTTATTGGGTTAATTTGGGGATGCTAAATTAGCGCGTCAAATGGGTTTAGTGAGAACGTTATTCGAGTGCAAACTCAAGCTCTTGGACAGTTTGTTGATGGTAAGTGAGGAGAGAGCCAAAAGCTCACTTCAAATTTACCACATATACATACCATACCGTCCTTAAGCCTACGCTAAAACCGTAAAGACCTCGTGATTCCTAGATGCACAGTGAGTTAATAGTGAATATGCTAAGTGGAGCGTTCAAAGCAAGTAAAGATCGAGGAACACCCTATAGCCACCATCTTGAGATAAGTAATAAGCGTAACCTTCTAGCATTGTGAAATTAATTTTGGATTGATTATTTTGTGTTTGATTTTGCATGATATGTGTAGGTGTATATTAGTTCCTAGATTAGACTATATGAGATTTTTTTAAGTTGTGCTTTGGGATTATTTAGTAGATTCTACCTTCTGCGTTCACCTAAAAGATCCTTTGTTTTTATTTTACTTTGTCGGGATGACAAAGGTTTGAGTTTGGGTCTTGATTTCTCCCTATTTTTTCTAATTATTAGCCATTTGGAGACATCCTTTTAGGTGAATAAATGACTTATTTGATGTACTTTTATGCTTAATTGATCATATTGCTCTTTCTCCCCTTGGAAATTGACTATTTGCGTTTTAGAGCTTTTGTGCGTAAATTTGATTGTTCTTAATGCAAAGGTAGTAGGTTCTTGAATTTCATGAAAGACCAATCCAAGGAGGAGAAGTGAGAATTAAAGTCCTAGGGTATTTTAGTGTATTAGGAAATACTTTTACTCGAGTTTCTATTTTTAGAGTGCACTTTCCTATTTCTATTTCTTGAATTATGATTTATTCTTTTTAAAACATAAGAGGTTTAATTATTTATCTATTGTGAAGCTTTAAAAGATATATGGTAATTACTTAGAGACCAAGTCAAGTTAAAGAAGTAAAGAAAAGAAGATTTACATGGAAAGAAGAAGATTAAGAAAGGATATATGCAAAGAAGGAAAAGATAAAGTTGCCTTATGAATCTGAAATTCCAGCCACGTTTCAAAGACGAGACCATAACTTAATATTGGATAGGTATTTGGGCGAGTGGTCTGCACAAATGGAAAGATCTTTCCGAGACAAACGGTTTTGAATATTGGAACGCGTCAAACTAATAAGTATTGAATGAGATATGACCAAAACAAATCAGCAGCAGAATCTTACCTTCCTAGATTTTAGGGTTACGAATTTAAGAGTTCTTAACTTGTCTTCCACTCCAAGTAAATTCGACCTAGGGCTTGCTAACACCTATAAATACACCCCTTAGCCTCCTATTTTCACACACTTCAGAGAATTACACAAAAGGCTTAAGGTTTTCAAGTCAGAGCAAGAAGGCAAGGAGAAGTTAGAGCTGGGAGAATCATGTTCTTCCATCAACAGTCATCTTACCCTTTAGGTTATCAATTTATCTTTTGTATTTGAACATGAATTCCTTTTATTTATTTTCAGTCTTTAATATTATCATGAGCTAAATTTCCATATACTTGAGAATCGCATTAAAGGGATGAACCTTAGTTAATTAATCTATGTTTTGAATTTGGGATTATTATGATTTAAATTGAATTATGTTTTATATATTGGATATTACTTTGTTTTCATTACTATTTCTTATAGGAACAACTAGAAATAGCTTTTAGTATTTGGGCTATTCACTTTAGTGGCGAAGTGATCATCCGACAGGGGGGTTTGAATACAGATCTAGGTAATACCCGTGTAATGTTTGTTATTGACCGACAGGCTTAACTAGTTACATATCCAAAGAGGTAAAATCATATCATCCGAAGAGGCATATTCGACCATACAGGTATTTATAGTACTTTAGGATAACTCCTAGGTCCACCCGACAGGGGGCTAGGAGATATTAGAGTCCTGACTAATATTATAATTCCAATTCTACCCTTAAACATAGCATATATTATATTGATTAAGTGGATTCCTTGCGAGACTCAAGTATCTCTCTTATCTGAAGTTAGTCACTTTTTTTTGTTTTATTTCTTTCTAGTTAATTTACTTTTAGTCTTTATTTTATTTGCATCTTTAATTTACAAAAACCAAACAAATAATCCTATCTTTTATTTTCTGTTTATCATTTATTCCTACTACTTGATTAATATTGGGTTTAACCTAATCCGTCCCTGAGAACGAACTTGATTATCATATATTACTTGGGACAACTGTACACTTGCAGTCTATGCTGTAGATATCGCCGCTTAGGCGCCGTCTAGGCGTCAACTCCCCCCTTAACCGCTTACGCCTAGTAAAAATGCTAGGCATTTTTTCCCAACGCCTTAGTCGCCGTGGAAGAGGCGCCTAACCCGCCTAGGCACCGATTAATGGTAAAAACTTGCCGCCTAGGCCCTCCATTAAATTTATTTTACTCTCGGAAATTCTTGAATTGATATTATAACTCTAATTTTAGTATATTTCATATTCAATATAGTGGTGTTAGATGAATTTTATGACTTAAATAGATAAAATTATCATAATTATACACGCGTATTGCTAAATATATAAAATTACATAGCAAGATTTAAAACCACGTAATCCCGCCTAGGCCCTGCGTAGTCCCTCCTAGGCGCTAGGCCCTAGTCGACCGCCTAGGCCGCGGAACCGAGATCTACAACATAGCTTGCAGTTTGTGGTTCCTCTTTATTTATCACTTTATATTCTAACACCCTAGGATCCACCAACAACTGGTATGGCCGGGATACCGGTTCGTAATTTTCCGAAAATCCATATCTCGGCAAAAAACCCGACTTGTGAACCCGTGGGCACCCCTTTTTGACCCACCGGCTTACCGGTTGTATGGCCGGCGGGCAGGTCAGAATGTGCTCAAAAATTTCGTTTTTTATTTTAACTCCAAATCAGTTTTTCTCCTCTCCATTGGATAAATATCGAAAAAATATGCAATTTAGACTCGAGAAAAAGTTAATTCCGATACCCGAGCGCAAAGTTATGTCAGTTCGAAGTTTTTGTAAAATTTCTCGCGCTGATAGTTGCGGTGCACCGCATATACTTGCGGTGTCGCGCAAAAAAGCTCTGTCCAACCATTTTCAACTCCGAAAAATTTCCACTTTTTCACCCCAAACTCGAACCCTTGCATACCTACACACCAAAAACACTTATACTTTTCTTATTACTGCAATATGCACTAAAAAACACATAAACTCACTAAAACAAACAAAAATATAAATACCTAAAAACATACAAGAATGTGGGATGTCTCCCAAGAGCACTTTTGTTTAACGTCAATAAGTTTGACGTGTTACCTCGGTCATGTCTGAACATCACCTCCCCATCAACAAGCAAGGTTATTAATATTTGGCATGCGAAATTTGAATCCATTGCCTTTCACTCCCACGAACTTCTCAAATCTATTCTTTGTAGCCATGGATGGTCTCATCTAAGAGTTTTGGGGTGTATGCGCGTCTTGTGGTAACTTTATTTCATATGTATCATTACACTCCTCTGGCAATCCATTCATCTCTTCAGTTTCTAAGCTTCATTGGTTAGAAAGAATGTCCTTCATGAATTTAAGATATTTTGGCATTCTTTTGAGAGATTCTACAAACAGGATATTGGTATCTAACTTGTTTACCATGTTAAGGAACTTCTTGAATTCTTTTTCATTGTTCTGCTTTTTGACACGTGGTGGGAATGGTGGAGGAGGACGTGTGTTGTTTACCACTGGGCTCTTCTTTTTTCTAGTATCTTCTCTGGGACACTCTTTTGTTCAATTACCTCTTCTACCTTATCTTCAATTGTTTCTTCAACCACGTTTTTAGGAATAGAGGTTGGTTTTGTTTCTACTTGAGGTGGAGGTAATTGTTTTCCACTTCTTAATTCAAATGCATGACAAGCATAATCTTTGGGAGCAATAGTGTCACTTGGGAGTTGCCCTTTTGGCCTGTTTTGAAGTGTACTCTCCATGTGTGACAGTGTATGCTCGAGATTTTTGATTACCTTGGACTGTGTTTGGAGTCTTCGCTGGCTCATCTTCATATTTTCTTCAACTAGTTTCATCATTGCAACCATACTTGAATCCAAACTCGAAGGTTGCTTTTGTGTAGATTTTTGCATTGAATATTGAGGTGGTTCTTGATAAGCTTCTTTATAAACTGGCGCTTCTTGATAGATATGTTGTGGTGGATAATAAGATTGAGGTCGAGGTTGATAATAAGTCTCTTGATTTCCGACCCAAATTTGATTATGGGGGGATTGATAATTAGCGTAATTTCCTTGAGGGTGATAATAACCATTGGAATAACGGTTTCTTTGATGAGATACGAAGGAAATCGAAGCTAGATTATTCATACGATTCTCCCAGATTGGTTTCTTGCTCCACAACCTGGACATGAAGGTAAAGTATGTACTAGATTTACCTGAGCTATTGTTCGTGCTTGTTGTCATAATTCCTTGATTTGTTGGGTTAGCTCTTTGAGCTTTAGAGATTCTAAGGTCTCTTCTTGTTTTTCTGATTCAATCAGCCAACTTCTCTCGGTCTCAAGAACTTTCTCCATAATAGTTTCAGCTTCTTCAGGATCTAATAACACAAAACTTCCATCTCCTAACAAATCTGCTCTTCTTCTGGACTCGTTATTGAGTCCTCCATAGAACATGGTTAATGAATATTCTGGCGATGATACATGGAATGGACATCTCGCATTCTGCTCGTTAAAATGTAACCATGCTTCACCAACACTTTCCCCTTCTTCTTGCATAAATTGTTCAAGCTCCAACATGTCTTTTAAACGTCTACCAACCGGATATAATCGGTCTAGGAATTTGGATTGAAGCTTGTCCCAATATGAAATAACATCGGGGTGTTAGGATCTGCTCCTTTGTAACGCCTCTCGTGATATCAGTGGCGCCAAAAACTTGGTGTTGCCTAAGGTGTGATAAAATAATAGGTAAAATAAGTGCAAAAATAAACAGCCTAGGCTAAGCACGGTTTTGCAGGTATACAGAACGTATGCAAGTTTTACTAATAAATAAGATTCGTTCCTCAGAGAGTACGAAAATTTGAGAGAACTCATGCAATTTATCAAGTGAAAATAAGAAAGCTAGATCAGATAATACGCAAATAAAATAAAAGACAAAGAGATTTTTATTTTATTTTTAGAAATAGAAAATTAGACTAATAAGTTAAAGACAGAAAATTAAATAAGCAAAGAACAGATAGTATGAGAGTTTAGCTTGAAAAATTAGCAAGTAATCCCCACGAGTCTTGTTTATTCTACACAGGTAATGGTGAATCATGTAGTATTGCAATAATCAGGATTCTAAATTCTTACCTACACCCGGAGAGCGAATAGGTAGGCTACGGCACAACCACGAGGCAGTTTAAAATACGGTTGTCTTGTGCTACTAGGTTCCTAAGCAAACTTTTCCTTCAATTTGTGATATGGTGATTAAAACAAACCCTAATGACTATCTAGTTAGGCTGGAGTTGTCAGGGCCAAATCCTTATTCTAGACGTTATGTGGTGTTTCAATAGTTAAAAACCCCTTCTGGGCGACCATCTAACTATTATTAAGGTAATCATATACGTTGCGCACCGCAAGGAAAACAGACAGTAAATCAAAACATATAAACAGAGAATAAAACATGAATTCAAATTAAATATAATAGTATCCCAAATTAGATAGATAAGAACTAGGGTTCATACATATATGCTAAATCTCAAGCTAAAATTATTTATTTCACACTAAAGAAAGAAAAGAAAACAATTACAGATTTGAAGGTTGAAGAAGACTTAATATGGTGTTCAGCTCTTTCCAGACTTCTCTTCTCTTGTTGTAAACTTCTTCCTGACTTATGGTTTGCCAAGGATATATTTCTTCTGATTAAAGGGTGTATTTATAGGGTATAGGAAACCCTAAAATGTTTTCTTGAAGTGGAAGACAAGTAACTTGGACTCTAGCCTAACTCAAATTCGTAACCCAAAAATATAGAAAAGATAATATTCTGGTCCTTTTTTGTTTTTGCCGTAACTCCTTCAATACTTATCCTTTTGATGTGTTCCAATAGTCGAAACCGATCGCCTCGGAAAGCTATATAACTTTGGTTCATACAATTCTTCCAAATTCCTAGCCAATATTGAGTTATGATCACTTTTATTTTCGTAGCTGCTGGAATTCAGATTTATTTGGCAACTTTATCTTTTCCTTTTTCATATTTCTTTCCTTTATCTCCAATTTCCATGTTTATCTTCTTTCCCTTATCTCTTAGAATTAACTTTGCATCTAATTAATTACCATATATCTTTAAAGCTTCACAATTAACAAACAATTAAACTCAATATGCTCTAAAAATAATAAATAATCAAATCAAGACACAAAATATGAAAGTGTACTAAATCATGAAAAAATTGACCTATAACCTAATAAATACACCTAAAATGATCTCTCCAACTAAGATTAAATCATCACAAATGGGGAGACATCAGTGGTTTTGTTAGGCTTTTGATAGTCCATGCATACTCTCCTCCCCACAATTGTTCTTGATAGAATTGCTTCATTATTATCATTAAGAATGGTAGTAACACCTCATTTCTTTGAATCACATTGCACCAGACTCACCCACTCTTTATTTGAGATCGAAAAAATGATTCTCGCGTCTAACAATAGATCACCTCTTTCCTAACCACCTCCATAATCGCAGGAATGAGTCTCCTTTGCCCCTCAATGGATCATAAACCCTCGTCTTCAAAGATGATTTTGTGTTGGTAGATGGTAGGACTAATACACTTGATATTGGAAATAGTCCACCCAATTTCCTCTATGTTGTCTCTGAGCACACGTAGTAGCTTATCTTCTTGGAGACTTGAAAGGTTAGCATTAATAATAACATGCAAGGTATTGTTCATACCTGGATATGCATACCTTAAATAAGAAGAGAGTGCTTTCTCCTCGAGGATGAGAGTACATGCAATGGATGGTTTCTTTGGTGTTCGATATTCCCCTGACTCTTGGATTCATTCATACCCTTTTGCCTTTGGTCTTCCACTTTCATAAGTAAGAGCAGCCACAACATTGTCTAACTTGTCATACAACTCTAAAGATTCAAGTGTTAAGGTTGCCTTTAAGATGTCATCGAAACTCGTTCCATTTTGTATACCTCTTGCGTAATACGGTCCATGAAATTTACACGTAAACAATCATCCCGAGCATTCGGAAACTTCATAGCCTTAAACACATTGAATTTAACATGTTCATCTTAGATTCTCATGATCAACTCACTATTCTCAATATCAATTAATGTACGCCCCGTGCCTAAAATAGCCTTCCCAAGATAATGGGGACATTCGTATATGTGTCGTAGTCAAGAATACTACAATAGAGTGGAAAAATAAAAGTACCATCTTTAACTAAAATATCTTCAATTTTACCTTTAGGTTGGGACAAGACATATCCGCCATCTGCAAGACCATGGTCATAGGTCTAGCCAAAGCCTCTCGAAGAAATACTTTTGCATGAGTTTGATACTCGCACTTAAGTCACATAATTTTTCCTAGTCCATCCTTCACCACTGGCGATAGGAAATGTAAAACTCCCAGGATCCTTCAAATTTGGTGGCAACTTGCTTTGACATATAGAATTACACTCCTCGGGAAACCCAACCAATTTCCTATCTTCATTCTTGTGGTTGTTGAAAAGCACATCCTTCAAAAAATTTAAGTCCTTTAAAATTCTTTGGAGGGCTTCCACAAATTCTAATTTAATCTCCAACTTACAAACCATGTCCATGAATTTCTTGATCTCTTGATCATTGTTCTTCTTTTGGACACGATAAGGGGGCGGTGGTGAAGGACGATTATCGTTCACCACTAAGTCTTTCTTCCTTTCTTTCTCCGGTTCTTTCTCAAATTTATCATTATTAGTACTCACCGGCTCAACTACCTCTTCCACATTATATTCAACCACCTCTTCTTTAATCGGGGTTAGCTCTTTTTCTTGTTCTTTCTTACCGACTAAGGGTGAAGGTAGTTGTTTCCCACTCCTTAGTCCAATCTCCTTACAAGCTTCATCAGAATCTGGATTTACAGTATTGCTTAGAAGTTGACCTTGAGGTCAGGCTTGTAAGCAATTAGCAATCTGTGACACTTTACTTTCTAGCAACTTTAAAGCAGTTTATATTTAATTTAGTCGTATTTGATTAACCTTCAAGGTCTCCCCGTCATCTTTACAAATGCAGCTAATTTCTGTTGAAGCTCACTCATAAGACCGTCTTAAGGAGGTGGAGGACTTACTTGTTGCGTGAAATTTGCCGCATATGGATTACACGCGGGCTGCGGTGGAGCTTGAAGACCATAGGTTGGATCTTCTTGATATAAAATTTGGGGTCGAGCTTAATAAACATTCTCTTGGGGTCAATACAGATATGGAGTGCCTTGATAAGAGACCCCACCTTGATTCGTTTGTTGGACACCTTATGGTTTCGATTCCCTTAAGCATAATCTGAACCATACATATTGTAGGCCCCCACGATTCGATACAAAGATAAACGAATTTGAATTATTTGCACATTCCTCCCAACAAGTATCAATCATACCATAACTTGAAAAAACATATGTCTTATTAAAATATAAATTCAGGCCATTCTTCTCACGAAACTCTTCTGCATCATTAGAGTTAATTACTCCATTGACTCTTCAAACTAGAGAACTTGGCTTCTACAATAGCAATACCTCTACTTGTTATGTACCTTTCAGAATTGTGGCGCTGGATGATGGCCAAATTTTCTCAGTCTCGTTAATTTATCTATACCAATCTTGACTTCATTAGAATTTAACAAAAGGAAACTCCCACCACCTAGGTTATCTACTCTTAATCTTGAACTCGAGTTGAGTCCCTTGTAAAATATGGTGTGTATCTGATGACTTCTTTTTTGTGATAGATTAATCTATTCATAAGGAATATTTTTGGGGATTTATTGGGCCTAAGTGAGGGATTTTCCCCCAATATTCGACATATTATACTTACCATCTTATTTTGGACATATAGCGATTTATAGATATTTTGGACCTTAATTGTATGTTAACTGTGTAGTTTTTAGGTACATTGTTAACACAATATGATGAGGAGAAATCAAGAAGTCAAGTCCAAACCCAATCCAATGTGTAAAAAAGAGCTTAAATTCACCTTGGAGAAGTTAGAGCATTTATCAGAAAAGCGATTTGGGTAAAAAAATCCTTTTTATTTGAATAAATCGTGAAGTTACTGACGTGTGAGAAGTGACAGAATTCAATTTGGAGTTTAGATGAAGAAGTTATGCTATTTGCTTCCATTGTGACTCAAACCAAACCAGTACTAGCTAAAAACGGGTTGGTATATTATTAACCCTTCTGATAATAATATTACTTGTGGATTATGCTTAGCACGAACATCCTTGAGGGCCTGGACCATCAAGGGATTACTAGCTCCTTGATAGTTCCATATCATTTGTATCATGGTTTGACTTGGTATTGCATCGGAACAATCCCGCAAACCCTCTGATAAGTTGTACATGCTGCTCCCTTGTTGAAATCTTTAATAAAACTATTTTCCACTTGGATGTCAAATTAATTCATTTTTTTCTTATTTTTAACATCTTTTTTTCTCCTTTTCTGAATACCCTTATTAGCTCATCTCTCTCTTATTTGCTAAGTTCAAGCTTTTTCGAATCTGACCCATTTTGTTTTAGTTTTTACTGAATCCAACCTTTGTTTCTATATTTGATCGAAACTCTATCAAACTTCTTACTGTTGTCTCCTCATTTGTGATAATAAAATATACTTCCGAGACATCATTTTAGGCGTATTTATTAGTTTATAGGTCGATCTTAGCTTAATTTAGTGCACTCTCCTATTTTGAGTCTTGATTTAGTAACATAATATTTTTAGAGCATATTGGGTTTAATTGTTTTTTTAGTGTGAAGCTTTAAAGATAATTATGGAGATTAATTAGAGTCCAAGTCAAAGACTACAAGATATGGAAAGAAGATAAACATGGAAATTGGAGATAGAAGGAAACAGAGCCAATTAGGAAAAGGAAAAGCTGCCTTAAATCTGAATTTCTGCAGCTACGCCTAAAGAAGTGGTGATAACTCCTAAACGAAGCCGATTTTGGTAAATTACTTTCATAGGGATGTAGATAATTCGCTGAGGATTCTTTTGGTATATTATGGAGCAAAAACCGACCAATAACGAAGAAGATATGCTCAAAACAGTTCAGCAGTAATTATTTTTATTTCCATACGAATTTGAGTTGGGCTAGGAGTCCATTACTTTCATTCTCCTTCAAGAAAACGAATTAGGTCTTCCTATACCCTATAAATACAGCCTCTTAACATTAGAAAATCATCCTTGGCCAGATCTTAAGGCCAAGAGGAAGCTGCAACACAAGAGAAGAAGTCTGGAAGGAGCAGAACACCCTATGTCTCCTTCAACCGTTGATTCTGTAACTTTTCTCTTTTCTTTCTTTGTATGAATTAAATTCCATTAGCTTGAGTTTTAGCATATATGTATGAACCCTAGTTTTGATTGACATCTATCAAATTTGGGAATTCTATGTTTTAAATTGAATTATTGTTTTTATTCTCTGTTTATGTGTTTCGATTTATATTCTGTGTTCTTGTGGAACCATGGCCATATAGAATTACCATCTAGTAGTCAGGTCACCATTGACAACGGTGTTTAATTACATGTTTAGCACATAACGTCTAGTATAAGGTTTGATCTGACAACCCAACCTAACTAGATTATCACTATGGTTTAGTTCTTGTGACTATTTACCAATTACAGGAAAAGTTTGCTTAGGAAGCCTTATTGACACAGGTAAATCCTATTTAAAACTACCTAGCGTAATTGGAACCGATTATTGAAATACTACATAATTCACCCTTACATGTTTAGAACGGCAAAACTAGTGGGGATTACATGCTAATTACTCAAGCTAACTTTCATACTATCTTCTTTTCTTTTATTTATTTTCTATCTTTAGTTTATTAGTTTAGTTTTATTATTTAAAAACCAAATAAATATTTGTCTATCTTTTCTTTCTATTTGCGTATTATCTTTTCTATCTTTCATATTTGCACTTGATAATTTGCATAAGTTCTCTCTAACTTTCGTCAGTCTCTGAGGAACGAATCTTCTTATCATTAAAACTTGCATACGTCCTGTAATACTTGCAGTACCGTGTTAGCGTAGGGTGTTTATTTGCATCTAAATTATATCATCTTTTTATCACACCCTAGGCCACTCCAAGTTTTTGGTGCCGCTGCCGGGGACTACATCGTTAGTCCTTGTGCAATTATCTTGTGCTTTTATTTTAGTTAGTTCTATTTTACGCTTTTCTTTTAGTTTTGTTTTACAGAATTTTTCTAGGCGAGAGCAGATATATTAGGAGAAGGAAGTTTCATATTACTAGATCCTGCAGAAATGGATGAGATAAACTAGCAAATGGCTGAATTAAACAAACAATTTGCTCGGGGAAATCTAGTACACACATCACCTTCATGTCCTAGTTGTGGAGCAAGAGATCACTCGTGGGAATATTGCATGAATAATCCAGCTTCAATTTCCTTTATACCTTATCAAAGAAACCATTATTATGATGGTTATTATCAATCCCAAGGAAATTACGCTGATTATCAGCTCCCACAAAATTACAATTGGGTCGGAGATCAACAGACTTATTATCATAATAACCATTATTATGATGATTATTATCAACCACGACCACGATCCTACTATCCTCCACAACCTATCTATCAAGAAGCGCCGATTTATAATGAAGCTTATCAAGAACCACCTCCTTATTTAATGTAGCAAACCGTACAAGAACAACCTTCGAGTTTGAATTCAAGCTTGGCTAAGATAATGAACCTAATTGAAGATATGGAGAATAACCAGCAAAGAATCCAAAACTCAGCCAATGCGCTTAAGAAGATTGAGCATACAGTGTCACAAATGGTGAATAAAATTCAAATCTTTGCAGAAGGGCAGCTCCGAAGTGATACTAGTGCTCCAGAAAACAATGTTTGTCATGCAGTTGAATTAAGAAGTGGAAAACAACTACCTCCACCAAGACCAGAACCAGAACCAGTCCCTATTCCAGAAAAGGGGGGAGAAGAAACAACAAAAGATAAGGTCGAAGAGGTAGTTGAACAAGAGTGTGTCCAAGAGAAGACACCAGAAAAGAAAGAGAGCCCAGTGGTAACCAACACATGTCCTCCACCACCACACCCTTCACGTGTCAGAAAAAAGGACAATGACCTGGAATTCAAGAAGTTCGTTGACATGGTGAGCAAGTTAGAGATTAAAATACCGTTTGTAGAAGCTCACAAGAGAATGCCGACATATATAAAATTCATGAAGGACATTCTTTCTAACAAACGAAGATTCGAAACTGAGGATATGAGTGGATCACCAGAGGAGTGTACTATCGAGTTACCACCAGAAACACCCCTTCCCACGAAATCTTGGATGGCACCATCCATGATTATGAAGAATCGAGCTGAAAAGTTCGTGGGAATTAGAGGCAAAGGGTGGAAATTTCGTCATCCTTAATCGAGGTAACACGTCTAACTTTAAAAGACGCTAAACAAAAGTGTTATACGGGAGACAACCCGTAATTTCTTTTATGTTTTTAGATTTTTAGTTTTTAATTTATGTTTAGCTTAGTTAATTTTAGTTGATATTGCATATTTGAGAAAGGTATTAGTGTTTTTGATGCTTAGGTATTGGAGAAATCGAGTTAGGGAAGGAAGAACAAATTTTTTTGGAAAATTCTGACCACAAGTGCGGTATACCGGACCTCATACGCGGTATACCGCAGAGGAGGAAAACCCGTACCACAGGTATGGAGCTCGGGTTTTATACCGAGGCGAAAAAAAATCACAGCGATGGGTGCGGTATACCGGACTACATGCGCGGTGTACTGCAGGGCACAAAAACCCGTACCACGGGTAGGTAGCGCGTGATTTTTGACGAGGCGGAAAATTTTGGAACGCTGATAGGTGCGGTATACCGGACCATATGCGCGGTATACCGCAGCGCGCCGACTGGAGAGAGAAAAGTGAGGATTCGAGTTTATATAAGGAGGTAATAGCTATTATTCCGAATTTATTAAACCTTAAGCCTCTCTTTCTTCTCCAAAACACTCCCAACTCCATTAAAGCTCATACAAAGCTTCCCTAATCATCAAATCACTACCCAATCACCATAAAAACACATCCAATTCATTCTCCACGTCATTACAAAGAAGATTCAACCACCTATATCATACCAAAACACATGAATCCAAGAATCAAAAGCTTAAATTCCAGAAATTCATCCTACAATTTCTTAAATCCAAGCCAATCCATGAAGAATCCATCTTACCCACATAGAGAATCATCATCAAATCACCCTTCCTAACCCAAATTAAGCTTGTACAACCAATAATCAAGAGTCCAAATTTCAAGAGTGGTTAAAGCTTTGAGTTGGGGGTCAATTGAGATGATTAAGAGAACATGAACATTATCTATTGCAAGGGAGATGAAGAAAATCAAGGTATTGGATTTAATTGAGAAGAAATCAAGTGAGAAAATTCCTAGTTCCAATTTATAGGGTAAAATAGGTCACGAAAAGAGAGGTTAGCTAGCTGTGTTTGATTCAATGAGCAAAAAGATTCCAACTTTAGTGAAGAAGACAACACAACCTCTATAGATCGAGACCCTACACCCAAAGAATAAGAGAAAGCTTCAAGGGCCCTGATAGCTTCTCCAAGGAAACAATTAAAGGAACTACCTTTTTCTTATAAGAAAGTATTTGAAGAAGAAGTTGAAAGGAGAATACAAGAAGATTCGTGGAGATTTGGAATGTTTGGGTTGGTCTACGTTACTGGTAAGACGTTCTAAAAGACGTTCTTTTTGTTGAATTGTATTGTGTGAGGAGAAAAAGAGGATGTGACACAGTTGATCTATAAGGAGGTGATACGAATTTTCGATCTCTCCCATGTCGTTATTTAATGCAATATCCTATTATGATCACGTGTCTTGATCGGAAAATCGAATAAGAAGTTGGGTGAAGAAGAAACACGTGAGTTTAGATGAGTAACAATATTGACAATGGTTGGATCATTAAAGTTTTGAGAGTAATTACGCAACTTTCAAAACAAGAAAAGGAGTACATCATAACACTCCGCGAGCAATTAAAGAAAAATCCAGCAAAATCCTATCTTGGATGTCATTAAGGCGAGGTAATACCCTCGAAGAGTATGTTTTCTTTCTTCCCTGCCATTTCTTTATGTGCAATATGTATGCTAATTTTAAATTTTATTTTTCTTGAGTCTTTTTCAAGTCGTGGGGACACGACTCATTTTTGAGTTGGGGGTGGGGATTCCGTTGTCCTCATCTTCCTTTTTGTTTTTTCATAAAATTTCAATTTTTTTGGGTTGAATTAGGCATAGAATATGTTGAATGTACCTATGTGAGCATGATTTAATTAAGTTAATGATAGTAAGTAGTATTTTTTTGAAAGGTGTCATAAATATGTTTAGTTTGCATGTATGAAAACAAGTAATAAAAGATAGAAAAGTTAATGAGCAATGCTAAGAAGTTATGTTGAAACTTAGGGAGAGTTATTTGGTGTGTAGAACGTGAGGTTTGAAATTAGTTGAAAACCCACTTGACTATGAACTAATAATGAAAACGTAACGAAATCCGGTAGTTAGAAAAAAAATGAATAAGGCAGTTCTTTCATGATTAAAACACTTGAAGCCCTTTATACTTTCTCACCCTTTTATTTGTTAATATTTATCCTTCTTAGCCCCTCTGAGCCTTTCTAAAGCCTTTATTAAAACACATTATAATCCATACCCTTAGTTTGTAGGACTTATCTATATGACCCGCACTCGAATCGCAAAACCTGAAGCATGTTGTTTTAGAGCTTGAGTTTGGGGTGGTGGGTTTCATCATTAGGGAACATTTGGGATTTTGGAATTATAATTGTGGTTTTTTTGATGATGAAAAAGTTAATATAGTAACCTTTGCCGGGGTAATAGTGAATGAAAAAGAAGCTACGAGCTAAAATTGCCAACAAGGGCATAAAAAGAAAGAATATATATATGAAAAAATAACGTGATATCTCAACATCAAAAAGAGAGTCATGGCTATACAAAAGAAAAAAATTGATATGGAAAGAATATATATTCGGACCGGCAAAGTAGAAGTTGTATATCATCACTAAAAGGATTTATTTGGGATTTATTGGGGATGCACATCAAAAGCATCAATAAATTGGGTTGAGTGAGAACATCTTCGAGTGAAAACTCAAGCTCTAAGGCAATTCGTTGATGGCTAGTGAGGAGAGAGCCACAAGCTCACTTGTCATTATCGAAATATACCACACCCGTCCTTAAGCCAAGTTATAACCAAAGACCTTAGGATTTCTAACTACTTGGTAGAGAAACAGTTAAGCTATTAGGTAATAGGTAAGTGGACCATTGGATGCTGTATTTAGGACCTATGAACAACCTATAGCCATTAACTTGAACTAAGTTATCATCCTCTCCTTCTGGCATTGCGAAATTAATCTGGAATTGAATTTATGGATTGTTGATTACATGTATATTAAGCATATTTGTGCATTATTTCTTGAGCATTACTACATGATACTTTTTAGGTATTTTGCTCTAGGATCATTCATTATATTCTATTCTTATTCTCCTCCGACTTCTTCTTGTTTATTTGACTACCCTACTGTTCTTTACATTTATTGTATCGGGACGATACAACTTTGAGTTGGGGGTCTTGATGTCTCCTCATTTGTGATAATAAAATATACTTCCGAGACATCATTTTAGGCATATTTATTAGTTTATAGGTCGATCTTAGCTTAATTTAGTGCACTTTCCTATTTTGAGTCTTGATTTAGTAACATAATATTTTTAGAGCATATTGGGTTTAATTGTTTATTTAGTGTGAAGCTTTAAAGATAATTATGGAGATTAATTAGAGTCCAAGTCAAAGACTACAAGATATGGAAAGAAGATAAACATGGAAATTGGAGATAGAAGGAAACAGAGTCAATTAGGAAAAGGAAAAGCTGCCTTAAATCTGAATTTCTGTAGCTACGCCTAAAGAAGTGGTGATAACTCCTAAACGAAGTCGATTTTGGTAAATTCCTTTCATAGGGATGTAGATAATTCGCTGAGGATTCTTTTGGTATATTATGGAGCAAAAACCGACCAATAACGAAGAAGATATGCTCAAAACAGTTCAGCCGTAATTATCTTTATTTCCATACGAATTTGAGTTGGGCTAGGAGTCCATTACTTTCATTCTCCTTCAAGAAAACGAATTAGGTCTTCCTATACCCTATAAATACAACCTCTTAACATTAGAAAATCATCCTTGGCCAGACCTTAAGGCCAAGAGGAAGCTGCAACACAAGAGAAGAAGTCTGGAAGGAGCAGAACACCATATGTCTCCTTCAACCGTTGATTCTGTAACTTTTCTCTTTTCTTTCTTTGTATGAATTAAATTCATTTAGCTTGAGTTTTAGCATATATGTATGAACCCTAGTTTTGATTGACATCTATCTAATTTGGGAATTCTATGTTTTAAATTGAATATTGTTTTTATTCTCTGTTTAAGTGTTTGGATTTATATTCTGTGTTCTTGTGGAACCATGGCCATATAGAATTACCATCTAGTAGTTAGGTCACCATTGACAACGGTGTTTAATTACTTGTTTAGCACATAACGTCTAGTATAAGGTTTGATCTGACAACCCAACCTAACTAGATAATCACTATGGTTTAGTTCTTGTGACTATTTACCAATTACAGGAAAAGTTTGCTTAGGAAGCCTTATTGACACAGGTAAATCCTATTTAAAACTACCTAGCGTAATTGGAACCGATTATTGAAATACTACACAATTCACCCTTACATGTTTAGAACGGCAAAACTAGTGGGGATTACATGCTAATTACTCAAGCTAACTTTCATACTATCTTCTTTTCTTTTATTTATTTTCTGTCTTTAGTTTATTAGTTTAGTTTTATTATTTAAAAACCAAATAAATATTTGTCTATCTTTTCTTTCTATTTGCGTATTATCTTTTCTATCTTTCATATTTGCACTTGATAATTTGCATAAGTTCTCTCTAACTTTCGTCAGTCTCTGAGGAACAAATCTTCTTATCATTAAAACTTGCATACGTCCTGTAATACTTGCAGTACCGTGTTAGCGTAGGGTGTTTATTTGCATCTAAATTATATCATATTTTTATCACACCCTAGGCCACACCACTTACTCATAACCTTCTTTTCTTCTTCTTCTTTGGTGATGTTGTTAAACTCTTTGCCCATTTCGAAGAGTTCCCTAAATCCCACGGTAGCATCTGATTCAGGTTCGAGTAGTTTGTGTATGTTGGTATTTGTTGTTAGGTTTATAGATTTGGTTGTATTTATGGCGGTGGAGGTTGGAGTAGCGGTGGTTGATTTGGCCAGAGTGAGAAACGTTTGGTTGGGGTTAGGAATTTCCTTAATGGGAGATTGGGGTTTTTTCTTCTTTTGATGAGTTGGTTGTTTAAGTGTATCATGTGGGGTGGGGCTGGAGTAAATACCAAACGTTATGTGCATAACTCGTGATTGAGGAGGTGTAATTTTTTCCACCTCATCAGCCACTTCCTTCTTTTGTTTAAAGTTCATGTCGGATTGTACATTGTTTATTTTATTTTTGAATAACATTGCCACCTCAACCTTGAACGTTGTCGTTTCTTCCTTCTTCTTATTACCCGATTGATTCTCTTGTATCTTCTTATTAACCATTGTATTTTCCTTCTTTCTTGTTGATGTTAAAGCAAAGTCTTCTCTCCATCTTGTAGCCTTATCTCTGCCAGCTATTTTTTTAATTAAAGCTGCCATTTTGATTTGAACCTTGAATCTCTAACCCTTTTTCCTAGTTTTCTCCTATGTTCGTTTCTTTCTTCTTCAGGAAGCTTTGTCACATGTTAATGGATTTTTTGCTAACATTCAAAATTCTTCTTGAAATTTTGATCAAATTGCCGAGTTCAGGAACTATCTTCTTTGTTGTGTTGCATATATTCTCTTCATGATTAAAGTTGCCACATCCATAGTATACCTGCCCTAGATTTTAGAATTTAAACCTTATCCAAGTAGGTTCTCTTTTGTTCTCCCAGAAGTTGAAGCCTCAAAATATGGGTATTTCCAAGCTCTAGTCTATCTTCACCCTCGTGAATGTGTTCTCATTAATATACTTCCCCAGCGGAAGAATTGTTTCATGAACTTGACCAATTGGAGCACATATTTCAGTGATGCTCATTTAATTGAGTGTATTTGGACTTAGTCCAATTACTAGCAACCACAAGGTCGTGTGCGTGACTGTGCTGGTACCTTCATTCTTAATCTTGTTTTGCTAAATGTTTGCCCAAAAGTGTCTAGGGCCTTCTCTTCCAAACTGAGCTCTAATCTTCTTGGTTACTAAATATGATGATGAACTCATTTCTGCCTATTCTTTTAGTATGGATTTTCCCATTTAAACCCCAATGTTTGTGTATGTGATTCTTATTATTGAGAGGTTAACTCCTTCGTGGTAAAGCAGTTTTGCACTTAGCTTGGGTCTTCTTTGCTTTCGTAGTATCATTATGTGTAGACAAGGTAATATCCCTTGCTTTTGCAGTTGGGTGATCTGCAACATACACATTCATATTTAAATCTTTCTTCGGTTTGTAACAAATGATTGAGATCTTTTAAAACTATTGTAATTAATGCAGAAAGGGTTTAAAGTGTGACTGGAGAGTTTTGATTAGTTTAAATGGAAATAGGTAGACAAGAAAATGTAAAGGAAGGAGGTGTGATTGATGGAGGTGTAGTAAGTTATGTAGGAATGGTTTGGTAGGGAATGAGAGAAAAAGCGAAAGAAAACATTATTTGGGGATTTAGTCAAATATTCATTGTGTTTGCGTTAGGTGTTGATTATATAATAGTGATACGAGTTTCTAGCGATAAATTTATCTATTGACAGTTGATTCACGTCTCCATAATAATGTTGTCCTAAATTATTCATTTTATATTGAATAGCTCGGCCCCAATTGACACAATATGTTCAAATGAAAGTCAAGTAGCAATTTTGTACCGATTTTTCCGGATGTTTAATTTACTGTCGTTTTTTACGGTCATTTTAACATATTATTCACCAGAAAAAGAAAATTAAAACAAGCTTAAATGAATATCGGATACCATTAAATATTTTTTTTTTGTTCGAAATCATAATATTATAGATAAATAAGAAACGGTTACAAAGGTTAGCCTACCCCCGGAGGGATCGGCTTCATTACAATGGTCTTAAGAATAGATCTTATTTGTCATTTTTTTTAAAAAAAAAAAAATCTTATTTGTCATCTAATAATTCAGCCCAGAATCAGTTCACCCAATTTGCGATTTAGGGCACATTACCAAAACCCTTTCAACCCTCTCTCTCTATCTCTATCTCTATCTCTCTGTCTCTGAAAATGCATCAACGCTCATCAATCTCTCTATCAAAATTTCTGATTTCCAGATACCATTTTCAAAGATCTACTAAACCTATATCACCATTTTTAACAAAACCCATTTCATCTCTCTCAAACCAAACTTTCCACCCAAAACCCCAAAAACTCTCATTTTTTCTTCACCATAAAAGCTCAAACACATCAACCCATCTCACATTTTTCAATAACACAAGGCATTATAATGCTGAAACTGACAAAGAAGTTGACGAGATCAACCTCAAATTTGCAGAGGCAAGAGAAGAGATAGATGCAGCAATGGAGTCTAAAGAAACTGTGTATTTTAATGAAGAAGCTGAGTGTGCACGTGTAGCTGTTAAACAAGTATTGGATTTGTATCAAGGTTTGTTACAAAAGTTGCCTGAAAATCAAAGAGGAGTTATTCAGAGATCCATGGGTCTTAAGATTGAGCAATTAAAAGCCGAGCTTCAACAATTAAACGAGTAGTTATATTTTTAATTCGAGCTGCTTATGGTTATTATATATGTATTTCTTTAATTCGATTAAACCAGAGCTTAATCAAATAATGGCATTGAAGATTTTGATATCGTTTTTATGGTTGTTATTCTTGTAGCTTTTACAATTGAATTGATATGGAATGTGATAATTCATATTCACCCAAGGTAATTTAGCAATTCTTTAGTAATGCTTATGTTGGGTAATTCTTATCTTTTTGATACGATTCTTGCATTTAATATAGTTGTTTTTGTAAGTGTTGAATGTTGATTGAACCAATCTTCCCTAAAAGAGTAATAGCTTGACCTCTTATGGAGTGATTTGATTGAAAAATACGGTTAAGTGTTGAATTATTGATGTTATTTTTTTGTTTCGGATATGTCCAATACTTTTATTCTTGCTGGGTTTTAATTTGATTATATTTTATTCAAGCATAGCAATAATAAAGATAAAGAGTTTACAAAATTTTGTAGTAAATTTTTGGTTGAAATGGCAATTTCATTATTTTGATAGGTTCACAGTAAATGTTTAAGGTTTATACATGTGCAGAAGGAGTTTCTTTACAATGAAATATGAGGGGTGAAAATTTCGATAGACTTGTCATGTTCTGTTCTGGTTTTTGTATATAACTTTTGATATGTGTACTCTCTTTCATGATTGTTTGAGCTCCTATTCATGGCCCTAAACGTATTTATAAACAAAGTCAAAATCAATGGGGTATGTTCTTATATTTGTTTGGCTTTCGATTGTCCATTGGATCCATCTATACTTGCACATTTCAGTATCTGGACTGGATCGATCTTAGGTGCTCATTCTTTTAAATTTTTATCTTTATGGAACTGAGGAACCGGTAAAAAGACGAGATAGATTTGAATTTAAACAATCGAGATGTCTCTGTGTTACGAGCTATCTCGAGATTCTGCTCGCAGATGTTTTTGGAGATTTCATTCGGTTGCCACCCGAGACGCTTTTTCTTTGGGAAACTAAACAAACTTCAGCTATCTTGTATTCTTTTGCTAAAACTATTAGGGTGAAGCCCCCGTAAAGCCCCCGTAAAGCCCCCTGATGTTTCGCCAAAGTGCGGAGCCCTTTATCTTTTTTTTTTTCCAAAAAACGCTCTTTACGAATTTTTTTTGTCACCGTTAGCCCTTTTTTCCATTTTCTGTTAGTTGACCGTTAGTCAATGCCATTTGGCGCCACGTCTGCGCCACATCACCCCACGTCTGTTCCACGTCATCGGCATTTACACCTCATTAATTAATTTTTTTTTTTAACCTGCACTTAATTCCTCTTTCTTCTTCTTCTGCTTCGTCTTCTTCTTCGCTTTACAATCGGAAAACCCAAAAATGAAAAAGCTTCCTCCAACCGAACCTCCACTCACACCAAGCCGCACAAGGAAACGCCGCCACACATGGTTCCTTCGCCACCATCATAAACCGGCTTGGATACGCCGTCAACAATCGAAGACCCAAATAAAGGAAAAAACAAATAAAAAATCTCCACACTCACCTTCCCACACCAAGCCGCTCTCTGCACAAGTAAACCGCCGCCAGTCATGGTTCCTTCGCCACCACCATCAACCGGCTTGGAGAAGACCCAAATTAAGGTAAAAAAACTTTGAATTATTTTTTACCTAATTTCATTACTATTACAATATATCAAAATTATCTGATTTAATTTAAGTATAGCTACAGCCGTGATGTTTATTATGTTTTATACATATTCTAGAATGGTCATTTTATGCCATGACTGTAGAAGTGAGTAATTTGGTCTTACACTGCATTTTTTGAATTGTTTTGACAGTAAATATCTATTTGGTGCAACGGTTGGAGTGAGCAATTGGGTCTCACGCTGCATTTTTTGAATTGTTTTGCAGTAAATATCCATTTGGTGAAGAAGATTTATAGGGGATGGGTACAAGTACTTCACAAGAAGCGAAAGAGTATTTTGAAGCAATAGATAAACACAGAAAGGATTTTGAATGGATAGGTGAAGAAGATGGTGATGCAAAAGAGCTTGATTTTAGTAAGATAAAAATCGATTTTGGAAAGTTCAATCTGGAAATGAGATTTTAGTTTGGGCGAATCGTTTACTTCAAGCTATGGTTGATGTGATTTCAAGTAATGGATGGTTAAATCTTGCGCTTTTAGCTATGGAAATGAGTGAAAAGGTTACTCAAGGAATGTGGGAATGAGATTCAATGCTTCTTCAGCTTCCACATTTTAACAAAGAGTTGGCGAAAAAATGTCAAGAGAAGAAAATAGAAAATGTGTTTGATTTAATAAAGTTGGAAGATGATGAAAGGCGTGATCTTTTACGAATGTCTGGTACGCAGTTAATGGATATGGCGAGGTTTTGTAATCGTTTTTCGAATATTGATTTGAGTTACGAAGTGATTGAGAAAGATGGAGATGAGATTAGTTTGAATGTAGCACTTGAACGTGATAGACGAATGTTTGAGCTTTAAAAAGTACTGCAGTGAAAGTAGCCTTCAGCAACAGTACTAACTGCCCGACAATTTGGCATTGCTATGTTTTGTATATTTGTCGAGTGTTTTGGATGAAATAGTTTCATGTACAGAGACAAGTTTATTACTCTGCTATGCTATTTTTATAGCGCTAAAAAATTTGACAACTTTTATAGTACTAGACTATTACTAACTGGTGTACAATTTCAGTTTGTTTTTATGGTCAATGAGAAACTAGTAAAATCTGTTTTGTTTTTATTAGCTTATTGGGTGATTAAGAGCACTTGTAAATACTAATTTTGTTTGACTAAATATGGTGCACATGGTGCATTTAGTGAAAAAAAAAACGAGTTTGACTTTGTATTAAAAGAGTTACTTTGCAAAGGAAAGCTAAGGTGAAACTTAATTTTACTGTACCACTACGTTTCGAAAGTCACTATTCCAATATAAAAAGAATATAACATAACATACTCCCTCACATTACATACACCACAGTTTTGAGTGGAATTAATTGCAGCCATTGGGTAATTAGAGTCTTGAGTTTCGGTCAAAAAATAATAGAAAAATCTATCGTAAAAATATGACTCAGGCAATCCTAACTCAGGCTCACCTAGTCGAAATATCTCCAAGTAGCTTTGACATTAAGATAGCACTATTATTATACCATGTTAAAGAACAAGACAATAAATTGAGAATCTGCAGTTTAATCTGCAGGACCAAATAAAAATAGTGCAGTGAGCTCTAGCTCTAGCTGCTGCAGATCCACATAAAACTAGTAGTTGTTGTAGTTGGTAGAACATATCTCTCTCAGTAATAGTTGTTGTGCAAAAAATATAATTATATATTTAACTTGAGAATACAATGCAATACAAAACAAGCAAGAAATATGGTGTAACAGAAATTAAATTGATAACATTAAGCAGTTTATACATTATCATTTTTCTTATGCATTGCATTGTCCAAGAAATAAGCCACTATTGCAACACATGCTTCTGATGAGAACGGGACAGTATATTGTTGAACCATCTTCCGCTTATGTGTACATGTCCATGTCCTATAATGGTCGTGTACTCATTGAAATACTGAGGCACAGATAGTAAAGATCGAAAATCTCAGAAACTTTGTTCATAAACTGCTCAGGTTACAGAACTAAATAAAACTTAATCCTCCCGCACCTGGAAATTTCAATAAGAAAACATTATTACGAAGTAATATCACGCTAATCTAGATTTCTAAGTCTAATATACTAATACTTACCCACGTAGCCAAAGAAAAGGCAATACACTGGAATGGAAGCAAAGACTGCATTGAATGATGTTAAAACCATGTTCACCACTTGCTCCAAGTTCTTGATCATCACCTGCATTTAATCATCCATGTTAAATAGAAAATGCAATATAAACAATTTAAAGAATTAGGCAAGACATCACTTTTATGATGTTCGTTATACACCTACTTTTCTGAAACTAAATTATATATAAAAAATCAATCGGCTATAGCAATACACAAATACATAATAATGCTTCATGAGTTAATAAAGGCACTATTTTGGTTAAATCATCTCAGCTAAAGCACATATTCTTTTTCTTTTTTCAACATTTTCCTTTCAGTTTCATGAACTAATTCAATTGTACCCTGAATTTTCTTCCTTCCCATGTAGCTTCTACAAATGGATATTTACCGCCAAAGCAATTCATAAAATGCAGTGTAACACCAAATTGCTCACTCCAGCAGTTGCATCAAATTGATATTTACTGCAACACAATTCAAAAAATGGATATTAAGACCAAATTGCTCACTTCAACAGTCATGGCATAAAATGGCCATTCTAGGATTTGTATAAAAAATAATAAACATCACGACTGTAATTATACTTAAATCAGATACTTCTGAAAAATTGTAAAATTGATGAAATAAGGTAAAAATAATTCAAATTTTTACCTTAATTTGGGTCTTCTCCAAGCCGGTTGATGATGGTGGAGAAAGGTCCCGGAGTGGCGGCGGTTTTCTTGTGCAGAGAGCGGCTTGGTGTGGGAAGGTGAGTGTGGCAATTATTTTTGTTTTTCTATTCATTTGGTCTTCGATTGTTAATGGCATATCCATGCCAGTTGATGATGGTGGCGAAGGAACAATAAGTGGCGGCGATTTCCTGGTGCAGAGAGGCTTGGTGTGAGGGGATGTCCGGTTAGATTAAGATTTTTCACTTTTGGGTTCTTCGATTGTAAACCGAAGTAGAAGATAAAGAAAGAGTAATTAAATAAAAAATTAAAAAACATATAATGACGTGTAAATGACGGTGATGTCATGTCTTGGTGGAGTAGACGTGGCGGTGATGTGGCGCAGACATGGCGCCAAATGGCATTGACTAACGGTCAACTAACAGAAAATAGAAAAAAGGGCTAACCGTGACAAAAAAAGTTTCGTAAAAGGCGTTTTTTGGAAAAAAAAAAGATAAAGGGCGGTTTCTGCACTTTAGCGAAACATCAAGGGCTTCACGGAGGCTTCACCCAAACTATTAATATGAACGTTATAGTGTTTAAGGAACCATATGGAAATCAAGGGTTTAGCACTTTTAGTTTGTGATTTTATTAACTTAAATGTTTTATTCTCTTCGGAAAATATTATCCATTGCTCTTGCTATGTACTGGAAATTGGGTTGGTCTTTACATGTTTCGTATTGGCCTCCAAATGATGAAGATAAATAAAGTTATTAGAGGATCTTGAAGTGTGTAAACATGTGTTTTCCATCACGTGAGTGTGATAGAAAATTTTAATTTTTACCGATTTGTCTCTAATAAATTGGGTGGGCGTGCGCTAATGACCGTAATATGACTATTTTAATAATTCTATTGATTTCCTGAATGTTTGGACGTCCCTTTTAAGAGAAATGAAGTTAAGTTCTTCTGGTCTAATCGGTGTAGGCAAGGGATTTGATTAAACAAAATCTTGATAGATTCCTAGTTAATGGTCGTTCGTTTCCCCAACTCATGGTCAACCCTTTTCAGGTTAGTTGGTTCTGATTATTCGACTTTGGTATTCTTTTCATCTAACGGGCTTAATAAAAATAAAAATTGTTTCTTCTTTCATAAAAAGTTGTCTTTCAAACCTAATATCTTCATCCCTCATATCTGGAACATTGGTTGGGTTGTGTGATATTAATATATTAATAGATATGGAAGTTGTTAGGTTTGCTTATAAATTAACATTCTTACATGGCCATTACTCTTTGGGCACGTAAAAAATGTTGAACAACAAAACTCATATTATTGGGGAAGTTTACTAGTACATGCAATGGGAATAAACTGGATCTCGTTTTTTCTCCACTTGTGTGATATTAATAGACAAGAAAAGAAAGTAAATGACACAACTATTTATGTGGATGATATATCCATATTTGTGATAAAATAATTTAGCACGAGACATCATTTTAAGTGTATTATGTGTTTAGTTGAGGGGTTTCCCCCTATTATTTGATAGTTTCTCAATTCTTACTTTGTTTTGGAGTTTTGTTATTTTTATAGCATCTTAGGTGTAGCCCGTGTCATAAATGTGAAGATCTTAGTTTCAAAAATGATATTATATGCCATGACATTAATATGAAGTAGAAAAAAGATCTAAGACGAAATCAAGAGTTAAAGGACCAAGAAGCTATTTTTAGAAAGTGCAAAAGTTACCGACCAAATTTAGAACGTGTAGTATTTTCAATACTTTATAAAATCGACAGAGATTTGAAGGATCCCTTTTGTATCCATAATTTATTTTAATTACTGTCGCGTGACAACTGATTTTGAGTTATTTGGAGTTGTAATGAATGAGTTATGATTTTTACAAAATCTATGGGTCAACCAGTCCACATTCTAAAAAAACGTACTTAAGTTCGATTAGCACTCTAAAACCTAACCCATGACCTATATTTTGTCCTAACCTCTCTATCTCTCTATTTTTTTTGGGTACGTGGGTGATCCGGGCAAGTTTGCACGCACCACGACTAATCCCACGGGATATACACGTCTCCCCATTTATATTTTCAGGTAAATCAGGACTAGGTTACCCATGTTCGAGGAGGAGTTCAAGCGTTATACCTCTCACTTTACACCCACTAGGTAGGGGATTCAAACCATTGGACACACACACACACACACACACACACACACATATATATATATATATATATATATATATATATATATATATATATATATATATATATATATATATATATATATATATCAGGTTTTGACTTAAGAAACACGTCCTTGCATCCACAACCTCTATATTATTAAATAAATTCATCAAGGAGAAAGCAAGTTGACTTGATGAGGAAGAAAAGAAATTAGAGAGTCCCAAACTCCTTTTTTCCATCCTTAGACTCTACCATTAGGGTAATTTATTTTAGATTCTTGAATCATCCATGTTCTTAAGGTATTTAGACTTTAGTTTTATTTCTTTTATTATGAACTAATGTTCCCGTAGCTTGGGCTTGCAATATTTATAACCCTTGAATTCTATTTTCCTCTTCTGTTATTATTTGGAATTAAATATTAATCGAGTTGAGTTTTATTATATATCGTATTTTGTGTTTGCCTTTATTCCAACCATAATTCTGGCCAAGTTTATGACTACTCTTTAGTAATTAGGATTGTCACCCTAACGGGGGATTCAATTGCTTAAAATTACACATAATCATCTAGTGTGCAGTAGTGATCCTTACGGACTTGCCTAGATAGATAGTCATTGCGGTTTAGATTTAACCATCGAAATCTGCACAAGGTCCCTTTAGCCAAGTTCCTTGGTAGTGTTGAGATTGTAATGTAAGCTACCCTGACGGGAGTTAGAGGGATTATAGAATCCCGACTACTTATATATGCTCAATCCACCCTTATAATTCGAATAGTGATTTAGAAAGATAGGTGCATACTAGAAGACCTAAACTATATCTCATCTCCCTTCTTTAGTTATATTTATGTGTATTAGTTTAGTATTATTTGCTTGAATTCTTATTTGAAAACTAAATAAATATTTCTTTATATATATATTGGTTTAAACAATTAATCTCATCTACGCTTATATCTGAACACGAGTTTGAGCTAACCTATAAATCTCTATGAACAAACTTTATTTATCAGCTATTGTTTGCGGACGATCTATGCAATTGCAGTGAGTTATTCATAGTGGTATTAGGTGTTTGTGCTTTTATATCAATTATTTATCACACCTTTGCCACCACCAGTGGAAAATCCTCCAAAACGAAGGTAAGCCGGATGGACCAAGGGTCCAAAGTACTCCAATATAACAATATAATAGCGGGATTACAATAGTTTCTCTTTAGACAACATTAGAGGATTACCGAATATATCAATTAATGAACTGCACACATCTGAAACGAACTCATCCGACCCGAAATGAGGTTATAACTCCAGTTCCAGACATTAGAACAACAATCCCACCGATGGATCTGAACTTTGATGTGTTAGAATCACTGTGTCAAAATTTCTTCTCGTTTGGGCTTAATTTGACCATACAATCTAGGCTCTCAATTTTCTTTCGCAAAGGGATTTATTAGGTTTCCAGATTTTACCTTTCTACCGATTTCACTATTTTATACTCTCTAATTTACTCTCAAAGTGTTTATCTTTTGACTATTCTTTATGAAAATGATAAATTATAGTCCTATATATATAAGATTCAAGAATGGTTGAAGATAAGTCATTCAACACTTGAATTAATGGGGTGAGAATATCAAAGTACACATGTGTATTTCCAATACACTCTTTCTCAATTACAAGACATGAATTCATTGTTTCCAATGAGTTCCCAAATACCAATTCGTAAGTTTCCCTTCAACGAAGAGGAACAAATCCAATGAATCTCCCCCTTCTGAATCAGTCGGGAGAAATGATGTCTCCTCATTTGTGATAATAAAATCTATTTCCGACACATCATTTTAGGCGTATTTATTAGTTTATAGGTCGATTTGAGCTTAACTTAGTGAACTTTCCTATTTTGGGTCTTGAATTGATTATTTATTATCTTTAGAGCATATTGGGTTTAATTATTTATTTAGTGTGAAGCTTTAGAGATATATGGTAATTAATTAGAGTCCAAGTTGGTTCAAAGAGCTAAAGGAAAGAAGATAAACATGTAAATTAGAGATAGAAGGAAATAGAGTTCAATTAGGAAGAGGAAAAGCTGCCTTAAATCTGAATTTCTGTAGCTACGCCTAAAGAAGTTGTGATAACTCCAAAATCGATCCGGTTTCGGAAGATTCCTTTCATAGGGACGTAGATAATTCTGTGAGGATTCTTTTGGTATATTGTGGAGCAAAAACCGACCAATAACAAAGAAGATATGCTCAAAACAGTTCAACAGTAATTATCTTTATTTCCATACGAATTTGAGTTGGGCTTGGAGTCCATTACTTAACCTTTCCTTCAAAGAAACGAATTAGGTCAACCTATACACTATAAATACAGCCTCTTAACACTCTTAAATCATCCTTGTCTAGACCTTAAGGCCAAGAGGAAGCTGCAACACAAGAGCAGAAGTCTGGAAGGAGCTGTGCATCAATCATGTATCCTTCAACCTCTTATTCTGTAATTCTTTTCTCTTCTTTTCTTTGTATGAATTAATTCTTTTTAGCTTGAGTTTTAGCATATATGTATGAACCCTAGTTTTGATTGACATCTATCTAATTTGGGAATTCTATGTTTTAAATTGAATTATTGTTTTTATTCTCTGTTTATGTGTTTGGATTTATATTCTGTGTTCTTGTGGAACCTAGGCCATACAGAATTACCATCTAGTAATTAGGTCACCATTGACAACGGTGTTTAATTACATGTTTAGCACATAACGTCTAGTATTCGGTTTAGATCTGACAAATCAACCTAACTAGATAGTCACCATGGTTTAGTACATGTTACTATTTACCAATTACAGGAACAATTTGCTTATGAAGCCTTATTGACACAGGTAAATCCTATTTAAAACTACCTAGCGTAATTGGAACCGATTATTGAAATACTACATAATTCACCCTTACATGTTTAGAACGGTAAAACTAGTGGGGATTACATGCTAATTACTCAAGCTTAACTTTCATACTATCTTCTTTTCTTTTATTTATTTTCTGTCTTTAATTTATTAGTTTAGTTTTCTCTTTATAAAAACCAAATAAAAATCTATTTTCCTTTTCTTTCTCTTGCGTATTATCTTTTCTATCTTTCATATTTGCACTTGATAATTTGCATAAGTTCTCTCTAACTTCCGCCAGTCTCTGAGGAACGAATCTTCTTATCATTAAAACTTGCATACGTCCGGTAATACTTGCAGTACCGTGTTAGCTTAGGGTGTTTATTTGCATCTAAATTATATCATCTTTTTATCACACCTTAGGCCACACCAATTTTTTGGCGCCGCTGCCGGGGACTATATCGTTAGTCCTTGTGCAATTATCTAGTGCTTATATTTTAGTTAGTTCTATTTTACGCTTTTCTTTTTTGTTTTACAGATTTTTTTAGGCGAGAGCTGATTTATTTGGAGATAAAGGTTCCGTATTATTAGATCTTGAAGAAGCTAATACTATTATGGAGAATTTTCTTGAACCCAAGAAAAGTTGGTCGTTTGAATCAGAAAAACAAAAAGAGACTTTAGAATCTCTAAAGCTCAAAGAGTTAAAGCAACAAACTGAGGAATTACGAGAACAAGCGCGAGAAATAGCTCAGAGAAATCTAGTACATACATCACCTTCATGTCCTAGTTGTGGAGCAAGAGATCACTCGTGGGAATATTGCATGAATAATCCAGCTTCAATTTCCTTCATACCTTATCAAAGAAACCATTATTATGATGGTTATTATCAATCCCAAGGAAATTACGCTGATTATCAGCCCCCACAGAATTACAATTGGGTCGGAAATCAACAGACTTATTATCAACCACGACCACAATCTTATTATCCCCCACAACCTATCTATCAAGAAGCGCCGATTTATAATGAAGCTTATCAAGAACCCCTTTCGTATTCAATGCAGCAAACCATACAAGAACAACCTTCGAGTTTGAATTCAAGCATGGCTAAGATAATGAACCTAATTGAAGATATGGAGATTAGCCAGCAAAGATTCCAAAACTCTAAGAAGATTGAGCATACAGTGTCACAAATGGTGAATAAACTTCAAATCTTTGCAAAAGGGAAACTCCGAAGTGATACTAGTGTTCCACAAAACAATGTGTGTCATGCAGTTGCATTAAGAAGTGGAAAACAACTACCTCCACCAAGACCTGAACCAGAACCAGTCCCTATTCCAGAAAAGGGGGAGAAAAAAAAAACAGAAGATACAGTCGAAGAGGTAGTTGAACCAAAAAGTGTCCCAGAGAAGACACCAGAAAAGAAAGAGAGCCCAGTGGTAACCAACACATGTCCTCCACCACCATACCCTTCACGTGTCAGAAAAAAGGACAATGACCTGGAATTCAAGAAGTTCGTTGACATGGTGAGCAATTTAGAGATTAAAATACCGTTTGTAGAAGCTCTCAAGAGAATGCCGAAATATCTAAAATTCATGAAGGACATTCTTTCTAACAAACGAAGATTCAAAACTGAGGATATGAGTGGATCACCAGAGGAGTGTAATACTATCGAGTTACCACCAGAAACACCCCTTCCCACGAAATCTTGGATGGCACCATCCATGATTATGAAGAATCGAGCTGAAAAGTTCGTAAGAATTAGAGGCAAAGGGTGGAAATTTCGTCATTCTTAATCGAGGTAACACGTCTAACTTTAAAAGACGTTAAACAAAAGTGCTATACGGGAGACAACCCGTAATTTCTTTTATGTTTTTACGTTTCTAGTTTTTAATTTATGTTTAGCTTAGTTAAATTTAGTTGATATTGCATATTTGAGAAAGGTATTAGTGTTTTTGATGCTTAGGTATTGGAGAAATCGAGTTAGGAAAGTAGAAACAAAATTTTCGGAAAATTCTGATAGAAAGTTGCAATATCCTACAATGATCATGTGTCTTGATCGGAAATCGAATAAGAAGTTGGGTGAATAAGAAACACGTGAGTTTAGATGAGTAACAATATTGGCAATGCTTGGATCATTAAAGTTTTGAGAGTAATTACACAACTTTCAAAAGAAGGAAAGGAGTACATCACAACACTCCTCGAGCAATCAAAGAAAAATCCAGCAAAATCCTATCTTGGATGTCATTAAGGCAAGGTAATAGCCTCGAAGAGTATGTTTTATTTCTTCCCTACCATTTCTTTATGTGCAATATGTATGCTAATTTTAAATTTTATTTTTCTTGAGTCTTTTTTTTGAGTCGGGGGGACACGGCTCATTTTTGAGTTGGGGGTGGGGATTTGATGTCTCCCTAATTGTTCTTATTTTCGACCCTTGGGAGACATCATTTTTGGTGTTTATTTAATTAATTTGATAGACTTTTGGAATTAATATGCAATAATCCGGAATTCCCTTTTTATTTCTAGCATTTTTTATTTATTAAACTTTTGCGCGTAATATTGGTATTTTTAGTGAAAAGTTTACAGGTTTTAGATGTTAGCTAGGAGAGGAATCCGAGGAGAAAGTCAAAGATCGTGAATTAGAGTCAAGACTTGAAGATAAATCCCGAAGATATTATTTTTAGAGCTGAAAATCCATTTTCCAGGCCATAGAGTGCTGATTTCGAGGTGCTTAAGCGATGATTTAGCCGCTGACCTTTGATGAGAAAACATTCCTTATCGAGTTACGGAACTTTAGCAACTGGAATGAGGTCAATCGGAGTTATAACGCATCGGAAAAAGCCGTTTTAGTGAAGGTGTATCAGCAGTTACGGGATTTTGGGCTTAGAAATTGAGCTTGGACATTTAATTAGTGTTTTATTTTCTGGTCCAAACCCTAGTCCGAATTTATGCTTATAAAAGGAGGTTTGAACTTCTATTTGTCACACAATTCACATTCCACAAGATTAAACACTAGAGAGAAGCAACAGAAGGAAGAAAGAAGAAGCTACAAGAGCTGGAGTGGGTCTATAGCTCCGTTCGTAGTCATTCCAATTCCGGAAATTAGGTTCTTTTTATATTTTAATTTTGTAAACAATATGAATTCTATTTCTTTTAATTTAGTTTTTAATTTTAATATGAGCTAAGCTTTTCATAGTGCTTGAGAACAAACAATGGGTGAATCTTAATTTTATGAAATAACGAATTTTGAATTTGGGTTTATATTAAATTAAATTAGATTGGGTCTATTACTCTTTTCGATAATTTGTGATTATTTACTAATTTTAGAGTCGCGAACTAAGATTAGGTATTAGTATCTAAGCTATTCCATATATGTGGCGTGTGGATCATCCTGACGGAGGGTTTAGGTATAGAATTAATTATTCAATCTAGGATAAAAGCTATTGATTCTGACGAACTTAGCTAATTCTAGGGCCAATGAGGTAAAACACTTAATCATCCAACGGTGGATCAAATTTACCCTGACGGGATTAGTGACACTTTAGGATTGTCTTATAGTCCACCCTGACGGGGGTATAAGGATTTTAGAATCCCGACCATTGTAATTGACCAATTTAGCCCTTAAACAGCATAAGTTAGGAAATAAGATTAGGAGGATCCTTGCGTTCTCAAGTACTACATCTCATATTGCGTTTTCACTCATTTTACTTGCGTCTTAGTTTTTACTTGCATTTATAATTTGTCTTCCATTTAGTAGTTTTAATAAACAAAACCAAACAAACATTTTATAATCTTTTATTTTCATAAGTGCATCAATCACTATTTGCTAGACATTGTGATCAACCATTCCGTCCTTGGAACGAATCTGATTTATCAGTTATACTACTTGGGACAACCGTACACTTGCGGTTGTGGTTCGATTAGCAATTGCATTTATTTTTAGAACACACAAAGGACCACCAAGTTTTTGGCGCCGCTTATCCTTTAGTGATAGTGCATTTATTTATCAGTTTTACGCTTTTTGTTTGTTAGCTTTTTCAGGTTTTTAGGTTTGGTGTATGCGAAGAAGGCTATTCAAGGATCTAGAGCCAACACCTCCGATCCTTAGTAATCCAGAATCGTTGATCAGACTTGCTAACAAGAGAAGAAGAGAACTAGAAGCTTTAGAAGTAGAAGAATTAAGTAACAGAATGGAGAATATCACTCTTCAAGGTCAACAGAATAATGGACAAGGCCAGCTAGATGCAAATGGCCAACCTTTAGCTCTAGGCGTTATTCCTCCAGTTCCACCAGTGATTCCTAACCCTCAAGTTCAGATAGTGATGAATCAAGATCCGTGGTTTACTAATGGTCCTCCAGAAGTTCCATTCCGCGCTCCTGCTATAGGAGTAGGTGCTCCAGATATAGATGTTCCGCGATTCCGTCCAGATTCGGGTATGTTAGCTCAATTCCAAAATTTTGGGAATTTTCGTGGAAGACCATCAGAAGATCCTCTTAGAGCAGTACAGAAGTTCAAACAGATATGTGATTCTTATATCACACAAGGAGTTTCAAGAGAATAGATGTATTTTGCTGCGTTTAAATTTTTTGTGATTGATGGAGCGAGTGAATGGCACGATACGCAAGATCCTACAAAGATAACCAACTGGGACCAATTAGAGATTGCTTTCTTTGATAGGTATTACCCAAGTAACATGAGATTAGATGCTGAATTAGAATTGACGCATTTCCGTCAAGAATATGAGGAAACTGTGGGTAAGAGTTGGACAAGATTTCAGATGTGTTTGCGTAAAGTTCCCAATCATGGCTTTTCAGAACAACAACAGTTAAAGATCTTTTATAGAGGCCTTGATGGAACTTCAAGAGAGAAATTGGATACGTTATGTGGAGCAGGTTTTCTTCAAATTCAACCCGCTCATGCAAAGATCATTTTAGAAAGAATAGTCAAGAATGAAGTTGGGTGGAATTCAGTGAGAACACCAGTTAAGGGAGTGAATAATGTTGATATGGAAGAGAAATTTGCTACGCTTGAGAATAAGATTCAGAATACTATAGAGCAACAGTTGAAGCAGCTTACTTTAGCTGTAAAAGAAGGTTTTTTGAGTAAGAAGGTAGATGTTCATGCTGCACAAGAGGTTTATATGTGTTCAATTTGTAAGGTAGATGATCATGATGAGGAAAGTTGTCCGAATAACCAAGAATCAGTGAATTTTATGTCCAATAGAGGTAATTTCAATTCAAGTGGTAATGGATATCAGCCTAACAGAAACCATCCTGGGTTTCAATACTCAAATCCCAATGGGGCAGCCAATCCTACTTACGCGTATCAGTCGCGTCCTCAAGGCAACAACTATAATCCAAGACCACACAACAATCATCAAGGAGGACAGAATCAAAACAATTATGTACAAAGACAAGCTCCTCAGAATACCTACGATGAAAATTTAAACCAGAAAGCTCTACCAGCCCATCCACAAGAAGGAGTGGTTACCCTTCAGAAAACCGTTGAAAATTTGATTGCTCTTCAAACACAAGCTATGGAACGTCAGAACGCAGCTGAAGCGAATATGAAGATTTTCCAGAATCAGCTAAGTCAAATTAATAAACAGCTGAATCAGCGTCCACAAGGGCAACTTCCTAGCGATACAGAAAATCCAACACAACGTGAAGATTGCAAGGCTGTTACATTAAGAAGTGGTAAGAACCTTCCTCCACCTCATTTTCCCGTTATGAAAGAGAAAGAAGTTCCAAGAAAAGAAAAGGAAGTGGGTGAGAAAGAAAAAGAGAATGAGAAAGATAGTGAGGTTGAAGAAATCGAAAGACCAAGAGAAGTTCCGAAAAAGAAAGATGATCTTGTGATCAATCGCCCACCACCACCGTTTCCATCTCGAGTTCAGAAAAAGGGTGATTTGGGTGATTTTCAGAAATTCTTTAATAGAGTGAAGGGTCTAAGTATTAATATTCCGTTACTAGAGGCGATTCGAGATATTCCTAAGTATACAAAGTTTTTGAAGAGGGCCCTCACTAACAAAAGGCCTTATTGTGATAATGAGATGATTAGTCTTCCTGAAGAGTGTAGCGCGATTTGTCAGAGTAAATTACCTCCGAAGTTAGTAGATCCAGGGAGTTTTACGATTCCGATATCGATTGGAGAAGAATGGAAAGGAAAGGCGCTATGTGATTTGGGGGCAAGCATCAATTTGATGCCCAAGTCAATCTTTGATAAGCTTAAAATTGGAAACGCAAGACCCACTTCTATGGTCTTGCAAATGGCGGACATGTCTCTTGCACATCCTGAAGGCCGCATTGAAGATGTCCTCGTTAAGGTAGGTACACTTATATTTCCCGTTGATTTCGTAATACTTGAGTACGATGCAGATAGAAATGTCCCCATTATTTTGGGTAGACCATTCCTAGCTACAGGGCGTACATTGATCGATGTAGAGAATGGCAAATTAACGATGAGGATTCAAGACGAGGAAGTTAAATTCAATGTATTTCGAGCTATGAAATTTCCAGATTCTCAGGAAGATTGCTTCAGAATGGATGTAGTTGAGCAGGCATCGCAAGAGGTATTTGATTGTTTAAATTTTGATGATATTTTGCAGGCCGCTTTAACATTAGACTTGCCTGAGATGATGGAAGAGCTTGCCGAAACAGTGGCAGCTCTTAATTCTGAAAATCCGAAGTATAGGCGTCTTGCCTATGAACCTGTGAGAGAACCGGGGGAGATTATTCCTAAAAAGAAGCCTTCAATTGAATCCCCTCCGGAATTGGAAGAAAAACCATTTCCATCACACTTGAGGTATGCATATTTGGGTACTAATGAAACTCTACCTGTTATTGTTTCAGCTAATTTAACAGGTCCTCAAGAAGATAAACTGTTGCGTGTATTAAGAGCCAACAAAGAAGCAATAGGTTGGACAATTGCTGACATCAAAGGCATTAGTCCATCCTATTGTCAACACAAAATCATACTTGAAGATGTTAACGCACGCTCAGTTGAAGGTCAAAGGAGATTGATGCCCGTGATGAAGGATGTGGTAAAGAAAGAGGTGATCAAGCTTTTAGATGCGGGGATTATCTATCCCATTTCGAGTAGTGAATGGGTGAGCCCAGTTCAGTGTGTACCGAAGAAAGGAGGAATAACAACAATTCTTAACGATAAAAATGAGGCGATTCCTTCAAGAACGGTAGTAGGTTGGAGAGTTTGCATGGATTACAGAAAGCTGAACAAGGCCACCAGAAAAGATCATTTCCCTTTACCCTTCATCGATCAGATGTTAGATAAATTAGCCGGAAGAGAGTACTATTGTTTCTTGGATGGTTACTCCGGGTACAATCAGATTTATGTGGCTCCAGAAGATCAACATAAGACTACTTTTACATGCCCTTTTGGTACTTTTGCATATCGCAGAATGCCATTTGGGTTGTGTAATGCTCCCGCTACTTTTCAGAGATGCATGATGGCCATCTTCTGGGATATGATTGATAATTTCCTAGAAGTGTTTATGGACGATTTCTCCGTGTTTGGTGATGACTTTGATAAGTGTTTGGATAACTTGGAGAAAGTGTTGGTTAGATGCAAGGAATCAGACTTGGTGTTAAACTGGGAGAAGTGTCACTTCATGGTTCGTGAAGGTATTGTTCTGGGTCACAAAGTTTCGAGTGCTGGATTAGAGGTCGATAGAGCGAAGATCGAGGTAATTAAAACTCTTTCCCCTCCTGTTTCTGTTAAAGGGGTAAGGAGTTTTCTTGGCCATGCTGGCTTTTATAGGCGTTTTATTCAGGATTTTTCTAAGATTGCTAAACCGTTATGCAACTTACTCGAAAAGGATTGCAAATTCCTTTTTGATGAAGCTTGTTTAGCGGCCTTCAAAGCAATCAAAGAAAAGCTTATTTCTGCTCCTATAGTGTTACCTCCAGATTGGAATTTACCATTTGAGGTTATGTGTGATGCGAGTGATTTGTGTATGGGAGGTGTATTGGGACAGAGGAAAGAGAAGGTTTTTCATTCGATTTACTATGCTAGTAAAACTTTTAGTGGTGCTCAGATTAATTACACAGTTACAGAAAAAGAGTTGCTAGCAGTTGTATATTCGTTTGATAAATTTCGCTCCTATCTTCTTGGAGCGAAAGTTATTGTTTATACAGATCATTCCGCGATCAGATTTCTTATGGAAAAGAAGGATGCGAAACCAAGGTTAATCAGATGGGTGTTATTACTTCAAGAGTTCGATTTAGAAATCAAAGATAGAAAGGGTTGTGAGAATCAGGTTGCAGATCATCTATCGCGTTTAGAGGGTTCAGAGATGAATAGTGGTACTGAAGCAGTTAGAGAAGAGTTTCCTGATGAGAGTTTATTCGCTGTTCGAGATTATGAAGCTCCGTGGTATGCAGATATTGCAAATTTGGTGGTGAGTGGTGTCTTTCCTGAAGGTTCTACTTATCAAGAAAGAAAAAGGTAAGCTCATCGTGCTAGACAGTTCTTTTGGGAGGATCCTTTCCTCTATAAAGTTTGTGCTGACCAAATGATACGAAGATGTGTAGCAAGGGAAGAGACTGAAGCCATTATAGCTGGATGCCATGATTCATTATACGGAGGACATTTCAAAGGAGACAGAACTGCTGCGAAGGTATTTCAATCAGGTTTTTACTGGCCTTCTCTTATAAAAGATTGTCATGAATATGTTAAGAAATGTACGAGATGCCAGTTTACCGGAAACATATCTAAGAGGGATGAGATGCCGCGTAATAATGTGTTAGAGGTTGAGATATTCGATATTTGGGGTATAGACTTTATGGGTCCTTTCGTTCCTTCAAATAGTAACCTCTACATCTTATTAGCTGTTGATTATGTGTCTAAGTGGGTAGAAGCAGTGGCTTTACCTACCAATGATTCACGAGTGGTGATCAAGTTCTTGAAATCACATATTTTCACTAGACATGGCACACCTAGAGTGATTATTAGCGATGGAGGATCTCATTTCGTTAATAAATATCTGAAGAGTGTTCTAGAGATGTATGGAGTCAGACACCGTGTATCTACTGCATATCATCCACAATCCAATGGTCAAGCTGAAGTTTCGAATCGTGAAGTCAAGTCAATCCTAGAGAAAACCGTTGGTCCTACAAGAAAAGATTGGTCAATGAAGTTAGATGATGCGTTGTGGGCCTATCGTACTGCGTTTAAGACTCCAGTTGGTGCATCTCCCTATCGTATGGTGTATGGTAAGGCTTGTCACTTACCTTTAGAGCTTGAAATGGGTGCCTATTGGGCAATTGCGCAGTTGAACTTAGATCCTATCTTAGCCGGAAAGAATCGTATGATGAAGCTTAATGAACTTGACGAATTCCGGTTGCATGCTTATGAAAATGCCAAACTTTACAAAGAAAACACAAAGAAATGGCATGACAATCGGATTCGTACAAAGAACTTTGAAGTGGGGCAAAGAGTGTTGAAGTATAACTCAAAGTTCAGCAATTATCCGGGTAAGTTACGATCTAAGTGGTCAGGTCCATACATTGTGACCAAAGTTACACCTCATGGGGCGATAGAAATAGAACATCCGCTAGAGAACCGTACCTTTATGGTTAACGGTCACAGATTAAAGATATACCATGGAGGTGAAGATACCAATCGCTCGGAAGATCCACATCCTGGGGAGGTCATGTATCTCCTCGAGACTCCTTAGAAGCGTGAGGTAACCCGTCGAGCTTAACGACGTTAAACAAAAGTCAATTCATTGTATATTAGCTGAGTTTTCAATTTTTGCATTTTAGATTAGTTTGATTTTCGTAATTTTAGTGTTTATTATTAAGAAATGAGGAAGGGTAGTTGTTTTTGATGATTTCAGGGGTAAAAAGGTCATGAGTTTGGGGTCGATTTGGCGAGAACAGGAGAAAAAGAGGATGGATATCCAGGAGAAACCGGGAACCCGGTTTCGCAAAAACCGGGAACCCGGTTTTGGAGCTGGTACCACCCTCTTCAACGCAACACTTGGCGTCTTGGTTCACGACACAGCGTCGGAACCGGGTACCCGGATTTTCGAAACCGGGGACCCGGTTTTGGTGCTGTGATTTCTGAAAAACTCTGACCCAGCGTTTTGGTGGCCTGCGTTTTCGTGCGTTTTGATTCGCGCCATCGACACAAAACCGGGAACCCGCATTCCACAGAACCGGGTACCAGGTTTCGGAGCTGTTGTCTTCAAATTTCTCTGACCCGGTGTTTTGAGAAGTGGCGTCTTGGCGCGTTTTGACTCGCGCCATCGACAGAAAACCGGTTTCGGTGAGTAAATTCTCTGACCCAGCGTCTTGGGGTCCAGCGTTTTGAAAAAAAAAAAAAATCAATAATAGTGTCTTTCCGCGCCGTCACAGCGATGCGGAACCGGGAACCCGGTTTGCCAAAACTGGGAACCCGGTTTTGAAGCTGTGATGTCGGTTTTTGAGGCCTTAACCTAGTTTTCTTAGCCTCTTTTGCAAGTCTTTACCTAAAACGCACCAATAGCCTCCCCACCTCCGAAATTCATCATCCAAAACACTATATATCATTAATTCCTACCCTCTTTCACCACAAAAACACAAAATCAACTCACCTCCTCTCCAAAATAACACCAAATCCTTAGTTTTTCCCAAGATTCTTTTTCACCCACTCCTTCAATTAAACAAAATTCTTTCTTCTCCCATCTAAATTAACCAAGACCCATCTCATATTCACCCTAGTTCTTCAATTCCTAAGCCTCAAAACATCAAAATTCTAAACTTTTTCTCTAAGTTTTTCATTATTTGAAGTTTTGAGTTTGGGGTGAAAAGAGATGACTAACAGAACCGGTGATTTTCGAAGAACGGCTCCTAGAAAAAAGACCACCATTGGTGGTTCACAAGATCAAGCTATTGAGATTCCTGATTCGCGTCCTAAATGAAAAATTGACGACGTTAAGCTTGATTCTAAAAGAAAAGAAATTACGGGTCAAAAGAGAAGATTGATTGATGAGATTGAAAGTGAGAAGGAAGCTGAAGAGGAAATTGAGAAGAACATTGAGAAGGAAACTGAACAAGAGATTCCGGAAGCACCCGTTCAAAAACCTCCGCGTATGAAGATGTGAGCCCACAAGCCTAAGAGGGTTTACACTTGTTGGAATACTCAGGTTCGTGAAAGAATTGAATTTTTGAAATTTGGTGAGGAGACGAACTTTCCTAAGGGTATTATGAGTAGTGATTACAAGGAATATGCTGTGACATGTGCTAAGTTTGGTTGGAAAGAGTTACAAGAAAGGAAGCTTGAGTTTATTCCTACTTTTGTGCGAGAATTTTACGAAGGTTTAGCTACCTCCCGTGATGCCATTGATGTCCGCAAAAAGGTAGTTCCTTTCTCTATTGAACGTATTCGGAAATCATTAAAACTACCCAACTTTTCTGGAACATGCCCCTTCCAAGAAACTCTTAATGACCCTTCTTTTGATTTTGAATCCCTTTGGGGGACCGTGCTCGTTAATGGGACTAGCCCAATTCCTGAAGGTGAAAGATATCCTGGACAGTTTTACAGCAGTAGTTTGACACCTCGTGCTAAGGTTTGGTCTCGTTTCGTAATACCCACTTTCTTTGGTATTAAACACGCTTCCAAGTTGAAGAAAGAGCACATATTTGTTATTAAGTGTATTTTGGAGGAGAAACCATTTGATGTTGCTAAGATCATTTACGATACAATCATGGAGTTCGCGAAATCACCAATGAAACAACAAAATCTGAAGTTTCCTTGTACTATTACTCAGTTGTGTCTAGACGCAAAGATTCCGCGTAAGGACGCAGATATTGACATTGTTTCAGTTGGTGTGAGTATAGCTTTGAGCATAATCAAGAACATCCATGAGGAGGCAACACGAGCTACAAGGAGTCCGAGAACTCCTCAATCAAAGAGAGTGAAAACTGTACCTGAGTTGGAAGCGAAGATTCAGGTGTTGGAAGAGAATCAGGAGAAGATGATTGCTACCTTGGGAAACGTTACAAAAGAATTGGACCTATTGCGAAATTTAAATCCTAGGCGTAAATACACTTCAAAACGCGATTTATGATGCTGTTGCGCGAGATAAAGGTCCGGAACGCAACACCGATAACCAGCCTCGTGCTGGTTAAGATACGTTTTCTAAACTTTCCTCTTAGTGTAGCTTAGTTTAAATGCTTTATTGAGTCTTTTCGAGTCGTGGGGACACGACTCATTTTTGAGTTTGGGGTGGGGTTCGTTGCCTCATCCCAGTTTTTATGTGTTATTTGCTTTATTTGCTTTCAATAAAAGAATTTTCGGAGTTGCGTTTGACTGTAGAAATTTTTAAATATCCCTTTAAGCATACTCTTGATAAATCTATGATAGTAAATAGTGGACTTTAGGGATTGATATAAAACGCACTTACAATTGCATGCGAACATATGTAATTGATAGGAAAAATTAATGAACAATGCAAATGAAGTAAGCTTGTACTCAAGGGATATGTTTGGTGTGTAGAACGTGAAATCCTAATTAGTAGAGAACCCACCTAGATATGAACTAAAGACAAGCTATGTACTTAGGAAAATGATAGGGGCAGTTCTTTGTTAGCCATTGTGCCTTTTTAGCCTTCTATCCCTTGTATTAATTATTATCCGTCTTAGCCCACTTTGAGCCTTTAGCCTTTTCTTTGTAGCCACGATATAAGCCATTATCCCTTAGATTATTAGGCATGACCATATGACCCGCACTTGAATCACAATCCTGAGACATGTCTCGAGCTTGAGTTTGGGGTGGTGGGACCACATATGGGGAATTTAATGGGTTAGGATTGATGTGTTTTGTATTGTAGCACAATTGCAGATGATATGTACTTGTAACCCTTTGCCGGGAATGGAGAAAAATGAAAAAGAAAGAAAAAATGAAAAAAAAGTTGAAAATTCATACAGTAGGAACCCGGATTCGTCAAAACCGGGAACCCGGTTTGCTTCTGTAAAAAAAAAAACGAAAAAGAAAAGAAAAAGAAAAATTTGAATGAATAAAACATCCGGCAAAGTGGAATTTCCTGAAAATCATCTTGTTTATAGTGGATAGACATGGGACGCTAAATTGTTGCGTATATGGGTGAGTGAGAACATCTTTTTGAGCGTTAACTCAAGCTCGAGGACACTGTTGATGGTAAGTGAGGAGAGAGCCAAAAGCTCACTTCAAATTTACCGAATATACATCCACACCCGTCCTTAAGCCAATATTATAACCGTAAAGACCTCGTGATTCCTAAGTGCATAGTGAATTTATAATTTTGTTGATAGGAAATACACTAAGTGGAGCGTTCAAAGCGAGTAAGGATTAATGACCACCCTATAGCCATCATACAGAGATGAGTACAAGTGTAACCTTCAAGCATTGCAACTTTAATTTTATGATTGAGATTATTTATGTTTGATGTTGCATGATTAGTGTATGTGTATATTAGTTTCTAGAGTTTGCTATATGAGATTTATTTTGAGACTTGCTTTAGGGTTTATTTGCTAGCTTCTATTTGTTTATACGCTTACTTCTACCCCTTCGTTTTGTTTTACTTTGTCGGGACGACAAAGGTTTGAGTTGGGGGTCTTGATGTCTCCCTAATTGTTCTTATTTTCGACCCTTGGGAGACATCATTTTTTGTGTTTATTTAATTAATTTGATAGACTTTTGGACTTAATATGCAATAATCCGTAACTCCCTTTTTATTTCTAGCATTTTTTATTTATTAAACTTTTGCGCGTAATATTGGTATTTTTAGTGAAAAGTTTACATGTTTTAGATGTTAGCTAGGAGAGGAATCCGAGGAGAAAGTCAAAGATCGTGAATTAGAGTCAAGACTTGAAGATAAATCCCGAAGATATTATTTTTAGAGCTGAAAATCCATTTTCCAGGTCATATAGTGCTGATTTCGAGGTGCTTAAGCGATGATTTAGCCGCTGACCTTTGATGAGAAAACATTCCTTATCGAGTTACGGAACTTTAGCAACTGGAATGAGGTCAATCGGAGTTATAACGCATCGGGAAAAGCCGTTTTAGTGAAGGTGTATCAGCAGTTACGGGATTTTGGGCTTAGAAATTGGGCTTGGACATTTAATTAGTGTTTTATTTTCTGGTCCAAGCCCTAGTCCGAATTTATGCTTATAAAAGGAGGTCTGGACTTCTATTTTTCACACAATTCACATTCCACAAGATTAAACACCAGAGAGAAGCAACAGAAGGAAGAAAGAAGAAGCTACAAGAGCTGGAGTGGGTCTATAGCTCCGTTCGTAGTCATTCCAATTCCGGAAATTAGGTTCTTTTTATATTTTAATTTTGTAAACAATATGAATTCTATTTATTTTAATTTAGTTTTTAATTTTAATATGAGCTAAACTTTTCATAGTGCTTGAGAACAAACAATGGGTGAATCTTAATTTTATGAAATAACGAATGTTGAATTTGGGTTTATATTAAATTAAATTAGATTGGGTCTATTACTCTTTTCGATAATTTGTGATTATTTACTAATTTTAGAGTTGCGAACTAAGATTAGGTATTAGTATCTAAGCTATTCCATATATGTGGCATGTGGATCATCCTGACGGAGGGTTTAGGTATAGAATTAATTATTCAATCTAGGATAAAAGCTATTGATTCTGACGAACTTAGCTAATTCTAGGGCCAATGAGGTAAAACACTTAATCATCCAACGGTGGATCATATTTACCCTGACGGGATTAGTGACACTTTAGGATTGTCTTATAGTCCACCCTAACGGGGGTATAAGGATTTTAGAATCTCGACCATTGTAATTGACCAATTTAGCCCTTAAACAACATAAGTTAGGAAATAAGATTAGGAGGATCCTTGCGTTCTCAAGTACTACATCTCATATTGCGTTTTCACTCATTTTACTTGCGTCTTAGTTTTTACTTGCATTTATAAATTTGTCTTCCATTTAGTAGTTTTAATAAACAAAACCAAACAAACATTTTATAATCTTTTATTTTCATAAGTGCATCAATCACTATTTGCTAGACATTGTGATCAACCATTCTGTCCTTGGAACGAATCTAATTTATCAGTTATACTACTTGGGACAACCGTACACTTGCGGTTGTGGTTCGATTAGCAATTGCATTTATTTTTAGAACACACAAAGGACCACCGGGATTCATTGTCCTCATCTTCCTTTTTGTTTTTTGCATAAAATTTAAATTTTTTTGGGTTGAATTAGGCATAGAATATGTTGAATGTACCTATGTGAGCATGATTTAATTAAGTTAATGATAGTAAGTAGTATGTTTTTGAAAGATGTATTAAATTTGCTTAGCATGCATGTATGAAATCAGGAAATAAACGATAGAAAAGTTAATGAGCAATGCTAAGAGATCATGTTGAAACTTAGGGAGAGTTATTTGGTGTGTAGAACGTGAGGTTTGAAATTAGTTGAAAACCCTCTTATCTATGAACTAATAATGAAAAAGTAACAAAATCCGGTAGTTAGGAAAATGAATAAGGCAGTTCTTTCATGATAAAAACACTTGAAGCCTTTTATACTTTCTCACCCTTTTATTTGATTATTGTTATCATTTATCCTTCTTAGCCACTCTGAGCCTTTCTAAAAGCCTTTTATTGAACCACATTATAATCCTTACCCTTAGTTTATAGGACTTATCTATATGACCCGCACTCGAATCGCAAAACCTGAGACAACTCGTTTTAGAGCTTGAGTTTGGGGTGGTGGGTTTCATCATTAGGGAACATTGGGTTTGGGAATCTGTAATTGTGATTTTATTGATGATGAAAGTAATTATTGTAACCCTTTGCCGAGGAAATAGTGAATGAAAAAGAAGCTACGAGCTAATGTTTCCAACAAGGGCATAGAAAGAAAGAATATATATATGAAAAAAAATAGTGTGATATCTCAACATCAAAAAGAAAATCATAGCTATACAAAAGAAAAAAATTGATATGAAAAAAATATATATTCGGACCGGCAAAGTGGAATTTGTATATCATCATAAAAGGTTTTATTTGGGATTTATTGGGGATGCACATCAAAAGCATCAATAAATTGGGTTGAGTGAGAACATCTTCGAGTGAAAACTCAACCTCTAGGGCGATTCGTCGATGGCTAGTGAGGAGAGAGCCAAAAGCTCACTTTTCATTATCCAAATATATCATACCGTCCCTAAGCCAAGTTATAACCCAAGACCTTAGGATTTCTAACTGCTTGGTGGAGAAACAATTGAGCTATTAGGTAGTAGGTAAGTGGACCATTGGATTCTATATTAGGACCTAGGAACAACCTATAGCCATTAACATGAACTAAGTTATCATCCTCTCCTTCTGGCATTGCGAAATTAATCTAGACTTGAATTTATGGATTGTTGATTATGTGTATATTAAGCATCTTTGTGCATTATTTATTGAGCATTACTACATGAGACTTTTTGAATATTTTGCTCTAGGATCATTGGTGTCGCCTAGGGTGTGATAAAAATATGATAAAATGAGGGCAAGAAAACTACGCACTCTCACCCTAGACAGGCACAGTACTGCAAGTATTACAGGACGTATGCAAGTTTTAATGATAAGTTGAGTTCGTTCTCAGGGACTTAAGTGTGTTATACGAGTGGATATCAATAACGAGTAAGAAGTAAATAGTTAAAGACAGAAAATAAAAGCAAGGAGATTTCAAAATTAATAATTAAAACTAAGAAAATAAAAGATTAAGAATATGAGATGAGAAGTATAGCTCAGATTTTGCTAGTATGCACTAATCCTTCTAATTCTATCTATAGATCTAGTTAATAAGGGAGAATATTTGCTCTTGGTATACTTAGTCAGGATTCTAAATTCCCATACCTTAGACCTTGAGAGCGACTAAGGGGGCTACGGCACAACCAAGACGTGGTTTAGAATAGGGTTATCAAACGCTACTATGGCCCTAAGCAATCGCAACAATCAATTGGTGATATGGTGATTAAAACAAACCCTAATGACTATCTAGTTAGAATCATGTTTTGTCAGAACTAATATCGACACTAGACATTATGTGGTGGTTCAATAGTTAAACACCCTGTCAAGGAGACCATCTAACTACTATTAAAACAATCCTAAAGTGATTAGTTCTAGGAAAGACAATAAATCAAAACACATAAACAAATATTAAGTAAGTAGCTAATATCAAATTAAAACATATAATTCCCAAAGAAACTTAGATAGAAGAATTAGAATTCATAGATTATACATTATGCAAAACCCAAGTTATGGGGAGTTTAGTTCATACCTGATGGAAATAAACTAAAAGAAATTACAAAGGACATCATCTTGCTCTCTACAATAAACTGGAAGAATAAAACTTTAAGAACTAATTACTATGAGGCAAGGATTTCTAGGGTTCTTTTACAAGTGATATAAGGGTGTATTTATAGGTGTTTAGAAGACCTAATTCGTTTTCTTGAGGAAGAGATAAAGTATTGGACTCCTAGCCCAACTCAAATTCGTATGGAAATAAAGATAAACACTGCTGATCGTTTTGAGCATATCTTCTTCGTTATTGGTCGGTTAGAGCTCCATAAGATACCAAAAGAATCCTCACAGAATTATCTTTGTCCCTATGAAAGGAAATTACCAAAGTCGGCCTATTTCTTGGGGTAAATAGCACTTCTTTAGGAGTGTGCTGTAGAATCCCAGATTTAGGCAGCTTTTCCTTTTCCATCTTTTTAGCTTTTGTTTCCTTATCTCCAATTACTCTTTCCATAAGTTGTAGTCTTTGACTTGGACTCTAATTAAGCTCCATAATTATCTTAAAAGCTACACACTAAATAAACAATTAAACCCAATATGCTCTAAAAATATTATTTTACTAAATCAAGACTCAAAATAGGAAAGTGCACTATTTCTCAAGAAAATCGACATTTATGACTTCTAAATCACTAAAAATGATGTCTCATCCTAACATTAATCTATCACAAATGAGGAGACATCAAGACCCCCAACTCAAAGTTGTATCGTCCCAATACAATAAAGATAAAAACAAAGGGAAGTCTATAAATACACACTTATAAAATTCTCAATACAATGGGAAGAAGCATAGCATAATATATAGAATAAACCTAAAGCACATAACTCAGAAAATTTCATGCAATACTATTTATAAACTACATACCTGTACACTTCTCATATCCACAGTAAACACGGCTTGAATTCAAGATCAGATTAGTTTCGCAATGTAAGAAGGATTGGGACTTTACTCAGTTCCCCAAGAGAGCTATAGATTGTTCATCGATTCTCGCTAGTTTTCAAAGATCCACTCAACTAATCTCTAATGACTCAATCACTTCTCAATTACATAGGAAAGAATCAAAAGGTCTTTAAGGTTGTAATGTAGGCTTAGGGACGGTATGATAGTATATTTGGATAATTTGGAGTGAGCTTTTGGCTCTCTCCTCAGTAGCCATCAACGAATCGCCCTAGAGCTTGAGTTACTCTCATAAAGCGTTTCTCACTCAACCCAATGAATTCCTTGATGCACAAATTAGCATCCCCAATAACCCAATTAAAGCTTAAGATGTTCACATAAAAATTCCACTTTGCCGGTCAGAATATATATATTTTCTTTTCTTTTTCAAATCAATTCGTTTCTATAGCTATGACTCTCTTTTGAGATATCACGCTATTTTCTCATATATATATTTTTTCTTTTAATGCCCTTGTTGGCAAAATTAGCTCGTAGCTTCTTTTTCATTCACTATTACCCCGGCAAAGGGTTACAATAAAAATCTGTGAATCATCATCAATATAAAGAACAAAGCACAATTAATAAGCTCAAAAATCCCAACCCAATACTAATTCCCATAATGGTGGACCCACCACCCCAAACTCAAGCTCTAAAACAACTGTATATGCATCGCGATTCGAGTGCGGGTCATATGGAAAAGTCCTATAATCTAAAGGATATGGCTTATAACGTGTTTTAATAAAAGGCTTTAGAAAGGCTAGAAGGGGCTGAGAAGGATATAGCATATAAAATCAAAAATAACAAGGTGAGAAGGTATGAAAAGGCTTCAAAGGCTTCAAATATGAAAGAACCGCCTTAATAACTTTCTACACTATGTAATTTCGTTATTTTCTTACCTTTAGCACTTTCATCAAATAGTTTATCAACTAGCTCGGATCTCACGGCCTACACACTTCTCAAGGTTCCCTGAGATCGAACATACTTTCTATCGCATTGCTCACTAATCTTTTCTTTACTATCAACGTGTGTTTTCCTGCAAATACTCAAAGCATACAAAAAAAATAGCTCATAAACATATTACTTACTATCATCAATCTACTGAGCTTATGCTTTCAAGCTATTAAACACTCTATATCTAATTCCCATGTATCAAAAATTTTAATTTCTACCTAAAAACAGAAAAATGGAGATGAGAGACAACGAATCCCCACACCCCAACTCAAAAATGAGCCATGTCCCCACGACTCAAAAAAGACTCGAAAAACAGGAATTAAAATTAGCAGATAAACATATTTACAGAAATGGTATGGAAGAAAGAGAACATACTCTCGAGGCTATTGCCTCGCATCATTGACATCCAAGGTAGGATTTGCTGGACCTTTTGTTAATTTCTCAAGGAGGTTCATGATGTTCACTTGATTAGCGTTGATTTGTGCCACATCATTGACTAAGGAAGTTTGAGCTGCTTCGAATTTCGTTAAACGCTCCTCCATCTTCTCTTGCCAACTTTGCTCTTTTTCTTCTTTCGAGACTCGCGTAGAACCCGCTCTTCGAAAGATATCCTTGATCCAAGCATTATCAATATAACTCATTTTAAACTCGAGTTTCTCTTCTTCACCCAATACTACATTCGCTTCTCGCACAAGACACTTGATCATAGTTGGAAATTTAACATTATAAACTGATTTAGGAGAGACCGAAAATCGTATCACCTCCTCATAGATCAACTGTGCCACATCTACTTCTTCTCCTCTCAAAATACAATCCAAAAGTAGAGCGTACTTCATAGTCACATCCAAAGTTCGTGTGTTCCCAAAGATATTAGGAACAAGGGAATTGTGACAAATTTTCGCATCCGATTGAAGATATTTGTAAGGCCAAGGTGCCTTCAATTCTCCCTTATGTGATTGCACTTTCTCCTTGTCTAATACATGCTCAAAAAGTAATTCCTCATCAAAGATTTTTCGTTTATCAACCGCTTCTTCAAATTTGCAATAACCTTTCAATTTCTTAAACTTGAAGTGGTTTCTAATCTCCTCAACTGTGAAAGGAAATAACTTTCCTCTAATCGGAACACAACCTTTACTATCTCGGCTAAAGAGGCCTAAATAGAATTCCAAAACTAACTCATGACATAATTCAGAACGTCTTACCATGAACGTAGACCAACCCAGTATCTCACCAAGCTCTAAGAATCTTGCATATTCTCCTGTACCAACTTCTTCCTTGAATACTTTCTCATAAGCAAAAGGTAGTTATTTCAATTGTTTCTCTGCAGAAGTCTTCAGGGCCCTTGAAGTTTCCTCTTTCTCCTTGGGTGCAAGACCTTGTGGAGGTTGTGCTTTCTCCTTTGCATAAAAGTAAAGCTTTTTACCATTACGATCAAACAAAGGTATTTCATTCTTCTCAACTTTATCTTTACCCTTTGATTTAGAACTAGAACCTTTGTCAATTGATTTCTTCTTGATTAAATCCAATCCCTTGTCACTCTTTACCTCCCTCTTGTTAGCTAAAATTGTTGTTCTATTAGTCATCTTCAATTAACCCCCAACTCAAAGCTTTAGCAACCCTTGAAATTTGAACTTGTGAATTAATGGTTGAACAAGCTTGATTTGGCCTAGGATAGGTGAATTGATGATGATTTTCTATGTGGGTGAGGTGGATTTGTAATGGGTTGGTTTAGATTTAAGAAATTGTAGGATGAATTTTGGAAATTTGAGCTCTTGATTCTTCAATTTGATGGATTTGGTGAGGATTGGGTGTTTGATTCTCTCTTGTAATGATGTGGAGAGAAGATTTGATGTGTTTTTCTTGATGATTGGGTATTGTATTGGTGATTGGTGAAGGTTTTGATGAGCTTCAATGGAGTTAGGAGATTTTTGGAGAAGAGAAAGAGGCTTTAGGTTTATAAAATTCGGAATAATGGCTTAATACCTCATTTATACACTTGAATCCCGTTTCTTTCTCTCTCCAGCGGCGTCGTGCGGACCAGGGGTGTACCGCGGGGTATACCGCAGCATCTGATGCTCGAAAATTTTTACCCTCTGCTCAATACACGTGGTACGACCCTGTGGCACGCGTTTTTGCTCTGCGGACCATGGTGCGGACCAGGGGTACACCGTATGGGTGTACCGCGGCTTCTTCGTCAAAATACCCGTGGACCTACCCCGTGGCACTGGTTTTAACCGTGCAGTGCAGGTTGAAGTTCTCTCCAAGAATGAATAGTTCCATGTGGTTGTCTCTCTAGCCAATCGCTAGCTCTACCGGTCAAGAAGAACGAATACATATGACAATACAGTTGCTCGCGTGTAATGCCAGGAGTAATGTAGGCATCACAAATCTGCATGAACTTCTGAATCGATCTTACCAGATCTTGAATTGCTGTACCAGTGTAGAGTCCAAAACTTTGAAATTGACTGAGCATGCCCGGATCGGGTCTAAATTTAATATTCGGAATCTTTGGAGGGCGGTAACCGATTGGTTGAACATGGAATGGTACATGAAGGCCAGGTAGGTCTTGTTCAACTCGGTTCTGTTGATTATTAATGTTATTCTGCCCATTACCTCCTCCTAATGGTAGTTGCACACCAGGTGGATTCTGTTGTTGGATTCTTGGTAGATTTTGCTGTAGTCCACCAGGTGGTGGTGGTGGACCTCTCGGATTTTCTCCAAGTTGGTCACCAAGTGGTGGATCTTGTTGGGCTGCCATTACTCTTCTTAAGGCTCTTTCCTCACGAACTCGTTTGATGTAAGGTCTGAAGCTCCTCTCAGGCTCCGATAAAGGAGGCCAAGAATTAAATACTGTGAAACCTGAAAAAGACTAAAGCAAACCACAAGTGTAAATCTGGAAAAATAAAAACCAAAAACTGAAAAGTAAAAACTAATTAAAAACTACTACTCGAAATAGATAACCCACACGCTAACGAAACACAAGTCCCCGGCAGCGGCGCCAAAAACTTGGTGTCGCCTAGGTTGTGATAAAAATATGATAAAATAAGGTCAAGAAAACTACGCACTCTCACCATAGACAGGCACAGTACTGCAAGTATTACAGGACGTATGCAAGTTTTAGTGATAAGTTGAGTTCGTTCTCAGGGACTTAAGTGTGTTATACGAGTGGATAGCAATAACGAGTAAGAAGTAAATAATTAAAGACAGAAAATAAAAGCAAGGAGATTTCGAAATTAATAATTAAAACTAAGAAAATAAAAGACAATAAAGTAAAAGATTAAGAATATGAGATGAGAAGTATAGCTCAGGTTTTGCTAGTATGCACTAATCCTTCTAATTCTATCTATAGATCTAGTTAATAAGGGAGAATATTAGCTCTTGGTATACTTAGTCAGGATTCTAAATTCCCATACCTTAGACCTTGAGAGCGACTAAGGGGGCTACGGCACAACCAAGACGTGGTTTAGAATAGGGTTATCAAACGCTACTAAGGCCCTAAGCAAACAATTCAATCAATTGGTGATATGGTGATTAAAACAAACCATAATGACTATCTAGTTAGAATCATGTTTTGTCAGAACTAATATCGACACTAGACATTATGTGGTGGTTCAATAGTTAAACACCCTATCAAGGAGACCATCTAACTACTATTAAAACAATCCTAAAGTGATCAATTCTAGGAAAGACAATAAATCAAAACACATAAACAAATATTAAGTAAGTAGCTAATATCAAACTAAAACATATAATTCCCAAAGAAACTTAGATAGAAGAATTAAAATTCATAGATTATACATTATGCAAACCCCAAGCTATGGGGAGTTTAGTTCATACCTAATGGAAATAAACTAAAAGAAATTACAAAGGACATCATCTTGCTCTCTACAATAAACTGGAAGAATAAAACTTTAAGAACTAATTACTATGAGGCAAGGATTTCTAGGTTTCTTTTACAAGTGATATAAGGGTGTATTTATAGGTGTTTAGAAGACCTAATTCGTTTTCTTGAGGAAGAGATAAAGTATTGGACTCCTAGCCCAACTCAAATTCGTATGGAAATAAAGATAAACACAGTTGTACTGTTTTGAGCATATCTTCTTCGTTATTGGTCGGTTTGAGCTCCATAAGATACGAAAAGAATCCTCACAGAATTATATTTGTCCCTATGAAAGGAAATTACCAAATACGGCCTAGTTTTTGGGGTAAATAGCACTTCTTTAGGCGTGTGCTACAGAATCCCAGATTTAGGCAGCTTTTCCTTTTCCCTCTTTTTAGCTTTTGTTTCCTTATCTCCAATTACTCTTTCCATAAGTTGTAGTCTTTGACTTGGACTCTAATTAAGCTCCATAATTATCTTTAAAGCTACACACTAAATAAACAATTAAACCCAATATGCTCTAAAAATATTATTTTACTAAATCAAGACTCAAAATAGGAAAGTGCACTATTTCTCAAGAAAATCGACATTTATGACTTCTAAATCACTAAAAATGATGTCTCATCCTAACATTAATCTATCACAAATGAGGAGACATCAATCATTCATTATGTTTTGTTCTTATTCTCCTCCGACTTCTTCTTCTTGTTTATTTGACTACCCTTATGTTCTTTACTTTTATTGTATCGGGACGATACAACTTTGAGTTGGGGGTTTTGATGTCTCCTTATTTGTGATAATAAAATCTATTTCCGAGATATCATTTTAGGCATATTTATTAGTTTATAGGTCGATTTGAGCTTAACTTAGTGCACTTTCCTATTTTGGGTCTTGAATTGATTATTTATTATTTTTAGAGCATATTCGGTCTAATTATTTATTTAGTGTGAAGCTTTAGAGATATATGGTAATTAATTAGAGTCCAAGTTGGTTCAAAGAGCTAAAGGAAAGAAGATAAACATGGAAATTAGAGATAGAAGGAAACAGAGTTCAATTAGGAAAAGGAAAAGCTGCCTTAAATCTGAATTTCTGCAGCTACGCCTAAAGAAGTGGTGATAACTCCAAAACCGAGCCGATTTTGAAAGATTCCTTTCATAGAGACGTAGATAATTTTGTGAGGATTCTTTTGGTATATTGTGGAGCAAAAACCGACCAATAACGAAGAAGATATGCTCAAAACAGTTCAGCAGTAATTATCTTTATTTCCATACGAATTTGACTTGGGCTTGGAGTCCATTACTTAACATTTCCTTCAAAGAAACGAATTAGGTCAACCTATACACTATAAATACAGCCTCTTAACACTCTTAAATCATCCTTGGCTAGACCCTAAGGCCAAGAGGAAGCTGCAACACAAGAGCAGAAGTCTGGAAGGAGCTGTGCATCAATCATGTCTCCTTCAACCTCTTATTCTGTAATTCTTTTCTCTTCTTTTCTTTGTATGAATTAATTCTTTTTAGCTTGAGTTTTAGCATATATGTATTAACCCTAGTTTTGATTGACATCTATCTAATTTGGGAATTCTATGTTTTAAATTGAATTATTGTTTTTATTCTCTGTTTATGTGTTTGGATTTATATTTAGTGTTCTTGTGGAACCTAGGCCATACAGAATTACCATCTAGTAATTAGGTCACCATTGACAACGGTTTTTAATTACATGTTTAGCACATAACGTCTAGTATTCGGTTTAGATCTGACAAATCAACCTAACTAGATAATCACCATGGTTTAGTACATGTTACTATTTACCAATTACAGGAACAGTTTGCTTATGAAGCCTTATTGACACAGGTAAATCCTATTTAAAACTACCTAGCGTAATTGGAACAAATTATTGAAATACTACATAATTCACCCTTACATGTTTAGAACGGCAAAACTAGTGGAGATTACATGCTAATTACTCAAGCTAAACTTTCATACTATCTTCTTTTGTTTTATTTATTTTCTGTCTTTAATTTATTAGTTTAGTTTTCTCTTTATAAAAACCAAATAAAATTCTATTTTCCTTTTCTTTCTCTTGCGTATTTGGTGGTCCTTTGTGTGTTCTAAATTAAATGCAAATGTAAATCGAACCACAACCGCAAGTGTACGGTTGTCCCAAGTAGTAATTCTGATAATCAGATTCGTTCCAAGGACGGATGGTTGATCACAATGTTTATGCAAATAGCGATTGATGCACTTATGAAAATGAAAGAGGATAAATTGTTTGTTTTGGTTTTGTTTATTATAAATAAATGAAAGATAAAATAAAAAGACAAGACGCAAGTAAAATGTATGAAAACGCAATATGAGATGTAGTACTTGAGAACGCAAGGATCCTCCTAATTTTACTTTCTAACTTATGTTGTTTAAGGGTTAAATCAGTCAATTACAATGGTCGGGATTCTAATATCCTTATACCCCCGTCAGGGTGGACTATAAGGCGATCCTAAAGTGTCACTAGTCCCGTCAGGGTAAATATGATCCACCGTTGGATGATTAAGATTTATTACCACATTGGCCCTAGGATTAACTAAGTTCGTCAGAATCAATAGTTTTTATCCTAGATTGAACAATTATTTCTGTACCTAAACCCCCCGTCAGGATGATCCATACGCCACATATATGGAATAGCTTAGATACTAATACCCAATTTTAGTTCGCGACTCTAAAATCAGTAAACATTCACAAATTGTCGAAAAGAGTAAAAGCCCTAATTTAATTTAATTCAATAAAAACCCAAATTCAACATTCGTTATAATAATAAAATCAAAATTCACCCATTGTTTTGTTCTCAAGCACTAATGGAAATTTAGCTCATATTAAAATTAAAAACAAAATAAAAAGAAGTAGAATTCATATTCGTTACAAAATTAAAATATAGGAAAAACCTAATTTTCGGAATCAGAATGACTACGAACGGAGCTATAGACCCACTCCAGCTCTTGTAGCTTCTCCTTTCTTCCTGCTGTAGCTTCTCTGGTGTTTTTAATCTTGTGGAAAGTGAATTGTGTGAAAAATAGAAGTCCAGACCTCCTTTTATAAGTAAAAATTCGGACTAGGGCTTGGACCAGAAAATAAAAGCCTAATTAAATGTCCAAGCCCACTTTCTAAGCCCAAAATCCCGTAACTGATGATAGGTCTTCACTAAAACAGCTTTTCCCGATGCGTTACAACTCCGATTGACCTCATTCCAGTTGCTAAAGTTCCGTAACTCGATAAGGAATGATTTCTCTTCAAAGGTCAGCGGCTAGATCATCGCTTAAGTACCTCGAAATCAGCAATCTATGGCCTGGAAAGTGGATTTTCAGCTCTAAAAATAATATCTTCGGGATTTGTCTTCAAGTCTTGACTCTAATTCACGATCTTTGACTTTCTCCTCGGATTCCTCTCCTAGCTAACATCTAAAACCTGTAAACTTTTCAGTAAAAATACCAATATTACGCGCAAAAGTTTAATAAATTAAAAATGCTAGAAATAAAAAGGTAATTCCGGATTATTGCAAATTTAGTCCAAAAGTCTATCATATAAATCAAATAAACACCAAAAATGATGTCTCCCAAGGGTCGAAAATAAGAACAATTAGGGAGACATCAAGACCCCCAACTCAAACCTTTGTCGTCCCGACAAAGTAAAACAAAACAAAGGGGTAGAAGTAAACGTATAAACACATAGAAGCTAGCAAATAAACCCTAAAGCAATTCTCAAAATAAATCTCATATAGCAAACTCTAGAAACCAATATACACATACACTAATCATGCAACATCAAACATAAATAATCTCAATCATAAAATTAAAGTCGCAATGCTTGAAGGTTACACTTGTACTCATCTCTGTATGATGGCTATAGGGTGGTCATTAATCCTAACTCGCTTTGAACGCTCCACCTAGTGTATTCCCTATCAACAGAATTATAAATTCACTACGCACTTAGGAATCACGAGGTCTTTACGGTTATAATATTGGCTTAAGGACGGGTGTGGATGTATATTTGGTAAATTTGAAGTGAGTTTTTGGCTCTCTCCTCACTTACCATCAACATTGTCCTCGAGCTTGAGTTAACGCTCAAAAAGATGTTCTCACTCACCCATTACACAACAATTTAGCGTCCCATGTCTACCCACTATAAACAAGATGATTTTAGAAAAATTCCACTTTGCCGGATGTTTTATTCATTCATATTTTTCTTTTTATTTTCTTTTCTCTTTTTCTTCTTTTTGTTTTTTTTTTTTTTGTACAGAGGCAAACCGGGTACCCGGATTTTCGAAACCGGGTTCCCGGATCCTACTGTATGATTTTTCAAAAATTTTCATTTTTTCTTTCTTTTTCACTTTTCTACATTCCCGGCAAAGGGTTACAAGTATATATCATCTCCAATTGTGCTACGATACAAAGCACATCGATCCCTACCCATTTAATTCCCCATATGTGGTCCCACCACCCCAAACTCAAGCTCGAGACATGTCTCAGGATTGTGATTCAAGTGCGGGTCATATGGTCATGCCTAATAATCTAAGGGATAATGGCTTATATCGTGGCTACAAAGAAAAGGCTAAAGGCTCAAAGTGGGCTAAGACGGATAATAATTAATACAAGGGATAGAAGGCTAAAAAGGCACAAATGGCTAACAAAGAACTGCCCCTATCATTTTCCTAAGTACATAGCTTGTCTTTAGTTCATATCTAGGTGGGTTCTCTACTAATTAGGATTTCACGTTCTACACACCAAACATATTCCTTGAGTACAAGCTTACTTCATTTGCATTGTTCATTAATTTTTCCTATCAATTACCTATGTTCGCATGCAATTGTAAGTGCGTTTTATATTAATCCCTAAAGTCCACTATTTACTATCATAGATTTATCAAAAGTATGCTTAAAGGGATATTTAAAAATTTCTATAGTCAAACGCAACTCCGAAAATTCTTTTATTGAAAGCAAATAAAGCAAATAACACATAAAAACTGGGATGAGGCAACGAACCCCACCCCAAACTCAAAAATGAGTCGTGTCCCCACGACTCGAAAAGACTCAATAAAGCATTTAAACTAATATACACTAAGAGGAAAGTTTAGAAAACGTATCTTAACCAGCGCGAGGCTGGTTATCGGTGTTGCGTTCTGGACCTTTATCTCGCGTAACAGTATCATAAATCGCGTTTTGAAGTGTATTTACGCCTAGGATTAAATTTCGAAGTAGGTCCAATTCTTTTGTAACGTTTCCCAAGGTAGCAATCATCCTCTCCTGATTCTCTTCCAACACCTGAATCTTCGCTTCCAACTCAGGTACAGTTTTCGCTTTCTTTGATTGAGGAGTTCTTGGACTTCTTGTAGCTCGCGTTGCTTCTTCATGGATGTTCTTGATTGTGCTCAAAGCTATGCTCACACCAACTGAAACAGTATCAATATCTGCGTCCTTACGCGGAATCTTTGCGTCTAGACATAACTGAGTAATAGTACAAGGAAACTTCAGATTTTGTTGTTTCATTGGTGATTTCGCGAACTCCATGATCGTATCATAAATGATCATAGCAACGTCAAATGGTTTCTCCTCCAAAATACACTTAATGACAAATATGTGCTCTTTCTTCAACTCGGAAGTGTGTTTAATACCAAAGAAAGTGGGTATTATGAAACGAGACCAAACCTTAGCACGAGGTGTCAAACTACTGCTGTAAAACTGTCCAGGATACCTTTCACCTTCAGGAATTGGGCTAGTCCCATTAACAAGCACGGTCCCCCAAAGGGATTCAAAATCAAAAGAAGGGTCATTAAGAGTTTCTTGGAAGGGGCATGTTCCAGAAAAGTTGGGTAGTTTCAATGATTTCCGAATACGTTCAATAGAGAAAGGAACTACCTTTTTGCGGATATCAATGGCATCATGGGAGGTAGCTAAACCTTCGTAAAACTCTCGCACAAAAGTAGGAATAAACTCAAGCTTCCTTTCTTGTAACGCCTTCCAACCAAACTTAGCACATGTCACAGCATATTCCTTGTAATCACTACTCATAATACCCTTAGGAAAATTCGTCTCCTCACCAAATTTCAAAAATTCAATTCTTTCACGAACCTGAGTATTCCAACAAGTGTAAACCCTCTTAGGCTTGTGGGCCCACATCTTCATACGCGGAGGTTTCGTAACGGGTGCTTCCGGAATCTCGTGTTCAGTTTCCTTCTCAATGTTCTTCGCAATTTCCTCTTCTGGTTCCTTCTCACTTTCAATCTCATCAATCAATCTTCTCTTTAGACCTGTGATTTCTTTTCTGTTAGAATCAAGCTTAACTTCGTCAATTTTTCGTTTAGGACGCGAATCAGGAATCTCAATAGCTTGTTCTTGAGAACCACCAATGGTGGTCTTTCTTCTAGGAGCAGTTCTTCGGAAATCACCGGTTCTGTTAGTCATCTCTTTTCACCCCAAACTCAAAACTTCAAATAATGAAAAACTTAGGGAAAAGTTAAGAATTTTGATGTTTTGAGGTTTAAGAATTTAAGAACTAGGTGAAATATGAGATGGGTCTTGGTTAATTTGTATGGGAGAAGAAAGAATTGGGTTTAATTTAAGGAATTAGATGAAGAAGAATCTTGGGAAAAACTAAGGATTTGATGTTATATTGGAGAGGAGGTGAGTTGATCTTATGTTTTTGTGGTGAAAGAGGGTAGGATTTGATGATATATAGTGTTTTGGTAGATGAATTTCGGAGGTGGGGAGGCTATTGGTGCGTTTTAGGTAAATACTTGCAAAAGAGGCCAAGAAACTAGGTTAAAACACCTCAAAACCGCCTCTCACAGCTTTCAAACCGGGTTCCCGGTTTTGGCAAACCGGGTTCCCGGTTCCGCGTCGCTGTGACGGCGCGGAAAAATAATTGTGGACTTTTTTTTTTTTTTTTTTTTTTTTTTTTTTTTTCAAAGCGCACCAACACGCTGGACCCCAAGACGCGGGGTCAGGGATTTTACTCGCCGGAACCGGGTACCCGGTTCTGTGGAATGCGGGTTCCCGGATTTTCTCGATGGCGCGAGTCAAAACGCGCCAAAACGCAGCATCTCAAAACGCTGGACCAGAGAAATTTGAAGACAACAGCTCCGAAACCGGGTACCCGGTTCTGCCAAATGCGGGTACCCGGATTTGTGTCGATGGCGCGAACTAAAACGCACGAAAACGCAATCCACCAAAACGCTGGGTCAGGGATTTTCAGAAATCACAGCACCAAAACCGGGTACCCGGTTTTGCCAAATGCGGGTTCCCGGTTCCGACGCTGTGATATTACCCAAAAACGCCAAGTGTTGCGTTAGAATGGTTGGTACCAGCTCCAAAACCGGGTTCCCGGTTGTGCGAAACCGGGTTCCCGGTTTCTCCTGGACATCCAACCAATTTTTCTTCTGTTTTCGCCAAATCGACCCCAAACTCAAGTCCTTTTTACCCCTGAAATCATCAAAAACAACTACCCTTCCTCATTTCTTAATAAAAACAATAAAATTACGAAAATCAAACTAGTCTAAATTGCAAAAATGTAAAAACTCAGCTAATATACAAGTAATTGGCTTTTGTTTAACGTCGTTAAGCTCGACGGGTTACCTCACGCTTCTAAGGATTCTCGAGGAGATACATGACCTCCCCGGGATGTGGATCTTCCGAGCGATTGGTATCTTCACCTCCATGGTATATCTTTAATCTGTGACCGTTAACCATAAAGGTACGGTTCTCTAGCGGATGTTCTATTTCTATCGCCCCATGAGGTGTAACTTTGGTCACTATGTATGGACCTGACCACTTAGATCTTAACTTACCCGGAAAATTGCTGAACTTTGAATTATATTTTAATACTTTTTGCCCCACTTCAAAGTTCTTTGGACGAATCCGATTGTCATGCCATTTCTTTGTATTTTCTTTGTAAAGTTTAGCATTTTCATAAGCATGCAATCTGAATTCGTCAAGTTCATTAAGCTTCATCATACGATTCTTTCCGGCTAAGATAGGATCTAAGTTCAACTGCGCAATCGCCCAATAGGCACCCATTTCAAGCTCTAAAGGTAAGTGACAAGCCTTACCATACACCATACGATAGGGAGATGCACCAACTGGAGTCTTAAACGCAGTACGATAGGCCCACAACGCATCATCTAACTTCATTGACCAATCTTTTCTTGTAGGACCAACGGTTTTCTCTAGGATTGACTTGACTTCACGGTTCGAAACTTCAGCTTGACCATTGGATTGTGGATGATACGCAGTAGATACACGGTGTCTAACTCCATATTTCTCTAGAATAGTCTTCAGATATTTATTAACGAAATGAGATCCTCCATCGCTAATAATCACTCTAGGTGTGCCATGTCTAGTGAAAATATGTGACTTCAAGAACTTAATCACCACTCGTGAATCATTAGTTGGTAAAGCCACCGCTTCTACCCACTTAGACACATAATCAACAGCCAATAAGATATAGAGGTTACCATTTGAAGGAACGAAAGGACCCATAAAGTCTATGCCCCACACATCGAATATCTCAACCTCTAACACATTATTACGCGGCATCTCATCCTTCTTAGATATGTTTCCGGTAAACTGGCATCTCGTACATTTCTTAACATATTCATGACAATCTTTTATAAGAGAAGGCCAGTAAAAACCTGATTGAAATACCTTTGCAGCAGTTCTGTCTCCTTTGAAATGTCCTCCATATAATGAATCATGGCATCCAGCTATAATGGCTTGAGTCTCTTCCCTTGCTACACATCTTCGTATCATTTGGTCAGCACAAACTTTATAGAGGAACGGATCCTCCCAAAAGAACTGTCTAGCACGATGAGCTAACCTCTTTCTTTCTTGATAAGTAGAACCTTCAGGAAAAACACCACTCACTACTAAATTCCAATATCTGCATACCACGGAGCCTCATAATCTCGAACAACGAATAGACTCTCATCAGGAAACTCTTCTCTAACTGCTTCAGTACCACTATTCATCTCTGAACCCTCTAAACGCGATAGATGATCTGCAACCTGATTCTCACAACCCTTTCTATCTTTGATCTCTAAATCGAACTCTTGAAGCAATAACACCCATCTGATTAACCTTGGTTTCGCATCTTTCTTCTCCATAAGAAATCTGATCGCGGAATGATCTGTATAAACAATAACTTTCGCTCCAAGAAGATAAGAGCGAAATTTATCAAACGAATAGACAACTGCTAGCAACTCTTTTTCTGTAACTGTGTAATTAATCTGAGCACCACTAAAAGTTTTACTAGCATAGTAAATAGAATGAAAAACTTTCTCTTTCCTCTGTCCTAATACAGCTCCCATACACAAATCACTCGCATCACACATAACCTCAAACGGTAAATTCCAATCTGGAGGTAACACTATAGGAGCAGAAATAAGCTTTTCTTTGATTGCTTTGAAGGCCGCTAAACAAGCTTCATCAAAAAGGAATTTGCAATCCTTTTCGAGTAAGTTGCATAGTGGTTTAGCAATCTTAGAAAAATCTTTAATAAAACGCCTATAAAAGCCAGCATGGCCAAGAAAACTCCTTACCCCTTTAATAGAAACAGGAGGGGGAAGAGTTTTAATTACCTCGATCTTCGCTCTATCAACCTCTAATCCAACACTCGAAACTTTGTGACCCAGAACAATACCTTCACGAACCATGAAATGACACTTCTCCCAGTTGAGCACCAAATCTGTTTCCTTGCATCTCACTAACACTTTCTCCAAGTTATCTAGACATATATCAAAATCATCACCAAACACGGAGAAATCATCCATGAACACTTCAAGGAAATTATCTATCATGTCCCAGAAGATGGCCATCATACACCTTTGAAAAGTAGCGGGAGCGTTACACAACCCAAATGGCATTCTGCGATATGCAAAAGTACCAAATGGGCATGTAAAGGTAGTCTTATGTTGATCTTCTGGAGCCACGTAAATCTGATTGTACCCGGAGTAACCATCCAAGAAACAATAATATTCTCTTCCGGCTAACTTGTCTAACATCTGATCGATGAAGGGCAAGGGGAAATGATCTTTTCTGGTGGCCTTGTTCAGCTTTCTGTAATCCATGCAAACTCTCCATCCAACTACCGTTCTTGAAGGAATCGCTTCATTTTTATCATTAAGAACTGTTGTAATTCCTCCTTTCTTCGGTACACACTGAACCGGACTCACCCATTCACTACTCGAAATGGGATAAATAATCCCCGCATCTAAAAGCTTGATCACCTCTTTCTTTACCACATCTTTCATAGCTGGCATTAATCTTCTCTGACCTTCAACTGAGCGTGCATTAACATCTTCTAGTATGATTTTGTGTTGACAATAGGATGGACTAATGCCTCTGATATCAGCAATTGTCCAACCTATTGCTTCTTTGTTGGCTCTTAACACACGCAACAGTTTATCTTCTTGAGGACCTGTTAAATTAGCTGAAACAATAACAGGTAGAGTTTCATTAGTACCCAAATAAGCATACCTCAAGTGTGATGGCAATGGTTTTTCTTCCAACTCCGGAGGAGATTCAATTGAAGGTTTCTTTTTAGGAATAATCTCCCCCGGTTCTCTCACAGGTTCATAGGCAAGACGCCTATACTTCGGATTTTCAGAATTGAGAGCTGCCACTGTTTCTGTAAGCTCCTCCATCATCTCAGGTGAATCTAATGTCAAGGCAGCCTGCAAGATATCATCAAAATTTAAGCAATTAAATACCTCTTGCGATGCTTGCTCTACTACATCCATTCTGAAGCAATCTTCCTGAGAATCTGGGAATTTCATAGCTCGAAATACATTGAATTTCACTTCCTCATCTTGTATCCTCATTGTCAATTCGCCATTCTCTACATCGATCAATGTCCTCCCTGTAGCTAGGAAGGGTCTACCCAAAATAATGGGGACATTTCTATCTGCATTGTATTCAAGAATTACGAAATCAACAGGAAATATAAGTGTACCTGCCTTAACAAGGACATCCTCAATACGGCCTTCAGGATGAGCAAGAGACCTGTCCGCCATTTGCAAGACCATAGAGGTAGGTCTTGCGTTTCCAATTTTAAGCTTATCAAAGACTGACTTAGGCATCAAGTTGATGCTTGCCCCCAAATCGCATAGTGCCTTTCCCTTCCATTCTTCTCCAATCGATATGGGAATCGTGAAACTCCCCGGATCAACTAACTTCGGAGGTAATTTGCTCTGGCAAATCGCAATACACTCTTCAGGAAGGCCAATCATCTCATTATCACAGTAGGGCCTTTTATTAGTGAGGGCCCTCTTCAAAAACTTCGTATACTTAGGAATATCTCGAATTGCCTCAAGTAACGGAATATTAATACTCAAACCCCTCACTCTATTGAAGAATTTCTGAAAATCACCCATATCACCCTTTTTCTGAACTCGCGATGGAAACGGTGGTGGAGGGCGATTGCTTACAATTTCATCTCTCTTTTTCGGAATTTCTCTTGGTCTTTCTATCTCTTCAACCTCACTATCTTTCTCATTCTCTTTCTCTTTCTCACCCACTTCCTTTTCTTTTCTTGGGACTTCTTTCTCTTTCATAACGGGAAAAGGAGGTGGAGGGAGGTTCTTACCACTTCTTAATGTAACAGCCTTGCAATCTTCTCGTTGTGTTGGATTTTCCGTATCGCTAGGAAGTTGCCCTTGTGGACGCTGATTCAACTGTTTATTAATTTGACTTAGCTGATTCTGGAAAATCTTCATATTCGCTTCAGCTGCGTTCTGACGTTCCAAAGCTTGTGTTTGAAGAGCAATCAAATTTTCAACGGTTTTCTGAAGGGTAATTACTCCTTCTTGTGGATGGGCAGGTAGAGCTTTCTGGTTTAAATTCTCATCGTAGGTATTCTGAGGAGCTTGTCTTTGCACATAATTGTTTTGATTCTGTCCTCCTTGATGATTGTTGTGTGGTCTTGGATTATAGTTGTTTCCTTGAGGGCGCGGCTGATACGCGTAAGTAGGATTGGCTGCCCCATTAGGATTTGAGTATTGAAATCCAGGATGGTTTCTGTTAGGCTGATATCCATTACCACTTGAATTGAAATTACCTCTATTGGACATAAAATTCACTGATTCTTGGTTATTCGGACAACTTTCCTCATCATGATCATCTACCTTACAAATTGAACACATATACACCTCTTGTGCAGCATGCACAGCTACCTTCTTACCCGAAAATCCTTCTTTCACAGCTAGAGTAAGCTGCTTCAATTGTTGCTCTATGGTATTCTGGATCTTATTCTCAAACGTAGCAAATTTCTCTTCTATGTCAACATTATTTACTCCCTTGACTGGTGTTCTTACTGAGCTCCACCCAACTTCATTCTTGACTGTTCTTTCTAAAATAATTTTGGCATGAGCGGGTTGAACTTGAAGAAAACCTGCTCCACATAGCGTATCCAACTTCTCTCTCGAAATTCCATCAAGGCCTCTATAAAAGATCTTTAACTAGTTGTTGTTCTGAAAAGCCATGATTAGGAACTTTACGCAAACACATCTGAAATCTTGTCCAACTCCTTCCCACAGTTTCCTCATACTCTTGACGGAATTGTGTCAATTCTAGCTCAGCATCTAACCTCATGTTACTTGGGTAATACCTGTCAAAGAAAGCAACTTCTAATTGGTCCCAGTTAGTAATCTTCGTAGGATCTTGCGTATCGTGCCATTCACTTGCTCCATCAATGACAAAGAATTTGAAAGCAGCAAAATACATCTGTTCTCTTGAAACCCCTTGTGTGATATAAGAATCACATATCTGTTTGAATTTTTGAACCGCTCTAAGAGGATCTTCCGATGGTCTTCCGCGAAAATTTCCAAAGTTTTGGAACTGAGCTAGCATACCCGAATCTGGACGGAATCTCGGAACATTAATATCTGGAGCACCTACTCCTATAGCTGGAGCGCGGAATGGAACTTCTGGAGGGCCATTAGTGAACCACGGATCATGATTCATCACTATCTGGACTGGAGGATTAGGATTTAGTGGTTGAACTTGAGGAATAACGCCTGGAGCTAAAGGTTGGCCATTTGCATCTAACTGGCCTTGTCCATTCTGTTGACCTTGAATAATGATATTCTCCATTCTGTTACTTAATTCTTCTACTTCTAAAGCTTCTCGTTCTCTTCTTCTTCTGTTCGCAAGTCTGATCAACGTTTCTGGATTACTAAGGATCGGAGGTGTTGGCTCTAGATCCTTGAATAGCCTTCTTCGCATACACCAAACCTAAAAACCTGAAAAAGCTAACAAACAAAAAGCGTAAAACTGATAAAATAAAATAAATGCACTTATCACTAAAGGATAAACACCGTGGTCACACGCTACCGTCCCCGGCAGCGGCGCCAAAAACTTGGTGGTCCTTTGTGTGTTCTAAATTAAATGCAAATGTAAATCGAACCACAACCGCAAGTGTACGGTTGTCCCAAGTAGTAATTCTGATAATCAGATTCGTTCCAAGGACGGATGGTTGATCACAATGTTTATGCAAATAGCGATTGATGCACTTATGAAAATGAAAGAGGATAAATTGTTTGTTTTGGTTTTGTTTATTATAACTAAATGAAAGATAAAATAAAAAGACAAGACGCAAGTAAAATGTATGAAAACGCAATATGAGATGTAGTACTTGAGAACGCAAGGATCCTCCTAATTTTACTTTCTAACTTATGTTGTTTAAGGGTTAAATCAGTCAATTACAATGGTCGGGATTCTAATATCCTTATACCCCCGTCAGGGTGGACTATAAGGCGATCCTAAAGTGTCACTAGTCCCGTCAGGGTAAATATGATCTACCGTTGGATGATTAAGATTTATTACCACATTGGCCCTAGGATTAACTAAGTTCGTCAGAATCAATAGTTTTTATCCTAGATTGAACAATTATTTCTGTACCTAAACCCCCCGTCAGGATGATCCATACGCCACATATATGGAATAGCTTAGATACTAATACCCAATTTTAGTTCGCGACTCTAAAATCAGTAAACATTCACAAATTGTCGAAAAGAGTAAAAGCCCTTTTTAATTTAATTCAATAAAAACCCAAATTCAACATTCGTTATAATAATAAAATCAAGATTCACCCATTGTTTTGTTCTCAAGCACTAATGGAAATTTAGCTCATATTAAAATTAAAAACAAAATAAAAAGAAGTAGAATTCATATTCGTTACAAAATTAAAATATAGGAAAAACCTAATTTTCGGAATCAGAATGACTACGAACGGAGCTATAGACCCACTCCAGCTCTTGTAGCTTCTCCTTTCTTCCTGCTGTAGCTTCTCTGGTGTTTTTAATCTTGTGGAAAGTGAATTGTGTGAAAAATAGAAGTCCAGACCTCCTTTTATAAGTAAAAATTCGGACTAGGGCTTGGACCAGAAAATAAAAGCCTAATTAAATGTCCAAGCCCACTTTCTAAGCCCAAAATCCCGTAACTGATGATAGGTCTTCACTAAAACAGCTTTTCCCGATGCGTTACAACTCCGATTGACCTCATTCCAGTTGCTAAAGTTCCGTAACTCGATAAGGAATGATTTCTCTTCAAAGGTCAGCGGCTAGATCATCGCTTAAGTACCTCGAAATCAGCAATCTATGGCCTGGAAAGTGGATTTTCAGCTCTAAAAATAATATCTTCGGGATTTGTCTTCAAGTCTTGACTCTAATTCACGATCTTTGACTTTCTCCTCGGATTCCTCTCCTAGCTAACATCTAAAACCTGTAAACTTTTCACTAAAAATACCAATATTACGCGCAAAAGTTTAATAAATTAAAAATGCTAGAAATAAAAAGGTAATTCCGGATTATTGCAAATTTAGTCCAAAAGTCTATCATATAAATCAAATAAACACCAAAAATGATGTCTCCCAAGGGTCGAAAATAAGAACAATTAGGGAGACATCAGTATTATCGTTTCTATCTTTCATATTTGCACTTGATAATTTGCATAAGTTCTCTCTAACTTTCGTCAGTCTCTGAGGAACGAATCTTCTTATCATTAAAACTTGCATACGTCCTGTAATACTTGCACTACCGTGTTAGCTTAGGGTGTTTATTTGCATCTAAATTATATCATCTTTTTATCACACCTTAGGCCACATCAAGAAATTACTAACCCAACATTCGAACTACACGTCTTGAACTTTTTCAATGGAAGGTTCTTTGTCATCAAATCGGATAAATTATCGTTGGTATGGATCTTCTCGTGTTGATAAAACTTCGACTCTAGCTATCTCGTATCCATTGATACCTTACATCGATGTGTTCGGTCCGAGAATGATAAGCAGTATTCTTGGCCAAGTGAAATCCACTCTAATTATCACAGTAAATGAAGAAGTCTTCTTGTATAGAACCCAATTCTCTCTACAAGCTTTGGTTGTAGCGATGTACTCAGCATCGGTAATTGATAAAGCGACAGATTTCTGTAGTTTCGATTGGCACGATACGGCTCCCCCTGCAAAATTTATTATGTACCTCGACGTGGGTTTTCAAGAATCCTCGCCACCAGCCATATCAGCATCGGTGTACTCATCTAACATGGGTTCCCAGAGTCAAAACACAAACACATCTTCGTAGTTCCTAGAAGGTACCTGACAATCCATTTAACATCAATCCAATGTGCCTTGCCTGGATTTGATAGGTAACGACTTACAACTCCAACGACATATGGTAAATGAGGCATGTACATAGTTTCGCATGCATCAAGCTTCCGATGACTGATGTATACGGAACATTACCCATCTATACTCGATCTTCTTTCCTCGTAGGACATTGCTTTGAGCTCAATTTGAAGTGTCCAGCAAGTGGAGAACTAGTTGGATTTGCATTTTCCACGTTGAACCTATGACACACTTTCTCAATGTACCTCTCTTAGCCAATATCTATCTAGATGGTCCTAAATATTTCATAGAAAAAGATTTGTTCAAGGCATTATTCAAAGCAACTATCTTTGTATGCATTAGCATGAGTTAAACACTTTTGGAGCATAACATTTAATGTGTATTCAATTTTATAAAGTGTTGAACTACAAACTTGTTTAGATGAACTATTAGAAAAAATTGTATGATAAGTTCAAGAGCATACGAGTACCATTTCCTATGCAAAAAACATGTATCTTTATTTTCATACTCTTGAAAATAGTTTATACAATAACTTCTTGTATTCTTGGAATATGAAGAAATTATCAACTGCAAACCTTCTTATAATTTAATTTTTGAACATATCTCTTGAAGGGGTTTATTTTCAATGATTTCACACCCCTTCTAGGTGACCATCCAACTAAAAAGACAGTCCTAACGTGATCATGATTAGGGCTTGAAATAAGTCAAAGTACATAAAAACAGAGATAGCAACACTAATTTCAGTTAAACGTAAAAGACATTCCAAATTGAAATAGATATAAAACAAGTCTAGGGTTCATACCCATATGCTAAACTTAAGCTAAAATAGAAGTAGTTCATACTAGAGAAAGAAGAAATATATATAACAAATTTGAAGGATTGGAAGTGCATGAATGGTTATCCAATTCCTTCTAGTATTCTCTTCTATTGATGTAAGCTTCCTCTTGTTCTTTTGATGATTTAGGATTGATCAAGGATGATTTCTCTACAGTAGGAACATGTATACATAGGCCCTTCGTATTCCTAACTTGTAGGAAGGGATAATCCTTAACAGATTTTGATTTGGTCATATCTCCTTTGTTACTTATCGGATTTTGACTTTCTTTATATGGAAAAGACCGTGTTTAAAAGATGAACTAATCATATAAAAATATCTTCCTAATTCTAGACCATTTTTCTGTGGTAAATTAATTAGTGGACATATATGCAGTTTAGGCAGCTTATTTACTTTCCAAATATATCCAAACTTATCCTTTTTTACTTTGACTAACGGATTTCTTGTAATTTTACACTTCAAATTAGTTTCTGTAGGTGTAATAGCTTCCATATACCTAAGTGATACACAAATATTACACAAATTACGTGCAAAAGCTCACAAAATATCAAAACACTTAATACTAGACAAGAAAGTGTAATGTATAATTAAATGGGGAAAAATCCCGAAATTTATAACTAAATAACCCTAAAATGTTGTCTCAAGTATAGATTAATATATCACAAATAGAGAAACATCAAACTTAAATATCAACATTTAAATTTTTACTTTCTTTAGATATTTATAATTTCATTCATGTTACACTTCATACTTTCATACGACACAATCCATCCAATACCAACTGTTGATGAAAATTTTGCTTCAACCATAAATAACCAATTGTTCGTGAGCATCTCGAGATTCGTTCAAATAAAGCTTGTTTGATAAGTTATATAAATAATTTGTAACATCTCTGGCTTGGCTCGTCTAAATTTGAGCTCGGTTTGTTTAAATTGGAGCTCGGTTTATCTTGACTCGAGAAGTTAAACAAACATGCATGTACATCTAGTATTTGGCTCAACTCGACTCTTTTACAATCCTACTTTGACTAATAAAATGAAGAATAATGCAACTGAGTGGGTTACCAAACAACAGTTGAATGGGACGTTGTTTGGAAACTGGGTTTACAACATACACACCCAGTTAGATCTTTTAATTATGATTGGTTTTAAGCCCATGGGTATAGGTTGATTTAACCTCCTTCTCTGTGTTTAGTATAATCATGCATGTGATTAAAAATAGAGTAAAGTTTGATATGAGGTAGTTATCTAACAACCGTATGCAATATTAATACTTAATAGAAAGACTACAAATTTTAGTTAGTCTTTTTATTCCACTTATAACAACAGGACGTCATATCTTATTCAAGAAAAAAAAAACGCCTTATTCCTCGAAGGTGTTTTATTCAATATATGTGGCTAATTTGACCACTAAAGATCCATCGAGGTATCGCGTCCCTTGATGCACTAATTTTTTTGTTTCAGGTCATACACACGAATGTAGATGTGTTCGATATGTTAGGGGAAAATTCGCTCAAATAAGTTTCAAGTATACATCAACCTCATGGGTTTTTAATCCCATTATGGGGGATTTACTCTTATTTTGATATACATCTATAAAAAAGGGAAGACAAGAAAACAAAGGATCGAGAGTGTCTCACCCTTAAACAATTATTTGTGTTGTTCTCTTTGTGTGTGTGCGTGTGTGTGTTTTTCAAATTACGAAATGAAAAACCATGGATGAGGGTATTATAAAGGTGGTGTAGTTGTAGAAGGTGAAACATGCATGTGTATGGTGGTGTTGTGAAAAAGACAAGACAATTGCCAAAGAAGATGATGAAGAAGGTGGGTAGAGGATAATGGAGTGGAGTGGTATATAAAGAAGAATAGAAGAGGAAAGAGGGTTCTTGGAAAATGAAAAAAAAATTATGGTTTAAATACTAAGGCCCTTTTAGTTTGCACTTAATGGACCACAACACTTATTCGGTCAGATGCCTTTTTATAAAGATTATTATTTATTTTTATTTAAGAAAACAAATCATAAGAGGTCTTAATTGATCTGATTCGGTCAGACTTTGTTACAAGTCTGAACAAATTTGAGCGAGTAAATGATAAAAAATATAAAAGAACGTTACAAATATCATTAAGATTTCAAGTATCTCCTCTACCGAAATTTATATCACACTTCAACTTCTAGTCGTCTTCAATTAAAAAGTCTGATGATAAGGTAAGTTCATTACTTTTCTAGATTACCATTTTTATTCTAATATAAAATTCAAAGCATAATTTGGTTATTTACCTTGAAATTTTTGTTGGGAAAATGCCCAAAAAAATCAAATTATAAAAAATTTCAGCCTAATTACTTCAATAAAAAAATTTCTGCCCAATAACATCATTAACTAAATTATTTAAGAGATTATTTGACTAAATTATCCCTACTTATTCTATATATTACAGAGTATTTAAAACACTTATTTCATTTCCTCACTCTTTTCTCCACCGAAATAATCTTCTCTCTCTTTCTCTCTTTCTCTCTTCCTTCTTCTTATTTACTTCTCCATTCTTCGTTCTTCATTCATAGTTATTAGATTTTCTCCACTCAATTGTTCCTCAATTGCAGCAGCAGACCCAATTGATCAAGTGTCTTTAGTTGACGTTGGTGTTGAAGTCGAAGAAGGAGAATATGAAGATGACACTCAGTCTTTCGAGTCTGAGTTTGAGTCCGATGAAGATATGAAGAAGCTTTGGCTGCGCAGAGCGTCGCCAGTGGGAGTGAAACGACGATAGGTGGGTAGTCATCATTTTCCAGGTGCTTTCGATTACCCTAATTTCTATCTAGATATAATCAACTCCAATTTTTGCTTATATGTTCTGATTAAACACTCAAATTATGTTTTCCCTTGTCGTGGTAGTGTTTCCTATGATCAATAATCAAGATTTTGAGACAATGATAACATGTTCAAGCAATTGAAAGTTAATTTGTTGAATTTGGGTTTTTTCTTGTCGATTAGTTGTTTAACGACTCAAATCAGTGACTTTTGTTAGGGCATTTTTGTAAGTAATTGTATTCTTGTGCTTACCATTTACAAGAATAAGGATAAACAAGAATTATATGAAGAAAGGATTAGAGGAGTTAAAGAACATAAGGAGTTACGTGCTAAGTGTATACTCTCTCTTGCCTTGGATCTCGATCATATTCTTTTAAATTCAGCAAAGGTAATTAATTACTTGTATCTCTTGTGTAAGTTTTTTCAGAAAATTAAAACTGTTTTGAAGTTTCAGTTTAGTGAAGTTGAAACTTCAGATGATGAGATATTGAGGAAAAAAGAGGAAGTTGATCGTGAAAAGCCACAAAGGCATCTCTTTAGATTTCCTCAAATGGGAATGTGGACTACGTTACGTCTTGGTGTTTGGAATTTTTTGGAATTTTTTGGAAAAGGTAATTAATTTGATTTTTAAATATATAATATTCTAATGTGAGATTGATCATCATTATCATTATCATTTATTATATATTATTTAGGCTAGCAAAATATGTGAGATGCATTTATGTACAATGGGGAACAAACTTTACGCAACAGAAATGGCGAAAGTGCTTGATCCAAAGGGTGTATTGTTTAATGGACGAGTTATAGCAAGGGGTGATGATAATTCTAGTATTGAAACATCATCATCACATAAATATTTAGCTGGTTTTGTGGGTTTGGAATCTAATGTTCTTGTTATTGATGATTTTCCCAAAGTTTGGCATTTTAATAGCATGAATTTAATCAGTGTCGTGTACACAATTAGTTGATCTAGAAAACAAGTACGCAACTAAATTAATAAATTTCATCTTATATATGAGAGAATTTCTCGCTAATATTCTTTTTATTTTGATTCAAGATTGATGGGAAACTGCACAATCTTCAACAAGAAGTTGCTACTCAAGACTCCAAGCATCGCATGACACTTGGCGAGGTTAATATATTATTATTATTATTATTTATTATTTATTATTATTTATTATTAAAAGCAAGTTTAAAGGTCTCATCTGTATTAATATAGGCAGTGGAGTGTAATATAATGCAGGTATTTAGCTATTTTAATTTGGTCTGTGATGGGATTAATCCAGGTAATGGCAATTTATCTAGTGATGAGATTTATTCAAATTGATGGGATTTATATAATGCAGATGAACTTCCAATAGAGTTTATTCTTATGTATACAGTTCATGATCTTTTTATCAAAGGGCAAGCATTTTGTATCGAGTTTTCACGCATTAGAGAAGCGTTGGATTGTTTAGGCTTTTAAAAACATTGGAATGACAGGTTTTATTTAGTTGATGGGATTTATTTTTGTTATGGGATTATATACGTTAGTTGATGGGATATAGTTTGTATTGGTGGGATTTTTTTTTGTCAAAATATTGGTGGAATTCAATGCAACCTTGATGGGATTTATATGCGTCATGGGATTTTATACGTTAGTTGATGAGATATAGTTGTATTGGTGGGATTTTTTTTTGTCAAAATATTGGTGGAATTCAATACAACTAGTGATGGGATTTATATGCGTAATGACGGGATTCGTCGGTGACGGGAATCGTCCGTGACGGGAATCGTCCTTGACGGGAATCGTCTGTGACGGGAATCGTGCTTGACGGGAATCGTCCTTGACGGGAATCGTGCTTGACGGGAATCGTCCTTGACGGGAATCGTCCTTGACGGAAATCGTCCTTGACGGGAATCGTCCGTGACGGGAATCGTCCTTGACGGGAATCGTCCTTGACGGGAATAGTTCTTATGGTGTAAGGGTAAACATGTAATCTTATAATAGTAAGTTAATGGATGATTTTATGGGGCAAGTATAATATTATTTTGATTTTTTGGGTCATTGACCCATTTTTGTTTGTATATTATTATCCTTGAAAATTTATTAAATGTTTCGTTTTAATATTTTAAAATTCTGTTTTCCTTTATTTAATCTAGGCGTTCTATTAAAAAATGCATGGTTTAAAATAATAAATGTATTTTTTTAGAAAGATTACAATAGTTTTTTTTAATCAAGTAACAAAACGTAATATTTTAGATGCAAGAATAACAAAAATTACTTTAACCATGATGGCTGGCGTAAGTAGTTTGAAGAGATACTAAAGTAGATAGTCAATCTTTATTCTTGAATATCTTTATTCTTGGAGATCGATAGTTGGCCTAGTGGTTAGGCTACTCCGCAGAGACCAAGAGGTCCTGGGATCGAATCTCATTGGAGTCAAAATGACTCCGAGTCCAAAGTGGCTCTCTCATGTACTCAAAAAAATCTTTATTCTTGAAGCCATCATTCCATTCTTTTTTTTTTCAAATAAAATATATTAATCACGAACATTTATACAGAGACTTAAGGAAAATATAGAAATCACTTAAAGATCCATTCTTCCATGAGGAGAAATCGATATTACGTCTAGCGCTTTTTGCTGCGAGGTCCGTAACATTATTAAGTTTCCTGCTGACTTATTTAACCTTCCAAGATGGAAATTTTCAGAAGCCAGCTCCTCATTTTGGCAATGAAAGGGTAAATTTGACATCGAAGACCTGTGCATTTAGAAATACCTTGAACAAGTTCAAGGTTATCGGAGTAAAAGGAAACACTCCGTAAATTACAAACAGTGTCCTTTCTCATCGCCAGAAGGGCCGCCCAGCATTCACCTTCAATCGGACTTCTAACGAGAGATCTGGAGATGATCTTGTGAGTGAGTTTTCCTTCCTTATCAATTGCAATAGCTGCTACTCCCGATGGTTCATATTCTTTTTTAAAAGATGCATCACTCATAAAGATAAAGTCTGAGTCATCTATTAATATCAGATTATTCTCTAGCTCAATTTCCTTATTCTCTTGACCTCTTGCATTATTATCATCTTGAAATCCTTTCTCCGTATTATTCATATTAAAGAGGTTGTTCATGACCGAGTGAATTTTGAGTAGAATATCTTTGGTAATCCATGGTGTATTTTCACGAAATCCCTTCATTTTCGCTTTCCATATGTTCCAAATAGTGGGTAAAAAATAGGCCGTAAATTCATTTTGGTCCCATCCATTCTTCATATATTTTTTACGCATTTCCAATAACCAATCTCCTAAGTGATATTTTCTCTCTTTATCAATATGAATTTATAGCCTTGAATTAACTCATATCGCCATACTTAAAGGACACTTTATGAAGAGGTGTTCAATATCTTCCTTGTCAAGTTCACACCATTTGCAGATATCATCTTTTATACATTTTCTGACCTTAAGGTTACGTTTGGTAGGTACATCTCCATTGCATACTTTCCATCCGAAGGATCTTATTTTATTCATAACATTTGATTTCCAAATAATATTCCAAAGGCTACTATTCTCATGTTTACCTTGATCTGATATTTGTGCTTCATTCTGTATTTCCTTATCCACCATTTTATGATAACCCAATTTTGTACTATACACTCCATCCTTCGAGAAGGCCAAATTATCTTATCTTCCTCCTTAAGAAGTAGAATAGGAATTCTACAGATATCACTAACAATGTTAGGCGGGAAAAGTTGTCTAAGGAGTTCCATATTCCAAGCCGTCATATCCTCATTAAAGAGTTGATCAACTACCTCCACTTCACATCCACTTGGCCTCTCCAAAGTAATATTATTACCAATCCAGTTTTGACTCCATATATTAACACTTAAACCATTTCCAATTCTCCAGATTGAGTGTTGTTTGATAAACTGTAATCCTTTATAAATACTTGCCCAACTCCACGATCTTTTCTTAGGTAGTTTGGTGTTGAGAAGATTATCAAATGGGTAGTAGATGCCTTTCAATACATTAGCCACTAAAGAGTCCGGGTTATTCAAAATTCCCTAAGCTTGTTTTGCTAATAGGGCCATATTCATTTTCTGAAAATCCTTGAATCCAATCCCTCCAATATGTTTAGCTCTAGAGTCCCACCAGAAATTAGCAACGACTCCGGATAGTTTTTTGCATAGTGTTTTAGGGAATTCGAATATAGACATAGCATAATTTGGTATCTCTTGAAGAACCGCTTTTATAAGGACCTCTTTGCCTCCATCGGACAAAATATTAGCAAAGTAGCTAGAGGATTTTCTAAGTAACTTGTCTTTAATATAATTTAAGTTCTCTGATTTAGCTCGTTTAAGAGAGAAGGGTATACCCAAATACTTTCCAAAAGCTGATGTTCTTGTTACATTTAGATTCTTTGCTACATCTTCACAAACTTGCTCCGGAGTTCCTTTACTGAACAGAATTGATGATTTTTGAAAGTTAATCCGCTGACCAGAGGCTTGACAAAATAGAGCAATAGTATCTTTAAAGGCTTCAATTTCCTTATTATCAATATTAATGAAAAATAACGCGTCATCATCAAAAAGTATATGCGTAAGACTTGGGCAATTTCTAGTGATTTTGATGCCTTTGATATTACCTTCTCGACATTGAAAATTAATCAGGTCAATAAGAATCTCAGTTAGTAGTGAGAATAAAAGTGGAGATAGGGGATCTCCTTGCCGAATTCCTCTGGTTGGTGCAAATTTATTAAGCCTTTGACCGTTGACTTTAATTTGGAAAGAGACCGAGGATATACAATTATAGATCCATCTAACCCATTTATCACAGAATTTAATAGCTTTGAGTGATTGAACCAGAAAGTCCCAGTTGACTTGATCATAAGTTTTAGCCATGACAATTTTAACCGCGGCAACGTGTCTATTTGAATTTCTTTTATTTTTGAGGTAGAAAGAGACTTCTTGCGCAATTAAAATATTGTCTTGAATACTTCTTCCTTTAATGAAAGCTAATTGAGTAGGCGATATAAGATTATCCATAAATGGTTGTAATCTATTAGCAAGAATCTTTGAAATAATTGTATAACTAAAATTGAGACAAGCAATAGGTCTATAATCCGCAACTGATTCCTGATAATCTCCTTTTGGAATAAGTGTAACCAGTGTATCATTTAAACCGTTGAGAGGAGTATTATTCTTAAAGAAATTGATAACGATCGTAAAAATATCATCTTTGAGAATATCCCAGTTTTCTTTATAAAAAATACCTGGAAAACCGTCTGGTCCCGGAGCTTTGGACCAGGACATGTCAAAAACCACTTTTTTAATTTCATCAATATCTAGAAGCTTGGTAATTTCCTCATTAATCTTATCAGAGACCTTATTAGGTATATACTGAGAAATATCTGCTTCTAATGCATCTGATTTATCCGTAAAAAGATTCATATAATACTCACGAATAATATCTTTTATTTCCGCTTCATCTTCCGTCCAAGAGCCGTTATTATTTTTAATAGCGCTGATCTTATTTAATTTTCTTCTAAAGAGTATTCTGACATGAAAGTACTTCGTGTTTTTATCTCCTTTCTTAATCCATTGATCTCTTGCTCTATCTACCCAATACAGTTATTCTTGTCTCCATGCTTCTTCTAATTTTCCATATATTTCTTTCTCTTTCATCCAATTATCCTCTGTGGCTTGATCATCTTGAAGTTCAGTTAGTTCTCTTTAGTATTTGTCAATGATTTTTCGGTTACTACAAAAATTCTGTTTACTCCATCCCGTAAGAGTGATGTCTCCTCATTTGTGATAGATTTATATTAGGATGAGACATCATTTTTAGTGATTTAGAAGTCATAATAGTCGATTTTCTTGAGAAATAGTGCACTTTCCTATTTTGAGTCTTAATTTAGTAAAATAATATTTTTAGAGCATATTGGGTTTAATTGTTTATTTAGTGTGTAGCTTTAAAGATAATTATGGAGATTAATTAGAGTCCAAGTCAAAGACTACAACATATGGAAAGAGATTAGCATGGTAATTGGAGATAAGGAAACAAAATCTAAAAATATGGAAAAGGAAAAGCTGCCTAAATCTGGGATTCTGCAGCACACGCCTAAAGAAGTGGTGATAACTCCAATAAGGAAGCCGATTTTGGTAAATTCCTTTCTTAGGGACGTAGATAATTCTGTGAGGATTCTTTTGGTATATTATGGAGCAAAAACCGACCAATAACGAAGAAAATATGCTCAAAACGGTCCAGCAGTGTTTATCCTTATTTTCATACGAATTTGAGTTGGGCTTGGAGTCCACTACTTTGCTTCTCCCTCAAGAAAACGAATTAGGTCTTCTAAACACCTATAAATACACCCTTATATCACTTGTAAAATCATCCTTGCCTCATAGTAATTAGTTCTTAAGGTTTTATTCTTCCAGTTTATTGTAGTGAGCAAGATGATGTCTTTTGTAATTTCTTTTAGTTTATTTCCTTCAGGTATGAACTAAACCTCCCATAGCTTGGGTTTTGCATCATGTATAATCTATGAAATCTAATTCTTCTATCTAAGTTTCTTTGGAAATTATATGTTTTAAATTGATATTAGCTGCTTACTCTTATATTTGTTTATGTGTTTTGATTTAATGATTGTTTTCCTTGCTAGTGCACGAGTATAGGATTACCTTAATAGTAGTTAGATGATCACCTTAGCTGGGTGTCTAATTATTGAAACACCACATAACGTCTAGTGTCGATATTAGTTCTGACAATACATGATTCTAACTAGATAGTCATTAGGGTTTGTTTTAATCACCATATCACCAATTGATTGAATTGTTTGCTTAGGGCCTTAGTAGCGTTTGATAACCCTATTTTAAATAGCGTCTTGGTTGTGCCGTAGCCCCCTTAGTCGCTCTCAAGGTCTGAGGTATGGGAATTTAGAATCCTGACTAAGTATACAAGAGCTAATATTCCCCTTTATAAACTAGATCTATAGAAAGAATTAGAAGGATTAGTGCATACTAGCAAAATCTAAGCTATATCTCTCATCTCATATTCTTAGTATTTTATTTTATTGTCTTTATTTTCTAAGTTTAATTTTCTATTTTCGAATTTACTCTCTTTAATTTATTGTCTTTTAATTATTTACTTTTACTCGTTATTTCTATCCACGTGATTAACACACTTAAGTCCCTGAGAACAAACTCAACTTATCAACTAAAACTTGCATACGTCCTATAATACTTGCAGTACTGTGCCTATCTAGGGTGAGAGTGCGTAGTTTTCTTGACCTTTATTTGTATTAATTTTATCACGCCCTAGGCGACACCAAGTTTTTGGCGCCGCTGCCGGGGACTTGTGTCTCGTTAGCGTGTGGGTTATCTATTTCGAGTAGTAGTTTTTAATTAGTTTTATTTTTCAGTTTTTAGTTTTCATTTTTCCGGATTTACGCTTGTGGTTTGCTTTAGTCTTTTTCAGGTTTCACAGTGTTTAATTCTTGGCCTCCGTTACCGGAGCCTGAGAGGAGCTTCAGAGTTTACAACAAACGTGTTCGTGAGGAAATATCCTTAAGAAGAGTAATGGCAGCCCATCAAGATCCACCACTTGATGACCAACTTGGAGTAAATCCGAGAGGTCCACCACCACCACCACCTGGTGGTGGCCAACACGGTGTACAACTACCACTAGGACGAGGTAATGGGCAGAATAACGTCAATCAACAGAATTAAGTACAGCAAGACCTCCCTGGTCTTCATGTACCATTCCATGTTCAACCAATCGGTTACCGTCCTCCAGAGATCCAGAATATCAAATTTAGACCCGATCCGGGTATGCTTAGTCAATTTCAAAGTTTTGGACTCTACAATGGTACAGCAATTCAAGATCCGGTAAGATCGATTCAGAAGTTCATGCAGATTTGTGATGCCTACATTACTCCTGGCATTACATGCGAGCAACTGTATTGTCATATGTTCTCGTTCTTCTTGACCGGTAGAGCTAGCGAATGGCTAGAAAGACAACCACATGGAACAATTAATTCTTGGACAGAACTTCAAACAGCGTTCTTTAACCGTTTTTATCCGAAGAGCATGAGACTCAAATATCAAACCGAGCTTGCAAGATTTTGTCAAGAAGATGGAGAAACAGTAGGAGAGTCATGGACAAGGTTTCAACATAAATTAGCTAGATGTCCGCTCCATGGTTATACCCCTTCTCTACAACTTGCGATATTCTATGAAGGTCTTAATGATAAAGGTAGAGAGAAGGTGGATAACATTGGAAAGGGTAATTTCGTGTCCATGAACTATAATGAAGCTTTCGAGGTTTTAGAAAATATTATGGAACAAGAAAGAAGTTGGCCTTTAACGCGAGCTTCTGTAGCAAAGACCCGAGGAACGCTTCGTTTAGATGCAGAAACTGCGAACTCAGCTCAAATATCTGCATTAGAAAATCAAATCAAAGAGCTGAAGTTAGAAATGCAAAAGAATTTACCCGCTGCAAACGTAGTACAAGAAGCACAAGGTTGTCAACAATGTGGGGTTAATAATCATACATGGGAAGAGTGTGAATCAAATCCACAATCTGTTTACTTTATATCCAACCGCGGAGGTTATCAATGGGGTAACCGAAACCATCCAGGTATGCAGTATTCAAATCCACAAGGGGCCGCTAATCCTGGTCATTATCAACCGCGTCCCCAGAACAACTCTTTCCAACCAAGAGGTCAGTACCAGAATCAATATCAAAATAGACCTGCTCCCCCTCAACAACCTGTTCAAGATGCCTACACCGATTCGTTAGATCAGAAAGCTTTACCTCAGTATCCTCAAGAAGGATCTATGGACAATCAACAGATAATACAAGCCTTGCACCGTTTGACCACGAGTATGAACGCTCAGGAAGAGAAAGTCTGAGGACAAGATGCCGCACTTCAAATTTTAGGTACTCAAGTAGAACAGTTAAACAAAGTTTTAACAAATTTAATGGAACAGAAGGAAGTGAAGGCAATCGAAGGAAGTGAAGGCAATCGAATGAGGTGAAAACAATGTTGGGTTCGAAGCTTTTAAGGCTATTTGCCTTGAAATTGAAGAAGAAAAGGAAGTACCGCATGCTGCCGTTAGTGCCGTGGAAGTTCCGAGTACCGAAGAAGAACCAACCAAGTCTAGCCCCGTGGAATCTGACTGTTCTGAGGTTTATGTGGAGGACGATCAAGAGAAAGCCGAATTTATACAGCTTCTGAGGAAGATGCAAGAGTAAATTAGATCGGTTATGGATTATCAAGCTGAGCTAAATTCAAAAGTTGAAGATGAAATTGCACCTGTTGTGCAAGAAGAGAAAGAAGAAGAAAAGGTGGAATCGCCACCTATTGTTCAACCAGTGTCATCAACTATTCCTGATACAAATCCTAAGGATGACACTGTACTCGAGACATTTGTAGAGGCGTATAAACCTGAAAATATCAACGCCCAAATGCTTAAGATTGCAAAGAAAGGACTTACACCGCAACAAGTTTATACGCAAGTTATTCCTGAGAAAGAGGCGAGTGTAGAGATCCCAAGAGAGAATCTGAGAGTTTCAAGAAGAAGTGAACGAGAGCTACCAACAAAGCTTAAAGATCCGGGAAGTTTTAACCTTCCTATTCAATTAAATGGTATGCTCAAGGTGAAAGCTATGTACGATGTGGGTTCTGGTGTAAATCTTATGCCTAAGTCCATGCTCGAGAGACTTGGACTTCAGAAATCAGAGAAAACTCCAGTGAAGTTGCAGTTCGCTGACAACACAGTTAAAAGGACATGGGGAACAGTGGAGGACGTCTTAGTCCGTGCATGTAGTATCGCCATCCCTACTGACTTTGTTATTCTTGAGTTTGATGCAGATAAGCAGATTCCAATCATACTTGGATGGCCTTTTATGTCCACAAGTCAAAGTGTCATCAACTTCCAAGAAGGGACCATTACCCTTCATGCAAAGAATGTATCCTAGACCTTCTATGTCTTGGGTAAGAAACCAATGAAGTTAGATGCCACCGTTCCTGTCATCCACAGTCTTTCACATCACAAAGTCCCTCCTGAGAAGATCCACTTAAAGCCTGTGGATACTTAGCCAAACATTGAGTTTGGGGTTGGCCATGAAGTTCTATGGAAAGCTCACAAACGCGAGAATAGGCCACGAAGTTTCAAAGACTCGTGGATGGGACCATTCATTGTCACTAAGGTTGTTTCAGCCAAGGTGATAGAAATTCGAACCAAAACGGGGGTCAAGCGCAGATTAGTTGACGTTCATAGCCTAACTCGTTGTTGGGGAGGCTATATTCGCAAATCTTGATAGAGGTAACACGTCTAACTTTGAAAGACGTTAAGCAAAAGTGTTGTATGGGAGACAACCCATAGTTTTTTTAGTTAGTTTTTATGTCTTTTACGTTTTTAGTTTATGTTTATTTTAGTTATTTTTAGTTGATAATGCATATTTGAGAAAGGTATTAGTGTTTTTGGTGCTTAGGTATTGGAGAAATCGAGTTAGGGAAGAAACAAAAAAATTTGGAAAGGATACACCATCGCTGCGGTATACCGCACCTCAGCCACGGTGTACCGCAGAGGACAAAACCCCGTACCATGGTAGGAGCCACGGGTTTTATACCGAGCAGAAAAAAAGACCCGTGCGGTGTATCCCCTGCACCGCACCTCTACACCGCACGCCTAAAACACGTTCCACGGGGTGCTATAACGGGTATTTTTCCGAAGGAAGCTACAGAAGCTGCGGTACACCCATGCGGTGTACCCCTATACCGCTCCCATGGTCCTCACGCCCAAAACCTGTGCCACGGGGTAGGTACCACGCGTATTTGGCCGAGGAAAAAATTTTGGAGCAACAAAAGCTGCAGTGTACCCATGCAGTATACCCATGTACCGTAGCCATGGTCCGTACGGCGCCGCTAGAGAGAGAAAGTTACGGGATTCAAGGTTATAAAGAGTTATAATGCTCATTAGTCTGAATTTCATAAACCTTAAGCCTATTTCTCTTCTCCAAAACTCTCCCAACTCCATTAAAGCTCATAAAAACCTTCACCAATCATTCAAACACTACCCAATCATCAAGAAAAGCACATAAAATCGTCTCTCCACATCATTACAAGATAAATTCAAGCACCCAATCCTTACCAAATCCATCATTGAAGAATCAAGAGCTTAAATTTTCACAATTCATCCTACAATTTCTTAAATCCAAGCCAACCCATTACAAATCCACTTCACCCACATAGAGATTCATCATCCATTCATATTTCCTAAGCCAAATCAAGCTTGTTCAACCAAAAATTCACAAGTTCAGATTTCAAGAGTTGTTAAAGCTTTGAGTTGGGGGTTAATTGAGGATGACTAATAGAACAACAATATTAGCTAACAAGAGGGAGGTGAATAAAAGCAAGGGATTGGATTTAATCAAGAAGAAATAAAATAACAAAGGTTCGAGTTCTAATTCAAAGGGTAAAGATAAAGTTGAAGAAGGTGCAATAACTTTGAGTGATTGTAATGGTAAAAAGCTTTACTTTTATCCAAAGGAGAAAACACAACTTCCACAAGGTCCTACACCCAAGGAGAAAGAGGAAGCTTTACAAGCCTTAAAAGCGTCTGCAGGGAAACAATTGAAAGAACTACCCTTTGCTTATGAGAAAGTATTCAAGGAAGAAGTTGGTACAGGAGAATACACAAGATTCTTAGAGCTTGGTGCGAAATTGGGTTGGTCTACGTTCATGGTAAGACGTTCTGAATTATGTCATGAGTTAGTTTTGGAATTCTATTTAGGCCTCTTTAGCCGAGATAGTAAAGGTTGTGTTCTGATTAGAGGAAAGCTAGTTCCTTTCACAGTTGAGGAAATTAGAAACCACTTCAAGTTTAAGAAACTGAAAGGTTATTGCAAATTTGAAGAAGCGGATGCTAAATGAAAAATCTTTGATGAGGAACTACTTTTTTAGCATGTTTTAGACAAGGAGAAAGTGCAATCACATAAAGGAGAATTGAAGGCACCTTGGCCTTACAAATATCTTCAATCAGATGCGAGAATTTGGCACAATATCCTTATTCCTAATGTCTTTGGAAACACACGAACTTTGGATGTGACTATGAAGTACGCTCTACTATTGGATTGTATTATGAGAGGAGAAGAAGTAGATGTGGCACAGTTGATCTATGAGGAGGTGATACGATTTTCGGTCTCTCCTAAATCAGTTTATAATGTTAAATTTCCTACTATGATCACGTGTCTTGTGCGAAAAGAGAATGTTACATTGGGTGAAGAAGAGAAACTCGAATTTAAGGCAAGTTATATTGATAATGCTTGGATCAAGGATATCTTTCGAAGAGCGGGTTCTACGCAAGTCTCGAAAGAAGAAAAGGAGCAAAATTGGAAAGAGAAGATGGAGGAGCGTTTAACAAAATTCAAAGCAGCTCAAACTTCCTTAGTCAATGATGTGGCACAAATCAATGTTAATCAAGTGCAAATCATGAAACTCCTTGAGCAATTAACGAAAGATCGAGCAAATCCAACCTTGGATGTCAATGATGCGAGGCAATAAGCCTCGAGAGTATGTTCTCTTTCTTCCTTACCATTTCTGGAAATATGTTTATCTGCTAATTTTAATTTCTGTTTCGAGTCTTTTTCGAGTCGTGGGGACACGGCTCATTTTTGAGTTGGGGGTGTGGGGATTCGTTGTCTCTCATCTCCATTTTTTTTATTTTTAGGTAGAAATTAAAATTTTTGATACATGGGAATTAGATGTAGAGTGTGTTTAATAGCTTGAAAGCATAAGCTCAGTGAACTGATGATAGTAAGTAGTATGTTTATGAGCTATTTTATTTGTATGCTTTGAGTATTTGCAGGAAAGCACACGTTGAAAGTAAAGAAAAGATTAGTGAGCAATGCGATAGAAAGTATGTTCGATCTCAGGGAACCTTGAGAAGTGTGTAGGCCGTGAGATCCAAGCTAGTTGATAAACTTTTGATGAAAGTGCTAAAGGTAAGAAAATAACGAATTTACATAGTGTAGAAAGTGATTAAGGCGGTTCTTTCATATTTGAAGCCTTTGAAGCCTTTTTATACCTTCTCACCTTGTGGTTTTTGTTTTTATATGCTATATCCTTCTCAGCCCCTTCTAGCCTTTCTAAAGCTTTTTATTGAAACACGTTATAAGCATATCCCTTTAGATTATAGGACTTTTCCATATGACCCGCACTCGAATCGCGATGCATAGACAGTTGTTTTAGAGCTTGAGTTTGGGGTGGTGGGTCCACCATTATGGGAATTATTATTGGGTTGGGATTTTCGAGCTTATTAATTGTGCTTTGTGCTTTATATTGATGATGATTCACAGATTTATATTGTAACCCTTTGCCGGGGTAATAGTGAATGAAAAAGAAGCTACGAGCTAATTTGCCAACAAGGGCATTAAAAGAAAAATATATATATGAGAAAATAGCGTGATATCTCAACATTAAAAGAGAGTCATAGCTTAAGATATTGATTTGAAAAGAAAAGAAAATATATATATTCGGACCGGCAAAGTGGAATTTTTATGTGAACATCTTAGGCTTTAATTGGGTTATTGGGGATGCTAACTTGTGCATCAAGGAATTCATTGGGTTGAGTGAGAAACGTTTTTATGAGAGTAACTCAAGCTCTAGGGCGATTCGTTGATGGCCAGTGAGGAGAGAGCCTAAAGCTCACTCTAAATTATCCAAATATACTATCATACCGTCCCTAAGCCTAAATTACAACCTTAAAGACCTTGTGATTCTTTGCTATGTAATTGAGAAGTAATTGAGCCATTAGAGAGTAATTAAGTGGATCTTTGAATACTAGTGAAAATCGATGAACAATCTATAGCTTTCTTGGGGAACTGAGTAAAGTCCCAATCCTTCTTACATTGCGAAACTAATCTGATCTTGAATTCAAACCGTGTTGACTGTGGATATGAGAAGTATACAGGTATGTTGTTTATAAATATTATTGCATGAAATTTTCTGAGTTATGTGCTTCAGGTTTATTATATATATTCTGCTAGGCTTTTCCCATTGTATTGAGAATTTTATAAGTGTGTATTTATAGACTTCCCTTTGTCTTTATCTTTATTGTATCGGGACGATACAACTTTGAGTTGGGGGTCTTGATGTCTCCTCATTTGTGATAGATTTATATTAGGATGAGACATCACTTTTAGTGATTTAGAAGTCATAATAGTCGATTTTCTTGAGAAATAGTGCACTTTCCTATTTTGAGTCTTAATTTAGTAAAATAATATTTTTAGAGCATATTGGGTTTAATTGTTTATTTAGTGTGTAAACTATGGAGATTAATTAGAGTCCAAGTCAAAGACTACAACATATGGAAAGATATTAGCATGGTATTTGGAGATAAGGAAACAAAAGCTAAAAATATGGAAAAGGAAAAGCTGCCTAGATCTGGGATTCTGCAGCACACGCCTAAAGAAGTGGTGATAACTCCAACAAGGAAGCCGATTTTGGTAAATTCCTTTCATAGGGACGTAGATAATTCTGTGAGGATTCTTTTGGTATATTATGGAGCAAAAACCGACCAATAACGAAGAAGATATGCTCAAAACGGTCCATCAGTGTTTATCCTTATTTCCATACGAATATGAGTTGGGCTTGGAGTCCACTACTTTGCTTCTCCCTCAAGAAAACGAATTAGGTCTTCTAAACACCTATAAATACACCCTTATATCACTTGTAAAATCATCCTTGCCTCATAGTAATTAGTTCTTAAGGTTTTATTCTTCCACTTTATTGTAGAGAGCAAGATGATGTCTTTTGTAATTTCTTTTAGTTTATTTCCTTCAGGTATGAACTAAACCTCCCATAGCTTGGGTTTTGTATCATGTATAATCTATGAATTCTAATTCTTCTATCTAATTTTCTTTGGGAATTATATGTTTTAAATTGATATTAGCTGCTTACTCTTATATTTGTTTATGTGTTTTGATTTAATGATTGTTTTCCTTGCTAGTGCACGAGTATAGAATTACCTTAATAGTAGTTAGATGATCACCTTAGCTGGGTGTCTAATTATTGAAACACCACATAACGTCTAGTGTCGATATTAGTTCTGACAATACATGATTCTAACTAGATAGTCATTAGGGTTTGCTTTAATCACCATATCACCAATTGATTGAATTGTTTGCTTAGGGCCTTAGTAGCGTTTGATAACCCTATTTTAAACAGCGTCTTGGTTGTGTCGTAGCCCCCTTAGTCTCTCTCAAGGTCTAAGGTATGGGAATTTAGAATCCTGACTAAGTATACAAGAGCTAATATTCTCCCTTATAAACTAGATCTATAGAAAGAATTAGAAGGATTAGTGCATACTAGCAAAACCTAAGCTATATCTCTCATCTCATATACTTAGTATTTTATTTTATTGTCTTTATTTTCTTAGTTTAATTTGCTATTTTCGAATTTACTCTCTTTAATTTATTGTCTTTTAATTATTTACTTTTACTCGTTATTTCTATCCACGTGATTAACACACTTAAGTCCCTGAGAACGAACTCAACTTATCAACTAAAACTTGCATACGTCCTGTAATACTTGCAGTACTGTGCCTGTCTAGGGTGAGAGTGCGTAGTTTTCTTGACCTTTATTTGTATTAATTTTATCACACCCTAGGCGACACCAAAGAGCTAAACAAAGCGCATCTCTTTTAGCACAAAAGTCTTTGATGGAAAGAGCATTACCTTGTCCCATCAATGTTTTGCTAATAAAGTCCTTACATTTATCATTTTCCAGCCATCTAGATTCAAACATAAAATATTTCTCAAATATTGATTTTGGTGTATCCATGGAAAGAATGAGTGGGGAATGGTCGGAACCAATCGCCGGTGGTACTTGAATAGAAGCATTGGGAAATTTTTCACACCAAGATAAAGAAGCAAGGCCACGATTGAGTCTTTCTTTAACATTTTCTTCACCTTTGATTTTATTCGACCAAGTATAAAAGAATCCTTTGCTTGGAAGGTCAATCAAACTGTTTTTATTAATAAAGTTATTAAATTTTATGATCCTGTCAAAATTTGATCCTCTTTTCCCCATTTTCTCCGATGTTCGTGAGATGTCATTGAAATCACCAATGAATAAAGTTGGGGCATCCACTTTTGAATGCCAATTTGTAAGAGATTTCCATAGTTTGTTTCTTTCATTCTCACATGTTGGAGCATAAACACAAACTAAATACCAAATGTCTTTATTCGACTACATAATTTCAGCAATTACAAAAGAAGATGAAGATTTTATGACCCTTTACTTAACGGAATCATTCCATAACAGTAGAATCCCCCCAAACATATAAGATCTTCCCCTGGGTTCGACTACGTGTGAATTACCAAAACCTTTAAAGTGCGTACAAGAAGACAACTTACTAGACCTTAATTTAGAATCTAAAAGACAAGCGATAGAATTATGAAATTATGAAACTAGGGACTTAAATATAATCTTTGTCGAAGGTGCCCTCGCTCCTCGACAATTCCACACAAGCACACTATCCATTGAACCCGGCCCTATTATGGGATAGGCCGTCATCCACTTGAGCAAAAGTAGGCCCATTTTCCATCACGGGACGCCCCTGTGTACTCGTAGCCTCATCAGAAGAAGATTCCTCACTAGAATAACCATCGAGGTGACCTTGGCAATCATCACCCTTACAAAAAACCAATTTTCCATTCATTTGTGCTTCACCGAGAATGAAGCTGAAATCCAATAGAGCAACATAGAATCGAACAAAACCAAAAGTCGCATAAGCAAAATCTCTGATAAGAAGACAACTATGTTTATTAACTTCCTTGTAGAAGAAATAGTTCCATAATGAAGAAGTAATTTGATCAAACCAAATACGAATACATATACAATACTGGGTTATCACATTAGTATAATAGATTTGGAAGAGAATGAGGACCAAAAGTACATTCGTAATCAAAATCATCCCACAACAGAGAAGCCTTATTAGACGAAGCTCTAAGAAACTATTATATTTAAGCTAAGGATCTTCAGATAAGATAGGAAGAATATATCCCAGATTATTCATAACAATCATTTGGGTAAGGTAGTTCAAAGAGATAAAGGTATTCCAAACCATATGCATGTGTTCAAACCCAATATTGATCAAGTAACTAGAAGCATTAAAGGAGCCACTCACCTTGATTAAGCTTGATCCCATATGACTTAGTGATTGCATGTGTACAAGAGGAGAAAGATCATTCATGAACTCTCCGAAAAGCCAAGGAGAAGGGTGTTGAGTTCTTTTCGGTCTTGAGTCATAATTGAATTGTGAAAAAACCATAATAATGATGACGAATTGAAGACTAAGGGGAAGGAAATCCATTTTAATGATCATAATTAAAGAACTGAATCCATTGCTATAATAATCATTATAGATTAGAAGCGAAAGCAAACCTTCTGCATAATAAGGATTCACTGCTTCAATGCAACACATTCTAGCCATCAAAGCACCATGCATTAGACTAGGAACAATAATTGGCCGAAAATTAACATAATAACTTCTCGAAGTAATTAAAATAAGATCCCAGATACTAATCTGATTCAACAAATCAATAAAGAAAAAATTAAATAAAAAGAGCAGCATAAAACCAGCAATTCTGAATTGGATGAAGAGGAAAAGTCTTTGCATGGATATAATAACAATCCAAATAGATAAAAGCAGATCAAATTTATAACCCATTTGTTCAAGTAATATAATTGATTTCTTACAAGTAGCTGCATGGTAGGAGACAAACAACGGCCATCACAAGTCACAAAAGCCATCCAAGAAGCTTTTCTAATTACAGGTGGGCCTCGATCAATTTCAAAGAGGTAGCGGATGATGGGGATAAAAAGTAAAAATAGCAATTGAAGTGAGAAATTCATTGATTTCAAGTTAATTAGATCATCTACTAACAAAAGGGGAGATTATAAAATAGAAAAACAGAAATGAAACAAGATTATCAGTAAGCAAGGTTTTAAGCTGATATGTTGGGCTTAATCACTTATATAAAGATCTATACTGTTGGGCTGAGATATAATGGTTACTTATCTCACTTGTTGATCGGATTTCGAATCTTTTACAAAATCACGCTTCATTTTTATGACTGCAACATGCTATCTCCCCTATTGGTCAATTTAGCCACCCGAGAATGGAAGAATCTGGCTTTCTATACTTCAGCTTTTTCTTTTATGCAATATACCAAAAGGCATCGCACTTTTTGCCTAGGTTCCTATCACTCCTACGCTATGGGAGAGAATTTTCTATTCAAGCGTGCAACAATAACTCTGCAGAATCTTCTTATTATATTTTTTATTACCTCGAGATGTCTAAGCTTTGAACAAATGGAGGAAGATTGCTGTAACCCTCCGCCTCACGGCATGGTTTGTATAAGCAATATGGTCTATTTATATTGTGCGGATAAAACATTCTCTACTACACTCACTCTGCAATAATTTTCATTAAAAGCAAATCCCTTTATACTACCTACATTCAAGCTATGTCTAACTTAAACAGCCATGATTTACCACTAGACAAAGCAAAAAACGAGACCTTGAAGAAGTTTGTGGTACTCTCTTTAGCCACAAAGACTACTGCTGCTAGAAATCGAAATGACGAATTCATTTTTGTCGCGAAAGTTATCTCTACAAGGGCATTTTCTCTTGGGGTGTTCAGGAAAGCTGTCTTGGACTCTTGGGGCATTAATTGTAGAGTGCTATTCGAAGAACTTGAACTCAATGTTTTTAAAATTACCAGTGAAGAAGCTGAGGAAGCAGAAAGAATCTGGTTCTTAAGGCCAGGCCTTGTTCAGTCTATGCACGTCCTCCTGTGCAAATGGGAGAATCAAATTGAATTCAAACAGCTTGACCTCGTTAATTCATATGCCTGGGTCAGAATTTATGGATTAGCTAACTCTCAAAACACGGTGGACATAATTCAAACCTTTGGTAATTACATAGGAAGTGCTGAGGAGATTGACTTCCCTATCAATACCACAACTGTTACGAATTTTATCAGATTTCGAGTTAAGTTTAATGCATTTGAAGCTATTAAAACTAGTGTTTATGTGGAGCAACAGGATGGAGCTGCTTGGGTAGCATTTAAATATGAAAACTTAGGACTTTTCTGCTACAATTGTGGCTTCATTGGTCACAATAAGAGTTCTTGTTTAGTTGGTATGGTGAGGACGAGGTAGAATGACGATTCTTACAGATTTTCAATTGCAATCGAGAGACTACCATAAGAAATAAAGACAAGGTTTTTCACAGTATAAGGAAGCGTGACAGATGGGGTATTTTTGATGAAGCTGTGAGGTTTTTTCCATTCAGAAGGGACCATCATGACAGTGATAATGAGAATAATGAAGGTTTTGGAAGGAATGAACACGTGATCACATCAATCAACATTGGAGGAACTACTAACCAAGATAGTGGCTTGGGTGTTAATGAAGCAAGCGTGAAAAATCAAAAGGAGGCTTCTGAATCTGCTAAGAGGAAAAGAGAGAATACACTTGCATTCATGGAGTTAATGAAGACAGTTAACCCCAATAACGAAGCTGTGGAGGTTAATAGGAAGTCTTATCCAGCTCTTTTTGAGATTTTACAGAAAGAAATGGGAGACTTTGGCGAGTCAATGATCATTAGCCAACAAACTGTGAACGATATTCTAATGACAAGAGAAGCAGAGGTGGTGGAGTATTATGATAATTTTCTCATTAACAGTGATAATGGACTTGGGGAAGCTGGTGTTCTTAGGAGTTGGTTTAGCCCTACGAGTGTTCTCAGGGACGGTGGTATTGTGTTACGCGATGAGGTTCAAGAACAAGGCTATGGCGTGAAGGTTTTGTCGCGAGAGGTTTATGACTTTAACAAAGCTGGTGCAAGCAATGCAGAAGAAGGAGGGAACAAGATTGTTGATAAAGGAAAAGCTGTAATGGTGGAAGATGGTGACTTTGAAGAGAACTTTGAACCCGAAGAAAGCTCTGGTAATTCGCAATCAATCCATATTAGCCAACATTATCGTCAAGACGAGGGTTTTATTGGTAAAGCTATGAAAACGACACCAAGAATGAGGACTATAAGCAATACAGAAACATTCACTTGGCCTGGGGAATTAAAAAGAAATATGGCGCCGAGTAGGGGTGGGGTCAAGAACAGTGCGAAGAGAATTTGTCTCGAGGATGTCGATAATTTAGGAAAAATAATTGTAGAGGCGAGAAACTTTTTGGACGAATTGCTTATCAGTTATGTAGAAATCAAAGATCAATTTGTGGAATATGAATACGTTAATGCGTGTGGACCTAATTGGTGGTCCTTTGTGTGTTCTAAAAATAAATGCAAAAGTAATCGAACCACAACCGCAAGTGTACGGTTGTCCCAAGTAGTAATAACTGATAAATCAGATTCGTTCCAAGGACGGAATGGTTGATCACAATGTCTAGCAAATAGTGATTGATGCACTTATGAAAATAAAAGATAATAATATGTTTGTTTGGTTTTTGTTATAAGACTAAGTAAATGAAAGACAAAAATTAAAATGCAAGTAAAAACTAAGACGCAAGGAAAATGATGTAAAACGCAATATGAGATGTAGCCCCTGAGAACGCAAGGATCCTCCCAATCCTATTTCCTAACTTATGTTGTTTAAGGGCTAAATTAGTCAATTACAATGGTCGGGATTCTAAATTCCTTATACCCCCGTCAGGGTGGACTATAAGGCGATCCTAAAGTGTCACTAGTCCCGTCAGGGTAAATATGATCCACCGTTGGATGATTAAGTTTTATTACCTCATTGGCCCTAGGATTAGCTAAGCTCGTCAGAATCATTAACTTCTATCCTAGATTGAATAAATGGTTCTGTACCTAAACCCTCCGTCAGGATGATCCAATCGCCACTAATTGGAATAGCCTAGATACTAACACCTGTTCTTAGTTAGCTACTCCAAAAACAGTAAAATAATCTCAATTTATTGAAAAGAGTAAAAGCCCTAATTTAGTTTAATTCAATAAAAACCCAAATTCAACATTCGTTAATTAATAAGATTGGGATTCACCCATTATTTGTTCTCAAACACTATCAATTGTTTAGCTCATATTAAAAAGAAATACTAAATTAAAAATAAAGGAATTCATATTTGATTACAAAATTAAAGATAAGAAAAACCTAATTTCCGGAATAGGAATGACTACGAACGGAGATATAGACCCTCTCCAGCTCTTGTAGCTTCTTCTTCTTCCTTCCGTTGACTTCTCTCTGGTGTTTAATCTTGTAGAATGTGAATTGTGTGTAAAATAGAAGTCCAGACCTCCTTTTATAAGTGCAAATTCGTTCTAGGGCTTGGACCAGAAAATAGAATATTAATTAAATGTCCAAGCCCACTTTCTAAGCCCAAAATCCCGTAACTGCTGATACACCTTCACTAAAACAGCTTTTCCCGATGCGTTACAACTCCGATTGACCTCATTCCAGTTGCTAAAGTTCCGTAACTCGATAAGGAATGATTTCTCTTCAAAGGTCAGCGGCTAGATCATCGCTTAAGCACCTCGAAATCAGCAATCTATGGCCTGGAAAATGGATTTTCAGCTCTAAAAATAATATCTTCGGGATTTCTTTTCAAGTCTTGACTCTATCTTTTGATCTTTGACTTTCTCCTCGGATTCCTCTTCTAGCTAACATCTAAAACCTGTAAAATACTCACTAAAAATACCAATATTACGCGCAAAAGCTTAATAAGTCAAAAATGCTAGAAATAAAAGAGGAAAATCATATTATTGCATATTTAGTCCAAAAGTCTATCGAATTGATTAAATAAACACCAAAAATGATGTCTCCTAAGGGTCGAAAATAAGAACATTTAAGGAGACATCAAGACCCCCAACTCAAACCTTTGTCGTCCCGACAAAGCAAAACAAAACAAAACAAGGGGTAGAAGTAAACGTAAGAACAAATAGAAGCTAGCAAATAGACCTAAAGCAATTCTTAAGATATATCTCATATAGCAAAACTTTAAAAACTAACATACATATACACTAATCATGCAACATCAAATATAAATAATCTCAATCATAAAATTAAAGTCGCAATGCTTGAAGGTTACACTTGTACTCATCTCTGTATGATGGCTATAGGGTGGTCATTAATCCTAACTCGCTTTGAACGTTCCACCTAGTGTATTCCCTATCAACAGAATCATAAATTCACTATGCACTTAGGAATCACGAGGTCTTTACGGTTTTAATAATGGCTTAAGGACGGTATGGATGTATATTTGGTAAATTTGAAGTGAGCTTTTGGCTCTCTCCTCACTTACCATCAACAATGTCCTCGAGCTTGAGTTTACGCTAAAAAATGTTCTCACTCACCCATTTGACGCGCTAATGTTGCGTCCCCATGTCAACCCAAATACAACTAGGATGATTTCAAAAATATTCCACTTTGCCGGTATATTTATTCTTTCTTTCTTTTTATTTTCTTTTTCAGTTCTTTTTTTTTTGCACAAGATACCCATGACCCTCGTTTTGATGTGAAAGGTCATGTCTCTTATAATTTTTTTTTTTCTTTTCAAATATCGGCAAAGGGTTACAAATAATCATATCATCTCTCATTTTTGTGCCTCAATACAAACACATATAATCCCTTCCCAATATAAATTCCCCAAATGTGGTCCCACCACCCCAAACTCAAGCTCGAGACAAGTCTCAGGGTTGTGATTCAAGTGCGGGTCATTTGGTCATGCCTAATAATCTAAAGGATAATGGGCTTATATCGTGGCTACAAAAGAAAGGCTTAAGGCTCAAAATTGGGCTAAGACGGATAAAATTATTATAAGGGATAGCAAGCTAAAAGGCTTCAAATGGCTAACAAAGAACTGCCCCTATCATTTTCCTAAGTACATAGCTTGTTTTTAGTTCATATCTAGGTGGGTTCTCTACTAATTAGGATTTCACGTTCTACACACCAAACATATTCCTTAAGTACAAGCTTACTTCATTTGCATTGTTCATTAATTTTTCCTATTAATTACCTATGTTCGCATGCAATTGTGAGTGCGTTCTATGTTAATCCCTAAAGTTCACTATTTACTATCATTGATTCATCAAAAGTATGCTTAAAGGGACATTTAAAATCTTCTATAGTCAAACGCAACTCCGAAAATTATTTTTATTGAAAGCAAATAAAACACATAACACATAAAAAACTGGGATGAGGCAACGAACCCCACCCCAAACTCAAAAATGAGTCGTGTCCCCACGACTCGAAAAGACTCAAAGCGATAAAATAATATACACTAAATGAGAAGGGGTAGAAAACGTATCTGAACCAGCGCGAGGCTGGTTGTCGGTGTTGCGTCCATGAACTTTATCTTGCGTCTAGACATCGTAAGTTGTGCTTTGAACAAGTAAAGTTCAACTTGTTTGTAACGTTTCCCAAAATAGCGCACCTCGTATCCTGATTCTCTTCCAACACCTTGATTTTCGATTCCAACCCATCATCGGATCATTTGCCTCCTCACTTTCAGGTTCCTCAATCACTTCCCTCTTCTTAGGATTAGCCTTAATTTGAACCTCTTCAGTCTTGTGTTTGAAACGTGAAATAGGAATCTCAATAGCTTGTTCTTGAGTAGCACCAAAAGTGTTTCTGTTTCTTGGAGAATTCCTTCGATAAGTACACATGAAAACGGTTCTGATAAGCATCTCTTTCCACCCCAAACTCAAAACTTCAAATAGTGAGAAGCTAAGGCTTAGAACTTTGATGTTTTGAGGCTTAAGACTTGAAGATTATGGTGGAATATGAGATGGGTAAAGGCTAATTGATGCGGGGGAAGAGGGAATTGGATTTAATTTGAAGCTTGGATGAAGAACAATTGGAGAAAAGTGGGACTTTAATCATATTTTTCAGATGGGAGATGAGTTGATTGCATGTTGTTGTGGTGAAAGAGAGCAAGATTTGAGGATTGTGTGGTTGTTGATGATGATGTTCAGGAAATTCTAGGTTTTGGGAGTGTTTTTGGAGGCTGGGTTGAAGAAGGAGGTAAAAATCTAGGGCTAAAAAGCTTCAAAACGGCCCTGTCACAGATGAAACCGGGTACCCGCATTTGCAAATGCGGGGCCCCAGTTTCGCGTCGCTGTGTCGACGCGAAAAAGATTTTTTTTTTTTAGGGCGTCTGAAATGACGCAATAATTTTTTTTTTTTTTTTACCTCAAAACGCGGGGTCAGAGAATTGCCCTTCGAAACCGGGTGCCCGCATTTGCAAATGCGGGTACCCGGTTTTTCGTCGATGGCGCGAGCCAAGACGCACCAAAACGCGACCTCCCAAAACGCGGGGTCAGAGAAATTGGAAAAGTACAGCTCCGAAACCGGGTTCCCGCATTTGCAAATGCGGGTACCCGGTTTTGCGTCGATGGCGCGAATCCAAAACGCAGCAAAACGCAGCAAAACGCAGTGGTGACGCAGCAAAACGCGGGACCCAAGACGCAGGGTCAGAAAGTTGGAATTTTTAGCTTTCGAAACCGGGTACCCGCATTTGCAAATGCGGGGACCCGGTTTGGCCCCTGGAACACCACAAATTTTTCTCCTATTTTCGCCTTTTCGACCCCAAACTCATGACCTTTTTATCCCTGAAATCATCAAAAACAACTACCCTTCCTCATTTCTTAATAATAAACACTAAAATTACGAAAATCAAACTATTCTAAATTGCAAAAATTTAAAAACTCAGCTAATATACAAATAATTGGCTTTTGTTTAACGTCGTTAAGCTCGACGGGTTACCTCATTCATTAGTCATTGACATAACCTCCCCAGCAGTGAGTGAGGTTGTCAATATTTGCAACTCGAAATTTGCATCCCTTAGCTTTTATTCCCACTAGTTTATCTGAGATAACCTTCGCGACCATGAATGGTCCTAGCCAAGAACTTTTTGATTCACGTACCTTTGGATGGGGGTTTGGTTTCTTCATAGCTACTTCTTCACCTACCTTGAACCCCTTTTTCTTTCTTTCTTTCTTTCTTTCTTAGGTTCTTTCGGAACCTTCGTGGCACGTGCTTTCTCTTTCTTCTTTGCATGATTGAGTTGTGGATTTTTAGGGTATGGAGGATTTTTAATTGGTGGTTTCTTTCGTAGCTCTTTCTCCTCCACCCCTAAAGTGTCCACAACATTGATTGGCTCTTTTCTTACCGGTTCCATTACATCTACACGAAAACATTCTTCCTTGGAATCCGGAAACTTCATAGGTCTAAACACATTAAACTTCATCTCCTCGTCTTGGATTCTCATAATCATTTCGCCATTTTCTACATCAATCAAAGTACGCCCCGTGGCTAGGAATGGTCTTCCCAAAATGATGGGGACATTCCTATCCGCGTCGTAATCAAGTATAAAAAAATCAGCGGGAAAAATTAACGTACCTACCTTAACGAGGACATCTTCGATTCGGCCTTCTGGATGTGCAAGAGATCGATCCGCCATTTGCAAGACCATAGAAGTGGGTCTTGCTTCAATATTAAGCTTGTCAAAGATTGATTTGGGCATAAGATTTATGCTTGCACCCAAATCGCATAGCGCTTTTCCTTTCCACTCATTACCAATAGATATCGGAATTGTAAAGCTCCCAGGATCAACTAACTTTGGAGGTAATTTGCCTTGACAAATAGCACTACATTCCTCAGGGAGACCAATCATCTCATTATCACAATACGGCCTTTTGTTGGTGAGGGCTCTTTTTAGAGACTTAGCATACTTGGGCACATCTCGAATAGCTTCTAACAACGGAATATTTATGCTAAGTCCTCTTACCTTGTTAAAGAATTTTTGATAATCAGCCATGTCACCCTTCTTTTGAACTCTCGATGGAAATGGTGGAGGAGGGCGGTTTATTATAGTATCATCTTTCTTTTTCGGAACTTCACTCGACTTCTCCACTTCTTCTACTTCAACTTCTTTATCTTCATTCACCACCTCTTTTTCTTTTCTAACTTCTTTTTCTTTCATAACTGGAAAAGGAGGTGGAGGAAGGTTCTTACCACTTCTGAGAGTAATAGCTTTACAGTCTTCGATTTGGATTGGATTCTCAGTATCGCTAGGGAGTTGCCCTTGTGGACGCTGATTCAGTTGTTTATTAATTTGGCTTAGTTGATTCTGGAACAAATTCATATTAGCTTCGATTGCATTTTGACGTTCCATAGCTTGTGTCTGAAGAGCGATTAAACTTTCAACTGTTTTCTGAAGAGTAACTCCTTCTTGCGGATGGGCAGGTAAGGCCTTCTGATTCATTGTGTCATCATAATTGTCTTGAGGAGCTTGTCTCTGAACATAGTTTTGATTTTGTCCTCCTTGGTAATTGTTGTGTGGTCTTGGATTGTAGTTGTTACCTTGGGGACGCGGCTGATACGCATAAGTAGGATTTGCTGCCCCATCAGGATTTGAGTATTGAAACCCCGGATGGTTTCTGTTAGGCTGATATCCATTACCACTTGAATTAAAGTTACCTCTATTGGACACAAACATCACAGATTCTTGATTGTTTTGACAATTTTCCCAACTATGATCATTAACACCGCAATACTCACATCCAAATACCTCTTGTGCAACCTTTACCTCACCTCTTTTGTTCGAAAAACCTTCTTTCACGGCTAGAGTAAGTTGTCTCAATTGTTGTTCTAGTGTGGTCTGAAGCTTTGTCTCTAGCGTAGCAAACTTTTCTTCCATATCAACATTATTCACTCTTTTAACTGGTGTTCTTACTGAACTCCACCCAACTTCATTCTTGACTGTTCTCTCTAAGATGATTTTAGCATGAGCCGGTTGAACTTGAAGAAAACCTGCACCACATAACATATCCAATTTCTCTCTTGAAGTCCCATCAAGGCCTCTATAAAATATTTTTAATTGTTGTTGTTCTGAAAAGCCATGATTGGGGACTCTACGTAAGCACATCTGAAATCTTGTCCAACTCCTACCCAAAGTTTCATCATATTCTTGACGGAAATGCGTCAACTCTAATTCAGCATCTAACCTCATGTTACTTGGGTAATACCTGTCAAAAAAAGCAATCTCTAATTGGTCCCAATTAGTAATCTTCGTCGGATCTTGCGTATCGTGCCATTCACTTGCTCCATCAATAACAAAAAATTTAAACACAGCGTAGTACATCTGTTCTTTTGAAACTCCTTGTGTGATGTAAGAATCACATATCTGTTTGAATTTCTGTATCGCTCTAAGAGGATCTTCTCCAACTCTACCACGAAAATTTCCAAAGTTTTGGAATTGAGCTATCATACCCGGATCTGGACGAAACTTCGGAACATTTATATCTGGAGCACCTACTCCTATAGCAGGGGCACGGAATGGGACTTCTGGTGGGCCATTAGTAAACCAAGGATCTTGATTCATCACGATTTGAGCTTGTCCGTTATTGTTCTGAATATTAACGTTCTCCATTTGGTGAATTAATTCTTCTACTTCTAAGGATTCTTGTTCTTTTCTTCTCTTGTTAGCAAGTCTGATTAATGATTCTGGATTATTAAGGATCGGAGGTGTTGGCTCTAGATCCTTAAAGAGTCTCCTTCGCATACACCAAACCTAAAAACCTGAGAAAACTAAACAAGCAAAAAGCGTAAAACTGATAAATACAAAAATAAAATTAAATGCAACTATCACTAAAGGATAAACACCGTGGTCACACGCTACCGTCCCCGGCAGCGGCGCCAAAAACTTGGTGGTCCTTTGTGTGTTCTAAAAATAAATGCAAAAGTAATCGAACCACAACCGCAAGTGTACGGTTGTCCCAAGTAGTAATAACTGATAAATCAGATTCGTTCCAAGGACGGAATGGTTGATCACAATGTCTAGCAAATAGTGATTGATGCACTTATGAAAATAAAAGATAATAATATGTTTGTTTGGTTTTTGTTATAAGACTAAGTAAATGAAAGACAAATATTAAAATGCAAGTAAAAACTAAGACGCAAGGAAAATGATGTAAAACGCAATATGAGATGTAGCACCTGAGAACGCAAGGATCCTCCCAATCCTATTTCCTAACTTATGTTGTTTAAGAGCTAAATTAGTCAATTACAATGGTCGGGATTCTAAATTCCTTATACCCCCGTCAGGGTGGACTATAAGGCGATCCTAAAGTGTCACTAGTCCCGTCAGGGTAAATATGATCCACCGTTGGATGATTAAGTTTTATTACCTCATTGGCCCTAGGATTAGCTAAGCTCGTCAGAATCATTAACTTCTATCCTAGATTGAATAAATGGTTCTGTACCTAAACCCTCCGTCAGGATGATCCAATCGCCACTAATTGGAATAGCCTAGATACTAACACCTGTTCTTAGTTAGCTACTCCAAAAACAGTAAAATAATCTCAATTTATTGAAAAGAGTAAAAGCCCTAATTTAGTTTAATTCAATAAAAACCCAAATTCAACATTCGTTAATTAATAAGATTGGGATTCACCCATTATTTGTTCTCAAACACTATCAATTGTTTAGCTCATATTAAAAAGAAATACTAAATTAAAAATAAAGGAATTCATATTTGATTACAAAATTAAAGATAAGAAAAACCTAATTTCCGGAATAGGAATGACTACGAACGGAGATATAGACCCTCTCCAGCTCTTGTAGCTTCTTCTTCTTCCTTCCGTTGACTTCTCTCTGGTGTTTAATCTTGTAGAATGTGAATTGTGTGTAAAATAGAAGTCCAGACCTCCTTTTATAAGTGCAAATTCGTTCTAGGGCTTGGACCAGAAAATAGAATATTAATTATATGTCCAAGCCCACTTTCTAAGCCCAAAATCCCGTAACTGCTGATACACCTTCACTAAAACAGCTTTTCCCGATGCGTTACAACTCCGATTGACCTCATTCCAGTTGCTAAAGTTCCGTAACTCGATAAGGAATGATTTCTCTTCAAAGGTCAGCGGCTAGATCATCGCTTAAGCACCTCGAAATCAGCAATCTATGGCCTGGAAAATGGATTTTCAGCTCTAAAAATAATATCTTCGGGATTTCTTTTCAAGTCTTGACTCTATCTTTTGATCTTTGACTTTCTCCTCGGATTCCTCTTCTAGCTAACATCTAAAACCTGTAAAATACTCACTAAAAATACCAATATTACGCGCAAAAGCTTAATAAGTCAAAAATGCTAGAAATAAAAGAGGAAAATCATATTATTGCATATTTAGTCCAAAAGTCTATCGAATTGATTAAATAAACACCAAAAATGATGTCTCCTAAGGGTCGAAAATAAGAACATTTAAGGAGACATCACTAATGCGGTGATCAAGGATGAGATAGAGAATCAACAATACTATTATTGTAGTGCGGAAAAATGTGATGGACATTTGAGGGGAGATAACATATTGAGCGATGATTCCGATGATGATGGTAGTACCCAGGCTGAGCATGTGAAGCAGACCTTAATCAATCCAGATTTTAAGGGTAGCGCCCAGCCCGGATTTGAAGCGGCCAGGGTAGATGGATAATTTTATGATCTGGAACAAGGGGCAAGGGCACCTATGACAAGAAATATTGTAAAGTCCCTCATTTTGAAGTTTAGTTTGTCCTTAGTTTGTATTTTGGAAGCAAAAATTAAGTCTAGTGATGTTAGGTTTTGTGACTTCCTTAGCCAATTTCATAATAAGTTTGTAGTGAACCCCGGAGGAAGAGCTCATAGGTCCGGGGGCATTACACTGGCTTGGAAGGATCATATCAAGTTATCTATTGTAGTATTGCTTTCTAATTATGTTATCGCTTTCGTGGAGGAATCTAGCTCTGTTTCTTGGTATATTATATTCGTATATACTCCTAATGATGTGAACAAGAGAGAGAAGACTTTTACGGATATATCTAATTGGCTTCATAGTAATCAATATCCGACTCTCATCATTGGTGATTTTAATGAGATACGTGAGGCTTCGGAGAAACAAGGTAAGTTACAACCAACCTAGAGAGGATGCTCAAGTTTAGTGATTTCATAAATTGGAACAATCTCATTGATATCCCTACAAAAGGATGTTTTTTCACGTTGTCTAATAAAAGACAAGGAACGGAGAATATTAAAGAAAGATTCGATAGAGGTTTAGCAACGAAGGAATGATATAATATGTTCCCTGAAGCGACTATTAAGGTTCCACCGGCGGTTGGATCGGATCATTCTCCATTAATAGTGCAAAGGAGTAATAAATGCAAATATAATAATAGATATTTTATGTTCGAATCAAGGTGGCTAGAAAATAGTGAATGTAAAGAAATGGTTAGTAAGTCGTGGAATACCTTTAGAAATTTTGATAATATCAAGAATTTTATTATGAAAAGAGACAAGACGTGTATGGCGTTGATGGGATGGAGTAAAGAAAAATTTTGTAATGCAAGGAAATTACTAGACAAATACCAAGGCATTTTGGAAAAATTACAAGACGGGGAGCCGACTAAGGATAATCTAGAATTGGAAAGAAAGATTAGAACGGAAATGGAAGATCTATGGAAACAAGAGGAAGCATTTTGGGCGGATAGAGCCTGTGATGATCAAATAAAAAAAAGGAGATAAAAATACTAAATATTTTTTCGCAAAAACAACGATGCGGCGAAATGTTAATCGTATTAATGAGCTAAATAACAGGAATGGGGAATGGATAGAGAATCAAGTGGAGATAAAAGATATTGTTCAAGATTATTTCACAAATATTTTTAAGGAAGACAATGTCGATTATATCGAAGAGGTTTCTAATCATACGTTGTGAAAAATTGATGATAAGATGAATGAAATTCTCACTAGGACACGGGATTTGGAAGAAGTTAAGATGGCGGTATTTTCAATGTCAAGTTCAAAGGCTCCTGGTCCAGACGGATTGCCAAGCAAATTCTATCAAGAATTTTGGGATATTATCAAAGTTGACATTTTAAAAATAATCGTTGATTTCTTTGAAAAAAATGTGTCTTTGGATAAAATTAATGACACTATTATCACGTTGGTACCTAAAGGTAAATCTCAGGAAGAGGTAACGGATTTCAGACCGATCTCGTGTATTAATTTCATCTATAAAATTATAGCGAAAATTATGGCTACAAGACTCCAACCCTTGATGAACGAGATTATTTCTCCAACACAATCGGCATTCATAAAGGGTAGGAGTATCCAGGACAATATATTAATTGCTCAGGAAGTGTGTTTTTTCATGAAAAATAAGAGGAAGTCAAACAAACATTATGGGGCGGTGAAAGTTGATATGGCCAAGGCTTACGATCAAGTAAACTGAAAATTTTTGGTGGCCATTTTGAGAAAATTAGATTTTTGTGAAAAATGGATTGATTTAATATATCGGTGTATATCGTCGGTTTCATATAAGGTCAAGGTAAATGGCGAACGCCTCAAGAAATTCAAACCGGAAAGAGGTATCCGACAAGGCGACCCGATGTCTCCTCTTTTCTTTGCAATGTTGACTGAAGCTCTCGTTGGTCTCATTAACAATGAGTGTCGGGAAGGTAATATCAAAGGTCTTTCTTTGGCTAGAGCAGCACCAAGACTTACTCACCTATTATTTGCGGACGATGCACTCTTTTTCATAGAGATAAATGATACGGAAAGTGAGGCTTTTTCGAGGGTGCTTATCCTCTATTGTCGTGCATCTGGCCAAAAGATTAATTTTGGAAAGTCCTCCATCATGTTCAGTAAAGGTTTCTCTAATGAAAAGGCTATGGATATTGCGGGTAAGCTTAACATTAAATACACAGACGACTTTGGGAAATACTTGGGGATCCCGCTTACACTTAAAAGGTCTAAAGGCGAGAATATAGCTTATATTAGAGATAGGCTTCTTATTAAGTCAGTTGGCTAGACGACCAACCTTTTATCTGATGGCGGAAAAGAAATCTTCATTAAATCGGTGTTACAAAGCTATTCCAAATTACGCTATGTCAATCTTTGAATTTCCAGTAAATATTTGTAAGGCAATGAGTAGTATGGTAGCAAATTTCTGGTGGAATTTGGGAGCTAAGAAGAAAATTCACTAGGTTGCTTGGAAAAAAACTGCTAAGTCAAAAAATGTTGGCGGCATTGGATTTAGGGATTTTCAAAAAATGAATTTAGCCTTACTGGCAAGTCAAGCATGGAGATTATGGCATAGTCAAGACTCATTGGTTTTTAAAGTCCTAAAAGGGATTTATTTCCCAACTACGGATATGTGGAATACCAAACTGAAAAATAAAAGATCATGGAGCTGGGCAAGTATTTACAAAGGACTACAATTTATCAAAAACGAAAGCTTATGGCAAATTGGTAATGGGCAGAGAGTCAATTTATGGGATGATATTTGGATTAGGAAAGGCTATAAGTTAGAATAACCGGCAATCTGTAAGCTAAACAAGGTGGCGGAATGTTTTAATGAGGATATGTCTAATTGGAACATTGAAACCCTCAACAATATATGTACCAAAAGATATATAATGGAAATCCGGAAAAATCCAATAATGAATATGGAAAAAGAAGATGAAATCGTTTGGACTGCAACAAAGGATGGGAATTATTCTACTAAATCTGGATACCATCACTTGGTATTGTTTGAAGATAAAAAAACTGGCTCATCGTCAAAGGAGGGTGAGACAATGAACAAAGAACTATATAATATTGCATGGAAATCTAATGTACCATCGAAGGTTAGAAACTTTATTTGGAAGATTCACAACAATTCTATACCAACTAAGAAGAATCTAAAGAAATGAAAATGCTTAACGGACGACACTTGTGAATGGTGTGAATCAGGGACGGAAAATGTGGAACATATATTTTTGGAGTGCAAATTTAGCAAGAGTGTATGGGCTAACTGCCTATTACAAATAAAGATTGAAGAAAAGATGGAATACAAGATAGGAGCCTGGATAGTTAAAATCATCGAAAGTTACTCAAAGAATGGATGGGATAAAAGGTATGTGACGGCTGTGATTCTCCTTACATTATCGAATATATTGAAAGCTAGAATGAAAGGCTTATTTGAGAAAAAGAAATGGGTGATCCAGGAAATCCTAGAAAAAACGATGTTTACCATGAATATCTCTTTGGTGATAAAAAGGAAATGAGACAAATGGACATAAATAATACCGTGGAGCAAAGCATGGAGGATGAAAATGATAATCCAATATATTATGACGAAGCGGATATGATATGGCTTTGCGATGCATCAGATACGAAAAGTTGGGAACCGACAAGTATGGTGTCATTAGCAGTCAACAAAGATGGTGAAGTTAGGAATATTAATGCGAAAAGAGCAAGAGTGAATAGTAGTCTGGAAGCTGAAATGTGGGCGGTCTTGCTAGCGATTAGATTGGCGGCAAATCTTGGAGCGAAGAGTAGTTCTTTCTACTCTGATAACCTTGAGATAATTCACGGTATTAATAGAAGGAGAAGAATCGACTGGGGAATCCGTCCCATGACTTCCGAGGCATGGAGATGGATAGGAAGATTCCCGGAATAGAAAGTTAATCACATAAGGAGAAAATACAATGGGATAGCAGACATCCTGGCTAAAAGTAGTAGACTCAATTTAGACTTATCTAATAGTCCCACTAGATCATTAGTAGATTTTTATGCTTAGGTTAATCATGTATATTTTGTTAGTACATGACATCTATGTTAGACTTTTATTCTGACATAAAAAAGGGAAATTTTTAAAAGAGAGAAAAGCAGAGTAATTATCTTCGCTACGGGAAATTCTTGAGTAGTCTTCCCCTATGTCCCCACATGTAGTTTTCTGATAAAATTGATACAAAGCTATCGTTTCAAATTGGAGTCACGCGCTTTAGCCATTTAGTTTGTTTTTTTTTTTTATCAAAATCCATTTAGTCAATTAGTATGAGCTATCTTTGAAATCTTTTTTTTATAATAGTTTTAATCTTATATATTCTTTAGAATACAAGATTAATTATCTCAACAAAAGAATCATTTAAAATAAAAATAGTTTTTTGAAAAAAAAACTATATCTAAAATATAAATTGCAATCTTTTAGTTATACTAATAAAGGTGAAAACAATTATATTATTTGAATAAAAAATTTATAAAAATTAAAATTAACCTATATTTTTACTTGATATGGCTAATTTTAAGATACTTAAAAATCAAAACATTATTTTTAAAAATTACATAAAATAATACAAATATTACCTAATGAATCATATACAATTAATACATTTAAAATAAAATTACTATGTATATATTTTGGTATTTTATTAGGTAATAATTGTAATAATTTATGTAATTTTTAAAATAAAATTATTATGTATATATTTTGGTATTTTATTTTAAATGTATTAATTGTACATTATTCATTAGGTAATAATTATAAATATAACATTTTTTAAGTATCTCGAGACGCTCGTTAAAATTAAATGGTCATGATATTAAAAACCAGTCAACAAAACCTAGCTCAACCCGCTCTCTTAACGGTTCCTAACAAAATCTAAATAGTTTCCTAACAGTTTTCCAAGCACCTTTAAAAATAAACTAATAAAAGCCTATAACATAACCATTAAGGAACCAGAACCGAACCGAGACTGAATTATTAGTCTTTTTTATTGTTTTGGTTTTCGTAAACAACACTGTTAGAACCGAACCAGACCGTTAATGTCGTGGACCGTTTAAAATCGGTCCGGACCAGACCAGTATCATGCTAAAATTAGCCATATCAAATAAAAATATAGGTTGACTTTAATTTTATAAATTCTTTAATCAGATAATATCATTGATTTCACCTTTATTTGTATAACAAAAAAATTGCAATTTATATTATAAATGTAGTTATTTTTTCAAATACCATTTTTATTTTAAATGATTCTTTCTTTGAGATAATTAATCTTGTATTTTAAAGAATATATAAAATTAATTATTATAAAAAACAGATTTCAAAGGTAATTTATAATTGACTAAATGAATTTTGATTTTAAAAAAAAAACTAAATAAACTAAAGCGCGTGACTCTAATTTATAACGGTAGCTTTTTATCAATTTTAGCACAAAAACTACATGTGGGGCCATAGGGAAAGACTACCCAAGAATTTCCCCTTGGTTACCATATCATTCCTTTTTTTTTTTTTTTTTTGACGCCATATCATCCCATTCAATTTTCTAATAGTAATAAGTCAAGCTAACCATTTGAAAAATATAGGAATTATAGTGTAATCAACCAAAAAAAACTAATTTTTGAACCTATCGTACAGATTGCAATTTTTATGTGATATGGTCATATAGTGCAAATTTTAGATTGGATTTTTTTTGTTCAGAAGTCATATAGTGTAATTGAATCAAACAGGATACATCTTGGCTTGGTCGCATTTCATTCATTTATTTTTTATGAAAAAAGCTATAAAAAAACATTAGTGCAGTGCATATAGAGTGAACATGGTGGCAGATGACAGTAAAATATTGTCATAACTTGAATAACTAATGTTTTGTGGTTCTATCATTCTATGTAAGTAAATTCTATAAAAGAAATAAATTCATAATATGTGGTTCAAAAGGTTCAAAACCAAACTCTTCTTATAAAAAACAAAGAGGTTAAAATCTATAATCAATTCAAATTTATTATTTATTTTGTCTAGTTAGAGAAAACAAAATAAGTATTCTACTAGTGTGGTAATTGTTTAGTATTTAGAAATTTGAGATTTTTTTTGTTATTTGATTAAGATGGATGTATTCAATGATAGTAAGTGATTGAAATGGAATGAAAATGCTACCAAATGCCTTTAGAAGTTTGTATACTAGAGGTTTCAACATATAGTAGAATAGGAAGTAGTATACATGCCGACTCTTGGATTATGGTGAAGAAGATGTTAAAAGACACTGTAAACTTTGACGTCCCACAAAAACAAATAAATAATGGATATGATAACTTGAAGGGAAAGTTTGGCATTTGGTCATACCTAACTAAAAAGTCCAGAAACTATTATAACCCCACAACAAATATACCTTTAATTTGGCAGGGAGGAGTGGAAAGAACTCGTTAAAGTGTGGGTTTCTCTTATATTTTAAAAATAATAACTATTATCTTTTACACTATTTTATATATTTACAAAATTTCCTCCCTCACACGCATAGTTTCTTGGTTTCTTTTATCTCTTTTGATACAGGGCCATCCAAACAAGAAAAGTTTGAGAAAGTCTCCACTTGCTTTTCCCGACCTATGTATGTCTCTGTTCGATGGAGTTGCTGCCACCGGTGATCTTCAATTGACCCCAAGTTTTAACACTCAAAGACCTTGTTCTTCATCCTCCTTTTTTACTTCTCCAAACAATGAACTTCTTGAAATTGAAGATATTTCATTTACTAGTTGAGATGGTGGGTATCAAAACCCATTTACTCATAATTCTACTTTTGCTTGTGGTTCTGATATCTCTCCATTTGTGATATATTAATCTATACTTGAGACATCATTTTAGGGTTATTTTAGTTATTAATTTCAGGATATGTCCCTATTTATTCATACTTTGCACTTTCTTGTCTAGTTTTAGGTATTTTGTTATTTTATGAGTTTTTACGCGTAATTTGTGTAGAACTTAGGTATATGGAAGCTATTACACATATGAAAACTGATTTGAAGTGGAAAATTAAAGGAAATATCATAGTCAAAGACAAAAAGAAAGAGTTTGGATATATTTGGAAAGTAAAGAAGCTGCCAAAACTACTCATACGCCCACTAATTATATTGATGCAGAAAATCTCTGGAATTAGGAGGAGATTTTTATTTGTGCAAATAGATATGTCAAACATGGTTGTTTCCATATAAAGAACATTAAGTTCCGATAAGAAACGAAGTAGATATGACCAAATCAATATCTGCAAAGGGTTATCTTGTCCTACAATTTAGGAACACGAATTTTGGTAAGATTAGGACTCCTCAACTTGGAGATTACTCCTAAATTCGACCAAGAGCCTATATATCTCTCTTCCTACCTTAGATAAATCATATTTGGTCAGTACTTAATTATCAAAAGACTAAGATGAAGCTTACATCAAGAGAAGAGAAGACCAGAAGGAGTTAGACGACCAATCATGCCATTCCAACCTTTCAACTTTATAATTTTTTTTCTTTATTTCTATAGTACGAGCTAATTCTATTTAGCTTGAGATTAGCATAATGATATGAACCCTAGACTTGTTTTAAAACTTGCGTACGATCTGTCATACTTGCAGTGAGTAACATGTTTGGTTAGGGTGATAGTTGCATCTTTATTTATCATTATTTTATCACACCCCAACCGACACCAAGTTTTTGGCACCGCTGTCGGGGACTACACCGTTAGTACTTGTGCATTTATTTAGTGCTTTTATTTCAGTTAATTCTATTTTACGCTTTTGTTTTTTGTTTTGTTAATTTCACGTTATTCAAATAGCAAGTCTAAGAAATCAAGATCTTCCCATCTCATTCAGAGTGCAACCTAGAGGAATCCGCACTCCAGAAATCCAAGCTGCTAAATTCAGGCCTGATTCATGCATAATTGAACAGTTTTTGAGTTATGGCCAATTCAGTGGTGCTGCACATCAGGACCCGGTTCGTTATATTCTTAAATTCATGCAAATATGTGATGCCTACATCGTGAAAGGTGTTAAACAGGAACAAATATACTATGTTATGTTCCAATTCTTTTTAACTAGAAGTTCAAGCAATTGGTATATATACCAACACCCTGATTCAATTCCAAATTGGGATTAACTCCAAGAAAATTTCCTAGATCGATTCTATTTGATTAGTAGATGCTTAAAAGATGTGTTGGAGTTAGAACAGTTTATGCAAGAAGAAGGGCAAAGTGTTGGTGAAGCATGGTTACGTTTTAACAAAAAGAAAGCGAGGTGTCCATTCCACGTCTCCTCGCCTGAATATCAATTGACCATGTTTTATGGAGGACTCAACATCGAATCCAACGCAAAGGTAAATAACTTAGGAGATGGAAGTTTTGTGTTATTAGATCCAGAAGATGCTCGTATCACCATGGAAAGAGTTATAAAAATTGAAATAAGTTGGCCGATAGAAACAGAAAAAGAAGAAGAAAGCACTAAGGACCGAAGAATTAAGTCAACTACTCAAAGAATTACAAGAACAATCACGTTTAGAGAGCATTTTCGTAGCCCAGGTGAGTCAGATAAACACAATACCTCCATGTCCTGGTTGTGGAGAAAGAAATCATTTATGGGAGAATCGCATTAACAATCCAGTCTCGATTTCCTTCGTATCTCATCAAAGAGTCCATTTATTCGAATGGTATTTATCATCCTTCAAGAAATCACGCTAATTACTTATTTGTTTGATCAACAAATCAAAACTTATATTAATAAAGCTCAACTGTCATGTCCTTATACCTTAGGCCCAAGCAACACTTGGCCAGTACATTACTACAAATAAACTATGCCTATAATTTTGTATATTGAATAGTAATGTTGTTATGGAGTTCATTATAGAAAATCGATGATTTTATATTCGATTTTGTTGTAAACAGTAAAGGAAGAAAGAGGAACGTTCTGTTTATTATCAGAGAGTGTAAATATTACATAGTGGGAGCTCCTATTTATAGGTAATAGGTAACCATAAACCCTAGTGTTCATGGGCTTGACTACTAGCCCATGGGCTGGAATGAATATCTATTAAATGGGTTTATAACACTCCCCCTTGGATATTCAGTCCCTAAGAATATGCCTCGTTAAAACCTTCCTAGAAAAACCTAGTAGGAAAAAATCTAGTGAAGGAAAAAGAGTACACTTGTTTAAACGCTTTCTAAAACTACCTCATTAAAAACCTTTATCAGAAAAACCTATTAGGACAAAATCGTGATGAAGGAAAAGAGTGTAGTGCGTATTTGTCTCCCCCTCTTGTCAGCCTCTTAACAAAGATCTTGAAATCCTTGCATGTTAATCTTGTGTATAAATTTCTTGAACGTAGATGTAGGTAATGATGCCTTTGTAAATAAATCATCCAAATTGTCACTTAAGCGAATTTGATGACCATCTATTTCATATTTCTTCAAGAGTTCATGTCTAAAGGATAACTTTGGAGAGATATGTTTGGTTCGATCACCTTTGATGTAGCCTCCTTTGTCTTGAGTGGTACGAGTATCATATTGTTGGACTTTGTTTACTTGTTGAAAGATTGCATTCCCCTTAAATATTTAATTTTGAGAATATGCCTCATTAAAACCTTTCCAAGAAAAACTGGGGCAAAATCTTAGTAAAGGAAAAAGAGTACATATTCTTCAATACGCTTATATAAATTGCCTCATTAAAAACCTTGCAAGGAAAACCAATGGGAAAAACCTATGCTAAGGGGAAAAAGAGTGCATTGTGTAAATGTCTCCCCCTGATATAAATATAACACAATGGTGTATAACTTGAGACATTTAATAGGAGTAATAAATAGTACGGCATAAATTTGATCGACGCTTCATTCATATATAATGATTTAAAAAGCTCGACATAAGACTTATATGAAGTCTTTCATAAGAAATAATGGCAAATAAAAGTGCATCCACCACTGGAGTCTATATCTCTTTAATAAATATATTACGTGTGCTACAACATACTATCTTATATAGTGACTCCCCCTTGTAGCACATTCGTTTCAAAATTGTGAAAATTTCACGTCGTACAAGTGAAATTAAAAAAATATTTGCTTTAATTATGTCTTTCTACTGATGGCCAGTTAGTTTATTTAGACATTTTAATTAAAATAATCCTCGATTTCATTCATATATTAATAGTTATTACGCGTATATATAAATATTCGATCATGATCAATTTTTAGTTAGGTTCCAATAATTTAAAGTAGTAAAATAACTGCTTGAGATCTCAATATATAATCAGTTACCTGATACTCAGTAGGAGTATTTTAATTTTCAGCTATATACACTACTTTGAAATTTATAAGATGTCAAAAGTCTCATAATTAACAACTTGCTCATGTTGTTGCTCCTTTATGCTATCTTTGAAACCCAATAGATCTATTGCGCTTTAACCGTACAATAGTCTAATTTTATAAGATAGCTCTTTTGAGACATAAAGTTAAATAGGAGCATTGATAACTGGTTATTGTGACTTAGTCACTACACCTTTACAATATTTTCAATCATTTGAATGAGTATACGAGGATCAAAGTAAATGGTATAGTCTTATATTCCAGTTATTTTTTTTTCTTCCCTTATATGAGAACCATCTTTGTGCACGGTAGTGGAGCAATTGTATGAGAAATTGCACAATCAAAATATCTTGATGGACACAATTTTTGGTCTTTTACCAATAGGGGTATTTACTATGAGCATTAGTTTTAGTGATTCGGCATATGAAAAGTCAATAAATAACTTTGCTAAACTTGTATATATCCCTTTGAGTTCGTATTGAGAAAAAAATAGACAATTTATCTCAACATTATTTAGGATAAAAATCTTTACTTGTGCATAGCCAATTTGCAAATATTCATTTGATAATCTCGATCTATAATATTATCACTCGTTAATATTCTATGAGAATTTACAGTTCCAAATATACATATGATCATACTGGCAAAAAATTACGTATAGTAATATTTTCCAAATATAAGTGATAGGGTTACAAAATAATTTACTCTTCAAATTTAGTAGATTTATTTTGCTAGAGTCAAAACATCTCTTATTAAACTCAATGTTTCTAGGAAATGTAATTTTGATTTTTCGAGAATTTCATATATAATTCACATTATCATACATTTATTCATAGAATATCATTCTCGATAAATATCATTCTCGATAAATAGATCCATCACCAATCAGGTGGAAGATATCATAAAATACTGAATCAATAAAAGATTTCAGTTTTATCGTATATATGATATTGATTATCAAAGTTAACAAGAAAAAAAGTTATCTTGTATTATAACCTCGTGGGATATTAGTCCACTAATTTGCAGAAAATTAATCTTTTCCAATATAGGTTATGTTATATCTGAGGATTGATATATCTGTGGATATGTATAAAATATGTATACATCTTGTGTATTTATTTTAGTCTTTTTTGTATGCTATATTAGAAGATATAACCATATAGCGTATATTTTATATATAATATACCATTAAAATTGGTATATTTTTCTATTAATAAAATTGCTTAAGCATTATTCATGCTTGTAATATAAATAGAATAAATAAATAAACTTATTTATGAAGGAAAAAAATACATAAAATAAAAATGCATTATGTAAGATACATGTAAAGTAAAAAAAATTGAAAAGAAAAAAAAATTAAAAGAGGATATAATCTTATTTATATAAGACATGTGGTCTTATCTTATTAAAGGTTATACAATTGTTCGTAGTGAACAATCGGTCAAAGTTGTTGTTTTTTTTCAACCGTGGTGAAGATTGTTGATTTTTTCTATTTTATTTATTTTTATATAAAAAATAGTACATGACAGTGAGTTGCCTTTATATAAAAAAAATTAACAAATAAATTGTTTTTTTTCTTTTCAAATCATGCCTGATTTGTTTTTTTTTTCTTCTTTTTCTCGCTTCACGTGAAGACAAATCAACATGGGAGTAGCAGAATTTTTTTCTTTTTCACAAAACATTGTTTTAATGAATCCACAGTTTTTCTTTTAATACATTCGAATCACTATGAATTTTTGTGTAGAAAATCCTTCACATGAATTTATTTATTTTAGTTAAAGCTGCGGCTTTGATTTTTTTTTTTTCAATTTCACATGGAGTGAAGATCATTGATGAAGACCTTTTTCTGAATGATTCACAGTGGTGAATAGATAAGCATGAGACTTATGTTTGGGAGGTAGAGATTATCTAATATATTATATTCATGAAATTATTTAACCCAAAAAAAATGGGATCCATGAAACAAAGTAATATAGTATAGAATATTTATTTCTTTTCGGCAGAAAAAAATTTACACCTTGCATCAGATATGTGTACTACATGATGATGTGTAGGAAATATAATATTAAAATATACCATGAAAGAATATTAACATGGCCAAATTTTTTTTTTTTGATGGATTGCTGCCGTAGAGACTCATATAAAAATAAAAGTGGTATATCATTGTCCACTGTGGTGAACACTTATCCAACTTTTTTCTTTTGTTTCACCGTGGTGAAATATGATTGTTATCATTAAATTTCATACAAAAATTCATTCCACCTTTTTTTTTAATATATAACATTTCACCATAGAAGGGATTTGATCAAAGGAGTTTTTCTCTCTTTTGTTTCGAATAGATCAAAAGATCTAATTGTAATCTTTTATAAGATGTAAAAAAAAATATATTATATTATAAGATTTAAAAAATACCTGAATATTAAATGGAAGAGACTATCGTGCTGATAACGTGTTGTAAACAGCAGAGGAAGAAAGAGGAACATTCTGTTTATTATCAGAGAGTGTAAATATTACATAGTGGGAGCTCCTATTTATAGGTAATAGGTAACCCTAAACCCTAGTGTTCATGGGCTTGACTACTAGCTCATGGGCTGGAATGAATATCCATTAAATGGGTTTATAACAGATTTTAAATTTTTAAATTTATAATTAGTTTTGGTAGATTTTTAAATATTTTAAAGATTTAGTCAAATATATTTTTGGCCGGTTTATTTAAATGTAATAGTTATATAACTTGTAAACTTTGACTAGGATCGGTCCTTTTTAGGCCCTATTATCTATTTAGCTCATTTCTACTCAACAAAATTCCAACCCAACAAAGGCTATACATATAAACCTATCTCTCCATAAAATTAATTCAGCCTATCTCTGAAATTTTATTAGTTGGCCTAACTCTTTGATAAACTTATGTCGGTTACCAGTAGGGATGAGCATGCCCACACTAAGCCGAATTTATAGTCCCATTTATCTATTCAAACCCATTTTTTTGTTTCTTTAGCCTTATGCTAGTTCATTTAGGTTTTAGGCCCAAAATAATTTATTTTCAAATTCTGTCCTATTTTGTTTAGCACACACCCGAGCCTGTATACTCTGACCATAACTCGTAATGATGTATATATAAGTAATTTTTCATGGTTAGAAATAACACATTTTTTTTACATTTTTTTCTATTCAAACTCCTCTCTTAAGTTTTTCATTTTTTTCCTTCAGGTAAAATTCCAAATGAGAAATATACCTTTTAGGGCCTTAATTTCCAAAATAAGAATTTTAAGAGCCTAGTTAGATCTTATGTTTTTTAAGGGTCTAACTAGAAATTTTATGGTTACTAGTCACGTTTTTACACCCGCTATTTTTAATTTTTTAGGGGGTATATACCCCTTTAATTTTTCAGGGGGTACACGCCCACCGTTTTTTATTTAAGTCCATATTGTTCAGATTCCATATTGTTCAGGTCAGTCCAAAGTGGTGGTGAGTCCAACGTCAGTCTATTACCCACTAAAGCAGCATCCTTACCCCCTAACACAACACCATTACCCCCTAAAAGAGCAAAACAGGGGGTATTTACCCCATGAATATACAGATCTGCAAATAAAAAAATTAACAAAATGAAACCAATCTGGATCCGTTGGTTGGCCTCGAACTCCATTAACACAAACTGATGGTGCTGCTCAAATCCGTTGGTGGTGGTGGTACTGGTTCGCGCAAAACAGGGGGTATTTACCCCCCTGAAAATCCAGATCTGAAAAAAGGTAGATGGAAGAAGAAGAAGAAGAAGGAAAGGGTGCAGATCGGAGTTGTTGTTGGTGGTGGATCTGAGGAGGTATTTGCCCCCTGAAAATCCAGACCTGAAAAAAGGTGGATGGAAGAAGAAGAAAGAAATGGTGCAGATCGGAGTTGTAGGGGCGCACCGCTGGTTCTCGCCGCTGGTTCGAGTGGTGGTACAGCGAAGAGAAGAGAAGCAGGCGACGCTACAGAGAGGGAGGTGGTCGGGGATCTGCTTCGCGCGAGGTGGTGCAGCGGCTTGGTGCGTGGTGGTGTAGCCGGGTTTTTCTGTGTGCAGGGAGAGAGAAAGGCTCGACAGATAAATGGGGAGGGGATAGGTTTAATGGATATTTTTTAGTTGGATTCTAATTAGGCTACTTGGTTTCCGATTGGGGCCCTTCTTTATAAAAAAGATGTTGTCTTAGGCCCTAAAACATAGTTTACCCAATTCCAAATACCCCTTTTTGGTTTGGTCAAAAGTTATATAGATATATATAGTTTGGAAATGGACATATACTTCACGTGTTTCGCGAATTAATGACAACTTGTTACTGGCCCTATAGCTCATATAGGCGATATAAATAAATTTCTAACTGTATATCCTTTCAATCGAATGTCAATACTACCAAAACCATAATACTTTTAAAAAATTGCGGTATATACATGTATAATCAGTAAAATCTACTTTTTGTACATATGATTGAATGTGTCCCATCACCTAGAAATCACTCAAGTTAGTGGTTGAATTGTCATTTTAGGCCCGTCCAAAAAAAAATTTGTCATTTTAGGATTCATATGATTAATAAATTGTCCAACCACAATAAACTATTTAGACAGACCAATAAAACATTTATATATATATATATATATTCTATTCCATTACATAAAATAAAAATTTTAACCTGATCATCTACTCCCTTCGATCCTTAATATGTAACACTTTAGAGTTTTTTACACATATTAAGAAACCTAAAAGATAGGGAAGATTTAATTAAAAATTGAGTAACGACCACCCACATACCACCCATGACGTGGCGTGATTTGATTGGAAATAATTCGTTAATCAAATTGAGTAAATAAATAAAAAATTAACTATTTACTTCCACTCAAATCACGCTACGTCATGTGGTATGTTTGGTGGTATGAATATGGGTGGTATACTAGTATATAACATTACTCTTAAAAATTACTAACATAACCCTATTTAAGAGAGAGAAAATTAAATAATTAGGTGTTTAGGGATTTTAGAAAGAGGGTAATATAGGGCATAGAGTATTTGTTTTGTATTAGAACTCCAAATGTGGAATTTTTTGGTTAAAGTGTTATTCTTTATGTTTCAAAATGTTTGTCCACTTTGCTTTTCACACATATTAAGAAATGTAATAATTATAATCCTTATTACAAGATTACCCTTTATAAAGTGTATTGATATCTTAAATGTGTATTGGAAATATAAATTTTAATTTTTTAATAAGGATAATAATAGAAAAAATTGGAAAAATGTCATCAAATACTAAGTGGACAAACATTTTAAAACAATAATTTTAATTAGTGGACAAACATTTTAAAATAGATGGAGTAAATATTAAGGAATAAAATAAGTAAGTGTTTGGTGTTTCTATATTTATTTAAACTTTTAAATTTACTTTATAGACTTTAAGAAATTTAAATTAACTTAGAATATTCACTTTATTTATGTAGTTTAAAGGAAGAAAATGCATTTATCTAGAACCTTTATAATCATGGTTTTAAAAGGCGTTAGGCGGTACTACAACGGTCAACCACCTTCTAGCGCTTAGATGGCTAGGCGGCCTATTAATCGGAATTTAGGCAGTTCTTACATAGGTGGTTTTTATATTATTTTATTATTAAATATATATATATTACTAATATATTGATTTGAATAATATTTAGGGATAATTTTCAATTCATTACAATTTCACACTTTACATTTCCAAAAAAAGGAGCAAATTATTTCCTACTTACTCACAAATTATCAACTTAATCCCAATTAAACACATGAAGCTATTACCAATACCATCCTAGACGGAGATGATATTGCCCATAAAAGTCATGTCTAATATAAAAAAACATAATTAGACAATAATACCCTTGACTAAATATTCCCACCAAATTAAATTTTCCCACCAAAAAAAATCCGACCAACTTTTCCAGCCAAATTTTTTTCCCGCCAAATTTTTCCCGCCATTTTTTTCCCACCAATTTTTTTTGTTGTTATTTGGTGGGAAAAATCCCACCAAATTATTTCTTTTATTTAATTATTAAGTAATAAATTACTCTTTCAGGAACCAAACCATGTTTATATAGCATAAGTAAATAAGTCAACAATTGAAGACTAAAGAGCAAAAGTAAGTAAGTCAACAAATAAAGACTAAAGAACTTCTATTCCAATGTACAACATGATTAAAATATATATTAAATAAAATAAGAATTACAACATGGTTGTGAGCTGTCATTGTACAGCTTTTGTTTGAAAATGTTGCAGCCCTTTAAATCTTTGAAATTGCAATACCAGTTCCTTGCAACAGTGCTGCTATTCATTAACTCAACGTTCCCATTTACCCCACCTTCGTACTCAGCCGACAGCTTCGTAGCTTCTGACCCGATTCCAGCTGCTGAATCACCCTACTCCATGTCCTTGAATTCTTACGCAAGATAGAAAAACTTGTACTCTCTGCAGAGATCACCCTACATACTTCAACTTAGGGAAAACATAGACATCAGGGTCATCCTTGAATTCTGGGTTATCAATCATTGGAGCCTTCCACTTTCCTTTATAGTTAGGGTTCTTAATTTGCTTAGCTGTCCATGGACCATTGTAATCAGGGTTAGGAATGTTTGGTGCTGTCCATTCACCATCTTCTTCATCATCCCAATCCTCAGGCTAAAGTTTTAAAAAAAACAATTTAGTTACGTGAAAATATATAATTTTTATGATAATTTGAAAATTAAATCAAAATTATATTCACCTCTGGTTTTTTATCTTCAGGGTCATCAATGTATTCCTTGTCTTCTCAATCTTCTGGCTGTAAAAGTCAAAAACATTCATGTAAACTCCTATTTTGAATACCATAGGGACTAAATGTGCAATCACATACCTGTAAGGAGTATCACCACCAAATTTCTTTTGATCAACATCACCGGAAAGTAATCACAATCAAAGCATAGCAATGTAAGTAGATACTTGTAAAATTGTAATATTTTATATTGACATTCTCGTTAGAGAAAATCAAATGATGTAACAGTATATAAACCATAGGAAAAAACTACAACACCTTAGCATAGAACAGTACCTTGCTTGAGTCATGCCTATCGGATTTTTTACTAGAATTACCGAAGCTTGAGTTACATCTCTGATTTGTGTTTCACGCCTTGGCCTCCTATTAACTATTGAAGTCCAGTTTGAGGCAAACCTTAGCCTAGAACAATCACACACTACTCTATCGATACGTTCCATATCATTCAAGAAATTAACTAATTAAATTCATTGGAGCGCTAATTGAATCCTAAATTATTCAGGGCACCCCTCAATCGTTGCCTTGCTTCATCCATGGAGGAGAGAAGGATAATTTCGTGTATATACGTGGAGAAGAGATCCTAAGTAGCAGGTTGGTGGTGGCGGCGGCGATGGTAGCTCCGCTACAAGAGATAAAAGAATCGCCTCTTGTGTCTTGGAGGGGCGGCGTGGGTTGTGATGTTATGGGTCGGAGGTCGCGAACAGAGATGTGCGGAGGAGCGGTGATGATGTCTCTCTTCATAGTGGTGGTGGTTGGTGGTGGCGGTCGCGTGCGAGAAAGACGAAGCAGAAGATGTATTTTTTATTTTTTTTGGACAACCGAAGCAGCAGATGTATAATGAAATATAATATATATTAGATTAATAAAAAAGAAAATAAAATAAGGACAAAACAGGAAAGTTAAATTCTTTTGGGGAATTTTAAACGGAATATTTTTAATGGGATGCTAGAGGGCTATTATTATTGATTTTATGACTTATATGATAATTTTTTCTAAACACATTGTCATATTTACCTTCCACCATTGCCTTTATATGATCTTATTTATTATTTTATTTATTTATTTTTAACTTTTTTTTTATTTTTTTTCCAGATACTTTCTTTTTGAAATTTTTTTCCCAAAAATATTTTTTCAATTTAAAAAAAAAACAAATTTCGGGTTATGTGTTGCTATAACACACAAATATAGGGTTCTGCGTTCCTGTAACACACAAAATCATAAAATCGATCTAAATGATTCTCTTTTTTAACAAAATTGTTTTTTTCTCTTTATTAATTGCATATACCCTATTTCTACTCGTTTTTTTAACTATATTGATATACTTTCTTTTTGTGCAACATTTTTTTGTTATTTTTGTATGTTTATGTTTTAGGGTTTTGTGTGTTCTAGGTCACACAAAGCTTGATTTTGTTTATTCCAATTCTGTGTATTTCAAGAACACACAAATCTCAGAATCGTGTATTCTTAGAACACACAAAACTCAATTTTGTGTATTCATGGAACACATAAAACTCGAATTTATGTATTTTTTGGAATACACAAAACTTGATTTTGTTTGTTCCAATTCCGTGGAACACACAAATCCCAGAATTGTGTATTCCCGGAACACACAATCTGACGAACGCACAAATCTGAAATTTGAGTGTTCATGACACACAAAACTCAAATTTGTTTGTTCATGGAACAGATAAACTCAAATTTGTGTGTTCATGGAACACATAAAACTCAAAATTGTGGGTTCATGGAACACATAAAACTCAAATTTGTGTGTTCATGGACCACATAAAACTCAAATTTGTATATTCATGGAACACATAAAACTCGAACTTGTGTATTTTTGGAATACACAAAACTTGATTTTGTCTGTTCCAATTATGTGTATTTTTTAACACACAAATCATAGAATTGTGTGTTCCTACAACACACAAATCTCATAATTGTGTACTCATGGAACACAAAAATTCGGGAAAAAGAATTTTAAAAAAAATTCTGGAAAAAAAATTCGAAAAAAAAAATTTGGAAAAAAAAAATTCTAAAAAAAAACTTCTAAAAAAAATCTGAAAAAAAAATTCTGAAAAACAATCAAAAATAAAATTAGATAAATAAATATTATTATAATTAATTAATAGGCATATGGGTATTTTTGTAATATTGCAATTTTTTGTGCTTAAGTGAAAATTAAGTTGAAGTTGTGATTAATTGAGAATTCTTACGCTCTCCGTGTAATTAACTGGGCGTTGTCCCTAATATTTATATCCAAATATACATAAAGTAAATCAACTCAATATAAATAATATATATTTACTAAAGTAATGACCAATTCAAAAAATCTACACTTGAAATTTATAAAGTCTTACCTTTTTTTTCTCGCGTGTTCAGATTCTAACTTAAATAGTTTTTTCTTTATAGTTTGCTTCTGTGTTGGGTTCGATTAGATGACTTAGTTATTTATATGCTAATATGTTAGGTAGTATTCAGGTTGGGCAACCATAGTTATCTTATTGGATACTTTATTAATTAGATTATGCATAGACGAACCTTCAAGCCACATTCGAGAGAAATTCTAGACAGCACTGAAAATGCTTAAACAGAATGTTTTTTTTTTGGGCGTACTTAAACAGAATGTTTAGACAACCTTGTTTAACACTATACATAATTAAGCATATTGTGGCATGTAAATTACTAAATAGGGAGTATTACATTCAATAGAGAGGTCAACGCCCAAACCATCTCATAAAAGGATCTAAATGCATTATTAACCATTGATAAAGAGTCTAATTTCATATTAATAAAGATGGCATTATTACACGTAAGCAACATATGGTAGATGAGGTAGGTCGAGTAACAAATTGTTTCTAGGCCTTTTTTCTCCCCATGAAACGCTTTTGCGAAGTCATATAGTTGCATTAGTCATTCATCAAAACTTGACGTAGCTTCGTTCAGTGTTAGGAGATTAACGAGGTTGACCATCCATGAAGTTCTAGCATGGTGGCATTGGAAAAGCACACGCTCTACCGGTTCATCTTTCGCCGCACACTTCACAAATTTCACTTTTTGCTATTTTCTTTTAATTATATTTAAATTTGGTGTTAGGGCGTTATTAGCCGCTTTCCTTTAAAAAATTAACTTCAGGAATAATATTTAAGACCAAGATTATGTTCCACAAGCCCTTAGGATAATCTTGGAACTTTCCCTTCCATTTTTTTAGATCATTTTTTCCCATATCTTTCTCAATGGTAAGGTGCTTATACACTTCCTTCACTGTGACTTGACATAATACTACCCATATTTGGTCCAAGTAGTGGGTAGCTCAAGTAATTAGGCTATCATCTAGATGGGTCTTTTAATTGCAGATTTTAACATATAGGCATCTAGTGCTTAAATGAATTAAAATGAAAAAACAAAAGAAACATAATGAAAGTTTTGATGCCATCATAATAAATTAAAATACATGTAGCTAAAATGTTGGAAGAAAATGTTGTAAAAATAGAATTTCGACCCTTAGCTTTCGTGGTCACTTAGACTAAGTTTACACATCAGTTTTTGGGTACTAAATGCATTACAACATAACGCGTACGTTCTGCAACATAACGTGATCTAAAGATATAATGATATCAATTGACAATGACTACATTGGTCAAAGTTGAAAGAAGAAATTTGTTGTGGTAAAAAGATATATTGATAATTTCACCCCTTGATACTTAATTGAATTAAGCATCACATACTCCAACTATAAATGCCATATAGTTGTTAAGAAGGTTTCCATTAAAACAAAGGAGTAAGCAAAGAGTGACAACAAGAAATAAGGCGAAGTAAGATAAAAAAGAAAGAGAAAGTTTGCAATGACGAAGAAGGTAGTCTCTAATTTATATTTTCATAATATTTATGATGTATTTGCATATCATATAATAAATTAATATTTTCTTGTGTTTTAGAATAACGAAGAAGAACACCGTTGTTTCAACTGTCCAAAGACGTTCAACACCAAAAAGGCTGTGACGGAACATGTCAAGACGATCCACAAGAACGTTAAACAAGTGCGTGGAGTCTGTGGAAGGGTTTACCATGATTATGACGACAAAATTCACCACATTAGGAGTTCACATGAATCTTGTTAAGTGGTGGTGCAGTAATAGTATCGTTTTAGTAGTTTTATATTTTTATGTTAATGAAATGACTCACCAGTCACCACTATGTTTATAAATGAATGGTTTTCTTTTTTATGTTGTTTACGCTTCAAATGATCAAATCCGAGTGTTTCTTATATGTTGTTTACTTGTTTATATGAAAAGACGAAAAACAACGTAAACGTGGTATTATAAGTTTGAAGAAAGCTTTATACTAATAAAAATATATTTTATATTATAAGTTCGATTTCTATTAAGTTATTACAATTCTTTTGTCTTATTTGAAATTTAGTCCAAAATGACTTGAAAAACGTTGTTGCAATATCTTTGACGATGATGGTACCTACTAGGAATTGTTATGCCAACTTCTATGAGAAAATAATGCCTAAGGCTTCCGCTTCTACCAGTGAAACTTTTCCATCTAGCATATGTTCTTTATCGTGCCTGACAATATAACCAACAACTGTCAAACTATTAGTTTTGTTCTACGCCTCATCACAATTAATTTTAAAGCAATTAGTACGGGAAGGATTCCAAACAAGTACACTATTAGAAGTGAAATTATATTAGGACCCGACCGATGATTAATTCTCTTTTTACCAAACCGGACATCCAGTATAATAGGCTTCTCTAGCAAGGTAGCTAAATGCTTACTCTTATCAAAATTAGTTAAGTGTGGTTTTAATAATATACTAACGAAATTACTTAACCATTTTGAAGAATAAGGTTTCTTTGTCAAGGAAAATGAATCTCTAATACCCCCCAAATATAGGTCTATTAATGTTTCTAATGTTGTTATTATGATCATAATCCTTCAATAGAGTGGTCAACGCCCTAACCATCTCATAAAAGGATCTAAATGCATTATTAACCATTGATAAAGAGTCTAATTTCATATTAATAAAGATGGAATTATTACACGTAAGCAACATATGGTAGATGAGGTAGGTCGAGTAACAAATTGTTTCTAGGCCTTTTTTCTCCCCATAAAACGCTTTTCGAAGTCATATAGTTGCATTAGTCATTCATCAAAACTTGACGTAGCTTCGTTCAGTGTTAGGAGATTACCGAGGTTGACCATCCATGAAGTTCTAGCATGGTGGCATTGGAAAAGCACACGCTCTACCGGTTCATCTTTCGCCGCACACCTCACAAATTTCACTTTTTGCTATTTTCTTTTAATTATATTTAAATTTGGTGGTAGGGCGTTATTAGCCGCTTTCCTTTAAAAAATTAACTTCAGGAATAATATTTAGGACCAAGATTATGTTCCACAAGCCCTTAGGATAATCTTGGAACTTTCCCTTCCATTTTTTTAGATCATTTTTTCCCACATCTTTCTCAATGGTAAGGTTCTTATACACTTCCTTCACTGTGACTTGACATAATACTACCCATATTTGGTCCAAGTAGTGGGTAGCTCAAGTAATTAGGCTATCATCTAGATGGGTTTTTTAATTGCAGATTTTAACATATAGGCATCTAGTGCTTAAATGATTTAAAATGAAAAAACAAAAGAAACATAATGAAAGTTTTGATGTCATCATAACAAATTAAAATACATGTAGCTAAAATGTTGGAATAAAATGTTGTAAAAATAGAATTTTGACCCTTAGCTTTCGTGGTCACTTAGACTAAGTTTACACATAAGTTTTTGGGTACTAAATGCATTACAACATAACGCGTACGTTCTGCAACATAAAGTGATCTAAAGATATATTGATATCAATTGACAATGACTACATTGGTCAAAGTTGAAAGAAGAAATTTGTTGTGGTAAAAATATATATTGATAATTTCACCCCTTGATACTTAATTGAATTAAGCATCACATACTCCAACTATAAGTACCATACAGTTGTTCAGAAGGTTTCCATTAAAACAAAGGAGTAAGCAAAGAGTGACAACAAGAAATAAGGCGAAGTAAGATAATAAAGAAAGAGAAAGTTTGCAATGCCGAAGAAGGTAGTCTCTAACTTATATTTTCATTATATTTATGATGTATTTGCATATCATATAATAAATTAATATTTTCTTGTGTTTTAGAATAACGAAGAAGAACACCGTTGTTTCAACTGTCCAAAGACGTTCGACACCAAAAAGGCTATGACGGAACATGTCAAAACGATCCACAAGAACGTTAATCAAGTGTGTGAAGTCTGTGGAAGGGTTTACCATGATTATGACGACAAAATTCACCACATTAGGAGTTCACATGAATCTTGTTAAGTGGTGGTGCAGTAATAGTATCGTTTTAGTAGTTTTATGTTTTTATGTTAATGAAATGACTCACCAGTCACCACTATGTTTATAAATGAATGGTTTTCTTTTTTATGTTGTTTACGCTTCAAATGATCAAATCCGAGTGTTTCTTATATGTTGTTTACTTGTTTATATGAAAAGACGAAAAACAACGTAAACGTGGTATTATAAGTTTGAAGAAAGCTTTATACTAATAAAAACATATTTTATATTAACAAAATGACTTGAAAAACGTTGTTGCAATATCTTTGACGATGATGGTACCTACTGGGCAATCTTATGCCAATTTGTATGAGAAAATAATGCCTAAGGCTTCCGTTTCTACCAGTGAAACTTTTCCATCTAGCATATGTTCTTTATCGTGCCTGACAATATAACCAACAACCAACAATTGTCAAACTATTAGCTTTGTTCTACGCCTCATCACAATTAATTTTAAAGCAATTAGTACGGGAAGGATTCCAAACAAGAACACTATTAGAAGTAAAATTATATTAGGACCCGACCGATGATTAATTCTCCTTTTACCCAACCGGACATCCAGTTCCTTCACTGTGACTTGACATTATACTACCCATATTTGGTCCAAGTAGTGGGCAGCTCAAGTAATTAGGCTATCATCTAGATGGGTTTTTTAATTGCATATTTTAACATATAGGCATCTAGTGCTTAAATGATTTAAAATGAAAAAACAAAAGAAACATAATGAAAGTTTTGATGTCATCATAACAAATTAAAATACATGTAGCTAAAATGTTGGAATAAAATGTTGTAAAAATAGAATTTCGACCCTTAGCTTTCGTGGTCACTTAGATTAAGTTTACACATAAGTTTTTGGGTACTAAATGCATTACAACATAACGCGTACGTTCTGCAACATAACGTGATCTAAAGATATAATGATATCAATTGATAATGACTACATTGGTCAAAGTTGAAAGAAGAATTTTGTTGTGGTAAAAAGATATATTGATAATTTCACCACTTGATACTTAATTGAATTAAGCATCACATACTTCAACTATAAATACCATATAGTTGTTCAGAAGGTTTCCATTAAAACAAAGGAGTAAGCAAAGAGTGACAACAAGAAATAAGGCGAAGTAAGATAATAAAGAAAGAGAAAGTTTGCAATGCCGAAGAAGGTAGTCTCTAACTTATATTTTCATAATATTTATGATGTATTTGCATATCACATAATAAATTAATATGTTCTTGTGTTTTAGAATAACGAATAAGAACATCGTTGTTTCAACTGTCCAAAGACGTTCGACACCAAAAAGGCTATGACGGAACATGTCAAGACGATCCACAAGAACGTTAAACAAGTGTGTGGAGTCTGTGGAAGGGTTTACCATGATTATGACGACAAAATTCACCACATTAGGAGTTCACATGAATCTTGTTAAGTGGTGGTGCAGTAATAGTATCGTTTTAGTAGTTTATGTTTTTATGTTAATGAAATGACTCACCAGTCACCACTATGTTTATAAATGAATGGTTTTCTTTTTTATGTTGTTTACGCTTCAAATGATCAAATCCGAGTGTTTCTTATATGTTGTTTACTTGTTTATATGAAAAGACGAAAAACAACGTAAACGTGGTACTATAAGTTTGAAGAAAGCTTTATACTAATAAAAACATATTTTATATTAAAAAAATGACTTGAAAAACGTTGTTGCAATATCTTTGACGATGATGGTACCTACTGGGCAATGTTATGCCAATTTGTATGAGAAAATAATGCCTAAGGCTTCCGCTTCTACCAGTGAAACTTTTCCATCTAGCATATGTTCTTTATCGTGCCTGACAATATAACCAACAACCAACAATTGTCAAACTATTAGTTTTGTTATACGCCTCATCACAATTAATTTTAAAGCAATTAGTACGGGAAGGATTCCAAACAAGAACACTATTAGAAGTAAAATTATATTAGGACCCGGCCGATGATTAATTCTCTTTTTACCAAACCGGACATCCAGTTCCTTCACTGTGACTTGACATAATACTACCCATATTTGGTCCAAGTAGTGGGTAGCTCAAGTAATTAGGCTATCATCTAGATGATTTTTTTAATTGCATATTTTAACATATAGGCATCTAGTGCTTAAATGAATTAAAATGAAAAAACAAAAGAAACATAATGAAAGCTTTGATGTCATCATAACAAATTAAAATACATGTAGCTAAAATGTTGGAATAAAATGTTGTAAAAATAGAATTTCGACCCTTAGCTTTCGTGGTCACTTAGACTAAGTTTACACATAAGTTTTTTGGTACTAAATGCATTACAACATAACGCGTACGTTCTGCAAAATAACGTGATCTAATGATATAATGATATCAATTGACAATGACTACATTGGTCAAAGTTGAAAGAAGAAATTTGTTGTGGTAAAAAGATATATTGATAATTTCACCCCTTGATACTTAATTGAATTAAGCATCACATACTCCAACTATGAATACCATATAGTTGTTCAGAAGGTTTCCATTAAAACAAAGGAGTAAGCAAAGAGTGACAACAAGAAATAAGGCGAAGTAAGATAATAAAGAAAGAGAAAGTTTGCAATGCCGAAGAAGGTAGTCTCTAACTTATCTTTTCATAATATTTATGATGTATTTGCATATCACATAATAAATTAATATGTTCTTGTGTTTTAAAATAACGAAGAAGAACACCGTTGTTTCAACTGTCCAAAGACGTTCGACACCAAAAAGGCTATGACGGAACATGTCAAGACGATCCACAAGAACGTTAAACAAGTGTGTGGAGTCTGTGGAAGGGTTTACCATGATTATGACGACAAAATTCACCACATTAGGAGTTCACATGAATCTTGTTAAGTGGTGGTGCAGTAATAGTATCGTTTTAGTAGTTGTATGTTTTTATGTTAATGAAATGACTCACCAGTCACCACTATGTTTATAAATGAATGGTTTTCTTTTTTATGTTGTTTACGCTTCAAATGATCAAATCCGAGTGTTTCTTATATGTTCTTTACTTGTTTAAATGAAAAGACGAAAAACAACGTAAACGTGGTATTATAAGTTTGAAGAAAGCTTTATACTAATAAAAAACATATTTTATATTAAAAAAATGACTTGAAAAACGTTGTTGCAATATCTTTGACGATGATGGTACCTACTGGGCAATATTATGCCAATTTGTATGAGAAAATAATGCATAAGGCTTCCGCTTCTACCAGTGAAACTTTTCCATCTAGCATATGTTCTTTATCGTGCCTGACAATATAACCAACAACCAACAATTGTCAAACTATTAGTTTTGTTCTACGCCTCATCACAATTAATTTTAAAGCAATTAGTACGGGAAGGATTCCAAACAAGAACACTATTAGAAGTAAAATTATATTAGGACCCAACCGATGATTAATTCTCTTTTTACCAAACTGGACATCCAGTTCCTTCACTGTGACTGGACATAATACTACCCATATTTGGTCCAAGTAGTGGGTAGCTCAAGTAATTAGGCTATCATCTAGATGAGTTTTTTAATTGCATATTTTAACATATAGGCATCTAGTGCTTAAATGAATTAAAATGAAAAAATAAAAGAAACATAATGAAAGTTTTGATGTCATCATAACAAATTAAAATACATGTAGCTAAAATGTTGGAATAAAATGTTGTAAAAATAGAATTTCGACCCTTAGCTTTCGTGGTCACTTAGACTAAGTTTACACATAAGTTTTTGGGTACTAAATGCATTACAACATAACGCGTACGTTCTGCAACATAACGTGATCTAAAGATATAATGATATCAATTGACAATGACTACATTGGTCAAAGTTGAAAGAAGAAATTTGTTGTGGTAAAAAGATATATTGATAATTTCACCCCTTGATACTTAATTGAATTAAGCATCACATACTCCAACTATAAATACCATATAGTTGTTTAGAAGGTTTCCATTAAAACAAAGGAGTAAGCAAAGAATGACAACAAGAAATAAGGCGAAGTAAGATAAAAAAGAAAGAGAAAGTTTGCAATGCCGAAGAAGGTAGTCTCTAACTTATATTTTCATAATATTTATGATGTATTTGCATATCACATAATAAATTAATATTTTCTTGTGTTTTAGAATAACGAAGAAGAACACCGTTGTTTCAACTGTCCAAAGACGTTCGACACCAAAAAGGCTGTGGCGGAACATGTCAAGACGATCCACAAGAACGTTAAACAAGTGTGTGGAGTCTGTGGAAGGGTTTACCATGATTATGACGACAAAATTCACCACATTAGGAGTTCACATGAATCTTGTTAAGTGGTGGTGCAGTAATAGTATCGTTTTAGTAGTTTTATGTTTTTATGTTAATGAAATGACTCACCAGTCACCACTATGTTTATAAATGAATGGTTTTCTTTTTTATGTTGTTTACGCTTCAAATGATCAAATCCGAGTGTTTATTATATGTTGTTTACTTGTTTATATGGAAAGACGAAATACAACGTAAACGTGGTATTATAAGTTTGAAGAAAGCTTTATACTAATAAAAACATATTTTATATTAAAAAAATGACTTGAAAAACATTGTTGCAATCTCTTTGACGATGATGGTACCTACTGGGCAATGTTATGCCAACTTGTATGAGAAAATAATGCCTAAGGCTTCCGCTTCTACCAGTGAAACTTTTCCATCTAGCATATGTTCTTTATCGTGCCTGACAATATAACCAACAACCAACAACTGTCAAACTATTAGTTTTGTTCTACGCCTCATCACAATTAATTTTAAAGCAATTAGTACGGGAAGGATTCCAAACAAGTACACTATTAGAAGTAAAATTATATTAGGACCCGACCGATGATTAATTCTCTTTTTACCAAACCGGACATCCAGTATAATAGGCTTCTCTAGCAAGGTAGCTAAATACTTACTCTTATCAAAATTAGTTAAGTGTGGTTTTAATAATATACTGACGAAATTACTTAACCATTTTGAAGAATAAGGTTTCTTTGTCAAGGAAAATGAATCTCTAATACCCCCAAGTATAGCTCTATTAATGTTTCTAATGTTGTTATTATGATCATAAACCTTCAATAGAGAGGTCAACGCCCTAACCATCTCATAAAAGGATCTAAATGCATTATTAACCATTGATAAAGAGTCTAATTTCATATTAATAAAGATGGTATTATTACACTTAAGCAACATATGGTAGATGAGGTAGGTCGAGTAACAAATTGTTTCTAGGCCTTTTTTTCCCCATGAAACGCTTTTGCGAAGTCATATAGTTGCATTAGTCATTCATCAAAACTTGAGGTAGCTTCGTTCAGTGTTAGGAGATTACCGAGATTAACCATCCATGAAGTTCTAGCATGGTGGCATTAGAAAAGCACACGCTCTACCGGTTCATCTTTCGCCGCACACCTCACAAATTTTACTTTTTGCTATTTTCTTTTAATTATATTTAAATTTGGTGGTAGGGCGTTATTAGCCGCTTTCCTTTAAAAAAAATTACTTCAGGAATAATATTTAAGACCAAGATTATGTTCCACAAGCCCTTAGGATAATCTTGGAACTTTCCCTTCCATTTTTTTAGATCATTTTTTCCCACATCTTTCTCAATGGTAAGGTGCTTATACACTTCCTTCACTGTGACTTGACACAATACTACCTATATTTGGTCCAAGTAGTGGGTAGCTCAAGTAATTAGGCTATCATCTAGATGGGTTTTTTAATTGCAGATTTTAACATATAGGCATCTAGTGCTTAAATGAATTAAAATGAAAAAACAAAAGAAACATAATGAAAGTTTTGATGTCATCATAACAAATTAAAATACATGTAGCTAAAATGTTGGAATAAAATGTTGTAAAAATAGAATTTCAACCCTTAGCTTTCGTGGTCACTTAGACTAAGTTTACACATAAGTTTTTGGTTACTAAATGCATTACAACATAACGCGTACGTTCTGCAACATAATGTGATCTAAAGATATAATGATATCAATTGACAATGACTACATTGGTCAAAGTTGAAAGAAGAAATTTGTTCTGGTAAAAAGATATATTGATAATTTCACCCCTTGATACTTAATTGAATTAAGCTTCACATACTCCAACTATAAATAGCATATAGTTGTTCAGAAGGTTTCCATTAAAACAAAGGAGTAAGCAAAGAGTGACAACAAGAAATAAGGCGAAGTAAGATAAAAAAGAAAGAGAAAGTTTGCAATGCCGGAGAAGGTAGTCTCTAATTTATATTTTCATAATATTTATGATGTATTTGCATATGATATAATAAATTAATATTTTCTTGTGTTTTAGAATAACGAAGAAGAACACCGTTGTTTCAACTGTCCAAAGACGTTCGACACAAAAAAGGCTATGACGGAACATGTCAAGACGATCCACAAGAACGTTAAACAAGTGTGTGGTGTCTGTGGAAGGGTTTACCATGATTATGACGACAAAATTCACCACATTAGGAGTTCACATGAATCTTGTTAAGTGGTGGTGCAGTATTAGTATCGTTTTAGTAGTTTTATGTTTTTATGTTAATGAAATGACTCACCAGTCACCACTATGTTTATTAATGAATGGTTTTCTTTTTTATGTTGTTTACGCTTCAAATGATCAAATCCGAGTGTTTCTTATATGTTCTTTACTTGTTTAAATGAAAAGACGAAAAATAACGTAAACGTGGTATTTTAAGTTTGAAGAAAGCTTTTTACTAATAAAAAACATATTTTATATTAAAAAAATGACTTGAAAAACGTTGTTGCAATAGCTTTGATGATGATGGTACCTACTGGGTAATGTTATGCCAACTTGTATGAGAAAATAATGCCTAAGGCTTCCGCATCTGCCAGTGAAACTTTTCCATCTAGCATATGTTCTTTATCGTGCCTGCCAATACAACCAACAACCAACAACTGTCAAACTATTAGTTTTTTTCTACGCCTCATCACAATTAATTTTAAAGCAATTAGTACGGGAAGGATTCCAAACAAGAACACTATTAGAAGTAAAATTATATTGGGACCCGACCGATGATTAATTCTCTTTTTACCAAACCGGACATCCAGTATAATAGGCTTCTCTAGCAAGGTAGCTAGATGCTTACTCTAATCAAAATTAGTTAAGTGTGGTTTTAATAATATACTAACGAAATTACTTAACCATTTTGAAGAATAAGGTTTCTTTGTCAAGGAAAATGAATCTCTAATACCCCCAAATATAGGTCTATTAATGTTTCTATTGTTGTTATTATGATCATAATCCTTCTATAGAGAGGTCAACGCCCTAACCATCTCGTAAAAGGATCTAAATGCATTATTAACCATTGATAAAGAGTCTAATTTCATATTAATAAAGATGGCATTATTACACGTAAGCAACATATGGTAGATGAGGTAGGTCGAGTAACAAATTGTTTCTAGGCCTTTTTTCTCCCCATGAAATGCTTTTGCGAAGTCATATAGTTGCATTAGTCATTCATCAAAACTTGACGTAGCTTCGTTTAGTGTTAGGAGATTAACGAGGTAGACCATCCATGAAGTTCTAGCATGGTGGCATTGGAAAAGCACACGCTCTACCGGTTCATCTTTCGCCGCACACCTCACAAATTTCACTTTTTGCTATTTTCTTCTAATTATATTTAAATTTGGTGGTAGGGCGTTATTAGCCGCTTTCCTTTAAAAAATTAACTTCAGGAATAATATTTAAGACCAAGATTATGTTCCACAAGCCCTTAGGATAATCTTGAAACTTTCTCTTCCATTTTTTTAGATCATTTTTTCTCACCTCTTTCTCAATGGTAAGGTGCTTATACACTTCCTTCACTGTGACTTGACATAATACTACCCATATTTGGTCCAAGTAGTAGGTAGCTCAAGTAATTAGGCTATCATCTAGATGGGTTTTTTAATTGCAGATTTTAACATATAGGCATCTAGTGCTTAAATGAATTAAATTGAAAAAACAAAAGAAACATAATGAATGTTTTGATGCCATCATAACAAATTAAAATACATGTAGCTAAAATGTTGGAATAAAATGTTGTAAAAATAGAATTTAGACCCTTAGCTTTCGTGGTCACTTAGACTAAGTTTACACATAAGTTTTTGGGTACTAAATGCATTACAACATAACGCGTACGTTCTGCAACATAACGTTATCTAAAGATATAATGATATCAATAGACAATGACTACATTGGTCAAAGTTGAAAGAAGAAATTTGTTGTGGTAAAAAGATATATTGATAATTTCACCCCTTGATACTTAATTGAATTAAGCATCACATACTCCAACTATAAATACCATATAGTTGTTCAGAAGGTTTCCATTAAAAGAAAGGAGTAAGCAAAGAGTGACAACAAGAAATAAGGCGAAGTAAGATAAAAAAGAAAGAGAAAGTTTGCAATGCCGAAGAAGGTAGTCTCTAATTTATATTTTCATAATATTTATGATGTATTTGCATCTAATATAATAAATTAATTTTTTCTTGTGTTTTAGAATAACGAAGAAGAACACCGTTGTTTCAACTGTCCAAAGACGTTCGACACCAAAAAGGCTGTGACGGAACATGTCAAGACGATCCACAAGAACGTTAAACAAGTGTGTGGAGTCTGTGGAAGGGTTTACCATGATTATGACGACAAAATTCACCACATTAGGAGTTCACATGAATCTTGTTAAGTGGTGGTGCAGTAATAGTATCGTTATAGTAGTTTTATGTTTTTATGTTAATGAAGTGACTCACCAGTCACCACTATGTTTATAAATGAATGGTTTTCTTTTTTATGTTGTTTACGCTTCAAATGATCAAATCCGAGTGTTTCTTATATGTTGTTTACTTGTTTATATGAAAAGACGAAAAACAACGTAAACGTGGTATTATAAGTTTGAAGAAATCTTTATACTAATAAAAAACATATTTTATATTAAAAAAAATGACTTGAAAAACGTTGTTGCAATAGCTTTGATGATGATGGTACCTACTGGGCAATGTTATGCCAACTTGTATTAGAAAATAATGCCTAAGGCTTCCGCTTCTGCCAGTGAAACTTTTCCATCTAGCATATGTTCTTTATCGTGCCTGACAATACAACCAACAACCAACAACTGTCAAACTATTAGTTTTGTTCTACGCCTCATCACAATTAATTTTAAAGCAGCTAGTACGGGAAGGATTCCAAACAAGAACACTATTAGAAGTAAAATTATATTAGGACCCGACTGATGATTAATTCTCTTTTTACCAAACCGGACATCCAGTATAATAGGCTTCTCTAGTGAGGTAGCTAAATGTTTACTCTTATCAAAATTAGTTAAGTGTGGATTTAATAATATACTAACGAAATTACTTAACCATTTTGAAGAATAAGGTTTCTTTGTCAAGTAAAATGAATCTCTAATTCCCCCAAATATAGGTCTATTAATGTTTCTATTGTTGTTATTATGATCATAATCCTTCAATAGAGAGGTCAACGCCCTAACCATCTCATAAAAGGATCTAAATGCATTATTATCCATTGATAAAGAGTCTAATTTCATATTAATAAAGATGGCATTATTACACGTAAGCAACATATGGTAGATGAGGTAGGTCGAGTAACAAATTGTTTCTAGGCCTTTTTTCTCCCCATGAAACGCTTTTGCGAAGTCATATAGTTGCATTAGTCATTCATCAAAACTTGACGTAGCTTCGTTCAGTGTTAGGAGATTAACGAGGTTGACCATCCATGAAGTTCTAGCATGGTGACATTGGAAAAGCACACGCTCTACGGTTCATCTTTCGCCGCACACCTCACAAATTTCACTTTTTGCTATTTTCTTTTAATTATATTTAAATTTGGTGGTAGGGCGTTATTAGCCGCTTTCCTTTAAAAAATTAACTTCAGGAAATAATATTTAAGACCAATATTATGTTCCACAAGCCCTTAGGATAATCTTGGAACTATCCCGTCCATTTTTTTAGATCATTTTTTTCCACCTCTTTCTCAATGGTAAGGTGCTTATACACTTCCTTCACTGTGACTTGACATAATACTACCCATATTTGGTCCAAGTAGTGGGTAGCTCAAGTAATTAGGCTATCATCTAGATGGTTCTTTTAATTGCAGATTTTAACCTATAGGCATCTAGTGTTTAAATGAATTAAAATGAAAAAACAAAAGAAATATAATAAAAGTTTTGATGCCATCATAACAAATTAAAATACATGTAGCTAAAATGTTGGAATAAAATGTTCTAAAAATGGAATTTCGACCCTTAGCTTTCGTGGTCACTTAGACTAAGTTTACACATAATTTTTTGGGTACTAAATGCATTACAACATAACGCGTACGTCCTGCAACATAACGTGATCTAATGATATAATGATATCAATTGACAATGACTACATTGGTCAAAGTTGAAAGAAGAGATTCGTTGTGGTAAAAAAATATATTGATAATTTCACCCCTTGATACTTAATTGATAAGCATCACATACTCCAACTATAAATACCATATAGTTGTTCAGAAGGTTTCCATTAAAACAAAGGAGTAAGTAAAGAGTGACAACAAGAAATAAGGCGAAGTAAGATAAAAAAGAAAGAGAAATTTTGCAATGCCGAAAAAGGTTGTCTCTAATTTATATTTTCATAATATTTATGATGTATTTGCATATCATATAATAAATTAATATTTTCTTGTGACCTTTGTTTCAACTGTCCAAAGACGTTTGTCACCAAAAAGGCTGTGACGGAACATGTCAAGACGATCCACAAGATCGTTAAACAAGTGTGTGGAGTTTGTGGAAGAGTTTACCATGATTATCAAGACTAAATTCACCACATTAGGAGTTCACATGAATCTTAAGTGGTGCCAAACACAAGCTGTTGAGCACTTTGTTTGGTAATTGGGAGTCTAATATCCCTCCCCAGTTGTCTTGTATTCTTCAAGTTGATAACGAGCCTATAGGGATAGTTAATTTGTAAGTGTCTTGTAATCGTCCGTTTATCTATCTATATATTATGTTTCGAAAAAAAAAAAAAAAAAAGCTTTATACTAATAAAAAACATATTTTATATTAAAAAAAATGTACGCGTACTTTGTCTCTCCCTCTCCGCGATATTTCCGCCGCGTCTCAGAGATGAAGAATATTCAGATTCCGACTAATGGAGATCCGTTTGATCTCCCAGGAGAAGCATGAAGAGTGTTAGAACTTAGAAAATGAAGCTTCTTCTTCTGCTGCAAAAACCTCCTCTTAACCCTTGTTTTGATTTCGCTGTCTCAGAATCGATGTTGGTACATAAGTATCCATTAATATATTCAATTTGTTGAGTTGTTGTTGCGAGATAAGCTTACTGTTTTACTTCTTGTTTCTTGAGTTTTTGCTCTCTCTCTCATAATCATTACTACATAGTAGCTTTGTACGATGATGATCATCGATCCATTAGAGTTATTGTCCACATCACTTGGTTAAGCTTAAATGAATGAGCAATTAGGTTTCTGATTGTTTATATGATAATCGTTATACCAGAATAGTTTGATAATCTGAAAATTGTTGAAAATGCTTCTAGTTCTCTCATTAATTTGTTATCACCCCCTATAAAAGAAGAGATGAAAATGCTTTTTATAGTGTTGATTTACTCATTTAATTTTGTAAGGTTTTAGTGAAGTATTGGATCGTAAGGCCTCAGGCTCTCAGCACATCTATTTTGAAACTGTTCCTTGTTATTAACCATCAAATCAATGGCTTGTATTGAATCCTATTCCAGGTGAGAGTGATTTTGATGATAATACTGTGTTATTGAGTTTTTGTAGGCCGAGATCAGAAAATGCTTTGACGTTAACTTTTGAAGTGAGATGATTGGAACGAAGAATTACAGTCATGTTCTTTAGTTTTGCTGTTGATGCTGACCTGGAAAAGATTAATTAATTCAGATTAATGAATGTAAAGAAATTATTGGTAGTGTAAAGCTTTTTCTTATTTATTTTATCTCTTGGATTTGATGAGAGTTACTCCACGAGATGCTGAGACCTGAATTAATTACTTCATTTTGCCTAGTAAGAAGCTTTGACTTATATTGACTTTTCATCTTATTATATTAATTTATTGTTCGATTTGAATAGGCTCAATCGGAATATCATAATGTCTTTACTGATTTCAAATTAAGAAAATTCCAGTTATTCTCAATATTTAATTATATAGTTTTCAGATGCATGATTTACAGAGGAATATGGAAAAGAAGAAAGCTCAAGCTTTGAAGAAGGAAACTGATGCTCAGAAGGCTTCTCAAGCTTCTTTGGATGGTGGGACCCAAGAAGGAAAAACCAAAAGCTAAGGACTCAGAAATCTTGAAAACTCACACTAGTTTTTGGTTCATGAATTTCTTTTGAAAATTCATCTAACTTCATAGTATGAATCATTGATGCATATAAGTTGATTGTAGACAAATTTTCCCTTCTTGTTTTCATTATGCTTCTTCTGTTCTGTTATTATATCAATGTATGTATGTTTTTCTATTTTAACAAATTACAGGGGGGTATATTGCAAAATCCGTAGATTGAAATTTAGTTGGCACTAATTTACATTTTTTTATTATTATCATTATTAGGGTCTTATAAGGCAATTTTTTTACATAATATAGGGACCTTTACAGTCCAATTAATCTAAATACAAAATTGGGATCATTCAAGTAATTTAAATTAAATATAGGGACCTATAGTGCAATTGACCCAAAAAATTGGGAGTGACATATTGTATAATTAGTTGAAAGAGAGAAGATATGGATGATATGATAAAAAAGGTTTTCGGGAAAGGATAGTTTTTCTAATGAAAGTGACTATTTTGACAAAAAAAAAAGTGTCTAGTTATGTAAATGATGTGACCAGATTTTGTTTAGAAACTCTTTTTGTTTACTTCATAGAATCATTGACCCCTTGGAAATGTACAATGTAACATGTTACATATAGTTTTTAAGGTGGTCTTGTTTTGATCAGTTGAAAGTCTCCCTGGGGTGGTCCCATGTATTGAAAAGTGACCGTCTTTACTCTTTAGTGTTTTCTGAAAAGGAATATTAGTGCGAATATTAGTGTCAGTTTGAGATTGCTTTTTAAAATAATTATTTAAAGTGATTTTAGATTTATAATAATATTTTAGACTTTAAAAATCACTTTTAGAAAAAGCACTAGATTAGTGATTATTAAAATAATCACTTAAAGTGATTTTAGATGTCAAAATATTTTTTAATATTCTTTACAAATAATTAAATTTTAATCAAAAAGTGTTTTTAGCTCCAAAATAATTAATCTCAAACAAGCTCTTAGAAGGAAGACTTATTTGTGAAGTAGTAGCAATATTATTAAATTGAACTTTTTGGAGCAACAACATGTTTCGCCTTGTAGGACCCAAATGAAACGTCGGCAAAAATTTTAGCTTGTAATAAATTAATTGACCTCGGTTTTATTTTTTGGTTATTTGATAAAAGGATCTTAATAAAAATATATAACTAATAAATATAATTTCTAATAATTTATTTTATAAAAAATACTAATAAAATAATTATTATAAAAAATATATTTTCTATCTTTTTATATTTTTACTATCTTTATTATTAAATATATTATTTTATTTTTAATATAAATTTTATTTTTGTAATTTTAAACAAATAATATGACACTTCTACCTCTACCACTACCACTACTATATATTTAACCACCGCTACAACTACCACAATCACCATGTATTTAACCACCACTACCACCACTACCACCACTACCACCACAACCATAACCACCACCACTTATTATTAATAGCATTACACGCGTGCGTTTAAGATTTTATTTTAAAATCGTAATAACTAATTTTAAAAAAATTCAGAAAATAAATATTGCATTATTGAGCAAATCGAATTAATATTTACATGTATGAATTTTTTTGATTTTTTTTATAGCAAATCGTGAATTTTTTCGCAAACATGAAATTTATTTCATATCTGCAAAAAAAAATCAAAAAACTCAAAATAGTAAATACTAATTTGATCTCGTTAAACAATAATTTTTTTCTGATTTTTTTTAGAATTAGTTATGACGATTTTAAAAAAATCTCGGACGCGCGTGTGTGATTGAATTAGTAGTAGGTGGTGGTGGTGGTGGTTGTAGTTGTTGTTGGGTTGATGGTAATAGTGGTTCCGGCGGTGGTGGGGTAGTGGTTGTGGTTGTAAGGGTGGTGGTTGTAAGGTAATGATTGTGGTTGTAGTGGTGGTGGCAATGGCGGTGGAAAGTTGTAATAGAGTGATTAAATTTAATGATAAATAATTAAATAATTAAAAAATTATATAAAAATGTTTTTGTTAAAAAAGGTTTTTAATAAATAAGTTTATTAAAAGATGTTTTTAGAAAAATGGTTTGAGAGTTGAGAGATTTACTAATTATGTAAATGATGTGACGGTTTAGTTTGTACAATATATAGAAACAGAAGTGGACTCTCTCTCTCTAAAATTCTCTCTGCCTTTTCTCTAAAAAATATTCATTAAAAGATCGATGGCCTAGACTAATTCTGCAAATCCTACTATCCATTATAAGATCAGGAAAATTCTGCAAATGCTACTGATATTTGTTCATCAATTTGTAAAAGATCTGTGTAAAAGTCAACCTGCTCTCTAGACAAGTCAACATCCGTTTTCATTCATCTTCTTCCTTCTGTTGATCTTAATTGTGTTTTGCATGTCTCTGTTTTAACCATTTCGCACCTCTATTTTGTTTAATTCGTCTTTGCTGGCTTTCAACTCCTTCCTTTTGGATTTATTTTGTTAATTCCGTTTTTCTTTTCTTCCTCTCTGTTTGTTGTGGTGTTTGGAGTTTTAGCAGAGGCCTTCGTCGCCTTGTGTCTGACGTTGCATGCATCGCCTTTATGAATGGCGGCTAGCTTGGCCGCGGTTTTTCCTCTTCATTGTTCTAAGTGGTTCTTCGACTGGGATTTGCTGGTTTGTCGCTTCTGTCGCCTGCAGCTTTCTTGTTTGGCCCTTACCGGCGTGGATTGTGTCATCTTCTTTGAGCACTATCCTCTTGTCTCTCGTCAAGACTAGTTATTGATAGTCTATATGCGTCCTAGAAGGGGGGTTGAATAGGACAATAGAAATTAATCGGCTAATTTTATTTCAAGTAAATAAAATTAAAAGCTAATTTGAATCCTATTGTTTTAGCAAACTAAATAGTAATGAACTAGATAATCCTAAAACACAATATTATCAAACTATTCATGTAGGCATTTTATCAAGCATATAGAGTGCGGAAATGTAAAGAGTGTAGAGATAGAATACGATACACAACGATGTATAGTGGTTCGGTTTCCCTACATCCACTACCTAAGGAAGCCTCTTTAGGATTTGCAAGATTCTCAACTAATCTTCGTAACTCTTAACCGGGTGAGTTTACAAACCCTTTACAACCACTTCAAAAACCTTTGAAGGAAATACACTTGTGTTATCACCAACACAAGGAACCAAGCATAAAACCTATGCTCACACTACTCTCTTAATCTATTACAAGAACTAAGAGGAAAGGAAAAAGTGTTTGGGGGTGCTTATAAAAGCTTTGTAACTAAACTCCTAAATGAGTGGATATGAACTATGTAGCTTCACAATGAATGTGACTTGAATGCTCCTTTGAAACCTCCTTGAATGATAATATTAATTGCTCTTGAGATTGGTAGATGGAAGGCTTGAGTTGTGTCTTGAATGAGGTCCAATTTATAGCTTAAAATATCTTCCAACGGTCAATAAGCTTCTATCTAACGGATCTATTTTATCTCCAACGGATATAAGCTTTGTCCTTTGATAATAGTGCAGAAAACCCTTTCTTGCGGTGTACCGCGGGTATGGTCCGGTGCACCGCGAAAACGTTCGTCTAAACTTCAAGCATACTGGTCGGACCATCCTATGCACCGCGTCCCTGGTCCGTGCCTCAGTCCGGTGTACCGCGCCTTGGTCCGGTGTACCGTGCATTTTCATTAGCTTACTGACGGGCTATCCTGTGCACCGCGTCTCTGGTCCATGGCTCTGCGGTGTACCGCGTGTCTCGTCCGGTGTACCGCGACACTGTTCTTTTGAATCTCAAGCTAAAGTCCAAGGATTTAAACACAACTAATCTAATGAGGGGTTTTGGAAAATCTTTAAAGTGATACCAAATGAATTTTAGTTTAAAAGATGATTTGTCGAATATTAAAACGGGAATAAAAACAAGGTGAGGCTAACAATCTCCCCCTTTTTGATGTTTGACAAATCATAAACTTTTGAAGATGCCTAAGATTAAGTTTTGATCAAAAACTCCCCCTCAACCTAATCACTAGAGTTTTTATAAAACTCCCCCTCACAAAATGCATTTGAAAAAGTTTAACTAAAATTTCTCCCCCTTTGTCAACAACAAAAAGAACTAATGATATGATTTTTGAAAATTTTAAGGGGTCAAAACACATTTTGAGTAAAAACGAGGACTAAAGAAGTAAATGGATAACAATTTAGAAGCTTCAAAAGACCCTATAACATCAAGAAAATATTAGCAACAAGAGAATATACACAAAAAGCACTAAACAATAATGACATGATAAGAAGGTTAGAGAATTTGCATGCCAATCTCACAACGAATTTTCTCAAAAAGATCTTGGGGTAGAGGTTTAGTAAAGATATCGGCTAGTTGATTTTCCGAAGTGACAAATTCAAGTACAATATCCCCTTTTTGAGTGTGATCACGGATAAAATGATGACGGATTTCGATGTGTTTTGTTCTAGAGTGTTGAATAGGATTTTTGGTAAGATTGATAGCACTAGTGTTATCACAACGAATGGGAACACGATCATACTCTAGGCCAAAATCTAGTAAGGTTTGTTTCATCCAAAGAATTTGAGTCACACAATTTCCGGCCGCAACATATTCGGCTTCGGCCGTGGATAAAGCAACACTATTTTGTTTTCTACTAGACCAAGAAACAAGGGATTGACCTAAGAATTGGCAACTACCACTAGTACTCTTCCTATCAAGTCTACAACCGGCATAATCGGCATCCGAGTAACCTATTAGCTCAAAAGAGGTAAATCTTGTGTACCAAAGACCTAGACTAAGGGTTCCTTTCAAATACCTAAAAATACGCTTAACGGCACTAAGATGGGATTCTTTAGGAGAGGATTGAAATCTAGCACAAAGACACACGGGGAACATAATATCCGGTCTAGAAGCGGTTAAATAAAGTAAGCTACCAATCATACCTCGATATACTTTCTCATCAACATCCTTACCATCTTCATCTTTGTCTAATTTTGTGAATGTGCTCATTGGAGTTCCAATTTCCTTTGCATCTTCAAGTCCAAATTTTTTGATCAATTCTTTTGTATATTTGGCTTGATTGACAAAGATGCCATCCTTCATTTGTTTGATTTGAAGTCCAAGAAAGTAATTCAATTCTCCCATCATGCTCATCTCAAATTCCTTATGCATGCTTTTAGAAAAATTCTCACAAAGATTTTCATTAGTAGCACCAAATATTATATCATCCACATAAATTTGAACAAGAAGGATATCTTTAGAAGACCTTTTTATAAATAAAGTGGAGTCAATATTTCCTCTTTTAAAACCATCATCTAACAAAAATTTGCTTAAACGTTCATACCAAGCACGAGGTGCTTGTTTTAAACCATATAAAGCCTTTGAAAGTTTAAAAACATGATTTGGAAATTTTGGATCCTCAAAACCCGGTGGTTGTTTAACAAAGACTTCCTCGTCTATAAAACCATTTAAAAAAGCACTTTTGACATCCATTTGGTAAAGTTTAAAATTCATATAACAAGCAAAAGCAAGTAGCATACGAATAGATTCAAGTCTAGCTACCGGAGCAAAAGTTTCATCGAAATCAATACCTTCTTCTTGATTGTATCCTTGAGAAACTAACCTTTCTTTATTTCTAGTGATAATACCGGTGTCATCTAGCTTGTTGCGAAATATCCACTTAGTGCCAATAATAGTAGGGCCAATTGGTTTCTCCATTAATGTCCAAACTTTACTACGCTCAAATTGATTTAATTCCTCATGCATAGCATTTATCCAATGATCATCTAGCAAGGCTTCTTTAATATTCTTGGGCTCAATTTGAGATAAGAATGCTTGATGAGCACAAAGAGCAATAATACGAGAGCGAGTGGTAACACCTTCTTTTGGATCACCTAGAATTAATTCACTTGGGTGATCTTTGATATGTTTCCAACACCTTGGTAAATCCGTACTAGCTTCATTTGAGACTTGACCATTTTCCTTAGGAGGTTCATCATGAGATTTTAATTCTTGAGTAGGAGATTCTAAGGGTTGATCTTGTGGAGTATCTTCATGTAAGTCAACATCTACTACTTTCTTGATACAAAAAGGATTAGTCTCATCAAAGTCAACATGCATAGATTCCTCAATAGTACGAGTACGTTTGTTGAAGATACGATAGGCTTTTCCCTTAGTGGAATAACCAAGAAAAATACCTTCATCCGATTTAGCATCAAATTTTCCCAAATAGTCCCTAGTATTTAAGATAAAACATTTGCACCCAAAAACACGAAAATAAGCAATAGTTGGTGGTCTACCATTCCAAAGCTCATAAGGGGTTTTCTTAATAAGGGGTCTAATTAGAACTCTATTTAACACATAACAAGCCGTATGAACGGCTTCTCCCCAAAAGTATGTAGGCAAGCTATGTTCTTTTAGCATTGTTCTAGCCATTTCTTGTAGAGTTCGGTTTTTCCTTTCCACTACCCCATTTTGTTGGGGAGTTCTAGGGGCCGAAAAATTATGCTCAGTCCCAAATTCATCACAAAAATGCACAAAAGGAGAATTCACATATTCACTACCATTATCACTACGAATGCATGTAATAGAGTAGCCTTTCTCATTTTGCACCTTTCTACAAAGTTTTGCAAATTCATTGAAGGCATCACTCTTTAAAGCAAGGAACATCACCCGTGTATATCTAGTGAAATCATCAACAACAACAAAGACATATCTAGATCCTCCTAGACTAGTGACATCTACGGGACCAAAAAGATCCATATGCAATAATTGAAGTGGCCTAACGGTGATGACCTTATTTATGGATTTAAAAGATGAACGATGTTGCTTACCAAGTTGACATGCATCACATAATTTATCTTTATCAAATTTATAAATAGGCAAACCAACAACAAGATTTTTTCTAGATAATTTAGAAATCAAATCCATGCTAGCATGCCCTAAACGTCTATGCCAAAGCCAACTATCATTTACCACGGATAAGCATTTAATATGTTTAGACATAAGACTCTCAATATCAACAACAAAAACATTATCCGATCTTTTTGCAATAAACATAGTATCTAACTCATCATTTTTGAAAACAACACATCTAGATGCTTCAAATTTAACACTAAAACCAACATCACAAAGTTGACTTATACTAAGCAAGTTAAAAGAGAGACCCTCAACAAGCAACACATTAGAGATAAGTAAAGAATTCATATTACCAATGTTACCTTTACCCAAAACGCGTTTCTTAGTATTGTCGGCAAAAGTAACTCTATCACCTTTTGTTTTATATAAACGTGTAAATAATGATGGATTTCCGGTCATGTGTCTTGAGCATCCACTATCAAGGAGCCATATATTTTGCTTCTTGATGCTCAATCCCTACATACAAAAATAATTTAAGCTTTAGGTACCCAATTCGGTTTGGGTCCATGAGGGTTAGTGGATTTTCTTTTTAAGACCCATATGGGCCTTTTCCAAATTGGCACAAGAGATCCCAAATCCAATAATTTACGATAGTAGCAATGAGATGCATCATGACCAAGTTTTTCACAATAGGTGCAAGTGATAGAAGATTTTGAAGAAGATGGAATTTCATTTGAAATTTTTGGTTTTACAAAAACATTTTTCAAGGGTTTTTGGTTAGTGAATGGATCATATCCAACACCACTTTTTTCACAAGCCATTCTTTGAGAACCTAAAATCAAATCCAAGTTTTCTTGCCCACTTGTAAATATTAAAATAATATCATTTTGATCAACTATCTTTTTCTCTAACAAAGCTTTTTCTTCTAAAAGATTTTTCTCAATAAGATGAAGTTTTTCATTTTCATCTATACATTCATCACAAAGATTTTGACAATCTTCCAAAGCTTTCAAAACCTCTGTTCTATTTTTCTCAAATTCTAAATCTTTTGTTAAAACTTTGTTTGTTTCAATAGAGTTTAAAAAATCATTGTAAAGAGAATCAAATGCCTCATGAATATCTTGTTCACTAGCATCATCATTAGATAAAGAGAGTTTAGATTTAGGAGTTACCTCATCATGATTTGCCATAAAGGCAAAGTGAGTTGAACCGGTATCATCATCCGAAGAAGCATCTTCATCCTTCTCAAGTTTTCCCATAAAAGCAACAAGATTAACATTTTTGTTATCACTTTCTTCTTCCTCCGAATTTTGAGTATCCCAAGTGATATTAGCATGCATTGCTCTCTTAGGTTTATCCTTTTGAAGAAGAGGACAATAAGTTTTGATGTGACCAACTTTCTTGCAATGATAGCAAGTGGGTTCATCTTGTTTGATAGCTCTAACATTCTTCTTGTAGGGTGAGGAAGAACTTCCTTTCTTGGCAAAGCGTTTGTATCTCATGAATTTTTTCATATCTCTTGCCAACATAGCCACTCCTTCATCTTCACTAGTTTCTTCTTCATGTGAGTTTTCTTCTTCTTTACTTTCCTTCCTTTCTTTTCGTTCTTTCAACTTGGTACTCAAGGCATGGAAAGCAATGGATTTCTTAATCTTCTTCTCCTCATCATCTCTTATCTTTTCTTCTTCAAGCACAAGCTCTTCCGTCATGAGGTTGCAAATGAGTTCATGAACCGTCATTTTTGAAAGATCTTTAGTGTCTCTTATAGAGTTGATTTTTGATTTGTATTTCCTTGGAAGAGCAAATAAGATTTTTCGGCATTGTTCTTTGTTGGTGTACTCTTGACCAAGAGTCTTCAAGGTGTTGACAATGTTGGAAAATCTTTGATGCATAGCATTTAAGGCTTCATCGGGCTCCATACGAAATAGCTCATACTTAATGATAAAGAGACCAATCTTAGTTTCTTTGATATCTTCCGTTCCTTGATATGATAGCTCCAAGAGTTGCCACATTTCATGAGCGGAATTGCATTCACTAACTCTAGCGTATTCCGTGACACTTAATCCATTAATGAGGATGTTCATAGCTTTGTTGTTTTTGGTGAGTTTAGCTATGTCTTGATCATTGTAATCATCTTCATCTTTCACCTCCGTTCTACTACCCGTAACGTAAGGAATATAAGGACCCTTCTTGATAGCAAGCCACAAAAAGTAATCAATTCCTTTGACGTGAATCTCCATTTTCTTTTTCCATCCAAAGTAGTCTTTTCCTACAAAAAGCGGAGGTCTAGTAGAACATGAACCTTCCGATTGATTAGAATCCATATCGTATTAACTCTAGAAACGATTAAGTACAATAGAGCTAGGCTCTGATACCAATTGATAGTCTATATGCGTCCTAGAAGGGGGGTTGAATAGGACAATAGAAATTAATCGGCTAATTTTATTTCAAGTAAATAAAATTAAAAGCTAATTTGAATCCTATTGTTTTAGCAAACTAAATAGTAATGAACTAGATAATCCTAAAAGACAATATTATCAAACTATTCATGTAGGCATTTTATCAAGCATATAGAGTGCGGAAATGTAAAGAGTGTAGAGATAGAATACGATACACAACGATGTATAGTGGTTCGGTTTCCCTACATCCACTACCTAAGGAAGCCTCCTTAGGATTTGCAAGATTCTCAACTAATCTTCGTAACTCTTAACCGGGTGAGTTTACAAACCCTTTACAACCACTTCAAAAACCTTTGAAGGAAATACACTTGTGTTATCACCAACACAAGGAACCAAGCATAAAACCTATGCTCACACTACTCTCTTAATCTATTACAAGAACTAAGAGGAAAGGAAAAAGTGTTTGGGGGTGCTTATAAAAGCTTTGTAACTAAACTCCTAAATGAGTGGATATGAACTATGTAGCTTCACAATGAATATGACTTGAATGCTCCTTTGAAACCTCCTTGAATGATAATATTAATTGCTCTTGAGATTGGTAGATGGAAGGCTTGAGTTGTGTCTTGAATGAGGTCCAATTTATAGCTGAAAATATCTTCCAACGGTCAATAAGCTTCTATCTAACGGATCTATTTTATCTCCAACGGATATAAGCTTTGTCCTTTAGTAATAGTGCAGAAAACCCTTTCTTGCGGTGTACCGCGGGTATGGTCCGGTGCACCGCGAAAACGTTCGTCTAAACTTCAAGCTTACTGGTCGGACCATCCTATGCACCGCGTCCCTGGTCCGTGCCTCAGTCCGGTGTACCGCGCCTTGGTCCGGTGTACCGTGCATTTTCATTAGCTTACTGACGGGCTATCCTGTGCACCGCGTCTCTGGTTCGTGGCTCTGCGGTGTACCGCGTGTCTCGTCCGGTGTACCGCGGCACTGTTCTTTTGAATCTCAAGCTAAAGTCCAAGGATTTAAACACAACTAATCTAATGAGGGGTTTTGGAAAATCTTTAAAGTGATACCAAATGAATTTTAGTTTAAAAGATGATTTGTCGAATATTAAAACGGGAATAAAAACAAGGTGAGGCTAACAGTTATATTTCTGACTTCTATTCGAATGTTTCATATATGAATTTTCATTTGATTTGGATATTACTGCGCGATTATCATGGTTTTGTTAATCTGCATTATAAATGGATTTCCTTTCCTTTCACCAACTGGGTCTTTTCTGAAATGAGGTATATGGAAAGAAATTTAATCTTCGTTGCATCAGATTTGATCTTGAAGACATTAAGGGGAGCTTCAGTTATATTGGGATGCCAAGAAATCCCTAATTAATTTATCTGGAATATTTATATTTTTATTGCAGCAACATTTCTTAAAGACAAGTTCTTCATTCTTAGCTCTTCTGCCTTTAGCTTGTGCGTAAATGCTTTACAGGTACCCACAATTTACTCTAGGCTTTTATTAGGCATATGGCATGTTACTCTATTTTTGTTTTATGATGGATCTTATGGGCCTCTTACTGTGATGCACGATTGTTTCATCCTATTGGACTGGGTCAAGAGATTAATTGGTGTTTAATTGGGTTTTTGCCGTGTGTGATTTCTCTTTTGTGTTTGGGCCACGTATGCGGCTTTATCTCCTATATTTCATCCTTCTTCATGAGATTTCTATATGGGCTTTCTTCACTTACGTGTTCAGCTATAAGGCTGAGACTTACTACCTGGCCTGCGAATATGAAGAGGAAAGAAGCGCCATCTGGTGAGCTGGCGAATTTAGCTAAAAGGAAGAAGGTTTGTTTGAGTGACGTTAGTAATCTGGGGAAGCGAATCTTGGAAGCAAAAAAATACCTAGAAGAACTATACCTTAGCTATGGAGAGTTGAAGGAGCAATTCATGGAGTATGAGTTCTTTAAAGTGTGTGGACTTAATGATGTGGTGAATAGTGAGATGGAAATGAGGAGATATTATTTTTGTAATGCGCCTGAATGTGAAGGACATTTAAGAGGTGACGATGTTTCAGAATCTGATTCGGAGGGTGACGCGAATAACCAGGGCCCACCTGTGATTGAAAGCGTGAATCCATTTCTAAACAAGGGTAGCGGCTAGCCCGGGATTGAAGCGGCTGGCTTCGATGGATAAGTTTATGATCTGGAATTGTCAAGGGGCTAGGGCGACCTCGACAAAGAAAATGATTCGCGCCCTTATCTCGAAGTTTAATTTATCGTTAATTTATCTTTTGGAGTCTCGAGTCATGTCTAGCAATATCCGTTCGTGTCATTTTCTTAAGCCTTTCGATAATAAATTTATAATCAACCCAAGGGGAAGAGCTAATATGTCTGGGGGATTATAATTGCTTGGAGGAAGGGTTTTAATATAAGTATTTCTTATTCGTGCTCGTGTTATGCGATTTGTCTTATTTCCAAACCTTAATTACCTTCTTGGTATCTTGTGGTACTACACGCACCTAATGACCAAAAGGAGAGAGAACTAATATTTAATATATCTAAATGGATGTCCAAAACTAAGGAACCCGTTCTCATAGCGGGAGACTTTAATGAAATCTCTAGAGCAGCGGATAAACAAGGTAAAGTAGCTCCTAATCTGGAAAGGATGCTAAAATTTAATGAGGTTATCAATAACAATAACCTCATCGATATTCCGTACAAAGGTTGTTTCTATACATGGACCAATAAAAGAAAAGGTGAAGATAATATTAAAGAAAGGCTCGATAGAGCCTTAGCTTCTGAGTCCTGGTGTAATTATTTTCCAAACTCTATTATTAAAGTACCGCCGGCTATCGGTTCGGATCATTCGCCTATTATCATACAAAGGGACTCTTATTTCCCGACTATTAAAAAGTACTTCATGTTTGAGTCAAGGTGGATGGAGAATATACAATGTCGAGACGTGGTGGATAGAGCTTGGAATAATTTAAGTGATATATCTAATATCCGTGATTTTATTAAGAAGAAAGACATCATGTGCAAGGCTCTCAAAGAACGGAGTAAGTTGACATTTTGCAATAGCAAGAGAATGCTAGATAAATATCAAAATATTTTGGAGAAATTACAAAATACGGAAGCGTCCGAGGAGGATATTAAATAAGAAAAGGAAATCAAACAAGAAATAGATTGTTTATAGGCACAAGAGGAAACTTTTTGGGCGGATAGAGCGCGCGATATATATATTAAGAAGGGAGAATAAAAATACTAAGTATTTTTTCGCAAAAACTAAAATGAGAAGGAGCCAGAATAGAATCGAGACATTAAAGAATAATGATGGTGTTTGGTGCGATAATTCTAAAGAGGTCAAACAAATTATCCAGGAATATTTCAATAATCTATTTAATGAGAATCCGACATCAAATATTGACGAAGTGGCTATACATACCCCCTCGAAAGTCGATGAGAAGACACACAATCTACTGACAAGAATTCCCGATATGGAAGAAGTTAGAGGAGCAGATTTTGCTATGTCGGGATCCAAAGCGCCAGGACCGGATGGCCTACCGGGTAACTTCTATCAAGAATTTTGGGATATTATAAAAGAAGATATATTTAAAATTGTTCACGACTTTTTCACTTTCAATACTCCTCTTGATGACATCAATCATACGTTGATTTCTCTGATTCCGAAAGAGGACAGTCAAGAATCTATTAAAGATTTCCGTCCAATCTCGTGCATAAACTTTTGTTATAAAATAATTGCCAAAGTTTTGGCACTCAGACTACAACCATTTATGGACTCGATCATATCCCCGACTCAATCGGTGTTCATTAAATGTAGAAGCATCCAGGATAATATAATTATCGCTCAGGAAATTGTCTTTTTTCTTAGAACAAAAAGAAGATCCAATATACATTATGGGGTGGAAAAAATTGACATGGCCAAGGCTTATGACCATGCCAATTGGAAATTTCTTATGGAAACTCTTAAAAGCCTTGGCTTCGGAAGCAAATTCAGGGATCTTATTTTTAACTGCATCTCGACTGTCTCTTATCAAATAAAGGTGAACGGCGAAAGGATGAAAAAATTTAAACCATCGCAAGGGATTAGGCAAGGCGACCCACTTTCGCCTCTTCTTTTCTCAATGCTTACGGAAGACTTGATTGGTCTTATCAATTTTGAATGTAGGAAAAGAAATATTAAAGGAATTTCTTTGTCTAGAGCCGCTCCTAGGCTTACCCACCTCCTATTCGCCGACGACTCTCTATTTTTTCTTGAAGTTAACGAAAGAGAGATTGAAGCTTTCAAAAATGTATTATCAAAATACTGCGGTGCCTCCGGACAAAAAGTCAATTTCAGTAAGTCCACTATTATGTTCAGCAATGGTATTGCCGAGGATAAAGCAAGAGGAATCGCCCAAACTCTAAATATTGAATTCACTAAGTCAATGGGTAAATACTAGGGATCCCATTATCATTGAAGAGGTCAAAAGTTCAAAAGTTCAAAATTTACAGTATGTCACAGATAAGATCATGAGTAAATCTGCGAGCTGGATCTCTAAACTCCTTTCGGACGGCGGTAAAGAGGTACTGATTAAGGCGGTGCTCCAAGCAATTCCAAATTATGCCATGTCCATCTTCGAATTTCTATCAACATTATGCAAGAAATTGAGTAGTCTTATAGCCAGATTCTGGTGGAACTCAGGTGACAAAAAAAGAATTCACTAGGTAAAATGGAAGAAAGTTGCAAAGGGAAAGAAAATGGGGGGTATAAGATTCCGCGACTTCCAGAAAATGAGCAAAACAAGCATGGAGATTGGTACAAAATCCAGAACTTTTGGTAAGCAAAGTGCTTAAAGGGATCTACTATCCCAACTCTAATATATGGAACGCCAAGTTAAAGAATAAAAGATCATGGAGTTGGGGTAGTATTTTCAAAGGTCTATCTTTTCTGAAAGAAGAATGTGTGTGGCAAGTGGGCAATGGATTAAGTATTAACCTATGGAATGATACGTGGATAAAACAAGGATATAGACTTTCTAAACTTGAAGATTGTACGATGAGTAAGGTTGCTGAATGTTTCAATAATAACTTCACCAATTGGAATTATGACATTCTGAAGAATTTTCGTACCTCGAGTGATTTAATAGAAATAATAAAGGTGCCTATCATGCAATTGGACAAGGAGGATCGAATTATATGGCCATTCACTAAAGATGGGGAATTTTCTACCAAGTCAGGATATCACAGACTTGTACAAAAGGATGCGGACAAAGAAGGCGAATCTTCGGCAGACGGGGAACATAATAATAACACTAAAATATGGGATATGGCCTGGAACTCGAATTTACCACTCAAAATCAAGAATTTTATTTGGAAAATATTTAATAATTCTATACCAACGAAGGTTAACCTCAAGAAAAAGAAGTGCACGGAGAACAGTCTATGCGAATGGTGTGAAACAGAATATGAGAACATAATGCACCTTTTTGTCAATTGCCCACTCAGTAGGGCGGTCTGGGCTAACTTCCCATTACAATGTAAAGTAGACACATCTTTTAAGGGAGATATTAGCGAGTGGACCAGTTTAATCATCGAGAACTACTCTAGGAACGGATGGGATAAAAGAATAGTTACAACTACTGTTTTCATTACGATATGGAACATTAAGCGAGAATGGGCGGTCTTTTCGAGAAGAAGCCTTGGAATATTATTGAAATTAACGAGAAAACGAAGGAACTCCTAAAGTATTTATTTTCAGACGCTAACGACGGTAGAGACAAGAGAAATGGAACAATAATAAATAAAGAAGAGAATGAAAACCCATTTAGTGATGATGATGCGGATATTTTCTGGATGAGCGATGCGGCATTCAACCATAGCTGGGAACCGACCGGCATTGTGGCAATTGGAGCAGATAAAGATGGCAGAATAGAACACAAAGTTGTTAAGCGTGCAAGAGTCAATTCAGCGGTAGAAGGTGAAAGTTGGGCTGTCCTCCTGGCCATGAGGGCGGCCGCAGAACTTCAGATACAGAATAGCTCGTTCTATTCTGACAACCTTAAAGTTGTTCAAGGTATAGCCAAAGGAGGGTGCATTAGTTGGCAGACCATGCCAATGATTTGTGAAGCACTCGGATGGATGAAAAGATTCCTGAGGTGGAGGATTTTCCATATCAAGAGAGATTTGAACCAGATTGCATATCTAGCCGCCAAAGCTACCAAGCAGGGTTACAACATCTCGGATACCCCGTCAAGTTCTATTATTGATCTATATAATTATTTAACTAAGGTTAAAATGTAATATCTACTTTTGCTAGTTTTTTTGACAAAAAAAAGTATATAGAAACTTTTTTTGTATTTTCATTACTTTGAATCGTTGACCCCTAGGAAAGTGTATTATGTTTGATGTTCCATGTAGTTTTTGAGGGGGGATTGTGTGTGGTCCCATTTTTAATCAATTGAAAGCCTAGGATGGTCCCATGTAGTATAAAGCGACATTTGCTGTGAATGACTTATACAGTTTGACTTTTAAGCTTACTCCCTAGCGAATTGGTATAATTCTTAATACCAACTTTTGATCGATAACTTTTAAATATAATAAGCCAAGTTGTTTGGAGTCTTTCATAATGCTTTTACAAAAATAAGTCAAGAAATTTCTTTTTCTTTTGATTTCATACACAAGGCAACAATACCCAACATATTTAATATATTCAAATTCATTTGTGTAGCGAAATTTTGGGGTTTCAACCAACTATATCTAGTATCACATGATTAAAATATTTATTGGATGAACTCTCCAAATATAACTCCAATTTATTATATTTACACCAACTAACGGAGACTGGGCAATCCATTTCACTAACTTATTAGCATTGTTCTTCAAATCAGTCGTCAAAATCATACCCCTATCATACTCCTTTGAGCTTTTAACTTCTGCCTTTATTCCATTAGCACCATAAAAAAATCTCAATATTTCTTGTTTCATATTTTCAACAATAACAATAATCAAATTATTTTTTAATTATTAGCTGAAACACAGCAAAAATACTGTGATATACCAACTCTTTTTTTCATACTTCCCATAAATTAATTGTTAAAAAACATCAATATTTTATTTGTCTATTTTTCTTTAATAAGAATAGTCTATTACTTTAACAATTTCCTATTCCATCCTAATAATAGTTGTCTATTACTTCTAAATATTTCTCAACTATCCTTAATAGAAGAAAGCTATTTACATATTTTTCATTCTATTTAATAAAAGTGGTTATTAATATTACTTGTTAAACTTAAATATATATTCAAAATTTAAAAATTTATAACAAATAATTCACTTTACTTCTTTTATCTGTAATATTCTTTTAATAGTAAAAAAAAAAATTAAAGATCATAATTATTTCAAAAATATTTTTTACAAAAATAATAAATAATTTAAAGCACAATTAATTCTAAAAATATTTAAAAAAACATATTTCATTCACAAAAAATAAATTCAATTCCTAACTTTAATTTATAAAAAATTTATATATAAAATAAAAAATTCATGATTAATATTTTTAAATTCATGTAAATATTTAAAAATCAAAATCTCTTAAAAAATTTAAAATATCAAAAAATTATTTAAAGATCATATTTAATTTACAAAAATAATTTGAATGTTAAAAAATATAATTAATTAAAAAAAGTAAATTTCATTTATAAAAATATAAATAAATCATTAATAATATTCAAAAAATATTTAAAAATAAAAATATATTCACACAAAAAATCAAAAAAATGTTAAAAATTATAATTGATTTTAAAAATAATTTAAAAATATACATATTTAAAAATATATAATTACCTTATAAATAATATATGAAAAATAATTTTAATTTCTAAAAAATGAAAATTTCTTGATGCACAAATATATTTCAAAAATCACAAAAAGTTTTAAAAGTCATAAACATAAAAAATGATTAAAAAATAAATTCAATTTATGAGAATTTTAAAAAAAATTAAAATTCATGATTAATATTGATAAACCAAATCTATTATAAGAATTTAAAATAATAATAAAATTTAAAATTTAAAAAATTAAGATAATCTATTTATGCTTATATATTTTGACTTTTCAAAAGTGTAAAAATTCACATCTAATTATAATTTGAAAGTAACCGTCCAAAAAAAAAAAATTATAATTTGAAAGTTGAAAATTTCATAGTAAAAAACTAAAAAGAAAAATAAACGTTAACATAAAACTTGCACCTTCATTTCTTCACACTAGCATTCGAACAAAAGTCAAAAAACAAATCTCTTCATTTCTCTCTTATGGTGTTTCTAATCGTATCTCACATATTGCTCCGATAGGGTTACTTGACATGTAGCTTATAAGAATTAATCTGATTAGATTGATACAGTAGTGTGAAATGTAGCTTATAAGTTATGCATTGATACTGTTTGTTTTATGTTCCGAGTAAAGTGATGTAATCAAACATTTCGATGATGCGAAGCCTCAGGCATTGTTAATACAGTTAATCCAAACATTTCGATGATGCAGCTTACGTATTGTTTAGGGTCAATTGAACGTTTGGTCCCTTTGTTTATGCGATACAACCAAAATGTTCCCCTGCTGAGTGAAGTACATTAAACATTTTTCAAACCCATGATTGGTGTATTTAAAATCCACATAGGAGGCGATATAAAGGCGAGTAATGATATATACCACTCAAATTCATACCACCCAAATACCACCCAATGACGTGGCGTGAATTGGTTGGTTACAAATCTTTAATCAAATCAAGAATATAAATAAATTCATACTATGATAAATTAACAGTTGCGAGTACCTTTAAAATCTCAATATTTGTTAGTTCATTGGCTCGATCACTGAGTCCTCTAAGCCATTGAGTAAATCTCTCAGTGTAAAGATTTACCATGAGTTGGAATATTTTGTATCTGAAAGATGAAAGAAGATTAATATATTAAGGACTAGAATGCAAAAACATGTAAAAAAGAAGGAATTCGTCATTTAAGAATGAACAAATATAACGTTATAAACCAAAGAAATGAACAGATTTGGGTTAAATGGACCCTAGAAAACGCTTAAGTATAAGTCAAATAAAATTTATATTGAATGTTATAATTCACCATAATGCTCTACGAAAATAATAAGAATAGCTAATATTGGGTTTTTTTTGCAATAATTATATCTATTTGGTATTTTTGCATGAGTTGAAAATTTAACTTCTGAGTTTTGAGTATTATTCATTAAGCTTGTTCTTTTTAAAAAAGAAATTAAATTGCTTCTAGATCCCTTACATGAACTTTTAATATATCAACCAAACACTCCAAAATTATTAAAAGGTAACTTGTTTTCTCCGTTTAAACGTGTTTTTGACTAAAAAAAACACATTACCAAACGTGCCCTTAATAATTGAATCAAAATGCATACCGTCCGAGCCTTCTCTATGGCAGTTTTTAAATCTTCCTGCATTTCCAAAAATAAAATTTAGTATTATAAAATTGATGAAAAAAGATATGTTTTTAGTTTCTACGACTAATAACAGAAAAATATAAAAATTCCACCTCAACAAGAAGTTTATCAAAACGTGCTTCAACAGATTTTCTTATTTGCTCATAACATTTCTAGAAGCCTATAAGCAAAAACAAACAAAAACAGTAATAAATTACCGAAGAGTTTTTACTATAACCCGAAGGAATTGTCAGATAAAATTAGCTTGTATTAATTTGATCTCCGTTTTGTTTTTTTTCTGTTTTAATCTGGCTCCCCTTAATGAATTTCTGAGGGATTGTATTTCTTTTATTTCCAAATAGGCACTTAGAACCTTCTTATTATTATTTCCATTAAATCCGCTTGGCACAACATAGAAATTCATGGTTAAGGCTATTAAATGCAGATGAAAAAGATGAAAACAAAGCAACAAATGTGGAAAGACAAAGGAGTGTATGCCTGCCAAGTAAAACTGAACAAAAATACAAGAGCAATTTTTAAAATGTCACTGTGATATTAGCCAAAATCAAGAAGCAAATCCTAATACTGAGATTAACTGAAAGGATGAAGAATCTGGCTATGAACTTATAGAGAAAAAAATCTATCATATTCTTTTACACATGACTAGTAAGTATGTTATTTTTTTTTTCCTCCTCCTTTTCCAGTAAAAACTACACTGTCGGTTTCACAATCATGTACCATTCATATTTTCGTGACACATCAATATAAGATATAAAAAATTTATCAAATAGCTGTGAGCATAATTAATTGAATTTTGACGATTTCAATAAATGTTGACAATTTGCCGGTAACGGACTTAGCTCAAGATGGATATGGCGTGCCAATGGGTATTTTTGTCATTTTAGGCTATAATTCTAAACCGGAGCTTAATGTCAGCTTCTTTTATGGTTCTGGAATTTATTTTATCAAGGATAAGTTGATTAAAATAGATTAAGTTATTTCATCCCAGTACAAACAAACAAAGGGAAGTATCCAAATTCTGCTAAAAACGTACAATCACTTAATAATGTTTATTAGCTCCAATACTGAAACCCTTCCGAACTTGATCATCAGAAAATGCAAGTAGATTTCTTTAATGAAGCATGTAAACATTATACTATACTCAACAGTGAAATCTCCTGTTTTTAGATTAAAAATTTAAGTTCAAGCTTGAGCATAACCACTAGCAAATTGGAAAATACCATTTATTAAAAGATGCATTTACTTCTGCTACTTGGCTTGTGCTTCCATTATATTTACCTTTAGTGAATGCAAAATGCATGACCCCTATTGTGAAGCAAATGCATAGAAGTCTTGAGCTCTTCCAACTATTTTCGAAATCAGTTTTGGTTCAATGGTTAATGGGGTCGGTATACTTTGTCGCTCGATATGTACTATATGTCCTACTATATAAGTTAGACGATTCAGTAAATGATCAGCAAATAAAATTACAGATTCTGCAAATAAGTAATAATGAGGGTAGTTTCGGTTAATCGCTTCATAATGTCCACTTGAATAAAGTACACATGCAACTATCTCGTGTACTTCTAATCTACTGATCATCGTAATGTCAAAACTTGTTGCGAAATTAGGGATCGATTGTGCATATAAAATTTAGGGATTGATAATTTTTCCTTAATAATGTTTTGTCCCACTATGTTTTTCATTAACAATTTTTTTATCTAGGTAAACTATGGATTTGAACATTAAACAAGTTGTGAAATAAGAGAAATGACAAATCAACCTTTTTTTCAACAAAGGATCGATCATCAAAATACTATTCAAACTACACCCACATTGAATCATGAACATCTAGTACAACTTTATGCATAATATGACCAACCGGGATATGCACATCATACCAGGGCAAACCCATGGAAAAGCCAAAGCAACTGTAAAGTATCAAAGAATTAATCAAATAGGTATATATTATGCTAAATAGATTGCACTGTTTTGCTAAACAATGAAATTATCATAATTTTAAAAGAGAAACAATTTCATGTTTCATGGCGACACATAGTTTATAATTAAGAAATATATAAAGAAGAAGTTTCATTAAAAACCCGGTCCAACCCATATTGGTACAGTAAATTTGCTCTGTTCTATTTGGCCATAAAAACGTTGAATACTTTTATCCGATAAGTGATAGATACCCGTATCTATGCCCCATGGATTGAAATCTTCTGAGAAGTATACGCAATTAGATTTGCATTTATTAAATGCGGAACACTCAATCAAAATCGAAGAGTTATAGCCCAAGAATAAAGCTTTTTTTTTCAAATCCGTAACCTCCACCCAAGTGCCATCTTCGATGTTTACCTCAAAAAATTCAAACTTAGTCGTAAGATAAGTTTTTAAATAGTTTCCCACCTCTGAATCGTCAGAATCCTCCGGATTTTCAGAATTCTCGGCGTAGCCAGAATCCTGCGCATTGTCAGAGACCTGCACAAAATTGTCCGCATCAGAGACTTGCGCATCGTCCGCATCGCCTGAATGATCAAAATCCTTCAAGTAATCACGATGTCTAGTTACTATAAGAATTTTCCCCTCCGGAAGTTCAAGCAAATACAAGGAATCACCCCGGGCCCATTTAGGTTCAGCAAAAACTTGGACCAGCTGAGTTGGGTTAGGTCCATGAATATCACAAGTTAATATGTGACCAAATATACTCAAACCATATAACTTGTTATTGCAATACATGATATCAACTAAATGGCCAGGGTCCCAATAGTTTATTGAGGTCCAAGAGGTGTCACCGTACTTGCAAAAAGCTAACTGACTCTCGCTCCCGCATATAACCATAACAATAAAGTCAGAAGTGGTTGATGGATTTGCTGATAAAACAGCTTTTTCGATGAAAGGCATAGATTGTTTATAGGGTTCATATCGTGATAAAGTGTTGAGTTTAGGTAGATGAATCTGAAAACGCGAGAACGGATGCAAAAGATATACCTCGATTTCATCTAGAGACATTACTAGTAACCAATCTTTATATGATGCACACTTCTTTTCGATAGCTTCGGGTAAGAAAATCTTAAAATTTCTCTTTAAATCCATTGAAAGGATAGAATTTCGTTGTCTGATACAATCATTGAATCTTTAGTATCGTTGACTTGTTTTGTATTTGCAGCGAACATCAGCCATGGCACCTGGAAAGTTGTTTGGTTGAGATGTCCTTGTGTAGCAGCAGCTAGCCATGATTTGCAAACTAGACCAAAAGATTCGTAGCTATCGATAGAAGGTAGCCTTTCAGCTATCTCATTAGAAGATTATGGTCAAGCTCCGACCAATTGGGAGCAGTAACATTAACATTTACCATCGGCCCTTAAAGTATGGATTTGAGATATCTTTTTTATCAAGAGTAATGATATATGTCACCCCTTTTCATGTCACCCTTTTATCACCCTTCTATATATATGTATTGATTTCCTTGAATAGAAGATAGAGAAAAATTGAATAGGATAGAGATTTCAATTCATTGGTCCATGTAGGCATACACATAGGAGGTGATAAAAGGGTGATACAAAAAGGGTGACAAATATCATTACTCTTTTATCAATCTATGCTAACTATGAGAGAGACGGGAAAAGATTAAGAAATATTGAAAGACTAGTAGGTTATGTTAAATTAGAGGAGTTGTATATATAATTATACATAAGGTTTTGTATTTCCATACTTACGTTATATTAAGTAAGTAATATTATAGGAAACATAATATTTAAATATTTAAATATATTAATTATATAATACAAGAATAAGGTGGGAATATAGCTCAATCTGAACTATTTGAGAAGATAAATAATTTAGCTTTATAACAATTTCAAATTCTTTTTATAAATTTCTTCTTTATCATCTTTACAAAAAATTAATTAAAGATATTTTATATTTTCTGTTCCCAAAAAAACAATTAATGACCATCTTAGTAAAAAATACCGAACACACATACATACAGTAACAAATAAAAAATAAAAATAAAGATAGATTTAAAATACAAAGTTGTTTTAGATATTTCTTTAAGATTTTAATAATACAATTTTTTTTAATTATGATACAATTAATAAAAGATTCTATTCAATCTTCCATATTATTATTTATAAAAAATAAAGAGAAAGAAATTTATTATAAATAATCAAGATATCTAAAATCAATGATCAAATAAGTAAGAATAAAACTATCAAACGTGAAAAACGTATCAAATCTTTATACATATTATATTTTTATGGTGAGAAACTAAAATTAGTAAAAAAATCGAAATAAATTAACAAAAATAGGATGTTGTAATAATTACTAAGAATAATAAATAATTTGTTAAATATATTATAACAAAAATTTAAGGTTAATTAAAAAGTTTTTTTAATTTTCTTTTAATAGGCACACTAATATAAATCGGTTCTTTAGTGACGAGTTTCTAGCGACGATATGCGTTTTGTCGCTAGAAATCTTTACTAGTGAGGAAACTTTTTTAGCGACGACTAAATTCGTCGCAGAATAAAATTTCTTGTTAGCGACGACGCGATTTCGTTGGTAAAAAATTAAAAATTCGTCGCTAATAAACTACCCAATCGGATTAAGAGTCTCCCAACCCGAAGATATAGTACCTAGCATGCTAACCCATAAAAAACTAATTCAATTTAATTCAACCCAACACCTAAATAGTTTTTTCTTTATATTTTGCTTATGTGTTGGGTTGAATTTGATTGAAATAGTTATTTATGGGTTAGCATGCTAGGTAGTATTCGGGGTGGGAGACAAATTAATCCGATTGGGTAGTTTATTAATTAGATTATACGTAGACGAATTTTCTAGCCACCTTCTAGATAAATTTTAGGCGGATCGCACTTTAGAACACTTAGGCGGCCTTATTCTAGAACATTGTTTAGATTACACAAGTTTTCCCCCATTTGAGAGGGAATTAGAAAGTTCGGTTAATCTACACAAGTTTTTTCATCATCATTTGTAATTAATTGGGATGGAACTAATTATTATTTTGATGAAAACTGAAAAAGAAAAAAAGGGTAAAATTAACCTAATTTTTTTCTCTACAATACTAATTTCTTTACCAATATTATATAAGTGTTTTAATTAGATAATAATATTACATATCCAAAAAAATTATTCGAGTCAGGATTATGATAATTTACTTAAAACATGTTTATATTAGACCATCTCCAGCAGATGCGTCAAATGGGTTAAACGTTAAAAAAATACAGTGTAGGAGCAAATTGCTTACTCCAGCAGACACGTTATATTATGGGACCCACAAATACCATACGGTAAATGCTCTCCTATATGCGCTACTTCTAGTGCATCTCTCCTCACACGGTATACATTTTAATATTATTTTTTATTATTCTATTGATTGTAAATAAAACATAAAATAATTTAAATGCAATTAAGTATAAACTTAAAAAATTATAAATTATAAAATGACAAAGTTAGATCATTTTTTGGGATAATTGAAATTAAATCAAGTTTTTCTTTTTTCTTTTTCTTTTTTTTATTATTTTAGAGTTTTAGTAATAAAAATTAGTTAATAATTTAAATGGTAATTATTACTTTTGTGACTTAAATGGTAATTTTCTCTTATATATTAGTTAATAATTGAATATATTTTTTTTATTTAAATCATTATTTTTTTAAAATAAAAGTATAAATTTAAACATAAATATATTGTAAGCAAAAATAATATAAAATAATATAAAATAATTTAATATTTTATTTAAATACAACAAACCAAAAATTAAATATTATAATTTTACTTTTATAATTATTTATATTATTGTAAATATATAATTGGAAATTAAAATTAAATTTTATTTTTAACATAAAAGTTATAATATTATAAATTAAATAGTAGATATGAAGTATAAGTATAGAGTAACTAAAACTGTAAAACTGGAAATCGATGCGGTAAATTTATGGAGTAGCTGAATTTTGATGCGGTATAGTAAAATATGAAGTATAAAAATAGCGCATCTGCTGGAGATGGTCTTATTGGTAATTTGATTAATCTTACTATCTAAAATTATAGGTTAGAATCAAATGATATTATTAATTCCATTCTCATTAGTAAAAAAAATGCAATTCATATCTCCATGTAATTTTTGTCTCAAAAATGATTTTTAGTTTAAATTGCAATTCTTCCAGTTTACACCCCAAAATGTTATTTTATTTTCCTGATATAACACATTTTTTTTTTGTATTGTAAAAAATACTAATATCTAATAGCGATTATTTCTAATGGTTGTTTTTTCACGTGGTTTAACAGGATGAGTTGAGACAAGCATGTTAAAACAAGAATTGACATATTATTAGCTACTTATGAGTGGATCAAACGGTATCCGAGAGCACAGGCATTTGTGCCACCGGCAATTGGGTCTGATCACTCTCCCTTGATTCTTAACTTAGATAATGAAATGAAAAACAGGCTAGACAATTTAAATTTGAGTCTCATTGACTCGATAACGAAGAATGTAGGCCGATAGTAGAAAAAGGATGAAATGCTCCTAACATACATCCTCATAAAAAAAACTTTAAAAAAAAAGAGATAACACGATTAGAGAATTAAAAATCTGGAGTAGGAATTCTTTTAAAAACCATGAGAATGAAATCAAAAGATTACAAGAAAGACTTATTGAGATAAATAATAGTAGAACATCAAATGACCTTATAAGGGAGGAACGGGAAATAAAAGAGAAATTCAAGTACGAATTTGCGTGTGAAGAAAAATATTGGGGGGATAGATCTAGGCATAATTGGTTAATTTATGGAGATAAAAATACGAATTTTTTTCACATGGCTACTATACAAAGAAGGAAATTTAATAGAGTAACATGAATAAGGAATGAAAATGGAGAATGGGAAGAGGATGCAGCAGAGATCAAGGAATATTTTAAAGGGTATTATGAAAAATTATTTACGAAAGTACAAGCATGTGATCGGAAATGGAAAAAGCCACCAAATATTTAGAGCCAAAAGTAGATGAAGTAATGAATTATTAATTAACCAAATCACCCACAATGGTAGAAGTAGAAAAGGAAGTATGGGAACTAGCTGCGCTTAAAGCTCAACGACCCGATGGCCTTACCGGTAAATTTTACAGAGAATTTTGGGACATCATTAAACAAAATGTGTTTAAACTCGTGAGTGATTTCTTCTCCCTTAACTTTAGTTTAAAAGGTTTTAATGATATTCTAATAACACTTATCCCTAAAGGGGATAACAACTTTTCTTACTTGATTTCTTCTCAATAAAATCCAATACCTTGATTTTCTTCATCTTCCTTGTAGTAGATAATGTTCATGTTCTCTTAATCATCTCAATTGACCCCCAACTCAAAGCTTTAACCACTCTTGAAATTTGAAACTCTTGATTATTGGTTGTACAAGCTTAATTTGGGTTAGGAAAGGTGATTTGATGATGATTCTCTATGTGGGTAAGATGGATTCTTCATGAACTGGAATGGATTTAGGAAATTGTAGGATGAATTTCTGAAATTTAAGCTTTTGATTCTTGGATTCAATGTGTTTTGGTATGATTTGGGTGGTTGAATCTTCCTTGTAATGATGTGGAGAGAAGATTTGATGTGTTTTTAGGGTGATTGGGTAGTGTTTTGATGATTAGGGGAAAGGTTCGAATGAGCTTTAATGGAGTTGGGAGTGTTTTGGAGAAGAAAGAGAGGCTTGAGGTTTTGTAAATTCGGAATAATAGCATTAAACCACTTTTATAAACATTAATCCGCAGTTTTCTCTCTCCAGCGGCGCTCTGCGGTGCACCGGAAGTTTTGGTGCGGTATACCGCAGCTTCTGTTGATCCAAAAAATTTCGTCTCGTCAATAAACACGCGCCACATACCCATGACACGGGTTTTTGGTCCCGCGGTACACCGCGTATATGGTCCGGTATACCGGACCCATCGATGTGTTTTTTTTCGTCTCGGTATAAAACCCGAGCTACCTACCCGTGACACGGGTTTTTCCTCTCTGCGGTATACCGGGGCTGAGGTCCGGTATACCGGGCCTTTGTCAGAATTTTCCGAAAAAATTTGTTTTCTCCTCCCGAACTCGATTTCTCCAATACCTAAGCATCAAAAACACTAATACCTTTCTCAAATATGCAATATCAACTAAAAACAACTAATCTAAAAAATACAAACATAAAAAAAAACTACTATGGGATGTCTCCCAAAGGGCACTTTTGTTTAACGTCTTTCAAAGTTAGACGAGTTACCTCGGTTATTTCTTTTTATAGCCTCCCTAGTAGTGAGTGAGATGATTAACACTTACCAATCTGAGCTTGCAACCCTCGATAGCTTTTATTTCGACCACTCCTTCTGAGATGATTTGCGTGATAATGTATGGCCCCTTCCAAGAACTGCTGTGTTTGGGGTTGGGAGGTTTCCATGCCACCTCGTCTCCTACCCCAAACTCAATCTTTTTCTCCATGGTTTCTTGGGAGCTTACAACTCTGATCGGATATAGTTCTTTTGACTCATTCTTCTTTTTCTATTTCCCCGAAACATAGAACGTTTCAGAATTATTTTCAATACGGAGAGTCACGGTTCCTTCATTCACATTCACTATAGTATCGCTGGTGGCTAGGAATGGACACCCAATAATGAATGGAACGTTCTTATCTGCTTTATAGTCAAGAATAATAAAGTCCGTTGGAATAACAAGGTTACCTACGTGAACGAGTACATCCTCAATTACTCCCCACGGCTTTGCTGTTGATTGATCCGCAAGTTGTAAGGTTACGGATGATGGTTTCACATCACTCATACCAATCTTCTTGAATATACTTTTGGGCATGATATTCACACTTGCCCCTAAATCACACATGGCTTTTCCATGAAATATTCCACCTATTTTGATTGGGAGGTTGAAACCTCCAGGATCTTTAAGCTTTGGTGGTAATCTTTGCTGAACTTGTGCTGATATCCCTTCATTAAGTGTCACAAATTTGGATCTTGTGAACCTTTCTTTATTGGAGAGTGCCTCCATAAAGAATCGACCATAGTTTCGCCTTCCTTCCATAGCTTCGAGTAACGGGACGTTAATTTTCACTTGTTTTAACGCCTCTATACACTTCTGTTGTTTCTCCTTTGGATAAGCGGGATAGTGGCAATGTATGGGTGGTTGTCTTGCTCTACTTCTCTCTTCAATTCTTGGTTCCTCAACCACTCTTGTCTTCTTTATCTCACCTTGTTCAACTTCTTCGACCCAATCTTCAACAATTATTCCATCTAAGTTCATCCTAGCTACGTTTGACGTGTTTGGAAGGGCATCCCTTTTTGACGGAGATGGTAGTGTTTCCTTCATCTTTTTAGCTTGAAGACTAATAGTCTTCACCTTGTCGTCAACGTATTGGATCTTCTTCATGTTAAATGTTGTATCTTGGGTCAATTGTAGGAGTTGACTTTGCATTTGTTCTATGATTGTAGTGAGCCGCATTACATTCTTCTCTAAAAGTTGATTATGTTGTTTAAGATCTTGATTTTGTTGTTGCAGGCTCTGCACTACTGATGCATCGATCTTTGATTCAAGTCTGCTCATATTTTCCTTCGAGAAGTTGATGAATTGACTAATAGTCTCTTTTAACTCAGTGATCTCTTCTTGAGGACGTGATTGAGCTACACTTACATTATGCACATTGCAGCCTAGTGGTTGTTGAGCTTGATTTTCATATGCTTGTTCTTGCAGGTATAACCGTTGAGGTGGCATTGGGATGCTTTCCTTAACTGTTATAGCGGGTTGTTGTATTTGATCTTGCAAGCTTGAAATCCTCGCTTCTTCGTCGTTAGTGGTAGGAGTTTGTTTTTGTGGCCAACTCATGTTGTTCTCAATGATTGTTTCCATACCACTCTTTGCTTCTTTCGGATCCATAGAGACAAAACTACCACGACCCATATTATCTGCCCTCAGCCTTGACTCTCTATCGAGTCCATTATAGAACATGGATAATTGTAATTGTGGCGTTTATCCATGTAGTGGACATCTTGCCAACATCTTTTGAAATCTCATCCATGCTTCGCCAACACTCTCTCCGGCTTCTTCTAAGAAATTCATAGGCTCCAATAGTTCCTTCACTCGCATACTTGTAGGACAAATTTTATCGAGGAATATTTCTTGAAGCTTGTCCTAATTGGTTATTAGCTCGGGAGGTTGATCATCTAACCAATCGCTTGCTTTCCCGGTCAAGAAAAATTGAAACATTAAATAATACATCTGTTCTTGCGTAACACCTTCATTAATGTAGGCATCACAGAATTGCATGAATTTCTGAACAGATCTGACCGGATCTTGATTTGTATCACCGTTAAATTTCCCATAGCTCGCGAATTGATTAATTAAATCAGGATCACGCTTAAATCTAACGGCTTGGATAGTTGGGACGCGAATCCCAATGCGTTGAACTCGAAATTGGCTAGGAAACCCTAGCTCTAACCGTTGATTATCCATCTAAAATCCTGAGAAAGACTAAAACAAAAAGAAAGCATAAAACTGAAAACAAATAAAAACTTCTACACTAAATAAACACAAAATAGATTTAACTTAAAGATAAATCCCCGGCAGCGGCGCCAAAAACTTGGTGGGGGCAAAGATGTGATAAAATAATAGATAAATAAAGATAATAATAAAGAGCACACACCCTTGAGAACCACGGAACTCACTGCAAGTATCACAGATCGTTTGCAAGTTTTAATGATAAGTTAAGTTCGTTCGCAGGGATTTAATCCGTTAGATCTACTTATGTTTGACAAGCGTAGATGAATTTATATGTTTAGAATAAAATATAAAAAGAGAAATAAATATCTGATATGAAATAAACAAATATGAATGCAGATAAATAAATATGAATGTAAGTCAAATAAATTAGGATTAATATTATGAGTCTATTTTACTAACTTGTTATTCTAACTTGTCACAAATTAAGCATTATATATTAACCAGGATTCTAAATTCTACCTATCCTTTTCTAGGCTTAGGAGCAACCTCTCCACTACCAAGGTCTTGGGTAATGATTGGTGATTAAATCAAACCTTTATGGCTATCTAGTTAGGCAAAGGATCAAAACTAGACGATTATGTGGTGTTGTCAATAACTAAGAATAATCCTAAGATTGACCAAATCTAGGGTTGAAACAATAAGTCAAAACACATAATAACAATATACGCCAAGCTCAATCAATTAAAATAACAAGTAGTATTAATGAATTTAAGACAAAATAATAACTCAACAATTAAAAGTAAAACTTACAGAATAAAAGCTTAAAAATATGGTTGAGCATAAATCTATAACTAAATACCCTAAATATAGAGAAGGTGGGATGTAGAAGAGGAGTTTGTCACTCTCCAACTTCTTCTTCTTGTCTTCCTCTATAGGTCAGCTTGCTTCTTGGATGAATAGCTTGATTCTAATGATGAATATTAAATATAAAGGTCTAAGCTATTATTTAAAACTAAGAAAACACAAGTAAGGACTAAGTCTAAGCTTGAAACTGAGAAATGACATGTTTACAATGGTATAAGGGTGTATTTATAGGTGTTTAGGAAGACCTAATTCGTTTTCTTGAAGGAGAAGTAAGTAGTGGACTCCAAGCCCAACTCAAATTCGTAACCCTAAAAACATGAAATCAGGTCCGATTTTCTTTTGGCTCTAACAGTTTCAATACTCATCCGTTTGACGCGTATGAATATACCAAATTGATTGTCTCGGAAAGCTCTTCAACTTTGCTCTTGACCGTTTCTCCAAATTCCTCACCGTTTTTGAGATATAAGCTGATTTGTGGTCTATTTCTTAAGAAAATCGACTAGAAGACTTCCTAAATCACTAAAAATGATGTCTCATCCTAATATAAATCTATCACAAATGAGGAGACATCAATCTATTATAAGGAAGATTGTTCAAAAGGCAGAAGAATTACATCCTATTGACTTTCATTTCATCAATAGGAAATTTAACTATCAAGCGGATAAACTTGCAAAGAATGCTAGACTTGGGGCAGTCGAAATTTCACGAGGATCTATTTCGGTAGACCGACTTATTTCTCTCTTTCCTAGATCAGGAATAGTTTGATTTGTGGTTGGGCTTTTCTTTTGGTTTTGATTCGTTTTGTCTTTACGTTAGTGCTTTGGCACCTTTCCAAGTCCAAAAAATATATATTACATGACAATACAACTATATCCCCCCAAAACTCTCAAACCCCCCTTCTCATGAAATTCCCAAACACCCTTCCCCTAAATCTCTCAAAATACCCCCAAACCCTCAAATTTCCATGTAATCTCTCAAATATCATCAGTCTCCCCACTCACGTATCTCCTTACAATTCATTCTCCTCCATTCACCTCCAACAATTTTAAAATTCCATAGAAAATAAAAGATCCATTCGACTCCAAAGAAGATAAAAGTTAATAGCGACCATCACACACGCTTTTAACATTTATAGAACTATAATGGATTTTTCATCAACATTGGTATTAGATCACCTCTGTGATAGCATGTCCAACATAACACAAGCTATGGATCGATTGATGCTCGAAAATTGAATCTTGCCCATGTGTGAGGCTTGTACAACTTGTCCACATGGTAGTGTTAGGAGGGGAATTATATAGTGAAGGTGAGCATATGAATTATATGTAGCTCCAACGTGGCATTCGAAACAAGACATTCATTAGCTACAAATTATATTAAACGAACATAATACTTAAAAAACTGTATTTGGGTACAACATTAACAAAATATCCAAAGGTCTTAGTCGATCCACACGACAAAATGAAGACAATATCAATACCCAATAACTGGAGAACCTTTTTTGGTACAAATCTGGGAAAGGGGTGGGTGAGTTGTTCTCCAGGTCAAAGAAGGTAAGAGAGGGTCGTTCTCCATATCATATAAAGGGGAGGTTAATGGGTTATTGTAGGTTGAATATAGGGGAGAGGTGGCGGTGATAGGTAGTGTTTTACCTCTTTGTGTTGTGAAACCTTCAGAGATGGTGTTTGATGACATCGATAGGACCGTCTTAACAAAGTGACTCATATAGAGATGTTGGCAGTGGCGAGAGGTAGTGGTGAGGTAATGGATCATCATCGAGAAAAAGGATAAAGAGGAAAACATTCTGGCAAATTAAATTAAAAATGAAGTAAATTAGTTATTTAATTAAATTAAGAAATAAAAGTTAAATTGAGAATATATAATCTTTTCTGGTACTACTAAATAACATTTTTAACAAATAAATTAATTATGATATTATATTAGTCATTGACTTTTATAGCACAAAAATAACTATATAATATTATTCATACGCAAAATTCTACAATGTATTAATATTATAAGCTAATTATACTTAAAATAAGCTAATTTTATTTATTATCATTTTAAAATAAAATGTTTTTATTTAAAAAATAATAAAATTTATAATTAACTTACACTTAAGCACATTATATTTGTATCATTATTATTTGAAAGCTATTTGATCCTATAATTTTTGTATATTGAATAGTAATGTTGTTATGGAGATCATTATAGAAAATCGATGATTTTATATTAGATTTTGTTGTAAACAGTAGAGGAAGAAAGAGGAACGTTCTGTTTATTATCAGAGAGTGTAAATATTACATAGTGGGAGGTCCTATTTATAGGTAATAGGTAACCATAAACCCTAGTGTTCATGGCCTTGACTACTAGCCCATGGGCTGGAATGAATATCCATTAAATGGGTTTATAACACTCCCCCTTGGATATTCAGTCCCTAAGAATATGACTCGTTAAAACCTTCCTAGAAAAACCTAGTAGGAAAAAATCTAGTGAAGGAAAAAGAGTACACTTCTTTAAACGCTTTCAAAAACTACGTCATTAAAAACCTTTATCAGGAAAACCTATTAGGACAAAATCGTGATGAAGGAAAAGAGTGTAGTGCGTATTTGTCTCCCCCTCTTGTCAGCCTCTTAACAAAGATCTTGAAATCCTTGCATGTTAATCTTGTGTATAAATTTCTTGAACGTAGATGTAGGTAATGATGCCTTTGTAAATAAATCATCCAAATTGTCACTTAAGCGAATTTGATGACCATCTATTTCATATGTCTTCAAGAGTTCATGTCTAAAGGATAACTTTGGAGAGATATGTTTGGTTCGATCACCTTTGATGTAGCCTCCTTTGTCTTGAGTGGTACAAGTATCATATTGTTGGACTTTGTTTACTTGTTGAAAGATTGCATTCCCCTTAAATATTTAATTTTGATAATATGCCTCATTAAAACCTTTCCAAGCAAAACTGGGACAATATCTTAGTAAAGGAAAAAGAGTACATATTCTTCAATACGCTTATATAAATTGCCTCATTAAAAACCTTGCAAGGAAACCCCAATGGGAAAAACCTATGTTAAGGGGAAAAGAGTGCATTGCCTAAATGTCTCCCCCTGATATAAATATAACACAATGGTGTATAACTTGAGACATTTAATAGGAGTAATAAATAGTACGACATAAATTTGATCGACGCTTCATTCATATATAATGATTTAAAAAGCTCGACATAAGACTTATATGAAGTCTTTCATAAGAAATAATGGCAAATAAAAGTGCATCCACCACCGGAGTCTATATCTCTTTAATAAATATATTACGTGTGCTACAACATACTATCTTATATAGTGACTCCCCCTTGTAGCACATTCGTTTCAAAATTGTGAAAATTTCACGTCGTACAAGTGAAATTAAAAAAATATTTACTTTAATTATGTCTTTCTACTGATGGCTAGTAAGTTTATTTAGACATTTTAATTAAAATAATCCTCGATTTCATTCATATATTAATAGTTATTACGCGTATATATAAATATTCGATCATGATCAATTTTTAGTTAGGTTCCAATAATTTAAAGTAGTAAAATAACTGCTTGAGATCTCAATATATAATCAGGTACCTGATACTCAGTAGGAGTATTTTAATTTTCAGCTATATACACTACTTTGAAATTTATAAGATGTCAAAAGTCTCATAATTAACAACTTGCTCATGTTGTTGCTCCTTTATGCTATCTTTGAAACCCAATAAATCTATTGCGCTTTAACCGTACAATAGTCTAATTTTATAAGATAGCTCTTTTGAGACATAAATTTAAATAGGAGCATTGATAACTAGTTATTGTGACTTAGTCACTACACCTTTACAATATTTTCAATCGTTTGAATGAGTATACCAGGATCAATGTAAATGGTATAGTCTTATATTCCAGTTATTTTTTTTTCTTCCCTTATATGAGAATATCATATATAACATATTCTCATAATCAATCTTTGTGCACGGTAGTGGAGCAATTGTATTAGAAATTGCACAATCAAAATATCTTGATGGACACAATTTTTGGTCTTTTACCAAGAGGCGTATTTACTATGAGCATTAGTTTTAGTGATTCGGCATATGAAAAGTCAATAAATAACTTTGCTAAACTTGTAAATATCCCTTTGAGTTCGTATTGAGAAAAAAATAGACAATTTATCTCAACTTTATTTAGGATAAAAATCTTTACTTAGTGCATAGCCAATTTGCTAATATTCATTTGATAATCTCGATCTTTAATATTATCACTCGTTAATATTCTATGATAATTTACAGTTCCAAATATACATATGATCATACTGACAAAAAATTACATATAGTAATATTTTCCAAATATAAGTGATAGGGTCACAAAATAATTCACTCTTCAAATTTAGTAGATTTATTTTGCTAGAGTCAAAACATCTCTTATTAAACTCAATGTTTCTAGGAAATGTAATTTTGATTTTTCGAGAATTTCATATATAATTCACATTATCATACATTTATTCATAGAATATCATTCTCGATAAATAGATCCATCACCAATCAGGTGGAAGATATCATAAAATACTGAATCAATAAAAGATTTCAGTTTTATCGTATATATGATATTGATTATCAAAGTTAACAAGAAAAAAAGTTATCTTGTATTATAACCTCGTGGGATATTAGTCCACTAATTTGCAGAAAATTAATCTTTTCCAATATAGGTTATGTTATATCTGAGGATTGATATATCTGTGGATATATGGTCCAATATAAGATAAGACATGTGGTCTTATCTTATTAAAGGTTATATAATTGTTCGTAGTGAACAATCGGTCAAAGTTGTTGTTTTTTTTCAACCGTAGTGAAAAATTGTTGATTTTTTCTATTTTATTTATTTTTATATAAAAAAAGTACATGAAAGTGAGTTGCCTTTATAAAAAAAAAATTAACAAATAATTTTTTTTTTTTTCAAATCATGCCTGATTTTTTTTTTCTTCTTTTTCTCGCTTCACGTGAAGACAAATCAACATGCGAGTAGCAGAATTTTTTTCTTTTTCACAAAACATTGTTTTAATGAATCCACAGTTTTCCTTTTAATACATTCGAATCATTATGAATTTTTGTGTAGAAAATTCTTCACAGGAATTTTTTTTTTTTAGTTAAAGCTGCGGCTTTGATTTTTTTTTTTCAAATTCACATGGAGTGAAGATCATTGATGAAGACCTTTTTCTGAATGATTCAGAGTGGTGAATAGATAAGCATGAGACTTATGTTTGGGAGGTAGAGATTATCTAATATATTATATTCATGAAATTATTTAACCCAAAAAAATGGGATCCATGAAACAAAGTAATATAGTATAGAATATTTATTTCTTTTCGGCAGAAAAAAATTTACACCTTGCATCAGATATGTGTACTACATGATGATGTGTAGGAAATATAATATTAAAATATGCCATGAAAGAAAATTAACATGGCCAAATTGTTTTTTTTTTTGATGGATTGCTGCCGTAGAGTCTCATATAAAAATAAAAATTGTATATCATTGTCCAATGTGGTGAACACTTATCCAACTTTTTTTCTTTTGTTTCACCGTGGTGAAATATGATTGTTATCATTAAATTTCATACAAAAATTCATTCCACCTTTTTTTTAATATATAACATTTCACCATAGAAGGGATTTGATCAAAGGAGTTTTTCTCTCTTTTGTTTCGAATAGATCAAAAGATCTAATTGTAATATTTTATAAGATGTAAAAAAAATATAATATAATATATTATAAGATTTAAAAAATATGTGAATATTAAATGGAAGAGACTATCGTGCTGATAACGTGTTGTAAACAACAGAGGAAGAAAGATGAACGTTCTGTTTATTATCAGAAAGTGTAAATATTACATAGTGGGAGCTCCTATTTATAGGTAATAGGTAACCCTAAACCCTAGTGTTCATGGGCTTGACTACTAGCCCATGGGCTGGAATGAATATCCATTAAATGGGTTTATAACAGATTTTAAATTTTTAAATTTATAATTAGTTTTGGTAGATTTTTAAATATTTTAAAGATTTAGTCAAATATATTTTTGGCCGGTTTATTTAAATGTAATAGTTATATAACTTGTAACCTTTGACTAGGATCGGTCCTTTTTAGGCCCTATTATCTATTTAGCTCATTTCTACTCAACAAAATTCCAACCCAACAAAGGCTATACATATAAACCTATCTCTCCACAAAATTAATACAGCCTATGTCTGAAATTTTATTAGTTGGCCTAACTCTTTGATAAACTTATGTCGGTTACCAGTAGGGATGAGCATGCCCACACTAAGCCGAATTTATAGTCCCATTTATCTATTCAAACCTATTTTTTTGTTTCTTTAGCCTTATGCTAGTTCATTTAGGTTTTAGCCCCAAAATAATTTATTTTCAAATTCTGGCCAATTTTGTTTAGCACACACCCGAGCCTGTATACTCTGACCATATCTCGTAATGGGTATATATAAGTAATTTTTCATGGTTAGAAATAACACATTTATTTTACTTTTTTTTTCTATTCAAACTCCTCTCTTAAGTTTTTCATTTTTTTCCTTCGGGTAAAATTCCAAATGAGAAATATACCTTTTAGGGCCTTAATTTCCAAAATAAGAATTTTAAGAGCCTAGTTAGATCTTATGTTTTTTAAGGGTCTAACTAGAAATTTTCTGGTTACTAGTCACGTTTTTACACCCGCTGTTTTTAATTTTTTAGGGGGTATATACCCCTTTAATTTTTCAGGGGGTACACGCCCACCGTTTTTTTTATTTAAGTCCATATTGTTCAGAGTCCATATTGTTCAGGTCAGTCCAAAGTGGTGGTGAGTCCAACGTCAGTCTATTACCCACTAAAACAGCATCCTTACCCCCTAACACAGCACCATTACCCCCTAAAAGAGCAAAACAGGGGGTATTTACCCCCTAAATATACAGATCTGCAAATAAAAAAATTAACAAAATGAAACCAATCTGGATCCGTTGGTTGGCCTCGAACTCCATTAACACAAACTGATGGTGCTGCTCAAATCCGTTGGTGGTGGTGGTACTGGTTCGCGCAAAACAGGGGGTATTTACCCCCCCTGAAAATCCAGATCTGAAAAAAGGTGGATGGAAGAAAAAGAAGAAGGAAAGGGTGCAGATCGGAGTTGTTGTTGGTGGTGGATCTGAGGGGGTATTTGCCCCCTGAAAATCCAGACCTGAAAAAAGGTGGATGGAAGAAGAAGAAGGAAATGGTGCAGATCGGAGTTGCAGGGGCGTGCCGCTGGTTCTCGTCGCTGGTTCGAGTGGAGGTACAACGAAGAGAAGAGAAGCAGGCGACGCTACAGAGAGGGAGGTGGTCGGGGATCTGCTGCGCGCGAGGTGGTGCAGCGGCTTGGTGGTGCAGCGGCTTGGTGCGTGGTGGTGTAGCCGGGGTTTTCTGTGTGCAGGGAGAGAGAAAGGCTCGACAGATAAATGGGGAGGGGATAGGTTTTATGGATATTTTATAGTTGGATTCTAATTAGGCTACTTGGTTTCCGATTGGGGCCCTTCTTTATAAAACAGATGTTGTCTTAGGCCCTAAAACATAGTTTACCCAATTCCAAATACCCCTTTTTGGTTTGGTCAAAAGTTATATAGATATATATAGTTTGGAAATGGACATATACTTCACGTGTTTCGCGAATTAATGACAACTTGTTACTGGCCCTATAGCTCATATAGGCGATATAAATAAATTTCTAACTGTATATCCTTTCATTCGAATGTCAATACTACCGAAACTTTAATACTTTTAAAAAATTACGGTATATACATGTATAATCAGTAAAATCTACTTTTTGTACATATGATCGAATGTGTCCCATCATCTAGAAATCACTCAAGTTAGTGGTTGAATTGTCATTTTAGGCCCGTTCAAGAAAAAATTGTCATTTTAGGATTCATATGATTAATAAATTGTCCAACCACAATAACCTATTTAAACAGACCAATAAAACATTTTTATATATATTCTATTCCATTACATAAAATAAAAATTTTAACCTGATCATCTACTCCCTCCGAGCCTTAATATGTAACACTTTAGAGTTTTTTACACATATTAAGAAACCTAAAAGATAGGGGAGATTTAATTAAAAATTGAGTAACGACCACCCACATACCACCCATGACGTGGCGTGATTTGATTGGAAATAATTCGTTAATCAAATTGAGTAAATAAATAAAATTAACTATTTACTTCCACTCAAATCACGCTACGTCATGTGGTATGTTTGGTGGTATGAATATGGGTGGTATATATCATTACTCTTAAAAATTACTAACATAACCCTATTTATAAGAGAGAGAAAATTAAATAATTAGGTGTTTAGGGATTTTAGAAAGAGGGTAATATAGGACATAGAGTATTTGTTTTGTATTAGAACTCCAAATGTGGAATTTTTTTGGCTAAAGTGTTATTCTTTATGTTTCAAAATGTTTGTCCACTTTGCTTTTCACACATATTAAGAAATGTAATAATTATAATCTTTATTACAAGATTACCCTTTATAAAGTGTATTGATATCTTAAATGTGTATTGGAAATATAAATTTTAATTTTTTAATAGGGATAATAATAGAAAAAATTGGAAAAATGTCTTGAAATACTAAGTGGACAAACATTTTAAAACAATAATTTTAATAAGTGGACAAACATTTTAAAATGGATGGAGTAAATATTAAGAAATAAAATAAGTAAGTGTTTGGTGTTTCTATATTTATTTAAACTTTTAAATTTACTTTATAGACTTTAAGAAATTTAAATTAACTTAGAATATTCACTTTGTTTATGTAGTTTAAAGGAAGAAAATGCATTTATCTAGAATCTTTATAATCATGGTTTTAAAAGGCGTTAGGCGGTACTAGAGCGGTCAACCACTTTCGAGCGCTTAGATGGCTAGGCGGCCTATTAATCGGAATTTAGGCAGTTCTTACATAGGTGCTTTTTATATTATTTTATTATTAAATATATATTACTAATATATTGATTTGAATAATATTTAGGGATAATTCTCAATTAATTACAATTCTACACTTTACATTTCCAAAAAAAAAGGAAGGAGCAAATCACTTTTTACTTACTCACAAATTATCAACTTAATCACAATTAAACACATGAGGCAATTACCAATACCACCCTAGAGGGAGTGATATTGCCCATAAAAGTCATGTCTAATATAAAAAACATAATTAGACAATAATACCATTGACTAAATATTCCCACCAAATTAAATATTCCCACCAAAAAAAATCTGACCAACTTTTCCGGCCAAATTTTTTTCCCGCCAAATTTTTCCGGCCATTTTTTTCCCCACCAAATTTTTCCGGCCATTTTTTCCCACCAAATTTTTCCGGCCATTTTTTTCCCACCAAATTTTTTCCGGCCATTTTTTTCCCACCAAATTTTTCCGGACAATTTTTTTCCCACCAAAATTTTTCGGCCAATTTTTTCCCACCAGTTTTTTTTGTTGTTATTTGGTGGGAAAAATCCCACCAAATTATTTCTTTTATTTAATTATTAAGTAATAAATTACTCTTTCAGGAACCAAACCATGTTTATATAGCATAAGTAAATAAGTCAACAATTGAAGACTAAAGAGCGAAAGTAAGTAAGTCAACAAATAAAGACTAAAGAACTTCTATTCCAGTGTACAACATGATTAAAATATATATTAAATAAAATAAGAATTACAACATGGTTGTGAGCTGTCACTGTACAGCTTTTGTTTGAAAATGTTGCAGCCCTTTAAATCTTTGAAATTGCAATACCAGTTCCTTGCAACAGTGCTGCTATTCATTAACTCAACGTTCCCATCGTAAACCTGTAAATACATTTTTTTAAAAACAATTTAGTTACGTGAAAATATATCATTTTTATGATAATTTGAAAATTAAATCAAAATTATATTCACCTCTGGTTTCTTATCTTCAGGGTCATCAATGTATTCCTTGTCTTCCCAATCTTCTAGTTGTAAAAGTCAAAAACATTCATGTAAACTCCTATTTTGAATACCATAGGGACTAAATGTGCAATCACATACCTGTAAGGAGTATCACCACCAAATTTCTTTTGATCAACATCACCGGAAAGTAATCACAATCAAAGCATAGCAATGTAAGTAGATACTTGTAAAATTGTAATATTTTATATTGACATTCTCGTTAGAGAAAATCAAATGATGTAACAGTATATAAACCATAGGAAAAAACTACAACACCTTAGCATAGAACAGTACCTTGCTTGAGTCATGCATATCGGATTTTTTACTAGAATTACCGAAGCTTGAGTTACATCTCTGATTTGTGTTTCACGCCTTGGCCTCCTATTAACTATTGAAGTCCAGTTTGAGGCAAACCTTAACATAGAACAATCACACACTACTCTATCGATACGTTCCATATCATTCAAGAAAATTATTCAGGGCACCCCTCAATCGTTGCCTTGCTTCATCCATGGAGGAGAGAAGGATAATTTCGTGTATATACGTGGAGAAGAGATCCTAAGTAGCAGGTTGGTGGTGACGGCGGCGATGGTAGCGCCGTTACAAGAGATAAAAGAATCGCCTCTTGTGTCTTGGAGGGGCGGCGTGGGCTGTGATGTTATGGGTCGGAGGTCACGAACAGAGATGTGCGGAGGAGCAGTGATGATGTCTCTCTTCATAGTGGTGGTGGTTGGTGGTGGCGGTCGCGCGCGAGAGAGACGAAGCAGAAGATGTATTTTTTATTTTTTTTGGACAAGCGAAGCAGCAGATGTATAATGAAATATAATATATATATTAGATTAATAAAAAAGAAAATAAAATAAGGACAAAACAGGAAAGTTAAATTCTTTTGGGGAATTTAAACGGAATATTTTTAATGGGATGCTAGAGGGCTATTATTATTGATTTTATGACTTAGATGATAATTTTTTCTAAACACATTGTCATATTTACCTTCCACCATTGTCTTTATATGATCCTATTTATTATTTTATTTATTTATTTTTAACTTTTTTTTTATTTTTTTTTCAGATACTTTCTTTTTGAAATTTTTTTCCTAGAAATATTTTTTCAGTTTAAAAAAAAAAAAACAAATTTCGGGTTATGTGTTTCTATAACACACAAATATAGGGTTCTGCGTTCCTATAACACACAAAATCATAAAATCGATCTAAATGATTCTCTTTTTTAACAAAATTGATTTTTTCTCTTTATTAATTGCATATACCCTATTTCTACTCGTTTTTTTAACTATATTGATATACTTTCTTTTTGTGCAACATTTTTTTGTTATTTTTGTATGTTTATGTTTTAGGGTTTTGTGTGTTCTAGGTCACACAAAGCTTGATTTTGTTTATTCCAATTCTGTGTATTTCAAGAACACACAAATCTCAGAATCGTGTATTCTTAGAACACACAAAACTCAATTTTGTGTATTCATGGAACACATAAAACTCGAATTTATGTATTTTTTGGAATACACAAAACTTGATTTTGTTTGTTCCAATTCCGTGGAACACACAAATCCCAGAATTGTGTATTCCCGGAACACACAAATCTGACGAACGCACAAATCTGAAATTTGAGTGTTCATGACACACAAAACTCAAATTTGTTTGTTCATGGAACAGATAAACTCAAATTTGTGTGTTCATGGAACACATAAAACTCAAAATTGTGGGTTCATGGAACACATAAAACTCAAATTTGTGTGTTCATGGACCACATAAAACTCAAATTTGTATATTCATGGAACACATAAAACTCGAACTTGTGTATTCTTGGAATACACAAAACTTGATTTTGTTTGTTCCAATTATGTGTATTTTTTAACACACAAATCATAGAATTGTGTGTTCCTACAACACACAAATCTCATAATTGTGTACTCATGGAACACAAAAATTCGGGAAAAAGAATTTAAAAAAAAAAATTCTGGAAAAAAAATTCGAAAAAAAAAATTTCGAAAAAAAAAATTCTAAAAAAAAACTTCTAAAAAAATCTGAAAAACAATCAAAAATAAAATTAGATAAATAAATATTATTATAATTAATTAATAGGCATATGGGTATTTTTGTAATATTGCAATTTTTTGTGCTTAAGTGAAAATTAAGTTGAAGTTGTAATTAATTGAAAATTCTTACGCTCTCCGTGTAATTAACTGGGCGTTGTCCCTAATATTTATATCCAAATATACATAAAGTAAATCAACTCAATATAAATAATATATATTTACTAAAGTAATGACCAATTCAAAAAATCTACACTTGAAATTTATAAAGTCTTACCTTTTTTTTCTCGCGTGTTCAGATTCTAACTTAAGTAGTTTTTTCTTTATAGTTTGCTTCTGTGTTGGGTTCGATTAGATGACTTAGTTATTTATATGCTAATATGTTAGGTAGTATTCAGGTTGGGCAACCATAGTTATCTTATTGGATACTTTATTAATTAGATTATGCATAGACGAACCTTCAAGCCACCTTCGAGAGAAATTCTAGACAGCACTGAAAATGCTTAAACAGAATGTTTTTTTTTTTTTGGGCGTACTTAAACAGAATGTTTAGACAACCTTGTTTAACACTATACATAATTAAGCATATTGTGGCATGTAAATTACTAAATAGGGAGTATTACATTGTACAAGAGAAGGCAATTTTTTTTTACTGAATTAATGGTATTTATTAATGTGAAAATGTGCTCCTAGGCACAACTTTCAAAAAACCAAAACCCCGCCCCATCTTCCCATTTCAGCCTCCTTCTCCGATGGACTGCCCACCTTCCTCCTCCTTCTACTTTTCTTTCCCATCTTCTTCACCCCACACAACCAAGCCGCCACATCCTTCACCCTACCAAGCAGCCACCTCCTTTATCCTACCCTTCCCTAACACGCCTTCTGTTGAGATATAAAATCTCATTAATAGAATGCCTTCTCCTAACAGTTCGTACTTTTAGTTGAGTTGGCAATTTAACATGGTATCAGAGCTCCACGGTAGCCGTGGTAACAGGTTCGAGTCTCTCGACCGCCACCCACTTTATTCTGCACGTGCAAGTTTAGCTCTTCTCCTAAGCCTTCTATGGGCACTCTTCTCTACTAAGCTTGCACGTGAGGGGGCGTGTTGAGATATAAAATCTCATTAATAGAATGTCTTCTCCTAACAGTTCGGACTTTTAGTTGAGTTGGCAATTTAACATGGTATCAGAGCTCCACGGTAGCCGTGGTCACAGGTTCGAGTCTCTCGACCGCCACCCACTTTATTCTGCACGTGCAAGCTTAGCTCTTCTATGGGCAGTCTTCTCTACTAAGCTTGCACGTGAGTAGGCGTGTTGAGATATAAAATCTCATTAATATAATGCCTTCTCCTAATCAAAAAGTACGAGTTAGGCCCACAAACGAGGCGGCCCAGCAGCGAGTTCGATTTGTCTCTGCGCTTCCGATCTGTCTCCGTCGTCCTACCTTGTTCGTGCTGCCGGCGTTTCAAGTACAGTGGTCGTAGTAATAACGCCCTCCTCACCCCTCCACATCCAAGCCCACTCGTTTTCATCCCTACTCCAATCCCAGGCCGTTTTTCATCTCCAAGTCAGCCCCTTTTCCGAGGCAGGCCTTACTACGATTTACATGCCCATTTCCGGATACGCCACCAGACACGTTTCTTCTGGAATGGAATACGCCGCCGCTCAATTTCTCTACATTTTCCTGGCAGGTCAGATTCGGTCAACTGATATTCAGATCCGGTCAACAACCTCAACTGTTTGGATCCGGAGTGACAGGCCTGTTTCAAGCCCAGAAATTTTGATGGGCCAGAATCCACCGCGGCAGGTATTATGCTTATCTCCTTCTTTGGTGTTTTTTATTATTAATGTGGTAAATAATTTTGTCATAAAATAGCTATGTTAGATAAATGGCTATGTTAGATGAAAAACATTTTAGTATTGTTTTAATTTTCTTAGCTATTACGTTTGATTATGAATATTTGTGTAAAACTCACAAGTTATTGTCTAATGAGTACATTAAGGATTTTTTTAAATTGAATAAAAGGTTTTCTGGGGTTGTTCCTAATCAACCCCATCCCCTTCAATAATTCACATAGCCTGGAACTGTCAAGGTGTCGGCAATCCTTTGACAGTCCAGGCAGCTCGTGACCTCTGCGCTAAGCATCGCCCGGAGGTACTTTTTCTCTCTGAGACTAAAAATAATTTTAATAAGCTTGATAATATTGCTAATATATTATATATGATATTGATTAAAACTGTCGAACCCGTTGGAGCGAGAGGTGGTCTCGCGTTAATGGTGAAGAAAGAATTGAAAATTAAAGTTATAAAAGTTTCGGCTAATTTTATTCACACAAAAATAGTGGGTGACGATATGACCCCTATATTTTATACTTATGTATATTTAAATCCCTATGATATTGATAAAGAGATATCACTTAATTTCTTAAATGCTTTAGAACCCCATAATTCTCCTTGGACCCTAATGGGTGATTTCAATTGCATAAGATTTCTCAAGGAAAAATTAGGTGGTATTGTATGTCATAAAAAATCAATAAAAAAATTAATAAATTTATTAACCTCCACAATTTGGAGGAAACAGCCTCTTATGGTTGTAGATTTACCTGGACAAATAAAAGAGCAGATAAAAAACTTATAAAAGCTATCCTAGACAGAGCACTCCATAACACTAACTAGGATAAGCTCTTTCCTAATGCTTGGGCAGCAATTTTACCAGGTATTGGGTCAGATCATTGCCCTTTGATCCTTCATCATGGTAAAACTGATAACAAAAATAAAAGAAGATTTTATTTTGAAAGTTTCTGGACCACATAAATTTATTGTTTAAATATTATTAAAAATGTTTGGGATGATTATAGCTCTCTTAGGGGAAACCATAATGCAATTATCAATCACAAACTTAAAAAATACAGTCAAGCATTAAGAGATTGAAATAGAAAAAAAACTGGTAATAATTAAATCCAAATAGAAAAGCTTATCAAAAAATTAGAAATAATTTCTAATACTAATAGCCCCAATTTTAACTGGGATGAATATAATTGCATAACCAAGGAACTTGAAGAAACTTGGAAAAGAGAAGAAAGTTTCTGGAAGGAAAGATCTAGAAATATTTGGCTTAAAAAGGGTGAGAAAAATACTAAATATTATCATGCTTGTACCAAAGAAAGAAGGAGTAGAAACAAAATTCTTAACATCACTAATGAAAATGGTGAACGGCTTGATAATAAAATGAAATAAATATTGAAATAGTTAACTATTTTAATAATATTTTTACTACTGTAGGAAAAAGAGAATATAATAATAATATTAATCTTATTACTAGTAAAATTGATAAAAAAAAATGCAGATAATTTAAATATACATATTAATGAAGAAGAAGTTACAAAGGCAACATGGGAACTGGGACCTGATAAAGCACCAGGTCCTGATGGTTATAATGAAAATTTCTTCAGAACATACTGGGATATTATTAAACTTGATCTTATGAGAGTAATAAATAATTTTTGGAATAATAAGGGTGATCAATCTGATATCAATCAAACACTCATTACTTTAATACCAAAAATCAATAAACCTACTAATATTAAACACTATAGACCAATTAGTTGTTCTAATTTTATATATAAAATTATAGCAAGAATATTGGTTAATAGATTACGACCTTGTATGACTTCCCTTGTGGGAGAAAATCAAAGTGTATTCATTCCTAACAGAATGATACAAGAAAATTGCACATGAATTAATTACCCATATTAAAAGAAGGAAAAAAACCAAAAAAACATATGGTTGCAGTTAAAGCGGGTATTAAAAAAGCTTATGAATATATAGAATGAGATTTCCTACATGATCTCTTAATTAAAATTAGTTTTAATAAAGATTGGGTAAGGAAACTTATGGTATGTATAACTTCTATAACCTACTCAATACTAATTAACGGTGAGGTTCACCAAATACAAAAACCTACAGAAGAATAAGACAAGGTGATCCACTTTCACCTTTAATATTTTGTCTAATATCACAAACTCTAAATGATTTAATTAGAGATAAAAAAGAGAATCATCTTCTCTAAGGAATTAAAATTGGAAACAACTGTCCAGATATCACTCAATTACTCTTTGATGATGACAGTCTTTTCTTCCTTAATGCTGATAACATTGAAATACAATCCTTTAATGATATTATGAACAAATATGTAAATGCCACAGACTTATGTCTTAACCTTAATAAATGTGGGGTCATTTTTAGCCCTAATACATCAACTTTTATCAAAAATGTAATGGCTAAAAGATTAAATATGAGAAGAACTAACAACCTAGGTAACTACTTAGGACTTCCAACTGAATGGAGTAGAACAAAATCAAAAGACTTCCAAGTTTTAATTGATGGAATTTTACATAAATTTGAAAATTGGAAAACCCTTTTCCTTTCTGAAAGGGGAAAAGTAATCTTAATAAAGGCAATCATCCAAAGCTTGCCTAACTATTTAATGTCTAACTTTATTCTTCCAAAAAATATAAAAAATAAAATCCATTCTATTATTGCTCATTTTTTGTGGGATAATAAAGGTAAAAAAAGAATACATTGAGCCAAGTGGGACCTACTCACTATATCAAAATTAGAAGGTGAATTAGGGTTTAGGGACCTACACCTAATTAATAAAGCTCTGTTAGAAAAACAAGCTTGGAATCTAATAAATAAAAAAGAATCTCTTCTTTATAGACTCCTAAAAGGAAAATATTTCAAAAATTGTAATTTCCTAGAAGCTAAAATTGGAAGCTCACCATCTTGGGGTTGGAGAAGTCTCCTCATAGGTAGAGATACTTTTAAAAACAACATAAAATGGAAACTAGGCAATGGTAGTAATATCAATATCTATGAGCATAGTTGGTTACGTAATGATAAGCAATCACTTAAGCCAAAAAAATCTAACCTTGTTTAAGTTAATCAACTAATTAAAAATGATAAATATTGGGATATCGATTTACTCAATCAAATTTATCCTAAGGAAATCAAGGAAAAAATAGAAAAAATGATAATACCTAAGGTATTATGTGAAGATCAAATTTGTATTGACTATTGTAAAAAAGACACATATACATTCAAAAAAGCTTATCATAAAATGAAAGAAGATGAAATTATAATTCAAAGCAATAAAGATAAAAATAAACCTACATCCTCTATTACTAGGGATAAAAACCTTTGGAAACTAATTTGGAAAATGGAAACCCAACCTAAAATTAGAAATTTTATGTGGAGAGCGGTTAGAAACCTCTTATCCACTAAAAAAAATCTTTTTAACTGGAAATGTAGTAAAAATAATATTTGTAAAATTTGTGATAATAATATTGAGACAGTGGAACATATGCTCTTTAGATACCCCTAGGCTAAAAGTGTATGGTTCACTAGTCCTCTTAATTTAAAAACAGATAATGATTCAGATGTACAGTTAGACCAATGGATGTTAAATCAAGTACAAAACATTGCAATTTTTTTAATAATAAGGATAGGATTCTAAAACTTATATGCATTATAATGTGGCATATTTGGAAGGATAGAAATAATTTTATCTATAATAGAAAAAAGTATGACCCCTTAAATACAATTAATAAAGCTATTGAAGTTTAAAAAAGAATATTATAAAATTTCAAACCCTAACGATATCAACTTTGTAGATATAAAGGTTGGGGATAATAATAATAGTACGTTAGATAAAAATAATAATGAAAATCTTAAACAAAATACAAAATGCAAAGATTAATGGAAAAAACCTCCTCAAAATAAATTTAAAATTAATTGTGATGCAGCTTTCTTGGATTTTGGAGCTGCAATTGCTTGTGTAGTAAGAAACTCTAATGGTGAATTCGTATCAGGTAATAGTTGAAAAATTGGAGCAGATTCGGTGTTAGAGGCAGAGGCCACGGGGATTTTGAAAGCTACGGAGATGTCTTCAAAATTTCCTTTTAGGAGTGTTATTATAGAGAATGATTCAGCAACTATCATGAAACCTCTTTCTTCAGGACTTCCCGTGTTGAGTCATTCATTTAAAAACGTTATTTGTACTATTTATTATTTTGCTGAACTATCTTCCCCTTCCTTTTTTTTTGTCTAGGGGTAGATCGGGGGCAGCTGACTGGGTTGTCAAACAGGAGCTTCTTAGCACCTTATTTGGTAATTGGGATACATGTATTCTTTCCCAGTTAGCCACTATTATCTGTAATGAAGCCGAACCTTTTAAGATGGGCTAAACCTTATAACCACTTCTTATTATCTATATTATTATGCATTTGAAAAAAAAATCCATAATATACCCACCTTTATTTTACAATCATTACAAAGATTCTCCTTTGAGGTTAACTTCATACTTATCGCTGGACTAGTAGTAACTATCTGACAAGTATACTTACGGAACACTAATATTTATTATCACTATTTGGTCAATTCGGACTAGTAAAAATGATGGAATAAAATGATCTATTATTTGGTGTGAAAATCAAGCTTCTCTACTAAGTTCTTCCAAACTACCCTCTGTCCTACAAAATTTGTACATTTAACTTTTCATATAAATTAAAAAATATTATTATTAAACTCAATATTACAAAACACCCTCATAAAGTATATGTTATTTTGTCGTAAAAACATATCCTTTTTCGAAATATTTAAATAAATAAAAACCCTCATGCCATAAATTATAAAATTTAACCGAACCTAATACAATTAGGCTCAAAATCCAGAAAATTAACTAATTAGGATTTGGGAAAACATTTAATGGCTAAAAAATGTACCTTTTGTTTTGCCACTCAGTAAATTATTTGGTTGTTTTTTCTTAGCAATGAAGTAAAAAAAAATTATACGTTTACAGTATTCGATTTCTATTAAGTTATTACAATTCTTATGTCTTATTTCAAATTTAGTCCAAAATGACTTGAAAAACGTTGTTGCAATAGCTTTGACGATGATGGTACCTACTGGGCAATGTTATGCCAACTTGTATGAGAAAATAATGCCTAAGGCTTCCGCTTCTACCAGTGAAACTTTTCCATCTAGCATATGTTTTTATCGTGCCTGAAATTACTTAACCATTTTGAAGAATAAGGTTTCTTTGTCAAGGAAAATGAATCTCAAATACCCCCAAATATAGGTCTATTAATGTTTCTATTGTTGTTATTATGATCATAATCTTTCAATAGAGAGGTCAACGCCCTAACCATCTCATAAAAGGATCTAAATGCATTATTAACCATTGATAAAGAGTCTAATTTCATATTAATAAAGATGGCATTATTACACGTAAGCAACATATGGTAGATGAGGTAGGTCGAGTAACAAATTGTTTCTAGGCCTTTTTTCTCCCCATGAAACGCTTTTGCGAAGTCATATAGTTGCATTAGTCATTCATCAAAACTTGACGTAGCTTCGTTCAGTGTTAGGAGATTAACGAGGTTGACCATCCATGAAGTTCTAGCATGGTGGCATTGGAAAAGCACACGCTCTACCGGTTCATCTTTCGCCGCACACGTCACAAATTTCACTTTTTGCTATTTTCTTTTAATTATATTAGAATTTGGTGTTAGGGCGTTATTAGCCGCTTTCCTTTAAAAAATTAACTTCAGGAATAATATTTAAGACCAAGATTATGTTCCACAAGCCCTTAGGATAATCTTGGAACTTTCCCTTCCATTTTTTTAGATCATTTTTTTACATATCTTTCTCAATGGTAAGGTGCTTATACACTTCCTTCACTGTGACTTGACATAATACTACCCATATTTGGTCCAAGTAGTGGGTAGCTCAAGTAATTAGGCTATCATCTAGATGGGTTTTTTAATTGCAGATTTTAACATATAGGCATCTAGTGCTTAAATGAATTAAAATGAAAAAACAAAAGAAACATAATGAAAGTTTTGATGCCATCATAACAAATTAAAATACATGTAGCTAAAATGTTGGAATAAAATGTTGTAAATATAGAATTTCGACCCTTAGCTTTCGTGGTCACTTAGACTAAATTTACACATAAGTTTTTGGGTACTAAATGCATTACAACATAACGCGTACGTTCTGCAACATAACGTGATCTAAAGATATAATGATATCAATTGACAATGACTACATTGGTCAAAGTTGAAAGAAGAAATTTGTTGTGGTAAAAAGATATATTGATAATTTCAGCCCTTGATTCTTAATTGAATTAAGCATCACATACTCCAACTATAAATACCATATAGTTGTTAAGAAGGTTTCCATTAAAACAAAGGAGTAAGCAAAGAGTGACAACAAGAAATAAGGCGAAGTAAGATAAAAAAGAAAGAGAAAGTTTGCAATGACGAAGAAGGTAGTCTCTAATTTATATTTTCATAATATTTATGATGTATTTGCATATCATATAATAAATTAATATTTTCTTGTGTTTTAGAATAACGAAGAAGAACACCGTTGTTTCAACTGTCCAAAGATGTTCAACACCAAAAAGGCTGTGACGGAACATGTCAAGACGATCCACAAGAACGTTAAACAAGTGCGTGGAGTCTGTGGAAGGGTTTACCATGATTATGACGACAAAATTCACCACATTAGGAGTTCACATGAATCTTGTTAAGTGGTGGTGCAGTAATAGTATCGTTTTAGTAGTTTTATATTTTTATGTTAATGAAATGACTCACCAGTCACCACTATGTTTATAAATGAATGGTTTTCTTTTTTATGTTGTTTACGCTTCAAATGATCAAATCCGAGTGTTTCTTATATGTTGTTTACTTGTTTATATGAAAAGACGAAAAACAACGTAAACGTGGTATTATAAGTTTGAAGAAAGCTTTATACTAATAAAAACATATTTTATATTATAAGTTCGATTTCTATTAAGTTATTACAATTCTTTTGTCTTATTTGAAATTTAGTCCAAAATGACTTGAAAAACGTTGTTGCAGTATCTTTGACGATGATGGTACCTACTGGGCAATGTTATGCCAACTTATATGAGAAAATAATGCCTAAGGCTTCCGCTTCTACCAGTGAAACTTTTCCATCTAGCATATGTTTTTTATCGTGCCTGACAATATAACCAACAACCAACAACTGTCAAACTATTAGTTTTGTTCTACGCCTCATCACAATTAATTTTAAAGCAATTAGTACGGGAAGGATTCCAAACAAGTACACTATTAGAAGTGAAATTATATTAGGACCCGACCGATGATTAATTCTCTTTTTACCAAACCGGACATCCAGTATAATAGGCTTCTCTAGCAAGGTAGCTAAATGCTTACTCTTATCAAAATTAGTTAAGTGTGGTTTTAATAATATACTAACGAAATTACTTAACCATTTTGAAGAATAAGGTTTCTTTGTCAAGGAAAATGAATCTCTAATACCCCCCCAAATATAGGTCTATTAATGTTTCTAATGTTGTTATTATGATCATAATCCTTCAATAGAGAGGTCAACGCCCTAACCATCTCATAAAAGGATCTAAATGCATTATTAACCATTGATAAAGAGTCTAATTTCATATTAATAAAGATGGCATTATTACACGTAAGCAACATATGGTAGATGAGGTAGGTCGAGTAACAAATTGTTTCTAGGCCTTTTTTCTCCCCATAAAACGCTTTTCGAAGTCATATAGTTGCATTAGTCATTCATCAAAACTTGACGTAGCTTCGTTCAGTGTTAGAAGATTACCGAGGTTGACCATCCATGAAGTTCTAGCATGGTGGCATTGGAAAAGCACACGCTCTACCGGTTCATCTTTCGCCGCACACGTCACAAATTTTACTTTTTGCTATTTTCTTTTAATTATATTTAAATTTGGTGGTAGGGCGTTATTAGCCGCTTTCCTTTAAAAAATTAACTTCAGGAATAATATTTAGGACCAAGATTATGTTCCACAAGCCCTTAGGATAATCTTGGAACTTTCCCTTTCATTTTTTTAGATCATTTTTTCCCACATCTTTCTCAATTTTAAGGTTCTTATACACTTCCTTCACTGTGACTTGACATAATACTACCCATATTTGGTCCAAGTAGTGGGTAGCTCAAGTAATTAGGCTATCATCTAGATGGGTTTTTTAATTGCAGATTTTAACATATAGGCATCTAGTGCTTAAATGATTTAAAATGAAAAAACAAAAGAAACATAATGAAAGTTTTGATGTCATCATAACAAATTAAAATACATGTAGCTAAAATGTTGGAATAAAATGTTGTAAAAATAGAATTTCGATCCTTAGCTTTCGTGGTCACTTAGACTAAGTTTACACATAAGTTTTTGGGTACTAAATGCATTACAACATAACGCGTACGTTCTGCAACATAAAGTGATCTAAAGATATATTGATATCAATTGACAATGACTACATTGGTCAAAGTTGAAAGAAGAAATTTGTTGTGGTAAAAAGATATATTGATAATTTCACCCCTTGATACTTAATTGAATTAAGCATCACATACTCCAACTATAAGTACCATACAGTTGTTCAGAAGGTTTCCATTAAAACAAAGGAGTAAGCAAAGAGTGACAACAAGAAATAAGGCGAAGTAAGATAATAAAGAAAGAGAAAGTTTGCAATGCCGAAGAAGGTTGTCTCTAACTTATATTTTCATTATATTTATGATGTATTTGTATATCATATAATAAATTAATATTTTCTTGTGTTTTAGAATAACGAAGAAGAACACCGTTGTTTTAACTGTCCAAAGACGTTCGACACCAAAAAGGCTATGACGGAACATGTCAAGACGATCCACAAGAACGTTAAACAAGTGTGTGGAGTCTGTGGAAGGGTTTACCATGATTATGACGACAAAATTCACCACATTAGGAGTTCACATGAATCTTGTTAAGTGGTGGTGTAGTAATAGTATCGTTTTAGTAGTTTTATGTTTTTATGTTAATGAAATGACTCACCAGTCACCACTATGTTTATAAATGAATGGTTTTCTTTTTTATGTTGTTTACGCTTCAAATGATCAAATCCGAGTGTTTCTTATATGTTGTTTACTTGTTTATATGAAAAGACGAAAAACAACGTAAACGTGGTATTATAAGTTTGAAGAAAGCTTTATACTAATAAAAACATATTTTATATTAAAAAAATGACTTGAAAAACGTTGTTGCAATATCTTTGACGATGATGGTACCTACTGGGCAATGTTATGCCAATTTGTATGAGAAAATAATGCCTAAGGCTTCCGCTCTACCAGTGAAACTTTTCCATCTAGCATATGTTCTTTATCATGCCTGACAATATAACCAACAACCAACAATTGTCAAACTATTAGCTTTGTTCTACGCCTCATCACAATTAATTTTAAAGCAATTAGTACGGAAAGGATTCCAAACAAGAACACTATTAGAAGTAAAATTATATTAGGACCCGACCGATGATTAATTCTCTTTTTACCAAACCGGACATCCAGTTCCTTCACTATGACTTGACATAATACTACCCATATTTGGTCCAAGTAGTGGGTAGCTCAAGTAATTGGGCTATCATCTAGATGGGTTTTTTAATTGCATATTTTAACATATAGGCATCTAGTGCTTAAATGATATAAAATGAAAAAACTAAAGAAACATAATGAAAGTTTTGATGTCATCATAACAAATTAAAATACATGTAGCTAAAATGTTGGAATAAAATGTTGTAAAAATAGAATTTCGACCCTTAGCTTTCGTGGTCACTTAGACTAAGTTTACACATAAGTTTTTGGGTACTAAATGCATTACAACATAACGCGTACGTTCTGCAACATAACGTGATCTAAAGATATAATGATATCAATTGACAATGACTGCATTGGTCAAAGTTGAAAGAAGAAATTTGTTGTGGTAAAAAGATATATTGATAATTTCACCCCTTGATACGTAATTGAATTAAGCATCACATACTCCAACTATAAATACCATATAGTTGTTCAGAAAGTTTCCATTAAAACAAAGGAGTAAGCAAAGAGTGACAACAAGAAATAAGGCGAAGTAAGATAATAAAGAAAGAGAAAGTTTGCAATGCCGAAGAAGGTAGTCTCTAACTTATATTTTCATAATATTTATGATGTATTTGCATATCACATAATAAATTAATATGTTCTTGTGTTTTAGAATAACGAAGAAGAACACCGTTGTTTCAACTGTCCAAAGACGTTCGACACCAAAAAGGCTATGACGGAACATGTCAAGACGATCCACAAGAACGTTAAACAAGTGTGTGGAGTCTGTGGAAGGGTTTACCATGATTATGACGACAAAATTCACCACATTAGGAGTTCACATGAATCTTGTTAAGTGGTGGTGCAGTAATAGTATCGTTTTAGTAGTTTTATGTTTTTATGTTAATGAAATGACTCACCAGTCACCACTATGTTTATAAATGAATGGTTTTCTTTTTTATGTTGTTTACGCTTCAAATGATCAAATCCGAGTGTTTCTGATATGTTGTTTACTTGTTTAAATGAAAAGACGAAAAACAACGTAAACGTGGTATTATAAGTTTGAAGAAAGCTTTATACTAATAAAAAACATATTTCATATTAAAAAAAATGACTTGAAAAACGTTGTTGCAATATCTTTGACGATGATGGTACCTACTGGGCAATGTTATGCCAATTTGTATGAGAAAATAATGCCTAAGGCTTCCGCTTCTACCAGTGAAACTTTTCCATCTAGCATATGTTCTTTATCGTGCTTGACAATATAACCAACAACCAACAACCAACAATTGTCAAACTATTAGTTTTGTTCTACGCCTCATCACAATTAATTTTAAAGCAATTAGTACGGGAAGGATTCCAAACAAGAACACTATTAGAAGTAAAATTATATTAGGACCCGGCCGATGATTAATTCTCTTTTTACCAAACCGGACATCCAGTTCCTTCACTGTGACTTGACATAATACTACCCATATTTGGTCCAAGTAGTGGGTAGCTCAAGTAATTAGGCTATCATCTAGATGAGTTTTTTAATTGCATATTTTAACATATAGGCATCTAGTGCTTAAATGAATTAAAATGAAAAAACAAAAGAAACATAATGAAAGTTTTGATGTCATCATAACAAATTAAAATACATGTAGCTAATATGTTGGAATAAAATGTTGTAAAAATAGAATTTCGACCCTTAGCTTTCGTGGTCACTTAGACTAAGTTTACACATAAGTTTTTGGGTACTAAATGCATTAAAATATAACGCGTACGTTCTGCAACATAACGTGATCTAAAGATATAATGATATCAATTGACAATGACTACATTGGTCAAAGTTGAAAGAAGAAATTTGTTGTGGTAAAAAGATATATTGATAATTTCACCCCTTGATACTTAATTGAATTAAGCATCACATACTCCAACTATAAATACCATATAGTTGTTCAGAAGTTTTCCATAAAAAGAAATGAGTAAGCAAAGAGTGACAACAAGAAATTAGGCGAAGTAAGATAAAAAAGAAAGAGAAAGTTTGCAATGCCGAAGAAGGTAGTCTCTAATTTATATTTTCATAATATTTATGATGTATTTGCATATAACATAATAAATTAATTTTTTCTTGTGTTTTAGAATAACGAAGAAGAACACCGTTGTTTCAACTGTCCAAAGACGTTCGACACCAAAAAGGCTGTGACGGAACATGTCAAGACGATCCACAAGAACGTTAAACAAGTGTGTGGAGTCTGTGGAAGGGTTTACCATGATTATGACGACAAAATTCACCACATTAGGAGTTCACATGAATCTTGTTAAGTGGTGGTGCAGTAATAGTATCGTTTTAGTAGTTTTATGTTTTTATGTTAATGAAATGACTCACCAGTCACCACTATGTTTATAAATGAATGGTTTTCTTTTTTATGTTGTTTACGCTTCAAATGATCAAATCCGAGTGTTTATTATATGTTGTTTACTTGTTTATATGAAAAGACGAAATACAACGTAAACGTGGTATTATAAGTTTGAAGAAAGCTTTATACTAATAAAAACATATTTTATATTATAAGTTCGATTTCAATTAAGTTATTACAATTCTTTTGTCTTATTTGAAATTTAGTCCAAAATGACTTGAAAAACGTTGTTGCAATATCTTTGACGATGATGGTACCTACTGGGCAATGTTATGCCAACTTATATGAGAAAATAATGCCTAAGGCTTCCGCTTCTACCAGTGAAACTTTTCCATCTAGCATATGTTCTTTATCGTGCCTGACAATATAACCAACAACCAACAACTGTCAAACTATTAGTTTTGTTCTACGCCTCATCACAATTAATTTTAAAGCAATTAGTACAGGAAGGATTCCAAACAAGTACACTATTAGAAGTAAAATTATATTAGGACCCGACCGATGATTAATTCTCTTTTTACCAAACCGGACATCCAGTATAATAGGCTTCTCTAGCAAGGTAGCTAAATGCTTACTCTTATCAAAATTAGTTAAGTGTGGTTTTAATAATATACTAACGAAATTACTTAACCATTTTGAAGAATAAGGTTTCTTTGTCAAGGAAAATGAATCTCTAATACCCCCAAATATAGGTCTATTAATGTTTCTAATGTTGTTATTATGATCATAATCCTTCAATAGAGAGGTCAACGCCCTAACCATCTCATAAAAGGATCTAAATGCATTATTAACCATTGATAAAGAGTCTAATTTCATATTAATAAAGATGGTATTATTACACTTAAGCAACATATGGTAGATGAGGTAGGTCGAGTAACAAATTGTTTCTAGGCCTTTTTTTTCCCCATGAAACGCTTTTGCGAAGTCATATAGTTGCATTAGTCATTCATCAAAACTTGAGGTAGCTTCGTTCAGTGTTAGGAGATTACCGAGATTAACCATCCATGAAGTTCTAGCATGGTGGCATTGGAAAAGCACACGCTCTACCGGTTCATCTTTCGCCGCACACCTCACAAATTTTACTTTTTGCTATTTTCCTTTAATTATATTTAAATTTGGTGGTAGGGCGTTATTAGCCGCTTTCCTTTAAAAAAAATTACTTCAGGAATAATATTTAAGACCAAGATTATGTTCCACAAGCCCTTAGGATAATCTTGGAACTTTCCCTTCCATTTTTTTAGATCATTTTTTCCCACATCTTTATCAATGGTAAGGTGCTTATACACTTCCTTCACTGTGACTTGACATAATACTACCCATATTTGGTCCAAATAGTGGGTAGCTCAAGTAATTAGGCTATCATCTAGATGGGTTTTTTAATTGCAGATTTTAACATATAGGCATCTAGTGCTTAAATGAATTAAAATGAAAAAACAAAAGAAACATAATGAAAGTTTTGATGTCATCATAACAAATTAAAATACATGTAGCTAAAATGTTGGAATAAAATGTTGTAAAAATAGAATTTCAACCCTTAGCTTTCGTGGTCACTTAGACTAAGTTTACACATAAGTTTTTGGTTACTAAATGCATTACAACATAACGTGTACGTTCTGCAACATAACGTGATCTAAAGATTTAATGATATCAATTGACAATGACTACATTGGTCAAAGTTGAAAGAAGAAATTTGTTCTGGTAAAAAGATATATTGATAATTTCACCCCTTGATACATAATTGAATTAAGCTTCACATACTCCAACTATAAATAGCATATAGTTGTTCAGAAGGTTTCCATTAAAACAAAGGAGTAAGCAAAGAGTGACAACAAGAAATAAGGCGAAGTAAGATAAAAAAGAAAGAGAAAGTTTGCAATGCCGGAGAAGGTAGTCTCTAATTTATATTTTGATAATATTTATGATGTATTTGCATATCATATAATAAATTAATATTTTCTTGTGTTTTAGAATAACGAAGAAGAACACCGTTGTTTCAACTGTCCAAAGACGTTCGACACCAAAAAGGCTATGACGGAACATGTCAAGACGATCCACAAGAACGTTAAACAAGTGTGTGGTGTCTGTGGAAGGGTTTACCATGATTATGACGACAAAATTCACCACATTAGGAGTTCACATGAATCTTGTTAAGTGGTGGTGCAGTATTAGAATCGTTTTAGTAGTTTTATGTTTTTATGTTAATGAATGACTCACCAGTAACCACTATGTTTATTAATGAATGGTTTTCTTTTTTATGTTGTTTACGCTTCAAATGATCAAATCCGAGTGTTTCTTATATGTTCTTTACTTGTTTAAATGAAAAGACGGAAAATAACGTAAACGTGGTATTATAAGTTTGAAGAAAGCTTTTTACTAATAAAAAACATATTTTATATTAAAAAAATGACTTGAAAAACGTTGTTGCAATAGCTTTGATGATGATGGTACCTACTGGGTAATGTTATGCCAACTTGTATGAGAAAATAATGCCTAAGGCTTCCGCATCTGCCAGTGAAACTTTTCCATCTAGCATATGTTCTTTATCATGCCTGACAATACAACCAACAACCAACAACCAACAACTGTCAAACTATTAGTTTTTTTCTACGCCTCATCACAATTAATTTTAAAGCAATTAGTACGGGAAGGATTCCAAACAAGAACACTATTAGAAGTAAAATTATATTGGGACCCGACCGATGATTAATTCTCTTTTTACCAAACCGAACATCCAGTATAATAGGCTTCTCTAGCAAGGTAGCTAGATGCTTACTCTAATCAAAATTAGTTAAGTGTGGTTTTAATAATATACTAACGAAATTACTTAACCATTTTGAAGAATAAGGTTTCTTTGTCAAGTAAAATGAATCTCTAATACCCCCAAATATAGGTCTATTAATGTTTCTATTGTTGTTATTATGATCATAATCCTTCAATAGAGAGGTCAAAGCCCTAACCATCTCATGAAAGGATCTAAATGCATTATTAACCATTGATAAAGAGTCTAATTTCATATTAATAAAGATGGCATTATTACACGTAAGCAACATATGGTAGATGAGGTAGGTCGAGTAACAAATTGTTTCTAGGACTTTTTTCTCCCCATGAAATGCTTTTGCGAAGTCATATAGTTGCATTAGTCATTCATCAAAACTTGACGTAGCTTCGTTCAGTGTTAGGAGATTAACGAGGTAGACCATCCATGAAGTTCTAGCATGGTGGCATTGGAAAAGCACACGCTCTACCGGTTCATCTTTCGCCGCACACCTCACAAATTTCACTTTTTGCTATTTTCTTCTAATTATATTTAAATTTGGTGGTAGGGCGTTATTAGCCGCTTTCCTTTAAAAAATTAACTTCAGGAATAATATTTAAGACCAAGATTATGTTCCACAAGCCCTTAGGATAATCTTGAAACTTTCCCTTCCATTTTTTTAGATCATTTTTTCTCACCTCTTTCTCAATGGTAAGGTGCTTATACACTTCCTTCACTGTGACTTGACATAATACTACCCATATTTGGTCCAAGTAGTGGGTAGCTCAAGTAATTAGGCTATCATCTAGATGGGTTTTTTAATTGCAGATTTTAACATATAGGCATCTAGTGCTTAAATGAATTAAATTGAAAAAACAAAAGAAACATAATGAAAGTTTTGATGCCATCATAACAAATTAAAATACATGTAGCTAAAATGTTGGAATAAAATGTTATAAAAATAGAATTTCGACCCTTAGCTTTCGTGGTCACTTAGACTAAGTTTACACATAAGTTTTTGGGTACTAAATGCATTACAACATAACGCGTACGTTCTGCAACATAACGTTATCTAAAGATATAATGATATCAATAGACAATGACTACATTGGTCAAAGTTGAAAGAAGAAATTTGTTGTGGTAAAAAGATATATTGATAATTTCACCCCTTGATACTTAATTGAATTAAGCATCACATACTCCAACTATAAATACCATATAGTTGTTCAGAAGGTTTCCATTAAAAGAAAGGAGTAAGCAAAGAGTGACAACAAGAAATAAGGCGAAGTAAGATAAAAAAGAAAGAGAAAGTTTGCAATGCCGAAGAAGGTAGTCTCTAATTTATATTTTCATAATATTTATGATGTATTTGCATATAATATAATAAATTAATTTTTTCTTGTGTTTTAGAATAACGAAGAAGAACACCGGTGTTTCAACTGTCCAAAGACGTTCGACACCAAAAAGGCTGTGACGGAACATGTCAAGACGATCCACAAGAACGTTAAACAAGTGTGTGGAGTCTGTGGAAGGGTTTACCATGATTATGACGACAAAATTCACCACATTAGGAGTTCACATGAATCTTGTTAAGTGGTGGTGCAGTAATAGTATCGTTTTAGTAGTTTTATGTTTTTATGTTAATGAAATGACTCACCAGTCACCACTATGTTTATAAATGAATGGTTTTCTTTTTTATGTTGTTTACGCTTCAAATGATCAAATCCGAGTGTTTCTTATATGTTGTTTACTTGTTTATATGAAAAGACGAAAAACAACGTAAACGTGGTATTATAAGTTTGAAGAAAGCTTTATACTAATAAAAAACATATTTTATATTAAAAAAAATGACTTGAAAAACGTTGTTGCAATAGCTTTGACGATGATGGTACCTACTGGGCAATGTTATGCCAACTTGTATTAGAAAATAATGCCTAAGGCTTCCGCTTCTGCCAGTGAAACTTTTCCATCTAGCATATGTTCTTTATCGTGCTGACAATACAACCAACAACCAACAACTGTCAAACTATTAGTTTTGTTCTACGCCTCATCACAATTAATTTTAAAGCAGCTAGTACGGGAAGGATTCCAAACAAGAACACTATTAGAAGTAAAATTATATTAGGACCCGACTGATGATTAATTCTCTTTTTACCAAACCGGACATCCAGTATAATAGGCTTCTCTAGTGAGGTAGCTAAATGTTTACTCTTATCAAAATTAGTTAAGTGTGGATTTAATAATATACTAACGAAATTACTTAACCATTTTGAAGAATAAGGTTTCTTTGTCAAGTAAAATGAATCTCTAATACCCCCAAATATAGGTCTATTAATGTTTCTATTGTTGTTATTATGATCATAATCCTTCAATAGAGAGGTCAACGCCCTAACCATCTCATAAAAGGATCTAAATGCATTATTAACCATTGATAAAGAGTCTAATTTCATATTAATAAAGATGGCATTATTACACGTAAGCAACATATGGTAGATGAGGTAGGTCGAGTAACAAATTGTTTCTAGGCCTTTTTTCTCCCCATGAAATGCTTTTGCGAAGTCATATAGTTGCATTAGTCATTCATCAAAACTTGACGTAGCTTCGTTCAGTGTTAGGAGATTAACGAGGTAGACCATCCATGAAGTTCTAGCATGGTGGCATTGGAAAAGCACACGCTCTACCGGTTCATCTTTCGCCGCACACCTCACAAATTTCACTTTTTGCTATTTTCTTCTAATTATATTTAAATTTGGTGGTAGGGCGTTATTAGCCGCTTTCCTTTAAAAAATTAACTTCAGGAATAATATTTAAGACCAAGATTATGTTCCACAAGCCCTTAGGATAATCTTGAAACTTTCCCTTCCATTTTTTTAGATCATTTTTTCTCACCTCTTTCTCAATGGTAAGGTGCTTATACACTTCCTTCACTGTGACTTGACATAATACTACCCATATTTGGTCCAAGTAGTGGGTAGCTCAAGTAATTAGGCTATCATCTAGATGGGTTTTTTAATTGCAGATTTTAACATATAGGCATCTAGTGCTTAAATGAATTAAATTGAAAAAACAAAAGAAACATAATGAAAGTTTTGATGCCATCATAACAAATTAAAATACATGTAGCTAAAATGTTGGAATAAAATGTTATAAAAATAGAATTTCGACCCTTAGCTTTCGTGGTCACTTAGACTAAGTTTACACATAAGTTTTTGGGTACTAAATGCATTACAACATAACGCGTACGTTCTGCAACATAACGTTATCTAAAGATATAATGATATCAATAGACAATGACTACATTGGTCAAAGTTGAAAGAAGAAATTTGTTGTGGTAAAAAGATATATTGATAATTTCACCCCTTGATACTTAATTGAATTAAGCATCACATACTCCAACTATAAATACCATATAGTTGTTCAGAAGGTTTCCATTAAAAGAAAGGAGTAAGCAAAGAGTGACAACAAGAAATAAGGCGAAGTAAGATAAAAAAGAAAGAGAAAGTTTGCAATGCCGAAGAAGGTAGTCTCTAATTTATATTTTCATAATATTTATGATGTATTTGCATATAATATAATAAATTAATTTTTTCTTGTGTTTTAGAATAACGAAGAAGAACACCGGTGTTTCAACTGTCCAAAGACGTTCGACACCAAAAAGGCTGTGACGGAACATGTCAAGACGATCCACAAGAACGTTAAACAAGTGTGTGGAGTCTGTGGAAGGGTTTACCATGATTATGACGACAAAATTCACCACATTAGGAGTTCACATGAATCTTGTTAAGTGGTGGTGCAGTAATAGTATCGTTTTAGTAGTTTTATGTTTTTATGTTAATGAAATGACTCACCAGTCACCACTATGTTTATAAATGAATGGTTTTCTTTTTTATGTTGTTTACGCTTCAAATGATCAAATCCGAGTGTTTCTTATATGTTGTTTACTTGTTTATATGAAAAGACGAAAAACAACGTAAACGTGGTATTATAAGTTTGAAGAAAGCTTTATACTAATAAAAAACATATTTTATATTAAAAAAAATGACTTGAAAAACGTTGTTGCAATAGCTTTGACGATGATGGTACCTACTGGGCAATGTTATGCCAACTTGTATTAGAAAATAATGCCTAAGGCTTCCGCTTCTGCCAGTGAAACTTTTCCATCTAGCATATGTTCTTTATCGTGCCTGACAATACAACCAACAACCAACAACTGTCAAACTATTAGTTTTGTTCTACGCCTCATCACAATTAATTTTAAAGCAGCTAGTACGGGAAGGATTCCAAACAAGAACACTATTAGAAGTAAAATTATATTAGGACCCGACTGATGATTAATTCTCTTTTTACCAAACCGGACATCCAGTATAATAGGCTTCTCTAGTGAGGTAGCTAAATGTTTACTCTTATCAAAATTAGTTAAGTGTGGATTTAATAATATACTAACGAAATTACTTAACCATTTTGAAGAATAAGGTTTCTTTGTCAAGTAAAATGAATCTCTAATACCCCCAAATATAGGTCTATTAATGTTTCTATTGTTGTTATTATGATCATAATCCTTCAATAGAGAGGTCAACGCCCTAACCATCTCATAAAAGGATCTAAATGCATTATTAACCATTGATAAAGAGTCTAATTTCATATTAATAAAGATGGCATTATTACACGTAAGCAACATATGGTAGATGAGGTAGGTCGAGTAACAAATTGTTTCTAGGCCTTTTTTCTCCCCATGAAATGCTTTTGCGAAGTCATATAGTTGCATTAGTCATTCATCAAAACTTGACGTAGCTTCGTTCAGTGTTAGGAGATTAACGAGGTAGACCATCCATGAAGTTCTAGCATGGTGGCATTGGAAAAGCACACGCTCTACCGGTTCATCTTTCGCCGCACACCTCACAAATTTCACTTTTTGCTATTTTCTTCTAATTAAATTTAAATTTGGTGGTAGGGCGTTATTAGCCGCTTTCCTTTAAAAAATTAACTTCAGGAATAATATTTAAGACCAAGATTATGTTCCACAAGCCCTTAGGATAATCTTGAAACTTTCCCTTCCATTTTTTTAGATCATTTTTTCTCACCTCTTTCTCAATGGTAAGGTGCTTATACACTTCCTTCACTGTGACTTGACATAATACTACCCATATTTGGTCCAAGTAGTGGGTAGCTCAAGTAATTAGGATATCATCTAGATGGGTTTTTTAATTGCAGATTTTAACATATAGGCATCTAGTGCTTAAATGAATTAAATTGAAAAAACAAAAGAAACATAATGAAAGTTTTGATGCCATCATAACAAATTAAAATACATGTAGCTAAAATGTTGGAATAATATGTTATAAAAATAGAATTTCGACCCTTAGCTTTCGTGGTCACTTAGACTAAGTTTACACATAAGTTTTTGGGTACTAAATGCATTACAACATAACGCGTACGTTCTGCAACATAACGTTATCTAAAGATATAATGATATCAATAGACAATGACTACATTGGTCAAAGTTGAAAGAAGAAATTTGTTGTGGTAAAAAGATATATTGATAATTTCACCCCTTGATACTTAATTGAATTAAGCATCACATACTCCAACTATAAATACCATATAGTTGTTCAGAAGGTTTCCATTAAAAGAAAGGAGTAAGCAAAGAGTGACAACAAGAAATAAGGCGAAGTAAGATAAAAAAGAAAGAGAAAGTTTGCAATGCCGAAGAAGGTAGTCTCTAATTTATATTTTCATAATATTTATGATGTATTTGCATATAATATAATAAATTAATTTTTTCTTGTGTTTTAGAATAACGAAGAAGAACACCGGTGTTTCAACTGTCCAAAGACGTTCGACACCAAAAAGGCTGTGACGGAACATGTCAAGACGATCCACAAGAACGTTAAACAAGTGTGTGGAGTCTGTGGAAGGGTTTACCATGATTATGACGACAAAATTCACCAAATTAGGAGTTCACATGAATCTTGTTAAGTGGTGGTGCAGTAATAGTATCGTTTTAGTAGTTTTATGTTTTTATGTTAATGAAATGACTCACCAGTCACCACTATGTTTATAAATGAATGGTTTTCTTTTTTATGTTGTTTACGCTTCAAATGATCAAATCCGAGTGTTTCTTATATGTTGTTTACTTGTTTATATGAAAAGACGAAAAACAACGTAAACGTGGTATTATAAGTTTGAAGAAAGCTTTATACTAATAAAAAACATATTTTATATTAAAAAAAATGACTTGAAAAACATTGTTGCAATAGCTTTGACGATGATGGTACCTACTGGGCAATGTTATGCCAACTTGTATTAGAAAATAATGCCTAAGGCTTCCGCTTCTGCCAGTGAAACTTTTCCATCTAGCATATGTTCTTTATCGTGCCTGACAATACAACCAACAACCAACAACTGTCAAACTATTAGTTTTGTTCTACGCCTCATCACAATTAATTTTAAAGCAGCTAGTACGGGAAGGATTCGAAACAAGAACGCTATTAGAAGTAAAATTATATTAGGACCCGACTGATGATTAATTCTCTTTTTACCAAACCGGACATCCAGTATAATAGGCTTCTCTAGTGAGGTAGCTAAATGTTTACTCTTATCAAAATTAGTTAAGTGTGGATTTAATAATATACTAACGAAATTACTTAACCATTTTGAAGAATAAGGTTTCTTTGTCAAGTAAAATGAATCTCTAATACCCCCAAATATAGGTCTATTAATGTTTCTATTGTTGTTATTATGATCATAATCCTTCAATAGAGAGGTCAACGCCCTAACCATCTCATAAAAGGATCTAAATGCATTATTAACCATTGATAAAGAGTCTAATTTCATATTAATAAAGATGGCATTATTACACGTAAGCAACATATGGTAGATGAGGTAGGTCGAGTAACAAATTGTTTCTAGGCCTTTTTTCTCCCCATGAAATGCTTTTGCGAAGTCATATAGTTGCATTAGTCATTCATCAAAACTTGACGTAGCTTCGTTCAGTGTTAGGAGATTAACGAGGTAGACCATCCATGAAGTTCTAGCATGGTGGCATTGGAAAAGCACACGCTCTACCGGTTCATCTTTCGCCGCACACCTCACAAATTTCACTTTTTGCTATTTTCTTCTAATTATATTTAAATTTGGTGGTAGGGCGTTATTAGCCGCTTTCCTTTTAAAAATTAACTTCAGGAATAATATTTAAGACCAAGATTATGTTCCACAAGCCCTTAGGATAATCTTGAAACTTTCCCTTCCATTTTTTTAGATCATTTTTTCTCACCTCTTTCTCAATGGTAAGGTGCTTATACACTTCCTTCACTGTGACTTGACATAATACTACCCATATTTGGTCCAAGTAGTGGGTAGCTCAAGTAATTAGGCTATCATCTAGATGGGTTTTTTAATTGCAGATTTTAACATATAGGCATCTAGTGCTTAAATGAATTAAATTGAAAAAACAAAAGAAACATAATGAAAGTTTTGATGCCATCATAACAAATTAAAATACATGTAGCTAAAATGTTGGAATAAAATGTTATAAAAATAGAATTTCGACCCTTAGCTTTCGTGGTCACTTAGACTAAGTTTACACATAAGTTTTTGGGTACTAAATGCATTACAACATAACGCGTACGTTCTGCAACATAACGTTATCTAAAGATATAATGATATCAATAGACAATGACTACATTGGTCAAAGTTGAAAGAAGAAATTTGTTGTGGTAAAAAGATATATTGATAATTTCACCCCTTGATACTTAATTGAATTAAGCATCACATACTCCAACTATAAATACCATATAGTTGTTCAGAAGGTTTCCATTAAAAGAAAGGAGTAAGCAAAGAGTGACAACAAGAAATAAGGCGAGTAAGATAAAAAAGAAAGAGAAAGTTTGCAATGCCGAAGAAGGTAGTCTCTAATTTATATTTTCATAATATTTATGATGTATTTGCATATAATATAATAAATTAATTTTTTCTTGTGTTTTAGAATAACGAAGAAGAACACCGGTGTTTCAACTGTCCAAAGACGTTCGACACCAAAAAGGCTGTGACGGAACATGTCAAGACGATCCACAAGAACGTTAAACAAGTGTGTGGAGTCTGTGGAAGGGTTTACCATGATTATGACGACAAAATTCACCACATTAGGAGTTCACATGAATCTTGTTAAGTGGTGGTGCAGTAATAGTATCGTTTTAGTAGTTTTATGTTTTTATGTTAATGAAATGACTCACCAGTCACCACTATGTTTATAAATGAATGGTTTTCTTTTTTATGTTGTTTACGCTTCAAATGATCAAATCCGAGTGTTTCTTATATGTTGTTTACTTGTTTATATGAAAAGACGAAAAACAACGTAAACGTGGTATTATAAGTTTGAAGAAAGCTTTATACTAATAAAAAACATATTTTATATTAAAAAAAATGACTTGAAAAACGTTGTTGCAATAGCTTTGACGATGATGGTACCTACTGGGCAATGTTATGCCAACTTGTATTAGAAAATAATGCCTAAGGCTTCCGCTTCTGCCAGTGAAACTTTTCCATCTAGCATATGTTCTTTATCGTGCCTGACAATACAACCAACAACCAACAACTGTCAAACTATTAGTTTTGTTCTACGCCTCATCACAATTAATTTTAAAGCAGCTAGTACGGGAAGGATTCCAAACAAGAACACTATTAGAAGTAAAATTATATTAGGACCCGACTGATGATTAATTCTCTTTTTACCAAACCGGACATCCAGTATAATAGGCTTCTCTAGTGAGGTAGCTAAATGTTTACTCTTATCAAAATTAGTTAAGTGTTGATTTAATAATATACTAATGAAATTACTTAACCATTTTGAAGAATAAGGTTTCTTTGTCAAGTAAAATGAATCTCTAATACCCCCAAATATAGGTCTATTAATGTTTCTATTGTTGTTATTATGATCATAATCCTTCAATAGAGAGGTCAACGCCCTAACCATCTCATAAAAGGATCTAAATGCATTATTAACCATTGATAAAGAGTCTAATTTCATATTAATAAATATGGAATTATTACACGTAAGCAACATATGGTAGATGAGGTAGGTCGAGTAACAAATTGTTTCTAGGCCTTTTTTCTCCCCATGAAATGCTTTTGCGGAGTCATATAGTTGCATTAGTCATTCATCAAAACTTGACGTAGCTTCGTTCAGTGTTAGGAGATTAACGAGGTAGACCATCCATGAAGTTCTAGCATGGTGGCATTGGAAAAGCACACGCTCTACCGGTTCATCTTTCGCCGCACACCTCACAAATTTCACTTTTTGCTATTTTCTTCTAATTATATTTAAATTTGGTGGTAGGGCGTTATTAGCCGCTTTCCTTTAAAAAATTAACTTCAGGAATAATATTTAAGACCAAGATTATGTTCCACAAGCCCTTAGGATAATCTTGAAACTTTCCCTTCCATTTTTTTAGATCATTTTTTCTCACCTCTTTCTCAATGGTAAGGTGCTTATACACTTCCTTCACTGTGACTTGACATAATACTACCCATATTTGGTCCAAGTAGTGGGTAGCTCAAGTAATTAGGCTATCATCTAGATGGGTTTTTTAATTGCAGATTTTAACATATAGGCATCTAGTGCTTAAATGAATTAAATTGAAAAAACAAAAGAAACATAATGAAAGTTTTGATGCCATCATAACAAATTAAAATACATGTAGCTAAAATGTTGGAATAAAATGTTATAAAAATAGAATTTCGACCCTTAGCTTTCGTGGTCACTTAGACTAAGTTTACACATAAGTTTTTGGGTACTAAATGCATTACATCATAACGCGTACGTTCTGCAACATAACGTTATCTAAAGATATAATGATATCAATAGACAATGACTACATTGGTCAAAGTTGAAAGAAGAAATTTGTTGTGGTAAAAAGATATATTGATAATTTCACCCCTTGATACTTAATTGAATTAAGCATCACATACTCCAACTATAAATACCATATAGTTGTTCAGAAGGTTTCCATTAAAAGAAAGGAGTAAGCAAAGAGTGACAACAAGAAATAAGGCGAAGTAAGATAAAAAAGAAAGAGAAAGTTTGCAATGCCGAAGAAGGTAGTCTCTAATTTATATTTTCATAATATTTATGATGTATTTGCATATAATATAATAAATTAATTTTTTCTTGTGTTTTAGAATAACGAAGAAGAACACCGGTGTTTCAACTGTCCAAAGACGTTCGACACCAAAAAGGCTGTGACGGAACATGTCAAGACGATCCACAAGAACGTTAAACAAGTGTGTGGAGTCTGTGGAAGGGTTTACCATGATTATGACGACAAAATTCACCACATTAGGAGTTCACATGAATCTTGTTAAGTGGTGGTGCAGTAATAGTATCGTTTTAGTAGTTTTATGTTTTTATGTTAATGAAATGACTCACCAGTCACCACTATGTTTATAAATGAATGGTTTTCTTTTTTATGTTGTTTACGCTTCAAATGATCAAATCCGAGTGTTTCTTATATGTTGTTTACTTGTTTATATGAAAAGACGAAAAACAACGTAAACGTGGTATTATAAGTTTGAAGAAAGCTTTATACTAATAAAAAACATATTTTATATTAAAAAAAATGACTTGAAAAACGTTGTTGCAATAGCTTTGACGATGATGGTACCTACTGGGCAATGTTATGCCAACTTGTATTAGAAAATAATGCCTAAGGCTTCCGCTTCTGCCAGTGAAACTTTTCCATCTAGCATATGTTCTTTATCGTGCCTGACAATACAACCAACAACCAACAACTGTCAAACTATTAGTTTTGTTCTACGCCTCATCACAATTAATTTTAAAGCAGCTAGTACGGGAAGGATTCCAAACAAGAACACTATTAGAAGTAAAATTATATTAGGACCCGACTGATGATTAATTCTCTTTTTACCAAACCGGACATCCAGTATAATAGGCTTCTCTAGTGAGGTAGCTAAATGTTTACTCTTATCAAAATTAGTTAAGTGTGGATTTAATAATATACTAACGAAATTACTTAACCATTTTGAAGAATAAGGTTTCTTTGTCAAGTAAAATGAATCTCTAATACCCCCAAATATAGGTCTATTAATGTTTCTATTGTTGTTATTATGATCATAATCCTTCAATAGAGAGGTCAACGCCCTAACCATCTCATAAAAGGATCTAAATGCATTATTAACCATTGATAAAGTGTCTAATTTCATATTAATAAAGATGGCATTATTACACGTAAGCAACATATGGTAGATGAGGTAGGTCGAGTAACAAATTGTTTCTAGGCCTTTTTTCTCCCCATGAAATGCTTTTGCGAAGTCATATAGTTGCATTAGTCATTCATCAAAACTTGACGTAGCTTCGTTCAGTGTTAGGAGATTAACGAGGTAGACCATCCATGAAGTTCTAGCATGGTGGCATTGGAAAAGCACACGCTCTACCGGTTCATCTTTCGCCGCACACCTCACAAATTTCACTTTTTGCTATTTTCTTCTAATTATATTTAAATTTGGTGGTAGGGCGTTATTAGCCGCTTTCCTTTAAAAAATTAACTTCAGGAATAATATTTAAGACCAAGATTATGTTCCACAAGCCCTTAGGATAATCTTGAAACTTTCCCTTCCATTTTTTTAGATCATTTTTTCTCACCTCTTTCTCAATGGTAAGGTGCTTATACACTTCCTTCACTGTGACTTGACATAATACTACCCATATTTGGTCCAAGTAGTGGGTAGCTCAAGTAATTAGGCTATCATCTAGATGGGTTTTTTAATTGCAGATTTTAACATATAGGCATCTAGTGCTTAAATGAATTAAATTGAAAAAACAAAAGAAACATAATGAAAGTTTTGATGCCATCATAACAAATTAAAATACATGTAGCTAAAATGTTGGAATAAAATGTTATAAAAATAGAATTTCGACCCTTAGCTTTCGTGGTCACTTAGACTAAGTTTACACATAAGTTTTTGGGTACTAAATGCATTACAACATAACGCGTACGTTCTGCAACATAACGTTATCTAAAGATATAATGATATCAATAGACAATGACTACATTGGTCAAAGTTGAAAGAAGAAATTTGTTGTGGTAAAAAGATATATTGATAATTTCACCCCTTGATACTTAATTGAATTAAGCATCACATACTCCAACTATAAATACCATATAGTTGTTCAGAAGGTTTCCATTAAAAGAAAGGAGTAAGCAAAGAGTGACAACAAGAAATAAGGCGAAGTAAGATAAAAAAGAAAGAGAAAGTTTGCAATGCCGAAGAAGGTAGTCTCTAATTTATATTTTCATAATATTTATGATGTATTTGCATATAATATAATAAATTAATTGTTTCTTGTGTTTTAGAATAACGAAGAAGAACACCGGTGTTTCAACTGTCCAAAGACGTTCGACACCAAAAAGGCTGTGACGGAACATGTCAAGACGATCCACAAGAACGTTAAACAAGTGTGTGGAGTCTGTGGAAGGGTTTACCATGATTATGACGACAAAATTCACCACATTAGGAGTTCACATGAATCTTGTTAAGTGGTGGTGCAGTAATAGTATCGTTTTAGTAGTTTTATGTTTTTATGTTAATGAAATGACTCACCAGTCACCACTATGTTTATAAATGAATGGTTTTCTTTTTTATGTTGTTTACGCTTCAAATGATCAAATCCGAGTGTTTCTTATATGTTGTTTACTTGTTTATATGAAAAGACGAAAAACAACGTAAACGTGGTATTATAAGTTTGAAGAAAGCTTTATACTAATAAAAAACATATTTTATATTAAAAAAAATGACTTGAAAAACGTTGTTGCAATAGCTTTGACGATGATGGTACCTACTGGGCAATGTTATGCCAACTTGTATTAGAAAATAATGCCTAAGGCTTCCGCTTCTGCCAGTGAAACTTTTCCATCTAGCATATGTTCTTTATCGTGCCTGACAATACAACCAACAACCAACAACTGTCAAACTATTAGTTTTGTTCTACGCCTCATCACAATTAATTTTAAAGCAGCTAGTACGGGAAGGATTCCAAACAAGAACACTATTAGAAGTAAAATTATATTAGGACCCGACTGATGATTAATTCTCTTTTTACCAAACCGGACATCCAGTATAATAGGCTTCTCTAGTGAGGTAGCTAAATGTTTACTCTTATCAAAATTAGTTAAGTGTGGATTTAATAATATACTAACGAAATTACTTAACCATTTTGAAGAATAAGGTTTCTTTGTCAAGTAAAATGAATCTCTAATACCCCCAAATATAGGTCTATTAATGTTTCTATTGTTGTTATTATGATCATAATCCTTCAATAGAGAGGTCAACGCCCTAACCATCTCATAAAAGGATCTAAATGCATTATTAAGCATTGATAAAGAGTCTAATTTCATATTAATAAAGATGGCATTATTACACGTAAGCAACATATGGTAGATGAGGTAGGTCGAGTAACAAATTGTTTCTAGGCCTTTTTTCTCCCCATGAAATGCTTTTGCGAAGTCATATAGTTGCATTAGTCATTCATCAAAACTTGACGTAGCTTCGTTCAGTGTTAGGAGATTAACGAGGTAGACCATCCATGAAGTTCTAGCATGGTGGCATTGGAAAAGCACACGCTCTACCGGTTCATATTTCGCCGCACACCTCACAAATTTCACTTTTTGCTATTTTCTTCTAATTATATTTAAATTTGGTGGTAGGGCGTTATTAGCCGCTTTCCTTTAAAAAATTAACTTCAGGAATAATATTTAAGACCAAGATTATGTTCCACAAGCCCTTAGGATAATCTTGAAACTTTCCCTTCCATTTTTTTAGATCATTTTTTCTCACCTCTTTCTCAATGGTAAGGTGCTTATACACTTCCTTCACTGTGACTTGACATAATACTACCCATATTTGGTCCAAGTAGTGGGTAGCTCAAGTAATTAGGCTATCATCTAGATGGGTTTTTTAATTGCAGATTTTAACATATAGGCATCTAGTGCTTAAATGAATTAAATTGAAAAAACAAAAGAAACATAATGAAAGTTTTGATGCCATCATAACAAATTAAAATACATGTAGCTAAAATGTTGGAATAAAATGTTATAAAAATAGAATTTCGACCCTTAGCTTTCGTGGTCACTTAGACTAAGTTTACACATAAGTTTTTGGGTACTAAATGCATTACAACATAACGCGTACGTTCTGCAACATAACGTTATCTAAAGATATAATGATATCAATAGACAATGACTACATTGGTCAAAGTTGAAAGAAGAAATTTGTTGTGGTAAAAAGATATATTGATAATTTCACCCCTTGATACTTAATTGAATTAAGCATCACATACTCCAACTATAAATACCATATAGTTGTTCAGAAGGTTTCCATTAAAAGAAAGGAGTAAGCAAAGAGTGACAACAAGAAATAAGGCGAAGTAAGATAAAAAAGAAAGAGAAAGTTTGCAATGCCGAAGAAGGTAGTCTCTAATTTATATTTTCATAATATTTATGATGTATTTGCATATAATATAATAAATTAATTTTTTCTTGTGTTTTAGAATAACGAAGAAGAACACCGGTGTTTCAACTGTCCAAAGACGTTCGACACCAAAAAGGCTGTGACGGAACATGTCAAGACGATCCACAAGAACGTTAAACAAGTGTGTGGAGTCTGTGGAAGGGTTTACCATGATTATGACGACAAAATTCACCACATTAGGAGTTCACATGAATCTTGTTAAGTGGTGGTGCAGTAATAGTATCGTTTTAGTAGTTTTATGTTTTTATGTTAATGAAATGACTCACCAGTCACCACTATGTTTATAAATGAATGGTTTTCTTTTTTATGTTGTTTACGCTTCAAATAATCAAATCCGAGTGTTTCTTATATGTTGTTTACTTGTTTGGTACTATAAGTTTGAAGAAAGCTTTATACTAATAAAAAACATATTTTATATTAAAAAAAATGACTTGAAAAACGTTGTTGCAATAGCTTTGACGATGATGATACCTACTGGGCAATGTTATGCCAATTTGTATTAGAAAATAATGCCTAAGGCTTCCGCTTCTGCCAGTGAAACTTTTCCATCTAGCATATGTTCTTTATCGTGCCTGACAATACAACCAACAACCAACAACTGTCAAACTATTAGTTTTGTTCTACGCCTCATCACAATTAATTTTAAAGCAGCTAGTACGGGAAGGATTCCAAACAAGAACACTATTAGAAGTAAAATTATATTAGGACCCGACTGATGATTAATTCTCTTTTTACCAAACCGGACATCCAGTATAATAGGCTTTCTAGTGAGGTAGCTAAATGTTTACTCTTATCAAAATTAGTTAAGTGTGGATTTAATAATATACTAACGAAATTACTTAACCATTTTGAAGAATAAGGTTTCTTTGTCAAGTAAAATGAATCTCTAATACCCCCAAATATAGGTCTATTAATGTTTCTATTGTTGTTATTATGATCATAATCCTTCAATAGAGAGGTCAACGCCCTAACCATCTCATAAAAGGATCTAAATGCATTATTAACCATTGATAAAGAGTCTAATTTCATATTAATAAATATGGCATTATTACACGTAAGCAACATATGGTAGATGAGGTAGGTCGAGTAACAAATTGTTTCTAGGCATTTTTTTCTCCCCATGAAACGCTTTTGCGAAGTCATATAGTTGCATTAGTCATTCATCAAAACTTGACGTAGCTTCGTTCAGTGTTAGGAGATTAACGAGGTTGACCATCCATGAAGTTCTAGCATGGTGGCATTGGAAAAGCACACGCTCTACGGTTCATCTTTCGCTGCACACCTCACAAATTTCACTTTTTGCTATTTTCTTTTAATTATATTTAAATTTGGTGGTAGGGCGTTATTAGCCGCTTTCCTTTAAAAAATTAACTTCAGGAATAATATTTAAGACCAAGATTATATTCCACAAGCCCTTAGGATAATCTTGGAACTTTCCCTTCCATTTTTTTAGATCATTTTTTCCCACCTCTTTTTCAATGGTAAGGTGCTTATACACTTCCTTCACTGTGACTTGACATAATACTACCCATATTCGGTCCTATTAGTGGGTAACTCAATTAATTAGGCTATCATCTAGATGGGTTTTTTAATTGCAGATTTTAACATATAGGCATCTAGTGCTTAAATGAATTAAAATGATAAAACAAAAGAAACATAATGAAAGTTTTGATGCCATCATAACAAATTAAAATACATGTAGCTAAAATGTTGGAATAAAATGTTGTAAAAATAGAATTTCGACCCTTAACTTTCGTGGTCACTTAGACTAAGTTTACACATAAGTTTTTGGGTACTAAATGCATTACAACATAACGCGTACGTTCTGCAAGATAACGTGATCTAAAGATATAATGATATCAATTGACAATAAATACATTGGTCAAAGTTGAAAGAAGAAATTTGTTGTGGTAAAAAGATATATTGATAATTTCACCCCTTGATACTTAATTGAATTAAGCATCACATACTCCAACTATAAATACCATATAGTTGTTCAGAAGGTTTCCATTAAAACAAAGGAGTAAGCAAAGAGTGACAACAAGAAATAAGGCGAAATAAGATAAAAAAGAAAGAGAAAGTTTGCAATGCCGAAGAAGGTAGTCTCTAATTTATATTTTAATAATATTTATGATGTATTTGCATATCATATAATAAATTAATATTTTCTTGTGTTTTAGAATAACGAAGAAGAACACCGTTGTTTCAACTGTCCAAAGACGTTCGACACCAAAAAGGCTATGACGGAACATGTCAAGACGATCCACAAGAACGTTAATCAAGTGTGTGGAGTCTGTGGAAGGGTTTACCATGATTATGAAGACAAAATTCACCACATTAGGAGTTCACATGAATCTTGTTAAGTGGTGGTGCAGTAATAGTATCGTTTTAGTAGTTTTATGTTTTTATGTTAATGAAATGACTCACCAGTCACCATTATGTTTATAAATGAATGGTTTTCTTTTTTATGTTGTTTACGCTTCAAATGATCAAATCCGAGTGTTTCTTATATGTTGTTTACTTGTTTATATGAAAAGACGAAAAACAACGTAAACGTGGTATTATAAGTTTGAAGAAAGCTTTATACTAATAAAAACATATTTTATATTAAAAAAATGACTTGAGAAACGTTATTGCAATAGCTTTGACGATGATGGTACCTACTGGGAAATGTTATGCCAACTTGTATGAGAAAATAATGCCTAAGGCTTCCGCTTCTACCAGTGAAACTTTTCCATCTAGCATATGTTCTTTATCGTGCCTGACAATACAACCAACAACCAACAACTGTCAAACTATTAGTTTTGTTCTACGCCTCATCACAATTAATTTTAAAGCAGCTAGTACGGGAAGGATTCCAAACAAGAACACTATTAGAAGTAAAATTATATTAGGACCCGACTGATGATTAATTCTCTTTTTACCAAACCGGACATCCAGTATAATAGGCTTTCTAGTGAGGTAGCTAAATGTTTACTCTTATCAAAATTAGTTAAGTGTGGATTTAATAATATACTAACGAAATTACTTAACCATTTTGAAGAATAAGGTTTCTTTGTCAAGTAAAATGAATCTCTAATACCCCCAAATATAGGTCTATTAATGTTTCTATTGTTGTTATTATGATCATAATCCTTCAATAGAGAGGTCAACGCCCTAACCATCTCATAAAAGGATCTAAATGCTTTATTAACCATTGATAAAGAGTCTAATTTCATATTAATAAAGATGGCATTATTACACGTAAGCAACATATGGTAGATGAGGTAGGTCGAGTAACAAATTGTTTCTAGGCCTTTTTTCTCCCCATGAAACGCTTTTGCGATGTCATATAGTTGCATTAGTCATTCATCAAAACTTGACGTACCTTCGTTCAGTGTTAGGAGATTAACGAGGTTGACCATCCATGAAGTTCTAGCATGGTGGCATTGGAAAAGCACACGCTCTACGGTTCATCTTTCGCCGCACACCTCACAAATTTCACTTTTTGCTATTTTCTTTTAATTATATTTAAATTTGGTCGTAGGGCGTTATTAGCCGCTTTCCTTTAAAAAATTAACTTCAGGAAATAATATTTAAGACCAATATTATGTTCCACAAGCCCTTAGGATAATCTTGGAACTTTCCCTTCTATTTTTTTAGATCATTTTTTTCCACCTCTTTCTCAATGGTAAGGTGTTTATACACTTCCTTCACTGTGACTTGACATAATACTACCCATATTTGGTCCAAGTAGTGGGTAGCTCAAGTAATTAGGCTATCATCTAGATGGTTCTTTTAATTGCAGATTTTAACCTATAGGCATCTAGTGCTTAAATGAATTAAAATGAAAAAACAAAAGAAATATAATGAAAGTTTTGATGCCATCATAACAAATTAAAATACATGTAGCTAAAATGTTGGAATAAAATGTTCTAAAAATGGAATTTCGACCCTTAGCTTTCGTGGTCACTTAGACTAAGTTTACACATAAGTTTTTGGGTACTAAATGCATTACAACATAACGCGTACGTCCTGCAACATAACGTGATCTAAAGATATAATGATATCAATTGACAATGACTACATTGGTCAAAGTTGAAAGAAGAGATTCGTTGTGGTAAAAAAATATATTGATAATTTCACCCCTTGATACTTAATTGATAAGCATCACATACTCCAACTATAAATACCATATAGTTGTTCAGAAGGTTTCTATTAAAACAAAGGAGTAAGCAAAGAGTGACAACAAGAAATAAGGCGAAGTAAGATAAAAAAGAAAGAGAAATTTTGCAATGCCGAAGAAGGTTGTCTCTAATTTATATTATCATAATATTTATGATGTATTTGCATATCATATAATAAATTAATATTTTCTTGTGACCCTTGTTTCAACTGTCCAAAGACGTTTGTCACCAAAAAGACTGTGACGGAACATGTCAAGACGATCCACAAGATCGTTAAACAAGTGTGTGGAGTTTGTGGAAGAGTTTACCATGATTATCAAGACTAAATTCACCACATTAGGAGTTCACATGAATCTTAAGTGGTGGTGCAGTATTAGTATCGTTTTAGTAGTTTAATGTCTTTATGTTAATGAAATGACTCACCAGTCACCACTATGTTTATAAATGCAAATCCAAATGAATATTTATCTTTTTTATGTTGTTTACGCTTCAAATGAACAGACCGAGTGTTTTTTATGTTTTGTTTACTTAGTTTATATGAAAAGACGAAAAAGCAACGTGGTATTATACTAATAAAAAAACATATTTTATATTAAAAAAAATGTACGCGTACTTTGTCTCTCCTTCTCCGCGATATTTCCGCCGCGTCTCAGAGATGAAGAATATTCAGATTCCGACTAATGGAGATCCGTTTGATCTCCCAGAAGAAGCATGAAGAGTGTTAGAACTTAGAAAATGAAGCCTCTTCTTCTGCTGCAAAAACCTCCTCTTAACCCTTGTTTTGATTTCGCTGTCTCAGAATCGATGTTGGTACATAAGTATCCATTAATATATTCAATTTGTTGAGTTGTTGTTGCGAAATAAGCTTACTGTTTTACTTCTTGTTTCTTGAGTTTTTGCTCTCTCTCTCTAATAATCATTACTACATAGTAGCTTTATACGATGATGATCATCGATCCATTAGAGTTATTGTCCACATCACTTGGTTAAGCTTAAATGAATGAGCAATTAGGTTTCTGATTGTTTATATGATAATCGATATACCAGAATAGTTTGATAATATGAAAATTGTTGAAAATGCTTCTAGTTCTCTCATTAATTTGTTATCACCCCCTATAAAAGAAGAGATGAAAATGCTTTTTATAGTGTTGATTTACTCATTTAATTTTGTAAGGTTTTAGTGAAGTATTGGATCGTAAAGCCTCAGGCTCAGCACATCTATTTTGAAACTGTTCCTTGTTATTAACCATCAAATCAATGGCTTGTATTGAATCCTATTCCAGGTGAGAGTGATTTTGATGATAATACTGTGCTATTGAGTTTTTGTAGGCCGAGATCAGAAAATGCTTTGACATTAACTTTTGAAGTGAGATGATTGGAACGAAGAATTACAGTCATGTTCTTTAGTTTTGCTGTTGATGCTGACCTGGAAAAGATTAATTAATTCAGATTAATGAATGTAAAGAAATTATTGGTAGTGTAAAGCTTTTTCTTATTTATTTTATCTCTTGGATTTGATGAGAGTTACTCCACGAGATGCTGAGACCTGAATTAATTACTTCATTTTGCCTAGTAAGAAGCTTTGACTTATATTGACTTTTCATCTTATTATATTAATTTATTGTTCGATTTGAATAGGCTCAATCGGAAAATCATAATGTCTTTACTGATTTCAAATTAAGAAAATTCCAGTTATTCTCAAACTTTGCCAAGTATCAGGTATATATTTCTGGAAACCTTTATTTAATTATATAGTTTTCAGATGCATGATTTACAAAGGAATATGGAAAAGAAGAAAGCTCAAGCTTTGAAGAAGGAAACTGATGCTCAGAAGGCTTTTCAAGCTTCTTTGGATGGTGAGACCCAAGAAGGAAAAACCAAAAGCTAAGGACTCAGAAATCTTGAAAACTCACACTAGTTTTTGGTTCATGAATTTCTTTTGAAATTCATCTAAGTTCATAGTATGAATCATTGATGCATATAAGTTGATTGTAGACAAATTTTCCCTTCTTGTTTTCATTATACTTCTTCTGTTCTGTTATTATATCAATGTATGTATGTATTTCTATTTTAAAAAATTACAGGGGGTATATTGCAAAATCCCTAAATTGAAATTTAGTTGGCACTAATTTACATTTTTTTATTATTATCATTATCAGGGTCTTATAAGGCAATTTTTTACATAATATAGGGACCTTTACAATCCAATTAATCTAAATACAAAATTTGGATCATTCCAGTAATTTAAATTAAATATAGGGACCTATAGTGCAATTGACCCAAAAATTGGGAGTGACATATTGTATAATTAGTTGAAAGAGAGAAGAACCGTCCAAAAAAAGAAGTAAAGTTGAAAGAGAGAAGATATGGATGATATGATACAAAAAGGTTTTCGGGAAAGGATAGTTTTTCTAATGAAAGTGACTATTTTGACAAAAAAAAAGTGACTAGTTATGTAAATGATGTGACCAGATTTTTTGTAGAAACTCTTTTTGTTTAGAGGAAAATACAATTTACATCCTAATTTTTAGGAACTTTATATTTTAAGTCCTAGTTCAAAAAAATTCTTTTTTAAGTCCCAAATCCAACTTTTCTGATTTGGATGTTTCCCATTTTACCCCTGTTCTTTATGGATACGGACCCATACCGTTGGCTTTGTGTTTTGTGTATTTGGCCTCGAATTTAGGTTTGTTTTTCGATTTTTTACACTTTCGTCTATTTGGGTACGGACCCATCTCGAAGATTAGCTACATCAGTCCGTACCCATGTCGAATATTATCACACAAACCACCCACAAAGCAACACACATGACAAATCACAGTAGAGGGCTGGCCCCATTATGAACTAAAAACACCCAACCAATAAACAATGCTAAAAACAAACCAACCTAGATTAAATTTTTCTTTCAAACTTACAACTCAAAAATTATTAATCAATTGGGTTGTACCCATTACAACCAATAATCAAACTGTGGCTGGCCCAATAAAGCAGGAGTTTAAAAGAAAAAACAAAAAAATACAACCCATTATCAATTACACCTAATGGGGCTGGCCCATCATACACAAACAACATAATGGGGCTGGCCCTATCCAAAACAAAACACGTCCTGGGGCTGGCCACTTAACCGGCATTAAAAAAAAGAAAAACACAATCTGGACATTTGAACGAACGAGCGGTAAGATGAAGGCAGATCTGCTGCTTCTCTTCGTTTTGTTGGTGGTGGTGGCGGTCTCCCAGCACAGCGGCGAAGATGAACAAGGGTCTGGCCCCATAATGAACAAACACCATATAGGGCTGGCCCCAAATAGCCCAAAAAAAATCCAGAAACCTTGGACGCGCGGTGATGATGAACGGCGCCGGCGGCTGTGGTTATCCAGGATGCAGGTTCGATCAGCCACGAACCATACCAACTCGAACCAGAAAGCTTCGCCGGAGTTAGTCACGTTCAATAACCAGAAGGCTTCGACGGTGATGGTGGCGTCTTGCACTGCAGATCTGAATACGAACGGATCTGAGATGAAGATCTGAGATGAAGATCTGAGATGAAGCTCAGATCGAGGGTGGGTGGGTTTCGTCTATACAGAGAGATGATGGTGGGCTTGTTCATGTTGATGACGGAGGGAAGGGGACGAAGCACGGGGAGAGGGATCACTGTCACAGTTTTGTTGGTGCAGTAGAGAAGAGAGACGAAGCACAGGGAGAGGGAGCAAGCAATGGCGGTTTTGGTAGTTCACAGAGAGAGAGAGAAGCAAGGGAGCGGTTTTGGTGTTGAGAAAGAATGGTTCGCTTAATAGGATTGGAGTTTTGGTTTCGTGATGTTCACTGTATTGATAAGGGGAAGGGAGGGCAATTTTGGTTTTTTGCACCATCTAGTTACAGATTAACTAGTGTTCTAACTGGGGGGATTTATTTTATAAAGTGCCCTATGATATGGGCCTTAGGCTAAGTCCAACAGCTCCCAATTTTTTAGCTAGAATCGGGAGTCAAATAGCTAACTTTTCTTAAATATTCATTCCCTATCACAACTTTACTCCAACAGCTTCCCAATTTCAACTTCCCAATCTATATTTTGATTTTATTTTAATACTTTTTCTATTTTAATTTTAATTAATCATTTTTCTAAATTTTTATAAAATTTCATTATTTATAATTTATATATCTTAAAAAATAATATAAATTATTTTTAATATTTAAATGATAATTATAATTATTTCTATCAATTATTTATAATTTTAAGATATATTTTTTGATAATATTAAAATTTATTACTTTATTTTTGAAAATATTAAATTTATTGATAAATTTGTTGAATTATAATGTGCAGAAAAAAATTAATTTATTATTAGTAAACATAAAATTACTTTTAAATTAATTATTATTATGAAAATATTTATTAATAAATAATTTAAAATAATAATATGTAATTTATAATTATCTACTAAAGATTTAAATATATATATATATATATATTTATATTTAAATAAACTAGAATAAAGAATAAATTAGATTTAAAAAAAAAATTGATGAATTGGGGGTGAAATTTTTAGCCACATCTAGCTAAGAAAACTTGTGAATTGGGAACCCTATAATTGGGTTCCCTATAATCGGGAGGCTGTTGGAGTGCTAAAATATGATTTTCAACTCCCAATTGTAGCTTTTTGCTACAATCGGGAGCCCATTGGACTTAGCCTTATAAAATAAATTGCCCTTTTGTTTACTTCATTGACCCCTTGGAAATGTACAATGTAACATGTTACATATAGTTTTTAAGGTGGTCTTGTTTTGATCAATTGAAAGTCTCCCCTGGGGTGGTCCCATGTATTGAAAAGTGACCGTCTTTACTCTTTAGTGTTTTCTGAAAAGGAATATTAGAAGAAAGTCTTATTTGTGAAGTAGTAGCAATATTATTAAATTGAACTTTTTGGAGCAACATGTTTCGCCTTGTAGGACCCAAATGAAACGTCGGCTAAAATTTTAGCTTGTAATAAATTAATTGACCTCGGTTTTATTTTTTGGTTATTTGATAAAAGGATCTTAATAAAAATATATAACTAATAAATATAATTTCTAATAATTTATTTTATAAAAAATACTAATAAAATAATTATCATAAAATATCTTTTCTATCTTTTTATATTTTTACTATTTTTATCATTAAATATATTATTTTATTTTTAATATAATATTTATTTTTTAATTTTAAACAAATAATATGACACTTCTACCTTTACCACTACCACTACTATATATTTAATCACCGCTAAAACTACCATAATCACCATGTATTTAACCACCACTACCACCACAACCATAACCACCACCACTTATTATTAATAGCATTACACGCATGCGTTTAAGATTTTATTTTAAAATCGTTATAACTAATTTTAAAAAAAATCCAAAAAATAAATATTGCATTATTGAGCAAATCGAATTAATATTTACATGTATGAATTTTTTTGATTTTTTTTATAGCAAATCGTGAATTTTTTCGCAAACATGAAATTTATTTCATATCTGCAAAAAAAAAAATCAAAAAACTCAAAATAAATCATAGACGTAAATACTAATTTGATCTCGTTAAACAATAATTTTTTTCTGATTTTTTTTAGAATTAGTTATGACGATTTTAAAAAAATCTCTGACGCGCGTGTGTGATTGAATTAGTAGTAGGTGGTGGTAGTGGTGGTTGTAGTTGTTGTTGGGTTGATGGTGATAGTGGTTCCGGCGGTGGTGGGGTAGTGGTTGTGGTTGTAAGGGTGGTGGTGGTAAGGTAATTATTGTGGTTGTAGTAGTGGTGGCAGTAGCGGTGGAAAGTTGTAATAGGGTGATTAAATTTAATGATAAATAATAAAATAATTAAAAAATTATATAAAAATGTTTTTGTTAAAAAAGGTTTTTAATAAATAAGTTTATTAAAAGATGTTTTTAGAAAAATGGTTTGAGAGTTGAGAGATTTACTAATTATGTAAATGATGTGACGGTTTAGTTTGTACAGTATATAGAAACAGAAGTGGACTCTCTCTCTAAAATTCTTTCTACCTTCTCTCTAAAAAATATCCATTAAAAGATCGATGGCCTAGATAAATTCTGCAAATCCTTTAAAAGATCGATGGCCTAGGAAAATTCTGCAAATGCTACTGATCTTTGTTCATCAATTTGTAAAAGATCAGTGTGAAAGTCAACCTGCTCTCTAGACAAGTCAACATCTGTTTTCATTCATCTTCTTCCTTCTGTTGATCTTAATTGTGTTTGCATGTCTCTGTTTTAACCATTTTGCACCTCTATTTTGTTTAATTCGTCTTTGCTGGCTTTCAACTCCTTCCTTTTGGATTTATTTTGTTGGTTCTGTTTTTCTTTTCTTCCTCTCTGTTTGTTTGTTGTGGTGTTTGGAGTTTTAGCAGAGGCCTCCGCCGCCTTGTGTCTGACGTTGCATGCATCGCCTTTACGAATGGCGGCTAGCTTGGCCGCGGTTTTTCCTCTTCATTGTTCTAAGTGGTTCTTCGACTGGGATTTGCTGGTTTGTCGCTTCTGTCGCCTACAGCTTTCTTGTTTGGTCCTTACCTGCGTGGATTGTGTCATATTCTTTGAGCACTATCCTCTTGTCTCTCGTCAAGACTAGTTATATTTCTGACTTCTATTCGAATGTTTCATATATGAATTTTCATTCGATTTGGATATTACTGCGCGATTATCATGGTTTTGTTTATCTGCATTATAAATGGATTTCCTTTCCTTTCACCAACTGGGTCTTTTCTGAAATGAGGGATATGGAAAGAAATTTAATCTTCGTTGCATCAAATTTGATCTTGAATACATTAAGGGGAGCTTCAGTTATATTGGGTGGCCAAGAAATCCCTGACCAATTTATCTGGAATATTTATATTTTTATTGCAGCAACATTTCTTAAAGATAAGTTCTTCATTCTTAGCTCTTCTGCCTTTAGTCTTGTGCGTAAATGCTTTACAGGTACCCACAATTTACTCTAGGCTTTTATTAGGCATATGGCATGTTACTCTATTTTTGTTTTATGGTGGATCTTATGGGCCTCTTACTGTGATGCACGATTGTTTCATCCTATTGGACTGGGTCAAGAGATTAATTGGTGTTTAATTGGGTTTTTGCCGTGTGTGATTTCTCTTTTGTGTTTGGGCCACGTATGCGGCTTTATCTCCTATATTTCATCCTTCTTCATGAGATTTCTATATGGGCTTTCTTCACTTACGTGTTCAGCTATAAGGCTGAGACTTACTACCTGGCCTGCGAATATGAAGAGGAAAGAAGCGCCATCTGGTGAGCTGGCGAATTTAGCTAAAAGGAAAAAGGTTTGTTTGAGTGACGTTAGTAATCTGGGGAAGCGAATCTTGGAAGCAAAAAAATTCCTAGAAGAACTATACCTTAGCTATGGAGAGTTGAAGGAGCAATTCATGGAGTATGAGTTCTTTAAAGTGTGTGGACCTAATGATGTAGTGAATAGTGAGATGGAAATGAGGAGATATTATTTTTGTAGTGCGCCTGAATGTGAAGGACATTTAAGAGGTGGCGATGTTTCGGAGTCTGATTCGGAGGGTGACGCGAATAACCAGGGCCCACCTGTGATTGAAAGCGTGAATCCATTTCTAAACAAGGGTAGCGGCCAGCCCGGGATTGAAGCGGCTGGCTTCGATGGATAAGTTTATGATCTGGAATTGTCAAGGGGCTAGGGCGACCTCGACAAAGAAAATGATTCGCGCCCTTATCTCGAAGTTTAATTTATCGTTAATTTATCTTTTGGAGTCTCGAGTCATGTCTAGCAATATCCGTTCGTGTCATTTTCTTAAGCCTTTCGATAATAAATTTATAATCAACCCAATGGGAAGAGCTAATATGTCTGGGGGGATTATAATTGCTTGGAGGAAGGGTTTTAATATAAGTATTTCTTATTCGTGCTCGTGTTATGCGATTTGTCTTATTTCCAAACCTAAATTACCTTCTTGGTACCTTGTGGTACTACACGCACCTAATGACCAAAAGGAGAGAGAACTAATATTTAATATATCTAAATGGATGTCCAAAACTAAGGAACCCGTTCTCATAGCGGGAGACTTTAATGAAATCTCTAGAGCAGCGGATAAACAAGGTAAAGTAGCTCCTAATCTGGAAAGGATGCTAAAATTTAATGAGGTTATCAATAACAATAACCTCATCGATATTCCGTACAAAGGTTGTTTCTGTACGTGGACCAATAAAAGAAAAGGTGAAGATAATATTAAAGAAAGGCTGGATAGAGCCTTAGCTTCTGAGTCCTGGTGTAATTATTTTCCAAACTCTATTATTAAAGTACCGCCGGCTATCGGTTCGAATCATTCGCCTATTATCATACAAAGGGACTCTTATTTCCCGACTAATAAAAAGTAGTTCATGTTTGAGTCAAGGTGGATGGAGAATATACAATGTCGAGACATGGTGGATAGAGCTTGGAATAATTTAAGTGATATATCTAATATCTGTGATTTTATTAAGAAGAAAGAAATCATGTGCAAGGCTCTCAAAGAACGGAGTAAGTTGACATTTTGCAATAGCAAGAGAATGCTAGATAAATATCAAAATATTTTGGAGAAATTACAAAATACGGAAGCGTCCGAGGAGGATATTAAATAAGAAAAGGAAATCAAACAAGAAATATAGATTGTTTATAGGCACAAGAGGAAGCTTTTTGGGCGGATAGAGCGCGCGATATATATATTAAGAATGGAGAATAAAAATGCTAAGTATTTTTTCGCAAAAACTAAAATGAGAAGGAGCCGGAATAGAATCGAGACATTAAAGAATAATGATGGTGTTTGGTGCGATAATTCTAAAGAGGTCAAACAAATTATCCAGGAATATTTCAATAATCTATTTAATGAGAATCCGACATCAAATATTGACGAAGTGGCTATACATACCCCCTCGAAAGTCAATGAGAAGACACACAATCTACTGACAAGAATTCCCGATATGGAAGAAGTTAGAGGAGCAGTTTTTGCTATGTCGGGATCCAAAGCGCCAGGACCGGATGGCTTACCGGGTAACTTCTATCAAGAATTTTGGGATATTATAAAAGAAGATATATTTAAATTTATTCACGACTTTTTCACTTTCAATACTCCTCTTGATGACATCAATGATACGTTGATTTCTCTGATTCCGAAAGAGGACAGTCAAGAATCTATTAAAGATTTCCGTCCAATCTCGTGCATAAACTTTTGTTATAAAATAATTGCCAAAGTCTTGGCACTCAAACTACAACCATTTATGGACTCGATCATATCCCCGACTCAATCGGCGTTCATTATATGTAGAAGCATCCAGGATAATATAATTATCGCTCAGGAAATTGCCTTTTTTCTTAGAACAAAAAGAAGATCCAATATACATTATGGGGTGGAAAAAATTGACATGGCCAAGGCTTATGACCAGGCCAATTGGAAATTTCTTATGGAAACTCTTAAAAGCCTTGGCTTCGGAAGCAAATTCAGGGATCTTATTTTTAACTGCATCTCGACTGTCTCTTATCAAATAAAGGTGAACGGCGAAAGGATGAAAAAATTTAAACCATCGCAAGGGATTAGGCAAGGCGACCCACTTTCGCCTCTTCTTTTCTCAATGCTTACGGAAGGCTTGATTGGTCTTATCAATTTTGAATGTAGGAAAGGAAATATTAAAGGAATTTCTTTGGCTAGAGCCGCTCCTAGGCTTACCCACCTCCTATTCGCCGATGACTCTCTATTTTTTCTTGAAGTTAACGAAAGAGAGATTGAAGCTTTCAAAAATGTATTATCAAAATACTGCGGTGCCTCCGGACAAAAAGTCAATTTCAGTAAGTCCACTATTATGTTCAGCAATGGTATTGCCGAGGATAAAGCAAGAGGAATCGCCCAAACTCTAAATATTGAATTCACTAAGTCAATGGGTAAATACCTAGGGATCCCATTATCATTGAAGAGGTCAAAAGTTCAAAAGTTCAAAATTTACAGTATGTCACAGATAAGATCATGAGTAAATCTGCGAGCTGGATCTCTAAACTCCTTTCGGACGGCGGTAAAGAGGTACTGATTAAGGCGGTGCTCCAAGCAATTCCAAATTATGCCATGTCCATCTTCGAATTTCCATCAACATTATGCAAGAAATTGAGTAGTCTTATAGCCAGATTCTGGTGGAACTCAGGTGACAAAAAAAGAATTCACTAGGTAAAATGGAAGAAAGTTGCAAAGGGAAAGAAAATGGGGGGTATTGGATTCCGCGACTTCCAGAAAATGAGCAAAACAAGCATGGAGATTGGTACAAAATCCAGGACTTTTGGTAAGCAAAGTGCTTAAAGGGATCTACTATCCCAACTCTAATCTATGGAACGCCAAGTTAAAGAATAAAAGATCATGGAGTTGGGGTAGTATTTTCAAAGGCCTATCTTCTCTGAAAGAAGAATGTGTGTGGCAAGTGGGCAATGGATTAAGTATTAACCTATGGAATGATACGTGGATAAGACAAGGATATAGACTTTCTAAACTGGAAGATTGTACGATGAGTAAGGTTGCTGAATGTTTCAATAATAACTTCACCAATTGGAATTATGACATTCTGAAGAATTTTTGTACCTCGAGGGATTTAATAGAAATAAGAAAGGTGCCTATCATGCAATTGGACAAGGAGGATCGAGTTATATGGCCATTCACTAAAGATGGGGAATTTTCTACCAAGTCAGGATATCACAGACTTGTACAAAAGGATGCGGACAAAGAAGGCGAATCTTCAGCAGACGGGGAACATAATAATAACACTAAAATATGGGATATGGCCTGGAACTCGAATTTACCACTCAAAATCAAGATTTTATTTGGAAAATATTTAATAATTCTATACCAACGAAGGTTAACCTCAAGAAAAAGAAGTGCACGGAGAACAGTCTATGCGAATGGTGTGAAACTGAAGATGAGAACATAATGCACCTTTTTGTCAATTGCCCACTCAGTAGCGCGGTCTGCGCTAACTTCCAATTACAATGTAAAGTAGACACATCTTTTAAGGGCGATATTAGCGAGTGGGCCAGTTTAATCATCGAGAACTACTCTAGGAACGGATGGGATAAAAGAATAGTTACAGCTACTGTTTTCATTACGATATGGAACATTAAGCGAGAATGGGCGGTCTTTTCGAGAAGAAGCCTTGGAATGTTATTGAAATTAACGAGAAAACGAAGGAACTCCTAAAGTATTTATTTTCAGACGCTAACGACGGTAGAGACAAGAGAAATGGAACAGTAATAAATAAAGAAGAGAATGAAAACCCATTTAGTGATGATGATGCGGATATTTTCTGGATGAGCGATGCGGCATTCAACCATAGCTGGGAACCGACCGGCATTGTGGCAATTGGAGCAGATAAAGATGGCAGAATAGAACACAAAGTTGTTAAGCGCGCAAGAGTCAATTCGGCGGTAGAAGGTGAAAGCTGGGCTGTCCTCCTGGCCATGAGGGCGGCCGCAGAACTTCAGATACAGAATAGCTCGTTCTATTCTGACAACCTTAAAGTTGTTCAATGTATCGCCAAAGGAGGGTGCATTAGTTGGCAGACCATGCCAATGATTTGTGAAGCACTCGGATGGATGAAAAGATTCCCGAGGTGGAGGATTTTCCATATCAAGAGAGATTTGAACCAGATTGCAGATCTAGCCGCCAAAGCTATCAAGCGGGGTTACAACATCTCGGATACCCCGTCAAGTTCTATCATTGATCTATATAATTATTTAACTAAGGTTAAAATGTAATATCTACTTTTGCTAGTTTTTTTGACAAAAAAAAAAGTATATAGAAACTTTTTTTGTATTTTCATTACTTTGAATCGTTGACCCCTGGGAAAGTGTATTATGTTTGATGTTCCATGTAGTTTTTGAGGATTTATCTTCCATGCGATAATAGGCATATTCTCATAAAGTGGATGTGACGCGTTGACCAACAGGATGACGACACGTGTAAGATAATGACCAGCCCACCGTTCGGATTTCGACACGTGGCAAAGTTTCATTTATTACCAACCACCCCATTTAATGCATTTACTCAACTACCCCTGCAAGGCATATTCTCATAAAGTAGGCGGCGGACCAATCAGAAGACGAAAAGTGGCACGCGCATTCAATGGTGTGTTGCCACGTGGCCACCTAACCGAATTAATTGCACTTTAAGTCCCTTATAGGCTTATTCTCGTAGAGTAATAATAATAATTAAATAGATTATGTATTAAATAATTAGCTATTTATTTTAATTAATCTGTTTTAATTAGTGCATGATTCACTACTAGAAATTAGAGTATTTGCGGCAATTTTTAGGGTCAAAGACGGGAGTCTATAAGTGATGTGTATTGATAGGCGGGAGTTAGCTTATTGCCGCGAAAAGTGCCGTCTATGAAGCTCACGCCTATGTAAAGATGGCACAATAAAAATTGCCGCCTATTTGACCTCGCATTAACGGCAATTGTCTTAAAATTGCCGCCTATGTATATTTGTAGTTGTCTATTATTTACTATGTATAGGCGGTAATTCTAAACTACCGCCTTTAGGATCAACTATTTGTTACATTAATTAAATTAAAAATATTAATAATTGTTATGAATGGCATTTTTAAAATGACGTGTATAAAATATCTTATATTTCAATATATATATATTACTATTATTACTATTATTATTATTATTATTATTAAAAAATAATTTTTTATATCTTTATATTTTAACAAATAAAAACTTATATAAATCAGAATTAAATCAATCTAACCTCAAAATAAAGTGTATTTCATTCAAACAAAGAGTAAAAAAGATCCTAATACATCCTACATTGACTAAACTAAAAGCATCATTCAAACAAAGAGTTAAAAAGATCCTAATACATTCTGCATTAACCAAACTAAAGTCTAGAATAAAAAGTACAAAATCTGAATACTTCTTGATAAAAAACTAAAACTACAGAGATGTCTAAATCTCCCTACAGAAATGTCTAAACAAGATCAGATCTTCTTTCTAACTTCAACAATCGTCCATATACCATTTCCTTTCTTTTTCTTGCAAAGGTTTTGCTTCCACAGGTATGGAATTCAGTTTGTAGTGCTCTAATATTCTGCTTTTGTTCTGAAATCGCCTATCAAACAATAATATAAAATAAAGTCAGCCAATTTATTGTCCTCAAAATATTACATTGAAAATATTCAAAAAATCCAATTAAAACTGATTGGATTCATACAAGACGAGATGCAGTGCAATTTTTAAAGGCCTGTAACTACACTATTTGCATAATATGGAGTACCTGAAGTTCAATTTTTCCTTACAAACTAAACAAAAACAATTGAGCCAACTATAGTAAGGGCAGAAGTGAGTAATTATATATATTTATTATATATATTACTTGTATAATATATTGTTTTTATTTAAATAATTTAACTTTTTCTCAGGCTTGTATTTTGCGAACTTCTCACCTTGCCTTTTAAAAATACAAGAAAGGGAATGAATATTTAACTTAGTTTAGGTTTCAACCTAATAATAATAGTAGAATGTATGTGCTTGATGGTGTAACACCTTACTTACAATTGATGAAATTGCAAACAAGAGATCTAGGTAAATAATTATTCAACCAGTTTTTACTCTACAAAATCTGTTTTTTTGTATAATTTAGAGCTCACAGCAAAGAAAGACTAAACTGGATTAGAAAAGAAATAAATCTGGTAAGCAGTGTTTTATTTCATTTCCACCTCAATTATCGACTAATTTTTACTCTTATGAAACCTGCTTAGTAATACTTCTTACCTCAGTTTCTTTAAGTAGTGTATCGTCAATAAATGGTAACCATTGTTCTATTTGTACCCCCTCTGGAACGTTTTTACGAATATACGCCACACTTTTCTCTTTTGTATAAAAGAGAATCCTTATATTTTTCCTTAACTTGCATTTGTAGTTGTTCCAGCAATGGCCAATCTTTTTAAGAATATATTCTTCTTTTTCTTGTTCAACGGGAATAATGTAACGTTCCTAAAATATTTTAGATTTATTAATATAATTAAATAGTAAAAAATATAGAAATGTGATTAAAAAGGATATTACCCTCATATAACTTAGAATTGGAGTGCGGAATAATTTGAGTAATTTCCTCCAATCCTTGTAAGGAGAAATCGGACACAAGATTCCCATACGAGAAACTACTCCACATGCTGTGGATAACTTATCCCCCATATGCCAAACTGTTTTGCACATGGACGGTCCTCTAGTCTTCCTTTTACCATTACTTACCTCCATGTCAGATTGTTCATCATTATTATCAGTCCCTGTATCAAATTAAAAAAATAAGTAATACTTTTATGAAATTTTAAACTTTTTATATATGTTTTTCTTCTTTGTTAATTTTTAAACTTCTCACTTAGTTACATACATAAAAGTTAACTTTCAATTTTTTTTTGTCTGATGGATACTTAAATCACCCTGCCTATTTTCAACTCTATCTTACCAATAAAATGACACTGACTTTTTTTTTTTTTTGTCAAACATTTTTGAGGTAGACAGTAATGCCTTCAACCAACCCTAACTAGGACATTGACACCGGATCCCATTAAAATGATACTGACTATAATAACAAAAAAGTATTCACTAAAGAACACTCATTTGAAACAAAAAAGCAAAGCATATTTTATTTAAATATGGCAGAACCAATGCAAATTAAAGTCTGGAATCCAAATGAAAAATACAGAGTTGTCAGTACAAAATCTATGCGTGGAACTAATGGATCAACCTCTTGATTGAACAAAATTGGAGTCTCGGAGTAATTCTTCTCTTTTCGAGCTCGCTTCATTTATTTTTTTTTTCTAAAAGAGAGATTTGAAATTCAATACTCTGAATTCCTTCATTTTTATAATTTTCGTTTACAAAAAGCTGAAATACATCTGTACCTAATAACAATTAACTTTCAATAGCCGTATAATCCTATACTTTATATATAGAGCTTTCTAATCTCATGAGAAGACAATCCAATTTTCTAAGAGGAATAGATACAAACACTTTATTGACATTATACAAATTATCAGATTTCACAAATTAAATAGATGGGTATGATCAATTTTATGATTAAGTGTTAAAAAAAAGACTCTATTTTCACTAATTCAATTAACAACATCAAATTAAACCCAAAAATTAATTATTCAGGATTTATTAAACAACTATGACTATTCATTAAAAATGGGGTACCAATTTACATTACCTTGAATTAGTAGTCCTGAGTTTCTTGAAAAGATTTGAGGAGCCATTTAGTGAGAAGCAATCGGCAGCGAAGGACTCTGTGTTTTTTGGCGTTGGAAGGGTTTTTAATTTAGTAGATGATTTTTTTTGTTCCATTTAGTAGAAGATATAATACTCCATGTACTTCACGCGCGCGCGGGAATTAAAATATTGTATCGAAAATTTCGTGGAAAATGTTAAAAAAAAAAGTCAATTATCTTTATAAAAATATTTATGCCTTTTATATAATTATACTTTTACTAAAATATAGTTACACATTATGACTTTTTCAAATTATACTATATATCATAAATATTATCCTCTAAAATATATATATATATATATATATAATTTGTTAAAAAAGTAGTATTTGTAATTTTGTAGGGTAAAAAATAATATAATATTTTTTACCAATAAATATGATTTTTTTGTTATTTTTAAAAAATTACTACATAATAATAATTGTTATAAAATATTTGAATCTCAGCAAAATTATAAAATAATTTTATCACCAAATATTAACAATTTTGAATAATTATTTAGAAAAAACTTAAAAATATCTCGAAACTATAACTGGTGCAAAACACCAGAAAATAAATCTTCATCAGTATCATCTCGGATCCAATCTCTTTCGTCCAAATCTTGACAATCATAAGGGTCATTCCTTTCAAACATGGTAGCATTATCTTCGGTACTATCTTCAGTAATGTTTTCAATAATATTCTCTTCAGTCAACAATAACCCATCTTTACCAATATCATACACATCTCTAGGGGTTACTTTAATCACGTTTTTCCATGGCGGATTCAAAGGATCTTTCACGTAAAATGCTTGTTGAACCTGAGATGGTATAACAAATGGTTCATGGAGAACACGTTCTCCTGTATTTGTCAGTTGTGCAAAATTGACCATTGTAAGTCCAAAGTCATCTTTTTTCACCCCTTTTTCTCGCGTTATATCAGCCCAATTACAACGAAATAGCACTACCTTATATCTAGCAGAGTAGTTTAATTCAATTATGTCTATAAGCTCACCAAAATACCCGTGTTCTCTCTCTATTAAGGTTGTATCTCGAGAAAAAGACACACTTGACGTTATCGATTTTACTACAACTCCATAATTTTGTGATACTTTTCCGTCACTCGCTTCTTTGGTACGAAAATGTCTACCATTTGAAACAAAACCTTTAAAACTATTTACAATATAAGAAGGACCCGTAGCAAGACATTTAATCAGTCTTGAAGAGTTTTCATTACTCAATTTTGAAACGTAAATAAAAAATATGTAGGTTAAGAAAAAATAGTATCTTCGATGCCCTAAATAACAATACTTTCCCCCATATTTCAACAATTTTGATTCTGTCATATTAGCACAACATGGGCATGCCTTCTCTCCTTTGGTGCTATAACCTGATAAATTAGCTAGCTAATGCTGGAAAGTCATTAATAGTCCACATTATCGCAGCGCGCATTATGAATTTTTTTTTTACTTGTTTCATCATATGTTTCTACACCTTCCCATAATTTTAGTAACTCGTCTATAAGTTGTTGAAGATATATGTCAATTTTATCTCCTACAGATTCTTTCCCTGGGATAATCGAAGACAGATTAATGAAGATTGTTTAATTCATACACATCCACGTGGTAAATTATATGTCATTAAAATTACAGGCCATATGCTATGAGGATGGGACATGCCAAAGGGTTGAAATCCATCGCTTGCTAATCCAAGTCTAACATTTCGAGGCTCTCGAGCAAAATCAGGATGTCTTTTATCAAATTATTTCCATGCAAGTGAATCTGCCGGATGTCTATAAAAAATAAATATCATATAAAAAGAATTGAAAAATTATTACCTCAGAATTTTTCTATGAAACTTTTTTTCTTGTGAAATATATTAGCTGAAACAAAAAAAAAGTAAAACGTATTAGTTAAGTATTACTAATGATATATATTATAAATGCCATTTATATTTATATAGATAATAAAGAAATTAGAATTCCAGTAGGATTACATTATCTGGTAATGTGTTTGAGTTAGACTCAATCACATAAAATTTATATAAATATTACTATATTATATTTATAGTACGTATTTTTATCAAATAAAGCTATCTAATATTTAATAATTTAAATTAAAGAAAAAATGACATGCTAATTTTTAACACTATATTAGAGATCTAAATTTGATTAAAGTTTTCTATAACAAATAAAAAAATAATATTTATTATATTAAACTAAAGAAAAAAATTATATGAAGCCATTTTTTTCCAGTACAAACACATAAATGCTAATGTATTTTTTTTCTAAACCAAAAAAATTAGTTAAAACATACTTTTAAAAATATATGACTATAGACGGGAGTTTAATCAAATGAGCCGCCTTTATTCTATCCAATTAACGGCTATTGGATGAACTGCCGCCTATATAAAAGTACCTTCATATAATAGGCGACAATTACTTAAAACTGCCGTTAATTAAGTACCGCTAATAAGTGAATTTTTAGTAGTGATTTTTTTTTATTGCTAAATTATATTTGAAGGCTGATAAATAATTTAATAATTAATTTTAAGTAGGTGATAATTTCGTTTATCAATGGAAATTAGTATATGTAAATGTAAATTTGTAATTAAATTAATGAAAAAATTAATTTGCAAATGTATATTTTGTATTAAACCTAATTTAAATTTTCTAATTGCAATATAAAAAACATGTGTTTGCGAAATTTAATTTTTTAATTAGCATTTTAGTTGGAAAAATATTAAAATTTGTAGTGGTTGAGATTAAATAACAACATTAATGAAAATTAATTCTAATTTCAACAACCATTTCTAGAATTTGGCTATATATATTAGTTTGAAACATATGTAAATATTCCAAGGTATGTCTTCTAATTTCTTCTAATTTATAAATATTTCCTAGATATAAATATTTCATTACAAATAATTACATCATTTTCTAATTTATATATATCTTCAAGGAGTAGCAATCTACCAATGTATGTCTTCTTATCAATTCTTGAGTATTTATTTACATTTTACTTATTTTCGTATTTTATTTTATGAAATATAAGCAAGGTAATTGTTTAATATATTAATAGTAATGATTTTTATTTGTAGGAAGTATGGTAATGATAGATATAATGTATATATAAAGAATCGAGATTTGTTGTAGGAAATTAATAGATTGTATGTATAGAAATAATTTTATTGGGATTATATTATGTTTGTTAAAGATTTACGAAATTGTTAGGATAATTATTTTGGAGAATAATGTGTTAGGAAAATTTTTAGTAGATAATGGAAGTATTTTTAACTAAAAGATTAATATTTTTTAACCTAATGATTATTGTAAATGAAATTCTATTTTCAAAGTAATTTGATATCCTTATTTAGATGATATTTACGAGGGAAAAAAATAGATTGAATTTTCTAATGTATTTTGGAGAATAATGTGTGTTAGGAAAATTTTTAGTAGATAATGGAAGTATTTTTAACTAAAAGAGTAATATTTTTGAACCTAATGATTATTCTAAATGAAATTATATTTTCAAAGAAATTTGATATCCTTATTTAGATGATATTTACGAGGACAAAAAAAATAGATTGAATTTTCTAATGTATAAATTATTAAAAGGTTATGTATTTTTTTTTAAAAAGGTTTTAACGAAATTCTAATAAATAGAATAAAAAAGGAAAGTATTAGATTATTATAAGAATAGAAATTTTAATAACGCGTATTACTAACATAAATAATTATAGTTAAAAAGTAAATATATTTGAGCATATTATACAAGGAAAAGAAAAATTACTTTAATTATCGAAAACAAATTACTACTACTTCAAGTAAATTTAATATTTTAAAAAACTAATTGTTGTTATTTTGGAATAAAAATTATGAAATAATTTTACTAATTTTTTAATTTAGTATTGAATTAATTTAATCGAATAAAAAAAATGTAAAACGTTATATAAATATTATTTTTAATTTGTATAAAATATAATTTGTATTAGCATTAAAGGTATATGACTAAATTAATTGTATGGTTTTTATTTTATTTTATGTAACTTTCGAAAATAAAATAGATATATTTTAATGAACTAACTTAAAAAAATATTTTTGTATTGATCATTGCAAATAAAAAATTAAGAGTAGCATACAAAATTATATCTTTAAGATAGTAGATATGTAATAGAATGTTATTATAATGGGAAATATAGATAAATATCATTAGAAGAAATATGAAACAAGTAATATATTTATTTTGGAATATAGGTAAAATGAATGGTTTTGCCGATTTAATCGACTCATTGCATCATATTACGAAGGATGAGTTATTGAGTTTGAGATTCAAAACTGATGAGGAAGCGTATAGTTTCTATAACTTCTACGCTAGGATGAATGGGTTTAGCATAAGGAAGAACAGTACTAAGAAGATAGGCGATTTGATAGTGTATAGACTGTTCTCATGTTCAAATGAAGGTACACGCTCAGATAAATACATCAACATGGTAGGTAGAGTATATGAACATAAGGCCGTCACCAGGTGTGAATGCCAGGCGGGTATGAGGATTATATATAACGAGGATATTTCGTGTTATACTGTCTCAAGAGTAGAGGTTGTCCATAATCATCCACTTGTTCCAGAGTTTTGTGTTCCGTATTTAAGGTCTCACAGGAAAGTAGATCCAATACATCTTGAAAGAGATCTAATCTTGCGTCAATCGGGTGTCAGCACTACCCAGATTATGGATATTTTTAATTCCACCGACGGTGGTTATAAGGCGGTTGGGTTTGTTAGGAAAGACTTGTATAACATACTGGATCGGATACGATGTGCTGAGATCAGCTCAGGAGACGCTAACACGGCATTGAAGTACATGAAAGATAAACAAACAAAAGATGCGACGTTCTATTTTGATTTCACCGTGGACGAAGAGAACTGTCTAGATAGGATGTTTTGGACTGACGGTAGATCAAGGAAAGCGTGGACGGCTTTTGGTAGCATACTAATTTTTGATGCAACTTACAAGACAAACTCGTATAGATTTCCTTTGATCCTCCTAGCCGGTGTTAACAACCATAGGCAAACGTGTATATTTGGTGCAGCTCTGGTGAAAAATGAAACAATTGTTAGTTACAAATGGGTACTAGAACAATTGATGACTGCAACCAATAATGTTCCCCCCGTTTCAGTGGTCACTGACGGCGACCAGGCGATGCAAGCTGCGATAGGAATTTTGTTCCCTCAAGCACGCCATAGGTTGTGTAGTTGGCACCTGTGCAGGAATGCGGCCACCAACGTAAACATCAGGGGGTTTAACGATATATTTGGTTATTTAATGCGGCTAGATTGCACGGAAGAACAATTTGAAGAGAAATGGACTCAGATGGTGAACACCCAAGGAATTGCAGCTAGACCGTGGATCATTTTCACACATGGGCGGAAATATTTGTGGGCAGAGGCGTATTTGAGGGGGCATTTTTTTGGGTTCGTGAGGAGTACCCAACGTTGTGAGGGACTAAATGCTACACTCAACCGGTACCTCGGTAACGATAGGTCTTTGTTCGCCTTTTGCAAAGATTATGACAGGGGTTTGGAAAATGTTAGGGTGAAGGTGATTTATCAGGAGACCAACACTAACCACACAAGTGTCGTTGTAACCACAGAATTGTTAGAGCTAGAGCGACAGGCATCTGTAATATTTACCAGGGCTTTATTCTTCAAGGTTCGTAAACAGATGTCGAGGGAGGCATGGTTGTGTCATTCGAATATGCAGGATATATTCGGCGTGCGATCGTATGTTGTTTGTGATCAGTACGCTCCAACGTTTTCCCGTATAGTTTCATACAGACAACTGCCAACGATAGATGTTAAGTGTGATTGCATGAAGTTCCAGTCACATGGAATTCCTTGCGGTCACATTTTTTTATGTGTTAAAACTGGAGCAAGTCACAGAGTTTCCAGAATCATTGATCCTTTATAGGTGGACAGCCGCCAGCAGCGTTGATCATTGCGATTCGAACTTATCACGTATTGTAACAACGGACGAGGATACCATAAGGTTGCGGTTCCTGAGTTCAATATTCATTGAGTTGACCAGTATCGCTAGAAAATCTGATGAAGGGTATAGGTTTGTGATTAATAGATTGAACGAGTGTGTTTCTCGCGCGAAGGACGCTATGTTTGGTGCTACCCAAGTCACGGATAGTGATAGCGATTCCGAAGATCTAGAGGCAGGTGTTGGTGACCCTGTTGGAAATCGTGCTAGGGTGAAAATAGGTCGGAGTCCTAACCGTTGTAGTAGATGCAAGTAAGTATAAAAGTTACTCTACATTGTCATTTTCTGTTTGCATTATTAATTCGCGATTTATTAGTTCATGTTTTTGATTTGTTTTACCGCAGGGCAATTGGTCATTAGGCGAGGAACTGTCCGAGAAATTGACCGGCTTTTCGGTGTGTAATTGACAGAGTTCCTAGTCTTAGATGATAAACAATCGGGATTGAATTTTTTTTTTTTGAAATGTTCTAGGAGAATCCAAACAAGAAACCATTATTATTTATCATGTCATTATCTCAAAAATGTGTATTAATTCTATATTGTAATTGTAATTCAGTAAGGTAATTTTTGTAGGAAGTATTATAATTTTAAGTAAATAAGTGTATTGTAAAAAAAATACAAAAAACAAATCCATTTTTCCCCAAATCAAACGCACCCTAACCTAGCACCCGTCGGAAACCTCACTATCAGCCTCACCCCTTCCACCTGAAGCCACTTTCATCTTCTCTCATATATCACTACCCGGTCAAATACGAGCATACCAACCAAGCGGGAATCACCGGAGGAAGTGGGATTAGGACTCACCATTCCCGTAGTCGCGACAACGCTTCGTTTAACACGAACACCGTCGTGCCTTTGACCATCCACTGTTGTCGTACGATAATCACACAACAACAGAAGAACCCACATCCAATGTCTTTCCGTTCGTCAAGGTTATGTAGCTTGTTCCTTGTATTTGATTTTCTTGTTCAATATCTTTCGAAAGTCTTGGTTTTTTAGAGTGATTAATTTCGGGTTGTGAACCCTAGATTTTAGTGGTAGGTTGCTATACTATAATAGTGTATATCTTTTGATTTCAATTTGTGAATAATAAGCATTTCGGAACGAAGTCTAGATCTGAGTTTGAAATTGATTATTTTGTTCCAATAAACCATTTAATTTGTATTGTAGACGTTGAATTATCCCCAAATAGGTTAAGTATAGTATGAGACTTAGTGGTGATGAAATTTAATCATCAGCCCCTACGTTGTGCTTTTGCAGATAGTGTATAGTTTAGGGTTGTAAACCCTGTAGGTATTTTTGAAAAAAACTATGATTAAATTTCATAGTTGTGTTTTCATTGCGCAGGTCTTCTATTCAGAGACAAAGACCGGTGTCAGACCTGGTTGACTGTCGCTACAAAAATGATCGTTGTGAAAAGTGTTCCCGTTTGTTTGACGTTGTGATTACAAAAAGTGATATAAGGCGCAATAAAGGGAGACTACACTACGAATGTCCCTGCACCAAGGGTGGTTTTGTTTGGTGGTGTTTTCCAACCGAGGTGTACTGGCAACGCAATGGTTTACCAGTTCGTATGGCTCCAACTTCGGATGGTAAAATGCAGAACGGGTTTTTAGACATCAGGTACACGACTTTGTATCAAATAATGTAATAATTAACTATTCTAAATCAGAACATATTGCTAATTCAGGTACGAGAACATGGAATGTCGCATTTGTGGTTGTGAATGCAAACTCTCTATTGTGGAGACTGATCAGTTTGTAGGACACGGGCGGCTTCAATTCCACTGTCGTTGTCACAACGTTACCACATGGGCGATGCCTGTAACCTGTAAATGGGGGAATGGTAGAGATTTGTCGTGGGAAATAGATGGTCAAGACGGTCTTGAGGATTCATGCACAAACAGTTTGAATGTTATCAAGGACAATCCAAATACCAAACAAACATCCGTATTCAATAGTGATTCTAATTCTATAATGTTAGCCATTTGTATACTTCTTCAATGCTTAGTTTTGATTTTCGTGGTTCTTTCCTATTTCAACAGGAAGTAGTTTAGTAGATTGTAATGTGTATGTGTTGGATTGTTTGTTCATTATGATTAAGACTTGTACGAACCGTTAATTTCCAGTTGTAAGCTTTATGTATTCTAAACCAGGTTTTTTGCAAATGAACATATTTTCCAGAAATGGGTCTATGCGAAAATATATGCGACGATGTTGCTGCCATTACCGTATGGGTGCACTAAAACAGACCAAAAATTCCAATTTTCAGGAGAACTTCAAAATGTACTAGTTTTTTCAAAAGGCTGAAAAAAGAATGAAAAATTTTGTTACAGCTTTTTCCTGTGCAAACTTTTGAGTTATTAATATGATTCGAAATCAACATAAAAATATTTAACATTTATATATTTATTAATAGTAGACGTATATTAATAATTAATTAAAGTTATTATTTGAAACAACTGCCATTAATTAATAGATATATATTAAATTACCACTAAACTACTATATTTTTTTGAATCATTTTTTTAATACCTTTATTAAATAACATTCTTTCTTATAATACTCGTAATTTGAAATAAATAGAAAAAATGTCATTATAATTGTAGTTTATATTATAATACAGATGACTTAGTAATATATATCGTAAAAGTAATTTATATTACAATCAAACCAATAAAAAAATGATTAAAATTGAAATGAGATAGATTAATAATAATAAAATAGAGTTCAAATAAACATGAAATTCAACCAATAGTCTTAGAGAGCCTATACTCTTAACTTAAAAGTTCTGAATGTTACCAAAAACACCCCAATAAAACGACAAAGAGTCAAATACGCCAAAAAAAAATCAACAAACGGACAAATAACATAAAAGTTTTAAATTTTCATAAAATCAACCAAAAAAATATAAATCTTCAAACCGCTTCATCACCAACCTTCTCCGTATTCTCATTAACTTCCTTATTAACTTCTGCTGATGCGTCCTGGTTCAACTCCATATTAGCCTCCGCATCCACAATACTACACAATCTACGGTTAGCTTCAACAGTGAAAGCATTAGGGTCGCGCTGTTGAAGATCCTTTTCAGCTTTCCACTTCAGATAGTCCTTTCTACGTTTTTGAGTTCTTGGTGTAAATTCAACATTTCTGGTTGTGCTCGCTAAATCGGAATCTGCACTATCATTTAGTAGACTATCAAAATTGAATGGTATATCACCTGTATCCAATCTAGCCATCCTCACTCCAGCCATATCGTTACGCTTTTTTGTCCTGATCTCGCGTTCTCTCCCCTCCATTAGAGTTGCAGGCTGATGCACATACTATCTATCCCACCTAAAGGACTGAATATGAGTGCTAAACTCATGTCCAACTCGTTTTCTTATTCCATAGAGTGGTTGATCTAGTGTTCTTAGTAACTGATCATCCCTTCTCCAGTTTACAAACCTCTTCATCGCCTCTGACATCCCTTCCAAACTATGTGGTGGGCCGCAATCAACTATATCGTGTCCTATGATACCGCATGCAAAACAAAAAACTCCTAAATTCTCGTATTTAAAAGAGACCCACCCCACCCCGTCTTCTTGTCTAACAAAAGCTCCTGCGGGTACAGGTTTTACAATTGGAAAGCTCACACGAAATCGAAGAATGGTCACAACAGCAGAATCATTTTCTGGGAAATCTATTTCTTGGAGGTCATGAAAGCATTTAGAAAGATGCTTAATAGTATTTATAGTATTTTGTATCTTGCCTAGACCGGTTACCTGGACCCACGCTGAGGTGAAGTTTGATTTATAATAGGTACCATTGCAAGGATCTTCACCCTTGCTGATTACAGCGTGGAAACCAAATACATTCCCAGGCCGTAGACCCCATAACCGGTCCCTTTCGCCTCTGATATCAATTTCTAGTTTGAAATAGTTCTCGCTTACTTCTGAAAAATCCACATGTCCTAGAACATGCCATTTGTTTCTTACCCAATCTTCAAAGTCATTCAACTCAATCCTTTGATCCGATAGAATACGGACCATCAAAAACCTGCCCCTATCCAGGTTAACCACACTTCTAACTCTTGTATCAAGATCAATGACCCCGATTTCCTCCTCTTCCGCCGGACTCATTTGAGTAAGAATCAAGTTGTGACGACTATATGTGGCCATTTTTTACGGACCTGTTTCCGAAGTAGCGCAAGAAGTTTAATGTATGGCAAATGTATAAACAATTAGTTTTGAATGTTGAATGTATATCAACATAAGACTATTACCTGTGTTCTTTCAGTGGAGACGGCGAAAGAATAAATCCGCTAATATTGAAGATGTAAACCTTGTTAAATTTTTGCTGCTGTTAATGGATAAAGGTATCAGTTGCTTTCTGAGTAATGAAACGAGATAGAAATGAAAAGCGAAAATGAAGTGAATAGGGAAATGGAAAGGACGGTAATGTGGTAAATTGTAATGTTATCTGGTGGTGTGAGACACGTGTTGGCTTGTCGGGTAACCAAAGGTCCATTAGTAACCCCACGAAGATGGTTAACCTTCTGTAGTTGGCACATACACGTTCGCCCTAAATGGCCTCGTGGGTCTATAAAAAAAATAGCAACCATTTTTTTAAAACTTGGTGAAGCATAACATAAATAATAAGAAATAGGGGGGATTGGCTTAGTGGACCAATTATGAACATTTGACTACCAAACACCTAACTTTGGGTGGATAACACCTTGGGTTGACCAAAAGTCAACTACCCTTTACCTAGTGTCTACTTAGGACCAATTATGACCATTTTACTACCAAACACCTAACTTTGGGTGGTTAACACCTTGGGTTGACCAAAAGTCAACTACCCTTTACCTAGTGTCTCCTTAGGACCAATTATGAACATTTTACTACCAAACACCTAACTTTGGGTGGTTAACACCTTGGGTTGACCAAAAGTCAACTACCCTTTACCTAGTGTCTCCTTAGGACCAATTATGAACATTTGACTACCAAACACCTAACTTTGGGTGGTTAACACCTTGGGTTGACCAAAAGTCAACTATCCTTTACCTAGTGTCTCCTTAGGACCAATTATGAACATTTGACTACCAAACACCTAACTTTGGGTGGATAACACCTTGGGTTGACCAAAAGTCAACTACCCTTTACCTAGTGTCTCCTTAGGACCAATTATGAACATTTGACTACCAAACACCTAACTTTGGGTGGATAACACCTTGGGTTGACCAAAAGTCAACTACCCTTTACCTAGTGTCTACTTAGGACCAATTATGAACATTTTACTACCAAACACCTAACTTTGGGTGGTTAACACCTTGGGTTTACCAAAAGTCAACTACCCTTTACCTAGTGTCTCCTTAGGACCAATTATGAACATTTGACTACCAAACACCTAACTTTGGGTGGTTAACACCTTGGGTTGACCAAAAGTCAACTACCCTTTACCTAGTGTCTCCTTAGGACCAATTATGAACATTTGACTACCAAACACCTAACTTTGGGTGGTTAACACCTTGGGTTGACCAAAAGTCAACTACCCTTTACCTAGTGTCTCCTTAGGACCAATTATGAACATTTGACTACCAAACACCTAACTTTGGGTGGATAACACCTTGGGTTGACCAAAAGTCAACTACCCTTTACCTAGTGTCTCCTTAGGACCAATTATGAACATTTGACTACCAAACACCTAACTTTGGGTGGATAACACCTTGGGTTGACCAAAAGTCAACTACCCTTTACCTAGTGTCTCCTTAGGACCAATTATGAACATTTGACTACCAAACACCTAACTTTGGGTGGTTAACACCTTGGGTTGACCAAAAGTCAACTATCCTTTACCTAGTGTCTCCTTAGGACCAATTATGAACATTTGACTACCAAACACCTAACTTTGGGTAGATAACACCTTGGGTTGACCAAAAGTCAACTACCCTTTACCTAGTGTCTACTTAGGACCAATTATGAACATTTGACTACCAAACACCTAACTTTGGGTGGATAACACCTTGGGTTGACCAAAAGTCAACTACCCTTTACCTAGTGTCTACTTAGGACCAATTATGAACATTTGACTACCAAACACCTAACTTTGGGTGGATAACACCTTGGGTTGACCAAAAGTCAACTATCCTTTACCTAGTGTCTCCTTAGGACCAATTATGAACATTTGACTACCAAACACCTAACTTTGGGTGGTTAACACCTTGGGTTGACCAAAAGTCAACTACCCTTTACCTAGTGTCTACTTAGGACCAAATATGAACATTTGACTACCAAACACCTAACTTTGGGTGGATAACACCTTGGGTTGACCAAAAGTCAACTATCCTTTACCTAGTGTCTAATTAGGACCAATTATGAACATTTTACTATCAAACTCCTAACTTTGGGTGGTTAACACCTTGGGTTGACCAAAAGTCAACTACCCTTTACCTAGTGTCTCCTTAGGACCAATTATGAACATTTGACTACCAAACACCTAACTTTGGGTGGTTAATACCTTGGTTGACCAAAAGTCAACTATCCTTTACCTAGTGTCTCCTTAGGACCAATTATAAACATTTGACTACCAAACACCTAACTTTGGGTGGTTAACACCTTAGGTTGACCAAAAGTCAACTATCCTTTACCTAGTGTCTCCTTAGGACCAATTATGAACATTTGACTACCAAACACCTAACTTTGGGTGGATAACACCTTGGGTTGACCAAAAGTCAACTACCCTTTACCTAGTGTCTCCTTAGGACCAATTATGAACATTTGACTACCAAACACCTAACTTTGGGTGGATAACACCTTGGGTTGACCAAAAGTCAACTACCCTTTACCTAGTGTCTACTTAGGACCAATTATGAACATTTTACTACCAAACACCTAACTTTGGGTGGTTAACACCTTGGGTTTACCAAAAGTCAACTACCCTTTACCTAGTGTCTCCTTAGGACCAATTATGAACATTTGACTACCAAACACCTAACTTTGGGTGGTTAACACCTTGGGTTGACCAAAAGTCAACTACCCTTTACCTAGTGTCTCCTTAGGACCAATTATGAACATTTGACTACCAAACACCTAACTTTGGGTGGTTAACACCTTGGGTTGACCAAAAGTCAACTACCCTTTACCTAGTGTCTACTTAGGACCAATTATGACCATTTTACTACCAAACACCTAACTTTGGGTGGTTAACACCTTGGGTTGACCAAAAGTCAACTACCCTTTACCTAGTGTCTCCTTAGGACCAATTATGAACATTTTACTACCAAACACCTAACTTTGGGTGGTTAACACCTTGGGTTGACCAAAAGTCAACTACCCTTTACCTAGTGTCTCCTTAGGACCAATTATGAACATTTGACTACCAAACACCTAACTTTGGGTGGTTAACACCTTGGGTTGACCAAAAGTCAACTATCCTTTACCTAGTGTCTCCTTAGGACCAATTATGAACATTTGACTACCAAACACCTAACTTTGGGTGGATAACACCTTGGGTTGACCAAAAGTCAACTACCCTTTACCTAGTGTCTCCTTAGGACCAATTATGAACATTTGACTACCAAACACCTAACTTTGGGTGGATAACACCTTGGGTTGACCAAAAGTCAACTACCCTTTACCTAGTGTCTACTTAGGACCAATTATGAACATTTTACTACCAAACACCTAACTTTGGGTGGTTAACACCTTGGGTTTACCAAAAGTCAACTACCCTTTACCTAGTGTCTCCTTAGGACCAATTATGAACATTTGACTACCAAACACCTAACTTTGGGTGGTTAACACCTTGGGTTGACCAAAAGTCAACTACCCTTTACCTAGTGTCTCCTTAGGACCAATTATGAACATTTGACTACCAAACACCTAACTTTGGGTGGTTAACACCTTGGGTTGACCAAAAGTCAACTACCCTTTACCTAGTGTCTCCTTAGGACCAATTATGAACATTTGACTACCAAACACCTAACTTTGGGTGGATAACACCTTGGGTTGACCAAAAGTCAACTACCCTTTACCTAGTGTCTCCTTAGGACCAATTATGAACATTTGACTACCAAACACCTAACTTTGGGTGGATAACACCTTGGGTTGACCAAAAGTCAACTACCCTTTACCTAGTGTCTCCTTAGGACCAATTATGAACATTTGACTACCAAACACCTAACTTTGGGTGGTTAACACCTTGGGTTGACCAAAAGTCAACTATCCTTTACCTAGTGTCTCCTTAGGACCAATTATGAACATTTGACTACCAAACACCTAACTTTGGGTAGATAACACCTTGGGTTGACCAAAAGTCAACTACCCTTTACCTAGTGTCTACTTAGGACCAATTATGAACATTTGACTACCAAACACCTAACTTTGGGTGGATAACACCTTGGGTTGACCAAAAGTCAACTACCCTTTACCTAGTGTCTACTTAGGACCAATTATGAACATTTGACTACCAAACACCTAACTTTGGGTGGATAACACCTTGGGTTGACCAAAAGTCAACTATCCTTTACCTAGTGTCTCCTTAGGACCAATTATGAACATTTGACTACCAAACACCTAACTTTGGGTGGTTAACACCTTGGGTTGACCAAAAGTCAACTACCCTTTACCTAGTGTCTCCTTAGGACCAATTATGAACATTTGACTACCAAACACCTAACTTTGGGTGGTTAACACCTTGGGTTGACCAAAAGTCAACTATCCTTTACCTAGTGTCTCCTTAGGACCAATTATGAACATTTGACTACCAAACACCTAACTTTGGGTGGTTAACACCTTGGGTTGACCAAAAGTCAACTATCCTTTACCTAGTGTCTCCTTAGGACCAATTATGAACATTTGACTACCAAACACCTAACTTTGGGTGGATAACACCTTGGGTTGACCAAAAGTCAACTACCCTTTACCTAGTGTCTCCTTAGGACCAATTATGAACATTTGACTACCAAACACCTAACTTTGGGTGGATAACACCTTGGGTTGACCAAAAGTCAACTACCCTTTACCTAGTGTCTACTTAGGACCAATTATGAACATTTTACTACCAAACACCTAACTTTGGGTGGTTAACACCTTGGGTTTACCAAAAGTCAACTACCCTTTACCTAGTGTCTCCTTAGGACCAATTATGAACATTTGACTACCAAACACCTAACTTTGGGTGGTTAACACCTTGGGTTGACCAAAAGTCAACTACCCTTTACCTAGTGTCTCCTTAGGACCAATTATGAACATTTGACTACCAAACACCTAACTTTGGGTGGTTAACACCTTGGGTTGACCAAAAGTCAACTACCCTTTACCTAGTGTCTCCTTAGGACCAATTATGAACATTTGACTACCAAACACCTAACTTTGGGTGGATAACACCTTGGGTTGACCAAAAGTCAACTACCCTTTACCTAGTGTCTCCTTAGGACCAATTATGAACATTTGACTACCAAACACCTAACTTTGGGTGGATAACACCTTGGGTTGACCAAAAGTCAACTACCCTTTACCTAGTGTCTCCTTAGGACCAATTATGAACATTTGACTACCAAACACCTAACTTTGGGTGGTTAACACCTTGGGTTGACCAAAAGTCAACTATCCTTTACCTAGTGTCTCCTTAGGACCAATTATGAACATTTGACTACCAAACACCTAACTTTGGGTAGATAACACCTTGGGTTGACCAAAAGTCAACTACCCTTTACCTAGTGTCTACTTAGGACCAATTATGAACATTTGACTACCAAACACCTAACTTTGGGTGGATAACACCTTGGGTTGACCAAAAGTCAACTACCCTTTACCTAGTGTCTACTTAGGACCAATTATGAACATTTGACTACCAAACACCTAACTTTGGGTGGATAACACCTTGGGTTGACCAAAAGTCAACTATCCTTTACCTAGTGTCTCCTTAGGACCAATTATGAACATTTGACTACCAAACACCTAACTTTGGGTGGTTAACACCTTGGGTTGACCAAAAGTCAACTACCCTTTACCTAGTGTCTACTTAGGACCAAATATGAACATTTGACTACCAAACACCTAACTTTGGGTGGATAACACCTTGGGTTGACCAAAAGTCAACTATCCTTTACCTAGTGTCTAATTAGGACCAATTATGAACATTTTACTATCAAACTCCTAACTTTGGGTGGTTAACACCTTGGGTTGACCAAAAGTCAACTACCCTTTACCTAGTGTCTCCTTAGGACCAATTATGAACATTTGACTACCAAACACCTAACTTTGGGTGGTTAATACCTTGGTTGACCAAAAGTCAACTATCCTTTACCTAGTGTCTCCTTAGGACCAATTATAAACATTTGACTACCAAACACCTAACTTTGGGTGGTTAACACCTTAGGTTGACCAAAAGTCAACTATCCTTTACCTAGTGTCTCCTTAGGACCAATTATGAACATTTGACTACCAAACACCTAACTTTGGGTGGATAACACCTTGGGTTGACCAAAAGTCAACTACCCTTTACCTAGTGTCTCCTTAGGACCAATTATGAACATTTGACTACCAAACACCTAACTTTGGGTGGATAACACCTTGGGTTGACCAAAAGTCAACTACCCTTTACCTAGTGTCTACTTAGGACCAATTATGAACATTTTACTACCAAACACCTAACTTTGGGTGGTTAACACCTTGGGTTTACCAAAAGTCAACTACCCTTTACCTAGTGTCTCCTTAGGACCAATTATGAACATTTGACTACCAAACACCTAACTTTGGGTGGTTAACACCTTGGGTTGACCAAAAGTCAACTACCCTTTACCTAGTGTCTCCTTAGGACCAATTATGAACATTTGACTACCAAACACCTAACTTTGGGTGGTTAACACCTTGGGTTGACCAAAAGTCAACTACCCTTTACCTAGTGTCTACTTAGGACCAATTATGACCATTTTACTACCAAACACCTAACTTTGGGTGGTTAACACCTTGGGTTGACCAAAAGTCAACTACCCTTTACCTAGTGTCTCCTTAGGACCAATTATGAACATTTTACTACCAAACACCTAACTTTGGGTGGTTAACACCTTGGGTTGACCAAAAGTCAACTACCCTTTACCTAGTGTCTCCTTAGGACCAATTATGAACATTTGACTACCAAACACCTAACTTTGGGTGGTTAACACCTTGGGTTGACCAAAAGTCAACTATCCTTTACCTAGTGTCTCCTTAGGACCAATTATGAACATTTGACTACCAAACACCTAACTTTGGGTGGATAACACCTTGGGTTGACCAAAAGTCAACTACCCTTTACCTAGTGTCTCCTTAGGACCAATTATGAACATTTGACTACCAAACACCTAACTTTGGGTGGATAACACCTTGGGTTGACCAAAAGTCAACTACCCTTTACCTAGTGTCTACTTAGGACCAATTATGAACATTTTACTACCAAACACCTAACTTTGGGTGGTTAACACCTTGGGTTTACCAAAAGTCAACTACCCTTTACCTAGTGTCTCCTTAGGACCAATTATGAACATTTGACTACCAAACACCTAACTTTGGGTGGTTAACACCTTGGGTTGACCAAAAGTCAACTACCCTTTACCTAGTGTCTCCTTAGGACCAATTATGAACATTTGACTACCAAACACCTAACTTTGGGTGGTTAACACCTTGGGTTGACCAAAAGTCAACTACCCTTTACCTAGTGTCTCCTTAGGACCAATTATGAACATTTGACTACCAAACACCTAACTTTGGGTGGATAACACCTTGGGTTGACCAAAAGTCAACTACCCTTTACCTAGTGTCTCCTTAGGACCAATTATGAACATTTGACTACCAAACACCTAACTTTGGGTGGATAACACCTTGGGTTGACCAAAAGTCAACTACCCTTTACCTAGTGTCTCCTTAGGACCAATTATGAACATTTGACTACCAAACACCTAACTTTGGGTGGTTAACACCTTGGGTTGACCAAAAGTCAACTATCCTTTACCTAGTGTCTCCTTAGGACCAATTATGAACATTTGACTACCAAACACCTAACTTTGGGTAGATAACACCTTGGGTTGACCAAAAGTCAACTACCCTTTACCTAGTGTCTACTTAGGACCAATTATGAACATTTGACTACCAAACACCTAACTTTGGGTGGATAACACCTTGGGTTGACCAAAAGTCAACTACCCTTTACCTAGTGTCTACTTAGGACCAATTATGAACATTTGACTACCAAACACCTAACTTTGGGTGGATAACACCTTGGGTTGACCAAAAGTCAACTATCCTTTACCTAGTGTCTCCTTAGGACCAATTATGAACATTTGACTACCAAACACCTAACTTTGGGTGGTTAACACCTTGGGTTGACCAAAAGTCAACTACCCTTTACCTAGTGTCTACTTAGGACCAAATATGAACATTTGACTACCAAACACCTAACTTTGGGTGGATAACACCTTGGGTTGACCAAAAGTCAACTATCCTTTACCTAGTGTCTAATTAGGACCAATTATGAACATTTTACTATCAAACTCCTAACTTTGGGTGGTTAACACCTTGGGTTGACCAAAAGTCAACTACCCTTTACCTAGTGTCTCCTTAGGACCAATTATGAACATTTGACTACCAAACACCTAACTTTGGGTGGTTAATACCTTGGTTGACCAAAAGTCAACTATCCTTTACCTAGTGTCTCCTTAGGACCAATTATAAACATTTGACTACCAAACACCTAACTTTGGGTGGTTAACACCTTAGGTTGACCAAAAGTCAACTATCCTTTACCTAGTGTCTCCTTAGGACCAATTATGAACATTTGACTACCAAACACCTAACTTTGGGTGGATAACACCTTGGGTTGACCAAAAGTCAACTACCCTTTACCTAGTGTCTCCTTAGGACCAATTATGAACATTTGACTACCAAACACCTAACTTTGGGTGGATAACACCTTGGGTTGACCAAAAGTCAACTACCCTTTACCTAGTGTCTACTTAGGACCAATTATGAACATTTTACTACCAAACACCTAACTTTGGGTGGTTAACACCTTGGGTTTACCAAAAGTCAACTACCCTTTACCTAGTGTCTCCTTAGGACCAATTATGAACATTTGACTACCAAACACCTAACTTTGGGTGGTTAACACCTTGGGTTGACCAAAAGTCAACTACCCTTTACCTAGTGTCTCCTTAGGACCAATTATGAACATTTGACTACCAAACACCTAACTTTGGGTGGTTAACACCTTGGGTTGACCAAAAGTCAACTACCCTTTACCTAGTGTCTACTTAGGACCAATTATGACCATTTTACTACCAAACACCTAACTTTGGGTGGTTAACACCTTGGGTTGACCAAAAGTCAACTACCCTTTACCTAGTGTCTCCTTAGGACCAATTATGAACATTTTACTACCAAACACCTAACTTTGGGTGGTTAACACCTTGGGTTGACCAAAAGTCAACTACCCTTTACCTAGTGTCTCCTTAGGACCAATTATGAACATTTGACTACCAAACACCTAACTTTGGGTGGTTAACACCTTGGGTTGACCAAAAGTCAACTATCCTTTACCTAGTGTCTCCTTAGGACCAATTATGAACATTTGACTACCAAACACCTAACTTTGGGTGGATAACACCTTGGGTTGACCAAAAGTCAACTACCCTTTACCTAGTGTCTCCTTAGGACCAATTATGAACATTTGACTACCAAACACCTAACTTTGGGTGGATAACACCTTGGGTTGACCAAAAGTCAACTACCCTTTACCTAGTGTCTACTTAGGACCAATTATGAACATTTTACTACCAAACACCTAACTTTGGGTGGTTAACACCTTGGGTTTACCAAAAGTCAACTACCCTTTACCTAGTGTCTCCTTAGGACCAATTATGAACATTTGACTACCAAACACCTAACTTTGGGTGGTTAACACCTTGGGTTGACCAAAAGTCAACTACCCTTTACCTAGTGTCTCCTTAGGACCAATTATGAACATTTGACTACCAAACACCTAACTTTGGGTGGTTAACACCTTGGGTTGACCAAAAGTCAACTACCCTTTACCTAGTGTCTCCTTAGGACCAATTATGAACATTTGACTACCAAACACCTAACTTTGGGTGGATAACACCTTGGGTTGACCAAAAGTCAACTACCCTTTACCTAGTGTCTCCTTAGGACCAATTATGAACATTTGACTACCAAACACCTAACTTTGGGTGGATAACACCTTGGGTTGACCAAAAGTCAACTACCCTTTACCTAGTGTCTCCTTAGGACCAATTATGAACATTTGACTACCAAACACCTAACTTTGGGTGGTTAACACCTTGGGTTGACCAAAAGTCAACTATCCTTTACCTAGTGTCTCCTTAGGACCAATTATGAACATTTGACTACCAAACACCTAACTTTGGGTAGATAACACCTTGGGTTGACCAAAAGTCAACTACCCTTTACCTAGTGTCTACTTAGGACCAATTATGAACATTTGACTACCAAACACCTAACTTTGGGTGGATAACACCTTGGGTTGACCAAAAGTCAACTACCCTTTACCTAGTGTCTACTTAGGACCAATTATGAACATTTGACTACCAAACACCTAACTTTGGGTGGATAACACCTTGGGTTGACCAAAAGTCAACTACCCTTTACCTAGTGTCTACTTAGGACCAATTATGAACATTTGACTACCAAACACCTAACTTTGGGTGGTTAACACCTTGGGTTGACCAAAAGTCAACTACCCTTTACCTAGTGTCTCCTTAGGACCAATTATGAACATTTGACTACCAAACACCTAACTTTGGGTGGTTAACACCTTGGGTTGACCAAAAGTCAACTACCCTTTACCTAGTGTCTACTTAGGACCAATTATGAACATTTGACTACCAAACACCTAACTTTGGGTGGATAACACCTTGGGTTGACCAAAAGTCAACTACCCTTTACCTAGTGTCTACTTAGGACCAATTATGAACATTTGACTACCAAACACCTAACTTTGGGTGGTTAACGCCTTGGGTTGACCAAAAGTCAACTACCCTTTACCTAGTCTCTACTTAGGACCAATTATGAACATTTTACTACCAAACACCTAACTTTGGGTGGTTAACACCTTGGGTTGACCAAAAGTCAACTACCCTTTATAGTGTGTCTACGCGAAAATATATACGAAGAGGTTACTATCATTTTCATTTGGTTAAGGTGAAATGGACTACTTTTTACATTACCATATGGTAAGAGTAAACAATTTAAATCGAATAAAAATTCGACAAAATAATAGTACATACTTATTGTTTTTTTAAGTTCTATATTTTAAAATTTAAAAAAAAAATGTGACAGTACTAATATTAAATTTTTTTACGTATAATTACGAACAATTAGTAATATATCATTTAACAAATAATTTAACATTATCTTTTTTGTCTTGCTACATAATCTCAACATTTTATAATTCTGTAAACTTTATACGTAAAACCATAAGCAAAACTACTGATAGAATTCAACAATACGTACTAGTAGATTAGATTTCGAATTAAACAAAATCCAAATTTCTCAAAAAGGAGAAATTTGGAATTTATAGTTCAAACAAGATAAACAAAAAATAAATAGTCTTAGAAATAAACTGAATAAGTGCGATAAAGCATAATTTTACTTAAACATATCATAAAACCATGAAATATTTCAATAAGAGATTTCAAATAATCCTCAATCTGAATCCATATGGCACGGATCGGTTTTAGTTTCTTCTGTTGACTCGTCGTTACTCTCCTTAATAGCTGGACCCGACTCAAGCATTTTATTTCTATCTTCTTCTTCCAAAATCCTTCTCCTTTGACGATTACCTTCCGTACTATAAACCCTAGATTTGCGTTTGGGAAGCTTCTGTTCATCCTGCCGTTTCAAATTATCTAGTCTTTGCTCGAATGTGAGCGGTGAACCAATGAACTCTTTCCTAGCTGTGCTTCTTTGATCAGAATCTGTACTCATTTCTACATTATCAATCTTCAATGGAGAATTCTTCACTTCATCGTCCGGCTTCGCCACCTCCTCCACGTTGTGTTTCGGCGTAGTCTCATCATCTTGCGCGATAACGGTTCGTAATGCTTGCTGATGTCTCCTCATTTGTGATAGTAAAATATACTCATGAGACATCATTTTAGGCTTATTTATTAGTTTATAGGTTGATTTTAGCTTAATTTAGTGCACTTTCCTATTTTGGGTCTTGATTTGTAGAATTATTATTTTTAGAGCATATTGGGTTTAATTGTTTATTTAGTGTGAAGCTTTAGAGATAATTATGGAGATTAATTAGAGTCCAAGTCAAAGATTACAACTTATGGAAAGAGATATGCATGGAAATTGGAGATAGAAGGAAACTGAGTTCAAATAGGAAAAGGAAAAGCTGCCTAAATCTGGGACTCTGCAGTACACGTCTAAAGATTGGTGTTTTTACCTAAGAAATAGACCGAATTTGGTAATTTCCTTCTAAAGGGCCTAGATAATTCTGTTGCGATTCTTTTGGTATCTTATAGAGCAAAATCAGACCAATAACAAAGAAGTTATGACCAAAACAACGCAGCAGTGTTTATCTTACGAATTTGGGTTGGGCCAGGAGCCCATTACTTGAAGTTATCTCCAAGAAACGAATTAGGTCAACCTCTAACCTATAAATACAGCCTCTTAACACTCTTAAATCATCCTTGGCCAGACCCTAAGGCCAAGAGGAAGCTGCAACACAAGAGAAGAAGTCTGGAAGGAGCTGTGCAACAACTATGTCTCCTTCAACCTCTTATTTTGTAATTCTTTCTTCTTCCTTTCTTTGTATGAACTAATTCTCTTAGCTTAGGTTTTGCATAATGTATAAACTATGAATTCTAGTTCTTCTATCTAAGTTCTTTGGGAATTATATGTTTTAATCTGATATTAGCTACTTACCCTTATATTTGATTATGTGTTTTGATTTAATGACTGTTTTCCTTGCTAGTGCACGAGTATAGGATTACCTTAATAGTAGTTAGATGGTCACCTTGTAAGGGTGTTTAACTATTGAACCACCACATAACGTCTAGTGTCGATAGCAGTTCTGACAAAACATACTTCTAACTAGATAGTCATTAAGGTTTGTTTTAACCACCATATCACCAAGATTGCAGTATTTGCTTAGGGCCTTAGTGGTGTTTGATAACCCTATTTTAAATCACTTCTTGGTTGTGCCGTTGCCCCCTTAGTCGCTCTCAAGGTCTAAGGTAGTGGAATTTAGAATCCTGACTAAGTATACCAAGAGCTAATATTCTCCCTTATGAATTAGATTTAATAGATAGAATTAGAAGGATTAGTGCATACTAGTAAAACCTAAGTTATATCGTTCATACTATCTTCTTTTCTTTTCTGTTATTTATTTTCTGTCTTTAATTTAGTAGTTTAGTTTTCTTATTAAAAAACCAAATAAATATCTATCTTTCTCTTCTTTCTCCTTGCGTATTATTATCTCTCTTTAATATCTGCACTTGATAATTTGCATAAGTTCTCTCTAACTTTCGTCAGTCCCTGAGGAACGAATCTTCTTATCATTAAAACTTGCATACGTCCTGTAATACTTGCAGTACAGTGTTAGTTTAGGGTGTGTATTTGCACTTATTTTATACATCTTTTTATCACACCTTAGGCCACACCAAGTTTTTGGCGCCGCTGCCGGGGACTACATCGTTAGTCCTTGTGCAATTATCTTGTGCTTTTATTTTAGTTAGTTCTATTTTACGCTTTTCTTTTTAGTGTTTGTCTTTACAGATTTTTTCAAGGCGAGAGCATATTTATTAGGAGATAAAGGGTTCGTGTTATTAGATCCTGAAGAAGCTAATTCAAAATGGAATCTCTAAAGCTCAAGGAGTTAACCCAACAACTTGAGGAATTACGAGAACAATCGCGAAAACTAGCTCAGAGGAATCTAGTACATACATCACCTTCATGTCCTAGTTGTGGAGCAAGAGATCACTCGTGGGGACATTGCATGAACAATCCAGCCTCAATTTCCTTCATGCCTTATCAAAGAGACCATTATTATGATGGTTATTATCAATCTCAAGGAAATGACGCTGACTATCAACCCCCACAGAGTTACAATTGGGTCGGAGATCAACAGAATTATAATCATAGTAATCATTATTATGATGATTATTATCAACCACGACCACAATCCTACTATCCTCCACAACCTATCTATCAAGAAGCGCCGATTTATAATGAAGCTTATCAAGAACCACATCCTTATTCAATGCAGCAAACCATACAAGAACAACCTCCGAGTTTGAATTCAAGCATGGCTAAGATGATTAACCTAATTGAAAAGATGGAGAATAACCAGCAAAGAATCCAAAACTCAGATGATGCGATTGACAAGCTGGTGCAGACAATGTCACAAATGGTGGAAAAAACTAAAATCCTTGCAGAAAGGCAACTCCGAAGTGATACTACTGCTCCACAAAACAAAGTTTGTCATGCAGTTGAATTAGGAAGTGGAAAACAACTACCTCCACCAAGACCAGAACCAGAATCAGTCCCTATTCCAGATCAGAGGAGGGAAGAAGCAACAGAAGATAAGGTCGAAGAGGTAGTTGAACAAGAACGTGTCCAAGAGAAGACACCAGAGAAAAAAGAGAGCCCAGTGGTAACCAATACATGTCCTCCTCCACCATTCCCTTCACATGTCAGAAAGGACAATAACCTGGAATTCAAGAAGTTCGTTGACATGGTGAACAAGTTAAAGATCAGCAGCCCGTTTGTAGAAGCTCTCACAAGAATGTCAAAATACGGTCAATTCATGAAGGACATTCTTTCTAACAAACGAAGATTCGAGATGAATGGATTACCAGAGGAGTGTAATGCTACACTTGGAATTGAGTTACCACCTATTCCCACGACATCTTGGATGGCACCATCCATGATTATAAAGAATCGAGCTGAAAAGTTCGTGGGAATTAAAGGCAAAGGGTGGAAATTTCGTCATCCTTAATCGAGGTAACACGTCTAACTTTGAAAGACGTTAAACAAAAGTGCTGTACGGGAGACAACCCGTAATTTCTTTTATGTTTTTACGTTTTTAGTTTTTAATTTATGTTTAGATTAGTTAATTTTAGTTGATATTGCATATTTGAGAAGGGTATTAGTGTTTTTGATGATTAGGTATTGGAGAAATCGAGTTAGGGAAGCGAGCAAAGTTTTCGGAACAGAGAAACTTCAGCAAGTCATATCTTTGCGCTCGGATATCGGAATCAGGTGATTTTTGAGCCTAAACTGCATAACTTTTCGAGATCTAGCTGCTGGGGAGGTTTTTGCCACGTGCGGTACACCGGACCTCAGCCGCGGTGCACCGCGTGGTCAAAAACCCGTACTACGGGTTGCTACCGCGGGTTTTATCCAGAAACGAAAAAAAAAAATAGCTGATGGGTCCGGTATACCGGACCCTATACCGCGCCATGCACCGCACAAACCCGTACCACGGGGTCCTACCACGGGTTTTTTGACGTAGGAGGCGCGGTATACCCCGCGGTACACCCCATGGTCCGCAGGGGTAGTCCGCAGCGCCGAAAGGGAGAGAAAAACCTACGGGATTTGATTATAAAGGAGGTATTAAGCTTTTAGTTCCGAATTTTATAAACCCAAACCCTCTTTTTCTTCTCCACAACTCTCCTAACTCCATTAGAGCTCATCAAAACCTTCACCAATCATCAAAACACTACCCAATCACCATGAAAACACATCCAATTCATTCTCCACATCATTACAAGGAAGATTCAACCACCTATATCATCCCAAAACACCTTGAATCCAAGATCAAAAGCTTAAAATTTCAGAAATTCATCCTACAGATTCTTAGATCCAAGCCAATCCATGAAGAATCCATCTTACCCACATAGAGAATCATCATCAAATCACCTTTCCTAACCCAAATTAAGCTTGTACAACCAATAATCAAGAGTTTCAAATTTCAAGAGTGGTTAAAGCTTTGAGTTGGGGGTCAATTGAGATGATTAAGAGAACATGCACATTATCTACTGAAAGGGTGATGAAGAAATCAAGGTATTGGATCTAATTGAGAAGAAATCAAGTGAGACAAGTCATAGTTCCAATTCAAAGGGTAAAACAAGTCAAGAGAAGAGAGGTTAGCATGCTGTGTTTGATTCAAAGAGCAAAAAGATTCTAACTTTAGTGAAGAAGACAACACAACCTCTACAAATCAAAGACCTTATACCCAGAAGAAATAGAGAAAGCTTCAATGGCCATGATAGCTTCTCCGAAGCAACAATTAAAGGAACTACCTTTTTCTTATGAGAAAGTATTTGAAGAAGAAGTTGAAGGTGAATACATGAAGGTTCATGGGGATTTGGAATGCTTGGGTTGTTTGTGAATTGTATTATGTGAGGAGAAGAAGAAGATGTGGCACAGTTGATCTATGAGGAGGTGATACGGATTTTCGATCTCTCCCATGACGTTATATAATGCAATATCCTATTATGATCACGTGTCCTGAACAAAAAGCGAGTAAGAAGATGGGTGAAGAAGATACATTAGATTTAATCCAAGTATCGTCTAGGCGAGGTAAAAGCCTCGAAGAGTATGTTTTCTTTCTTCCCTACCATTTCTTTATGTGCAATATGTATGCTAATTTTAAATTTTATTTTTCTTGAGTTTTTTTCGAGTCGTGGGGACACGGCTCATTTTTGAGTTGGGGGTGGGGATTCGTTGTCCTCATCTTCCTTTTGTGTTTTTCATAAAATTTAAATTTTTTGGGTTGAATTAGGCATAGAATATGTTGAATGTACCTATTTGAGCATGATTTAATTAAGTTAATGATAGTAGGTAGTATGTTTTTGAAAGATGCAACAAATTTGTTTAGTTTGCATGTATGAAAACAGGAAATAAAAGATAGAAAAGTTAATGAGCAATGCTAAGAAGTATGTTGAAACTTAGGAATAGTTATTTGGTGTGTAGAATGTGAGGTTTAAAATTAGTTGAAAACCCGCTTGTCTATGAACTATTAATGAAAAAGTAACAAAATCCGGTAGTTAGAAAAATGAATAAGGCAGTTCTTTCATGATTAAAACACTTGAAGCCTTTATACTTTCTCACCCTTTTATTTGATTATTTGTATTTATCCGTCTTAGCCCCTCTGAGCCTTTCTAAAGCCTTTATTGAAACACATTATAATCCTTACCCTAGTTTTAGGACTTATCTATATAACCCGCACTCGAATCGCAAAACCTGAGACAACTCGTTTTAGAGCTTGAGTTTGGGGTGGTGGGTTTCCATCATTCGGAAACATTGGGATTTGGAATTATCTTTGTGATTTTATTGATGATGAATTGTTATTATTGTAACCCTTTGCCGGGGTAATAGTGAATGAAAAAGAAGCTACGAGCTAAATTTGCCAACAAGGGCATAAAAAGAAAGAATATATATATGAAAAATAGCGTGATATCTCGAAATCAAAAAGAGAATCATAGCTATACAAAAAGAAAAAAAAATGATATGAAAAGAATATATATTCGGACCGGCAAAGTGGATTTTATATCATCAAAGGTTTTAATTGGGATTATTGGGGATGCACATTAAAAAGCATCAATAAATTGGGTTGAGTGAGAACATCTTCGAGTGACAACTCAAGCTCTAGGGCGATTCGTTGATGGCTAGTGAGGAGAGAGCCAAAAGCTCACTTTTCATTATCCAAATATACCACACCCGTCCTTAAGCCAAGTTATAACCAAGACCTTAGGATTTCTAACTACTAGATGGAGAAACAATTGAGCTATTAGGTAGTAGGTAAGTGGACCATTCGATGCTGTATTTGGGACCTATGAACAACCTATAGCCATTAACCTGAACTAAGTTATCATCCTCTCCTTCTGGCATTGCGAAATTAATCTTAACTTGAATTTATGGATTGTTGATTACATGTATATTAAGCATATTTGTGCATTATTTCTGAAGCATTACTAAATGAGACTTTTTGGAATTTATGCTCTAGGATCATTCATTGTGTTCTGTTCTTATTCTCCTCCTACTTCTTCTTCTTGACTACCCTACTGTTCTTTACTTTTATTGTATCGGGACGATACAACTTTGAGTTGGGGGTCTTGATGTCTCCTCATTTGTGATAGTAAAATATACTCATGAGACATCATTTTAGGCTTATTTATTAGTTTATAGGTTGATTTTAGCTTAATTTAGTGCACTTTCCTATTTTGGGTCTTGATTTGTAGAATTATTATTTTTAGAGCATATTGGGTTTAATTGTTTATTTAGTGTGAAGCTTTAGAGATAATTATGGAGATTAATTAGAGTCCAAGTCAAAGATTACAACTTATGGAAAGAGATATGCATGGAAATTGGAGATAGAAGGAAACTGAGTTCAAATAGGAAAAGGAAAAGCTGCCTAAATCTGGGACTCTGCAGTACACGTCTAAAGATTGGTGTTTTTACCTAAGAAATAGACCGAATTTGGTAATTTCCTTCTAAAGGGCCTAGATAATTCTGTTGCGATTCTTTTGGTATCTTATAGAGCAAAATCAGACCAATAACAAAGAAGTTATGACCAAAACAACGCAGCAGTGTTTATCTTACGAATTTGGGTTGGGCCAGGAGCCCATTACTTGAAGTTATCTCCAAGAAACGAATTAGGTCAACCTCTAACCTATAAATACAGCCTCTTAACACTCTTAAATCATCCTTGGCCAGACCCTAAGGCCAAGAGGAAGCTGCAACACAAGAGAAGAAGTCTGGAAGGAGCTGTGCAACAACTATGTCTCCTTCAACCTCTTATTTTGTAATTCTTTCTTCTTCCTTTCTTTGTATGAACTAATTCTCTTAGCTTAGGTTTTGCATAATGTATAAACTATGAATTCTAGTTCTTCTATCTAAGTTCTTTGGGAATTATATGTTTTAATCTGATATTAGCTACTTACCCTTATATTTGATTATGTGTTTTGATTTAATGACTGTTTTCCTTGCTAGTGCACGAGTATAGGATTACCTTAATAGTAGTTAGATGGTCACCTTGTAAGGGTGTTTAACTATTGAACCACCACATAACGTCTAGTGTCGATAGCAGTTCTGACAAAACATACTTCTAACTAGATAGTCATTAAGGTTTGTTTTAACCACCATATCACCAAGATTGCAGTATTTGCTTAGGGCCTTAGTGGTGTTTGATAACCCTATTTTAAATCACTTCTTGGTTGTGCCGTTGCCCCCTTAGTCGCTCTCAAGGTCTAAGGTAGTGGAATTTAGAATCCTGACTAAGTATACCAAGAGCTAATATTCTCCCTTATGAATTAGATTTAATAGATAGAATTAGAAGGATTAGTGCATACTAGTAAAACCTAAGTTATATCGTTCATACTATCTTCTTTTCTTTTCTGTTATTTATTTTCTGTCTTTAATTTAGTAGTTTAGTTTTCTTATTAAAAAACCAAATAAATATCTATCTTTCTCTTCTTTCTCCTTGCGTATTATTATCTCTCTTTAATATCTGCACTTGATAATTTGCATAAGTTCTCTCTAACTTTCGTCAGTCCCTGAGGAACGAATCTTCTTATCATTAAAACTTGCATACGTCCTGTAATACTTGCAGTACAGTGTTAGTTTAGGGTGTGTATTTGCACTTATTTTATACATCTTTTTATCACACCTTAGGCCACACCACTTGCTTTGTAAAATTACCATTTCTTACAGCTTCAGCCATGACGTCATCCAGATTATCCATCCTCCAAACACGCTTATCACTCGCTTTCTCAGTCCTTATTTTTTCAAGTATCCCCTCCGATGGCGGTGATGGGAGTACTTTTTCTTTTCTATTCCATGTAAATGAGTCAATGTGCGAACTAAACCCCCACCCTAGTCTTCTCCTTATACCATACAGTGGTTCATCAAGCGTGGTTTTAATCTCGTTCTCAATGGTCCACGTTTTGAACCTTGCCATAGCCACTGACACTGACAACTCTTCATCGGCCGGGGGGTTGCAATCCTCAACCAAGTGACCTAGTCTTCCACATCCATAACAAAAAATTCCCAAATTTTCATATTTGAACGTGACCCATCCTACACCGTCTTCCTGACGTAAATACACTCCGGCTGGAATAGGATCTAAAACAGATAATGTCACCCTAAATCGAAGAACACTAACAAAAGCAGAATCATTCATGGGGAAATCTATTTCTTCTAGTTCGTCAAAACTTTTAGCAAGATTCCTAATAGTGTTAATAGTATTTTGGATTTGTGCAAGACCATTTACCTGAACCCATAATGAAGTGTAGTTTGACTTAAGATATGTACCGTTACAAGGATCGTGACCCTTGTTTATCCCAGCATGGAATCCCAGAATATTACCGGGCTGGAGACCCCAAAGACGGTCACGTTCACTCTTTATATCTAGTTCCAGCCTGAAATAATTTTCGTTGACTTCGAACACAGAGAGAGCTCCTCTTACATCCCAGTTGTTTATCACCCATGCATGAAAAGTCTCTAACTCAATCTTCTCTTTTGACAAAACACGAACCATCAATTCTTTACCACAGCCACGATGCTCCACGCTTCGAACCATGAAATCCAGTTCTAGTACCTTGATCTCCGACTCTTCGAATGGTAGTATTTTTGTGAGAGACAAAGAGTGTCTTGAATATGAAGCCATGTTTGTGTAGAGTAATCTATTGATAATGGAAAAACTATATTAGTGATCTGTTAATGGATAACACAGTGAAAAAAGAGAAGAAGACTTACCTGTATAAATGAGTGGATGTTGAAACGTGAGATGAGAATGTGTAGGGACTGAGTTGATGGTGAGGCACGTTTCGTTAATACACGAATACACGTAATGGTCCCACGATAACTCAACTAAGGTAATTGAAGAGTTTACATGTTAAACCTTCTCCAATACGCTTCGTTAATAACGTACATGGTGGGACGGTTTTTTTTTTTTAATTTAATATTTTTTTATTCTGGTCCTAAGGAGACACTAGGTAAAGGGTAGTTGACTTTTGGTCAACCCAAGGTGTTAACCACCCAAAGTTAGGTGTTTGGTAGTCAAATGTTCATAATTGGTCCTAAGGAGACACTAGGTAAAGGGTAGTTGACTTTTGGTCAACCCAAGGTGTTAACCACCCAAAGTTAGGTGTTTGGTAGTCAAATGTTCATAATTGGTCCTAAAGAGACACTAGGTAAAGGGTAGTTGACTTTTGGTCAACCCAAGGTGTTAACCACCCAAATTTAGGTGTTTGGTAGTCAAATGTTCATAATTGGTCCTAAGGAGACACTAGGTAAAGGGTAGTTGACTTTTGGTCAACCCAAGGTGTTAACCACCCAAAGTTAGGTGTTTGGTAGTCAAATGTTCATAAATGGTCCTAAGGAGACACTAGGTAAAGGGTAGTTGACTTTTGGTCAAACCAAGGTGTTAACCACCCAAAGTTAGGTGTTTGGTAGTCAAATGTTCATAATTAGTCCTAAGGAGACACTAGGTAAAGGATAGTTGACTTTTGGTCAACCAAGGTGTTAACCACCCAAAGTTAGGTGTTTGGTAGTAAAATGTTCATAATTGGTCCTAAGGAGACACTAGCTAAAGGATAGTTGACTTTTGGTCAACCCAAGGTGTTAACCACCCAAAGTTAAGTGTTTGGTAGTAAAATGTTCATAATTGGTCCTAAGGAGACACTAGGTAAAGGATAGTTGACTTTTGGTCAACCCAAGGTGTTAACCACCCAAAGTTAGGTGTTTGATAGTCAAATGTTCATAAATGGTCCTAAGGAGACACTAGTTAAAGGGTAGTTGACTTTTGGTCAACCGAAGGTGTTAACCACCCAAAGTTAGGTGTTTGGTAGTCAAATGTTCATAATTGGTCCTACGTAGACACTAGGTAAAGGATAGTTGACTTTTGGTCAACCCAAGGTGTTAACCACCCAAAGTTAGGTGTTTGGTAGTAAAATGTTCATAATTGGTCCTAAGTAGACACTAGGTAAAGGGTAGTTGACTTTTGGTCAACCCAAGGTGTTAACCACCCAAAGTTAGGTGTTTGGTAGTCAAATGTTCATAAATGGTCCTAAGGAGACACTAGGTAAAGGGTAGTTGACTTTTGGTCAACCCAAGGTGTTAACCACCCAAAGTTAGGTGTTTGGTAGTCAAATGTTCATAATTGGTCCTAAGGAGACACTAGGTAAAGGGTAGTTGACTTTTGGTCAACCCAAGGTGTTAACCACCCAAAGTTAGGTGTTTGGTAGTAAAATGTTCATAATTGGTCCTAAGGAGACACTAGGTAAAGGATAGTTGACTTTTGGTCAACCCAAGGTGTTAACCACCAAAGTTAGGTGTTTGGTAGTCAAATGTTCATAATTGGTCCTAAGGAGACACTAGGTAAAGGGTAGTTGACTTTTGGTCAACCCAAGGTGTTAACCACCCAAAGTTAGGTGTTTGGTAGTCAAATGTTCATAAATGGTCCTAAGGAGACACTAGGTAAAGGGTAGTTGACTTTTGGTCAACCCAAGGTGTTAACCACCCAAAGTTAGGTGTTTGGTAGTCAAATGTTCATAATTGGTCCTAAGGAGACACTAGGTAAAGGATAGTTGACTTTTGGTCAACCAAGGTGTTAACCACCCAAAGTTAGGTGTTTGGTAGTAAAATGTTCATAATTGGTCCTAAGGTGACACTAGGTAAAGGATAGTTGACTTTTGGTCAACCCAAGGTGTTAACCACCCAAAGTTAGGTGTTTGGTAGTAAAATGTTCATAATTGGTCCTACGTAGACACTAGGTAAAGGATAGTTGACTTTTGGTCAACCCAAGGTGTTAACCACCCAAAGTTAGGTGTTTGGTAGTAAAATGTTCATAATTGGTCCTAAGTAGACACTAGGTAAAGGGTAGTTGACTTTTGGTCAACCCAAGGTGTTAACCACCCAAAGTTAGGTGTTTGGTAGTCAAATGTTCATAATTGGTCCTAAGGAGACACTAGGTAAAGGGTAGTTGACTTTTGGTCAACCCAAGGTGTTAACCACCCAAAGTTAGGTGTTTGGTAATTATTGAATTATTACCTATGTTAAAATGAAATGAAAATGAAATGTATTTTATTTTTACCATATAAGAAAAAAGGTAAAAAAACAAACAATGAAAGATAGCGTTATTACCACTTACATATAACGAAATGTAAAGTGGTTTATAAAAAAAAAACAAGTTGTTAAATTACAAAAAACAAAGAAACCCTAAACCGGAGAAGCAGCCGCACACCACCGACTCCACTCACAGAAGTATACACCAGAACTACTCCATCTCCGCACACGGCGTCCTTCTTCTTTCCTTCACCGGTATAAGAAGCCGACACAAGCTTGCCTAATCTGTTCAAACGTCGAAAGTACGCCTCCTAGCAATCGAGTTCTACATCTCCGACCACAGTCTCCTTCACCTATCAGTCACCTGTGTTTAACGGAGCCACAAACAACGTCACTACTTCTACCACGATCGTCTACTGTACCCCATTTAACCATCCATATGGCAAAAAAACTACGTTGGTACGGTTTTTTATACCAATAATTGAAACATTCGCATAAAATAGGTTAGGGTTTAATTAAATTAATTTAATTACGTTAGATTTTACTGCTTTGTTAGGCATATATAACAGTGTCACTTACGCTTTAGTACTTTAATTATGATTATAATTGAAATACAATATATTATCTACTACGTATCTGTTGCTTTTACTCTTTGTTTAGTTTTATATGTTGTCTTTTATTTCGCTCTAATATTTGTCTGTGTTTTGTCTTCCAGGAAGGCAGGTCTAGAAGAGCTTGACATAAGGTACAAGAACGAGTACTGTGGAACGTGTGGACGAATTTTCGAATTTTTATCAACTTAGGTGATCACAACGGTAACAAGGGAAGGTTGATTTACCAGTGTGACTGCCAAATCGGGGGGTTCATTAGTTGGTGCAACCCAGTTGGTGTGGTTTGGGTGCGAGACGGGCTACCGGTGTTTATTGCGACGAATCAGGACAGCAAAACAAAATACGAGGAGGTGGATGTGAGGTATAAAAACGTGAACTGTGATCGGTGTGGACTTCCCTGCAAAGTATATGTTGAGGAAAATGATTGGGGGGGGGGGAATAAAGGACGTATTAAATTTACATGTGAATGTACAAGAACCACTACCTGGTGCACCCCGATATCATGCGTTTGGTATAATGGTTATCAACTCGAAGAAGGATATGTACCGAAAGTTCTTTCTGAATGGGTCCTCCTGGATATCAAAACCAAGATACTGATTTCCATTTTACTAATTCTAGTTTTAATACTACTATTCGAGGTCCTACTATATGCTGGTAACAAGTGATTGCCTAGTTTGGTTGTGGTTTATTACATGGTTTAATGCTTGTATTCTGTCATTTTTACATTATGTTCTTCGTTTAACAACTTTTAATTCTTCATTTGTAATTTGAGATTCTAGAAGGTAAACTGTAGTTTAATTATTGTAGCTTATGATTTCCTATATCTATATGATTTAAAATGTTTGTCATCAACTAATACAGGAAATGGTCTTATAATTGAATCACTTATTTGTAGTTCTTGTTTGCTAGTAGTAATAGTAATATTCTTAGCAATACCAATGCAATAGAGGAATCGAGTAAAGGAATAAGCAGAGGAATCAAATAAAGTTTAAAAGTATAGGAAAGGAGTCAAAGTGAGGTTACAACACGAGTGAGCTTGCTCCATATCAGTAGGCTCTGATTGGCCAAACCGATTTTACTTTTTTTTTGGAGATGACCACACATTCTGCCGAGATTGGAAAGGATTCCCTAAGATATTTTGCTATATGATACAATTTTAGTAACATAAGTGTGATAAAAGCTTTTGAGTTTCTTTAAACCAATAATAAAAAAAAACACTACATTCCCTCTATAAATAGAAGGACCACTTTAAGATGACATACATCTTTCCTTTTCTTTCACTTGCAAACAACATTCTTTTACATACAACTAATAATGGTGTCAAGTAACCATCCTGGTTTGACGGTTCAAAATTTCATTTGCCATTACGGTGGCCATTTCGTTTTCGGGGAGGAAACCACATATGAGGGTGGGAGTGAAACTATTGTCGCTCTCCCTGGTGAAGAAGGTTTAACATTAATGGGATTGTACCAAATCTCGCTAAGTCTAGGTTACGATAGTCCTATTTTCCCAAAATACTACTATGTACCGGAGGGCATGAACATGACCGCAGGCCTAGTAGAGATAAAAAGGGATGAGGATATCATCCGAATGTGCGATGGGATTAAGGCTCGCGGTGACACCAAGCTTGTCATGTACGTTGACCAAGAACCATTTGTTCTAGGACGTAAGTACGATAAAGATGCATGCTTCACCGTGATGCTTTCGAACGTTATCCGTATTTCTTAATTTAGCTGTAATATGATTTCGTTGGAGGCTCTAATGTTGTTGTGTGTTGTTGGTGTTTTGTCGGTTTTTGTTGTACGCTTTCTATTTTCCAAGAACATGTTGTCTTTGTAATGTCAATTTTAATAAAAGTTCGTGCTTATTTATTCGGATTACGTTTAGCTAACAATTAACTTACTAATAACAAAAATAAAAAATAAAATCAAACCGATTTTTTGTGTAACCCCCGGTTACAACCAATAATAAAAAATAAATCAGGAAAAAAACCAACTCCATGTCTTTTTTAACCCTTCCCACCGGCTATTTAAAAAAAAAATCATTAATTACCCCAAATCTTTGTCGGAACAGCGTCACATTACAAAAAACATAAAACGTAAATTCTTGTCTAAATACTCTCAACGAACGACGGAGGCTTTCTCCGCCATCTATCAGTAACGTCGCTGGTAAGCTTTCTCCGCCATATAGCTCAATCCATCCCCGCCCCAAGAACACCTACTAAGGTAACATTCAAGAAATGTGAATTGAAAATTAACTGACGGGAACCCTAAATTTTTTTTTGGGATTTTATATATGAATGACAATTACGTCCTGTAGTTTAAAATTATAAAATTATACCCCTACCTCTAAGCGTGTTCGTTACAAACAATTGCACGGTAGGTCCCTGACGTTTTTTGATGCTTGAATTAAAGAATATATTTTTTGCTTTGTCATATTTTTGTACTGTTTTTTATTGTACGCAGCTATGTCTCTAAGTCTACCCAATTTACACAAATCTATGTCAAGGTTTAACTATGAATCTTTTATACTCGCACCTATGAAAGACGAAATCGTGGTTGATTTGCACTCTTTCGTGCAATCAAAGTTGCTTCCTGACGAGACAATTAGACATCTACTGCGTATGAAGTTGGAAGATAAGTTACCTTGGTTCTTCGGACCTATCAATCAGGATGGTTATTGCAAAACGGCTATGGCCGAGTTCTATCACACGCTTCATACACCTAGACTGGATGGGTTTAATGGTAAACTAGATAGATGGGACGAATTATGCCGCTCTAAATTCATTTTTACTTTGAACAACAAGGAATACACGTTTGACACGGACCTTATAACCTCGATATACACCGGAATTTCTGTTGAAGAGCTAGTGGAGTTACGTGAAGACTTTCCGGAAATGGACGCACTAGGGGGTAGAAACGCAAGTTGGGTTGAAGAACTCTTTCTGGGATTCATTCAGGAATGGGACCACCCAACAAAAAATAGCAGCCACATAGGAGTTAAAAAAACTGATATGCCTAGCGAAATGCTAATTGTCGACGCTATTGCCTCTACTAATCTACTACCAACCACAACAACACACCCTTCGGAGAGGCCGATTCTCAATCAGAATGTGCTATATTGGTTATGGAAGTTAAAGTTGTTTGATGTTGGAGCGGTGATCTTGTGTCAAATGCTGCGTACACGAGAGAAGGTGAACGATTCGCAAGGAGGAAATAAGGAACCACTGCCGTTCCCTAGGTTGATCATGACCATGCTTGAGAGGTTGGATGTAGATCTTGGAATCTTTTATGTTAAGGTTAAAGCCCCTAACAAGTTTAGTGTGGATTATTTCAAAACAAGCTACCGCCATTCAATCCATCCGAATAGAAAAAGAGCAAAAACAAAAAACAAACTAGACCAAAAGGAATCAGTTACAATGGACATCTCAGGAGGTGGTACTTCAATATTCGAATATTTGAAAGGTATGGAAGACCGTGCAATTAAACGCGAGGCCGAAATGGAGGCAAGATTAGTTGAATGTGAGATATCTAGCGAGGGACGGGCCCGGGCACGCCATGAGGAAATGAAGTCATTCGTGGAAGAGAAGTTCCATGTAGTGAAATTATCTATGTTATTGCCTTAAATAAAGGGTTAGGCTATGAATGGTTGGTGTTGATCTAGTCTGTTATTTTGGTTATCCTGAGCTTTAATGTTTTGAACTAATTAACTGTTGTTTATTAATGTAATTTCATAATTGAGACATTAAGTTGTATTTTGGAATCTGTTTGGATGTTTTGTAACATTGGTGGTGCGTGTAATGAATTTTCCTATTGCTAATATTAACTGTAATGAATTTTCGTATTACTAATGTTAAATCTGTTTGAGATTTGGTTTTGTATTGCAATGTACTTGGATGTCAAATTATTACTTTGGAAATGTTGGATGAAATAGGTGCTAATATGTTGAACAACTAACAGTTATATTATTTCCATTATCAGATGATACAAATTTTTTAACGGTTACTACTAGTTGTTTCAGAAAAAAGGATAGCCGGACATATTAGAACTAATTGTACATTAATGCAGGGACTGTAATACATATGCAATACTACATATTGCAGGGACCATAACGCAATTTTGGTTCGACAATAATTCTTCAAAATTAACAACCACAATACTACTTCCATATTACACAAACTAAACAACCAACCCCCAAAAAAGTACAACATACAAGAGAGGCTAAATTACGTTTATACAAAAGTCACAATCTCCTTAATACACGTTTTCTAACTCCTCCAAAATACATTTCACGTTAACTAACTCAATCATATAACGCCACCTCCAACTTGTTAATTTCGTTCATTGTGTGACAAAATAAATAACTAGCCAATCACATTCTTTTACCACTCGACTCCTCACCACTTCTCCAAGCAGGGTATTTAAAACACCTTTCTCTCATCATCTTGCAAACATATATTGCGCAATCATTGCCCGAGGCTTCTTGTTCCGGAATACCATCAGGGCGGGAATGTCGAAAGGTAGTTATATCTTCAGTGTATGATGGACCCAATACCCTCCGCATTTCTTTCTGTAACATCGAACGCTGCATATTCAATTAAACAATTGTTAAGTCACGCAATGTATTGAACATAAAGCTAGCACTACATGAGTTAGACTATTTACCATTTTATTTAACTCTCCTTCGAACACTCCTGGTTTTATGTATTTCTTCAAAGTATCACATCGATGTATAACCTTTAACGGAAAATCAATTACCACTAATCCCCAATGATCACAAATGTTATATGGGACATACACCTACAACAAAAACTGTAATGTAAAACTCCATTTAATGGAACATGCATATATAATAAAACTACCTCCTGTAAATTTTGAGGATTCATCTCTTGTCTATTGTGCCTCCAATACGCTTTTTGAAATACGGTCGCGTCTTTTTTCCTTTGTGCCATTTGCTGAAAAAACAACTCTAATTATAAATTTCAATTCCATCAATTCTAGGATGAGTTAAAAATAAATACAAATTACACTTACCCACACACCAGTTTGTAAATAATATTTTCCATCTCTTATGGATAATTGTTCTTGGTTTAGTGCAAAAGCCTGAGCATTGATTACCTATACAAGATATTTATACATATAAGGTTCACGAACAAAACAAATACGAAAGACCAATACTTACATCTTCATCTACCATCTCTCCACAAGTAATCAGCTGCCGCATATTCTTTCGTGTAACATATCCATAACCATACTGAATGAGATGCTCGCTGAAAAAATAATCCACGCAATTTACTACACAAATTTTAAATACATTTAATATACACTTAAACATAACGTGTTTTCAGCAAAACTCACTCGTCAGGTCCTTTTATGATATAAGATCTTAAGTCGTTCAGGCTTTGCGTGATTTGTTTCGCGTGGATAATCCGGTGACTACGAGGTGTCTCTTTGATATAATCATCTTCATCATCAGGTATATCGACATGTATTGAGCGGTTAATGTCAATGGAGGACGGTTTTGACGACGAACCTGCTTCAATCTCAACAGCTACTTCCGGAACCATGGTTTTCTCTTTCATCACAGATTTTTTGCGTGTATCGACATTTCCTTCCAAATTTGCCGCCGCTTTTGACGACGAACCTGTTTCAATCTCAGTCGATACTTCCGGAACAATAATTTTTTCTTTCATCACACATTTTTGGAGTGTATCTAATTTCCCTTGCAAATTTGCCATGTTCTCTAAGAGCGTCCGGTCCATACCTTGGCGTTCCTCATCACGGTTAACCAACAAGTCAAACTTTTTCGATAGATCGCGTTTCATCTTTTCTACCGACGATACAATACAGTCTGCAATTGCAATTCCTTCGACAGGTGCGCGAATACCTCGAAACTTCGGCATTAAGTTACATTCACCCTTTATTAGGAAATCACCACCAATTCTCTGTATCTTGGCTGAAACCTTCTTCGCTGTCCAATAACCCATAGACGGCGACTCATTGTGCTCACGCTTGCACTTCCTTCGATGATTCACGTGGTCAAGGAACATAAGCTACAACATAAAAACCAGTAACAATTACATATAGTCTGTGAAAAAAAATTCGGTGACATTTATGAATAATGACCAATTACCCTAACCTGCAATAGGTACAAGCAACCACGAAAGTATACGTATTTCGGTTTTGACAACTCCTCTTCTTCCATTATTCTTTTTTTCCTCATGTTATACTCTAATATGCCATCACGAAGAAGTTGGAACACATGTTGGGCCCAGTTATAATCCATAATGGTGGCCAAATTCTTCAACGGTTCTAGGTAAGCCCTTTTCAACCCAGCATCCGTGTTTGGACATAAAAAATATGCCAGGATATTCAAAATATAAGCACGAAGTAATGGTCCATCTGCGTCCCTGGACGCGTCAATCCTAGTGGCCAAGGTCGAGTAACTAATTAAATCGAGCGACCCAAACCCTGATGACGGCGCATTGAATTCGTCGTCAAAAGTCTCCTTCAACATAATAGGGTTACCTTCATTGCGCAACCCGAGAAGTTGTTCTACATCATCAGGGGAAAAGCTATACTTTACTCCGTGAAGGTCGAAACTTTCCGTCTCATCGTCAAATCTCTCTGCCATCCACTCAACAACGTTGTGTCTAATGTTCCCCAGATCAATTTGTAACATTGATCCGAAGCCCGCTCTTTTCACCAATGTTTTTTACGCTTCAGATAAATTTTCATTGATTTTCTTTAAAATCCTTACAGAGCTCCTTGTCGAAAAGACACACTACCAAAACAATGAGACACGTCAAACCAACTTTTCCATTAAAACAATAAACGTAAGGGTATTTAACAACTTAACCTTGTTACTATTATTGTTGAATTCTTTTTTTTCATTCTCGTAACGGGCTCTATCTCTCTCAGCCATGTTCTCATACAATTGCTTTTGCGCCGGTGGAAGAGCTTCATATTCTGCAGCCAAGTCCCTTAAGAGATTGACTTGACGGTCCTCCTTTTTATATCCCTTTTTTCTAGCCTCAACTACAACAGAACTACATCACAACATTTTTAGTAAGAAACATATTACACAAGATAAGAAATCATTCCAATATATTCATCTTACAATACACATACAACTTATTTTACACGTAACAAGATAAACCGCATGTTGGCTTCTTTGGTTTCTTAGATACCATTTCGTCCATTTCGTCCATTTCGTCATCCTCGTCCTCGATCTTTCTACGAAGCAACGACAAATTAACTAATTTTAGAAAACGATATTGCAAAATACAGCTCATATAGGGACTAAAGATGCAATTTACTTCAAACTCATTGTCCATATTGTGTGTTTAACATATGACAGGTTCCCGTAATTCAATTTTTACTATATTTGACAACGCAATATTAACAAATATCATGGTCAATAGAATAACTATGTCACAACTATGTCCACTTACATTATAAAACTTTTCAAGGGCCGCGCAATGTAATTCTTCATCCAAAAATTGCAATTAAATCAAAAAACAGGGTCCAGAATGTAATTTGTGCATGATTCAAAAACTCATGTACAATTTAAACGTTTCCATGGTACAACAAATGTGTCCATTAAATTATATTCAATTTCGACAATGCTATTTATTAAAATTGCAGAATCTAATGTAAGAATACTTCCAAGTCAGGGTCCGGGATGTAATTTTGACACACCCTTACTCGTTTACTCTTTAGACCAAACACACACGGGATACAACAAGCTACTTATACATTCACCAGTTCAATTGATACACCATATGAATAACACAAAATTTGTCAAACGAAACAACAATATGCACCATTTTCTTATCAATACATTCCAAAATTATATATTCAAATTTCGACACACTTTCGACAAAATTGACCCATTTGAAGTACTAACCTTTTTTGAACTCTATCCTTCACCATATTGTTTGTGGTTGGCAGTCTAACGACAAGTACTGTTACACTCCGGCGGTGGAGATGGAGGTTTAAGAACACGATTTTCGAAAAACAAAAAAAGTCCCGAAAAACTAAAACTTTTCCACCATTTGATTACCGAGACGTTCTAATCGGTTTGTTGATGAAATCAGACCACTTCGGATTACTCCGGCCGTGTAGAGTGAGGTGTACGAGCACGATTTTCGAAAAAAAAGGGTGACGAAAACCTCCAAGATTTACACCATTTGATAACCTAAATTTTCTAGAGAGTTTGGTGAAGAAATCAAGATACTTCCGGCGGTGGAGATGGAGGATTACCAGCAAGATTTTCGAAAAAAAAATGTAAACAATAAACTCCAAGATTTACACCATTTGAGAAGCAAGCTTTTCTATAGAGTTTGGTGAAGAAATCGAGCTATTTGGGTTCCTCTACGTAGCTGTAGAATCGAAGCACGGATTTCGAAACTGGCGGGAGCGGTGGAAAGGACGAAGAAGACATAGAAAACAGAAAAAAAAAAGTGGGATCTGGTGGAGGTAGGTTGGTATTTATACTCAAGACACAAAGTAATTAAAAAAACCCCTTTTAACAAATTTGTACGACATTCTGTAAATTTCTATGTCTTTGGACATCTTTATACGAGAATAAGTCTATAAAATTGCACTTTCGTCCCTAAAAAGGGTAAAATGGTATTTTATTATTTTATTATTAAAAAAAGTTACCGCATGGAAGAACCTCTCAGTTTTTGAGGGGGGATTGTGTGAGGTCCCATTTTTAATCAATTGAAAGCCTAGGATGGTCCCATGTAGTATAAAGCGACATTTGCTGTGAATGACTTACACAGTTTTTTTTTAGTCGAAAGAAGCATAGATTAAAAACTTCCAAAAATAACATCACCCTATTCCTACAGAGTTGAAATCTCTGGCTAAGAGAGAAGCGAGCTTGGGAGGTGCAAACGAGTTCCAAAGGCTAAACAAGGAGCCTTTAATCTCCTGTTTAGCCACCCAATCTGCGCAATAGTTTTTTGATCTCCTTACAAAGGAGATTTTAACATTACAACACTGTTTAATCTTACGAATACTACTAACTAACCCTTTAATATTACAAAACAACTTCTCTCTACTAGTACATTGTTGAATAAGGGTAATGCAATCATTTTCCACTTCAACTTTGCCTAAAGGAAGACTTGAAGCCATTGAGCAAGCTTGGAGAAGTCCTCTAGCCTCTGCTTCAAGTGGAGAATGAGCAAAAAACTTCTTTGAGCATCCATCAATTAAGATCCCTTTACTGTCCCTGGTAAGACAAGCATAGGCAGCTTGGTTAGTTTTATAATCAAAAGTGGCATCACAATTAACTTTAAAACTTCCATTTTCAGGTGGTGTCCACTTCTCTATTCTGCCTTCTCTAAGGTGTAGCACCTGAGTTGCATTATTTGTTGAAATATAAGGTTGTTGAGTGTTAAAAACCCTCATAATTTCTTTTTCTTCCTGATTAGCCTCAGTCTTAATCCTTTTGGATAATAAAAAGTCATAATTGGCTTTTAAAGCTTCTGATAAGATTTCCAAAGGGTCAGGTGTTTTGCCTCTAAAGATAGCCTCATTTCTGCCTTTCCATATTGACCAAACAATGTAAAATGCCAATTCTCCAATGCCTTTATTACTTAGTTCGGTATCAGAGATACATGTTCTAATAAAATAGATCAATTTCTTGAAATTGAAAGAAGGCTCAGTTAAAGAGATAAAATTCAATGGGCTTGCAATCCAAACTGCCCTAGCCCAAGAACAATGAAAAATAAGGTGTTCAACATTTTCAGTAGCCAGCCCACATATAGAGCATAAGTCAGAAGTACAAGACTTCCTAAGTTTCCTGTTCTCATTAGTAGGTAAGGCATTTTCACAACATTTCCACACAAAGTTTTTCACTTTAGGAATTACATTCATTTTCCAAACAATTTTCCAGTCCTCAGAAAGTAACTTGAAAGATTGTTCACCTTTACTTTTAGAAGAATTCTCCTCCTTTTTTTGCTGAGCCATCCAAATCCTCTTATACATATCTTTCACTGAAACTCTACCAGTTGAGGAGTGTGGCCAAAAAGGCACATCCTCAAGGTTAAGTTGGGAAAGATGTGTAGAGGAGATGGTTGCTACAGCTATAGGAGAGAAGAACTGATTAAGAGTCTCCAGATTCCAAGAAAGGGAATCTGGGTTAATAAGTTCAGACACAAACTTCAAGTTACACCCATTGGGTATAGTGAGATTATCCTTTAAAGGTAACCAAATATCCTCCCATATACTCACATTTTTGCCATTTCCAACATTCCATTTAATATCCTTCAAAAAACAATTTCTTCCCTCAATGAGACTCTTCCAGCCCCATGAGTAATTACCATTCAGTTGAGCTTCAAAGAACTCAGTCTTTGGGAAATACTTCCCTTTGAATAATTTATATACTAAAGAGTTTTTGTTAATGTTTAATTTCCAAGCATTAGATGCCAGAAGAGCTAGGTTTTGACAGTGAAAGTCCTTAAAACCAAACCTCCATCTTCTTTACAGTTCATTAAAGTTTGCCACTTAATCCAGTGGCATCTTCCTTCACCTTGATTATCCCAATAGAAATTAGATATCAAAGAAGTTAAATGAGAAGTTATCTTCTTTGGAATAAGAAAAACTGACATAATGTAGTTGGGAATTGCCCCAACCACAGCTTTTATGAGCACTTCTTTTCCACTTTTAGACAACATCTTAGTATCCCATCTGTTCATATTTTTCAGAATCATATCAATTAACCATTCCAAAGATTTTACCTTAGATTTACCCCAAGAGGAAGGAATGCCAAGATATTTTCCCAAATGTTCAATTTTATTCATTCTCAGAGAAAGGGAGAATTTGTTCCTCAAGTCTTGTGGTGTGTTCTTGCTAAAGAACACTCCACTTTTATTGAGGTTCATTTTTTGACCAGAAGCAAAAGTGTACCAGTTTAAGATATTGTTAAAAATATCAATATTGTTCTCACTTGCCTCTAGGAAGAACAAACTATCATCTGCAAATAAAATATGGGTAATATTTGGAGCAGCTCTGGCAATAGCAATGCCTTTAAATAAACCTAATCCCACAAAGTGATCAATCAGGTGAGATAGAGCTTGAGTAACTAAACAAAACAGGTATGGGGAGAGTGGGTCCCCTTGCTTAAGTCCTTTCTGAGGTTTCTCAAGATCAAATAATGATCCTTGACTTATACAGTTTGACTTTTAAGCTTACTCCCTAGCGAATTGGTATAATTCTTAATACCAACTTGTTGGCATATAGCCTCCCTAATTAAGGTGTTTTAATGTGACAAATCCTCTTGTGTTTAGTGTGCTAATTTCTCTTGTTATTAACATTCCTTCTTGCACTCTATTTCATCAAAAAGCTCTATCTTTATCATGTTGTTCTTCTTAATTGTTTTATCTTAAGTATCTTATTCTCATACAAATGCTATTAACCTTATCTTTATGTATATTGAGAATTAGCCTTAGTGTGCAACTTCAAAGATTCTTAGAATAATGTTTACAACAACTTTCGTGAAGAAGAATTATTGATCCAAGTCATTTCCCTTCAAAGATTACTTGGCGCGGTACACCGCTGGTGGTCCTTTGTGTGTTCTAAAAATAATGCAATCAATAATCGAACCACAACCGCAAGTGTACGGTTGTCCCAAGTAGTAATTCTGATAAATCAGATTCGTTCCAAGGACGGAATAGTTGATCACAATGTTTAGCAAGTAGTGATTGATGCACTTATGAAAATAAAAGACAATAATATATTTGTTTGGTTTTTGTTATTAAAGCTAATGAATGAAAGACAAATATTAAAATGCAATTAAAAGCTAAAACGCAAGTAAATTGATGTAAAACGCGATATGAGAAGTAGCACTTGAGAACGCAAGGATCCTCCCTATCCTATTTCTTAACTTATGTTGTTTAAGGGCTAAATTAGTCAATTACAATGGTCGGGATTCTAATATCCTTATACCCCCGTCAGGGTGGACTATAAGGCGATCCTAAAGTGTCACTAGTCCCGTCAGGGTAAATATGATCCACCGTTGGATGATTAAGTGTTATTACCTCATTGGCCCTAGGATTAGCTAAGCTCGTCAGAATCATTAACTTCTATCCTAGATTGAATAAATGGTTCCGTATTTAAACCCTCCGTCAGGATGATCCAATTGCCACTAATTGGAATAGCCTAAATACTATTACCTGTTCCTAGTTCATGACGCTAAAAACAGTAAACATTCATAATTTATCGAAAAGAGTAAAAGCCCTAATTTAGTTTAATTTATTAAAAACCCAAATTCAACATTCGTTAATTAATAGGAATTGGGATTCACCCATTGTTTGTTCTCAAGCACTAATGAAAACTTAGCTCATATTAAAATGAAATACGAAATTAAAATTAAAGGAATTCATATTGTTTACAGAATTAAAAAGATAAAAGAACCTAATTTCCGGAATCGGAATGACTACGAACGGAGATATAGACCCTCTCCAGCTCTTGTAGCTTCTTCTCCTTCCTTCAGTTGCTTCTCTCTGGTGTTTTTAATCTTGCAGAATGTGAATTGTCCGTAAAATAGAAGTCAAGGGCTGATTTTATAGGTGGAAATTCGGACTTGGACCTAGGCTTTTAATTAAATGAAATATAAAAGGCCCAAGTCCACTAACTTAGCCCAAAATCCCGTAACTGCTGATATACCTTCACTAAAACAGCTTTTCCCGATGCGTTACAACTCCGATTGACCTCATTCCAGTTGCTAAAGTTCCGTAATTCGATAAGGAATGATTTCTCTTCAAAGGTCAACAGCTAGATCATCGCTTAAGCACCTCGAAATCAGCAATCTATGGCCTGGAAAATGGATTTTTAGCTCTAAAAATAATATCTTCGGGATTTCTTTTCAAGTCTTGACTCTATCTTTTGATCTTTGACTTTCTCCTCGGATTCCTCTTCTAGCTAACATCTAAAACCTGTAAAATACTCACTAAAAATACCAATATTACGCGCAAAAGCTTAATAAATCAAAAATGCTAGAATTAAAAGAGGAAAATCATATTATTGCATATTTAGTCCAAAAGTCTATCGAAATGATTAAATAAACACCAAAAATGATGTCTCCTAAGGGTCGAAAATAAGAACATTTAAGGAGACATCAAGACCCCCAACTCAAACCTTTGTCGTCCCGACAAAGCAAAACAAAACAAAACAAGGGGTAGAAGTAAACGCAAGAACAAATAGAAGCTTAGCAAATAAACCTAAAGCAATTCTTAAGATAAATCTCATATAGCAAAACTTTAAGAACTAACATATACATACACTAATCATGCAAAATCAAACATAAATAATCTCAATCATAAAATTAAAGTTGCAATGCTTGAAGGTTACACTTGTACTCATATCTGTATGATGGCTATAGGGTGGTCATTAATCATAAATCGCTTTGAATGTTCCACCTAAATATTCCCTATCAACAGAAGTATAAATTCACTATGTATTTAAGAATCAAGAGGTCTTTATGGTTTTAATATTGGCTTAAGGACGGTATGGATATATATTTGGTAAATTTGAAGTGAGCTTTTGGCTCTCTCCTCACTTACCATCCACATGTCCTCGAGCTTGAGTTTACGCTCAAAAATGTTCTCACTCACCCATTTGACGCGCTAATGTTGCGTCCCCAATGTCAACCCAAATAAATCTAAGATGATTCCCAAAAATATTCCACTTTGCCGATTTATTCAATTTTTTTTTCTTTCTTTTTATTTTCTTTTTCATTTCTTTTCTTCTTCTTTTTTTTTTTTTTTTTTTTTTTTTTTTTTTTTCAAATCCTGGCAAAGGGTTACAAATAATAATATCATCTACATTTTTGTGCCTCAATACAAACACATATAATCCCTTCCCAATGTAAATTCCCAAAATGTGGACCCTCCACCCCAAACTCAAGCTCGAGACACGTCTCAGGGTTGTGATTCAAGTGCGGGTCATTTGGTCATGCCTAATAATCTAAAGGATAATGGGCTTATATCGTGGCTACAAAAGAAAAGGCTTAAGGCTCAAAAATTGGGCTAAGACGGATAAAATTATAATATTAGGGATAGCAAGCTAAAGGTTTCAAATGGCTAACAAAGAACTGCCCCTATCATTTTCCTAAGTACATAGCTTGTCTTTAGTTCATATCTAGGTGGGTTCTCTACTAATTAAGATTTCACGTTCTACACACCAAACATATTCCTTAAGTACAAGCTTACTTCATTTGCATTGTTCATTAATTTTTCCTATCAATTACCTATGTTCGCATGCAATTGTAAGTGCGTTCTATATCAGTCCCTAAAGTTCACTATTTACTATCATAGATTCATCAAAAGTATGCTTAAAGGGACATTTAAAATCTTCTATAGTCAAACGCAACTCCGAAAATTATTTTTATTGAAAGCAAATAAAACATAAAAATTGGGATGAGGCAACGAACCCCACCCCAAACTCAAAAATGAGTCGTGTCCCCACGACTCGAAAAGACTCAACGCAATAAAAAAATAAACTAATCTAACTAAAATGCGAAAGGGATAGAAAACGTATCTTAACCAGCTCGAGGCTGGTTATCGGTGTTGCGTCCATGAACTTTCTCCTGCATAAGAATACCATAGGTGGCATGTTGGATTGTGCTCACCCCCGTTAACATGTTTCGGAGAAGTTCTAACTCTTGTGTAACGTTTCCTAAAGATGCAATCATCTTCACTTGGTTCTCTTCTAACACCTTCACTTTAGCTTCCAACTCATCAGTTGTATGCATCTTCTTCTTTGGAGGAGCTCTAGGATTCCTTGTTGCTTTAACCACCTCATCATGAATATTCTTGATCAAGGTTAAACCCATGCTCTCACATACTACAACACGATCCATCTCTGCGTCTTTACGCGGAACCTTTGCGTCTAAACACAAAGTAGTGACAGTACAAGGAAATTTGAGATTTTGTTGTGAAGTAGGAATTCTAGCAAATTCTATGATGGTATCATATATCACACGAGCAACATCCATAGGTTTCTCCTCAATAATACATTTAATGAACAAAAGATGCTCCTTCTTTACTTCCGATATGTGTTTAACTCCGAAGAAGGTAGGTATTATGAAACGTGACCAAATCTTAGCGCATGGTAGCAAGTTACTACTATACATCTGTCCAGGATATCTTTCTCCTTCGGGAATTGGGTGGGCCCCATCAACAATCACTTTCCCCCAAAGGGATTCATAATCAAACGAAGGCTCTTTAAGAGATTCTTGAAACGGACATATTCCGGAAAACTTGGGTAACTTCAATGATTTACGAATAAGCTCAACGGAGAAAGGAACTACCTTTTTGCGAATTATAACAGCTTCTTTTGAGAAGGCGATTCCTTCATAAAAATCGCGCACCAAGGTAGGAATATACTCAAGCTTCCTTTCTCTCAATTCCTTCCAACCCAATTTATCACAAGTAACACCATAATCTTTATAAGCACTAGTCATAATACCTTTAGGAAGATTCATCTCCTCACCAAACTTCAAAAATTCAATTCGATCACGAACTTGAGTTTCCCACGGAACGAAGACTCTCTTAGGCTTGTGAGCCCAAGCTTTCCTACGCGGAGCTTTCGGTTGTTGCACTGGTTCTTCGGGAAGTACTAGTTCAGTTTCTTTAACCTCTTCTTCAACTTCTTCCTCACTTTCTTCATCACTCTCATCAATTAACCTGCTCTTTTTCGGATTAGCCTTACTCGGATTCTCTTTTCGTTTCGGAGCAATTTGGTTTTGGACAGTCTTTTTGGATCGCGAATCCGGAATCTCAATTGCTTGGTCTGGGCTAGCTCCAACAGTGTTCCTGTTTCTTGGTATGTTTCTTCGATAGTTACACATGGAATCGGTTCTGTTAGTCATCTCTTTTCACCCCAAACTCAAAACTTCAAATAGAGAAAAAGCTAGAGAAAAGCTTTGAAATTTGATGTTTTGAGGCTTAAAACTTGAAGAACTAGGTGTTATATGAGATGGGTTAAGGTTATTAGATAGAGATTTAGAAAGAATTGGGTTTAATTTCAAGGTTGGGAAGAGGAAATTTTTGGAGAAAAGGTGAAATTTGATGATGTTTTGGAGAAGATTGTGAGTTGATTTTGTGTTTTTGTGATGATAGAAGGCTTGATTTGATGATTTTATAGCTGTTTGTTGATGATTTTCGGAGTAGGTGGAGGCAAGAATTCGGATTATAAGGTTTGGCTTGGAAAAGAGGCAAAAAACTAGGTTTAATGAAGTTAAAACCGCCTCTCGTAACAGCTGGCCGGTATGCCTTCGGATTCGCCGGTATACCGGCCGATCCGCCGGTATGCCGGCCGAGAGGTCGGCGAATTTTTTTTTTTTTTTTTTTTTTTTTTTTTTTTTTTTTTTTTTTTTTTTTTTTTTTTTTTTTTTTTTTACCTCAAAACGCAAGTGCATTGCGTCGTCGCTGACGCAATGGTCAGGGAATTTGAAATCCTTGACCGGCTAGCCGGCGGATTCGCCGGTATGCCTGTGAAATCTCGATGGCGCATTTGATGACGCAGCAACCTTGCGTCATCGCTGACGCAAGGACCAGAACATTCTTCCTCGTTGGCCGGCTAGCCGGCGGATTCGCCGGCATGCCGGTGCTTTCTCGCTGGCGCGAATGAAGACGCAGCATTGCTGCGTTGTCGCTGACGCAGTGGTCAGGGAGTTGGGGTCTATCTGCTCGTTTGGCCGGTATGCCGGCTAGCTCGCCGGCTAGCCGGTCAAACCTGCTGTGGACTTCAATTTTCTTCGTTTTTCCCATCGTTTGACCCCAAACTCATGACCATTATACCCCTGAAATCATCAAAAACAAACACCCTTCCTCATTTCTTAAAATAAAAACTAAAATTAACGAAAACTTTACTAATTTACACTACGGAATTTGAAATACTTAAACTAATATACAAGAAATTGGCTTTTGTTTAACGTCGTTAAGCTCGACGGGTTACCTCGTGCTTCTAAGGAGCTTCGAGGAGGTACATGACCTCTCCGGGATGTGGGTCTTTTGCACGATCTGTGTCTTCACCTCCATGATAAATTTTTAAACGATGACCGTTCACCATGAATGTACGGTTCTCAAGTGGATGTTCTATCTCTATAGCTCCATGAGGTGTAACCTTGGTTACAATGTAAGGACCCGACCACTTCGATCTTAATTTCCCCGGATAATTACTAAACTTCGAATTATATTTCAACACTCTTTGTCCTACTACAAAGTTCTTCTCTCGAATTCGATTATCATGCCATCTCTTAGTATTTTCTTTGTAAAGCTTAGCATTTTCATAAGCATGTAATCTGAATTCATCAAGCTCATTAAGTTTCATCATTCGATTTGCACCCGCTAGCGTAGGATCTAAATTTAACTTTGCAATAGCCCAATAGGCACCCATTTCTAACTCAAGAGGTAAGTGACAAGCCTTACCATAAACCATTCGATACGGAGAAGCACCTACTGGGGTTTTGAAAGCAGTTCGATATGCCCAAAGTGCATCATCTAATTTCATAGACCAATCTTTTCTAGTAGGACTAACGGTTTTCTCTAAGATAGATTTTACCTCACGATTTGATACTTCGGCTTGACCATTGGCTTGTGGATGATAAGCGGTAGACACACGATGTCTGACTCCATATTTCTCTAGAACAGTCTTCAAATACTTATTAACGAAATGAGTACCTCCATCGCTAATAATCACCCTTGGAGTTCCATGTCTAGTGAAAATATGTGATTTTAAGAACTTAATCACCACTCTAGAATCATTGGTAGGTAAAGCCACTGCTTCTACCCACTTAGACACGTAATCAACAGCTAATAAGATGTAGAGGTTACCATTTGACGGAACGAACGGACCCATAAAATCTATACCCCAAACATCAAATATTTCAACTTCTAATACATTATTACGTGGCATCTCATCCCTCTTGGATATGTTTCCGGTAAATTGGCATCTATTACATCTTTTAGTATATTCATGACAATCTTTTATGATAGAAGGCCAATAGAAACCAGATTGTAATACCTTAGCAGCAGTTCGATCTCCTTTGAAATGTCCACCGTAAGGTGAATCATGACACCCAGCTATAATCGCCTCAATTTCTTCTTTGGCTACACATCTTCTTACCATCTGATCAGCACACACTTTGTAGAGGAAAGGATCCTCCCAAAAGAACTGTCTTGCACGGTGAGCTAATCTTTTTCGCTCTTGATAAGTTGAACCTTCGGGAAAGGAACCACTCACAACTAAATTTGCAATGTCTGCATACCAAGGGGCTTCATAATCGCGAACTTCGAATAAATTCTCATCAGGAAATTCTTCTCTAACCGCTTCAATACCACTATTCAACTCTGAACCTTCTAATCTCGATAGATGATCTGCAACCTGATTCTCGCACCCTTTTCTATCCTTGATCTCTAAATCAAACTCTTGAAGCAATAAAACCCATCTGATTAACCTTGGTTTAGCATCCTTCTTCTCCATAAGGTATCGAATCGCTGAATGATCTGTATAGACAATAACTTTCGCTCCAAGAAGATAAGAGCGAAATTTATCGAATGAATACACAACCGCTAGCAACTCCTTTTCTGTAACTGTATAATTAATCTGAGCACCATTAAAAGTTTTACTAGCATAATAAATCGAATGAAAAACTTTCTCTTTTCTTTGTCCTAATACAGCTCCCATACATAAATCACTCGCATCACACATAACCTCAAACGGTAAATTCCAATCTGGAGGCACTACTATAGGAGCAGAAATAAGCTTTTCTTTGATTGCTTTGAAAGCCGCTAAACAAGCTTCATCAAAAAGGAATTTGGAATCCTTTTCAAGTAAGTTGCATAACGGTTTCGCAATCTTAGAAAAGTCTTTGATAAATCGCCTATAAAAGCCAGCATGGCCTAGAAAACTTCTTACCCCTTTAACAGAAACAGGAGGGGGAAGAGTTTTAATTACCTCAATCTTCGCTCTATCGACTTCCAATCCAACATTCGAAATTTTGTGACCCAGAACAATACCTTCGCGAACCATGAAATGACATTTCTCCCAGTTTAAGACCAAATCTGTTTCCTTGCATCTAATTAACACTTTCTCTAAATTGTCTAGACATTTATCAAAATCATCACCAAATACAGAGAAATCATCCATAAACACTTCAAGAAAGTTATCGATCATATCCCAGAAGATGGCCATCATGCATCTTTGAAAAGTAGCAGGAGCATTACACAACCCAAATGGCATTCTACGATATGCAAAAGTACCAAAGGGGCATGTAAATGTTGTTTTATGTTGATCTTCTGGAGCCACGTAAATTTGATTATACCCAGAATAACCATCCAAGAAGCAATAGTACTCTCTTCCGGCTAATTTGTCTAACATCTGATCTATGAAGGGCAAAGGGAAATGATCTTTTCTGGTGGCCTTGTTCAGCTTTCTATAATCCATGCAAACTCTCCATCCAACTACCGTTCTTGAAGGAATCGCTTCATTTTTATCATTAAGAATTGTTGTCATCCCTCCCTTCTTCGGTACACACTGAACCGGACTCACCCATTCGCTACTTGAAATGGGATAAATAATCCCCGCATCTAAAAGCTTGATCACCTCTTTCTTTACCACATCCTTCATAGCGGGCATTAATCTTCTTTGACCTTCAACTGAGCGTGCGTTAACATCTTCAAGTATGATTTTATGTTGACAATAGGATGGACTAATGCCTTTGATGTCAGCAATTGTCCAACCTATTGCTTCTTTGTTGGCTCTTAACACACGCAACAGTTTATCTTCTTGAGGACCTGTTAAATTAGCTGAAACAATAACAGGTAGAGTTTCATTAGTACCTAAATACGCATACCTCAAGTGTGCTGGCAATGGTTTTTCTTCCAATTCCGGAGGAGATTCAATTGAAGGCTTCTTTTTAGGTACAATCTCCCCCGGTTCTCTCACAGGTTCATAGGCAGGACGCCTATATCTCGGATTTTCAGAATTTAGAGCTGCTATTGTTTCAGTGAGCTCCTCCATCATCTCAGGTGAATCTAATGTTAAAGCAGCCTGCAAGATATCATCAAAATTTAAACACTTAAATACCTCTTGCGATGCTTGCTCTACTATATCCATTCTGAAGCAATCTTCCTGAGAATCTGGGAATTTCATAGCTCGAAATACATTGAATTTTACTTCCTCATCTTGTATCCTCATTGTTAATTCGCCATTCTCTACATCGATCAATGTTCTCCCTGTAGCTAGGAATGGTCTACCCAAAATAATGGGGACATTTCTATCTGCATTGTATTCAAGGATTACAAAATCAACAGGAAATATAAGTGTACCTGCCTTAACAAGGACATCCTCAATGCGGCCTTCAGGATGCGCAAGAGACCTGTCCGCCATTTGCAAGACCATAGAAGTGGGTCTTGCGTTTCCAATTTTTAACTTATCAAATATCGACTTGGGCATCAAATTGATGCTAGCTCCCAAGTCACATAGCGCCTTTCCTTTCCATTCTTCCCCAATTGATATGGGAATCGTGAAACTCCCCGGATCAACCAACTTCGGAGGTAATTTACTTTGACAAATCGCGCTACACTCTTCTGGAAGACCAATCATCTCGTTATCACAATAGGGCCTTTTGTTAGTGAGGGCCCTCTTCAAAAACTTAGTGTATTTCGGAATATCTCGAATCGCCTCAAGTAACGGGATATTAATACTTAGACCCTTCACTCTGTTAAAGAACTTCTGAAAATCCCCCAAATCACCTTTTTTCTGAACTCGCGATGGAAACGGTGGTGGAGGGCGATTAATCACCATATCATCTTTCTTTTTCGGGACCTCTCTTGGTCTCACTATTTCTTCAACCTCACTATCTTTCTCATTTTCTTTCTCTTTCTCCACCACTTCCTTTTCTTTTCTTGGTACTTCTTTCTCTTTCATAATGGGAAAAGGAGGGGGAGGAAGGTTCTTACCACTTCTCAATGTAACAGCATTACAATCTTCGCGTTGTTTCGGATTCTCAGTATCGCTAGGAAGTTGCCCTTGTGGGCGCTGATTTAGCTGTTTATTAATTTGGCTTAGCTGATTCTGGAAAATCTTCATATTCGCTTCAGCTGCGTTCTGACGTTCTAAGGCTTGTGTTTGAAGAGCAATCAAATTTTCAACGGTTTTCTGAAGGGTAACTACTCCTTCTTGTGGATGGGCAGGTAAGGCTTTTTGGTTTAAAGTTTCATCGTATGTATTCTGAGGAGTATTCTGAGGAGCTTGCCTTTGTACATAATTTCCCTGATTCTGTCCTCCTTGATAATTGTTGTGTGGTCTTGGATTATAGTTATTACCTTGGGGACGCGGCTGATATGCGTAGGTAGGATTGGCTGCCCCATTAGGATTTGAGTATTGAAACCCAGGATGGTTTCTGTTAGGCTGATATCCATTACCACTTGAATTGAAGTTACCTCTGTTGGACATGAACATCACGGATTCTTGGTTATTTGGACAACTTTCCTCATCATGATCATCTTCCTGACAAATCGAACACATATAAACCTCTTGTGCAGCATGCACAGCTACCTTCTTACCCGAAAATCCTTCTTTCACAGCTAAAGTAAGCTGTTTCAATTGTTGCTCAATAGTATTCTGAATCTTGTTCTCAAGCGTAGCAAATTTCTCTTCCATGTCAACATTATTCACTCCCTTAACCGGTGCTCTTACTGAATTCCACCCAACTTCATTCTTGACTGTTCTCTCTAAGATAATTTTAGCATGAGCGGGTTGAACTTGAAGAAAACCTGCACCACATAGCGTATCCAACTTCTCTCTTGACTTCCCATCAAGGCCTCTATAAAAGATCTTAAGCTGTTGTTGTTCTGAATACCCATGATTGGGAACTTTTCGTAAACACATCTGAAATCTTGTCCAACTCTTACCCAAAGTTTCTTCATATTCTTGACGGAAATGCGTCAATTCTAATTCAGCATCTAACCTCATGTTACTTGGGTAATACCTGTCAAAGAACGCAATTTCTAATTGGTCCCAATTGGTGATCTTCGTAGGATCTTGCGTATCGTGCCATTCACTTGCTCCCTCAGTAACAAAGAACTTAAAAGCAGCAAAATACATCTGTTCCCTTGAGACCCCTTGTGTGATGTAAGAATCACATATCTGTTTGAATTTCTGTACTGCCCTGAGAGGATCTTCTGCTGGTCTACCACGAAAATTACCAAAATTCTGGAACTGAGCTAACATACCCGAATCTGGACGAAAACGTGGAACATTAATATCTGGAGCACCTACTCCTATAGCTGGAGCACGGAATGGAACTTCTGGAGGACCATTAGTAAACCACGGATCATGATTCATCACTATCTGGACTGGAGCATTGGGATTTAGTGGTTGAACTGGAGGAATAACGCCCGGAGCTAAAGGTTGGCCATTTGCATCTAGCTGGCCTTGTCCATTATTCTGTTGATTATTTTGAAGATTGATGTCTGCCATTCTGTTACTTAACTCTTCTACCTCTAAAGCTTCTCGTTCTCTTCTTCTCTTGTTTGCAAGTCTGATCAACGATTCTGGATTACTAAGGATCGGAGGTGTTGGCTCTAGATCCTTGAATAGCCTTCTTCGCATACACCAAACCTAAAAACCTGAAAAGAAACTAAACAAAAAGCGTAAAACTGATAAAATAAAATAAAATGCACTTATCACTAAAGGATAAACACCGTGGTCACACGCTACCGTCCCCGGCAGCGGCGCCAAAAACTTGGTGGTCCTTTGTGTGTTCTAAAAATAATGCAATCAATAATCGAACCACAACCGCAAGTGTACGGTTGTCCCAAGTAGTAATTCTGATAAATCAGATTCGTTCCAAGGACGGAATAGTTGATCACAATGTTTAGCAAGTAGTGATTGATGCACTTATGAAAATAAAAGACAATAATATATTTGTTTGGTTTTTGTTATTAAAGCTAATGAATGAAAGACAAATATTAAAATGCAATTAAAAGCTAAAACGCAAGTAAATTGATGTAAAACGCGATATGAGAAGTAGCACTTGAGAACGCAAGGATCCTCCCTATCCTATTTCTTAACTTATGTTGTTTAAGGGCTAAATTAGTCAATTACAATGGTCGGGATTCTAATATCCTTATACCCCCGTCAGGGTGGACTATAAGGCGATCCTAAAGTGTCACTAGTCCCGTCAGGGTAAATATGATCCACCGTTGGATGATTAAGTGTTATTACCTCATTGGCCCTAGGATTAGCTAAGCTCGTCAGAATCATTAACTTCTATCCTAGATTGAATAAATGGTTCCGTATTTAAACCCTCCGTCAGGATGATCCAATTGCCACTAATTGGAATAGCCTAAATACTATTACCTGTTCCTAGTTCATGACGCTAAAAACAGTAAACATTCATAATTTATCGAAAAGAGTAAAAGCCCTAATTTAGTTTAATTTATTAAAAACCCAAATTCAACATTCGTTAATTAATAGGAATTGGGATTCACCCATTGTTTGTTCTCAAGCACTAATGAAAACTTAGCTCATATTAAAATGAAATACGAAATTAAAATTAAAGGAATTCATATTGTTTACAGAATTAAAAAGATAAAAGAACCTAATTTCCGGAATCGGAATGACTACGAACGGAGATATAGACCCTCTCCAGCTCTTGTAGCTTCTTCTCCTTCCTTCAGTTGCTTCTCTCTGGTGTTTTTAATCTTGCAGAATGTGAATTGTCCGTAAAATAGAAGTCAAGGGCTGATTTTATAGGTGGAAATTCGGACTTGGACCTAGGCTTTTAATTAAATGAAATATAAAAGGCCCAAGTCCACTAACTTAGCCCAAAATCCCGTAACTGCTGATATACCTTCACTAAAACAGCTTTTCCCGATGCGTTACAACTCCGATTGACCTCATTCCAGTTGCTAAAGTTCCGTAATTCGATAAGGAATGATTTCTCTTCAAAGGTCAACAGCTAGATCATCGCTTAAGCACCTCGAAATCAGCAATCTATGGCCTGGAAAATGGATTTTTAGCTCTAAAAATAATATCTTCGGGATTTCTTTTCAAGTCTTGACTCTATCTTTTGATCTTTGACTTTCTCCTCGGATTCCTCTTCTAGCTAACATCTAAAACCTGTAAAATACTCACTAAAAATACCAATATTACGCGCAAAAGCTTAATAAATCAAAAATGCTAGAATTAAAAGAGGAAAATCATATTATTGCATATTTAGTCCAAAAGTCTATCGAAATGATTAAATAAACACCAAAAATGATGTCTCCTAAGGGTCGAAAATAAGAACATTTAAGGAGACATCAACCGCTGCGGTATACCGGACCAAGCTTGCGGACCAGGGCGCGGTATAGTGAACTAGCCCGTCAGTATGCCAGAAAATCAACCACTGAAGCGCGGTACACCGCTGCGGTACACCGCAAGTAAGGGTTTTCTGCACTAAAGACAAGTCATAAGAAATATATCCGTTGGGAGATTAATAGATCCGTTGGACTCAAGCCTTATGACCGTTGGAAGCCATTTTCTACTATAAATTGAAGCTCTTTGAAGGCTACAACTACACCAACTAATTACAAACATTAAGGGGCTTAATTGCTATCATTCAAGAAGGTGTCAAGAGCTATACATAGTCAAATTCAATCTTAGTGAGCTTATAAATCCTTTCAAGGAGTTAATCAATTAAGCCACAAGGTTCTATCCACTCAAGAAGGAGTATACAAGCTTATAGTCATATCCACTCTATTAGGAGTTTTAGATACAAGCTTTAATTAGCAAACCTTTAAACACTTTGTTGCTATCCTCTTAAGTCTAGGTCTTGTAATAGATAGATTAAGAGAGAATTCAAGTATAGGGAGTATACTTGGTGTCCTTGTGTTGTGATTACGCAAGTGGTGTGTCCTTCGTGTTATCGAAGAGTTTGTAAAGGTTATTGTGTTCTCGACCCGGTTAAGAGAGACACGGGAGCTTAGTGAAAAGCTTGAAATCCTAAAGAGGCTTCCTTAGGTAGTGGATGTAGGGAAACCAAACCACTATAAATCGTGTGTATCTTTCTATCCCTACTCTATTTACTTTCCGCACTCTATATGTTTGATTATATGGTTGCATGAATTCTATGTTATTGTTTATCTAGGATATCTAACATATAGTTTTCTAGAGTAGTTTAAGATATTGGATTAGCTTTTTACTAGTTATACTTTTATATCAAACCTTACTCTTTCCATTGCATGATCCCATAAGAGTTTGATTTAATTAGTTGACCTAGAAGTTTTCTCTTAAACTTATTATTGTCCAAAAGATTTTTAATTAGGCATTATCTTATTAGTAATCCTATTCACCCCCCCTCTAGGACTATCAATTGGTATCAGAGCCTAACTCTACGTGAATAGCTTAATCGTTAGTAGAGTAAACGATATGGAATTTAATCTTTTGGAAAGTTCGTGTTCTACTCGACCTCCACTTTTTGTAGGAACTTACTATTTTGCTTGGAGAACAAAAATGGAGGAATTTATAAAAACCGAAGATCCCGATCAATGGAGAATCGTAAAGGAAGGTCCATTTGTCCCTCACAAAGAAGAGTTAAATGAAGATGGAGTTCTTAAGCTAAATCAAGAAGAAAAAGATTTTGATGAACTCACCATAGAGGAAAAGGCTAAGCTCACTCAAAATGCAAAACCAATGTACACTCTCATTCGTGGAATTTCCGAAGAAATTTTCTCACAAATGTTAGATTGTAAATCCGCAAAAGAGCTTTGGGATCGTTTGGAGTTTTTATATGGAATTGTCGAAAATGACGAAGAAGAAGAAGTCTCTATCCATGATGAATCTCACAACGATTTTAAACCTAATCATGAGGTAGCACTTTATCCTAACTCTTTATCTCTTCCTTACAATTATTGTGATATTAGGCAAATTTCATCCCTTCTCAAAATTCTTGATTCTCAAATCCATTTGAATAATCTTATGTTAAAAAAGGGTAAAAGTGAGCTAAAGAAGTGTTTTAAATGTTGTATCACTTTGGATGATATTCTTGGCAATACTAAAAACCCATGTTTTGAAAACATTTTTATTTTAAATAAATGGAAACATCCTTTGAAGAAAAGCATAGAAGGTTTTAAAAAATTAGATGAAGCGTTTTCCCTCGCTCTTGATACTTTAAAAAATCATCCTTTCTCAAATGTCACTCCTTTTGATCCAAATGACTTTTTCAAAGAAAAATTATATGTTAGTGAAAATTTGGATGTTGGAAAGAATGTGGAAACTTCTTGTTCAAAAACTTTACATGGTTACTCTATTCAAAAAAGAAGTTATTGCAACTATTGTGGTAAACCCGGTCATCATGCTTCTACGTGCCATTACCATGAACAACTTATTAGTGGATCTTTGATACCTTCATGGGAAAAACCAATATGGATCGTGACAAATGCTAACAACATTTCCGGATCCATTCCACCTCGGTTACCATAGTAATATGCATTGAAGGTGTTGAGCGTCAAGAAAATGGAATCTTATGCAAAAGGACGTTCAAACCTCATAAAAGGAAAATACGGTGAAATTCTTTCCTCTCTTGTATTTTTGTTTATGTTTTTATATTGTGTTTTATGTGTTTTATCAACTTGTGATACTATCTTGTTGTTCTTGACCTTTTACATGCTTAGTGTTGCTTTATTCTTGCATTGGGTCTTTTTGCACTTTTAGAAAACTTAGGGACTTTTGTGAAATTAACTGTTATATGAGTTTTTAGGTTCTCCTTGGCTTTTCTTTTCAAAACAAAGTTGCTCAAAATTATTTTATATCATTCCGAGTCATTTGGGGAAGTTTCGATTGTGTTTCGGGTGTTTTTAAAAGAATCAAAAATTTCATTTTTGTTGACCAAACCGAGCACTCGTGCGGTGCACCGGACGATTCCCGCGGTACACCGCACGTAAGGGTTTTGACAGATTAAGAACCCGTTTTTCAGTCTTTTCTCCTCACTTCTTCACTACAACTTCTCCTCTCCTCCTCCTTGACGATTTCCGGCCACCCACACTCCGGTTCCACCACCAAAAACACCCTCTTTCACCACTAAATTCACTCCTCCTTCTTCCTCCTCCATCACCCACTTCGTTTTCCACCATGGTTAGAACCAAATCCATTGCTAACAAGAAAAAAGCTTCCACCGGAGCCTCCTCAAGCCGCCACCGTGAACCATCTCCGGCGAGGTCACCATCACCACCACCACCACCACTCCGGCCATTCGATGCTCTACCGGGAAGAACGATTTGCCCCTCGGCTTTTCCCTCCGGTGAAAACTCTCTCTTTAATCTCTTTTCAATTCAAAAATTTCATGAAATATTTGCTTTTTCGGGTAGTCATTTGGCAATCGGGTTAATCGAAGATTTCTATACGAATTTTGAATTTAATCATGCTTCTACTTCAATTAAGTCAACCGTATCGGGTACCATTTTACGTTTAAAATCGAATGCTTTGTGCTCTAAATTTGATATACCTTCGGATGGTTTTAGCGGATTTTGGTCTAGTGGTTGGGATAATTCGAACATTGATATTGTTGCTCAAAATGAAGTTAATGAGTTTGTTAATAGTAGAATGGTTATTGCCGATGGAAATTGGAATATTCGTAACTTTGATCCGGAATTTATCGTGGCCCACAAGTTTCTTATCTCGGCCGTTATTCCGAAAGATAAGCATGACGCTAAACTTATCCCGTATGAAGCTTATCTTTTATTTTTGATCTTCTCCAAACAACCGATAAACATTATTGCGATAATGTTCAAATGGATGAATCACGCTCGTGCCTCTCGGGATAAAGTCCCTTACGGTATTTTTCTATCCAAAATCTTTGAGGCTAATGGTATTTCTTTTGGAGGAACTAATGTGAAACCAATGAATAAGTCATGGAACTTCGATTATCTCACGATTCTTAGGATGAAATTTGTTATTTATAACAACACATATGTTTCGGTCTCCACTATTAATCGTATCTCGGATGTTACTATTCGTAATCGCATTCTTGGAGCTAAAAGCGAAACCGATGGTCCGGAGCTTGAGACTCTTATTTTAGTAGATAACCCGGATCAACAAAACCCCATTCCTAATGAGCCCACTCCAAGCCAACCCACCTTTGTTAACCCTCCTAATCCATCCGGTTTCGAAAGTGCTATGTCCCGTTTCATGGATTATATAGGGAGTAAATTTGTGGCTTTGGAAGATAAAATAGAAAGGAAATTTGGAGTTTTGGAAGAAAAGATAGGGAATCTTGCGAATGAGCTTTCGTGTATGAAAAGTGATGTTTCGTGTATTCGCGATGATATTGGAAATGGAAGAAGATCTAGGAGCCGCTCTCCTCGTGATAATCGTTAATTCATCGTGGTTTGGTGTTTGGTGCTTGGTGCTTGGTGTTTAAAATCTTGTTTTTATCGTTCTTGGTGGTTTATGGGTCTTTTATGTGCTTATGTGGTTATTTTAGTACTTGTTTATGCTTTTTTAGTTCTTGTGGGTCCGTGTTTTGGACATCTAGGATATTGCTACTTTGGGTTATTTGGTTTTTATGTTAGGATGCTAAACGTTTTATTTGGATAATTGGTTAACTAGTTGTGTTTTTATCATGAATGTTAGTTTCTTATCATCTTTGATTTGATTCTTATGTTGCTAACAAGTTCTTTGATGTTATAGGTACTTCTTGATATTTCTCCTTAGTCCCTATAGTTTGCTCCTTTAAACTTTGTCCCTAAATAGTTTGATATTTGCATTGCGGTCCCAAATAGATCTTTCAAAATTGCGGTTGGCCCCCAAACTTTTGAAAAATACACCTTGACCCCTTGCTTTTCAAAAATTACATTTTTTCCCTAAACTTTCTTTAAAAATGATTTCAAATATTCTCATTAAGAAAAAATTGTCAATCAAACGTTTTACAAAATTAAAATCTATGCATTTTGTAAGGGGGAGACTTTGTTTAAATTATTAAAACTCAAATGCTTAAACTAATCTTTTATTTCATATAGTGCAACTAATCGGTTGTGTCATTAGAAAGCATATGAAATAAACATGTTTCGATCAAGGAGTTGGTAAATATCTCTATCCTTAACTCTTGCTTTACAATTATCTATCTTTGTGCATCTCCTTCTAAATCATTGTTTTAAATCTATTCACTCGAGTTTTTGCTCTTCTATTCTTAGTTGTTTTCACCCCGTCTTTTTGATGAAGACAAAGGGGGAGAAATATTATGTGCACTAAAACTTTCAAAACTTGCACGTTTTAAAAACTCACAAATGCATCTCAAATCTTATGCTTTTTGTGAGGGGGAGCTTTATTTCATTAGTGCTTAAACTTTTATATCATTCCTAAGGTGTTTTAGTGAAGGATTTGTCATCATCAAAAAGGGGGAGATTGTTGGCATATAGCCTCCCTAATTAAGGTGTTTTAATGTGACAAATCCTCTTGTGTTTAGTGTGCTAATTTCTCTTGTTATTAACATTCCTTCTTGCACTCTATTTCATCAAAAAGCTCTATCTTTATCATGTTGTTCTTCTTAATTGTTTTATCTTAAGTATCTTATTCTCATACAAATGCTATTAACCTTATCTTTATGTATATTGAGAATTAGCCTTAGTGTGCAACTTCAAAGATTCTTAGAATAATGTTTACAACAACTTTCGTGAAGAAGAATTATTGATCCAAGTCATTTCCCTTCAAAGATTACTTGGCGCGGTACACCGCTGCGGTATACCGGACCAAGCTTGCGGACCAGGGCGCGGTATAGTGAACTAGCCCGTCAGTATGCCAGAAAATCAACCACTGAAGCGCGGTACACCGCTGCGGTACACCGCAAGTAAGGGTTTTCTGCACTAAAGACAAGTCATAAGAAATATATCCGTTGGGAGATTAATAGATCCGTTGGACTCAAGCCTTATGACCGTTGGAAGCCATTTTCTACTATAAATTGAAGCTCTTTGAAGGCTACAACTACACCAACTAATTACAAACATTAAGGGGCTTAATTGCTATCATTCAAGAAGGTGTCAAGAGCTATACATAGTCAAATTCAATCTTAGTGAGCTTATAAATCCTTTCAAGGAGTTAATCAATTAAGCCACAAGGTTCTATCCACTCAAGAAGGAGTATACAAGCTTATAGTCATATCCACTCTATTAGGAGTTTTAGATACAAGCTTTAATTAGCAAACCTTTAAACACTTTGTTGCTATCCTCTTAAGTCTAGGTCTTGTAATAGATAGATTAAGAGAGAATTCAAGTATAGGGAGTATACTTGGTGTCCTTGTGTTGTGATTACGCAAGTGGTGTGTCCTTCGTGTTATCGAAGAGTTTGTAAAGGTTATTGTGTTCTCGACCCGGTTAAGAGAGACACGGGAGCTTAGTGAAAAGCTTGAAATCCTAAGGAGGCTTCCTTAGGTAGTGGATGTAGGGAAACCGAACCACTATAAATCGTGTGTATCTTTCTATCCCTACTCTATTTACTTTCCGCACTCTATATGTTTGATTATATGGTTGCATGAATTCTATGTTATTGTTTATCTAGGATATCTAACATATAGTTTTCTAGAGTAGTTTAAGATATTGGATTAGCTTTTTACTAGTTATACTTTTATATCAAACCTTACTCTTTCCATTGCATGATCCCATAAGAGTTTGATTTAATTAGTTGACCTAGAAGTTTTCTCTTAAACTTATTATTGTCCAAAAGATTTTTAATTAGGCATTATCTTATTAGTAATCCTATTCACCCCCCCCTCTAGGACTATCACAACTTTTGATTGATAACTTTTAAATATAATAAGCCAAGTTGTTTGGAGTCTTTCATAATGCTTTTACAAAAATAAGTCAAGAAATTTCTTTTTCTTTTGATTTCATACACAAGGCAACAATACCCAACATATTTAATATATTCAAATTAATTTGTGTAGAGAAATTTTGGGGTTTCAACCAACTATATCTAGTATCACATGATTAAAATATTTTTTGGATGAACTCTCCAAACATAACTCCAATTTATTATATTTGCACCAACTAGCAGAGACTGGGCAATCCATTTCACTAACTTATTAGAACATCTTTAATGGTTTGCTAAAATGAAGTGGGCATTTTGGCAAAATACCAATAAAAAATCTAATTTTACACAAAAATACGAGCTTTTGAAGAGGGCTGCTTTAGTGGTTGTCATTTCAAAACTAACTCAACGACCAAAAAAAAAAAGAAAAAAAACTGAACCATATTAATTAAAAACCAATCCATTAATTTTAGCCCACTAACATACTTTTAACCCATCAAACCAAGTCCATTAACCTAATTTTCTTTTAAATACCTTAATCTTAACAGTTCACCGTTAATGAAAATTGAAAAGGCTCACCGCCATAGCCATCAACAAATAATCACGGGCAAAACCCAACCCACTGTTCGTTGACATATTTCTTCACGCCATTAAACCATCGCCTGCAATCAGAAGTAAGATATTTGTAGAAAGTAACAAAAAATTCAAATATCTTTTAAGATTTTGCTTGATTTTTTATGAATTTTTCTTTTGAAATTGAATGTATATATTACACTTCAAATCATGTATATACAACAATTAGTGTATATTTGAATATTTTTGTGTTTTGTTGTTGTGAATAGTCCGTTGAAAAGAAGCCATTGATGATGTGGATATGTTTTTTCTTTTTCTTTTGTTGATATAAGCTTTAAAGATTGAACAGTAAATCTGCATTTTTGCAAATTTACTGTAGCAATATGGAGTGGTTTGTATTATGCCATGAGTGATGCGGAAACTGCTGAAGCATTGGTTTTTGTTTGCAAGGCTTATTTTCTTCAAATTTTAGAGATGCAGCAAGTTTCTATGTTCCGCTGGAGATGCTCTTAGCATTGTTCTTCAACTCAGTGGTCAAGATCATACCCCTATCATACCCCTTTGATACCCCTTTGAGCTTTCAACTTCGGCCTTTATTCCATTAGCACCATAAAAAAATCCCAATATTTCTTGTTTCATACTTTCAACAATAACAATAATCAAATTGTTTTTTAATTATTAGCTGAAACACAACAAAAATACTGTGATATACCAACTCTTTTTTTCATACTTCCCATAAATTAATTGTTAAAAAACATCAATATTTTATTTGTCTATTTTTCTTTAATAAGAATAGTTTATTACTTTAACAATTTCCTATTCCTTCCTAATAATAGTTGTCTATTACTTCTAAATATTTCTCAGCTATCCTTAATAGAAGAAAGCTATTTACATATTTTTCATTCTATTTAATAAAAGTGGTTATTAATATTACTTGTTAAACTTAAATATATATTCAAAATTTAAAAATTTATGATAAATAATTCACTTTACTTCTTTTATTTGTAATATTCTTTTAATAGTAAAAAAAATTAAAGATCATAATTATTTCAAAAATATTTTTTTACAAAAATAAAAAATAATTTAAAGCACAATCAATTCTAAAAATATTTAAAAAAACATATTTCATTCACAAAAAATAAATTCAATTCCTAACTTTAATTTATAAAAAATTTATATATAAAATAAGAAATTCATGATTAATATTTTAAATTCATGTAAATATTTAAAAATCAAAATCTCGTAAAAAATTTAAAATATCAAAAAATTATTTAAAAATCATATTTAATTTACAAAAATAATTTGAATGTTAAAAAATATAATTAATTAAAAAAAGTAAATTTCATTTATAAAAATATAAAAAAATCATAAATAATATTCAAAAAATATTTAAAAATATATTTCACACAAAAAATGTTAAAAATTATAATTGATTTTAAAAATAATTTAAAAATATATATATATTTAAAAATATATAATTACCTTATAAATAATATATGAAAAATAATTTTAATTTCTAAAAAATGAAAATTTCTTGATGCACAAATATATTTCAAAAATCACAAAAAGTTTTAAAATTCATAAACATAAAAAATGATTAAAAAATAAATTCAATTTATGAGAATTTAAAAAAAAAATTCATGATTAATATTGATAAACCAAATCTATTATAAGAATTTAAAATAACAATAAAATTTAAAATTTTAAAAATTAAGATAATCTATTTATGCTTATATATTTTGACTTTTCAAAAGTGTAAAAATTCACATCTAATTATAATTTGAAAGTTGAAAATTTCATAGCAAAAAACTGAAAAGAAAAATAAACGTTAACATAAAACTTGCACCTTCATTTCTTCACACTAGCATTCGAACAAAAAACAAAAAACAAATCTCTTCATGTCTCTCTTATGGTGTTTCTAATCGTATCTCACATATTGCTCCGATAGGGTTACTTGACATGTAGCTTATAAGAATTAATCTGATTAGATTGATACAGTAGCGTGAAATGTAGCTTATAAGTTATGCATTGATACTTTTTGTTTTATGTTCCGAGTAAAGTGATGTAATCAAACATTTCGATGATGCGAAGCCTCAGGCATTGTTAATACAGTTAATCCAAACATTTCGATGATGCATCTTACGTATTGTTTAGGGTCAATTGCACGTTTGGTCCCTTTGTTTATGCGAAACAACCAAAATGTTCCCCTGCTGAGTGAAGTACATTAAACATTTTTCAAACCCATGATTGGTGTATTTAAAATCCACGTAGGAGGCGATATAAAGGCGAGTAATGATATATACCACTCAAATTCATACCACCCAAATACCACCCAATGACGTGACGTGAATTGGTTGGTTACAAATCTTTAATCAAATCAAGAATATAAATAAATTAACGATTTGTAACCAACCAATTCACGCCACGTCATTGGGTGGTATTTGGGTGGTATGAATTTGGGTGGTATATATCATTACTCTATAAAGGCGATGCAATTTGGGGTGATATCTAGCATTACTCTAAATTTTGTTATACGTGGAGGATGAACGTAAAAGAGAAATAAAAAAACCCAGCAAAATTAAATATTTTAATAATTTGTTATTTGTAAAATCGGTAACAATATTTTGAATTTAATCATAGTGTAATGAATATAATTTTAGGTACGAAAATTTTCAGTCCTCATTAAATTTGAAATCCACCTTATGCTAGATCATATAAAATATTAATATATAATAATAGCTTAATTTTGACCCCCTCCCATCCCCTTTCCCTCTCCCACATGTTTTGGGTGTTCTTTTAACCGAATTAGCCCCCAAGGTCATAAGTCACATTCTTTAGTAAATTATGGGAGTTACAATTATATGGTCAACCCAACCTGCAAGAACCCAATTTATCACATGACCAAGTTATATTAGGCATCAAAAACTGAATTTCTCCATTAGGTACACAAGCAAGTTATGTGCGTTTTCGACTAATAAAAGCTTACATAATAGACTTGTTATCGTACACCATCATTATATGCACATATAATGACCCTCCCTTGAACCAAAAAAGGAAAAGGATATTGGAGCTTATTCGATTATTTTATAGTAATATATTTTTGGGCTTCTATTTTTGAGTAATGTTAGGTATCACCAAAAAAGTGATCATCCAAATATCACCTTCTTAGGTGGTCCAATTAAAATATTTCTCTTTCTTGATTTCTCTCTCTCTCTCTCTCTCTCTCTCTCTCTCTCTCTCTCTCTCTCTCTCTCTCTCTCTCTCTCTCTCTCTCTCTCTCTCTCTCTCTCTCTCTCTCTCTCTCTCTCTCTCTCTCTCTCTCTCTCTCTCTCTCTCTCTCTCTCTCTCTCTCTCTCTCTTTCTTTTATAGGAAATATTTTAATTGGACTACCTATGAAAGTGATATTTGGATGATCACTACCTAGCATTACTCTCTATCTTTTCTCTCCTTAGTTGTGTGATAGATGGATGATGTTACTAGTATATGTAGAAATTTTTATTAGAATGAAAAGTCTCTCTTTATTGCTTGAGAAATTATTTGTACTCCTAAAATTGAAAGTGGCCTTGGTTTAAAGGATATTAAAACATGGAATAAAGTTTTGCTTATTAAATTTGTTTGGCGTGTTGTGGTCAGTAAAAGTTCGATGTGGATTAATTGAATGAAAGTCGAATTTTGGATGCTAAAGATTTTTTAGAATAATCCGTGAAAACTCGAGACTCAAGATTGATGAAAATTATTTAAAAAAGAAAAGAAAATATTTATTAGCTTCTAGAAAAGTTAAAGGTTAAAAGTTGATTAAATGATAGTTCAAGTTTGCCTGCTAAGAAGTCTCATCAAAATATTAAAATTCGTCAAAATATTAATATTAGTGAGACTAGTATTCATTCACAAGCTAATGGGGTCAGCTGTCGTGTGGACTTAAATGGTCCAGCTATTCAAATTCGTAGCCCATCAAATTTTGATTTAAAATCGGACCATATTCATGTAATGGAGAGAGAGAGAGTCAGCAGCTATGAGGAGGAGCCCATTAAGAAGCTGATACTTCAAGCCCAACACCTACTAGGATCGGCCCAAGTCATCAGCATACTGCAGCTCCTCTTGGGCCTTCTACTTATTGGACATGAAAGGTTATTAATAGTTTAGATAATTCTAATCCACTTGACTCTTATGCCCAACAAATAGAAGTCCAATGCATTTCATAGAGTTAGACGATCCTCTTATTAATAGTCTACATTTCATAGAGTTAGACGATCCTCTTTGTCCGTTTTGTGGAGTTGATTTTGAGACCTCGCATCATTTATATTTTGATTGTAGTTTCACACATGCCATTTGGAGATATATGAGACGATAGTTGAGCATCCCAAGAGAGATGGACACTTTATTGAGTTCTCTTAAATGGCTCAAAAAGGCAAAGGTAAGAGCGAGTTGGAGAAGAAAAGCGTGGCGGATGGGATTTGCCACCACGGTTTACTTCATTTGGATTGCACGGTACAAGCGGGTTCGCCAGGGATTGATTACTTCATATGACATTCATTCTCAAGGGAATCCAGACTTGTCTATATCACTCTTTATTTGCTACGTACCCTCATCTCCCTTTTTCGGATCATAGTGGGTTCCTACTAAAGTTACATTGACTTTGATTTGCCTTGTATCCTTATTTTACACTTAAATTTGGAAGAAGAAAAGAGGCATTTCTCGCAAGTTTGTGATTGTAACTTTTAACATTTTCAGTATGGTAGTTCGGCTGCAAAAACCAGATTTACATAACATTATCGAATGTTTTTTTTTCTCCCAAATAAGAAAATTATTTTATTTTGAATTTGAATTGTTACAAATTCATTCAATAAGGGAACGATTTTTTTTCAAAGTAATGAATGCTAAGTTGAGTCAAACTAGCTATTGTGGATTTGATGTTGTGATAGAATTTTTGTGTTGTCAAGAAATTATATCAGTTGTACTTTAAGTTTCTATTAACATTTTTGTGGGGTTGATAAGATAGATTTATGGTGCAATATTATTGCTGGTCTAAGGTTATGACATCCCATCGAATCACCTCAATTATCAAATTATTTGTATATGTAGTACAATTGAAACTTTGATCACATTCAAAATCAATATTTTAATTAACGTTTAAGTTTGCAAGTTAATCTACACATCTCTATATCATTATGTCAAGTTCTCATTGACAATATTACAAATTTGGAAATCATCTGTTTATAATTTTGACAAAAAAAAAAATCTGTTTATACTTATATATTTTGACTTTTCAAAAGTGTAAAAATTCACATCTAATTATAATTGAAAAGTTGAAAAATTCATAGCAAAAAACTGAAAAGAAAAATAAATGTAAATGAAATAAAGTAGGGATTTCTTTCCATGAGAAGATTTTTTATCTGTTCCATCTAGTGAAGTAGATTCCAATTCCGGTGAAGAGTAGAGTGAAACTCCGATAGCAACAGGCCTTAGCCCCAAACTCAGAAGATATCCCAAACTTCTCTCTCCCTACCGCTACGGGTCAAGCTTCTTTTGATATGGAGCTTTCCCCGGATTCTCTTGAGGTAAGGGTTGCAGAATCTTGGAACTCAACAATGGGTGAAGCCTTTAGCTACGGCTATTGGGGCAAGTCAGTCTTTAGCCGCCAAAACGAAAACGAAACCAATCTTACCGCCTCCAGGAAGGAGTCACCTTCATTTCTTCACACTCGCATCCGAACAAAAAAAAGAAATCTCTTCATTTCTCTCTTATGGTGTTTCTCCGATGAAGGCTCTCCTTCTTTATGTCGACGGTGACGGCGACAACAATAGAAGCCACTGCTACAATCTTTTTTCTTATTTTTTGTAATCGTATCTCACATATTTCTCCGATATGGTTACTTAGTAGATGTGAAAACACACACATTCTAACATTCAATTCATGATTGCGTGTTCTAATGTTACGAAAGGTGATGATGTAATCAAACATTTCTATTTCCTATTTATTTTAAGTCACACACACTTACTTTTTGTAAACTCCCAAAGATAGAGTATCAAATGCTCATCAAGGTTATGGATTTGTAGAAATTTTAAGTGAAGAAGATGCAGCTTATTCATATTGTATTGTTTAGGGTCGATTGCACGTTTGGTCCCTTTGTTTATGCGAAACAATCAAAATTAGAACTTATATAAAAACTGTGGGGACAACATGGTTAATAATCAACAAAGGGAGAGAAAGAAGTTTAATTTTAATATAATCAATATAGCATTCATTAAAGGATCCATATCACTACTTTCTGAACAAATTTGAGCAAGTGACTCATCAACACCAAGTCCAATAAGATTATCTTGACATTCGTAATAAATTTACTATTTTAGCCTTGAAAAGTTACTATGATAAATTAACAGTTGCGAGTACCTTTAAAATCTCGATATTTGTTAGTTCATTGGCTCGATCACTGAGTCCTCTAAGCCATTGAGTAAATCTCTCAGTGTAAAGATTTACCATGAGTTGGAATATTTCGTATCTGAAAGATGAAAGAAGATTAATATATTAAGGACTAGAATGCAAAAACATGTAAAAAAGAAGGAATTCGTCATTTAAGAATGAACAAATATAACGTTATAAACCAAGGAAATGAACAGATTTGGGTTAAATGGACCCTAGAAAACGCTTAAGTATAAGTCAAATAAAATTTATATTGAATGTTATAATTTACCATAATGCTCTACGAAAATAATAAGAATAGCTAATATTGGGTTTTTTTGCAATAATTATATCTATTTTGGTTTTTCTACATGAGTTGAAAATTTAACTTCTGAGTTTTGAGTATTATTCATTAAGCTTGTTCTTTTTAAAAAAGAAATTAAATTGCTTCTAAATCCGAACTTTTAATATATCAACCAAACACTCCAAAATTATTAAAAGGTAACTTGTTTTCTCCGTTTAATCGTGTTTTTGACTAAAAAAAACACATAACCAAACGTGCCCTTAATAATTGAATCAAAATGCATACCGTCCGAGCCTTCTCTATGGCAGTTTTTAAATCTTCCTGCATTTCCAAAAATAAAATTTAGTATTATAAAATTGATGAAAAAAGATATGTTTTTAGTTTCTACGACTAATAACAGAAAAATATAAAAATTCCACCTCAACAAGAAGTTTATCAAAACGTGCTTCAACAGATTTTCTTATTTGCTCATAACATTTCTAGAAGGACCTGTACTTTTCCTATAAGCAAAAACAAACAAAAACAGTAATAAATTACCGAAGAGTTCTTACTATAACCCGAAGGAATTGTCAGCTAAAATTAACTTGTATTAATTTGATCTCCGTTTCGTTTTTTTCTGTTTTAATCTGGCTCCCTGATGTCTCCTCATTTGTGATAGATTTATATTAGGATGAGACATCATTTAAAGTGTTTTAGAAGTCAATAATGTCGATTTTCTTGAGTTTTAGTGCACTTTCCTATTTTGAGTCTTGATTTGTAGAATTATTATTTTTAGAGCATATTGGGTTTAATTGTTTATTTAGTGTGTAGCTTTAAAGATAATTATGGAGCTTAATTAGAGTACAAGTCAAAGACTACAACTTATGGAAAGAGATTTGCATGGTAATTGGAGATAAGGAAACAAATGCTAAAAAGATGGAAAAGGAAAAGCTGCCTAAATCTGGGATTCTGCATACACGTCCAAAGATGTGGGTTTTTACCTAAGAAATAGGCCGATTTTGGTAATTTCCTTCTAAAGGGTCAAGATAATTCTGTTGCGATTCTTTTGGTATCTTATGGAGCAAAATCCGACCAATAACGAAGAAGATATGCTCAAAACGGTGCAGCAGTGTTTATCTTTATTTCCATACGAATTTAAGTTGGGCTAGAAATCCAATACCTTACCTCTTCCTCAAGAAAACGAATTAGGTCTTCTAAACACCTATAAATACACCCTTATATCACTTGTAATACAACCCTATTAATCCTTGCCTCATAGTAATTAGTTCTTAAGGTTTTATCCTTCCCGTTTATTTTAGAGAGCAAGATGATGTCTTTTGTAATTTCTTTTAGTTTATTTCCTTCAGGTATGAACTAAACCTCACATAGCTTGGGTTTTGCATCATGTATAAACTATGAATTCTAATTCTTCTATCTAAGTTTCTTTAGGAATTATATGTTTTAATCTGATATTAGCTACTTACTTTATATTTGCTTATGTGTTTTGATTTAATGTCTTTCCTAGAACTGATCACTTTAGGATTGTTTTAATAGTAGTTAGATGGTCTCCTTGACAGGGTGTTTAACTATTGAACCACCACATAATGTCTAGTGTCGATAGCAGTTCTGACAAAACATACTTCTAACTAGATAGTCATTAGGGTTTGTTTTAATCACCATATCACCAATTGATTGTAGTGTGCTGGATAGGGCCTTAGTGGCGTTTGATAACCCTATTTGAGTCCTCGTCTTGGTTGTGCCGTAGCCCCCTTAGTCGCTCTCAAGGTCTAAGATTGGGGAATTTAAAATCCTGACTAAGTATACCAAGAGCTAATATTCTCCCTTATGAACTAGATTTATAGATAGAATTAGAAGGATTAGTGCATACTAGCAAAACCTAAGCTATATCTCTCATCTCATATTCTTAATCTTTTATTTTATTGTCTTTATTTTCTTAGTTTTAATTACTTAATTTCGAAATCTGTTCCCTTTACTTTTCTGTTCTCTAATTATTAACTTTTACTCGATATTCCTACTCACGCGATTAACACACTTAAGTCCCTGAGAACGAACTCTATTTATCATTAAAACTTGCATACGTCCTGTAATACTTGCAGTACTGTGCCTGTCTAGGGTGAGAGTGCGTAGTTTCTTGGTCTTATTTTGTATTAATTTTATCACACCCTAGGCACCACCAAGTTTTTGGCGCCGCTGCCGGGGACTTGTGTCTCGTTAGCGTGTGGGTTATCTATTTCGAGTTTTAGTTTTTAATTTGTTTTTACTTTTCAGTTTTTAGTTTAGTTTTTATTTTTCCAGATTTACGCTTGTGGTTTGCTTTAGTCTTTTTCAGGTTTCACAGTGTTTAATTCTTGGCCTCCCTTATCGGAGCCTGAAAGGAGCTTCAGACCTTGCAACAAACGAGTTCGTGAGGAAAGAGCCTTAAGAAGAGTAATGGCAGCCCGAGATCCACCAGTTGGAGGAGGTCAACAAGATCCTCCCCTTGGTGCTCAAGATCCACCACTTGGTGGACAAGAAGGACAACAACTACCAGTAGGAGGAGGTAATGGGCTGAATAACCTTAATAATCAACAGAACCGAGTTGAACAAGATCTACCTGGCCTTAATGTACCATTCCATGTTCAACCCATCGGTTACCACCCTCCTGAGATTCCGAACATCAAATTTAGGCCCGATCCGGGTATGCTCAGTCAATTTCAAAGTTTCGGTCTCTATACTGGTACATCAATACAAGATCCGGTAAAAGCGATTCAGAAGTTCATGCAGATTTGTGATGCCTACATTACTCCTGGCATTACACGCGAGCAACTGTATTGTCATATGTTTTCGTTTTTCTTGACCGGAAGAGCTAGCGATTGGCTAGAAAGACAACCACATGGAACCATTCATTCTTGGAGAGAACTTCAAGCCGCATTCTTTAACCGATTTTATCCGAAGAGCATGAGACTTAAAGATCAAGCCGAGCTTGCAAGATTTTGCCAAGAAGATGGAGAAACAGTGGGAGAAGCATGGACAAGGTTTCAACAAAAGTTAATTAGATGTCCGCTCCATGGTTATACACCTGCTCTACAACTTGCTATGTTCTATGAAGGTCTTAATGATAAAGGTAGAGAAAAGGTGGATAACATTGGAAAGGGTAATTTTGTGTCCATGAATCACAATGAAGCTTCTGAGGTGTTAGAGAACATTATGGAACAAGAAAGAAGTTGGCCTTCAACGCGAGCTTCTGTAGCAAAGACCCGAGGAACGCTTCGTTTAGATGCAGAAACTGCAAACTTAGCTCAAATATCCTCGTTAGAAAATCAAATCAAGGACCTGAGAATTGCGATGGAGATGAATTTAGCTGCTACAAAGGTAGTACAAGAAGTACAAGGTTGTCAACAATGTGGAGTTAACGATCATTCATGGGAAGAGTGCGAATCAAATCCGCAATCTGTCTACTTTATATCCAACAGATGGGGCAACCGCAACCATCCGGGTATGCAGTATTCAAATCCACAAGGGGCCGCTAATCCTGGTCATTATTGATGTCTCCCTAATTGTTGTTGTTTTCGACCCTTGGGAGACATCATTTTTTGTGTTTATTTAATTAGTTTGATAGACTTTTGGACTTAATATGCAATAATCCGGAATTTCCTTTTTATTTCTAGCATTTTTAATTTATTAAACTTTTGCGCGTAATATTGGTATTTTTTAGTGTAAAGTTTACAGGTTTTAGATGTTAGCTAGGAGAGGAATCCGAGGAGAAAGTCAAACATCGTGAATTAGAGTCAAGACTTGAAGATAAATCCCGAAGATATTATTTTTAGAGCTGAAAATCCATTTTCCAGGCCATAGAGTGCTGATTTCGAGGTGCTTAAGCGATGATTTTGTTGGTCAAATGAGATTTTTACCCAAGGGATGACCATGTTTACGATGACAGTGGGTGACTCAATTTAAAGAAATGATCCGAATATTAATTAACGTAATACATTCATCTGGTAAAAAAAAAATCATTTGAAGTTGAATGAGAAATTGAGTCATAGAATTTGAAGAAATTAAAAGAAAAAAAAAAGAGATTAAAATAAATAATAATACATGTTATTTATTTTATTTTTCTTTTGGTTATGAAGCAAAGCAAAAAAAAAAAAAAAAAAAGGCACAGCTGGGCTTTGAATCTGGGCCTCCAAGCTAGTGGGCTTTTGGGCCAGACTTTCATACCATCTGGACCAGCTTATGTTTTGGACTTCTATACTAAACTAAACGTTGTGTCTTTTAACGTAACGTATCTTCAAATGAACCATCACAACTCTTTTGCCAAATCCACCTTTTCATCTTCTATAAATAGTTGGCCAACTCAAACATTTTAATACATTCATTTTTCAAAGCATTAAAATTATAAGAGAGAGATAGAAAGAAGCAGCATTATTAAGTTCGTCGAAATTCTTAAGAATTCGTGTGTCAGTTTCTTTTGAATAGTTTTTGTCGTTGTATCCTGGAGGTTGAAGCCAACAAACGTAAGACACCGGTACGTGGCCTAAATACCTTAAAGACATCGGATCCAATCCGAGCCTCGACAAGTAAAGTTATTTATTTATTTACTTTTATTTTATTTATGCATTACTTTCTATATTGTTTTACTGGTTTATACAAATAAAACACAACAATTTAAGGTATTTATGATTCACGTGGTATAAACCAGAAAATATTTTCTTTTTATGTTTTTATAACCTTTACTTTTGGAAATATTTTTTGGGTCTGTGTATACAGAACATGAATATTACATTCTATTTCTTTTTTCTTATTCTGATTTCTAGACTTGTGTATACATACTAGAAAAATACTCGCTTACTAACGTCATATTACGTTGTAATATTAGTGTGTTTTTAACAACTAATATCAATCTTGCTAGTATCGTCATACTTGTCGAACCTTGTGGTTTTAAAATTTTCCGCTACAAGAATTCTTAATTGATTGAGATTCTTCTTTTACGTGAATTGATTATCTCTTTAATTTCTTCGATCCTCTACAACAAGAATATAAAAACTTGGGGGACTAACAAGAATATAAAAACTTGGGAAATTAAAATTAATTTAATCATTTTGTCATAAGAAAGAATCAAGTTTTTTTGTTGTCTTTTAGTGAGAAAGGTTGAATAATTCGTTTGTTTGAATTATCTATAATATGTAATCCTTGGTAATTTAAATGATGTCTACCAAGATAAACAATATGTCCAGAAATGATGGACTCGGTAACAACATACCATCAGCAAGTTCACTTATGGAAAATACATTTGTGGGACATGATCCCGACTCTTATAGACCCGTTGAGGAGTCTAAGAGGTTAAATGGAAATGGCTATCTATGTAAAGGAACAGACGGCTGAAATCACAGAGGGTAAAGGCAATTCCATGAAAGGAAAATAAGGCCAAGCAACCATGACTAAGATCAAATAAGACTGATTTTACTACAGTAGTTTCTAAAGTAAATTTGGTTGGCAATACCAAACACTGGTGGGTGGATACTTGGGCCACCTGACATGTATGTTCAAGACATACAAAGTTGCAACTACTGAAGAGACTTTATGTATGGGAAATTTCTCTACATCAAAAGTAGTTGGATCTGGAATCGTTATTCTAATAATGACTTCCAAAAAAAAAAAAAAGAGTTGAGTCTCTATAACGTTCCACATGTGCCTGACATTAGAAGGAATCTAGTTTCAGGTTCGTTATTGAGTAGGAATGGCTTCAAACTAGTATTTAAGTCTGATAAATTTATTCTCACTAAAGGTGGGATATTTGTGGGTAAAGGGTATCTATGTGATGGTTTATTTAAGATGAATATAATGACCATAGTACCTACCAAAATGTAACAGAGTAAGTAATATATCCTTGACTTACCTTATTTATGGCACGATAGATTAGGAGATGTTAATTTTGGTTCATTAAGTAAGTTAGTAAACATCGGGTTACTATCTAATGTGAACTTCAATTCTCAAAAGGAATGTGAAGAATGCGTTGAGTCAAAATTAACAAAAACCTCAGTTAAATCTATAGAAAGGACTTTGGTACCTTTAGAGTTAATTCACAATGACATATGTGACTTGAAATTTGTGCAAACTTAAAGTGGTAAAAAGTATATCATAAATTTCATTGACGATTGCACAAGGTATTGTCAAATATACTTGCTTCGAAGTGAGGATGAGGCCTTAGAAGCATTTATGCAATACAAAACTGAAGTTGAGAATCAACTAAATAAAAAGATTAAAAATCTTAGAACAGATAGGGGAGGAGAATATGTGTCTCCTTTTGAGGAGTTTTGCGCTAAACATGGAATCATCCATCAAACCACGGCCCCCTACTCACCTCAACAAAATGGGATTGTTGAAAGCAAGAACCACACGCTGAAGGAAATGATGAATACCTTGTTGATGCCACATAACTTGTGGGGAGAGGCTTTGCTCACCGCAAATCACACCCTCAACAAGGTACCACACAAGAAGGTAGATAAAACTCCTTACAAATTATGGAAAGGAAAACCACATTCCTTCAAATACTTAAAAGTGTGGGGACGCTTGGCAAAGGTAGCAATTCCTGCTCCTAAAATGGTCAAAATGGGACCAAAGACCATAGATTGCGTCTTTATTAGATATGGTCACAACAGTGCTGCATATAGATTCCTGGTACACAAATCTTGTCATGTTGACATTAACGTCAATATGGTGATTGAATCAAGAAATGCACATTTCTTTGAAACAGCCTTTCCGTACAAGACCACACCAGAATCTGGTTCCTTAAAAAGAACACAAGATGCAATTGAAGAAAAGCATGATCAAGAATCATTGCCAACTGAAAAGCAAGATAAAGAATCATTGCCAAATGAAGGAGAACCAAGAAGAAGTAAGCGGATTAGAACCTCTACGTCTTTTGGTCCTGACTTTCTATCTTACATGCTAGATGACGAACCGCGAACATTCAAGGAGGCTATGTCAAACCCTGACGCCCCATACTGGAAAGAAGCGGTTAATAGCGAGATAGATTCCATTATGCAAAACCATACATGGGAACTAGTGGATCTCCCTCCTGGGAATAAACCACTTGGATGCAAATGGATATTCAAGAAGAAACTAAAGACCGATGGGTCTATTGAAAAATACAAGGCTCGCCTTGTTGTAAAAGGTTATAGTCAAAAAGAAGGACTTGATTATTTTGATACTTATTCTCCAGTCACGAGAATATCATCCATTCGAATGTTAATCGCTATAGCTTCAATATACAAGCTCGAAATACATCAGATGGATGTAAAAACTGCCTTCCTAAATGGAGAACCAAATGAAGAGATATATATTGAATAACCTGAGGGTTACCTAGTTCCAGGTAAGGAGAAGCAAGTATGTAAGCTTGTTAAATCTCTATATGGTTTAAAACAGGCACCGAAGCAATGGCATGACAAATTTGATAGATTCATGATTTCGAATGATTTCAAGATAAATGAATGTGACAAATGCGTTTATGTAATACAAAATGAGACTGGATATGTCATTGTCTGTTTATATGTGGATGATATGTTAATCATTGGAAGTAACAATGATATGATTAAATTCACCAAAAGGATGCTTTCAAGTAAGTTTGACATGAAAGATTTAGGCCTTGCGGATGTTATTTTGGGTATCAAGATTCTCCGAACATCTGAAGGTATTATACTATCTCAGTCACACTATATTGAGAAAGTATTAAACAAATTTAGTAATGGCGACACAAATATCGCCAAGACACCAGTTGATGTAAATTTACATCTTGCTAAGAACACTGGTGATATGATCAACCAGTTGGAGTACTCTCGGATTATTGGGAGTCTCATGTACTTAACGAACTGCACTAGGCCAGATATAGCACATGCAGTAAGCAAGCTAAGTAGGTTTACAAATAATCCGGGGAAGAACCACTGGATTGCTATTGTAAGAGTTCTAAGGTATCTTAGATACACTATGAACGAAGGGTTGTTGTACACAGGATATCCAGCTGTACTAGAAGGATACAGTGATGCAAACTGGATATCAGACTCCACCGACTCAAAATCCACAAGTGGATTTGTCTACATGTTAGGAGGAGCAGCTGTGTCTTGGAAATCCACTAAGCAAACGTGCATAGCCAGATCAACTATGGAATCTGAGTTTATAGATTTAGACAAAGCTGCTGAAGAAGCCGAGTGGCTTCGGAATTTCCTAGAGGATATTCCTAATTGGCCAAAGCCTGTGTCAGCTATCTGCATACATTGCGATAGTCAAAGTGCCATTGGTAGGGCACTAAACGAAATGTATAACGGTACGTCTAGACACATACGTCGTAGACACAATACCGTTAGACAATTGCTCTCAAACGGAATTATCACAATTGATTATGTTCGATCAAAGGATAATATAGCGGATCCACTGACCAAAGGTCTACAAAGAGAGCAAGTGCGAGTGTTGTCAAGGAGAATGGGTCTTAAGCCTACGAAAGCTGAGTTGCCATGATGGGAACCCTACCTAGCAGAGTGGAGATCCCACAATCTAGGTTCAAAGGGAAAACTGAATCATGAAACTGCAATTTGGTGCGATGCACTGTGGGGAAACCTCCCTAAACCATTCTTAGGACAAAAATTAAACAGTGCTACATGTAAAATTGAAGGATAAGTTAAACTTTTAATGGTTCTTGTATCTTCTAACATAAGATAGAGTAATGCAGAATACTTCGACAAGAGACCACCTATATGAATAACATGGGTAGGGCCGCCCTACGAGAATTTGTAATGGCGAAATTCTCCGACGGTTCCAGGGCCGTAAATGGACACAACCGTGAGAACCAAATAATGTTTCGAAGTATACTATGTAATTTCTATTGTCTTGGTTTACACAAAAGCTGAATAGTTCAAGACATCACGTTCACTAGTTAGCAAGTAAATCCGATAGCTCTTACTACAGAAGGTTCAAGGCCAAAAGCTACCTTTCTCGATGTAGTATTCTTCTACGCTTCTCTCTCGCTCTCTCTCGTGTTTAGCATTCTTTTGCATAATTTTTTTTAAGGTGGTTAGTCAATTTCCATTCATGTGGGGATTGTTGGTCAAATGAGATTTTTACCCAAGGGATGACCATGTTTACGATGACAGTGGGTGACTCAATTTAAAGAAATGATTCGAATATTAATTAACGTAATACATTCATCTGGTAAAAAAAAATCATTTGAAGTTGAATGAGAAATTGAGTCATAGAATTTGAAGAAATTAAAAGAAAAAAAAAGAGATTAAAATAAATAATAATACATGTTATTTATTTTATTTTTCTTTTGGTTATGAAGCAAAGCAAAAAAAAAAAAAAAAAAAAGGCACTGCTGGGCTTTGAATCTGGGCCTCCAAGCTAGTGGGCTTTTGGGCCAGACTTTCATACCATCTGGACCAGCTTATGTTTTGGACTTCTATACTAAACTAAACGTTGTGTCTTTTAATGTAACGTATCTTCAAATGAACCATCACAACTCTTTTGCCAAATCCACCTTTTCATCTTCTATAAATAGTTGGCCAACTCAAACATTTTAATACATTCATTTTTCAAAGCATTAAAATTATAAGAGAGAGATAGAAAGAAGCAGCATTATTAAGTTCGTCGAAATTCTTAAGAATTCGTGTGTCAGTTTCTTTTGAATAGTTTTTGTCGTTGTATCCTGGAGGTTGAAGCCAACAAACGTAAGACACCGGTACGTGGCCTAAATACCTTAAAGACATCGGATCCAATCCGAGCCTCGACAAGTAAAGTTATTTATTTATTTACTTTTATTTTATTTATGCATTACTTTCTATATTGTTTTACTGGTTTATACAAATAAAACACAACAGATTTAGCCGCTGACCTTTGAAGAGAAATCATTCCTTATCGAGTTACGGAACTTTAGCAACTGGAATGAGGTCAATCGGAGTCATAACGCATCGGGAAAAGCCGTTTTAGTGAAGGGGTATCAGCAGTTACGGGATTTTGGGCTTAGAAATTGGGCTTGGACATTTAATTAGTGTTTTATTTTCTGGTCCAAGCCCTAATCCGTTTTTATGCTTATAAAAGGAGGTCTGGAATTCTATTTTTCACACAATTCATTCTTTACAATTAAAAACATCAGAGAGAAGCAACAGAAGGAAGGAAGAAGAAGCTGCTAGAGCTGGAGTGGGTCTATAGCTCCGTTCTCAGTCATTCCAATTCCAGAAATTAGGTTTCTTTTATCTTTGATTTGTAATCAGTTATGAATTCCATTTATTTTAATTTAGTATTTCCATTTAATATGAGCTAAACTTTTCATAGTGCTTGAGAACAAACAATGGGTGAATCCTAATTTTATGAAATAACGAATGTTGAATTTGGGTTTCAGTTAAATTAAATTAGATTAGGTCTATTACTCTTTTCGATAATTTGTGATTATTTACTGTTTTTAGACTCGCGAACTAAGAACATGTATTAGTATCTAGGCTATTCCACATATGTGGCGTTTGGATCATCCTGACGGAGGGTTTAGGTATAGAATTAATTATTCAATCTAGGATAAAAGCTATTGATTCTGACGAACTTAGCTAATTCTAGGGCCAATGAGGTATTAAATCTTAAACATCCAACGGTGGATCATATTTGCCCTGACGGGACTAGTGACACTTTAGGATAGCCTTATAGTCCACCCTGACGGGGGTATAAGGAATTTAGAATCCCGACCATTGTAATTGACCAATTTAGCCCTTAAACAACATAAGTTAGGAAATAAGATTAGGAGGATCCTTGCGTTCTCAAGTACTACTTCTCATATTTCGTTTTCATTCATTTTACTTGCGTCTTAGCTTTTACTTGCATTTATAATTTGTCTTTCATTTAGTAGTTTTAATAAACAAAACCAAACAAACATATTTTATTTACTTGCTTTCATAAGTGCAACCTATCATTATTTGCTAAACGTTGTAGTCAACCATCTCGTCCTTGGAACGAATCTGTTTTATCATACATACTACTTGGGACAACCGTACACTTGCGGTTGTGGTTCGATTATCATTTGCATTTATTTTTAGAACACACAAAGGACCACCAATTATCAACCGCGCCCCCAGAACAACTCTTACCAACAGAGAGGTCAATACCAAAATCAATATCAGAATAGACCTGCTCCTCCACAACAACCTGCTCAAGACGCCTATACCGATTCCTTAGATCAGAAAGCTTTACCTCAGTATCCGCAAGAAGGATCTATGGACAATACACAGATAGTGCAAGCTCTAGACCGTTTGAACACGACTATAAACGCTCAAGAAGAGAAGGTCCGAGGACACGATGCCATACTTCAGATGCTAAGTACTCAAGTAACACAGTTAAACAAAGTGTTAACAAGTGTAGTAGAACAAAAAGAAGTAAAGGCAATCGAAGGAGGTGAAGACAAGGATGAGTTCGAAGCTTGCAAGGCTATATGCCTTATGATTAAAGAAGCGAAAGAGGAGGCACCACATGCTGCCATTAGTGCCGTGGAAGTTCCCAGTAATGAAGAAGAACCAACCAAGTCCAGCCCCGTGGAACCTGACTGTTCTGAAGTTTATGTGGAGGACGATCAAGAGAAAGACGAATTTATAGAGCTGCTGAGGAAGGTGCAAGAGGAGATTCGATCGGTAGTGGAATATGCAGCTGAGCTGGCTAAAGAGAAAGAGGAAGAAGCCTCAAAGGAGGAATTAAAAGATGAAGTTGCACCTGCTATGCTAGAAGAGAAAGAAGAAGAGAAGGTGGAATTGCCACCTAGTGTTCAACCAATGTCATCAACTGTTCCTGATACAAATCCGAAGGATGACACTGTTCTCAAGACATTTGTAGAGGCGTACCAACCTGAAAATATCAACGCCCAGATGCTTGAGATTGCAAAAAGAGGACTTACACCGCAACAAGTTTTTACGCAAGTGATTCCAGAGAAAGAGGTGAGTGTAGAGATCCCGAGAGAGAACCTGAGGGTTTCGAGAAGAAGTGAAAGAGAGCTACCTACAAAGCTTAAAGACCCGGGAAGTTTTAACCTTCCTATTCAATTACATGGTATGCTCAAGGTGAAAGCTATGTACGATGTGGGTTTTGGTGTGAATCTTATGCCTAAGTCCGTGTTCGAGAGACTTGGACTTCAGAAATCAGAGAAAACTCCAGTGAAGTTGCAGTTTGCTGACAACTCAGTTAAAAGGACATGGGGGACAGTGGAGGACGTCTTAGTCCGTGCAGGTAATATCGCCATCCCTACTGACTTTGTTATTCTTGAGTTTGATGCAGATAAGCAGGTTCCGATCATACTTGGACGGCCCTTCATGGCCACAAGTCAAAGTGTGATCAACTTCCAAGATGGGACCATCACCCTTCATGCAAAGAATGTATCTGAGACCTTCTATGTCTTGGGTAAGAAACCGAGGAAGTTGGATCCCACCGTGCCTATCATCCACAGCCTTTCACATCACAAAGTCCCTCCTGAGAAGATCCACTTAAAGCCTGTGGATACTAAGCCGAACATTGAGTTTGGGGTTGGCCATGAAGTTTTATGGAAATCTCACAAACGCGAGAATAGGCCACGAAGTTTCAAAGACTCGTGGATGGGTCCATTCATTGTCCCTAAGGTTGTTTCAGCCAAGGTGATAGAAATTTGCCTCAAAACTGGGGTCAAGCGCAGATTAGTGGATGTTCATAGCCTTACTCGTTGTTGGGGAGGCTATATTCGCAAATCTTGACAGAGGTAACACGTCTAACTTTGAAAGACGTTAAACAAAAGTGCTGTACAGGAGACAACCCGTAGTTTTTATGTTTTCATGTCTTTAGTTTAAGTTTATTTTAGTTGTTTTTAGTTGATAATGCATATTTGAGAAAGGTATTAGTGTTTTTGGTGTGTAGGAATTGGAGAAATCGAGTTAGGGAACGCGAGGAAAATTTTTGGAGCAAAAGAATGCACCCCGCGGACTAACCCCACGGACTACCCCATGGTCCGTGCCCTGGTCCGCGAGGTCAAAACCCGTACCACGGGTGGAGCCACGGGTCGAGTCCAGAAACCAGAAAAAAATGAACCGCAGACTACCCCCTGCACCGCGCCATGGTCCGCGAGGCAAAAACGCGTGCCATGGGGTAGGTCCACGTGTATTTTGACGTAGAAGGCGCGGAGCACCGCCGCGGTACACCAGACCCTAGTCCGCAGAGCAAAAACGCGTGCCACGGGTCCTACCACGGGTCAAATCCAGAGAGCAAAAATTTTCGAGCATCAGATGTCGCGGACTACCCTGCGGTGCACCCCATGGTCTGCAGGGGTAGTCCGCAGCGCCGCCAGAGAGAGAGAAAGTTACGGGATTTGTGTATAAAGGAGGTATTAAGCTTTTAGTTCCGAATTTTATAAACCCAAACCCTCTTTTTCTTCTCCACAACTCTCCTAACTCCATTAAAGCTCATCAAAACCTTCACCAATCACCAAAACACTACCCAATCATCAAGAATAACACATCAAACCTTCTCTCCACATCATTACAAGAGAGAATCAAACACCCAATCATCACCAAATCCATTAAATTGAAGAATCAAGAGCTCAAATTTTCAAAATTCATCCTACAATTTCTTAAATCCAAGCCAACCCATTACAAATCCACCTCACCCACATAGAGATTCATCACCAATTCACCCATCCTAGTCCAAATCAAGCTTATTCAACCATTAATTCAAGAGTTCAAATTTCAAGGGTTGCTAAAGCTTTGAGTTGGGGGTTAATTGAAGATGACTAATAGAATAACAATTTTATCTAACAAGAGGGAGGTGAAGAGTAACAAGGGATTGTATTTAAACAAGAAGAAATCAATTGACAAAGGTGCTAGTTCTAAATCAAAGGGTAAAGAGAAAATTGAGAAGAGTGGGATACCTTTGTTTGATCGTAATGGTAAAAAGCTTTATTATTATGCAAAGGAGAAAACTCAACCTCAACAAGATCTTATACCTATAGAGAAAGTGGATACTTCAAGGGCCCTGAAGAGTTCTGAAGAGAAACAATTAAAAGAACTACCTTTTGCCTATGAGAAAGTATTCAAGGAGGAAATTGGAGATGGAGAATACAAAAGATTCTTAGAGCTTGGTGAGAAATTGGGTTGGTCTACGTTCATGGTAAGACGTTCTGAACTATGTCATGAGTTAGTTTTAGAATTCTATTTAGGCCTCTTTAGCCGAGATAGTAATTGTGTTCCGATTAGAGGAAAGTTAGTTCCTTTCACATTTGAGGAGATTAGAAACCACTTCAAGTTTAAGAAATTGAAAGGTTTTTGCAAATTTGAAGAAGCAGTTGCTAAGCGAAAAATCTTTGATGAGGAATTACTTTTTGAGCATGTTTTAGACAAAGAGAAAGTGCAATCACATAAGGGAAAATTGAAGGCACCTTGGCCTTACAAATATCTTCAAGCAGATGCGCGAATTTGGCACAATTTCCTTGTCCCTAATATCTTCGGGAACACACGAACTTTGGATGTGACTATGAAGTACGTTCTACTGTTGGACTGTATTTTGAGAGGAGAAGAAGTTGATGTGGCACAGTTGATCTATGAGGAGGTGATACGATTCTCGGTCTCTCCTAAATCGGTTTATAATGTTAAATTTCCTACTATGATCACGTGTCTTGTGCGAAAAGCGAATGTTACATTGGGTGAAAAAGAGAAACTCGAATTCAAAGGGAGTTATATTGATAATGCTTGGATCAAGGATATCTTTCGAAGAGCGAGTTCTACTCAAGTCTCGAAAGAAGAAAAGGAGCAAACTTGGCAAGAGAAGATGGAGGAGCGTTTAACGAAATTCGAAGCAGCTCAAACTTCTTTAGTCAATGATGTGGCACAAATCAATGCAAATCAAGTGCACATCATGGAACTCCTTGAGCAATTAACGAAAGGTCCAGCAATTCCAACCTTGGATATCAATGATGCGAGGCAATAGCCTCGAGAGTATGTTCTCTTTCTTCGTTACCATTTCTGTAAATATGTCTATCTGCTAATTTTAATTTCTGTTTTTCGAGTCTTTTTCGAGTCGTGGGGACACGGCTTATTTTTGAGTTGGGGGTGTGGGGATTCGTTGTCTCTCATCTCCATTTTTCTGTTTTTAGGTAGAAATTAAATTTTTTGATACATGGGAATTAGATGTAGAGTGTGTTTAATAGCTTGAAAGCATAAGCTCAGTAGATTAATGATAGTAAGTAATATGTTTATGAGCTATGTATTTGTATGCTTTGAGTATTTGCAGGAAAACACACGTTGATAGTAAAGAAAAGATTAGTGAGCAATGCGATAGAAAGTATGTTCGATCTCAGGGAACCTTGAGAAGTGTGTAGGCCGTGAGATCCAAGCTAGTTGAAAAACCATTTGATGAAAGTGCTAAAGGTAAGAAAATAATTAATTACATAGTGTAGAAAGTGATTAAGGCGGTTCTTTCATAATTTGAAGCCCTTGAAGCCTTTTTATACCTTCTCACCTTGTGATTTTTGATTTTATATGCTATATCCTTCTCAGCCCCTTCTAGCCTTTCTAAAGCCTTTTATTGAAACACATTATAAGCCATATCCTTTAGATTTTAGGACTTTTCCATATGACCCGCACTCGAATCGCGATGCTTAGACAGTTGTTTTAGAGCTTGAGTTTGGGGTGGTGGGTCCACCATTATGGGAATTGTTATTGGGTTGGGATTTTTGAGCTTATTAATTGTGCTTTGTGCTTTATATGGATGATGTTTCACAGATTTGTTGTAACCCTTTGCCGGGGTAATAGTGAATGAAAAAGAAGCTTCGAGCTAAATTTGCCAACAAGGGCATTAAATGAAAAAATATATATATGATAAAATAGCGTGATATCTCAACATTAAAAGAGAGTCATAGCTATAGAAAAAATTGATTTGAAAAGAAAAAGAAAATATATATATTCGGACCGGCAAAGTGGATTTTTATGTGAACATCTAAAGCTTTAATTGGGTTAGTGGGGATGCTATTGTGCATCAAGGAATTCATTGGGTTGAGTGAGAAACGTTTTATGAGAGTAACTCAAGCTCTAGGGCGATTCGTTGATGGCTAGTGAGGAGAAAGCCAAAAGCTCACTCCAAATTATCCAAATATACTATCATACCGTCCCTAAGCCAACATTACAGCCTTAAAGACCTTTTTGATTCTTTGCTATGTAATCGAGAAGTGATTGAGCCATTAGAGAGTAGTTGAATGGATCTTTGAATACTAGTGAGGTTTGATGAACAATCTATAGCTCTCTTGGGGATCTGAGTAAAGTCCCAATCCTTCTTACATTGCGAAACTAATCTGATCTTGAATTCAAGCCGTGTTGACTATGGATATGAGAAGTGTACAGGTATGTAGTTTATAAATATTATTGCATGAAATTTTCTGAGTTATGTGCTTTAGGTTTATTCTATATATTCTGCTATGCTTTTTTCCATTGTATTGAAAATTTTATAAGTGTGTATTTCTAGAATTCCCTATGTTTTTATCTTTATTGTATCGGGACGATACAACTTTGAGTTGGGGGTCTTGATGTCTCCTCATTTGTGATAGATTTATATTAGGATGAGACATCATTTTAAGTGTTTTAGAAGTCAATAATGTCGATTTTCTTGAGTTTTAGTGCACTTTCCTATTTTGAGTCTTGATTTGTAGAATTATTATTTTTAGAGCATATTGGGTTTAATTGTTTATTTAGTGTGTAGCTTTAAAGATAATTATGGAGCTTAATTAGAGTCCAAGTCAAAGACTACAACTTATGGAAAGAGATTTGCATGGTAATTGGAGATAAGGAAACAAATGCTAAAAAGATGGAAAAGGAAAAGCTGCCTAAATCTGAGATTCTGCATACACGTCCAAAGATGTGGGTTTTTACCTAAGAAATAGGCCGATTTTGGTAATTTCCTTCTAAAGGGTCAAGATAATTCTGTTGCGATTCTTTTGGTATCTTATGGAGCAAAATCCGACCAATAACGAAGAAGATATGCTCAAAACGGTGCAGCAGTGTTTATCTTTATTTCCATACGAATTTAAGTTGGGCTAGAAATCGAATACCTTACCTCTTCCTCAAGAAAACGAATTAGGTCTTCTAAACACCTATAAATACACCCTTATATCACTTGTAATACAACCCTATTAATCCTTGCCTCATAGTAATTAGTTCTTAAGGTTTTATTCTTCCAGTTTATTTTAGAGAGCAAGATGATGTCTTTTGTAATTTCTTTTAGTTTATTTCCTTCAGGTATGAACTAAACCTCCCATAGCTTGGGTTTTGCATCATCTATAAACTATGAATTCTAATTCTTCTATCTAAGTTTCTTTGGGAATTATATGTTTTAATCTGATATTAGCTACTTACTTTATATTTGCTTATGTGTTTTGATTTAATGTCTTTCCTAGAACTGATCACTTTAGGATAGTTTTAATAGTAGTTAGATGGTCTCCTTGACAGGGTGTTTAACTATTGAACCACCACATAATGTCTAGTGTCGATAGCAGTTCTGACAAAACATACTTCTAACTAGATAGTCATTAGGGTTTGTTTTAATCACCATATCACCAATTGATTGTAATGTGCTGGATAGGGCCTTAGTGACGTTTGATAACCCTATTTGAGTCCTCGTCTTGGTTGTGCCGTAGCCCCCTTAGTCGCTCTCAAGGTCTAAGATTGGGGAATTTAGAATCCTGACTAAGTATACCAAGAGCTAATATTCTCCCTTATGAACTAGATTTATAGATAGAATTAGAAGGATTAGTGCATACTAGCAAAACCTAAGCTATATCTCTCATCTCATATTCTTAATCTTTTATTTTATTGTCTTTATTTTCTTAGTTTTAATTACTTAATTTCGAAATCTGTTCCCTTTACTTTTCTGTTCTCTAATTATTAACTTTTACTCGATATTCCTACTCATGCGATTAACACACTTAAGTCCCTGAGAACGAACTCTATTTATCATTAAAACTTGCATACGTCCTGTAATACTTGCAGTACTGTGCCTGTCTAGGGTGAGAGTGCGTAGTTTCTTGGTCTTATTTTGTATTAATTTTATCACACCCTAGGCACCACCACTCCCCTTAATTAATTTCTGAGGGATTGTATTTCTTTTATTTCCAAATAGGCACTTAGAACCTTCTTATTATTATTTCCATTAAATCCGCTTGGCACAACATAAAAATTCATGGTTAAGGCTATTAAATGCAGATGAAAAAGATGAAAACAAAGCAACAAATGTGGAAAGACAAAGGAGTGTATGCCTACCAAGTAAAACTGAACAAAAATACAAGAGCAATTTTTAAAATGTCACTGTGATATTAGCCAAAATCAAGAAGCAAATCCTAATACTGAGATTAACTGAAAGGATGAAGAATCTGGCTATGAATTTTGACGTTAGAGAACAAGAAATTTCTTTTAGCTGTGAATAGTGTTTGAAGAGAGTATCTTATAGAGAAAAAAATCTATCATATTCTTTTACACATGACTAGTAAGTATGTTATTTTTTTTTCCTCCTCCTTTTCCAGTAAAAACTACACTTGATTTGATAAGAACTAAGCTACCTTTGTCGAGAAATTCTCAAGTCTTTTAGCCGAGCATGAAATATCAGTTGGTCAAATAATTAATTACAGAACAACCCGGTAAATGGGATGAATTATTTTCAATATGTAAACATCTAGGCACTTGAAGAATAGACCTAACACTCGATCAAATAATTTATTAGTGAACAACTAATTATCACTTTCTACCTCGGAGGTTTTAGGGTAGCTATGGCGAAATTTGGAATATTTGAAAAAAATTGGGATGGTTTGGAATTCTTTGAAAACTCTAGGGGTGCTCAAAACTGAAAAAGAAAAGACTTTTATTTATTTTCCTTTTCTTACTCGTGTAGCTCCCATCATAGTCTGTACAGAAAGATAATAAACCCAACATTTGATTAATTTCCCTAAAAGAAAATGATGAAATATCTACACTTGATTTATTTCTTCCATCTTTTTATATTAATGATGTAATCAATTAGATGAGAAAGTTGTTGATGAATGAATACAGTGTCAGGTAGCTACTGCAACTATAATATATTCGCATCTAATAGGTGTTGGTAAAAACTAACAATCACCGATACAGTAAAAATTGTTTTCATATAAAAATATTTAGAAAAAATGTAATACTACAACTATTACAATATAATAGAAAATGGAATATAAAGGTATCCCAAAAACCGTAATACAACAACTATTACAAGAAATGGGAAAAGAACATACATGAAAATATCAAAAAAAAAATTACTAGATACGATTACACAAAACGTGCATCGTTGAAAAAGATATTCTGGGAGTACCGGTATCTCCAACAATCGTATCCCTCTTCTACTCTTATCTCTATGTCAAAATAATTTGACTAATCATTGAGAATAGAGTGTTCCATTTTTTGAATTTCTAGAATAATATATCATTCTCTTTAGAATAATATTCTTTCTCACTAAAAGTATTTTCCTATTCTCTCTATAATAACATTTTTCCATTCTCTCTAGAATTACATATTTTCTCTTCTCTTCTCTTGAAAAGCAAGTGACAAAGTCACTATTTATAGAGAAAATGATGAGACAAAGGAAAAAAACCGTCACATAAATGCCTCTTCAATGCTCTTTAATGCTAGCCGTTTTTTTTCTTTATCAAATTTTTGTAACTCCCATAACCACAAATATATAAAAGAAAACTATTAATCCTCCATCAAGAATAAGGAATCATTTGAAATTCAATAATTCCAATGGTTTTTCTTTTTCATTTTCTAGGTGGGATTTTTTTAACACATATAAAGTTTACCCACTTTTCTTAAGAGAAAGAAAGAATTAATTAGATAAAACTCTTTAATTTTACTAATTCCAACAATTTCTTTCTCAAATTTTTATGTGGGACTATTAGTACACTAATAGTCTTTTCCACTTCTCCCAAGAGCATGAAAGAATAATAAAATAAATTGTCTTTTATTAAATAATTCCAACAATAGGAACACCATATGGATTTTCCATCGACTCTGTGGTGGACCCCACATCCGAGGTTGTCACTATATTCTTCTCCCCTTGAACCGGTGGTGATGTAGGTGGGGTCGGTCTACGTTGTCGCTCGATATGTACTATATGTCCTACTATATAAGTTAGACGATTCAGTAAATGATCAGCAAATAAAGCTACAGATTCTACAAATAAGTAATAATGAGGGTAGTTTCAGTTAATCGCTTCATAATGTCCACTTGAACATGCAACTATCTCGTGTACTTCTAATCTACCGATCATCATAATGTCAAAACTTGTTTCAAGATTAGGGATCGATTGTGCACATATAATTTAGGGATTGATAATTTTTCCTTAATAATGTTTCGTCCCACTATGTTTTTCATTAACAATTTTTTTATCGAGGTAAACTATGGATTTGAACATTAAACAAGTTGTGAAATAAAAGAAATGGCAAATCAACCTTTTTTTTCAACAACAGATCGATCATCAAAATACTATTCAAACTACACCCACAATGAATCATGACCATCTAGTACATTATGCATAATATGACTAGCCGGGATATGCACACCATACCAGGGAAAACCCATGGAAAAGCCAAAGCAATTGTAAAGTATCAAAGAATTAATCAAAGGGTAAAGCCTTCCTGAAGCCCTTTATCTTTTCCCAAAGTGCGCGATCCGCCCTCGATCTTCATTTTTTCCCTTTCTGGCCCTCCATCTCAATACTTTGTGACGCCGTTAGCCCTTTTTTGGTTTTTCTGTCAGTTGACCGTTAGTCAACGCCACATGGCGCCAGGTCAGCGCCACCTAAACTCCACGTCAGCGCCAACCGTGCATTAGGTCATCAGCAATTCCATGTCATTAGTTTTTTTTTTGTTAAATCATTATATATATATATATATTTTAAATCATTAATCTTCTTCTTCTTCAAGATCAAAAATGAAAAAACCCAAAATTAACAAAATCATTCAAGCGTTTATTCTTCTTCTTCTTCAAGATCAAAAAACCCAAAATTAATAAACCACTCGAGCTTTCATTCTCCACCATCGTCACCTTCCCACGCAAGCCGCTCCCTGAACAATGAAACCGCCGCCACTCATCACTTCTCCACCATCATCAACCGGTTTGGATACGCCATCAACAATTGAAGATGGGTAAAGCCCTCCCGTGGCCGCTCTCTGCACAAGCAATACCGCCACCACTCGGGACCTTTCTCCACCATCATCAGCACCGGCTTGGAGAAGAACCCAAATTAAGGTAAAATAATTGAATTATTTTTTGAGTAATATTTAAGCGTTGTATGTACTTTGATCGAGAGGAGCGATTACAGATGCTAAGTTGTTTAAATCGAGCAAAGAAAATTTCATTAATTATTGCTTAATTTGTTCGTTTTCAGAATGCTTTTCCAGGATTGTATATGGTAGGGGCAACTGCTGACTTTTTTCGGATGCATGATGCTGAGGCATGACTTTCGAAAATAAATAATTCAGTAGTAAATTCTTGTAATTATCTCATTGTCTGAATAAGCTTAATTTCCTGCAGAAGTAGATGATTTATAGAGCAAAGATTCTTGATCAAAATCAATCATCAGAGATATATATTTAAGCTGGAAAAACTAGTTTATTTGTATATCTTTATGTAGTGTGTGTTATTAAATGTATATAATTTAAAATTCAGAAAAAATGAAAGGGATTCATAAATGGAGGTGAAGATTGTTGTAATAGTGTTGAAGCAAGGTGGAAGTATATAGTAGGGTCTAGGAAAAACGAGCTGTTAAAAGTGAAGTATATAGTATATCTTCTGTTGCTACTTCAGGTCAAGCTAAAAAATGATACAGTGAAGTCATATAAAAATTCCGCAAGGACTAATCCGCAATATGTGTAGTAACTTAGGGTGCCGCCAGTGAGATGGACTATAGATCAGGTGCGAAATGTTCTGGAGAAGTTTTGAAAAATTTTGGGGCTGTTATTTTGGAAGATATTAACGTGAGGGGTACTTCTGCAAATAACGAAACTTTAGGGGCTGTTACTGAAGAGAACTTATTACTTACAGCTGCTTCGAAATTAATTAAAGGTGTCGTGGGTATTAGTGATGATATATCAGGGGTTAAAGTTGCAAATAAGGTGTCTTTAACTCCTTATTCAAAACGTACTAGATTCCCAAGTTCTGATACGAATATAAGGGGGGCAATTTTGCAAAAAAACAAAGTTGGAAAAGCTTCAAGGGCAACTCGAATTTCCCTAATAATAAATGGACCAAACTGAATTTTTCTGAAACTTTAGGTGTAATTCCAGAATTTTCAGAAAACTTTGGGGCCAATGCTATATTAACTGAAACTATAGGGGAAATTTCGAAGATACCAGCTAATGAAGTGGCAATTTCAAAGCTTCCCTTCACCTCAGGGACTGGTTTGAAAACTTCTGAAACTTTTGGGGTAACTCCAGAATTAACAGAAAAGTTTGGGGCCAATTCAATATCAACTGAAACTCTAGGGGAAATTAAACAGATTTTGCTTTTATTGAGTAGGCTTGTATGCCATGATTTGTGCCCTCATCTCCCCTTTATGGGAGTTAGTGGGTTCACTTTTGATGTTAATTGATTTTACTTGTAATTTCTAGATGAGGTGTGCCTCATGTTATTGGAAATAAGTTAAACCCTTGCTAGACTGCGGTGTTATTTTATCGAATCTATTTGCATATTTGTTGTTAGCGGAAGATTGACTATGTTTCTAGGATATATATTGTTCCCAAAGATCTAAGCAAGCTCAACATAAACACAAACTCCATATAATTTGCTACCCACAGTGAACATTATGAGAGCAAATTCCATGTAATTTGCTATAAAAGATGGGCCCTATAAATTAAATCATGAGAGCACAAACTGAAAAGGGTGTGAAATGACAACAATAGCACAAACAATACACTAATTTAAGTAATAAGGTAGTTTCTTAATTCAAATATCAATTTAGAGTAGAAAATCAAACTAACAAAAGAAAATTTTGTCCATTACATCAATTGTCTATAAGAAAATTGCAAAACGATAATTCATGACCACTAAGAATCCGTCGTCATTTGATACCCCATTTATAGTCCTTAACGATACTGCAAAAGAAATGTTATGGGTAAGTACAATATATCAACAGTTTAGCAATGATACATGAACAAAACTAATAGACAACCCAACACACAAAATAGCAATGATTCATGAACAAAACTAATAGACAACCCAACACACAAAATATTATAAATTCTCATTTCATTTCTATTAAGTTTCTATCATCTGATTCATCTCAAATCCTCTCCATTGCTATTAGGACAGTACCCTCCTCACCAACTTAACAAAGATATGATAAAAGTTACAAAGTCTGTCAATAAATCAGAAAAACGAACCAACAAGAAGAAAACACATCTAGGCACATATAACCCAACCCATCATCAAAAAGCCAAAAACAAGAATTTCTTAAACCAAACTACGATTTAGAAAACCATTTAGCTCTTTCCAGCTGTTTTTTCCTTTGTCTTTTGAATCTTCAATACCTTTTTTACGATCTTTTGTTCTTCAACTAAGAAAGTTCGGATAATCCTACAAAAAATTAACATAAAAAATCAAATCTATAATGTTGTTATATGGTAATAAGATTATACCTTTCTCCTACAGCACCTCCAGATAAAACACCACCATAAGCACGATTGTCAGTCCTACGGTTTCTTGGTAATCTAGATCTCTTGTACTCGGTAGGCCTCAAGTGAGGAATCTGCACAACAATTCATACTTTCTTGGTAATAGCTCATCATTTTAATAATAAAAATAAAATTAACAATTAACAATAAACATTCATACCCCTTGGATCCTTTGTCCAGTAACGGCATATTTTGGACCACTGGCTCTCTTCTTCGTGGTCTGATACACAAGCTTTCCACCTATTTAATTTTACACAAATAAAATACATACACATTATATATATTATTAGAGAAATATTGTAGAATTAACTTGGTAAAATTAAGGTTTTAGATTTACCAGGTGTTTTGACGATGCGGTGCTGGTCGGATTTGGTGGCGTAGCTGTGGCGTCTACGGTATGTTAGTCTCTGGACCATGTCCGCACTTCCTAATCAGATGTTGGAGTGTACCACCTAATAGTTTCAATAACCTTGAATTCGAGGAATAGAAGATACTCAAAAAATAATTCAATTTTTTTTACCTTAATTTGGGTTCTTCTCCAAGCCGGTGCTGATGATGGTGGAGAAGTGATGAGTGGCGGCGGTTTCATTGTTCAGGGAGAGGCTTGCGTAGGAAGGTGATGATGGTGGAGAATGAAACGCTCGAGTGGTTTGTTGTGGTTTGTCAATTTTGGGTTTTTTGATCTTGAAGAAGAAGAAGAATAAACGCTTGAATGATTTTGATAATTTTGGGTTTTTTCATTTTTGATCTTGAAGAAGAAGAAGATTAATGATTTAAAAAATATATATATATAATGATTTAACAAAAAAAAATCTAATGACATGGAATTGCTGATGACCTAATGCACGGTTGGCGCTGACGTGGAGCTTAGGTGGCGCTGACCTGGCGCCATGTGGCGTTGACTAACGGTCAACTGACAGAAAAACCAAAAAAGGGCTAACGGCGTCACAAAGTATTGAGATGGAGGGCCAGAAAGGGAAAAAATGAAGATCGAGGGCGGATCGCGCACTTTGGGAAAAGATAAAGGGCTTCAGGAAGGCTTTACCCTTAATCAAATAGATATATATTATGCTAAATAGATTGCACTGATTTGTTAAACAATGAAACTATCATAATTTAAAAAAGAGAAACAATTTCATGTTTCATGGCAACACATAGTTTATAATTAAGAAATATATAAAGAAGAAGTTTCATTAAAAACCCGGTCCAATCCATATTGGTAGGGTAAATTTGCTCTGTTCTATTTGGTCATAAAAACGTTGAATACTTTTATCCGATAAGTGATAGATGCCCGTATCTTTGCCCTTTGGAACAAATTCCAAATCTTCAGAGAAGTATAACACAATTAGGTTTGCATTTATTAAACTCGCAGCACTCTATCAAAATCGAAGAGTTATGGCCCAAAAATAAAGCTTTATTTTTCAAATCCTTAACCTTTACAGAAGTACCATCTTGAATGTTTACCTCAAATAATTTAAACTTAGTAGTTACACGAGGTTTATAAAAATCCTCTAAATCATCAGAATCCTCCGCATCGTCTGCTTCGTCCAAATCCTCAGCATTGTCAGAATCCTCCAAGTCTGCTTCGTCCGAATCCTCAGCATTGTCAGAATCCTCCAAATCATCAGAGACTTGCGCATCGTCCGCATCGCCTGAATGATCAGAATCCTCCAAGTAATCACGATGTCTAGTTACTATAAGAATTTTTCCCTCCGGAAGCTCAAGCAAATACGAGGACTCACAGGACCATTCAGTATTCGCCCAGATTTGGACCAGCTGAGTTGGGTTAGGTCCATGAATATCACAAGTTAATATTTGACCTAATAAACTCAAACCATATAACTTGTTATTGCAATACATGATATCAACTAACTGGCAAGGTTCCCAATAGTCTATTGAGGTCCAAGAGGTGTCACCATACTTGCAAAAAGCTAACTGACCCTCCATTCCGCATATTACCATAACAATAAAATCAGAGGTGGTTGATGGATTTGCTGATAACACAGCCTTTTCGATGAAGGGCAGACAATCATTATAGGGTCTATATCGTGATAAAGTGTTGAGTTTAGGTAGATGAATCTGAACACGCGAGAACGGGTGCAAAAGATATACATCGATCTGATCTAGAGACATTACTAATAACCAATCTTTACATGATACACACTTCTTTTCGATAGCTTCGGGTAAGAATATTTTAAAAGTTCTCTTTAAATCTATTGAGATGATAGAAATTTCGTTGTTTGATACAATCTTTGAATCTTTATTATCGTTGACTTGTTTTGTATTTGCAGCAAACATGAGACATGGCACCTTTGTTTGGCTGAGATGTCCTTGTGTAGCTGCAGCTAGCCATGATTTGCAAACTAGACCAAAAGATTCGTAGCTATCGATAGAAGGTAGCCTTTCAGCTATCTCAGTTAGAAGATTATGGTCAAGCTCAGACCAATTGGGAGCAGTAACGTTAACATTTACCATCGAAGTATGGATTTGAGATATTTTTTTATCGATCTATGCTAACTATGGAAGATAGGGGAAAAGATTAAGAAATATTGAAAGACTAGTAGGTTATGTTAAATTAGGGAAGTTGTATATATAATAGGGGTGTGCGCGGGTCGGTTTTGGATGAAAAATGCTCAATCCACAAACCGCCCGTTCTTATGCGGGGTTTGAAAAATGAGACCCGCACCCGCCCAATCTATTATATAAACCATTGAGTTGCGGGTGCATTGCGGGTGATTTAGTTTAATAAATGAGCCAAATTTGTATCCATAATTATTCGGTGGGTCAATTTTATATTATAAATGAATTTCGTAACAAGAAATATAGTTTAGTATACTCATATACACTTAAAATCATCTCTGATTTTTAAATATATAAAATAATATTTTAGGAAAATAAATTTATGAATTAAACAAAATGGAGATAATATCATAACTTAAATGAAAACAGATTAATTAGATAAAATATTTTTGAAATACTAAGAAATTTTAATAAAAAAAATTGAGGGAAAGGAGTAAAAAAAGAAATAAATTGAGTATCACATGATTATACTATTTTATTTGAATAAAATGAGCAATACAAATTTTTCTAATAATTTATACTACATGGTGATCGGGTATATGCGGGTTTGCGGGTTTCAAGTTTAAAATCCACAACCCACAAACAGTGTATATTTTTTTCTAAAATGTAAACCGCAACCCACCCAATAAAAAATTAACCCGCATTATTTCGGGTTAGTGTAATCGGGTTGGTCGGATTATGCGGGTTTTCTAACCCGATACACACCCCTAATATATAATTATACATAAGGTTTTGTATTTCCATACTCACGTTATTACCAAAAAAAAAGAAATTGTTTAATATTAAGAAAGTAATATTATAGGAAACATAATATTTAAATAATTAAGTATATTAAAAATAAAATAGGAATAAGGTGGAAATATAGCTAACTCTAACTACTTGAGAAAACCAATAATTTAGCTCTATAACAATTCCGAATACTCTTAATAAATTTCTTATTGATCCTAATAATTTGGTGGCTCTGGGCGAAACATTAAATTGAGCCCTAGGACCGCTAGTTTAGAAAAATATTTGAAGGTGCAATTTTTTTTAAGAAAATCAACCTTTTCCAATATTGAATGAATATAATATTTGAATGAAATAGCTAAATATACATTACTTTTTTTTTTCATTTTATTGTGTGATGAATATTCAGATATAAAAAAAATCTTAATATATGACAAATTCATAGTGCACATAGGGGCAATGTTGATTTTAAGTCTCATTTCTCTCTCTTTACTAGAGGCGGATTCCGGATTTATATTCTAAGATAAAAAGTTAGAAAAACCAATAGGGTTCAGGTAATCGCCCATTTGGAAAAAAAGAAAAGGTAATTGCCCCGAAAAGAAATTTTAGGCTAAATTCTAGACCAAAAAGGGATTTGAGGGGGAAGAAACTCTATTTTTGCACGTTTTTTCCACTTGAAAGATTTAGCTAAAATTTGTGTTGCGTTTATGGGCTAGAGTGGTGGGCGCCCCAACCCCTTAGGTATGCCCCTCTCTTATCCAAAATCTCAATCAAGATTTGTCTCTTATAATAGTGAAATAAAAATTAAGCTAAAAACAATATGCCAATCTTATACTAGTGAACAATGAAAAATATAAATTTGGTTTTAATTAATTTAAATATAAATTTAAAAGTATACGGAATGCACGTGTTCAGACGGTTTCAAATGAATTTACTATATATAATGTAATATAAAATATATTAACTAGTATCAAAATAAAACTTATATAAAAAATGAACAAATCTAAGATTTTCTAAATAATAATTTGTAATATAATTATATCTTTTTTTGTTACATAGGAGAGCCACTTTGGACTTAGAGTACTAATGCCCTATTGTAGATATCTTTTTTATACATATCTATTGTAATTAACAGTATTAAAATACTTTATTTATATATATATATAATTAATTTAAATAAAATAATTTCTTATATTATAATTAAATCTATAAAAAAAAGTAATTTAAAAATTTTATGTTAATTTTATAATAAAAAATTGTCATCAATTTTGCACTATTTATGTTTAAAATATTTTGACCATAAAATTAAGTAATTTTGTAAAATAAGTGATAAATTTTTTAAAAAATTATTTTTTCTAATTGTAAGCAAAATATAAACAAAAAATACTTATAGAAAAAAACATTGTTTTTTAAATAACAAACAAAAAGTAAGAGGAATATTGATTTTTAAAATTGTACTTTTTTAAATAATATATTATAAAAATCTTAATTTAAGTAAAATATTTTATTATATTGTGATTTAAAAATATAACAAAAGTAATTTAAAAATTGTATGTTAATTTTTATAAAAAAAACCAACAATCTATACTATTTATGAACACAGGTTGATAAGATGCAGATACACTTGTCTTTCCAAGAGAGCCACAAACATGCTTTATTATATGTAATAAACTATAACTAATATATACATATATATATACTTATACCTAGAAAATTAGGGCCCCCGCTAAACTTGGGGACCCGGGCGGTCGCCCGAACCGCCCATACCCCAGGCCGGTCCTGTACCCAAATATTTCGTCTCCTTGGAGGAGAAACATCTTTTGTATCAAAGAAAACTTGATAGAGCACATCTTTTATAAAATAAATGTTTAATTTGGATAAGTTAAACCTTTGACCTGAACATATATATTAGCAATGAAGGCAATTTTGAAAACCTTGTAGTTCCATTGTTTGCATGGATAAAAATATCGCAAACTATCAAAAATATAATTGCTTAAGAGTCGGATATGTTGGAATTAAATTAATATCAAATTATTAATTGATTCCTTCATGATCTTATGGGAGAAGTGAAAAACCTATTCATTAATTAAATAATCCCATATTGGAAAATGAGAAGAAAACCATTGAAAATGTTATTATATAAAATTGGTTCTTTTCCTGATATTCCATCCCATTTGGAAATGTGGTAAAAAAAATTATTTGGAAATAAGTATTACATGGAAATGGAGAAGATAATAAAAAAGTTAATAAGTGCTTACCTCTATCCATCCCAAAAATATTAAGGGTTTGTTTGGATTGGGGGATTGGAAGGGATATGATTATATTAAAGGATAATAACAATCCCTTCTCTTGTTTGGATTAGAAATAATTAAAGGAGAAAGTTTATTAAAGGATTCTTCTAATCCCTTACTATACTATATATTCAATCCTTCCAATTTGTATCATTAGAAGGGAAAAATTATTTTATTATGTCATAATGTCTAAATTATCCCTATTTTTTATATATAAGATATATTACTAAGGGTATAAAAGTCATTTAGCTATAAAAATGATCCATTCATTTCATTATTCTTCTAAAACAAACACCAAATATATGTAATCCTTTAATAAAATTCTTCCCTCTATCTTTATCTAATCCAAACAAAATTTAATACACTCTTTTCCAATCCTTTACGAAACTTCCCTTTCCTATCCTTCACTATAATATCACCTCTTAAATCCGGACAAACCCTAAAGGTTATGAAAGCTGAAAAGGAATAAGCAAAGTCTCACACGCGCACACAACCACCACCCGTCCGACGTGGGTTGTGGAATCGTGGGGGAGTTAGGGAATTGAGGAGTCAAAAAATAAAAAATGAAATAACTTTTGAAGTGAGACTAGTGATGTATGGTTATTACTTATAGTGTCGTTGGCGTTTCATATCCTTCCGTCCAAAAGAAAAACATCCACGGATTAAACAAATTCTATGAAAGCCAAAAAGAACACAGGTTATGAAACCAAAAAAGGAATCTGCAAACTCCCACACGCGTACACCACCACCACCAGCCCGATGTGGGTCGTGGAATCGTGGGGAAGTTGGGATTGGGGAATAAATAACGAAGTAACTTTTGAAGCGAGACTAGTGATGTATGGTTGGTACTTATAGTGTAGTTGGTGCAGCCTTCCTGCCAGAAGACAAAACATCCACATATTAAAGGCTTAATGAATTCTGATTATTCTCCAATCAAGGCTCAACAGTTACAGACTTGGTCCAAACGGGAATGGACCAGATTCTAGTAGAGAGTCCAGGTTCAAGCTGCAATTGAAAAGATGTAACATGCAAAACGTCAGCAATAAGGGAGACATTAACTGCCATTTAATATGACGTTTCTGAAGGCCTTCTCCTCTCCTATAAATACCAGACATCTCCCAAATGCAAAGAGAACGAAACTAAGAATCAGAAAAAGACTATTCTACTTCTCTCTCAAATATTCTAAAATAATACTATAATAGAGTAGAACTTCTGTTAGACATAACTGGCATGACCAGAGTATTTTTTTAATGCAAGTTATATATTGTGTAATTGTTCTTTTCTATATACTTTCGTTTAAGTTTTGTAATTTTTCAATTTACTGTAATGGTATAGTGTTACTTTAATTAAAATTTATTTCGTTTTCATTTTTAGAACACAATCTCTCAAGTTTTAAAAACCGGTGATTGTAATAGACTCATTAATATACTCATTCCATCATTAATTATTGAATAGACCGGTTATTTTTTACTAATTACAAATCATATGAATGGAGAAAGAGGTTTTGATATCTAGTGAAATTTTTTGAAGTCACTATTCATCAAATTAGATTACGAAAGAAATCATGGATACGCAATTGATAATCTATCATATCAATTTTTTTTAAAGCCAATTTATGTAAGACAATACGAAAAATATTCCATCTGACTTGATTGTACATTTTTTATCACATCTAATTTGAAAAAACTACATACTTGTTAGATTTCAATGGTAATTTATCTTGTATAAATCTTCCACAGATAAAAGCCGATGTAGCAATAATCTTATTAATAAACAACGTTTATTTAAGTGTTAAAAAATTTTGTATTAATTTTTAGTTGAAGTTGGCTTAGGCAATCAACCAGAAATCCATATTCCATAATTCTTCTTTCGAAATCAATAGAACGAGGATATGATAGGATGAAAATTTAGAATATTTAGAGAAAGTGGTGTTAATCCGAAATGACAATAACCCCTTAGTAGAACCGATGATGTGTATTTTACAATAACCTGACAGATAATTCAAAATTTAAATAAATAAAAAGTTAAAATATATATCACATATAAATATACCTATATAAATATGCTTATATTATATATGCTTATCATAAATATGCTTAAAAAGTTAATATAAGTGTGTGTGTATATATATATATATATATATATATATATATATATATATATATATATATATATATATATATATATATATATATATATATATATATATACACACTTATATTAATTTCGTATAAATTACTTTTATATTTTAACAAAATTACTTTTCATTATTATTTAGGGAAAAATTCTCCGTGGATACTCACTGTTTAGCGATTTGGACAAATAAGAACCCAATTTTTACAAAAATATACAAATAGGTACCCAACATTCTGTTTTTAGGCTTACATTAGTACCCATCATGAATTTTGGTGTTAAAAGCCACATGTCAATAAATAATACAAGAGCCATATTTGCAAATAAAGAACGATGGGAACCTATTTGTCCACTTTTTTGTAAACTTGAGTACTTCATTTCGGAAGAAAAAGGTAGCCACATCATTGACATGTTCCGTTTAATGACAAATTTCACGAAAGGTATTAACGGGAGGAACAAAACAAAAAGTTGGGTACTTAATTGTCCACTTTCGTAAACTTGGGTACTTATTTGTCAAAATTTGAAACTATGGGTGTCCACGGGAAATTTTTCTCTATTATTAATAAATTTTTGCTCCCTCACATTGTAAAAATATCTTGCAACCTTTTACATTGTTTAACTAAAGCAATGTTTTATATTTTTAAATTTCTTAACTATTTTGTTAGATTATTTAATTGTTAAATTATTAGATGAATGTGGATGTGGATAAATTGCATTGATCGTGGATACGAATTTGGTAAGCAATTCTAAAATATGACGGTTAATGAATACGGATTTGGTGTAGAATATGAAATTCATAAGCATATGTGTTGGTTAAGATAAGACCAGAGACAACGTCCAATCTGGTATACTATATTTGTATATGGATTCTCCAAATGATTTATGAGGAATAATTACTATATATACGAATAGATAGTTCATGCCTAAAACTATTTTGAGCGCTTAATAGGATTTTGTAGGAATTTTTTACTAGGCATAATATATAATCTTTTTGGGGTGTGAAATGATTCATTTCAAAATAACATGTCTAAAACTATTTATGTTGAAGTATTAAATTCTTAAATATTTAATCATAATGATAATTATGTTTGATTATATATTTAGGCATGTTCTTTATAACACTACTGAATTCTAAGATTGTAATCTCATCAATGCGAGATAACCTGTAATAGTTTTTCTTTCAAAATGAAATATATATCAAAAATACAATAGAAGATAGAACTGATAAAAGAGAACTTATTCTCGTAATATCATATCAATCATAAGAAACAATGTTACTCCCCCTGCTCATAAATAAACGTCCTCTTACTAAAACCGTTGTTTCAAAATACTTGTTCGGATATAATATCAAGATATTCTTTTCCAACATTTTCTACTATAATGTTGTTATTCAAATATTATAATTTATGTTTTAAATACACATTAAAATACCAATGCACTTTATGAAAGATATTCTAGTAAAAGAGAATCCAATTTTGTTTTGATACGTAGGTTCTAGGCTAGCTTTCGCACACCTAACTAGTCCCACAGATAATATGCCCGCCCTCCCCAAGTATACCCCCAGGCACGTCAGAACTAGGTGTTCTAAGAGGGATTCGAACCCTGTACCTCTTGGTTGAGAGACAAGATCCTGAACAATTGAGCTAATCCAAACATTTCATTTCTTAGACTATGTAAAAACTATCTGTAAATTTATTTAGGAACAGAGAGAGTAAACACGTAAAGGTATATCACAAGTTGGGTTAGCTCAACGCGTTAGTGTCCTGTCACTACTTCAATACCTTGAAGATGTGAATTAAAGGTACATGGTTCGAATCCCTTCTTGAACATAGACAATCTAATCCTGGTTTATCTTAAAGATATGCATTGAGAGGCGTCCATATTCTTCATGGAACTAATCAAGGTGCGCACAAACTGGTCTGGACCACCCACCTAATAAAAAAATGTAAGGTTAATCATCCAAGTGTATCACATAAATGTTGGTTAATAGTTCAATTGTTCAGAAAAATAAACTTTCTAATTAGAGAATTGAAGTAAAAAATAAATAAATTGGAGAATTCACTATTATAATTCATCAACGTGCTTAATTTATTTTAGTTTTTATTTTAATATAATTTAGTATATATAAAATTGTAATATGAACATATTTTACTTAGAATGGTAAGTAGTGTGATTTTTTATGGTATATATCGTTATTCTTTTGATTAAAAATTATTATGTGTATAATTATAGCATCAAATTTTTTTTTATATATTGATTAATTTATTCTTCACTGTAATATACTCTTAATAACCAATATTCTTAAACAATGCCGTCTAGGCGTTCTAAAGTGTGATCTGCCAAAAATTACTCTAAAAATTTAGTCTATGCATAATCTAATTAATAAACTACCAAATCAGATTAATGGGTCGTCCAACCTGAATACCACCTGGTATGCTAGCCCATAAATAAATAATTAAATCTAAATCAACCCAACACATAAGCGAAATATAAAGAAATAACTACTTATGTTAAAATATGAATGCGCGAGTGATGTCTCCTCATTTGTGATAGATTTATATTAGGATGAGACATCATTTTTAGTGATTTAGAAGTCATTATAGTCGATTTTCTTGAGAAATGCTACACTTTCCTATTTTGAGCCTTGATTTAGTAAGATAATATTTTTAGAGCATATTGGGTTTAATTATTTATTTAGTGTGAAACTTTAAAGATAATTATGGAGATTAATTAGAGTCCAAGTCAAATACTACAATATATGGAAAGAGATAAGTATGGTAATTGGAGATAAGGAAACAAAAGCTAAAAATATGGAAAAGGAAAAGCTGCCTTAATCTTGAATTTCTGCACCTACGACCACAAATCAGCTTATATCTCAAAAACGGTGTGGAATTTGGAGAAACGGTCAAGAGAAAAGTTGAAGAGCTTTCCGAGACGATCAATTTGGTATATTCATACGCGTCAAACGGATGAATATTGAAGCTGTTAGAGCCAAATGAAGATCGGACCTGATTTCATGTTTTTAGGGTTACGAATTTGAGTTGGGCTTGGAGTCCACCACTTACTTCTCCTTCAAGAAAACGAATTAGGGCTTCCAAGACACCTATAAATACACTCTTATACCATTGTAAACATGTCCTTGCTCAGTTCTAAACATTAGCTTAAATTATAAACAATAGCTTAGTCCTTTACATTAATATTCATCCTTAGAATCAAGCTATTCATCCAAGAAGCAAGCTGACCTGTAGAGGAAGACAAGAAGAAGAAGATTGGAGACTGACAAACTCCTCTTCTACATCTCACCTTCTCTATATTTAGAGTAATTAGCTATAGATTTATGCTCAACCATATTTCTAAGCTTTTATTCTGTAAGTTTTACTTTTAATTGTTGGGTTATTATTTTGTCTACATTCATAAATACTATTTGCTTATTTTAATTGATTAAGCTTGGCGTATATTGTTATTATGTGTTTTGACTTATTGTTACACCTTAGATTTGGCCAATCTTAGGATTATTCTTAGTTATTGACAACACCACATAATCGTCTAGTTTTGATCCCTTGCTTAACTAGATAGCCATTAAGGTTTGATTTAATCACCAATCATTACTTAGGAATCCCTAGTAATGGAGAGGTTGCTCCTAAGTCTAGAAAAGGCTAGGTATAATTTAGAATCCTGGTTAATATATAATGCTTAATCTGTGACAGGTTAGAATAACGATTTAGTAATAGACTCATATTAGTAATCCTAATCTATTTGACTTACATTCATATTTAGTTATTTGTTTTGTTTATTTGTTTTAATTATTTAATTGCGTAGATTGTTATTTCATCTTTTTATATTTTTATTTGAAACATCTAAATTCATCTACGCTTGTTAAATATAAGTAGATCTAACGGATACAATCCCTGCGAACGAACTTGACTTATCATTAAAACTTGCATACGATCTGTGATACTTGCAGTGAGTTCCGTGGTTCTCAAGGGTGTGTGACTCTTTATTATTATCTTTATTTATCTATTATTTTATCACACCTTTGCCCCCACCAAGTTTTTGGCGCCGCTGCCGGGGATTTATCTTTAAGTTAAATCTATTTTGTGTTTATTTAGTATAGAAGTTTTTATTTGTTTTCAGTTTTACGCTTTCTTTTTGTTTTAGTCTTTCTCAGGATTTCACATGGATAATCAACGGTTAGAGCTAGGTTTACCTAGTAAATTTCGAGTTCAACGCATTGGGATTCGCGTCCCAACTATCCAAGCCGTTAGATTCAAGCCTTATCATGATTAATTAATCAATTCGCGAGCTATGGGAAATTTAATGGTGATACAAATCAAGATCCGGTCAGATCTGTTCAAAAATTCATGCAATTTTGTGATGCCTACATTAATGAAGGTGTTACGCAAGAAGAGATGTATTATTTAATGTTTCAATTTTTCTTGACCGGGAAAGCAAGCGATTGGTTCGATGATCAACCTCCCGAGCTAATAACCGATTGGGACAAGCTTCAAGAAAGCTTCCTTGATAAATTTTATCCTACAAGTATGCGAGTGAAGGAACTCTTGGAGCCTACAAATTTCTTACAAGAAGCCGGAGAGAGTGTTGGTGAAGCATGGACGAGATTTCAAAAGATGTTGGCAAGATGTCCACTACATGGATACACGCCACAATTATAATTATCCATGTTCTATAATGGACTCGATAGCGAGTCAAGGCTGAGAGCAGATAATATGGGTCGTGGTAATTTTGTCTCTATGGATCCAAAAGAAGCAAAAAGTGGTATGGAAACAATCATTGAGAACAACATGAGTTGGCCACAAGGAAAAACTCCTACCACTAACGAAGAAGAAGACGCGAGGATTTCAAGCTTGCAAGATCAAATACAACAACTCGCTATAACTGTTAAGGAAAGCATCCCAAAGCCACCTCAACAGTTATACCTACAAGAGCAAGCCTATGAAAATCAAGCTGATCAACCACCGAGCTATACTGTGCATAATGTAAGTCAAGCTCAATCACGTCCTCAAGAAGAGATTACTGAGTTACAAGAGACTATTAGTCAATTCATCAACTTCTCGAAGGAAAATATGAGCAGACTTGAATCAAAGATCAATACATCAGTAGTGCAAAGCCTGCAACAACAGAATCAAGATCTTAAACAACATAATCAACTTTTAGAGAAGAATGTAATGCGGCTCAATACAATCATAGAACAAATGCAAAGTCAACTCCTACAATTGACCCAAGATACAACATCTAACATGAAGAAGATCCAATATATTGACGACAAGGTTAAGACTATTAGTCTTCAAGCTGAAAAGATGAAGGAAACGCTACCATCTCCATCAAAAAGAGATGTCCTTCCCAACACGTCAAAAGTAGATAGGATGAACTTAGATGAGGTAACTGTTGAGGATTGGGTTGAAGAATTTGAACATGTTAAGATTAAGAAGCCTAGAGTGGTTGATGAACCAAGAATTGAAGAGAGAAGTAGAGCAAGAAAAACACCCATAAATTGCCACTATCCCACGGAGCAACATCAGAAGTGTATAGAGGCGTTAAAACAAGTGAAAATTAACGTCCCTTTACTCGAAGCTATGGAAGGAAGGAGAAACTATGATCGATTCTTTATGGAGGCACTCTCCAATAAGAAAAGATTCACAAGAGCCAAGTCTGTAGCAATCAACGAAGGGGTATCAGCACGAGTTCAACGAAGATTACCACCGAAGCGTAAAGATCCAGGAAGTTTCAATCTCCCAATCAAAATAGGTGGTATATTTCATGGAAAAGCCATGTGTGATTTAGGGGCAAGTGTTAATATCATGCCCAAAAGTGTATTCAAGAAGATTGGTATTAGGGAAGCGAAACCGACATCCGTAATCTTACAACTTGCGGATCAATCTACTGTTAAGCCGTGGGGAGTAATAGAGGATGTACTCGTTCAAGTAGGTAACCTTGTTATTCCAACGGACTTTATTATTCTTGACTACAAAGCAGATAAGAACGTCCCATTCATTCTAGGGCGTCCATTCCTAGCCACCAGCGATACTATAGTGAATGTGAATGAAGGAACCGTGACTCTTAGTATTAAAAATGATTCTGAAACATTCTATGTTTCGGGAAAGAAGAGGAAAAAGAAGTCAAAGGAACTATATCCAATCAGAGCAGTAACCAAGAAGCCAGAACCTGAAAGTCTCCAAGAAACCATAGAGAAAAAGATTGAGTTTGGGGTAGGAGACGAGGTGGCATGGAAACCTCCCAACCCCAAACAGAGCAGTTCTTGGAAGGGACCTTATGTTGTCACGCAAATTATCTCAGAAGGAGTGGTCGAAATCAAGGCTATCAAAGGTTGCAAGCTCGATTTGGTAAGTGTTAATCATCTCACTCACTGCTGGGGAGGCTATAAAAAGAAGTAACCGAGGTAACTCGTCTAACGTTGAAAGACGTTAAACAAAAGTGCCCTTTGGGAGACATCCCATAGTAATTTTTATGTTTTTATGTTTTAGTTTTAGTTTAGTTTAGTTATTTTTAGTTGATATTGCATATTTGAGGAAGGTATTAGTGTTTTTGATGATTAGGTATTGGAGAAATCGAGTTAGGGAAGGCGAGCAAAATTTTTTGGAACGAAACTTCGGCAAGTCATATCTTTGCGCTCGGATGTCGAAATCAGGCGATCTTTGAGCCTAAACTGCATAACTTTTCGAGATCTAGCTGATGGGGAGGTTTTTGCCAAGTGCGGTACACCGGACCTCAGCCGCGGTGCACCGCAGGGTAAAAACCCGTGCCACGGTAGCAGCCACGTGTTGTGTACAGAAAAGAGAAAAAATAGCTGATGGGTCCGGTATACCGGACCCTATACCGCGCCATGCACCGCACAAACACGTGCCACAGGGTCCTACCACGGGTATTTTGACGTAGGAAGCACGGTGTACCCCGCGGTACACCCCATGGTCCGCAGGGGTAGTCCGCACGAGCCGCCAGAGAGAGAAAAGAAAGGGTTCTAAGGCTATATGAAGATCTAATGCTCATTATTCCAAATTTATTATACCTTAAACCTCTTTATCTTCTCCATAACTCTCCCAACTCCATTAAACCTCATAAAAACCTTCACCTAACATCAAAACACTACCAAATCACCATGAATTCTCATCCAAATCCTTCCCTACATCATTACAAAGAAGGTTCAATCACCCAAATCATATCAAAACACCTAGAAACCAAGAATAAAAACTATGAATTTCAAGATCTTCTTCTCAAATTCCTTAAACCCACATCCCTAAACCTTAATTCAATCATACCCACATGGAGAATTGTCATCCTAACACCTTTCCTAACCAAAATAAAGCTTGTTCCACCTATGATCATAAAGTACAAATTTCAAGAGTGTTCAAAGCTTTGAGTTGGGGGTCAAAAGAGATGATAAAGAGAATAGAGATATTATCAAGTGTTAAGGGATATGAAGAATCAAAGCAAGGTATTGGGTAAGCTCTAGAAGATTTCAATTGAGATGGGTACTAGTTTGGGAATAAATTACAAGGTAAATCGGATAGAGGAAAGCTAGCGGTGGTGAATTCAAAGAACAAAAAGGTTAAAACTTTCATAAGGAAGACACCACAACCTCTACAATCGATAGTCCTTTAACCCAAGATGAACAAAAGCTTCTGGGACGCTAGTAGCTGTATTCAAAACATATTCCTGAATGAACAACTGTCACATGAGAGATTATTCAAAGAGCAAAGTTGGAAGAAGATTAACAAGAGAATTCTAGAGTGTGAGTGATTGGGATGGAGCATACGAAGATGTAGGGGAAAGCGAAGTTGGTGATAATAGAAATTTACATACATGGAAAGCACTGCACCCTATTCCGGGTATTGATCAGGCGAGGTAAATAGCCTCGGAGAGTATGTTTTCTTTCTTCCTTACCTTTTCTTTATGTGCAATATCTGTGAAATTTTAATTTTCTTTTCTTTTATTTTATTTTCGAGTCTTTTCGAGTCGTGGGGACACGACTCATTTTTGAGTTGGGGGTGTGGGGATTCGTTGTCTCTCATCTCCATTTTTCTGTTTTTAGGTAAAATTAAAATTTTTGAAGGTTTAGATGTATGTAGAGTGTGTTTAATAGCTTAAAAGCATAAGCTCAGTGGATTAATGATAGAAAGTAGTATGTTTATGAGCTATGTTATTTGTATGCTTTGAAGTATTTGCAGGAAAACACACATTGATAGTAAAGAAAAGATTAGTGAGCAATGCGATAGAAAGTATGTTCGATCTCAGGGAACCTTGAGGAGTGTGTAGGCCGTGAGATCCAAGCTAGTTGACAAACCATTTGATGAAAGTGCTAAAGGTAAGAAAATAACGAAATTGCATAGTGTAGAAAGTGATTAAGGCGGTTCTTTCATATTTGAAGCCTTTGAAGCCTTTTTATACCTTCTCACCATGTTATTTTTATGCTATATCCTTCTCAGCCCCTTCTAGCCTTTCTAAATCCTTTTTATTGAAACACGTTATAAGCCATATCCCTTTAGATTATAGGACTTTTCCATATGACCCGTACTCGAATCGCGATGCATAGACAGTTGTTTTAGAGCTTGAGTTTGGGGTGGTGGGTCCACCATTATGGGAAATATTATTGGGATGGGATTTTTGAGCTTATTAATTGTGCTCTGTTATTATATTGATGATGATTCACATGTTTATATTGTAACCCTTTGCCGGGGTAATAGTGAATGAAAAAGAAGCTACGAGCTAAATTTGCCAACAAGGGCATTAAAAGAAAAATATATATATATATATATATATATATATATATATATATATATGAGGAAAATAGCGTGATATCTCAACATTAAAAGAGAGTCATGGCTATACAAAAGAAAAAATTGAAAAGAAAAGAAAATATATATATATATATATTCGGACCGGCAAAGTGGAACTTTTATGTGAACATCTTATGCTTTAATTGGGTTATTGGGGATGCTAAAGTGTGCATCAAGAAATCATTGGGTTGAGTGAGAAACGTTTTATGAGAGTAACTCAAGCTCTAGGGCGATTCGTTGATGGCTAGTGAGGAGAGAGCCAAAAGCTCACTCTAAATTATCCAATATACTTATCATACCGCCCCTAAGCCTACATTACAACCTTAAAGACCTTTTGATTCTTTGCTATGTAACTGAGAAGTGATTGAGCCAATAGAGAGTAGTTAAATGGATCTTTGGACACTAGTGAAGTTCGATGAACAATCTATAGCTTCCTTGGGGAACTGAGTAAAGTCCCAATCCTTCTTACATTGCAAAACTAATCTGATCTTGAATTCAAGCCGTGTTGACTGTGGATATGAGAAGTGTACAGGTATGTAGTTTTTAAATATTATTACATAAAATTTTCTGAGTAGTTGTTTTGAGTCTATTCTCCATATTCTTCTATCTTCTGTCTTCTGTGCTTAATTGACCTAGGTGTGTATTTAGAGACTTCCCTTTGTTTTTATCTTTATTGTATCGGGACGATACAACTTGGAGTTGGGGGTCTTGATGTCTCCTCATTTGTGATAGATTTATATTAGGATGAGACATCATTTTTAGTGATTTAGAAGTCATTATAGTCGATTTTCTTGAGAAATGCTACACTTTCCTATTTTTAGCCTTGATTTAGTAAGATAATATTTTTAGAGCATATTGGGTTTAATTATTTATTTAGTGTGAAGCTTTAAAGATAATTATGGAGATTAATTAGAGTCCAAGTCAAATACTACAATATATGGAAAGAGATAAGTATGGTAATTGGAGATAAGGAAACAAAAGCTAAAAATATGGAAAAGGAAAAGCTGCCTTAATCTTGAATTTCTGCACCTACGACCACAAATCAGCTTATATCTCAAAAATGGTGTGGAACTTGGAGAAACGGTCAAGAGAAAAGTTGAAGAGCTTTTCGAGACGATCAATTTGGTATATTCATACGCGTCAAACGGATGAATATTGAAGCTGTTAGAGCCAAAAGAAGATCGGACCTGATTTCATGTTTTTAGGGTTACGAATTTGAGTTGGGCTTGGAGTCCACCACTTACTTCTCCTTCAAGAAAACGAATTAGGGCTTCCAAGACACCTATAAATACACCCTTATACCATTGTAAACATGTCCTTGATCAGTTCTAAACATTAGCTTAAATTATAAACAATAGCTTAGTCCTTTACATTAATATTCATCCTTAGAATCAAGCTATTCATCCAAGAAGCAAGCTGACCTGTAGAGGAAGACAAGAAGAAGAAGATTGGAGACTGACAAACTCCTCTTCTACATCTCACCTTCTCTATATTTAGAGTAATTAGCTATAGATTTATGCTCAACCATATTTCTAAACTTTTATTCTGTAAGTTTTACTTTTAATTGTTGGGTTATTATTTTGTCTACATTCATAAATACTATTTGCTTATTTTAATTGATTAAGCTTGGCGTATATTGTTATTATGTGTTTTGACTTATTGTTACACCTTAGATTTGGCCAATCTTAGGATTATTCTTAGTTATTGACAACACCACATAATCGTCTAGTTTTGATCCCTTGCTTAACTAGATAGCCATTAAGGTTTGATTTAATCACCAATCATTACTTAGGAATCCCTAGTAATGGAGAGGTTGCTCCTAAGTCTAGAAAAGGCTAGGTAGAATTTAGAATCCTGGTTAATATATAATGCTTAATCTGTGACAGGTTAGAATAACGATTTAGTAATAGACTCATATTAGTAATCCTAATCTATTTGAGTTACATTCATATTTAGTTATTTGTTTTGTTTATTTGTTTTAATTATTTAATTGCGTAGATTGTTATTTCATCTTTTTATATTTTTATTTAAAACATCTAAATTCATCTACGCTTGTTAAATATAAGTAGATCTAACGGATACAATCCCTGCGAACGAACTTGACTTATCATTAAAACTTGCATACGATCTGTGATACTTGCAGTGAGTTCTGTGGTTCTCAAGGGTGTGTGACTCTTTATTATTATCTTTATTTATCTATTATTTTATCACACCTTTGCCCCCACCAGCGAGAAAAAGAAGAAGTTATGATTTTTAAATTTCAAATCTAGATTTTTTGAATTGGTCGTTTTTTAGGTTAATAATTATGAATTAATATTATTTTATAGTTAAATATATGTTATTTATGTTTAATTTATCTACTTTAAAATATATTAGGATGTAAATATTATTCAAAATCATTGTATTGTAATATATATTTAATATAAATAATATAATAACCGCTTAGGTAAAAACCGCCTAAATCTGATTAGTGGGCCTTCTAGCCATCTAGGCGTTCGAAGGTGCTCGACCTCCCTAGTAGCGCCTAGATTTTCTTTTTGGAACAATGCTAATAAGTAATGCTATATATCATATATTTTTTATACCACCTCATTATATTTCATGATCTGACTAAAAATAAATTAAGTTAGATTGAAAAAATAAAAAAGATTAATAATTAATTAACAATCAACAAGACCTGTCCTAGCTATAATCCAAGGAAGTCGTTGTTTCGAGCCTCCAAAATTTTGGTCTTTTTTAAGATCTGTGTTCAGAAATTCAACATTGATATGTATTGTAGGTATACATTTAGTTTTAGTGATATTACATAAATAATAAGTCTGCTTAGTGGTTATATAAATTTAAATCATATTGGAGAAGGGCCGACGGCCCAAAACGTCTCTTGTTTTTCTCCACATTTTCTAGCCTTTGGATCAAATTTCAATCATTTTCAGCCTTTAGATTGATTATAATTAATGGTCCAAATTGTCTAAATTCAATCCATGGTTTAAAATATCTTGATGTCTCCTTTATATTTTTCAGCCCTTGGATTAAATGGGTGGGGTCCTTTTATTTTTAATTTTAATTAATAGTGATAATTGTGATACGTTAACTAATTCCACCATTTACTACTTTTCAAATTTCAAAGCATTGGAAAAAAATCACTTCACACTCACGTCTCACGTTTCACTTATCACACTCTCTCTCTCCCACCAAGCCGCAGTCACACCTGGTCTCACCTTCCCACCAAGCCGCTGGAACCAATCTCCACCGCCATCATCAACTGGTACGTCTCACCAAGCCACTCACCTTCCCCAGCTTAACTATTCACACTTAGGTCTCATCTTCCCACCAAGCCGCTGGAATAAATCTCCACCTCCATCATCCATCAGGTTCGTCTGGAAACACCCACCTTCTCCACCATCATCAACATCATCGTTAACGGGCTTGGTGAAGAACCCAAATTAAGGTAAAAAAACTTAACTTTTAACAGTATGAGAATTGATTTCTTTAAGTTTCGTCTTATAGAATAGCATTTACTCTTTTTACTTATTATTTTACAGCACATAAGGTACAACAAATCACATAAAACACGAATATCGTATTGTAGTTGAACACAGATAGACCAAAAGTAGATTGTTAATTGTGATAATATATAGTCTGTGTTTATTTGATACAGGACATTAATATATCTTTAGGTTTTCCAGTTTAGACAGTTGGTGTTATTGAAGGCTACAACAAATCAAATGAAATTACCCATGTGAGTAGACTTATATTCAATTACATGTATCCTTAGTATAATATAAATAAAGTTAACTCAATTTTTGGTGTCTCATACTTTCATTATTTTTATCTTTTTATTATTTCAAATAAATTTAGTGTATATACATTTGTGTGCGCTATATATTCATTGCAGGCCAATTTCCATGTGAATTGTTTTAAGTTTAATTGAACTATCAGTATTCCTCACACTCGAGGGAACACAAAAAATATGTGTCTACAATCTCTCTATTCTCTGTTATTGATTTTTATTGAGTTTTTTTCTTGCAATGTCTCATGAAATGTAGTTTTTTCCAAATTTTATTGAGTTTTTATCCTTGCAGGTCTCTTAAATGTTCAATTAACCCATTGTTGAAGTTAAACCTGACACACCCTAGATGACAAAATATATAGGTCGGTATTTTCTATAAGATTATATTTTTTCTAATTTTATTTTTTTGTTTTAACTTTGTTAGTTGTGTCTTAATTCAAATTAAATTGGGGAAATTGATAATTTTCTGAATTTCTAGGAGTATGATAAGTTGGATGAAACATTAGATGATCGAAAGAGGAGGGATGTCATTATTGGACTATGCTTTTCTCTAATTTGATCGCTCAATGGGCTCAATGGTTATGTGCGTAATTGTAGCTGAGTAAATATTGTTTTCAAAAGATTTAATTTTGTTTTCTAGGGTTTAATGATATTAATGTAATATGTTACATTTGCAGCAAATATTGTGTTTGTATCTGGATCACTTATTGGACGATTTTTACCATTTACTTCTGCTCGATCAATTGGGAAGCTTTTGCCTCCTTTACTTAGTCCACTTCAGGTATTATATAATTTCTTGATTAAATTCGAACATTCAAGTTGAAATTTGATACATATAAGCTATTTTGAGCTCATACATAATATATTTAGCATTTGATTTCAAAATATTCAATTATTACAGGAATCAAGACTGAAAGATCTAAAGCAAAGGCTAGCTATACCATTTGATGGTGGTTTTATTGACCATCAAGTACGTATTATCAGGGGCCATTTTAATAAAGTATAGACTATTGTGGATTGATATATTATTTAATTTAATTTCAAGATGCACTTAGACAATTATGGAGATTAGCTTATCCAGATAGACAACTCCCTTCTCTTTTTTTTTGTCAATAAAATTACCTCATAGTTTCCTATTACAAGCCACATATACATTAGAAATATGTTCATAAAATTCAACTAGGGACTTAGTAGGACATGTTGAAGTATCTAAATTGAGTCTCGTGCACTTAGCAATGTATCTGCCACATTATTAAATTGCCTTCTTATATGAACAACTTTCCAATCAGAAAATCTTCCGATCCACCTCCATGCTTCTGAGACCATGGGCCGGATCCTCCAATCGATTCCTTTTAGTTTATTAATACCTTGAATCACCTCAAGGTTATCCGAGTAGAAAGAACTACTCATCATACCATTACTTGCAGCCGATCTCATAGCCAATAAGACCGCCCACATTTCCCCTTCAAGACTGCTGTTAATTCTTGCTCTTTTCTTAATTACCTCCTTCACTTCGCCTTCTTTACTTATCGCTATTGACACCATACTAGTAGGCTCCGATGTTTTATTATGCGATGAATCACACAACCATATACATTCGGCGTTATCTTCAAGGACCGGGTTATAATTATCTTTTTCAGAAAAAACCTTCTCTTAAATCCGAACTATGGAAAGAAATAGTTTGGCAATGATCCGACCCTTCAACAAATTTCAGGTAAATAATAAATATAAATCAAACTTGAAGGACTCATTATGCAATTTATTTGTTCTTATTTACATTTACAGGGGTGGAGGTTTTATATCATTGGAAATTACAACTACATTTCTTCTGTTGTACCAATTGGTGCAATGTTTGCCACGACTCTTTGGCTTGGTAACACCGCTTACATACACTCAGATGTTAAAAGCAATCAGTAAGTTTAAGTTTAGTATTTTTATCAAGTTACAAAACAGTCCCTCAACAAAGTTACAATTTACAGGGTCAGTAGCTGTATTTGTACTCGAGTAGTAGCTGGAGTTGAAGTAATGAGCTGTACAATGCTTCTTATAATGTCATTAATAAGCTTTGGCCATTTAAAAGACCTGCACAAGGCTATCAAACTTTGTGAAGAGGCCGTGGTTGCCACTGATCCCACAATTTCTTCTCTTGGCTCAAATTTGAAGGTATACTAATTATTTTTAATTATAATGATTTATTATAATAAATTGCGTAATTGATCCCTGTGATTTGTTTAATTGCAGGCACCCTCGAGTTTACCATTTTACAAATGATTATGCAGATTCAAGCCGTGGTGAAAAAGTCCAACTTAGGTATTTTATTTATTAATTTCTTATAATTTATTATATTTAAAAATCTTATTATTTTTTCTTTTTTCTTCAGGTGATCTTTTACATCATTTTTTTAACAGTAATTTTCAACACGTTAGATAAAGGTAAATCTATAGACGATGAATTTGAACTAAACACAATTTTACAGGTACTATTTTATAAACTCGAGCTCCTATTAGCAAAAATAGAAAATTTATGAATTATTTTTTCAGGAATCAATTAGAAATTCAGGTTTAGCTTCATTAGCAATTAACAAGGAAGGTAAAGTTACCCATAAGATTGTCTCTAGATCTTTAGTTAGAAGTTCTATTGAAGGTGAATGTTGGGCGGTTCTTTTGGCTATGAGAAAGGCCGCTGTCTGTAATCTTCGGAGTGTTTCTTTTTACTCCGATAACCTTGAATTGATTCAAGGTATTTCTAAACGCACAGGTCTTCGATGGCAAATTTACCCGTTCATTGCCGAAATGAGGAGCTGGCTTTTGAAGTTCCCTTCCTGGAAAGTTAACTTCGTTAATAGGAAACTTAATAACGTCACGGACCTTACGGCTAAGTGTGCAAGGCGAAATATCGACATCTCTACTTGGAAGAATGGTTCTTTAAGTGATTTTTATATTTTCCTTAAATCATTGTATAAACGTTCTTGAATTGTTATCTCTTTTGAAAAAAAAAAGTGTATTATTCTGATTCATTAATTGTGTCAATTTTAAAAAATGTGGGACCCGATGAAAAACAAAGCTCTTCTAATTTTAATTCAAGTCCTCATAGATATAAATGACATAGTTTCGGAAATAATGTACTTGATTCTCTTAATTTTACTTACAAGGTAAATAACTTTTTTTATAAAGGAGCAATGCTCAATTAATTACAACTTCAACTTAATTTCTATTTAAACACAAAAAAATGAAAGATTATAAAAATACTCATAGACAATTAATTAATTAATTACTTTAATTATAATATTATCTATTTATATTCTTTTTTCTTTGAAATTTTTTTTTAATTTTTTTTCGTTTTTTAATTTTTTTTAAAATCTTTTTTTACGGAAATTAAAAAAAAAAAATTTCGGAAATTTATTTTTTTCGAATTCTTTTTTCAAAAAAAAAAATTTCGTAAATTTTTTTTTTCAATTTTTTTCCCCGAATTTTTTTTTATGTGTTCCATGAACACACAATTTTGAGATTTGTCTGTTGCAGGAACACACAAAATTGGAACAACCAAAATCAAGTTTCTTGTGTTCAATGAATACACAAATCTCAGATTTGTGTGTTGTAGTAATACACAATTTTGCGATCTGTGTGTTCAGGAATACACAAAATTGGAACAAACAAAATCAAGTTTTGTGAATTGCACTACAGGTCCCTAAAATGTGCAAAAATTGCACTACAGGTCCCTATAGTACGCAAAAATGGACTATAGATACCTTTACAGAGTTAATTGCACCGTAGGTCCCTATAATTTGAAAAAATTGCACTACAAGTAACCCTATATTGCAAAAATTATTAAATATAAAAAAATTACTAATTAAAATGGTCCAGATTGTTGACATTTGATCGACAACTTAAAATGTCTTGATATCTTCTCTATATTTTTCAACCGTTAGATTTTATATTTATTTATTTATCTTTACTCTTATCCTTAATTATATAATTCTTTTTTATTTTTACGTTGAAATCCTCAAATAACTCAACTAATTATCTTTTAAAATATTCAAAAATATAAAATTTAAAACTTATATTTTCACACCCATATCACATTGGAACAAAAAAACAAAAAAAAAGTCTCTTCAAGCTCACTTTTTACCCAAGCCGCTCTCCGACACAAGAAATTGCAAGCACTCGAAAACCATTATTCACCATCATCAACTGGATTGACTACGCCATCAACAATAGAAGAACACAAATTAAGGTAATTAATTAATTTTAACCATTGAACAAAAAATTAAATTATTTTTAATCTAATCTCATCACTTTTACAATTTTTAGAATTATTTATTTATTTTTGTATACAAATCATACTGCCATTTTAGGACCATGGGAAGCCTTGCCATAGGAGAAGTGATGTTGTTGCGTCAGGAAGAAATGCTAAGTTATTTTTCTTTTAACTATATATTCTTTTAATGTTTTGTTTATTACTTTTTATACAAATCATACCAGGCCATTTTATAACTTGGAAGCCTTTTGATTGAGACCTCTAATGCACCTTATACCCCTCAACAACAAGGGGAGGAAATTTTGATTCGTGAACAACTCCTACTTTACTGGAAAAGGGAGGAGATCTATTGGTTTGATAGAGCCAGAGATCAGTGGATTCATTTTGGTGATAAAAACACTAAATACTTTTTCGCGCTCATGGCTCAAAGACGTAACTGTAACCGAATGGCAGGAATCCAGAACTCTGACGGGAATTGGATCCAAACGGAGAATGAAATAAAAGAACAATTTAATACCTTTTACTTTAATCTTTTACATGAACAGGAGCCTACAGATTTTACTGAAGCATTACGTGATATAATTCCTAAGGTGACAACTGACATGAATGATACTTTGACTAAGATTCCAGATGAAAATGAAATTAGACAAGCTGCCTTTGATATGAGCCCGAATAAAGCTCCAGGCCCTGATGGCTTGAATGGTAAATTCTTTCAGGAATATTGGGACATAATTGGACCTGACATAGTTGACCTCGTGGTTGACTTCTTTACTAATAATACACCACTAACTCTTTTGAATGAAACACTTTATTACTCTGATTCCTAAAGGCGATTGTCATATAGGGGTAGGAGACTACCGCCCTATCTCATGTGTGAACTTTGTGTACAAGGTGATAGCAAAGATATTGGCTAATAGGTTTCAGGCTTTAATCAATGATATTACTTCACCTACCCAATCTGCTTTTATTAAAGGACGGGCGATTCAAGACAATATCCTCATTGCTCAAGAAGTTTCCTTCTTTATGAAGCGTAAATTGAAGAACAAAGCTAACTTTGCGGCTATTAAACTTGATATGGCAAAGGCTTATGACCAGGTTCGGTGGGAATTTCTATGCCTGGTACTTGAGAAATTGGGGTTTGCACCCAAATGGGTACAATGGATCTGGAATTGTATATCGACGGTTACCTTTCAAATTAATATTAACGGAGAGCGCCAACCTCCCTTCAAACCTGGCCAAGGCATTCGTCAAGGAGATCCTTTATCACCTTTGGTATTTGCTTTACTTACTGAATCACTTATATCTCTTTTGGAAACCAAGGTTGAACACGGAAGGATTACAGGTATTCATATAACACAGAATTGCCCGACTATATCTCACCTTCTCTTTGCAGACGATTCCTTGTTTTTTCATCTCGTTAGATGGACAAGACGTGCATAAATTTCAGGAATGCATTGAGACTTATTGCTGGTGTTCAGGACAGAAGATTAACTACCACAAATCTTCAATATATTTCAGTACACAAACACCTGAAGATTTACGTCAACAGGTGGTAGCAACTCTACAGATTACTGAGTCACGTGACCTGGGTAAGTACCTAGGCATTCCACTTTGCCACAAGAGATCATGCATGGAAACATTAAACTGGATAGTGAAACGGGTTTTTAACAAAGCCCAAGGATGGATAGCCAAACTCCTTTCGGAAGGCGGCAAAGAAATACTTATCAAAGCTGTTTTGTAGGCTATCCAATGTTATGCTATGTCTATTTTTTCTTTTCCTATTGGTTTTTACAGGAAACTCTCATCTATCATTGCTCGGTTCTGGTGGAACTATTTGGAGAAAAGGAAAATTCATTGGTTGGAATGGGAAAAGATGACTGCCGCCAAAGTTGTAGGGGGTATGGGTTTTCGAGACTTGAAAAGGGCGAATAGGGCACTCCTAGCTGCTCAGGCTTGGAGAATCCTTAGTAACCCAAATCTTCTGGTGTCTAGAGTACTGAAAGAGATTTATTTCCCGCATGGGACTTTTTTGGATACTAAATTGAGACAAAGTCGGACGTGGTCCTGGGCTAGCTGATTGAAGGAAGGGATTTACTTGTTGAACACGGCCACATCCAGATTGGGAATGGAGAATCTACCAACATCTGGAAACACAAATGGTTACCCTCAGGTATTATTAAAGATCATCCTATTGATACTAATCTTGTAACAGTCAGTCAATTGATGACAAATCAGGGGAATAGTTGGGACTGGGTGGTGATTGATAACACCCTCCCTCAGCCTGTTCATGGAGAGATTGATAGGATCCCTCTCCTTGAACCGGAGGGACAGGATACCTTTATTTGGCCTTTTATAAAATCTGGTAAATATACTACGAAAACGGGTTACAAATTATTATCCCAAATTGCGGTGAATGGAACAGCACAGACCTCAATTCAAGCGGAACTGAACAACTCGAAATTGTGGAATAGAATTTGAAAATCTAATGTTCCCAACAAAGTGCGATCTTTTAACTGGAAAGCTTGCCGGAATTTACTACCTACTAAACTGAATCTTTACAAACGGCATTGTAGCGATAGCAAATAATGTACCTGGTGCGAGAACATGACGGACACGGTTGTACATATGCTTTTATCTTGTAATTTTGCAAAACATGTATGGGCCGGTATTGCAGTACAGGTACAGATACCGGAGGATGATCCAGACTCGATTGGAGACTGGCTAACCAAAATATGTGATTCAATGGACAACGCTATCTGGGAGGAGAACATCTTAATAGCATGCCTACATCTGACACTTTGGAACATCTGGAAGGCTCAAATGAAAATGCTTCATGAACAACTTAATATTCGACCACAACAAATTGTGGTTACTATTCATGCATGTATGAAAGACCTCTTTGGGGCCTCTTGGGACTCCCAACCATCTCCTGCACCACCTATTACCAGGATACCGGCTGTTAACCCAATGAATGATACTGATTTGAACAATGCTATCTTTGTTTACACCTGTGATGCTTCATTTCTTTCTGCCGACAAGCCAAGTGGTATTGGAATAGTTCAGCGGAATACCCTTATAGGCCAACGTGTTACCTTCTCGAAACCTATCTGGACAGATTCAGCGGCGGAAGGGGAAGCTTCAGCAGTTCTGGAAGCTTCTAGGCTTAGCCTGGCTCACCCAGGATTGAAGACCGTCATCTGTTCAGACAACCTTGACTTTGTTCAAGGTCTTAAGTCGTTGCCAGCTGCATGGTGGAAAGTCCGTCCGTACGTTACGCGAATCCACAAGATGGTTGAGGATCATGGAGCGCTTTGCTTCAAACATCTTCTGCGTAGATGGAACGGTCTGGCTGATCGAGCCGCGCGTTTAGCTAGGCAATCGGCACCGAATCATTTAGACCCCTTGGAATTGGGGTCGGCTTTTACGAGACTTGAGATAGGCTAATTTAGACCTTTTTATTCTGTACTTGTACGTTTGACCAAAAAAAAAAAACTTGGAAGCCTTTTACCATAAGAGAAGTATAAGAAGTCATACGGAGTCATACGGCGTATGGAAGGGTTGTGAGTTCTCTTCTTTTCTTTTTATTACTTATTTTATTAATTAATGTTTTTATTTTGTTTTAATCTCTTGCACAAGAAATTGCCGCCACTCGGTTCACCACTATCTTTTTTTTTGTCAAATGCTTCATATATAAATAAAACGAAACGAAAATACAAGGATAGTACAAAAGCACATCACCCAATACCACTAAGCGTGATATCTTGGTGAAGAAGGAGGGCTAACTGGGAGGGAGGAGAAAAACTCCAATCGCCAAACAAAGTGCCTAAAAGCGTATGTTTTGCGACCTAGTCAGCCACACAATTCCCTTTTCGAGAAATAAGGGAAAAACTCGGAGCGCTAATCTCCGAGACACCGTACAAAGTTTTGAAAATATTACAGCAATTCAAAATATTACAATGGGTTTTATGAATCAAAGGAAGCATAATTTTTTCACAATCATTCTCTACTATCGCAGATTGGAAAGGAAAAACAGCTGCAATCTCACAACCCCACAAAACTCCAAGAGCTTCAGCTTCTGTTGCATCTCTAGCTTCAATAAGTTTTGAGCCTCCTTTAATAACTCTTCCTGCATAATCCCTGGCAATAAAAGCAATAGAGCTTCCTAATTTAGTAAATGATGCATCAGTGTTAATTTACAATTAGCAGAAGGGGGTGACCAAATGTGCTTGGTTTTTTTATTTCCTCTTTTAACATTGTTATCCTTATCCTTAATATTATTATTTCTTTCCTTCAGCTTTTGGATTTTTGCATCATCAGGAAGATTATTTTTATTATTATACTTGTTCCAGGTATTGAAAGCTTCAGAGTATGTTTTAATAGGGTCAGGCACAATGTTATTAAAAAGGAAATTGTTCCTTCCTTTCCAAATAGACCACATGATAGTACTAATAAGTTCAGTATGATATAGATTGGAGGGATCATCCTGTTTCATATCTTTAGCAGTTTTTACAAACCATTCTCCAATTCTTATAGAATTGTTTTTGCTAGTTTTCAAAGAGAGGTGTGAAGAAAACCAAACAGCTTTGGCCCAGGGGCATTCAAAAAGAAGATGATCAATAGATTCTTCCTCTGTGTTACATATCTTACACAATTTATTCCTTGTACATTTTCTATTAAATAGATTTATCTCAGTAGGTATCGCATTTTTTATGCATTTCCAAACAAAATTTCGTATTTTTGGAATACATCTCATATTCCATATAATGTTCCAGATTCCAGGATCAAGATTAGAGGATGAAGAAGGGACATTCGAGTTTTTCTCCTTCTCTTTCTTATCCTTTTCATTTTTTAATTTAAAGTAGGCATACTTAACAGCATAATTCCCATCTAAAGAGGCATTCCAAATTATAAAATCTTGACAATCAAAGGAGGGGATTGTCATTTTTAAGATAATATTAACAATTTCAGGAGAGAAGTTAAGCTTAACTAAATCAGTGTTCCAAGTTAAAGAATCTTGATTAAACAAAAGATTTAGCTTTGTTAATTGGAGATTATTTGGTTTTATAACTTCCTCTTTTTTATTAATCCACACATCCTGTAATAAGTTAATAGTTAAACCATTCCCAATTTTCCATCTTATATTATTTTGAAAGACTTTTCTCCCTTCTAAAATACTTCTCCAACCCAAAGAAGGATAATATCCAATCTTAGCGTGCATAAAATCACTTTTAGGGTAGTACTTTCCTTTTAATAATTTAGCAAGAAGAGAATCAGGCTGGTTTAAAATCAGCCAAGCTTGTTTCCCTAAAAGAGATATATTCATGATATTAGTATCTCTAAAACCCAACCCCCCTATAGATTTAGAGGCGCAAAGTGAATCCCAGTTTAAATAGTGTATACTTTTTTTGTTCTTTTTTCCCCACCAAAATCTTGCTATAATACCATTAACAGTATTACAAAAAAAAATTGGCATTAGAAAAGTAGACATTAAGTAATTTGGAAGGCTTTGAACAACGGCTTTAATAAGAATTTCTTTGCCTGAGTCAGAAAGAAAAAGGGTCCTCCAATATTCCAACTTTTGTAAAATTCTTTTAATCATCCAATTCAAATCATTTGTTTTATTTCTACTCCAATCCGATGGGAGACCCAAGTAAGTCCCAAGAGATAGAGTTTCTTTCATTTTTAAACGCCCTATCATAATACATTTAATAAAAGAAGGCGTGTTTGGACTGAAAATAACACTACATTTGTCTTTATTAAGACACAAACCTGTAGCGATACTGTAAGATTCCATAATTTTATTAAAAGAGTCAATATCTGTAAAGTTGGCTTTGAGAAAGAACATACTGTCGTCGGCAAAAAGAAGGTGCGTAATGACAGGACAGTTATTCCCAATTTTAAAGCCCTCTAACTGTTGGGTTTCAATTTTTTCCTTAACCAAAAGGTTTAAGGTTTGAGTGGTCAAACAGAAAAGGAAAGGGGAAAGTGGATCCCCTTGCCTTATCCCCCTTGTAGGTTTATTTAAAGAATAGCTTGTACCATTGATTAAAACAGAATATGTTACAGAATTAACACAATTCATAATATTTTTCACCCATAATTCATGAAAACCCATTTTTCTTAATAATTGTTCTAAAAAATCCCATTCAACAAATTCATAAGCTTTCTTAACATCAGCTTTAATAGCCATCAGGTAATTCTTTTTGTTCTTCTTTCTTTTAATATGTGTGATCAATTCATGAGATATAAAGATATTTTCCTGAATTTTCCTACCTGGTATAAATCCACTTTGATTATTATCAACAAGCTCAGGCATAAAGATTTTAAGTCTATTCACCATCACTTTTGATATAATTTTGTAAATAAAATTGGTACAACTTATAGGTCTAAAGTGACCAACCTCAGAAGGATTATCAGCTTTTGGAATGAGAGCTATGAAAGTTTGGTTAATGGGCTCCAGGCTCGCACCATTATTCCAAAAATCATTTACTATTCTCATAATATCCAATTTTAGAATTTCCCAATACTTTTTATAAAAAATACCCGTAAATCCGTCTGGGCCGGGAGCCTTATCCAAACCCAGCTCCCAAATAGCTGATTTCACTTCATCATTGGAAATAGGACCAATTAAGGATTTATTCATATTTTCATTAACAGTAGCATGAATTAAATTACTAACAGAACTGAAATCCCTCGGGCCATTAGTTTCATAAATATTATTAAAAAAAATAGTGATCACTTCACTAATTGAATTAAGGTGAAAACTTAATTTTTATCATTGAAGAAAAAATTGAATTATTTTCAATCTAATATTATCACTTTTACAATCTCAGAATCATCTGATTTATTGTTTATTATTTTTTATACAAATCATACGACCATTTTATAACCATTAAGAGTCTTATCATATAAAAAGTGATGCTGCAGTTACGTACATAGGAGAACTGTATGTTATAAGTATTTCTTTTAACTATTTTTTTTCAATTAATATATTAATTTTTGTTTTGTTTATTATTTTTTTATACAAATCATACGATGCCCATTTTATGGTCAATAGAAACATTTTACCATATTAGAGGTGATGCTGCTAAAGAAGGGTTTTCTTTTTTACTACTTATTTTTTCAATTAATATAGTTATTTTGTTTTATTTATTATTTTTTTATACAAATCATACGATAACACGAGTTTTTTATTTTCAGTTTTTTTATTCCTATATTGAATATTATATGATGCGAAAGATTAATGTGTATGGAATGTCTCATTTCTCAATTAACTATCTATATTAGTCAAATATTATATATTATGTATGTGGCACACTTACCTAGGTGTTTATATTTCATATGAGAACGTCTATATTAGTCAAATATTATAGGTGTTTATAATTTACCTCTATAACTACTGTTAGATAAGATCCTTCACATAATTATTTTACTTTTTTTTATTGTTTTACAGTGGAGCGACAAGTACCGGGACCAAGAATGACGTACGTTTTTTTTTTTTTTTTACGGTGGAGCGACAAGTTACCAGGACCAAGAATGGCGTACGCTTTGGCACCGAAAACAAAATAAAAATATTGAAAGGATTCAAGAAAAAGACATTGTATAGTTATGAGCTATTTCATATTCATGTCATCTCAATTATTTGAGGTTTTATTTTTTATTACATAAGAGTATATTTTGGTCGATCGATTTACAGTTTATGTAGCTGTTTGTGTAAAATACATCCTATTTTTTGTTCTTGGGTGAATATTTTTCATTTTATTTTTATGAGCCAATTATAGATTAATGTCTATTAAAAAACATAATTAACAAAAGGTGCCTAGAATAAGATACTTTATAGAAAACAGCCTCATCCCAAACTACCCCTATAATTAACAATTAAAAAAAATTGAAAAAAACGAAACAAAAACTAATAAACACACGCGCGTGTCCTTGAATTTTTTTTAAAATCGTCATAACTAATTCTAAAAAAATCAAAAATTTATATATTTGGATAAAACAAATTAATATTTACGTCTATGATTTTTTCGGAATTTTTTGAATTTTTTGATTCGCAGATACGGAATTCCATGTTTTAAACATGAAATTTCGTGTCTGCGGAAAAAAATTTAAAAAAATCAAAAAACTCAAAAAAAAAATAAAAAAGAAATTATAGACATAAATATCAATTTGTTTTATCCAAAAATGCAAATTTTTAAATTTTCTGATTATTTTTGAATTAGTTATGACGATTTTAAAAAAAATTAACGGACCCGCGCGTGTGATGAAATTAGTAGTTGGTGTTGGTGGTGGTTGTGGTGGTGGAGGTGGTGATAGTTGTGGTGGTGGTAGTTGTGGTGGTGGAGGTGCTGGTGGTGGTGGTGGTGGTGGTGGAAATACCCTATTATTTGTTTAATATTTAAAAATAAATATTGTATTAAAAATAAAATAATATATTTAATAATAAGGATACTAAAGATATAAAAAATATAAAGGGGATGTTTTCAATAAATAATTATTCTATTAGGCATTTTTTTATTAAATAAATAATTGAAGGCTTTAAAAAAATATTAGGCTACTCTATGAAGCATTTATCTCTAATTACCCTTATATTTATTTCAAGAATTGTTTGTTTATCCTGTGTTATATTTATTCGCTCTAAATTAATATTCTTAAAGTGCCTTCAGGCACGGGTTCATACCTAATATATATATATATATATATATATATATATATATATATATATATATATATATATATATATATATATATATATATAATTATTGAGTAATTTAATAGATTTAAATTGTTCGAATGACCAAGGCCACTTAACATAATAAATCAATGGCAAAATGATATAGATTTACATTCTTCTATACAAAGAGGTGGCTCTTACGCTGAAAAGTAACAATGTCGATAGCAAGAGAATGCTTTTAGGCATCCATGAGAATATGCACGATCTATTTTATTCAGACCATTTTGCTAATGGTGTTTATTTGTGGTATGAAACTCCATTTTCAAATCTTTCCCATGTTCTTTCTTTTCTTCATTGATAACATGTACATATATACATACATGTCATGTCATGAAAAAATAGTTATTGTTGATCCATCAAGATGTCAAACCCTTCCATTTGCCACTATTTCTCCAAATGGCCCCTTAAGAATCTTGAATCAGATGAAACATATGTTATGGAAAAGTTTCTTGATAAACACCACTACTAGTCATGTTGTGAAGGGTACATACTCGTTAGTTTGATTGCTTGTGATATTTGTCGGGTTTATAGTTCTAGAGGAAAAAAAGAAGAGTTTGGCAATATAGGTATTATCGGAGGTTTGAATTTGTACGGCTACATGTCTAGTGGAACTATATAGGTACATACCCAGTGGACCTTGACACAGTAGTTTGGATACCATTACATGGCTTGCTGCACTTATTGCAATGCCTGGTTATATAATAAATACAAACTCATCTCCCTATAATTTGAAATGGGTACGTACCTGTTGGGTATATACCCATCACGGACATTGATATGGACAAAAACCAATTGGGTTAATACTAAAATACTTGTAGGGACCTATAATGCAATTATATAAAAAATAATTTTATAACAATAATAAAACGGACATGAATGTGTACCCAACGTGCATATAACGGCGCTAAAAAAATTAAAAGAAAAATAAGTAAAGCCAATTAATTTAAATAATAAGAAAACAAAAATTAATTTTGTAAGGAAAGGTATACTCGTAGGAAAACTATACCAAACTATAATATAACTTTAATAAGATATTTTTTTTCAATTAAGACTTAATAAATTATATATAACGGATTGAAGTCCTTATTTATATATTCCTCCTTATTTAATAGATATTTTGGTTTATTACCCTTGCCTTAATCAGGATACCACACTTTAGTTGGAGTTGAAACTAAAGATACACCACAATCGTCAACTGCTGGGGAAAAGGAAAATAACTCAAGCTTATGGATCTTAATCTGGCATGCAAACATTCCTTCAAAGATTAAAAACTTTGGTTGGAGAATTTGCAATGATATTTTACCGTCTAAGCAAAATCTTAAAAGAAAAGATGTAAGGACAAAAGTATGTGTGAATGGTGTGAAACAAATATAGAGAGAATGGACCATATCATTCTTGATTTTCCATTCAGCATTCAGGCATGAGCAAAATCTCCTCTATAGCTAAAAGTTAATAAACAAGTAAATGAATCTTTTGTTGAATGGTTAATGAATACAATTATAAGTTACTCAAATAATGGATGAGAAAAGAGGAAGGTTACAACCATAATCCTTGTTACGGCATAGAATATATGGAAGGAAGGGATGAAAGGGTTCTTCGATAAGAAAAAATGGTCAGTGGATATTATTACTCAAAACACGATGGATATAATCTCACGATTATTCGATGAAAAAAAGAAAAAGAACCAATTGGAGCGGTTCTAGGATAAAAACAATAAAGGTGACAACAGTAATAACCCAGCAATCAATGATGTAGTTGATATGGTCTGATTTAGTGATACATCTTTTAAAAATGAATGGGAACCAGCAGTGATTTCGCCTATTGGTGTCAATCTTCAAGGTATTGTTTGCCAGAGAAAAGCTATCATGTGCAGACTTAAAAATATCATTGAAGGTGAAGTTTGGGCCCTTTTTTTGGCTCTAAGATCAGCTGGATCGAAGAGCATACAAAGTAGTTCTTTCTACTCTGACAACCTTGAGCTTGTTCAAGGTATCCATAATCTGGTAAGACTCCATTGGAGCCTTAACCCAATCATTGAGGAAATAAAAGAATGGATTGATCTTTTCCCATTTTGGAAAATTTCATACATCAGTAGAGATCATAATATGATCGCATATTCTATTGCTAAATGCACAAGGAAAAATATTGACTTATCTGGATGGAAAGATCTCTCAGTTATTAGCTCGTATAATTTTCAGTTGAATATTTATAATTCTAGAACGATGAAATATTTCTCTTTTGACAAAAAAAATTAGATATTTCAATGATATCGTGTTCAAATGTTTGATCACAATTCACATGGAATTGTATTTGATAACAAGACAGTATACCTGTGCTTTTTTTGTTTCACAAATTGACCCAAGCTCTAAGACAACAGAGTAGGCATAACAATAGTAAATTTATGGAAGTAGTGAAACTATTGGATGCTTTTATCAGTAAAAATATAAAACCATTGCCATGTTGTTTTAAAGTAAAAACCATCCATATTAACTTTTCATTTCCTCTTCGTTGACCAAAAAGTAAACAACCTTTTGTTTCCCACTTTTCTTCAGCTTATTTCTCAAGTACTCTTCTTCAGTTTCTCAGGTAATTGATGATATCATATCACTAATATTAAAATATTTATGATATCTAGAACTTTATTCAAAAAATTTTAGAGCATTAAGTCAACACATTTTCCTAAATAAACAAAAGAAAATTATACTATATTTCAAGATCTATTTTTTAATTCAGATGGATAAAGTGAATTTTACATCGATGCTTGTAAGCCAACATTAAGCCTCTTTCTAAACATGTTACGTAACTAAGTTTTAATAATATGTGAATGGTTTCAAGTGACTTTTTCTCTTTTGGAAGTGGTCTGTTTTGGTCAGAAATATATATTAATTTAAATTTGATAAAATAATAGTATTGTGGATTAAGTTTTACCCAACAAAATAAGGAGTAGAAGGGTTATTTAAATTCTTTTTTTAAACCAATAACCTACTTAATTGATTGTTTGTATATATTTTAGATGGCTAGCCCCGTTCAGCAAGCACCACCGGTCCAACCAGCACCACAACAAGCACAACCGGTCCAACTAGCTCCACAGCAAACACCGCCTCAACCAGTTCCACAACACCCACCACCCCAAACAGCTCCATGGCAATCACGGCCGGCTCTTGATCGCATTTTCCCTCATCGCGGTCATCATTTTAGCAGGAATGGATTGGTTGCTCACATCCGAAACATGCATCAGGGAAACTAAAAATAAATTACTCTATCTAGTTTTTTTTGTTCCAATAACTTTCCATAGAAAAATAAAAAGGACGTTAGCCTATCCCCATAAGTGGGGCGTCAACTTTGATTAGTTCTAGTAATTTGGTTGAGATAGACCTACTATCTAACTCTAAACTATTGTCATTCGAAAAGTTTTTGGTTAACCAATCAGTTATCATATTACTCCTTATCGAAACGTATGAGAAGGTAGGATTACAAAATTCACTAACAAAATAAATACTACGAATAATATTCTTAATATAGGCTTTAAAAATGGGAGAATTGGAGGCTAGAGAACCCATGATGACTTGACAATCGTTCTCTATCACGCATTTTATTTCTTTGAACTCTTTAGCCCATAAGCAAGCGTTCAAGATACCTAATGCTTCAACCTCCACTGGATTTCCGGCTCCTATCTCCCATGAGTTAAACTTGATGATTGTGCCTTTGTGATCCCTAACAACACAAGAAATGGTGAATTTGTTAATTTTATATGATGTGTCAGTGTTAATTTTATACCACTTCTAAAAATAACGAGAGTAAAATACCAATAGAGTATCATATCTGGTACTTTTTTTCTTTATCAGATTGGACCAAATATTTAAACGTGTATTTTTATTATCATTACTCTTAACTTAGTGCCCGTTTAGGATTGCTTTTCAAAATAATCACTTAAAGTGATTTTAGATCCATAGCAATATTTTAGACTTTTAAAATCACTTTTAGAAAAAGCACTAGATTAGTGATTATTAAAATAATCACTTAAAGTGATTTTAGATCCATAGAAATATATTTTAGACTTTTAAAATCACTTTTAGAAAAAGCACTAGATTAGTGATTATTAAAATAATCACTTAAAATGAAGTTCGATATCAAAATATTTTTTAATATTTTTTACAAATATTTTAATTTTAATCAAAAAGCGCTTTTAGCTCTAAAATAATCAATCCCGGATGGGCTCTTAATTCCGTTATTAAGTAAAAGGTCAAATTTGTTAGAAAATTGATGGAAAAAATTGTTAAAAATCAAGGAAAATAAAATAAAATATGTCCTAAAAAGGGCACCGTTTCAAATATAAGTTGGGTGAATTTTCTATAGGGGATTTCAGTTTTTAAGGCCCAGAACCCACCACACTTTCTATTTAAAATCCCACCCCCAACTAACCCCCTAACTAGTACTTAGAAGGTCCAACTAGTAAGGAGAAATGGCAAAAATACCCCCACCCCTTATCCCCACAGTGAAGAAGCCAAAAGCTACCCCAAAGCTCCATTAAGACCACCGAAACCCCACCCCACCCCATCTCACTCTCTCTCTCTCTCTCTCTCTCTCTCTCTCTCTCTCTCTCTCTCTCTCTCTCTCTCTCTCTCTCTCTCTCTCGGCGAACCATTAACACCACCATCACCCATCACCTCCACCCACCATGAAACCACTCACATCAACCCCAACCCCCCTTCCATCTTCATCACCGAACCACTACCACCCCCACCCCTGGAGAACCTGTACCATCCAACCCCACCCCATTTAACAACTCACCTCCATCACCATCACCTTCCCACCTTCTAACCATCATCGCCCACCATCCTCTCACTGCTGCTGCTCCCTCTCTCTGTAACATCCCCACCGAAGTCCCCCATCAAACCACCGTCACCAAACCCACCAGCAACCCGCTAACCACCATAACCACCCCCACCTTCGTCTCCCATCACAGAAACAACACCACCACCGCTGCTGATGTTTGGATCTGCAGAAACGAGAGTCATCCCCACCGGTGAGCCCGATTTGCAGTCATGACAGTCATCACCACCACCGCCGTGAAGAAGCCATCGCCACCTCTCAGATCTTGAAAGTTGCTGCACATGAACCCACCACCACCGCCTATACGCCGACAGCCTGCTGGGAGCGAACCAAAACACTCACCACCACCAACAACCCACCTCGATCCATGGAAAACCGCTGCTGAAATACACCCACCCCCCCTCGATCTGAGCTTCATCACAGAGCTCCATCTCAAATCTGGAGCGACGCAGAGAAGATCTTCATCACTACTGCACTGGATCTTCATCAGCAGTGTCGATGTTTTTTTTGTTTACTGTTAGGTGTAATTGGGCCAGCCCCATCCTCTTTTATGTGTATAACGGGCCAGCCCCATATAGGGTATTTGTGTGTGGCATGGCCAGGCCCATATAGAAGTAGTATACATTTTTTGAATTATTTGATTTACTCATTATTGGGCCAGCCCCATGTAAATTTTTGTTAGTTGATTGTGTGCAGTACAAACATAAATAAAATTTATCTATTTTGTATATTAAAAGTTCTTCCTAATGGGTATAACCCAGAAAAATTTGAAGGATATGGGTCTGGCCCCATATGACTATAATACATAAAAAACTTGGTAAAAAAGACTTAAAAACCTCATTGGAAAAAGTGTATTGGGTCTGTACCCATCACATTATAGTTTAGAGCATGATAAAAACTCTGCTTGGGTCCGTACACATAACGAAGGGGGCTAAAAAAGGAAAAGTTCTAAACCAGCAAAGTTAGAACTAGGACTTAAAAGAGATTTTTTTTGAACTAGGATTTAAAATGTAAATTTCCCAGCTTTTGGGGTGTAAATTGTATTTTCCTCTTTTCTATAACCTTTTTATTTTTGCTTTCCTTAACACTGGCACTAAGTTTACACATATGACCAACAAGACACTTTCAAAAAACTAGCCCGTTTTCTAAAAAAATGGTACCGTGGTATTTTACTCTTTTTAGAATTAGTTGCGATCGCGAAGTCCCTAAAGTTGTAATAAGGTGGGGAAAGTGAAAGTTCTGAAATCATGGAGGACAATGCATTTTCAAATATAAATATTAGGGGTTGTTTTTCTTTTATCCCAAAACTCCGGTGTAAAGGCAACTCACTTCTTGTATCACTAGAAAAAAATTGGACCTGAGCTTGTGATTATATATTGAAGGAATTGGGTAAAAGAAGAAAAAGGGCCTAAGACCACCTTTGTTCTATAAAATAGGGGCCCAATTGAAAACCAACTAGCCCAATTGGAACCCAACTCAAAAAAACATAAAACCCACCCCTCTCCATTTATTTGTCGAGCACCCCAGTAAAACCACCCCCCTCCCCATTGCTGCTGCCGAACGGCAACCCAGAAAACCCACCCGCCTCCCATTTATCTCCCGTCGCAGCACCACCACCATCGACCTTTGACCTCCGTAGCAGCGCACCACCACCACATCGAGCTCCGTAGCAGTGCACCACCACGACCTCCGTAGCAGCGCACCACCACCACCATCGAGCTCCGTAGCAGCACACCACCACTACGACCTCCGTAGCAGCGCACCAGCAGATCGAGGTCCAGCAGATTGAGATCGTCACACCAGATCGAGGTCCACCAACACCAGGTCGAGGTCCACCACCACCAAGACAATGCTGTTCTTCGAGATCCACCAACCACATCGAGGTCCTTCCATTTCCAGCGAGGTCAAACCAGTAAAACCACTGCCATTTCCTGCGAGATCACAGTAACACCACCACAGCGACACCACAACAACACCACCACCAACACTGCTGTATCTAAGATATTCCAACCCCATCTAAACACTCACCACCACTCATCTCAGCTATTCCAACCCCACCAAACCTCATCTCAGATCTGTGTGTTTTTTAAGGTTTAATTTTATATATTGTTCTTTTTTTTTACAGGTGTGATTTTTGCAGATCTGAATACTGATTTGCTATTTTAGGGGGTAATTAGGGGAAAAGCTTGTTAGTTTAGGGGGTAAACATGTTATTTTAGGGGGGTAAGGATGCTTGTTTAGTGGGTAAATGGACTGATTGGAACAAGGACTGACTAATATGGACTTAACTGAACGCTGAACAAATATGGACTTAATTAAAAAAAAGGTGGGCGTGTACCCCCTAAAAATTAAAATAGTGGGTATATACCCCCATAATAGTGGGTATGTACCCCCAAAATAGTGGGTATGTACCCCCTAAAAACGTGAACCTAACCAGAAAATTCCTAGTTAGGCCCTTAAAAAACATAAAAAGTAACTAGGCCCTTAAAATTCTCATTTTTAAATTTGAGGCCTGAAAAGGTATATTCCTCGAAGGAATTCAAGTTTCACAAGTATGACGAGGTTAAAAAGTGTTATCCTCATGGATACCATGGAGTAGATAGAGATGGAAGACCAGTTTATCTTGAAAGGATATGAATGGTGGATCTTGATGCGTTTCTTTAGGCGACTACTATTGATCGTTTTTTAAAATATCACGCATCAGAACAAGAAAAGACGTCGAAATTGAGATATCCTGCATGTTCACTCACGGCTAAAAAACATATTGCTTCAACTACAAGCATCTTAGATGTTAAGGATTTGGTAACCCTTCTTGATTTTGAGAAATGAATGTCATAAGAAATTTTAAAAAGGACGATTTTTTACCCTTTTAATATTTGTCTATGCAGGGAATTTCTAACTTTTCTAGGCCGGCTAGACAACTTTTTACAGAAATTCAAAAGATCGATAGCAACTATTATCCAGAGGTATGATAGAATAATAAAAAAGGAAAAGATCTTTTTTTTATTGGTAATGTAGGTCCAAAATATTGAAATTCTAACATTTTTACAGAAGGGGTAATCAGCATATAATAGGAGGGATGTGTTTGGTGATTAAAAAAAATTTAAGAGTTAATTGCACTGTTAATCCATGTTGAAATAGGAGTCCTAAAGTTTTTGTGCTAAAAAATGTCACGAAAGTTCGTGTAATCAATATTTATGAAGGCCCTTAATTAGTCCCGAAGCTAACAATGTTAGTTTTTACTAACTGAATAGTATGAATACTACCACATTATGACTAAAATCCCCCTAGATGGTTTGAGGTTTAGTTTAGCACCAAGGATCCTCATAGTTTAGGGGTATTTTTGCATTCAACTCATTAAAAGTTACGCATTAGATAATTCTTGCAAGTAAAATACTTCATATTCTCGTTGTTTAATTTTGTAGACACTGCATAGGCTTTTCATTGTAAATGCCGGGTCAGGTTTTATGGTACTATGGCGAGCTATCAAGACTTTTCTTGATTCACGCACACTAGCAAAGATCCAAGTACAAATACACGAATTCTCTTCACGTCTTTTTATATCCGCGTTCACTTATATAAACCCGCGAGACTATAATTGTAGGTGTTGGGAAGCAATTACAAAAGAAATTTAATTGAAGTTATTGATCCGAGTAATCTTCCGAGTTTTCTGGGCAGTACTTGCACATGCTCGGATTATGGTGGTTGTCTATTTAGCGATAAAGGACCTTGGCATGATCCAGAGATCACGAAAACTCTTTAGGTTCATTTTTCTTGGTTTAGTTACACTTTTATTTCTTATAGTCTCTGTTTATTGAAAATGCCACGAAAGGTCTCTATAGCCAATACTTATGAGAATCCACACTCCTTGAGACTAACACGATTAGATTTACAAAAATAATGCTAATGCTACGTAATGGCTAAAATACCCTTAGTCGATTTGAGCATAAAGATTTGGTGTGGTTTCTAACTTTTTTCAATGGGACATATGCCCCAACAATTTACAAAGGTACAAAAGAATCTTCATATATTAGTTGGGAATGTATTTTAGTCCATTAGAAAAAATGCTAAAAAGTATAAACTTCTATTTTTGAAGACTACATGGACTAATGGTTCAGTTTAACCCTTTTTTCCATCAAATTATATAGGGTAAATGTTCCTGAGGGTCATTAAACTATCATAGTAGTCCTGTTTTGACCATTTAACTAATAAAGGTTCCAACTGAACCATTAATCTATCAAAATGGTTCCAAATCAACCATTTTGTTGATTAACTTATAAAAAGTCCGTAAAACATGATTTGTACGTGCATATGGTTGCAACATTTTTGTCCCTTATCTTTATCCATGTCATCAAGGTATGTCCTAGTACTTTTCTTTGTTTTGCAACTTCTTTGTTTTATTTCTACCAACGTTAAAGTTTAATCCTATATCTCCTTCCCTTAAAAAGTGATATTGCAGTAACATGTGATTCTATTTCTAAGGTTTATTGCTTCCCTGTATGTTTAATCTTTTGGGGGAGGAGATAAACCTTTCTTTAATTTTCTTATTTTCTTCCGTAACTCTTGATTTCACCTCTGCTGCTACAGTTTCTGTACTATGTTTTCTTCCTTGGCGATAATCTTCAAATCGAACTGTTCTGTTAACACCATTTGACAAATTTACTCCTTGAATCAGCTTCACTCTTGATCAAACATGATTTTGGAAATGAAAAAGCTAACGAACAAGATGAAGCATTAATTCTAGTCTGCACTTTCCTTTCAATACTCCTACCATTTATATCATCAAGATTTTTGTTTGTTTTCTTAGCATTTCCATTGGTGAACAGAGAGTTAATAAAGTTGAAGGTCAAGTACTTTCTCTCTGTTCACCAATGGAAATGCTAAGAAAACAAAAAAAAATCTTGACGATATAAATAGTAGGAGTATTGAAAGGAAAGTGCAGTCTAGAATCAATACTTCATCTTGTTCGTTAGCTTCTTCATTTCCAAAATCATGTTTGAGAAAGAGTGATGCTGATTCAAGGAGTAAATTTGTCAACAACGGTGTTAATAGAACAGTTTGATTTGAAGATTATCACCAAGGAAGAAAACATAGTACAGAAACTGTAGCAGAGGTGAAATCAAGAGTTATGGAAAAAAATAAGAAATTTAAAGAGAGGTTTATCTCCTCCCCTAAAAAAATAATCATACAGGAAAGCAATAAACCTTAGAAATAGAATCACATGCTACTGCAATATCACTTTTTGGGGAGGAGATATAGGATTAAATGGTAACATTGGTAGAAGTAAAACAAAGAAGTTGCAAAACAAAGAAAAGTACTAGGACTACCTTGATCACATGGATAAAGATATGGGACAAAAAGGTTGCAAATCATATGTACGTACAAATCATGTTTCACAGCCTTTTTATAAGTTAATCAACAAAATGGTTGATTTGGAACCATTTGGATAGATTAATGGTTCAGTTGGAACCTTTATTAGTTAAATGGTCCAAACAGGACTACTATGATAGTTTAATGGACCGTAGGAACATTTACCAAGAGGAAATGTAACAAGTATTTATTTATTGTTAAGTTAGATGTAGTAAAAGTGTATCTAATCAACCTTTAATGTTTAAGATTGTCAATCTGACGATTAGTGATTTCAAAAATTTGTATCCGATAAATGTTTAGAATTTGGAATTACCAATACTTCTTCAGTTAATTCTTCATATGGCTTTGATGTATTGTTTGTTGCATGTATAGGAAGGATTTTTGTAGAACTGGTTCTATTAGACATTGTTAATGGTGATGCAAGCTTATTTTCTCTTTTGCTGAGTTTTAAAGGATATGGGATTAATTGGATTATAAGCTTAGAATACAAATGGGCCACTGGCCTATTGACAAGCCCAGTTTCAATTTATTTTTATGAATGATTTGTACTATAACCCAGACTATATAACATGTGTCTACTGAGTAGTGAGTACAAGGGTGAGTAAATGGCCAATTCGATTTCCTCAATATGGGATTTTATTTCTAAACCGGATTCTACAATTAGTAAAAATCCAAACCTTAATTTTAGTAAAAAAGTATCCTCATGAAAACAAAAAAACGCTCTCAACTCTAACACTTACTGTACAAATCATTAACCAAAAATTATCAAAAATGACAAAAAATTTCTTTTCCCAAAAACCCTTTAAATTAAATCTTGCATATCTTTTCTTCCCAAATAATCCTTTCTGTAGTCACTCTTATGCAATTTCGTTAATATGGATTTATTCTGTTTCTTTGTTTTGGAGAGAAATCATCTTGGAAGCTGATTATAAAGAGATTAATCTCAAGAAATTGGAGTATGGTTTCATTGTCATCATTGATTACTTTAATCTTTTCATCTGTGGGACAAATCTGATTCAGATGTTTATAAAATCGAGAGGATTTATGAATTCAATAAGCGATTTGAATCGATTGATATATCAAGGAACATGCATACACATGCAAGAAACTTGGATCACTGAAGAGATCAAAAGAGGATTGAAATGGATAATCTCAACAATTGGGTTAATCTTTCTTGGGCTCAAAATCAATTCAGAGGACATCGGGTCATCAGAGGTAATTAAATGGATTATAATGAGTTTAATGGGCTTTAATATGTTTTGGGCTTTGCATATCGAAGGCATTTCCGTTAAATGTGTTTTGGACCAGATTATTAAACTAAATGATGATGCATGTCTCTTTATATCTATTAGAAACATAATTTATCTTTGCATTGAGCGTGGTGTTTTGTTAGCCCCGAAAAAACCTATTACAGTATCCAAGAAGAATATATCTAGAGTGGATACAATCTATAGGGCAAAGTATATACTATCTGAGGTTATCTGTGGCTGTTATAGCTTAAAAATAAAAAAAACTAGATGTTTAACCTATATTAGGATCTTTATGGTGTCGTGCACGCTCTATTTTCTGCATCTCGAGGTTCCAATTGAACGTGTGTCAATTGATTTCTGTTGGACATGCAATAAAGGCGAAATAGGCAATGTTAATGAGACCTTTCATCTCCTATATATGAGGAGCTTTACTATTAACTACACTACAGATATCTTCTTCCATTACCACACCAATACCAAGCTCTTCTTAATCATGGCCAATAAAATAAATCATTCTCTTCCTATAGCAAAAATCTCAGAGGAGAATCTCGAAAAGTTTGTCATACTCTCTTTATCAACCAAAGCTGCTTCAATTAAACCCAAAACCATTGAAATCAACCTCGCGGCGAGAATCATCTCTGAAAGAATCATCCCATTACCAGTTTTCAGAAAAGCTGTTCTTGATAACTGGAATGTGAGATGTAGAATTATCTTCGAAGAAGAGTCTCCAAATGTCTTCAAACTAACACTTGATGATGAGGAGGAAGCAAATAGGCTTTATTTCATTCGCCCGTGTCTTGTTCAATCGATGCATGTGGTGATTGTGAAGTTAAATGAGGGGGAAAAAATAAAAGATGTGGATCTTATCAATTCATCAGCGTGGATTCGCGTTTATGGTTTAGCTGGTTTCCAGTGCAACATCGACACTATAGAGACTTTGGGAAACTTTATTGGAGAAGTAACGGAAATTGATCACCCCGTGGTGGACAAAGATGATCAAGAGCTGATAAGATTTAGGGTTAAATTTGATACAAGGAAGGCCTTAAAGACAGGGGTTTATATAGAACAATATGAAGGACCAGCGTGGGTAGCATTCATCTATGAAAATATAGGAATGTTTTGCTACAATTGTGGAGTTCTTGGTCATAACAAGAATGCATGTTCCACATGCATAACCAAACCAAGATGGAATGACAACGCTTTCAAGTATACTAATTGGTGTAAGGAGCTCACGGTTAAAAGCGAGGATAGGCCACTTTTTGTGATCAGAAAGCGAGATAGATGGGGGGTATTTGATGAGATTATTAGATTCTACCCTTATCGAAGATTTGAAGGTGATGATGAAGACTCAGACAAGGAACCCAAACAAGGCGGAAATACTCAGAATATTTCAACTTTCAAAGTGGGAGATATTCAAGTACCTGTGCAGACTACAACGGATAACACAAACAAAGATAAGAAAAATGACGGTTCGGAGTCAAGTAAAAGAAAGAGGGAAAACACTGGTTTACTGGGAGACATTACTAATGGTCTAGAGCTTCCTGAGGAGCCATTCGAGATCTCAGCAACCCAATTCCCTGGTTTATACAGGGCTTTTCAAAATGAATGGAAAGACATCGGGAAGAGCTTGATAGTGAATGGGGACAGTGTAAAAGAACTGATGAATGAAAAATATAGTTCCATTGAAGAGCTGTACAAGGAGTTTTTACATGGAGGCAAAGAGGACAACATGACTAGGAAGGAACAAATCAATGAGATCAAGAATAAAGGGAAAGCAATACTGGTAGCTACAACTGAGGACAGGGAAAGAAGAACAAAATACAAACATGATGGGGGAGCAGGTAATAAAATTAATATAATTAATGATGATGCTGTTGTGCCAGATATTAGGGTTGAAGCACAATTGGGTTTGAATAATTTTTTATATAACAACCCTTGGAACATGGGGATTGCGAACGAAGCTGGATTAGATGGTAAGGCTAAAGAAACAGTGCAGGTTGCACAAGGCCTTATTGACTTGAATTATAATAATAATAATCAGAAAAGGAAAATGCCTGAGGAGTTGAATGATGAACTTTTTGCGAGCAAAAGAAGGAAGCAGGAAGAATTTGAGATGATGGGGAAAAAAATTGGAGAGATGCAACTGTTTATGGATGACTTATATGATTGTTTAAGTGATGTGAAGCATCAATTCATGCTTAAAGAGGGACTTTATCCACAAGCTAAGGGTACACTCGTGAACAACAAGAACTATAAAAACAAGATGTACTACTGTGAAGGAATTTCGTGTGATGGACACTTTGAGAAGGATATGGAAAGTGCAAGTGATTCAAACGATGCTGCAGCTTCCGAGGAGCCACCTGTGAGAAGAGGCAGCATTGGAAACGCTTTAGAGGCTGGAGTCAATACTGGAGTAAACTTTTTCTATGGATAATTGCATGGTGTGGAACTGCCAAGGTGTGAGGGCAACCTTGACTCAACGCAGTTTAAAGTCCCTACTATCTAGTTTTAATATTTCAGTATTATGTTTAATCGAGTCGAAGTTGAAATGTAATGATGTTAGTTCTATTAAGGTATTAGAGTCTTTCAAGTACATCCACTGTGTTAACCCCACTGGCTCCCATTCAAAGTCAGGTGGGGTTCTTGTGGCATGGAAAGAAAATATTAAGCTATCTATTTGTTTCTCGAGTCCTTATTATGTAATTTGCAAAATGAATGAACTATGTGATAGGACCTGGTTCCTAGTATTTGTGTATGCTCCTTGTGATGAAAATATGAGATCAAAACTGTGGGAAGACCTAACAAACTGGAACAACAAACAAAATGAAGCTGTAGTTTTGCTAGGTGACTTCAATGAAGTTGCAAAGTTCTCGGAGAAAGAAGGTAAAAACCAAGCAAACTTAAAGAGAATTATCAACTTTAATAACTTTTTTAAAGACAATAGTTTAATTGAATTGGAATCGAAAGGCTGCTTCTACACTTGGAATAATAATAGGGAGGGGAAAGAAAATGTAAGAGAAAAGCTGGATAGAGGGTTATGCAATTTAAAATTTCTTGATTTATACCCGAATTCTCTAATCAAAGTACCCCCGGCGGTGGGTTCGGATCACTCGCCCTTAATTCTTCAAAGAGAGATAATAAACACGACAAAGAAACAACATTTCATTTTTGACTCAAGGTGGTTAGAAGACGAAAAGTGTTATGAAGTTATTGAAAATGCATGGACAGCATCTGGAGAAGGAGACTCAATCAAGAACTTTCAAAACAAAAAAGATAAGACTTGTTGTGCATTAACAAGGTGGAGCAAAAAAACATTCCCAAACTCAAGGAAAAGAATAGTGGAATTACAAAAAGAATTAGAAGCCCTACAAGACAAACACAATGAAGATTATGACCATGACAAAGTGAAGTCGATTAAAAATGAAATTGATAGTCTTTGGAATAAAGAGGAAATCTATTGGGCCGATAGAGCTAGAGATTTGCATATTAAGTGTGGAGATAAAAATACTACTTATTTTCATAATAGTACAAAAATAAGAAGAAATATTAATAGAATAATAGCTATTAAGGATGAAAACGGTGCTTGGAATGAAGAAATTGAGGAAATTAAGAGTATATTTCAAAAATATTATGTCAACTTATTCAAAAAAGAAGAAAAAGTAGGGAATTTTGAGAAAGATATAACGGAGTTTATACCTTGTAAAGTCACAGAAGAAATGAACAAAGAGTTAACAAAAATGCCTTTGGAAGATGAAATAAAAGGAGCTGTCTTTAGAATGTCGGGAGCTAAAGCACCTGGCCCAGACGGACTATCAGGTAAATTCTATCAGGAGTTTTGGGAAATTATCAAAAAAGACGTGATAAAAATAGTGGAAGATTTTTTCAATTTCAAATGTAACGTAGAAGATATCAATGACACACTTATAACTTTAATTCCGAAAGGCGAAACACAGGAAGAACCAAAGGATTTTAGACCAATAGAATGCATTAATTTTATTTTCAAGATTATTGTTAAAATTTTGGCTAATAGACTCCAACCGTATATGGACACTATCGTGTCTCCTACTCAATCAGCTTTCATAAAAGGAAGATGTATTCAGGACAATATCCTAGTGGCACAGGAGGTTTCATATTTTCTGAATAATAAAAGTAGAACAAAAAAAAGATATGCAGCGATAAAAATAGACATGGCTAAGGCATATGATAGAGTGGACTGGGATTTTCTTATGAAGGTGTTAGAAAAAATGGGGTTTAATGACAAGTGGAGGAAGATGGTTCATTTATGTATATCTACAGTTAAAATGCAGTTAAAAATCAACGGCGAAAGGCTCGAAAATTTTACAACGGAAAGAGGACTAAGGCAAGGGGACCCTTTATCGCCACTATTATTTAGTATTATGACGGAATCTCTTATCTATCTTATAAAAGAATATACGGACAATGAAAACTACAAAGGACTAAAAATATCTAGAAAATGCCCAACGTTGACTCATCTTTTATTTGCCGATGACGCTTTATTCTTCATGGAAGCGACTTCAGAAAATATGGAGAAATTCAAGGAAATCATGAAAAAATATTGTGATGTCTCGGGACAAGCGGTAAACTACAATAAATCTTCAGTATTATTCAGCAAAGGTATAGATGAAAAAGTGAAGGCCATACTAGAAAGTAAATTAGGAATCTCAAGTACAAACTCTTTGGGCAAATACTTAGGTATTCCTCTCACACTAAAGAGATCCAAAGCCGAAAATTTAAATTATATTAAAGACAAGTTAATAAATAAAGCGGCTAGTTGGACATCTAAATATCTGTCGGAAGGCGGTAAAGAGGTGTTAATAAAGGCGGTTCTTCAATCCATTCCAAACTATGCAATGTCGATTTTCGAATTTCCAAAATCTTTATGCAAGAAGTTGTCTAGTATTACATCAAATTTTTATTGGGACCTGAAAGACAAGAAAAGAATTCATTGGGTCTCTTGGAAGAATATTACAAAATCAAAAAAAATTGGGGGTCTAGGTTTTCGTGACTTTCATAAAATGAATTTAGCTATGTTGGCAAAGCAAGCTTGGAGGTTAATTAACAATCCTGAATCATTAGTTGCGCAAGTATATAAAGGCATCTATCATCCAAAAGAGGATATGTGGAATGCAAAACTTAAACAGAATAGGTCGTGGAGCTGGGCGAGTATAATGAAGGGACTTGAGTTTTTGAAAAAAGAATGTTGCTGGCAAATTGGTAACGGTCTTTCAGCGAATGTGTGGGAAGATTGTTGGATCGGTCCGGGAATGAAATTGGACAAATGTGAATGGATTCCAATTAATAAGGTGGCAGAATTATTTAATAACGGTTACTCGGGATGGAATAATAACTTACTTAACATTATTTGCAATCAAAGAGAGGTTACAGAAATTAATAGTAATCAATTAATAAATATTCAAAAAGAAGATAAAATTATATGGCCTCATACAAAAGACGGAGGGTACACAACTAAATCAGGGTACCACTTGTTAGTTAACGAAGAAATCAGTAATGAAGCAAGTAGTTCAACTAAGGAAAGGGAAGAAGGAAAATCATCATTGTGGAATATCATTTGGTTAAATAACGTTCCTACTAGGATGAAAAATTTTGCTTGGAAAATAATTAGAAATGCTCTACCCACTAAGAAGAACCTGAAAAAGAAGAAATGCATCCAAAATGTAACATGCGAATGGTGTGAAAATGGCGAAGAAACGATTGAACATTTATTCCTACAATGCCCTTTTAGTGCAGCTGTGTGGTCAGAATCAACACTTCAACTAAAGATAAATATGGAGGAAGAAATATCTTTCAAGGAATGGTTTACTAATACTATCACAGAATATTCAAACAAATGGGAAAAAAAAGAATTAGCAAGCATATTGATATCAATACTCTGGAGCATCTGGAAAGCACGTATGAAAGGATTTCATGATTTCAAAAAATGGAACATACACGAAATAATTGATAACTCAAAGCGTATAATAGAAAAGTTGTATGTATCAAATAAAAAGGCAAAAAAGAAGAGTACGATCAAAGAAAGCGAGAAAGATACAGTTTCATCTAACAAAAGCAATATAAATAAAATCAATACCATCACAGCAGACATAAGTTGGTTTAACGATGCATCCTTCACGGACATTGGGGAAGACGCTGGAATAGCATCCATCGGGGTCAAACATGACGGAAATATAGGTCATACAATAAGTTCAAGGAAAAAAGTAAGGAGCGCAAAGGAAGGTGAAATATGGGCAATAATACAAGCTATGAAATTTTCGGAAGAACAGAACCTCAAAAAAAGTGAATTATTACTCTGACAATTTGGAGTCAATACAAGAAATATTTAAATTACGAAAAGCAGAATGGAGATATCACCCGTTAATTGAAGTTATTTGGAATATGTTAAAAAGAAACCCGGAGTGGAAACTCAAGCATATCACAAGAGAACATAATAAACTGGCAGATGGAGCTTCAAAAGAGATTAGGAAAACAGGAATAGTTGATTCATGGTTGTTAGAAATAGACACTAGTAGTATAAATCCAATGTATTTGTATCATAATCTGTAACATCTATTTTGATTTTAATGGACAAAAAAAAAAAAAAAAAAAAACCTTAATTTTAGTAAAACCCGCTTGATTCAACCCGGTCCAATAAATATATACTTTTATTTTTCTTTTATTATTGGATTTTGTAAACTTTTTTGCTTAACTTAACAATACAAGTAGGGCTGCAAACGAACCAAACCGAGCCGAGATATAAGTTTCTTGAGTTCGGCTTGTTAATATTTTAGTAAGTCTGAACTTGGTTTGAGTTTGAAACGTACCGAGCCGAACCGAACTTTAGTTTTCTTGAGCTCGATTCGTTAACTAACAAGCCGAATTCAAACAAACCCTTAGCGAACTCATTTTTTCCAAGCTTGAGTACAACTCGGATTGGTTCATTTAAGACCTATTTAAGTTCGTTTATTTTACTATGATATATATATATATATATATATATATATATTGATAATTTTTAATTGAATATATTTACCAAGCCTATTAATGAGTCTTCAAGAATCCTTATCAAACTGTTCACGAGTTTAACGAGTCGAGGTTATACAAGTTTGAGTTCCTCTCGTTTAGTAAACGAGCCTGAATTTAAAGTTTGAGTCTGACTTGTTTAACTAATAAGCCAAACTCAAACAAACCCTTAGCGAACTTACACTCGAACCCTTAATAAGAATATTCGTTTATTTGCAGCCCCCAAATACAAGCATTAAAAAGAATATCAGAATAATTTCTAGTGGCTAGTTTTTTATATATACTTAAAAACAATATAAGAATTATGTTTTTCTTTTAGTTTTATACCTTCTGAGTATTATGAACAGTTGCTAAACTTATAAAAAAAACATTACAGGAATTTTATTATACACAAAAAAGTTTACCACTATTCACATTTTTTTTTTGGGCGTTTAATACATTTCAATATCTAACCACTCCAAACCTATTAACCGATTCCTAGTCGAGAAAATCGAGAAGTAAGTAACTCGAAACTGTTTCCTCCATCCTGTTGTGCCATGTGCCTGGCTTGCTTAGCTAAATTGTCTGCACGACCATTGAATTTCCTTGGGATGTGCTTGAAAAAGACTGGAGCTATCATCGCTGCCAGTCTGTTGATCTGCCGAATCTACGGTCGAAGCCTCCAATTAGCAGCCGACACCTGCTGGGTACCTCGAATTAAGTCGAGGTTATCCGAGAAGATTGTGATCCCCTCGTTCCTTTCTCTAATTGCTCTTTTCAATGCAACAATCATTGCTTGAACCTCCCCCTCCATACTCGTAGTACACATAGCGATTTCAGAGTGATCCTTTCTATTACCTGTCTCCTTAACTATTTGCACTACTCCAATTCCAGTTGGAAGGTGTGGTCGCTCAAATGACGTATCACACATATAAGCTATCTGCGTATTGTAACTTAGATCAGTAGCTATGCTTTCTCATGTTTCCGTTGTACGATTTGGTAGTGCTTGACTTGCCGCCCAGTCTCCACCAAACCTTTCATCCATGTGCTTGTTGGCTGATCTGATGACGTCATCGGTGTCTATAGTATAATTTTGATGCCGACTTTTCATTTTTGACTTCCATATATTCCAGATCAACAGCAACACATAAGATATAACTACTTCCCGTCTCCATCCCCCTTTAGCAAATGTATCTATAATCGCTAGTACCCATTCTCCCAAAAGATCAACCGTTTGTCCGATGTAAATTTGTAGTGTCGATCCTGCCCAAACAAGCTTAGCTATATTACACGAGAGCAGTAAGTGTTCCACCGTCTCCTGTTCCGATTTACACCATGGACACTCTCCCTCCACCTCACAATGGCGTTTGACCAAACTTCGACCAGTTGGTATAGCATTATTACAGGCCTTCCATGTAAAGATTCTTACCTTTGTGGGTAGATTTGAGTACCAAACAGTAGTCCATAACTTGCTCTCCATTTGAACTGTATCAGATTTTCCTGGTGCCTCCCTAATTCTTACCTCTGTAATCACCTTATAGCCTGACTTTGTTGCATATTCTCCGCTCGTAGTATAAGACCATATCAACTTATCTTGAATGTCTCTACCACAAGCCTTTTCCCTTAAGATAATGGGTATAACCGGTACCGGAAATATCTCATCCAGCACCTCTATATCCCATTCTGCCGTATCCGGTTTCAAAAGGTCCTTTACCTTATATATCTCACAATGTCCTGGCTTTTCTAATTTCCACGTTGTATCTAACCAGTTATCTGTCCAAATATTAATATTTTCTCCGTTGCCTGTTTGATACCTACCATATTTCTTTAACAGATCGCGTCCTTCTATCAGGCTGGCCCATGACCAAGTTCGAGACTGTCTTAATTTAACATCGAGAAAGTTACATTTAGGATAATAAATACCTTTAAGTAACTTGGCGGCTAATGTGTTTGGGTTGTTCAAGATTCTCCAAGCCTGAGCTGCCAGTAATGCTCACAATTTATCTCATTCCCACTTTGCCTCCATTTACTATAGGATTAAGTCAGTGTTTACAATATGGTTATTTTATGTTTTATATATTCGAATATGAGAACTAATATATTATCTTTGTTAAATATTTTGATTAATCATTTTTATTAAGTACTTTGTATTATATCACGTGCAATTAGGGCCAGTTCTGACATTTTGCAGGACTAAGACAAACTTTAAAAAAAAGACCCCTAAAAATAGTTACAAGTTATGTAAAAAAAATTCAAAATGTTATAAAAATTAATTTAATAAATTTCAAAAGGAAAAATAGTGTCTTGATCTCTTTTTAACCAATAAGTTATATTCCTAAAAAAATCAACAAGTAATAACTTAATTAAATATTTTTTTTTATTAAAAATATAATCTAACATCTTTTATATTTTAAATGGGCCAAAATTAAGCCTTTTTGATAAAAAAAACTTATACTTCAAAAAATCCCTAAAATTATGAGTTAGGAAAAAATCTATTCAAAGGCGCTCTAAAATTATATGAGTTGGGGAGGGGCCCAAGACCATGGCCTCTTGGCCTCTCCCTAGGACCCGGCCCTGGAAGGTTAAGATTGTTAGGGATACACATGGATAAAAAGTTTAAACTTTTATTTGTTCAAAGTGTTTCTGTTATATTTTATTTCTTAGGTTTCACAAATATTTCTATAAATTTAATATAGGCTAGTTTGACCCGAACCCACTTCAAATCCGTCAAACACCCGCCAAAAACCCGCTAGATCGAGTTTTAAAAATAGAGGCCCACCACTATATGGACCCGAATCGGACTTTGCTAAAACCTGCGGATTTCGGACCCGTGCACACCTCTTAGTGAGTGATGACTTTAAGTCTATATTAAACTTTACTTTTAGTAGATTTGGACTTATATAGAACTCTCTTTTTAGCAAAATTTGTTCAATCTAGTCCGACCCAATTACTATAAAAAATCATATAACTTTATATTATTTGTTTGATTTTGAAAAAATAATGGCTACTCGTACCTAATTAGGATACATGCAATAGATATTAAATTCTTGGAGCCTTCAAATACGTCTGGGATAGTGATATGTCTATTTCAAACAACAAATCTACTAACAATTTAGTAACAGGAGGTAACAATTTAGTAACAGGAGGTTGTGTTGTTAAGAATGTATATAAAGTTGTAATCGATGGTAAAGTTTAGAAGTATAGTTTAGAAAATGGTCTACGGTTTAAAATCCTCACCTAAAATAAGAAATTTTCTATAGAAAACCCTTAGAAATATGTTATCTACTAATGTATAACTCTATAACATGAAAGTTATAACAAGCAAAGTGTGTAACATTCGTAATGAACAAGATGAAACCACCGAACACTTACTCTTTGATTACCCATGCGACAAAGAAGTTTGGTTGGCTTCTCCTTCTAACCCTAGAGTTAACAACCAGTATACAAGCAATTGGATACTTGGATGGCTAACACTATTACATAAGCTTGTAGAAGTTTGGGAAATAATAATTTTTTATTGGAACAAATCGCCATAATTGCTTGGCACATATGGAAGGAAAGAATAGTTTTTTTTAAAATAACATTGTCCCTTATCCAATAAATACTTTACAAAAAGTTTTATATGTATGAAATGAACAGAAGTTTATCATAAAGTCTAAGGATGACTATAATAGTCTGTAGACAAATGAATATACAATCAATAGAAAGGTGGGAATGAGAAATAATAGTACACCCGATTCTGAGGATGACTTTACAAGTGTGAGGAAAAAAGAAATTTCATCTTCTGTGAGAAATATAAATTACATACAACAAAAATGGTACATTGGGATATAAGGAATAGCATTAACCCATCTATAACACAGTAGGGCAGTAACAAAACCAAGAACATAGTAAGTAATTGATAACCGCCACCACATAAGTGGTATAAAATTAACTGGCGGTGCTTCGTATAAATTTAGTAAATCGTCTATCTCATGTGTTTACATGGACCATAGAGATGTTATAGTAAAATATAATTCATGGATAATTGGTGCGGAAAGTTCGTCGGAAGCAGAAGCACTTGAGATCTTGAAGGCTTGCTTATGGGTTAAAGAGTTTAGCGAGACAAGATGCGTGATAGAGAACGACTGTAAAGCTATCATGGAACCTCTCGCGTTTAATTTTCCACTTTCTATTCCTAGTATTTTAATTTTAATTCGTAGTATCTATTTTATTTCCAAGTTTTTAAATCCTACTTTCTCATTTACGTTGATAGGTAACTATACAGTTGTTGATTGAGTAGCTAAAAACTTGTCTTGTGGCAATAGTTTAAGCTTAGATAGGTTGCCTATCCCTACTAAAAAAATTGTTCAAAGCATAATATATAGATAGATAATAAGTTTCAAAAGTTACAAGAAATTAGCCGACCCCTATCGGCTCGCTATCACTACGAAGGATAAGGCTAAGTTCAACAGCTACCCAATTGAAAAGCCAGAATTGGAAGTCAAACAAGGTATTTCTTTCAAATAGCAACTTTGAAAACAGTTTTACTCCAACAGCTCCTCAATTTTAACCTCCAAATCTTATTTTAAATATATTTCAACAATTTTTCTATTTTAAATAATTTATATTTTATGTATATACTTATTTTTAATTTACAAAAAAATGTTTGAAATTAAAATTAATATTTTTAATATTAATTTTGTTTATTAAATATTACTAAAAATAATTAAATGTAGTTATTATTTTTCGTAATACTTTTGGTAATAATATGTCTATTATTTATTTCTATACGAGAAACTTAAAAATATTAGTTTTTCGAATTTTACCCGAAAATATAATCGAAAATATTAGTATTTAAATAATTAAATAAATTAATTTTAATTTATACACAAAATTTTGAAATTAAAATTAATATATTTAATATTAATTTTTGAGTTAGTTACCTAAAAGGTCCACAACCCATCAATATTTTTTTATTTCAATATTACTAAAAATAATTAAATATAGTTATTATTTATCGTAATATTTTTATAATAATATCTCTATTATTTATTTCTATACGAGAATCTTAAAAGTATTAGTTTTTCAAATTTTATCTAAAAAAATCGAAGTCTTTAAGATTCAAATAATAAAATAAATTAATTATGATGGTTTAGTAGAAATATGTGTTATATTAATAAAATAGATTTTTGGGAATAAGTTGTTTTGGTTAATGAAAATGATATAAAATATTAAAAAATTGAATTGGGGGATGAGATTGGGGTTAGCCACATGTAGCTAATATTTCTTAAGAATTTGGTTCCCTATTCTGGCTTTTGCTAGAATTGAGAACCTGTTGGAGCTGATTTTTCATTGTTCAACCCCCAATTGTAGCTTTTTGCTACAATTGGGGTCCTATTGGACTTAGCCTAATAGTTAACTGGGGAGGAGTACATGTATCTCAATTACCAAACAGATTGTTAAGAAACTCATGTTTAGCAACCCAGTCGGCTGCTCTGTTTTTACCTCTGCCGACAAAGGTAAACTAGGATTTGAAAGTTCATAAAAAAGGTAAATATTACAAATAGTATTTTTAATCAAATGACTCGGGAAAACAAGACTAGTAGAAAGGGGTTTCATTATCTTCTTCATGTCGTTCTCAATGATTACGCTTCCAAAAGGGAACTCTAAAGCCATTTCAGTAGCTTGTAAGATCCATGTACCTTCTACTTCTAACACTGACTTTGCCTCGATTTTCCAACTTTTTTTTGACACAAATTCACTGTCAGAATTTCTTACTATATATGCAATAGGTGCTCATTTATCAGAGAAGGCAGCATCACAATTAATTTTGAATTTATCGGAGAAGAGGAGGGGTGTGGATGGGTGGATGTTCCATTTATCTTTAAATTTTAGGTTGTTGTTTTTCCCATCTCTACTAAATTAGTAGAACTTATAACTGATGATTCTCTCTATAGGAATTGGCTAAAATTTTCATATACTTTTATATATAAGTGATTGGAAAAAAAAAGACTATAAGAAGCACGTACATTTTTTTTCCTTCCTATACTCATCAGAAAGTATTGAATTTCTTTTAAAGAATTCTTTTAACCTTTGAAGCAATTCAACCCTCAAATATTTTCCAAATCTTACTAGGCTTAATACTGAAAGTGTCTGCTATTATTAGCTTCTAGTGTCTTCAATGCTTTTTTTTCTATCAGCCGATTTAGTCCATCCATGTTGAGTATAATATTTATAGATGGTTACCCAAAAATTCTTCAAGACATTCCCTATAAACATATGCATTTCTTACTTAATTTTTTTTTATTAAATATCACAAATAACTTTTTTTTCTTCTTTTTTTGGACATAAAATATCACACAATAAAATTTAAAATTAAAAGTTCGTTTGTGAAGATTATTTAAAATAATCACTTAAATGATTTTTGATTCTTAAAATACTCTAAACCTTTAAAAAATTATTTTTAAAAAAAAACATTAAATAAGTGATTTTAGATATAAAAATATTTTTTAATACTTTTTACAAATATTTTAATTTTAATTGAAAATCACTTTTAACTTTAAAATAATCAATCCCATACGAGTTCTAAATGTCCAATTTTTTGATATTTTCCTTACCTATTTTACTTTTTTTTTCTTTCTTTGCTATTTATTTAGAAATTTTTAAAACCCTATTAAATTTTTACACTCCTCTTTTCTCTTTTCTTTTTCCTATTTTCATGTAACTTTTTTCTCTTTTCTCCTTTTCCCTCTCCAGCTACCTTTCTCTCTTCTAAGGTTAATGGAGATTCCTTTCTCTTCTAAGATCCATGGAGAACGAAGCTACATACCCCCGTTCGAGGTAGCATCAGAAGAATCGACAGCAACTCGATCGAAGATCCATTGGCAGCTCAAGCGGATATCCATTGGCAGCTCGAGCAAAGATCCGGAAACTAAAGATCCGTCGGCAGCTCGAGCAAAGTTTTTGCTGCAGAAGATTTGTCTGTGACCTCTACTAAGCTCCAACAGGAAGTTTTCCAAATATGGTTCGCGTGCTGGAGATGAAGCTCCATGGCATGAGCTCTTCTCTCGGCTTCTACTTCACATGAACAAAGAGAAAATGCACAGATCTCACGTCGGAAAGGGAATGCCATGGAATCTTCGTAGGAAAGCTACGAACTGAGGAGATGTGCTTAGGAAGAAGCGTCTTGCCGGAATTTTGCTCAGTTCTTGGAGTGCGAAACTCAGATTTGTTTTGTCTTTTTATTTTTATAAGCCTCTAGAGCAAAATCATGGTGACGCTCATCAAACATCTTCCAACTTAAACCATCTACTGGAGGATGCAAAACATCCCAGACTATAGATATCTCAGTCATGCCAAATCATTTCCTTTGCAGTATGTCTCGATGCGTACAATCGATGTAGTCTTGGGGTGATGGGAAATAACATAATTTTTTATGCGGTACTCTCTTCCTCTTTTTTGGGTCCCTCCTAGATGCGTTACAAACCGGATATGCCTCTATCATTTATAATCACCTTGATACAAGACACATTCGTTCAAACATACATAAACTATTTCATAACCTTACCCTAAGCTCTGTAACTTTTATTTAGAGGCTTTATACGACGAGGGTAAGGTATGTCTATCGGGGAAACCCTTACTCAACGATTGTAGGAGTTCAGTGAATAAAGTATTTGTCTACTTATTTTTCACCTTTACATGCATTGATTTTGCTATAAAATTCAACGACCTCATTTTCGTAAAAGCATGATACATCTCTATATTCATTTTTGCAACCAAAGCATAAAAAACCATTTATGTTATTTCGTGGAATATTCTCGTCTACCATTTTCGTATTCATTTCATTAACAATGCCTCTTAAATCGTTCATCATTTTCCTCGTCTACATTACTAGCAATAACATATGAGTGAACTATGTCTACTTCACCATGAAAGATTCAAATTTTCTATGTCTATAAAAACCCCTTTCTCAACATATCTGCTTTAGCATCACAATGTTTTTTTTGTCTATTCATGCACCAGTTACATGAACATTGAATCGTATTAGAACTATTCATGTGTATAGATGCAAATTTCAATGAAACTCAAGAAACCCTTCACAAAAACTAGTGTAACCTTACTTTTCGACTTTATCCATTCTTTATCCCTAGACACGTCCATTTGAATTTTATTGCAATGTAAACAAAAATTCCCGATAAATATAATAATTTTGTAAATTATATTGACAATCTATCTCACAATTACTTGAATTTAAAAATAAAAATAAAAATTAAGCAATCTAATATATAAATAAGTCTCACTTCCATATTAAATTCTTCATCTCTAAACCTTGATTTTTTCTCATAACCCCAGAATTCCTCTAACATATATAACTACATTATACATACATTAATTAACTACATCAATTAAAAATCTTATTGACACAATAAAATGTATCACAAAAAAAGTTTCTATCGGGAAAATGGGTTTAGAAATACCTCAAAGTATAAGAGGAATTGATGGTGAAAATGGATCCCAATGAGTGAAGCTACGTTAAGTGAAACTCGGGAGCGGAATAGTAGATGGTAGAGGCAAATGGTGGATTTGTGGAGCAATTTTTGGATTTTTTGAGGAGAGCTTTTAATAAAACTGGTGAAACGTTGATTGGGTAACTATTGTCCAATATTTATTACGCGAATGTTAAACAACCACTACCCGTGGTCGCTAGAGATGTGTTATGTGGTCATTAAATACATCAATACCAACCAAAAAACTGGTCGGCAATGGTTGTTAATTTATTTTAATGTATTTGGTGAGTGTACCATTAGCGACCAATATTGTGGTTGCTAATGAGTACAAATCAATACCGACCACTTTTCGACCGACATAATTCTTTTTTAAAATAAAAGACATATACCAGCGACACTCTTATACTTGCTAATGTAATATGATTACTAGCGACCAACTATTCAAACTATTGATTTAATTTCTTAATTTAATCGTTCTCGCAACCATTTTCGGTCGCTGTAACCAAAGGCGGTGCCAGAAATTTTCGCTAGGGGGCCAAGGGATGTGGGGGCAACGACCCCAAATTTTTTTTTGGACTTATTTGCACTATAGGTTTATATTTTATGAAAATTTGTAAAAAAAATCCTTATATTATATATATGCACTATAGATCCTATATTATGTAAGGGTTGTACTATAAGTTTTAATATAAATTTTTTAATTAATTACTCTTTATTTTCTACAAAATAACATATATTTTATTAGAAAAAAAATAAAATAATTACAAGTCTAATAAAATAAATATAAAAGTTAGGGGAAGCCAATGAAGATTTTGAAATTTTAGGGGTGCCAAATGCAAATTTTTAAAAAATTTAAGGGATTAAATAAGTTATAATTAATTTTTTATAATATAAAGGATTTTTTTTTGGTCGTAACACTAGTGACTACTTTAGCATTTGCCAAAGATTAGATCGCTAATCAGCACATTTGGCGCGATGACCTTCTAGAACTATATATATAAAATCTCCCCATACTAAATACTATAAGACTTTTTAATCCGTAACGAATCAGAATTTAAACTTTCAATTTTAGTTTAAAAAAATATGTTATCGACAATACATTTTGGGAAAAAAATTTATGCAGGTTAATTCTTTTTATCAATTTAGGTCATACTTATGAAGTTACATATGACCCATGGACCATGGTTGGTAGTTTTGGGGTGTACTTGCTGCCCTGGTGATAGGTAGCGTATTTTTTTTTTTTTGGTCGAACGTACAGATACAGAATATAAAGGTCTAAATTAGCCTATTTCTAGTCTCGTAAAAGCGGGCCCCAAATTCAAGGGGTCCAGCTGATTCGATGCCGATTGCCTAGCTAAACGCGCGGCTTGGTCAGCCAGACCGTTCCATCTACGCGGAAGATGTTTGAAGCACAGTGCTCCATGATCCTCAACCATCTTGTTGATCCGCGTAACGTACGGACGGACTTTCCACCATGCAGCTGGCAACGACTTAAGACCTTGAACCAAGTCAAGGTTGTCTGAACAGATCACGGTCTTCAAACCCGGGTGAGCTAGGCTAAGCCTGGAAGCTTCCAGAACCGCTGAAGCTTCCCCTTCCGCCGCTGAATCTGTCCAGATAGGTTTCGAGAAAGTAACACGTTGGCCCGTAAGGGTATTCCGCTGAACTATTCCAATACCACTTGGCTTGTCGGCAGAAATAAATGAGGCATCACAGGTGTAAACAAAGATAGCATTGTTAAAATCAGTATCATTCATTGGGTTAACAGCCGGTATCCTTGTAATCGGAGGTGCAGGAGATGGATGAGAGTCCCAAGAGGCCCCGAATAGGTCTTTCATACCTGCATGAATAGTACCCACAATTTGTTGTGGTCGAATATTAAGTTGTTCATGAAGCATTTTCATTTTAGCCTTCCAGATGTTCCAAAGTGTTAGTTGTAGGCATGCTATAAAAATGTTTTCCTCCCAGATAGCGTTATCCATTGAATCGCAAATTTTTGTCAGCCAGTCACCAATCGAGGCTGGATCATCCTCCGGTATCCGTACCTGTACTGCAATACCAGCCCAAACCTGTTTTGCAAGATTACAAGATAAAAGCATATGTACAACCGTATCCGTCATGTTGTCGCACCAAGTACAGTATCTGCTGTCGCTACAGTGCCGTTTGTAAAGATTCAGCTTAGTAGGTAGTAAGTTCCGGCACGCTTTCCAGTTGAAAGATCGCACTTTATTGGGAACATTAGATTTCCAAATTCTGTTCCACAATTTGGGGTTGTTCAGTTCAGCTTGAATTGAAGTTTGAGCTGTTCCAGTCACCGCAATTTGGGATAATAACTTGTATCCCGTTTTCGTAGTATAAGTACCAGATTTTGTAAAAGGCCAAATAAAAGTATCTTGTCCCTCCGGTTCAAGGAGAGGGATCCTAGCAACCTCTCCATGAACAGGCAGAGGGAGGGTGTTATCAATTACCGCCCAGTCCCAACTATTCCCCTGATTTGTCATCAATTGATTGACTGTAACAAGATTAGTATCAATAGGATGATCTTTGATAATACCTGAGGGTAACCATTTGTGTTCCCAGATGTTGGTAGATTCTCCATTTCCAATCTGGATATGGCCGTGTTCAACAAGTAAGTCTCTTCCTTCAATCAGACTAGCCCAGGACCACGTCCTACTTTGTCTCAATTTAACATCCAAAAAGGTCCCATGTGGGAAATAAATCCCTTTCAGTACTCTAGACACCAGAAGATTTGGGTTACTTAGAATTCTCCAAGCCTGAGCAGCTAAGAGTGCCCTATTTGCCCTTTTCAGGTCCCGGAAACCCATACCCCCTACAACTTTGGCGGCAGTCATCTTTTCCCATTCCAACCAATGAATTTTCCGTTTCTCCAAAGAGTTCCACCAGAATCGAGCAATGATAGATGAGAGTTTCCTGCAAAAGCCAACAGGAAAAGAAAATATAGACATAGCGTAACATGGGATGGCCTGCAGAACCTCTTTAATAAGTATCTCTTTGCCACCTTCCGAAAGGAGTTTGGCTATCCATCCTTGGGCTTTGTTAAAAACCCGTTCAACTATCCAGTTTAGTGTTTCCATGCGTGATCTCTTGTGGCAAAGTGGAATGCCTAAGTACTTGCCCAGGTCCCGAGATTCAGTAATCTGTAAAGTTGCTACCACGTGTTTACGTAATTCGTCTGGTGTTTGTGTGCTGAAGTATATTGAAGATTTGTGGTAGTTAATCTTCTGTCCTGAACACCGGCAGTAGGTCTGAATGCATTCTTGAAATTCCTGCAGGTCTTGTCCATCTAACGAGATGAAAAACAAAGAATCGTCTGCAAATAGAAGGTGAGATATCGTCGGACAATTCCGTGTCATCTGAATACCTGTAATTCTTCCATGCTCAACCTTGGTTTCCAATAGAGAGATAAGTGATTCAGTAAGTAAAGCGAAAAGCAAAGGTGATAAAGGGTCCCCTTGTCGAATGCCTTGGCCAGGTTTGAAGGGAGGTTGACGCTCTCCGTTAATATTAATTTGAAAGGTAACCGTCGATATACAATTCCAGATCCATTGTACCCATTTGGGTGTAAACCCCAATTTCTCAAGTAACAATCGGAGAAAATCCCAACGGACCTGGTCATAAGCCTTTGCCATATCAAGTTTAATAGCCGCAAAGTTAGCTTTGTTCTTCAATTTGCGCTTCATAAAGAATGAAACTTCTTGAGCAATGAGGATGTTGTCTTGAATCGCCCTACCTTTAATAAAAGCAGATTGGGTAGGTGAAGTAATATCATTGATTAAAGCCTGCAACCTATTAGCCAGTATCTTTGCTATCACCTTGTACACAAAGTTCACACATGAGATAGGACGGTAGTCTCCCACCCCTAACTGACAGTCGCCTTTAGGAATCAGAGTAATAAGTGTTTCGTTCAAAAGAGTTAGTGGTGTATTATTAGTAAAGAAGTCCACCACGAGGGCAACCACATCAGATCCAATTATGTCCCAATATTCCTGAAAGAATTTACCATTAAGGCCATCAGGGCCAGGAGCTTTATTCGGGCTCATATCAAAGGCAGCTTGTCTAATTTCATTGTCATCTGGAATCTTAGTCAACGTCTCATTCATGTTAGTTGTCACCTTAGGAAATATATCACGTAGTAGGTTCCTGTTCATGTAAAAGATTAGAGTAATAGGTATTAAATTGTTCTTTTATATCATTCTCCGTTTGGATCCAATCTCCATCTGAGTTCTGGATTCCTGAAATTCGGTTACAGTTCCGTCTTTGAGCCGTGAGTGCGAAAAAGTATTTAGTGTTCTTATCACCAAAATGAATCCACTGGTCTCTGGCTCTATCCGACCAATAGATCTCCTCCCTTTTCCAGTAAAGTAGAAGTTTTTCGCGAATCAAGATTTCCTCCCCTTGTTTTTGAGGGGTATATGGTGCGTTAGAGGTCTCAATCAATTGTCGTTCTAGTTCTTTAATCTTGGATCTGTTATTAGGGAAAGCAAGTTTTCCCCAGGTAGCTAAGGCGTTGGTGGTAATTTCTCATTTCTGGATAATCACTTGGAGCGCAGAGTTATCCACCGGGGTGTTCCACGCAGCATCAACAATATCCTTACAGTGAGGGTGGAGATACCAGTTCGTTTCAAATCTAAAATGTCTCATGTGTCTTTTTCCTTTGCCATGAGGAAATAGAATGAGGGGTGAGTGATCAGACCCCACCGCAGGTGGGATGAAAACAGTTGCATTGGGATATTTATCTGTCCATTCCGTTGACGCAAAGACCTTATCAATTTTTGATTTGACCACATTCGACTCGTCTTGCCGAATATCTACCTATAAATGTAAAAAATAAAAGATAATTAGGAGCCAAGAGGCCTATAGAAGGGGACACATTTTGTATTTTTGTTGTAGAATTTATTTAAAAGGGACCTTGTCAAATGACTACTTAATTTGTCATAGTGATGGCTTAAAAGTAATATAAAAACAAAAATGGTGAAACATCTTATTAATATTAGACTTTAGTTCCTCCCCCAACCAATATACTACCCCTCCCATTTTCTCTACCAAAATATTAGCTTCTCATATTTTAATATTAGACTTTTAGCACAAAAATTTATCTATATATATCAGGATTAGTGTCTCGAAACTTGGTTTTTGTTTAATCTTTTAAGTCTTGACAAAAAAAAGTTTAATCTTTTAAGCCCCGCAGTTTGATCCTAGAGGGATATTTTTCTTGATTTTTTGAATTTTATATTTAAATATACTTATTTTTAAATCCCATAGATACAATTATCTAAACTCTAGCTATATGAAGATTGTGTGGAATTATTTGATCCCAAGTGCATATCTTTCTTGCAATGCACATAATATGTGTAATCTAATCCACATTATTAATAATGAACAAATTAGCTATAAGATTTTGACTTGTAAAATCTTGTAAACCAAAGCTCCTCATTTCTTATCAAGATTTGAAAGCAATAAAGAGATTACTTCATTTGAGACTTTTTTCTTACCCGTGGTAAAGTTGGCATGGTTCCCCGTTAAAGTTTTAGAAGGTCTGCTTAAGGTCTTGACCTCAAATATACTCTATATAAAAAGAAAAAGTTAGCATACTATTAATTAAAAAAAGAATATTAGTTTGTCCTAATAATCAAAGACACTATTTTGCATTTTAAAATCACTTAAATCTAAATGTTACTATGTCTTTGAACAAATTTAAGAGTTTTTCTCGAGAACTAAATATTAGAAGGATTACGTCGCGTTGACCTATATCATATGGGGATCGGGTTTTTTAATTACTATATATAGATTAGTAGTAGTAGTATTTCTCCTATAAATATAATGTTCTTTTATTAAAGGTTTTTCCAAGAAAAAAAACAAAATGACTCGTTCAAATATAAATCCTGAGCTACTTGTTCAAATATTCACCAAGTTTTCCATCTTGTCTGCAATATTAAAGGGAAAAACATTTTTCCATCACATTTAATCAATTTTAGATGATTGTATACTTGAAAAATATGAGTAAAGTTTGTTTATCAGATTATTTTTCCATCGACCATTCTTCGTGAGATATTTATGCAAGATAGTATTCTTATTACGATTAAGTTTTCTTTTTTTTTTTATGTAGAAAGAGAATGTAACAAGTATTTATTTATTGTCAAGTTAGATGTAGATTGTAAATCTAACGGATAGTGATTTCAAAAATTTGTATACAACACATGTATAGATCCTAATAGGTACAAGATTCTCCATTTATATTCTTTACGATTACTTAAAAAAATGATCGGTTTAATCAGCAATTAATGCTAATGGGTCTATTGATGTGGTTTATAAATCATCCGTGAATATATCATATTCTCACGTAATTATTATCTGTCCATGGTTTCCGATTTTTATCTCTGATGTAAGGGAACTACAAGAAGATATAGGAATTGCTATAAAGCTAAATTATTTATTTTCTCTAGCGGTTCGAATTTAGATGTGTTATCAATTTATTTTCAACTTCTTATTTTGTTTAATTTATTTATTTAAAAGATTATGTTTCCTTTTAAATTTTTGGTGTGATATATCTTTCCTAATCTAACACATCATCTTTTTTTGGGTAGTAACCCTAGTATGGGAAATCTACCAAATATATATAGGAGGATTCGGACAAAGATTTTCTCATGAGAAAGTTAAAGATTTTTGAGGTAAACATGAAAGATGGCGCGTCGCACACATCACAAAGAACGGTTGGAATTATGGAATGCATTACATGAAGCATTCCATAACTTAACAGTCCCATGGTTAGTAGTTGGTGATTTTAATCAAGTTGCCAAAGAAGAGGATAAAAAAGGACGGGTGGAAGGTGTTTCGAGAAGAATGGAAATTTTTGAAGAATAGAGAGAAAGTTGCGGCTTGATCGATCTTGGGTTTGAGGGGCCACGCTTCACATGGTGTGACTCTTGGAACACAGGACAAAGGATAATGGAGAGGCTGGATAGAGCGTATGGTAACTTAGAATGAATAGGTTTGTTTCCGAGGGCGCGAGTGATACATTTAGCTCGTGTCCACTTGGATCACAGCCCGATACTTATACAGATATGTCCATTACAAAGGAAGACTATTCATCCTCGCAAATTTCGATTTGAATCGGCTTGGTGTCTTCAAAAAGGATTTCAGGAATTTATTCGAGAGAAGTGGAAGGGTAATGAGGAGGGACTCGGTTCAGGTGTGGAAGATATCCAAACATGTATAGAGAAATGGAAATTCGAAAGCTTTGGTAATATTCATAAGAAGAAACGATTATTGACAGCTAGGCTAAGGGGTATTCAGAAATCTCTTCAAGTAAAGTATAATTCATCCCTTCGGCAAATGGGTAATAGATTAATGAATGAATATGAGAGTGTATTGAAACAGGAGGAAATGATGCACTTTCAGAAATCAAGAGATGTGTGGGTAAGAGACGGGGAAAGAAATACGAGGTTTTATCACCTTTCAAGGATAATACGAAAGAAGAAATCGAAATGTGTTAGGTTACTAAATGAAAATAACGAGTGGGTAGAAGACGGGGAAATGTTGAAAGCTTTGGTTAGAGAGTATTTCGAAGCACTTTACAAAGGTCCGGATGATTCTATTGGGTTTTTTGCTCTTCCTAATGTCGAACGAATAGAAGAACAAACTTCTCAAGCTCTTAAAGCACCTTTTTCGAGGGAGGAAATTCGTGAAGCGGTATTTCAATCGAATCCAATGAAAGCACCAGGACCAGATGGTATGTCTGCGGCGTTTTATCAGAAATGTTGGGAAACAGTTGCGAGTTCTGTGGAGGATATGTTTCGTATAGCACTTGATACTGGGCGTTTTCCTTCGAAATTAAATGGTACGCTCGTGCATCTAATTCCGAAAGTCAAGGACCCTGATCGAGTAAGTCTCTTTAGACCAATTAGTCTTATTAATTCACCGTGCAAATTTATTATGAAGGCGATGGTTAATAGACTCCGACCGCTACTTGCTGAGAGGATTGGTCCGTGTCAGAGTAGCTTTTTGCCTGGAAGATCCACTACGGATAATATAGTCCTTATTAGAGAGGTAGATCATAGGATGCGTCACTTTAACGGAAATGTTGGTATCATGGCGGTAAAAATTGACCTCGCTAAGGCTTACGATAAAATTCGATGGGAATTTATAGAAGATACAATAGTGAATTTTGGGTTTCCGGCTAATTGGGTGTCGCTTATTATGACAAGTATGGCGGATAACGAGATGAGAATATTATGGAATGGGGAACCTCTTCCACCCTTTAAGCCTCATCGAGGTATAAGGCAAGGTGACCCACTTTCTCCATATATTTTTATATTATGCATGGAGCGCTTATCTATTTTGATACAAGAGTTATGCGAAAACGGAAGTTGGAAACCAATTGTGTTGGGAAGAGGAGGTCCAAAGTTATCTCACCTATTTTTTGCTGACGATTTGATATTATTTTGTGAAGCCTCTTTATCGTAGGTCAATCTGTTACAGGAAACGCTTAATCTATTCTGTAATGAGGCTGGCCAGACAATAAGTGCGGCTAAATCTCTTATTTATTTCTCTAAGAATACACCAGTGGCGCTACAAGAGGAATTAACAAGTGTTAGTGGTTTCTGTTTAAGTGATTCTTTTGGGAAGTACTTGGGAACTTCTATTCATTCAGGGCGTTTACCCAAAGGCTTCTTTAAAAGTATCATGGAAATAATGAGAGACAAGTTAGCGTTATGGAAAGCGAAGACTCTTTCCCTTGCTGGAAGGATTACTCTCGCCCAATCCGTTTTGTGCGCAATGCCGACGTATCAAATGCAAGTCATGAAGCTACCTTTATATGTATGTAAGGAGATTGATCGGATAGTGCGTAATTTTATTTGGGTGTCCTCGGACGAAAAAAGGAAAATACATTGGGTTGTGTGGGATAAGATATGTCAATCGAAATCGAATGGAGGACTGGGTATCCGGGAGACAAGGTTGTTCAACTTGGCCTATTAGCTAAACTCGGATGGAAAATACTTCAGAATCAGAAAGTTGCATGGGTGGACGTTTTTAAACATAAATACTTTAAAAATGGCTTATTCCAAAAGGAAATTAAGGCTAGGGATTCTAGTATTTGTAAGGCGATAATGGCTGGTACAGAGGTGCTGCGTAATGGGTATTGGATGAGGAAATAGCGGGAGAACGGAGTTTTAGGTGGGTGCATGAAACATCTGGGGCCTTTACTGTCAAATCAGCTTTTAAGAGTATTGCAACACAGGTCCCTGATCTTTCATTTCGCTGGGATAAAATTTGGAGAACAAAGTGTTCACAGAAGATGCGAATCATGTTGTGGAGACTGGTGCTTAATCGATTACCTACTGCAATTAATCTTTATCGTAGGAGCGTGATTGATAGTCCAGGGTGTGAAATATGTGGAGCAGGCCGTGAAGATGTGCAGCACATCTTTCTCCGCTGCACAGTAGCTACCAAGCTTTGGACCGAACTGGGCTTATTACCTGCTGATACTGCTCCGGGAACAGCTCCTGCCGTGACAAGTGGGGCCTGTGATGCAGCGAATTTTTTGACAGCAGCTCACAGAATGAACTCAGATCAGTAGCTCCTGGAATCTCTAGTGCGCTGAAAAAAATCACTTATTAGGTTGGCAAGCTGTTGTGCCGCGGAATTAAATCTGCAGCAATTGGAGGCTTCGCCAATAGCTGGAGTGAAGGTGTGGGTGGAGAAAAACCTCGAATCAACGGATATGTACGGTGGGATTGAATGGAGATTGATATTTACCGCCGCTCTAAGTATTATATGGTCAAGAAGGAACGAGGCGTTATTCGAGGGTGTAAGCACCACACCAAGGACTTTTGGGCTAAAACAGGAAGTTATACGATTAGCTAGTGAGTTTGTATCCGCTTGGGGCAAGGAATATGACGGAGGAATTATTAAATCCGGAAAGAGAGAGCTAGTAAAATGGATTATACCAAATAACAAGCTGAAATTGAATGTGGATGGTTGTTATAATGTGGATACGGGAAGAGCGGGAATTGGTTGATTATTACGAGACGAGGAAGGTACATTTATAGCTGTATTCTCTGGCCCTTGTATAATGGAGTCTCCTAATTATTCGGAAGTGTTGGCTTTGCACTACGGTCTGAGGTGGGCAGTAAGTAGAGGCATTAAAGATTTACATGTTGAAACGGACTCCAGAGAACTTCACGCGCTAGTGAAGGGCGGTGGTAGTTCTACGAGTTGGAATTGTCACAGTGGGCGAGATTGCAGAATTATATTGAGTAATAACCCGGGTTTTGAGATGGATTGCATTTATAGGGAAGCAAACTCGTGCGCGGACCTATTAGCAAAGAGAGGAGCGTTATTGAATGGGGAACCGCAACTTTTGGTTGATCCTCCGGACTACCTTTGGAAGAACATTACTAGTGATAGGAGTGGAAATATGATTCCTAGACTAGTATTAGATCCTCTATGAGGAGTTAGTTGTTTATTTCAACTTCGGCTTTTAGCCTCTGATGTATGCAAAAAAAAAAAAGATGGCGCGTGGGTGGAGGTTAAGGATTTGGAAAATAAAGCATTATTCTTGGGCCAAAACCTTTCGTTTCTTATCGAGTGTTTTGAATTTAATAAAGGGTAAAGCCCTCGTCTGCCCCTCTAACTATGCATAAAGTGCGCGGTCCGCCCCAGATCTTCAAAATTACTCTTTTACGCCTCATATCTTCACCTTTTGTGACACCGTTCGCCCTTTTTTCATTTTTCTGTCAGTTGACCGTTAGTCAACGCCACATGGCGCCACGTCAGTGCCACCTCAGGGCCAACTCAGCACCATCCGTCTTCGTCATCATCGTCCCTAACTTTAAAATTTCGTCATCATCGTCCCTAACTTTTAAAAAAAACCTTTGAAGCATTCAAACCTTCAACAATTGAGGAAACAAAAAACTAAAAAATTTCTAATTTAAAAACCAATATAAACCAATCTGAGCCTCTAGTCTCGCTTGACAAATCTGATAACACAAACGAGTAAGTTAACAAACAAATGCTTCACTTCACAATCATAGCTAAACTTCATTCAACAATACTCTTTCTTCTGTTTCTTCTACCTCTTCTGGGTCTTTGCCACCTGACCAATCTCAGCTCTTGCTCACCAGATCTTCACGGTTACATTACCTTCACTTTTTTCCTCTAGTTATATAAAATTATTTACTGTTTATTCCTTATATCAATTGCTAAGCGAAAATACTTAAGTCTCTGTACCGAATGTTTGGGTTTTTCTGTCAAAATCATGATGCAGTTACAATTTTAATTGCAGACGAGTAGTATCACCGTGGACTTTCTCCAAGATCGGTGCCTTTTGTTTCGTTGCAGGGATAATTGTCGGTTATACCCTCAAGAGACGTGTCAGGCGTTGGGCTTCTAAGCTCCTTAGATTAATTTCGTCTTCTGAATCGGAACCCATTAATCTCTTCTTTCTTTTACTGTAGTATTTTTTTTAGACTTGTCCATTTCAATTTCAGAGATAATTGATTATTAATCCAGGGATTTTCACCATTGAATGGAATTGTAATCCTTCCTATTCCCATGCAATCCTGGTGGAAATCGGGATACATGTATGAATTTGCGTGCCTGTTATCATCAGCCATCGATTTTGGAGTGTTCAGACTTTACTTTTCTTCTGTTTCCTTAAGTGTTTTGATCTCATGGTGTATTAATTGATTAATGGGTTCTTAATCCAAGTTTTAAGTGTTCAGATTAATAATAAAGAAGTAGAATGCTTTTTTGATTTTTTGGAATCCTCCATTGATGAAGGTTTGAAGCCTTCAAACCTTCAAACCTTCAAAGGTTTTTTTTTAAGTTAGGGTCGATGCTGACGAAGAAAGAGGCGGTGAGGTGGCGCCATATGGCGTTGACTAACGGTCAACTGACAGAAAAATGATAAAAGGGCTAACGGTGTCACAAAAGGTGAAGATATGGGGCGTAAAAGGGTAATTTTGAAATTCAGGTGCGGATAGCGCACTTTGGGCATAGTTAGAGGGCTAGACGAGGACTTTACCCATAAACTTATCATTTATTGACGCATATTATGTTAAATATTATGCTAGATATTATGTTCAAAGATGACATTGCTTTTAAAATATTAAAAATTCAAAAAAGTGATTAACATAGTTAAAAAAAAATAAGGAATTAAAATATGGGTTAATGCTCAATAAACCCCTGCAACCTTACCCACTGTCCCGTAATAGGCACTGTCTTTTTATGAGTTATGAGAAGATTCTTAAAACTCAATATATGAGTTATAGGAAGTTTCCCATAACTCAAACAACTCTTTTTATGGGCAATAAAAAAATAAAAAAATAAAATGTATGGTATCTTTAATCGAAAAAAATAATGATTGAAATTAAAGAGAATTAATTCTAACTTGAGGTGTTTTTTGGACATTAATCCTTAAAATATTAATTTTAGAAGATAAAAAGAATCACACTATGATAAAAAATAGTAAGCAAGCAATCAAAATGCTACTTTTATAGAATAAAACAGTAAATTGCCTCAATATACATAAATAGGGGATTATTTGAATTTTATTTGTATTGATCACATTAAACATCCAACTTTAGCAAAAGAAAAAAAAATGTTTACATACAACTTACAAGTTACAACCCAATGATTAATCAGATCAAAGTCAGATTTTGTCAAGAGGAAATTATAAATTGAGGCCCAAAATTTGGGAACTTTTTAATTTAAATCCTAGTTGCTAAAATTTATTTTTTAAGTCCTACCTTCAAATATTTGGTTTGGTATTTTTACCTCTTTACCCCTTCTCTTATTGGGTAAGGACCCAACCCGATTATTAGCATGATCTCAATTAACCCGTGATGGGTACGGGCCTAACACGTTTTTTTAGTTTTCTTAATTATTTGGTTATTTTTTTTTGTCAAATTACAATAATCATATGGCCTGGACCAATATAGAACAAAAAACTGATGGGGCCGTACCCAATTTGAACAAAGAATCACATTTTTTACTCATGCGGGCTGTACCCATATAAAACAAAAAGATACACAAACACAAATTTATAACCCAATCTTTTTTCAGCTAATATAATTACATGGGATGTACCCATGTTGAACAAAAACAATTAACAAAATATACCACCCTTTTAAACCACAATGGGCCAGCCCCATTACCTAACAACACACTAGATGGGGTTGGACCCAATACAACTACACATAATGCTACACCAATAACCTAATGGGCCTGGACCCACCAGAAAAATATCATTCATTGGGGCTGGCCCCATTACACGTTACAATTAATAAAAAAAAATCCAAAATTGGATCGATCTTCGTGGTTGTAGTTGACTGCAGCGTTTCATCCTGGTGGTGGGGCGGTGGTGGGTTCACTAGCACAGATGAGATGAAGGAGAGGGAGAACGAGACCGAGATGAGTGGTGGTTGTTGTCGACTGCAGCGGAGGAAAGGGAAGGGGCAGCGAAGATGGTGGAGTGGAGGCGGTGTCCTGCGCGAACGGCGATGACGCAGATCTGGTGAGGGAGGAGCGCGGGCTGGCCCCAGGTGGTCAGATGAACAGAACTCAAGATCTGCGGGATCGACATCTCACTGTCGCAGGTGGGGGCAGCAGGGTTGGTGATGAAGGCGGCAGCAGGGGTGGTCTTCTCCGAGTCTTCACGGGTGGTGTTGGTGCTGCAGATCCACGGTGAAGCTTTGGGTGGTGTTGGTGCTGCAGATCCACTGTGAAGCAGTTTTGGTTGGTGTTGGTGCTGCAGTTTTGGGTGGTGTTGGTGCTGCAGATCCACGGTTTTGGTTGGTGTTGGTGATGAAGGAGGGCGGCGGTGGTGTTTGTAGTGGTGTCAGTGGTGGTGGGGTGCAGCTCGTCAGTGGGAAGAGGGTGGTGGTGCGGCAGTAGAAGGTTGGTAGTGGTGATGGTAGTGGCTCAACAGTGGGGTGGGGGTGGGGTTGGGGGTGGGTGGTTCGCCGGGGTCAAGAGAGAGGGATCAGGCGGGTGGGGGGTCAGTTTTAGAGAGAGAAGAGAGAGAGAGGTGGAATATTTTTCAGATGCTATAATGGGGTTTTGGTTTGGGTTTGGGATAGTTTACTGCAAGTATATGGGAAGGGGAGGGCATTTTTGGGTTTTTGTTTCATTTAGTTGGCTTTCAACTAGTCCAACTACCCCAGGATTTAAAACAAAAACGTAGATGGTCTATGGGCCTTATAATATAAATGCCCATTTTGTCAACTTAATCGAATAATTGACTAATCTATTATTTAGTTTTAAAATTATGAGGTTCAACTAATTAGTTCCACGTGAAAATACAAGAGAGAGGGTAAATATAGGGTAAATCCCTCGTCTGGCCCCTAAACTATGCTCAAAGTGCGCGGTCCGCCCCTGATCTTCAAAATTACCCTTTTACACCCCATATCTTCACCTTTTGTGACACCGTTAGCCCTTTTTTCATTTTTCTGTCAGTTGACCGTTAGTCAACGCCACATGGCGCCCCCTCACCGCCACCTCAGCCCAGTCGTCTTCGTCAGCATCGTCCCTAACTTTAAAAAAAAAATCTTTGAAGGTTTGAATGCTTCAAACCTTTAACAATGGAGGAAAAATCAAACCCATTAATTAAACCTTCAATCAAACCCATCAACTGGTTTTTTTTGTATATCACGCAATCAAATTAACTCGAATCACGTGTTGTAGTTTGCCCATATAGACTAGCCGAGCTCCCTAACTCACTGCTATACACTATTAATTAGAACCGGAGTAGCAGCCAATTTACATACTCTTGTAACACTAAATCATGTGTGGCCGCATGAGCTGTCCTCTAGTGGACCAAAAGAAGCAGTTGGAATATTGTCTAGCTCCCTGGTCCCATGAGAAGCTTCACTTTCTTCATGCGCGTGATATGAACACAAAGGTGACTGTGTTTATCTAGTAAACACAAAGTCTCATCAAGCCCAAATTTCCCACAAAATCGCCATATAAACACACCGAAACCAAGTGTAGTTAATCTAACATTACTTTTAGTCATTTCATCGAACACCTTACGAGCGGAGTTTAAATTTCCTTCTGAAGACAAAGCAGCAAGTAGAGAATTACAAGTTTCATGTCCGATTTAAGAAGTTACAGAACTAACCTCATTGAAAATCGAAAATGCGATGTCTGTTTTCTTACCGATGATCTGGAAGCAATAACGGAACGGTAAACTGAAGGATGGACACTGATTTTCTGAGCTTTAACCGTTTTTAACAGCTTTAAAACGGCGTTAAATTGTCTAGAAATGGAGAGAGATTTAAGAACGGACTGGTAAGTAAGATCATTGTGTAAGAATTTAGGTTGTTGAGATGCCCAGTTAAAGAAGCCGAGAGCTAGAGAATGATCGTTGAGGAGGAATGGATCGATGACTCGTGCCACAAGTACCGGACTCAGTGAGTTTCGACAGCCGAGTTGGTGAAGAGTTTGCTCCAACGATGGAGTCCATGTCCGAGTTGGAATCGCTTGGTTTGACGCTGAAATTAAAGCTCTGCTTATTTGTCTTGCTAACTCTCCTCCTGATCGTCTCATTAGATTTAATTTTTTATTTATTTTCTTTAGTTAATATGTAGTTATATAGTATTTCAATTGAGTGCACCATTGGATGGATTGAAGAGGAAGAAAAATCACTATGTTGAAGGTGGGGATGCTTAATTGATTTGAATTTTTTGATTTTTCCTCCATTGTTGAAGGTTTGAAGCATTCAAACCTTCAAACCTTTAAAGGTTTTTTTTAAAGTTAGGGAAGATGCTGACGAAGACATAGGCGGTGAGGTGGTGCTGAGGTGGTGCCATGTGGCGTTGACTAACGGTCAACTGACAGAAAAGTGTAAAAAGGGCTAACGGTGTCACAAAAGGTGAAGATATGGGGTGTAAAAGGGAAATTTTGAAGATCAGGGGCGGACCGCGCACTTTAGGCATAGTTAGAGGGTTAGACGAGAGCTTTACCCTTTAATAAATGTATACCTAGTTGCATATACTCTTCTGAAAATTTTAATCCATATGGTAAAGATACGGGTATCTATCACTTATCAAATAGAAGTGTTCATTATTTTTATGATGACATAGAACAAAGCGAATTTACCCTACCAATATGCATGGACTGGACCTGGTTTTTAGTGAAACTTCTTCTTTATATGTTTCTTAGTAGTTTATAATAAATTATGTGATACCATGGACTCGAAATTGTTTTTTTTTAAATCATGAAAATTGTATTGTGTAACAAATCACTTCAGTAATCAAAAAATATGGCAGTGCAAAGGGCTCTCTCTCACTGGCGATAAAGGCGATAGGGTTTCGTGACGTCATATTGGGTTTTCCGTCCAAATCACAACGGCGAAGAGGATCGCTCTATTCGTCGATAGATTTCTCTACATCAGGAGACAAAGAAGATAGAATTTGTGACGTCAGATTAGGGTTTCGTCCAATTCAACTGGTAAAACACATCGTTCCCTAAATTGATCGGATTTAGGGTTGGGATTAGACCGCGCTCATAGGGAGGACGGTACCGATGGGTCTCGCTACTGACGGTGGATATCAATTGATAAACATAGGGATGAAGATGTACATATTAAACACGGAGGTGGAAGGTTTCTGGTCAGAAAACGGCGGAGAGGGGTACTGGAGAACACACCACACCAAGAAGACGGATAGTTTGTACACCGTGAAAAGCTTACTTTGGTGGTCGGAGAAGAACCATTCCCACCTCATTTTTTATGGGAGTGGAGAGTCGTATTACTGTGGGACAAGAGACAAGGCTTCTTTTATCAATTTTCACAGAAGTGGAGAGTACTTTGATATAATGGAGAAGAGCAATCAAACTCAGCGAATATGGAAGCCGATAATTTTGGTTAATCGTGGTAGGGGTCATTTTGATAAGGTTAGAGGAAGATGGTGCGAAGGTTTTGATGGCTATTCATTTACAATTAAGGTCACCGGTAATAGTAGTAGTGTTAGGATAAGGAATTCGGGTTGGAATAGAAATGTGGAAGTTGCTAGAAAAAGATCAACGGACTTAAGCTGGCACGCATGCACTAAGTTCACCTCGTTCTCTTCAAAAGTGATAAACAAAGGGAGAGTTTCAAGACAAGGGAAACGGTTCAGGGTCAGTAGTGGAGTACACGCGGTGAGAAATAAACAAAGTGATCAGTTTAAAATTACATGGAGAAGACACATGGCCCACTATCTCGGTTATTCTTATCTACCCGATAAGAGCACCGATTCAACTTCTCTATTTATACACATCATACATTTTAGGCTTATTTTCTACTTTCCCTCTTCACTTTCTTGTCCTCTTTTTGTCTGCCTTTTCAGTTTCAGGTTTTACAAACAAATGGCTACGTACTCTCGACATGCCCTACCAGTGACATGTCTTCATCCTGAGGAAGAGGAAGAGCTCGGGGTCATAGACTTGGACATCAAGGTACGCCGGGTGGAGAATCTTGATCGCGGAAGAGTATTAATGGTTCGAGTTATGGGCGACGACAAGGTCAATCTTGCTGGCTTTCGCTGATGGGTGTTTGATCGGTGGCAAGTCAGGGGTAACGTTTCAATCTCTGAAATCTCTCAGAACTATTTCAAACTGGAGATCGATAACCCTAAGGAACGTGATCGACTGTGGAATCTACGTCCGGGTATCATGATAGGACAACATGCTGGCTTCACAAAGGGTGATGGAAGCTTCAATGGAACCTTTACTCCTTCCAACTATTCCGGGGCTTGGATTCAAGTTGGAGGCTTGGCTCATATCCAGAATACCATTGGAACTATAAAGAATATTGCTCGAACATTTACAGATTTGGAGGAGATTGACTTTCCTGAGGATGACTCAGCGGTGGTGCCGGTTCTTCGTTTTCGCGCTAGCTTTAGGGTGGTTGATCCACTTCCACCAGGTAAGTTCCTTCGTCAGCAAGATGGTATAGGTTGGATTACTTTTAAATATGAGAATATTGGTCTTTTTTGTTTTGCTTGTGGTATGCTCGGTCATAAACGAGAGAACTGTGATGAGCCAGCTGTTAGAGAAGGGTTATCAGCGCCTAAACTTCGTTTGATCACTTGGGGTCCGGAGAATATAATTAAAGACACGCTCGAAAATCCGTTGTATGGAATTAGGAAAAGGGTTGGCGAATCGTTCTTATCACATGCAAGTTACTTTAATTGGGATAGAGATGATGAGGGGTCACACCCTAACCCAGATGAAGGACAAGATAGGGAGATTCGCTCCAAAAGAGGTAATGACAGAAGGGGTTTCTCCAGAAATGATACGATGGGTGATAGTTCTGATACTAGGGGTGACATAGATATGGGTGGAGAGCAAACTGGAAGACAACAGAATAGGCTTGAAGATATTATCGTAGAAGCGCAGAAACAAGGTAGATTTGTACAACAAGCGGTGCGTAGTGTCTTTATCAGTGATGATGATAATGACAAATCTAAGAATTCTGGAGATACTGAAGGGAGGAATAACGAGGTACACTCGCCTGAAAATAAAGTACTATCTGATAGCACTAGTGACACTACGGACTCAGATAAGACAAGTACGACTCGTTTTAAAGGTTTATCTAATGCCAATGCGAAGAAGCGAAGGAATGAATATATGAGGTTTCACTCCGTAGCGAACAAGAGGCAAAAAACTCAGACTAGTGTGTACAGTGTGGAGGGGAATAAACTCAGGAAACTTAGCTTGGAGGAACGAATTGCTCTACAAGATGTCGATTCAGAAGGAGATCTTGGAAAATTACTTGAAAAGGCTATAGCTAAGGACAAACACGAGCAAAGTCAGCTTTTGGAGGGTGGGATTGTTGATGGTGCTGGTATGGTGATGACAGAGAATACAGGTGGTATAAACGAGGGGGTTAATTTGGACCAAGACAAATAGAACGAGGACCAGCAGCAAGGTATTGTCTTTGGCGAGACTGAACAAGGAATGGTACAAAATTATGAACAGGAGAATAAGATTACTCGAGGAAGAGGAGGAGCTAGAGTTCGTGGTAGGGCTCGACGAGGAGGTAGGGGACGACGAGGTAGCAGCCACCCGGAGATGGCTGCGAACCAGAAATGATCGTGTTATTCTGGAACTGTCAAGGCATCAGGGCACCCTTGACAGTTCAGGTTTTGAAAGCCATGGTTGGGGAGTATAAACCAGCTGTGGCTTGTTTTTGTGAGACTATGTTAATGGACTATGATGCTAAAATGTTTGTTAGGAACTTAAATTTTGGAAATTATTTTGTGGTTAACCCCAGGGCAGTCTCAACCACTCTGGGGGCTTTTTGTTGATGTGGGACTTGAAGGTCTCTGTCTGTATTTTGGACTCCTGCCCCTACTATATTACGGTTAAAATCAATGATAATTTAGATTCGTATTATTATATGTTTTTGCATACCCCTAATGTTTACCTTGAACGGCAAGTTTTGTATACATCTATTACAGAGTGGAAGTCACGGCACACAGGTCCTCTTATTTTAATGGGTGACTTTAATGACATATCCTGCAGCAACCAACGGCTTAGTTCATCCCCGCCTAATCAGCAATACATTCTTAACTTTAATTTTTTTATTTCTAATAATATGCTCACTGAACTTCATAACTTTGGTAGTTTTTTCACATGGACTAATAGGCAAGACGAGTCGAATGTGGTCAAATCAAAAATTGATAAGGTCTTTGCGTCAACGGAATGGACAGATAAATATCCCAATGCAACTGTTTTCATCCCACCTGCGGTGGGGTCTGATCACTCACCCCTCATTCTATTTCCTCATGGCAAAGGAAAAAGACACATGAGACATTTTAGATTTGAAACGAACTGGTATCTCCACCCTCACTGTAAGGATATTGTTGATGCTGCGTGGAACACCCCGGTGGATAACTCTGCGCTCCAAGTGATTATCCAGAAACGAGAAATTACCACCAACGCCTTAGCTACCTGGGGAAAACTTGCTTTCCCTAATAACAGATCCAAGATTAAAGAACTAGAACGACAATTGATTGAGACCTCTAACGCACCATATACCCCTCAACAACAAGGGGAGGAAATCTTGATTCGCGAACAACTTCTACTTTACTGGAAAAGGGAGGAGATCTATTGGTCGGATAGAGCCAGAGACCAGTGGATTTATTTTGGTGATAAGAACACTAAATACTTTTTCGCACTCACGGCTCAAAGACGGAACTGTAACCGAATTTCAGGAATCCAGAACTCGGATGGAGATTGGATCCAAACGGAGAATGATATAAAAGAACAATTTAATACCTATTACTCTAATCTTTTACATGAACAGGAACCTACAGATCTTACTGAAGCACTACGTGATATATTTCCTAAGGTGACAACTGACATGAATGAGACGTTGACTAAGATTCCAGATGACAATGAAATTAGACAAGCTGCCTTTGATATGAGCCCGAATAAAGCTCCTGGCCCTGATGGCCTTAATGGTAAATTCTTTCAGGAATATTGGGACATAATTGGATCTGACGTGGTTGCCCTCGTGGTGGACTTCTTTACTAATAATACACCACTAACTCTTTTGAACGAAACACTTATTACTCTGATTCCTAAAGGCGACTGTCAGTTAGGGGTGGGAGACTACCGTCCTATCTCATGTGTGAACTTTGTGTACAAGGTGATAGCAAAGATACTGGCTAATAGGTTGCAGGCTTTAATCAATGATATTACTTCACCTACCCAATCTGCTTTTATTAAAGGTAGGGCGATTCAAGACAACATCCTCATTGCTCAAGAAGTTTCATTCTTTATGAAGCGCAAATTGAAGAACAAAGCTAACTTTGCGGCTATTAAACTTGATATGGCAAAGGCTTATGACCAGGTCCGTTGGGATTTTCTCCGATTGTTACTTGAGAAATTGGGGTTTGCACCCAAATGGGTACAATGGATCTGGAATTGTATATCGACGGTTACCTTTCAAATTAATATTAACGGAGAGCGTCAACCTCCCTTCAAACCTGGCCAAGGCATTCGACAAGGGGACCCTTTATCACCTTTGCTTTTCGCTTTACTTACTGAATCACTTATCTCTCTATTGGAAACCAAGGTTGAGCATGGAAGAATTACAGGTATTCAGATGACACGGAATTGTCCGACGATATCTCACCTTCTATTTGCAGACGATTCTTTGTTTTTCATCTCGTTAGATGGACAAGACCTGCAGGAATTTCAAGAATGCATTCAGACCTACTGCCGGTGTTCAGGACAGAAGATTAACTACCACAAATCTTCAATATACTTCAGCACACAAACACCAGACGAATTACGTCAACACGTGGTAGCAACTTTACAGATTACTGAATCTCGGGACCTGGGCAAGTACTTAGGCATTCCACTTTGCCACAAGAGATCACGCATGGAAACACTAAACTGGATAGTTGAACGGGTTTTTAACAAAGCCCAAGGATGGATAGCCAAACTCCTTTCGGAAGGTGGCAAAGAGATACTTATTAAAGCGGTTCTGCAGGCCATCCCATGTTACGCTATGTCTATATTTTCTTTTCCTGTTGGCTTTTGCAGGAAACTCTCATCTATCATTGCTCGATTCTGGTGGAACTCTTTGGAGAAACGGAAAATTCATTGGTTGGAATGGGAAAAGATGACTGCCGCCAAAGTTGTAGGGGGTATGGGTTTCCGGGACCTGAAAAGGGCAAATAGGGCACTCTTAGCTGCTCAGGCTTGGAGAATTCTAAGTAACCCAAATCTTCTGGTGTCTAGAGTACTGAAAGGGATTTATTTCCCACATGGGACCTTTTTGGATGTTAAATTGAGACAAAGTAGGACGTGGTCCTGGGCTAGTCTGATTGAAGGAAGAGACTTACTTGTTGAACACGGCCATATCCAGATTGGAAATGGAGAATCTACCAACATCTGGGAACACAAATGGTTACCCTCAGGTATTATCAAAGATCATCCTATTGATACTAATCTTGTTACAGTCAATCAATTGATGACAAATCAGGGGAATAGTTGGGACTGGGCGGTAATTGATAACACCCTCCCTCTGCCTGTTCATGGAGAGGTTGCTAGGATCCCTCTCCTTGAACCGGAGGGACAAGATACTTTTATTTGGCCTTTTACAAAATCTGGTACTTATACTACGAAAACGGGATACAAGTTATTATCCCAAATTGCGGTGACTGGAACAGCTCAAACTTCAATTCAAGCTGAACTGAACAACCCCAAATTGTGGAACAGAATTTGGAAATCTAATGTTCCCAATAAAGTGCGATCTTTCAACTGGAAAGCGTGCCGGAACTTACTACCTACTAAGCTGAATCTTTACAAACGGCACTGTAGCGACAGCAGATACTGTACTTGGTGCGACAACATGACGGATACGGTTGTACATATGCTTTTATCTTGTAATCTTGCAAAACAGGTTTGGGCTGGTATTGCAGTACAGGTACGGATACCGGAGGATGATCCAGCCTCGATTGGTGACTGGCTGACAAAAATTTGCGATTCAATGGATAACGCTATCTGGGAGGAAAACATTTTTATAGCATGCCTACAACTAACACTTTGGAACATCTGGAAGGCTAAAATGAAAATGCTTCATGAACAACTTAATATTCGACCACAACAAATTGTGGGTACTATTCATGCAGGTATGAAAGACCTATTCGGGGCCTCTTGGGACTCTCATCCATCTCCTGCACCTCCGATTACAAGGATACCGGCTGTTAACCCAATGAATGATACTGATTTTAACAATGCTATCTTTGTTTACACCTGTGATGCCTCATTTATTTCTGCCGACAAGCCAAGTGGTATTGGAATAGTTCAGCGGAATACCCTTACGGGCCAACGTGTTACTTTCTCGAAACCTATCTGGACAGATTCAGCGGCGGAAGGGGAAGCTTCAGCGGTTCTGGAAGCTTCCAGGCTTAGCCTAGCTCACCCGGGTTTGAAGACCGTGATCTGTTCAGACAACCTTGACTTGGTTCAAGGTCTTAAGTCGTTGCCAGCTGCATGGTGGAAAGTCCGTCCGTACGTTACGCGGATCAACAAGATGGTTGAGGATCATGGAGCACTGTGCTTCAAACATCTTCCGCGTAGATGGAACGGTCTGGCTGACCAAGCCGCGCGTTTAGCTAGGCAATCGGCATCGAATCAGCTGGACCCCTTGGATTTGGGGCCCGCTTTTACGAGACTAGGAATAGGCTAATTTAGACCTTTATATTCTGTATCTGTACGTTCGACGAAAAAAAAAAAAAATCACTTCAATTTTTTTAGCATTATATATACTTATTTGATTAATTTTTTCGTACCTCAAAGTTTCCTTGGATATTTTCTATGGGTTTACCTTGCTATATTGTTCATTGTTCTTATCCTTGATCCATGTGGGTTTAGTTTGAATATTCTTTTGATGATCTCTATTTCTAGAAACAAGTGTTGATTTAACATGATTTTACAAAGAGAATCTCAGAAAATGATCATGTTTAATTGGTGTTTAAAACATACACGTAGAAGGTAGGAGGTGATATAAAGGTAAACCAAAAGAGGTGACAAATATTATTACTCTTTGTATCACCCCTATGCTAATATCATTACCTATGCTAACATTATTATCTAATAATTTTTAACACTTAGATTGTAGTTATCTGTTGATGAGATTATTTGTTAAATTTTTCTGTCTTTTTTTTCTGAACGGATTGAAACTATTGAAATATTCCCTAAACTTATTTGATTCCGGTCGTGTTGAGATCTTAAACACTGTTTCGTTTAAGTGATTCTTGAGTTGCAATCATTGTTGGTTTCCTTTCTATTTGACATCAAGTACTTGTGTGAACCTGCAATATACCTATTCCTATGTACTCGTATGATTTGTTGTATAAGGAATCACATAAAAACAATAAAAGAGGTAAGGAATTCCATACGATAGATTATGAATGATGTCCAAATTTAATGGATTGTAACTTCAGATTCTCATTCATTTCTGCATGATTTCTAAACCATCAATCGGTCTAATCAATAATTAAAGAAAGAATGGGTCAATTAATGAATTAAAAATCAACCATGAATATCCGATTCTCACGCAGCTATTATTTATTAAAAGTTTCAGATTTTTCATATTTCTAACGACAATGGAACAACAAACTTTTCAAAGTGTATCAAGTACTATTTTGTACTGGTCAAAGAATTAACCTATCTAAATTAAACATTTCTATAAATAAAGGGACACCTCCATAAATTTTTAGAATTTTAAATTTTTTGAAATGTCTCTATTTAGTCATTTTAAAGTTTTTAGAATTTATATTTTTGCTAATTTTGCAATATTATAGTATAAAGTATTATCCAATATAAAAATAACTACATAAAACAAATCGAGTCATAAAAAATAATACTAATTCAATTTTACATGCATAAAACGTGACATCTAATTATTCCTAAAAATTATTACAAATATTTAAATAAAAAGTTTTTCAACATATAAGAGCATAGTTTCAAATTCCAATAGATTACCTCCAACATGTAATTGATTAATACGATTAAAAATTAAAATTTCATCTAGTCTTCCAATGGTGAACCCTTACTGATACAATGGTTGACCTTTAATCATGAGATGGTAGTGATGATGTTGGTCATATGTAAGAGAAATGATTGGTCCGTGGGTGAAAGAGAAGTAAAGTGGCTAATATTGATTTTGTGTGAATTTTATAATTTAAGTTATATAGTTTTATATTATATATAAATAGGAAATAAGTGTACATATATTAACATAAATATTGGTGTATATAAATTTCAATGTAATGTCTCAAATATCATTAGTCTCCCCACTCACGTATCTCCTTACAATTCATTCTCCTTCACTCACCTCCAACAATTTCAAAATTCCATAGTGAATAAAAGATCCATTCACCTCCAAAAAAGATAAAAGATAATAGCAACCATCACACACACTTTTAACATTTATAGAATCAGAAGGTAAATTTCATCAACACTGGTATTAGATCATCCATGTGATAACATGTCCAACAGAACGCAAGCTCTGGATTTGTTGATGCTGGAAAACTGAATCTTTCCCATGTGTGAGGGTTGTACAACTTGTTGAAAGTCCTAGAGGGGGGTGAATAGGATTACTAATAAGATTAATGCCTAATTAAAATTATTTTGGACAATAATAAGTTTAAGAGAGAAACTACTAGGTCAACTAAATATATCAAACTCTTAAGGGATCATGCAATGGATAAACTAGAGGTTTGATATATAAGTGATACAAGTAAAACGAGTTTCTAATCTCTTACTACTCTAGATGACAATAGGTTTGATTAACTAGGTAAAGATTATCACGATATTTATACTAGCATATAATCAAACATATAAAGTGCGGAAAGTAATTAGAGTAGGGATAGAAAGTACACAACGATGTATAGTAGTTCGGTTATCCCTACATCCACTACCTAAGGAAGCCTCCTTAGGATTTCAAGCTTTTCACTAAGCTCCCGTGTCTCTCTTAACCGGGTCGAGAACACAATAACCCTTACAACCTCTTCGATACCACGAAGGACAAACTCTTGTGCTATCACAACACAAGGACACCGAGTATACTCCCGATACTCTAATTCGCTCTTAATCTATCTATTACAAGAACTAGACTTAAGAGGATAGATACAAAGTGTTTAAGTGGTGATATAACTTTGCTAAACAATCTCCTAAAGAGTAGATATAACTATAAGCATGAAAACTCCTCTTGAGTAGATAATAACTTTGAAGCTTCTTGATTTAAGCTCTTGATCAAGCTTGGATGATTAACTTTGATAGCTTGAGACCTATAATTTTGTAGGAGAATGATATGTATAATAGTTGAAGTGTAAGAGGTAAGTTTCTCCTTCAAAGAGGCCATATTTATAGCACAAGAAAGTCCCCAACGGTTATAAAGTTGGTGGGATACTTTGTGCCAAACCGGGTTCCCGGTTTCCCAAATGCGGGTACCCGGTTTCAATTGCAACGGTTACATAACGGCTATAAGGAGCTTGATGTTGACTTGAGCTTCACCAAACCGGGTTCCCGGTTTCACCAAATGCGGGTACCCAGTTCTTACTGGCATGGGAATTATGACATTTTGATTCATTGCTCGGATGGAAAAGTTTTCTTCACGAGAGTTGTAGTAAACATCATTTTAAGAAACTTTGTAGTTGATCATGAAAGCTAATTCTCAATGTATACATAAGATAAGGTTAAAAGTATTGGTATGAAAATTAGCTTCTTAGGATATGATAATAAAGCTTTGATCTAAATGATAAAGATTGTGCTTTTTGATGAATTAGAGTGCTAGATAAAGAATATAGATAAAGTATAATTAGAACACTAAACAATAGAGGATTTGTCACATTAAAACAACTTATCGATGGGGGCAATATGCCAACACTTGTCCATATGGTAGTGTAACAGGTATAGGAGGGGAATAATATAGTGAAGGTGAGCATATGAGATGATATGTAGCTCCAACGTGGCATTTGAAACAAGACATTCATTACCTACAAATTATATTAAATGAACATATAGTATTTAAAAAACTGAATTTGAATACAACATGAACAAAATATCCAAGGGTCTTAGCAATCCACAAGACAATTCTTTGATACAGATCGAAGAAAAGGGTGGGTGAGTTGTTCTCCAGATCAAAGAAGGTAAGAGAAGGTCGATCTCCAAATCATAGAAGGTTGAGGTTAATGGGTTATTGTAGGTTGAATATAGGAGAGAGGTGGTGGTAATAGGTAGTGTCTTACCTCTTTATGTTATGAACCATTCAGAGATGGTGTTTGCTGACATCAATATGGACGTCTTAACAAGGCGGCTCGGATGGAGATGTTGGAAGTGGTGAGAGGTGGTGGTGAGGTAACGGGTCGTCAGAGAGATAGAATGAAGATAAAGGGGAAAGAGTTGCGACAAATTGAATTAGAAATAAGGTAAATTAGCCCCTCCCTCTGTTCCTAAAAGATTGTCATTTATACTAAAAATAGTTGTTCAAAAAAGGTTGTCACTGTAGAAAATCAAGACACTTATATATTTTTATACCACTTTTACTACTAATTAAATGTTATAATTTAGGTTCCCAATAAACATTTAAATATCAAGACACTTTTATTTTAGTAATCAAATAGACAATAAATGACATTTCTTAATTTGTGTGCAAAAACAATTGTGACAGCTTTTTAGGAACGGAGAAAGTATTTCATTAAATTAAGGATTAAAAGTTAAATTTAGAATATTTAATCTTCTTTGTTACTACTGAATAATATTATGAAGATTTTTTGTTTATATGATGTTTATAACAAATAAGTTTATTATTGTATTATATTGGTCATTGGCTTTTATATCACAAGTATAACATTATAATATTATTCATAAACAAAATTTTAGAATGTGATAATATTAAAAACTAATTATATTTAAAATATTAATTTTATTTATTTGAAAAATATAATATGATAGTAAATTTGCGTTATGTATTTTAAATAAGTAATGATATATACTATTAAAAACCATATCATTCAACCTATAGCATGATATAACTTAATTGAGAAAAAAAATTAAAAAAATATATAATTAACTTACACATAATGACTTTATATCATAAATAATATGATAGGTGATATATATCGTTACTCATTTGAAGTTTATTTGATCCTTTAATTCTTTTATATGTGAAGAGTAGTCATTGAAGGAGATTTTTATAGATTAAAAAATAGCTGATTTTATATTAGATTTTAAATTTTTAAATTTATAATTAGTTTTGGTATATTTTTTAATAATTTCAAAGATTAAATAAAATATATCTTTAACCTTATAATATGGTATTTCTTAAATTGTAACAATTATATAAATTGTAACATTTGACTAGGAGGGAACCTTCTTTGGCCTTATTATCTATTTAGCGTTCTACTCAACAAAATTCCAACCTAGCAAAGGCTATACATATAAGCCTATCTCCCTACAAAATTAAATCAGCCCATCTGGAATTTTATTTACTCTAGTAGTTCGTCCAACTCTAGGATAAACTTATGTCGGTTACTAGTAGGGATGAGCAGGCCCACACTAAGCCGAATTATAGACCCTACTGACCTATTCAAGCCTATTTTTTGGTACTTTAGTTTTTTACTAGTTTATTTAGGTCTTAGGTCCAAATTAATTTCTTTTTGAAATCTAGCCTATTTTATTTAGCACATACCCGAGCTTGTATACCCCGACCCTAACTCGTATTTCGGGTATATGGGTAATTTTTTACTGTTGAAATAACACATTCATTTTACATTTCTCTCTTAAGTTCTTCATTTTTATTACTTCGAGTAAAATGCCAAATACCTCTTTTTGGTTTGGTCAAAGTTATATCTATAGTTTGGAAATGGACATATAAAATGCCGAATACCCCTTTTTGCTTTGGTCAAAGTTATATAGATATCTATAGTTTAGAAATGGACATGTACTTCATGTGTTTCCCGAATGAAGGAAAACTTTCTACTGGCCCTATCACTCATATAGACGATATAAATAATTATTGTATATCCTTACATTCGAATGACGATACTACTAAGATCATAATACTTTTAAAAAATTGCGGTAAATACATGTATAATCAGTAAAATTCTAAATTTTTTACATTTAGTCGCTTAAAAAATCTAAAGTGTTCCATCACCTAGAAATCACTCAAGTTAGTGGTTGAATTGTCCTTTTAGAATTCATATGATTAATAAACCATCAAACCACAAGAAACGATTTAGACGGACTGATAAAATATATATATATATATATTATATCATTACATAAAATAGAAATTTTGACATGATAATCTATTCCCTCAATTCTTTAATATTTGACACTTCAGAGTTTTTCACACATATTAAGGAACCTAAAAAGTAGGGAAAATTTTATTAAAATTACCAATATAACTCTATTTAAGAGAGAGAGGGAGAGAGAGAGAGAGAGAGAGAGAGAGAGAGAGAGAGAGAGAGAGAGAGAGAGAGAGAGAGAGAGAGAGAGAGAGAGAGATTTTTAAAAGAAGGTAAAATAAAAAACAGAGTGTTTATTTTGCATTGGAACTCCAAATATGACATATATTATAGAATAGAGTTTTTTTTACTAAAGTGTCAAATATTAAAGAAGGGAGAAAGTAAGAACCCATTTGGGATTGATTATTTTGGAGCTAAAAACGCTTTATGGTTTAAATTAATTTTTTATAAAAAAAATTGAAATCTAAAATCACTTTAAGTGATTATTTTAATAATCACTTATCTAATATTTTTCCTAAAAGTGATTTTAAAAGTTTAAAGTATTTTTATGAATCTAAAATCACTTCAAATGATTATTTTAAAAAGCAATCATAAACAGGTACTAAGTGTTTAACGCCTTTATATCTATTTAAACTTTTAACTTGATTTATAAATTTTAAAAAATTTAAACTTGAATATTCACCTTTTTGGGAAAAATACTTGTGTACACTTGCACTACAATACTGACAATGGTTTTTATATTATTTTAATATTTTATCATATACATGCTTTTAAGAAAAACACTTTTGTTATATATTACTTTTGTCAAGTGACTTTTGTTATCTCAAAAGAGAAGTGTTGGATATATTTAAATAGTAGTACCGTTTTATTTCATTTCCAAACATTTTTTTAAAGAACATAACGTATAAAAATATTTTTTGAACTATTTTTCTAATAAATAAATCAATTAAAACTTTTATATAAAAATAATTAAATTATTTGAAACGTATTACCAATATTTTTTAATATTTTTCATAAATTTCAAAAAAAAATGTTTTTTTAATGATTGATAGGTTTGACTATACGACACCATGGACGTCGACTCAGACATATTTTCGGCCGACTCAACTGGACAATCTAGATGTTTGACCGAGCTTCTGGGAACCTTTAGACACCCTGCCCGAGAATGCAAGATGAATACGGTAGTCAACCGAGAATCATGTTTCCCAAGTATTCTCAAAGAGGAAAGTTACAAAAGCCCGATCTCCTTTACAAGGTCGTTTTCATCTACAAAATACTCATGACATATACCTGATAAGGGGTAATATTTACTGTTCATTATTACAGTTAGATATAATTTGACCTGTTCATATTTCTTTCACGATCTAATACTGATTTAAACACCGGGGTGCCAGCATGAGGTACCCTCTCTATGGTCCCGGAGTTTTTGTCTGATTACACGTCTTAACCTTCAGACGACAACATGCTCAAGCAACCATTATCTCAACTACCTTTGTAACATTTACATTCAGACTCAACAATTTATACATTCTTATTTGTAGAGAATTTCACGCTCTATCAACGAGCATATGCTATTGCCTTTCTACTATGTTTAAATTATATTTTAAACTAGTTTGTGCTTTAGATAGTGATGATAAATTGGTCGATTAAATTTTTCTAGTGGTTATGGATTGTTTTACTCTAAAATATGGTAGGGGAACCTCTCGCAAAAACTTGAATTATTTATTTATTTTGGATTGTTTTTCTAGTGATCCTTTTCTTCTTGACTAATTAGATGTAGATCATGTGATATAATGGTATGGTTTTTCTATAGGAATATGTTATGCAGGTTCATTTTGAAGGAGCCTTTCGTAATTTTTTTGGGTATGCATATGACATGATTTTCGGTTGGCTATCGTACATCCTTGGGTGGGGTGCCTAGAGGTTCCCCAGGCTTGGCCGAGTATCTAGGTTGTCTTGTTTGGTCAGTTCAGGGTATGGTTGAGTCGGTATTCGTGACGTAGCATACCCAAACATATCAACCGTGAATTTTATAAAAAAGTAAAATATTGGTAATTTATTTAGAAAATCTAATTATTTTTATACACAAAAAATTTAATAGATTTATCTTCTAGAAACGAATAGTCCATTATTTTTTATTTAAAAAAAAATCACTTTCACATTATATGAAAAAAACCTTTTGAAAAGAAAATTATAATTGTAACTATTAAAGCCATTTTAGATTTAAAATTATTTTAATTTTAAAAAAATTCAGAGTATTCTAATTATTAGACTAACTATCAATCTTTATTAAAATATATAAAATCTTTTCTTCAAAGGACATATAGGATTGGAAAAAAATTGTAAGATACTATATAAGATAAAATATTTATGGTAAAAGAATTTAAAAATAAAATATTAAATAATATTAAAATATATTGTTAGAATTGTAGTACAAGTGCACATAAGTATTTCCCCCTTTTTGCATTTACCTAGTCGTTTATAATAGGACAATTTGTGGTATATAAAAACGATTGAGTAGGAATATTAATATACTTGTAAAAGAAGGCAAAAGAAAACGGCCATAATAAATAGAAACATTACAAGATTCGGATGAGTCTTTTCTTTGAGGTTAATGTTATTACTAATAGTAGTACTACTGAAAACGGTAGGTTGGAACAGAAATAAATACTCCCTCCGTTCCACTCAAATTGTCCACTTACTAAAAATAATGTTCCAAATATATTGTCCACTTAGAAGTTCAAGACATTTTTTTTTCTACTTTTTCCACTATTACCCTTATTAAAATATTGAAATTTATATTTCCAATACACATTTAAGATATCAAGATAATTTATTAGGGGTATTTTTGTAATGGTGAATGCATTTATTATGTTTCTTAATATATGTGAAAAGCTAAGTGGACAAATTAAGTGGAACGGAGGGAGTAATACATAGATAGATAGGTGATGATGAGATTTAATCTCATGCATTTATCGCTGGACTGGTATCATCAAATCAACTTAGTAGGTCATCATCAAAGTAATAAATTGGGGTTCCGGACAAGTTAAAAAATGCCTCCGATTTCATTTGTTTTCCAACGAGGTTAGTAAATGGGATATCTTGGCCTCTAATATTCATTGCCACTATTTGGTCAATTCGGACATATAAAAATAATCGAATATTTGGTGTAAAAAACCAAGCTTCTACTAAGGCCAAGTCCAACAGCTTCTCGATTATTTAGCTACAATCGAGAATCAAACCTCTACTCTATTTCAAATTTTAACTCTCTAAAACAGTTTTGTTCCAACAGCTTCCCAATTGCAACTTCCCAATTCTAAAAGTTATATTCTAATTTTATTCTAAAAAAATTTATATAATTAATTTTTTTTGCTCAAAATTAATTTACTATTTTATACTATAAAATTTAAAAAAATTAGATTATTTAGTTTTTATAAATAATTTAAAATATTTATTTATTGAATTGGGTAGCTAAGTTTTTATTAGCTACATGTAGCTAAAGTTTTGATAAAATTGGGAACCCAATAATAGGGAGTCTATTGGAGCTCAATTTTTTCATATTCCACCCCCAATTGTAGCTTTTAGCTACAATTGGGCACCCATTGGACTTAGCCTAAGATCTTCCAAAACCACATGTTATTTCGTCTAAAAATACATTATTTTTGAATTACTTAAATAAGAAAACCCTCATGCCATAAATTATAAAATTCAATCGACCTTAAACCTAAGAGTTTGATTAATTGGGATAGAAGAAAATATTTAATGGCTAGAAAAAAATATTTGAATAATTTTATTGTGTCACTCAGTCAATTATTTGATTGTTTTTTCTTGGCATAAAAAGAAAAAAAATATTACACGTTTTTTTGTTAGTATGCGATTCCTATTAAGTTATTATAATTTTTTTTGTCCTGCTCAAAATTTGAAGTCCAAAATAACTTAAATAACATTGTTGCAATCACTTTAACAGTAATGGTATCTACTGGGTAATGTTATGCCAACTTGCATGAAAAAATAATGTTAAGGCTTCCGTTTCTACCAATGAACGTACGCTAATCCTCCAAACTTTTCCATCTATCACATGTTCTTTATTGTTCCTGACAATACAACCAACAACGGCCAAATTATTAGTTTTGTTCCATGTCGCGTCACAATTAATTTTAAAGCAATTAGTACGAGAAGGATTCCAAACAAGAATACTATCAAAAGTAAAATTATTTTGGGACCCGTCGCATGATTACGTGATTCAAACACACACAATCTGCTTTGCAGACGAATGATTTTACCTTCTAGACTATCCCACTACACTTTGAAGAAAGAGACTTATTCGTGCTAATAACGTGTTATAAACTTAAAGAAAAGAAGATAAAGATAAAAAGAGATTTTGTTTCTTGTAATCTCAGTCTTATTAAAAAAAATGAGCCTTATATTTATAGGGTAATCAAAGACTTTCCCTTGCCACATTTATAAAAAATAAATAGAAAAAATCATTGACCTTTGGACATCCTAATTATATTATTTATTCATAATATATATTACACTAGATTTTTATTATAACAAGAATATTTAACGAGGTAAATAAAATCAAAATAAATAAAAAGTTATTTAAATACTAATCTTTTATTACTAAAAGAAAAAATATATTGTCCACTGCTTTACCCCGTCATCACCTTACACCGCCCTGCCATTGCCAATACCCCACCCCACACGGCCGGCCCCTATTTTTTTAATGGAGTGGATCATAGAGTGGATATAGATATACATTTTAGGATTTTTGTCATGTCTCGTTGTGTTTTTTTTAATGCCAATTCTCTACACCTCGTGAAGCAATCCGTCTGCACCTCCTTGGTTCCGTCAAATCCTCCTGTTGGGTGTTGGGCACCATGACTTTAGCCTTTGTTTTCAATTGAATTTCATGGATAACTTATGGTATTATGATCGTAAACATAATCATACGTAAACCTCGAATTTATTAGATCGTCATGTGATGGATAATTCATCGACGTCATCCCATATATATATATATATATATATATATATATATATATATATATATATATATATCTTTAAGTAGGGTTATAAATGAACCAAACCGCTTGCGAGCCCCTCGAGCTCGGTTCGAAGAAAAACCTCGTTCAAGTTCGGCTCAAATATAAACAAGCTCAAGCTCTATTTTAAACTCGATAAGTAAACGAGTCTGCTCGAACTCGACTCGTGAGCTCGTCTAAAAATATGAATTATACATTAATATATTATTCACTTATAAATATATAATGAAATCAAAATCAAATTGGATATTTTTAATTTCTTTAGACATTTATTTTTTCATTAATGTTATGTTTCGTATATTCATACTAAACACTCCATCAAATACCAGCCGTTAATGAAAGTCTAATTCTAACCATAATTGTCCGTGAGCAACTCGTGCAAGACTCTAAAAGAATTGTTCTATAAGTTAAACAAACAAGTTCTAACATTTTTTATTTGGATCATTGGAAGTTCGAGCTCGACTTGTTTAAATTTGAGTTTGGCTCGGCCCGGCTTGTTTAAATTTGAGCTCGGCTCGGCTCGGCTCGAGATATTAAATAAACAAGCCTGTACATCTAGTATTCGGCTCGGCTCGACTCGTTTACAACCCTATCATTAAGGATCCAAAATTTGCAAAGATATAATTAAAAAATCAAGGTTGTTGCCGCAAATCCTTGAAACCCTTGGTCTTCGTTCTTAATTATCTCCAGGGGCGGATCTAGGAATTTCCGGTAGAGAATAAAGTTGTTCAAGGATAACGCTCTCAAATTATTTTCTTAACTTATTTGCACTCTAGGTCCCATATATTTTGCAAAAATTGCAAAATAAACTAATATTATACAAAATTGCACTATAAATTTCTATATTGTGTAAAACGTGTATTATAAGTCTAAATATAATTTTAATAGCTTCTAATAACGGTGTGTTAATATTAATGCCTCTCACCCTATTCAAGAATCTCTGATAATCGGCTATGTCACCTTTTTTCTGAACTCTTGAAGGAAAAGGTGGAGGAAGATGTTTTCTACAACATCTTTCTTCTTAGGAATTTCAGGAACTCTCTCCACTTCTTCCACTTCGATTTCACCATCTTTCTCCACCACATCCTCTACCGGTTTTTCTTTTCTAATAACTTCTTTTTCTTTCATGACAGGAAAAGGAGGTGGAGGAAGATTCTTACCACTTCTGAGTGTCACAGCATTGCACTCTTCTTTTTTACTCGGATTTTCTGTGTCACTACGGAGTTGACCTTGTGGACGCTGATTCAACTGCTTTGCCATCTGATTTATTTTATTCTCTAACAACTTAATCTGTGCTTCAGAAGCTTGCTGATTTTGAATTGATTGTGTTTGAAGCGCGATTAATTTTTCTACCGTTTGTCGAAGGTCATTGGCACCTTCTTATGGTTGAGCAGGTAAAGCTTTCAGATTCATGGTGTCATTATAATTTTTTGAGGAGGCTGTCTCTAAACATAATTTCCGTAACATTGTCCTCCTTGATAATTATTCAGTTGTCTAGGTTGATAATTGGTACCTTGGGGACGCGGCTGATATTCACCTAACCAAATGCCTAAAGGATTTGAGTTGTTGCCTTTTTCCTGTACCATGGGTAAGTAAACCACATTTGTATAAATCTTCATACAAATTTCCATATTTAAAGCTTACTTGAGTACATTCATTCTCAAGTAGATTAAGTAGAGTACTTTCTTTTAATGGGTTCATCAAATCCAACAAGATGAAAACCCTATAGTATATTTTAAAACGGATATACTTTAGATCAGTTAGAGAAATATCAAGGACATGTCCTAGACTTTCTGTTATTTTTTTCTCATATTTTTGAATTTGATGAACAATCAAGGAAGGCCATAAATTATAACCAAAATGTTTGATAAGTGAAATAACTCAACAACACTTAGATAATTTTCTCATCAATATAGTAAAATATTCATGCCAAAAATATGATAAAGTTTATAGCGAAGTATTTGCTCGACATCTTCTTTTTTTGGAAAATAATATAGTACACATTGAACTCAAGATTACAATAGTAATGTGTCCTTTTATTCTTTGTTAAATGCAAAGGTAACTGATTACCTCATTAGGTCGCCGAATACAAGCTATTTGGCACGTTGCTTGGTGATTCGAGTTGTAGTCCTCCTTTCTAGTTAGCTTATCTTTTACACTTTAACATAACAGTAAGTGGCATTAGGTGACATTTTGTACTCGCTATTTCTAGTATTAATCTAAACGTTTAAAAAAAATTAACACCCATAATTTTATGAAAAAGAGACTCATGGCCTTGTGGGCCAATTCTGTTAAAATATTACTCAACTTGTGGGAGATTGGGGGTCGTTTTAAATTAGGCTTATCCCGTTATTATTATTATTATATTTTAATATTTTATATGATCTAGCATAAGATGATTTTCATAAATTTAACGAGGAATGAAAACTTTTGCACCTAACATTATATTCATTACATGATGATCAAATTTCAAATATTAAAAGGGTGATATATTGATTTTGCAAATAACAAGTTATTGAAATACCTAATTTTGTCGGGGTTTTTAATTTCTTTTTTAATTTCACCCCAAGTGTAACAAAATTTATAACCTTATAAACACTTTCTCCCATGTACTTTAGAATAAGAGTCAATATAAGAAGAAGTAAAGCCCTGAAAATCCAATCTTATAGAGTTGAAATAAGAGTCAATATAACAAGAACTATTTGCTCTATTTAGTAGTTCAGCAGGTAACAAAGGTTCTAGGGTGATCAAGTCAAAGGTCTATAGAGTAGTAACTAACCGTACATAAACATTTGATTGTATATTCTTGATCAAACTATAACATTTGAATCTTTTGTCAAATTTAACAATTCTTATAGTCATAATTATTAGTTGACACAAATTACCTTAAAAGCGGTATTCATTTTCAATACAACTAATCAAACCAAAAAATTGGAAACGAAACAAATAAATAACCACAAAAGGTAGTAGTACATAAAATTAATATGTAGAATATATATAGACAAAAAAAGAATATGTAGAATATCAACAGTACAACAAACTTACTAGGAAATTGAAGCTCTCGAGGCTCTACACCAAGATACATACTCATATTCCTAATCTTGATAAAAAAAATGCTGTACTTTTATCCAAAGAGATGAAAGAATTGAGTTGAAAGTTTGAAGATAAAATGAAGAAGACCACATAAAATAAAATTATTCATTTAAATAAGTTGATTAATAAGTGTAGTATTTTAGTTTATGTGTTGAATTTGCTTTGAATCTCGCTTTTAGCATTATGCCTAAAGTCGTCTGCCTATATGTATATAATATGAATTGAAATTGTCAAAAAAGGATGGGTGGATTTTGAGCAGCTATTTAATTAGCAAATTGCCACAACGTAGCCATCTGCTAATCTAGAACAGTTTTGGAGGAGCGGATCCCGTATTTTTTTGGGTAGTCTAAAAATTGGAATAGTTAATAGGATTTAGGATATCGTCCTAGATAAAAAAGTTTGAGTTTATTTCTAATTTGAAAGGTTAAAAGTATTAGGGTAAGACGTCCGTTCAATAATGAATGGTCCAACATATAAATTAGGATCATTTGATATAATAACAAGACACATGTCTATAGATTAGTTTATAGAATTCTATAAACATGGGTCATGTGTCATAATAAATGACTAATCTCAAGATTGGTCTATCCAATATTGGATTGAAGAATTTTCCAAAGTATTATATTAAATTTAGGAAAGACTTATATTCAAAGTGTGCATTAATCATTTGAAAATACAAATTTAATGGTAAACTCTTGAAAAAGTAAACTCAATAACAATAACATTAGGGATGTCGATGGGGTGCGAGTTCGTGGCTACCTGTCTCATCCTATTTTAAATGGGAAGGGTTTTAACGTATTAAACGAGGGTTGGGTTGGGTGGTAGAGATAGATTTGTGAAATACGCACGGGAACGGGGCGGGTTGTGAGGATAAGAATTCCCCCACCACATAAACCCTCCCGTATTTATATAATGTATAATAATATTATATTTAAGAAATAATATATTTAATCTAAAAATATAAATAATTATAAAATATAACTAAAATCTAATACTTAAAAATATAATGTAAATATGAGTTTTACTCAAACTTAATAGTAATTCCTTACAATTAGAAGCTAGTGAATATGTGTCGGGTTTTTTTCTCTTATTTTTTAATATTTATTGTAACATTGAATCATGATTATAAATTTATTATCTTTATTGCACGGTTACTCATAAAAAAATCCAATCGATTAAATATAAGGACAATTGATATTTTTTTAGTCAAATATAATTGAGTTATTGAGATTATTATTCGATATACTTTTACTTAATATTCCACTATAGATAATTTAAGACCATGTATTGATGGTCTTAATTTTAGTACCTCGTATGTTTCTTGATATTCGTATAATGTTTGGTACGTTTCTATTATTTTTTAAGTATAATTCTGGTTTGGTTTGTCTCATAACACGCAAGTGAAACCCAATCCCCTCGGGAATTCAAAGAATGGGGCAGGGTGGGGTGTGGGGAAGAAATATGCGGGATAGGGGGAGGTAGGGTTTTTTCCCGAAAAAAGATACTAGGATAGGTAAACTCGCCCCAAACCTTTTCCACTGACATTCCTAAATAACATATATATTATTTATTGAATTCTATCACAATATTTTCCAAAGAATATTAAAAAATTTAAACTTTTAAACTTAATTTTTAAATTTCAAGAAATTTAAACTAACTTAGAATATTTATCGTATTTGTATAGTTCAAGGGGAAAATTGATTTTGTCCCTAAATATCAGCGGGCGTTCATAATCAGTCACCTTGGATATTTAAAGACTATTGAGTAGATTAGGTTATTACTTCATTAAAAAATTTGAATCTTTTTATAATTAAGCAATATAAAAGAAAAGGAAGTACAAAGAAAATAAGTAAATATATAAAAAGACTATGTTACTAGCTATAATAAATAGTAATGATGAGTAATTAAATTACCAACTACCTAATTTTTATCTTACAATAATTACAAAGATTCTCGTAATCTTTTCTTATTTTGTTGAAGTTAACATTATATTGAATTTTTTTTTTTAAATCTTGTAAAGATGGTAGGTGGGTAGGACTAGAAATTGGATTTGAAATTTTGATTTTCGATTTTTTTCGATTCAAAAATTCTGAAATCGAAACAGATTTTTAATATTCTGAAAATCCGATTTTGATTTTTCTGAAAAAATCGGATCAAAATTAGAATTACATTTCCAAAATTTCCGGTATTTCCGGTATTTCCGGATCCGATTTTGTTTCTGATTTTTTTTCTAATTTTACATTTTAAATATTAAATAAATAATAAATTTTAGAATAAAAAATTTATACAATTGAAAAACAATGAAACATATTTTAATGTTAAAAAAACAATGAAATATGATAAAACCTACACTTATGTAAAAAAAAACAATGAAATATGATACAACCTACACTTATGTAGAAAAAAAAAGAGATCTCTTCACACTCGCCTTCCCACCGAGAGTGTTGGAGTGAGCAATTTGATCTTATACTTTTGAATTATTTTGCACAACTGCTCTAGTGACTGTCATTGCATAATCGCACAAAATTCAAGTTTGTGCAATGTAAATTTATAAGATAAACTTAAAATGAACAAATTTTGTTTTTTTCATCAAAATAAAATATAGTATTAAATGGGAGGACTTAAAAAGCTCTCGATATTTTTTACTAACAAAATCAAATCAATTTAAAGCATTTTATATTTGTCATAGTTAGTTTTTATTTATGTTGTCTTGCGTGTAAGATGTGCCACGTTATATTTCTGTAGTAAGCACAACTTTTATAGCATGTTTATCACCATTAAATTTCCCATAGCTTGCGAATTGATTAATTAAATCAGGACCAGGCTTAAATCTAACGGCTTGGATAGTTGGGACGCGAATCCCAATTAGTTGAACTCGAAATTTACTAGGTAAACCTAGCTCTAACCGTTGATTATCCATCTAAAATCCTGAGAAAGACTAAAACAGAAAGAAAGCGTAAAGCTGAAAACAAATAAAAACTTCTACACTAAATAAACACAAAATAGATTTAACTTAAAGATAAATCCCCGGCAGCGGCGCCAAAAACTTGGTGGAGGCAAAGGTGTGATAAATAAATAGATAAATAAGTATAATAATAAAGAGCACAGACCCTTGAGAACCACGGGACTCACTGCAAGTATCAAAGATCGTTTGCAAGTTTTAATGATAAGTCAAGTTCGTTCGCAGGGATTGTATCCGTTAGATCTACTTATGTTTAAAAAGCGTAGATGAATTTAGATGTTTGAGAATAAAATATAAAAAGATGAATAATTATCTAACGCGGATAAATAAATAAGAATGCAGATAAATAAATATGGATGTAAGTCTAATAGATTAGGGTCACTAATATGAGTCTATTTTACTAAGTTGTTATTCTAACCTGTCACAGATTAAGCATTATATATTAACCAGGATTCTAAATTCTACATAGCCTTTTCTAGGCTTAGGAGCAACCTCTCCACTACCAAGGATTCCTAAGTAATGATTGGTGATTAAATCAAACCTTTATGGCTATCTAGTTAGGCAAAGGATCAAAACTATACGATTATGTGGTGTTGTCAATAACTAAGAATAATCCTAAGATTGGCCAAATCTAAGGTTGTAACAATAAGTCAAAACACATAATAACAATATACGCCAAGCTCAATCAATTAAAATAACAAATACTATTAATGAATTTAAGACAAAATAATAACCCAACAATTAAAAGTAAAACTTATAGAATAAAAGCTTAGAAAGATGGGGAAGCCACAAATCTATAGCGAATTACCCTAAATATAGAGAAGGTGAGATGTAGAAGAGGAGTTTGTCACTCTCCAACTTCTTCTTCTTGTCTTCCTCTATAGGTCAGCTTGCTTCTTGGATGAATAGCTTGATACTAAGGATGAATATTAATTTAAAGGACTAAGCTATTATTTAAAATTGAGAACATACAAGTAAGGACTAAGCCTAAGCTTGAAACTGAGCAAGGACATGTTTACAATGGTATAAGGGTGTATTTATAGGTGTTTAGGAAGACCTAATTCGTTTTCTTGAAGGAGAAGTAAGTAGTGGACTCCAAACATGAAATCAGGCCCGTTTTTCTTTTGGTCCTAGCAGCTTCAATACTCATCCGTTTGACGCGTATGAGTACACTAAATTCATCGTCTCGGAAAGATCTTCAACTTTGCTCTTTACCGTTTCTCCAAATTCCTCACCAGTTTTGAGATATAAGCTGATTTGTGGTCGTAGGTGCAGAAATTCAGGATTAACGCAGCTTTTCCTTTTCCATGTTTTTAGCTTTTCTTTCATTTATCTCCAATTACCATGTTTATCTCTTTCCATATCTTGTAGTCTTTGACTTGGACTCTAATTAATCTCCATAATTATCTTTAAAGCTTCACACTAAATAATTAATTAAACCCAATATGCTTTAAAAATAATAATTTACTAAATCAAGACTCAAAATAGGAAAGTGTAGCATTTCTCAAGAAAATCGACTCAAAGACTTCCTAAATCACTAAAAATGATGTCTCATCCTAATATAAATCTATCAAAAATGAGGAGACATCACGTTGCGAGAGTAGGTGCCACAATGCTATAAGGCGTGGTCAGGTGTACATCCGGAGATGATGCAGCAGGTTCTTGACCGATTGGGGGTAGGTACCATTGTCTTTTCTTTATATGATTTATTTATTGATTTGTGATTTGATATGCTGATATTTGATTGTAGGATTTTTTTCGGTTAAACGAGTGGAGATCTAGGCTAGACTGGGCCAAATTTATGCTACCTTAAATAGGATATGTGCGGACCGGTATAACAAGTATAAGCAACTTTGTAAGGTAGATGACTTCCAAAAAGGCCTCAAAGCGGAGAACGTTTCTAGCGAGCATTGGGGGTTGGCGAGTGGGAATCGGACTAGTGATCAAACTATTGTAATATTTCTTTAAAAACTAGTATAATTGTTTAGTTAGTGGTTGTGAATATTAAACATTTATTATTTACAATAATGCATAAGCAGGATGAGGCAAATAAGGCCAATATGGCCAATATGGCCAAACAAAAAAGGTCGAGCGGCGCCCAATCGAAGAATTACTTGCACCAGCAAGCTGATTTATGCAATTTATATTTGTATTAGTTAATTTTTGTTACGAATAAATTTAATAAGTTGGCTAAAATATGAGGGTTACGAAGAAATACTAGTTGAGAAGGAAACAGTAGAGGGAGAGGAGTAACGGATCCCGCTTCCCATGATGAATTTCTTGTAAACGGGTCGGTTATAACTAGAAGAAAAGAGAATGGAGGACTGGGTGATGTAAGACTTTTCATGTAAGTTTCTTATATATCATTACTTATATTTTAAATATTTTTGAATAATCCTTATGATTGAGAAATATATTAATAATGTTAATATTCCATGTAATAGGAGGTGTTGAGGGACCAGATGCGCACCTTGATCACCCAGAGTTTGCAGTTTCGATCTACCTCTACCACTAAATCATGTGGCTCGTTAGACAACGAACCAAGCTCAAGAAAGCAAAATTTCAGCTCGGCTCGGTTCTTTTCAAGCTCAAACCAAGCTCAAACTCACTAAAATATTAGTAAACCAAACTCAAGAAAGTTAAAGTTCGTCTCGGCTCGGTTCGTTTGCATCCGTCTGCTCACTTCCGATCTGCAAGCTTCACGAACACAACCTTTGGTTTCTCCAATCTGCAAGCTTCATGTCTTGCGAAACAGATGGTTCACTACTCACCTCCGACATGCAAGCTTCAGCCGCATGAGAAGAACTCTGTCTTTACCTTGAATTTACGAGTAGCGAGACATGATTTGCAAGAAGCGAGCCAGTAGTGAGCTTTAGCACTTTGACTAGAGATGGATCTGTATGAGAGTTGCGGCGGTGATCGACCTGTGTGGGAGACCTGCGGTGGCGTTCTACATTGTTGATTTGAGCTTAGAGAGCTGCAACGGCGTTGGACATTGTTGCTTCGAGCTTAGAGATCTCGTTTGAAGCACGACTCACCCTTGTGAAGCTAGATGTGAACGAAGAGGCTTCTCTTTCGAGTGACGGCGGTTTTCGTAATCTGGAGAAGGAGAGTCAGGCGGCCACAACTTTTATTTAGTTTTTGGTTCCTGTGAGTTTCAAGAAAGAGAGGGTGAGATACAAATAAAAACAAGGAATTAGGTTTGAATGAAACCTGAAATAAAATATTATATATAGTAAAAAAAAAGGGGGTAGAAATATAATTGGAATTCTGGATTATAGTGTAAAATCTTATTTGAGGTCTTTAGTAAGAATAGAAGGTGAGTGCGGTTCAGAAAGGACATAGGGGGTGTATTCAAGACTCGGTAGATAAAAATATCTAATTAATTAGTTGAAGTTGTAATAATTATTTAGTTGGAATTGTGTAATTCAGAAGATTTATTTTTCTACAATTGGGTAAGTTTTATGTAATCTTGTATTTTTTATACATAGTTAGAATTATTTGAGGTAAACATGAAGAAAAAAATTTAGGGGCCAAAGTGCAAAGAAAAAATATAGGAATTAATTGGAAATAAAGAAACTTAGGGGCCAATCAGATATAAAATATAATTTTTAGAGGTAAAAGAGAATAAAAACAAAAATTTAGGGGCCAAGTTGTAAAGAAAAAAATATAGGGATTAATTGAAAAAAATCTTATGGTCCAGTCAGATATAAAATATAGTTTTAGGAATCAATTTGAAATAAAATAAAGTATAACAGTTGAATTGTAAGGGAAAAAAACTTTAGAGGCCAAATTGTAAAAAAAATTTCGGGTCCAATTGGATATAAAATATAGTTTTAGAGGTTAATTTAAAATAAAGTTGAATGGTTAAATTGTAAAAAAAAGTTTTAAGGATCAAATTGTAAAAAAATAAAATTAGAAGGCAATCGAATATAATATATAGTTTTAGAAGACAATTTGAAATAAAATAAAGCATAGTAACTATATTATAGGAAAAAAGACTTTAGGACCAAATTTAAAAAAAATTATATATGATCAATAGATATAAAATATAACTTTACGCCAAATTGTGAAACAAATAATAATAAGTTAAGGGCCAAATTATATTTAAAAAAATATAAAGGTCACACAGAACTACATGGTACATGGTAAGTGTACAAATAAAAGTGTATAAAATTTAACTATTAAGGTAACAGAACTATATGATAAGTATAGAAATAAAATATAGAAGTGTACAAAATTCAACTCGATATTGGTCAGATTCAAAATGTTTGTTTGTGACTCTATGAGGCAAGTTTTTCAAGTAAAGATGACTTCTTTAATTTGACGGGTTGATTCTTAATGTAACATGTAGGGATTTACATTAGTATTAGTGCATGGATTTAAAAATGAAATAAACCGAACATAACTATATGGTAAGTATACAAATATATGTGTACTAAATTTAACAGGTAACAGAAAATCGTGATCGGCAGACTGCATGTATAATGACTCAATGAATATGACATCTAACTAGTTAAGACTAGATCGGTTCAAAGTTATATATATACACACACATTTATAGTCTTATAAACGAAATACAAGAAAAAGAAAGACAGAAAAGCTAGAAAGAAAGAAGTATGAACAATGGCGAGGTAATTGGATTTTTGATATTTTTTCCTTTTTTGCATATACGTTTTAACCAGGGCCGGCCCGGGGGTAAGGCAACCAAGGCGGTCGCCTTGGGCCCCACATTTTTTAGGGCCCCAAAAAATTATATAGTATAGAGTGAAATAATATATTTAAGACTAACACTTATGACGTGGTTATATGTTTGGTTTAGTGGTAATGTAAGTAAGTTTTCAAGGACTTGATCCGAGTTTGAATCCCTTGAGTGTTTTTTGTTTTTCTATGTTTCTCATATGCCTGCCTATATTTGTTAAGCCAAATGGCTAATTCTTTTTTTTTTTCTTTAAAAACATCTCTAATGCCTGCCTATATTTGTTAAGCCAAATGGCTAAGTCATTTTTTTTTCTTTAAAAACATCTCTAATAGAAAAACGTTTGGCTTTTCATATAGAAAAAAAATATTTTATAAAGACATTGGAAGTTAAATTTTTAATATAAAAATTTGATTTGATGGTAAAAATAAAAAAAAATATATATTTTAAAATTCAATTAATTATATTTCACTTTATATATATTTTAAAATTCAATTTTATTATTTTTATATAAAGAATAGTTAACTAATAAGTTTTTTATCTTTTATATAATTAATTATATTTAATTTTATATATATTTTAAAACTAAATTATATTATTTTTATACATTTGTCACAAGTTTAATTGAAACCACTTCGAAATAAAAGCGAAATTTAAAAACAAAAAACTCGAAACAAATAGTAATTGAAGTGAGTTCATCAAATAAAAAGGTTCAATTGTTCTACTATTATTTACTCAATTATTATGATTCACAAACGAGAATATAATTTGATCAATAGTTTTGTATCACAAAAAGCACAGAAGATATTTTTAAAGTGAATCTAGTAAACCTTTAAATGTTTTTTTCAAACGTTTTTCATATAATTGTCTCAATATCTTGATTTATTAGACCGTGAAAGGGCCCCGCTTTTTTTATCGCCTTAGGTATCCAAGACGCTCGGGCCGGCCCTGTATGAGAGTTGCGGCGGTGATCGACCTGTGTGGGAGACCTGCGGTGGCGTTCTACATTGTTGCTTTGAGCTTAGAGAGCTGCAACGGCGTTGGACATTGTTGTTTCGAGCTTAGAGATCTCGTTTGAAGCACGACTCACCCTTGTGAAGCTAGATGTGAACGAAGAGGCTTCTCTTTCGAGTGACGGCGGTTTTCGTAATCTGGAGAAGGAGAGTCAGGCGGCCACAACTTTTATTTAGTTTTTGGTTCCTGTGAGTTTCAAGAAAGAGAGGGTGAGATACAAATAAAAACAAGAAATTAGGTTTGAATGAAACCTGAAATAAAATATTATATATAGGAAAAAAAGGGGGTAGAAATATAATTGGAATTCTGGATTATAGTGTAAAATCTTATTTGAGGTCTTTAGTAAGAATAGAAGGTGAGTGCGGTTCAGAAAGGACATAGGGGGTGTATTCAAGACCCGGTAGATAAAAATATCTAATTAATTAGTTGAAGTTGTAATAATTATTTAGTTGGAATTGTGTAATTCAGAAGATTTATTTTTCTACAATTGGGTAAGTTTTATGTAATCTTGTATTTTTTATACATAGTTAGAATTATTTGAGGTAAACATGAAGAAAAAAAGTTTAGGGGCCAAAGTGCAAAGAAAAAATATAGGAATTAATTGAAAATAAAGAAACTTAGGGGCCAATCAGATATAAAATATAATTTTTAGAGGTATAAGTGAATAAAAACAAAAATTTAGGGGCCAAGTTGTAAAGAAAAAAAATATAGGGATTAATTGAAAAAAATCTTATGGTCCAGTCAGATATAAAATATAGTTTTAGGAATTAATTTGAAATAAAATAAAGTATAACAGTTGAATTGTAAGGGGAAAAAACTTTAGAGGCCAAATTGTAAAAAAGATTTAGGGTCCAATTGGATATAAAATATAGTTTTAGAGGTTAATTTAAAATAAAATAAAGTTGAACGGTTAAATTGTAAAAAAAAGTTTTAAGGATCAAATTGTAAAAAAATAAAATTAGAAGGCAATCGAATATAATATATAGTTTTAGAGGACAATTTGAAATAAAATAAAGCATAGTAGCTATATTATAGGAAAAAAGACTTTAGGACCAAATTTAAAAAAAATTATATATGATCAATAGATATAAAATATAACTTTACGCCAAATTGTGAAACAAATAATAATAAGTTAAGGGCCAAATTATATTAAAAAAATATAAAGGTCACACAGAACTACATGGTACATGGTAAGTGTACAAATAAAAGTGTATAAAATTTAACTATTAAGGTAACAGAACTATATGATAAGTATAGAAATAAAATATAGAAGTGTACAAAATTCAACTCGATATTGGTCAGATTCAAAATGTTTGTTTGTGACTCTATGAGGCAAGTTTTTCAAGTAAAGATGACTTCTTTAATTTGACGGGTTGATTCTTAATGTAACATGTAGGGATTTACATTAGTATTAGTGCATGGATTTAAAAATGAAATAAACCGAACATAACTATATGGTAAGTATACAAATATATGTGTACTAAATTTAACAGGTAACAGAAAATCGTGATCGGCAGACTGCATGTATAATGACTCAATGAATATGACATCTAACTAGTTAAGACTAGATCGGTTCAAAGTTATATATATACACACACATTTATAGTCTTATAAACGAAATACAAGAAAAAGAAAGACAGAAAAGCTAGAAAGAAAGAAGTATGAACAATGGCGAGGTAATTGGATTTTTGATATTTTTTCCTTTTTTGCATATACGTTTTAACCAGGGCAGGCCCGGGGGTAAGGCAACCAAGGCGGTCGCCTTGGGCCCCACATTTTTTAGGGCCCTAAAAAATTATATAGTATAGAGTGAAATAATATATTTAAGACTAACACTTATGACGTGGTTATATGTTTTGTTTAGTGGTAATGTAAGTAAGTTTTCAAGGACTTGATCCGAGTTCGAATCCCTTGAGTGTTTTTTGTTTTTCTATGTTTCTCATATGCCTGCCTATATTTGTTAAGCCAAATGGCTAATTCTTTTTTTTTTCTTTAAAAACATCTATAATGCCTGCCTATATTTGTTAAGCCAAATGGCTAATTCATTTTTTTTTTCTTTAAAAACATCTCTAATAGAAAAACGTTTGGCTTTTCATATAGAAAAAAAATATTTTATAAAGACATTGGAAGTTAAATTTTTAATATAAAAATTTGATTTGATGGTAAAAATAAAAAAAAATATATATTTTAAAATTCAATTAATTATATTTCATATAATTAATTATATTTCACTTTATATATATTTTAAAATTCAATTTTATTATTTTTATATAAAGAATAGTTAACTAATAAGTTTTTTTATCTTTTATATAATTAATTATATTTAATTTTATATATATTTTAAAACTAAATTATATTATTTTTATACATTTGTCACAAGTTTAATTGAAACCACTTCGAAATAAAAGCGAAATTTAAGAACAAAAAACTTGAAACAAATAGTAATTGAAGTGAGTTCATCAAATAAAAAGGTTCAGTTGTTCTACTATTATTTACTCAATTATTATGATTCACAAACGAGAATATAATTTAATCAATAGTTTTGTATCACAAAAAGCACAGAAGATATTTTAAAATTGAATCTAGTAAACCTTTAAATGTTTTTTTCAAACGTTTTTCATATAATTGTCTCAATATCTTGATTTATTAGACCGTGAAAGGGCCCCGCTTTTTTTATCGCCTTAGGTATCCAAGACGCTCGGGCCGGCCCTGTATGAGAGTTGCGGCGGTGATCGACCTGTGTGGGAGACCTGCGGTGGCGTTCTACATTGTTGCTTTGAGCTTAGAGAGCTGCAACGGCGTTGGACATTGTTGTTTCGAGCGTAGAGATCTCGTTTGAAGCACGACTCACCCTTGTGAAGCTAGATGTGAACGAAGAGGCTTCTCTTTCGAGTGACGGCGGTTTTCGTAATCTGGAGAAGGAGAGTCAGGCGGCCACAACTTTTATTTAGTTTTTGGTTCCTGTGAGTTTCAAGAAAGAGAGGGTGAGATACAAATAAAAACAAGGAATTAGGTTTGAATGAAACCTGAAATAAAATATTATATATAGGAAAAAAAGGGGGTAGAAATATAATTGGAATTCTGGATTATAGTGTAAAATCTTATTTGAGGTCTTTAGTAAGAATAGAAGGTGAGTGCGGTTCAGAAAGGACATAGGGGGTGTATTCAAGACTCGGTAGATAAAAATATCTAATTAATTAGTTGAAGTTGTAATAATTATTTAGTTGGAATTGTGTAATTCAGAAGATTTATTTTTCTACAATTGGGTAAGTTTTATGTAATCTTGTATTTTTTATACATAGTTAGAATTATTTGAGGTAAACATGAAGAAAAAAAGTTTAGGGGCCAAAGTGCAAAGAAAAAATATAGGAATTAATTGGAAATAAAGAAACTTAGGGGCCAATCAGATATAAAATATAATTTTTAGAGGTATAAGTGAATAAAAACAAAAATTTAGGGGCCAAGTTGTAAAGAAAAAAATATAGGGATTAATTGAATAAAATCTTATGGTCCAGTCAGATATAAAATATAGTTTTAGGAATCAATTTGAAATAAAATAAAGTATAACAGTTGAATTGTAAGGGAAAAAAACTTTAGAGGCCAAATTGTAAAAAAAATTAGGGTCCAATTGGGTATAAAATATAGTTTTAGAGGTTAATTTAAAGTAAAATAAAGTTGAACGGTTAAATTGTAAAAAAAAGTTTTAAGGATCAAATTGTAAAAAAATAAAATTAGAAGGCAATCGAATATAATATATAGTTTTAGAGGACAATTTGAAATAAAATAAAGCATAGTAGCTATATTATAGGAAAAAAGACTTTAGGACCAAATTTAAAAAAAATTATATATGATCAATAGATATAAAATATAACTTTACGCCAAATTGTGAAACAAATAATAATAAGTTAAGGGGCAAATTATATTAAAAAAAATATAAAGGTCACACAGAACTACATGGTACATGGTAAGTGTACAAATAAAAGTGTATAAAATTTAACTATTAAGGTAACAGAACTATATGATAAGTATAGAAATAAAATATAGAAGTGTACAAAATTCAACTCGATATTGGTCAGATTCAAAATGTTTGTTGGTGACTCTATGAGGCAAGTTTTTCAAGTAAAGATGACTTCTTTAATTTGACGGGTTGATTCTTAATGTAACATGTAGGGATTTACATTAGTATTAGTGCATGGATTTAAAAATGAAATAAACCGAACATAACTATATGGTAAGTATACAAATATATGTGTACCAACATATGGGAGGACAGTTGGATCCGGAAAGGGTATAAGCTTGAAAAACCAGAAGATGTAAAAATAGAAAAGGTAGGGGAATGTTTCAATGAACCAATGACTAATTGGAACTACGATACGCTGTATAGGTTTTGTACAAAGAGAGATATCGATGAAATTAGAAGGATACCAATCTTACAACTAGAAAAGGAGGACTATATAATATGGCCGGAATCAAGGGATGGGAAATATTCCAAAAAATCGGGATACCACAGGTTAGTACAAAAAGAGAATGAGAAGGAAGGTAATTCCTCAAGAACAGCCGAGAAAGACGACCCAACAATATTTAACATTATTTGGAAAAATAATTTACCTTTAAAAGTTAAAAATTTCGTATGGAAGGTGGTGAATAATGCTTTACCAACAAAAAGAAATCTAAAGAAAAGGAAATGCGTGAACACAGACATATGTGAATGGTGTGAGAATGGACGGGAAACAATCGAACACATGTTACTTAAGTGTCCACTCAGCAGTGGTGTGTGGGCAACCTCGCAACTCCAAATAAAAATTAAAGACAATACGGAAGAGCCAATTGGTATATGGATAAAAAATATAATTGAAGCATATACAAAAAATGGATGGGATAGGAAACACGTGACAGCAATCGTACTTATAACCCTATGGCAAATGTGGAAGGCAAGAATGAGGGGTTTCTTCGGAAAAGAAAGATGGAACATAGGGGAGATCAACAACAAGACAAAAGAGATGGTTAAAAGGATATATGGGGAGGATGAAACAAAAAGAAGAACACAAAATATAGGAGAAGGAGGGAAAGACCCAAGGCATATAGATAAGACAAATGTAGACATACCAATACTAGGCGATGAGGCTGACATGATTTGGCTATGTGATGCAGCTTTTACAAAAACATGGGAACCGGCTAGTACGGTGGCAATTGCAGTGGATAAAGATGGAACAATACAGCATAAAATCAATAAGAGGGTCAAAATAAACGATGTGGTCGAAGGAGAGATGTGGGCGGTACTATTAGCCATGAGGAGGGCAGCGGAGAATAACATAAGGAGTAGTTCTTTCTACTCTGACAATCTTGAAGTAGTTCAAGATATAAACAAAAAAGAAGGAATCAACTGGGGAATCCGCCCGATGGTTAACGAAGCCTGGAGGTGGATGGGTAGATTCCAAAACTGGAAAGTACTACACATTAAACGTGAGTTTAATTGTGTAGCGGATAAATTAGCTAGAGCTACTAGACTTAATATTGATGTGTCGAATTGTCCTTGTGATTCGGTTAGTAGATTCTATAGGAGCATTAGTAGACTATGTAACAATTAATCTATTTCTATGACAAAAAAAAAAAGTACTAAATTTAACAGGTAACAGAAAATTGTGATCGTCAGACTGCATGTATAATGACTCAATGAATATGACATCTAACTAGTTAAGACTAGATCGGTTCAAAGTTATATATATACACACACATTTATAGTCTTATAAACGAAATACAAGAAAAAGAAAGACAGAAAAGCTAGAAAGAAAGAAGTATGAACAATGGCGAGGTAATTGGATTTTTGATATTTTTTCCTTTTTTTCATATACGTTTTAACCAGGGCCGGCCCGGGGGTAAGGCAACCAAGGCGGTCGCCTTGGGCCCCACATTTTTTAGGGCCCCAAAAAATTATATAGTATAGAGTGAAATTATATATTTAAGACTAACACTTATGACGTGGTTATATGTTTTGTTTAGTGGTAATGTAAGTAAGTTTTCAAGGACTTGATCCGAGTTCAAATCCCTTGAGTGTTTTTTGTTTTTCTAGGTTTCTCATATGCCTGCCTATATTTGTTAAGCCAAATGGCTAATTCTTTTTTTTTTCTTTAAAAACATCTCTAATGCCTGCCTATATTTGTTAAGCCAAATGGCTAATTCATTTTTTTTTTCTTTAAAAACATCTCTAATAGAAAAACGTTTGGCTTTTCATATTGAAAAAAAAAAAATTTATAAAGACATTGGAAGTTAAATTTTTAATATAAAAATTTGATTTGATGGTAAAAATAAATAAAAAAAATATATTTTAAAATTCAATTAATTATATTTCATATAATTAATTATATTTCACTTTATATATATTTTAAAATTCAATTTTATTATTTTTATATAAAGAATAGTTAACTAATAAGTTTTTTATCTTTTATATAATTAATTATATTTAAATTTTATATATATTTTAAAACTAAATTATATTATTTTTATACATTTGTCACAAGTTTAATTGAAACCACTTCGAAATAAAAGCGAAATTTAAAAACAAAAAACTCGAAACAAATAGTAATTGAAGGGAGTTCATCAAATAAAAAGGTTCAATTGTTCTACTATTATTTACTCAATTATTATGATTCACAAACGAGAATATAATTTAATCAATAGTTTTGTATCACAAAAAGCACAAAAGATCTTTTTAAAGTGAATCTAGTAAACCTTTAAATGTTTTTTTCAAACGTTTTTCATATAATTGTCTCAATATCTTGATTTATTAGACCGTGAAAGGGCTCCGCTTTTTTTATCGCCTTAGGTATCCAAGACGCTCGGGCCGGCCCTGGTTTTAACTAATTTGAATTTTGTAGGGAAATCAAGTTGAACATTACATATGTTTGAATTGTACAACATCAAAAAGGTTCGAAAAGGAAAAGGGGATCAAAGATCACGATATTAAAAAGCACAGGGACTCCACTAATTGTGGAATTTGTGGACATGAGTTCAAAGATTCTGATAAGAAGAATAATCATGTCAAAAGCTCTCATTAGTGGTGGTGTTATTGATGAATTGTCCACAGTACTGGTTTTAGGTTTATTTTAACAATAAATAATAATTTTTAGTAAGTAATTCTACGTTATGTTAGTTTCTATGTAATAATACTAGTGAAGTGTGATGGTTCTGTGTTTGTAGTATTATGTTTAAAGGTACCATGTTGACTGTTAGACGGTTGAAATATATCTGATGATGTGTGTTCTTTTTGTGTGTTCTTTTGGTCGGTGAACCTATACAATTTAAAGAAAAAAAATACACCCATTCTCAATTCTCTCTCCTCTCTTCTCTTCTCAGCCTCTCTCTATCTCTCACCTCTAGTCCTTCCACCTTCACTGCGTTTCACAAGAAAAACGCCTAGCCATAGCAGCTTCCACCACCGTCGCCTTGCCAGAGCAGCATCACCACCGACGCCTTACCAGAGCAGCACCACCCTCAAGTAAAAAACCTTAGTTCTCTCTTTTCATACTACGTTGCTCTTCTGCACCAGAAATCTGGACCATTCTTTACCATTAAGAACTCGCCGTCGCTGGACCACTATTCACCATCAGCATTTGCGAATAAAGCCTCCGCCGCCGTCTCTGCCTGCGATAACGATTCTCCTGCACCAAAACGCAACCGATCTGGACAATGGCTTGAGCTCTTCTCAGTGTTGCACCACCGCAAGACCATGGCTGTCCCCCTCTCTTCCCCACTATCTCAGTATTCTCCCAGATTTCGGATCCATTCTGTTGTCCTTTCAGGACTCAAAGATGATTCTCTCTCTTGGTAATTCTCTTTCCGCTCCTTGTTTTTTTTTGTTTTTTTTTTGTTACAGAGGAGAGCCACTTTGGACTCGGAGTCATTGACTCGGTTCGAACCTGCACCACTAGATTGGATGACCAAGGTCCTGGCCAGTGAGCTAATCCCAGCTGGTTGCTCCTTGTTTTCACTTTGTTCGTAAACTCGATGATCTCTTCTGACATTATTTTTCAATTTTTTTTAATGAAATTGTAATATTATTATACAATTTGAGTAATTTAATTTACAATTAGATTATTGATAAAATATATTTTTTATCCTCTATTTCTAGGGTTTAAGGTTAGGTTTTTGTAAATTAACAAAAAAAAAAACAGATATTTTAAATTGTTCCTAATATTAATTTTCTCAATTGAACTGTTTGGTAAACTTTGGAAATTAAAGAAGAAACTTATTCGTCAAATAGTTAATATTGATTTGGGATTTCATTATATAAATCTCTTATGTTCATTTGGTTATTTATCTATAGACTTATTTCAGTGATACTTAATTATTAACTTGACCGTGACTAGTAGATCAGATGTAAGTTTGACATAAATTCTCTTCATTTTATGATATTATATTGTAACCCCTACACTTTTGGAAAAAAACTTTCTGGTGGACATAAAAGGACCAGTTATAATTTTTCTACATGTGCTTGCCCCATTATTATACACTGCTGAGTAATATTTGGTTAGGATATATAATTTATACCGATTTTAACCCTCTAATATGTGATTTCTTCTCTCGTTTGGTAATTGTTTTGGTCTTTTGCACTTTTACAAAATAATAACACTCCATATGTTTTACTTGAGGAAGAAATAGGTAACTTTCAACGCAAAAAAAACTAAGATTATGTTGAAGGCAATACTTTAATGATTTTTCTGATAAAATCGTCCTATCCTTTTGGAATTAATTATTGTCTTAGGGATAATTATTGAATTTATTTAGTGATCAATATTTAACTTCAAATATTATTGTGAAGTTGGAGTTATAAAATAATAAATAATGACACCTTTTTTTTTATGGTTTTGGAATTTATTTTGCACGAGCTTTAAGTCGCCTAATTAGGGATGGCAATGGTTACGGTTAAAAACCGAAACCGATGATAACCGAACCGATTAAAAACCGAATTATATAACCGTGGTTAAAACCGTTAGGTTATGGTTTTGAAAAGTGTAACCGATGGTTAAAACCGTTAGGTTATGGTTTTTGATAAAAATAAAACCGAAAAACCGAAAACCGTTTATTATCATATATATTTTCAAATTTTATAATAACTTAAGTTAAATTAGATATATTGAAATTCTAAAAGCAAAATCAAAATATTAGATTTAACCAAATAAATAATAAATATGTAATTTAATCAAATGTCAACACAATTTTTATAAACCTTGTAGTTTTATTTTATATGTGTGGTTTTATTTTATGAAATTTAATATATTCATTAAATTATTATTTGAATATGGTTAAAAACCGCAAAACCGTTTAAAAAACCGAAACCGAACAATACGGTTATGGTTTTTAAAAAATGAAACCGATGGTTAAAACCGTTAGGATATGGTTTTTAATTATAAAAATGGTTATGGTTATGGTTTTTAGAATTTTTGCAAAAAACCGATCCGTTGCCATCCCTACGCCTAATACCTTCGTTAAGAAAGTGTGCTGGTTTTTTTTTCAAAGATTTTATCCCGTAATAGAAGTTTTTTCACTAGTGTTATACGAGGAATTCAAAAGGGGAAATATGACTTTCAACCATCCGTGAAAACTATTTCCTAATAAAATTGAACATTTAATTAAATAGTGAAATTGAACATTTAATTAAACAGTGTACGTTGAAATTATTTCTTCATAAAGCTTTGTTTTATTTTATAAACCCATCAATGTATAACTAAAACTTACTATTCTAAGTGTATTCTATTTATTAGGTGATTATGATGGTTGCGAGAACTCACCTTTTAGATATCTCTTACAAGAAATTTTATCTAAATTAATGTGTTTTTAGTGAACCTAATGTTTTTTTATTATCGTGGTACATGTAAGATGTTGTGTTTTCCTAGTTTGTATAAACTAGAAAAAAAATATATAAACAGTAACGAAAAAAGAAATACAAAAAGCGTAAATAAATAACTTGTCGATATTCGGATTGACACCGATGTCTTTACGATATTTAAACCATATACCGATATCTTATATTTTTAGTTTCGACCTCCAAAATACAACGACAAAACTATTCGGAAGATACGGACATACGAATTTTTCAGAATTTTAACGGATTCAATAATAATGCCTCTGTTCAGTAGCAGCGAAACTACTGAAAGGTATCTACTTTCCCCGAACTAATTTTCTAGATTGTAAATTAAGACAAAGCAGGACATGGAGTTAGGCAAGTCTGATCGAGGGTAGAGATTTTTTTGTTAAATATGGTATATACATTATTGGGAATGGAGAGGATATTGACATTTGGAACAACAAATGGATAGATACGTTATGGAAACTAGAAAAGCCAATAAGATGTGAAATAATAAAAGTAAAAGAAATATTCATAAATGGAACCAAAAATTGGAATTCAGAGATACTCGATAATATATTTCCTGAACCCATTATACCCCTTATAAAGAGAATTAAGATACCCAATTTAGATGAGAAGGATAAGTTTATATGGTCTTTGTTAAAAGATGGTACCTATGATACGAATTCAGGATACATGAAACTTACTGAAAAACAGATTGTCAATAACCCAACAAACTCCACCATACTTCACAACCACAGCTCCCCAATATGGAAAATTATATGGAAATCTAATGTCCCGAAGAAAATCAGACTCTTCTGTTGGGGGGCTATAAAAACGCACTCCCTACTAAAACAAATTTATATAAGAGGAAATGCGCTTCATCTACAAACTGTATTTGGTGTAACAAAGAAGGAGAAACGGTGGAACATCTTTTATTAAATTGTAATATGTGCAAAGATATTTGGGCAGCAACATTCACCCATATTAGGATCGAAGATCATTGCAATGATTCACTGGAAGAATGGCTTATAAAAATAGTCAAAAGTTTCGAAGAAGCAGGATGGGATGAGCAAATAATTAGGGACATGATCATGATCAATCTATGGAATATATGAAAAGGGAAAATGAAAGGTCTACATGAAGACTGTGCAGTAAACGGGACCACCATTATTCAGAACACAAACAGGCTCATGGCAGAACTACAGGGGATTGACCGGAATAAAGCTAAATGGATAAAGAAGATGAGCAACATAACTATGGATAATCCTTCAACTTCTGGGAATGCCACGGAGCCAGAAATCTATTACTACTATGATGCGTCCTTCAACAATAATTCTGAACCAACCGGATTGGCAGTTGTCGAAATTCATTCTCAAACAAAAACAACAACTAATCATACTTTCATAATGGACTGCGATTCGGCTGTTGAAGGAGAAGCGTATGCAGTTCTCAAAGCAGTAGAACTTGGTAAGTTCAAGCCTCATACACAGAAGCGTATGCAGTTCTCTCTCTCTCTCTCTCTCTCTCTCTCTCTCTCTCTCTCTCTCTCTCTCTCTCTCTCTCTCTCTCTCCCTCCCTCCCTCCCTCCCTCCCTCCCTCCCTCCCTCCCTCCCTCCCTCCTCCCTCCCTCCCTCCCTCCCTCCCTCTCTCTCTCTCTCTCTCTCTCTCTTCTCTCTCTCTCTCTCTCTCTCTCTCTCTCTCTCTCTCTCTCTCTCCTCTCTCTCTCTCTCTCTCTCTCTCTCTCTCTCTCTCTCTCTCTCCCTCCCTCCCTTTCTCCCTCCCTCCTCTCTCTCTCTCTCTCTCTCTCTCTCTCTCTCTCTCTCTCTCTCTCTCTCTCTCTCTCTCTCTCTCTCTCTCTCTCTCTCTCCCTCCCTCTCCCTCTCTCTCTCATTTAATTTAATGCCACATAAGGGGTGATAGAAGGGGGGGTGATAGAAGGGGGGGTGATAGAAAGGTGAATCAAAAAGTGGTGACAAATATTATTATTTGTATAAAAAATAAATAGGTGGTTAGACATCCATTATAAAAGGTTGTTTGAAGCCGCTTTTAAGCCAATTCAATTACTTCTACTTTAAGAATTTTAGTTGTGTCTTTTTTTTAAAAATTGTTAGTTACTCAAATACATAACTATTGGATCTAACCAAATAGTAATAAATCTTTAGTATTACACACTAACTATTGAGTCTATCCTAATGTAATAAGTAAAGACTAGGTAAAAGGATTACACAACTATTGCACTTGCTTCCCTAATAGTTTCACATTTACTATATAAATTAACACATAAATAAATAACTTATTTATGTATATTTTTTAAAAATCATGACTCAATTTCTTATTCAATTTCAAATATTTTTTACCAATGAATATAGTACGTTATGTTGGCATATAGCCTTTCTCCATAGGTTGTTTAAATGTGTAAATGCTCTTGTGCTTAGTGGGTTACATATATTTATAATATCTCTCCTATCTTGCACTAAACATCATCAAACACACTTGTGTTATCTTAACTTATGATTCTTTATTGTTTCAAACTTAAATCCTTTTTTAGAGATCATAACTTCGTATGTGTGCATATTAGTCCTTAAAACTAAATTTATTATATATACAAAGCTCTTTTTAAACAATTCTTTAGTTGGAGAGAATCTTTTTTAAACTTCATATCATGCACTTAAACTCTTATTCTTAGAGCTAGTTTTGTATAAATAATTTTAACCATATCTTTGTGTACATTGAGAATTCGCTTTCATGATCAACTACAACGTTTTGCAGCAAAAAAAATCACCTGGAGAAACGGTATGAAACCGGGCTCTCGGTTTGGAAGAAGCGGACACCCGGTTTGCTTGTTCTTCTCAGCCAATCAATTGCCACGTCTAGGGCTGTAAACGAACTGAGTCGAGCCAAATACTAGATTGCAAGCTTGTTTGATAAGATTTACGAGTCGAGACGAGTCGAGCCAAGCTCAAATTTTAAGGCTTGTTAACATATTGAACGAGCTTTTTTCGAGCCGATCTCGAGTTAGTAACGAATAATTTGTTTTTATAGGTTTAACAATATATTTATTGATAACTAAACCATTTGTTCATCCTTCAGTCTTGAGCATTAAACTTGCCATATTTACTCAATCAAGGAGATAGTCCAAAAAGTTTCCATTGGAGTTTGATATACTGTCTTAGAAGTTTTTCTTCTAGCTCATAAGTTGTCCAAAAGAATTTATTAGGAATTATTTATTTAGTACCCTATTTACCCCCTCTTGGACGTTCACATTAGTCTTTACAATTTGATAAACATATAAATCAAGTTAATTTCATCCTGGTCAGCATGGGTAAAATCTATATGACCAACATAAGATCTTAGAAGGAAAAAGGGAAAATGATCCGACTGGTACCCAGTAATATGCTAGTTGGACAAATGAGTACCTATGAGGTTAATTTAGACAACACGGTACCCAATATTTTAATTTTGGTCTAATCGTTTGCAATCGTCGTTAATTTAGCCGTAAACTGCTTACTTGACAAAAGTATGGATACCTATTTGTCCTTTCCGAATTCCTTAGGTATCCCTTTATCTTTTTTCATTTTTTCTTCATCTGCCACGAAATAGACGGCGGCCAGCGGGTACCAACGTTTAGACAGAAATTAAATATTAGGTACTGATGTCTCCTCATTTGTCATGAATTAATATTAGTTAGAGACATCATTTTTTGTATTTTAGAAGTCTTTCAAGTCGATTTTCTCATGAAATATTACACTTTCCTATTTCTAGTCTTGATTTAATGAATTATTATTTTTAAAGCATATTGGGTTTAATTATTTATTTAGTGTGAAGATTTAAAGATAAATATGGAGATTAAATTAGAGTCCAAGTCAAAGTCTAAGAGATAAGAAAAGAAGATATGCATGGAAATTGAAGATAAGGAAACAAAAGATAAAGCTGCCAAATAAATCTGAATTTCACCACCCACGACCACAAATCAGCTTATATCTCAAAATCGGTGAGAAATGTGGAAGAACGGTCAAGAGCAAAGTTAAATATGTTTTCGAGACGATGAATTTAGACTACTTATACGCGTCAAACGGATAAGTATTGAAGATGTTAGGACCAAAACAAAAACGGGGCTGATCTCATATTTTAGGGTTACGAATTTGAGTTGGGCTAGGAGTCCATTACTTACCTTCTCCTTCAAGAAAACGAATTAGGTCTTCTAAAAACCTATAAATACACCCTTATATCACTTGTAAATCATCCTTGCCTCATAGTAATTAGTCTTTAGGTTTATTATCATTAGAATTATTGTAGAGAGTAAGATGAAGTCTTTCATTATTTCTTTTAGTTTATTTCCTTCAGGTATGAACTAATTTTCCCATAGCTTGGGTTTTTCATCATGTGTAATCTATGAATTCTAATTTCTTTCTATCTAAGTTTCTTTGGGAATCATATGTTTTAATATGATATTAGCTGCTTACCTATATATTTGTTTATGTGTTTTGAATTATTGCCTGTCCTAGAACTGATCACTTTAGGCTTTCTTAATAGTAGTTAGATGTTCACCTTAACTGGGTGTCTAATTATTGAAACACCCGATAACGTCTAGTGTTGATATTGGTCTTGACAACACTAATTCTAGCTAGATAGTCATTAGGGTATGTTTTCACCACTATCATCATGTTTGGAATTGAATTGCTTGGGAACCTAGTAGCGCAGGATAACCTTAAGTTTAGGCTACCTCGTGGTGTGTCCGTAGCCCCCTTAGTCGTTATCAAGGTCTAAGAGAGGGAATTTAGAATCCTGACTAAGTATCTAAGAGCTAATTATCTCCCTTATTAACTAAAATTGATAGAAAGAATTAGAAGGATTAGTGCATACTAGCAAAACCTAAGCTATACTTCTCATCATATTTCTTATCTTTTAATTTATTGTCTTTACTTTTTCTTAGTTTAATCATTAATCTCTCATTCGTGCCTATTTATTTTCTGTCTTTTAATTAATTACTCTCTACTCGTTATTATTTGCTCATTCGTATAACACACTAAGTCCCTGAGAACGAATCTTCTTATCATTAAAACTTGCACACGTCCTGTAATACTTGCAGTACCGTGTTTGTCTAGGGTGTTTTAGTGCATTGTTTTCAGCGTTTATTTATCATATTTTTATCACACCCTAGGCGACACCAGGTACCACATTATCTAATTAAAAAAATATAGGATCTTATTTGTCAATTTTCAAAACGATAGGTACCTGAGTTGTCATTTTCTAAAAAAAAAAAAATTAACTAGGTTTCCTGTCAAATAAAATATTAATATTGTTGTTCATTTAAGAAAAATCAAACCAAATGTTTACACAAATAATATATATACATACACTAAAAAATATCCCGTACTTGGACAAAATTTGTAATTAAACCTGAGTATTTTAACCTAAGTGTAAGAAAATATTTTAGTATTCATAAAATAATTAATCTAGAAATGAGAAATATTTTAGCAGTCTTATGTCATGTATTTAAAGATATTTGACAAATATTTATTTTTATAAAAAATTAATTTATTTTGATCAATTTTTACATTTTAGTAAAATTTAAAAAGAAAAATAATATTGCAAAACGTAAATGAAAAATAATATTAATTATGATCAATTTTATTATTTTATTATATATGCCATAACAAATACACTCTTAATCCTTTATTTAAACAATAGAGTTTTTTTAACATATTATCCTTATCGTCAAATTAAATATAAATATAATTAGGGGTATTTGTTAAAGAAAGCTTAATAAAAGTACCTAATTGTTAGCTTAAGCTTTCAATAAGAAACTTTATAAAAAATGCCTAATGAAATAATTATTTATAAAAAATATCCTCTCTATTTTTTAAACCTTTACTACCTTTAATAATAAATATATTAATTTATTTTTTATTACAATATTTATGTTTTAATATTAAACAAATAACAGGGCATTTCCACCACCATCAACCTCCACCACCACTACCACCACCACCACCACCACCACCATCTCATGTTTCATGGTGGTGGCGGTGGCGGTGGCGGTGGCGGTGGCGGTGGCGGTAGCGGTTTAGGTTGTAATGGTGGTGGTGGTGGTGATGGTGGTGATGGTGATGGTGGTGGGATGGTGATGGTGGTTGTGGAGGTGGTGGGTGGTGGGTGGTCGGGTAATGATGGTGGTGGGTGGTGGGGTAATGGTGGTGCTGGGCGGTGGTGGTGATTGTGGTGGCGGTGGTGGTTGTGGTGGTGGCGATGGTGGTGGTGGGAAGTTGTAATAAGGTGGTTAAATTTAAATAATAAATAATATAGTAATTAAAAAGATTATATAAAAGTATTTTTGTTAAGAAATGTTTTTAATAAATAATTATCCTAAAAAATGTTTTAACAAATAAGTTTTTTAATAGACATTTTATGAATTAATGGTTCATATAATTATCATCAAATATAAATATAAATGTTACTATCATCGAATATAAACACCTTCCGTAACATTTCAATGATCACAAAAATCAAAAATAAATTTCAAATTTGGAACTAGGAGCGATAACTCAAACTCAAAACAAATCTAAATGGAACCATGTTACAATCAACCAACACGTAACTAATCTCAGATATACCAAATTCGAAATAACGATGAGACCATGATTGACTCACGATTATAAATATGAGTTTAAGCTATGTTTTCATGATAATCTCCACCTTCGATTTGCCATTCTTTATATGCATGTGATTAGTTGAGTACATGTGTTTATGCTCTGTAAAGAAGGAGGATTGAGGAAGCCATTAAAGAGTTTCAAGAATTGCAGCTAAATTGAGAGAAGAAGAAGAAAACAGAGATAAAGGAGAAAGATTTTATTGTTATGATTATGTATCGATTACAATGTATATATATTGATTCTACTAACACTAAACAACTACTTAACAGCTGTATCACTAACTAATTCTGTTACAACTTTTATTTATTGCATTTTGGTCCTTCAAGTTGTTTCTCTATTGTTTTGTTTAATTCCTTCTTTTCCAGTTCTGCCTTTGTATTCCAAGATCCCCCCACAAGTGGAACATGTATGTTAATAATGTTAAACTTGAGATGTTATTATGAAAAGGTAAGGATCCAAGAGGCTTAGTGAACATGTCAGCATGCTGAAGAGAAGAAGGAATATAGAACAATTTGATGACTCCATTCTGCAACTTTTCTCGAGTGATCTTGCAATCGATGTCGACGTGTTTTGTTCTCTCGTGTTGAACAGGATTCGTAGACATTGCTATTGCAGATTTACTATCTGAATAAACAAGTGCAGGAAAAGGATGATGTAGACCATAATCGTGTAAGGCATATAAAATCCACTGAATTTCGCAAGTTGTAGCAGCTAATGCTCTATATTCTGCCTCAGCTGATGACTTGCTAATAGTAGATTGCTTTTGCTCTTCCAAGAGATAAGAGAGTCACCAAGAAAAATACAAAATCCTGTAATGCTGCTCACAAAACGCTTTATTTTTTATTTCAGATGATGAAGAAAAGAAGAGTCCTTGGCCTGGAGTAGCTTTGATATACCTTAAAACACGGTGAGCAGCATTCCAATGATCAAGTGATGGTTTAGATAGAAATTGGCTTAGGCAATTAACTGAGTAAGAAAGATCAGTCCTTGTAATGGTTAAGTATAGAAGTCTACCTATTAAACGACGATATGAAGATGGATTTTCCATTAAATTTGTATCAGCTTGTCTTAATTTTTGAGTTGATTCCATTGGAAAAGCAACTGGTTTAGCATTAACAAGTCCACATTCATCAAGAATATCAAGCGCATACTTGCACTGACACAGAGATATTCCATGTTTAGTCCTAGCAACTTTAATGCCTAAAAAATATTTCAGCTCACCTAAGTCTTTTATTGTGAAAGCATCATGAAGAAAAGTCTTGAGCTTCTGAATTTCAGTAGCTGAGTTGCTAGCTAAAATAATATCATCAACATAAACTAACAAAGCTATGAAAGATGAAGAATCATTTTTGAGGAATAAGCTAACATCACTGTCTGAATGTTTAAAACCATATGAGATTAAGGCATTGGATAGCTTAGAAAACCATTGCCTGGAGGCTTGTTTAAGACAATATAAACTCTTTATTGACTTGAACACAGTATTAGGAGGTGCTTCAAGTCCATGAGGGATGGACATATAAACATCCTCATTTAGCTCACCATGTAAAAAGGCATTATTGACATCCAATTAGTGTAAATGCCAGTTATGAATAGATACAAGAGCCACAATAAGTCTAATTGAAACAATTTTAGCAACTGGAGAGAATGTATAAAAAAATCTAACCCTTCTTGTTGGTTGTATCCTTTTGCAACAAGTCGAGCTTTGTGCTTTACTAAAGTTCCATCAGCTTTGTATTTGAGTTTGAAAACCCATTTACAACCTATAGGAGAAATATTAGCAGGTAATGGAACAATTTTCCAGGTATTATTGGCTTGAAGAGCAGATAGTTCATGTTGAATTGCTAACATCCAGTCCGGGGATTTTGAGGCTTGTTTGTATGTTGTAGGTTCTATGTTGGTGGATATAGAAGAGATGAAAGAGGTATAGGAAGGTGAGAGTCTATTAGTGCTTAAAAATTCTGTAATAGGATATGAGGGCTGAGATTTAGAGGGAATATGAGATGAGGAGTGACATAGTGATGTTGAAGGATATATGTAGTCTTTCAGATATGTAGGAGGATGTCTGTTTCTTGTAGGTCTAGAAGATGGATTGGGTGGAGGTTGATTAGGAGTAGAGGAGTTGGTTTGTGTAGACTCAACTGAGAGAGATGGTGATTTTGGTAAAGGATTTGAGTAAGAGGTAGAAGAAGGTGGAAAAAGTAAGGTGTGTATTTGAGTAGGTGGAGTTATATTAGAAAAGGGAAATATATCTTCATGAAATATAACATTTCTAGAGATTAAAATTGTGTTGTTTGAGAGATCAAGAAGTTTGTATCCTTTGGTGGCAATTGGATAACTCAAGAAGTTGCACTTTGTAAACCTTGGATCAAAGTTTGATCTATTATTTGTTAATGTAAAAGCATAGCATAAACAACCAAAAACTCATAAGTGATTGAGATTTGGAGGCTTATTATACAGTATTTGGTAGGGAGTAAGGTTATTCAAAAGAGGTGTAGGAAGTCTATTGATTATGTGAGCAGCTGTAAGAATGGATTCAGACCAGAATTGAAGAGGGAGATTGGCTTGAAACATCAAGGCTCTAGCTGTAGTGAGCAAGTGTTGGTGTTTTCTTTCCACCAAGCCATTTTGCTGAGGAGTTTCCACACAGCTTGTTTGATGAATAATTCCCTTTTCAGAATAAAACTGTAGTAATGTGTATTCAGGACCATTATCTGATCTAATAGCTTTGATTTTTTGTATTGAATTGGGTAAAATCAACTGGTAAAAGCTAAGTAAGTGAGAGTAAACTTCAGACTTAGCTTTCATTAGATAGATCCATGTGCATCTTGAGCAATCATCTACAATAGTTAAAAAAAATACTTATGCCCTGAATAAGATTCATGTTTAAATGGACCCCATATATCACAATGGATCAATTCAAAACAAGTAGATGAAGAACTTTGAGAAACAGGAAACACAAGCCTTTTTTATTTAGAAAAATGACAAGAGTCACAAATTTTAGAGCTAGAAAAAGTAATAGTAGAATCTAATGATTTTAGTGCAGCTATTTTGGCTTTAGAAGTATGACCAAGTCTTGAGTGCCAAAAATCAAATTGTCCAGTAGAGGCTGACATAACCTTTGAAAGAGAGTGAGACTTTAAATAGTATGACCCATGATATTCATAAGCAATCCCAATCATCCTCTTGGAATGATGGTCCTGTAATATACAATAAAATGGAAAAAACACAACTGATATAGTTGAGTCCTTAGTGAGCTTTGACACTGAGAGTAGATTATACTTGAGAATAGGTATACAAAGAACATTATGTAGTGTAACATGTTGATTAATACATACACTACCTCTTTTAGTAGCAGATATGATGTCACCATTAGGTAGAGTCATAGGTATATTGACTATACAAATATTGCTAGTATAAAGAGACTCATTATATATAAGGTGATCAGTAGCACCTGTGTCAATTATCCAAGATTCAGGAATAGAATTACCTTCTTGAGTAGCCATTTGATGAACTGCAAAAGGAGGTGATTCTTGAGTATCTGCAGAAGATTTATGAGCTAATTCCATGAGTTTTGCAATATCTTCAGGAGTTAAGTCACTTAAACTTAGAGGTGAAGATTCTTGATAGTTAGAATCTTGAGGAGTAGACTCTTGAACCATGGCATAGTGTGCCTTAGGATTGTAGGCTCTTTGATTATTAGAATAAACTCGTTTACCTTTAGGACCATCCCAACCAGTGGGATAACCATGAATTTGAAAGCAAGTGTCTATTGTATGACCATTATATCCACAATGAGTGCATACGACTTTCTTCCTTTCAGAGTAAGGAACATTCTTAGGATTATTCTTTGCATAGAAAGCATGAACAGGTTAAATTGCTGCAGAATTTGTGAGCAATAGTTGACTTTCTTCTTGAAGTAACATAGCAAATACTGAGTTTATATTAGGTAAAGGATTCATGAGCAAAATCTGACTTCTAACAGCTGAATAAGAATCGCTTAAACCAATCAAGAATTTAATAACAAAATCATGTTGTTGTATTTCAATTAGTGTGTCAAACAGCTTACAAGAGCAGAGATTCATGTGTCCACATGAACAAGTAGGCATTGGACGAAAATGTATGTATTCATCCCAAATAGTTTTGAATTTAGCAAAAAAATCAGAAATTGAGCTGTTATTTTGTGAGATTGAACTCAAAGATTTTTCTAAATGAAACACACGCGTACCATTACTTTTACTAAAACGTGTTTTTAATTCATTATAAAGCTCAAACGCAGATGCAACATATAATAAGCTGCCCCTAATTTCTTTGGAAATAGAATTCAAGAGCCAAGATAATACCAAATTGTTGGCTCGATTCCACGCAGAAAAAAGCACCAAATCAGTGAGTGGAGTTGAGAGATATCTCCATTGATAAATCCTAACTTGTTTTTGACAGATAAAGAAATCTCAATTGCTCGAGTCCATGAAAGATAGTTATCGTCTGTTAAAACGTTGGAAACTAAAGATATACCAGTACTTTCGCTTGGATGAAGGTAGTATGGGCTTGAGAAGTCTTCTGTAGGTGAAGGAGTAGTCATGATTGAGAAGAAATGCGGAAGGTTTAGATCATGTCTAATACCATGTAAAGAATGAGGATCGAGGAAGCCATTAAAGAGCTTCAAGAATTGCAGCTAAATTGAGAGAAGAAGAAGAAGAAAACAGAGATAAAGGAGAAAGATTTTATTGTTATGATTATGTATCGATTACAATGTATATATATTGATTCTACTAACACTAAACAACTACTTAACAGCTATATCACTAACTAATTCTGTTACAACTTTTATTTATTGCATTTTGGTCCTTCAAGTTGTTTCTCTGTTATTTTGTTTAATTCCTTCTTTTCCAATTTTGCCTTTGTATTCCAAGATGCTCCATGCAAAAAGTATAAAGTACTCTACTTATTCATAAGTCCTTCCAGCCGTATATGAACATATAAACAAAATAAAATGTGTCTACTATAATCAAGGATAAGTTGATTAAAATAGATTAAGTTATTTTATCCCAGCACGAACAAATAAAGGGAAGTAGGATTGTAAACGAGTCAAGCCGAGACGAATATTAGATGTACAAGTTTGTTAGTTTAATTTCTCGAGCCGAGCCGAGCCGAGCCGAGCTTAAATTCAAACGAGCCGGGCCGAGCCGAGCTCGAATTTTAACGACCCGAGCTCGAGCTCCCAATGATCCAAATAGAAAATGTTAGAATTTGTTTGTTTAACTTATTAAACAATCTTTTATAGAGTCGAGCACGAGTTTCTCATGTACAATTTGCTTTTTATGGTTGGAATGGGACTTTCATAAACGGTTGGTATTTGATAGAGTGTATGGTATGAAAATGTGAACATAACGTTAATGAAAAAATAAATGTCTAAATAAATTCAAAATATTTATAAGTATATAATATATTAATTTATAATTTTTATAATTTAAAACGAGCTCACGAGTCGAGCTCGAGCAGGCTCTTTCATTTATCGAGCTTAAAATAGAGCTTGAGCTTGTTTATATTCGAGCCGATCTCGAACGAGCTTTTCTCCGAGCCGAGCTCGAGCTGCTCGCGAGCGGCTTGATTCATTTACAGCCCTCAAGGAAGTATCCAAATTCTGCTAAAAACGTACAATCACTTGAAAATTCAGTTGATCAAATAATTAATTACGAAATAACCCGGTAAAGGGGATGAATTATTCTCAATATGTAAACATCTAGACATTTGAAGAATGTACCTTACACTCGATCAAATAATTTACTACTGAACAACTAATTATCACTTTCTGACTCAGAGGTTTTAGGGTGGATGGGGTGAAATTTGGAATATTTGAAAAAAATTGGGATGGTTTTGGAATTTTCGGAAAACTGTGGGGGTGCGCAAAACTAAAAAAGAAAAGAATTTCATTTATTTTCCATTTCTTACTCGTGTAGTTCCCATCATAGTCTGTACAGAAAGAAAATTAACCCAATATTAGATTAACTTCTCTAAAAGAAAATGATAAAATATCTACAATTGATTTATTTCTTTCATCATGTTTGAGTGATCAATATTAGATTAACTTCTCTAAAAGAAAATGATGAAATATCTACAATTGATTTATTTCTTTCATCATGTTTGAGTGATGATGTAATCCATTAGATTAGGAAGTTGTTGATGAATGAATAACAGTGTTAGGTAACATAGCTACTGCAAATATAAAATATTCGCATCTAATAGGAACATCATATGAAGTTTCCATCGACTCTGTGGTGGACCCCACATCCGAGGTTGTCAGTTGTCACTATATTCTTCTCCCCTTCAACAGGTGGTGATGTAGGTGGGGTTAGTATACTTTGTCGCTCGATATGTACTATAAGTCCTATATAAGTTATAGACGATTCGGTAAATGATCAGCAAATAAAGCCACTGTTGAAATTAATACTCTTTTTCTCAATTGGTCTAGAATCTTCCTATTAAGAAGTATATAGGAATTTCTAGAATTGTCTTAAAAGTACTAGGAATGCTTTAGTAAAATTAGTCTAGTTTTCTCTAGAAACAATTCAACCGATATTGAGCTAGTATAAATAGACCACTTTGATCATTTGTAGGCATCAATCAAGTAGCACCTAAACCCACTACAAAGCCTTTTAAAAATTCATCACTCAATAAAAACTTTTTTATCAAATCTATCGTCCATTGTTTATTTTCAAAAAATAATATTTTCTTCCCTAATAAAAAATCTTTTACAAATTATTTTTCTCTTCTTTAATATAAAAACCAACAAGTGGTATCAGAGCCTTGTTTGATTATCAACTAGGCGATAACTAGCTTCCGTAAAAATACCTCCACTATATAATATTCTCATGGACACTTTTTTAAACAATACCCAAATTCCGATCCCGATTTTTTCAGGAGAAAATTACGACTATTGGGCAATCAAGATGAGGACATACTTCATGTCCCAGAGTTTATGGGATATTGTTGACACGGGATATACTGTTCCCGAAAATACGTTTACTATATCTGCAGCGGAGAAAGAAAAATTAACTAAGGAGACGGGGAAAGATAATTTGGCGCTGTACAGCATACAGATGGCCATGGTGGAGTCACTATTCCCAAGAATTAGCGGTGCTACTACGTACAACATACAACTTGGGATACGTTAAAAGAGGAGTTTCAAGGAAACGTAAAGGTACGTAATATTAAACTTCAAACTCTAATAAGAGAATTAGAGAATATGAAAATGAAAGAATCCGAGACCATAAAAAATTACTACACTAAATTACGAGAAATAGTTAATCAGTTAAGAGCCTATGGAGATGATATAACTGATAAAAGGGTCGTAGAAAAAATATTAATTACTCTTCCTGCTAAATACGATCCGATAGTAACTACTACTGAAGAAACTAAGGATATAGCCACTCTGTCAGTAACAGAGTTGGTAGGCTCTCTAGAAGCTTACGAGAAAAGACTAAGTATGCGTGAAAATGAATCCATGGAAAACGCATTTCAGTCTAACCTCAACATAAGGTCTCAGATTCTTTCATTTTCATATTCTCTAATTCTCTTCTTAGAGTTTGAAGTTTAATATTACGTACCTTTACGTTTCCTTGAAACTCCTCTTTTAACGTATCCCAAGCTTGCTTCGCCGTAGTAGCACCGCTAATTCTTGGGAATAGTGACTCTGCCATGGCCATCTGTATGCTGTACAACGCCAAATAATCTTTCTCCATCTCCTTAGTTAATTTTTCTTTCTCCGCTGCAGATATAGTAGACGTATTTTCGGGAACGGTATATCCCTTGTCAACAATATCCCATAAACTCTGGGACATGAAGTATGTCCTCATCTTGATTGCCCAATAGTCGTAATTTTCTCCCGAAAAATCGAGATCGGAATTTGGGTATTGTTTAGAAAAGTGGCCATGAGAATATTATACAATGGAGGTATTTTTGCTGAAGAAACTAAGGATATAGCCACTCTGTCAGTAACAGAGTTGGTAGGCTCTCTAGAAGCTTACGAGAAAAGACTAAGTATGCGTGAAAATGAATCCATGGAAAACGCATTTCAGTCTAACCTCAACATAAGGTCTCAAAATTCTAAAAATGGGGGGAGAAAATTTGGAGAAAATTCTAGAAGAAGAGAAAATGGTGAGTCTAATCAAAGAACGGGAAAATATTCACCATGTCGTATCTGTAAGAAAACTAATCATCTTGAAAAAGATTGTTGGTTTCGTGGAAAACTGCAATGCAAGAGTTGCGAAAAATTTGGCCACTTGGAGAAAGATTGCCGGTCCAAACAAAAGCACCAGGCTAACTTCTCCGAAGAAAATAAAAACAAAGACAACCTATTTTAATCATGTCACGCTGCTTCAGAAGTGAAAGACGACACCTGGTATATTGATAGCGGCTGCAGCAACCACATGACCGGTGACGAAAAAATCTTTCGAGACATAGATATATCAGTGAAATCTCAAGTCAAACTTGGAAATGGAGATCTAGTGAAGGTCGAAGGCAAAGGTACAATCTCGGTCAACACGCAAAAAGGTACGCGACTATTCCATGATGTACTGTTGGTCCCCAAACTAGATACAAATCTATTAAGTGTGGGTCAAATGATGGAAAAAAGATATAACTCTTATTTAAAGATGACTCGTGCACGATATATGATAATAAAAATAAAAATCAAGAAATAGCTATAATAAAAATGCAGCAACAAAGAAATTTTCTGATCCAATGGAAGTACGTTGAAACGGCCATGAAAGCTCAAGAAGACCAATCATGGCTATGGCACCGAAGGTTCGGACACTTCAACTTTCATGGGTTAAAGATTCTCCATCAGAAGAATATGATGAAAAATCTACCAGTCATCCAAGTGAATAACGACGTGTGCGAGAGATTCTTAGAAGGAAAACAACACAGAAAGTCATTCCCTTCAGGCAAATCATGGAGAGCCAAACACGTGCTAGAGTTGATCCATACAGACGTATGTTGACCAATGAGGACTCCAACATTTGAAAATAACAGGTACTTCATCCTTTTCATTGATGACTATACTAGAATGACTTGGGTGTACTTCATGAGAGAAAAGTCAGAAGTATTCAGTATCTTCAAGAAATTCAAAAATCTTGTCGAAAATCAAAGTAAAGTGACGAATTAAAGTAATTAGAAGTGATCGCGGAAAAGAGTATACCTCAAAGGAGTTCAACAAATTTTGTGACGATGAAGGAGAAAAACACCAACTAACTGTCGGCTACGCTCCAGAGCAGAATGGAGTGTCAGAAAGAAAGAACAGAACAGTCATGGAGATGGCAAGGACTATGTTAGCAGAGAAAGGAATGCCAAAGGAATTCTGGGCAGAAGCAGTATACACTACGGTCTATCTTCTCAACAGATGTCCAACAAAGGTCGTTCAAGATAAAACACCAATTGAAGCATGGAGTGGAAGGAAGCCGTCAGCACAACACCTTAGAGTATTCGGAAGCATATGCTACATGCATATCCCAAAAGAGAAACGACACAAACTAGAAGAGAAGACAGAGAAAGGAATATTCCTCGGCTATAGCTCAGAATCTAAAGGCTATAGAATCTATAATATCAAAACAAAGAAACTTATAGTCACCCGTGATGTCGAGTTCGAAGAAGATGCAGCATGGAATTGGGATGAAGGAAAGGTGGAACGAAAAAATATCATGGTACCAAAGGTGCGCAACATGGATAATATTGAAGAAGAAGGTCCACAAGATACTCAAGAACCCACATCACCAAGAACTCCAAGTTCATCTTCATCTTCATCCAATGATGACGATACATCTCTAAAAACACCAGGCAAGACAAGGTCACTCAAAGACATATATCAAACATGCAATTTCGTGACTTTGGAACCAGAAAGCTTTGAAGCTGCTTCAAAACAAAAAGAATGGGTAAATGCAATGGAGGAAGAGATCAAAATGATCGAGAAAAATAAAACATGGGAGTTGGTAGATCGGCCAACTAACAAAGAAGTCATTGGAGTCAATTGGGTCTACAAGACAACACTCAACCCAGATCGCTCAGTCCAAAAACATAAAGCAAGACTGGTTGCTAAAGGGTACTCACAACTACCAGGTATTGACTACAACGAAACATTTGCTCCAGTTGCACGCTTAGACACTATAAGAGCACTTATTGCATTAGCTGCTCAAAAGCAATGGAAGATATATCAACTAGATGTGAAGTCAGAATTCCTCAATGGCTATCTAGAAGAAGAAATATATGTCGAGCAACCTCAAAGGTTTGTAGAGAAAGGTCAAGAAGATCGAGTTTTAAGACTACAAAAAGCACTATACGGACTCAAGCAAGCTCCTCGGGCGTGGTATAGTCGAATTGACAATTACTTTACTGATCGAGGATTCACGAGAAGTCAAAACGAGCCTACTCTCTACATTAAAAACCAAGGTAATGATAACAGACTCATTATCTCTCTTTATGTAGATTATCTTATCTATACAGGAAACAATGAGAAAATGATCAAGGAATTTAAAAAAGACATGATGAAAACCTTCGAGATGACAGATCTCGGGTTAATGTACTACTTTCTCGGCATAGAGGTGATACAAGATAAGAGAGGAATATTCATCTCACATAAGAAATACACAGAGTCACTTCTAAAGAAGTTCAAGATGCGTGGGTGCAAGACTGTTGCTACTCCACTAGTCACCAACAAAAAACTAACTAAAGAAGACGGCTCAGCTAAGATAGATCCAGCAACATACAGAAGTCTCATTGGAAGTTTACTATATCTTACAGCTACGAGACCAGACATCATGTACGCTACAAGTCTACTATCGAGATTCATGCATAGTCCAAGTCAAGTTCACTATGGAGCAGGAAAAAGAATATTAAGATACTTACAAGGTACAAAGGACTATGGCATATGGTACGAGCCTAGCAATGACTCAAGATTGATCGGCTACACGATAGTGATTGGGCTGGATCAACAGATGATATGAAGAGTACCTCAGGCTATACATTCTCACTCGGCTCAGGAATATTCTCATGTTCATCAAAAAACAAGACAGCGTGGCACAATCTTCAGCAGAAGCAGAATATGTGGCAGCAGCACTAACAACAAGTCAGGCAATATGGCTTAGACGAATACTTGAAGACATTGGTGAAAAACAAGAAACACCAACAAAAATCTACTGCGACAACAAGTCGGCAATAGCAATGGCAAAGAATCCTGTTCATCATAGCCGAACCAAACACATTGCTATCAAATATCACTTTCTTCGAGAAGCATCTAATGAAGGACAAACTGAGCTTCAATACATAAGGACCGAAGAACAACTCGCGGATATTTTTACGAAAGCACTTTCACGACCAAAGTTCGAGACACTACGAGAAATACTCGGAATAACGAAAATGGGTATTAAAGGGGAGTGTTGAAATTAATGCTCTTTTTCTCAATTGGTGTAGAATCTTCCTATTAAGAAGTATATAGGAATCTCTAGAATTGTCTTAAAAGTACTAGGAATGCTTTAGTAAAGTTAGTCTAGTTTTCTCTAGAAACAATTCAACCGACATTGAGCTAGTATAAATAGACCACTTTGGTCATTTGAAGGCATCAATCAAGTAGCAACTAAACCCACTACAAAAACCTTGTAAGCATTTGATATCTAATACAAGTCTTTTTTCTAAACCAAGTGTCCACTTCTTTTTTTAAAACCAAACTATTTTCTTTTCTTCCCAATATAAAAAGCTTTATAAATTTATTTTTACTTCCTTCTATAATATAAAACCAATAGCCACAGATTCTACAAATAAGTAATAATGAGGGTAGTTTCGGGTAATTGCTTTGTAATGTCCACTTGAATTTTTTTTAGTCGAAATAAAACATTCCATTACTACCAAAAAATATTACACAAATTAGCCAATACCAGTTGGTTCGAAGTCCATGCAAATCAACCTAGCTAATTGGGAAGGAGGATTAAAGCTCCAAAGGCGAAACAAACTCCCACAAAGAGTTTGTTTCGCAACCCAATCCGCTACCCTGTTTTTGGATCTCTTTCCAAAAGAGATTTGAATATTATACAAATCTTTCAAATGCCTAACATTAGCTACTAACACCTTAGTGATACTATCAAGTTTACAACATTCATTTACTTGATTTACAAAAATAGAACAATCAGTTTCAATGGCTACACTTCCAGGAGGATAAAGTGATGCCATCTTACACGCGTTCAAGACTGCCCTTCCTTCAGCTACAACTACTGAATTTGTGGTGATCTTGTTAGCATAGCCTTCAACCAATTGACCTGCAGAGTTTCGCAAAACACAAGCATATGAAGCAAAGTTAGTTTTAGGTTTAACTGATGCATCACAGTTTATCTTAAATCTTCCACTTAAAGGGGGGAGGGGCATTTATTATCCTCATCTAAAAAAGTAGGATTATTCAAGTTCACATTTGTTCCATAAGAGATTATCAATATACTTGGAGCATAACCTTGATGAGAAATCTCATCTTTAGCCTCAGGTTTAGTTGCATAAGCAATCACAAACTCATCATAGGCTATTAACATTCTTTTGATCAAAAGTATAGGGTCAGGGACAATTCCTTTGAAGACATATTCATTTCTACCCTTCCAAATGAACCAAGCTGTAAAACATGCCAATTCTCCCATATCAGGTGAAATATCTGTTCTCTCAGTTGAGCATTTTCTCAAAAATGAAATCCATTTTAAAATTTTTGAAGATGGTTCAATATTTGAGTTAAAGTTCAAGGGACTAGAAAGCCAGGCTGCTCTAGCCCAAGGGCATTGAAACAACATGTGCTCCAAATTTTCCTCATAAATCCCACATATATCACATAAAGGAGATTGAGTAGATCTCCTCTTAAATCTATTAAATTTTGTTGCAAGACCATTCTCACAACACTTCCATATAAAATTTTTAACTTTTGCTAAAGTTTCAAGTTTCCAAATAAAATTCTAGTCAAGTACATCAAGTTTAAATGATGAGCAGCCTTTATCTTTAATTTTCTGCCCCTCAGTCTTTTGTTGAGCCCTCCATAACTTTTGATAACACCCTTTACTGTGACATCACCTGAACTAGAGAGGGTCCAGATTGGGGTGTCATCACAGGGAACAAAGGGAATTTCTATCTCAGTTATGGTTGCTACAACCTGAGGGTTAAATAAATCATGAAGCAATTCAACATTCCAACTAATCTTATTCAATTGCACCTCAATTGGAATCCATTTATCAGTCCAAACTTTAATTTTTTCCCCATTTCCAATATTCCAAAAAATATCATTTTTAAAACAGTTTCTGCCCTCAATCAGACTCTTCCATCCCCATGAGCAGTTTGATTGAAGAGTAGCATTAATGAAATCCAAGTCAGGAAAGTACTTTCCTTTAAGGACTTTAAAAACCAGAGAGTTTTCATTATTCATAAATTTCCATGCATTTGAAGCCAAAAGAGACAAGTTTTGAGAGTGAAAATCTTTGAATCCCAGCCCTCCATCATCTTTTGAATTAATTAGTGTTTGCCATTTAACCCAATGGCATCTCTTTTCCCCTCTATTATTCCAATAAAAATCAGCCACCAGGGATGTTAAACGAGATGTAACTTTCTTTGGAATTAAAAAAACTGACATGATGAAGTTAAGAATTGAGCCTACAATGGCTTTAATAAGCACCTCTTTCCCACTCTTGGATAGCATAAGTGTATCCCAGCTATCCATTCTTTTAAGTACCATTTCAATAAGCCATTCCATTGCTTTAACTTTGGATAAGCCCCAAGATGAAGGTATACCAAGGTATTTGCCAAGATCTTGTAGTTGATTCATTCTTATAACATTACACAGTTTATTCTTTAACTGAGTAGGAGTATTTTTACTAAATAACACCCCACTTTTGTTCAAGTTCACTTTCTAACCTGAAGCAAAGCAATACCAATTCGAAGCAGTGATAAAAATCTCAACATTATATTCAGTTGCTTCAAGGAAGAATAAGCTGTCATCTGCAAATAACAAGTGTGTAATAATAGGGGCTCTTTTTGCGATTCTAATACCTTGCAGTAGCCCTAATTGCACATAATAATCAATCAAAGATGATAAAGCTTCAGTGACTAAACAGAACAAGAAAGGAGACAAGGGGTCTCCTTGCCTTATACCTTTTTGAGGTTTATTAATATCATATAATTGCCCATTGATTTTGATCTTATATGTAACAGTAGAGACACAATTGAAGATCCACTCAACCCAATTTGGATGAAAACCCATCTGAGTAAGCAAATCAATAAGAAAATCCCATTCAATGTTTTCATAAGCCTTGCTCATATCTGCTTTAACTGCCAAAAAACACTTTTTAGAAGTTCTTTTAATTTTCAGAAAATGACTTGTTTCCTGAGCAATAATAATATTTTCAAATATTGACCTTCCAGGTATGAAAGCTGTTTGAGATTCAGAAATAACCTCTCCAATCCACTTTTGAAGTCCATTTGATAAAATATTAGAGATAACTTTATAAATAAAGTTTGCACAACTAATAGGCCTAAATGAGTGGTGGTCCTTTGTGTGTTCTAAAAATAAATGCAAATAATAATCGAACCACAACCGCAAGTGTACGGTTGTCCCAAGTAGTAATTCTGATAATCAGATTCGTTCCAAGGACGGATGGTTGATCACAATGTTTATGCAAATAGTGATTGATGCACTTATGAAAATAAAAGACAATAAATTGTTTGTTTTGGTTTTGTTTATTAATTCTACTAAATGAAAGACAAATTATAAATGCAAGTAAAAGCTAAGACGCAAGTAAAATGTATGAAAACGCAATATGAGATGTAGTACTTGAGAACGCAAGGATCCTCCTAATTTTACTTTCTAACTTATGTTGTTTAAGGGTTAAATCAGTCAATTGCAATGGTCGGGATTCTAATATCCTTATACCCCCGTCAGGGTGGACTATAAGGCGATCCTAAAGTGTCACTAGTCCCGTCAGGGTAAATATGATCCACCGTTGGATGATTAAGATTGATTACCACATTGGCCCTAGGATTAACTAAGTTCGTCAGAATCAATAGTTTTTATCCTAGATTGAACAATTATTTCTGTACCCAAACCCCCCGTCAGGATGATCCATACGCCACATATATGGAATAGCTTAGATACTAATACCTAATTTTAGTTCGCGACTCTAAAATCAGTAAACATTCACAAATTGTCGAAAAGAGTAAAAGACATAATTTAGTTTAATTCAATAAAAACCCAAATTCAACATTCGTTATAATAATAAAATCAGGATTCACCCATTGTTTTGTTCTCAAGCACTAATTGAAATTTAGCTCATATTAAAATTAAAAACTGAATAAAAAGAAATGGAATTCATGTTCGTACAAAATTAAAATAAAAGAAAAACCTAATTTTCGGAATCAGAATGACTACGAACGGAGCTATAGACCCACTCCAGCTCTTGTAGCTTCTCCTTTCTTCCTGCTGTAGCTTCTCTGGTGTTTTTTTTTTTCTTGTGGAAAGTGAATTGTGTGTAAAATAGAAGTCCAGACCTCCTTTTATAATAAGAAAAACGGATTAGGGCTTGGACCAGAAATTAAAAGCCTAATTAAATGTCCAAGCCCACTCTTTAAGCCCAAAATCCCGTAACTGATGACAGGCCTCCACTAAAACTGCTTTTCCCGATGCGTTACAACTCCGATTGACCTCATTCCAGTTGCTAAAGTTCCGTACTTCGATAAGGAATGATTTCTCTTCAAAGGTCAGCGGCTCAATCAGCTCTTAAGTACCTCGAAAACAGCAATCAAGGGCCTGGAAAATGGATTTTCAGCTTTAAAATAGAATCTTCGGGATTTCTCTTCAAGTCTTGACTCTATCTTTTGATCTTTGACTTTATCTTCGGATTCCTTTCCTAGCTAACATCTAAAAACCTGTAAATTTTACACTAAAAATACCAATATTACGCGCAAAAGTTTAATAATTCAAAAATGCTAGAAATAAAAAGGGAAATCCGAATTATTGCATATTTCATTCAAAAGTCTATCGAATTAATTAAATAAACACCAAAAATGATGTCTCCTAAGGGTCTAAAATAAGAACAATTAGGGAGACATCAAGACCCCCAACTCAAACCTTTGTCGTCCCGACAAAGCAAAACAAAATAAAACGAGGGGTAGAAGCAAACGTATAAACACATAGAAGCTAGCAAATAAACCCTAAAGCAATTCCTAAGATAAATCTCATATAGCAAACTTTAAAAATTAACATCTACATACACTAATCATGCAACATCAAACATAAATAATCTCAATCATAAAATTAAAGTCGCAATGCTTGAAGGTTACACTTGTACTCATCTCTGTATGATGGCTATAGGGTGGTCATTAATCCTAAATCGCTTTGAACGTTCCACCTAGTCTATTCCCTATCAACAGAATCATAAATTCACTATGCACTTAGGAATCACGAGGTCTTTACGGTTATAATATTGGCTTAAGGACGGGTATGGATGTATATTTGGTAAATTTGAAGTGAGCTTTTGGCTCTCTCCTCACTTACCATCAACAGTGTCCTCGAGCTTGAGTTAACGCTCAAAAAGATGTTCTCACTCACCCATATACGCAACAATTTAGCGTCCCATGTCTACCCACTATTAACAAGATGATTTTCAGACAATTCCACTTTGCCGGATGTTTTATTCATTCATATTTTTCTTTTTCTTTTTCTTTTCTCTTTTTTTTTTTTTTTTTTTTTTTGTACAGAAGCAAACCGGGTTCCCGGTTTTGATGAATCCGGGTTCCCGGATCCTACTGTATGATTTTTCAAAATTTTTCATTTTTTCTTTCTTTTTCATTTTTCTTCATTCCCGGCAAAGGGTTACAAGTATAAATCATCTGCAATTGTGCTACAATACAAAACACATCGATCCCTACCCATTTAATTCCCCATATGTGGTCCCACCACCCCAAACTCAAGCTCGAGACATGTCTCAGGATTGTGATTCAAGTGCGGGTCATATGGTCATGCCTAATAATCTAAGGGATAATGGCTTATATCGTGGCTACAAAGAAAAGGCTATAAGCTCAAAGTGGGCTGAGACGGATAATAATTAATACAAGGGATAGAAGGCTAAAAAGGCACAAATGGCTAACAAAGAACTGCCCCTATCATTTTCCTAAGTACATAGCTTGTCTTTAGTTCATATCTAGGTGGGTTCTCTACTAATTAGGATTTCACGTTCTACACACCAAACATATTCCTTGAGTACAAGCTTACTTCATTTGCATTGTTAATTAATTTTTTCCTATCAATTACCTATGTTCGCATGCAATTGTAAGTGCGTTTTATATCAATCCCTAAAGTCCACTATTTACTATCATAGATTTATCAAAAGTATGCTTAAAGGGATATTTAAAAAATTTCTATAGTCAAACGCAACTCCGAAAATTCTTTTATTGAAAGCAAATAAAGCAAATAACACATAAAAATTGGGATGAGGCAACGAACCCCACCCCAAACTCAAAAATGAGTCGTGTCCCCACGACTCGAAAAGACTCAGTAAAGCATTTAAACTAACATACACTAAGAGGAAAGTTTAGAAAACGTATCTTAACCAGCGCGAGGCTGGTTATCGGTGTTGCGTTCTGGACCTTTATCTCGCGTAACAGCATCATAAATCGCGTTTTGAAGTGTATTTACGCCTAGGATTAAATTTCGAAGCAGGTCCAATTCTTTTGTAACGTTTCCCAAGGTAGCAATCATTCTCTCCTGATTCTCTTCCAACACCTGAATCTTCGCTTCTAACTCAGGTACAGTTTTCGCTTTCTTTGATTGAGGAGTTCTTGGACTTCTTGTAGCTCGTGTTGCTTCTTCATGGATGTTCTTGATTGTGCTCAAAGCTATACTCACACCAACTGAAACAGTATCAATATCTGCGTCCTTACGCGGAATCTTTGCGTCTAAACACAACTGAGTAATAGTACAAGGAAACTTCAGATTTTGTTGTTTCATTGGTGATTTCGCGAACTCCATGATTGTATCATAAATGATCTTGGCAACATCAAATGGTTTCTCCTCCAAAATACACTTAATAACAAATATGTGCTCTTTCTTCAACTCGGAAGTGTGTTTAATACCAAAGAAAGTGGGTATTATGAAACGAGACCAAACCTTAGCACGAGGTGTCAAACTACTGCTGTAAAACTGTCCAGGATACCTTTCACCTTCAGGAATTGGGCTAGTCCCATTAACAAGCACGGTCCCCCAAAGGGACTCAAAATCAAAAGAAGGGTCATTAAGAGTTTCTTGGAAGGGGCATGTTCCAGAAAAGTTGGGTAGTTTCAATGATTTCCGAATACGTTCAATAGAGAAAGGAACTACCTTTTTGCGGATATCAATGGCATCATGGGAGGTAGCTAAACCTTCGTAAAATTCTCGCACAAAAGTAGGAATAAACTCAAGCTTCCTTTCTTGTAACGCCTTCCAACCAAACTTAGCACATGTCACAGCATATTCCTTGTAATCACTACTCGTAATACCCTTAGGAAAATTCGTCTCCTCACCAAATTTCAAAAATTCAATTCTTTCACGAACCTGAGTATTCCAACAAGTGTAAACCCTCTTAGGTTTGTGGGCCCACATCTTCATACGCGGGGGTTTTTGAACAGTTGCTTCCGGAATCTCTTGTTCAGTTTCCTTCTCAATGGTCTTCGCAATTTCCTCTTCTGGTTCCATCTCACTTTCAATCTCATCAATCAATCTCCTCTTTAGACCTGTGATTTCTTTTCTGTTAGAATCAAGCTTATCTTCGTTAATTTTTCGTTTAGGATGCGAATCAGGAATCTCAATAGCTTGTTCTTGTGAACCACCAATGGTGGTCTTTCTTCTAGGAGCAGTTCTTCGAAAATCACCGGTTCTGTTAGTCATCTCTTTTCACCCCAAACTCAAAACTTCAAATAATGAAAAACTTAGAGAAAAAGTTTAGAATTTTGATGTTTTGAGGCTTAGGAATTGAAGAACTAGGGTGAATATGAGATGGGTCTTGATTAATTTGAATGGGAGAAGAAAGAATTGGGTTTTAGTTTAGGATTTGATGAAGAAGAATCTTGGGAAAAACTAAGGATTTGATGTTATTTTGGAGAGGAGGTGAGTTGATCTTATGTTTTTGTGGTGAAAGAGGGTAGGATTTGATGATATATAGTGTTTTGGTAGATGAATTTCGTAGGTGGGGAGGCTATTGGTGCGGTTTAGGTAAAAACTTGCAAAAGAGGCTAAGAAAACTAGGTTAAAATACCAAAAACCGCCTCTCACAGCTTTCAAACCGGGTTCCCGGATTTGGAAAACCGGGTCCCCGGTTCCGCGTCGCTGTGACGGCGCGGAAAAATAATTGTGGACTCTTTTTTTTTTTTTTTTTTTTTTTTTTTTTTTTTTTGAAAACGCACCAAAACGCTGGACCCCAAGACGCTGGGTCAGGGATTTTGCTCGCCGAAACCGGGTACCCGGTTCTGTGGAATGCGGGTTCCCGGATTTTCTCGATGGCGCGAATGAAAACGCGCCAAAACGCAGCACCCTGAAACGCTGGACCAGAAAATTTCACCAACAGCAGCTCCGAAACCGGGTACCCGGTTCTGCCAAATGCGGGTACCCGGAATTGTGTCGATGGCGCGAATCAAAATGCACGAAAACGCAAGCCACCAAGACGCTGGGTCAGGGAATTTCAGAAATTACAGCACCAAAACCGGGTACCCGGTTCTGTGGAATGCGGGTTCCCGGTTTCTCCTGGACATCCAACCTCTTTTTCTTCTGTTTTCGCCACATCGACCCAAAACTCAAGTCCTTTTTACCCCTGAAATCATCAAAAACAACTACCCTTCCTCATTTCTTAATAAAAACAATAAAATTACGAAAATCAAACTACTCTAAATTGCAAAAATAGAAAAACTCAGCTAATATACAAGTAATTGGCTTTTGTTTAACGTCGTTAAGCTCGACGGTTTACCTCACGCTTCTAAGGAGTCTCGAGGAGATACATGACCTCCCCGGGATGTGGATCTTCCGAGCGATTGGTATTTTCACCTCCATGGTATATCTTCAGTCTGTGACCGTTAACCATAAAGGTACGGTTCTCTAGCGGATGTTCTATTTCTATCGCCCCATGAGGTGTAACTTTGGTCACTATGTATGGACCTGACCACTTAGATCTTAACTTACCCGGAAAATTGCTGAACTTTGAATTATACTTTAGTACTTTTTGCCCCACTTCAAAGTTCTTTGGACGAATCCGATTGTCATGCCATTTCTTTGTATTTTCTTTGTAAAGTTTGGCATTTTCATAAGCATGCAATCGGAATTCGTCAAGTTCATTAAGCTTCATCATACGATTCTCTCCGGCTAAGATAGGATCTAAGTTCAACTGCGCAATTGCCCAATAGGCACCCATTTCAAGCTCTAAAGGTAAGTGACAAGCCTTACCATACACCATACGATAGGGAGATGCACCAACTGGAGTCTTAAACGCAGTACGATAGGCCCACAATGCATCATCTAACTTCATTGACCAATCTTTTCTTGTAGGACCAACGGTTTTCTCTAGGATTGACTTGACTTCACGGTTCGAAACTTCAGCTTGACCATTGGATTGTGGATGGTATGCAGTTGATACACGGTGTCTTACTCCATACTTCTCTAGAACAGTCTTCAGATATTTATTAACGAAATGAGATCCTCCATCGCTAATAATCACTCTAGGTGTGCCATGTCTAGTGAAAATATGTGATTTCAAGAACTTGATCACCACTCGTGAATCATTGGTAGGTAAAGCCACCGCTTCTACCCACTTAGATACATAATCAACAGCTAATAAGATAAAGAGGTTACCATTTGAAGGGACGAAAGGACCCATAAAGTCTATGCCCCAAACATCGAATATCTCGACCTCTAACACATTATTACGTGGCATCTCATCCCTCTTAGATATGTTTCCGGTAAACTGGCATCTCGAACATTTCTTAACATATTCATGGCAATCTTTAATAAGAGAAGGCCAGTAAAAACCTGATTGAAATACCTTAGCAGCAGTTCTATCTCCCTTGAAATGTCCTCCATATAATGAATCATGGCACCCAGCTATAATGGCTTGTGTTTCTTCCCTTGCTACACATCTTCGTATCATTTGGTCAGCACAAACTTTGTAGAGGTAGGGATCCTCCCAAAAGAACTGTCTAGCCCGATGAGCTAACCTCTTTCTTTCTTGATAAGTAGAACCTTCAGGAAAAACACCACTCACCACTAAGTTTGCAATATCTGCATACCACGGAGCCTCATAATCTCGAACAACGAATAGACTCTCATCAGGAAACTCTTCTCTAACTGCTTCAGTACCACTATTCATCTCTGAACCCTCTAAGCGCGATAGATGATCTGCAACCTGATTCTCACAACCCTTTCTATCTTTGATCTCTAAATCGAACTCTTGAAGCAATAACACCCATCTGATTAACCTTGGTTTCGCATCTTTCTTCTCCATAAGAAATCTGATCGCGGAATGATCTGTATAAACAATAACTTTCGCTCCAAGAAGATAAGAGCGAAATTTGTCAAACGAATATACAACTGCTAGCAACTCTTTTTCTGTAACTGTGTAATTAATCTGAGCACCACTAAAAGTTTTACTAGCATAGTAAATCGAATGAAAAACCTTCTCTTTCCTCTGTCCTAATACAGCTCCCATACACAAATCACTCGCATCACACATAACTTCAAACGGTAAATTCCAATCTGGAGGTAACACTATAGGAGCAGAAATAAGTTTTTCTTTGATTGCTTTGAAGGCCGCTAAACAAGCTTCATCAAAAAGGAATTTGCAATCCTTTTCGAGTAAGTTGCATAACGGTTTAGCAATCTTAGAAAAATCTTTAATGAAACGCCTATAAAAGCCAGCATGGCCAAGAAAACTCCTTACCCCTTTAACAGAAACGGGAGGGGGAAGAGTTTTAATTACCTCTATCTTTGCTCTATCAACCTCTAAACCAACACTCGAAACTTTGTGACCCAGAACAATACCTTCGCGAACCATGAAGTGACACTTCTCCCAGTTGAGCACCAAATCTGTTTCCTTGCATCTCACTAACACTTTCTCCAAGTTATCCAAACATATATCAAAATCATCACCAAACACGGAGAAATCATCCATGAACACTTCAAGGAAATTATCTATCATGTCCCAGAAGATGGCCATCATACACCTTTGAAAAGTAGCGGGAGCGTTACACAATCCAAATGGCATTCTGCGATATGCAAAAGTACCAAATGGACATGTAAAGGTAGTCTTATGTTGATCTTCTGGAGCCACGTAAATCTGATTGTACCCAGAGTAGCCATCCAAGAAGCAATAGTACTCTCTTCCGGCTAGTTTATCTAACATTTGATCGATGAAGGGTAAAGGGAAATGATCTTTTCTGGTGGCCTTGTTCAGCTTTCTGTAATCCATGCAAACTCTCCATCCAACTACCGTTCTTGAAGGAATCGCCTCATTTTTATCATTAAGAATTGTTGTTATTCCTCCCTTCTTCGGTACACACTGAACTGGGCTCACCCATTCACTACTCGAAATGGGATAGATAATCCCCGCATCTAAAAGCTTAATCACCTCCTTCTTCACCACATCCTTCATGGCTGGCATTAATCTTCTCTGACCTTCAACTGAGCGTGCATTAACATCTTCTAGTATGATTTTGTGTTGACAATAGGATGGACTAATGCCTTTGATATCAGCAATTGTCCAGCCTATTGCTTCTTTGTTGGCTCTTAACACACGCAACAGTTTATCTTCTTGAGGACCTGTTAAATTAGCTGAAACAATAACAGGTAGAGTTTCATTAGTACCCAAATAAGCATACCTCAAGTGTGCTGGCAATGGTTTTTCTTCCAACTCCGGAGGAGATTCAATTGAAGGTTTCTTTTTAGGAATAATCTCCCCCGGTTCTCTCACAGGTTCATAGGCAAGACGCCTATATTTCGGATTTTCAGAATTGAGAGCTGCCACTGTTTCTGTAAGCTCCTCCATCATCTCAGGTGAATCTAATGTCAAAGCAGCCTGCAAGATATCATCAAAATTTAAACAATTAAATACCTCTTGCGATGCTTGCTCTACTACATCCATTCTGAAGCAATCTTCCTGAGAATCTGGGAATTTCATGGCTCGAAATACATTGAATTTCACTTCCTCATCTTGTATCCTCATTGTCAATTCGCCATTCTCTACATCGATCAATGTCCTCCCTGTAGCTAGGAAGGGTCTACCCAAAATAATGGGGACATTTCTATCTGCATTGTATTCAAGAATTACGAAATCAACAGGAAATATAAGTGTACCTGCCTTAACAAGGACATCCTCAATACGGCCTTCAGGATGAGCAAGGGACCTGTCCGCCATTTGCAAGACCATAGAGGTAGGTCTTGCGTTTCCAATTTTAAGCTTATCAAAGACTGACTTGGGCATCAAGTTGATGCTTGCCCCCAAATCGCATAGTGCCTTTCCCTTCCATTCTTCTCCAATTGATATGGGAATCGTGAAACTCCCCGGATCAACTAACTTCGGAGGTAATTTACTCTGACAAATCGCACTACACTCTTCAGGAAGGCCAATCATCTCATTATCACAGTAGGGCCTTTTGTTAGTGAGGGCCCTCTTTAAAAACTTCGTATACTTAGGAATATCTCGAATCGCCTCAAGTAACGGAATATTAATACTTAGACCCCTTACCCTATTAAAGAATTTCTGAAAATCACCCAAGTCACCCTTTTTCTGAACTCGTGATGGAAACGGTGGTGGAGGGCGATTGCTCACAATTTCATCTCTCTTTTTCGGGATTTCTCTTGGTCTTTCTATTTCTTCAACCTCACTATCTTTCTCATTCTCTTTCTCTTTCTCACCCCCTTCCTTTTCTTTTCTTGGAACTTCTTTCTCTTTCATAACGGGAAAAGGAGGTGGGAGGAGGTTCTTACCACTTCTTAATGTAACAGCCTTGCAATCTTCACGTTGTGTTGGATTTTCCGTATCGCTTGGAAGTTGTCCTTGTGGACGTTGATTGAGCTGTTTACTGATTTGACTCAGCTGATTCTGGAACATCTTCATATTTGCTTCAGCTGCATTTTGTCTTTCTATTGCAGCGTTCTGACGTTCTATTGCTGCGTTCTGACGTTCCATCGCTTGTGCTTGTAGAGCAATCAAATTTTCAACAGTTTTCTGAAGGGTGAGTACCCCTTCTTGTGGATGGGCAGGTAGAGCTTTCTGGTTTAAATTCTCATCGTAGGTATTCTGAGGAGCTTGTCTTTGCACATAATTGTTTTGATTCTGTCCTCCTTGATGATTGTTATGTGGTCTTGGATTATAGTTGTTGCCTTGAGGACGCGGCTGATACGCGTAAGTAGGATTGGCTGCCCCATTAGGATTTGAATATTGAAACCCAGGATGGTTTCTGTTAGGCTGATATCCATTACCACTTGAATTGAAATTACCTCTATTGGACATAAAATTCACTGATTCTTGGTTATTCGGACAACTCTCCTCATCATGATCATCTACCTGGCAAATTGAACACATATACACCTCTTGTGCAGCATGCACAGCTACCTTCTTACCCGAAAATCCTTCTTTCACAGCTAGAGTAAGCTGCTTCAATTGTTGCTCTATGGTATTTTGGATCTTATTCTCAAACGTAGCAAATTTCTCTTCCATGTCAACATTATTTACTCCCTTAACTGGTGTTCTTACTGAGCTCCACCCAACTTCATTCTTGACCGTTCTTTCTAAAATAATTTTGGCATGAGCGGGTTGAACTTGAAGAAAGCCTGCTCCACATAGCGTATCCAACTTCTCTCTCGAAATTCCATCAAGGCCTCTATAAAAGATCTTTAACTGTTGTTGTTCTGAAAAGCCATGATTAGGAACTTTACGCAAACACATCTGAAATCTTGTCCAACTCCTACCCACAGTTTCCTCATACTCTTGACGGAATTGTGTCAATTCTAGTTCAGCATCTAACCTCATGTTACTTGGGTAATACCTGTCAAAGAAAGCAATTTCTAATTGGTCCCAATTGGTAATCCTCGTAGGATCTTGCGTATCGTGCCATTCACTTGCTCCATCAATGACAAAGAATTTGAAAGCAGCAAAATACATCTGTTCTCTTGAAACCCCTTGTGTGATATAAGAATCACATATCTGCTTAAATTTTTGTACCGCTCTAAGAGGATCTTCCGATGGTCTTCCGCGAAAATTTCCAAAGTTTTGGAACTGAGCTAACATACCCGAATCTGGACGGAAATCTCGGAACATTAATATCTGGAGCACCTACTCCTATAGCTGGAGCGCGGAATGGAACTTCTGGAGGGCCATTAGTGAACCACGGATCATGATTCATCACTATCTGGACTGGAGGGTTAGGATTTAGTGGTTGAACTTGAGGAATAACGCCTGGAGCTAAAGGTTGGCCATTTGCATCTAACTGGCCTTGTCCATTCTGTTGACCTTGAATAATGATATTCTCCATTCTGTTACTTAATTCTTCTACTTCTAAAGTTTCTCGTTCTCTTCTTCTTCTGTTCGCAAGTCTGATCAACGATTCTGGATTACTAAGGATCGGAGGTGTTGGCTCTAGATCCTTGAATAGCCTTCTTCGCATACACCAAACCTAAAAACCTGAAAAAGCTAACAAACAAAAAGCGTAAAACTGATAAAATAAAATAAATGCACTTATCACTAAAGGATAAACACCGTGGTCACACGCTACCGTCCCCGGCAGCGGCGCCAAAAACTTGGTGGTCCTTTGTGTGTTCTAAAAATAAATGCAAATAATAATCGAACCACAACCGCAAGTGTACGGTTGTCCCAAGTAGTAATTCTGATAATCAGATTCGTTCCAAGGACGGATGGTTGATCACAATGTTTATGCAAATAGTGATTGATGCACTTATGAAAATAAAAGACAATAAATTGTTTGTTTTGGTTTTGTTTATTAATTCTACTAAATGAAAGACAAATTATAAATGCAAGTAAAAGCTAAGACGCAAGTAAAATGTATGAAAACGCAATATGAGATGTAGTACTTGAGAACGCAAGGATCCTCCTAATTTTACTTTCTAACTTATGTTGTTTAAGGGTTAAATCAGTCAATTGCAATGGTCGGGATTCTAATATCCTTATACCCCCGTCAGGGTGGACTATAAGGCGATCCTAAAGTGTCACTAGTCCCGTCAGGGTAAATATGATCCACCGTTGGATGATTAAGATTGATTACCACATTGGCCCTAGGATTAACTAAGTTCGTCAGAATCAATAGTTTTTATCCTAGATTGAACAATTATTTCTGTACCCAAACCCCCCGTCAGGATGATCCATACGCCACATATATGGAATAGCTTAGATACTAATACCTAATTTTAGTTCGCGACTCTAAAATCAGTAAACATTCACAAATTGTCGAAAAGAGTAAAAGACATAATTTAGTTTAATTCAATAAAAACCCAAATTCAACATTCGTTATAATAATAAAATCAGGATTCACCCATTGTTTTGTTCTCAAGCACTAATTGAAATTTAGCTCATATTAAAATTAAAAACTGAATAAAAAGAAATGGAATTCATGTTCGTACAAAATTAAAATAAAAGAAAAACCTAATTTTCGGAATCAGAATGACTACGAACGGAGCTATAGACCCACTCCAGCTCTTGTAGCTTCTCCTTTCTTCCTGCTGTAGCTTCTCTGGTGTTTTTTTTTTTCTTGTGGAAAGTGAATTGTGTGTAAAATAGAAGTCCAGACCTCCTTTTATAATAAGAAAAACGGATTAGGGCTTGGACCAGAAATTAAAAGCCTAATTAAATGTCCAAGCCCACTCTTTAAGCCCAAAATCCCGTAACTGATGACAGGCCTCCACTAAAACTGCTTTTCCCGATGCGTTACAACTCCGATTGACCTCATTCCAGTTGCTAAAGTTCCGTACTTCGATAAGGAATGATTTCTCTTCAAAGGTCAGCGGCTCAATCAGCTCTTAAGTACCTCGAAAACAGCAATCAAGGGCCTGGAAAATGGATTTTCAGCTTTAAAATAGAATCTTCGGGATTTCTCTTCAAGTCTTGACTCTATCTTTTGATCTTTGACTTTATCTTCGGATTCCTTTCCTAGCTAACATCTAAAAACCTGTAAATTTTACACTAAAAATACCAATATTACGCGCAAAAGTTTAATAATTCAAAAATGCTAGAAATAAAAAGGGAAATCCGAATTATTGCATATTTCATTCAAAAGTCTATCGAATTAATTAAATAAACACCAAAAATGATGTCTCCTAAGGGTCTAAAATAAGAACAATTAGGGAGACATCAATGAGCTAACCAAATCCGGGTTAGTATATTTAGGTATGAGAGCTATAATGGTCTCATTAATTTCAAGAAGAGAGGCATTGTTGATCATAAAATCCTCCACTAAGCTCAAGAGATCAAATTTAATAACTTTCCAAAATTTCTTAAAGAAGAAACCACCATAGCCATTAGGTCCTGGTGATTTCTCACTTCCAAGGGACCAAACTGCCATTTTAAATTCATCCAGGGTAACTTTTTGAATCAAATTATTATTCATTTCTTTAGTAACAACTTTCTTCACCTTACACAGGATAGGATCATATAATCTCTTACCATTAGATTTGAAAATCTCATTATAGTAAGATTTTATTTCATTAATCACTTCATTTTTCTCATGTACCCATTCTCCATCTCCTTTTTTAATAGAGGAGATGTGATTAATATTTCTTTTCAGTTTAATCAAAGCATGGTAGTATTTAGTGTTCTTATCACCCAACTTTAACCAGAAATTCCTGGACCTGACAGCCCAATAGGCTTCTTCCTTTTTCCAAACCTCTTCAAGGTTCTTATTTAAAATTTCCATCTCACTTTTATTATAATCTGAATAAGGGGCATTAAATAGCTTCTCCATCTGAGCTAGATAAGTTGTTATGAGTACTCTATTATTGAGTACTCTCTTTCTAGCCCAGAGAGAAACATATTTATTAATATGTTTGATCTTGCAACCAAATTTTTTCAGACCTGTACAAGAATCAAAAATTTTAGTCTTCCATTTGTCATAAATAATTTGACAAAAAGAGTCTTCATAGAGCCAATTTTTATCAATGATAAATCTGTTATTCTTACTCAGATTTGAAATACCAGGATTGAGTACTATAGGAGAGTGGTCAGAGCCAGCAGGAGGGAGCATTGAGCACCATGAATAAGGAAATTTTACCATTCACTCTGAATTAACAAGGATTCTATCCAGTTTTTGCTTGATAAGTTGGTTGCCACTTCTCTTATTAGACCAAGAGAAGTTACATCCTTTACTTACCAGCTCCACCAAATTATCCTTATTAATGCATGAGTTAAAAAGATCCATATTATGTCTATGTGATGTTCCAATGTTACCCCCCAATTTCTCATAGGGGTATCTAATCAAGTTAAAATCTCCCAATACACATCTGCAAAAAGATGTATTAGGCATTTCTGAAAGAGCTTTAATGAAATTTGGTTTATCTATATCCATAGGAGGGCCATATACACACAATTTCACAGGAACCCATCAAGTTGAACTCATAGGAACATGAAATAATATTCTTATTAAGGCTCAAAATCTTAAATTTATCTGGATTTTTAACAAACAAAGCTAATCCTCCAGATAAACCTTCAGGGTCTATATGAGTTACAAGGCTCATATTTATTTTTTTGCACAATTTAGACACAAAAGACAGTTTATTTTTAGTTTCAGAAAGAAAGATTACCTCAAAATGATGAACCTTTGCCAGATCAGAAAGGCTCATTTCTGTCAAGGGATTTCCCAACCCTTGACAGTTCTAGTAGAGTATCATTGATTGAGGTGGGGTTGATGTGGGTCAACCCCGCAAACCACTTCATTCTCTAAGCCTTCTGAATTTTCTTCATACTCCCATTTGTCATCAAATTCAACATTATCATTCTCATTCTTGTCAAAGAGATTTGCCTCTGCCATCTCATCATCTTCCCCATGGATGGGGTTGATAAGAGTTGCAGGGACTTGAGAAATAGTTTCATCTTCAGCTGGTAACCCTAGGTCAACCCTGACCTGTTGGGTTCTAGATTTATTTTTTTCTAAAGACCTAAAGCAAATGTTCTTATCCGAATTTTTAGTGATGGTAGAGTTAATGACCACCTTTGGACTATACACTTTTGTTGGGCTGGAGACAGGCCCACCCAATTTATTAACTTCACCTGGCCTTAAGGGTCTAATAGAAGAAGAGAAAGTAACTCCTTCCAGACATTTTGGGTCCAAGTTGACTTTGGGGAGTAGGAGTAAAGATTGGACCACATTCTCTTGACCAGGCTTTCCTTCAGCATCTTTATCTTCTTTAATACTATTTTTTGAAAACTGTTGTTTATTCTTGTTTTTCAACAGTTTTTTTTGTTCTCTTCTTAACTGAATTGCCACCAACCTCAGCTTTAAAGACAAATTATTTTTGTTTCTTATCAGAATCAGAGAATCTAATCCATTTACCAAGTTTGTTGATTAGTTTTTCTGGGTTATCACACTTTTGTTCATCATGTGAGACAATACCACAAATATAACAAAAGTCATAAAGCTTCTCATACTTAAAGGAGATCCAAACTGAGTGACCATTAGAACTCTTAAACATATATCCAGAGAGTAATGGTTTATCAATTGAGCAATTGATTCTAACTCTAATTGTTGAGCTATCCTTATACTTATCAGGGTTAGGGAGCTCCAGATCAGTAACAAATCCAAGCTTTGAAGCTATTTTCCTAACATTACCTTCTTTCAGAAACAGAGGGGGAATTCCCATAACTCTAACCCAGTATGAAGTCTCATTAAGAAGGCTAGGGTTTAAAATACACTCATCATACCTTTGAATAAGAACATGAAATCCAAAGATATGGTATGACCTATTATTCCAAACAGTCTCAAGATCTTTAGGGTTTTCAAAGCTCACAACACAAAGATTTAATCCCCTTTTCTCAATCGAGATTCTTCCAATAATACCCCAATGTTGGATAATGATTTTATTAAGATAATTAAGATTGATATTACCTGAGGCGACAATACGAGTAAAAAGCTTCGGTTCTTCAAAAGCCGCATAAATAGCTTCCCTATCAGGGGATAAAGTAATTTCATCATCGAATCCTTCTTTCCCATCATCTTTAATGTTCGCCATTAAGACTAAGAGAGAGAAAGCTCAGATCCTCAGAAGATAAAGGAGAAAGAGAACTCAATAAAACACGTAAAAGAGATTTTGTTGTATCTAAAGTAGAGTAGTGAAATGTAAATCAGCTCAAACTTCATAAGAAAAGGAGAACGGGGGAGGAGAGGGAGTAGGGAGGAGGGTGGAGGGGAGAGTAAGGTTTAGGTAAACGCCGTGAACGGAGTTCGGATAAGGAGGAGGGTTTCCATCTCGGGAAAAGTGCATGAGAGAGTAGCTACTGGGGATATAAAACACGGACGATATGTCCACTTGAATTAAGTACACGTGCAACTATCTCATGTACTTCTAAAATGGATCATCATAATGTCATAACTTGTTGCGAAATTAGGGATCGATTGTGCATATATAATTTAGGGATCGATTGTGCATATATAATTTAGGGATCGATAATTTTTCCTTAATAATGTTTTCTCCCACTAAGTTTATCATTAACAATTTTTTTATCGAGGTAAACTATGGATTTGAACACTAAACAAGTTGTGAAATAATAGAAATGATAAATCAACCTTTTTTTTCAACAACAGATCTCATCAAAATACTATTCAAACTACAGCCATAATGAATCATGAACATCTAGTACGACTTTATGCACAATATGACTGTCCGGGATATGCACACAATACCAGGGCAAACCCATGGAAAATCCAAAGCAACTGTAAAGTATCAAAGAATTTATCAAGTAGGTATATATTATGCTAAATAAATTGCACTGTTTTGTTAAACTATAAAACTATCATAATTTAAAAAGAAAAACAATTTGATATTACCCAAAATCAAGAAGCAAATCCTAATACTGAGATTAACGGAAAGGATGAAAAATCTGACTATGAATTTTGTCGTTTGAGAAAAAAGAAATTTTTAGTTGTGAAAAGTGTTTGAAGAGAGTATCTTGGAGAGAAGAAAATCCATCATATTTTTAAACGACCCCTAAGTATGTTCTCTTTTTCTTTCCTCCTTTTCCAGTAAAATCTACATAGTCGGTTTCACAATCATATACCATTCATATTTTTCGTGACACATCAATATAAGATATAAAAATTCTATCAAATAGCGGCGAGCATAATTAATTGAATTTTGATGATTTCAATAAATCCTGACAATCTCCGGTAACGGACTTAGCTCAACCTGGATAGGAAAAATCACCACGGCACTACCTCTTCTTCCGAGATCTGAGCAGATTCAATGCCTTATTAAGATTTATTATTTAAGCTTACTACTCTTGGCATATAGCCTCCCTTAATAGGTTGTTTTAATATGAAAAATCCTCTTATGATTAGTGTGCTAATTACTCTTGTTATATACATCCTAACTTGCACTATTATTCATCAAAAACACTTTTCATATCATTCTTATTATATCCCTTACATATGCTTTTATTTATATCTTTATATACTTTGAGATATAGCCTTAATGATCAACTGCAATGTTTATAAGAATGATGTTATCTACAACTTTCGTGAAGAAGATTTATTGATCCAAGCATCAAAGCATAGGTCAATTCTATCAAAGATGTTTGGTGCGGTACACCGGACCTATGGCGCGGTACACCGGACCAAGAATGCGGACCAGGGCACGGTGCATGGCTAGTCCGGTCAGAAAGATAGAAAATCTAACCGTTGAGGTGCGGTACACCGCAAGATACTTGCGGTACACCGCAAGGAAGGTTTTTCTGCACAAAGTTTATGTCATAAGAAATATATCCGTTGGGAGATTAATAGATCTGTTGGACTCAAGCCTTATGACCGTTGGAAGCTATTTTCTGCTATAAATTGAAGCTCTTTGAAGGCTACAATCACACCAACTAATTACAAACATTAAGGGGCTTAATTGTTATCATTCAAAAAGGTGTCAAGAGCTATACATTGTCAAAATCAATCTTAGTGAGCTTATTAGTCCTATCCAACTCATCCAAGGAGTTAATCAAATAAGCCACAAAGTTTTATCTACTCAAGAGGAGTTTACATGCTTATAGTTATATCTACTCTTTAGGAGATTATCTAGGAAAGTAGTTTCACCCCTTTAAACACTTTGTATCTATCCTCTTAAGTCTAGGTCTTGTAATAGATAGATTAAGACAGAATTCAAGTATAGGGAGTATACTTGGTGTCCTTGTGTTGTGATTACACAAGTGTTTGTCCTTCGTGTTATCGAAGAGGTTGTAAGGGTTATTGTGTTCTCGACCCGGTTAAGAGAGACACGGGAGCTTAGTGAAAAGCTTGAAATCCTAAGGAGGCTTCCTTAGGTAGTGGATGTAGGGAAACCGAACAACTATAAATCGTGTGTATCTTTCTATCCCTACTCTATTTACTTTCCGCACTTTATATGTTTGATAATATGCTAGTATGAATATTGTGATATTTATTATCTAGTTTATCTAACATATTGTCTTCTAGAGTAATAAGAGATTAGATTGTCGATTTACTTGTTAAACTTATATATCGAACCTCTAGCTTATCCTTTGCATGATCCTATAAGTGTTTGATATATTTAGTTGACTTAGTAGTTTTCTCTTAAACTTATAATTGTCCAAAAGATTTTTAATTAGGCATTAATCTTATTAGTAATCCTATTCACCCCCCTCTAGGACTTTCATACTACCCCAGCTAATTGATAGAATTCTTAACACCATAATAAGGCAACATGTGATCAATAACTTTGAAATATAATAAGCCAACTTGTTTGGAATCTGTACATAATGCTTTAAAAAAAGGGTCAAGAAATTACTCTCTTCTGATTTCATACACAAGGCAACAATACCCCACATATTCGAAGTATTCAAATTAACCTGTGTAGCAAATCTTGGGGTTTCAACCCAACCACATCTACTATCACATGATTAAATTATCTCTTGGATGAACTCTCGGAATATAACTCCATTTAATTCTATTTGCACCAGCTAATAGCGACCGCGCAGTCTATTTCACTAACTTATTAGCATTGTTCTTCAACTCATGTGCCAAAACCACACCCCTTTGAGCTTACAACTTCTGCCTTTATTTCATTAGCACCATAAAAAAATCCATGTGTTTCTCGTTTCATACAATTTTCTTATTAATTGAAAATATTGTCATAACAATTTGTAGAAATGACAATAAACTTATGTACTATAATGACGTGGATGCTAAACAATATTTGTAAATAATAGTGAATAGAGTATGAGGAGACAATGCAATTCATGCATACATGTTTTGTCATAATTTATGAGATAAATGTTTTAAATCATTAATCAATAAACTGTTAGGGATTAATATGGAATTGAAAGCAAAATTGTTACTCTTTTAATTCTAAAAACCTTTAATGATTTAATCCCTTTAGTGAAGAGAGGTTACACAATATGGATTTGAATGTCATTTATCCAAGATTAAACAAGTTGTGAAATAAGAGAAATGGTATATCAATCCTTATTTTTAGCAAATCGATCATCAAATTACTATTCAAACTACACCCAATGCACAGGGAAAACCCATGGAAAAGTCAAGGCAACTGTAAAGTATCAGAGAATTAATCAAATAGGTATATGTTATGCTAAATAACTTGCACTGTTTTGTTAAACAATAAAACTATCATAATTTAAAAAGAAAAAAAATTTCGCGTTTCATGGCAATACATATTTTATAATTAAGAAATATATAAAGAAGTAGTTTCATTAAAAACCGGGTCCAATCCATATTGGTAGGGTAAATTTCATCCCTTCTCAAAATTCTTGATTCTCAAATCCATTTGAATAACCTTATGTTAAAAAAGGCTAAAGTTGAGCAAAAGAATTGTTTTAAATGTTGTATCACTTTAGATGATATTCTAGGTAATACTAAAAACCCTTGTTTTGAAAACATTTTTTCTTCAAATAAAAGTCAACATCCTATGAAGAAAAATATTGAAGGTTTTAAAAAATTGGATGAAGCTTTTTCCCTCGCTCTTAAAACATTAGAAAATCATTCCTTTTCAAATGTCACTCCTTTTGATCCAAATAGTCTTTTTAAAGAAAAATTGTATTTGAGTGATAATTTGGATATTGAAAAGAATGAGGAAAATTCGTGTTCAAAACCCTCACATGATAGTTCTATTCGAAAAAGAAGTTCTTGCAAATATTGTGGTAAACCCGGTCATCATGCTTCTACGTGCCATTACCATGAACAACTTGAAAGCGGATCTTTGATACCCTCGTGGGAAAAGCCAATATGGATCTTGACAAATGCTAACAACATTTCCGGATCCATTCCACCTCGGATACCATAGTAATATTCATTGTAGGTGTTGAGCGTCAAGAAAATGGAATTATATGCAAAAAGATGCTCAAACCTCGTAAAAGGAAAATACGGTGAATTCTTTCCTTTCTTCTTTTTTATTTTTATATGTTATTATGTGTTTATGTGCTCTATTCTCTATGTGCTAATATCTTGTGTATCTTGACCTTTTCATGCTTAAATTTTGCTTTGTTTTTACATTGGGTCTTTTTGTACTTTTAGAAAATATAGGGGTATTTGTGAAATAAACTGTTTTATGTGTTTTCGGGATTTCCTTGTTGTTTTATTTTCAAAACAAAAAATTTCTTATAAGTTTTATACCATTCCGAATCTTTTGGGGAAGTTTCGAATGTGTTTCGGGTGTTTTTAAAAGAACCAAAAAATTCCTTCTTAGTGTCTAAGTCGAACGTTTTTGCGGTTCACCGGACCACTCCGCGGTACACCGCGATCCAGGGTTTCAGCTTTTTCATTTTTCCTTTATTTTTTGCCCAGTTTATTTCTGCAGTGCGGTACACCGCACGGTTTCCGCGGTACACCGCGAGTTAGGTTTTTGACCGCGTTTTAAACCCGTCAGTCTCATTTTCTTCTTCATTCCTCCATTAAAACAAAAACCTCTCCCCACTGCTGCGATTTCCGGCGACTTCTACACCCTATTTCCGCCGCCTAGAGCTCCATCTTCTCCACCAAATCAATCCTATCTCTCTCTCTCCTTCATTACCCACCTATTTTCACCATGAGAGAAAAGAAATCTGCTCCAAGGAAGAAAGCCACCACCGGAGCCTCCTCCAGCCGCCGCCATGCACCATCTCCGGCGAGGTCACCAACACCACCTCCACTCCGGCCATTCGATCCTCTCCCGGGCAGAACCATAAGTGCTTCAGCTTTTCCCTCGGGTGATAATTCTCTTTTTGAACTCCTTTCCTTCCAAGGTTGTGAAAATATCTTTCAAATTTCGGGTAGTCAATTAGCTAGTGGGTTGATTGAAGAATTTTACTCTAATTTTGAATATGATTGTGCTAATAATTCGATAAAATCAATAGTTTCGGGTACTCCTTTACGATTAAAGTTAAATGTTTTGTGTGCTCAATATAATATTCATTCGGATGGGTTTAGTGGCTTTTGGTCTAGTGGTTGGGATGGTTCTAGTCTTGATGTGGTAGCTCAAAACGAGGTTATTGAATTCGTTAATAGTAGAATGCTTATTCGTGATGGAAATTGGAATTTACGTAACTTTGATCCGGAGTTCATAGTGGCTCACAAATTTCTTATTTCGGCCGTGATTCCAAAGGATAAACATGATGCTAAATTAATCCCTTACGAAGCTTATCTCCTATTTTTTATCTTTGCTAAACAACCGATTAACATTATTGCGATAATGTTCAAATGGATGAACCATGCTAGAGCATCGAGGGATAAAGTCCCATACGGTATTTTTCTAACTAAAACCTTTGTTGCAAGTGGAATTTCCTTAGGAGGAACAAATGTGAGACCAATAGATAAGGCTTGGTGTTTTCATTATAGCACGATTAAGAGAATGAAATTTGCTATCTATAATAACACCTATGTTTCGCACTCACATATTAATCGTATTTCGGATGCTTCAATTCGTAATCGTATCTTACAAGCAAGAGAAGGAACTTTCGGTCCGGAGCTTAACACACTTGAACTATTGGATAACCCGGCCCAACAAAATCCTATCCCTAATGAGCCTACTCAAAGCCAACCCATTCATGAGGATCCTCCTAATCCATCTCGTTTTGAAAGCACAATAACTCGTTTTATGGATTATATGGGTAGAAAATTCGAAGCTTTGGAAGAGAAATTAGAAAGGAAATTTGGGGTGTTAGAAGAGAAATTGGGAATTCTTGCTAGTGAGTTGACTTGCGTGAAAAATGATGTCTCGTGCATTAAAGATGATGTGTCTCATTCTCGCCACCGTTCTAGAAGCCGCTCTCCCCGTGCAAATCGTTAATTGGTCGTGGTTGGGTGTTTTTAAATCTTCATTTTATCCTTCTTGGTGTTTATGTGTTTTATTGTGGTTGTTTTGGACTAAGTATGTGGTGTTTATGCTTTAATTGTTTTTGGGTCCGTGTTTTGGACATTTAGGATATTATTGCTACTTGGTTTTATTTGGATAATGGTTTAGGATGCTTTGTGTTTAACTTGGATAATTGGTTAAGTATGTTTTGTTTTTATCTTAAATGTTAGATGCTAAATTTTTATGCTTGAGATATTATTTAAATGTGTTGCTAACTTTTTCTTTGATGATATAGGTACTATTGCATCTATAATCCTTGATCTTATTCTATATTGCTCTTTAGTCCCTATAGTTTGTTCTATTTGTCTTAGTTCTTAAAATGGTTGAAAATTGCATTTAGGTCCCTAAAAGATTTTTCAAATTGCTTTTGAGTCCCTAAAACTTTTTGAAAAATAATTTTTGTTCACCTATATCTTTTCAAAAAATTACATTTTACCCCTAAATTTCTTAAAAATGTTTTCAAATATTCTTATTAGGGAGAAATTGTAGATCAAACTCTATGCATTGTGTAAGGGGGAGTTTTTGTTAAATCATATTTAAAAACTCAAATGCTTAGGCTAATCATTTATCTCATATATTGCAACTAATCGTTTGTGTCATTAGAAAGCATGATTGTTTTAATCCCTAAACTCTTGCAATCATTGTTTTAAATCTATTCACTTGAGTTTTAGCTTTTCTATCTTTAGTTGTTTTTATTACCCCGTCTTTTTGATGAAGACAAAGGGGGAGAAATATGTGCACTAAAACTTTCAAAAATTGCACTTTTTATATCTCACAAATGCATCTCAAATCTTATATGCTTATTGTGAGGGGGAGCTTAATTTCATTAGTGCTTAAACTTTCATATCATTCCTAAGGTGTTTTAGTGAAGGATTTGTCATCATCAAAAAGGGGGAGATTGTTGGCATATAGCCTCCCTTAATAGGTTGTTTTAATATGATAAATACTCTTATGATTAGTGTGCTAATTACTCTTGTTATATTCATCCTAACTTGCACTATTATTCATCAAAAACACTTTTCATATCATTCTTATTATATCTCTTACATATGCTTTTATTTATATCTTTATATACTTTGAGATGTAGCCTTAATGATCAACTGCAATGTTTATAAGAATGATGTTATCTACAACTTTCGTGAAGAAGATTTATTGATCCAAGCATCAAAGCATAGGTCAATTCTATCAAAGATGTTTGGTGCGGTACACCGGACCTATGGCGCGGTACACCGGACCAAGAATGCGGACCAGGGCACGGTGCATGGCTAGTCCGGTCAGAAAGATAGAAAATCTAACCGTTGAGGTGCGGTACACCGCACGATACTTGCGGTACACCGCAAGGAAGGGTTTTCTGCACAAAGTTTATGTCATAAGAAATATATCCGTTGGGAGATTTATAGATCCGTTGGACTCAAGCCTTATGACCGTTGGAAGCTATTTTCTGCTATAAATTGAAGCTCTTTGAAGGCTACAATCACACCAACTAATTACAAACATTAAGGGGCTTAATTGTTATCATTCAAGAAGGTGTCAAGAGCTATACATTGTCAAAATCAATCTTAGTGAGCTTATTAGTCCTATCCAACTCATCCAAGGAGTTAATCAAATAAGACACAAAGTTTTATCTACTCAAGAGGAGTTTACATGCTTACAGTTATATCTACTCTTTAGGAGATTATCTAGCAAAGTAGTTTCACCCCTTTAAACACTTTGTATCTATCCTCTTAAGTCTAGGTCTTGTAATAGATATATTAAGACATAATTCAAGTATAGGGAGTATACTTGGTGTCCTTGTGTTGTGATTACACAAGTGTTTGTCCTTCGTGTTATCGAAGAGGTTGTAAGGGTTATTGTGTTCTCGACCCGGTTAAGAGAGACACGGGAGCTTAGTGAAAAGCTTGAAATCCTAAGGAGGCTTCCTTAGGTAATGGATGTAGGGAAACCGAACCACTATAAATCGTGTGTATCTTTCTATCCCTACTCTATTTACTTTCCGCACTTTATATGTTTGATAATATGCTAGTATGAATATTGTGATATTTATTATCTAGTTTATCTAACATATTGTCTTCTAGAGTAATAAGAGATTAGATTGTCGATTTACTTGTTAAACTTATATATCGAACCTCTAGCTTATCCTTTGCATGATCCTATAAGTGTTTGATATATTTAGTTGACTTAGTAGTTTTCTCTTAAACTTATAATTGTCCAAAAGATTTTTAATTAGGCATTAATCTTATTAGTAATCCTATTCACCCCCCCTCTAGGACTTTCATACTACCCCAGCTAATTGATAGAATTCTTAACACCATAATAAGGCAACATGTGATCAATAACTTTGAAATATAATAAGCCAACTTGTTTGGAATTTGTACATAATGCTTTAAAAAAAGGGTCAAGAAATTACTCTCTTCTGATTTCATACACAAGGCAACAATACCCCACATATTCGAAGTATTCAAATTAACCTGTGTAGCAAATCTTGGGGTTTCAACCCAACCACATCTACTATCACATGATTAAATTATCTCTTGGATGAACTCTCGGAATATAACTCCATTTAATTCTATTTGCACCAGCTAATAGCGACCGCGCAGTCTATTTCACTAACTTATTAGCATTGTTCTTCAACTCATGTGCCAAAACCACACCCCTTTGAGCTTACAACTTCTGCCTTTATTTCATTAGCACCATAAAAAAATCCCTGTGTTTCTCGTTTCATACAATTTTCTTATTAATTGAAAATATTGTAATAACAATTTGTAGAAATTACAATAAACTTATGTACTATAATGACGTGGATGCTAAACAATATTTGTAAATAATAGTAAATAGAGTATGAGGAGACAATGCAATTCATGCATACATGTTTTGTCATAATTTATGAGATAAACGTTTTAAATCATTAATCAATAAACTGTTAGGGATTAATATGGAATTGAAAGCAAAATTGTTACTCTTTTAATTCTAAAAACCTTTAATGATTTAATCCCTTTAGTGAAGAGAGGTTACACAATATGGATTTGAATGTCATTTATCCAAGATTAAACAAGTTGTGAAATAAGAGAAATGGTATATCAATCCTTATTTTTAGCAAATCGATCATCAAATTACTATTCAAACTACACCCAATGCACAGGGAAAACCCATGGAAAAGTCAAGGCAACTGTAAAGTATCAGAGAATTAATCAAATAGGTATATGTTATGCTAAATAAATTGCACTGTTTTGTTAAACAATAAAACTATCATAATTTAAAAAGAAAAAAAATTTCGCGTTTCATGGCAATACATATTTTATAATTAAGAAATATATAAAGAAGTAGTTTCATTAAAAACCGGGTCCAATCCATATTGGTAGGGTAAATTTGCTCTTTTCTATTTGGTCATAAAAATGTTGAATTCTTTTATCCGATAAGTGATAGATGCCCGTATCTTTGCCCTTTGAAAGGAAATCTTCTGAGAAGTATACGCAGTTAGGTTTGCATTTATTAAATGTGGAACACTCGATCAAACTCGAAGAGTTACTGCCCAAGAATAAAGTTTTGTTTTTCAAATCCGTAACCTCCACCCAAGTGGAGTCTTCTATGTTTACCTCAAAAAATTCAAACTTAGTCGTAAGATAAGGTTTGGGAAAATTCTTCAAATCATCAGAATCCTCTGAAAATCTGAATCGTCAGCATTCTCGGCATTGTCAAAATCCTGCACATTGTCTGAATTGTCAGAGTCCTCCGCATCGTCAAACACTTGCACATCGTCCACATCGCCGGAATGGTCAGAATCCTTCAAGTAATCACGATGTCTAGTTACTATAAGAATTTTCCCCTCCGGAAGCTCAAGCAAATACGAGGAATCAGGGGCATTCAGGTTCAGCAAAAACCTGTACTAGCTGAGTTGGGTTTGGTCCATGAATATCACAAGTTAATAAATGACCAAATATACTCAAACCATATAACTTGTTATTGCAATACATGATATCAACTAACTGCTTGCAAAAAGCTAACTGACCCTAGATCCCGCATATAACCATAACAATAAAACCTGAAGTGGTTGATGGATTTGCTGATAAAACAGCCTTTTCAATGAAGGGCAGACAATCATCATAGGGTTTATATCGTGATAAAGTGTTGAGTTTTGGTAGATGAATCTGAACATGCGAGAACAGGTGCAAAAGATATACCTCGATTTGATCTAGAGACATTACTAATAACCAATCTTTACATGATACACACTTCTTTTCGATAGCTTCGGGTAAGAAAATCTTAAAACTTCTCTTTAAATCCATTGAAATGATAGAAATTTCGTTGTCTGATACAATCATTGAATCTTTAGTACCGTTGACTTGTTTTGTATTTGCAGCGAACATGAGCCATGGCACCTGGAAAGTTGTTTGGTTGAGATGTCTTTGTGTAGCAGCAACTAGCCATGATTTGCAAACTCTTTTTTTTTTGCTGGGCAAGTAGCAAATTATATTATAAGCTCAAACATATCAAAGTACAAGGGCTTTATAAGGCCTATTACATATAAGACTAATTAATGGGCTATCATAAACTAGTCTATTTTCTAACTAATGGGTCACATGGCCCAATACATTATAATCCAAGACATAATAAGACAAAGCTAGAATCTAGAAGTCCAACTAAGTCCAACTAAGTACACCAAGTACCGTCTTTTCACTTACACCACTTCTCTAACGTTGACTCCACCGCTTTTCTCTCTCTATCCTTCTGAAACCTTGTTAGGTTTTCTCGGAAAGCCAAATCTATCTCATCAAATAGCATATCTTCCGATTTAAACTCTTTCTTGAAAACCCGGTTGTTCCGTTCAATCCAGATCGAGTATGTGGCTACCGATAGAAGAACCTTCAAGATGTTGTCAGAAGTGCTCTTCGTATTGTGATGGGAGATGAACCATTTTATAAGCTTATCCCATTCAGTAAGTTTCATTTTAATTCCATGAACTTGTAAACATTTAGACCAGATTCTGTTTGTTACTGAGCATTCCCAGTATAGATGATTACGATCTTCACTCTTTAGATAACAAAATTCACATATAGGGTTAGAGATAACCCCCCATGTGATTAATCTTTGTTTAGTGGCTATTCTGTCTAGTTGAACCAACCACAATATGAATTTATACCTCGGGTATCCTTTTGAGTTCCAGATAACCCTACACCATTCTTTTACAGGTTGTTTAGTACGAATCTGTTCATAAGTTTCTCGAAAGGTAAATTGTCCTTTCTTTGTATATTTCCATATACATTTATCTTCAACATTATAGTTATGATGAACCTCTTTTGTAATTTCTTCCATAAATGTGAATCTTGCAGGCCATTTCCATTGTTCTTTGTTGATAAACTGAGATAGTTTGCTATTAGTAAAGTAGCCTGAGGCTAAACTGCTTCTTTGTAAGTCACATAATCTTCTACCATTTGGTAACCAGTAGTCCCACCAAAGTGATGTATTGTTGCCATTACCAATGTTGTAAGCAATAAAGTCCTTAGCTATACATCTCAGTTTTAATATTTTTCTCCATCCCCATGATGTATCTTGAGGGATTTCCACTTGCCAGAAAGACTTGCCTTTGAGCAGGACCTGTTGTACCCAATTTGACCATAATGTATTCCTTGGGAAACAACAATTCCAAAGCAATTTAAGAATGGAGGCTTGGTTTTGAAAGTAAGGATTTTTAATCCCCAAGCCACCTTCTTCCTTTGGTAAACAAATGGTATCCCAAGCCACTTTAAATCCACCTTTAGCTTCACTAGTCCCTTTCCAAAGGTATGAAGTTATTTTACTTTGAATACTTTTAATGATTTTCTTTGGAATAGTGAAGATGCTATACCAATAAGAAGCTAAATTACTGAGGACCATCTTGATTAATTGTAGTCTACCCGCAAAAGATAAGCTTTTTGAACTCCAATGCTCTATTTGCTTTACCATTCTTGATATAATTGGCTTACAATCATCTATATTTAATCTGCCAGATATTAGAGGCACTCCTAGATATTTCATGGGGAGTTTTCCCTCAGGTATGTGCAATATATTCCACATCTTTTCTTTAATTTCATCACTGCACCCACCATAAAATATGTTACTCTTATCAGTACTTACTTGCAGGCCTGATAATCTTTGAAATAAGTTAAGGCAGTCCTTGATGAGCTTAGCTGATTTTTCAGATGGTTTGAAGAAGACCATCAGATCATCAGCAAACATGAGATTATTTAACTTTAAGCTCTTACACTTGGGATGCCAGTCAAAATTCTTCTTTGCCCCTATACTCTTCATCAATTGAGTAAGTACCTCCATACAAATAACAAATAAGTAGGGAGAGATTGGGTCACCCTGTCTCAGCCCTCTCTCACCCTTAAAGAACCCTTTAGGCCTCCCATTTATCATGATACTATAACTTGTTGAGGTAAGACACATCTTGATCCACTCTATTATTTTGGGTGGATAACCAAATGCCTCTAGAGATTTTATAACAAAATCCCAGTCCAATGAATCATAGGCCTTCATGAGATCAAGTTTTAAGGCACATCTTTTTGATATTTGATTTCTGCTATAACCTCTAACCAACTCTTGAGCTATAAGTATATTTTCTCCAATGTTCCTCCCTTGTATAAAAGCTGACTGGTTATTAGATATCAGTTCAGGTAAAGTGAGCTTTATCCTATTAGCAATGATCTTTGATATACACTTATAGATCACATTGCAACAAGCAATTGGCCTGTAACTTTTAACTGAGGTTGGATTTTGAATCTTTGGTATAAGTGTTATAACAGCTGAATTCACTTCCTTGAGTAATTGATTATCATTAAGTGTGCTTTGTATAGCTTTACACACATCTGCCCCAGTTATATTCCATGTCTTCTTATAGAAGGCTGATGTATAACCATCAGGCCCTGGACTTTTAGAGCTATCAATTGAGAACATAGCACTCTTAATTTCCTTTTCTGAGATAGGCTGAATCAGAGCTGAATGTAAGTCCTCTTTAATTTTCTTCTTACATATTTTATTTAACACCTCAACATCATATGTCTCCTGAGTTGTTCTTCTTGTGCCTAACAGATTCTTATAATAAGTGAGGAATTCATGATCAATTTCATCCTCCTTTGTGGTAATGTTCCCATCCTCTTTAGTGATATTGACTATAGTATTTTGAGCTTTTCTGCCATTAATCCACTTCATAAAGTATGAGGTATTTAATTCACCATCTGATATCCAGATGGCCCTTGATTTTTGTCTCGCAATAGATTCCTCTTTAATTTTTTCACTATGTATCTCCTCCAATAATTTGTTCTCTTCTTGTAGAAGATTACTAGCCTTGTTGCCTTTAAGCCTTTGTCCTTGTATAACCCCCAACCTATCTTGCATATGAAGTATATTATTAGCTGTGTTCCTGAAATACTTGTTATTAAACAACTTGAGTTCTTGTTTCAGGAGTTTAAGTTTTCTTGTGAGGATATACATTGGGGTTCCTTTGAATTCTGCCTTCCACACTTTCTCAACTAGAGGCAAGAATTCTTTGTGATCCATCCAAATATTGTAAAACTTGAAAGGTATTGGTCCCTTACTTTTTTCATTAATAACCTGAAGGTGTTGGCTACAATGATCAGATACTCCAGGGGGTTTTAACACCAAAGAGGTGAAAGGGAAATTACTTATCCAAGCAGAATTGACTAAAGTTCTGTCAATTCTGCTGGCCCTCATTTCATCTTCTGAGGCTTTATTTGTCCAGGTATACTGTGGGCCATTATATTTCATATCAACCAGTTCTAGCTCCTCAATACAATCAATCATATCCTCTGAACTCTTGAGTAGTGATGAGCAGTTAAGTCTTTCTTCAATCTTTGTAATTTCATTAAAATCCCCTTGAATAGCCCAAGGTTCATTTAAAGTGATAAGGTTCCAGCCCCTAAGTGTGCCCCACAAATGATGTCTGAGCTTATCATCATTTAAGGCATATATTGGGGTAAAGAAGAATTCAATATTAGATTGTATATGTTTGACCTTGCTTAGTATAGCTTGGTCAGTCATATCTAGTATTGTTACACTAACTTTAGTGGGGTCCCAACACATCCATATTCTTCCTTTGATATCATGAGCATAATTTGTTGCTACTTGCCATTTATTGAAAACTGAATTAATAACATCATTAGACTTATGTTGTTTGATCTTGGTTTCCAGAAAACTGAATAGCCAAACATCCTTATTAACTACTTGCTTCAAACAATCAAGTTGTTTAAGCTTTTTATTCATCCCTCTTACATTCCAGGTAATAATCATTGATTTAATTGAGGGTCAGGAGGCTTTTTAGCAACCCCCTCTGTTTCTTCATTGATTAACATATCAACTGCTTCACTAATATTATCCTGATGAAGCAACTCAAAGCTGTTATTGGTACTAGTAGATGCAACATTATTCTGATTTGGTGAGTTAACTCTCCTTGCTACTACTGTAGTCCATTTTGGTTCACTCTGAGTTGGAACTGTGGTTTTATCTGGTTCAATAATCTTCTTAGGTACCCATACCTCTTTGGTATTTCTACAAGTAGTATCTGAGTGTCCTAACATTTTACATTTCTTACACAGGATTGGTTTCCATGTATATTCCACCAATACTGTATCAATCTTATCATGTCCCATATCTAGATCAAAATCCTCAATAAGCTCTTGATTCAAATCCATCTCAACACATACCCTAGCATAGCTTAATCTTGTTTGCGAGGCTGTGATTTCATCCATCTGAATTGGTTTACCAAGGGCACCAGCAACAACACTTAGTCCCTCTTTAGTCCAAAGTTCTCCTGGAACTTTCCTCAGTTTTACCCATACAGGTACCTTATCTAACTTGAATTTCTCAAAGTGTGTATTGGGTGTCCACTTTCTGAGGAGCAATGGCCTATTGTTTACATGCCATAGCTCTCCTAAGACTTTTGAACATGCCTCCTCTGTTTCAAATTTAAAGGTATATAGACCCTGTTCAGATGTGCTTATTATGATCTTACCAAACTCCTTCCACTGTGTGTTGACCATGTTTTTCACCATGTGGAAAGGCTGAGGTCTCTCGAGAAATTGACCCACTAGACAGTTCTCCCACTTTTTACAACCATCTTCAATGATTTTTGGTGAGGGAACAACCCTAATTCTGCCATTTACTTTAGTTGGTGTGACAAAATCAAGCTTAAACTGTTCCTTAATAGATCCATCAAACATTGAACTCCAAGACTTAGAAGGTGAGGCAGTTTTGGCCATTGCCCTAGGTTCTGGAGTTCTAATTGTTTCTAAAACTTGAAGGGGAGGATGATGACATTGTTCTGACTCCTCACTAGACACAGAATCTATGGTTTTATCCACAGATGAAGGAAGAGGAGGGAAATCCCCTTTATTAGGCACCTTTTGCACATTTTGACTAGTTGGAGTTACAGATCTGGGTAGATGTGAAACAGATCTGACTCCACTAGCTGATGGTATGTTCCTCATCCCACTATTTTTATTGTTAATAGTAGTAGGACTTTGAAAATTACCAGATCTCGAACTAACATTTTGTTTTTGCTCTTTCAGATCTACTTGTTGTGCCCTAGTAACTCTTCCTCGAGCCATGATCTAAACTACTCAGGAGGATGTAGCTTAGAGATTGGGGAAAGAAGAAGAGAAGAGAAGAAACGAAAGAAGGAGACCAAGAAGAAAAAACAGAGTATATAAGAAGAACTAAGCTAAATCTATGATTTTTTTGTATTTTTTGGTTTAATTGACTGTAGATTGAACGTTAAAGACTATTGGGTACACGTTAGCGAAGCTAACGTGCACCTAAATTGTAACTAACTCTAGAGAGGACTTTCGCATGAGAGAGAAACTTTTTGTACTGATTTGCAAACTCTACCAAAAGGATTCGTAGCTATCAATAGAAGGGAGCCTTTCAACGATCTCAATTAGCAGATAATGGTCAAGCTCCGACCAATTGGGAGCAATAACGTTAACATTAACCATCGGCCCTTGGAGTATGGATTTGAGATATCTTTTTCTATCGATCTATGCTAACTATGGAAGAAGAGGGGAAAAGATTAAGAAATATTGAAAGACTAGTAGGTTATGTTAAGTTAGGCGGAGTTGTATATATAATTACTCATATAAGAGTAAATAGCACTTTTGCCCCTTGGGTTTATACGCGATTGACAGGTTGCCCCCTAAGTCTTAAAATGCGCCTCGTTGCCCCCTAAGAGTTACTTTTGTGACCCGTTACCCCCGAGTGCGTTTTCCGTCCATTTTCTCCGTTAAATATGACGTGGCAATTCCATGTCAGCTTTTTTATTTATTTTTTAATCCTAATACTAATTAAATGTTTAATTAAGTTAAAATAAGGGTAAAATAGGTGTTTCATTAATAGTTTTTATAATATTAAATATAATTAATATAATAACCACCCCCCACCCCACTGTACCCCCTACCCCCCTCTCTCTTCCCCATTCTTCTTCTTCTTCCCCGACGTGGTTCTTCTTTAAAAAAAAAAAATTGCAGCAAATTCTTAGATTGAAACGTAAGCAAGAGAAGCAATTCTAATGATGCTACCATTTTAACTAGTTTGATAGGAGTCTAACATATACACTTTGAAAGACTCGAAAGCTTGTTGACATTCATCCATCCACTGAAAATAATTCGGTTTGTTTAGGACTTTAAAGAGTGACACATACTTTTTGAATATTTTGACATAAATCTAAAGAGAGTCGAGATCTTGCCTACTAAAGAATAAAGTTCCTTATTTTTGGGGAGAAAATTGAGTAATGGCGTCACAGTTGTAGGTTAATCTTGGAGTTGAAGCCGGATTATCAATTTGGTGTATGATCATAATTTTCATCTGTTTATTTTTGTGTCCTAATTCTCTGCTAGTTGTAGTCCAGATCTTCCATCTCTGTTTTTGTTTTTTGGTTTTATTGGAATTTTTTTGTACTTTCAATAGTTTTTAGTTCATTATTTTGTCTTTAATTGATGTTAGAATTTGTTTGTGCGGTTGTTAAGGATCTCTTAGCCTTGATTTGTAGTGGGTCTCTTTTGGATTTAGTTGCTTTTTCCGTTTGCTGTATTATTTTTCCTTTCTTTTGCTGATCACTTGTACGTGTGTTCACCTTTTTCTTTTATTTCATTTTCGTTTGTCTAGTGTCTATTTCTTGTGTTGTCTCGCCAGCTTTTCCATGAATCTCATAAGTCATAGGCGTTGATGATCTTGATTTTATCAAGTTATCATTTTTTTTAAAGAAGAACCAGGTCGGGGAAGAAGAACGGGAAGAAGAAGAAGAATGGGGAAGAGAGGGGGGGGGGGGGGGGTAGGGGGTGTGGTGGGGTGGGGGTGGTTATTATATTAATTATATTTAATATTATAAAAACTATTAATGAAACACCTATTTTACCCTTATTTTAACTTAATTAAACATTTAATTAGTATTAGAATTAAAAAATAAATAAAAAAAATGACATGGAATTGCCACGTCATATTTAACGGAGAAAATGGACGGAAAACGCACTCAGGGGGTAACGGGTCACAAAAGTAACTCTTAGGGGGCAACGAGGCGCATTTTAAGACTTAGGGAGCAACCTGTTAATCGCGTATAAACCCAGGGGGCAAAAGTGTTATTTACTCCTCATATAATTATACATAAGGTCTTTTATTTCCATACTCGCGTCATTACCAAAACAAAGTTTGTTTTATATTAAGAAAGTAATATTTTAAGAAACATAATATTTAAATATTTAAGTAATATTAATTAAATAAAATAGGAATAAGGTGGAAATAAAGCTAAATCTGAACTACTTGAGAAAACTAATAACTTAGCACTATAACAAATCCGAACGCTGTTTATAAATTTCTTATTCATTGGTATAAATTATGGGAATACCCAAATATTTCGCCTCCTTAAGAAAGACATCTTTTGTATCAAAGGTTGGGAATGGTTGCTCATTTGCTTGCTCATTTCTTCCTCTTTACTTGGTTGTGAATTCTTCATATCACAGGTTGGGGAGATTCAGGGATGCCATTGTTCAAAGCAGATTCCTCATTCATGGAGTGAAGGAATAAGATAGAATTCTCACCTTAATATTGTTTATCATACGGGTATTAGCTGGTGCAAATAGGATTAAATGGAGTTATGTTTCGAAAGTTCGTCCACGAGATAATTTAATTATGTGATACTAGATGTGGTTGGGTTGCAACCCCACTAGTGGGCCACTACACAGATTAATTTGAATACTTCGAATATGTGAGGTATTGTTGCTTTGTGTATGAAATCAGAAGAGAGTAATTTATTGACCCTTTTATAAAAGCATTATGAAAATATTCCAAACAAATTGGCTTTTTATATTTAGAAATGATCGATCAAAAGTTGGCTTTTTTTTTTTGTTACAAGGAGATCCCAACGGATCGTGAAAACAAAACTAGATTAGAACATTATGCAATAACTCCGGGTCGAAAACAACTCGAGGTGTTTTCCAACCCATCCGATCTCGCAAAAGAGCTTTCCAAATACCCCTCGGAGGGTCCGTATGAACAATATATCTTTCGTCTTGGGACATAGCCATCCGTGCCAACCAATCCGCGCTAGCATTAACTTCTCGATAGATGCACCTGATTACGAATTCCTTATTTCGCTCCAAGATTCCTTTAATCAAATCCACCCATTCTGCGCCTGGCCCTCTACCCCTACCAGGACGACGAACAACATCCATAACCTCCCTCGCATCCACTTCAATAACAGCCTTTATGACACCCAACTCCTCAATCATTCTAAGCCCCTCGAATAGCGCAACTAACTCAACCATATCGGGGGCCTCAGCTGCAATTTTTATTGAAAACCCCTTTATCCAATTTCCATCCCTATCCCTAACAATGCCTCCACCACCTCCCTCCTTTCTCCACCTAATAAAACTCCCGTCCGTGTTTAACTTAACTCCTTCCACCGGTTTGCTCCATCAAATAAGGTTAACCTTGCTACCACTGATCCGACCAATACCATGACTGCTTCCCCAAGCTTTCGTAAAGAAATTAGCTAAGTTATGAATCTTCTGTAAAATAATTCTGCTCGGAGGAAGGACACCCTCATTAAATACAATGTCGTTTCTTTCCCTCCATATAACCTCTAATAATGCGCCAAAAAATACACCCCATTCTACGCCTGCAAAAAAACCTCTTACTGGAGAATTGTTTTGACCACCATAAGTTTTCCACGGGATCCATATGACCATGATACTCCACCTCTGAGTCTCGCTGAAGCTGGCCTCCATTACTTAGCTGCTGATTCGCACCAGCCTGTGTAGAAGCAGCCTGTACCGAGTTGCTGACCTGTACCAAGCTGGAACGAGCCGCTTCATCCAGGCGAGTCTGTCCCTCACCAGGTTGCAGCTCTTCAGTGTCCAGCAGCTGCTCGGAATAGGTAGCATGTTGCGCAGCAGTCCTCCTCGCGCCAGGGACCTGTGAGTGCAAATACTGAAAATTATTAAATACAAAGGAACTTGTACCTGCTTGTGACGTCGACGCGGATGTCATGACCTCAGCACTCCCCTTCTGAGCCTCAATACGGATCAAACCCCAAACCTCCTGGACCTTGGGACAATATCTAAATAAATGCAGTGCTGTCTCCACCCCTCCACCACACAACGGGCAACAAGACGAAACATCCATACCGCGTACACTGAGATTACCCCGACTAGCTAAACGACCCTGTACCGCTCGCCATAAAAGGACTCTTGTCCTTTGGGGACACTTTATCTTCCAAAGCTTCTCCCAACTAACCTCTGAATGAACTCTACTCTCATCATATTCCCAAACTGCCGACCTGACCGAGTATTCGCCACCAATTTCGTGCAACCATGAGAGTGAATCTCGACCCTCACCCACTCGCATACCCATCACCTCCAGAAGCTTGGACGGGGGTAACCATTGCTGAAACTTATCCCATTCCCAAAGTCCCTCACTGTTAACATATTCCCTCACCTTCTTCCCCTTCTCATTCTCGCTAATGTGTCCCACCACTCAATCAATTAGTGGACTCTCACCAACCCATAAATCCAACCAAAACGAAATTAATTCTCCATTATGTAGTAACCAACGGGATCCCCGTCTTACCACGCCAATGCCTTCCACGATAGTCCTACACATTCTCGAATAATAGGGTTTAACCACGTATTGAAGCAAATTAGACTTAAAGTACCTCTGATGCATTACTAACGGCCAATGGATCACCCCATCGTGAACCAACTTCCAACCCAACTTCCCCAATAGTGCCAAATTCATGTCCTCGGCTAAGCGTAAACCAAGACCCCCCCACGTTCTTTGGACGACATAAATCTTGCCATGAAACCCAGTTAATATGTCTCTCATCCTCCGAATTACCCCAAATGAAGTCTCTCCGGATCTTATCAATCTCAAGAAAAACGTACTTCGATAATCGTTCTACTTGCATAATATACATCGGGGCGGCACTAAGAACGGATTGAGCTAAGGTTATACGGCCAGCTAAAGATAAGGAACTCCTCTTCCAGCTTGACAACTTACTTCGCAACCCATTAAGAAACTCCCCATAAAAACCCTTAGGTCTCCTTCCGGAAAGGATGGGGACACCAAGATATTTTCCAAGCCCATCGCTTCTCGTATACCCACTCCGATTCACAATTTCATAGGCCAAACCTTCATCAATGTTCTTCGAAAAATAAATAATCGACTTTTCCTTACTGATGGACTGTCCAGCGTCTTTACAGAAGGCATCTAGAGATTCCTGTAAAATAACAAAATTATGAACAGAAGCGTCTGCAAATAAAACGAGATCATCGGCAAAGAAAATGTGTGAAATAGGAGACCCCCTGGTGACAGATGGATAGGATGCCAAACACCCTCCCTAACAAGCTGTTGAATAAGAAGCAGGAGTCTCTCCATACAAATGACAAACAAGTACGGTGATATGGGGTCGCCTTGTCGAATTCCCCTTTTAGGCTTGAAAGATGGTAACGGAGAACCCTTCCAAAGCACACTAACATCGTTATCTTCCATTCCAGCCATGATAAGCGCAACCCACTTCAAAGGCACTCCCAAAGATTCCAGCGAATTTCTAATAAAATACCATCAAACTCTATCATAAGCCTTAGCTAGATCCACTTTAACCGCCATATAACTCTTTCTACCCTTGCTATGCCTCAGGACAAAATCCACCTCACTTACCAATACGCTATTATCAATGGTAGATCTTTTCGGTAAAAAACTACTTTGATAAGGACCGATATAATTGGAAAGTAGAAGCCTCAAACGATTTACTAACACATTCATACATATCTTGTAACTTACGTTGATTAGACTAATCGGTCTAAACTGGGTGATGTATTCGGGGTTACCCCCTTTCGGGATTAAGTGTATCAACGTACCAAGAACCTCCATCGGAAAACTACCAACCTCAAGAGCCCGTCTGATCATACCGCATACTGTGGGACCCATAATACTCCAACACCTTTGATAAAAACCCGCTGTAAACCCATCTGGACCTGGAGCTTTGTGTGGTGCCATTTGAAATACTGCAATACGAACTTCCTCGTCAGAAATCACTTCGCTAAGAGTACCAATCCCATCACTAGAGAAAGATGAAAGGCTCGGTAGAGCAAAGGGACCCGAATTATCCTTCTCCAATGTGAAAAGTTCTTCGAAAAAATTACCAACCCATGCCTTTTCCAGATCCTCATTTGCAAACCACTCCCTATTCGCATCTCTAATACGGATATCATTAGACCTCGCCCTCTTCACCTTAGCGGCCCTGTGGTAGTACTTTGTGTTCCGTTCACCTAAATTTAACCAATCAGACCTCGACCTCTCAAACCAGTGAATCTCCTCTTGTGCAAGGACACTTTCGAACTCATCATTAAGCCTTCTCTCAAGCTGTACCAAAGACGAATTAAAGGATTTCTGGAGCGCCTTTTGGATACCAGACAGCCTTGCAAGCAACCTATTCTTCCTCTTCACTATGTCCCCAAAGACCTCATCCCTCCAAACCTCTAACTCCCTATGCAAAACCCAATATTATCCACAAGACTTTTATCATCGCTCACCCATGTTCCTTCTACCATATCCAAGAAACCTTGGTGATGACACCAAGACCCTTCAAAACGGAAACGCTTAGGACTACTCGAGGAGATAACTGGTGCACCGATCACTATTAGTAGAGGTGAGTGATCAGAATGTACCCGCGGAAGATGTCTGACCACTGTAGATTCGAAAATTTCCCACCACAGATGATTACCATATGCCCTATCTAGCCTCTTCATTATTCTCATACCCTAATTCCATGAGTCACTCCATGTATACCTCGGTCCCACAAACCCTAGGTCCTCCAGGCCACACGAATTTCGCCATTTCTCAAACTTAACCATAGACCGCATAGTACCCATTTCACCACCCAATTTATCAATTTCCTTCCCTATTTGATTAAAGTCTCCCACCACAAGCCATGGTTCATTAATAGTACTCGAAGCTTCCTCAAGCGCTTCCCAGATGGAATCTCTCAGCCAGTCTCGAGGGCTCGCATATACTGCAGAAACAATAAAAGAAATACATGAGTCTTTGGAAACCCGAACATCAATTACCTGTTTTGAGACCGATAAAACTTGAAACGAAATGCCCATAGGATTCCAAAGTAACCAAATACCCCCCGAGAAACCCTCCGCCTCAACGCGAAACGTTTTTTCCATCCGAAGCGATTTGATGATTTTAGTCGCTTCCAAACCTGACTCCTTGGGCTCAACTATAATTACTAGAAAAGGTTTATGGCGCCCGTTTAAATCATTGAAAACACGCCCGAAACCCTCATTGTTAGCCCCTCGGCAATTCCAAAACAATATGTTAAGAGAATGACTTGACGATAGCCACCCTCCTGCAAAAGTCTTATTAGATGTACTAGACATTAAATAAAATACAAAAAATAAATAAGCACTTATTAATAAAATGAAACAAAAACCCCTGATTCAATAAAAATTGTCTTCTGTGATGTTTATGCCTCCACAGCATCCCCATCATCCGAGTCAATTTGCATAGCGCCCAAGGACCCCTCCTGCACATCCCTTTCCGCAGAGCCCTCTAGTCCATCCGAGAAATCCCCAAGAAATAAATTCTCTATGTCCGGGTCATACTGCTTATCCGAAAAATATTCCCGTAGCGCGGTCTTGCCAACTAGTCCCATTCTAACCTGATTCCCTTCTCCCGTAACATCAAGTTGCATGCAATTAACATTTTCGCGAACTAAGGACACCTGCTCCATGTCATCAGCTCCCGACCTGTTACCTGCGAAACAAGAAGCTACTGGAATGTTAGAAAAACCAAGGGCTGAAGCACCCTCACCTACCACAGCTTTCCCCGAGCTGCTGCAGTCCCTGACCAAGCCGCCATCTGCTGGAAGCTTCTCGGAAGTTGCAGCTACTGGTTCTACGGAATTAATTGCAACTTGGTCCCTGTTATCAAAACTCTCTGTAATCTTTTCCTCTCTATCGCTTTCCACCTTAGAAACCGAACCTGTACCCTGATCCACCCTCCTGACCATATTCGCCCTATTCACTAACCTCGCAGCCCCCTCACTTCGCTGATGTCTCCCTAATTGTTCTTATTTTCGACCCTTGGGAGACATCATTTTTGGTGTTTATTTAATTAATTTAATAGACTTTTGGACTAAATTTGCAATAATCCGGAATTCCCTTTTTATTTCTAGCATTTTTAAATTATTAAACTTTCGCGCGTAATATTGGTATTTTTAGTGTTAAGTTTACAGGTTTTAGATGTTAGCTAGGAGAGGAATCCGAGGAAAAAGTCAAAGATCGTGAATTAGAGTCAAGACTTGAAGATAAATCCCGAAGATATTATTTTTAGAGCTGAAAATCCATTTTCCAGGCCATATATTGCTGATTTCGAGGTGCTTAAGCGATGATTTAGCCGCTGACCTTTGAAGAGAAAACATTCCTTATCGAGTTACGGAACTTTAGCAACTGGAATGAGGTCAATCGGAGTTATAACGCATCGGGAAAAGCCGTTTTAGTGAAGGTGTATCAGCAGTTACGGGATTTTGGGCTTAGAAATTGGGCTTGGACATTTAATTATTGATTTATTCTTAAGTCCAAGCCCTAATCCGTTTTTAAGCTTATAAAAGGAGCTTTTGACCTCATTATTTCTCACCTCTCAATTTGTTCTTCAAGAGGGTTCCCGGATTATTGCATAATTAAATTATCTCGTGGATGAACTTTCGAAACATAACTCCATTTAATCCTATTTGCACCAGCTAATACCCGTATGATAAACAATATTAAGGTGAGAATTCTATCTTATTCCTTCACTCCATGAATGAGGAATCTGCTTTGAACAATGGCATCCCTGAATCTCCCCAACCTGTGATATGAAGAATTCACAACCAAGTAAAGAGGAAGAAATGAGCAAGCAAATGAGCAACCATTCCCAACCTTTGATACAAAAGATGTCTTTCTTAAGGAGGCGAAATATTTGGGTATTCCCATAATTTATACCAATGAATAAGAAATTTATAAAGAGCGTTCGGATTTGTTATAGTGCTAAGTTATTAGTTTTCTCAAGTAGTTCAGATTTAGCTTTATTTCCACCTTATTCCTATTTTATTTCCACCTTATTCCGTATCTTTGCCCTTTGAAAGGAAATCTTCTGAGAAGTATACGCAGTTAGGTTTGCATTTATTAAATGTGGAACACTCGATCAAACTCGAAGAGTTACGGCCCAAGAATAAAGTTTTGTTTTTCAAATCCGTAACCTCCACCCAAGTGGAGTCTTCTATGTTTACCTCAAAAAATAGGAATAGGAAACGCTTAGGACTACTCGAGGAGATAACTGGTGCACCGATCATTATTTGCTAAACATTGTAGTCAACCATCCCGTCCTTGGAACGAATCTGTTTTATCATACATACTACTTGGGACAACCGTACACTTGCGGTTGTGGTTCAATTATTATTTGCATTTATTTAGAACACACAAAGGACCACCAAGTTTTTGGCGCCGCTGCCGGGGACGGTAGCGTGTGACCACGGTGTTTATCCTTTAGTGATAGTTGCATTTATTGTAATTTATCAGTTTTTACGCTTTTTGTTTGTTTATCTTTCTCAGGTTTTTAGGTTTGGTGTATGCGAAGAAGGCTATTCAAGGATCTAGAGCCAACACCTCCGATCCTTAGTAATCCAGAATCGTTGATCAGACTTGCTAACAAGAGAAGAAGAGAACGAGAAGCTTTAGAAGTAGAAGAGTTAGTTAACAGAATGGAGAATATCAATCTTCAGAATCAACAAGATAATCAACCAGGTCAACTAGGCGCAAATGGCCAACCTTTGGCTCCAGGCGCTATTCCTCCAATTCCACCAGTGATTCCTAATCCTCAAGTTCAGATAGTGATGAATCAAGATCCGTGGTTTACTAAAGGTTCACCAGAAGTTCCATTTCGTGCTCCTGCTATAGGAGTAGGTGCTCCAGATATTGATGTTCCGCGATTCCGTCCAGATTCGGGTATGTTAGCTCAATTCCAAAATTTTAGGAATTTTTGTGGTAGACCATCAGAAGATCCTCTTAGAGCAGTACAGAAGTTTAAACAGATATGTGATTCTTATATCACACAAGGAGTTTCAAGAGAACAGATGTTCTGAAAAAGAAAGATGATATTGTGATCAATCGCCCTCCACCACCGTTTCCTTCTCGAGTTCAGAAAAAGGGTGATTTGGGTGATTTTCAGAAATTCTTTAATAGAGTGAAGGGCCTAAGTATTAATATTCCGTTATTAGAGGCGATTCGAGATATCCCGAAGTATATGAAATTTTTGAAGAGGGCCCTCACTAACAAAAGGCCCTACTGTGATAATGAAATGATTGGCCTTCCTGAAGAATGTAGTGCGATTTGCCAGAGTAAATTACCTCTGAAGTTAGTTGACCCGGGAAGTTTCACTATTCCGATATCAATTGGAGAAGAATGGAAAGGAAAAGCGCTATGTGATTTGGGGGCAAGTATCAATTTGATGCCCAAGTCAATCTTTGATAAGCTTAAATTAGGAAACGCAAGACCCACTTCTATGGTCTTGCAAATGGCGGACAGGTCTCTTGCACATCCTGAAGGCCGCATTGAAGATGTCCTCGTTAAGGCAGGTACCCTTATATTTCCCGTTGATTTCGTAATACTTGAGTACGATGCAGATAGAAATGTCCCCATTATTTTGGGTAGACCATTCCTAGCTACAGGGCGTACATTGATCGATGTAGAGAATGGCGAGTTAACGATGAGGATTCAAGACGAGGAAGTCAAATTCATTGTATTTCGAGCTATGAAATTTCCAGATTCTCAAGAGGATTGCTTCCGAATGGATGTAGTTGAGCAGGCATCGCAAGAGGTATTTGATTGTTTAAATTTTGATGATATTTTGCAGGCCGCTTTAACGTTAGACTTGCCTGAGATGATGGAAGAGCTTGCCGAAACAGTGGCGGCTCTTAATTCTGAAAATCCGAAGTATAGGCGTCTTGCCTATGAACCTGTGAGAAAACCGGGGGAGATTATTCCTAAAAAGAAGCTTTCAATTGAATCTCCTCCGGAATTGGAAGAAAAACCATTGCCATCACACTTGAGGTATGCATATTTGGGTACTAATGAAACTCTACCTGTTATTGTTTCAGCTAATTTAACAGGTCCTCAAGAAGATAAACTGTTGCGTGTGTTGAGAGCCAACAAAGAAGCAATAGGTTGGGCAATTGCTGACATCAAAGGCATTAGTCCATCCTATTGTCAACACAAAATTATACTTGAAGATACCAACGCACGCTCAGTTGAAGGTCAAAGGAGATTGATGCCCGTGATGAAGGATGTAGTGAAGAAAGAGGTGATCAAGCTTTTAGATGCGGGGATTATCTATCCCATTTCGAGTAGTGAATGGGTGAGCCCAGTTCAGTGTGTACCGAAGAAAGGAGGAATGACAACCGTTCTTAACGATAAAAATGAGGCGATTCCTTCAAGAACGGTAGTTGGTTGGAGAGTTTGCATGGATTACAGAAAGCTGAACAAGGCCACCAGAAAAGATCATTTCCCTTTGCCCTTCATCGATCAGATGTTAGATAAATTAGCAGGAAGGGAATATTACTGTTTCTTGGATGGCTACTCCGGGTACAATCAGATTTACGTGGCTCCAGAAGATCAACATAAGATTACTTTTACATGCCCATTTGGTACTTTTGCATATCGTAGAATGCCATTTGGGTTGTGTAACGCTCCCGCTACCTTTCAGAGATGCATGATGGCCATCTTCTGGGATATGATTGATAATTTCCTAGAAGTGTTTATGGACGATTTCTCCGTGTTTGGTGATGATTTTGATAAGTGTTTGGATAACTTGGAGAAAGTGTTGGTTAGATGCAAGGAAACAGACTTGGTATTAAACTGGGAGAAGTGTCATTTCATGGTTCGTGAAGGTATTGTTCTGGGTCACAAAGTTTCGAGTTCTGGATTAGAGGTTGATAGAGCGAAGATAGAGGTAATTAAAACTCTTCCCCCTCCTGTTTCTGTTAAAGGGGTAAGGAGTTTTCTGGGCCATGCTGGCTTCTATAGGCGATTTATCAAAGATTTTTCTAAGATTGCTAAACCATTATGCAACTTACTTGAAAAGGACTCCAAATTCCTTTTTGACGAAGCTTGTTTAACGGCCTTTAAAGCAATCAAAGAAAAGCTTATTTCTGCTCCTATAGTGTTACATCCGGATTGGAATTTACCGTTTGAGGTTATGTGTGATGCGAGTGATTTGTGTATGGGAGCTATATTGGGACAGAGGAAAGAGAAGGTTTTTCATTCGATTTACTATGCTAGTAAAACTTTTAGTGGTGCTCAGATTAATTACACAGTTACAGAAAAAGAGTTACTAGCAGTTGTATATTCATTTGACAAATTTCGCTCTTATCTTCTTGGAGCGAAAGTTATTGTTTACACAGATCATTCCGCGATCAGATATCTTATGGAAAAGAAGGATGCGAAACCAAGGTTAATCAGATGGGTGTTATTACTTCAAGAGTTCGATTTAGAGATCAAAGATAGAAAGGGTTGTGAGAATCAGGTTGCAGATCATCTATCGCGCTTAGAGGGTTCAGAGATGAATAGTGGTACTGAAGCAGTTAGAGAAGAGATTCCTGATGAGAGTTTATTCGTTGTTCGAGATTATGAAGCTCCGTGGTATGAAGATATTGAGAACTTAGTGGTAAGTGGTGTTTTTCCTGAGGGTTCTACTTATCAAGAAAGAAAAAGGTTAGCTCATCGTGCTAGACAATTCTTTTGGGAGGATCCGTTCCTCTATAAAGTTTGTGCTGACCAAATGATACGAAGATGTGTAGCAAGGGAAGAAACTGAAGCCATTATAGCTGGATGCCATGATTCATTATATGGAGGACATTTCAAAGGAGATAGAACTGCTGCGAAGGTATTTCAATCAGGTTTTTACTGGCCTTCTCTTGTTAAAGATTGTCATGAATATGTTAAGAAATGTACAAGATGCCAGTTTACCGGAAACATATCTAAGAGAGATGAGATGCCACGTAATAATGTGTTAGAAGTTGAGATATTCGATGTCTGGGGTATAGACTTTATGGGTCCTTTTGTTCATTCAAATGTTAACCTCTACATCTTATTAGCTGTTGATTATGTGTCTAAATGGGTAGAAACGGTGGCTTTACCTACAAATGATTCACGAGTGGTGATCAAGTTCTTGAAATCACATATTTTCACTAGACATGGCACACCTAGAGTGATTATTAGCGATGGAGGATCTCATTTCGTTAATAAATATCTGAAGACTGTTCTAGAGAAGTATGGAGTAAGACACCGTGTATCTACTGCATATCACCCACAATCCAATGGTCAAGCTGAAGTTTCGAACCGTGAAGTCAAGTCAATCCTAGAGAAAACCGTTGGTCCTACAAGAAAAGATTGGTCAATGAAGTTAGATGATGCGTTGTGGGCCTATCGTACTGCGTTTAAAACTCCAGTGGGTGCATCTCCCTATCGTATGGTGTATGGTAAGGCTTGTCACTTACCTTTAGAGCTTGAAATGGGTGCCTATTTGGCAATTGCGCAGTTGAACTTGGATCCTATCTTAGCCGGAAAGAATCGTATGATGAAGCTTAATGAACTTGACGAATTCCGCTTGCATGCTTATGAAAATGCCAAACTTTACAAAGAAAACACGAAGAAATGGCATGACAATCGGATTCGTACAAAGAACTTTGAAGTGGGACAAAGAGTGTTGAAGTATAACTCAAAGTTCAGCAATTATCCGGGTAAGTTAAGATCTAAATGGTCAGGTCCATACATTGTGACCAAAGTTACACCTCATGGGGCGATAGAAATAGAACATCCGCTAGAGAACCGTACCTTTATGGTAAACGGTCACAGATTAAAGATATACCATGGAGGTGAAGATACCAATCGCTCGGAAGATCCACATCCCGGGGAGGTCATGTATCTCCTCGAAACTCCCTAAGAGCGTGAGGTAACCCGTCGAGCTTAACGACGTTAAACAAAAGCCAATTCATTGTATATTAGCTGAGTTTTTAATTTTTGCATTTTGGAATAGTTTGATTTTCGTAATTTTAGTGTTTATCATTAAGAAATGAGGAAGGGTAGTTGTTTTTGATGATTTCAGGGGTAAAAAGGTCATGAGTTTGGGGTCGATGAAGCGAAAATAGGAGAAAAATTGGTTGGATGTCCAGGAGAAACCAGGAACCCGGTTTCGCAAAAACCGGGAACCCGGTTTTGGAGCTGGTACCAACCATTTTCACGCAACACTTGTCGTTTTGGGTTCACGATACAGCGTCGGAACCGGGAACCCGGTTTGCCCAAACCAGGAACCCGGTTTTGGTGCTGTAATTTCTGATAAGTTCTGACCCAGCGTTTTGGTGGATTGCGTTTTGCTGCGTTTTGGTTCGCGCCATCGACACAAAACCGGGAACCCGCATTTGGCAAAACCGGGTACCCGGTTTCGGAGCTGTAATCTTCCAAAAGTTCTGACCCAGCGTCTTGGAATCCTGCGTTTTGGCGCGTCTTGACTCGCGCCATCGAGAAAAATCCGGGTACCCGCATTCCACAGAACCGGGAACCCGGTTTCGGCGAGCAAAATCTCTGACCCCGCGTCTTGGGGTCCAGCGTTTTGGTGCGTTTTAAAAAAAAAAAATTCAATAATTGATTTTCCGCGCCGTCACAGCGACGCGGAACCGGGAACCCGGTTTGCAAAAATCGGGAACCCGGTTTTGAAGCTGTGATGTCGGTTTTGGAGGCCTTAACCTAGTTTTCTTAGCCTCTTCTGCAAGTTTTTACCTAAAACGCACCAATAGCCTCCCCACCTCCGAAAATTATCAACAAAAACACTATATATCATCAAATCTTACCCTCTTTCACCACAAAAACATAAAATCAACTCACCTCCTCTCCAAAATAACATCAAATCCTTAGTTTTTCCCAAGATTCTTCTTCCTCAAATCCTTAAATTAAACCCGATTCTTTCTTCTCCCATTCAAATTAAACAAGACCCATCTCATATTCTACCTAGTTCTTCAATTCCTAAGCCTCAAAACACCAAAATTCTAAATTTTTTATCAAAGTTTTTCATTATTTGAAGTTTTGAGTTTGGGGTGGAAAGAGATGACTAACAGAACCGGTGATTTTCGAAGAACTGCTCCTAGAAGAAAAACCACCATTGGTGGTTCTCAAGATCAAGCTGTTGAGATTCCTGATTCGCGTCCTAAACGAAAAATTGACGAAATTAAGCTTGATTCTAACAGAAAAGAAATCACACGTCAAAAGAGAAGATTGATTGATGAGATAGAAAGTGAGAAGGAACCAGAAGAGGAAATTGCGAAGAACATTGAGAAGGAAACTGAAGAAGAGATTCCGGAAGTCCCAGTTCAACAGAAACCTCCGCGTATGAAGATGTGGGCCCACAAGCCTAAGAGGGTTTATACTTGTTGGAATACTCAGGTTCGTGAAAGAATTGAATTTTTGAAATTTGGTAAGGAGACGAATTTTCCTAAGGGTATTATGAGTAGTGAACACAAGGAATATGCTGTGACATGTGCTAAGTTTGGTTGGAAAGAGTTGCAAGAAAGGAAGCTTGAGTTTATTCCTACTTTGGTGCGAGAATTTTATGAAGGTTTAGCCACCTCCCGTGATGCCATTGATATCCGCAAAAAGGTAGTTCCTTTCTCTATTGAACGTATTCGGAAATCCTTAAAATTACCCAACTTTTCTGGAACATGCCCTTTCCAAGAAACTCTTAATGACCCTTCTTTTGATTTTGAATCCCTTTGGGGAACCGTGCTTGTTAATGGGACTAGCCCAATTCCTGAAGGTGAAAGATATCCTGGACAGTTTTACAGCAGTAGTTTGACACCTCGTGCTAAGGTTTGGTCTCGTTTCGTAATACCCACTTTCTTTGGTATTAAACACACTTCCGAGTTGAAGAAAGAACACATATTTGTTATTAAGTGTATTTTGGAGGAGAAACCATGGGATGTTGCTAAGATCATTTATGATACAATCATGGAGTTCGCGAAATCACCAATGAAACAACAAAATCTGAAGTTTCCTTGTACTATTACTCAGTTGTGTCTAGACGCAAAGATTCCGTGTAAGAACGCAGATATTGACATTGTTTCAGTTGGTGTGAGTATAGCTTTGAGCACAATCAAGAACATCCATGAAGAAGCAACACGAGCTACAAGGAGTCCGAGAACTCCTCAATCAAAGAGAGCGAAGACTGTTCCTGAGTTGGAGTCCAAGATTCAGGTGTTGGAAGAGAATCAGGAGAAGATGATTGCTACCTTGGGAAACGTTACAAAAGAATTGGACCTATTGCGAAATTTAATCCTAGGCGTAAATACACTTCAAAACGCGATTTATGATGCTGTTACGCGAGATAAAGGTCCGGAACGCAACACCGATAACCAGCCTCGTGCTGGTTAAGATACGTTTTCTAAACTTTCCTCTTAGTGTAGATTAGTTTAAATGCTTTATTGAGTCTTTTCGTGTCGTGGGGACACGACTCATTTTTGAGTTTGGGGTGGGGTTCGTTGTCTCATCCCAGTTTTTTATGTGTTATTTGCTTTATTTGCTCTCAATAAAAGAATTTTCGGAGTTGCGTTTGACTGTAGAAATTCTTAAATATCCCTTTAAGCATACTTTTGATGAATCTATGATAGTAAATAGTGGACTTTAGGGATTGATATAAAACGCATTTAGAATTGCATGCAAACATAGGTAATTAATAGGAAAAAATTAATGAACAATGCAAATGAAGTAAGCTTGTACTCAAGGAATATGTTTGGTGTGTAGAAAGTGAAATCCTAATTAGTAGAGAACCCCCCTAGATATGAACTAAAGACAAGCTATGTACTTAGGAAAATGATAGGGGCAGTTCTTTGTTAGCCATTTGTGCCTTTTTAGCCTTCTATCCCTTGTATTAATTATTATCCGTCTTAGCCCACTTTGAGCCTTTAGCCTTTTTCTTTGTAGCCACGATATAAGCCATTATCCCTTAGATTATTAGGCATGACCATATGACCCGCACTTGAATCACAATCCTGAGACATGTCTCGAGCTTGAGTTTGGGGTGGTGGGACCACTTATGGGGAATTTAATGGGTTGGGATTGATGTGCTTTGTATTGTAGCACAATTGCAGATGATATATACTTGTAACCCTTTGCCGGGAATGAAGAAAAATTAAAAAGAAAGAAAAAATGAAAAAAATTTGAAAACTCATACAGTAGGAACCGGGAACCCGGATTCGTCAAAACCGGGAATCCGGTTTGCTTCTGTACAAAAAAAAAGAGAAAAAAGAGAAAAAGAAAAGAAAAAGAAAAATATGAATGAATAAAACACCAGGCAAAGTGGAAATTTTTAGAAAATCATCTTGTTAATAGTAGGTAGACATGGGACGCTAAATTGTTGCGTAAATGGGTGAGTGAGAACATCTTTTGAGCGTTAACTCAAGCTCGAGGACACTGTTGATGGTAAGTGAGGAGAGAGCCAAAAGCTCACTTCAAATTTACCAAATATACATCTACACCTGTCCTTAAGCCAATATTATAACCGTAAAGACCTCGTGATTCCTAAGTGCATAGTGAATTTATTATTCTGTTGATAGGGAATACACTAGGTGGAGCGTTCAAAGCGATTTAGGATTAATGACCACCCTATAGCCATCATACAGAGATGAGTACAAGTGTAACCTTCAAGCATTGCAACTTTAATTTTATGATTGAGATTATTTATGTTTGATGTTGCATTTTAGATGTATGTGTATAATTTCTAGAGTTTGCTATATGAGATTTATTTTGAGAATTGCTTTAGGGTTTATTTGCTAGCTTCTACTTGTTTATACGCTTACTTCTACCCCTTTGTTTTGTTTTACTTTGTCGGGACGACAAAGGTTTGAGTTGGGGGTCTTGATGTCTCCCTAATTGTTCTTATTTTCGACCCTTGGGAGACATCATTTTTGGTGTTTATTTAATTAATTTGATAGACTTTTGGACTTAATATGCAATAATCCGGAATCTCCTTTTTATTTCTAGCATTTTTAATTTATTAAACTTTTGCGCGTAATATTGGTATTTTTAGTGAAAAGTTTACAGGTTTTAGATGTTAGCTAGGAGAGGAATCCGAGGAGAAAGTCAAAGATCGTGAATTAGAGTCAAGACTTGAAGATAAATCCCGAAGATATTATTTTCAGAGCTGAAAATCCATTTTCCAGGCCATAGATTGCTGATTTCGAGGCGCTTAAGCGATGATTTAGCTGTTGACCTTTGAAGAGAAAACATTCCTTATCGAGTTACGGAACTTTAGCAACTGGAATGAGGTCAATCGGAGTCATAACACATCGGGAAAAGCCGTTTTAGTGAAGGTGTATCAGCAGTTACGGGATTTTGGGCTTAGAATTTGGGCTTGGACATTTAATTAGTATTTTATTTTCTGGTCCAAGCCCTAATCCGTTTTTATGCTTATAAAAGGAGGTCTGGACTTCTATTTTTCAGACAATTCACATTCCACAAGATTAAACACCAGAGAGAAGCAACAGAAGGAAGAAAGAAGAAGCTACAAGAGTTGGAGAGGGTCTATATCTCCGTTCGTAGTCATTCCAATTCCGGAAATTAGGTTCTTTTTATCTTTAATTTTGTAATCAAATATGAATTCCATTTCTTTTAATTCAGTTTTTCTTTTTAATATGAGCTAAGCTTTTCATAGTGCTTGAGAACAAACAATGGGTGAATCCCAATTTTATGAAATAACGAATGTTGAATTTGGGTTTATGTAAATTAAATTAGATTGGGTCTATTACTCTTTTCGATAATTTGTGAATATTTAATGTTTTTAGAGTCGCGAACTAAGAACAGGCATTAGTATCTAGGCTATTCCACATATGTGGCGTGTGGATCATCCTGACGGAGGGTTTAGGTATAGAATTAATTATTCAATCTAGGATAGAAGCTATTGATTCTGACGAACTTAGCTAATTCTAGGGCCAATGAGGTAATAAAACTTAATCATCCAACAGTGGATCATATTTACCCTGACGGGACTAGTGACACTTTAGGATCGCCTTATAGTCCACCCTGACGGGGGTATAAGGAATTTAGAATCCCGACCATTGTAATTGACCAATTTAGCCCTTAAACAACATAAGTTAGGAAATAAGATTAGGAGGATCCTTGCGTTCTCAAGTACTACCTCTCATACTGCGTTTTCACTCATTTTACTTGCGTCTTAGCTTTTACTTGCATTTATAATTTGTCTTTCATTTAGTAGTTTTAATAAACAAAACTAAACAAACATATTTTACTTACTTGCTTTCATAAGTGCAACCAATCATTATTTGCTAAACATTGTAGTCAACCATCCCGTCCTTGGAACGAATCTGTTTTATCATACATACTACTTGGGACAACCGTACAGTTGCGGTTGTGGTTCGATTATTATTTGCATTTATTTAGAACACACAAAGGACCACCAAGAAGCGACGAAAGCAATCCAGAGAAAGGTAATGGATGACATGAATAACAAACTTACGCAACAAACGACACTTAAACAAATACAAAAGGCGGTGCTTGATATGTCACCAACGATAGCGCCGGGACCGGACGAATTAAAAGGTAAGTTATATAAGGAATATTGACATATTATACAGTCGATGTTTACTTAATGGTTCTTGATTTCTGTATGAATAACATATCTCTCAATAAATTAAATGAAACATTGGTCACTCTCATCCCGAAAGGAGAAACACAAGAAGGTATTGTAGACTACCGACCGATATCATGCATTAACTTTGGATATAAAATAATTTCAAAATACTAGCCAACAGGTTACAAGAGTTTATGAGCGATATTGTATCACCTACACCAGCGGCTTTTATTAAAAACAGGGCAATCCAAGACAATATACTCGTAGCGCAAGAAGTCTCTTTTTATATGAAAACAAAACAGATAAACGCAAAACTAATGACGGCAATAAAACTCGACATGGCTAAAGCGTATGACTGGGTGTGGTGGGATTTTTTATTATTAGTACTAGAGAAATTAGGTTTTAATGATACATGGATTACATGGATCTCGAATTGCTTGAAATATGTTACCTTTCAGTTAAATTTTAATGGTGATAGGTTACATAAATTCAAATCGGAAATGGAATTACGACAAGGAGATCTGTTGTCTCCTTAATGATGGAATCCCTAATTAGTTTAATTAAGAATAAGGTCGACCAAGATAAGATAAAAAGAAACAAATTACTAGGAATTGTCCGGTTATTACTCACTTATTATTTACAGATGATTCACTTTTAATCCTGACAATTAAAGGAGATGAACTTGGACAATTCAGAGAATGTATTATAATATACTGCGCGGGATCTGGACAAAGAATAAACTTTACAAAATTGTTTATCTGTTTTAGTAAGGATACGCCAGAAGATTGCAGGGCACAAGTCACTAATAGGCTAGGTATAGGCTAGGTATACAAGAAAAGAGGATCTCGGAAGATACCTAGGGATACCTTTATTCCATAAAAGATCAAAAAAATAATCACTACAATGGATAGTGGAGAAATTATTTAAAAACACAGAAGGATGGAAAGCACAATTCTTATCGGGAGGGGGGGGGGAAGAAGTACTTATAAAGGCAGTGCTACAAGAATTACCGAGCTACTCGATGTCGATTTTTTGTTTTCCTGTTACCTTTTTTAATAAGCTAATCTCACCAGTCTCGATTATTTGGTGGAGTTCAGGTGAACAGAAACGAATACATTGGATGTTATGGGAAAAATTGGCGATCAACAAAATGCTAGGAGGAATGGGTTTCAAAGATTTCAAGCGAATGATCCAGCATTACTCACAGCACAAGCATGGAGAATTCGTAATAATCCAAACACCTTGGCGGCGAGACTTCTTAAAGGTATATATTTCCCGAAAAATACTTTACTCAATGTTAAATTAAGACAATCTCGAACATGGTCATGGGAAATCTTATTAGAAGGACGAGATATATTCAAAAAATATGGCAGATATTAAGTTGGGGGCGGAGAATCTATAAATATCTGGATAGATAAATGGTTAGATATTCTATAAAAATTGGAAAAACCTAATGGATGTGAAATCCATAAAATCAAAGTACTTTTGGTGGATGATTCAACATATTGAAACAAATGACTATTAGATGAAAAATTCCCGGAGCCGATCATCCCAGTCATTTTAAGGGGAAAAGTGTTCTCAATAGACTCACCGGATAAGTTTATTTGGCCTTACGTGAACAGTGGTGAATACGTTACAAGGTCTTACAGATGCAGAAGTTTTTGAGAACCTCGTCAGTCAAATGTTGTTCCAACTGAGAGCACGCTATGGAAAACCATTTGATCAAACGTGCCCACAAAGGTTAGAATATTCAACTGGAAAGCTTGTAATAATGCTATACCGACTAGGAAAAATCTAGTGACAAGAAAATGTGAAGTTGAAGTAGAATGCCAGTGGTGTAATATGGAACAAGAAATAGTGAAACATATGCTACTCACATGCAAAATAGCTAAATTGGTATGGGCAGGATCCTCTCTTTAAATCAAGACATGTCACGACGAGGAGGAATTGGGACAATGGATTCTTAAGATAACTGAGACTTTTGTCAACGACAGATGGAGACGAGAAGTAGTCGTGTCTTACGTATTGCTAATCATTTGGAATTTATAGAAATAAAAAAATGAGAAGCGGGCATAACAAAACAAAATAGTGCCCGACGAGATCATCCCAACAAGAATATGGATGAACACCTTGGCCGAGATTGGTAACAAGCGAACAAGGATAACTTACGTATACGGATAATGGAAATGACACAGATGGTGATATTGAGTTCCAAACAAATATAACATTCACATGTGATGTATATTTTGACGAGCCATACATACCCACATGGATAGGAGTAGTTCAGAATAATGAAAGTACAGGATCTCAAATCGATTTCTCGACGATTATCAATTTCAATTCTTGTACAGAAGGAGAAGCGCAAACGCTAATTCGTAGATTAGACACAAGAAGACACAAACCACAAGAGGAGATAGCCATATTCTCTAATAAACCTTGAAATAATTCAAGGACTAAACCAGGCGTCTGAACCATGGATCAGACAAATCAAAAAGCTGGTAATAGAGGTTGGTCTGGTGTTCTTTAAACATATCCCACGAAGGTTCAATGGGCGAGCAGAGACTTTAGCAAAAGAAGCCAGACACATGACATTAAGAGAACATAAACCATTGACAAAATTGTTATGTCAATTCTCCAGAATAGGGATAGGTCAATTCTAGATGTACTTATCTGTAATTTCTTAATCGTTCAAAAAAAATATTAATGCGATACAATTTAATTAAACCAAAATAATTTTATGTTGTAAGTAAAAACTCGTGTAGATAATATGTTAGAAAACTGAAGATAATAAATCAAATATAAATAAATATAATCTCGAATTTTATTTGTGAAATTCAAATTTGTTACAATATGTTATGAATATCGTATTATATATAGAAAAATAAAATAGCTGTGCATCTATTAGGTTAAAATGTTGCGCGGTGCAAATTGTTGCACAATTATCTGTATCAGATAACCACCAAAAAATTGTGTGTTTAATCGAATATTTTGTTTTCATATTTTAAATCCAAAATTGCGATGTTAATAATTGAGATTATAAATTAACAATATTTTCATTAGTTAAAACAAGTAATGTTTAGGAGTGCTTGAAACAAATATTTAGGAGTAATTATTTATTCAAACACCACTACTCACACATGACCAACATAAGTGCATGCTCTAATTGAATGTTTGTCTTCATTATTACGATTAATATCAAGTCTTTTAAGTGTAACTTTTTTTTTTTGGACATAAGTCTTTTAAGTGTAACTCCTTTAGAAATTTTATAATTATAATAGATTAGGCTTGTTGAAAATTTGGTACTATACGAGTAATTATAATTTACCATATCTTTTGCGACCACGAATCATAATCAACTAAAAATACGTAATACATACCACTCCTAATTGATATTAAAAAGAAATATAATATAACTAGTTGATCTAACAATCATTGAAGTGGTCACTATTTGTTTTTTCGAAGAATAAAAATAAAATAAAGTACAATACTGACTATTTTCTTTATCGATGACGGGCCGCGGAGCCACATTAACAAAAGGTGTACTCAAGCCACTACTAGATTCGCATGAAACAGCGACGACCTGCGTCGTCGCTAATGATGGACAAATTCGTCGTTAGAAACCGGTTTGGGTTATTGGCGACGATTTTTCGTCGCTAATAGTTTGTCAGGAGAAATATTTTTATGGTTTCGCCACTAATGAATGGCCTTGATTTGCGACAAAAAAAGTCGTCGGTAAAGACCATTACTTAGCGACGAATAAATTTCATCACTATCCAACTCATCTAGCGACAAAATATTTTAGACGCTGACACTTTTTTCTGGCTACAAAGGATGATTCGTTGTTATTGGAACGAATTACTAGCGACGACTTTTTCCTTTTCTTTTGCGACGAAAAAGTCGTCGCTGACATTATTTTTTTTATTTCGAGTTTTTAATTACAATTTTATTTTAAATTTGTATTATTATTTATTTTATTTATATTAACTGTATTTCTATTTTTTATATTAATAATTTTAAATTGTATTTCTATTTTTTATATTTTAAATTTTATTTTAATATTTATACAAATATATTGAATAAATAATAAAAAAACGTCATATATTTATCATAAAGAAATATTTAATTAAATTGAATTCAAAGATCGGAATTAAAGTCAAACATCCGATAAAAAGTGAAACACCCAAGAAATATTCAAAATAGTCAAAAATACATACAAAACAAAATCAACAAGAACTAATCAAACTCAAGGATCGTCTAACCATGAGGCATCTTCTTCTCTTTCTTCAATTTCATATTTTCTCTCTTCTTCGGGGGGAGGGGGGGGGATCGGAGCAAGACCTTGATCGACGCTCATGCTACTCAACGCCTCCATAGCCATGTTTAGGATGTTCTTTGAGTAACGACCGCGAGTCATGCTAGATGTGGAGGCAGTTGATGAAGTTGTGGGATCAATAGGGGGAGGTCTTGACTTGTGCGAAACTCATTCATAGCTGCCATCATCATGTTGAGTCTCTTTTCATTCCGCTTAACCAAAGGATCCAGCTCAGAAGTACGGGCTTTCTTCTGAATCATACCAACACCGGTTACCCAAGCCGTCTTCGGTGGGCCCATACCTTCCTGAACTGTCTCTTTGAAGGCGTCAATTTGATCTATACGTAGCACTTCAGTAGATGAGGTCCCATCAGATGACCCCGCCTGTGTCTCAGTCACCTTCCTCTTCAGCTTTTCCCGATAAATATCCTGTTAAACGACAATAAAAGGTAATTAAAAATTTATTAAAATAAAAGTGAAAAAATAAAAAAAATACCCACATTACAGCGTTTTTACTTCGGGTTCCTCCACTTATCTTTCTCCTCATCGTAGCCTATATAACCCCAATTGAGGAATTTCCCTCTCCTCTTGTGTAGCCTCGCTGATAAAACTCAACGGATCCTTTGTCTATTTTTTCATCTTCCCATGTTCAATAAAATTTTGAACTAATTATATTAAAAAATAATTAAAGTAATTAATATATTTTTATTAAAAAAATGCTTTACCTTATAAATGACCTCCCGAGTATGGGAAAAATTTCTCGATCCAGCCTTGCCCGGTAATTTTTGATTCTTTTGGGTTTCCTTGTTAATCTTTGTTTAGTTCTGTTTCAGTTAATTTCAAAAAATTAAATACACATATTTTATAATAGTTACAATAAAATTTAACTTTTAAACCTGACAATTTATATCATCCCACATCTCCCGGCATCTTTCCCAAACATCCAGGTCAATATCAGCAGGTGTTTTATTCTGATTATAGTAATCTCTCTTCAAATCACCCTTCCAACTTTTTACCGAGTTGATTGACCTTTCCTTATACTTTTTTCGATTTTTTCACAACCGGGTCTGTTTCTCCACCCATCAATATAAAAAAACTCCTGTAACCGGGATAGAATCGTCTACTTCATCCCTATGGGCACGTCTTTCCAATTAATGTAGCATGGCGGGACATTCTACGAACTGTCGCCCCTATCACTTGTGCCACGTGGTACCCGTACTTGCCTGTCAAGTTCCATGTGTCGTCCAAGATGCAAAAATCTACGGGTAAGGGGTGCCCTAGTTTCGCGACTGATGTCTCCTCATTTGTGATAGATTTATATTAGGATGAGACATCATTTTTAGTAATTTAGAAGTCAAAATAGTCGTTTTTCTTGAGAAATAGTGCACTTTCCTATTTTGAGTCTTGATTTAGTAAAATAATATTTTTAGAGCATATTGGATTTAATTATTTATTTAGTGTGAAGCTTTAAAGATAATTATGGAGATTAATTAGAGTCCAAGTCAAAGACTACAACTTATGGAAAGATAAATTGGAGATAAGGAAACAAAGGCTAAAAATATGGAAAAGGAAAAGCTGCCTAAATCTGGGATTCTGCAGCACACGCCTAAAGAAGTGGCGATTACTCCTACAAGGAAGCCGATTTTGGTAATTTCCTCTTATAGGGACGTAGATAATTCTGTGAGGATTCTTTTGGTATATTATGGAGCAAAAACCGACCAATAACGAAGAAGATATGCTCAAAACGGTCCAGCAGTGTTTATCTTTATTTCCATACGAATTTGAGTTGGGCTAGGAGTCCAACACTTTATCTCTTCCTCAAGAAAACGAATTAGGTCTTCTAAACACCTATAAATACACCCTTATATCACTTGTAAATCATCCTTGCCTCATAGTATTTAGTTCTTAAGGTTTTATTCTTCCAGTTTATTGTAGAGAGCAAGATGATGTCTTTTGTAATTTCTTTTAGTTTATTTCCTTCAGGTATGAACTAAACTTCCCATAGCTTGGGTTTTGCATCATGTATAATCTATGAATTCTAATTATTCTATCTAAGTTTCTTTTGGAATTATATATTTTAATTTGATATTAGCTACTTACCTTTATATTTGATTATGTGTTTTGATTTATTGTCTTTCCTAGAACTGATCACTTTAGGATTGTTTTAATAGTAGTTAGATGGTCACCTTAACTGGGTGTTTAACTATTGAACCACCACATAACGTCTAGTGTCGATATTAGTTCTGACAAATCATGATTCTAACTAGATAGTCATTAGGGTTTGTTTTAATCACCATATCACCAATTGATTGTAGTGTCTGTTTAGGGCCTTGGTAGCGCTTGATAACCCTATTTGAGACCTCGTCTTGGTTGTGCTGTAGCCCCCTTAGTCGCTCTCAAGGTCTAAGGTATGGGAATTTAGAATCCTGACTAAGTATACAAGAGCTAATATTCTCCCTTATAAACTAGATCTAAAAGAATTAGAAGGATTAGTGCATACTAGCAAAACCTAAGCTATATCTCTCATCTCATATTCTCAGTTATTTATTTTCTTGTCTTTTAATTTCTTAATTTTAATTTCGAATTTCGAAATCCATTCTCTTTTATTTTCTGTCTTTAATTATTTACTTTTACTCGTTATTTCGACTCACGTGATTAACACACTTAAGTCCCTGAGAACGAACTCAACTTACTAACTAAAACTTGCATACGTCCGGTAATACTTGCAGTACTGTGCCTGTCTAGGGTGAGAGTGCGTAGTTTTCTTGAGCTCTAATTATATTAATTTTATCACACCCTAGGCGACACCAATTTTTGGCGCCGCTGCCGGGGACTTGTGTCTCGTTAGCGTGTGGGTTATCTATTTCGAGTAGTAGCTTTTAATTAGTTTTTACTTTTTACTTTTCAGTTTTTAGTTTTTATTTATCCAGATTTACGCTTGTGGTTTGCTTTAGTCTTTTTCAGGTTTCACAGTGTTTAATTCTTGGCCTCCGTTACCGGAGCCTGAGAAGAGCTTCAGAGTTTACAACAAACGTGTCCGTGAGGAAAGATCCTTGAGAAGAGCTATGGCAAACCAACGTGATCCACCACTTGATGACCTTGGAGTAAATCCAAGGGGTCCACCACCACCACCACCACCTGGTGGTGGACAACACGGTGTACAACTACCATTAGGAGGAGGTAATGGGCAGAATAACGTTAATCAACAGAATCGAGTACAGCAAGACCTCCCTGGTCTCCATGTGCCGTTTTATGTTCAACCAATAGGTTACCGTCCTCCAGAGATCCAAAATATCAAATTTCGTCCCGATCCGGGTATGCTCAGTCAATTTCAAAGTTTTTGACTCTACAATGGTATTCAAGATCCGGTAAGATCGATTAAGAAGTTCATGCAGATTTGTGATGCCTACATTACTCCTGGCATTACACGCGAGCAACTGTATTGTCATATGTTTTTGTTCTTCTTGACCGATAGAGCTAGCGAATGGCTAGAAAGACAACTGATGTCCTTTTAGGTGAATAAATGAGTTATTTGATAGACTTTTAGGCTTATTTGATCATATTGCACTTTCTCCCCTTGGAAATTTACTATTTGCAGAATTTGAGCTTTTGTGCGTAAATTTGACTATTTTTAATGCAAAGTTAATTGGTTCTTGAATCTCATGAAAGACCAATCCAAGGAGAAAAAGTGAGAATAAAGTCTTAGTGCATTTTAGAGTGTTACGAAATGATTTTTAGTCGAGTTTCTATTTTTAGAGTACACTTTCCTATTTCGATTTCTTGATTTATTGATTTATTCTTTTTAAGCATATGCGGTTTAATTATTTATTTAATGTGAAGCTTTAAAAGATAAATGGTAATTACTTAGAGGCCAAGTCAAGATAAAGATGAAAGGAAAGAAGATTTACATGGAAATAAGAAGATTTAGGAAATATGTATTCAAAGGAGGAAAAGATAAAGCTGCCTTGTGAATCTGAAAATCCAGCCACGTTTTAGAGATTAAATCATAATTAAAGATTGGCATGGATTCTGGACGAATGGTCTGCACCAATAGAAAGAGCTTTCCAAGACAAGCAGTTTCATATATTGGAACTTCTCAAACGGATAAGTATTGAAAAAGATATGACCAAATCAAATCAGCAGCAAATCTTAACTTTTCTAGAATTTAGGGCTACGAATTTGAGAGTCTTTGACTTGTCTTCCACTCCAAGCAAATTCGACCTAGGGTCTTCCAACACCTATAAATACACCCCTTAGACCTTAAATTCAGTACCTCTCATTAATCTTTCAATTCTTAACATCCTTAGAGAGAGAGTCACAATAACCTCTCACAATTTATTTAATATATACATCTTTAGAGAGAGAGTCAGAGACTTCAAGAGCAAGAAGGCAAAGGAGAAGCTAGAGCTGGAGGAATTCTGTTCTTCCATCTACAGTCATCTAATCCTTAGGTTATATATTTATTTTCTGTAATTAAATATGATGTCTTTCTATTTAGTTCCAGTCTTTAATATTACCATGAGCTAAACTTTAATATACTTGAGAATCGCAATAAAGGGATGAACCCTAATTAATTTAATCTTTGTTTTGAATTTGGGATTGTTATGATTTAAATTGAATTAGGTCTTAGATATTGGATATTACTTTGTTCTTAATCATTATTTCTTTTCTGTACAACTAGAAATAGATTTTAGTATTTGGGCTATTCACTTTAGTGGCGAAGTGATCATCCGACAGGGGGGTTTGAATACAGATCTAGGTAATACCCGTGTAATGTCCGTTATTGACCGACAGGCTTAACTAGTTACATAGCCAAAGAGGTAAAATCATATCATCCGAAGAGCCATATTCCACCATACAGGTGTTTATGATACTTTAGGATAGCTTCTAGGTCCACCCGACAGGGGGCTAGGAGATATTAGAGTCCCGACTAATATACTAATACCAATTCTACCCTTAAACATAGCATAGGTTACATTAATTAGGTGGATTCCTTGCGAGGCTCAAGTATCTCTCTTATCTGAAGTCAGTATTTTATTTGCTTTATTTTCATTCTGTTAATTTAATTTTAGTCTTTACTTTATTTGCAATTTTAATTTACAAAAACCAAACAAAAATTCTTATCTTTTATTTTTCTGTTAAAAAATTATTCTTCTACTTGATTAATATTTGGGTTGAACCTAATCCGTCCCTGAGAACGAACTTGATCATCATATATTACTTGGGACAACCGTACACTTGCGGTTAAGTGGTTCCTATTATTTTTGCATTAATTTTATAACACCCTAGGACCCACCAAGTTTTTGGCGCCGCTGCCGGGGACGGTAGCGTGAGACCCCGGTGTTAATCTTTAGTAGTTGTAATTGTTTATTTATTATTTCAGATTTACGCTTGGTTTTTGTTTTTGTTGTACAGATTTTTATTCAGGTAATGATCAAGAGGTTTTATTGAAGATGTATAGAGGACATTACCCGGATCCCGATCCATACGAATATTGGGAAGACTCTTCGGGACAACAACAATGGGGTAGTAACTTCTACCAACAATCCTATCAATACCCTCAAGAGCAGGATTGGAACAACCAATGGATCGGGAATAATCAACAACAATCATCATATCACTATCACCAGGAGCAAGGATGGAACAACCAATGGGTTGGAAACATTCAACAACCTCCACCTCATCACTATCAGCAAGAAATTGACAATGAGATACGTTCTAAACTCCAGCGCTTAGTAGAAGAAACAAACGCCATCCAAGCACGCATGCAACAAATGGTAGAAGAATGGGGTAGTATGTCTTGTGAAGATTCCACTCCCCCGAGGGATGGAAGAGGATCAACTGGAGGAAGTAGTTGAGGAGGAGGTATTGAAGGAAGATATTAGTGATAGTGATATAACCATCATGCCGGTTATAAATGAAGACCACCATGTGGTTGAAAATCCTATTAGCATGGTGGAAGAAGGAGTAGCAACGAAAATCCTAGAAATTAAAACTGAGATTGCTATTCCTATGGTGCGTGCACATGATCAAGATACTGAACGCAAACAAGAAAAAGAGGTGATCGAGATTCAGTTTCCACATCAAGAATATGATGAAGTAATAGTGGAAGATTGGATTGAAAGCGAAGACGAATGTGAAGTGGTTGAGAGATCAATTGAAGAGTTAAAGCTTCATAATAAAACCGAATTCCCACCACAAAAAGTTCACCAGTCACTATCTCCACCACAAGTCATCATTAGAGAAAAAATATCGGAATCACCTCTATTATTAAAAATGATCAATAGGTGCTACGCAAGAAAGGTGCTACACCGCGAGAGTAAAGCGGCATGGAGAAGCACCTACCCACCACACTTTAAAGAGGAATGCGAGATTAAAGAGAATGAAAATGAGCTTATACCGTTGAGGACGGTTATCTACTATCGTGTGGTGAAGAATACGTTTCGTCATGAAAGTAAGAAGGCGAAACGGAGATACTACCCTCCCCCTTTCAGAGATCGATTGAATAAAATTTTAAGGGGGAAGGTTCTAAAACTTACATGCCAAGGACGAGGCGAATTCAAGCGGAGGAGAACCGCAAGGGCCTCAATACCATCTTCATGGAAGGTAACGCGTCGAACTTAAAGACGTAATAAACAAAAGTGCTTCTTGGGAGACAACCCATGTTTAATTTTTCTTTAAGTTTTTCAATTCCTAGTGTATAATTCTAAGTTAGTGTCGAGTTTTAGTGTCTACTTTTAAAAGAAATGAGAAGGGTAGTGTGTTAATGGTGCAGGAATCGAGTTTGGGGTGCTAGGAGGGAAAAATTCGGCGCGAGGTCCGGTATACCGCCCCAGAACCCCGGTATACCGCAAGAAGAAAACCCGTGTCACGTGTTACTCACGCGGGTTTTATACAGAAAGGAAAAAAAAATTCGATGCGCGGTCCGGTATACCGCGTGAGATGTCTGTTATACCGCAAAAGGGAAAAACCCGTACCACGGGTTAGGTACCACGGGTTTTTGGACGTAAAAGAGATATTGAACAGTAGCAAAAACCCGTGCCACGGGGTATATACCACGGGGTCTTGGCAAAAAATTTGAAGCAGCAGAAGCTGCGGTATACCGCGGGTCATGCCCGGTGTACCGCGCTATGTCGGTTTTGAAGAGTCTTCACCTTATAAGCTTCTTACCTTGTCAAGACTAAACCCTAGCCTCCCCCAATACGAATTTTCCAGATCTTAACCCTTATATACCTGCACAAAGACCACTACAACACCAAAGAACATCAAATCCTTCCTCCTATTTCATTCTAACACACATCTAACACCACAATCCTTCAAGAACATCAAGAAATCTTCTCCTTCAACCTTAAGCCTCTTCATCAAAACTTCAATCCTATTCATTAAACCTTCCCCAAGCCATTACCTATTCATTACCCATCTCATATAACACCAAAATCCTTCATTACGAATCCTCAAAACGTCAAATTTCAAAACTCTTCTCTAGTTTTTGATTATTTGAAGTTTTGAGTTTGGGGTTCATTGAGATGACGAAGATTGGAAGGTCAAGAATACCGTGGAGAGGAAGAAGAAGTTGGAGAACATCTTATTAAACTTTTGGGTGTTGAAAGATGTAGTTGAAAGAATTTTGGGAGGATAATCATGAAGAGGTGTTGAAACCCATAGGAAAAATCACAAAAGAGTTGGAGCTTATGCAAATCATATTACGTGGTGTGAGCAATGTTCAACATGCCACCTACGCAACACAAGGAGCTCAACCTACACGCAACCATGGAAACCAGCTTCGTGCTGGTTCAGATACGTTTTCCTATCCCTTTCTTATTTGTTTTATTTGTTTATTTGCTTTATTGAGTCTTTTTCGAGTCGTGGGGACACGACTCATTTTTGAGTTTGGGGTGGGGTTCGTTGCCTCATCCCAATTTTTATGTGTTTTACTGTTTTTTTTTAAAATTAATCTTAGGGTTGCGTTGACTGTAGAGAATTTTAAATGCTCCCATCAAGCATGCTTTTTGTGAATTAATGATAGAAAATAGTTGACTTTAGGAGTTAGTGTAAACTGTACTTTGATTGCATGCAAATATGAGATAATTGATAGGAAAAATTAATGAACAATGCAAAAGAAGTAAACTTGTGCTTAAGGATAATAGGTGGTTTGTAGAACGTGAGATCTAAATGAGTAGAGAACCCACTTAGGTATGAACTAGAGACAAATTGTGTAGATAGGAAAATGATAGAGGCAGTTCTTTGTTAGCCCTTTGAATCCTTTTTGGCCGTCTAACCCTGAATTAATTTTATCCTTCTTAAACAAATTTTTAGCCTTTAAGCCTTTCTTTTGTCGCCACATTATAAGCCAATATCCCTTTAGATTGTTAGGCATGACCATATGACCCGCACTTGAATCACGATCCTGAGACTCTGTCTTGAGCTTGAGTTTGGGGGTGGTGGGTCCACTATATGGGAATTTATATTGGAATTGGGAGTTTTGAGCTTATCAATGATGCTTTTTGCTATACATGATGATGATTCACAGGTTTATTGTATTGTAACCCTTTGCTGGGGTAATAGTGAATGGAAAAGAAGCTTCGAGCTCAAGTTATGAATAGGCATAACTGTGAAAAATAGCATGATATCTCAACATCATAAAGAGAGTCATAGCTATAAGAAAAAATGAATGATTTGAAAAGAAATTATATTCGGACCGGCAAAGTGGAATTTTTTTAAGTGAATCATCCTTAGTGCTTATTGGGTTAATTTGGGGACGCTAATTAAGCGCGTCAATTGGGTTGAGTGAGAACGTTATTCGAGTGTAAACTCAAGCTCTTGGACAGTTTTGTTGATGGTAAGTGAGGAGAGAGCCAAAAGCTCACTTCAAATTTACCAAATATACATACAATACCGTCCTCAAGCCTACGCTAAAACCGTAAAGACCTCGTGATTCCTAGATGCACAGTGAGTTAATAGGGATTATTCTAAGTGGAACATTCAACACAAGTAAAGATCGAGGAACACCCTATAGCCACCATCTTGAGATAAGTAATTAAGCGTAACCTTCTAGCATTGTGAAATTAATTTTGGATTGATATTGTTTTGTATTTGATTTTGCATGATAAGTGTAGGTGTATATTAATTCCTAGATTAGACTATATGAAATTTGTTTTAAGCTTTGCTTTGGGATTATTTACTAGATTCTACCTTCTGCATTCACCTAAAAGATCCTTTGTTTCTATTTTACTTTATCGGGACGACAAAGGTTTGAGTTTGGGGTCTTGATGTCTCCCTGTTTGTTCTAATTCTTAGCCCATTGGAGATATCATTTTAGGTGAATAAATGTGTTATTTGATATACTTTTAGGCTTATTTGATCATATTGCACTTTCTCCCCTTGGAAATTAACTATTTGCAGAATTTGAGCTTTTGTGCGTAAATTTGACTATTTTTAATGCAAAGTTAATTGGTTTTTGAATCTCATGAAAGACCAATCCAAGGAGAAAAAGTGAGAATAAAGTCTTAGTGCATTTTAGAGTGTTAGGAAATGATTTTTAGTCGAGTTTCTATTTTTAGAGTACACTTTCCTATTTCGATTTCTTGATTTATTGATTTATTCTTTTTAAGCATATGCAGTTTAATTATTTATTTAATGTGAAGCTTTAAAAGATAAATGGTAATTACCTAGAGGCCAAGTCAAGATAAAGATGAAAGGAAAGAAGATTTACATGGAAATAAGAAGATTTAGGAAAGATTTATTCAAAGGAGGAAAAGATAAAGCTGCCTTGTGAATCTGAAAATCCAGCCACGTTTTAGAGATTAAATCATAATTAAAGATTGGCATGGATTCTGGACGAATGGTCTGCACCAATAGAAAGAGCTTTCCAAGACAAGCAGTTTCATATATTGGAACTTCTCAAACGGATAAGTATTGAAAAAGATATGACCAAATCAAATCAGCAGCAAATCTTACCTTTTCTAGAATTTAGGGCTACGAATTTGAGAGTCTTTGACTTGTCTTCCACTCCAAGCAAATTCGACCTAGGGTCTTCCAACACCTATAAATACACCCCTTAGACCTCATAATTCAGTACCTCTCATTAATCTTTCAATTCTTAACATCCTTAGAGAGAGAGTCACAATAACCTCTCACAATTTATTTAATATATACATCTTTAGAGAGAGAGTCAGAGACTTCAAGAGCAAGAAGGCAAAGGAGAAGCTAGAGCTGGAGGAATTCTGTTCTTCCATCTACAGTCATCTAATCCTTAGGTTATATATTTATTTTCTGTAATTAAATATGATGTCTTTCTATTTAGTTCCAGTCTTTAATATTACCATGAGCTAAACTTTAATATACTTGAGAATCGCAATAAAGGGATGAACCCTAATTAATTTAATCTTTGTTTTGAATTTGGGATTGTTATGATTTAAATTGAATTAGGTCTTAGATATTGGATATTACTTTGTTCTTGATCACTATTTCTTTTCCGTACAACTAGAAATAGATTTTAGTATTTGGGCTATTCACTTTAGTGGCGAAGTGATCATCCGACAGGGGGGTTTGAATACAGATCTAGGTAATACCCGTGTAATGTCCGTTATTGACCGACAGGCTTAACTAGTTACATAGCCAAAGAGGTAAAATCATATCATCCGAATAGCCATATTCGACCATACATGTGTTTATGATACTTTAGGATAGCTTCTAGGTCCACCCGACAGGGGGCTAGGAGATATTAGAGTCCCGACTAATATACTAATACCAATTCTACCCTTAAACATATCATAGGTTACATTAATTAGGTGGATTCCTTGCGAGGCTCAAGTATCTCTCTTATCTGAAGTCAGTATTTTATTTGCTTTATTTTCATTCTGTTAATTTAATTTTAGTCTTTACTTTATTTGCAATTTTAATTTACAAAAACCAAACAAAAATTCTTATCTTTTATTTTTCTGTTAAACAATTATTCTTCTACTTGATTAATATTTTGGTTGAACCTAATCCGTCCCTGAGAACGAACTTGATCATCATCTATTACTTGGGACAACCGTACACTTGCGGTTAAGTGGTTCCTTTTATTTTTGCATTAATTTTATAACACCCTAGGACCCACCAACAACCACCTGGAACAATCAATTCTTGGAGAGAACTTCAAGCCGCGTTCTTTAACCGTTTTTATCCGAAGAGCATGAGACTCAAAGATCAAACCGAGCTTGCAAGATTCTGTCAAGAAGATGGAGAAACAGTAGGAGAGTCATGGACAAGGTTTCAACAAAAATTAGCTAGATGTCCACTCCATGGTTATACACCTGCTCTACAACTTGCTATATTCTATGAAGGTCTTAATGATAAAGGTAGAGAGAAGGTGGATAACATTGGAAAGGGTAATTTCGTGTCCATGAACCATAATGAAGCTTCCGAGGTTTTAGAAAATATTATGGAACAAGAAAGGAGTTGGCCTTCAACGCGAGCTCCTGTAGCAAAGACCCGAGGAACGCTTCGTTTAGATGCAGAAACTGCGAACTCAGCTCAAATATCCGCATTAGAAAATCAAATCAAAGAGTTGAAGTTAGAGATGCAAAAGAATTGAGCCGCAGCAAACGTTGTACAAGAAGCACAAGGTTGTCAACAATGTGGGGTTAATAATCATACATGGGAAGAGTGCGAATCAAATCCACAATCTGTGTACTTCATATCCAACCGTGGAGGTTATCAATGGGGTAACCAAAACCATCCTGGTATGCAGTACTCAAATCCACAAGGGCCGCTAATCCTGGTCATTATCAACCGCGCCCCCAGAACAACTCTTTCCAACCGAGTGGTCAGTATCAAAATCAATATCAAAATAGACCTGCTCCCCCTCAACAACCTGCTCAAGATGCCTATACCGATGCACTAGATCAGAAAGCTTTACCTCAGTATCCTCAAGAAGGATCTATGGATAATCAACAAGTAATACAAACATTGAACCGTTTGACCGCAAGTATGAGCGCTCAGGAAGAGAAGGTCCGAGGACAAGATGCCGCACTTCAGATTTTAGGTACTCAAATAGAACAATTAAACAAAGTTCTAACAAATTTATTGGAACAGAAAGAAGTGAAGGCAATCGAAGGAGGTGATGACAATGTTGGGTTCGAAGCTTGTAAGGCTATTTGCCTTGAAATTGAAGAAGAACAGAAGGAAGTACCGCATGCTGCCGTTAGTGCCGTGGAAGTTCCGAGTACCGAAGAAGAACCAACCAAGTCTAGCCCCGTGGAATCTGACTGTTCTGAGGTTTATGTGGAGGACGATTCAGAGAAAGCCGAATTTATACAACTGCTGAGGAAGATGCAAGAGGAAATTAGATCGATTATGGATTATCAAGCTGAGCTAAATTCGAAAGAGAAAGTTGAAGATGAAGTTGCACCTACTGTGCAAGAAGAGAAAGAAGAAGAGAAGGTGGAACCACCACCTATTGTTCAACCAGTGTCATCAACTATTCCTGATACAAATCCTAAGGATGACATTGTACTCAAGACATTTGTAGAGGCGTATAAACCTGAAAATATCAACGCCCAGATGCTTGAGATTGCGAAGAAAGGGCTTACACCGCAACAAGTTTTTACGCAAGATATTCCTGAGAAAGAAGCGAGTGTAGAGATCCCAAGAGAGAACCTGAGGGTTTCAAGAAGAAGTGAAAGAGAGCTACCAACAAAGCTTAAAGATCCGGGAAGTTTCAACCTTCCTATTCAGTTACATGGTATGCTCAAAGTGAAAGCTATGTACGATGTGGGTTCTGGTGCCTAAGTCCGTGTTCGAGAGACTTGGACTTCAGAAATCAGAGAAAACTCCAGTGAAGTTGTAGTTCGCTGACAAATCAGTTAAAAGGACATGGGGAACAGTGGAGGACGTCTTAGTCCGTGCAGGTAATATCGCCATCACTACTGACTTTGTTATTCTTGAGTTTGATGCAGATAAGCAGGTTCCAATCATACTTGGACGGCCTTTCATGGCCACAAGTCAAAGTGTAATCAACTTCCAAGAAGGGACCTTTACCCTTCATGCAAAGAATGTATCTGAAACCTTCTATGTCTTGGGTAAGAAACCAAGGAATTTAGATCCCACCGTTCCTGTCATCCACAACCTTTCACATCACAAAGTCCCTCCTGAGAAGATCCACTTAAAGCCTGTGGATACTGAGCTAAACATTGAGTTTGGGGTTGGCCATGAAGTTCTATGGAAAGCTCACAAACGCGAGAATAGGCCACGAAGTTTCAAAGAATCGTGGATGGGACCATTCATTGTCACTAAGGTTGTTTCAGCCAATGTGATAGAAATTCGACCCAAAACGGGGGTCAAGCGCATATTAGTTGACGTTCATAGCCTAACTCGTTGTTGGGGAGGCTATATTCGCAAATCTTGACAGAGGTAACACGTCTAACTTTGAAAGACGTTAAACAAAAGTGCTGTATGGGAGACTACCCGTAGTTTTTTTTTTAGTTTTTATGTCTTTTATGTTTTTATTTTATGTTTAGTTTAGTTGTTTTTAGTTGATATTGCATATTTGAGAAAGGTATTAGTGTTTTTGATGCTTAGGTATTGGAGAAATCGAGTTAGGGAAGAAACAAAATTTTCGGAAAAGTTGAAGCATTGGTGCGGTATACCGGACCTCAGCCGCGGTATACCACAGAGGAAGAAACCCGTGCCATGGGTCGATGCCACGTGTTTTATACCGAGACGAAATTTTTTGGAGCTGTTGGCTGCGGTACACCGGACCCTAGTCCGTGCCATGCACCGCACGGCCAAAACCAGTGCCACGGGGTGCTACCACGTGTTTATTGACGAAGCTAAAAATTTTGGAGCATTAGATGGTGCGATACACTGGACCCTAGTCCGTGCCATGAACCGCACGGCCAAAACCCGTGCCACGGGGTAGGTATCACGGGTATTTTGCCGAGACGAAATTTTTTGAAACAGAAGCTGTGGTGTACCCCTAGTCCGCACCCATGGTCCGCGCGGCGCCGCTGGAGAGAGGAAGTTACGGGATTCAAGGCTATAAAGAGGTATAATGCTCATTAGTCCGATTTTCATAAACCTTAAGCCTATTTCTCTTCTCCAAAACTCTCCCAACTCCATTGATGCTCATCAAAACCTTCACCAATCATCAAAACACTACCCAATCATCAAGAAAAACACATCAAATCTTCTCTCCACATCATTACAAGAGAGATTCAAGTACCCAATCCTCACCAAATCCATTAAATTGAAGAATCAAGAGCTCAAATTTTCAAAATTCATCCTACAATTTCTTAAATCCAAGCCAATCCATCAAGAATCAACCTCACCCATATAGAGATTCATCATCAATTCACTTATCCTAGGCCAATTCAAGCTTCTTCAACCAAAAATTCATAAGTTCAAATTTCAAGGGTTGCTAAAGCTTTGAGTTGGGGGTTAATTGAAGATGACTAATAGAACAACAATTTTAGCTAACAAGAGGGAGGTGAAGAATAGCAAGGTATTGGATCCAATCATGAAGAAATCAAGTAACAAAGGTTCTAGTTCTAAATCAAAGGGTAAAGACAAAATTGAAGATACTGCGATACCTTTGCTTGATCGTAATGGTAAAAAGCTTTACTTTTATGCAAAGGAGAAAACACAACTTCCTCAAGGTCCTACACCCAAAGAGACAGAGGAAGCTTCAAGGGCCCTGAAATCTTCTGCAGAGAAACAATTGAAAGAGCTACCTTTTGCTTATGAGAAAGTATTCAAGGAAGAAGTTGGTACATGAGAATACGCAAGATTCTTAGAGCTTGGTGAGAAATTGGGTTGGTCTACTTTCATGGTAAGACGTTCTGAACTATGTCATGAGTTAGTTTTGGAATTCTATTTATTCCTCTCTAGCCGAGATAGTAAAGGTTGTGTTCCGATTAGAGGAAAACTAGTTCCTTTCACAGTTGATGAGATTAGAAACCACTTCAAGTTTAAGAAATTGAAAGGTTATTGCAAATTTGAAGAGGCGGTTGCTAAACGAAAAATCTTTGATGAGGAATTACTTTTTGAGCATGTTTTAGACAAGGAGAAAGTGCAATCACATAAGGGAGAATTGAAGGCACCTTGGCCTTACAAATATCTCCAATCAGATGCGAGAATTTGGCACAATTTCCTTATTCCTAATGTCTTTGGAAACACACGAACTTTGGATGTGACTATGAAGAACTCTCTACTTTTGGATTGTATTTTGAGAGGAGAAGAAGTAGATGTGGCACAGTTGATCTATGAGGAGGTGATACGATTTTTGGTCTCTCCTAAATCGGTTTATAATGTTACATTTCCTACTATGATCACGTGTCTTGTGCGAAAAGCGTATTTTACGTTGGGTGAAGAAGAGAAACTCGAATTTAAAGCGAGTTATATTGATAATGCTTGGATCAAGGATATCTTTCGAAGAGCGGGTTCTACGCAAGTCTCGAAAGAAGAAAATGAGCAAAATTGGCAAGAGAAGATGGAGGAGCGTTTAACAAAATTCGAAGCAGCTCAAACTTCTTTAGTCAATGATGTGGCACAAATCAATGATAATCAAGTGCACATCATGAAACTCCTTGAGAAATTAACGAAAGGTCCAGCAAATCCAACCTTGGATATCAATGATGCGAGGCAATAAGCCTCGAGAGTATGTTCTCTTTCTTCCTTACCATTTCTATAAATATGTTTATCTGCTAATTTTAATTTCTGTTTCGAGTAATTTTCGAGTCGTGGGGACACGGCTCATTTTTGAGTTGGGGGTGTGGGGATTCGTTGTCACTCATCTCCATTTTTCTGTTTTTAGGTAGAAATTAAAATTTTTGATACATAGGAATTAGATGTAGAGTGTGTTTAATAGCCTGAAAGCATAAGCTCAGTGAATTAATGATAGTAAGTAGTATGTTTATGAGCTATGTTATTTGTATGCTTTGAGTATTTGCAGGAAAATACACGTTGATAGTAAAGAAAAGATTAGTGAGCAATGCGATAGAAAGTATGTTCGATCTCAGGGAACCTTGAGAAGTGTGTAGGCCGTGAGATCCAAGCTAGTGGACGAAAACCATTTGATGAAAGTGCTAAAGGTAAGAAAATAACGAAATTACATAGTGTAGAAAGTGATTAAGGCGGTTCTTTCATATTTGAAGCCTTTGAAGCCTTTTTATACCTTCTCACCTTGTTATTTTTTATTTTATATGCTATATCCTTCTCAGCCCCTTCTAGCCTTTCTAAAGCCTTTTTATTGAAACACATTATAATCCATATCACTTTAGATTATAGGACTTTTCCATATGACCCGCACTCGAATCTCGATGCATATACAATTGTTTTAGAGCTTGAGTTTGGGTTTGTGGGTCCACCATTATGGGAATTGTCATTGGGATGGGATTTTTGAGCTTATTAATTGTGCTTTGTGCTTTATATTGATGATGATTCACAGATTTTTAATGTAACCCTTTGCCGGGGTAATAGTGAATGAAAAAGAAGCTACGAGCTAATTTTGCCAACAAGGGCAATAAAAAGAAAAAATATATATAAGAAAATAGCGTGATATCTCATCATTAAAAGAGAGTCATAGCTATAGAAAAGAAATTGATTCGAAAAGAAAAGAAAATATATATATTCGGACCGGCAAAGTGAAATTTTTATGTGAACATCTTATGCTTTAATTGGGTTATTGGGGATACTAAATTGTGCATCAAGGAATTCATTGGGTTGAGTGAGAAACGTTTTATGAGAGTAACTCAAGCTCTAGGGCGATTCGTTGATGGCTAGTGAGGAGATAGCCAAAAGCTCACTCCAAATTATCCAAATATACTATCATACCGTCCCTAAGCCTAAATTACAACCTTAAAGAACTTTTGATTCTTTGCTATGTAATTGAGAAGTGATTGAGCCATTATATTAGTTAAGTGGATCTTTGGATACTAGTGAAAATCGATGAACAATCTATAGCTTCCTTGGGGAACTGAGTAGAGTCCCAATCCTTCTTACATTGCGAAACTTGTCTGATCTTGAATTCAAGCCGTGTTGACTGTAGATATGAGAAGTGTACATGTATGTAGTTTATGAATATTATTGCATGAAATTTTCTGAGTTGTTGCTTTAGGTTTATTCTATATATTCTGCTATGTTCTTCCCATTGTATTGAGATTTTAGTAAATGTGTATTTATAGACTTCCCTTTGTTTTTATCTTTATTGTATCGGGACGATACAACTTTGAGTTGGGGGTCTTGATGTCTCCTCATTTCTGATAGATTTATATTAGGATGAGACATCATTTTTAGTGATTTAGAAGTCATAATAACGGTTTTCTTGAGAAATAGTGCACTTTCCTATTTTGAGTCTTGATTTAGTAAAATAATATTTTTAGAGCATATTGGATTTAATTGTTTATTTAGTGTGAAGCTTTAAAGATAATTATGGAGATTAATTAGAGTCCAAGTCAAAGACTACAACTTATGGAAAGAGAAATTGGAGATAAGGAAACAAAGGCTAAAAATATGGAAAAGGAAAAGCTGCCTAAATCTGGGATTCTGCAGCACACGCCTAAAGAAGTGGCTATTACTCCTACAAGGAAGACGATTTTGGTAATTTCCTCTCATATGGACGTAGATAATTCTGTGAGGATTCTTTTGGTATATTATGGAGCAAAAACCGACCAATAACGAAGAAGATATGCTCAAAACGGTCCAGCAGTGTTTATCTTTATTTCCATACGAATTTGAGTTGGGCTAGGAGTCCAACACTTTATCTCTTCCTCAAGAAAAAGAATTAGGTCTTCTAAACACCTATGAATACACCCTTATATCACTTGTAAATCATCCTTGCCTCATAGTATTTAGTTCTTAAGGTTTTATTCTTCCAGTTTATTGTAGAGAGCAAGATGATGTCTTTTGTAATTTCTTTTAGTTTATTTCCTTCAGGTATGAACTAAACTTCCCATAGCTTGGGTTTTGCATCATGTATAATCTATGAATTCTAATTCTTCTATCTAAGTTTCTTTGGGAATTATATGTTTTAATTTGATATTAGCTACTTACCTTTATATTTGATTATGTGTTTTGATTTATTGTGTTTCCTAGAACTGATCACTTTAGAATTGTTTTAATAGTAGTTAGATGGTCACCTTAACTGGGTGTTTAACTATTGAACCACTACATAACGTCTAGTGTCGATATTAGTTCTGACAAAACATGATTCTAACTAGATAGTCATTAGGGTTTGTTTTAATCACCATATCACCAATTGATTGTAGTGTCTGTTTAGGGCCTTGGTAGCGCTTGATAACCCTATTTGAGACCTCGTCTTGGTTGTGCCGTAGCCCCCTTAGTCGCTCTCAAGGTCTAAGGTATGGGAATTTAGAATCCTGACTAAGTATACAAGAGCTAATATTCTACCTTATAAACTAGATCTAAAAGAATTAGAAGGATTAGTGCATACTAGCAAAACCTAAGCTATATCTCTCATCTCATATTTTTAGTTATTTATTTTCTTGTCTTTTAATTTCTTAGTTTTAATTTCTAATTTCGAAATCCATTCTCTTTTATTTTCTGTCTTTAATTATTTACTTTTACTCGTTATTTCGACTCACGTTATTAACACACTTAAGTCCCTGAGAACGAACTCAACTTACTAACTAAAACTTGCATACGTCCTGTAATACTTGCAGTACTGTGCCTGTCTAGGGTGAGAGTGCGTAGTTTTCTTGAGCTTTATTTATATTAATTTTATCACACCCTAGGCGACACCAAGTTTTTGGCGCCGCTGCCGGGGACTTGTGTCTCGTTAGCGTGTGGGTTATCTATTTCGAGTAGTAGCTTTTAATTAGTTTTTACTTTTCAGTTTTTAGTTTTTATTTTTCCAGATTTACACTTGTGGTTTGCTTTAGTCTTTTTCAGGTTTCACAGTGTTTAATTCTTGGCCTCCGTTACCGGAGCCTGAGAAGAGCTTCAGAGTTTACAACGAACGTGTCCGTGAGGAAAGATCCTTGAGAAGAGCTATGGAAAACCAACGTGATCCACCACTTGATGACCTTGGAGTAAATCCAAGGGGTCCACTACCACCACCACCACCACCACCTGGTGGTGGACAACACGGTGTACAACTACCATTAGGAGGAGGTAATGAGCAGAATAACGTTAATCAACAGAATCGAGTACAGCAAGACCTCCCTGGTCTCCATGTGCCGTTTTATGTTCAACCAATAGGTCACCGTCCTCCAGAGATCCAAAATATTAAATTTCGACCCGATCCGGGTATGCTAAGTCAATTTCAAAGTTTTGGACTCTACAATGGTACAGCAATTCAAGATCCGGTATGATCGATTCAGAAGTTCATGCAGATTTGTGATGCCTACATTTATCCTGGCATTACACGCGAGCAACTGTATTGTCATATTGGTGTGGCCTAGGGTGTGATAAAATAAGATATAAATAAAGTGCAAAAACACCCTAGAACTACACGGTTCTGCACGTATACAGATCGTATGCAAGTTTTAGTTAAAAGATTAAGATTCGTTTCGCAGAGACTACAGAGGTTAGGAGAATCTTATGCAAATACCAAGTGCAATTAAATTAAAGATAGAACAACTAAACGCAAATAAAAGTAAAGACAAATAAGATGGATTGATAAATAATTAACAAAACTAAAACTAAGTATTAAAAGACAGAAAATAAATACGAAAGAGAAGTGATATGAGAATATAGCTTAAGCTATTAGCATGTAATCCCCACTAGTTTTGCCGTTCTAAACATGTAAGGGTGAATTATGTAGTAATTCCCTAATCGGTCCCAATTCGCTATCGGTAGTTTAAAATAGGATTTACCTGTGTCAATAAGGCTTCCTAAGCAAACTTTTCCTGTAGTTGGTAAATAGTCACAAGAACTAAACCATAGTGATTATCTAGATGGTAATTCTAATGGCGGCCGTCCACAAGAACACAGAATATAAATCCAAACACATAAACAGAGAATAAAAACTATAATTCTATTTAAAACATTAAATTCCCAAATTAGATAGATGTCAATCAAAACTAGGGTTCATACATATATGCTAAAACTCAAGCTAAAGAAATTTAGTTCATGAAAGAAAAGAAAGAAATTACAAATCTAAAGGTAGAAGAAGACATTGTTGATGACAGCTCCTTCCAGACTTCTCTCTTGTGTTGTAAGCTTCCTCTTGGTTTAAGGTTTCACCAAGGATGATTTAAGAGTGTTAAGAGGCTGTATTTATAGTGTATAGGTTGACCTAATTCGTTTCTTTAGAGATAAGTTAAGTAATGGACTCCTAGCCCAACTCAAATTCGTAAGATAAACACTGCTGGACCAATTTGAGCATATCTTCTTCGTTATTGGTCGAATTGAGCTCCATAATATACCAAAAGAATCGAAACAGAATTATCTTGACCCTTTAGAAGGAAATTACCAATATCGGCCTATTTCTTAGGTAAAAACGCATATCTTTGGACGTGTGTGCAGAATCCCAGATTTAGGCAGCTTTTCCTTTTCCATCTTTTTAGCATTTGTTTCCTTATCTCCAATTTCCATGCAAATCTCTTTCCATAAGTTGTTGTCTTTGACTTGGACTCTAATTAATCTCCATAATTATCTTTAAAGCTTCACACTAAATAAACAATTAAACCCAATATGCTCTAAAAATAATAATTCTACAAATCAAGACCCAAAATAGGAAAGTGCACTAAATTAAGCTAAAATCAACCTATAAACTAATAAATCAGCCTAAAATGATGTCTCATGAGTATATTTTATTATCACAAATGAGGAGACATCAAGACCACCAACTCAAAGTTGTATCGTCCCGATACAATAAAGGTAAAGAACAGTAGGGTAGTCAAAATAAACAAGAAGAAGTCGGAGGAGAACAAGAACAAAATATAATGAATGATCCTAGAGCATAAAATCCAAAAAATCTCATGTAGTAATGCTCAAGAATTAATGCACAAATATGCCTAATATACATGTAATCAACAATCTATAAATTCAAGTTAAGATTAATTTCGCAATGCCAGAAGGAGAGGATGATAACTTAGTTCAGGTTAATGGCTATAGGTTGTTCATAGGTCCCAAATCTAGCATCCAATGGTCCACTTACCTACTACCTAATAGCTCAATTGTTTCTCCATCTAGTAGGTAAAAATCCTAAGGTCTTGGTTATAACTTGGCTTAAGGACGGGTGTGGTATATTTGGATAATGAAAAGTGAGCTTTTGGCTCTCTCCTCACTAGCCATCAACGAATCGCCCTAGAGCTTGAGTTTTCACTCGAAGATGTTCTCACTCAACCCTATTTATTGATGCTTTGCATCCCCAATAATCCCAATTAAAACCTTTGATGATATAAAATCCACTTTGCCGGTCCGAATATATATTCTTTTCATATCAATTTTTTTTCTTTTGTATAGCTATGACTCTCTTTTTGATGTTGAGATATCACACTATATTTTTTTCATATATATATATTCTTTTTATTTATGCCCTTGTTGGCAAAATTAGCTCGTAGCTTCTTTTTCATTCACTATTACCCCGGCAAAGGGTTACAATAATAACAATTCATCATCTATAAAATCACAAAGATAATTCCCAATTCCCAGGGTTCCCTAATGATGAAACCCACCACCCCAAACTCAAGCTCTAAAACGAATTGTTTCAGGTTTTGCGATTCGAGTGCGGGTCATATAGATAAGTCCTAAAAACTAGGGTATGGATTATAATGTGTTTCAAATAAAAAGGCTTTAGAAAGGCTCAGAGGGTCTAAGACGGATAAATAACAATAATATCAAACAAAAGGGTGAGAAAGTCTAAAGGCTTCAAGTGTTTTATCATGAAAGAACCGCCTTAGTCATTTTTCTAACTACCGGATTTCGTTACGTTTACATTATTAGTTCATAGACAAGTGGGTTTTCAACTAATTTTAAACCTCACGTTCTACACACCAAATAACTATTCCTAAGTTTCAACGTGACTTCTTAGCATTGCTCATTAACTTTCCTATCCTTTATTTCCTGTTTTTATACATGCATGCTAAACAAATTTGTTGCATCTTTCAAAAACATACTACTTACTATCATTGACCTAATAAAATCATGCTCAAATAGGTACATTCAATATATTCTATGCCTTAATTCAACCTAAAAAATTTAAATTTTATGCAAAAACGAAAAGAAGATGAGGACAACGAATCCCCACCCCCAACTCAAAAGTGAGCCGTGTCCCCACGACTCGAAAAAGACTCAAGCATGGAATAAAATTTAAAATAAAACTAACTAAACTACCTAATGCATACAAGCTACTAAGAAAAATTAGAATGACCTACCTGGCTGGCCATAGAGATCCATCATATCATCCTCGTCATCCGAAGGATCGGTATAATCATCAACATCCTTATACAAGGTCAAATATTCTACTTGTGATTCCAACTGCATGATTTCTATCCAAAGGTCTTTGTTATCTTCACGTAATCTTTCAACTTCGTTCTGTAACTTGAGAGCCCAAGGAGGAAGATCATAGACAATTTCAGAGGAAGAGGTAGAAGAACCTTGGTCTTGGATTTTTATTTTCTTCAAAGGCCTCCTTGATGGTGTGGACATTTTAGCAGTTAATCTCTTCTTTGGTGGTGATTGTGCTGGTGCCTTTTCTTTTGATTCTTCAGAAACCTCATCAAGATTGATGGGTTTTTCAATGGTGGCTCCAGGCAATTTCTTATTCTTCCCAAGGATTGAGCACTTTCTCTTGTATTCCATAGCTTCCGATCTGTTAGTCATGCTTGATTTACCCACAACTCAAGTTATACCAAGGATGGATTAAAAGTTTAAGGACAAGTTGGTGTAGCTTGATGTTGTTGCTTGGAATTGATGAAAGAGAAAGGTTAATTGATTTATCTTGGAAGAACTCTTTAAAGCTTGTTGGATTTGATGGTGTTTTGATGGTGTAGTGTGATGAATTTGATGAAGAATTTGTGTTTATGGAAAATGTAGGCGAGGATTTGATGAGTTGTTGTGTTAATTGTGAAGGTTTGCACAAGCTTTAAGATGTATATATAGGGTTTGGGTCTGAAAAATTCGTGTATGGAAGGCTAGGGATAATCTCATAAGATAAGAGTTTGATTAGGAAAAGAATTCCTTCACAAACCGCCTCTCTGCGGTGTACCGGACAAAACCTGCGGTGTACCGGACTCTACAGCTCTTCAAATTTTTGTCCACTGGATAATACCCGAGCTAGCACCCCGTGGCACGTGTTTTGGGCGTGCGGACCAGGGGTGCGGTGCAGGGGGGTAGTCCGCGGATGCTCCGTCAAAAAACCCTTGGTACCCGACCCCGTGGCACGCGTTTTGGGCGTGCGGACTAGGGTCCGGTGTACCACGCCTATCGATCAAAATTTTTCTTGCTTTCTGGATGAAACCCGTGGTACCCGACCCGTGGTACGGGTTTTCTGGGCACGGTGCATCCCTGCGGACCATGGGGTAGTCCGTGGGGTAGTCCGCGCCAGGCCTTGAATTCCTCCAGATTTTTCCTTTCGACCCCAAACTCGTTTCCTGCATAATAACACACTACCTTTCTCTCCTATTAGCTTGTAAACACAGTTAAAAATATACACTAACTTAAAATTATACACTACAAAGCAAAAACAACTAATCTAAAAAGCAATTAAAACAAGGGGTGTCTCCCAAGAGCACTTTTGTTTAACGTCTTTGAGTTAGACGTGTACCTCAGGCTAAGCGCATTCAAAGAGATGGATCGTCTCCTCTCGCCCAAAGTCCTCACTGTCATTGTATCTTTTCAAACGCTGGCCATTCACCATGAATTTCCGTTGCTCGGTTGGATTTTCAATTTCAATCGCTCCATGAGGTGTGACTTTAGTAACAATGTAAGGTCCTCCCCAACGGGATTTAAGCTTTCCTGGGTAGTTCGAAAATCGAGAGTTGTATAATAAAACTTTCTGTCCTATCTCGAAATGCTTTGGACGGAGTCGTTTATCATGCCATCGCTTTGTTTTCTCCTTGTAGAGGCGTGAATTTTCATAGGCAAGATAATGGAACTCCTCCAATTCGTTCAACTGCATCATCCTTTGCTTCCCGGCCAAGTCTGGATCTAGATTCAGAGTTTTAATAGCCCAGTAGGCTCGAGCTTCAAGTTCAATCGGTAGATGACACGCTTTTCCGTAGACCATGCGATACGGCGATGCCCCAACTGGTGTTTTTAATGCTGTTCTGTAAGCCCAGAGAGCATCATCTAGCTGTAAAGACCAATCTTTCCTCGATTTACTCACGGTCTTCTCAAGAATAGATTTGATTTCCCGGTTGGAAACTTCAGCTTGACCGTTAGTTTGTGGGTGATAACCGGTTGAAGTGCGGTGTTTCACTCCAAACTTTCGAAGAAAATTTCTCAGGGGAGCATTAAGAAAATGGGTACCTTTATCACTGATTAGAACACGTGGCATGCCATGTCTTGAAAAGATGTTTGATTTTAAGAACTTAATCACGGTTTGAGCATCGTTCTTTGGTGTTGCCACTGCTTCTACCCATTTTGATACATAGTCTACCGCAAGCAAAATATAAAGATTTCCATAGGAAGTGATGAAAGGTCCCATGAAATCTATTCCCCATACATTAAAGATTTCAACTTCAAGAATATTATTGAGCGGCATCGCGTCTCTTTTTGATATGTTGCCAGTGTGCTGGCATCTGTGACATGACTGGACAAAACGATGACAATCTTTGTGTATGGTAGGCCAATAGAACTCGGATTGAAGAATTTTAGCTGCGGTTCTATCGCCCTTAAAGTGACCTCCATAAGGTGAACTATGACAACTTTCAATGATCTTCTCCATTTCACCTTCATGCACACATCTTCTTACCACTTGGTCACTACAAATCTTCCAGAGGTACGGTTCATCCCAATAATACTGTTTCGCCTGGTGATTCAATCTTTGTCTTTGTTGTGGGTGGAAATCTTTGGGAAAGACTCCACTCACAATGAGGTTGACTAGATCTGCATACCATGGCACAAAAGCATGTTTAATAGCAAAAAGTTGTTCATCAGGGAATACCTCTTTAACCAACAATGGTTCTTTGTTCGCATCAGATCCTTCGAGCCTTGATAAATGATCAGCAACTTGATTTTCGCATCCTTTTCGGTCTCGAATATCTATGTCGAAGTCTTGAAGCAACAGTACCCATCTAATAAGACGCGGCTTAGCGTCCTTTTTCTCCATAAGGTACCGAATAGCTGAATGGTCCGTGAATACAATAGTTTTCTTCCCAACCAGATAGGGACGAAATTTATCAAAAGCATAAACCACAGCCAACATCTCTTTCTCCGTTACTGTATAATTCATCTGGGCAGCGTTGAAAGTCTTACTTGCATAATAAATTGTGTGGAAAATCTTATCTTTCCTTTGTCCCAACACAACACCCATAGCGTGATCACTAGCATCGCACATAAGTTCAAACGGAGCTTTCCAATCAGGAGGTATAACAATAGGTGTGGAGACCAGTTTTTTCTTAATCTTCAAAAACGCTTGAATACATTCTTCGGTAAAATTAAAAGGAGTATCCTTTTCAAGTAAAGAGCAAAGCGGCTTGGCGATCTTGGAGAAATCTTTAATAAACCTTCGATAAAATCCTGCGTGACCCAAGAAACTTCTCACTCCTTTAACAGAAATTGGAGGTGGTAGTGTTTTGATAACTTCAATTTTAGCACGATCAACCTCCATCCCTGCCTTCTAAACTTTATGTCCCAACACAATTCCCTCTTGAATCATGAAGTGGCATTTTTCCCAATTAAGCACAAGATCTTTTTCTCTACATCTCACAAGGACTTTCTCAAGATTATTCAAACAATCTTCAAAACTATCTCCGAACACCGAAAAATCATCCATAAAAACCTCCAAATATATATCAATCATGTCCCAAAATATCGCCATCATGCACCTCTGGAACGTGGCAGGTGCATTGCATAAACCAAACGGCATTCTTCTATAAGCAAAAGTACCAAACGGACATGTAAAAGTTGTTTTGTGTTGATCTAGGGGATCCACACAAATCTGATTATAACCCGAATATCCATCAAGGAAACAATAATATTCTCTCCCTGCAAGTTTGTCTAGCATCTGATCAATGAATGGTAGCGGGAAGTGATCTTTCTTTGTTGCTTTGTTCAGTCTTCGGTAGTCCATGCACACTCGCCACCCCACAACTGGTCTTGATGGTATGGCTTCGCCTTGATCATTAAGGATGGTAGTGATACCTCCTTTCTTCGGAACACATTGTACTGGACTAACCCAATCACTGCTAGCAATCGGATAGATAATTCCTGCATCCAACAACTTGATAACTTCCTTCCTCACCACTTCTTTCATAGCTGGCATGAGTCTTCTCTGTCCTTCTATAGATCGCCCACCTTCGTTCTCAAGAATGATTTTGTGTTTGCAAACGGAAGGACTAACCCTTGATGTCGGCAATAGTCCATCCGATTACTTATTTGTTTGCGCGAAGTACTTGAAGTAGCTTCTCCTCTTGAGGACCTGACAGGTTAGCAGAAATAATAACAGGCAAAGTTTTGTTCGTACCTAGATATGCATAGCGTAGATGATCTGGAAGTGGTTTTTCTTCGAGAACAGGTGGACATATTATAGATGGTTGTTTCATTGGTTCAATGCCACCTGGTTCTCGAAGTAGTTCTCGCACATTTGATCCCAATGCAGCAACATCTTCAGGGGGAATCTCGAGTTCCTCTGGTGATTCAAGTGCTAAGGCCTCGTCAAGATCATCATCTAAGCTTGCTTCGTTGAAGACTATTTGAGCAATTTTTCCGATGACATCTATTTTGAAGCATTCATCTTCTGATTTTGGTAACTTCATAGCTTGAAACACATTGAATCGTATCAGTTCGCCTTGTACTCTCATGATCAACTCACCATTCTCAACATCAATTAGTGTACGCCCCGTGGCTAAGAATGGTCTACCCAAGATGATGGGGACATTCTTATCCGCGTCGTAGTCAAGAATAATAAAATCACAAGGAAAAATAAAAGAGCCAGCTTGAACTAAAACATCTTCAATTTTACCTATTGGTCGTGAGAGGGAGCGATCCGCCATTTGTAATACCACACATGTGGGTACTACTTCTCCAATATTAAGCTTCTCGAACAGGGATCTAGGCATGAGATTGATGCTCGCGCCTAAATCACATAATGCTTTCCCGGTCCAACTATCTCCAATGCCGATAGGAATTGTAAAACTTCTGGGATCTTCTAATTTTGGTGGCAACTCACCTTGACATATAGCACTGCACTCCTTAGGTAATCCAATTGGTTCCCCAGTCTCTATACTTCGCTTGTTGGAGAGAATGTCTTTCATGAATTTCATATAGGTTGGCATCCTCTTGAGAGCTTCAACAAGTGGTATATTAACTTCCAACTTCTTCAACATGTCAATGAACTTCTTGAATTCCAAGTCATTGTCCTTCTTTCTGACACGTGAAGGGTATGGTGGTGGAGGGCGTGTATTGAGTTCCACTGGTTTTCTTGTCTTCTCAGGTGTCTCGGCTTGAACACTTTTTGGTTTAACTACCTCCTCCACTGTATTTTTTACTATCTCTTCTCCTCTTTGTTCTAGAATAGGGATTGGTTCTTGTTCTGGTTCTGGTTCTGGTCTTGGGGGAGGTAGTTATTTTCCACTTCGCAACTCAACTGCATGGCAAGAATCGTCTCTAGGAGCAATAGTATCACTTGGGAGTTGCCCTTTTGGTCGAGTTTGTAATGTACTCGCCATTTGTGAGATAGTATGCTCTAGTTGCTTGATAATCTTCTCCTGGGTTCGAACTTTCTGTTGGCTATGACTCATTTTGTTCTCAAACGTTTGCATTAATTTAGCCATACTCGAACTTAAGCTCTGGAGTTGTTCTTGTTTTTCCAATTGCATTGATTGTTTCGGTGGATCTTTCTTTGGTTCTTGACAAGCTTTAACAATGGGTGCCTTTTTCTGAATAGGTTGTGGGAGATTATAAGATTGAAGTTGGGGTTGCTGATAAGTTTCTTGCTTTCTGACCCAACTCTTTTGTTGTGGAGGTTGTTGATAATTAGTGTAGCTTTCTTGAGGACAAGTATAACCATTAGAATAATAGTTATCTTGAGGATATTGAACGGAAGCTACTGCTGGATTATTCATACACCCTTCCCACACATGATTTCTTGATCCACAACCAGGACACGAAGGAATTGTGCGTACCGTATTCACCTGAGCAATTGTTCGGGCTTGTTCTTGTAGTTCTTCGAGTTGCTTAGCCAATTCCTTAAGCTTCAGAGATTCTGAATTGTTTTCTTTTGTTGTTCTCTTTGGCCAACTTCTCTCGTTCTCAAGAATTATTTCCATCCCCAACTCAGCCTCTTCAGGATCTAGCAACACAAAACCGGCGTTTCCTAACGAATCTGCTTTCTCTCTTGATGTATCATTAAGGCCTCCATAAAACAAGGTTAAATAATATTCCGGCGAGGATTGATGATATGGGCATCTCGCCTTCTACTCTTTAAATCGTAACCATGCTTCACCCAAATTCCTCATTCTGTATAAATTGTTCAAGCTCCAACATATCTTTTAAACGTCTACTAACCGGATAGAAACGGTCTAGGAATCTGGCTTGGAGCTTATCCCAATCTGGAATAACATGAGGGTATTGGGTATCATACCAATCGCTTGCACATCCGGTCAAGAAGAACTGGAACATCAGGTAATACACTTGTTCCCTAGTAACTCCTCTTACGATATAAGCATCACAGATCTGCATGAATTTCTGAATATATCGGATCGGATCTTGATGTGCAACTCCGCTGAATAATCCATGAGATGCAAATTGAGTTAGCATCCCAGGGTCAGGTTTAAATTTCGCGGCTTGAATTTCTGGAGCTCGAATTCCTCGTGGCTCCACTCTGAACTCGATGGGTAGCTCAAGTCTCCTTGGGTTCTCCATCTGTAACTAAATCTGAAAAACAAAAACTAAAAACAAAAGCGTAAAATAGAACTAGCTGAAATTAAAGCACAAGATATATACACAAGGACTAACGATGTAGTCCCCGGCAACGGCGCCAAAAACTTGGTGGGGCCTAGGGTGTGATAAAATGAGATATAAATAAAGTGCAAAAGCACCCTAGAACTACACGGTTCTGCAAGTATACAGATCGTATGCAAGTTTTAGTTAAAAGATTAAGATTCGTTCCGCAGAGACTACAGAGGTTAGGAGAATCTTATGCAAATACCAAGTGCAATTAAATTAAAGATAGAACAACTAAACGCAAATAAAAGTAAAGACAAATAAGATGGATTGATAAATAATTAACTAAACTAAAACTAAGAATTAAAAGACAGAAGATAAATACGAAAGAGAAGTGATATGAGAATATAGCTTAAGTTATTAGCATGTAATCCCCACTAGTTTTGCCGTTCTAAACATGTAAGGGTGAATTATGTAGTATTTCCCTAATCGGTCCCAATTCGCTATCGGTAGTTTAAAATAGGAATACCTGTGTCAATAAGGCTTCCTAAGCAAACTTTTCCTGTAGTTGGTAAATAGTCACAAGAACTAAACCATAGTGATTATCTAGCTAGGTTGGGTTGTCAGATCATACCTAATACTAGACGTTATGTGCTAAACATGCAATTAAACACCGTTGTCAATGGTATCCTAATTACTAGATGGTAATTCTAATGGCGGCCGTCCACAAGAACACAGAATATAAATCCAAACACATAAACAGAGAATAAAAACTATAATTCTATTTAAAACATTAAATTCCCAAATTAGATAGATGTCAATCAAAACTAGGGTTCATTCATATATGCTAAAACTCAAGCTAAAGAAATTTAGTTCATGAAAGAAAAGAAAGAAAAGAAAGAAATTACAAATCTAAAGGTAGAAGAAGACATTGTTGATGACAGCTCCTTCCAGACTTCTCTCTTGTGTTGTAAGCTTCCTCTTGGTTTAAGGTTTCACCAAGGATGATTTAAGAGTGTTAAGAGGTTGTATTTATAGTGTATATGTTGACCTAATTCGTTTCTTTAGAGATAAGTTAAGTAATGGACTCCTAGCCCAACTCAAATTCGTAAGATAAATACTGCTGGACCGTTTTGAGCATATCTTCTTCGTTATTGGTCGAATTGAGCTCCATAAGATACCAAAAGAATCGCAACAGAATTATCTTGACCCTATAGAAGGAAATTACCAAAATCGGCCTATTTCTTAAGTAAAAACACATATCGTTGGACGTGTGTGCAGAATCCAAGATTTAGGCAGCTTTTCCTTTTCCATCTTTTTAGCATTTGTTTCCTTATCTCCAATTTCCATGCAAATCTCTTTCCATAATTTGTTGTCCTTGACTTGGACTCTAATTAATCTCCATAATTATCTTTAAATCTTCACACTAAATAAACAATTAAACCCAATATGCTCTAAAAATAATAATTCTACAAATCAAGACCCAAAATAGGAAAGTGCATTAAATTAAGCTAAAATCAACCTATAAACTAATAAATAAGCCTAAAATGATATCTCATGAGTATATTTTATTATCACAAATGATGAGACGTCACATATGTTTTCGTTCTTCTTGACCGATAGAGCTAGCGAATGGCTAGAAAGACAACCACCTGGAACAATCAATTCTTGGAGAGAACTTCAAGCCGCGTTCTTTAACCGTTTTTATCCGAATAGCATGAGACTCAAAGATCAAACCGAGCTTGCAAGATTCTGTCAAGAAGATGGAGAAACAGTAGGAGAGTCGTGGACAAGGTTTCAACAAAAATTAGCTAGATGTCCGCTCCATGGATATACACCTGCTCTACAACTTGCTATATTCTATGAAGGTCTTAATGATAAAGGTAGAGAGAAGGTGGATAACATTGGAAAGGGTAATTTCGTGTCCATGAACCATAATGAAGCTTCCGAGGTTTTAGAAAATATTATGGAACAAGAAAGGAGTTGTCCTTCAACGCGAGCTCCTGTAGCAAAGACCCGAGGAACGTCTCGTTTAGATGCAGAAACTGCGAACTCAGCTCAAATATCCGCATTAGAAAATAAAATCAAAGAGTTGAAGTTAGAGATGCAAAAAAATTTAGCCGCAGTAAACGTTGTACAAGAAGCACAAGGTTGTCAACAATGTGGGGTTAATAATCATACATGTGAAGAGTGCGAATCAAATTTCCTGGAACACACAAATTTCAGAATTGTGTATTCTTAGAACGCATAAATATAAGATTTGTGTATTCATGGAACACACAAATCTAAAATTTGTGCATTCATAGAACACATAAAAATTGAATTTATGTATTACTAGAATACACAAAACTTGATTTTGTTTGTTCCAATTATGTGTATTGGTGGGGCCTAGGGTGTGATAAAATAAGATATAATTAACGTGCAAATAATACCCTAAACTACACGGTTCTGCAAGTATACAGATCGTATGCAAGTTTTAGTTAAAAGATTAAGATTCGTTCCGCAGAGACTACGAAGGTTAGGAGAATCTTATGCAAATACCAAGTACAAATAAATTAAAGACAGAACAACTAAACGCAAATAAAAGTAAAGACAAATAAAGATGGATTTGAGAGAATTAAAAGACAGAAAATAAATATGAAAGAGAAGTGATATGAGAATATAGCTCAAGTTATTAGCATGTAACCGCCACTAGTTTTGCCGTTCTAAACATGTAAGGGTGAATTATGTAGTATTTCCCTAATCGGTCCCAATTCGCTATCGGTAGTTTCAAATAGGATTTACCTGTGTCAATAAGGCTTCCTAAGCAAACTTTTCCTGAAATTGGTAAATAGTCACAAGAACTAAACCATAGTGATTATCTAGCTAGGTTGGGTTGTTAGATCAGACCTAATACTAGACGTTATGTGCTAAACATGCAATTAAACACCGTTGTCAATGGTGACCTAATTACTAGATGGTAATTCTATATAGCGGCCGTCCACAAGAACACAGAATATAAATCCAAACACATAAACAGAGAATAAAAACTATAATTCAATTTAAAACATTAAATTCCCAAATTAGATAGATGTCAACTCAAAACTAGGGTTCATACATTAATGCTAAAACTCAAGCTAAAGAAATTTAGTTCATAAAAGAAAAGAAAGAAATTACAAATCTAAAGGTAGAAGAAGACATTGTTGATGACAGCTCCTTCCAGACTTCTCTCTTGTGTTGTAAGCTTACTCTTGGTTTTTGGTTTCACCAAGGATGATTTAAGAGTGTTAAGAGGCTGTATTTATAGTGTATAGGTTGACCTAATTCGTTTCTTAGAGATAAGGCCAATTGATAGACTCCAAGCCCAACTCAAATTCGTAAGGAAATAAAGATAAACACTGTTGGACCGTTTTGGGCATATCCTCTTCGTTATTGGTCGGTTTGAGCTCCATAAGATACCAAAAGAATCGTAACAGAATTATCTCTAGCCATATGAAAGGAATCTTCCAAAATCGGCTTCCTTGTAGGAGTAATTACCACTTCTTTAGGCGTGTGCTGCAGAAATTCAGATTAGGCAGTTTTTCCTTTTCCATGTTTTTTAGCCTTTGTTACCTTTATCTCCAATTACCATGTAAATCTCTTTCCATAAGTTGTTGTCTTTGACTTGGACTCTAATTAATCTCCATAATTATCTTTAAAGCTTCACACTAAATAAACAATTAAACCCAATATGCTCTAAAAATATTATGTTCCTAAATCAAGACTCAAAATAGGAAAGTGCACTAAACTAGGCTAAAATCAATCTATAAACTAATAAATGAGCCTAAAATGATGTCTCAGAAGTATATTTTACTATCACAAATGAGGAGACATCAAGACCCCCAACTCAAAGTTGTATCGTCCCGATACAATAAAAGTAAAGAACAGTAGGGTAGTCAAAATAAACAAGAAGAAGTCGGAGGAGAACAAGAGCAAAATATAATGAATGATCCTAGAACATAAAATCCAAAAAATCTCATGTAGTAATGCTGAAGAAATAATGCACAAATATGCCTAATATACATGTAATCAACAATCCATAAATTCAAGTTAAGATTAATTTCGCAATGCCAGAAGGAGAGGATGATAACTTAGTTCAAGTTAATGGCTATAGGTTGTTCATAGGTCCCAAATACAGCATCCAATGGTCCACTTACCTACTACCTAATAGCTCAATTGTTTCTCCATCTAGTAGTTAGAAATCCTAAGGTCTTGGTTATAACTTGGCTTAAGGACGGGTGTGGTATATTTGGATAATGAAAAGTGAGCTTTTGGCTCTCTCCTCACTAGCCATCAACGAATCGACCTAGAGCTTAAGTTTTCACTCGAAGATGTTCTCACTCAACCCAATTCATTGATGCTTTTTAATGTGCATCCCCGATAATCCCAATTAAAACCTTTGATGATATAAAATCCACTTTGCCGGTCCGAATATATATTCTCTTTTCACATCAATTTTTTTCTTTTGTATAGTTATGATTCTCTTTTGATGTTGAGATATCACACAATTTTTTTTTGTATTTATATTCTTTCTTTTTATGCCCTTGTTGGCAAAATTAGCTCGTAGCTTATTTTTCATTCACTATTACCCCGGCAAAGGGTTACAATAATAACAATTTCATCATCAATAAAATCACAAAGATAATTCCCAAATTCCCCAAGTTCCCTAATTATGAAACCCACCACCCCAAACTCAAGCTCTAAAACGAGTTTTTCTCAGGTTTTGCGATTCGAGTGCGGTTCATATAGATAAGTCCTAAAACTAAGGTATGGATTATAATGTGTTTCAAATAAAAGGCTTTAGAAAGGCTCAGAGGGGCTAAGACGGATAAATAACAATAATATCAAACAAAAGGGTGAGAAAGTTTAAAGGCTTCAAGTGTTTTATCATGAAAGAACTGCCTTAGTCATTTTTCTAACTACCGGATTTCGTTACGTTTTCATTATTAGTTCATAGACAAGTGGGTTTTCAACTAAATTTTAAACCTCACGTTCTACACACCAAATAACTATTCCTGAGTTTCAACGTGAATTCTTAGCATTGTTCATTAACTTTTCTATCTTTTATTTCCTGTTTTCATACATGCATGTTAAACAATTTTGTTGCATCTTTCATAAACATACTACTTGCTATCATTGACCTAATAAAATCATGCTCAAATAGGTACATTCAAGATATTCTAGTCCTTAATTCAACCTAAAAATTTTAAATTTTATGCAAAAACGAAAAGAAGATGAGGACAACGAATCCCCACCCCCAACTCAAAAGTGATCCGTGTCCCCACGACTCGAAAAAAAGTCTCAAGAATGGAATAAAATTTAAAATAAAACTACCTAAACTACCTAATGCATACAAGCTATTAAGAAAAAATAGAATGACCTACCTGGCTGGCCATAGAGATCCATCATATTATCCTCCTCATCTGAAGCTGAAGGATCGGTATAACTATCAATATCCCTTGTCAAGGTCAAATCTTCTATCTGTGATTCCATCTGTATGACTTCTGTCCAAAGGTCTCTGTTATCTTCTCGTAATCTTTCTACTTCGTTCTGTAACTTGAGAGCCCAAGGAGGAAGATCATAAACAATTTCAGAGGAAGAGGAAGAAGAACCTTGGTCTTGGATTTTTATTTTCTTCAAAGGCCTCCTTGATGGTATAGACATTCTAGTAGTTAACTTCTTTGGTAGTGGTTGTGCTGGTGCTTTTTCTTTTGATTCTTCAGTAACCTCATCAAGATTGATGGGTTTTTCAATGGTGGCCCCAGGCAATTTCTTATTCTTCCCAAGGATTGAGCACTTTCTCTTGTATTCCATAGCTTCAGATCTGTTAGTCATGCTTGATTTACCCACAACTCAAGTTATACCAAGGATGGATTAAAATTTTAAGGAAAATTTGGTGTAGCTTGAGGTTGTTGCTTGGAATTGATGAAAGAGAAAGGTTATTTGATTGATCTTGGAAGAAATCTTTAAAGCTTGATGAATTTGATGGTGTTTTAATGGTGTAGTGTGATGAATTTGATGAAGAATTTGTGTTTATGGAGGATGGAGGAGAGGATTTGATGAGTTGTTGTGTTAGTTGTGAAGGTTTGCACAAGCTTTCAGATGTATATATAGGGTTTGGGTCTGAAAAATTCGTATGGGAGAGGCTAGGGTTTATCTTGTTAAGGTAAGAAGTTGATTAGGAAAGAAATTCCTTCACAAACCGCCTCTGTGCGGTGTACCAGACCAAGTCTGCGGTGTACCGGACCCAACAGCTCTTCAAATTTTTGCCCACTGGATAATACCCGAGCTAGCACCCCGTGGCACGTGTTTTGTGCCCGCGGTATAGGGCTGCGGTGCATGGGGTTGTCCGCGGGTGCTCCGTCAAAAAACCCGTGGTGCATCACCCCGTGGCACGCGTTTTGTGTGTGCAAACCAGGGGTGCGGTGCACCGCGCCTATCAGGTCTCCTTTTTCGCGCTTCTGGATAAAACCCGTGGTACCCGACCCGTGGTACGGGTTTTCTGGGCACGGTGCATCCCTGCGGACCATGGGGTAGTCCGCGGGGGTAGTCCGCGGGGGTAGTCCGCGCCAGGCCTAGAATTTTTCCAGTTTTTTCCTTTTGACCCCAAACTCGTTTCCTGCACAATAGCACACTACCTTTCTCTCCTATTAGCTTGTAAACACAAGTAAAAATATACACTAACTTAAAAGTATACACTACAAAGCAATAAAACTAATCTAAAAAGCAATTAAAACAAGGGGTGTCTCCCAAGAGCACTTTTGTTTAACGTCTTTGAGTTAGACGTGTACCTCAGGCTAAGCGCATTCAACGAGATGGATTGTCTCCTCTCGCCCAAAGTCCTCACTGTCATGGTATCTCTTCAAACGCTGACCATTCACCATGAATGCCCGTTTCTCGATTGGATTTTCAATTTCAATCGCTCCATGATGTGTGACTTTAGTAACAATGTAAGGTCCTCCCCAACGGGATTTAAGCTTTCCTGGGTAGTTCAAAAATCGAGAGTTGTATAATAAAACTTTTTGTCCTATCTCGAAATGCTTTGGACGGAGCCGTTTATCATGCCATTGCTTTGTTTTCTCTTTATAGAGGCGTGAATTTTCATAGGCAAGATAACAAAACTCCTCCAGTTCATTCAATTGCATTATCCTTTGTTTCCCGGCCAAGTCTGGGTCTAGATTCAGAGTTTTAATAGCCCAGTAGGCTCGAGCTTCAAGTTCAATCGGTAGATGACACGCTTTGCCGTAGACCATGAGATATGGAGATGCCCCAACTGGTGTTTTAAATGCTGTTCTGTAAGACCAGAGAGCAACATCTAGCTTTAAAGACCAATCTTTCCTCGATTTGTTCACGGTCTTCTCAAGAATAGATTTGATTTCTCGGTTGGAAACTTCAGCTTGACCGTTTGTTTGTGGGTGATAACCGGTTTAAGTACGGTGTCTCACTCCAAACTTACGAAGATAATTTCTCAGAGGAGCATTAAGAAAATAGGTACCTTTATCACTGATGAGAACACGTGGCGTACCATGTCTTGAAAAGATGTTTGATTTTAAGAACTTAATCACAGCTAGAGCATCGTTCTTCGGTGTTGCCACTGCTTCTACCCATTTTGATACATAGTCTACAGCAAGCAAAATATAAAGATTTCCATAGGACGTGATGAAAGGTCCCATGAAATCTATTCCCCATACATCAAAGATTTCAACTTCAAGAATATTATTAAGCGGCATCGCGTCTCTTTTTGATATATTCCCAATGAACTGGCATCTTTGACATGACTGGACATAACGATGACAATCTTTGTGTATGGTAGGCCAATAGAACCCGGATTGAAGAATTTTAGCTGCGGTTCTATCGCATTTAAAGTGACCTCCATAAGGTGAACTATGACAACCTTCAATGATCTTCTCCATTTCACCTTCATGTACACATCTTCTAACCACTTGGTCACTACAAATCTTCCAGAGGTACGGTTCATCCCAATAATACTCCTTGGCCTGGTGGCTTAATCTGTGTTTTTGTTGTTAGTGGATATCTTTGGGAAAGACACCACTCGCAATGAAATTTACCAGATCTGCATACCATGGCACAAAAGCATGTTTAATAGCATAAAGTTGTTCATCAGGGAATACCTCTTTAACCAACAATGGTTCTTTGTTCGCATCAGATCCTTCGAGCCTTGATAAATGACCAGCAACTTGATTTTCGCATCCTTTTCGGTCTCGAATATCTATGTCGAATTCTTGAAGCAACAGTACCCATCTAATAAGACGCGGCTTAGCGTCCTTTTTCTCCATAAGGTACCGAATAGCTGAATGGTCCGTGAATACAACAGTTTTCTTCCCAACCAGATAGGAACGAAATTTATCAAAAGCATAAACCACGGCCAACATCTCTTTCTCCGTTACTGTATAGTTCATCTGGGCAGTGTTGAAAGTCTTAATTGCATAATAAATCATGTGGAAAATCTTGTCTTTCCTCTGTCCCAACACAACACCCATAGCGTGGTCACTAGCATCGCACATAAGTTCAAACGGAGCTTTCCAATCAGGAGGTATAACAATAGGTGTAGAGATTAATTTCTCTTTAATCGTCAAGAACGCTTGAAGACATTCTTCAGTAAAATTAAAAGGAGTATCCTTTTCAAGTAAAGAACAAAGCGGTTTGGCGATCTTGGAGAAATCTTTAATAAATCTTCGATAAAATCCTGCGTGACCCAAGAAACTTCTCACTCCTTTAACAGAAACTGGAGGTGGTAGTGTTTTGATAACTTCAATTTTAGCACGATCAACCTCCATCCCTGCCTTCGAAACTTTATGTCCCAACACAATTCCCTCTTGAACCATGAAGTGGCATTTTTCCCAATTAAGCACAAGATCTTTTTCTCTACATCTCACAAGGACCTTCTCAAGATTATCCAAACAATCATCAAAACTATCTCCGAACACCGAAAAATCATCCATAAAAACCTCCAAATATTTATCAATCATGTCCCAAAATATCGCCATCATGCACCTCTGGAACGTGGCAGGTGCATTGCATAAACCAAACGGCATTCTTCTATAAGCAAAAGTACCAAACGGACATGTAAAAGTTGTTTTGTGTTGATCGAGGGGATCCACACAAATCTGATTATAACCCGAATATCCGTCAAGGAAACAATAATATTCTCTCCCTGCAAGTTTGTCTAGCATCGGATCAATGAATCGTAGCGGGAAGTGATCTTTCTTTGTTGCTTTGTTCAGTCTTCGGTAATCCATGCACACTCGCCACCCCACAACTGGTCTTGATGGTATGGCTTCGCCTTGATCATTAAGGATGGTAGTGATATCTCCTTTCTTCGGAACACATTGCACTGGACTAACCCAATCACTGCTAGCAATCGGATAGATAATTCCTGCATCTAACAACTTGATGACTTCCTTCCTCACCACTTCTTTCATAGCTGGCATGAGTCTTCTCTGTCCTTCTATAGATCGCCCACCTTCGTTTTCAAGAATGATTTTGTGTTTGCAAACGGAAGGACTAATTCCCTTGATGTCGACAATAGTCCATCCGATTGCTTCTTTGTTTGCGCGAAGTACTTGAAGTAACTTCTCCTCTTGAGGACCTGAAAGGTTAGCAGAATTAATAACAGGCAAAGTTTTATTCGTACCTAGATATGCATAGCGTAGGTGATCTGGGAGTGGTTTTTCTTCGAGAACAGGTGGACATATTATAGATGGTTGTTTCATTGGTTCAATGTCACCTGGTTCTCGAAGTAGTTCTCGCACATTTGATCCTAATGCAGCAACATCTTCAGGGGGAATCTCGAGTTCCTCTGGTGATTCAAGTGCTAAGGCTTCGTCAAAATCATCATCTAAACTTGCTTCATTGAAGACTTGTTGCACCATTTTTCCGATGACATCTATTTTAAAGCATTCATCTTTGGACATTGGTAATTTCATAGCCTGAAACACATTGAATCGTATCTGTTCGCCTTGTACTCTCATGATCAACTCACCATTCTCAACATCAATTAGTGTACGCCCCGTGGCTAAAAATGGTCTACCCAAGATGATGGGGACATTCTTATCCGCGTCGTAGTCAAGAATAATAAAATCGCAAGGAAAAATAAAAGAACCAGCTTTAACTAAAACATCTTCAATTTTACCTATTGGTCGTGAAAGGGAGCGAACGCCATTTGTAATACCACAGATGTGGGTACTACTTCTCCAATCTTAAGCTTCTCGAACAGAGATCTAGACATGAGATTGATGCTCGCGCCTAGATCACATAATGCTTTCCCGGTCCAACTATCTCCAATGCCGCTAGGAATTGTAAAACTTCCGGGATCTTCTAATTTCGGTGGCAACTCACTTTGACAAATAGCACTGCACTCCCTAGGTAATCCAATTGTTTCCCCAGTCTCTATACTTCGCTTGTTGGAGAGAATGTCTTTCATGAATTTAAGATAGGTTGGCATTCTCTTTAGAGCTTCAACAAGGGGTATATTAACTTCCAATTTCTTCAACATGTCAACGAACTTCTTGAATTCCAGGTCATTGTCCTTCTTTCTGACACGTAAAGGGTATGGTGGTGGAGGGCGTGTATTAAGTTCCACTGGTTTTCTTGTCTGGTCAGGTGTCTCGGCTTGAACACTCTTTGGTTTAACTACCTCCTCAACTGTATCTTTGATTATTTCCTCCCCCCTTTGTTCTGGAATAGGGATTGGTTCTTGTTCTGGTTCAGGTCTTGGTGGAGGTAGTTGTTTTCCACTTCGCAATTCAACTGCATGGCAAGAATCATCTCTAGGGGCAATAGTATCACTTGGGAGTTGCCCTTTTGGCCGATTTTGTAATGTACTCGCCAAATGTGATATAGTATGCTCTAGTTGCTTGATAATCTTCTCCTGGGTTCGAACATTCTGTTGGCTATGGTTCATTTTCTCAGCTGCTTGCATTAATTTAGCCATACTCGACTTCAAACTTGGGATTAGTTCCTTCTTTGCCAGTTGCGTTGATTGTTGAGGTGGATCTTTCTTTGGTTCTTGACAAGCTTTTTCAACAATGGGTGCCTTTTTCTGAATAGGTTGTGGTGGATTATAAGATTGAGGTTGGAGTTTATGATAAGTCTCTTGCTTTCTGACCCAACTCTTTTGTTATAGATGTTGTTGATAATTAGTGTAGCTTTCTTGAAAATAAGTATAACCATTAGAATAATATTTATCTTGAGGATATGTAACGGAAGCTACTGCTGGATTATTCATACACCCTCCCCACACATGATTTCTTGGCCCACAACCAGGACACGAAGGAATTGCGCATACCGTATTCACCTGAGCAATTGTTCGGGCTTGTTCTTGTAGTTCTTCGAGTTCTTTAGCCAATTCTTTAAGCTTCAGAGATTCTGAATTGTTTTCTTTTTCTGCTCTCTTTGGCCAACTTCGCCCGTTCTCAAGAATTCTTTCCATCCCCAACTCAGCCTCTTCAGGATCTAGCAACACAAAACCTGCATTTCCTAACGAATATGTTTTCTCTCTTGATTTATCATTAAGGCCTCCATAAAACAAGGTTAAATAATATTCCGGCGAGGATCTATGATAGGGACATCTCGCCTTCTTCTCTGTAAATCGTAACCATGCTTCACCCAAACTCTCTTCGTCTTTCTGTATAAATTGTTCAAGCTCCAACATATCTTTTAAATGTCTACTAACCGGATAGAAATAGTCTAGGAATCTTTCTTGAAGCTTGTCCCAATCTGGAATAACATGAGGGTATTGGGTATCGTACCAATCGCTTGCACATCCGGTCAAGAAGAACTGGAACATCGGGTAATATACTTGTTCCCTAGTAACTCCTCTTACGATATAAGTGTCACAGATCTGCATGAATTTCTGAATATATCGGATCGGATCTTGATGTGCAACTCCGCTGAATAATCCATGAGATGCAAACTGAGTTAGCATCCCTGGATCAGGTTTAAATTTCGCGGCTTGGATTTCTGGAGCGCGAATTCCTCGTGGCTCCACTCTGAACTCGATGGGTAGCTCAAGTCTCCTTGGGTTCTCCATCTGTAACTAAATCTGAAAAACAAAAACTAAAAACAAAAGCGTAAAATAGAACTAACTGAAATTAAAAGCACAAGATATATGCACAAGGACTAACGATGTAGTCCCCGGCAGCGGCGCCAAAAACTTGGTGGAGCCTAGGGTGTGATAAAATAAGATATAATTAACGTGCAAATAACACCCTAAACTACACGGTTCTGCAAGTATACAGATCGTATGCAAGTTTTAGTTAAAAGATTAAGATTCGTTCCGCAGAGACTACGAAGGTTAGGAGAATCTTATGCAAATACCAAGTACAAATAAATTAAAGACAGAACAACTAAACGCAAATAAAAGTAAAGACAAATAAAGATGGATTTGAGAAAATAATTAACTAAGTTAAACTAAGAATTAAAAGACAGAAAATAAATATGAAAGAGAAGTGATATGAGAATATAGCTCAAGTTATTAGCATGTAATCCCCACTAGTTTTGCCGTTCTAAACATGTAAGGGTGAATTATGTAGTATTTCCCTAATCGGTCCCAATTCGCTATCGCTAGTTTCAAATAGGATTTACCTGTGTCAATAAGGCTTCCTAAGCAAACTTTTCTTGAAATTGGTAAATAGTCACAAGAACTAAACCATAGTGATTATCTAGCTAGGTTGGGTTGTCAGATCAGACCTAATACTAGACGTTATGTGCTAAACATGCAATTAAATACTGTTGTCAATGGTGACCTAATTACTAGATGGTAATTCTATATGGCGGCCGTCCACAAGAACACAGAATATAAATCCAAACACATAAACATATAATAAAAACTATAATTCAATTTAAAACATTAAATTCCCAAATTAGATAGATGTCAACTCAAAACTAGGGTTCATACATTAATGCTAAAACTCAAGCTAAATAAATTTAGTTCATAAAAGAAAAGAAAGAAATTACAAATCTAAAGGTAGAAGAAGACATTGTTGATGACAGCTCCTTCCAGACTTCTCTCTTGTGTTGTAAGCTTCCTCTTGGTTTTTCGTTTCACCAAGGATGATTTAAGAGTGTTAAGAGGCTGTATTTATAGTGTATAGGTTGATCTAATTTGTTTCTTAGAGATAAGGCCAAGTGATAGACTCCAAGCCCAACTCAAATTCGTAAGGAAATAAAGATAAACACTGCTGGACCGTTTTGGGCATATCTTCTTCGTTATTGGTCGGTTTGAGCTCCATAAGATACCAAAAGAATCGTAACAGAATTATCTCTAGCTCTATGAAAGGAATATTCCAAAATCGGCTTCCTTGTAGGAGTAATTACCACTTCTTTAGGCGTGTGCTACAGAAATTCAAATTAGGCAGCTTTTCCTTTTCCATGTTTTTAGCCTTTGTTACCTTTATCTCCAATTACCATGTAAATCTCTTTCCATAAGTTGTTGTCTTTGACTTGGACTCTAATTAATCTTCATAATTATCTTTAAAGTTTCACACTAAATAAACAATTAAACCCAATATGCTCTAAAAATAATATGTTCCTAAATCAAGACTCAAAATAGGAAAGTGCACTAAACTAGGCTAAAATCAACCTATAAACTAATAAATGAGCCTAAAATGATGTCTCAGAAGTATATTTTATTATCACAAATGCGGAGACATCATGTATTCTTGGAACACACAAATCTCTGATTTTTGCGTTCCTGGAACACACAAGTCTCTGATTTGTGCTTGGAACACACAAGTCTCTGATTTGTGTATTGATGGAACACATATAAATCAAATTTACAAAATTTGATTTTGTTTGTTCCAATTTTTTGTATTCCTGAACACACAAATCGCAAAATTGTGTATTACTGCAACACACAAATCTCAGATTTGTGTATTCATGGAACACATAAAACACAAATTTGTGTATTTTTGGAAAACAATTTTTTTTTATCGGCAAATCAAACTATTATAAATGAAAAACCAACATTCAGTTTTACACTTTTCAGGCCCAAACATAATGGGCCACTACTTTACTCCTACACCTTTAATGGGCTATTACATTATAAGAAACAAAACTACAAATATACTAACTATTACAAAGCTTATCAAATAATGCCCTAGCACTATTACATTTTAATTTTCTACTATTTAACTTCACGCTTACAAAGGAAATAATGTTGTTAAAAATTCTATCTTCATCTAACTCCTTCTCTCTATGTAATCTTCTATTTCTTTCAAACCATATAAAGTACATGTAAGTGGTAATACATGTACTAAATATCATCATAGACTCCAAATTCACCATTTTAACCTCAACTAATTCATTCACTGAGTTTATGTTTCCATCGATGCAACAAATAGACAGAAAGCGCTGTAAGATGGTTTTTGTAAACTTACAGTTTATAAACATATGTTCAGTATCTTCATCCTCATTTTTGCAGAGATTACACATTGCATTTGCGTTTAACCCCTTATACTTCATTCTTAACTTAGTAGGTAGTCTATTAAGCAATCCTAACCAAGCTATGAATGAGCATCTCGGGATGCAAGTTTTTGACCAAATTACCCTGCTCCAAGATACTTTACTTCTATCCTCTGAGATTCTACTATAAGTTTTCTTGTAAGAAAATTTTCCTTTCTCACATTCTTCCCATTCAATTCTATCTTCTTTTTCTTCAAGTTTAATATTTTGAATGTTGGGGTAGACTTTGCTAATACAAGGTGGGATTCTCCACCTTCCTCTACCAAAGCAGTCACTTACTTTTTTTATTACAACTCAGGTTTTGATCATCTATGTGTGAAAGAGTTAATTCCTGCACACTTATCTTATCAATCCACCTATCCCATAAGATCTAAGTAAGATTACCATTTCCAATATCATGATATATCATACTGTATGCTAATTTTCTAACATTAAGTAATTGTTTCCACATCCAGGAGTGGTGTTGTTTAATATCAAGGCTCCATATACACTTTTGTTTAAGGATATTTGCATTTATCCATTTACTCCACAAATTTTGCCACTGTGAGTAAAATATCCAGAAAATGAATAAAAGGCAGGTTGTATTCATAGCTGAAATACTAGGAATATTCAATCTTCCTTGTTCTTTATTGCAACAAACACTCTCCCAAGCCACTCTAGCTCATGTTGCAGAATCAGTTGTACCTTTCCATAAAAAGCCAGCCAATCTTTGATTGGGTTTATAAATGACCTGCTTAGGAAGCAAAAACACCCTACACCAAAACATAATCTTACTAATCAAGACTACTCTGATTAGTTTTACTCTACCTGCATAGGATAGGAATTTAGAACTCCACTGATTGATGCTACTACAGATTCTCTCAATTAATTTATTACCATCTTGAACACTTAAATTTTTAGAATTCAATGGAATACAAAGGTATCTAACAGGTAAAGTACCTATTTTAATGCCCATAATATCAGATATCTCAGATTTTATATACTTACTAACTCCTCCAAAGTAAAGTTGTAATTAATTGTGAATTTTTACACTCTCCGTGTAATTAATTGGGCATTGCGCCTAATCATTACAATTAAATGAATATATAAATATTTAATAAGACATAAAAATTATACATATATAATAAATTTAACTAAATATATAAAAAAATAATACAATCATGATAAAATCGGTAACAAAAAAATAACAAGTCAGTCCAAAAAAATTAAAGTTTTTTTTAAAAGATTCTTTTATGTTTTATTTTTTAAAATAATAAAATTTTAATATTTTTTTAGAGTTTTTTCCAAAATAAATATTTTAAGCTTTTTTTTAATGGTTTTTTACCAAAAAAATCTTTTAATCTTTTTTCTAAGGAATAATTATTATGTAAGTCACCAATTTGATAATATTAGCCCTCCAGCATCTTTTACTTTAAAATCTCTTTAAAAGTCATATAAAAAAACATTTTCCTTTTTTGCCCATGTTTTATCTTACCTTTCTTTTTAACTACTTATTCTTTCTCCTCAGCCTATCAAAAATAACAAAAGAAAACCTCGCTTCTCTCTTCTCCTCCAAAGCGACCGATGCTGACACCATCGACGGCCGCTATCAACGCCGCCATAATGCCCCGTGGAGTGGTGATTGGCGGAGTGGCCTTTTTTCTTCTCCTCTTCTTCCTCTTCCGGAGGTGGTGCGCTGGGGCAATCATAGCCAATCTGCACCGGATTGGCTACCATTCCGACCCGGTCACTCTTATTGTCATGAGGTTTCAACATTAGGTGACAACTGGCGTCTCATCGAACGAAAAAATGGCTTCGCCGGCATAAACTTCCGTTCATCTCCTCCACTGCCGAAGAGCAGCCGCGGCTGGAGCTATCGGTGTTTTCTGCGGCAACTATTCTTTTTTACTTAAACCAATTGAAGATGTAAGTTTTAGTAATTGCAAATATACCCCTGATTGAATTTTTTTTCTGAAAATTAATTTAATACAATTACAGATGAATGTATGGAAGAACGATAATGCATCGACCGTTACTAATCCAGTTCGTATGCCACTATCTATATTATCTATGTGCCATGAGAAGTAATTTGATGAGAATTTGTTTTACATTCAATTTTTTACCAATTAATTTGAAAAAATTCTTTAAATAGTCCCTGATCTATATAGAGTTTCCTGCTTTAGGGACAATTTAAGAAATCTTATTGAGGGTGAGTTTGCTCTGGTTCCATGGATAGTAATTGCAATCATATTCTACAGTAAATTGCATCATTAGTCCCTTTGTCGTGTAAACTGAAGAAGGTTAGTGGCCCTCCATAATACTAAAGTTGTAACTCCATCTGCTGTTGTATTGATTATAATGTGCAGGTCTGCTCACTCTTGTAAATATCTTAATCTTGGAGAAGCTGCTAAACTCGAGTCAATGGATAATCACTAATGAGAAAAGAGAAGAAGGTGTCAATTATGCTCTTACAAGATTTTCCATGATACCCCTCAGTTGAAGGCAGAAGATTTTGGATGCAGTAGCTGATTATTATTCATGTTATTTCTTATCTTTATGAGGTAGAAAGTTTGTGAGACTATTCTGATTTCTTTAAGTATCACAGGGATTAGAATTTCTTGTTTACATCAAAGGACGAAAAGTCAGAATTGAAAGCATTGGTTTTGGTTTATCAGATTTCGTAAAGCCATTTACATACTCTATCTAAGACATTGAGTGTATATGAGTTTTATTAGTTGAAGGAGCAATTTGAATGCATTTCTTTGGTAATGCGTGAAAACGGCTCGAGAAAGCTAAAATATTTGTACACTCACGCGCAGCCTATGGAGCTTGCTTCTGGCCAATACTCCAACGCAATATACGACGGCGGAATGGAGTCAATGGATAACTCTCGAACTGGTTACGAGATGCTCTCCGTTGATAATAATAGTTGCGAAATCAGTAGATTGGAAGACGTCGGAGTTTACCTCCCTCACGATGATGTGTACGGAGGCGGCGTTGATAGTTGTGGTGATGGATATCCTGAAGTGGTGCCGCAGTCATCGGACCAGCTCACTCTATCGTTCCGCGGCGAAGTTTATCTCTTCGATGGTGTTACTGTTGAAAAGGTTAAATAAGTGCTTACACTTTTGGGTGGAAGTGAATTAGCTCTCTGCCCACAAATTAGTGATGTGGATTACCAAAATAGTATGTGGTGGTCCTTTGCGTGTTCTAAAATAAATGTAAAAAATAATCGAACCACAACCGCAAGTGTACGGTTGTCCCAAGTAGTATGTATCATAAAACAGATTCGTTCCAAGGACGGGATGGTTGACTACAATGTTTAGCAAATAATGATTGGTTGCACTTATGAAAGCAAGTAAATAAAATATGTTTGTTTGGTTTTGTTGATTAAAACTACTAAATGAAAGACAAATTATAAATGCAAGTAAAAGCTAAGACGCAAGTAAAATGAGTGAAAACGCAGTATGAGAAGTAGCACTTGCGAACGCAAGGATCCTCCCAATCTTATTTCCTAACTTATGTTGTTTAAGGGCTAAATTGGTCAATTAACAATGGTCGGGATTCTAAATTCCTTATACCCCGTCAGGGTGGACTATAAGGCGATACTAAAGTGTCACTAGTCCCGTCAGGGTAAATATGATCCACCGTTAGATGTTTAAGTTTTATTACCTCATTGGCCCAAGAATTAGCTAAGTTCGTCAGAATCAATAGCTTCTATCCTAGATTGAATAATTAATTCTGTACCTAAACCCTCCGTCAGGATGATCCACACGCCACATATGTGCAATAGCCTAGATACTAATACCTGTTCTTAGTTCGCGACTCTAAAAACAGTAAACAATCACAAATTATCGAAAAAAGTAAAAGACCGAATCTAATTTAATTTATATAAACCCAAATTCAACATTCGTTATTCCATAAAATTGGGATTCACCCATTGTTTGTTCTCAAGCACTATGAAAAGCTTAGCTCATATTAAAAAGAAAAACTAAATTAAAAGAAATGGAATTCATATTTGATTACAAAATTAAATATAAAAAGAACCTAATTTCCGGAAGTGGAATGACTGAGAACGGAGATATAGACCCTCTCCAGTTCTTGCAGCTTCTTCTTTCTTCCTTCTGTTGCTTCTCTCTGGTGTTTAATCTTGTGGAATGTGAATTGTGTGAAAAGTAGAAGTCCAGACCTCCTTTTATAAGCATAAAAACGGATTAGGGCTTGGACCAGAAAATAAAATACTAATTAAAATGTCCAAGCCCAAATTCTAAGCCCAAAATCCCGTAACTGCTGATATGCCTTCACTAAAACGGCTTTTCCCGATGCGTTATGACTCCGATTGACCTCATTCCGGTTGCTAAAGTTCCGTAACTCGATAAGGAATGTTTTCTCTTCAAAGGTCAGCGGCTAAATCCTCTCTTAAGCACCTCGAAATCAGCAATCTATGGCCTGGAAAATGGATTTTCAGCTCTAAAAATAATATTTTCGGGATTTATCTTCAAGTCTTGACTCTATCTCTTGATCTTTGACTTTATCCTTGGATTCCTCTTCTAGCTAACATCTAAAACCTGTAAACTTTACACCAAAAATACCAATATTACGCGCAAAAGTTTAATAAATTAAAAATGCTAGAAATAAAAGAGGAAAATCATATTATTGCATATTTAGTCCAAAAGTCTATCAAATTAACTACATAAACACCAAAAATGATGTCTCCTAAGGGTCGAAAATAAGAACAATTAGGGAGACATCATGACCCCCAACTCAAACCTTTGTCGTCCCGACAAAGCAAAACAAAACAATACGAGGGGTAGAAGTAAACGTATAACAAGTAGTTACTAACAAATAAACCCTAAAGCAATTCTTAAAATAAATCTTATATAGCAAACTCTAGAAACTAATATACACATACATCTAAAATGCAACATCAAACATAAATAATCTCAATCATAAAATTAAAGTTGCAATGCTTGAAGGTTACACTTGTACTCATCTCTGTATGATGGCTATAGGGTGGTCATTAATCCTAACTCGCTTTGAACGCTCCACCTAGTGTATTCCCTATCAACAGAATAATAAATTCACTATGCACTTAGGAATCACGAGGTCTTTACGGTTATAATATTGGCTTAAGGACAGGTGTGGATGTATATTTGGTATATATGAAGTGAGCTTTTGGCTCTCTCCTCACTTACCATCAACAATGCCCTCGAGCTTGAGTTAACGCTCAAAAGATGTTCTCACTCACCCATATACGCAACAATTTAGCGTCCCATGTCTACCCACTATAAACAAGATGATTTTCAGAAAAATTCCACTTTGCCGGATGTTTTATTCATATGTATTTTTCTTTTTCTTTTCTTTTCTCTTTTTCTCTTTTTTTTGTACAGAAGCAAACCGGGTTCCCGGTTTTGACGAATCCGGGTTCCAGGTTCCTACTGTATGAATTTTCAAAAAAATTCATTTTTTTTCTTTCTTTTTCATTTTTCTTCATTCCCGGCAAAGGGTTACAAGTATATATCATCTGCAATTGTGCTACAATACAAAGCACATCGATCCCTACCCATTTAATTCCCCATAAGTGGTCCCACCACCCCAAACTCAAGCTCGAGACATGTCTCAGGATTGTGATTGAAGTGCGGGTCATATGGTCATGCCTAATAATCTAAGGGATAATGGCTTATATCATGGCTACAAAGAAAAGGCTAAAGGCTCAAAGTGGGCTAAGACGGATAATCATTAATACACGGGATAGAAGGCTAAAAGGCACAAATGGCTAACAAAGAACTGCCCCTATCATTTTCCTAAGTACATAGCTTGTCTTTAGTTCATATCTAGGTGGGTTCTATACTAATTAGGATTTCACGTTCTACACACCAAACATATTTCTTGAGTACAAGCTTACTTCATTTGCATTGTTCATTAATTTTTCCTATTAATTACCCATGTTTGCATGCAATTCTAAATGCGTTTTATATCAATCCCTAAAGTCCACTATTTACTATCATAGATTCATCAAAAGTATGCTTAAAGGGACATTTAAAATCTTCTACAGTCAAACGCAACTCCGAAAATTATTTTATTGAAAGCAAATAAAACATATAACACATAAAAACTGGGATGAGGCAACGAACCCCACCCCAAACTCAAAAATGAGTCGTGTCCCCACGACTCGAAAAGAATCAAAGCAATAAAATAATCTACACTAAATGAGAAGGGATAGAAAACGTATCTGAACCAGCGCATGGCTGGTTATCGGTGTTGCGTCCCTGAACTTTATCTCGCGTCTAGACATCGTAAGTTGTGCTTTGAACAAATAAAGTTCAACTTGTTTGTAACGTTTCCTAAAATAGCGCACCTCGTATCCTGATTCTCGTCCAACACCTTGATTTTCGATTCCAACTCATCATCGTATCATTTTCTTCCCCACTTTCAGGTTCCTCAATCACTTCTCTCTTCTTAGGATTAGCTTTAATTTTTAACCTTTTCAGTACCAAAAGTGTTTCTGTTTCTTGGAGAATTCCTTCGATAAGTACACATGAAAACGGTTCTGATAAGCATCTCGTTCCACCCCAAACTCAAAACTTCAAATAGTGAGAAGCTAAGGCTTAGAACTTTGATGTTTTGAGGCTTAAGACTTGAAGATTATGGTGGAATATGAGATGGGTAAAGGCTAATTGATGTGGGGGAAGAGGGAATTGGATTTAATTTGAAACTTGGATGAAGAACAATTGAACAAAAGTGGGAATTCCATAGTGCTTTGGATAGGAGATGAATTGAGTGTATGTTATTGTGGTGAAAGAGGGTAGGATTTGATGATTGTGTGGTTGTAGATAATGATTTTCAGGAAATTCTGGGTTTTGGGAGTGTTTTTGGAGGCTGGTTTGAAGAAAGAGGTAAAAATCTAGGGCTAAAAAGCTGAAAATTGACCTGTCACAGAAGAAACCGGGTACCCGCATTTGCAAATGCGGGGCCCCAGTTTCGCGTCGCTGTGTCGACGCGAATTTTTTTTTTTTTTTGCGTCTGACAATAAATGACGCAATAATATATTTTTTTTTATATTTTTTTTATCCCAAAACGCAGCCAAAACGCGGGTCAGAGAAATGCCCTTCGAAACCGGGTTCCCGCATTTGCAAATGCGGGTACCCGGATTTCGGTCGATGGCGCGAGCCAAGACGCACCAAAACGCGACCTCCCAAGACGCCGGGTCAGAGAATTTGGAAAATTACAGCTCCGAAACCGGGTTCCCGCATTTGCAAATGCGGGTACCTGGTTTTGCGTCGATGGCGCGAATCAAAACGCAGTGGTGACGCAGCAAAACGCGGGACCCAAGACGCTGGGTCAGAAAGTTAGAATTTTTAGCTTTCGAAACTGGGTACCCGCATTTGCAAATGCGGGTACCCGGTTTTCCCCTGGAACACCACAAATTTTTCTTCTATTTTCGCCCTTTCGACCCAAAACTCATGACCTTTTTATCCCTGAAATCATCAAAAACAACTACCCTTCCTCATTTCTTACTAATAAACACTAAATTAACGAAAATCAAACGAATTTAAACTACGAAAAATAAAAATTTAAACTAATATACAAGAAATGGCTTTTGTTTAACGTCGTTAAGCTCGACGGGTTACCTCATTCTTTAGTCATTAACATAATCTCCCCAGCAATGAGTGAGGTTGTCAATATTTGCAACTCGAAATTTGCATCCCTTAGCTTTTATGCCCACTAGTTTATCTGAGATAACCTTCGTGACCATGAATGGTCCTAGCCAAGAACTTTTCGATTCACGTACCTTTGGAGGGGGATTTGGTTTCTTCATAGCTACTTCTTCACCTACTTTGAACCCCTTTCTCTTTCTTTCTTTCTTAGGTTCCTTCGGAACCTTCGTGGCACGTGCTTTCTCTTTCTTCTTCGCATGATTTAGTTGTGGATTTTTAGGGTATGGAGGAGCTTTAATTGGTGGTTTCTTTCGTAGCTCTTTCTCCTCCACTCCTAAAGTGCCCACAACATTAATTGGCTCTTTTCTTACCGGTTCCATTACATCTACACGAAAACATTCTTCCTTGGAATCCGGAAACTTCATAGGTCTAAACACATTAAACGTCATCTCCTCGTCTTGGATTCTCATAATCATTTCTCCGTTCTCTACATCAATCAAGGTACGCCCCGTGGCTAGGAATGGTCTTCCCAAAATAATGGAAACATTCCTATCCGTGTCGTAATCAAGTATAATGAAATCAACGGGAAAAATTAACGTACCTGCTTTAACGAGGACATCTTCGATTCGGCCTTCCGGATGTGCAAGAGATCGATCCGCCATTTGCAAGACCATAGAAGTGGGTCTTGCTTCGATATTAAGCTTATCAAAGATCGATTTGAGCATAAGATTTATGCTTGCTCCCAAATCACATAGTGTCTTACCCTTCCATTCTTCTCCAATCGATATCGGAATTGTGAAACTCCCAGGATCAACTAACTTTGGAGGTAGCTTACTTTGAAAAATGGCACTACATTCTTCAGAAAGACCAATCATCTCATTATCACAATACGGCCTTTTGTTAGTGAGGGCTTTCTTCAGAAACTTAGCATACTTGGGTACATCTCGAATAGCTTCTAGCAACGGAATATTTATGCTAAGACCTCTTATTTTGTTAAAGAATTTTTGGTAATCAGCCATATCACCCTTCTTTTGAACTCGCGATGGAAATGGTGGAGGTGGACGATTGATTATAATATCATTTTTCTTTTTCGGAATCTCAATGGACCCCTCCACTTCTTCTACTTCAACTTCTTTATCTTTATCCACCACCTCTTTTTCTTTTCTAACTTCTTTTTCTTTCATAACCGGAAAAGGAGGTGGAGGAAGGTTCTTACCACTTCTGAGAGTAATAGCTTTACAGTCTTCGATTTGGATTGGATTCTCAGTATCGCTAGGGAGTTGCCCTTGTGGACGTTGATTCAGCTGTTTATTTATCTGATTCATCTGATTCTGTAATAACTTCATGTTTGCTTCAGATGCTTGTTGACGTTCCATGGCTTGTGTCTGAAGAGCAATTAAACTTTCTACGGTTTTCTGAAGGGTAACTACACCTTCTTGTGGATAGGCAGGTAAGGCTTTCTGATTCATTGTGTCATCGTAATTGTCCTGATGAGCTTGTTTCTGAACATAGTTTTGATTCTGTCCTCCTTGATAATTGTTGTGTGGTCTTGGATTGTAATTGTTACCTTGGGGACACGGCTGATACGCATGTGTAGGATTGGCTGCCCCATTAGGATTTGAATATTGAAATCTAGAATGGTTTCTGTTAGGCTGATATCCATTACCACTTGAATTGAAGTTACCTCTGTTGGACACAAACATCACAGGCTCTTGGTTATTCGGACAATTTTCCTCATCATGATCATCTACCCTGCAAATCGAACACATATAAACCTCTTGTGCAGCTTGAACAGCTACCTTCTTGCTCGAAAATCCTTCTTTTACAGCTAAAGTAAACTGCTTCAATTGTTGCTCTATAGTATTCTGAATCTTATTCTCAAGCGTAGCAAATTTTTCTTCCATATCAACATTATTCACTCCTTTAACCGATTTTCTTACTGAATTCCACCCAACTTCATTCTTGACTGTTCTTTCTAAGATGATCTTAGCATGAGCGGGTTGAACTTGAAGAAAACCTGCACCACATAACGTATCCAATTTCTCTCTCGAAGTCCCATCAAGGCCTCTGTAAAAGATTTTTAGCTGTTTTTGTTCTGAAAAGCCATGAGTGGGAACTCTACGTAAACACATCTGCAATCTTGTCCAACTCTTACCCACAGTTTCATCATATTCTTGACGGAAATGCGTCAATTCTAATTCAGCATCTAATCTCATGTTACTTTGGTAATACCTGTCAAAGAAAGCAGTCTCTAATTGGTCCAAGTTGGTTATCTTCGTAGGATCTTGTGTATCGTGCCATTCACTCGCTCCATCAATAACAAAAAATTTAAACGCAGCAAAATACATCTGTTCTCTTGATACTCCTTGTGTGATATACGAATCACATATCTGCTTAAACTTCTGTACTGCTCTAAGAGGATCTTCTGATGGTCTACCACGAAAATTTCCAAAATTTTGGAATTGTGCTAACATACCCGAATCTGGACGAAACCTCAGAACATTTATATCTGGAGCACCCACTCCTATAGCAGGAGCACAGAATGGAACTTCTGGTGGACCATTAGTAAACCAAGGATCTTGATTCATCACTATTTGAGCTTGTCCGTTATTGTTTTGTTGATTCTGAATAATAATGTCCTCCATTCTGTGAATTAATTCTTCTACTTCTAAGGATTCTTGTTCTCTCTTTCTCTTGTTAGCAAGTCTGATTAATGTTTCTGGATTACTAAGGATCGGAGGTGTTGGCTCTAGATCCTTAAAGAGTCTTCTTCGCATACACCAAACCTAAAAACCTGAGAAAACTAAACAAGCAAAAAGCGTAAAACTGATAAAAACAAAAATAAAAATAAATGCAACTATCACTAAAGGATAAACACCGTGGTCACACGCTACCGTCCCCGGCAGCGGCGCCAAAAACTTGGTGGTCCTTTGTGTGTTCTAAAATAAATGCAAAAAATTATCGAACCACAACCGCAAGTGTACGGTTGTCCCAAGTAGTATGTATGATAAAACAGATTCGTTCCAAGGACGGGATGGTTGACTACAATGTTTAGCAAATAATGATTGGTTGCACTTATGAAAGCAAGTAAATAAAATATGTTTGTTTGGTTTTGTTGATTAAAACTACTAAATGAAAGACAAATTATAAATGCAAGTAAAAGCTAAGACGCAAGTAAAATGAGTGAAAACGCAGTATGAGAAGTAGCACTTGAGAACGCAAGGATCCTCCCAATCTTATTTCCTAACTTATGTTGTTTAAGGGCTAAATTGGTCAATTAACAATGGTCGGGATTCTAAATTCCTTATACCCCCATCAGGGTGGACTATAAGGCGATCCTAAAGTGTCACTAGTCCCGTCAGGGTAGATATGATCCACCGTTAGATGTTTAAGTTTTATTACCTCATTGGCCCTAGAATTAGCTAAGTTTGTCAAAATCAATAGCTTCTATCCTAGATTGAATAATTAATTCTGTACCTAAACCCTCCGTCAGGATGATCCACACGCCACATATGTGGAATAGCCTAGATACTAATACCTGTTCTTAGTTCGCGACTCTAAAAACACTAAACAATCACAAATTATCGAAAAGAGTAAAAGACCCAATCTAATTTAATTTACATAAACCCAAATTCAACATTCGTTATTCCATAAAATTGGGATTCACCCATTGTTTGTTCTCAAGCACTATGAAAAGTTTAGCTCATATTAAAAAGAAAAACTAAATTAAAAGAAATGGAATTCATATTTGATTACAAAATTAAATATAAAAAGAACCTAATTTCCGGAAGTGGAATGACTGAGAACGGAGATATAGACCCTCTCCAGTTCTTGCAGCTTCTTCTTTCTTCCTTCTGTTGCTTCTCTCTGGTGTTTAATCTTGTGGAATGTGAATTGTGTGAAAAGTAGAAGTCCAGACCTCCTTTTATAAGCATAAAAACGGATTAGGGCTTGGACCAGAAAATAAAATACTAATTAAAATGTCCAAGCCCAAATTCTAAGTCCAAAATCCCGTAACTGCTGATATGCCTTCACTAAAACGGCTTTTCCCGATGCGTTATGACTCCGATTGACCTCATTCCGGTTGCTAAAGTTCCGTAACTCGATAAGGAATGTTTTCTCTTCAAAGGTCAGCGGCTAAATCATCTCTTAAGCACCTCGAAATCAGCAATCTATGGCCTGGAAAATGGATTTTCAGCTCTAAAAATAATATTTTCGGGATTTATCTTCAAGTCTTGACTCTATCTCTTGATCTTTGACTTTATCCTTGGATTCCTCTTCTAGCTAACATCTAAAACCTGTAAACTTTACACCAAAAATACCAATATTACGCGCAAAAGTTTAATAAATTAAAAATGCTAGAAATAAAAGAGGAAAATCATATTATTGCATATTTAGTCCAAAAGTCTATCAAATTAACTACATAAACACCAAAAATGATGTCTCCTAATATTAAAAGATATCTCGTATTAACCACCTTGCATACTATTGTAACTTGATGTTGCTCAAGACTTGCACTTGCTTTAGCTAAAAGATGGTTGTAATGATTACTAAATTATTATTACTTTTGAGTCATCTGATTGTTACTTTCTTTTAGAAGAGCAAAAAAACAAAAAAAGGAGCAATTTGGACTTCTTGAACCAAATTAAGACGAGGCCATATGCTTGGACAATATTACAAAGGTATTTAATATTACTCTTCTCTTTTAACAAGTATTTATTTGTCAATGGTGTTAGTGCAAGCCTTAAAGAAATATGCAGCGAATGCCATGAAGGAGTCTCGCATACTTGAATTTCTTTGATCGGAAAGAGTATTTATTTACTTTTCATTTTGGTAACTTATCATTTGTGGAGGTGCAACTTAATGCACTTGAGTACAGAAGAATTGAGTTTTAGGATATATTTGCAGCTTCATTAAGTGTACATTAGCTTGAAGATGTTGAAATGTGGGAGTAAAATGTTAGATGTGCATATGACGTGTTTGAAAAAGATGGATAATAGTAATTATTATACAAGAGTTAGCTTTTTGAACTTGATTTAAGTCATGTTGTACTTGGTGATTAGATTAGACACACTGATGGAAAGCTTAGTTTTCTTGGCTTTTCTAAATTATTGCACACCCGCACTATACCAATCATGTAATTCATTTCTATTCTAGTCTAAACTTCTACCTAACAAATTATTTTTTTTCTTCTTATTATTATTATCCACCTATTTGCCTTGATAAAATCCCATGAAATTGTTAATTAGATTATAGGCCCCGATATTAATTTGGATTTTTCTAATAATTAGCATCATGAACCCAAATATAATTTGGTGGGATTAATCCCACAAATAGCAACATGAACCCAAATGTAATTTGGTGGGATTTTTCCCACCAAATAACACCATAAAATTTGGTGGGATAAAAAATTGAGAAAAAAAATTTGGTGGGAAAAAATTGGCCGAAAAATTTTGATGGGAAAAGAAATTGTCCGGAAAAATTTGGTGGGAAAAAAAATTGGCCGGAAAAATTTGGTGGGAAAAAAAATTGGCCGGGAAAAATATTTGGACGGAAAAATTTGGCGGGAAAATAATTTGGCCGGAAAAGTTGGCCGGAAAAATTTTGGCGGGAAAAATTAGTTTGGTGGGAAAATTTAATTTGGTGGGAATATTTAGTCAAGGGTATTATTGTCTAATTATGTTTTTTATATTAGACATGACTTTTATAGGCAATATCGCCTCCCTCTAGGGTGGTATTGGTAATTGCCTCTTTTTCTAATGTTTTTTTTTAAATTATTTTAAAGTTTTTTTTCTAAAAATGTTTTTTATTTTATTTAAGTTTTATTTTTAATTTTTTTCTAAAAATATTTTAAACTATATTTTTAATGGTTTATTTTTTTTCAATTTTTTTTAGGATTATTGCCTAAAAAACACTTCAAGTTAGAATTAATTTCCTCTCACCCCAACCATTATTTTTTTGCCCATAAAAAGCCACATATATTTTTCTTTTTCCTTTTCTTTCCCATAAAAAGAGTCGTTTGAGTTATGGGAAACTTCACATAGCTCAAACTTTGAGTAATGGGAAATTTTCCATTACTCAAACTTTGAGTAATGGGAAATTTCCCATTACTCAAACTTTGAGTAATGAGAAACTTCCCATTACTCGTTGTTCTTTAAAAAAGACGGTGTCTTTTATGGGCAAAGATGTAAGTTGGCAGGTGCCTATTGGGCATTAACTCTTTTTTAATAATTTTTAATGGTTTTAAAAAAAAATCTTTTAGTGTTTTTTTTCTAAAAATGTTATAGTGTTCTTTCCTAAAAATCTTTTAAGTATTTACACATTAGTCCTTACATATTAATTTAAATCCAAAAATATTAACATAAACCCTAATTTTTTTTTTCCAAAGACACTAAAAATGTAAGACAAATTCTAACAATTCCTAAAAACACAAAATCACTTCTATAAACAACTACTTTAAATTCTAGCCATATAACCAACTAATCATATTCAATGAAATTCCAAAACAACCCTAATTTCTAGAAACAACACATTATAACATCAAAATAAATTTTACTAAATCATTTTAACAACCTTAAAATTTAAATCAAATAACACTCAAATTATTAAAAAAAACACAAAACGATAAAATATCTAACTAATCAGTTTCTTATTTGCTAGTATAGATAGGTTCCTCATCACTGTCGACGTCAATAGGTTCCTCATCTCCATACTCTTCCCTTGTGTCATCAAATATCATCTTGTCTTCATTGATAACTAAAATCAATACGCAAATGAGATGGGTCAAACTCGATCTCCTTATCAGTTGCCAAGTTCAGTCTAAATCGATGTCTCAAAGGTAACCAACGTCTATGATCAAAATAAGCTACCTTTTTCTTCACCTTCTTCGATGGAGTAGAATCCATGAATTCTGGGCAAGTTAAGTAACCTTGACCCTGCCACCCTGACGTGTATGACCTAGCGGGGTAATCATTGGTCGTGGACAACAAATAAACCTTCTTTGCAAACTCTTGCTTCGTATGAGTATCATACGTAAAGATACATATTTCCCACAACATCTCCAACTCATCTACAATAGGGCGGAGAAAGTCATTTGTGTCCTTACCGGGTGAACGAGGACCCGAAATCAACAAACAAAGCTGAAAAATGGTTTCGTTCATGCATACACACAGTGACAAGTTGTAGACGGTCAATATAACTGGTCACATTCTATATGAGTTGTTTTACATAGAAAACAGACAAAAAACCATCAATACCCAGACCCAAATATACAATTTGAGGTTCACTAGCTAACTCAGGAAGTAATTCTATGAATCTTTTGCAACTATATTCATTAACTGGATAGCATAACACATCTGGATCGGTACTCTTTACGGTATGGTGCCAGATCATGTCTTCGGCGGTGTGCTTCGAAGCGTATAGTCGCTGCAACCTCGGGCAATCGGAAAATAACAAAGCTTTTTATGGGGTACTTTCTTACAGTTCTTCTGACCCCATCTAGATTCACTGCATACTGGACACTTGTCAATGAATTCATTCTCCTTGTAAAAAAAAGCACAATCATTCAAGCAAACATCAATCGTAGTATAACCCATACCCATACTTTTCAATTTCTTGTTGCATTCCTTATAAGAATCCAGCAAATTGTGAGGTCTGTGCAAAACACGACCCACCAATTTCAAGAGTTCGGTGAAAGATGTTTTAGGCTACTTGTTCTCACCTTTATGTGCATAGGTTTGGCAATGAAATTCAGGGAGCTCATCACTATAGATCCAGGGTATATTTCGATCTCCAATTCCTAGAACAAAGTTTAAAAACTGTCACGGCTTGTTCAATGTGTGTTTCTCATCTCGTTATCACTCGAATGACCACCAACATCGTAAGTGAGTCTCAAATCGTCATACACATTCAACATTTTATTTTCTAAATTTGGGACGGGTTCTTTAGAAATTACTAATTGCTCACCGTGTTTTGTCCAAACCTCATAAGTGGACAAAAAACCGTCCTGTAGAAGGTGAACCCTAACCATTTGGGTGGGATATCGATGATTATTCGAACATCGATTACACGGGCAAAACATAAAACTGTTAAAACCATCTTGTTTTTTAACAAAAACGATAAAATCTTCTAAACCATAATATATTTTCCGTAACAAGTGTTTTTATCCAACTCTTATCAATACGCAAAGCCATCTTTTAATAACAATTTGATCTAACTAAACAACTACAAAAATATAAGAATAAATTTTTTTTATTACAACCCAATTAATAAATTAATAAAAAATACAGCCTAATGAATAAATAAATAACAACTACAAATCAATAAATGAATAAAAATAACAAACCAATAAATGAATAAACAAATTCATATAACTAATTAAACAACTACAGAACTATAAGAAAAAAATATATATATACATGATCATATGCATAATTTACAACATACTAATGAAAAAGACAATCATAAAAAAATTATTTATTATCCTAATAAACTTTTATACCATGTAATGCACAATTATAAAAAAATCAAAAATTTAAAAGTTTGAATTTAATGGAAAATACCTTGATTTCGTTAAAAAAGTTGAAGATTGAATATGCCCTACCTTGAGTATGGACTCGGTACTGGTGTAACTGGTATTATTAACCTAATCAAATATTATAGCATGTATTTCACAATTATAATAAAAAAAATTGAAATTAAAAAAGTTTGAATTTTATAGAAAATACCTTTATTTGGTTGGAGAAACTGAATATTGACCATGCCCCACCTTGAATATGAACCCGGAAATGGTGTAAGATGAATTGAAGTAGCAAGTGGTAAAGATTAGAACAAATAGGAGTTAGGGTTTTGAGAGAAAGTGGGAGAATTTTTTTTTGTAGTGGTATTTTCTGGTTTTACCTGTTGTCTCTAGCGACGAAAAATGTTGTCGCTAAACAATTAAAATTTCGTCGCAGAAAACGAATACTAGCGGCGACTTTTATCATCGTTAGTATCAAAGATCTTTAGCAACGACTTTTCCGGGCCAAAAAGATCAAAAATAAAAGCCAATATTTGCAACGAATTTTTAATTGTTTACCAACGAAATCGCGTCGTCGCTATCAAGAAAGTTTATTTGCGACGAATTTAGTCGTCGCTAATAAGGTTGCGTCGCTAGTAAAGATTTCTAGCGACAAAACGCGTGTCGTCGCTAAAAAACTCGTCATTAAAGAACCGATATGTAGTAGTGAGTCTATCATCAATTTTTTTTAAAAAAGCTTTTTAATTAACCTTAAATTTTTGTTATAATATATTTAACAAATTATTTATTATTCTTAGTAATTATTTCAACATCCTATTTTTGTTAATTTATTCCAATTTTTTACTATTTTTAGTTTTTCACAATAAAATTATAATATTTATAAAGATTTGATACGTTTGATAGTTTTATTCTTACTTTTTTTTATGTATGGGTGTCTGGGCCAGCTAACGCGCACTACGACTATTTTTCCTTGTTTTCGATCATTGTTTTAGATATCTTGATTCTTTATAATGAATTTCCTACTCTTTATTTTTTATAAATTATTTTTAATAAGTAACAATATGGAAGATTGAACAAAATATTTTATTAATTGTATCATAATTAAAAAAAATTGTATCATCAAAATCTGAAAACTTTGTACTTTAAATCTATCTTTATTTTTATTTTATTATTTGTTACTGTATACGTGTTCGGTATTTATCTTACTAAGATGGTCATTAATTTTTCTTTTGGGAACAGAAAATATAAAAATATCTTTTAATTAATTATTTGTAAAGATGATAAAGAAACCAGTGGGATTAGCTCATTGGCCAGAGCCTTGGTCATCCAATCTAGTGGTACAGGTTCGAACCGTGTCAACGACACCGAGTCCAAAGTGGCTCTCCCATGTAACAAAAAAAAAGATGATAAAGAAGAAATTTATAAAAAGAATTCGAATTATTTATCTTCTCAAATAGTTCAGATTTAGCTATATTTCCATCTTATTCTTGTATTATTTAATTAATATATTTTTATATTTAAATATTTAGATATTATGTTTCCTATAATATTACATACTTAATATAAAACAATATTTTTTTGGTAATGACGTGAGTATGGAAATACAAAACCTTATGTATAATTATATATACAACTCCCCTAATTTAACATAACCTACTAGTCTTTCAATATTTCTTAATCTTTTCCCCTCTCTGCCATAGTTAGCATAGATCGATAGAAAAAGATATCTCAAATCCATACTTTAAGGGATGATGGTAAATGTTACCGTTACTGCTCCCAGTTGGTCGGAGCTTGACCATAATCTTTTAATTGAGATAGCTGAAAGGCTACCTTCTATTGATTGCTACTAATCTTTTGGTAGAGTTTGCAAATCATGGCTAGCTGCTGCTACACAAGGACATCTCAACCGAACAACTTTCCAACTTTCCAGGTGCCATGGCTCATGTTCGCTGCAAATACAAAACAAGTCAAAGATAATAAAGATTCGATGATTGTATCCGACAACGAAATTTCTATCCTTTCAATGGATTTAAAGAGAAATTTTAAGATTTTCTTACCCGAAGCTATTGAAAAGAAGTGTGTATCATGTAAAGATTGGTTACTAGTGATGTCTCTAGATGAAATCGAGGTATATCTTTTGCATCCGTTCTCGCGTTTTCAGATTCATCTACCTAAACTCAACACTTTATCACGATATAACCCCTGTAAACAATCTATGCCTTACTCTGTGCCCTTCATTGAAACGGTTGTTTTATCAGCAAATCCATCAACCACCTCTGATTTTATTGTTATTGTTATGGTAATATGCGGAATGGAGAGTCAGTTAGCTTTTTGCAAGTACGGTGACACCTCCTGGACCTCTATTGACTTATGGGAACCTTGCCAGTTAGTTGATATCATGTATTGCAATAACAAGTTATATGGTTTAGATTTTTTGGGTCAGATAGTAACTTGTGATATTCATGTACCAAATCCAACTCAGCTGGTCCAAATCTGCGCTAATACTGGATGGTCCAAAGGTGAAGCCCTATATTTTCTTGAGCTTTCCTGAGGGGAAAATTCTTATAGTAGCTAGACATCGTGATTACTTGGAGGATTTTGACCATTCAGACTTTGCGGACGATGTGAAGGATTCTGACGATCCAGAGGATTCTGATGATATGGACAATTATCTTTCGACTGAGTTTGAAATTTTTGAGGTAAACATAGAATCTGGCACTTGGGTGGAGGTTACGGATTTGAAAAATAAAGCTTTATTTTTGGGCCATAACTCTTCGATTTTGATAGAGTGTTCCGAGTTTAATAAATGCAAACCTAATTGCGTATATTGCTCAGAAGATTGCGATCAAAGGGGCAAGGATACGGGCATCTATCACTTATCGGATAAAAGTATTCAACGATTTTATAGCCAAATAGAACAGAGCAAATTTACCCTACCAATATGGGTTGGACCGGGTTTTTAGTGAAACTTCTTATTTATATATTTCTTAATTATACACTATGTGTTGCCATGAAACATGAAACATGAAACATGAAATTGTTTTTCTTTTTAATTATGATAGTTTTATTGTTTAATAAAACAGTGCAATTTATTTAGCATAATCTATACCTATTTGATTAATATCTTTGATACTTTACAGTTGCCTTGGCTTTTCCATGGGTTTGCCCTGGTATTGTGTGCATATCCCGGTCGTTCATATTATGCATAAAGCTGTACTAGAGTCTAGATGTTCATGATTCATTGTGGATGTAGTTTGAATATTATTTTGATGATGGCTGCTAAAAACAAGGTTTGATTTGCCATTTCTTTTATTTCACAACTTATTTAATGTTGATATTTTTTTTTTGTTCCAAAACTTATTTGATAATGACATTCAAATCCAGAGGCGGAGCCATGGGTTATGTGGGGGGGTCCATGGCCCCCCCTGATTTTTAAAAAAAAAAAAATTATAACTATCTTTAAAAAAAAAAAAAAAATTTATAAGTAAATAACCCCTAAATTTTTTAAATATCTCCATTTGGCCCCCCCTAACTTATAAAATTTATTTTATTAAACTTTAAATTATTTTATTAATAAGAATTTTTATTTTTTTATAACAAAATATATACTATTTTATATTAAAAAACGAAACTTATAGCATAATTAATTAAAAAAATTAATATCAATGACTTATATTGCAATCTTTACACAATATAGAGACTTTTAATACAATTTTCCATATTATAAAACCTATTTTGCAATTTTTGCATAATACTTAAACTTTTAGTGCAAATAATGGAAAAAAAAAATTTCTGGGGCGTTGCCCCCGAACCCCCTTGGCCCCCCCTAACGAAAATTCCTGGCTCCGCCCCTGTTCAAATCCATATCCATAGTGTATAACCTTTCTTCACTAAATGGATTAAATCATTAACGGTTTTAGAATTAAAAGAGTAACAATTTTGCTTTCAAATCCATTTAATCCGTAACGGTTTATTGGTTAATGATTTAAGACGTTTATCTCATAAATTCTGGAAAAAGGTGTATGCATGAATTGCATTGTCTCCTCAAACGCGATTTACTATTATTTACTTTGGTCATTTGGCCACGAATTACGCACCCAAGAAAAACAACCTTCTCTATTATCTTGAATTTTCGGACATAAAGTTTTTATGTTATACTACATGCCCTTTATAGTAAATGTATAAGGTCGCATTGATTATATTGTGGAAAAAAAACTGACATATATTGTTTAGGAGTTCACTGGAAATCGTTTTAAGCACTGTTATTCACGTTATTATAGCAGATAAGTTTATTGTAATTTCAACTATTAACTAAAAAAACAATTTGATTACTGTTATTGTTGAAAATCATATGAAACATGGAACATGGGGATTTTTTTTAGGGTGCTAATGGAATAAAGGCAGAAGTTGAAAGCTTAAAGGGGTGTGGTTTTGGTGACTGAGTTGAAGAACAATACTAATAAGTTAGTGAAATAGACTACCGGTCGCTATTAGCTGGTGCAAATAGGATTAAATGGAGTTATGTTTCGAGAGTTCATCCAAGAGATAATTTAATCATGTGATAGTAGATGTGGTGTGGGTTGAAACCCCAAGATTTCGCTGCAAAAATTAATTTAAATACTTCGAATATGTGGGTATTGTTGCCTTGTCTACGAAATCAAATGAGAAAGTAATTTCTTGACCTAATTATTTAAAAGCATTATGAAAGATTCCAAACAAGATGGCTTATTATATTTATAAGTTTTCGATCAAAAGTTGGCTCATTATGGTGTTAAGAATTATACCAATTAGCTAGGTCGTAAGCTTAGAAGTAAAACTGTACAAGGCATTGGATCTGCCAAGATCTCGCCAGGACCACGAAAGAAGAGGAAGACGCTTCTTCTCATGGGTTGACATCCTTCTTACGTATGGGAGCCAAAAGGACCACTGTCGCAAGAGGAGCACATTAGTGATTGTGGGGTCGCCTGATGGCCAAAGTTATTTAATGAAGTGGCGACTCGGCAAGTTGGTGGTTAAAGGTTAATGTAACTTCCATGGCCAAATCAAAGATGAGAGTCTTCTACTTGTTCAACGAGTAGCACCGTGGTGATTTTTTTCTATCTAGCTTGAGCTAAGTCCCACGGAAGGTAGACATACCTTTACACACTTTACTCCGGGCAAGTCAAGAACCTTGTACCTCTTAGATGAGGGATAAGATCATAATCAGTTGAGCTAACCCAACTGGTTAGTATGAATAGGTTTGTAAAGCTTTGAACAACTTCAAGATAATCTGTGTTGGTAGTGATATTTTGAGACCCCAAATTCCTTTAAAAGTTCCAAAACTTTTCCGAGCCACGCCTTCGACCGATAAGGAATATTTAACAAATCGACAGTCTCGTGGTTCATATCTATTACTACCACCGCAATACCATTTCGTTCTCATTCGAATATAAATGAGGCATCACACCAAACCGTGATATTATTGTGGTTATTACTTTCTTCATCCAGTGAGTTCCAAACATAGCAACCATTGACATTTTCGCTGCTTTATTATCAATGCTAAAATTCCATGAGACATTTTCATGTAGACCTTTATTCTTATCTTCCATATTTGATACATGATAATAAAAAGAGTAAGGATATATACCATCCAAGTATACCATCCATGACGTGGCGTGAATTGGTTGATTATAAACCGTTAATCTATTTTCTCTTATCTTTAATGGTTCTTGAGTTCTTCAAGATATAAAACTTTTACAAGTTGTATTTTCGTATAATAATAGAATTTTCGTGATTGGTGGCACGATTATTATACTACTCATTTACTCTTAACAATTTTTCACCATCTGATTTCTTGTTTAAACTACAGTTGCGTTTGATAAACATTTGTTTGTGTTTGGTGGATTTTCGGATGAGAAAAATCTTTATGATGATGTTTTTCTACTTAATATGGGTAAGGGTAATTTTAGTATAAACGTAATAGTATTTACGAAACAGTCCTTGTTGTTTATTACTTTGCAGAACTTGGGAGTAAGGTAACTACTACAGGGGAAGGCCCGTCTGCAAGATTTTCAATGGAGGGTGTACTTGTATTTTTTAGGGGTGTTTGCATACAGATGCTTATGTTTTTCCCATTGTATATTTCTATTTTGCGAATTTAGTCCTTTATTTAATAAAATTTTGTATGAACACAGGGCTAGTGAAAGGTGAACTACAAGAGAGGATCGAAGATTCGAGAAATTGTCTTTGATGGTACATGTCAAATGATATGGAGCGTATTATTTCGATGAAAAATTAGTTGATGCTGAGTCAACATATGCTTCTCTTATTGACCCAGTATTATACAATTTTTATCTTATAAACGAGTTTTTATTACTGCAGAAATCTGATGCTTTTATGGAGGGGATGGCGTGCCAATGGGTATTTTTGTCATTTTAGGGTATAATTCTAAACCGGAGCTTAATGTCAGCTTCTTTTATGGTTCTGGAATTTATTTTATCAAGGATAAGTTGATTAAAATAGATTAAGTTATTTCATCCCAGTACAAACAAACAAAGGGAAGTATCCAAATTCTGCTAAAAACGTACAATCACTTAATAATGTTTATTAGCTCCAATACTGAAACCCTTCCGAACTTGATCATCAGAAAATGCAAGTAGATTTCTTTAATGAAGCATGTAAACATTATACTATACTCAACAGTGGAATCTCCTGTTTTTAGATTAAAAATTTAAGTTCAAGCTTGAGCATAACCACTAGCAAATTGGAAAATACCATTTATTTAAAGATGCATTTACTTCTGCTACTTGGCTTGTGCTTCCATTATAATTACCTTTAGTGAATGCAAAATGCATGACTCTATTGTGAAGCAGATGCATAGAAGTCTTGAGCTCTTCCAACTATTTTCGAAATCAGTTTTGGTTCAATGGTTAATGGGGTCGGTATACTTTGTCGCTCGATATGTACTATATGTCCTACTATATAAGTTAGACGATTCAGTAAATGATCAGCAAATAAAGTTACAGATTCTACAAATAATTAATAATGAGGGTAGTTTCGGTTAATCGCTTCATAATGTCCACTTGAATAAAGTACACATGCAACTATCTCGTGTACTTCTAATCTACCGATCATCGTAATGTCAAAACTTGTTGCGAAATTAGGGATCAATTGTGCATATAAAATTTAGGGATTGATAATTTTTCCTTAATAATGTTTTGTCCCACTATGTTTTTCATTAAAAAAAATTTATCTAGGCAAACTATGGATTTGAACATTAAACAAGTTGTGAAATAAGAGAAATGGCAAATTAACCTTTTTTTCAACAAAGGATCGACCATCAAAATACTATTCAAACTACACCCACATTGAATCATGAACATCTAGTACAACTTTATGCATAATATGACCAACCGGGATATGCACATCATACCAGGGCAAACCCATGGAAAAGCCAAAGCAACTGTAAAGTATCAAAGAATTAATCAAATAGGTATATATTATGCTAAATGAGTAATGATATATGTCACCCCTTTTCATGTCACCCTTTTATCACCCGTCTATATATATGTGTTGATTTCCTTGAATAGAAGATAGAGAAAAATTAAATAGGATAGAGAAATTAATTCATTGGTCCATGTAGGCATACACGTCGGAGGTGATAAAAGGATGATTAAAAAAGGGTGACAAATATCATTACTCATGCTAAATAGATTGCACTGTTTTGCTAAACAATGAAATTATCATAATTTTAAAAGAGAAACAATTTCATGTTTCATGGCAACACATAGTTTATAATTAAGAAATATATAAAGAAGAAGTTTCATTAAAAACCCGCTCCAACCCATATTGGTACAGTAAATTTGCTCGGTTCTATTTGGCCATAAAAACGTTGAATACTTTTATCCGATAAGTGATATATACCCGTATCTATGCCCCATGGATTGCAATCTTCTGAGAAGTATACGCAATTAGATTTGCATTTATTAAATGCGGAACACTCAATCAAAATCGAAGAGTTATAGCCCAAGAATAAAGCTTTATTTTTCAAATCCGTAACCTCCACCGAAGTGCCATCTTCGATGTTTACCTCAAAAAATTCAAACTTAGTCGTAAGATAAGTTTTTAAATAGTTGTCCACCTCTGAATCGTCAGAATCCTCCGGATTTTCAGAATTCTCGGCGTAGCCAGAATCCTGCCATTGTCAGAGACCTGCACAAAATTGTCCGCATCAGAGACTTGCGCATTGGCCGTGTCATCAGAGACTTGCGCATCGTACACATCATCAGAGACTTGTGCATCGTCCGCATCGCCTGAATGATCAGAATCCTTCAAGTAATCGCGATGTCTAGTTACTATAAGAATTTTCCCCTCCGGAAGATCAAGCAAATACGAGGAATTACCCCGGGCCCATTCAGGTTCAGCAAAAACTTGGACCAGCTGAGTTGGGTTAGGTCCATGAATATCACAAGTTAATATGTGACCAAATATACTCAAACCATATAACTTGTTATTGCAATACATGATATCAACTAAATGTCCAGGGTCCCAATAGTTTATTGAGGTCCAAGAGGTGTCACCGTACTTGCAAAAAGCTAACTGACTCTCGCTCCTCCCGCATATAACCATAACAATAAAGTCAGAAGTGGTTGATGGATTTGCTGATAAAAAAGCTTTTTCGATGAAAGGCACAGAGTAAGGCATAGATTGTTTATAGGGTTCATATCGTGATAAAGTGTTGAGTTTAGGTAGATGAATCTGAAAATGTCACGCCCCGAATTTCCACCACCGAAACCCAGGGCGCGACATGCCGCAGACTTAAGTCAAACCACCTAAGCCTGCAAGGCGACCTAACCAAATTCAATAATTACAACTCATTAAGGTAAATTTTAGACTTTACTAATATACGTATATTTTACATTCTTGAAGTTTATTTAAGAAACAATATCGCGACTCGCCTATACCTCTGGTCCAATACGCCAACTAATAATTATAACGGTGATTAACGCACTATCTCTCTTGGGAATTTCCTAGCCCACTTTCCCCTGCACATTAAATTAACGAATGAGCTACACAAGCTCAGTAAGTCGAAACGTCTCCCAGGAAGGGGATTCACATAACAACATTATAACACGAATTATAATCAATGACATGTAAATGAAATGCATGTATGGCATAATTGTTCAGTAACCGGCCATCACTAGCCTCGAATATAAATGATCATGCACACACACTACTTAGAGCTGCGATAACTAATATTCAGCACTCACTAGTGCTGCTCCTGCCATCTCCGACCCCATCTCCGACCCCCTGGGCAACATATAGGCCCACCCCACACACCCGCAGTGGATCTTTCCACCTACGGCACAACGCAATCAGTACCTGAGTACCACACTCAGTACCTCGACAATTTCACCTGTCGGATAGGTGTCGCAGCCCTAATGATCACATAACACGTATAGGTCTAGTACACAACTAAATGCATTTCACAAGATATAATCATATTTCACGTAATCTCAATATATACAATTTAAATAAATGCCGATAACACAATATCGTAAATCGACATAAGGAAGGGAGTCCGACTTACCTTGACCGTGCTTTTAACTAAATCCACGATCCTCCTAAAATGATAACTTCTCGATTAATTCATAATAACACTAATTTGAATTAAAGAATAACATTAAGTCTTATATAACTATTAAATGGAATATCATCAATACACTAATAATAAGGCATTAACTATTTTATATCTTCCTTTTTATTCTCCATTCATTATATTTTAATACCCCCAATTTATAACTCCACTTTTCATTAATCTATTTATTTGTTTTTATATCTTTCCAAGCGTACACAACAACAACAAAATGGAATTTCCCACACATCTTTACTTTCACATCCTTTAACTAATAGATATATACATAATTTATTTACACATGTTAGTGCCTTCTTCTTAGAATAGCTAACAAAACACCTACACGGCTACCCATTTAATTCATACTTGCACAATGTAAAACAAAGCCTTTAATAAGTACTCTAAATACATATATCTTTTCTTATTCTTTTTCAAAACAATCTTCACGTTCTTACATTTACATACAGGTAGAAAACACCAACTATTTTACTTCTTTATCATTGAAACTCCGTACACTTAGTAATACTATATAGTAAAAGCCACTCTCGATTAATTGTTCTTTTTCATTCTTAAAACATATCCCTTAATTAATACACCCCAAATTCCAAGTAAACAATTTCGTCTTCTTATCCGTCATATACAGACATGCACATACTTATTTTTAGGGATTTCACTCATTAATATATACAACACTTCATATATATATATATAAACATAAACACCTAATAATATTATACCTTTGATTCCAGCAAGAAGTATAATAGCTAGGGCTTCACTGAAGCTTTCTTACTTTCTCTGTTTTTGGGATTTGTTAGAATTCACTTGTATGAGTTTGGGTTTCACGAGGTTAGCTTTTCTTTCTTTCGTTAATACTTTTTCTTTTATTCTTTTCTTTCTTTACTTCTATCTTATATATATTAGATAGGATAACAAGAGTCAGCATTCACTTTTATAAAACTGACACGCAGGTCCTTAATAACTTGGCCAAAATACAATTACTTTTATTAGTACTTATCCTTTTTACTATTTAAATATAAGACACAATAATATATTTTAAATATAAGACACAATAACAAATACTCACAATTTCTTCTAAGCAGCCACAATTTTTGACCATGACTTTCATTTACCATACCTATTAGTTAATTCTTTTTTAATGCTCATCTCTTTAAATAATACAGACACATACTTACCTCTATATAACCTATATATTTCACATTTCTATTTCTTTTATTTATACACTATTCCCCCAGCCTTTTGAATATCTTTCTAATAAGATTTTTAAGTTTTGATTTTTTTTTTAAATCACCGGGTATCACATTATCACCACCTTTTAAAAAGTTTCGTCCCGAAACTTACTTAGTAACCTCGACCAGCAAATCAAAATGGATACTTTTCTCGCATCTCTGATTCCAATTCCCACTCTTTCTGTACAATTGTGTTCCGCTAAACTTTTACATATCGTATAGTGTAGCGTCGAAAGACTTGGTCATTTTTATCATTAATACCATTCAGGTGCATCTCATACGTTAGGTTGTCTCGTACCTGTAACTAATCATACTGCAGGATGTGACTCTGATCTGATATGTATTTGCGTAATTGAGAAATATGAAATATATTGTGGGTGGCTGCTAAAGATGGAGGTAAAACAACCTTGTAAGCGACCTCGCCAAATCGTTCTAAATTTCAAGATGACCAACTTATCGAGCATTTAGGTTTCCTCGAACCCCAAACCTACTCACTCCGTAGTGGACGATATCTTAAAAACACATGATCACCGATCTTGAATTCTAGCGTTTTACGTTTCAAGTCCACCTAACTCTTTGCCTGTCTTGAGCTATTTTGATTCTCGCTCGAATAAATTTAACCCTTTTTCTCAGTCTCCTCAAGGATTGTGTACCAATTACTTTCTTTTCACTGAGATCCCAATACAATGGGGTTTTACACTTCCTTCCATAGAGAGCTTCGTAAGGGGCCATTTGTATACTGGTCTGATAGCTATTATTATAAGCGAACTCACTCAATGAAATATGTGAATCCCAATTACCTTTAAAGTCCATGACACATGATCAGAGTAAATTTTCCAAAATCTGATTTGTCCATTCAGTGTGACTGTTACTCTGGGATGGAAGACGGTACTTAACCTCAAATTGGTACCCATAGCTTATTGTATACTCTTCCAAAATATCGATCTAATCTTGGATCTCTATCAGTCACGATATCCTTTGGTACCTTATGTAGACGTACTATCACATTAATGTTTAATATAGCCAGTATAAAACTTTTTGATACAACACGCACCAACTGTAGAGCATAATTCACTATCTCACCCCTTGACTATGTCAACTTGGCGAAATTATACCCGGATATCACATTATCACCACCTTTTAAAAAGTTTCGTCCTCGAAACTTGAAAGAACTCGATAAACAAGCGGATATAAAATGATGGACTTGATTTACAATAGGGAATAGTTGTGTGCATATCTATATATGTGTTGTATATGTGTATGCAAGGGGAGGAGATGAGTACACAATGACTCATCTACTGCAGCAAGTTGTTTATATGTAAATAAATTCAAACAAAAGAAAAGCAACAATAAATATCCCGGCCATTGAAAAGAAAGAAAAGAAAATAAAATAAAAATAAAAGTTAGACCGCCTTTATACGGAGTATAAGTAAGACAGAAAGAAGAACACTCGGCTGCTGAACAAAACAAACAAATTAGAAAACAAAACAAAACTTAGAAAGACAAAGGAAACTACTGCACCGTGAGACTTCGAACCCTTGACCTTCTTTAAAGCTTCCAGTAGAGGTATACCTATTTATAAATACTTATATATAGTGATGGTATGTTGATGAATCTGTATAAGTGTGGAGGTATAAACGTATATTTGTATAAAATGAATAATACATATCGATGGTTAAAGTTGGTTGTTGATCTTATAGTATATATCAGGAGATAAAATAAGATTGAAAGAGAGATTATAAGTTTTTGAGTTCCTGTATAATATGTACGTAATATGGGTTTTTTATTGGTTAGTATTTATTTATATCCATAGAGGTGAATCTTAAAAGAAAGAGAACATTTAATCACTAATCTCATTTGCTTGTAAAACAATATCCCATCAGTTCTCAAAACGAAACAACCGATTCTTCCATTTCATGCGTGTAAATATTTTGTAACTAAAAACCCAACCTAATCAGACCACAAAAGTGCCATGGAGCATATTTATAACAACGTATGTATCAACACATTCCACTTCCCTCATACAATTTTTAGAACTTGTTTTCAAGGCAACTTTAAAATAGCCATTCTTGCAAAGATTTTCTGCACCGTACAATTTTACCCTTTTATCCTTGGATTAATTAGAAAGAATATTATTATAGGAAACAAGTCGGTTTAAGAAAAGTTCGGGCTGAGGTAAGTCGGACTCCCCTCCTCATGTTGATTTACGATATTGTGTTATCGGTATTTAATTAAATTGTATTTATTGAGATCACGTGGAACATGATTGTATTTGTGAAATGCATATAGTTGTGTATAAGACCTATACGTGTTATGTGATCATTAGGGCTGCGACACCTATCCGACAGGTGAAATTGTCGAGGTACTTAGGTACTGATTGCGTTGTGCCGTAGGTGGAAAGATCCACTGCGGGTGTGTGGGGTGGGCCTATATGTTGCCCAGGGGGTCGGAGATGGCAGAAGCAGGCATGGTACTGAGGGCCGTGTACCGAGGCACTAGTGTGTGCCGAATATTAGTTATCGCAGCTCTAAGGGGTGTGTGTGCATGATCATTCATATTCGAGGCTAGTGATGGCCGGTTACTGGACAATATTATGGCATACATGCATTTAACTTATATGTCATTGATTATAACTCGTGTTATAATGTTGTTATGTGAACCCCCTTCCTGGGAAACATTTCGACTTACTGAGCTTGTGTAGCTCATTCGTTAATTTAATGTGCAGGGGAAAGTGGGCTAGGAAATTCCCAAGAGAGATAGTGCGTTAATCACCGTTATAATTATTAGTTGGCGTATTGGACCAGAGGTATAGGCGAGTCGCGATATTGTTTCTTAAATAAACTTCAAGAATGTAAAATATACGTATATTAGTAAAGTCTAAAATTTACCTTAATGAGTTGTAATTATTGAATTTCGTTAGGTCGCATTGCAGGCTTAGGTGGTTTGACTTAAGTCTGCGGCATGTCGCGCCCTGGGTTTCGGTGGTGGAAATTCGGGGCGTGACAGAAAACGCGAGAACGGATGCAAAAGATATACCTCGATTTCATCTAGAGACATTACTAGTAACCAATCTTTACATGATACACACTTCTTTTCGATAGCTTGGGGTAAGAAAATCTTAAAATTTCTCTTTAAATCCATTGAAAGGATAGAATTTCGTTGTCTGATACAATCATTGAATCTTTAGTATCGTTGACTTGTTTTGTATTTGCAGCGAACATGAGCCATGGCACCTGGAATGTTGTTTGGTTGAGTTGTCCTTGTGTAGGAGCAGCTAGCCATGATTTGCAAACTAGACCAAAAGATTCGTAGCTATCGATAGAAGGTAGCCTTTCAGCAGTAACATTAACATTTACCATCGGCCCTTAAAGTATGGATTTGAGATATCTTTTTTATCAATCTATGCTAACTATGGGAGAGAGGGGAAAAGATTAAGAAATATTGAAAGACTAGTAGGTTAGAGTAAATAGCACTTTTGCCCCCTGCGTTTATACCCGATTGACAGGTTGCCCCCTAACCTTTAAAATGCGACTCGTTGCCCCCTAAGTTTTGATTTCGTGACCCGTTACCCCCTGACTGTGTGTTCCGTCCATTTTGGCCGTTAAAAGTGACGTGGCATTTCCATGTCACCTTTTTTTTAATCCTAATACTAATTAAGTGTTTAATTAACTTAACCTAAGGGTAAAAAAGGTTTTTTATAAATAGTTTTTATATAAAATATAAATAATAAAATAACCCCCCCCCCCTCCCCTTCTTCTTCTTCCCCTTCTTCTTCCCCGATGATCTGACCTGCAACTTTAAAAAAAAAAAATCCAATCACCATAATTCATGTTCTTCTATGCTTGAATATTCGTCTTCTTCTTCTATTAGCTTACTTCAACTCTTCACATTCATCAATCACAAACTATATTAACATTCCAATCACCATAATTCATGTCAATACATAGTGATAGATACTAGCATGGGCCACAATCACAATCACAATCACCACAACACCGCCGTGGATGGCGTTTCACATCGACTTAACAGTCCCAGATTCTCCGGTGCTATGACTCGACGTGCCACCTCTTTCAAACGCAACAACAGTAACAACACAAGCAACCAAAATACAAGCAACGCTAATAACCAAACAACTCAACCCAGTAGCGCCAGTAATGGACCTCAACACCATGAGATTGATCTTCAGTTAAACTCACCCAGATCGGCCTTGGAAACGTCTCTGACACACCACCTAAAACCCCCAACCTCCGCTTCCACCCGCCTCCGCCTCAACCTATTAGCAATCTTATCAGGTATTTTTCGTGCTTCTTTAAATTGTATGCAAACTTTTGTACAGCATAAGATTCACCCAACAGTTTATCTCATATTGATTTTACAATTTTATGTTAGTCAATTTGATTATTTGTGTTCTTCTTATCTTTGGGTCAATTGATTAGATTCAACGCGTAAGACAACTCCTTCTACCCGAATTGTAATCGATAATCTTGCCCCAAAATTGAAATAAATAGCGTTTAGGTCTTAGGTTACTTAGTTGTAAAATTAACATCAACCTATGGTGATTGGATTTTTTTTTTTAAGTTGCAGGTCAGATCATCGGGGAAGAAGAAGGGGAAGAAGAAGAAGGGGAGGGGGGGTAGGGGGGTGCGGTGGGGGGTTTTATTTTATTATTTATATTTTATATAAAAACTATTTATAAAAAACCTTTTTTACCCTTAGGTTAAGTTAATTAAACACTTAATTAGTATTAGGATTAAAAAAAAAAAGGTGACATGGAAATGCCACGTCACTTTTAACGGCCAAAATGGACGGAACACACAGTCAGGGGGTAACGTGTCACGAAATTAAAACTTAGGGGGCAACGAGTCGCATTTTAAAGGTTAGGGGGCAACCTGTCAATCGGGTATAAACGCAGGGGCAAAAGTGCTATTTACTCGCTAGGTTATGTTAAATTAGAGGAGTTGTATATAAAATTATACATAAGGTTTTGTATTTCCATACTCACGTCATTACCAAAAAAATATTATTTTATATTAAATAATATTATAGAAAACATAATATATAAATATTAAATATATTAATTATATAATACAAGAATAAGGTGGGAATATAGCTAAATCTGAACTATTTGAGAAGATAAATAATTTAGCTTTATAAAAATTTCAAATTCTTTTTATAAATTTCTTCTTTATCATCTTTACAAAAAATTAATTAAAGATATTTTTATATTTTCTGTTCAAAAAAAACAATTAATGACCATCTTAGTAAGATAAATACCGAACACACATACAGTAACAAATAAAAAATAAAGATAAAGATAGATTTAAAATACAAAGTTTTTTTAGATATTTTTTTGAAGATTTTAATAATACAATTTTTTTTTAATTATGATACAATTAATAAAAAATTCTATTCAATCTTCCATATTATTATTTATAAAAAATAAAGAGTAAGAAATTTATATTATAAAGAATCAAGATATCTAAAATCAATGATTAAATAAGTAAGAATAAAACTATCAAACATATATGACGTATCAAATCTTTATACATATTATATTTTTATTGTGAGAAACTAAAATTAGTAAAAAAATCGAAATAAATTAACAAAAATAGGATGTTGAAATATTTACTAAGAATAATAAATAATTTGTTAAATATATTATAACAAAAATTTAAGGTTAATTAAAAAGTTTTTTTAATTTTCTTTTGATAGGCACACTAATATAAATCAGTTCTTTAGTGACGAGTTTCTAGCGACGATATGCGTTTTGTCGCTAGAAATCTTTACTAGTGAGGAAACTTTTTTAGCGACGACTAAATTCGTCGCAGAATAAACTTTCTTGTTAGCGACGACGCGATTTCGTTGGTAAAAAATTAAAAAATCGTCGCTAATAAACTACCCAATCGGATTAAGAGTCTCCCAACCCGAAGATATAGTACCAGCATGCTAACCCATAAAAAACTAATTCAATTTAATTCGACCCAACACCTAAATAGTTTTTTCTTTATATTTTGCTTATGTGTTGGGTTGAATTTGATTGAAATACTTATTTATGGGTTAGCATGCTAGGTAGTATTCGGGGTGGGAGACAAATTAATCCGATTGGGTAGTTTATTAATTAGATTATACGTAGACGAATTTTCTATCCACCTTCTAGATAAATTTTAGGCGGATCGCACTTTAGAACACTTAGGCGGCCTTATTCTAGAACATTGTTTAGATTACACAAGTTTTCCCCCATTTGAGAGGGAATTAGAAAGTTCGATTAATCTACACAAGTTTTTTCATCATCATTTGTAGTTAATTGGGATGGAACTGAAAAAGAAAAAAAGGGTAAAATTAACCTAATTTTTTTCTCTACAATACTAATTTCTTTACCAATATTATATAAGTGTTTTAATTAGATAATAATATTACATATCCAAAAAAATTATTCGAGTCAGGATTATGATAATTTACTTAAAACATGTTTATATTATTGGTAATTTGATTAATCTTACTATCTAAAATTATAGGTTATAATCAAATGATATTATTAATTCCATTCTCATTAGTAAAAAAAAATGCAATTCATATTTCCATGTAATTTTTGTCTCAAAAATGATTTTTAGTTTAAATTGCAATTCTTCCAGTTTACACCCCAAAATGTTATTTTATTTTCCTAATATAACACATCTTTTTTTGTATTGTAAAAAATACTAATATCTAATAGCGATTATTTCTAATGGTTGTTTTTTCACGTGGTTTAACAGGATGAGTTGAGACAAGCATGTTAAAACAAGAATTGACAGGGTATTAGCTACTTATGAGTGGATCAAACGGTTTCCGAGAGCACAGATATTTGTGCCACCGGCAATTGGGTCTGATCACTGTCCCTTGATTCTTAACTTAGATAATGAAATGAAAAACAGGCTAGACAATTTAAATTTGAGTCTCATTGACTCGATAACGAAGAATGTAGGTCGATAGTAGAAAAAGGATGAAATGCTCCTAACATACATCCTCATAGGAAAAACTTTAAAAAAAAGAGATAACACGATTAGAGAATTAAAAATCTGGAGTAGGAATTCTTTTAAAAACCATGAGAATGAAATCAAAAGATTACAAGAAAGACTTATTGAGATAAATAATAGTACAACATCAAATGACCTTATAAGGGAGGAACGGGAAATAAAAGAGAAATTCAAGTACGAATTTGCGTGTGAAGAAAAATATTGGGGGGATAGATCTAGGCATAATTGGTTAATTTATGGAGATAAAAATACCAATTTTTTTCACATGGATACTATACAAAGAAGGAAATTTAATAGAGTAACATGAATAAGGAATGAAAATGGAGAATGGGAAGAGGATGCAGCAGAGATCAAGATATATTTTAAAGGGTATTATGAAAAATTATTTACGAAAGTACAAGCATGTGATCGGAAATGGAAAAAGCCACCAAATATTTAGAGCCAAAAGTAGATGAAGTAATGAATTATGAATTAACCAAATCACCCACAATGGTAGAAGTAGAAAAGGCAGTATGGGAACTAGCTGCGCTTAAAGCTCCACGGCCCGAAGGCCTTACTGGTAAATTTTACAGAGAATTTTGGGACATCATTAAACAAAATGTGTTTAAACTCGTGAGTGATTTCTTCTCCCTTAACTTTATTTTAGAAGGGTTTAATGATATTCTAATAACACTTATCCGTAAAGGGGATAACAACTTTTCTTACTCGATTTCTTCTCAATAAAATCCAATACCTTGATTTTCTTCATCTTCCTTGCAGTAGATAATGTTCATGTTCTCTTAATCAGCTCAATTGACCCCCAACTCAAAGCTTTAACCACTCTTGAAATTTGAAACTCTTGATTATTGATGATGATTCTCTATGTGGGTAAGATGGATTCTTCATGAATTGGTATGGATTTAAGAAATTGTAGGATGAATTTCTGAAATTTAAGCTTTTGATTCTTAGATTCAATGTGTTTTGGTATGATTTGGGTGGTTGAATCTTCCTTGTAATGATGTGGAGAGAAGATTTGATGTGTTTTTAGGGTGATTGGGTAGTGTTTTGATGATTGGGGAAAGGTTTGAATGAGCTTTAATGGAGTTGGGAGTGTTTTGGAGAGGAAAGAGAGGCTTGAGGTTTTGTAAATTCGGAATAATAGCATTAACCCACTTTTATAAACCTTAATCCGCAGTTTTCTCTCTCCAGCGGCGCTCTACGGTGCACCGGAAGTTTTAGTGCGGTATACCGCAGCTTCTGTTGATCCAAAAATTTTCGTCTCGTCAATAAACACGCGCCACATACCCATGACACGGGTTTTTAATACCGCGGTACACCGCGTATATGGTCCGGTATACCGGACCCATCGATGTGTTTTTTTTTCGTCTCGGTATAAAACCCGAGCTACCTACCCGTGACACGGGTTTTTCCTCTCTGCGGTATACCGGGGCTGAGGTCCGGTATACCGGGCCTATGGTCAGAATTTTCCGAAAATTTTTGTTTTCTCCTCCCGAACTCGATTTCTCCAATACCTAAGCATAAAAAACACTAATACCTTTCTCAAATATGCAATATCAACTAAAAACAACTAATCTTAAAAATACAAACATAACAAAAAACTACTATGGGATGTCTCCCAAAGGGCACTTTTGTTTAACGTCTTTCAAAGTTAGACGAGTTACCTCGGTTATTTCTTTTTATAGCCTCCCCAGCAGTGAGTGAGATGATTAACACTTACCAATTTGAGCTTGCAACCCTCGATAGCTTTTATTTCGACCACTCCTTCTGAGATGATTTGCGTGATAATGTATGGCCCCTTCCAAGAACTGCTGTGTTTGGGGTTGGGAGGTTTCCATGCCACCTCGTCTCCTACCCCAAACTCAATATTTTTCTCCATGGTTTCTTGGGAGCTTACAGGTTCTGGCTTCTTGGTTACAACTCTGATTGGATATAGTTCTTTTGACTCATTCTTCTTTTTCTATTTCCCCGAAACATAGAACGTTTCAGAGTTATTTTCAATACGGAGAGTCACGGTTCCTTCATTCACATTCACTATAGTATCGCTGGTGGCTAGGAATGGACGCCCAAGAATGAATGGGACGTTCTTATCTGCTTTATAGTCAAGAATAATAAAGTCCGTTGGAATAACAAGGTTACCTACTTGAACGAGTACATCCTCAATTACTCCCCACGGCTTTGCTGTTGATTGATCCGCAAGTTGTAAGGTTACGGATGTTGGTTTCACATCACTCATACCAATCTTCTTGAATATACTTTTGGGCATGATATTCACACTTGCCCCTAAATCACACATGGCTTTTCCATGAAATATTCCACCTATTTTAATTGGGAGGTTGAAACCTCCAGGATCTTTAAGCTTTGGTGGTAATCTTTGCTGAACTTGTGCTGATATCCCTTCATTAAGTGTCACAGATTTGGATCTTGTGAACCTTTTTTATTGGAGAGTTCCTCCATAAAGAATCGATCATAGTTTCGCCTTCCTTCCATAGCTTCGAGTAACGGGACGTTAATTTTCACTTGTTTTAACGCCTCTATACAGTTCTGTTGTTGCTCCTTTGGATAAGCGGGATAGTGGCAATGTATGGGTGGTTGTCTTGCTCTACTTCTCTCTTCAATTCTTGGTTCCTCAACCACTCTTGGCTTCTTTATCTCACCTTGTTCAACTTCTTTGACCCAATCTTCAACAATTATCTCATCTAAGTTCATCCTAGCTACGTTTGACGTGTTTGGAAGGACATCCCTTTTGACGGAGATGGTAGCGTTTCCTTCATCTTTTTAGCTTAAAGACTAATAGTCTTCACCTTGTCGTCAACGTATTGGATCTTCTTCATGTTAGATGTTGTATCTTGGGTCAATTGTAGGAGTTGACTTTGCATTTGTTCTATGATTGTAGTGAGCCGCATTACATTCTTCTCTAAAAGTTGATTATGTTGTTTAAGATCTTGATTTTGTTGTTGCGGGCTCTGCACTACTGATGCATCGATCTTTGATTCAAGTCTGCTCATATTTTCCTTCGAGAAGTTGATGAATTGACTAATAGTCTCTTTTAACTCAGTGATCTCTTCTTGCGGACGTGATTGAGCTACACTTACATTATGCACATTGTAGCCTAGGGGTTGTTGAGCTTGATTTTCATATGCTTGTTCTTGAAGGTATAACCGTTGAGGTGGCATTGGGATGCTTTCCTTAACTGTTATAGCGAGTTGTTGTATTTGATCTTGCAAGCTTGAAATCCTCGCTTCTTCTTCGTCGTTAGTGGTAGGAGTTTGTTTTTGTGGCCAACTCATGTTGTTCTCAATGATTGTTTCCATACCACTCTTTGCTTCTTTCGGATCCATAGAGACAAAACTACCACGACCCATATTATCTGCCCTAAGCCTTGACTCTCTATCGAGTCCATTATAGAACAAGGATAATTGTAATTGTGGCGTGTATCCATGTAGTGGACATCTTGCCAACATCTTTTGAAATCTTGTCCATGCTTCGCCAACACTCTCTCCGGCTTCTTGTAAGAAATTCATAGGCTCCAATAGTTCCTTCACCCGCATACTTGTAGGACAAAATTTATCGAGGAATCTTTCTTGAAGCTTGTCCCAATTGGTTATTAGCTCGGGAGGTTGATCATCTAACCAATCGCTTGCTTTCCCGGTCAAGAAAAATTGAAACATTAAATAATACATTTGTTCTTGCGTAACACCTTCATTAATGTAGGCATCACAAAATTGCATGAATTTCTGAACAGATCTGACCGGATCTTGATTTGTATCACCGTTAAATTTCCCATAGCTTGCGAATTGATTAATTAAATCAGGATCAGGCTTAAATCTAACGGCTTGGATAGTTGGGACGCGAATCCCAATGCGTTGAACTCGAAATTGGCTAGGAAAACCTAGCTCTAACCGTTGATTATCCATCTAAAATCCTGAGAAAGACTAAAACAAAAAGAAAGCGTAAAACTAAAAACAAATAAAAACTTCTACACTAAATAAACACAAAATAGATTTAACTTAAAGATAAATCCCCGGCAGCGGCGCCAAAAACTTGGTGGGGGCAAAGGTGTGATAAAATAATAGATAAATAAAGATAATAATAAAGAGCACACACCCTTGAGAACCACCGAACTCACTGCAAGTATCACAGATCGTTTGCAAGTTTTAATAATAAGTTAAGTTCGTTCGCAAGGATTTAATCCGTTAGATCTACTTATGTTTGACAAGCGTAGATGAATTTATATGTTTAGAATAAAATATAAAAAGAGAAATAAATATCTGATATGAAATAAACAAATATGAATGCAGATAAATAAATATGAATATAAGTCAAATAAATTAGGATTAATATTATGAGTCTATTTTACTAACTTGTTATTCTAACTTGTCACAGATTAAGCATTATATATTAACCAGGATTCTAAATTCTACCTAGCCTTTTCTAGGCTTAGGAGCAACCTCTCCACTACCAAGGTCTTCGGTAATGATTGGTGATTAAATCAAACCTTTATGGCTATCTAGTTAGGCAAAGGATCAAAACTAGACGATTATATGGTGTTGTCAATAACTAAGAATAATCCTAAGATTGACCAAATCTAGGGTTGAAACAATAAGTCAAAACACATAATAACAATATACGCCAAGCTCAATCAATTAAAATAACAAGTAGTATTAATAAATTTAAGACAAAATAATAACCCAACAATTAAAAGTAAAACTTACAGAATAAAAGCTTAGAAATATGGTTGGGCATAAATCTATAGCTAAATACCCTAAATATAGAGAAGGTGGGATGTAGAAGAGGAGTTTGTCACTCTCCAACTTCTTCTTCTTGTCTTCCTCTATAGGTCAGCTTGCTTCTTGGATGAATAGCTTGATTCTAATGATGAATATTAAATATAAAGGTCTAAGCTATTATTTAAAACTAAGAAAATACAAGTAAGGACTAAGCCTAAGCTTGAAACTGAGCAAGGACATGTTTACAATGGTATAAGGGTGTATTTATAGGTGTTTAGGAAGACCTAATTCGTTTTCTTGAAGGAGAAGTAAGTAGTGGACTCCAAGCCCAAATCAAATTCGTAACCCTAAAAACATGAAATCAGGTCCGATTTTCTTTTGGCTCTAACAGCTTCAATACTCATCCGTTTGACGCGTATGAATATACCAAATTGATCGTCTCGGAAAGCTCTTCAACTTTGCTCTTGACCGTTTCTCCAAATTCCTCACCGTTTTGAGATATAAGCTGATTTGTGGTCGTAGGTGCAGAAATTCAGGATTAAGGCAGCTTTTCCTTTTCCATGTTTTTAGCTTTTGTTTCCTTATCTCCAATTACCATGCTTATCTCTTTCCATATCTCTTAGTCTCTGACTTGGAATCTAATTAATCTCCATAATTATCTTTAAAGCTTCACACTAAATAAATAATTAAAACCAATATGCTCTAAAAATATTATTTTACTAAATCAAGACTCAAAATAGGAAAGTGCACTATTTCTTAAGAAAATCGACTAGAAGACTTCCTAAATCACTAAAAATGATGTCTCATCCTAATATAAATCTATCACAAATGAGGAGACATCAACCTATTATAAGGAAGATTGTTCAAAAGGCAGAAGAATTACGTCCTATTGACTTTCATTTCATCAATAGGAAATTTAACTATCAAGCGGATAAACTTGCAAAGAATGCTAGACATGGGGCAGTCGAAATTTCACGAGGATCTATTTCGGTAGACCGACTTATTTCTCTCTTTTCTAGATCAGGAATAGTTTGATTTGTGGTTCGGCTTTTCTTTTGGTTTTGATTCGTTTTGTCTTTACGTTAGTGCTTTGGCACCTTTCCAAGTCCAAAAAAAATATATTACATGACAATACAACTATCTCCCCCCAAAACTCTCAAACCCCCCTTCTCATAAAATTCCCAAACACCCTTCCCCTAAATCTCTCAAAATACCCCCAAACCCTCAAATTTCTATGTAATCTCTCAAATATCATCAGTTTCCCAACTCACGTATCTCCTTACCATTCATTCTCCTCCATTCACCTCCAACAATTTTAAAATTCCATAGAAAATAAAAGATCCATTCGACTCCAAAGCAGATAAAAGTTAATAGCGACCATTACACACTCTTTTAACATTTATAGAACTATAATGGATTTTTCATCAACATTGGTATTAGATCACCTCTGTGATAGCATGTCCAACATAACACAAGCTATGGATCGATTGATGCTCGAAAATTGAATCTTGCCCATGTGTGAGGCTTGTACAACTTGTCCACATGGTAGTGTTAGGAGGGGAATTATATAGTGAAGGTGAGCATATGAATTATATGTAGCTCCAACGTGGCATTCGAAACAAGACATTCATTAGCTACAAATTATATTAAACGAACATAATACTTAAAAAACTGTATTTGGGTACAACATTAACAAAATATCCAAAGGTCTTAGTCGATCCACACGACAAAGTGAAGACAATATCAATACCCAATAACTGGAGAACCTTTTTTGGTACAAATCGGGGAAAGGGGTGGGTGAGTTGTTCTCCAGGTCAAAGAAGGTAAGAGAGGGTCGTTCTCCGTATCATATAAAGAGGAGGTTAATGGGTTATTGTAGGTTGAATATAGGGGAGAGGTGGCGGTGTGGTGGTCCTTTGTGTGTTCTAAATAAATGCAATAAATAATCGAACCACAACCGCAAGTGTACGGTTGTCCCAAGTAGTATATATGATAAAACAGATTCGTTCCAAGGACGGGATGGTTGACTACAATGTTTAACAAATAATGATTGGTTGCACTTATGAAAGCAAGTAAAGAAAATATGTTTGTTTGGTTTTTGATATTAAAACTACTTAATGAAAGACAAATTATAAATGCAAGTAAAAGCTAAGACGCAAGTAAAATGAGTGAAAACGCAGTATGAGAAGTAGTACTTGAGAACGCAAGGATCCTCCCAATCTTATTTCCTAACTTATGTTGTTTAAGGGCTAAATTGGTCAATTACAATGGTCGGGATTCTAAATTCCTTATACCCCCGTCAGGGTGGACTATAAGGCGATCCTAAGGTGTCACTAGTCCCGTCAGGGTAAATATGATCCACCGTTAGATGTTTAAGTTTTATTACCTCATTGGCCCTATAATTGGCTAAGTTCGTCAGAATCAATAGCTTCTATCCTAGATTGAATAATTAATTCTATACCTAAACCCTCCGTCAGGATGATCCACACGCCACATATGTGGAATAGCCTAGATACTAATACTTGTTCTTAGTTCGCGACTCTAAAAATAGTAAATAATCACAAATTATCGAAAAGAGTAAAAGACCCAATCTAATTTAATTTACATAAACCCAAATTCAACAGTCGTTATTCCATAAAATTGGGATTCACCCATTAATTGTTCTCAAGCACTATGAAATGTTTAGCTCATATTGAAAATAAAAACTAAATTAAAAGAAATGGAATTCATATTTGATTACAAAATTAAATATAAAAAGAACCTAATTTCCGGAATTGGAATGACTGAGAACGGAGATATAGACCCTCTCCAGTTCTTGCAGCTTCTTCTTTCTTCCTTCTGTTGCTTCTCTCTGGTGTTTAATTTTGTGGAATGTGAATTGTGTGAAAAATAGAAGTCCATACCTCATTTTATAAGCATAAAAACGGATTAGGGCTTGGACCAGAAAATAAAATACTAATTAAATGTCCAAGCCCAAATTCTAAGCCCAAAATCCCGTAACTGCTGATATGCCTTCACTAAAACGGCTTTTCCCGATGCGTTATGACTCCGATTGACCTCATTCCAGTTGCTAAAGTTCCGTAACTCGATAAGGAATGTTTTCCCTTCAAAGGTCAGCGGCTAAATCATCGCTTAAGCACCTCGAAATCAGCAATCTATGGCCTGGAAAGTGGATTTTCAGCTCTAAAAATAATATCTTCGGGATTTGTCTTCAAGTCTTGACTCTAATTCACGATCTTTGACTTTCCCCTCTGATTCCTCTCCTAGCTAACATCTAAAACATGTAAACTTTTCACTAAAAATACCAATATTACGCGCAAAAGTTTAATAAATTAAAAATGCTAGAAATAAAAAGGGAATTCCGGATTATTGAATATTTAGTACAAAAGTCTATCAAATTAATTAAATAAACACCAAAAATGATGTCTCCTGAGGGTCTAAAATAAGAACAATTAGGGAGACATCACTTACCCCCTAACACAGCACCATTACCCCCCTAAAAGAGCAAAACAGGGGGTATTTACCCCCTGAATATACAGATCTGCAAATAAAAAAATTAACAAAATGAAACCAATCTGGATCCGTTGGTTGTCCTCGGACTCCATTAACACAAACTGATGGTGCTGCTCAAATCCGTTGGTGGTGGTGGTACTGGTTCGCGCAAAACAGGGGGTATTTACCCCCCTGAAAATCCAGATCTGAAAAAAGGTGGATGGAAGAAGAAGAAGAAGGAAAGGGTGCAGATCGGAGTTGTTGTTGGTGGTGGATCTGAGGGGGTATTTGCCCCCTGAAAATCCAGACCTGAAAAAAGGTGGATGGAAGAAGAAGAAGGAAAGGGTGCAGATCGGAGTTGCAGGGGCGCGCCGCTGGTTCGAGTGGCGGTACAGCGAAGAGAAGAGAAGCAGGCGACGCTACAGAGAGGGAGGTGGTCGGGGATCTGCTTCGCGCGAGGTGGTGCAGCGGCTTGGTGGTGCAGCGTCTTGGTGCGTGGTGGTGTAGCCGGGGTTTTCTGTGTGCAGGGAGAGAGAAAGGCTCGACAGATAAATGGAGAGGGGATAGGTTTTATGGATATTTTTTAGTTGGATTCTAATTAGGCTACTTGGTTTCCGATTGGGGCCCTTCTTTATAAAACAAATGTTGTCTTAGGCCCTAAAACATAGTTTACCCAATTCCAAATACCCTTTTTGGTTTGGTCAAAAGTTATATAGATATATATAATTTGGAAATGGACATATACTTCACGTGTTTCGCGAATTAATGACAACTTGTTACGGGCCCTATAGCTCATATAGGCGATATAAATAAATTTCTAACTGTATATCCTTTCATTCGAATGTCAATACTACCGAAACCATAATACTTTTAAAAAATTGCGGTATATACATGTATAATCAGTAAAATCTACTTTTTGTACATATGATCGAATGTGTCCCATCACCTAGAAATCACTCAAGTTAGTGGTTGAATTGTCATTTTAGGCCCGTCCAAAAAAAAAATTGTCATTTTAGGATTCATATGATTAATAAATTGTCCAGCCACAATAAACTATTTAGACATACCAATAAAACATTTTTATATATATTCTATTCCATTACATAAAATAAAAATTTTAACCTGATCATCTACTCCCTCCGATCCTTAATATGTAACACTTTAGAGTTTTTTACACATATTAAGAAACCTAAAAGATAGGGAATATTTAATTAAAAATTGAGTAACGACCACCCACATACCACCCATGACGTGGCGTGATTTGATTGGAAATAATTCGTTAATCAAATTGAGTAAATAAATAAAATTAACTATTTACTTCCACTCAAATCACGCTACGTCATGTGGTATGTTTGGTGGTATGAATATGAGTGGTATATATCATTACTCTTAAAAATTACTAACATAACCCTATTTATAAGAGAGAGAAAATTAAATAATTAGGTGTTTAGGGATTTTAGAAAGAGGGTAATATAGGACATAGAGTATTTGTTTTGTATTAGGACTCCAAATGTGGAATGTTTTGGCTAAAGTGTTATTCTTTATGTTTCAAAATGTTTGTCCACTTTCCTTTTCACACATATTAAGAAATGTAATAATTATAATCCGTATTCCAAGATTACCTTTTATAAAGTGTATTGATATCTTAAATGTGTATTGGAAATATAAATTTTAATTTTTTAATAGGGATAATAATAGAAAAAATTGGAAAAATATCTTGAAATACTAAGTGAACAAACATTTTAAAACAATAATTTTAATAAGTGGACAAACATTTTAAAATGGATGGAGTAAATATTAAGGAATAGAGTAATGATATATGTCACCCCTTTTCATGTCACCCTTTTATCACCCTTCTATATATATGTATTGATTTCCTTGAATAGAAGATAGAGAAAAATTAAATAGGATAGAGAAATCAATTCATTGGTCCATGTAGGCATACACGTAGGAGGTGATAAAAGGGTGATACAAAAAGGGTGACAAATATCATTACTCTAAGGAATAAAATAAGTAAGTTTTTGGTGTTTCTATATTTATTTAAACTTTTAAATTTACTTTATAGACTTTAAGAAATTTAAATTAACTTAGAATATTCACTTTATTTATGTAGTTTAAAGGAAGAAAATGCATTTATCTAGAACCTTTATAATCATGGTTTTAAAAGGCGTTAGGCGGTACTAGAGCGGTCAACCACCTTCGAGCGCTTAGATGGCTAAGCAGCCTATTAATCGGAATTTAGGCAGTTCTTACATAGGTGGTTTTTATATTATTTTATTATTAAATATATATTACTAATATATTGATTTGAATAATATTTAGGGATAATTTTCAATTAATTACAATTCCACACTTTATATTTCCAAAAAAAAGGAAGGAGCAAATTACTTCCTACTTACTCACAAATTATCAACTTAATCCCAATTAAACACATGAGGCAATTATCAATACCACATAGAGGGAGATGATATTGCCCATAAAAGTCATGTCTAATATAAAAAACATAATTAGACAATAATACCCTTGACTAAATATTTCCACCAAATTAAATTTTCCCACCAAAAAAAATCCGGCCAACTTTTCCGGCCATTTTTTTTTCCCACCAAATTTTTCCGGCCATTTTTTTCCCACCAAATTTTTCCGGACAATTTTTTTCCCACCAAAATATTTCGGCCAATTTTTTCCCACCAATTTTTTTTGTTGTTATTTGGTGGAAAAAATCCCACCAAATTATTTCTTTGATTTAATTATTAAGTAATAAATTACTCTTTCAGGAACCAAACCATGTTTATATAGCAGAAGTAAATAAGTCAACAATTGAAGACTAAAGAGCAAAAGTAAGTAAGTCAACAAATAAAGACTAAAGAACTTCTATTCCAGTGTACAAAATGATTAAAATATATATTAAATAAAATAAGAATTACAACATGGTTGTGAGCTGTCACTGTACATCTTTTGTTTGAAAATGTTGCAGCCCTTTAAATCTTTAAAATTGCAATACCAGTTCCTTGCAACAGTGCTGCTATTCATTAACTCAACGTTCCCATCGTATCCCTGTAAATACATTTAAAAAAAACAATTTAGTTACGTGAAAATATATAATTTTTATGATAATTTGAAAATTAAATCAAAATTATATTCACCTCTGGTTTTTTATCTTCAGGGTCATCAATGTATTCCTTATCTTCCCAATCTTCTGGCTGTAAAAGTCAAAAACATTCATGTAAACTCCTATTTTGAATACCATAGGGACTAAAGGTGCAATTAACTGAAAAATAAACTTGATTGACAATGAATTACCTTCTTTGCACTTGGGTCCTTGATTTTCTTAGGTGGAAGAAGATCCCAATCACTGTATATGCTTCTCTTCATTATCGATAAGGATAGTGTAAGTAGCATCAGGTTTAAGAATAAAAGTGTACACATGAGTCAATTGATCAGTTTCACATGGAACCTCCTTCTTAATCAAATGATTCTTATCATTATAAGTAAGAATAGCATGTACTTTCTTAGTTGCATATCCACAAATATCTGGTCCAAACATGATACTGTATAACAAATTTCACAAGTTAATTACATGTTTAGTCCTTGTAAAATTAAATCACAATTAAAGCATAGCTATGTAAGTAGGTACTTGTAAAATTGTAATATTTTATATTGACATTCTCGTTAGAGAAAATCAAATGATGTAACAGTATATAAACCATAGGAAAAAACTACAACACCTTAGCATAGAATAGAACAGTACCTTGCTTGAGTCATGCCTATCGGATTTTTTACTAGAACTACCGAAGCTTGAGTTACATCTCTGATTTGTGTTTCACGCCTTGGCCTCCTATTAACTATTGAAGTCCAGTTTGAGGCAAACCTTAGCCTAGAACAATCACACACTACTCTATCGATACGTTCCATATCATTCAAGAAATTAACTAATTAAATTCATTGGAACGCTAATTGAATCCTAAATTATTCAGGGCACCCCTCAATCGTTGCCTTGCTTCATCCATGGAGGAGAGAAGGATAATTTCGTGTATATACGTGGAGAAGAGATCCTAAGTAGCAGGTTGGTGGTGGCGGCGGCGATGGTAGTGCCGCTACAAGAGATAAAAGAATCGCCTCTTGTGTCTTGGAGGGGCGGCGTGGGCTGTGATGTTATGGGTCGGAGGTCGCGAACAGAGATGTGCGGAGGAGCGGTGATGATGTCTCTCTTCATAGTGGTGGTGGTTGGTGGCGGTCGCGCGCGAGAGAGACGAAGCAGAAGATGTATTTTTTATTTTTTTTGGACAAGCGAAGCAGCAGATGTATAATGAAATATAATATATTAGATTAATAAAAAAGAAAATAAAATAAGGACAAATAAGGAAAGTTAAATTCTTTTGGGGAATTTTAAATGGAATATTTTTAATGGGATGCTAGAGGGCTATTATTATTGATTTTATGACTTAGATGGTAATTTTTTCTAAACACATTGTCATATTTACCTTCAGATCTTATTTATTATTTTATTTATTTATTTTTAACTTTTTTTTATTTTTTTTCTAGATACTTTCTTTTTGAAATATTTTTCCTTGAAATTTTTTTTCAATTTAAAAAAAACAAATTTCGGGTTATGTGTTGCTATAACACACAAATATAGGGTTCTGCGTTCCTGTAACACACAAAATCATAAAATCGATCTAAATGATTCTCTTTTTTAACAAAATTGTTTTTTTCTCTTTATTAATTGCATATACCCTATTTCTACTCGTTTTTTAACTATATTGATATACTTTCTTTTTGTGCAACATTTTTATGTTATTTTTGTATGTTTATGTTTTAGGGTTTTGTATGTTCTAGAACACACAAAGCTTGATTTTGTTTATTCCAATTCTGTGTATTTCAAGAACACACAAATCTCATAATCGTGTATTCTTAGAACACACAAAACTCAATTTTGTGTATTCATGGAACACATAAAACTCGAATTTATGTATTTTTTGGAATACACAAAACTTGATTTTTTTTGTTCCAATTCCGTGGAACACACAAATCCCAGAATTGTGTATTCCCGGAACACACAAATCTGACGAACGCACAAATCTGAAATTTGTGTGTTCATAAACTCAAATTTGTTTGTTCATGGAACAGATAAACTCAAATTTGTGTGTTCATGGAACACATAAAACTCAAAATTGTGGGTTCATGGAACACATAAAACTCAAATTTGTGTGTTCATGGACCACATAAAACTCAAATTTGTATATTCATGGAACACATAAAACTCTGTATTCTTGGAATACACAAAACTTGATTTTGTTTGTTCCAATTATGTGTATTTTTTAACACACAAATCATAGAATTGTGTGTTCCTACAACACACAAATCTCATAATTGTGTACTCATGGAACACAAAAATTCGGGAAAAAGAATTTTAAAAAAAAATCTGGAAAAAAAATTCTGAAAAACAATCAAAAATAAAATTAGATAAATAAATATTATTATAATTAATTAATAGGCATATGGGTATTTTTGTAATATTGCAATTTTTTGTGCTTAAGTGAAAATTAAGTTGAAGTTGTAATTAATTGAGAATTCTTACGCTCTCCGTGTAATTAACTGGGCGTTGTCCCTAATATTTATATCCAAATATACTTAAAGTAAATCAACTCAATATAAATAATATATATTTACTAAAGTAATGACCAATTCAAAAAATCTACACTTGAAATTTATAAAGTCTTACCTTTTTTTTCTCGCGTGTTCAGATTCTAACTTAAGTAGTTTTATCTTTATAGTTTGCTTCTGTGTTGGGTTCGATTAGATGACTTAGTTATTTATATGATAATATGTTAGGTAGTATTCAGGTTGGGCAACCATAGTTATCTTATTGGATACTTTATTAATTAGATTATGCATAGACGAACCTTCAAGCCACCTTCGAGAGAAATTCTAGACAGCACTTTAAAATGCTTAAACAGAATGTTTTTTTTTTTGGCGTACTTAAACAGAATGTTTAGACAACCTTGTTTAACACTATACATAATTAAGCATATTGTGGCATGTAAATTACTAAATAGGGAGTATTACATTGTACAAGAGAAGGCAATTTTTTTTTACTGAATTAATGGTATTTATTAATGTGAAAATGTGCTCCTAGGAACAACTTTCAAAAAACCAAAACCCCGCCCCATCTTCCCATTTCAGCCTCCTTCTCCGATGGACTGCCCACCTTCCTCCTCCTTCTGCTTTTCTTTCCCATCTTCTTCACCCCACACAATCAAGCCGCCACATCCTTCACCCTACCAAGCAGCCACCTCCTTTATCCTACCGTTCCCTAACACGTCTTCTGTTGAGATATAAAATCTCATTAATAGAATGCCTTCTCCTAACAGTTCGTACTTTTAGTTGAGTTGGCAATTTAACATGGTATCAGAGCTCCACGGTAGCCGTGGTAACAGGTTCGAGTCTCTCGACCGCCACCCACTTTATTCTGCACGTGCAAGTTTAGCTCTTCTCCTAAGCCTTCTATGGGCACTCTTCTCTAAAGCCTTCTATGGGCACTCTTCTCTACTAAGCTTGCACGTGAGGGGGCGTGTTGAGATAAAAAATCTCATTAATAGAATGTCTTCTCCTAACAGTTCGGACTTTTAGTTGAGTTGGCAATTTAACACATTCACTGTCACCACCCCACCTCCTTTCAGCCCCACCCCACCACGCCATCTCAATCACCTTTCATTTGCAACCTCAATACAACAACAGATTTTATCCCAGCCCTCTACATCGTGAATCTTTTTAATCAAAAAAGTACGAGTTAGGCCCACAAACGAGGCGGCCCAGCAGCGAGTTCGATTTGAATCTGCGCTTCCGATCTGTCTCCGTCGTCCTACCTTGTTCGTGCTGCCGGCGTTTCAAGTACAGTGGTCGTAGTAATAACGTCGCCCTCACCCCTCCATATCCAAGCCCACTCGTTTTCATCCCTACTCCAATCCCATGTCGTTTTTCATCTCCAAGTCAGCCCCTTTTCCGAGGCAGGCCTTACTACAATTTACATGCCCATTTCCGGATACGCCACCATACACGTTTCTTCTGGAATGGAATACGCTGCCGCTCAATTTCTCTACATTTTCCTGGCAGATCAGATTCGGTCAACTGATATTCAGATCCGGTCAACAACCTCAACTGTTTGGATCCGGAGTGACAGGTCTGTTTCAAGCCCAGAAATTTTGATGGGCCAGAATCCACCGCGGTAGGTATTATGCTTATCTCCTTCTTTGGTGTTTTTTATTATTAATGTGGTAAATAATTTTGTCAAAAAATAGCTATGTTAGATAAATGGCTATGTTAGATGAAAAACATTTTAGTATTGTTTTAATTTTCTTAGCTATTACGTTTGATTATGAATATTTGTGTAAAACTCACAAGTTATTGTCTAATGAGTACATTAAGGATTTTTTAAAATTGAATAAAAGGTTTTCTGGGTTGTTCCTAATCAACCCCATTCCCTTCAATGATTCACATAGCCTGGAACTGTCAAGGTGTCGGCAATCCTTTGACAGTCTAGGCAGCTCGTGACCTCTGCGCTAAGCATCGCCTGGAGGTACATTTTCTCTCTGAGACTAAAAATAATTTTAATAAGCTTGATAATATTGCTAATATATTATATATGATATTGATTAAAACTATCGAACCCGTTGGAGCGAGAGGTGGTCTCGCGTTAATGGTGAAGAAGGAATTGAAAATTAAAGTTATAAAAGCTTCGGCTAATTTTATTCACACAAAAATAGTGGGTGACGATATGACCCCTATATTTTATACTTATGTATATTTAAATCCCTATGATATTGATAAAGAGATATCACTTAATTTCTTAAATGCTTTAGAACCCCATAATTCTCCTTGGACCCTAATGGGTGATTTCAATTGCATAAGATTTCTCAAGGAAAAATTAGGTGGTATTGTATGTCATAAAAAATCAATAAAAAAATTAATAAATTTATTAACCTCCACAATTTGGAGGAAACAACCTCTTATGGTTGTAGATTTACCTGGACAAATAAAAGAGAATAAAAAACTTCTAAAAGCTATCCTAGACAGAGCACTCCATAACACTAACTAGGATAAGCTCTTTCCTAATGCTTGGACAGCAATTTTACCAGGTATTGGGTCAGATCATTGCCCTTTGATCCTTCATCATGGTAAAACTGATAACAAAAATAAAAGAAGATTTTATTTTGAAAGTTTCTGGACCACATAAATTTATTGTTTAAATATTATTAAAAAAGTTTGGGATGATTATAGCTCTCTTAGGGGAAACCATAATGCAGTTATCAATCACAAACTTAAAAAATACAGTCAAGCATTAAGAGATTGAAATAGAAAAAAAATTGGTAATAATTAAATCCAAATAGAAAAGCTTATCAAAAAATTAGAAATAATTTCTAATACTAATAGCCCCAATTATAACTGGGATGAATATAATTGCATAACCAAGGAACTTGAAGAAACTTGGAAAAGAGAAGAAAGTTTCTGGAAGGAAAGATCTAGAAATATTTGGCTTAAAAAGGGTGAGAAAAATACTAAATATTATCATGCTTGTACCAAAGAAAGAAGGAGTAGAAACAAAATTCTTAACATCACTAATGAAAATGGTGAACGGCTTGGTAATAAAATGAAATAAATATTGAAATAGTTAACTATTTTAATAATATTTTTACTACTGTAGGAAAAAGAGAATATAATAATAATATTAATCTTATTACTAGTAAAATTGATAAAAAAATGCAGATAATTTAAATATACATATTAATGAAGAAGAAGTTAAAAAGGCAACATGGGAACTGGGACCTGATAAAGCACCAGGTCCTAATGGTTATAATGAAAATTTCTTCAGAACATACTGGGATATTATTAAACTTGATCTTATGAGAGTAATAAATAAGTTTTGGAATAATAAGGGTGATCAATCTGATATCAATCAAACACTCATTACTTTAATACCAAAAATCAATAAACCTACTAATATTAAACACTATAGACCAATTAGTTGTTCTAATTTTATATATAAAATTGTAGCAAGAATATTGGTTAATAGATTACAACCTTGTATGACTTCCCTTGTGGGAGAAAATCAAAGTGCATTCATTCCTAACAGAATGATACAAGAAAATTGCACATGAATTAATTACCCATATTAAAAGAAGGAAAAAAACCAAAAAAACATATGGTTGCAGTTAAAGCGGATATTAAAAAAGCTTATGAATATATAGAATGAGATTTCCTACAGGATCTCTTAATTAAAATTTGTTTTAATAAAGATTGGGTAAGGAAACTTATGGTATGTATAACTTCTATAACCTACTCAATACTAATTAACGGTGAGGTTCACCAAATACAAAAACCTACCAGAAGAATAAGACAAGGTGATCCACTTTCACCTTTAATCTTTTGTCTAATATCACAAACTCTAAATGATTTAATTAGAGATAAAAAAGAGAATCATCTTCTCTAAGGAATTAAAATTGGAAACAACTGTCCAGCTATCACTCAATTACTCTTTGATGATGACAGTCTTTTCTTCTTTAATGCTGATAACATTGAAATACGATCCTTTAATGATATTATGAACAAATATGTAAATGCCACAGACTTATGTCTTAACCTTAATAAATGTGGGGTCATTTTTAGCCCTAATACATCAACTTTTATCCAAAATGTAATGGCTAAAAGATTAAATATGAGAAGAACTAACAACCTAGGTAACTACTTAGGACTTCCAACTGAATGGAGTAGAACAAAATCAAAAGACCTCCAAGTTTTAATTGATGGAATTTTACATAAATTTGAAAATTGGAAAACTCTTTTCCTTTCTGAAAGGGGAAAAGTAATCTTAATAAAGGCAATCATCCAAAGCTTGCCTAACTATTTAATGTCTAACTTTATTCTTCCAAAAAATATAAAAAATAAAATCCATTCTATTATTGCTCATTTTTTGTGGGATGATAAAGGTAAAAAAAGAATACATTGAGCCAAGTGGGACCTACTCACTATATCAAAATTAGAAGGTGTATTAGGGTTTAGGGACCTACACCTAATTAATAAAGCTCTATTAGAAAAACAAGCTTGGAATCTAATAAATAAAAAAGAATCTCTTCGTTATAGACTCCTAAAAGGAAAATATTTCAAAAATTGTAATTTCCTAGAAGCTAAAATTGGAAGCTCACCATCTTGGGGTTGGAGAAGTCTCCTCATAGGTAGAGATACTTTTAAAAACAACATAAAATGGAAACTAGGCAATGGTAGTAATATCAATATCTATTAGCATAGTTGGTTACGTAATGATAAGCAATCACTTAAGCCAAAAAAATCTAACCTTGTTTAAGTTAATCAACTAATTAAAAATGATAAATATTGGGATATCGATTTACTCAATCAAATTTATCCTAAGGAAATCAAGGAAAAAATAGAAAAAATGATAATACCTAAGGTATTATGTGAAGATCAAATTTGTATTGACTATTGTAAAAAAGACACATATACATTCAAAAAAACTTATCATAACATGAAAGAAGATGAAATTATAATTCAAAGCAATAAAGATAAAAATAAACCTACATCCTCTATTACTAGGGATAAAAACCTTTGGAAACTAATTTGGAAAATGGAAACCCAACCTAAAATTAGAAATTTTATGTGAGAGCGGTTAGAAACCTCTTATCCACTAAAAAAAATCTTTTTAACTGGAAATGTAGTAAAAATAATATTTGTAAAATTTGTGATAATAATATTGAGACAGTGGAACATATGCTCTTTAGATACCCCTGGGCTAAAAGTGTATGGTTCACTAGTCCTCTTAATTTAAAAACAGATAATGATTCAGCTGTACAGTTAGACCAATGGATGTTAAATCAAGTACAAAACATTGCAAATTTTTTAATAATAAGGATAGGATTCTAAAACTTATATGCATTATAATGTGGCATATTTGGAAGGATAGAAATAATTTTATCTATAATAGAAAAAAGTATGACCCCTTAAATACAATTAATAAAGCTATTGAAGTTTAAAAAAGAATATTATAAAATTTCAAACCCTAACGATATCAACTTTGTAGATATAAAGGTTGGGGATAATAATAATAGTACGTTAGATAAAAATAATAATGAAAATCTTAAACAAAATACAAAATTTAAAGATTAATGGAAAAAACCTCCTCAAAATAAATTTAAAATTAATTGTGATGCAGCTTTCTTGGATTTTGGAGCTGCAATTGCTTGTGTAGTAAGAAACTCTAATGGTGAATTTGTATCAGGTAATAGTTGAAAAATTGGAGCAGATTCGGTGTTAGAGGCAGAGGCCACGGGGATTTTGAAAGCTACGGAGATGTCTTCAAAATTTCCTTTTAGGAGTGTTATTATAGAGAATGATTCAGCAACTATCATGAAACCTCTTTCTTCAGGACTTCCCGTGTTGAGTCATTCATTTAAAAACGTTATTTGTACTATTTATTATTTTGCTGAACTATCTTCCCCTTCCTTTTTTTTGTCTAGGGGTAGATCGGGGGCAGCTGACTGGGTTGTCAAACAGGAGCTTCTTAGCACCTTATTTGGTAATTGGGATACATGTATTCTTTCCCAGTTAGCCACTATTATCTGTAATGAAGCCGAACCTTTTAAGATGGGCTAAACCTTATAACCACTTCTTATTATCTATATTATTATGCATTTGAAAAAAAAATCCATAATAAACCGTAATATACCCACCTTTATTTTACAATCATTACAAAGATTCTCCTTTGAGGTTAACTTCATACTTATCGCTGGACTAGTAGTAACTATCTGACAAGTATACTTACGGAACACTAATATTTATTATCACTATTTGGTCAATTAGGACTAGTAAAAATGATGGAATAAAATGATCTATTATTTGGTGTGAAAATCAAGCTTCTCTACTAAGTTCTTCCAAACTACCCTCTGTCCTACAAAATTTGTACATTTAACTTTTCATATAAATTAAAAAATATTATTATTAAACTCAATATTACAAAACACCCTCATAAAGTATATGTTATTTTGTCGTAAAAACATATCATTTTTCGAAATATTTAAATAAATAAAAACCCTCATGCCATAAATTATAAAATTTAACCGAACCTAATACAATTAGGCTCAAAATCCAGAAACTTAACTAATTAGGATTTGGGAAAACATTTAATGGCTAAAAAAATGTACCTTTTGTTTTGCCACTCAGTAAATTATTTGGTTGTTTTTTCTTGGCAATAAAGTAAAAAAAAAATTATACGTTTACAGTATTCGATTTCTATTAAGTTATTACAATTTTTTTGTCTTATTTGAAATTTAGTCCAAAATGACTTGAAAAACGTTGTTGCAATAGCTTTGACGATGATGGTACCTACTGGGCAATGTTATGCAAACTTGTATGAGAAAATAATGCCTAAGGCTTCCGCTTCTACCAGTGAAACTTTTCCATCTAGCATATGTTTTTATCGTGCCTGAAATTACTTAACCATTTTGAAGAATAAGGTTTCTTTGTCAAGTAAAATGAATCTCTAATACCCCCAAATATAGGTCTATTAATGTTTCTATTGTTGTTATTATGATCATAATCCTTCAATAGAGAGGTCAACGCCCTAACCATCTCATAAAAGGATCTAAATGCATTATTAACCATTGATAAAGAGTCTAATTTCATATTAATAAAGATGGCATTATTACACGTAAGCAACATATGGTAGATGAGGTAGGTCGAGTAACAAATTGTTTCTAGGCCTTTTTTCTCCCCATGAAACGCTTTTGCGAAGTCATATAGTTGCATTAGTCATTCATCAAAACTTGACGTAGCTTCGATCAGTGTTAGGAGATTAATGAGATTGACCATCCATGAAGTTCTAGCATGGTGGCATTGGAAAAGCACACGCTCTACCGGTTCATCTTTCGCCGCACACCTCACAAGTTTCACTTTTTGCTATTTTCTTTTAATTATATTTAAATTTGGTGGTAGGGCGTTATTATCCGCTTTCCTTTAAAAAATTAACTTCAGGAATAATATTTAAGACCAAGATTATGTTCCACAAGCCCTTAGGATAATCTTGGAACTTTCCCTTCCATTTTTTTAGATCATTTTTTCCCATATCTTTCTCAATGGTAAGGTGCTTATACACTTCCTTCACTGTGACTTGACATAATACTACCCATATTTGGTCCAAGTAGTGGGTAGCTCAAGTAATAAGGCTATCATCTAGATGGGTTTTTTAATTGCAGATTTTAACATATAGGCATCTAGTGCTTAAATGAATTAAAATGAAAAAACAAAAGAAACATAATGAAAGTTTTGATGCCATCATAACAAATTAAAATACATGTAGCTAAAATGTTGGAATAAAATGTTGTAAAAATAGAATTTCGACCCTTAGCTTTCGTGGTCACTTAGACTAAGTTTACACATAAGTTTTTGGGTACTAAATGCATTACAACATAACGCGTACGTTCTGCAACATAACGTGATCTAAAGATATAATGATATCAATTGACAATGACTACATTGGTCAAAGTTGAAAGAAGAAATTTGTTGTGGTAAAAAGATATATTGATAATTTCACCCCTTGATACTTAATTGAATTAAGCATCACATACTCCAACTATAAATACCATATAGTTGTTCAGAAGGTTTCCATTAAAACAAAGGAGTAAGCAAAGAGTGACAACAAGAAATAAGGCGAAGTAAGATAAAAAAGAAAGAGAAAGTTTGCAATGCCGAAGAAGGTAGTCTCTAATTTATATTTTCATAATATTTATGATGTATTTGCATATCATATAATAAATTAATATTTTCTTGTGTTTTAGAATAACGAAGAAGAACACCGTTGTTTCAACTGTCCAAAGACGTTCGACACCAAAAAGGCTGTGACGGAACATGTCAAGACGATCCACAAGAACGTTAAACAAGTGTGTGGAGTGTGTGGAAGGGTTTACCATGATTATGACGACAAAATTCACCACATTAGGAGTTCACATGAATCTTGTTAAGTGGTGGTGCAGTAATAGTATCGTTTTAGTAGTTTTATGTTTTTATGTTAATGAAATGACTCACTAGTCACCACTATGTTTATAAATGAATGGTTTTCTATTTTATGTTGTTTACGCTTCAAATGATTAAATCCGGGTGTTTCTTATATATTGTTTACTTGTTTATATGAAAAGACGAAAAACAACGTAAACGTGGTATTATAAGTTTGAAGAAAGCTTTATACTAATAAAAACATATTTTATATTATAAGTTCGATTTCTATTAAGTTATTACAATTCTTTTGTCTTATTTGAAATTTAGTCCAAAATGACTTGAAAAACATTGTTGCAATATCTTTGACGATGATGGTACCTACTGGGCAATGTTATGCCAACTTCTATGAGAAAATAATGCCTAAGGCTTCCGCTTCTACCAGTGAAACTTTTCCATCTAGCATATGTTCTTTATCGTGCCTGACAATATAACCAAACACCAACAACCAACAACTGTCAAACTATTAGTTTTGTTCTACGCCTCATCACAATTAATTTTAAAATAATTAGTACGGGAAGGATTCCAAACAAGTACACTATTAGAAGTGAAATTATATTAGGACCCGACCGATGATTAATTCTCTTTTTACCAAACCGGACATCCAGTATAATAGGCTTCTCTAGCAAGGTAGCTAAATGCTTACTCTTATCAAAATTAGTTAAGTGTGGTTTTAATAATATACTAACGAAATTACTTAACCATTTTGAAGAATAAGGTTTCTTTGTCAAGGAAAATGAATCTCTAATACCCCCAAATATAGGTCTATTAATGTTTCTAATGTTGTTATTATGATCATAATCCTTCAATAGAGAGGTCAACGCCCTAACCATCTCATAAAAGGATCTAAATGCATCATTAACCATTGATAAAGAGTCTAATTTCATATTAATAAAGATGGCATTATTACACGTAAGCAACATATGGTAGATGAGGTAGGTCGAGTAACAAATTGTTTCTAGGCCATTTTTCTCCCCATAAAACGCTTTTCGAAGTCATATAGTTGCATTAGTCATTCATCAAAACTTGACGTAGCTTCGTTCAGTGTTAGGAGATTACCGAGGTTGACCATCCATGAAGTTCTAGCATGGTGGCATTGGAAAAGCACACGCTCTACCGGTTCATCTTTCGCCGCACACCTCACAAATTTCACTTTTTGCTATTTTCTTTTAATTATATTTAAATTTGGTGGTAGGGCGTTATTAGCCGCTTTCCTTTAAAAAATTAACTTCAGGAATAATATTTAAGACCAAGATTATGTTCCACAAGCCCTTAGGATAATTTTGGAACTTTCCCTTCAATTTTTTTAGATCATTTTTTCCCACATCTTTCTCAATGGTAAGGTGCTTATACACTTCCTTCACTGTGACTTGACATAATACTACCCATATTTGGTCCAAGTAGTGGGTAGCTCAAGTAATTAGGCTATCATCTAGATGGGTTTTTTAATTGCAGATTTTAACATATAGGCATCTAGTGCTTAAATGATTTAAAATGAAAAAACAAAAGAAACATAATGAAAGTTTTGATGTCATCATAACAAATTATAATACATGTAGCTAAAATGTTGGAATAAAATGTTGTAAAAATAGAATTTCGAACCTTAGCTTTCGTGGTCACTTAGACTAAGTTTACACATAAGTTTTTGGGTACTAAATGCATTACAACATAACGCGTACGTTCTGCAACATAATGTGATCTAAAGATATAATGATATCAATTGACAATGACTACATTGGTCAAAGTTGAAAGAAGAAATTTGTTGTGGTAAAAAGATATATTGATAATTTCACCCCTTGATACTTAATTGAATTAAGCATCACATACTCCAACTATAAATACCATATAGTTGTTCAGAAGATTTCCATTAAAACAAAGGAGTAAGCAAAGAGTGACAACAAGAAATAAGGCGAAGTAAGATAATAAAGAAAGAGAAAGTTTGCAATGCCGAAGAAGGTAGTCTCTAATTTATATTTTCATAATATTTATAATGTATTTGCATATCATATAATAAATTAATATTTTCTTGTGTTTTAGAATAACGAAGAAGAACACTGTTGTTTCAACTGTCCAAAGACGTTCGACACCAAAAAGGCTATGACGGAACATGTCAAGACGATCCACAAGAACGTTAAACAAGTGTGTGGAGTCTGTGGAAGGGTTTACCATGATTATGACGACAAAATTCACCACATTAGGAGTTCACATGAATCTTGTTAAGTGGTGGTGCAGTAATAGTATCGTTTTAGTAGTTTTATGTTTTTATGTTAATGAAATGACTCACCAGTCACCACTATGTTTATAAATGAATGGTTTTATTTTTTATGTTGTTTACGCTTCAAATGATCAAATCCGAGTGTCTCTTATATGTTGTTTACTTGTTTATATGAAAAGACGAAAAACAACGTAAACGTGGTATTATAAGTTTGAAGAAAGCTTTATACTAATAAAAACATATTTTATATTAAAAAAATGACTTGAAAAACGTTGTTGCAATATCTTTGACGATGATGGTACCTACTGGGCAATGTTATGCCAATTTGTATGAGAAAATAATGCCTAAGGTTTCCGCTTCTACCAGTGAAACTTTTCCATCTAGCATATGTTCTTTATCGTACCTGACAATATAACCAACAACCAACAACCAACGATTGTCAAACTATTAGTTTTGTTCTACGCCTCATCACAATTAATTTTAAAGCAATTAGTATGGGAAGGATTCCAAACAAGAACACTATTAGAAGTAAAATTATATTAGGACCCGACCGATGATAAATTCTCTTTTTACCAAACCGGACATCCAGTTCCTTCACTGTGACTTGACATAATACTACCCATATTTGGTCCAAGTAGTGGGTAGCTCAAGTAATTAGGCTATCATCTAGATGGGTTTTTTAATTGCATATTTTAACATATAGGCATCTAGTGCTTAAATAATTTAAAATGAAAAAACAAAAGAAACATAATGAAAGTTTTGATGTCATCATAACAAATTAAAATACATGTAGCTAAAATGTTAGAATAAAATGTTGTAAATATAGAATTTCGACCCTTAGCTTTCGTGGTCACTTAGACTAAGTTTACACATAAGTTTTTGGGTACTAAATGCATTACAACATAACGCGTACGTTCTGAACATAACGTGATCTAAAGATATAATGATATCAATTGACAATGACTACATTGGTCAAAGTTGAAAGAAGAAATTTGTTGTGGTAAAAAGGTATATTGATAATTTCACCCCTTAATACTTAATTTAATTAAGCATCACATACTCCAACTATAAATACCATATAGTTGTTCAGAAGGTTTCCATTAAAACAAAGGAGTAAGCAAAGAGTGACAACAAGAAATAAGGCGAAGTAAGATAAAAAAGAAAGGGAAAGTTTGCAATGCCGAAGAAGGTAGTCTCTAACTTATATTTTCATAATATTTATAATGTATTTGCATATCACATAATAAATTATTATTTTCTTGTGTTTTAGAATAACGAAGAAGAACAACGTTGTTTCAACTGTCCAAAGACGTTCGACACCAAAAAGGCTGTGACGGAACATGTCAAGACGATCCACAAGAACGTTCAACAAGTGTGTGGAGTCTGTGGAAGGGTTTACCATGATTATGACGACAAAATTCACCACATTAGGAGTTCACATGAATCTTGTTAAGTGGTGGTGCAGTAATAGTATCGTTTTAGTAGTTTTATGTTTTTATGTTAATGAAATGACTCACCAGTCACCACTATGTTTAAAAATGAATGGTTTTCTTTTTTATGTTGTTTACGCTTCAAATGATCAAATCCGAGTGTTTCTTATATGTTCTTTACTTGTTTAAATGAAAAGACGAAAAATAACGTAAACATGGTATTATAATTTATACTAATAAAAAACATATTTTATATTAAAAAAAATGACTTGAAAAACGTTGTTGCAATAGCTTTGATGATGATGGTACCTACTGGGCATTGTTATGCCAATTTGTATGAGAAAATAATGCCTAAGGCTTCCGCTTCTACCAGTGAAACCTTTCCATCTAGCATATGTTCTTTATCGTGCCTGACAATATAACCAACAACCAACAACCAACAATTGTCAAACTATTAGTTTTGTTCTACGCCTCATCACAATTAATTTTAAAGCAATTAGTACGGGAAGGATTCCAAACAAGAACACTATTAGAAGTAAAATTATATTAGGACCCGACCGATGATTAATTCTGTTTTTACCAAACCGGACATTCAGTTCCTTCACTGTGACTTGACATAATACTACCCATATTTGGTCCAAGTAGTGGGTAGCTCAAGTAATTAGGCTATCATCTAGATAGGTTTTTTAATTGCATATTTTAACATATAGACATCTAGTGCTTAAATGAATTAAAATGAAAAAACAAAAGAAACATAATGAAAGTTTTGATGTCATCATAACAAATTAAAATACATGTAGCTAAAATGTTGGAATAAAATGTTGTAAAAATAGAATTTCGACCCTTAGCTTTCGTGGTCACTTAGACTAAGTTTGCACATAAGTTTTTGGGTACTAAATGCATTACAACATAACGCGTACGTTCTACAACATAACGTGATCTAAAGATATAATGATATCAATTGACAATGACTACATTGGTTAAAGTTGAAAGAAGAAATTTGTTGTGGTAAAAAGATATATTGATAATTTCACCCCTTGATACTTAATTGAATTAAGCATCACATACTCCAACTATTAATACCATATAGTTGTTTAGAAGGTTTCCATTAAAACAAAGGAGTAAACAAAGAGTGACAACAAGAAATAAGGCGAAGTAAGATAAAAAAGAAAGAGAAAGCTTGCAATGCCGAAGAAGGTAGTCTCTAATCATAATATTTATGATGTGTTTGCATATCACATAATAAATTAATATTTTCTTGTGTTTTAGAATAACAAAGAAGAAGACCGTTGTTTCAACTGTCCAAAGACGTTCGACACCAAAAAGGCTGTGACGGAACATGACAAGACGATCCACAAGAACGTTAAACAAGTGTGTGGAGTCTGTGGAAGGGTTTACCATGATTATGACGACAAAATTCACCACATTAGGAGTTCACATGAATCTTGTAATGTGGTGGTGCAGTAATAGTATCGTTTTAGTAGTTTTATGTTTTTATGTTAATGAAATGACTCACCAGTCACCACTATGTTTATAAATGAATGGTTTTCTTTTTTATGTTGTTTACGCTTCAAATGATCAAATCCGAGTGTTTATTATATGTTGTTTACTTGTTTATATGAAAAGACGAAAAACAATGTAAACGTGGTATTATAAGTTTGAAGAAAGCTTTATACTAATAAAAACATATTTTATATTAAAAAAATGACTTGAAAAACGTTGTTGCAATATCTTTGACGATGATGGTACCTACTGGGCAATGTTATGCCAACTTGTATGAGAAAATAATGCCTAAGGCTTCCACTTCTACCAGTGAAACTTTTCCATCTAGCATATGTTCTTTATCGTACCTGACAATATAACCAACAACCAACAACCAACAACTGTCAAACTATTAGTTTTGTTCTACGCCTCATCACAATTAATTTTAAAGCAATTAGTACGGGAAGGATTCCAAACAAGTACACTATTAGAAGTAAAATTATATTAGGACCCGACCGATGATTAATTCTCTTTTTACCAAACCGGACATCCTGTATAATAGGCTTCTCTAGCAAGGTAGCTAAATGCTTACTCTTATCAAAATTAGTTAAGTGTGGTTTTAATAATATACTAACGAAATTACTTAACCATTTTGAAGAATAAGGTTTCTTTGTCAAGGAAAATGAATCTCTAATACCCCCAAATATAGGTCTATTAATGTTTCTAATGTTGTTATTATGATCATAATCCTTCAATAGAGAGGTCAACGCCCTAACCATCTCATAAAAGGATCTAAATGCATTATTAACCATTGATAAAGAGTCTAATTTCATATTAATAAAGATGGCATTATTACACGTAAGCAACATATGGTAGATGAGGTAGGTCGAGTAACAAATTGTTTCTAGGCCTTTTTTCTCCCCATGAAACGCTTTTGCGAAGTCATATAGTTGCATTAGTCATTCATCAAAACTTGAGGTAGATTCGTTCAGTGTTAGGAGATTACCGAGGTTGACCATCCATGAAGTTCTAGCATGGTGGCATTGGAAAAGCCCACGCTCTACCGGTTCATCTTTCGCCGCACACCTCACAAATTTCACTTTTTGCTATTTTCTTTTAATTATATTTAAATTTGGTGGTAGGGCGTTATTAGCCGCTTTCCTTTAAAAAAATTACTTCAGGAATAATATTTAAGACCAAGATTATGTTCCACAAGCCCTTAGGATAATCTTGGAACTTTCCCTTCCATTTTTTTAGATCATTTTTTCCCACATCTTTCTCAATGGTAAGGTGCTTATACACTTCCTTCACTGTGACTTGACATAATACTACCCATATTTGGTCCAAGTAGTGGGTAGCTCAAGTAATTAGGCTATCATCTAGATGGGTTTTTTAATTGCAGATTTTAACATATAGGCATCTAGTGCTTAAATGAATTAAAATGAAAAAACAAATGAAACATAATGAAAGTTTTGATGTAATCATAACAAATTAAAATACATGTAGCTAAAATGTTGGAATAAACTGTTGTAAAAATAGAATTTCGACCCTTAGCTTTCGTTGTCACTTAGACTAAGTTTACACATAAGTTTTTGGTTATTAAATGCATTACAACATAACGCGTACGTTCTGCAACATAACGTGATCTAAAGATATAATGATATCAATTGACAATGACTACATTGGTCAAAGTTGAAAGAAGAAATTTGTTCTGGTAAAAATATATATTGATAATTTCACCCCTTGATACTTAATTGAATTAAGCTTCACATACTCCAACTATAAATAGCATATAGTTGTTCAGAAGGTTTCCATTAAAACAAAGGAGTAAGCAAAGAGTGACAACAAGATATAAGGCGAAGTAAGATAAAAAAGAAAGAGAAAGTTTGTAATGTCGAAGAAGGTAGTCTCTAATTTATATTTTCATAATATTTATGATGTATTTGCATATCATATAATAAATTAATATTTTCTTGTGTTTTAGAATAACGAAGAAGAACACCGTTGTTTCAACTGTCCAAAGACGTTCGACACCAAAAAGGCTATGACGGAACATGTCAAGACGATCCACAAGAACGTTAAACAAGTGTGTGGTATCTGTGGAAGGGTTTACCATGATTATGACGACAAAATTCACCACATTAGGAGTTCACATGAATCTTGTTAAGTGGTGGTGCAGTAATAGTATCGTTTTAGTAGTTTTATGTTTTTATGTTAATGAAATGACTCACCAGTCACCACTATGTTTATTAATGAATGGTTTTCTTTTTTATGTTGTTTACGCTTCAAATGAACAAATCCGGGTGTTTCTTATATGTTCTTTACTTGTTTAAATGAAAAGACGAAAAATAACGTAAACGTGGTACTATAAGTTTGAAGAAAGCTTTTTACTAATAAAAAACATATTTTATATTAAAAAAAATGACTTGAAAAACGTTGTTGCAATAGCTTTGATGATGATGGTACCTACTGGGTAATGTTATGCCAACTTGTATGAGAAAATAATGCCTAAGGCTTCCGCATCTCCCAGTGAAACTTTTCCATCTAGCATATGTTCTTTATCGTGCCTGACAATACAACCAACTACCAACAACCAACAACTGTCAAACTATTAGTTTTTTTCTACGCCTCATCACAATTAATTTTAAAGCAATTAGTACGGGAAGGATTCCAAACAAGAACACTATTAGAAGTAAAATTATATTTGGACCCGACCGATGATTAATTCTCTTTTTACCAAACCGGACATCCAGTATAATAGGCTTCTCTAGCAAGGTAGCTAAATGCTTACTCTAATCAAAATTAGTTAAGTGTGGTTTTAATAATATACTAACGAAATTACTTAACCATTTTGAAGAATAAGGTTTCTTTGTCAAGGAAAATGAATCTCTAATACCCCCAAATATAGGTTTATTAATGTTTCTATTGTTGTTATTATGATCATAATCCTTCAATAGAGCGGTCAACGCCCTAACCATCTCATAAAAGGATCTAAATGCATTATTAACCATTGATAAAGAGTCTAATTTCATATTAATAAAGATGGCATTATTACACGTAAGCAACATATGGTAGATGAGGTAGGTCGAGTAACAAATTGTTTCTAGGCCTTTTTTCTCCCCATGAAACGCTTTTGCGAAGTCATATAGTTGCATTAGTCATTCATCAAAACTTGACGTAGCTTCGTTCACCATCCATGAAGTTCTAGCATGGTGGCATTGGAAAAGCACACGCTCTACGGTTCATCTTTCGCCGCACACCTCACAAATTTCACTTTTTGCTATTTTCTTTTAATTATATTTAAATTTGGTGGTAGGGCGTTATTAGCCGCTTTCCTTTAAAAAATTAACTTCAGGAATAATATTTAAGACCAAGATTATGTTCCACAAGCCCTTAGGATAATCTTGGAACTTTCCCTTCCATTTTTTTAGATCATTTTTTCCCACCTCTTTCTCAATGGTAAGGTGCTTATACACTTCCTTCACTGTGACTTGGCATAATACTACCCATATTTGGTCCAAGTAGTGGGTAGCTCAAGTAATTAGGCTATCATCTAGATGAGTTTTTTATTGCAGATTTTAACATATAGGCATCTAGTGCTTAAATGAATTAAAATGAAAAAACAAAAGAAACATAATGAAGGTTTTGATGTCATCATAACAAATTAAAATACATGTAGTTAAAATGTTGGAATAAAATGTTGTAAAAATAGAATTTCGACCCTTAGCTTTCGTGGTCACTTAGACTAAGTTTACACATAAGTTTTTGGGTACTAAATGCATTACAACATAACGCGTACGTTCTGCAACATAACGTGATCTAAAGATATAATGATATCAATTGACAATGACTACATTGGTCAAAGTTGAAAGAAGAAATTTGTTGTGGTAAAAAGATATATTGATAATTTCACCTCTTGATACTTAATTGAATTAAGCATCACATACTCCAACTATAAATACCATATAGTTGTTCAGAAGGTTTCCATTAAAACAAAGGAGTAAGCAAAGAGTGACAACAAGAAATAAGGCGAAGTAAGATAAAAAAGAAAGAGAAAGTTTAGAATGCCGAAAAAGGTAGTCTCTAATTTATATTTTCATAATATTTATGATGTATTTGCATATCATATAATAAATTAATATTTTCTTGTGTTTTAGAATAACGAAGAAGAACACTGTTGTTTCAACTGTCCAAAGAAATTTGACACCAAAAAGGCTGTGACTGAACATGTCAAGACGATCCACAAGAACGTTAAACAAGTGTGTGGAGTCTGTGGAAGGGTTTACCATGATTATGACGACAAAATTCACCACATTAGGAGTTCACATGAATCTTGTTAAGTGGTGGTGCAGTAATAGTATCGTTTTAGTAGTTTTATGTTAATGAAATGACTCACCAGTCACCATTATGGTTATAAATGAATGGTTTTCTTTTTTATGTTGTTTACGCTTTAAATGATCAAATCCGAGTGTTTCTTATATGTTGTTTACTTGTTTATATGAAAAGATGAAAAACAACGTAAACGTGGTATTATAAGTTTGAAGAAAGCTTTATACTAATAAAAAACATATTTTATATTAAAAAAAATGACTTGAAAAATGTTGTTGCAATAGCTTTGACGATGATGGTACCTACTGGGCAATGTTATGCCAAATTGTATGAGAAAATAATGCCTAAGGCTTCCGCTTCTACCAGTGAAACTTTTCCATCTAGCATATGTTCTTTATCGTGCCTGACAATACAACCAAGAACCAACAACTGTCAAACTATTAGTTTTGTTCTACGCCTCATCACAATTAATTTTAAAGCAACTAGTACGGGAAGGATTCCAAACAAGAACACTATTAGAAGTAAAATTATATTAGGACCCGACTTATGATTAATTCTCTTTTTACCAAACCGGACATCCAGTATAATAGGCTTCTCTAGCAAGGTAGCTAAATTCGTACTCTTATCAAAATTAGTTAAGTATGGTTTTAATAATATAATAACAAAATTACTTAACCATTTTGAAGAATAAGGTTTCTTTGTCAAGTAAAATGAATCTCTAATACCCCCCAAATATAGGTCTATTAATGTTTCTATTGTTGTTATTATGATCATAATCCTTCAATAGAGAGGTCAACGCCCTAACCATCTCATAAAAGGATCTAAATGCATTATTAACCATTGATAAAGAGTCTAATTTCATATTAATAAAGATGGCATTATTACACGTAAGCAACATATGGTAGATGAGGTAGGTCGAGTAACAAATTGTTTCTAGGCCTTTTTTCTCCCCATGAAACACTTTTGCGAAGTCATATAGTTACATTAGTCATTCATCAAAACTTGACGTAGCTTCGTTCAGTGTTAGGAGATTAACGAGGTTGACCATCCATAAAGTTCTAGCATGGTGGCATTGGAAAAGCACACGCTCTACGGTTCATCTTTCGCTGCACACCTCACAAATTTCACTTTTCGCTATTTTCTTTTAATTATATTTAAATTTGGTGGTAGGGCGTTATTAGCCGCTTTCCTTTCAAAAATTAACTTCAGGAATAATATTTAAGACCAAGATTATATTCCACAATCCCTTAGGATAATCTTGGAACTTTCCCTTCCATTTTTATAGATCATTTTTTCCCACCACTTTTTCAATGGTAAGGTGCTTATACACTTCCTTCACTGTGACTTGACATAATACTACCCATATTTGGTCCAAGTAGTGGGTAGCTCAATTAATTAGGCTATCATCTAGATGGGTTTTTTAATTGCAGATTTTAACATATAGGCATCTAGTGCTTAAATGAATTAAAATGAAAAAACAAATGAAACATAATGAAAGTTTTGATGTAATCATAACAAATTAAAATACATGTAGCTAAAATGTTGGAATAAACTGTTGTAAAAATAGAATTTCGACCCTTAGCTTTCGTTGTCACTTAGACTAAGTTTACACATAAGTTTTTGGTTATTAAATGCATTACAACATAACGCGTACGTTCTGCAACATAACGTGATCTAAAGATATAATGATATCAATTGACAATGACTACATTGGTCAAAGTTGAAAGAAGAAATTTGTTCTGGTAAAAATATATATTGATAATTTCACCCCTTGATACTTAATTGAATTAAGCTTCACATACTCCAACTATAAATAGCATATAGTTGTTCAGAAGGTTTCCATTAAAACAAAGGAGTAAGCAAAGAGTGACAACAAGATATAAGGCGAAGTAAGATAAAAAAGAAAGAGAAAGTTTGCAATGCCGAAGAAGGTAGTCTCTAATTTATATTTTAATAATATTTATGATGTATTTGCATATCATATAATAAATTAATATTTTCTTGTGTTTTAGAATAACGAAGAAGAACACCGTTGTTTCAACTTTCCAAAGACGTTCGACACCAAAAAGGCTATGACGGAACATGTCAAGACGATCCACAAGAACGTTAAACAAGTGTGTGGAGTCTGTGGAAGGGTTTACCATGATTATGACGACAAAATTCACCACATTAGGAGTTCACATGAATCTTGTTAAGTGGTGGTGCAGTAATAGTATCGTTTTAGTAGTTTTATGTTTTTATGTTAATGAAATGACTCACCAGTCACCACTATGTTTATAAATGAATGGTTTTCTTTTTTATGTTGTTTACGCTTCAAATGATCAAATCCGAGTGTTTCTTATATGTTGTTTACTTGTTTATATGAAAAGACGAAAAACAACGTAAACGTGGTATTATAAGTTTGAAGAAAGCTTTATACTAATAAAAAACATATTTTATATTAAAAAAATGACTTGAGAAACGTTGTTGCAATAGCTTTGACGATGATGGTACCTACTGGAAAATGTTAAGCCAACTTGTATGAGAAAATAATTCCTAAGGCTTCCGCTTCTACCAGTGAAACTTTTCCATCTAGCATATGTTCTTTATCGTGCCTGACAATACAACCAACAACCAACAACTGTCAAACTATTAGTTTTGTTCTACGCCTCATCACAATTAATTTTAAAGCAACTAGTACGGGAAGGATTCCAAACAAGAACACTATTAGAAGTAAAATTATATTAGGACCCGACTGATGATTAATTCTCTTTTTACCAAACCGGACATCCAGTATAATAGGCTTCTCTAGCAAGGTAGCTAAATGCTTACTCTTATCAAAATTAGTTAAGTGTGGTTTTAATAATATACTAACGAAATTACTGAACCATTTTGAAGAATAAGGTTTCTTTTTCATGTAAAATGGATCTCTAATACCCCCAAATATAGGTCTATTAATGTTTCTATTGTTGTTATTATGATCATAATCCTTCAATAGAGAGGTCAACGCCCTAACCATCTCATGAAAGGATCTAAATGCTTTATTAACCATTGATAAAGAGTCTAATTTCATATTAATAAAGATAGCATTATTTCACGTAAGCAACATAAGGTAGATGAGGTAGGTCGAGTAACAAATTGTTTCTAGACCTTTTTTCTCCCCATGAAACGCTTTTGCGAAGTCATATAGTTGCATTAGTCATTCATCAAAACTTGACGTAGCTTCGTTCAGTGTTAGGAGATTAACGAGGTTGACCATCCATGAAGTTCTAGCATGGTGGCATTGGAAAAGCACACGCTCTACGGTTCATCTTTCGCCGCACACCTCACAAATTTCACTTTTTGCTATTTTCTTTTAATTATATTTAAATTTGGTGGTAGGGCGTTATTAGCCGCTTTCCTTTAAAAAATTAACTTCAGGAATAATATTTAAGACCAATATTATGTTCCACAAGCCTTTAGGATAATCTTGGAACTTTCCCTTCCATTTTTTTAGATCATTTTTCCCAATTCTTTCTCAATGGTAAGGTGCTTATACACTTCCTTCACTGTGACTTGACATAATACTACCCATAATTGGTCCAAGTAGTGGGTAGCTCAAGTAATTAGGCTATCATCTAGATGGGTTTTTTAATTGCAGATTTTAACATATAGCCATCTAGTGCTTAAATGAATTAAAATGAAAAAACAAAAGAAATATAATGAAAGTTTTGATGCCATCATAACAAATTAAAATACATGTAGCTAAACTGTTGGAATAAAATGTTGTAAAAATGGAATTTCGACCCTTAGCTTTCGTGGTCACTTAGACTAAGTTTACACATAAGTTTTTGGGTACTAAATGCATTACAACATAACGCGTACGTTTTGCAACATAACGTGATCTAAAGATATAATGATATCAATTGACAATGACTACATTGGTCAAAGTTGAAAGAAAAAATTCGTTGTGGTAAAAAGATATATTGATAATTTCACCCCTTGATACTTAATTGATAAGCATCACATACTCCAACTATAAATACCATATAGTTGTTCAGAATGTTTCCATTAAAACAAAGGAGTAAGCAAAGAGTGACAACAAGAAATAAAGCGAAGTAAGCTAAAAAGAAAGAGAAATTTTGCAATGCCGAAGAAGGTTGTCTCTAATTTATATTTTCATAATATTTATGATGTATTTGCATATCATATAATAAATTAATATTTTCTTGTGACCCTTGTTTCAACTGTCCAAAGACGTTTGTCACCAAAAAGGCTGTGACGGAACATGTCAAGACGATCCACAAGATCGTTAAACAAGTGTGTGGAGTTTGTGGAAGAGTTTACCATGATTATCAAGACTAAATTCACCACATTAGGAGTTCACATGAATCTTAAGTGGTGGTGTAGTATTAGTATCGTTTTAGTAGTTTAATGTCTTTATGTTAATGAAATGACTCACCAGTCACCACTATGTTTATAAATGCAAATCCAAATGTATATTTATCTTTTTTATGTTGTTTACGCTTCAAATGATCAGATCCGAGTGTTTCTTATTTGTTGTTTACTTAGTTTATATGAAAAGACGAAAAAGCAACGTGGTATTATAAGTTTGAAGAAAGCTTTATACTAATAAAAAACATATTTTATGTTAAAAAAAATGTACGCGTACTTTGTCTCTCCCTCTCCGCGATATTGTCGCCGCGTCTCAGAGATGAAGAATATTCAGATTCCGACTAATGGAGATCCGTTTGATCTCCCAGAAGAAGCATGAAGAGTGTTAGAACTTAGAAAATGAAGCTTCTTCTTCTGCTGCAAAAACCTCCTCTTAACCCTTGTTTTGATTTCGCTGTCTCAGAATCGATGTTGGTACATAAGTATCCATTAATATATTCAATTTGTTGAGTTGTTGTTGCGAAATAAGCTTACTGTTTTACTTCTTGTTTCTTGAGTTTTTGCTCTCTCTCTAATAATCATTACTACATAGTAGCTTTATACGATGATGATCATCGATCCATTAGAGTTATTGTCCACATCACTTGGTTAAGCTTAAATGAATGAGCAATTAGGTTTCTGATTGTTTATATGATAATAGATATACCAGAATAGTTTGATAATATGAAAATTGTTGAAAATGCTTCTAGTTCTCTCATTAATTTGTTATCACCCCCTATAAAAGAAGAGATGAAAATGCTTTTTATAGTGTTGATTTACTCATTTAATTTTGTAAGTTCTTAGCGAAGTATTGGATCGTAAAGCCTCAGGCTCAGCACATCTATTTTGAAACTGTTCCTTGTTATTAACCATCAAATCAATGGCCAGGTGAGAGTGATTTTGATGATAATAATGTGTTATTGAGTTTTTGTAGGCCGAGATCAGAAAATGCTTTGACATTAACTTTTGAAGTGAGATGATTGGAACGAAGAATTACAGTCATGTTCTTTAGTTTTGCTGTTGATGCTGACCTGGAAAAGATTAATTAATTCAGATTAATGAATGTGAAGAAATTATTGGTAGTGTAAAGCTTTTTCTTATTTATTTTATCTCTTGGATTTGATGAGAGTTACTCCACGAGATGCTGAGACCTGAATTAATTACTTCATTTTGCCTAGTAAGAAGCTTTGACTTATATTGACTTTTCATCTTATTATATTAATTTATTGTTTGATTTGAATAGGCTCAATCGGAATATCATAATGTCTTTACTGATTTCAAATTAAGAAAATTCCAGTTATTCTTAATCTTTGCCAAGTATCAGGTATATATTTCTGGAAACCTTTATTTAATTATATAGTTTTCAGATGCATGATTTACAGTGGAATATGGAAAAGAAGAAAGCTCAAGCTTTGAAGAAGGAAACTGATGCTCAGAAGGCTTTTCAAGCTTCTTTGGATGGTGGGACCCAAGAAGGAAAAACCAAAAGTTAAGGACTCAGAAATCTTGAAAACTCACACTAGTTTTTGGTTCATGAATTTCTTTTGAAAATTCATCTAAGTTCATAGTATAAATCATTGATGCATATAAGTTGATTGTAGACAAAGTTTTCCTTCTTGTTTTCATTATGCTTTTTCTGTTCTGTTATTATATCAATGTATGTATGTTTTTCTATTTTAACAAATTACAGGGGGTATATTGCAAAATCCCTAGATTGAAATTTAGTTGGCACTAATTTACATTTTTTTATTATTATCATTATTAGGGTCTTATAAGGCAATTTTTTTACATAATATAGGGACCTTTACAGTCCAATTAATCTAAATACAAAATTGGGATCATTCCAGTAATTTAAATTAAATATAGGGACCTATAGTGCAATTGACCCAAAAAATTGGGAGTGACATATTGTATAATTAGTTGAAAGAGAGAAGATATGGATGATATGATACAAAAAGGTTTTCGGGAAAGGATAGTTTTTCTAATGAAAGTGACTATTTTGACAAAAAAAAAAAGTGACTAGTTATGTAAATGATGTGACCAGATTTTGTGTAGAAACTCTTTTTGTTTACTTCAGAGAATCATTGACCCCTTGGAAATGTACAATGTAACATGTTACATATAGTTTTTAAGGTGGTCTTGTTTTGATCAGTTGAAAGTCTCCCCTGGGGTGGTCCCATGTATTGAAAAGTGACCGTCTTTACTCTTTAGTGTTTTCTGAAAAGGAATATTAGAAAAAGTCTTATTTGTGAAGTAGTAGCAATATTATTAAATTGAATTTGGAGCAACAACATGTTTCGCCTTGTAGGACCCAAATGAAACGTCGGCTAAAATTTTAGTTTGTAATAAATTAATTGACCTCGGTTTTATTTTTTGGTTATTTGATAAAGAGATAACACCAAAAACACAACATTCCACCTCTATAGGGTCCAGGAATTTTTCCATCTCCATAAAAGTCCTTTTTTTTTTTAGTATTCCATCTGTATCCCTATTAGTTACCACGTTTATAGTTACACAATATCATTTAAATTAGTAACATATTCCTATTTTTTAGCTAATCAAATAATATTCCTTAATAATAGCTAATAATTATAGTAATATTGTTATTTTCTTCCACGATTCATTATACACCATCGTCCATTCTTCTCCACCACCAGCCATTTTCATTCGCTCTCCATACACCACTCAAGAAATCCATCGTGTCTCTCCCTTCATCTGCGGCAGGTGTCGCTACAGCAACTCAGAAAACTGTCGGTCTCCTTATTCATAAGCCATGTCGCTCTCCTTCTTCATAATCCAAGTCGCTATACTTCTTCAGAAGCCATGGCAATGAAGATTTAGGTGGTGGTGGTGCTCGGCCGGAGTTACGTATGGAATATCAGTGGTGTGTTAGGTAGTGTCGATGGTTTGTATGGATGGGATACGCATGAAGACATTATTGCACATTCCTCAGAAAAATGTAACCCATCAATTTTAACGCACACACCATCAAAACAACAAAGGTAACCCATCAATTTTAACGCACACACCATCAAAACAACAAAGGTAACCCATCAATTTTAACGCACACACCATCAAAACAACAAAGGTAACCCATCAACATAACTACAAACATTACCCACCTGATACATAATTTTTGTTCAACTTTTCATTTACCATCACTTTTGACAGACAACCCATCAAAGTTACACATGTAAACCACCACATTCATTCTCACTATATTTTTTGTAACCCATTATATTTAACAGTCACATCACCGAATTTTCAAACATTACCCACCCAAATGACATATATATTATACCAATCTCAGCCACAAATTGAGACCAACACACACAGGTTTTCTGGTAGAAAGATTATTAAAACACAGTCACCACTCGTTTGCCCATGAACCATTACTTTCTTGCCTTTCTTATTCATTTTCAGAATACCTTCTTCATCGCAATCAATTGCCTTTTGTTTTGATGGGTTAGTCAGAAACTCTTCAACGAACTCATCATCGCTTATTTGATGGTCGTCGTCTTCTTCTCCAGACCCTTCTTTTTTCTACCATCATCGGCGGGTTGCATCTTCTTGGTCGTCTTCACAGCAGTCTTCTTAGTCATCGCCACCAGTTGCCTTTTTTTTTTGACGTTTCAAATTTCAATAATCTATTTTTGACTGATTGCATGGAATCGGGACAATTTGTTTCGGTAACTAATTCCTAATTAATGGGTTACTAAGGGTAGGAATGTAAACTGCGGCGGGTTGGACCTGATGGGCAATCACACATCCTCCGTGGACTGTATAAGTAAATCACCCTTTGATAAAAGGATCTTAATAAAAATATATAACTAATAAATATAATTTCTAATAATTTATTTTATAAAAAATACTAATAAAATAATTATCATAAAAAATATCTTTTCTATCTTTTTATATTTTTACTATCTTTATTATTAAATATATTATTTTATTTTTAATATAATATTTATTTTTTAATTTTAAACAAATAATATGACACTTTTACCTCTACCACTACCACTACTATATATTTAACCACCGCTACAACTACCACAATCACCATGTATTAAACCACCACTACCACCACAACCATAACCACCACCACTTATTATTAATAGCATTACACGCGTGCGGTTAAGATTTTATTTTAAAATCGTCATAACTAATTTTAAAAAAATCCAAAAAATAAATATTGCATTATTGAGCAAATCGAATTAATATTTACATGTATGAATTTTTTTGATTTTTTTATAGCAAATCGTGAATTTTTTCGCAAACATGAAATTTATTTCATATCTGCAAAAAAAAATCAAAGAACTCAAAATAAATCATAGACGTAAATACTAATTTGATCTCGTTAAACAATAATTTTTTCTGATTTTTTTTAGAATTAGTTATGACGATTTTAAAAAAATCTCTGACGCGCGTGTGTGATTGAATTAGTAGTAGGTGGTGGTGGTGGTGGTTGTAGTTGTTGTTGGGTTGATGGTGATAGTGGTTCCGGCGGTGGTGGGGTAGTGGTTGTGGTTGTGGTTGTAAGGATGGTGGTGGTAAGGTAATGATTGTGGTTGTAGTGGTGGTGGCAGTGGCGGTGGAAAGTTGTAATAAGGTGATTAAATTTAATGATAAATAATAAAATAATTAAAAAATTATATAAAAATATTTTTGTTAAAAAAGGTTTTTAATAAATAAGTTTATTAAAAGATGTTTTTAGAAAAATGGTTTGAGAGTTGAGAGATTTACTAATTATGTAAATGATGTGACGGCTTAGTTTGTACAGTATATAGAAACAGAAGTGGACTCTCTCTCTCTAAAATTCTCTCTGCCTTCTCTCTAAAAAATATTCATTAAAAGATCGATGGCCTAGATAAATTCTGCAAATCCTACTATCTATTAAAAGATCGATGGCCTAGGAAAATTCTGCAAATGCTACTGATCTTTGTTCATCAATTTGTAAAAGATCAGTGTGAAAGTCAACCTGCTCTCTAGACAAGTCAACATCCGTTTTTATTCATCTTCTTCCTTCTGTTGATCTTAATTGTGTTCTGCATGTCTCTGTTTTAACCATTTCGCACCTCTATTTTGTTTAATTTGTCTTTGCTGGCTTTCAACTCCTTCCTTTTGGATTTATTTTGTTGGTTCCGTTTTTCTTTTCTTCCTCTCTGTTTGTTGTGGTGTTTGGAGTTTTAGCAGAGGCCTCCGCCGCCTTGTGTCTGACGTTGCATGCATCGCCTTTACGAATGGCGGCTAGTTTGGCCGCGGTTTTTCCTCTTCATTGTTCTAAGTGGTTCTTCGACTGGGATTTGCTGGTTTGTCGCTTCTGTCGCCTGCAGCTTTCTTGTTTGGTCTTTACCGGCGTGGATTGTGTCATCTTCTTTGAGCACTATCCTCTTGTCTCTCGTCAAGACTAGTTATATTTCTGACTTCTATTCGAATGTTTCATATATGAATTTTCATTTGATTTGGATATTACTGCGCGATTATCATGGTTTTGTTAATCTGCATTATAAATGGATTTCCTTTCCTTTCACCAACTGGGTCTTTTCTGAAATGAGGGATATGGAAAGAAATTTAATCTTCGTTGCATCAGATTTGATCTTGAAGACATTAAGGGGAGCTTCAGTTATATTGGGTTGCCAAGAAATCCCTAACCAATTTATCTGGAATATTTATATTTTTATTGCAGCAACATTTCTTAAAGATAAGTTCTTCATTCTTAGCTCTTCTGCCTTTAGTCTTGTGCATAAATGCTTTACAGGTACCCACAATTTACTCTAGGCTTTTATTAGGCATATGGCATGTTACTCTATTTTTGTTTTATGGTGGATCTTATGGGCCTCTTACTGTGATGCACGATTGTTTCATCCTATTGGACTGGGTCAAGAGATTAATTGGTGTTTAATTAGGTTTTTGCCGTGTGTGATTTCTCTTTTGTGTTTGGGCCACGTATGCGGCTTTATCTCCTATATTTTATCCTTCTTCATGAGATTTCTATATGGGCTTTCTTCACTTACGTGTTCAGCTATAAGGCTGAGACTTACTACCTGGCCTGCGAATATGAAGAGGAAAGAAGCGCCATCTGGTGAGCTGGCGAATTTAGCTAAAAGGAAGAAGGTTTGTTTGAGTGACGTTAGTAATCTGGGGAAGCGAATCTTGGAAGCAAAAAAATTCCTAGAAGAACTATACCTTAGCTATGGAGAGTTGAAGGAGCAATTCATGGAGTATGAGTTCTTTAAAGTGTGTGGACCTAATGATGTGGTGAATAGTGAGATGGAAATGAGGAGATATTATTTTTGTAGTGCGCCTGAATGTGAAGGACATTTAAGAGGTGACGATGTTTCGGAGTCTGATTCGGAGGGTGACGCGAATAACCAGGGCCCACCTGTGATTGAAAGCGTGAATCCATTTCTAAACAAGGGTAGCGGCCAGCCCGGGATTGAAGCGGCTTGCTTCGATGGATAAGTTTATGATCTGGAATTGTCAAGGGGCTAGGGCGACCTCGACAAAGAAAATGATTCGCGCCCTTATCTCGAAGTTTAATTTATCGTTAATTTATCTTTTGGAGTCTCGAGTCATGTCTAGCAATATCTGTTCGTGTCATTTTCTTAAGCCTTTCGATAATAAATTTATAATCAACCCAAGGGGAAGAGCTAATATGTCTGGGGGGATTATAATTGCTTGGAGGAAGGGTTTTAATATAAGTATTTCTTATTCGTGCTCGTGTTATGCGATTTGTCTTATTTCCAAACCTAAATTACCTTCTTGGTACCTTGTGGTACTACACGCACCTAATGACCAAAAGGGGAGAGAACTAATATTTAATATATCTAAATGGATGTCCAAAACTAAGGAACCCGTTCTCATAGCGGGAGACTTTAATGAAATCTCTAAAGCAGCGGATAAACAAGGTAAAGTAGCTCCTAATCTGGAAAGGATGCTAAAATTTAATGAGTTTATCAATAACAATAACCTCATCGATATTCCGTACAAAGGTTGTTTCTATACATGGACCAATAAAAGAAAAGGTGAAGATAATATTAAAGAAAGGCTCGATAGAGCCTTAGCTTCTGAATCCTGTTGTAATTATTTTCCAAACTCTATTATTAAAGTACCGCCGGCTATCGGTTCAGATCATTCGCCTATTATCATACAAAGGGACTCTTATTTCCCGACTAATAAAAAGTACTTCATGTTTGAGTCAAGGTGGATGGAGAATATACAATGTCGAGACGTTGTGGATAGAGCTTGGAATAATTTAAGTGATATATCTAATATCCGTGATTTTATTAAGAAGAAAGACATCATGTGCAAGGCTCTCAAAGAACGGAGTAAGTTGACATTTTGCAATAGCAAGAGAATGCCAGATAAATATCAAAATATTTTGGAGAAATTACAAAATGCGGAAGCGTCCGAGGAGGATATTAAATAAGAAAAGGAAATCAAACAAGAAATAGATTGTTTATAGGCACAAGAGGAAGCTTTTTGGGCGGATAGAGCGCGCGATATATATTAAGAAGGGAGAATAAAAATACTAAGTATTTTTTCGCAAAAACTAAAATGAGAAGGAGCCGGAATAGAATCGAGACATTAAAGAATAATGATGGTGTTTGGTGCGATAATTCTAAAGAGGTCAAACAAATTATCCAGGAATATTTCAATAATCTATTTAATGAGAATCCGACATCAAATATTGACGAAGTGGCTATACATACCCCCTCGAAAGTCGATGAGAAGACACACAATCTACTGACAAGAATTCCCGATATGGAAGAAGTTAGAGGAGCAGTTTTTGCTATGTCGGGATCCAAAGCGCCAGGACCGGATGGCCTACCGGGTAACTTCTATCAAGAATTTTGGGATATTATAAAAGAAGATATATTTAAAATTGCTCACGACTTTTTCACTTTCAATACTCCTCTTGATGACATCAATGATACGTTGATTTCTCTAATTCCGAAAGAGGACAGTCAAGAATCTATTAAAGATTTCCGTCCAATCTCGTGCATAAACTTTTGTTATAAAATAATTGCCAAAGTCTTGGCACTCAGACTACAACCATTTATGGACTCGATCATATCCCCGACTCAATCGGCGTTCATTAAATGTAGAAGCATCCAGGATAATATAATTATCGCTCAGGAAATTGCCTTTTTTCTTAGAACAAAAAGAAGATCCAATATACATTATGGGGTGGAAAAAATTGACATGGCCAAGGCTTATGACCAGGCCAATTGGAAATTTCTTATGGAAACTCTTAAAATCCTTGGCTTCGGAAGCAAATTCAGGGATCTTATTTTTAACTGAATCTCGACTGTCTCTTATCAAATAAAGGTGAACGGCGAAAGGATGAAAAAATTTAAACCATCGCAAGGGATTAGGCACGGCGACCCACTTTCGCCTCTTCTTTTCTCAATGCTTACGGAAGGCTTGATTGGTCTTATCAATTTTGAATGTTGGAAAGGAAATATTAAAGGAATTTCTTTGGCTAGAGCCGCTCCTAGGCTTACCCACCTCCTATTCGCTGATGGCTCTCTATTTTTTCTTGAAGTTAACGAAAGAGAGATTGAAGCTTTCAAAAATGTATTATCAAAATACTGCGGTGCCTCCGGACAAAAAGTCAATTTCAGTAAGTCCACTATTATGTTCAGCAATGGTATTGCCGAGGATAAAGCAAGAGGAATCGCCCAAACTCTAAATATTGAATTCACTATGTCAATGGGTAAATACCTAGGGATCCCATTATCATTGAAGAGGTCAAAAGTTCAAAAGTTCAAAATTTACAGTATGTCACAGATAAGATCATGAGTAAATCTGCGAGCTGGATCTCTAAACTCCTTTCGGACGGCGGTAAAGAGGTACTGATTAAGGCGGTGCTCCAAGCAATTCCAAATTATGCCATGTCCATCTTCGAATTTCCATCAACATTATTCAAGAAATTGAGTAGTCTTATAGCCAGATTCTGGTTGAACTCAGGTGACAAAAAAGAATTCACTAGGTAAAATGGAAGAAAGTTGCAAAGGGAAAGAAAATGGGGGGTATTGGATTCCGCGACTTCCAGAAAATGAGCAAAACAAGCATGGAGATTGGTACAAAATCCAGAACTTTTGGTAAGCAAAGTGCTTAAAGGGATCTACTATCCCAACTCTAATCTATGGAACGCCAAGTTAAAGAATAAAAGATCATGGAGTTGGGGTAGTATTTTCAAAGGTCTATCTTCTCTGAAAGAAGAATGTGTGTGGCAAGTGGGCAATGGATTAAGTATTAACCTATGGAATGATACGTGGATAAGACAAGGATATAGACTTTCTAAACTGGAAGATTGTACGATGAGTAAGGTTGCTGAATGTTTCAATAATAACTTCACCAATTGGAATTATGACATTCTGAAGAATTTTTGTACCTCGAGGGATTTAATAGAAATAAGAAAGGTGCCTATCATGCAATTGGACAAGGAGGATCGAATTATATGGCCATTCACTAAAGTTGGGGAATTTTCTACCAAGTCAGGATATCACTGACTTGTACAAAAGGATGCGGACAAAGAAGGCGAATCTTCGGCAGACGGGGAACATAATAATAACACTAAAATATGGGATATGGCCTGGAACTCGAATTTACCACTCAAAATCAAGAATTTTATTTGGAAAATATTTAATAATGATATACCAACGAAGGTTAATCTCAAGAAAAAGAAGTGCACGGAGAACAGTCTATGTGAATGGTATGAAACAGAAGATGAGAACATAATGCACCTTTTTGTCAATTGCCCACTCAGTAGGGCGGTCTGGGCTAACTTCCAATTACAATGTAAAGTAGACACATCTTTTAAGGGCGATATTAGCGAGAGGACCAGTTTAATCATCGAGAACTACTCTAGGAACGGATGGGATAAAAGAATAGTTACAGCTACTGTTTTCATTACGATATGGAACATTAAGCGAGAATGGGCGGTCTTTTCGAGAAGAAGCCTTGGAATATTATTGAAATTAACGAGAAAACGAAGGAACTCCTAAAGTATTTATTTTCAGACGCTAACGACGGTAGAGACAGGAGAAATGGAACAGTAATAAATAAAGAAGAGAATGAAAACCCATTTAGTGATGATGATGCAGATATTTTCTGGATGAGCGATGCGGCATTCAACCATAGCTGGGAACTGACCGGCATTGTGGCAATTGGAGCAGATAAAGATGGCAGAATAGAACACAAAGTTGTTAAGCGTGCAAGAGTCAATTCAGCGGTAGAAGGTGAAAGCTGGGCTGTCCTCCTGGCCATGAGGGCGGCCGCAGAACTTCAGATACATAATAGCTCGTTCTATTATGACAACCTTAAAGTTGTTCAAGGTATCGCCAAAGGAGGGTGCATTAGTTGGCAGACCATGCCAATGATTTGTGAAGCACTCGGATGGATGAAAAGATTCCCGAGGTGGAGGATTTTCCATATCAAGAGAGATTTAAACCAGATTGCAGATTTAGCCGCCAAAGCTACCAAGCGGAGTTACAACATCTCGAATACCCCGTCAAGTTCTATCATTGATCTATATAATTATTTAACTAAGGTTAAAATATAATATCTACTTTTGCTAGTTTTTTTGACAAATTTGTATTTTCATTACTTATCGTTGACCCCTGAGAAAGTGTATTATGTTTGATGTTCCATGTAGTTTTTGAGGGGGGGTTGTGTGTGGTCCCATTTTTAATCAATTGAAAGCCTAGGATGCCGTCCAAAAAAAAAAAAAAAAACCTAGGATGGTCCCATGTAGTATAAAGCGACATTTGCTGTGAATGACTTAGAGCCCGTTTGGGATTGATTATTTTAGAGCTAAAAGTGCTTTTTGATTAAAATTAAATTATTTGTAAAAAATATTAAAAAATATTTTGACATCTAAAATCACTTTAAGTGATTATTTTAATAATCACTAATATAGTGCTTTTCCTAAAAGTGATTTTAAGAGTCTAATATATTGATATAGATGTAAAATCACTTTAAGTGATTATTTTGAAAAGCAATCCCAAACGGACACTTATACAGTTTGACTTTTAAGCTTACTCCCTAGCGAATTGGTATAATTCTTAAGACCAACTTTTGATCGATAACTTTTAAATATAATAAGCCAAGTTGTTTGGAGTCTTTCATAATGCTTTTACAAAAATAAGTCAAGAAATTTCTTTTTCTTTTGATTTCATACACAAGGCAACAATACCCAACATATTTAATATATTCAAATTAATTTGTGTAGCGAAATTTTGGGGTTTCAACCAACTATATCTAGTATCACATGATTAAAATATTTCTTGGATATATTTGCACCAACTAACAGAGACTGGCAATCCATTTCACTAACTTATTAGAGTATCTTTAATGATTTGCTAAAATGAAGTGGGCATTTTGGCAAAATACCAATAAAAAATCTGATTTTACACAAAAATACGAGCTTTTGAAGAGGGCTGCTTTAGGCTAACTTTAATAGCATCCCAATTGTGGCTTTTTGCTACAATTGGAAGTTGAATATTGCAAAACATATCTCCAATAGCTCCCCAATAATTGGGATCCCAATTATAGGGTACCCAATTTTTTGTTATTCCTAGCCACATCTAGCAAGTCCCAATTCATTATTGTTACATATTTTTCTTTTTCTTTAAATTAAAATAAATTATATCTATATTTATATTTATAATTAAAATATATATATATATATATATATATATATATATTGTATTTATAATATTATATAAGTGAATATGTTTATGTTATTAGTTAAGAAAATATTTTTAATTAAATTAAATTCAACCAATGATATTTTTATACACTTTATTTTATTTAATATCTCACTTTAGAATTCAACCAACTCTCAATTTTTTTTTTAAATATTTAAGATTTAGAAAAAAAGTAATCTAAATATCTTTAGACAATGATATATTTCTAAAAATATAAATATTAAAAAATAATTATAATTTATAATAATTTTATTTAATTATTTTTAATAATGTAATATTTAATAAAAAATAAAAATATTTTTATACTAATATTAATGTGTACAAATTGAAAAAGAAATATATACATAAAAAAATTATAATTTAATTAAAATAGAGAAATTATTTAAATAAATTTAAAATAAGATTGGGAGTTTGAAATTGGGAAGCTGTTGGAGCAAATCTAAATTAAGGGTTGCTATTTGAAGAAAAAACCCGGTTTAACCCCCAATTCTAGCTATTCAATTGGGTAGCTGTTGGACTTAGCCTTAGTGGTTGTCTGCAAAAAATTAATTTTGCAAAATTTCAAAACTAACTCAACAACCAAAAAAAAGAAAAAAAACTGAATCATATTAATTAAAAACCAATCCATTAATTTTAGCCCACTGACATACTTTTAACCCATCAAACCAAGTCCATTAACCTAATTTTCTTTTAAATACCTTAATCTTAACAGTTCACCGTTCATGAAAATTGAAAAGGCTCACCGCCATAGCCATCAACAAATAATCACGGGCAAAACTCAACCCACTGTTCGTTGACATATTTCTTCACGCCATTAAACCATCGCCGCCATCCGAAGTAAGATATTTGTAGAAAGTAACAAAAAATTCAAATATCTTTTAAGATTTTGCTTGATTTTTTATGAATTTTTCTTTTGAAATTGGATGTATTTCATGTATATACAACAATTAGTGTATATTTGTATATTTTTGTGTTTTTGTTGTTGTGAATAGTCTGTTAAAAGAAACCGTTGATGATGTGGATATGTTTTTTCTTTTTCTTTTGTTGATATAAGCTTTAAAGATTGAACAGTAAATTTGCATTTTTGCAAATTTACTGTAGCAATATGGAGTGGTTTGTATCATGCATGAGTGATGCAGAAACTGCTGGAGCATTGATTTTTGTTTGCAAGACTTATTTTCTTCAAATTTTAGAGATGCAGCAAGTTTCTATGTCCCGCTGGAGATGCTCTTAGCATTGTTCTTCAACTCAGTCGTCAAAATCATACCCCTATCATACCCCTTTGAGCTTTCAACTTCTGCCTTTATTCCATTAGCACCATAAAAAAATCCCAATATTTCTTGTTTCATACTTTCAACAATAACAATAATCAAATTATTTTTTAATTATTAGCTGAAACACAACAAAAATACCGTGATATACTAACTCCTTTTTTCATACTTCTCATAAATTAATTGTTAAAAAACATCAATATTTTATTTGTCTATTTTTTATTAATAAAAATAGTCTATCACTTTAACAATTTCCTATTCCATCCTAATAATAATTGTCTTTTACTTCTAAATATTTCTCAACTATCCTTAATAGAAGAAAGCTATTTACATATTTTTCATTCTATTTAATAAAAGTGGTTATTAATATTACTCGTTAAACTTAAATATATATTCAAAATTTAAAAATTTATAACAAATAATTCACTTTACTTCTTTTATCTGTAATATTCTTTTAATAGTAAAAAAAAATTAAAGATCATAATTATTTCAAAAATATTTTTTTACAAAAATAAAAAATAATTTAAAGCACAGTTAATTCTAAAAATATTTAAAAAAACATATTTCATTCACAAAAAATAAATTCAATTCCTAACTTTAATTTATAAAAAATTTATGTATAAAATAAAAAATTCATGTAAATATTTAAAAATCGAAATCTCTTAAAAAATTTAAAATATCAAAAAATTATTTAAAAATCATATTTAATTGGGGCAACGCCCAATTAATTACGCGGAGAAGATAAGTATTCCCTATTAATTACAACTTCAACTTAATTCCTAATTAAGCACAAAAAATTACCCAATTACCAAAATATCCTTCCACCTATTATTAATTACTTTAATTATATATTTTATTAATTATAGTTTAATATTTATTTATTTTTTTTAGATTTTTTTTTAAAATATTTATTTTTTTTTAAAAAAAAATTTCGGAATTTTTTTTTTTCGAAATTTTTTTTTCGGATTTTTTTGTTTTCAAATTTGTTTTTTCCGAATTTTTTTTTTCGAATTTTTTTTTTTTCAAATTTGTTTTTGTCGATTTTTTTTTTTTTTTTCGATTTTTTCCCCGGAATTTTTTTTCCATGATAACATGATGTAAGATTAGTACATATGATAATTGTGTGTTAAAGTAACACAAAATCATATGTGTTGTGTGTTGCATGAACACCCAATATGTATAATATTGAGTTGCTTAAACACACATAAATAACAAATTGTGTGATACATGAACACAAAATCTGACAGACAGAATATTTGTACACAAAGGTATAGAATAATGTATATGTAGGCTGATTATGTGTTCATGCAACACGCAATTGCTGGAAGTATGATAAGAATTTAAAATAATAATAAAATTTAAAATTTAAAAAATTAAGATAATCTATTTATGCTTATATATTTTGACTTTTTTTTTTTGGACGGGTACATATATTACAAAAGATCCGGAACCATAATATTAACCAATGCCTAGCTTCGAGAACCTGTCAGTGAAAATGTCAAGAGACAAATATCCGTCAGTTGCCCTGTGCCTGGCTGCTTTTGCTAGATGATCAGCACCTACATTAAACCTGCGGGGAATGTGTTTGAAGAAAACTGGGCCCGATTCCCCAACTAGTTTATGAATATGTCTGATGAAACGTCGAAGATCCCATCTAGCTGCCGACACTTGCTGAATACCTTGAATCAAGTCAAGGTTATCCGAGAGAAAAGTTTTCTCTCGTTGTGGCCATTGTTGTCCAATTTCCAATGCCTTAATAACGGCCATAGCTTCCCCTTCAACGCTGGTATTACAGTTGGCCGTTGTCATATACTTTACCCTTGATCCGTCGTCTTTATTTATTTGCATAATTCCAATCCCCGTGGGGAGATGTGCTTGTGTAAAGGATGCGTCACAAGTGAATGTGAGCGTTGTGGTACAGTCCAGACTCATACTCCCAGAGATTGGCGTCATGATATTTTCGAGATTTGAATGTTCCCTGTTGAACCAGTTTGGACCAAAGTGTTCCTGGATTTGAGAATTAGTAAGGTGGATCACTATGTCTGGATCGATATCTGAATTATTATGACGACTTTTCATTTTTGCTTTCCAAAGATTCCACAGCATCAACAAGATGTAGGAAATTACAACCTCCTTTTGTCATCCTCCTTTCGTATATATTTCAACCATTGTTAAAAACCAGTGGCCCACGTCCAGCTCGACGTTGTCCACATGTATCTGTAGAGCCGATCCTGCCCAGATGAGTTTTGATACCCCACAATTGAGCAGTAGATGTTCTGTTGTTTCCCGTTCTGCATTGCACCAGCGACAGTTTCTCTGGCTTTCGCATTTCCTTTTTTCTAGGTTTGCACCTGTCGGGATTGCGTTATTACAAACTTTATAAGAAAAGATTCTAACCTTTGTAGGTACATTGGATCCCCAAATTGTTTACCAAAGAATATCTGCCACCGGTAAACCGGTTGATTGATGCGGTTCCTCGAACACAGCATGATCGGTAAGAATTTTGTATCCCGTCTTCGTAACATAGTCGCCATTCTTGGCATATGGCCATATGAACTTGTCAGGAGCTTCAGTCGAGAAGAACCTTGTTCGGAGTATGACTGGAATAATAGGGGCGGGGAAGAGATCACAAATTAATTCTGTATTCCAAGTCGAGAGATCTGCATTCCAGAGTTCATAGAGTTTTTCTAATTGGCAACCCTGTGGACGTTCTAACTTCCACGTCGTATCTAACCATTTATCATTCCAAATATTAATCGATTTACCGTTACCTATTTGAAATCGGCCATATTTTTTTAGCATATCTCGGCCTTCTATTAAGCTAGCCCAAGACCAAGTTCGAGATTGTCTTAATTTGACGTCGAGAAAAGTAGTTTTCGGAAAATAAATACCTTTAAGTAAGCGAGCTGCTAGCGTGTCAGGATTGTTTAGGATTCGCCACGCTTGTGCTGCAAGTAAGGCCGTATTCATACGCTTAAAGTCCTTGAAGCCCATGCCGCCAAGAAGTTTGCTGACAGCTAGTTTTTCCCATGCTAGCCAATGTATTCGAGATTTTTCACCTGAATTCCACCAAAAATTCGAAATTGCCGATATTAATTTATTACAAAAAGTAATTGGAAACGAGAAGATTGACATAGAGTATGTGGGAAGAGCCTGGAGAACTGCTTTAATGAGGACTTCTTTGCCTCCTTCCGACAAAAGGTGTGCTTTCCATCCCTCTGTTTTACTAAAAAGTCTTTCGGCAATCCATTGTAGTGCTTCAACCTTTGACTGCTTATGACACAATGGTATCCCTAGGTATTTTCCAAGATTTTCCTTTTCCTGTATCTGTAACCTGGTTGTGACTTGTTGACGTATGGCTTCCGGAGTGTCTCTACTAAAATAAATGGAAGATTTGTTGTAATTTATTCGTTGTCCAGAGGTTGTGCAGTACTTTGTTATACAGTCTTCGAAATGTTCAACCTCATTGCCATCTAGAGTTAGAAAGAAAAGCGAATCATCTGCAAATAACAAGTGAGAAATAACTGGACAATTTCGTGTTATTTGTATACCCTTGAGATCATTTCGGCTAATCTTTGTGTCAATTAAGTTGATAAGCGACTCGGTCATTAAGGAGAAAAGGAACGGGGATAGGGGATCACCTTGTCTTAATCCCCTTTGTGGTTTGAATTTCTGTAATCTTTCACCATTAAAATTTAATTGAAAAGTAACTGAAGATAAGCAATTCGAGATCCATGTGATCCATTTTTCATGAAAACCTAGTTTCTGGAGAACTAGAAGTAAGAAATCCCAGCGTACCTGATCATATACCTTAGCCATGTCCAGTTTGATCGCCGCCATTGGTTTTGCATTCTTTCGTTTCTTTTTCATGTAAAAAGAAACTTCTTGTGCCACCAGTATATTGTCTTGAATGGCTCGGCCTTTGATGAAGGCTGCTTGGGTCGGAGAAACAATGACTTCCATGAATTCCTGTAATCTGTTAGCTAATATTTTCGATATAATCTTATAACCAAAGTTAACACAAGATATGGGCCTGTAGTCTCCAATTTGTTCCTGAATGTCCCCTTTGGGTATCAAGGTTATAAGAGTTTCATTTAAGGTGTCGAGAGAGATATTATTATTAAAGAAATCCTGGACCATGAGAAGCACATCGTACTGAATGATGTGTAAAAATTCACATCTAATTATAATTTTTTTTTGGACGGAAATTGAAAAAACACGTAAAAACACAGTCTATCCTATCCCTATCCTCGAAAGTCGGTTTGATATATCGATGATTGAGTTAAACTTGGCTCCGCACCTAGCATTTTTCGCGAGCCTGTCTGCCTGGCTGTTCAGACGTCTCGGTATGAAACGAAACGTCACCGGGCCAGTTCTCTCCGTCACCCTCCTAATCTTCTGGATGATTGGTAGAACTGTCCATCTCGCCGCTGATGCCTGCCTAATACCTTGGATTAGTTCCAGGTTATCCAAAAGTATTACCTTTATTTCTCCTGGGAAACCCCTGCACATTTTGGCTGCAGTTAAGACCGCCAGTGCTTCTCCTTCTAGTGCCGAGTTGCATTTCTGAGTTTCCATCTTGTTAATTGTGCTTTGCTGGCCTCTTGTCCGGTGAGGACACTGGACTATCCCGATTCCTGTATCCTCCATTCTATTTGTGAAAGAGGCATCACAAAAGAACATGATATCCGCATTATTCGTGTCCCCGATAGTTGGAAGTTCGGTCTGGTTGTCTGTTGTTGTTCTCACCTGCTGTCCGGATATTTTCCTCCAGTCTGTTCCATGTAATTCTCCCATAAGTTTGTGTACCCCTGCTAGAAGCTGGTCAATATAAATAGGTGCTTTTTCATGTGCTGCTTTCATCTTAGCCTTCCATATGTGCCAGAATGTGATGAAAATATAATCTTTGACTTTTTGTTCTTCCCATCCTCCCTGTTTGAAACTGCTAATGATTTCAGGAATCCAAACTTTAATGTCTTGGGGTGCGTTTGATGAAGTTCGAATTTGAAACGTTGTTGCTGCCCAAATAGCTTGTGAGACTTTACATCCCAGCAAGAGATGTTCCACTGTTTCTGTTACGTTAGGGCACCATTCACAAGTGGCACTGTCCGTGCAATGTCTATTTCTCAAATTTTCCTTTGTTGGAAGAGCATTCTTACATATTCTCCACACAAAGTTTTTTATTTTCTTCGGAATATTTGTTTTCCATATCACTTTCCAAAATCTTCTTGATTGTCAGCTCTCGTAGTTGCTGACTGGGGCGCTAGGAGAACGACCTCGTCAGTAAGAATCTTGTATCCTGTCTTGGTTGTATAGTCTCTGTTTTTCGAGTAGGGCCAAATGAATCTATCCTTTTGATCTGTTTTATAAATACGTACCTTCATGATTTCTAGTATGATTGGTTGAGGGAAAGTATTGTCAAGTATTTCCCTATCCCATTCTGTCTATGCTGGCTTCCATAGCTGGTTGACTGTTTCCAAACTACATCCCTCCGGTTTGGTTACCGGCCAGGACGTTGGTATCCACTTATCCTTCCATATATTGGTGGTGTTGCCCTTGCCAATTTGGTATATTCCATGTTTCTTTATGAAATCTCGTCCTTCTGGAATGCTACTCCAGCTCCATGTTCTACTTTGTCTTAATGTAGTTCGCATAAAATCCGTATTCGGATGGTAAATACCTTTGAGTAGTCTTGCAGCAAGTGAATCTGGGTTGTTGAAAATCCTCCACGCCTGAGCTCCCAGAAGTGCTTTGTTCATTCTTTTAAGATCTCTGAACCCCAGTCCTCCTAAAAGTCTTCCCACTGTTATTTTTTCCCAGGCCACCCAGTGTATCCTGCTTCTTTCTCCTGATCCCCACCAAAAATTAGAGATAGCAGAAATCAGCTTCTTGCAAAAGGTCTCAGGGTAGGAAAACAGAGACATAGTGTACACCGGAATTGCCTACAGAACGGCTTTAATAAGAACCTCTTTTCCTCCTTCTGACAGAAGTTTGGATTTCCACCCTTCTGTTTTCGCAAAAAGTTTCTTCGCTATCCATTCAAGGGCTTCAACTTTAGATCGTTTGTGGCATATCGGAATTCCCAAATATTTCCCCAAGTCCGTTGTTTCTTTAATATGTAATTCTTCAGTTGTTTGTTCTCGTACTTCTTGTGTTGTTTCTTTACTGAAATAAACTGCTGATTTAGCAAGATTTATTTTCTGGCCTGATCCTTTACAATATTCTTCAAGGCATTCCTGAAACGCTCTAGTTTCGTTATTTTGTAAATTTATAAAGAATAGAGAATCGTCAGCGAACAATAAATGTGATATTGTCGGGCAGTTTCTTGTTATTTGAATTCCTTTGATTTCACCTGTCTGTACTTTGTTATCAATTAATGACATTAAGGATTCTGTCATAAGTGAGAACAGAAATGGTGACAATGGATCGCCTTGCCTAATTCCCCTGCCTGATGTGAATTTGGATAATCTTTCTCCATTGAAGTTGATTTGGAAAGAAACCGTTGATATGCAATTTTGAATCCACGTAATCCATTTTTCACAAAACCCAAGTTTCTTAAGTAAAATAATCAAAAAGTCCCAACTAACCTGGTCATATGCCTTTGCCATATCGATTTTGACCGCCGCCATTGGTTTTGGGTCCTTCCTTTTTCGATTCATGTAAAAAGAGATTTCTTGAGCAATGATAATATTATCCTGAATAGATCTTCCTTTAATAAAAGCTGTTTGAGTGGGAGCGACAATATCGTTCATCATAAACTGAAGTCTGTTCGCCAGAATTTTTGCGATGATTTTGTATCCGAAGTTAACACATGAGATTGGTCTATAGTCTCCTAATTTTTCCTGTTTGTCTCCTTTTGGGATAAGTGTGATTAATGTTTGATTTAAAGTCTCCAATGAGATATTATTATTGAAAAAATCCTGAATCATAAGAAAAACATCTATTTTGATTATGTCCTAAAACTCGTGATAAAATTTACCGTTTAGGCCATCCGGACCAGGAGCTTTTGTTGGGGAAAGATTTCGCACTGCCTCCTCTACCTCCTCCATAGTTGGGGCTCTGGTAAGTTCGGCATTCATTTGTTCCGATACTTTAGGTTGAATGTGTCTCACCGCTTGCCACATGTCTCCTTCTGGTGTGTTCTCATTCAAGAAAAGTGTTTTGAAATAGTCTTGAAAACACATCTTGACTTCTGATGCGTCCTTTATCCACCTTCCTTGTGTATTTTGTATATTCCGAATTTTATTATGCGTTCTTCTTTGCATAGTTGCCATGTGGAAGAATTTTGTGTTTTTATCACCACACGTAAGCCACTGTTCCCTGGATCTATCTGCCCAGTACTTTTCTTCACACTCATATTCATATTTAATCTCCTGCCTGAGATCTTCTTCCTCTTGTTGTATCTCTTGTGTTATTTGTGAATTATCAATTTCCGTTAGTCTTTGTTGAATTTCTTTAATTCTGTCTTGATGATTTTTGAAAGTATACTTACTCCATCTTTTGAGGGCTTGTGTTGTACGATCTTTCTTTTGATTGTATTGAGGAAGGGAGGGTACTGTCCCCGGGTTTCCCCAACTACGTTGAACTGTTGGTTTGCACTCCTCATGGTCAAGCCAGAAAGATTCGAAACGAAATTGTCTCTCTCCTTGCCTAATATTCGCGTCATGTTGGAGGATAATTGGTGAGTGATCTGATCCCACCGCTGGGGTTATAAATAATTGCGCTCTTGGAAATAATTGTAGCCATTCAAACGAGGTTAGAGTTTGATCTATTTTTGTGCGTACGGTTTTGTCTCCTTTTCTTCTATTGGTCCATGTATAGTTGCATCCATAAGAATGTACATCCGCCAATTTGTTTAAAGTAGTGAAATTTTTAAAATCTTGTATATGTTGGATATTTGGTGGTGTCAAGCTACTTTTCTCTTGTATGTTTAAAATATCGTTGAAATCTCCCATTAAAAGCCATGGTTTATCATTAGTTTGATTCCAATCTGTAATATAAGTCCAAAGTTTTTGTCTTTCATCATAATTAGTAGGGGCATGTATAAAAAGTAAGTAGTAGGAAAAAGAAAGTTCATTAACAAGCAAGATAATAAGGTGCTGGTTACAAAACCTAACTACTACTTGCATATAGTGACGCCATATGACCAAAAAGCCCCCGGAGTGGTGGGCTGTCCTCGAAGGGTCCAAAACAAAATGTTGATCAAAACCTAACTTTCTAATAGTTTCATCTGCGTCCTTCCTACACACCATAGTTTGAAAGTTGAAAATTTCATAGCAAAAAACTGAAAAGAAAAATAAACGTTAACATAAAACTTGCACCTTCATTTCTTCACACTAGCATTCGAACAAAAAACAAAAAACAAAAAACAAAAAACAAATCTCTTCATGTCTCTCTTATGGTGTTTCTAATCGTATCTCACATATTGCTCCGATAGGGTTACTTGACATGTAGCTTATAAGAATTAATCTGATTAGATTGATACAATAGCGTGAAATGTAGCTTATAAGTTATGCATTGATATTGTTTGTTTTATGTTCCGAGTAAAGTGATGTAATCAAACATTTCGATGATGCGAAGCCTCAGACATTGTTAATACAGTTAATCCAAACATTTCGATGATGCAGCTTACGTAATGTTTAGGGTCAATTGCACGTTTGGTCCCTTTGTTTATGCGAAACAACCAAAATGTTCCCCTGCTGAGTTAAGTACATTAAACATTTTTCAAACCCATGATTGGTGTATTTAAAATCCACGTAGGAGGCGATATAAAGGCGAGTAATGATATATACCACTCAAATTCATACCACCCAAATACCACCCAATGACGTGGCGTGAATTGGTTGGTTACAAATCTTTAATCAAATCAAGAATATAAATAAATTAACGATTTGTAACCAACCAATTCACGCCACGTCATTGGGTGGTATGAATTTGGGTGGTATATATCATTACTCTATAAAGGCGATGCAATTTGGGGTGATATCCAGCATTACTCTAAATTTTGTTATACTTGGAGGATGAACGTAAAAGAGAAATAAAAAATCCCAGCAAAATTAAATATTTTAATAATTTGTTATTTGTAAAATCGGTAACAATATTTTGAATTTAATCATAGTGTAATGAATATAATTTTAGGTACGAAAATTTTCAGTCCTCTTTGAATTTGAAATCCACCTTATGCTAGATCATATAAAATATTAAAATATAATAATAGCTTAATTTTGACCCCCTCCCATCCCCTTTCCCTCTCCCACATGTTTTGGGTGTTCTTTTAACTGAATTAGCCCCCAAGGTCATAAGTCACATTCTTTAGTAAATTATGGGAGTTACAATTATATGGTCAACCCAACCTGCAAGAACCCAATCCATCACATGACCAAGTTATATTAGGCATCAAAAACTGAATTTCTCCATTAGGTACACAAGCAAGTTATGTGCGTTTTCGACTAATAAAAGCTTACACAATAGACTTGTTATCGTACACCATCATTATATGCACATATAATGACCCTCCCTTGAACCAAAAAAGGAAAAGGATATTGGAGCTTATTCGATTATTTTATAGTAATATATTTTTGGGCTTCTATTTTTGAGTAATGTTAGGTATCACCTAAAAAGTGATCATCCAAATATCACTTTCTTAGGTGGTTCAATTAAAATATTTCTCTCTCTCTCTCTCTCTCTCTCTCTCTCTCTCTCTCTCTCTCTCTCTCTCTCTCTCTCTCTCTCTCTCTCTCTCTCTCTCTCTCTCTCTCTCTCTTATAGGAAATATTTTAATTGGACCACCTATGAAAGTGATATTTGGATGATCACTTTTTGGGTGATACCTAGCATTACTCTCTATTTTTTCTCTCCTTAGTTGTGTGATAGATGGATGATGTGACTAGTATATGTAGAAATTTTTATTAGAATGAAAAGTCTCTCTTTATTGCTTGAGAAATTATTTGTACTCCTAAAATTGAAAGTGGCCTTGGTTTAAAGGATATTAAAGCTTGGAATAAAGTTTTGCTTATTAATTTTGTTTGGCGTGTTGTGGTCAATAAAAGTTCGATGTGGATTAATTGAATGAAAGTCGAATTTTGGGTGCTAAAGATTTTTAAGAATAGTCCGTGAAAACTCGAGACTCAAGATTGATGAAAATTATTTAAAAACGAAAAAAAAATATTTATTAGCTTCTAGAAAAGTTAAAGGTTAAAAGTTGATTAAATAATAGTTCAAGTTTGCCGGCTAAGAAGTCTCATCAAAATATTAATATTCCTCAAAATATTAATATTAGTGAGACTAGTATTCATTCACAAGCTAATGGGGTCAGCTGTCGTGTGGACTTAAATGGTCCAGCTATTCAAATTCGTAGCCCATCAAATTTTGATTTAAATTCGGACCATATTCATGTAATGGAGAGAGAGAGTCAGCAGCTATGAGGAGGAGCCCATTAAGAAGCTGATACTTCAAGCCCAACACCTACTAGGACCGGCCCAAGTCATCAGCATACTGCAGCTCCTCTTGGGCCTTCTACTTATTGGACATGAAAGGTTATTAATAGTTTAGATAATTCTAATTCACTTGACTCTTATGCCCAACAAATAGAAGTCCAATGCATTTCATAGAGTTAGACGATCCTCTTATTAATAGTCTACATTTCATAGAGTTAGACGGTCCTCTTTGTCCGTTTTGTGGAGTTGATTTTGAGACCTCGCATCATCTATATTTTGATTGTAGTTTCACACATGCCATTTGGTGAGATATGAGACGATAGTTGAGCATCCCAAGAGAGATGGACACTTTATTGAGTTCTCTTAAATGGCTCAAAAAGGCAAAGGTAAGAGCGAGTTGGAGAAGAAAAGCGTGGCGGATGGGATTTGCCACCACGGTTTACTTCATTTGGATTGCACGGTACAAGCGGGTTCGCCAGGGATTGATTACTTCATATGACATTCATTCTCAAGGGAATCCAGACTTGTCTATATCGCTCTTTATTTGCTACGTACCCTCATCTCCTTTTTTCGGATCATAGTGGGTTCCTACTAGAGTTACATTGACTTTGATTTGCCTTGTATCCTCATTTTACACTTAAATTTAGAAGAAGAAAAGAGGCATTTCTCGCAAGTTTGTGATTGTAACTTTTAACATTTTCAGTATGGTAGTTCGGCTGCAAAAACCAGATTTACATAACATTATCGAATGTTTTTTGTCTCCCAAATAAGAAAATTATTTTATTTTGAATTTGAATTGTTACAAATTCATTCAATAAGGGAACGATTTTTTTTTTCAAAGTAATGAATGCTAAGTTGAGTCAAACTAGCTATTGTGGATTTTTTTTTCTCTCTTATGGTGTTTCTCTGATGAAGGCTCTCCTTCTTTATGTCGACGGTGACGGCGACAACAATAGAAGCCACTACTACAATCTTTTTTCTTATTTTTTGTAATCGTATCTCACATATTTCTCCGATATGGTTACTTAGTAGATGTGAAAAAACACACATTCTAACATTCAATTCATGATTGCTTGTTCTAATGTTACGAAAGGTGATGGTGTAATCAAACATTTCTATTTCCTATTTATTTTAAGTCACACACATTTACTTTTTGTAAACTCCCAAAGATAGAGTATCAAATGCTCATCAAGGTTATGGATTTGTAGAAATTTTAAGTGAAGAAGATGCAGCTTATTCATATTGTATTGTTTAGGGTCGATTGCACGTTTGGTCCCTTTGTTTATGCGAAACAATCAAAATTAGAACTTATATAAAAACTGTGGGGACAACATGGTTAATAATCAACAAAGGGAGAGAAAGAAGTTTAATTTTAATATAATCAACATAGCATTCATTAAAGGATCCATATCACCTTTTTCTGAACAAACTTGAGCAAGTGACTCATCAACACCAAGTCCAATAAGATTATCTTGACATTCGTAATAAATTTACTATTTTAGCCTTGAAAAGTTACTATGATAAATTAACAGTTGCGAGTACCTTTAAAATCTCGATATTTGTTAGTTCATTGGCTCGATCACTGAGTCCTCTAAGCCATTGAGTAAATCTCTCAGTGTAAAGATTTACCATGAGTTGGAATATTTCGTATCTGAAAGATGAAAGAAGATTAATATATTAAGGACTAGAATTCAAAAACATGTAAAAAAGAAGGAATTCGTCATTTAAGAATGAACAAATATAACGTTATAAACCAAGGAAATGAACAGATTTTGGTTAAATGGACCCCAGAAAACGCTTAAGTATAAGTCAAATAAAATTTATATTGAATGTTATAATTCACCATAATGCTCTACGAAAATAATAAGAATAGCTAATATTGGGTTTTTTTGCAATAATTATATCTATTTTGGTTTTTTTGCATGAGTTGAAAATTTAACTTCTGAGTTTTGAGTAGAGTAATGATATATACCACCCAAATTCATACTCTTTTGAGTATTATTCATTAAGCTTGTTCTTTTTAAAAAAGAAATTAAATTGCTTCTAGATCCCTTACATGAACTTTTAATATTATCAACCAAACACTCCAAAATTATTAAAAGGTAACTTGTTTTCTCCGTTTAATCGTGTTTTTGACTAAAAAAACACATTACCAAACGTGCCCTTAATAATTGAATCAAAATGCATACCGTCCGAGCCTTCTCTATGGCAGTTTTTAAATCTTCCTGCATTTCCAAAAATAAAATTTAGTATTATAAAATTGATGAAAAAAGATATGTTTTTAGTTTCTACGACTAATAACAGAAAAGTATAAAAATTTCACCTCAACAAGAAGTTTATCAAAACGTGCTTCAACAGATTTTCTTATTTGCTCATAACATTTCTAGAAGGACCTGTACTTTTCCTATAAGCAAAAACAAACAAAAACAGTAATAAATTACCGAAGAGTTCTTACTATAACCCGAAGGAATTGTCAGCTAAAATTAGCTTGTATTAATTTGATCTCCGTTTTGTTTTTTTCTGTTTTAATCTGGCTCCCCTTAATGAATTTCTGAGGGATTGTATTTCTTTTATTTCCAAATAGGCACTTAGAACCTTCTTATTATTATTTCCATTAAATCCGCTTGGCACAACATAGAAATTCATGGTTAAGGCTATTAAATGCAGATGAAAAAGATGAAAACAAAGCAACAAATGTGGAAAGACAAAGGAGTGTATGCCTGCCAAGTAAAACTGAACAAAAATGCAAGAGCAATTTTTAAAATGTCACTATGATATTAGCCAAAATCAAGAAGCAAATCCTCATACTGAGATTAACTGAAAGGATGAAGAATCTGGCTATGAACTTATAGAGAAAAAAATTTATCATATTCTTTTACACATGACTAGTAAGTATGTTATTTTTTTTCCTCCTCCTTTTCCAGTAAAAACTACACTGTCGGTTTCACAATCATATACCATTCATATTTTCGTGACACATCAATATAAGATATAAAAAATTTATCAAATAGCTGTGAGCATAATTAATTGAATTTTGACGATTTCAATAAATCTTGACAATCTCCGGTAACGGACTTAGCTCAAGATGGATATGGCGTGCCAATGGGTATTTTTGTCATTTTAGGCTATAATTCTAAATCGGAGCTTAATGTCAGCTTCTTTTATGGTTCTGGAATTTATTTTATCAAGGATAAGTTGATTAAAATAGATTAAAAGTTTTGGGGTTATTGTTGATAACATCTTCATTAAACTCTCTAATTGTTTTTTTATGCCTTCAATAATCTTATTTATAAAAAAAATGCCTAATGAAGTAATTATTTATAGAAAACATCCCCTTTATATTTTCTATACATTTACTAATTCCATCACATGCGCGTGTCCGTGAAATTTTTTTAAAATCGTCATAACTAATTCAAAAAAAATCAGAAAATTTTAAAAAAAATATTTTTGAATGAATCTAATTAATATTTACGTCTATGAATTTTTTTGATTTTTTTTGAATTTTTTGAATTTTTTCGATTTTTTTTAATTTTTTTTTTCGCAGACACGGAATTCCATGTTTTAAACCGTGAAATAAACATGAAATACCATGTTTTAAACATGAAATTTCGTGTCTGCGAAAAAAAAATTAAAAAAATCGAAAAAAATAAAAAAATTCAGAAAATTCCGAAAAAAATCATAGACGTAAATATTAATTTGATTTATCCAAATATAATTTTTTTTTGATTTTTTTGATTTTTTTTTGAATTAGTTATGACGATTTTAAAAAAATTTCACGGACGCGCGCGTGTTTATTAGTTTTTTTCTTATTTTTTTAATTGTTAATTATAAGGGTAATTTGGGACGGGCTGTTTTCAATAAATATTTTTTTCTAGACATTTTTTTCTAAATAAGTTTTTTAATAGGCATCAATCAACAATTGGCTCTTTAACTTATTTCATCCCAGTACAAACAAACAAAGGGAAGTATCCAAATTCTGCTAAAAACTTACAATCACTTAATAATGTTTATTAGCTCCAATACTGAAACCCTTCCGAACTTGATCATCAGAAAATGCAAGTAGATTTCTTCAATGAAGCATGTAAACATTATACTATACTCAATAGTGGAATCTCCTGTTTTTAGATTAAAAATTTAAGTTCAAGCTTGAGCATAACCACTAGCAAATTGGAAAATACCATGTATTAAAAGATGCATTTACTTCTGCTACTTGGCTTGTGCTTCCATTATATTTACCTTTAGTGAATGCAAAATGCATGACCCCTATTGTGAAGCAGATGCATAGAAGTCTTGAGCTCTTCCAACTATTTTCGAAATCAGTTTAGGTTCAATGGTTAATGGATTATCGATCAATTGAAAGGAGGAGATTTGATAAGAACTAAGCTACCTTTTGTCGAGAAATTCTCAAGTCTTTTAGCCGAGCATGAAATATCAGTTGGTCAAATAATTAATTACAGAACAACCCGGTAAATGGGATGAATTATTTTCAATATGTAAACATCTAGGCACTTGAAGAATAGACCTAACACTCGATCAAATAATTTATTACTGAACAACTAATTATCACTTTCTACCTCGGAGGTTTTAGGGTAGCTATGGGGAAATTTGGAATATTTGAAAAAAATTGGGATGGTTTTGGAATTCTTTGAAAACTCTAGGGGTGCTCAAAACTGAAAAAGAAAAGACTTTCATTTATTTTCCTTTTCTTACTCGTGTAGCTCCCATCATAGTCTGTACAGAAAGAAAATAAACCCAACATTTGATTAATTTCCCTAAAAGAAAATGATGTAATATCTACACTTGATTTATTTCTTCCATCTTTTTATATTAATGATGTAATCAATTAGATGAGAAAGTTGTTGATGAATGAATACAGTGTCAGGTAGCTACTGCAACTATAATATATTCGCATCTAATAGGAACACCATATGGATTTTCCATCGACTCTGTGGTGGACCCCACATCCGAGGTTGTCACTATATTCTTCTCCCCTTGAACCGGTGGTGATGTAGGTGGGGTCGGTATACGTTGTCGCTCGATATGTACTATATGTCTACTATATAAGTTAGACGATTCAGTAAATGATCAGCAAATAAAGCTACAGATTCTACAAATAAGTAATAATGAGGGTAGTTTCAGTTAATCGCTTCATAATGTCCACTTGAACATGCAACTATCTCGTGTACTTCTAATCTACCGATCATCATAATGTCAAAACTTGTTGCAAGATTAGGGATCGATTGTGCACATATAATTTAGGGATTGATAATTTTTCCTTAATAATGTTTCGTCCCACTATGTTTTTCATTAACAATTTTTTTATCGAGGTAAACTATGGATTTGAACATTAAACAAGTTGTGAAATAAAAGAAATGGCAAATCAACCTTTTTTTTCAACAACAGATCGATCATCAAAATACTATTCAAACTACACCCACAATGAATCATGAACATCTAGTACATTATGCATAATATGACTAGCCGGGATATGCACACCATACCAGGGCAAACCCATGGAAAAGCCAAAGCGATTGTAAAGTATCAAAGAATTAATCAAATAGATATATATTATGCTAAATAGATTGCACTGTTTTGTTAAACAATGAAACTATCATAATTTAAAAAAGAGAAACAATTTCATATTTCATGGCAACACATAGTTTATAATTAAGAAATATATAAAGAAGAAGTTTCATTAAAAACCCGGTCCAATCCATATTGGTAGGGTAAATTTGCTCTGTTCTATTTGGTCATAAAAACGTTGAATACTTTTATCCGATAAGTGATAGATGCCCGTATCTTTGCCCTTTGGAACAAATTCGAAATCTTCAGAGAAGTATACACAATTAGGTTTGCATTTATTAAACTCGCAGCACTCTATCAAAATCGAAGAGTTATGGCCCAAAAATAAAGCTTTATTTTTCAAATCCTTAACCTTCACAGAAGTACCATCTTGAATGTTTACCTCAAATAATTTAAACTTAGTAGTAACACGAGGTTTATAAAAATCCTCCAAATCATCAGAATCCTCCGCATCGTCTGCTTCGTCCAAATCCTCAGCATTGTCAGAATCCTCCAAGTCTGCTTCGTCCGAATCCTCAGCATTGTCAGAATCCTCCAAATTATCAGAGACTTGCGCATCGTCCGCATCGCCTGAATGATCAGAATCCTCCAAGTAATCACGATGTCTAGTTACTATAAGAATTTTTCCCTCCGGAAGCTCAAGCAAATACGAGGACTCACAGGACCATTCAGTATTAGCCCAGATTTAGACCAGCTGAGTTGGGTTAGATCCATGAATATCACAAGTTAATATTTGACCTAATAAACTCAAACCATATAACTTGTTATTGCAATACATGATATCAACTAACTGGCAAGGTTCCCAATAGTCTATTGAGGTCCAAGAGGTGTCACCGTACTTGCAAAAAGCTAACTGACCCTCCATTCCGCATATTACCATAACAATAAAATCAGAGGTGGTTGATGGATTTGCTGATAACACAGCCTTTTCGATGAAGGGCAGACAATCATTATAGGGTCTATATCGTGATAAAGTGTTGAGTTTAGGTAGATGAATCTGAACACGCGAGAACGGGTGCAAAAGATATACATTGATTTGATCTAGAGACATTACTAATAACCAATCTTTACATGATACACACTTCTTTTCGATAGCTTCGGGTAAGAATATTTTAAAAGTTCTCTTTAAATCTATTGAGATGATAGAAATTTCGTTGTTTGATACAATCTTCGAATCTTTATTATCGTTGACTTGTTTTGTATTTGCAGCAAACATGAGACATGGCACCTTTGTTTGGTTGAGATGTCCTTGTGTAGCTGCAGCTAGCCATGATTTGCAAACTAGACCAAAAGATTCGTAGCTATCGATAGAAGGTCAGCTATCTCAGTTAGAAGATTATGGTCAAGCTCCGACCAATTGGGAGCAGTAAAGTTAACATTTACCATCCGAGTATGGATTTGAGATATTTTTTTATCGATCTATGCTAACTATGGGAGATAGGGGAAAAGATTAAGAAATATTGAAAGACTAGTAGGTTATGTTAAATTAGGGAAGTTGTATATATAATTATACATAAGGTTTTGTATTTCCATACTCACGTTATTACCAAAAAAAAAAAAAATTGTTTAATATTAAGAAAGTAATGTTATAGGAAACATAATATTTTAATATTTAAGTATATTAAAAATAAAATAGGAATAAGGTGGAAATATAGCTGACTCTAACTACTTGAGAAAACCAATAATTTTGCTCTATAACAATTCCGAATACTCTTAATAAATTTCTTATTGATCCTAGTAATTTGGTGGCCCTGGGCGAAACATTAAATTGAGCCCTAGGACCGCTAGTTTAGAAAAATATTTGAAGGTGCAATTTTTTTTAAGAAAATCAACCTTTTCCAATATTTAATGAATATAATATTTGAATGAAATAGCTAAATATACATTACTTTTTTTTCATTTTATTGTGTGATGAATATTCAGATATAAAAAAAATCTTAATATATGACAAATTCATAGTGCACATAGGGGCAATGTTGATTTTAAGTCTCATTTCTCTCTCTTTACTAGAGGCGGATTCCGGATTTATATTCTAAGATTAAAAGTTAGAAAAACCAACAGGGTTCAGGTAATCGCCCATTTGGAAAAAAAGAAAAGGTAATTGCCCCGAAAAGAAACTTTAGGCTAAATTCTAGACCAAAAAGGGATTTGAGGGGGAAGAAACTCTATTTTTGCACGTTTTTTCCACTTGAAAGATTTAGCTAAAATTTGTGTTGCGTTCATGGGCTAGAGTGGTGGGCGCCCCGACCCCTTAGGTCTGCCCCTCTCTTATAAAAAATCTCAATCAAGATTTGTCTCTTATAATAGTGAATAAAAATTAAGCTAAAAACAATATGCCAATCTTATACTAGTGAACAATGAAAAATATAAATTTGGTTTTAATTAATTTAAATATAAATTTAAAAGTATACGGAATGCACGTGTTCAGACGGTTTCAAATGAATTTACTATATATAATGTAATATAAAATATATTAATTAGTATCAAAATAAAACTTATATGAAAAAATGAACAAATCTAAGATTTTCTAAATAATAATTTGTAATCTAATGATATCTTTTTTTGTTACATAGGTGAGCCACTTTGGACTTAGAGAGTACTAAGGCCCCATTGTTGATATTTTTTTTATACATATCTATTGTAATTAACAGTATTAAAATACTTTATTTATATATATATAATTAATTTAAATAAAATAATTCTTATATTATAATCAAATCTATAAAAAAAGTAATTTAAAATTTTTATGTTAATTTTATAATAAAAAATTGTCATCAATTTTGCACTATTTATATTTAAAATATTTTGACCATAAAATTAAGTAATTTTGTAAAATAAGTGATAAATTTTTAAAAAAATTATTTTTTCTAATTGTAAGCAAAATATAAACAAAAAATACTTATAGAAAAAAACATTGTTTTTTAAAGGGTCAATGACTCAAAAAATCAAAATAATATTATACTTGCCCCAAAGAATCATTCATTAACTTACTATTATAAGATTACATGTTTACCCGTCAAAGACGATTCCCGTCAAGGACGATTCCCGTCAAGGACGATTCCCGTCAAGGACGATTCCCATCAAGGACGATTCCCGTCAAGGACGATTCCCGTCAAGGACGATTCCCATCAAGGACAAAATTTAGTTAATGATGTTATTGGGAAGAAATTTTGTCATTGATGTTATTGGGCTGAAAATAATATTATTTTGATTTTTTGGGTCATTTTCCCTTTTTTAAATAACAAACAAAAAGTAAGAGGAATATTGATTTTTAAAATTGTACTTTTTTAAATAATATATTATAAAAATCTTAATTTAAGTAAAATATTTTATTATATTGTGATTAAAAAATATAACAAAAGAAATTTAAAAATTGTGTTAATTTTTATAAAAAATAATCAACAATCTATACTATTTATGAACACAGGTTGATAAGATGCAGATACACTTGTCTTATCAAGAGAGCCACAAACATGCTTTATTATATGTAATAAACTATAACTAATATATACATATATATATATATATATATATATACTTATACCTAGAAAATTAGGGCCCCCGCTAAACTTGGGGACCCGGGCGGTCGCCCGAACCGCCCATAACCTAGGCCGGTCATGTACCCAAATATTTCGTCTCCTTGGAGGAGAAACATCTTTTGTATCAAAGAAAACTTGATAGAGCACATCTTTTATAAAATAAATGTTTAATTTGGATAAGTTAAACCTTTGACCTGAACATATATATTAGCAATGAAGGCAATTTTGAAAACCTTGTAGTTCCATTGTTTGCATAGATAAAAATATCGCAAACCATCAAAAATATAATTGCTTAAGAGTCGGATATGTTGGAATTAAATTAATATCAAATTATTAATTGATTCCTTCATGATCTTATGGGAGAAGTGAAAAACCTATTTATTAATTAAATAATCCCACATTGGAAAATGAGAAGAAAACCATTGAAAATGTTATTATATAAAATTGGTTCTTTTCCTAATATTCCATTCCATTTGGAAATGTGGTAAAAAAAATTATTTGGAAATAAGTATTACATGGAAATGGAGAAGAGAATAAAAAAGTTAATAAGTGCTTAACTCTATTCATCCCAAAAATATTAAGGGTTTGTTTGGATTGGGGGAATGGAAGGGATATGATTATATTAAAGGATAATAACAATCCCTTCTCTTGTTTGGATTAGAAATAATTAAAGGAGAAAGTTTATTAAAGGATTCTTCTAATCCCTTACTATACTATATATTCAATCCTTCCAATTTGTATCATTAGAAGGGAAAATTATTTTAGAGTAATGATATATGTCACCCCTTTTCATGTCACCCTTTTATCACCCGTCTATATATATGTGTTGATTTCCTTGAATAGAAGATAGAGAAAAATTAAATAGGATAGAGAAATCAATTCATTGGTCCATGTAGGCTTATAAGTAGGAGGTGATAAAAGGGTGATACAAAAAGGGTGACAAATATCATTACTCATTATTTTATTATGTCATAATGTCTAAATTATCCCTATTTTTTATATATAAGATATATTACTAAGGGTATAAAAGTCATTTAGCTATAAAAATAATCCATTCATTTCATTATTCTTCTAAAACAAACACCAAATATATGTAATCCTTTAATAAAATTCTTCCCTCTATTTTTATCTAATCCAAACAAAATTTAATACTCTCTTTTCCAATCCTTTATGAAACTTCTCTTTCCTATCCTTCACTATAATATCACCTCTTTAATCCAAACAAACCCTAAAGGTTATGAAAGCTGAAAAGGAATAAGCAAAGTCTCACACGCACACACAACCACTACCCGCCCGACGTGGGTTGTGGAATCGTGGGGGAGTTAGGGAATTGAGGAGTCAAAAAATAAAAAATGAAATAACTTTTGAAGTGAGACTAGTGATGTATGGTTATTACTTATAGTGTCGTTGGCGTTTCATATCCTTCCGTCCAAAAGAAAAACATCCACGGATTAAACAAATGCTATGAAAGCCAAAAAGAACAAAGGGTATGAAACCAAAAAAGGAATATGCAAACTCCCACACGCGTACACCACCACCACCAGCCCGATGTGGGTCGTGGAATTGTGGGGAAGTTGGGATTGGGGAATAAATAACGAAATAACTTTTGAAGTGAGACTAGTGATGTATGGTTGGTACTTATAGTGTAGTTGGTGCAGCCTTCCAGCCAGAAGACAAAACATCCACATATTAAAGGCTTATTGAATTCTGATTATTCTCCAATCAAGGCTCAACAGTTACAGACTTGGTCCAAACGGGAATGGACCAGATTCTAGTAAAGAGTCCAGGTTCATGCTGCAATTGAAAAGATGTAACATGCAAAACGTCAGCAATAAGGGAGCCATTAACTGCCATTTAATATGACATTTCCAAAGGCCTTCTCCTCTCCTATAAATACCAGACATCTCCCAAATGCAAAGAGAACGAAACTAAGAATCAGAATAAGACTATTCTACTTCTCTCTCAAATATTCTACAATAATACTATAATAGAGTAGAACTTCTGTTAGACATAACTGGCATGACCAGAGTATTTTTTTAATGCAAGTTATATACTGTGTAATTGTTCTTTTCTATATACCTTCGTTTAAGTTTTGTAATTTTTCAATTTACTGTAATGGTATAGTGTTACTTTAATTAAAAATTATTTCGTTTTCATTTTTAGAACACAATCTCTCAAGATTTAAAAACCGGTGATTGTAATAGACTCATTAATATACTCATTCCATCATTAATTATTGAATAGACCGGTTATTTTTTACTAATTACAAATCATATGAATGGAGAAAGAGGTTTTGATATCTAGTGAAATTTTTTGAAGTCACTATTCATCAAATTAGATTACGAAGAAATCATGGATACGCAATTGATAATCTATCATATCAATTTTTTTTAAAGCCAATTTATGTAAGACAATACGAAAAATATTCCATCTGACTTGATTGTACATTTTTTATCACATCTAATTTGAAAAAACTACATACTTGTTAGATTTCAATGGTAAATTATCTTGTATAAATCTTCCACAGATAAAAGCCGATGTAGCAATAATCTTATTAATAAACAACGTTTATTTAAGTGTTAAAAAATTTTGTATTAATTTTTAGTTGAAGTTGGCTTAGGCAATCAACCAGAAATCCATATTCCATAATTCTTCTTTCGAAATCAATAGAATGAGGATATGATAGGATGAAAATTTATAATATTTAGCGAAAGTGGTGTTAATCCGAAATGACAATAACCCCTTAGTAGAACCGATGATGTGTATTTTACAATAACCTGACAGATAATTCAAAATTTAAATAAATAAAAAGTTAAAATATATATCACATATAAATATACCTATATAAATATGATATATATATATATATATATATATATATACACACTTATATTAATTTCGTATAAATTACTTTTATATTTTGACAAAATTACTTTTCATTATTATTTAGGGAAAAATTCTTCGTGGATACTCACTGTTTAGCGATTTGGACAAATAAGAACCCAAGTTTTACAAAAATATACAAATAGGTACCCAACATTCTGTTTTTAGGCTTACATTAGTACCCATCATGAATTTTGGTGTTAAATTCCACATGTCAATAAATTATACAAGAGCCATATTTGCAAATAAAGAACGATGGGAACGTGTTTGTCCACTTTTTTGTAAACTTGAGTACTTCATTTCGGAAGAAAAAGGTAGCCACATCATTGACATGCTCCGTTTAATGACAAACTTCACGAAAGGTATTAACGGGAGGTACAAAACAAAAAGTTGGGTACTTGTTTGTCCACTTTCGTAAACTTGGGTACTTATTTGTCAAAATTTGAAACTATGGGTATCCACGTGAAAATTTTCTCTATTATTAATAAATTTTTGCTCCCTCACATTGTAAAAATATCTTGCAACCTTTTACGTTGTTTAACTAAAGCAATGTTTTATATTTTTAAATTTCTTAACTATTTTGTTAGATTATTTAATTGTTAAATTATTAGATGAATGTGGATGTGGATAAATTGCATTGATCGTGGATACGAATTTGGTAAGCAATTCTAAAATATGACGGTTAATGAATACGGATTTGGTGTAGAATATGAAATTCATATGCATATGTGTTAGTTAAGATAAGACCAGAGACAACGTCCAATCTGGTATACTATATTTGTATATGGATTCTCCAAATGATTTATGAGGAATAATTACTATATATACGAATAGATAGTTCATGCCTAAAACTATTTTGAGCGTTTAATAGGATTTTGTAGGAATTTTTTACTAGGCATAATATATAATCTTTTTGGGGTGTGAAATGATTCATTTCAAAATAACATGTCTAAAACTATTTATGTTGAAGTAATAAATTCTTAAATATTTAATCATAATGATAATTATGTTTGATTATATATTTAGGCATGTTCTTTATAACACTACTGAATTCTAAGATTGTAATCTCATCAATGCGAGATAACGTGTAATAGTTTTTCTTTCAAAATGAAATATATATCAAAAATACAATAGAAGATAGAACTGATAAAAGAGAACTTATTCTCGTAATATCATATCAATCATAAGAAACAATGTTACTCCCCCTGCTCATAAATAAACGTCCTCTTACTAAAACTGCTGTTTCAAAATAGTTGTTCGGATATAATATCAAGATATTCTTTTCCAACATTTTCTACTATAATGCTGTTATTCAAATATTATAATTTATGTTTTAAATACACATTAAAATACCAATGCACTTTATGAAAGATATTCTAGTAAAAGAGAATCCAATTTTGTTTTGATACGTAGGTTCTAGGCTAGCTTTCGCACACCCAACTAGTCCCACAGATAATATGCCCGATGATGTCTCCTCATTTGTGATAGATTTATGTTAGGATGAGACATCATTTTAAGTGTTTTAGAAGTCAATAATGTCGATTTTCTTGAGTTTTAGTGCACTTTCCTATTTTGTGTCTTGATTTGTAGAAATAATGTTTTTAGAGTATATTGGGTTTAATTGTTTATTTAGTGTGTAGCTTTAAAGATAATTATGGAGATTAATTAGAGTCCAAGTCAAAGACAACAACTTATGGAAAGAGATTTGCATGGTAATTAGAGAGAAGGAAAGAATTGCTAAAAAGATGGAAAAGGAAAAGCTGCCTAAAACTGGGATTCTGCATACACGTCCAAAGATAGGCGTTACCTAAGAAATAGGCCGAATTTGATGATTTCCTTCTAAAGGGCCTAGATAATTCTGTTGCGATTCTTTTGGTATCTTGTGGAGCAAAATCCGACCAATAACGAAGAAGATATGCTCAAAACGGTGCAGCATTGTTTATCTTTATTTCCATACGAATTTGAGTTGGGCTAGAAGTCCAATACCTTAACTCTTCCTCAAGAAAACGAATTAGGTCTTCTAAACACCTATAAATACACCCCTATATCACTTGTAAATCATCCTTGCCTCATAGTAATTAGTTCTTAAGGTTTTATTCTTCCAGTTTATTGTAGAGAGCAAGATGATGTCTTTTGTAATTTCTTTTAGTTTATTTCCTTCAGGTATGAACTAAACTTCCCATAGCTTGGGTTTTGCATATGTATAATCTATGAATTCTAATTCTTCTATCTAAGTTTCTTTGGGAATTATATGTTTTAATCTGATATTAGCTACTTACTTTATATTTGCTTATGTGTTTTGATTTAATGTCTTTCCTAGAATTGATCACTTTAGGATTGTTTTAAGAGTAGTTAGATGGTCTCCTTGACAGGGTGTTTAACTATTGAACCACCACATAATGTCTAGTGTCGATAGCAGTTCTGACAAAACATACTTCTAACTAGATAGTCATTAGGGTTTGTTTTAATCACCGTATCACCAAGATTGCAGTATTTGCTTAGGGCCTTAGTAGCGTTTGATAACCCTATTTGAAATCACTTCTTGGTTGTGACGTAGCCCCCTTAGTCGCTCTCAAGGTCTAAGCTTGGGGAATTTAGAATCCTGACTAAGTATTACCAAGAGCTAATATTCTCCCTTATTAACTAGATTATAGATAGAATTAGAAGGATTAGTGCATACTAGCAAAACCTAAGCTATACTTCTCATCTCATATTCTTCGTATTTTATTTTATTGTCTTTACTTTTCTTAGTTTTAATTGTTAATCTCGAATTCTTATTCGCTTTATTTTCTGTCTTTTAATTATTTACTTTCACTCGTTATTGTTTCCTACGCGATTAACACACTTAAGTCCCTGAGAACGAACTCTACTTATCATTAAAACTTGCATACGTCCTGTAATACTTGCAGTACTGTGCCTGTCTAGGGTGAGAGTGCATAGTTTTCCATACTTAAATTGATCTTATTTTTATCACACCCTAGGCGACACCAAGTTTTTGGCGCCGCTGCCGGGGACTTGTGTCTCGTTAGCGTGTGGGTTATCTATTTCGAGTTTTAGTTTTTAATTAGTTTTACTTTTCAGTTTTTAGTTTAGCTTTTATTTTTCCAGATTTACGCTTGTGGTTTGCTTTAGTCTTTTTCAGGTTTCACAGTGTTTAATTCTTGGCCTCCCTTATCGGAGCCTGAGAGGAGCTTCAGGCCTTACAACAAACAAGTTCGTGAGGAAAGAGCCTTGAGAAGAGCTATGGCATCCCAACAAGAGCTACCACTTGGGGGAGTTCATCAAGATCCACCAGCAGGAGGACAGCAATTACCGGGAGGAGATCCACCACTTGGTGCACCTCTCGGTCAACAAGATCCACCACTCGGTGGACAAGAAGGACAACAACTACCAGTGGGAGGAGGTAATGGGAATAACAACCTTAATAATCAACAGAACCGAGTTGAACAAGATCTACCTGGCCTTAATGTACCATTCCATGTTCAACCAATTGGTTACCGCCCTCCTGAGATTCCGAATATCAAATTTCGACCCGATCTGGGTATGCTCAGTCAATTTCAAAGTTTCGGACTCTATACTGGTACAGCTATTCAAGATCCGGTAAAAGCGATTCAGAAGTTCATGCAGATTTGTGATGCCTACATTACTCCTGGCATTACACGCGAGCAACTGTATTGTCATATGTTTTCGTTTTTCTTGACCGGAAGAGCTAGCGATTGGCTAGAAAGACAACCACATGGAACCATTCACTCTTGGAGAGAACTTCAAGCCGCATTCTTTAACCGATTTTATCCGAAGAGCATGAGACTTAAAGATCAAACCGAGCTTGCGAGATTTTGCCAAGAAGATGGAGAAACAGTGGGAGAAGCATGGACAAGGTTTCAACAAAAGTTAATTAGATGTCCACTCCATGGTTATACACCTGCTCTACAACTCGCTATGTTCTATGAAGGTCTTAATGATAAAGGTAGAGAAAAGGTGGATAACATTGGAAAATGTAATTTTGTGTCCATGAATCATAATGAAGCTTCTGAGGTGTTAGAGAATATTATGGAACAAGAAAGAAGTTGGCCTTCAACGCGAGCTTCTGTAGCAAAGACCCGAGGAACGCTTCGTTTAGATGCAGAAACTGCGAACTCAGCTCAAATATCCTCGTTAGAAAATCAAATCAAGGAGCTGAGAATCGCGATGGAGAAGAATTTAGCCGCTACAAAGGTAGTACAAGAAGCACAAGGTTGTCAACAATGTGGAGTGAACGATCATGTATGGGAAGAGTGCGAAACAAATCCGCAATCTGTTTACTTCATATCCAACCGATGGGGCAACCGCAACCATCCGGGTATGCAGTATTCAAATCCACAAGGGGCCGCTAATCCTGGTCAATATCAACCACGTCCCCAGAACAACTCTTACCAACAGAAAGGTCAGTACCAAAACCAATATCAGAATAGACCTGCTCCTCCACAACAACCTGCTCAAGACGCCTATACCGAGTCCTTAGATCAGAAAGCTTTACCTCAGTATCCGCAAGAAGGATCTATGGACAATACACAGATAGTACAAGCTCTAGACCGTTTGAACACGACTATAAACGCTCAAGAAGAAAAGGTCAGAGGACATGATGCCATACTTCAGATGCTAACTACTCAAGTGACACAGTTAAACAAAGTGTTAACAAGTGTTGTAGAACAAAAGGAAGTGAAGGCAATCGAAGGAGGTGAAGACAAGGATGAGTTCGAAGCTTGCAAGGCTATATGCCTTGAAATTGAAGAAGCGAAAGAGGAAGCACCACATGCTGCCATTAGTGCCGTGGAAGTTCCCAGTATTGAAGAAGAACCAACCACGTCTAGCCCCGAGGAATCTGACTGTTTAGAAGTTTATATGGAGGACGATCAAGAGAAAGACGAGTTCATAGAGTTACTGAGGAAGGTGCAAGAGGAGATTAGATCGGTAGTGGAATATGCAGCTGAGTTGGCTAAAGAGAAAGAGGAAGAAGCCTCAAAGGAGGAATCGAAAGATGAAGTGGCACCTGCTGTGCTAGAAGAGAAAGAAGAAGAGAAGGTGGAATCACCACCTGTTGTTCAACCAGTGTCATCAACTATTCCTGATACAAATCCTAAAGATGACACTGTTCTCAAGACATTTGTAGAGGCGTACCAACCTGAAAATATCAACGCCCAAATGCTTGAGATTGCGAAGAGAGGACTTACACCGCAACAAGTTTATACGCAAGTTATTCCTGAGAAGGAGGCGAGTGTAGAGATCCCAAGAGAGAACCTAAGGGTTTCGAGAAGAAGTGAGAAAGAGCTACCATTAAAGCTTAAAGATCCGGGAAGTTTCAACCTTCCTATTCAATTACATGGTAGGCTCAAGGTGAAAGCTATGTACGATGTGGGTTCTGATGTGAATCTTATGCCCAAGTCCGTGTTCGAAAGACTTGGACTTCAGAAATCAGAGAAGACTCCAGTGAAGTTGCAGTTTGCTGACAACTCAGTGAAAAGGACATGGGGAACAGTGGAGGACGTCTTAGTCCGTGCAGGTAATATCACCATCCCTACTGACTTTGTTATTCTTGAGTTTGATGCAGATAAGCAGGTTCCGATCATACTTGGATGGCCTTTCATGGCCACAAGTCAAAGTGTGGTCAACTTCCAAGATGGGACCATCACCCTTCATGCTAAGAATGTATCCGAGACCTTCTATGTCCTGGGTAAGAAACCGATGAAGTTGGATCCCACAGTGCCCATCATCCACAGCCTTTCACATCACAAAGTCCCTCCTGAGAAGATCCACTTAAAACCTGTGGATACTGAGCCAAACATTGAGTTTGGGGTTGGCCATGAAGTCATATGGAAAGCCCACAAACGCGAGAACAGGTGGTGGTCCTTTGTGTGTTCTAAAATAAATGCAAAAGATAATCGAACCACAACCGCAAGTGTACGGTTGTCCCAAGTAATATGTATGATAATACAGATTCGTTCCAAGGACGGATGGTTGATCACAATGTTTAGCAAGTAGTGATTGATGCACTTATGAAAAATAAAAGATAATAAAATGTTTGTTTGGTTTTGTTGTTTAAAGCTAATGAATAAAAGACAAATAGTAAAATGCAAGTAGAAGCTAAGACGCAAGTAAAATAAGTGAAAACGCAATATGAGATGTAGTACTTGAGAACGCAAGGATCCTCCTAATCTTATTTCCTAACTTATGTTGTTTAAGGGCTAAATTGGTCAATTACAATGGTCGGGATTCTAAATTCCTTATACCCCCGTCAGGGTGGACTATAAGGCGATCCTAAAGTGTCACTAGTCCCGTCAGGGTAAATATGATCCACCGTTGGATGTTTAAGTGTTATTACCTCATTGGCCCTAGGATTAGCTAAGCTCGTCAGAATCATTAACTTCTATCCTAGATTCAATAAATATTTCCGTACCTAAACCCTCCGTCAGGATGATCCAATCGCCACTAATTGGAATAGCCTAGATACTAACACCTGTTCTTAGTTAGCTACTCCAAAAACAGTAAAATAAACTCAATTTATTGAAAAGAGTAAAAGCCCTAATTTAGTTTAATTCAATAAAAACCCAAATTTAACATTTGTTAATTAATAAAATTGGGATTCACCCATTGTTTGTTCTCAAGCACTATGAATTGTTTAGCTCATATTAAAACGAAAAACGAAATTAAAAATAAAGGAATTCATATTTGATTACAAAATTAAAGATAAGAAAAACCTAATTTCCGGAATAGGAATGACTACGAACGGAGATATAGACCCTCTCCAACTCTTGTAGCTTCTTCTTTCTTCCTTCCGTTGACTTCTCTCTGGTGTTTTTAATCTTGCAGAATGTAAATTGTATTGACACTCTCTTCTAAGGATGAGATAATTTGAAGAACAAATTGAGAGGTGAGAAATAATGAGGTCAAAATCTCCTTTTATAAGGTTAAAAACGGATTAGGGCTTGGACCAGAAAATAAAACACTAATTAAATGTCCAAGCCCAATTTCTAAGCCCAAAATCCCGTAACTGCTGATGCACCTTCACTAAAACGGATTTTCCCGATGCGTTATAACTCCGATTGACCTCATTCCAGTTGCTAAAGTTCCGTAACTCGATAAGGAATGATTTCTCTTCAAAGACCAACAGCTAAATCATCGCTTAAGCACCTCGAAATCAGCAATCTATGGCCTGGAAAATGGATTTTCAGCTCTAAAAATAATATCTTCGGGATTTATCTTCGAGTTTTGACTCTATCTCTTGATCTTTGACTTTCTCCTTGGATTCCTCTTCTAGCTAACATCTAAAACCTGTAAAATCTTCACTAAAAATACCAATATTACGCGCAAAAGTTTAATAAATCAAAAATGCTAGAAATAAAAGAGGAAAATCGTATTATTGCATATTTAGTCCAAAAGTCTATCAAATTGATTAAATAATCACCAAAAATGATGTCTCCTAAGGGTCGAAAATAAGAACATTTAAGGAGACATCAAGACCCCCAACTCAAACCTTTGTCGTCCCGACAAAGCAAAACAAAACAAAACAAGGGGTGGAAGTAAACGCAAGAACAAATAGAAGCTTAGCAAATAAACCTAAAGCAATTCTTAAGATAAATCTCATATAGCAAAACTTTAAGAACTAACATATACATACACTAATCATGCAAAATCAAACATAAATAATCTCAATCATAAAATTAAAGTTGCAATGCTTGAAGGTTACACTTGTACTCATATCTGTATGATGGCTATAGGATGGTCATTAATCATAAATCGCTTTGAATGTTCCACCTAAATATTCCCTATCAACAGAAGTATAAATTCACTATGTATTTAAGAATCAAGAGGTCTTTATGGTTTTAATATTGGCTTAAGGACGGTATGGATATATATTTGGTAAATTTGAAGTGAGCTTTTGGCTCTCTCCTCACTTACCATCCACATGTCCTCGAGCTTGAGTTACGCTCAAAAATGTTCTCACTCACCCATTTGACGCGCTAAAGTTGCGTCCCCAATGTTAACCCAAATAAATCTGAGATGATTTCCAAAAATATTCCACTTTGCCGATTTATTCATTTTTTTTTTCATTTCTTTTCTTCTTTTTTTTGTACAAGATACCCATGACCATCATTTTGATGTGAAAAGTCATGTCTCTTATAATTTTTCTTTCTTTTTTTTTTCTTTTTTTTTTCAAATCCCGGCAAAGGGTTACAAATAATAATATCATCTACCTTTTTGTGCCTCAATACAAACACATATAATCCCTTCCCAATTTATCTTCCCAAATGTGGTCCCACCACCCCAAACTCAAGCTCGAGACAAGTCTCAGGGTTGTGATTCAAGTGCGGGTCATTTGGTCATGCCTAATAATCTAAAGGATAATGGGCTTATATCGTGGCTACAAAAGAAAAGGCTTAAGGCTCAAAATTGGGCTAAGACGAATAAAATTATAATAAGGGATAGCAAGCTAAAAGGATTCAAATGGCTAACAAAGAACTGCCCCTATCATTTTCCTTAGTACATAGCTTGTCTTTAGTTCATATCTAGGTGGGTTCTCTACTAATTAGGATTTCACGTTCTACACACCAAACATATTCCTTAAGTACAAGCTTACTTCATTTGCATTGTTCATTAATTTTTCCTATCAATTACCTATGTTCGCATGCAATTGTAAGTGCGTTCTATATCAATCCCTAAAGTCCACTATTTACTATCATAGATTCATCAAAAGTATGCTTAAAGGAACATTTAAAATCTTCTATAGTCAAACGCAACTCCGAAAATTATTTTATTGAAAGCAGATAAAACAAATAAACACATAAAACTGGGATGAGGCAACGAACCCCACCCCAAACTCAAAAATGAGTCGTGTCCCCACGACTCGAAAAGACTCAAAGCAATAAAATTATTTACACTAAATGAGAAGGGAAAGAAAACGTATCTGAACCAGCGCGAGGCTGGTGTCGGTGTTGCGTCCAAGTTGAGGTTTTGAGTTCTTCTTCATTAATGGTTGCGTTTAAAGTGTTCTTCATCACCTCGAACTTCTTCAATTTTTCCACGTTTTCATTTATTACTTGCCCTCTAAGCATCATCTCTTCTATTAAAATTCTTCCTCAATACCCAAATCGCTTTCTTCACCATGTTCTTCGTACCTTTTCCTACCTTCATGGTCATCTCCGATGACCCCAAACTCAAAGCTTCAAGACCCTCAACAGGTTTGGATAAAATTGTGATTTTAGTGTTCTTGAAGGTTTGGGTTTGAATTATGGATTGTTCAGAGCTGGGTCATGGATATTTCAAGGTTTGGGAAAGGTTTAATGGATAAATTTTAGCTTTGGTGAAAGAAAACTTCGGATTAAAGTGTGGAGCTTTGGTATTTTGGAAGCTTAATGGTTTGATTGTACTCTTGGATGATGTTTAGAGGGAAGGATTGGTGGTATGATGTTGTTTTAATGATGATTCTTGGAGTAGTTGGAGGCTAGGATTCGTCACTGGAGGCTTAGCATGAGAAATCCTTTTTTTTTTCTTTTTTTTTTTTTTTCTCTCTGACGCAAGCCTCTTGCGTCGTCGCTGACGCAGTGATCAGAAAGTCCAGCTTCTTCGGCCGGCTAGCCGGCGGATACGCCGGCATGCCGGCGAAATGTCGATGGCGCATTTCAAGACGCAGCAACCTTGCGTCGTCGCTGACGCAAGGACCAGAAACTCTTCCTCCAGTTGGCCGGCTAGCCGGCGGATTCGCCGGCATGCCGGTGGATTTCTCGCTGGCGCGAATGGTGACGCAGCAATGCTGCGTCATCGCTGACGCAGTGGTCAGAGAGTTTGGGGGTCTTCAGCGTTTTTGGCCGGTATGCCGGCGTATCCGCCGGCTAGCCGGTCAAACCTGCTGTTGACTCCATAATTTTCCGTTTTCTCATCGTTCTGACCCCAAACTCATGACCCTTTTACCCCTGCAATCATAAAAAACAACTACCCTTCCTCATTTCTTAAAAATAAACACTAAATTAATGAAAATCAAATGAATTTAAACTACGAATTCAAAAGACATGAAAGCAATTTAAAACATGGGTTGTCTCCCAAGAAGCACTTTTGTTTATTACGTCTTTAAGTTCGACGCGTTACCTTCCATGAAGATGGTATTGAGGCCCTTGCGGTGTTCCTCCGCTTAAACTCGCCTCTTCCTTGATGTAAAAGCTGAAGAACCTCCCCCCTTTGAATATTATTCAATCGATCTCTAAAAGGAGGTGGGTAAGTACTTCGTTTCGCCTTCTTACTTTCATGACGAAACTCATTTTCCACCACATTGGAGTAGATAACCGTTCTCACCGGTATAAGCTTATTTTTATTCCTTGTTTCCATCTCGGATTTATCTTTAAAATGTGGTGGGTAGGTGCTTCTCCTTGCCTTTTTGCTCTCGCGGTGTGGCACCTTATAACACATATTGATCATTTGTGGTAGTCGAGGTGATTCTGATTTTTCATCTTTAATAATGATTCGTGGTAGAGATGGTGATTGGTGAACTTTTTGTGGCGGATATTCAATTTCTATTTTATCTTTAACCTTTAATTCTTCAATTGATTCTCCAACCATTTCATATTCATCTTCGCTTTCAACCCAATCTTCCACTATTACCTCATAATATTCTTTATTTTGATTTTCTATAACCTCGATCACCACCTCTTCTTGTTTGCGCTCTATATCTTGATCATGTGCACACACCATAGGAATAGCAATCTCTGTGTCAATTTCTATGATTTTCGTTGCTACTCCTTCCTCCATCATGCTAATAGAATTGTCAACCACATGGTGGTCTTCATTTATAACCTGCATGATGGTCATATCACTATCACTAATATCTTCCTTCAACACCTCCATCTCAACTACTTCTTCCAGTTGATCTCTTCCATCCCTCGGGGGAGTGGAATCTTCATAAGACATACTACCAGTTTCAACTAAGTTAGGAGGGTTGTTTCGGGCATCCATTTCATCTAAGCTCTGTTGTATGAGTGCATGGGTGGCTTTGAATTCCTCGTCTCTTTTCTTACGTTCTGGCTCTCCTGCCTGAAATTCCTCGAGTAGGCGATTGGCTTTTTCTAGTAGTATATCATGCTGATTTTGATGAGGTGGATACTGCTGAATGTTTTCAACCCAATGGTGGTTCCATACTTGTTCTTGTTGATAGTGATATGGCGTTTGTTGTTGATTACTTCCGATCCATTGATTGTTCCATCCTTGCTCTTGAGGGTATTGATAAGGTTGTTGGTAGAAGTTACTACCCCATTGTTGTTGTCCCGAAGAGTCTTCCCAATAGTCATATGGATCGGGATCTGGGTAATGTCCTCTATACATCTTTAATTAAATTTCTTGATCATTACCTGAATAAAGCACCTGTAAAAACAAAACAAAACAAACACAAGCGTAAAACTGAAAAATAAAAATAAATGCAACTATCACTAAAAGATAAACACCGTGGTCACACGCTACCGTCCCCGGCAGCGGCGCCAAAAACTTGGTGGTCCTTTGTGTGTTCTAAAATAAATGCAAAAGATAATCGAACCACAACCGCAAGTGTACGGTTGTCCCAAGTAATATGTATGATAATACAGATTCGTTCCAAGGACGGATGGTTGATCACAATGTTTAGCAAGTAGTGATTGATGCACTTATGAAAAATAAAAGATAATAAAATGTTTGTTTGGTTTTGTTGTTTAAAGCTAATGAATAAAAGACAAATAGTAAAATGCAAGTAGAAGCTAAGACGCAAGTAAAATAAGTGAAAACGCAATATGAGATGTAGTACTTGAGAACGCAAGGATCCTCCTAATCTTATTTCCTAACTTATGTTGTTTAAGGGCTAAATTGGTCAATTACAATGGTCGAGATTCTAAATTCCTTATACCCCCGTCAGGGTGGACTATAAGGCGATCCTAAAGTGTCACTAGTCCCGTCAGGGTAAATATGATCCACCGTTGGATGTTTAAGTGTTATTACCTCATTGGCCCTAGGATTAGCTAAGCTCGTCAGAATCATTAACTTCTATCCTAGATTCAATAAATATTTCCGTACCTAAACCCTCCGTCAGGATGATCCAATCGCCACTAATTGGAATAGCCTAGATACTAACACCTGTTCTTAGTTAGCTACTCCAAAAACAGTAAAATAAACTCAATTTATTGAAAAGAGTAAAAGCCCTAATTTAGTTTAATTCAATAAAAACCCAAATTTAACATTTGTTAATTAATAAAATTGGGATTCACCCATTGTTTGTTCTCAAGCACTATGAATTGTTTAGCTCATATTAAAACGAAAAACGAAATTAAAAATAAAGGAATTCATATTTGATTACAAAATTAAAGATAAGAAAAACCTAATTTCCGGAATAGGAATGACTACGAACGGAGATATAGACCCTCTCCAGCTCTTGTAGCTTCTTCTTTCTTCCTTCCGTTGACTTCTCTCTGGTGTTTTTAATCTTGCAGAATGTGAATTGTATTGACACTCTCTTCTAAGGATGAGATAATTTGAAGAACAAATTGAGAGGTGAGAAATAATGAGGTCAAAATCTCCTTTTATAAGGTTAAAAACGGATTAGGGCTTGGACCAGAAAATAAAACACTAATTAAATGTCCAAGCCCAATTTCTAAGCCCAAAATCCCGTAACTGCTGATACACCTTCACTAAAACGGATTTTCCCGATGCGTTATAACTCCGATTGACCTCATTCCAGTTGCTAAAGTTCCGTAACTCGATAAGGAATGATTTCTCTTCAAAGGCCAACAGCTAAATCATCGCTTAAGCACCTCGAAATCAGCAATCTATGGCCTGGAAAATGGATTTTCAGCTCTAAAAATAATATCTTCGGGATTTATCTTCGAGTTTTGACTCTATCTCTTGATCTTTGACTTTCTCCTTGGATTCCTCTTCTAGCTAACATCTAAAACCTGTAAAATCTTCACTAAAAATACCAATATTACGCGCTAAAGTTTAATAAATCAAAAATGCTAGAAATAAAAGAGGAAAATCGTATTATTGCATATTTATTCCAAAAGTCTATCAAATTGATTAAATAATCACCAAAAATGATGTCTCCTAAGGGTCGAAAATAAGAACATTTAAGGAGACATCAAGACCCCCAACTCAAACCTTTGTCGTCCCGACAAAGCAAAACAAAACAAAACAAGGGGTGGAAGTAAACGCAAGAACAAATAGAAGCTTAGCAAATAAACCTAAAGCAATTCTTAAGATAAATCTCATATAGCAAAACTTTAAGAACTAACATATACATACACTAATCATGAAAAATCAAACATAAATAATCTCAATCATAAAATTAAAGTTGCAATGCTTGAAGGTTACACTTGTACTCATATCTGTATGATGGCTATAGGATGGTCATTAATCATAAATCGCTTTGAATGTTCCACCTAAATATTCCCTATCAACAGAAGTATAAATTCACTATGTATTTAAGAATCAAGAGGTCTTTATGGTTTTAATATTGGCTTAAGGACGGTATGGATATATATTTGGTAAATTTGAAGTGAGCTTTTGGCTCTCTCCTCACTTACCATCCACATGTCCTCGAGCTTGAGTTACGCTCAAAAATGTTCTCACTCACCCATTTGACGCGCTAAAGTTGCGTCCACAATGTTAACCCAAATAAATCTGAGATGATTTCCAAAAATATTCCACTTTGCCGATTTATTCATTTTTTTTTTCATTTCTTTTCTTCTTTTTTTTTGTACAAGATACCCATGACCATCATTTTGATGTGAAAAGTCATGTCTCTTATAATTTTTCTTTCTTTTTTTTTTTCTTTTTTTTTTTCAAATCCCGGCAAAGGGTTACAAATAATAATATCATCTACCTTTTTGTGCCTCAATACAAACACATATAATCCCTTCCCAATTTATCTTCCCAAATGTGGTCCCACCACCCCAAACTCAAGCTCGAGACAAGTCTCAGGGTTGTGATTCAAGTGCGGGTCATTTGGTCATGCCTAATAATCTAAAGGATAATGGGCTTATATCGTGGCTACAAAAGAAAAGGCTTAAGGCTCAAAATTGGGCTAAGACGAATAAAATTATAATAAGGGATAGCAAGCTAAAAGGATTCAAATGGCTAACAAAGAACTGCCCCTATCATTTTCCTTAGTACATAGCTTGTCTTTAGTTCATATCTAGGTGGGTTCTCTACTAATTAGGATTTCACGTTCTACACACCAAACATATTCCTTAAGTACAAGCTTACTTCATTTGCATTGTTCATTAATTTTTCCTATCAATTACCTATGTTCGCATGCAATTGTAAGTGCGTTCTATATCAATCCCTAAAGTCCACTATTTACTATCATAGATTCATCAAAAGTATGCTTAAAGGAACATTTAAAATCTTCTATAGTCAAACGCAACTCCGAAAATTATTTTATTGAAAGCAGATAAAACAAATAAACACATAAAACTGGGATGAGGCAACGAACCCCACCCCAAACTCAAAAATGAGTCGTGTCCCCACGACTCGAAAAGACTCAAAGCAATAAAATTATTTACACTAAATGAGAAGGGAAAGAAAACGTATCTGAACCAGCGCGAGGCTGGTGTCGGTGTTGCGTCCAAGTTGAGGTTTTGAGTTCTTCTTCATTAATGGTTGCGTTTAAAGTGTTCTTCATCACCTCGAACTTCTTCAATTTTTCCACGTTTTCATTTATTACTTGCCCTCTAAGCATCATCTCTTCTATTAAAATTCTTCCTCAATACCCAAATCGCTTTCTTCACCATGTTCTTCGTACCTTTTCCTACCTTCATGGTCATCTCCGATGACCCCAAACTCAAAGCTTCAAGACCCTCAACAGGTTTGGATAAAATTGTGATTTTAGTGTTCTTGAAGGTTTGGGTTTGAATTATGGATTGTTCAGAGCTGGGTCATGGATATTTCAAGGTTTGGGAAAGGTTTAATGGATAAATTTTAGCTTTGGTGAAAGAAAACTTCGGATTAAAGTGTGGAGCTTTGGTATTTTGGAAGCTTAATGGTTTGATTGTACTCTTGGATGATGTTTAGAGGGAAGGATTGGTGGTATGATGTTGTTTTAATGATGATTCTTGGAGTAGTTGGAGGCTAGGATTCGTCACTGGAGGCTTAGCATGAGAAATCCTTTTTTTTTTTCTTTTTTTCTTTTTTTTTTTCTCTCTGACGCAAGCCTCTTGCGTCGTCGCTGACGCAGTGATCAGAAAGTCCAGCTTCTTCGGCCGGCTAGCCGGCGGATACGCCGGCGAAATGTCGATGGCGCATTTCAAGACGCAGCAACCTTGCGTCGTCGCTGACGCAAGGACCAGAAACTCTTCCTCCAGTTGGCCGGCTAGCCGGCGGATTCGCCGGCATGCCGGTGGATTTCTCGCTGGCGCGAATGGTGACGCAGCAATGCTGCGTCATCGCTGACGCAGTGGTCAGAGAGTTTGGGGGTCTTCAGCGTTTTTGGCCGGTATGCCGGCGTATCCGCCGGCTAGCCGGTCAAACCTGCTGTTGACTCCATAATTTTCCGTTTTCTCATCGTTCTGACCCCAAACTCATGACCCTTTTATCCCTGCAATCATAAAAAACAACTACCCTTCCTCATTTCTTAAAAATAAACACTAAATTAATGAAAATCAAATGAATTTAAACTACGAATTCAAAAGACATGAAAGCAATTTAAAACATGGGTTGTCTCCCAAGAAGCACTTTTGTTTATTACGTCTTTAAGTTCGACGCGTTACCTTCCATGAAGATGGTATTGAGGCCCTTGCGGTGTTCCTCCGCTTAAACTCGCCTCTTCCTTGATGTAAAAGCTGAAGAACCTCCCCCCTTTGAATATTATTCAATCGATCTCTAAAAGGAGGTGGGTAAGTACTTCGTTTCGCCTTCTTACTTTCATGACGAAACTCATTTTCCACCACATTGGAGTAGATAACCGTTCTCACCGGTATAAGCTTATTTTTATTCCTTGTTTCCATCTCGGATTTATCTTTAAAATGTGGTGGGTAGGTGCTTCTCCTTGCCTTTTTGCTCTCGCGGTGTGGCACCTTATAACACATATTGATCACTTGTGGTAGTCGAGGTGATTCTGATTTTTCATCTTTAATAATGATTCGTGGTAGAGATGGTGATTGGTGAACTTTTTGTGGCGGATATTCAATTTCTATTTTATCTTTAACCTTTAATTCTTCAATTGATTCTCCAACCATTACATATTCATCTTCGCTTTCAACCCAATCTTCCACTATTACCTCATAATATTCTTTATTTTGATTTTCTATAACCTCGATCACCACCTCTTCTTGTTTGCGCTCTATATCTTGATCATGTGCACACACCATAGGAATAGCAATCTCTGTGTCAATTTCTATGATTTTCGTTGCTACTCCTTCCTCCATCATGCTAATAGAATTGTCAACCACATGGTGGTCTTCATTTATAACCTGCATGATGGTCATATCACTATCACTAATATCTTCCTTCAACACCTCCATCTCAACTACTTCTTCCAGTTGATCTCTTCCATCCCTCGGGGGAGTGGAATCTTCATAAGACATACTACCAGTTTCAACTAAGTTAGGAGGGTTGTTTCGGGCATCCATTTCATCTAAGCTCTGTTGTATGAGTGCATGGGTGGCTTTGAATTCCTCGTCTCTTTTCTTACGTTCTGGCTCTCCTGCCTGAAATTCCTCGAGTAGGCGATTGGCTTTTTCTAGTAGTATATCATGCTGATTTTGATGAGGTGGATACTGCTGAATGTTTTCAACCCAATGGTGGTTCCATACTTGTTCTTGTTGATAGTGATATGGCGTTTGTTGTTGATTACTTCCGATCCATTGATTGTTCCATCCTTGCTCTTGAGGGTATTGATAAGGTTGTTGGTAGAAGTTACTACCCCATTGTTGTTGTCCCGAAGAGTCTTCCCAATAGTCATATGGATCGGGATCTGGGTAATGTCCTCTATACATCTTTAATTAAATTTCTTGATCATTACCTGAATAAAGCACCTGTAAAAACAAAACAAAACAAACACAAGCGTAAAACTGAAAAATAAAAATAAATGCAACTATCACTAAAAGATAAACACCGTGGTCACACGCTACCGTCCCCGGCAGCGGCGCCAAAAACTTGGTGGTCCTTTGTGTGTTCTAAAATAAATGCAAAAGATAATCGAACCACAACCGCAAGTGTACGGTTGTCCCAAGTAATATGTATGATAATACAGATTCGTTCCAAGGACGGATGGTTGATCACAATGTTTAGCAAGTAGTGATTGATGCACTTATGAAAAATAAAAGATAATAAAATGTTTGTTTGGTTTTGTTGTTTAAAGCTAATGAATAAAAGACAAATAGTAAAATGCAAGTAGAAGCTAAGACGCAAGTAAAATAAGTGAAAACGCAATATGAGATGTAGTACTTGAGAACGCAAGGATCCTCCTAATCTTATTTCCTAACTTATGTTGTTTAAGGGCTAAATTGGTCAATTACAATGGTCGGGATTCTAAATTCCTTATACCCCCGTCAGGGTGGACTATAAGGCGATCCTAAAGTGTCACTAGTCCCGTCAGGGTAAATATGATCCACCGTTGGATGTTTAAGTGTTATTACCTCATTGGCCCTAGGATTAGCTAAGCTCGTCAGAATCATTAACTTCTATCCTAGATTCAATAAATATTTCCGTACCTAAACCCTCCGTCAGGATGATCCAATCGCCACTAATTGGAATAGCCTAGATACTAACACCTGTTCTTAGTTAGCTACTCCAAAAACAGTAAAATAAACTCAATTTATTGAAAAGAGTAAAAGCCCTAATTTAGTTTAATTCAATAAAAACCCAAATTTAACATTTGTTAATTAATAAAATTGGGATTCACCCATTGTTTGTTCTCAAGCACTATGAATTGTTTAGCTCATATTAAAACGAAAAACGAAATTAAAAATAAAGGAATTCATATTTGATTACAAAATTAAAGATAAGAAAAACCTAATTTCCGGAATAGGAATGACTACGAACGGAGATATAGACCCTCTCCAGCTCTTGTAGCTTCTTCTTTCTTCCTTCCGTTGACTTCTCTCTGGTGTTTTTAATCTTGCAGAATGTGAATTGTATTGACACTCTCTTCTAAGGATGAGATAATTTGAAGAACAAATTGAGAGGTGAGAAATAATGAGGTCAAAATCTCCTTTTATAAGGTTAAAAACGGATTAGGGCTTAGACCAGAAAATAAAACACTAATTAAATGTCCAAGCCCAATTTCTAAGCCCAAAATCCCGTAACTGCTGATACACCTTCACTAAAACGGATTTTCCCGATGCGTTATAACTCCGATTGACCTCATTCCAGTTGCTAAAGTTCCGTAACTCGATAAGGAATGATTTCTCTTCATAGGCCAACAGCTAAATCATCGCTTAAGCACCTCGAAATCAGCAATCTATGGCCTGGAAAATAGATTTTCAGCTCTAAAAATAATATCTTCGGGATTTATCTTCGAGTTTTGACTCTATCTCTTGATCTTTGACTTTCTCCTTGGATTCCTCTTCTAGCTAACATCTAAAACCTGTAAAATCTTCACTAAAAATACCAATATTACGCGCAAAAGTTTAATAAATCAAAAATGCTAGAAATAAAAGAGGAAAATCGTATTATTGCATATTTAGTCCAAAAGTCTATCAAATTGATTAAATAATCACCAAAAATGATGTCTCTTAAGGGTCGAAAATAAGAACATTTAAGGAGACATCAACAGGCCACGAAGTTTCAAAGACTCGTGGATGGGACCATTCATTGTCACTAAGGTTGTTTCAGCCAAAGTGATAGAAATTCGCCCCAAAACTGGGGTCAAGCGCAGACTAGTTGACGTTCATAGTCTTACTCGTTGTTGGGGAGGATATATTCGCAAATCTTGACAGAGGTAACACGTCTAACTTTGAAAGACGTTAAACAAAAGTGTTGTACGGGAGACAACCCGTAGTTTTTTTATGTTTTCATGTCTTTTATGTTTTTATTTTAAGTTTATTTTAGTTGTTTTTAGTTGATAATGCATATTTGAGGAAGGTATTAGTGTTTTTGGTGTGTAGGAATCGAAGAAATCGAGTTAGGGAACGCGAGGAAAAAATTTTGGAGCACAAGAATGCACCCCGCGGACTACCCCAAGGAGAACCCCATGGTCCGCAGGGATGGTCCGCGTGGTCAGAACCCGTGCCACGGGTTGCACCGCGGGTTTGATCCAAAAACCAGAAAAAATCATGCCGCGGACTACCCCCCTATACCGCACCATGGTCCGCGCCCCAAAAACGCGTGCCACGGGGTAGGTACCACGGGCATTTTGACGGAGTTAGCTACAGAAGTCGCGGGGTACCCTCCGGTACACCGGACCCCAGTCCGCAGCCCAGAAACCCGTGCCACGGGGTCCTACCACGGGTCCAATCCAGTGAGCAAAAATTTTCGAGCATCAGATATCGCGGACTACCCTGCGGTGCACCCCATGGTCCGCAGGGGTAGTCCGCAGCGCCGCCAGAGAGAGAAAAACCTACGGGATTGAGTTATAAAGGAGGTATTAAGCTTATTATTCCGAATTTATTAAACCTTAACCCTCTTTTTCTTCTCCACAACCCTCCTAACTCCATTGAAGCTCATCAAAACCTTCACCAATCACCAAAACACTACCCAATCATCAAGAAAAACACATCAAATCTTCTCTCCACATCATTACAAGAGAGAATCAAGCACCCAATCCTCACCAAATTCATTCAAATTGAAGATCAAAGAGCCAAAATTTTCAAAATTCATCATACAATTTCTAAAATCCAAGCCTACCCATTACAAATCATCCTCACCCACATAGAGATTCATCACCAATTCACCCATCCTAGGCCAAATCAAGCTTGTTCATCCATTAATATAAGAGTTTAAATTTCAAGGGTTGCTAAAGCTTTGAGTCGGGGGTTAATTGAAGATGACTAATAGAACAACAATCTTTGCTAACAAGAGGGAGGTGAAGAGTAACAAGGGATTGGATTTAAACAAGAAGAAATCAATTGACAAAGGTGCTAGTTCTAAATCAAAGGGTAAAGATAATGTGAAGAAGAGAAACCTTCGTATGATCGTAATGGTAAAAAGCTTTATTATTATACAAAGGAGAAAACTCAACCTCAACAAGATCTTATACCTATAGAGAAAGTGGATACTTCAAGAGCTCTGAAGACTTCTGCGGAGAAACAGTTAAAAGAACTACCTTTTGCTTATGACAAAGTATTCAAGGAAGAAATTAGAGATGGAGAATACAAGAGATTCTTAGAGCTTGGTGAGAAATTGGGTTGGTCTACGTTTATGGTAAGACGTTCGGATTTATGTCATGAGTTAGTTTTGGAGTTCTATTTAGGCCTCTTTAGCCGAGATAGTGATGGTGTTCCGATTAGAGGAATTACTTTTTGAGCATGTTTTAGACAAGGAGAAAGTGCAATCACATAAGGGAGAATTGACGGCACCTTGGCCTTACAAATATCTTCAAGCCGATGCTAGAATTTGGCACAATTTCCTTATTCCTAATGTCTTCGGAAACACACGAACTTTGGATGTGACTATGAAGAACGCACTACTATTGGACTGTATTTTGAGAGGAGAAGAAGTGGATGTGGCACAGTTGATCTATGAGGAGGTGATACGATTTTCGGTCTCTCCTAAATCAGTTTATAATGTTAAATTTCCAACTATGATCACGTGTCTTGTGCGAAAAGCGAATGTAATATTGGGTGAAGAAGAGAAACTCGAGTTCAAAATGAGTTATATTGATAATGCATGGATCAAAGAAAGTCTTCGAAGAGCGGGTTCTACGCAAATCTCGAAGGAAGAAAAGGAGGAAAATTGGCAAGAGAAGATGGAGGAGCGTTTAACGAAATTTGAAGCAGCTCAAACTTCCTTAGTCAATGATGTGGCACAAATCAACGCTAATCAAGTGCACATCATGAAACTCCTTGAGCAATTAACGAAAGGTCCAGCAATTCCAACCTTGGATATCAATGATGCGAGGCAATAGCCTCGAGAGTATGTTCTCTTTCTTCCTTACCATTTCTGTAAATGCGTTTATCTGCTAATTTTAATTTCTGTGTTTTTCGAGTCTTTTTCGAGTCGTGGGGACACGGCTAATTTTTGAGTTGGGGGTGTGGGGATTCGTTGTCTCTCATCTCCATTTTTCTGTTTTTTTGGTGAAATTAAAATTTTTGATACATGGGAATTAGATGTAGAGTGTGTTTAATAGCTTGAAAGCATAAGCTCAGTAGATTGATGATAGTAAGTGATATGTTTATGAGCTATGAATTTGTATGCTTTGAGTATTTGCAGGAAAACACACGTTGATAGTAAAGAAAATATTAGTGAGCAATGCGATAGAAAGTATGTTCGATCTCAGGGAACCTTGAAAGTGTGTAGGCCGTGAGATCCAAGCTAGTTGAAAAACCATTTGATGAAAGTGCTAAAGGTAAGAAATTTTCTAAATTACATAGTGTAGAAAGTGATTAACGCGGTTCTTTCATATTTTTGAAGCCTTTGAAGACTTTTTATACCTTCTCACCTTGTGATTTTTAATTTTATATGATATATCCTTCTCAGCCCCTTCTAGCCTTTCTAAAGCCTTTTTATTGAAACACATTATAAGCCATACCCTTTAGATTTTAGGACTTTTCCATATGACCCGCACTCGAATCGCGATGCATAGACAGTTGTTTTAGAGCTTGAGTTTGGGGTGGTGTGTCCACCATTATGGGAATTGTTATTTTGTTGGGATTTTTGAGCTTATTAATTGTGCTTTGTGCTTTATATTGATGATGTTTCACAGATTTGTATTGTAACCCTTTGCCGGGGTAATAGTGAATGAAAAAGAAGCTTCGAGCTAATTTTGCCAATAAGGGCATTAAAGAAAAATATATATATATATATATATATATATATATATATATATATATATATATATATATATATATATATATATATATGAGAAATTAGCATGATATCTCAACATTAAAAGAGAGTCATAGCTAGAGAAATTGAGTTAAAAAGAAAAGAAAATGTATATATTCGGACCGGCAAAGTGGATTTTTATATGAACATCTTAAGCTTTAATTGGGTTATTGGGGATGCTAAATTGTGCATCAAGGAATTCATTGGGTTGAGTGAGAAACTTTTCATGAGAGTAACTCAAGCTCTAGGGCGATTCGTTGATGGCTAGTGAGGAGAGAGCCAAAAGCTCGCTCCAAATTATCCAAATATACTATCATACCGTCCCTAAGCCTACATTACAACCTAAAAGACCTTTTGATTCTTTGCTATGTAATTGAGAAGAGATTGAGCCATTAGAGATTAGTTAAATGGATCCTTGGATACTAGTGAGGTTTGATGAACAATCTATAGCTCTCTTGGGGAACTGAGTAAAGTCCCAATACTTCTTACATTGCGAAACTAATCTGATCTTGAATTCAAGCCGTGTTGAATGTGGATATGAGAAGTGTACAGGTATGTAGTTTATGAATATTATTGCATGAAATTTTCTGAGTTATGTGCTTTAGGTTTATTCTATATATTCTGCTATGCTTTTTCCCTTGTGTTGAGAATTTTATAAGTGTGTATTTCTAGACTTCCCTACGTTTTTATCTTTATTGTATCGGGACGATACAACTTTGAGTTGGGGGTCTTGATGTCTCCTCATTTGTGATAGATTTATGTTAGGATGAGACATCATTTTAAGTGTTTTAGAAGTCAATAATGTCGATTTTCTTGAGTTTTAGTGCACTTTCCTATTTTGTGTCTTGATTTGTAGAAATAATGTTTTTAAAGCATATTGGGTTTAATTGTTTATTTAGTGTGTAGCTTTAAAGATAATTATGGAGATTAATTAGAGTCCAAGTCAAAGACAACAACTTATGGAAAGATATTTGCATGGTAATTAGAGAGAAGGAAAGAATTGCTAAAAAGATGGAAAAGGAAAAGCTGCCTAAAACTGGGGTTCTGCATACACGTCCAAAGATAGGCGTTTTTACCTAAGAAATAGGCCGAATTTGATGATTTCCTTCTTAAGGGCCTAGATAATTCTGTTGCGATTCTTTTGGTATCTTGTGGAGCAAAATTCGACCAATAACGAAGAAGATATGCTCAAAACGGTGCAGCAGTGTTTATCTTTATTTCCATACGAATTTGAGTTGGGCTAGAAGTCCAATACCTTAACTCTTCCTCAAGAAAACGAATTAGGTCTTCTAAACACCTATAAATACACCCTTATATCACTTGTAAATCATCCTTGCCTCATAGTAATTAGTTCTTAAGGTTTTATTCTTCCAGTTTATTGTAGAGAGCAAGATGATGTCTTTTGTAATTTCTTTTAGTTTATTTCCTTCAGGTATGAACTAAACTTCCCATAGCTTGGGTTTTGCATATGTATAATCTATGAATTCTAATTCTTCTATCTAAGTTTCTTTGGGAATTATATGTTTTAATCTGATATTAGCTACTTACTTTATATTTGCTTATGTGTTTTGATTTAATGTCTTTCCTAGAATTGATCACTTTAGGATTGTTTTAAGAGTAGTTAGATGGTCTCCTTGACAGGGTGTTTAACTATTGAACCACCACATAATGTCTAGTGTCGATAGCAGTTCTGACAAAACATACTTCTAACTAGATAGTCATTAGGGTTTGTCTTAATCACCGTATCACCAAGATTGCAGTATTTGCTTAGGGCCTTAGTGGCGTTTGATAACCCTATTTGAAATCACTTCTTGGTTGTGACGTAGCCCCCTTAGTCACTCTCAAGGTCTAAGCTTGGGGAATTTAGAATCCCGACTAAGTATTACCAAGAGCTAATATTCTCCCTTATTAACTAGATTATAGATAGAATTAGAAGGATTAGTGCATACTAGCAAAACCTAAGCTATACTTCTCATCTCATATTCTTCGTATTTTATTTTATTGTCTTTACTTTTCTTAGTTTTAATTGTTAATCTCGAATTCTTATTTGCTTTATTTTCTGTCTTTTAATTATTTACTTTCACTCGTTATTGTTTCCTACGCGATTAACACACTTAAGTCCCTGAGAACGAACTCTACTTATCATTAAAACTTGCATACGTCCTGTAATACTTGCAGTACTGTGCCTGTCTAGGGTGAGAGTGCATAGTTTTCCATACTTAAATTGATCTTATTTTTATCACACCCTAGGCGACACCACCCGCCCTCCCCAAGTATACCCCCAGGCACGTCAGAACTAGGTGTTCTGAGAGGGATTCGAACCCTATACCTCTTGGTTGAGAGACAAGATCCTGAACAATTGAGCTAATCCAAACATTTCATTTCTTAGACTATGTAAAAACTATCTGTAAATTTATTTAGGAACAGAGAGAGTAAACACGTAAAGGTATATCACAAGTTGGGTTAGCTCAACGCTTCAGTGTCTTGTCACTACTTCAATACGTTGAAGATGTGAATTAGAGGTACATGGTTCGAATCCCTTCTTGAGCATGGACAATCTAATCCTGATTTATCTCAAAGATATGCATTGAGAGGCGTCCACATTCTTCATGGAACTAATCAAGGTGCGCACAAACTGGTCTAGACCACCCACTGAATAAAAAAATGTAAGGTTAATCATCCAAGTGTATCACATAAATGTTGGTTAATAGTTCAATTGTTCAGAAAAATAAACTTTCTAATTAGAGAATTGAAGTAAAAAATAAATAAATTGGAGAATTCACTATTATAATTCATCAACGTGCTTAATTTATTTTAGTTTTTATTTTAATATAATTTAGTATATATAAATTTGTAATATAAACATATTTTACTTAGAATGGTAAGTAGTGTGATTTTTTATGGTTTATATCGTTATTCTTTTGATTAAAAATTATTATGTGTAGAATTATAGCATCAAATTATTTTTAATATATTGATTAATTTATTCTTCATTGTAATATACTCTTAATAAACAATATTCTTAAACAATGCCGTCTAGGCGTTCTAAAGTGTGATCTGCCAAAAATTACTCTAAAAATTTAGTCTATGCATAATCTAATTAATAGACTACCAAATCGGATTAATGGGTCGTCCAACCTGAATACCACTTAGTATGCTAGCCCATAAATAACTAATTAAATCTAAATCAACCCAACACATAAGCGAAATATAAAGAAATAACTACTTATGTTAAAATATGAATGCGCGAGAAAAAGAAGAAGTTATGATTTTTAAATTTCAAATCTAGATTTTTTGAACTGGTCGTTTTTTAGGTTAATAATTATGAATTAATATTATTTTATAGTTAAATATATGTTATTTATGTTTAATTTATCTACTTTAAAATATATTAGGATGTAAATATTATTCAAAATCATTGTATTGTAATATATATTCAATATAAAATAATATAATATCCGCTTAGGTAAAAACCGCCTAAATCTGATTAGTGGGCCTTCTAGCCATCTAGGCGTTGGAAGGTGCTCGACCTCCCTAGTAGCGCCTAGATTTTCTTTTCGGAACAATGCTAATAAGTAATGCTATATATCATATATTTTTTATACCACCTCATTATATCTCATGATCTGACTAAAAATAAATTAAGTTAGATTGAAAAAATAAAAAAGATTAATAATTCATTAACAATCAACAAGACCTGTCCTAGCTATAATCCAAGGAAGTCGTTGTTTCGAGCCTCCAAAATTTTGGTCTTTTTTAAGATCTGTGTTCAGAAATTCAACATTGATATGTATTGTAAGTATACATTTAGTTTTAGTGATATTACATAAATAATAAGTCTGCTTAGTGGTTATATAATGTATATTATTACAAGAGGTACGAAATTTAAATCTCTTATCAAATTGTTATTTTACGTAAAAAAATCATATATATATATATATATATATATATATATATATATATATATATATATATAATATTGGAGAAGGGCCGACGGCCCAAAACGTCTCTTGTTTTTCTCCAAATTTTCTAGGCTTTGGATCAAATTTCAATCATTTTCAGCTTTTAGATTGATTATAATTAATGGTCCAAATTGTCTAAATTCAATCCATGGTTTAAAATATCTTGATGTCGCCTTTATATTTTTCAGCCCTTGGATTAAATGGGTGGGGCCCTTTTATTTTTAATTTTAATTAATAGTGATAATTGTGATACGTTAACTAATTCCACCATTTACTACTTTTCAAATTTCAAAGCATTGGAAAAAAATCACTTCACACTCATGTCTCACGTCTCACGTTTCACTTATCACACTCTCTCTCTCCCACCAAGCCGCAGTCACACCTGGTCTCACCTTCCCACCAAGCCGCTGGAACCAATCTCCACCGCCATCATCAACTGGTACGTCTCACCAAGCCACTCACCTTCCCCAGCTTAACTATTCACACTTAGGTCTCATCTTCCCACCAAGCCGCTGGAATAAATCTCCACCTCCATCATCCATCAGGTTCGTCTGGAAACACCCACGTTCTCCACCATCATCAACATCATCGTTAACGGGCTTGGTGAAGAACCCAAATTAAGGTAAAAAAACTTAACTTTTAACAGTATGAGAATTGATTTCTTTAAGTTTCATTTTATAGAATAGCATTTACTCTTTTTACTTATTATTTTACAGCACATAAGGTACAACAAATCACATAAAACACGAATATCGTATTGTAGTTGAACACAGATAGACCAAAAGTAGATTGTTAATTGTGATAATATATAGTCTGTGTTTATTTGATACAGGACATTAATATATCTTTAGGTTTTCCAGTTTAGACAGTTGGTGTTATTGAAGGCTACAACTAATCAAATTGATAAATTGTGAAGTAGTTGCCATTAATGGCGATAGAGAAGTAAAGAGAAGTTAAAGAAGAAGAAGAAGAAGAGAGAGCAGTTTAGTTAGAAGAGGAGAAGAGATATTTCTTATTGATTACGATAGCTAACAATCTACATTATATATATACATGTTTTATTCTATCTAACAACTTGATACAGTTGTGATTTTAACAAACTAACTAAGACTTTTATTGCTATTTAGTCCCTGCACTTTCTTCTTTGTTTGATTCTTCATCTGTATTCCAAGATCCCCCCACAAGCAGAACATGAATATTGTGAATGTTAAGCTTGACGAGATTATTATGAAACAACAAAGAGCCAAGAGGTTTTGTAAACATATCAGCTAATTGCAAATTTGAAGAGATAAAAAACAGCTTGATTGTTCCTTCAACGATTTTCTCACGAGTTATTTTGCAGTCTATATCAACATGCTTAGTACGTTCATGTTGGACTGGATTTGTAGACATAGTAATTGCTGATTTACTATCCGAGTAAATGTGAGCAGGAAATTTATGCGAAAAACCATAATCATTTAATGCATAAACCAACCATTGCAATTCACAGGTTGTTGAAGCAAGAGCACGATACTCTGCTTCAGCAGAAGATTTGCTTATAGTAGACTGTTTCTTGCTTTTCCAAGAGATAAGGGAATCTCCAAGAAAAACACAAAAACTTGTTACACTTCGATGAGTATCAAGGCAACCCGCCCAATCACTATCACAATAAGAATTCAATTTTATCTCAGAAACAATAGGGAAGAATAAACCTTGTCCAGGAGTTGACTTTATATAACGTAATACTCGTTGAGCTGCATTCCAGTGATTAGTAGACGGTTTAGACAAGAATTGACTTAAGCAATTCAATGAATACGATAAGTCTGGACGAGTAATTGTTAAATAAAGTAATCTACCAATAAGGCGTCTATAAGAAGATGGATTTTCGAGTAGATCATCTTCATCACTTCTCAATTTTAGTGTGGATTCCATAGGTACATTAGATGGCTTTGCAGCGAGTAATCCACATTCAGTAAGAATATCCAAAGCAAACTTGCGTTGGCATATCGAAATACCAGATGAAGATCGAGCAACTTCGATGCCAAGAAAAAAACGCAATTCACCTAAATCTTTGATTGTGAATTTGTGATGAATAAAGTCTTTTAGCAGTTGAATTTCTTGAAGAGAATCACTAGCTGTTATGATGTCATCAACATATACTAACAGAGCAATGAAGGATGTTGAATTTCGTTTGATAAAAAGACTAAAATCACTCGTTGAATGTGAGAAACCATATGGAAATAAGAGCATTTGAGAGCTTGGCAAACCACTGTCTTGAAGCTTGCTTTAAACCGTATAAACTTTTCTTCAATTTGCAAACGGTATTAGAAGGAGCTGAAAGACCTTGAGGAATCTTCATATAAACTTCTTCATCTAACTCTCCATGAAGAAAGGCGTTATTGACATCGAGTTGGTGAAGAATCCATTAATTTATTGATGCAAGAGCAAGTAATAAACGAATTGAGGTTAACTTTGCAACTGGAGAAAAAGTATCAAAGAAATCAAGTCCTTCTTGTTGGTTATATCCCTTAGCTACTAAACGAGCTTTGTAGCGTTCTAAGGAGCCATCCGCTTTATATTTTAGCTTAAAAACCCATTTAGAACCCATGGGAGTAATATTTGAAGTCAAGGGTACAATTTCCCATGTGTTGTTTGATTGCAAAGCTAAAAGCTCATGTTTAATAGCTTTCATCCATTCTGGTGATGTAGAGGCTATCTTGTATGAGGTAGGCTCAGAGAGAGTTGTAATAGAGGCTATAAAAGAAGAATAAGTTTTGGAAAGATTGTTCAATGTGAGGAAATTTTGTATGGGGTAAAGGGTAGGTTGTTGAACTGGAGTAGAGGAACAAAGAGTTGGATTTTGGCATATATAATCTTTCAGATAGGGTGGTGGTTGTCTTGATCTTGATGGTCTAGTTGAGGGTGGTGGTTGGGGTTGAGTATTTGGTGGAGTGGATATTTGAGAAGAAGGTGGGATTGGGTGAGAATGTGAGGTATGAAGAGGTTGATCAATGTAAGAAGTTGAGGATGAAGGAAACAAAAAAGAGTGAAGTTGTGTTATTAACAAAGGGGAATTGTGATTCATGAAATACTATGTTTCTTGATATGAATGTGGTGTGTGAGGAAAGATCAAGTAATTTATATCCTTGAACACCATTAGGATAGCTTAAGAATACACATTTTATAGCTCTAGAGTCAAATTTGGGCCTATTGTGTTGCAGAGTAGAGGCAAAACAAAGTGATCCAAACACCCTTAGATGTGATAGGTTTGGAGGTTTATTGTATAGTAGCTCATAAGGTGTTTTATTATCTAAAAGTGGAGTAGGTAATCGATTAATCAGGTGAGCAGCTGTGAGGATTGATTCAGACCAAAACTGCAAAGGCATATTAGCTTGAAACATCAAAGCTCGAGCTGTGGTAAGAAGATGTTGATGTTTGCGCTCAACAAGACCATTTTGTTGAGGTGTCTCAACACAGCTAAGTTGATGAAGAATACCATTTGAAGCATAGAACTCAGGAAGCAAAAATTCAGGGCCATTATCAGATCTTATAGCCTTGATTTTTGTATTGAACTGATTCAAGATTAAAGCATAGAATGAGAGTAAATGAGTTTTAACTTCAGACTTAAGTTTCATCAAATACACCCAAGTACATCTTGAGAAGTCATCTACTATGGTTAAAAAATAACTATGGCCTGAGTGAGAAATTTGTTTGAAAGGCCCCCAAATATCAACATGAATAATATCGAAACATGAGGTAGTTGTAGTACAAGAAGTAGGAAAAACAAGCTTCTTTTGCTTAGCAAAATGACAAGAGTCACAAATGTTTGTTTGTAAAAATTGAATAGAAGAATTGATAGCTTTAAGAGCTGCTATCTTTGCCTTTGAGGGGTGGCCTAACCTTGAGTGCCATAGATCAAAGTTTTGAGTTACAGCTGCTAAAGAAGATTCAGTTGATGTATTCTTCAATGGTGCATATAGATAGTACAAGCCATGAAGTTCAACAGCAGTCCCAATCATCTTCTTTGAAGAATTCTCCTGGAGTTGACAATAAGAAGGAAAAAATACAACAGAAATGGAAGAATCCTTAGTAATTTTGAGACAGAAAGAAGATTGTACTTAAAGTTGGGTACACAAACCACATTATATAAGGTTATGTATTGATTTAGCCTTATATCTCCTCTATGTGTAGCATTTATACTCTCACCATTTGGTAAAGTTACAGGAACATTAACAAGAACCACATTTCTTGTATATAAAGAGGTGGAAAATATGAGGTGATCAGTTGCACATGTATCAAGAATCCAAGAAGTGATGTCAGGATTACCTTCTTGTGTTGATACTTGATGAACAGCTGCATTAGTAGTAGGTATATTAGTTGAAGATGAATGAACCAATGCCATAAGTTTGCTAAGCTCTTCAGGAGTAAATTCACAAGAAGGTGCAGAAGTAGTGGTAGTAGGAGGAGATTCTTCAGTCAAAACATAATGAGCCTTTGGATTTTGAGGCTTTTGATTGTTGATAATGAATCTTCTACCCTTAGGACCATCCCAACCAACCGGATAGCCATGAATTTGGAAACAAGTTTCAATAGTATGACCATTATATCCACAATGAGTGCATAACATCTTCTTTCTTTCATTGTATGATGAAGGTCTCTGCACATTCTTTGAGTAAAAAGCATGAATAGAAGAATCTAATGATGAATGAGTGAGTTTTCTTTGACTTTCTTCTTGACTGACCATAGCAAACACAGAATTAATAGAAGGTAAAGGATTCATCAATAGGATTTGGCTTCTAACAGCTGAGTATGAGTCATTTAAACCAATGAGGAATTTTATCACAAAGTCGTGTTGTTGTCGATTGATTAAAGTCTCAAAGAGTTTGCAAGAACATAGATTCATGTGACCACAAGAGCATATAGGCATAGGACGAAAATAAAGATATTCAACCCAAATAGTTTTAAAACGAGCAAAATACTCAGAGATTGAATTAGAATTCTGAGAAATTGAGCTTAAAGATTTTTCAAGATGATAAACACGCGTTCCATCACTTTTATCAAATCGTGTTTTTAGTTTATTGAAAAGATCAAAAGCAGAATTCACATATAATAAGCTACCTCTGATTTCTTTCGAAATTGAATTGAGAAGCCATGAAAGAACTAAATTGTTAGCACGATTCCAAGCTGTAAAGAGAGGAAGATCCGTGAGAGGAGGCTGTACGATGTCTCCATTAATAAATCCGAGTTTGTTTTTAACTGAGAGAGCTATTTCTATAGCTCGAGTCCAAGATAAGTAATTATCACCGGTGAGAACCTCTGAAACGAGAGAGATTCCGGTGTTTTCGCTAGGATGTAGATAGTATGGGCTTGTGAAATCTTCAATAACGGATTGAGTAGCCATTGAAGAGAGGAGGAAGAAGATAGAGAAACAGAGTATGCGGAAGTAATTAGTTTGCGACTGATACCATGATAGATTGTGAAGTAGCTGCCATTAATGGCGATAGAGAAGTAAAGAGAAGTTAAAGAAGAAGAAGAAGAAGAAGAAGAAGAAGAAGAAGAAGAAGAGAGAGCAGTTTAGTTAAAAGAGGAGAAGAGATATTTCTTATTGATTACGATAGCTAACAATCTACATTATATATATACATGTTTTATTCTATCTAACAACTTGATACAGCTGTGATTTTAACAAACTAACTAACTAAGACTGTATTGCTATTTAGTCCCTGCACTTTCTTCTTTGTTTGATTCTTCATCTGTATTCCAAGACAAATGAAATTACCCATGTGAGTAGACTTATATTCAATTACATGTATCCTTAGTATAATATAAATAAAGTTAACTCAATTTTTGGTGTCTCATACTTTCATTATTTTTATCTTTTTATCATTTCAAATAAATTTAGTGTATATACATTTGTGTGCGCTATATATTCATTGCATGCCAATTTCCATGTGAATTGTTTTAAGTTTAATTGAACTATCAGTATTCCTCACACTCGAGGGAACACAAAAAATATGTGTCTACAGTCTCTCTATTCTCTGTTATTGATTTTTATTGAGTTTTTTTCTTGCAATGTCTCATGAAATGTAGTTTTTTCCAAATTTTATTGAGTTTTTATCCTTGCAGGTCTCTTAAATGTTCAATTAACCCATTGTTGAAGTTAAACCTGACACACCCTAGATGACAAAATATATAGGTCGGTATTTTCTATAAGATTATATTTTTTCTAATTTTATTTTTTTGTTTTAACTTTGTTAGTTGTGTCTTAATTCAAATTAAATTGGGGAAATTGATAATTTTCTGAATTTCTAGGAGTATGATAAGTTGGATGAAACATTAGATGATCGAAAGAGGAGGGATGTCATTATTGGACTATGCTTTTCTCTAATTTGATCGCTCAATGGGCTCAATGGTTATGTGCGTAATTGTAGCTGAGTAAATATTGTTTTCAAAAGATTTAATTTTGTTTTCTAGGGTTTAATGATATTAATGTAATATGTTACATTTGCAGCAAATATTGTGTTTGTATCTGGATCACTTATTGGACGATTTTTACCATTTACTTCTGCTCGATCAATTGGGAAGCTTTTGCCTCCTTTACTTAGTCCATTTCAGGTATTATGTAATTTCTTGATTAAATTCGAACATTCAAGTTGAAATTTGATACATATCAGCTATTTTGAGCTCATGCATAATATATTTAGCATTTGATTTCAAAATATTCAATTATTACAGGAATAAAGACTGAAAGATCTAAAGCAAAGGCTAGCTATACCATTTGATGGTGGTTTTATTGACCATCAAGTACGTATTATCAAGGGCCATTTTAATAAAGTATAGACTATTGTGGATTGATATATTATTTAATTTAATTTCAAGATGCACTTAGACAATTATGGAGATTAGCTTATCCAGATAGACAACTCCCTTCTCTTAAATCCGAACTATGGAAAGAAATAGGTTGGCAATGATCCGACCCTTCAACAAATTTCAGGTAAATAATAAATATAAATCAAACTTGAAGGACTCATTATGCAATTTATTTGTTCTTATTTACATTTACAGGGGTGGAGGTTTTATATCATTGGAAATTACAACTGCATTTCTTCTGTTGTACCAATTGGTGCAATGTTTGCCACGCCTCTTTGGCTTGGTAACACCGCTTACATACACTCAGATGTTAAAAGCAATCAGTAAGTTTAAGTTTACTATTTTTATCAAATTACAAAACAGTCCCTCAACAAAGTTACAATTTACAGGGTCAGTAGCTGTATTTGTACTCGAGTAGCAGCTGGAGTTGAAGTAATGAGTTGTATAATGCTTCTTATAATGTCATTAATAAGCTTTGGCCATTTAAAAGACTTGCACAAGGCTATCAAACTTTGTGAAGAGGCCGTGGTTTGCCACTGATCCCACAATTTCTTCTCTTGGCTCAAATTTGAAGGTATACTAATTATTTTTAATTATAATGATTTATTATAATAAATTGCGTAATTGATTCCTGTGATTTGTTTAATTGCAGGCACCCTCGAGTTTACCATTTTACAAATGATTCTGCAGATTCAAGCCGTGGTGAAAAAATCCAACTCATGTATTTTATTTATTAATTTCTTAAAATTTATTATATTTGAAAATCTTATTCTTTTTTCTTCAGGTGATCTTTTACATCATTTTTTAACAGTAATTTTCAACACATTAGATAAAGGTAAATCTATAAACGATGAATTTGAACTAAACATAATTTTACCGGTACTATTTTATAAACTAGAGCTCCTATTAGCAAAAATAGAAAATTTATGAATTATTTTTTCAGGAATCAATTAGAAACTCAGATGATAGTGTATTATTAAGTACACCTGATTCATTAATTGTGTCAATTTTAAAAAATGTGGGACCTGATGAAAAACAAAGCTCTTCTAATTTTAATTCAAGTCCTCATAGATATAAAGGACATAGTTTCGGAATTAATGTACTTGATTCTCTAATTTTACTTACAAGGTAAATAACTATTTTTATAAAGGGGCAATGCTCAATTAATTACACGGAAAGTGTAAAAATTCTCAATTAATTACAAGTTCAACTTAATTCCTACTTAAACACAAAAAAATGAAAGATTATAAAAATACACATAGACAATTAATTAATTAATTACTTTAATTATAATATTATTTATTTATATTCTTTTTTATTTTAATTTTTTTCGGAATTTTTTTAAAAAAAAAAATTTACGGAAATTTTTTTTAAATTTTTTTTTCGGAATTTTTTTAAATTTTTTTTTCGAAAATTTTTTTTTTTCCAATTTTTTTTATGTGTTCCATGAACACAGAATTTTGAGATTTGTGTGCTGCAGGAACACACAAAATTGGAACAACCAAAATCAAGTTTCTTGTGTTCAATGAATACACAAATCTCAGATTTGTGTGTTGTAGTAATACACAATTTTGCGATCTGTGTGTTCAGGAATACACAAAATTGGAACAAACAAAATCAAGTTTTGTGAATTTGATTTATATGTGTTCATCAATACACAAATCTGAGACTTGTGTATTCCAGGCACAAATCAGAGACTTGTGTGTTCCAAGAATGCACAAATCAGAGACTTCTGTGTTCCATGAATGCACAAATCAGAGAATTGTGTGTTCCAGACACAAATCAGAAACTTGTGTGGTCGAGGCACAAATCAGAGATTTGTGTGTTCCAAGAACGCACAAATCAGAGACTTGTGTGTTCCAGGAACACACATATCAGAGACTTGTGTGTTTTAGGAACGCACAAATCTGAGACTTGTGTGATCCAGGAACACACATATCTGAGAATTGTGTGTTCCAAGAATACACAGAATTTGAAAAAACAAAATCAAGTTTTGTGTATTCTAGTAATACATAAATTCAATTTTTATGTGTTCTATGAATACACAAAATTGAGATTTGTGTGTTCCATGAATACACAAATCTTATATTTGTGCGTTCTAAGAATACACAATTCTGAGATTTGTGTGTTCCAGGAATACACAGAATTGAAATAACACAAAACCCTAAAACATAAACACAAAAATAACAAAAAAGAGTTGGACAAAAATATAATATATCAAGATAGTTAAAGACGAATAAAAATAAGGTATATGCGATTAATAAATATAAAAAAACAATATTGTTAAAAAAGAGAATTATTTAGATCGATTTTATTACTTTGTTTGTTACAGGAACACATAAATCTATATTTGTGTGTTACAGCAACACATAACCTGAAATTTCGATTTTAAAAAAAAAAATCGGGAAAAAATCGAAAAAAAAAATTCGAAAAAAAATTTTCGGGGAAAAAAATTAAAAAAAATATATTTTGAAAAACAAATTCTGAAAAAAAAAATTTAAAAAGAAATTCGAAAAAGAAATTTTAAAAAAATTTCGAAAAAAAATCTGAAAATAAATATTAAATAATAAAATAAAAAACAATAAAAAAATATAAAAAATCACATAAGGGTAACATTGGAAGGTAAATATGACAATGTGTTCAATTGAGAATTAAGTTTAAAATTTGTGAGTAAGTAGGAAGTAATTTCCTCCTTCCGTTTTTTTAAGAATGAAAAGTGAGGAAGTGTAATTAATTGGGAATTATCTCTTTTTTAATTTTTTTTTTATATTTTTTAAACTGGTTTTATTTACTTTGTTTTGTATATAATGATAGGTTTCCTGGCCACTTGAACTTATTGCTAATTTAGAAGCAATAAAGAACTATAACCAGGTGAATTTTTAATTAATATATTTATTTATATAAAAGTGCCCATTTTTTCGGGTAGTTTAGTAATTTTACCTGTGTGGATTGTGTAGGTGATGAGTTTTTTACTGAAAGTCAGACATGCTAAATTTGTTCTTGATAAGGCTCGGAGATGGATGTGGAAGGTTTTTTTTTTTAAACTCAGATCTTTTATTATATAACATTTTATTAAAATTTGAAATTTTAATAATTTAGGATAATTTTTTGATATTTTTTAGGTCTTTATAATATGCAAAATTGCACTATAGGTCCCCATAATATGCAAAAATTGCACAGTAAGATCACATAATATGATAAAATTGCACTATAGGTCCTTAATAGCAAGATTTTTCTAGCTTAATTGCATTGAAGGTCCCTAAATTATTTTTTTTGAATCAGTTACGCACTATAAGTACCTGTATTATACAAAACCACCCATATTTTATTACAGAAAAAAATATTCGGACACATAAAACAAATTAATGCCTAATACAATATATTTTAAAAATTTTAGGCCCCAAATGAAGCTTTCAAATATTTTGAGGCATAAGGTATTACTATAATTATTTTTTAATAGTGTAACAAATTCTAAAAAGCTAGGGAATTTGTTTCCGAATTCATTACACTATAGGTCCCTATAACCTGAGCTAATTGCACCACAAGTCCCTATAATGTGCAAAAATTGCACTATAAGTTCTTTCCGGGAGTTAATCACACTACAGATCCCTATAGTATGCAAAAATGCACTATATGTCCTTTTTTGAAGGAAAATTGTTTCTGAGTAAATTGCACTATAGGTCCTTAAAATGTGCAAAAATTGCACTACAGGTCCCTATAGTACGCAAAAATGGACTATAGATACCTTTCCAGAGTTAATTGCGCCGTAGGTCCCTATAATTTGAAAAATTGCACTACAAGTCCCCCTATATTGCAAAAATTATTAAATATAAAAAAATTACTAATTAAAATGGTCCAGATTGTTGAAATTTGATCGACGGCTTAAAATGTCTTGATATTTTCTATATTTTTCAACCGTTAGATTTTATATTTATTTATTTATCTTTACTCTTTTCCTTAATTATATAATTCTTTTTTATTTTTACGTTGAAATCCTCAAATAACTTAACTAATTCTCTTTTAAAGTATTCAAAAATATAAAATTTAAAACTTATATTTTCACACCCATATCACATTGGAACAAAAAAACAAACTTCACGCTCACTTTTTACCCAAGCCGCTCTCCGACACAAGAAATTGCAAGCACTCGAGAACCATTATTCACCATCATCAACTGGATTGACTACACCGTCAACAATAGAAGAACACAAATTAAGATAATTAATTAATTTTTCCATTGAACAAAAAATTAAATTATTTTTAATCTAATCTCATCACTTTTACAATTTTTAGAATTCTTTATTTATTTTTATATACAAACATACTGCCATTTTAGAACCATGGGAAGCCTGATGTTGTTGCGTCAGGAAGAAATGCTAAGTTATATTTCTTTTAACTATTCATTTTTTTAATGTTTTGTTTATTACTTTTTATACAAATCATACCAGGCCATTTTATAACTTGGAAGCCTTTTACCATAAGAGAAGTATAAGGCTAAGTCCAACAGCTTCCAATTTTTTAGCTAAAATCGGGAGTCAAATAGCTAACTTTTCTTAAATATTCACTCCCTATCACAACTTTACTCCAACAGCTTCCCAATTTCAACTTCCCAATCTCTATTTTGATTTTATTTTAATACTTTTTCCATTTTAATTCTAATTAATTATTTTTCTAAATTTTTATAAAATTTCATTATTTATAATTTATGTCTTAAAAAATAATATAAATTATTTTTAATATTTAAATGATAATTATAATTATTTCTATCAATTATTTATAGTTTTAAGATATTTTTTTTGATAATATTAAAATTTATTACTTTATTTTTAAAAATATTAAATTTATTGATAAATTTGTTGAATTATAATGTGCAGAAAAAAATTAATTTATTATTAGTAAACATAAAATTAATTTTAAATTAATTATTATTATTATGAAAATATTTATTAATAAATAATTTAAAATAATAATATGTAATTTATAATTATCAACTAAAGATTTAAATATACATATATAAATATTTCTATTTAAATAAACAAGAATAAAGAATAGATTAGATTTAAAAAAAAAATTAAAATTGATGAATTTGGGGTGAAATTTTTAGCCACATCTAGCTAAGAAAACTTGTGAATTGGGAACCCTATAATTGGGTTCCCTATAATCGGGAGGCTGCTAGAGTGCTAAAATATGATTTTCAACTCCCAATTGTAGCTTTTTGCTACAATCAGGAGCCCATTGAACTTAGCTTAAGAAGTCGTACGGAGTCATACGGCGTATGGAAGGGTTGTGAGTTCTCTTCTTTTCTTTTTACCACTTATTTTATTAATTAATGTTTTTATTTTGTTTTAATCTCTTCACAAGAAATTGCCGCCACTCGGTTCACCACTATCAACCGGCTTGACTACAGTATCAACAATAGAAGAACCTGAATTAAGGTGAAAACTTAATTTTTATCATTGAATAAAAAATTGAATTATTTTCAATCTAATATTATCACTTTTACAATCTCAGAATCATCTGATTTATTGTTTATTATTTTTTATACAAATCATACGACCATTTTATAACCATTAAGAGTCTTATCATATAAAAAGTGATGTTGCAGCTACCTATATAGGAGAACTGTATGTTATAAGTATTTCTTTTAACTATTTTTCTTCAATTAATATATTAACTTTTGTTTTGTTTATTATTTTTTTTATACAAATCATACGATGCCCATTTTATGGTCAATAGAAACATTTTACCATATTAGAGGTGATGCTGAAGAAGGGTTTTCTTTTTTACTACTTATTTTTTCAATTAATATAGTTATTTTGTTTTATTTATTATTTTTTTATACAAATCATACGATAACACAAGTTTTTTATTTTCAGTTTTTTTTATTCCTATATTGAATATTATATGATGCGAAAGATTAATGTGTATGGAATGTCTCATTTCTCAATTAACTATCTATATTAGTCAAATATTATATATTATGTATGTGGCACACTTACCTAGGTGTTTATATTTCATATGAGAACGTCTATATTAGTCAAATATTATAGGTGTTTATAATTTACCTCTATAACTACTGTTAGATAAGATCCTTCACATAATTATTTTACTTTTTTTATTGTTTTACAGTGGAGCGACAAGAACCGGGACCAAGAATGACGTATGTTTTTTTTGTTTGTTTTACGGTAGAGCGACAAGTTACCGGGACCAAGAATGGCGTACGCTTTGGCACCGAAAACAAAATAACAATATTGAAAGGATTCAAGAAAAAGACATTGTGTAGTTATGAGCTATTTCATATTCATGTCATCTCAATTATTTGAGGTTTTATTTTTTATTACATAAGACTATATTTTGGTTGATCGATTTACAGTTTATGTAGCTGTTTGTGTAAAATACATCCTATTTTTTGTTCTTGGTTGAATATTTTTCATTTTTATTTTTATGAGCCAATTATAGATTAATGCCTATTGAAAAACTTATTTAACAAAAGGTGCCTAGAATAAGATACTTTATAGAAAACAACCACATCCCAAACTACCCCTATAATTAACAATTAAAAAAATTGAAAAAAACAAAACAAAAACTAATAAACACACGCGTCCGTGAAATTTTTTTAAAATCGTCATAACTAATTCTAAAAAAATCAAAAATTTATATATTTGGATAAAGCAAATTAATATTTACGTCTATGATTTTTTCGGAATTTTTTGAATTTTGTGATTTTTTTGAATTTTTTTGAATTTTTTGATTCGCAGATACGGAATTCCATGTTTTAAACATGAAATTTCGTGTCTGCAGAAAAAAGTTTAAAAAAATCAAAAAATTCAAAAAAAATCAAAAAGAAATTATAGACGTAAATATTAATTTGTTTTATCAAAAAATGCAAATTTTTAAATTTTCTGATTATTTTTGAATTAGTTATGACGATTTAAAAAAAATATTCACGGACGCGCGCGTGTGATGAAATTAGTAGTTGGTGGTGGTGGTTGTGGTGGTGGAGGTGGTGATGGTTGTGGTGGTGGTAGTTGTGGTGGTGGAGGTGGTGGTGGTGGTGGTGGTGGGGGTGGTGGTGGTGGTGGTAGTGGAAATACCCTATTATTTGTTTAATATTTAAAAATAAATATTGTATTAAAAATAAAATAATATATTTAATAATAAGGATAGTAAAGGTATAAAAAATATGAAGGAGATGTTTTCAATAAATAATTATTCTATTAGGCATTTTTTTATTAAATAAATAATTGAAGGCTTTAAAAAAATATTAGGCTACTCTATGAAGCATTTATCTCTAATTACCCCTATTTTTATTTCAAGAATTGTTTGTTTATCCTGTGTTATATTTATTCGCTCTAAATTAATATTCTTAAAGTGCCTTCAGGCACGGGTTCATACCTAGTGTGTGTATATATATATATATATATATATATATATATATATATATATATATATATATATATATATATATATATATATATATATATATATATATATATATATATATAAGTATTGAGTAATTTAATAGATGTAAAATTGTTCGAATGACCAAGGCCACTTTAACATAATAAATCAATGGCAAAATGATGTAGATTTACATTCTTCTCTACAAAGAGGTGGCTCTTACGCTGAAAAGTAACAATGTCGATAGCAAGAGAATGCTTTTAGGCATCCATGAGAATATGCACGATCTATTTTATCTAGACCATTTTGCTAATGGTGTTTATTTGTGGTATGAAACTCCATTTTCAAATCTTTCCCATGTTCTTTCTTTTCTTCATTGATAACATGTACATATATACATACATGTCATGTCATGAAAAAATAGTTATTGTTGATCCATCAAGATGTCAAACCGTTCCATTTGCCACTTTTTCTCCAAATGGCCCCTTAAGAATCTTGAATCAGATGAAACATATGTTATGGAAAAGTTTCTTGATAAACACCACTACTAGTAATGTTGTGAAGGGTACATACTCGTTAGTTTGATTGCTTGTGATATTTGTCGGGTTTATAGTTCTAGAGGAAAAAAAGAAGAGTTTGGCAGTATAGGTATTATCGGAGGTTTGAATTTGTATCGGTACGTGTCTAGTGGAACTATATAGGTACATACCCAGTGGACCTTGACACAGTAGTTTGGATACCCTTACATTGCTTGCTGCACTTATTGCAATGCCTGGTTATATAATAAATACAAACTCATCTCCCTATAATTTGAAATGGGTACGTACCTGTTGGGTATATACCCATCACGGACATTGATATGGACAAAAACCAATTGGGTTAATACTAAAATACTTGTAGGGACCTATAATGCAATTATATAAAAAATAATTTTATAACAATAATAAAACGGACTTGAATGTGTACCCAACGTGCATATAACGGCGCTAAAAAAATTAAAAGAAAAATAAATAAAGCCAATTAATTTAAATAATAAGAAAACAAAAATTAATTTTGTAAGGAAAGGTATACTCGTAGGAAAACTATACCAAACTATAATATAACTTTAATAAGATATTTTTTTTCAATTAAGACTTAATAAATAATATATAACGGATTGAAGTCCTTATTTATATATTCCTCCTTATTTAATAGATATTTTGGTTTATTACCCTTGCCTTAATCAGGATACCACACTTTAGTTGGAGTTGAAACTAAAGATACACCACAATCGTCAACTGCTGGGGAAAAGGAAAATAACTCAAGCTTATGGATCTTAATCTGGCATGCAAACATTCCTTCAAAGATTAAAAACTTTGGTTGGATAATTTGCAATGATATTTTACCGTCTAAGCAAAATCTTAAAAGAAAAGATGTAAGGACGAAAGTATGTGTGAATGGTGTGAAACAAATATAGAGAGAATGGACCATATCATTCTTGATTTTCCATTCAGCATTCAGGCATGAGCAAAATCTCCTCTATAGCTAAAAGTTAATAAACAAGTAAATGAATCTTTTGTAGAATGGTTAATGAATACAATTATAAGTTACTCAAATAATGGATGAGAAAAGAGGAAGGTTACAACCATAATCCTTGTTACGGCATAGAATATATGGAAGGAAGGGATGAAAGGGTTCTTCGATAAGAAAAAATGGTCAGTGGATATTACTACTCAAAACACGATGGATAAATCTCACGATTATTCGATGAAAAAAAGAAAAAGAACCAATTGGAGCGGTTCTAGGATAAAAGCAATAAAGGTGACAACAGTAATAACCCAGCAATCAATAATGTAGTTGATATGGTCTGGTTTAGTGATGCATCTTTTAAAAATGAATGGGAACCAGCAGCGATTTCGTCTATTGGTGTCAATCTTCAAGGTATTGTTTGCCAGAGAAAAGCTATCTGGTGCAGACTTAAAAATATCATTGAAGGTGAAGTTTGGGCCCTTTTCTTGGCTCTAAGATCAACTGGATCGAAGAGCATACAAAGTAGTTCTTTCTACTCTGACAACCTTGAGTTTGTTCAAGGTATCCATAATCTGGTAAGACTCCATTGGAGCCTTAACCCAATCATTGAGGAAATAAAAGAATGGATTGATCTTTTCTCATTTTGGAAAATTTCATACATTAGTAGAGATCATAATATGAACGTAGATGCTATTGCTAAATGCACAAGGAAAAATATTAACTTATCTGGATGGAAAGATCTCTCAGTTATTAGCTCGTATAATTTTCAGTTGAATATTTATAATTCTAGAACGATGAAATATTTCTCCTTTGACGAAAAAAATTAGATATTTCAATGATATCGTGTTCAAATGTTTGATCACAATTCACATGGAATTGTATTTGATAACAAGACAGTAGACCTGTGCTTTTTTTGTTTCACAAATTGACCCAAGCTCTAAGACAACAGAGTAGGCATAACAATAGTAAATTTATGGAAGTAGTGAAACTATTGGATGCTTTTATCAGTAAAAATATAAAACCATTGCCATGTTGTTTTAAAGTAAAAACCATCCATATTAACTTTTCATTTCCTCTTCTTTGACCAAAAAGTAAACAACCTTTTGTTTCCCACTTTTCTTCAGCTTATTTCTCAAGTACTCTTCTTCAGTTTCTCAGGTAATTGATGATATCATAGCACTAATATTAAAATATTTATGATATCTAGAACTTTATTCAAAATTTGTTAGAGCATTAAGTCTAACACATTTTCCTAAATAAACAAAAAAAAATTATACTATATTTCAAGATCTATTTTTTAATTTAGATGTATAAAGTGAATTTTACATCGATGCTTGTAAGCCAACATTAAGCCTCTTTCTAAACATGTTACGTAACTAAATTTAATAATATGCGAATGGTTTCAAGTGACTTTTTCTCTTTTGGAAGTGGTCTGTTTTGGTCAGAAATATATATTAATTTAAATTTGATAAAATAATAGTATTGTGGATTAAGTTTTACCCAACAAAATAAGGAGTAGAAGGGTTATTTAAATTCTTTTTTTAAACCAATAACCTACTTAATTGATTGTTTGTATATATTTTAGATGGCTAGCTGGTGGTTCTTTGTGTGTTCTAAAAATAAATGCAAATGCTAATCGAACCACAACCGCAAGTGTACGGTTGTCCCAAGTAGTATTAAGGATAATACAGATTCGTTCCAAGGATGGGATGGTTGACTACAATGTTTAGCAAATGGTGATGGATTGCACTTATGAAAGCAAGTAAACGAAATATGTTTGTTAGGTTTTGTATTAATGCTAAGTAAATGAAAGACAATTATTAAAATGCAAATAAAAGCTAAGATGCAAGTAAAATGATGTAAAAACGCAATATGAGAAGTAGTACTTGAGAACGCAAGGATCCTCCCAATCTTATTTCCTAACTTATGTTGTTTAAGGGCTAAATTGGTCAATTACAATGGTCGGGATTCTAAATTCCTTATACCCCCGTCAGGGTGGACTATAAGGCGATCCTAAAGTGTCACTAGTCCCGTCAGGGTAAATATGATCCACCGTTGGATGCTTAAGTGTTTTACCTCATTGGCCCTAGAATTAGCTAAGTTCGTCAGAATCAATAGCTTCTATCCTAGATTGAATAAATGGTTCTGTATCTAAACCCTCCGTTAGGATGATCCAATTGCCACTAATTGGAATAGCCTAAATACTATCACCTGTTCCTAGTTCATGACGCTAAAAACAGTAAAATAATCTCAATTTATTGAAAAGAGTAAAAGCCCTAATTTAGTTTAATTCAATAAAAACCCAAATTCAACATTCGTTAATTAATAAGATTGGGATTCACCCATTGTTTGTTCTCAAGCACTATGAATTATTTAGCTCATATTAAAACGAAATACTAAATTAAAATAAATGGAATTCATAACTGATTACAAATAAAAGATAAAAGAAACCTAATTTCCGGAATTGGAATGACTGAGAACGGAGCTATAGACCCACTCCAGCTCTAGCAGCTTCTTCTTCCTTCCTTCTGTTGCTTCTCTCTGATGTTTTTTAATTGTAAAGAATGAATTGTATTGACACTCTCTTCTAAGGATGAGATGATTTGAAGAACAAATTGAGAGGTAAGAAATAATAAGGTCTAAAAGCCTATTTATACTAGTAAATTCGGAATAGGGTTTTATTTTAAATAAAAAGCCATTTTAGAAAAGCCCAAGTCCATAATTAAGCCCAAAATCCCGTAACTGCTGATACACCGTCACTAAAACGGCTTTTCCCGATTCGTTATGACTCCGATTGACCTCATTCCAGTTGCTAAAGTTCCGTAACTCGATAAGGAATGATTTCTCTTCAAAGGTCAGCGGCTAAATCATCGCTTAAGCACCTCGAAATCAGCAATCTATGGCCTGGAAAATGGATTTTCAGCTCTAAAAATAATATCTTCGGGATTTATCTTCAAGCTTTGACTTCATTACACGATCTTTGACTTTATTCTCGGATTCCTCTCCTTGCTAATATTCAAAACCTACAAACTTTTCACTAAAATACACAAGATTACGCGCAAAAGTTTAATAAATCAAAAATACTAGAAATAAAATAGGAATTCCGGATTATTGCATTTTTAACTCAAAAGTCTATCAAAATATTCAATTAAACATAAAAAATGATGTCTCCCAAGGGTCGAAAATAAGAACATTTAGGGAGACATCACTAGCCCCGATCTGCAAGCACCACCGGTTCAACCAGCACCACAACAAGCACAACCAGTTCCACAACACCCACCACCCGCAAACAGCTCCATGGCAATCACGGCCGGCTCTTGATCGCATTTTCCCTCATCGCGGTCATCATTTTAGCAGGAATGGATTGGTTGCTCACATCCGAAACATGCATCAGGGAAACTAAAAATAAATTACTCTATCTAGTTTTTTTTGTTCCAATAACTTTCCATAGAAAAATAAAAAGGACGTTAGCCTATCCCCATAAGTGGGGCGTCAACTTTGAGTAGTTCTAGTAATTTGGTTGAGATAGACCTACTATCTAACTCTAAACTATTGTCATTCGAAAAGTTTTTGGTTAACCAATCAGCTATCATATTACTCCTTATCGAAACGTATGAGAAGGTAGGATTACAAAATTCACTAACAAAATAAATACTACGAATAATATTCTTAATACAGGCTTGAAAAATGGGAGAATTGGAGGCTAGAGAACCCATGATGACTTGACAATCGTTCTCTACCACGCATTTTATGTCTTTGAACTCTTTAGCCCATAAGCAAGCGTTCAAGATACCTAATGCTTCAACCTCCACTGGATTTCCGGCTCCTATATCCCATGAGTTAAACTTGATGATTGTGCCTTTGTGATCCCTAACAACACAAGAAATGGTGAATTTGTTAATTTTATATGATGTATCAGTGTTAATTTATACCACTTCTAAAAATAACGAGAGTAAAATACCAATAGAGTATCATATCTAGTACTTTTTTTCTTTATCAGATTGGACCAAATATTTAAACGTGTATTTTTATTATCATTACTCTTAACTTAGTGCCCGTTTGGGATTGCTTTTCAAAATAATCACTTAAAGTGATTTTAGATCCATAGCAATATTTTAGACTTTTAAAATCACTTTTAGAAAAAGCAATAGATTAGTGATTATTAAAATAATCACTTAAAGTGATTTTAGATCCATAGCAATATTTTAGACTTTTAAAATCACTTTTAGAAAAAGCACTAGATTAATGATTATTAAAATAATCACTTAAAATGAAGTTCGATATCAAAATATTTTTTAATATTTTTTACAAATATTTTAATTTTAATCAAAAAGCGTTGTTAGCTCTAAAATAATCAATCCCGGATGGGCTCTTAATTCCGTTATTAAGTAAAAGGTCAAATTTGTTAGAAAATTGATGGAAAAAATTGTTAAAAAGCAAGGAAAATAAAATAAAATATGACCTAAAAAGGGGACTGTTTCAAATATAAGTTGGGTGAATTTTCTATAGGGGATTTCAGTTTTTAAGGCCCAGAACCCACCACACTTTCTATTTAAAATCCCACCCCCAACTAACCCCCTAACTAGTACTTAGAAGGTCCAACTAGTAAGGAGAAATGGCAAAAATACCCCCACCCCTTATCCCCACAGTGAAGAAGCCAAAAGCTAACCCAAAGCTCCATTAAAACCACCGAAACCCCCACCCCACCCCATCCCATCCCCTCTCTCTCTCTCTCTCTCTCTCTCTCTCTCTCTCTCTCTCTCTCTCTCTCTCTCTCTCTCTCTCTCTCTCTATCTCTCTCTCTCGGCGAACCATTAACACCACCATCACCCATCACCTCCACCCACCATGAAACCACTCACAGCAACCCCAACCCCCCTTCCATCTTCATCACCGAACCACTACCACCCCCACCCCCGGAGAACCTGTACCATCCAACCCCACCCCATTTAACAACTCACCTCCATCACCATCACCTTCCCACCTTCTAACCACCATCGCCCACCATCCTCTCACTGCTGCTGCTCCCTCTCTCTGTGTAACATCCCCACCGAAGTCCCCCAGCAAACCACCGTCACCAAGACCACCAGCAACCCGCTGACCACCATAACCACCCCCACCTTCGTCTCCCGTCACAGAAACAACACCACCACCGCTGCTGATGTTTGGATCTGCAGAAACGAGAGTCATCCCCACCAGTGAGCCCGATTTGCAGTCATCACCACCACCGCCGTGAAGAAGCCATCGCCACCTCTCAGATCTTGAAAGTTGCTGCACATGAACCCACCACCACCGCCTATACGCCGACAGCCTGTTGGGAGCGAACCAAAACACTCACCACCACCAACAACCCACCTCGATCCATGGAAAACCGCCGCTGAAATACACCCACCCCCCCTCGATCTGAGCTTCATCACAGAGCTCCATCTCAAATCTGGAGCGACACAGAGAAGATCTTCATCACTACTGCACTGGATCTTCATCAGCAGTGTCGATGGTTTTTTTTACTGTTAGGTGTAATTGGGCCAGCCCCATCCTCTTTTATGTGTATAACGGGCCATCCCTATATAGGGTATTTGTGTGTGGCATGGCCAGGCCCATATAGAAGTAGTATACATTTTTTGAATTATTTGATTTACTCATTATTGGGCCAGCCCCATGTAAAGTTTTGTTAGTTGATTGTGTGCAGTACAAACATAAATAAAATTTATCTATTTTGTATATTAAAAGTTCTTCCTAATGGGTACAACCCAGAAAAATTTGAAGGATATGGGTCTGGCCCCATATGACTATAATACATAAAAAACTTGGTAAAAAAGACTTAAAAACCTCATTGCAAAAAGTGTATTGGGTCTGTACCCATCACATTATAGTTTAGAGCATGATAAAAACTCTGCTTGGATCCGTACCCATAACGAAGGGGGCTAAAAAAGGGAAAGTTCTAAACCAGCAAAGTTAGAACTAGGACTTAAAAGAGATTTTTTTTTGAACTAGGATTTAAAATGTAAATTTCCCAGCTTTTGGGGTGTAAATTGTATTTTCCTCTTTTCTATAACCTTTTTATTTTTGCTTTCCTTAACACTGGCACTAAGTTTACACATATGACCAACAAGACACTTTTAAAAAACTAGCCCGTTTTCTAAAAAAATGGTACCGTGGTATTTTACTCTTTTTAGAATTAGTTGCGATCGTGAAGTCCCTAAAGTTGTAATAAGGTGGGGAAAGTGAAAGTTCTGAAATCATGGAGGACAATGCATTTTCAAATATAAATTTTAGGGGTCGTTTTTCTTTTATCCCAAAACTCCGGTGTAAAGGCAACTCACTTCGTGTATCACTAGAAAAAAATTTGGACCTGAGCTTGTGATTATATATTGAAGGAATTGGGTAAAAGAAGAAAAGGGGCCTAAGACCACCTTTGTTCTATAAAATAGGGGCCCAATTGGAACCCAACTAAAAAAAAAACAAAAAACCCACCCCTCCCCATTTATTTGTCGAGCACCCCAGTAAACCCACCCCCCTCCCCATTGTTGCTGCCGAACAACAACCCAGAAAACCCACCCGCCTCCCATTTATCTCCCGTCGCAGCACCACCACCATCGACCTTCGACCTCCGTAGCAGCGCACCACCACCACATCGAGCTCCGTAGCAGCGCACCACCACCACGACCTCCGTAGCAGCGCACCACCACCACCATCGAGCTCCGTAGCAGCACACCACCACCACGACCTCCGTAGTAGCGCACCAGCAGATCGAGGTTGGTGGTCCTTTGTGCGTTCTAAAATAAATGCAAAAGTAATCGAACCACAACCGCAAGTGTACGGTTGTCCCAAGTAGTAATAAGTGATTCTAGGATCGTTCGCAGGGACGGTTTGGTTAACTACAATGTTTATCAAGTAATGAATGGTTGCACTTAGGAAAGCAAGTAAAGGAATAATGATTGATTTGGTTTTTGTATTAATTCTAATTAATGAAAGACTAAATATAAAACGCAAGTAAATAGTAAAACGCAAGTAAATAAAGGTAAAATACAGTATAAGAATATAGCACTTGAGAACGCAAGGGATCCTCCTAATTCTATTTCATAACCTATTTTGTTTAAGGGTCAAATTGGTCAATTGACATTGGTCGGGATTCAATAATCCTTGTACCCCCGTCAGGGTGGACTACAAGGCTATTCTAGAGTGTCACTAGTCCCGTCAGGGTAAATATGACCCACTTTCGAATGATTAAGCTAAATTACCTCATTGGCCATAAAATTAACTACGCTCGTTAAAGTCAAATAGTTTATATTTTATATTCTGTAATTATTTCTGTACCTAAACCCCCCGTCAAGGTGATCCAATCGCCACTAATTGGAATAGCCTAGATACTAAGCCCTATTATTAATTGATCAGGTTAATAATAGTAAATAAGCACAAATTAAAGAAAAATGTAAAAGACCCAATTCGATTTAATTAACAGAAACCCAAATTCAGGACATGAAATTCAATAGAATTGGGATTCACCCATAAAGCATTCTCAAGCACTAATAAATGTTTAGCTCATACTAATTAAAACGAAAACTAAATTAAAAGTAAAGGAATTCATATTGTCTTACAAATAAAGATAAAAGAAACCTAATTTCCGGAATAGGAATGACTGAGAACGAAGATATAGACCCTCTCCAGCTCTTGCAGCTTCTTCTTTCTTCCTTCTGTTGCTTCTCTCTGATGTTTTTAATTGTAAAGAATGAATTGTGTGAAAAATAGAAGTCAAGGCCTCCTTTTATAAGTAGAAAAACGGATTAGGGCTTGGACCTAATAATAAAACACTAATTAAATATCCAAACCCAAATTCTAAGCCCAAAATCCCGTATCTGCTTATACACCTTCACTAAAACGGATTTTCCCGCTTCGTTATGACTCCGATTGACTTGATTTCAGTTGCTAAAGTTCCGTAACTCGATAAGGAATGTTTTCTCTTCGAAGGTCAGCGGCTAAATCATCTCTTAAGCACCTTGAAATCAGCAATCTTTGGCCTGGAAAACAGATTTGCAGCTCTAAAATCGAATTCTTTCGGGATTTATCTTTAAGTCTTGACTCTATCTCGTGATCTTTGACTCTTCTCTCGGATTCCATTCCTAGCTAATATTCAAAACCTACAAACTTTTCACTAAAATACACAAGATTACGCGCAAAAGTTTAATAAATCAAAAATACTAGAAATAAAATAGGAATTCCGGATTATTGCATTTTAAACTCAAAAGTCTATCAAATTAATTAAATAAACAACAAAAATGATGTCTCCCAAGGGTCGAATATAAGAACAATTAGGGAGACATCAAGACCCCCAACTCAAACCTTTGTCGTCCCGACAAAGCAAAACAAAATAAAACAAGGGGTAGAAGTAAACGTAAGAACAAATAGAAGCTAGCAAATACACCTAAAGCAATTCTTAAGATAAATCTCATATAGCAAAACTCTAGGAACTAATATATACATACACTTATCATGCAAAATCGAACATAAATAATCTCAACCATAAAATTAAAGTTGCAATGCTTGAAGGTTACACTTGTACACATCTCTGTATGATGGCTATAGGATGGTCATTAATCCTAACTCGCTTTGAACGCTCCACCTAGTACATTCCCTATCAACAGAATCATAAATTCACTATGCACTTAGGAATCACGATGTCTTTATGGTTTTAATAATGGCTTAAGGACGGTGTGGATGTATATTTGGTAAATTTGAAGTGAGCTTTTGGCTCTCTCCTCACTTACCATCAACAATGTCCTCGAGCTTGAGTTTACGCTAAAAATGTTCTCACTCACCCAATTGACGCACTAATGTTGCGTCCCCATGTCAACCCAATGAAAACTAAGACGATTTCCAAAAATATTCCACTTTGCCGGTTTATTTTATTCTTTCTTTCTTTTTATTTTCTTTTTCATTTCTTTTTCATTTTTTTATACAAGATACCCATGACCGTCATTTTGATGTGAAAGGTCATGTCTCTTATAATTTTTTTTCTCTTTTCTTTTTATCTCAAATTCCGGCAAACGGTTACAAATAATAATATCATCTTTTATTGTTGTGCCTGAATACAAACACATAATAATCCCTTCCCAATGTAAATTCCCAAATGTGGACCCTCCACCCCAAACTCAAGCTCGAGACAAGTCTCAGGATCGTGATTCAAGTGCGGGTCATTTGGTCATGCCTAATAATCTAAAGGATAATGGGATATATCGTGGCTACAAAAGAAAAGGCTTAAGGCTCAAGATTGGGCTAAGACGGATAAAATTATAATAAGGGATAGCAAGCTAAAAGGCTTCAAATGGCTAACAAAGAACTACCCCTATCATTTTCCTAAGTACATAGTTCGTTTTTAGTTCATATCTAGGTGGGTTCTCTACTAATTAGGATTTCACGTTCTACACACCAAACATATTCCTTAAATACAAGCTTACTTCATTTGCATTGTTCATTAATTTTTCCTATCAATTACCTATGTTCGCATGCAATTCTAAGTGCGTTTTATATTATTCCCTAAAGTCCACTATTTATTATCATTAATTCATCAAAAGTATGCTTAAAGGGACATTTAAAATCTTCTACAGTCAAACGCAACTCCGAAAATTATTTTATTGAAAGCAAATAAAACATATAACACATAAAAACTGGGATGAGGCAACGAACCCCACCCCAAACTCAAAAATGAGTCGTGTCCCCACGACTCGAAAAGACTCAAAGCAATAAAATAATTTACACTAAAAAGGAAGGATTAGAAAACGTATCTTAACCAGCGCGAGGCTGGTTGTCAATGTTGTGTCCAGGTCGAGGTTTTAAATTCTTCTTCATTTATGGTTGCGTTTAAAGTGTTCTTCATCACCTCGAACTTCTTCAAATTTCTCACGTTTTCATTTATTACTTGCCCTCTAAGCATCATCTCCTCTATCAAAATCTTCCCTCTATATCCAATTCTCTTTCTTCATAATGTTCTTCGTACCTTTTCCAACCTTCATGGTCAGCAAGTTTAGGCTCGGAGGTCGGAATTAACTTTTTCTTGAGCCTAAACAGCATAACTTTTCGAGCTCTATCCAATGGTGAAGTCGAAAATTTCAGATAAGCAGCTAAAAGTTTCTGACCACTGCGTCAGCAATGACGTAGCACGACTGCGTCCTCATTCAGCAACTTCGGAAGATCATAACTTGATGCCCGGAGATCGGAATTGACTTTTTCTTGAGCCTAAACCACTTATTTTTTCGAGATCTATCCAATGGTTAAGTCAAAAATTTCAGATGAGTAGTTAAAAGTTTCTGACCACTGCGTTAGCAATGACGCGACACTACTGCGTCTCGATTCACGCCAGCGACATGCGACCGGCATGCCGGTCAGATGACCGGCTAGCCGGCCAAGGAAGCTGAACATTCTGATCATTGCGTCAGCAATGACGCTAGGAGGCTACGTCAGAGGTAAAAAAAAATTCAATTTCGCAATTTATTTTTCGCCGACACAGCGACCGGCATGCCGGTCAGCCGCCGGCTAGCTGGTCAACTGCTGTGAGGCGGTTTTAAGGGATCAAACCCTATAATTTTTACCCTCTTTCCCAAGCCTACCTTTTTATTACGAATCCTAGCCTCCTACCGCTACGAAAATCATCATCAAAACAACATTATACCACCAATCCCTCCCTCTAAACATCATCCAAGCTCACAAGCATACCATAAATCTTCCAAAATACCAAAGATTCACACTTTAATCCAAAACTTTCTTTCACCAAAGCTAAAGTTTATCCGTTAAAACCTTTCCCAAACCTTGAAATATCCATGACCCAGCTCTAAACAATCCATAATTCATATCCAAACCTTCAAGAACACTAAAATCACAATTTTTATCCAATACTCTTGAGAGTTCTTGAAGCTTTGAGTTTGGGGTCATCAGAGATGACCATGAAGGTTGGAAAAGGTACGAAGAACATGATGAAGAAAGAGAATTGGATATAGAGGGAAGATTTTGATAGAGGAGATGATGCTTAGAGGGCAAGTAATAAATGAAAACGTGGGAAATTTGAAGAAGTTCGAGGTGATGAAGAACACTTTAAACGCAACCATAAATGAAGAAGAATTTAAAACCTCGACCTGGACACAACATTGACAACCAGCCTCGCGCTGGTTAAGATACGTTTTCTAATCCTTCCTTTTTAGTGTAAATTATTTTATTGCTTTGAGTCTTTTCGAGTCGTGGGGACACGACTCATTTTTGAGTTTGGGGTGGGGTTCGTTGCCTCATCCCAGTTTTTATGTGTTATATGTTTTATTTGCTTTCAATAAAATAATTTTCGGAGTTGCGTTTGACTGTAGAAGATTTTAAATGTCCCTTTAAGCATACTTTTGATGAATTAATGATAATAAATAGTGGACTTTAGGGAATAATATAAAACGCACTTAGAATTGCATGCGAACATAGGTAATTGATAGGAAAAATTAATGAACAATGCAAATGAAGTAAGCTTGTACTTAAGGAATATGTTTGGTGTGTAGAACGTGAAATCCTAATTAGTAGAGAACCCACCTAGATATGAACTAAAAACGAACTATGTACTTAGGAAAATGATAGGGCAGTTCTTTGTTAGCCATTTGAAGCCTTTTAGCTTGATATCCCTTATTATAATTTTATCCGTCTTAGCCCAATCTTGAGCCTTAAGCCTTTTCTTTTGTAGCCACGATATAAGCCCATTATCCTTTAGATTATTAGGCATGACCAAATGACCCGCACTTGAATCACGATCCTGAGACTTGTCTCGAGCTTGAGTTTGGGGTGGAGGGTCCACATTTGGGAATTTACATTGGGAAGGGATTATTATGTATTTGTATTGAGGCACAACAATAAAATATGATATTATTATTTGTAACCCTTTGCCGGAATTTGAGATAAAAAGAAAAGAGAAAAAAAATTATAAGAGACATGACCTTTCACATCAAAATGACGGTCATGGGTATCTTGTATAAAAAAAAGAAAAAGAAATGAAAAAGAAAATAAAAAGAAAGAAAGAATAAAATAAACCGACAAAGTGGAATATTTTTGGAAATCATCTTAGTTTTCATTGGGTTGACATGGGGACGCAACATTAGTGCGTCAATTGGGTGAGTGAGAATATTTTTTAGCGTAAACTCAAGCTCGAGGACATTGTTGATGGTAAGTGAGGAGAGAGCCAAAAGCTCACTTCAAATTTACCAAATATACATCCACACCGTCCTTAAGCCATTATTAAAACCATAAAGACCTCGTGATTCCTAAGTGCATAGTGAATTTATGATTCTGTTGATAGGGAATGTACTAGGTGGAGCGTTCAAAGCGAGTTAGGATTAATGACCATCCTATAGCCATCATACAAAGATGAGTACAAGTGTAACCTTCAAGCATTGCAACTTTAATTTTATGATTGAGATTATTTATGTTCGATTTTGCATGATAAGTGTATGTATATATTAGTTCCTAGAGTTTTGCTATGTGAGATTTATCATAAGAATTGCTTTAGGTGTATTTGCTAGCTTCTATTTGTTCTTACGTTTACTTCTACCCCTTGTTTTATTTTGTTTTGCTTTGTCGGGACGACAAAGGTTTGAGTTATGGGTCTTGATGTCTCCCTAATTGTTCTTATTTTCGACCCTTGAGAGACATCATTTTTGTTGTTTATTTAATTAAGTTGATAGACTTTTGAGTTAAAAATGCAATAATCCAGAATTCCTATTTTATTTCTAGTATTTTTGATTTATTAAACTTTTGCGCGTAATCTTGTGTATTTTAGTGAAAAGTTTGTAGGTTTTGAATATTAGCTAGGAATGGAATCCGAGAGAAGAGTCAAAGATCACGAGATAGAGTCAAGACTTAAAGATAAATCCCGAAAGAATTCGATTTTAGAGCTGCAAATCTGTTTTCCAGGCCAAAGATTGCTGATTTCAAGGTGCTTAAGAGATGATTTAGCCGCTGAACTTTGAAGAGAAAACATTCCTTATCGAGTTACGGAATTTAGCAACTGGAATCAAGTCAATCAGAGTCATAACGAAGCGGGAAAAGCCGTTTTAGTGAAGGTGTATAAGCAGTTACGGGATTTTGGGCTTAGAATATGGGCTTGGACATTTAAAAAGTGTTATCCTCATGGATACCATGGAGTAGATAGAGATGGAAGACCAGTTTATCTTGAAAGGATATGAATGGTGGATCTTGATGCGTTTCTTTAGGCGACTAATATTGATTGTTTTTTAAAATATCACGCATCGGAACAAGAAAAGACGTCGAAATTGAGATATCCTGCATGTTCACTCGCGGCTAAAAAACATATTGCTTCAACTACAAGCATCTTAGATGTTAAGGATTTGGTAACCCTTCTTGATTTTGAGAAATGAATGTCATAAGAAATTTGAAAAGGGACGATTTTACCCTTTTAATATTTGTCTATGCAGGGAATTTCTAACTTTTCTAGGCCGGCTAGACAACTTTTTACAGAAATTCAAAAGACCGATAGCAACTATTATCCAGAGGTATGATAGAATAATAGAAAAGGAAAAGATTTTTTTTTTTTTTGGTAATGTAGCTCCAAAATATTGAAACTCTAATATTTTTACAGAAGGGGTAATCAGCATATAATAGGAGGGATGTGTTTGGTAATTAAAAAAAATTTAAGAGTTAATTGCACTGTTAATCCATGTTGAAATAGGAGTCCTAAAGTTTTTGTGCTAAAAAATGTCACGAAAGTTCGTGTATTCAATATTTATGAAGGCCCTTAATTAGTCCCGAAGCTAACAATGTTAGTTTTTACTAACTGAATAGTATGAATACTACTACATTATGACTAAAATCCCCCTAGATGGTTTGAGGTTTAGTTTAGCACCAAGGATCCTCATAGTTTAGGGGTATTTTTGCATTCAACTCATTAAAAGTTATGCATTAGATAATTCTTGCAAGTAAAATAATTCATATTCTCGTTGTTTAATTTTGTAGACACTGCATAGGCTTTTTTCATTGTAAATGCCGGGTCAGGTTTTATGGTACTATGGCGAGCTATCAAGACTTTTCTTGATTCACGCACACTAGCAAAGATCCAAGTACAAATACACGACTTCTCTTCACGTCTTTTTATATCCGCGTTCACTTATATAAACTCGCGAGACTATAATTGTAGGTGTTGGGAAGCAATTACAAAAGTAATTTAACTGAAGTTATTGATCCGAGTAATCTTCCGAGTTTTCTGGGCAGTACTTGCACATGCTCGGATTATGGTGGTTGTCTATTTAGCGATAAAGGACCTTGGCATGATCCAGAGATCACGAAAACTCTTCAGGTTCATTTTTCTTGGTTTAGTTACACTTTTATTTCTTATAGTCTCTGTTTATTGAAAATGCCACGAAAGGTCTCTATGGCCAATACTTATGAGAATCCACACTCCTTGAGACTAACACGATTAGATTTACAAAAATAATGCTAATGATACGTAATGGATAAAATACCCTTAGTCGATTTGAGCATAAAGATTTGGTGTGGTTTCTAACTTTTTTCAATGGGACATATGCCCCTACAATTTACAAAGGTACAAAAGAATCTTCATATATTAGTTGGGAATGTATTTTAGTCCATTAGAAAAAATGCTAAAAAGCTCAAATAAACTTCTATTTTTGAAGACTACATGGACTAATGGTTCAATTTAACCCTTTTTTCCATCAAATTATATAGGGTAAATGTTCCTGAGGGTCATTAAACTATCATAGAAGTCCTGTTTTGACCATTTAACTAATAAAGGTTCCAACTGAACCATTAATCTATCAAAATGGTTCCAAATCAACCATTTTGTTGATTAACTTATAAAAAGTCCGTAAAACATGATTTGTACGTGCATATGGTTGCAACATTTTTGTCCCTTATCTTTATCCATGTCATCAAGGTATGTCCTAGTACTTTTCTTTGTTTTGCAACTTCTTTGTTTTATTTCTACCAACGTTAAAGTTTAATCCTATATCTCCTTTCCTTAAAAAGTGATATTGCAGTAACATGTGATTCTATTTCTAAGGTTTATTGCTTCCCTGTATGTTTAATCTTTTGGGGGAGGAGATAAACCTTTCTTTAATTTTCTTATTTTCTTCCGTAACTCTTGATTTCACCTCTGCTGCTACAGTTTCTGTACTATGTTTTGTTCCTTGGCGATAATCTTCAAATCGAACTGTTCTGTTAACACCATTTGACAAATTTACTCCTTGAATCAGCTTCACTCTTGATCAAACATGATTTTGGAAATGAAAAAGCTAATGAACAAGATGAAGCATTAATTATAGACTGCACTTTCCTTTCAATACTCCTACCATTTATATCATCAAGATTTTTGTTTGTTTTCTTAGCATTTCCATTGGTGAGCAGAGAGTTAATAAAGTTCAAGGTCAAGTACTTTCTCTCTGTTCACCAATGGAAATGCTAAGAAAACAAAAAAGAATCTTGACGATATAAATAGTAGGAGTATTGAAAGGAAAGTGCAGTCTAGAATCAATACTTCATCTTGTTCGTTAGCTTCTTCATTTCCAAAATCATGTTTGAGCAAGAGTGATGCTGATTCAAGGAGTAAATTTGTCAACAACGGTGTTAATAGAACAGTTTGATTTGAAGATTATCACCAAGGAAGAAAACATAGTACAGAAACTGTAGCAGAGGTGAAATCAAGAGTTATGGAAAAAAATAAGAAATTTAAAGAGAGGTTTATCTCCTCCCCTAAAAAAATAATCATACAGGAAAGCAATAAACCTTAGAAATAGAATCACATGCTACTGCAATATCACTTTTTGGGGAGGAGATATAGGATTAAATGGTAACATTGGTAGAAATAAAACAAAGAAGTTGCAAAACAAAGAAAAGTACTAGGACTACCTTGATTACATGGATAAAGATATGGGACAAAAAGGTTGCAAATCATATGTACGTACAAATCATGTTTCACGACCTTTTTATAAGTTAATCAACAAAATGGTTGATTTGGAACCATTTGGATAGATTAATGGTTCAGTTGGAACCTTTATTAGTTAAATGGTCCAAACAGGACTACTATGATAGTTTAATGGACCCTAGGAACATTTACCCAAGAGGAAATGTAACAAGTATTTATTTATTGTTAAGTTAGATGTAGTTAAGGTGTATCTAATCAACCTTTAATGTTTAAGATTGTCAATCTGACGATTAGTGATTTCAAAAATTTGTATCCGATAAATGTTTAGAATTTGGAATTACCAATACTTCTTCAGTTAATTCTTCAGTTAATTCTTTGATGTATTGTTTGTTGCATGTATAGGAAGGATTTTTGTAGAACTGGTTCTATTAGACATTGTTAATGGTGATGCAAGCTTATTTTCTCTTTTGCTGAGTTTTAAAGGATATGGGATTAATTGGATTATAAGCTTAGAATACAAATGGGCCACTGGCCTATTGACAAGCCCAGTTTCAATTTATTTTTATGAATGATTTGTACTATAACCCAGACTATATAAGACCATCTCCAGCAGATGCGCCATTTTTATACTCTATATTTCATTATTACCGTATCAAAATACATCTACTTCAAAAATTTGCCGCATCAATTTCCAGTTTTACTATTTCATTACTCCATAATTTTATTTCATATCTACTATTTATTTATAATTTTAATTTTTATTTATTTTTTATAAAATAAAAATACTAAAAATAAAAATAATAATAATAATCATAATAATAATCATAATAATAATAATATATAAGTCTTGTAATATTTAATTTATTATTATTTAAATGAATTTTTTTTTTCAATAACATAAAAATTAATAATTGTATTAATATTATAATATTTAATTTTAGTTTTGTTTGAATAAAATATTAAATTATATATATATATATATATATATATAAAAAAAATATATATGAATTACTTTTATTATATATTTGACTTTATACTTTTCTTTTAAAATTTGATAATTTAAATAAAAATATAATTATTCGATATAAGAAAATATATAATATTATTATTTATAAGTCTAAAATAATAAAAAAAAGATAAAAGAAAAGTTAACTTAATTTTAACTTAATTCAATCTTTTTTTATAATTTTTCAGAATTTTTAAATTATGATTAATTAAATTAAGTGTATTATATTTTTTTTAAAAAGAAAAGAAAAAATATATTAATTATATTCATAAGTCATGAAAGGATTAAAAAAAAACAAAAAACTTATACCGTAAGAGGAGAGATGCAATGAGAATAGCACATATGGGAGTAGATATACCGTGTGTATTTTGTGGGTCCCATGATTTAAAGTAACTGCTGGAGTTATCAATTTTCTCTCATACGATATTTTTTTCAATTTTTTTTTGGTTGGCGCATCTGCTGGAGATGGTCTAACATGTGTCTACTGAGTAGTGAGTACAAGGGTGAGTAAATGGCCAATTCAATTTCCTCAATATGGGATTTTATTTCTAAACCGGATTCTACAATTAGTAAAAATCCAAACCTTAATTTTAGTAAAACCCGCTTGATTCAACCCGGTCCAATAAATATATACTTTTATTTTTCTTTTATTATTGGATTTTGTAAACTTTTTTGCTTAACTTAACGATACAAGTAGGGCTGCAAACGAACCGAGCCGAGCCGAGTTATAGCTTTCTTGAGTTTGGCTTGTTAATATTTTAGTAAGTTTGAACTTGGTTTGAGTTTGAAACGTACCGAGCCGAACCGAACTTTAGTTTTCTTGACGTCGATTCGTTAACTAACAAGCCGAATTCAAACAAACCCATAGCGAACTCATTTTTTCCAAGCTTGAGTTCAACTCGGATTGGTTCATTTAAGACCTATTTAAGTTCGTTTATTTTACTATGATATATATATATATATATATATATATATATATATATATATATATATATATATATATTGCTAATTTTTAATTGAATATATTTACCAAGCCTATTAATGAGCTCTTCAAGAGTTCTTATCAAACTGTTCACGAGTTTAACGAGTCGAGGTTATACAAGTTTGAGTTCCTCTCCTTTAGTAAACGAGCCTGAATTAAAAGCTTGAGCCTGACTTGTTTAACTAATAAGCCAAACTCAAACAAACCCTTAGCGAACTTACACTCGAACCCTTAATAAGAATATCCGTTTATTTGCAGCCCCCAAATACAAGCATTAAAAAGAATATCAGAATAATTTCTAGTGGCTAGCTTTTTATATATACTTAAAAACAATATAAGAATTATGTTTTTCTTTTAGTTTTATACCTTCTGAGTATTATGAACAGTTGCTAAACTTATAAAAAAAACATTACAGGAATTTTTTTATACACAAAAAAGTTTACCACTATTCACATTTAAAACCAAAGAATGCCAACAATTTATCTCATTCCCACTTTGCCTCCATTTACTATAGGATTAAGTCATTAAGTCAGTGTTTACAATATGGTTATTTTATGTTTTATATATTCGAATATGAGAACTAATATATTTTCTTTGTTAAATATTTTGATTAATAATTTTTATTAAGTACTTTGTATTATATCACGTGCAATTAGGACCAGTTCTGACATTTTGGAGGACTAAGACAAACTTTAAAAAAAAACCCTAAAAATAGTTACAAGTTATGTAAAAAAAATTCAAAATGTTATAAAAAATAATTAAATAAATTTTAAAAGGAAAAAAAGTATCTTGACTCTTTTTAACCAATAAGTTATATTTCTAAAAAAATCAACAAGTAATAACTTAATTAAATATTTTTTTTAATTAAAAATACAATCTAATATCTTTTATATTTCAAATGGGCCAAAATTAAGCCCTTTTGATAAAAAAAACTTATGCTTCAAAAAAGCCCTAAAATTATGAGTTAGAAAAAAATCTATTCAAAGACGCCCTAAAATTATATTAGTTGGGGAGGGGCCCAAGACCATGGCCTCTTGGCCTCTCCCCAGGACCGGCCCTGGAAGGTTAAGATTGTTAGGGATACACATGGATAAAAAGTTTAAATTTTTATTTGTTCAAAGTGTTTCTGTTATATTTTATTTCTTAGGTTTCACAAACATTTCTATAAATTTAATATAGGCCCGTTTGACCCGAACCCAGTTCAAATCCGTCAAACACCCGCCAAAAACCCGCTAGATCGAGTTTTAAAAATAGAGGCCCACCACTCTATGGACCCGAATCGGACTTTGCTAAAACCTGCGGATTTCGGACCCGTGTACACCTCTTAGTGAGTGATGACTTTAAGTATATATCAAACTTTACTTTTAGTAGATTTGGACTTATATAGAACTCTCTTTTTAGCAAAATTTGTTCAATCTAGTCCGACCCAAAAACTATAAAAAAAAATCATATAACTTTATATTATTTGTTTGATTTTGAAAAAATAATGGCTACTCGTACCTAATTAGGATACATGCAATAGATATTAAATACTTGGAGCCTTCAAATACGTCTGGGATAGTGATATGTCTATTTCAAACAACAAATCTACTAACAATTTAGTAACAGGAGGTAACAGTTTAGTAACAGGAGGTTGTGTTGTTAAGAATGTATATAAAGTTTTAATCGATGGTAAAGTTTAGAAGTATAGTTTAGAAAATGGTCTACGGTTTAAAATCCTCACCTAAAATAAGAAATTTTCTATAGAAAACCCTTAGAAATATGTTATCTACTAATGTATAACTCTATAACATGAAAGTTATAACAAGCAAAGTGTGTAACATTCGTAATGAACAAGATGAAACCACCGAACACTTACTCTTTGATTGCCCATGGGGCAAAGCAGTTTGGTTGGCTTCTCCTTCTAACCCTAGAGTTAACAACCAGTATACAAGCAATTGGATACTTGGATGGCTAACACTATTACAGAAGTTTGTAAAAGTTTGGGAAATAATAATTTTTTATTGGAACAAATCGCCATAATTGCTTGGCACATATGGAAGGAAAGAATAGTTTTTTTTAAAATAACACTGTCCCTTATCCAATAAATACTTTACAAAAAGTTTTATATGTATGAAATGAACAGAAGTTTATCATAAAGTCTAAGGATGACTATAATAGTCTGTAGACAAATGAATATACAATCAATAGAAAGGTGGGAATGAGAAATAATAGTACACCCGATTCTGAGGATGACTTTACAAGTGTGAGGAAAAAAGAAATTTCATCTTCTGTGAGAAATATAAATTACATACAACAAAAATGGTACATTGCGATATAAGGAATAGCATTAACCCATCTATAACACAGTAGGGCAGTAACAAAACCAAAAACATAGTAAGTAATTGAAAACCGCCACCTCATAAGTGGTATAAAATTAACTGCGGTGCTTCATATAAATTTAGTAAATCGTCTATCTCATGTGTTTACAGGGACCATAGAGATGTTATAGTAAAATATAATTCATGGATAATTGGTGCGGAAAGTTCGTTGGAAGTAGAAGCACTTGAGATCTTGAAGGCTTGCTTATGGGTTAAAGAGTTTAGCGAGACAAGATGCGTGATAGAGAACGACTGAAAAGCTATCATGGAACCTCTCGCGTTTAATTTTCCACTTTCTATTCCTAGTATTTTAATTGTAATTCGTAGTATCTATTTTATTTCCAAGTTTTTTAATCCTACTTTCTCATTTACGTTGATAGGTAACTATACAGTTGTTGATTGAGTAGCTAAAAACTTGTCTTGTGGCAATAGTTTAAGCTTAGATAGGTTGCCTATCCCTACTAAAAAAAATTGTTCAAAGCATAATATATAGATAGATAATAAGTTTCAAAAGTTACAAGAAATTAGCCGACCCCTATCGGCTCGCTATCACTACGAAGGATAAGGCTAAGTTCAACAGCTACCCAATTGAAAAGCCAGAATTGGAAGTCAAACAAGGTATTTTTTAATTGGAAGTCAAACAAGGTATTTTTTTCAAATAACAACTTTGAAAACAGTTTTACTCCAACAGCTCCTCAATTTTAACCTCCAAATCTTATTTTAAATATATTTCAACAATTTTTCTATTTTAAATAATTTATATTTTATGTATATATTTATTTTTAATTTACAAAAAAATGTTTGAAATTAAAATTAATATTTTTAATATTAATTTTGTTTATTAAATATTACTAAAAATAATTAAATGTAGTTATTATTTTTCGTAATACTTTTGGTAATAATATGTCTATTATTTATTTCTATACGAGAAACTTAAAAATATTAGTTTTTCAAATTTTACCCGAAAATATAGTCGAAAATATTAGTATTTAAATAATTAAATAAATTTATTTTAATTTATACACAAATTTTTGAAATTAAAATTAATATATTTAATATTAATTTTTGAGTTAGTTGCCTAAAAGGTCCACAACCCATCAATATTTTTTATTTCAATATTACTAAAAATAATTAAATATAGTTATTATTTATCGTAATATTTTTATAATAATATCTCTATTATTTATTTCTATACGAGAATCTTAAAAGTATTAGTTTTTCAATTTTTTATCTAAAAAAATCGAAGTCTTTAATATTCAAATAATAAAATAAATTAATTATGATGGTTTAGTAGAAATATGTGTTAAATTAATAAAATGGATTTTTGGAATAAGTTGTTTTGGTTAATGGAAATGATATAAAATATTAAAAAATTGAATTGGGGGATGATATTGGGGTTAGCCACATGTAGCTAATATTTTTTAAGAATTTGGTTCCCTATTCTGGCTTTTGCTAGAATTGAGAACCTGTTGGAGCTGATTTTTCATTGTTCAACCCCCAATTGTAGCTTTTTGCTACAATCGGGGTCCTATTGGACTTAGCCTAATAGTTAACTGGGGAGGAGTACATGTATCTCAATTACCAAACAGATTGTTAAGAAGCTCATGTTTAGCAATCCAGTCGGTTGCTCTTGTTTTACCTCTACCGACAAAGGTAAAACTAGGATTTGAAAGTTCATCAAAAAGGTAAATATTACAAATAGTATTTTTAATCAAATGACTCGGGAAAACAAGACTAGTTGAAAGGGGTTTCATTATCTTCTCCATGTCGTTCTCAATGATTACGCTTCCAAAAGGGAACTCTAAAGCCATTTCAGTAGCTTGTAAGATCCCTATACCTTCTACTTCTAACCTTGACTTTGCCTCGATTTTCCAACTTTTTTTTGACACAAATTCGCCGTCAGAATTTCTTACTATACATGCAATAGCTGCTCATTTATCAGAAAAGGCAGCATCACAATTAATTTTGAATTTATCGGAAAGGGGGGGAGGAGGGGAGGGGGGTGGGTGGGTGTTCCATTTATCTTCACATGAACAAAGAGAAAATGCACAGATCTCACGTCGGAAAGGGAATGCCATGGAATCTCCGTAGGAAAGCTACGAACTGAGGAGATGTGCTTAGGAAGAAGCGTCTTGCCGGAATTTTGCTCAGTTCTTGGAGTGCGAAACTCAGATTTGTTTTGTCTTTTTATTTTTATAAGCCTCTAGAGCAAAATCATGGTGACGCTCATCAAACATCTTCCAACTTAAACCATCTACTGGATGATGCAAAACATCCCAGACTATATATATATCTCAGTCATGCCAAATCATTTCCTTTGCAGTATGTCTCGATGCGTATAATCGATGTAGTCTTGGGGTGATGGGAAATAACATAATTTTTTATGCGGTACTCTCTTCCTCTTTTTTGGGTCCCTCCTAGATGCGCTACAAACTGGATATGCCTCTATCATGTATAATCACCTTGATACAAGACACATTCGTTCAAACATACATAAACTATTTCATAACCTTACCCTAAGCTCTATAACTTTTATTTAGAGGCTTTATACGACGAGGGTAAGGTATGTCTATCAGGGAAACCCTTACTCAACGATTGTAGGAGTTCAGTGAATAAAGTATTTGTCTACTTATTTTTCACCTTTACATGCATTGATTTTGCTATAAAATTCAACGACCTCATTTTCGTAAAAGATGATACATCTCAATATTCATTTTTGCAACCAAAGCATAAAAAACCATTTATGTTATTTCGTGGAATATTCTCGTCTACCATTTTCGTATTCATTTCATTAACAATGCCTCTTAAATCGTTCATCATTTTCCTCGTCTACATTACTAGCAATAACATATGAGTGAACGTGTCTACTTCACCATGAAAGATTCAAATTTCCTATGTCTATAAAAACCCCTTTCTCAACATATCTGCTTTAGCATCATAATATTTTTTTTGTCTATTCATGCACCAATTACATGAATATTGAATCGTATTAGAACTATTCATGTGTATAGATGCAAATTTCAATGAAACTCATGAAACCCTTCACAAAAACTAGTGTAACCTTGCTTTTTGACTTTATCCATTCTTTATCCCTAGACACGTCCATTTGAATATTATTGCAATGTAAACAAAAAATTCCCGATAAATATAATAATTTTGTAAATTATATTGACAATCTATCTCACAATTACTTGAATTTAAAAAAAATAAATAAATTAAGCAATCTAATATATAAATAAGTCCCACTTCCATATTAAATTCTTCATCTCTAAACCTTGATTTTTTCTCATAACCCCAAAATTCCTCTAACATATATAACTACATTATACATACATTAATTAACTACATCAATTAAAAATCTTATTGACACAATAAAATGTATCACAAAAAAAAGTTTCTATCGGGAAAATGGGTTTAGAAATACCTCAAAGTATAAGAGGAATTGATGGTGAAAATGGATCCCAATGAGTGAAGCTACGTTAAGTGAAACTCGGGAGCGGAATAGTAGATGGTAGAGGCAAATGGTGGATTTGTGGAGCAATTTTTGGATTTTTTGAGGAGAGCTTTTAATAAAACTGGTGGAACGTTGATTGGGTAACTATTGTCCAATATTTATTACGCGAATGTTAAACAACCACTACCCGTGGTCGCTAGAGATGTGTTATGTGGTCATTAAATACATCAATACCAACCAAAAAACTGGTCGCCAATGGTTGTTAATTTATTTTAATGTATTTGGTGAGTGTACCATTAGCGACCAATATTGTGGTCGCTAATGAGTACAAATCAATACCGACCACTTTTCGACCGACATAATTCTTTTTTAAAATAAAAGACATATACCAGCGACACTCTTATACTTGCTAATGTAATATGATTACTAGCGACCAACTATTCAAACTACTGATTTAATTTCTTAATTTAATCGTTCTAGCAACCATTTTCGGTCGCTGTAACCAAAGGCGGTGCCAGAAATTTTCGCTAGGGGGGGGGGCAAGGGATGTGGGGGCAACGACCCCAAAAAAAAAAATTGGACTTATTTGCACTATAGGTTTATATTTTATGAAAATTTGTAAAAAAATCCTTATATTATATATATATATATATATGCACTATAGATCCTATATTATGTAAGGGTTGTACTATAAGTTTTAATATAAATTTTTTAATTAATTACTCTTTATTTTCTACAAAATAACATATATTTTATTAGAAAAAAAATAAAATAATTACAAGTCTAATAAAATAAATATAAAAGTTAGGGGAAGCTAATGAAGATTTTGAAATTTTAGGGGTGCTAAATGCAAATTTTTTAAAAATTTAAGGAATTAAATAAGTTATAATTATTTTTTTATAATATAAAGGATTTTTTTTGGAAGTAACACTAGTGACTACTTTAGCATTTGCCAAAGATTAGATCGCTAATCAGCACATTTGGCGCGATGACCTTCTAGAACTATATATATAAAATCTCCCCATACTAAATACTATAAGACTTTTTAATCCGTAACGAATCAGAATTTACACTTTCAATTTTAGTTTAAAAAAATATGTTATCGACAATACATTTTGGGAAAAAAATTTATGCAGGTTAATTCTTTTTATCAATTTAGGTCATACTTATGAAGTTACATATGACCCATGGACCATGGTTGGTAGTTTTGGGGTGTACTTGCTGCCCTGGTGATAGGTAGCGTATAAAATTGACGAATATCTACCTATAAATGTAAAAAATAGAGCCAAGAGGCCTATAGAAGGGGACACATTTTGTATTTTTGTTGTAGAATTTATTTAAAAGGGACCTTGTCAAACGACTACTTAATTTGTCATAGTGATGGCTTAAAAGTAATATAAAAACAAAAATGGTAAAAAATCTTATTAGTATTAGACTTTAGTTCCTCCCCCAACCAATTGTTGGACATCAGCTATGTCAAAATGGACATTTGATATACAAAGTTTGCTTTTAAACTTTCCCACATCGGTGGATTACAAAAAACTAAAGCTACTTTTATACCTTGTGATATCATCTAAGTCCAATAATCCAATAATCATGCACATGGCAAGGCATTGATCTAGCCCACACGCGCGCACCACCACCACCACCCCCCCGCCCGGCCCGGCACCGGCGACGGCGAGGTCGTGGGTCGTGGGGAGTTTGGGGAGTCAAAAAATGAAAAATGAAGCAGATTTTGAACCAGCTCTTATAGTAGTGGTTGACTGCTCCAACTCAAACGTAGAGACAAACCTTCTTATAGTAGTGGTTGACTGCTCCAACTCAAACGTAGAGACAAACCTTCAGCAGCTGTTACTTAGTCAAGTCAATCACGTGGGAAATCAAAAGGTCAACCTAGCTGTTACGTCAACCCAATCAATTGAAATCCGGGAGAGAATCATGGGATTTAATAGGGACATTTCTGAAGGCTTGTGTATCCACTCCTCACCCCTATATAAAGAGGACTCACTCCACTTTCAGAAGCTACGAAAATACACCAAGGAAAAACTCTCTGCACTCCGTGTATTGTTATTTCAATTTCCGTGTAAACGTTAATTGTTATTTCGTTTTTTCCGTGTAAGAGTTTGTTTACACTTAAACTCGTTTTTATTTTCATTACTTTTCTTTTCGGGAAACCATTTCTTTTGTACAACTGGTGGTTATTTTAATAACAATTTAAAAAGATATTCATTTTCTTTTCCACCGGTTATTTTAGAAAATGGCTCTTCCTATTTCGGCTGTTGGTTCCTCTTTGAACACTAAGCCACTTCTCGACGCGAACAAGTTGGAACCCCTTGATGGTTCTAACTATAAGCGTTGGGCGCAAAAAATAATGATATGCCTTGAACAGTATGAACTTGACTTTGCTATAGTCGAGGCTCCTCCACTTTTGGAGATTGGAGCTCATACTGAACAAGAGCTAGCTAGGCATGCTTCCCTCGAATCTAGGTTCAAAAGAGCTAACACCATGGCTCGGGGCTGGATGTTGAACAACGTTACTAATCCCATTTTTTACCTCCTTGCCAAAGAGAAATCGGCAAAGGTCATATGGGAAACTCTCGAGAAGAAGTATGGGGCTGATGATTCGGGTAAGAAAAAGTACGTGACTGGGAATTGGTATAACTTTAGACTTACGGATCAGAAACCCATGACTGAACAACTCCATGTGTACGAAAACCTATGCGCGGAGGTTATCGCCGAAGGCATGAAGATGTGTGAAATTCTTCAAGCCAACATTTTGCTTGAGAAATTTCCCCAATCTTGGAGTGAATACCGCAACCACCTCAAGCACAAAAAGAAAGAAATGACCCTCCAAGAGCTCATCAGCCACATCCAAGTCGAAGAAGCGAATCGATTAAAGGATAAGTCAATCTCTTTCCCTTCTCATTCCTCCAAAGCTAATCTACTCGAAGGTTCTGGCCAAGGTAACAAAGACAGGTGCAAAGGGAAGGGAAAGCAACAAGGGTCCAACAAATCTAAGTCTGGGGGAAACAAGAATCGCGGCAACACCAACAAACAAGGTGGAGGATTCAAGATCTCTGGTAAGATTCAAAAAACTAAAGGGGCCTGTTACTATTGTGGCAAAGAAGGGCACAAAGCTTTCGAATGTCCCCAGAGAGCTGGCCAGGGTCCCAAAGCTGCCGCGAATCTGACTGAGACCGAAGAAATCATCGTTGCGGTAATGGTTGAGGTAAACTTGGTAGAGAATAAGAGCGAGTGGATCCTTGACACTGGAGCTTCTCGCCACTTCTGCGCAAACAAAGCCTTGTTCAAGAAATTCGAAAAAGCAACTGATGGTGAGTGTGTGTATTTGGGTGACTCTTCCACTGCTACTGTTCTTGGGAAAGGTCAGGTTCCCCTCAAACTCACCTCTGGTAAGACTCTTGAACTAAATGATGTTCTCTTCGTCCCCTCTCTCCGTAGGAACTTAGTTTCCGGGGCTCTCCTTAATAAAGTTAGTCTCAAACTTGTCTTCGAGGGGCGTAAAGTCATTATCACCAAAAATGACGAATTCGTGGGGAAAGGGTACCTTAATAATGGCTTGTTTGTTTTAAACACTGTAACCCTTAATGAGAATGCATCTAATTCCGCTTATATTGTTGAGTCCGTTCAAACGTGGCACGGTAGACTAGGTCATTTAAATGTTGCGTCTATTAAAAGGCTTAAAAATCTTGGACTAATACCCGTTAACAACGTGGATGACTTTGAAAAATGTCAAATATGTGTAGAGTCAAAACTTGCGAAAAAACCTTTTAAACCCGTTACCACGAGACAAACTAAACTACTTGAATTAGTTCATTCGGACTTAGCTGATTTTAAAAACTCCGCTAGTAGAGGTGGAAAACTTTATTACATAACCTTCGTAGATGACTACTCTAGGTTTACTAAAGTGTATCTTCTTAAAACTAAAGATGAGGCGGAAAATGTGTTTTTAAAATATAAAGCCGAAGTTGAAAACCAACTAGACTGTAAAATCAAACGACTTAGGTCCGATAGAGGAGGCGAGTATAGTTCTAATTCCCTCAAAGAGTTTTGTGAAACAAATGGAATTATCCACGAACTTAGTGCCCCTTATACACCCCAACAAAATGGCATAGCAGAAAGAAAGAATAGGTCCCTTAAAGAGACTATGAATGCCATGTTAATAAGTTCAGGTTTACTAAACAACATGTGGGGGGAAGCTGTCCTATCAGCCTGTTATGTACTTAATAGGGTACCTCATAAATCCCTTGAAAAGACCCCGTATGAAATGTGGAAGGGTTTTCCACCAAACCTGAAATTTTTAAAAGTGTGGGGGTGCCTAGCCAAAGTCAAACTACCTGATTTTAAAACTGTCACCGTTGGTCCCAAAACCGTTGACTCAATTTTCATAGGGTACGCTCAGAATAGTGCGGCTTACAGATTCTTGTCATTAGAAGATAACTCTATTTGTGAATCTAGAGACGCTGAGTTCTTTGAACATGTTTTCCCTTTGAAAGATTTAAATACTGTCAATGCTTCTTTACCTGTTGATAACTTATCTACTAATGATTTCGTACCTCTTTGTGATGTTTTTCCTAACCCCTCCACTTCCATGGAGCCTAGTAGTATTCCCGAGGAAGAACCTAGGAGAAGTAAGAGGCGCAGGATCGAGTCTAACTTTGGCCCTGACTTCATAACAGCCTTTATAACAGAAGGTTCTCACATTGATCTATTAGACGAACAGGTAGTCAATTGCTTCCTCATGGAGGATGACCCAAAAACTTATGATGATGCTTTAAAATCTATAGATGCTAGTTTTTGGAAAGAAGCTATTAATAGTGAACTTGAGTCAATTAAAAGTAACCATACATGGGAATTAACCGACTTACCTAGGGGTAGCAAAGCGATTAGTAGCAAATGGATTTTTAAGAAAAAAATTGAGACCCGATGGCTCAATAGAAAAATTCAAAGCCAGACTTGTTATTAAGGGCTTCACCCAAAAGAAAGGTCAAGATTACTTTGACACCTATTCCCCAGTGACCAAAATTGCCACGATAAGAACCCTTATTGCTTTAGCCGTCATTCACGAACTTGTAATACATCAAATGGATGTCAAAACCGCGTTCTTGAACGGAGATCTAGATGAAGAGATCTACATGGCTCAACCTGAAGGGTGTGTGGTCCCTGGTCAAGGGGACAAAGTGTGTAAGTTGAAAAAATCCTTGTATGGTTTGAAACAGGCACCGAAAAATTGGTATGAAAAACTAGATAGTACTCTCATTTCATATGGGTTTATAGCTAACACTTCTGATTCATGTGTTTACTCCAAGGTAACAAATTCAGAGTGTGTTATCATCTGCCTTTACGTAGATGACATGCTCATCTTTGGTACTACTATTCATATTATAAATGAGACTAAACGTTTCTTGTCTTCCAGATTCGACATGAAAGATATGGGAGAAGCTGATGTGATACTTGGGGTAAAAATCATTAGAAGCAGTAATGGTATTACCCTGAATCAGTCTCATTACGTAGAAAGGATGCTGAAGAAGTTCAATTCCTTTGAAGTAACGCCTGTAAATACTCCTTATGAATCTAGCATTAACTTATCCAAACATGTTGGGGATGCTGTATCCCAAAATGAATATGCTAAAATCATAGGAAGTGTAATGTTCTTAATGAACTATACTCGACCCGATATTGCCTATGCCGTGAGTAGACTTAGTCGCTACACTCATAACCCGAGTAGTGACCACTGGGTTGCACTTCGCCGTCTATTGAAATACTTGAGGGGTACTATCGATCTAGGCTTGCACTATAACAAATTCCCTGCAGTCCTTGAGGGTTTTTGTGATGCAAACTGGATCTCTGACAATGACGAAGTAAACTCCACCAGTGGTTATGTGTTCTCCTTAGGGGGAGGTGCTGTATCGTGGAAGTCTTCCAAACAGACTTATATAGCACGCTCCACCATGGAGTCTGAGTTCATAGCACTAGAGTTAGCTGGGCAAGAAGCTGAGTGGTTGAGAAGTCTCTTATCAGATGTGCCACTTTGGGAAGGAAGTGCCACACCTGTATGTATCCACTGTGATTCACAAGCAGCCATTGGAGTCACTCATAATAGCGCCTATAATGGGAAGAAGAGACATATTCGCATCAGACATGGGTCAGTAAGACAATTACTGAAGAATGGTGTGATAGCCTTGGAATTTGTACGATCAGAGGAGAATCTAGCTGATCCGTTCACCAAAGGCTTGACCAGGAGACTAGTCTTGGAGACGTCGAGGGGGATGGGTCTAAAACCCATTAAGTGGGAACATGTGACTAATGAGTCCATGTGATTTCCCCATCCCTAAGGCTCAAACCCAGATCGTCTTGTTCATAGCCACTTGTGGTGGTCCTTTTGAGAAGGACTTGATGAAAAAGGCGTACCGAGTGTTGAAACTCACATTTGAATTCATAGCCTTTATGGTGGTTCTTTTGAGAAGGACTTGATGAATTCAAGGGTAACGTTAAAACCCAAATATTCATGGTAGAGTGTTGAGGAGACGTCCTTACCCCACTCTCAAATGAATAAATCCACCAAGTTCATAGCCCGTAATGGGTGGCCCTTAGAGAAGGGCTTGATGAACTGAAAGGTGAGGTTAGAGGGAACCATAACCTTGAATCGGGTAGAGTATGTGCTGTGAGGGTCTCGATCGATAACCGTTAAAGTTCAAGAGTAAGTTCACTTAAACGGAATTCGGTGGTTGCCTCACTTCACTACGTGTCAATTCAAATCGCAAGATATTGACACTTAAGTACAATTCACCCATTCTTCTTTCTGGAACCTTCTCACCAAACCTTTGTTGACATTCAAATGTGTGGGGGATTGTTGGACATCAGCTATGTCAAAATGGACATTTGATATACAAAGTTTGCTTTTAAACTTTCCCACATCGGTGGATTACAAAAAACTAAAGCTACTTTTATACCTTGTGATATCATCTAAGTCCAATAATCCAATAATCATGCAGATGGCAAGGCATTGATCTAGCCCACACGCGCGCACCACCACCACCACCACCCGCCCGGCCCGGCCCGGCACCGGCGACGGCGACGGCGTAAGGCGTGGGTCGTGGGGAGTTTGGGGAGTCAAAAAATGAAAAATGAAGCAGATTTTGAACCAGCTCTTATAGTAGTGGTTGACTGCTCCAACTCAAACGTAGAGACAAACCTCCACTAAGATATTCAGCAGCTGTTACTTAGTCAAGTCAAACACGTGGGCTGTTACTTAGTCAAGTCAATCACGTGGGAAATCAAAAGGTCAACCTAGCTGTTACAGAATAATATAAACGTGGGGGTTACAAAGCAATCAAAACGTCAACCCAATCAATTGAAATCCGGGAGAGAATCATGGGATTTAATAGGGACGTTTCTAAAGGCTTGTGTATCCACTCCTCACCCCTATATAAAGAGGACTCACTCCACTTTCAGAAGCTACGAAAATACACCAAGGAAAAACTCTCTGCCTCACCACCTTCTGTCTATAATTTCCTAAACGTAGGTTTAGTTCTGTTAGAGATACCGGTCACGCCGGAATATCTTTTTAACAACCATAGTTTGACGGTGACTTCGTTTTCCTTTATCGTGTAAGTGTATTTCCGTCTTCCGTGTATTGTTATTGGAATTTCCGTGTATTGTTATTTCAATTTCCGTGTAAACGTTATTTCAATTTCCGTGTAATTGTTATTTCGTTTTTTCCGTGTAAGAGTTTGTTTACACTTAAACTCGTTTTTATTTTCATTACTTTTCTTTTCAGGAAACCATTTCTTTTGTACAACTGGTGGTTATTTTAATAACACCAATATACTACCCCTCCCATTTTCTCTACCAAAATATTAGCTTCTCATATTTTAATATTAGACTTTTAGCACAAAAATTTATATATATATATATATATATATATATATATATATATATATATATATATATATATATATATATCAGAATTAGTGTCTCAAAACTTGGTTTTTGTTTAATCTTTTAAGTCTTGACAAAAAAAAAGTTTAATCTTTTAAGCCCCGCAGTTTGATCCTAGAGGGATATTTTTCTTGATTTTTTGAATTTTATATTTAAATATACTTATTTTTAAATCCCATAGATACAATTATCTAAACTCTAGCTATATGAAGATTGTGTGGAATTATTTGGTCCCAAGTGCATATCTTTCTTGCAATGCACATAATATGTGTAATCTAATCCACATTATTAATAATGAACAAATTATCTATAAGATTTTGACTTGTAAAATCTTGTAAACCAAAGCTCCTCATTTCTTATCAAGATTTGAAAGCAATAAAGAGATTACTTCATTTGAGACTTTTTTCTTACCCGTGGTAAAGTTGGCATGGTTCCCCGTTAAAGTTTTAGAAGGTCTGCTTAAGGTCTTGACCTCAAATATACTCTATATAAAAAGAAAAAGTTAGCATACTATTAATTAAAAAAAGAATATTAGTTTGTCCTAATAATCAAAGACACTATTTTGCATTTTAAAATCACTTAAATCTAAATGTTACTATATGTCTCTGAACAAATTTAAAGATTTTTCTCGAGAACTAATTATTAGAAGGATTACATCACGTTGACCTATATCATATGGGGATCGGGTTTTTTAATTACTATATATAGATTAGTAGTAGTAGTATTTCTCCTATAAATATAATGTTCTTTTATTAAAGGTTTTTCCAAGAAAAAAACAAAATGACTCGTTCAAATATAAATCCTGAGCTACTTGTTCAAATATTCAACAAATTTTCCATCTTGTCTGCAATATTAAAGGGAAAAACATTTTTCCATCATATTTAATCAATTTTAGATGATTGTATAGTTGAAAAATATGAGTACAGTTTGTTTATCAGATTATTTTTACATCGACCATTCTTCGTGAGATATTTATGCAAGATAGTATTCTTATTACCATTAAGTTTTTTTTTTTTATGTAGAAAGAGATGTAACAAGTATTTATTTATTGTCAAGTTAGATGTAAATCTAACAGATAGTGATTTCAAAAATTTGTATACAACACATGTATTGATCCTAATGGGTATAAGATTCTCCATTTATATTCTTTACGATTACTTAAAAAAATAATCGGTTTAATCAACAATTAATGCTAATGGGTCTATTGATGTGGTTTATAAATCATCCGTGAATATATCATATTCTCACGTAATTATTATCTGTCCATGGTTTCCGATTTTTATCTCTGATGTAAGGGAACTACAAGAAGATATAGGAATTGCTATAAAACTAAATTATTTATTTTCTCTAGCGGTTCAAATTTAGCTGTGTTATCAATTTATTTTCAACTTCTTATTTTGTTTAATTTATTTATTTAAAAGATTTTGTTTCCTTTTAAATTTTTGGTGTGATATATCTTTCCTAATCTAACACATCATCTTTTTTTTGGGTAGTAACCCGAGTATGGGAAATCTACCAAATATATATAGGAGGATTCGGACAAAGATTTTCTCATGAGAAAGTTAAAGATTTTTGAGGTAAACATGAAAGATGGCGCGTGGGTGGAGGTTAAGGATTTGGAAAATAAAGCATTATTCTTGGGCCAAAACCTTTCGTTCCTTATCGAGTGTTTTGAATTTAATAAAGGGTAAAGCCCTCGTCTGCCCCTCTATCTATGCCCAAAGTGCGTGGTCCGCCCCAGATCTTTAAAATTACTCTTTTACGCCTCATATCTTCACCTTTTGTGACACCGTTAGCCCTTTTTTCATTTTTCTGTCAGTTGACCGTTAGTCAACGCCACATGGCGCCACGTCAGTGCCACCTCAGGGCCAACTCAGCACCATCCGCCTTCGTCATCATCGTCCCTAACTTTAAAATTTCGTCATCATCGTCCCTAACTTTAAAAAAAAAAGTTTGAAGCATTCAAACCTTCAACAATTGAGGAAACAAAAAACCAAAAAATTTCTAATTTAAAAACCAATATAAACCAATCTGAGCCTCTAGTCTCGCTTGACGAATCTGATAACACAAACGAGTAAGTTAACAAACAAATGCTTCACTTCACAATCATAGCTAGTTGCTTTAATTTTGAGCAATTAATTACTCTTTCTTCCATCGAGAAAGCTAAAACTTCATTCAACAATACTCTTTCTTCTGTTTCTTCTACCTCTTCTGGGTCTTTGCCACCTGACCAGTCTCAGCTCTTGCTCACCAGATCTTCACGGTTACATTACCTTCATTTTTTTCCTCTAGTTATATAAAATTGTTTACTGTTTATTTTTTTGCATACATAAGAGGCTTAAAAGCCGAAGTTGACAAAATAATCAACTAAATCCCTCACAGAGGGTCTAATACTAGCCTAGGAACCATACAACCACTCCTATCACTAGTAATACTATCCCAAAGATAGTCTGGGGGGTCCACCAATGTCTGCGGTTCTCCATCTAACAACGCACCTCTTTTAGCCAAAAGATCCGCGCATTTGTTTGCTTCTCTGAGAATACAATCGAGCTCGAAACCTGAGTTATTGCTTAGCATCGCTCTACAATCCCGTCCAATATGGCAATTCCAACTCTTAGAACTACCACCGCCCTTCACTAGCGCGTGAAGTTCTCTCGAGTCAGTTTCGACATATAGTTCTTTAATGCCTCGATCTAAGGCCCAACGCAACCCGTAATGCAAGGCTAACACTTCCGAAAAACCCGGCGATTCCATTACACACGGCCCTGAGAAGCCTGCCACAAATGTGCCCTCTTCATCTCTTAGAAGTCCTCCTATTCCCGCTCTATTTGTAGCTATATTGTAACTTCCGTCCACATTTAGCTTTAACTTCTCCTTGGGTTTTACCCATTTTACTAACTCACTTCTCGTTGCCGTAAAGATTCCCCGTTCTCCTTCTTTTCCCCACGCCGCTACAAACGAACTAGCAATCCGTAGTGTGTCTTCTTTCAGCCCAACCATTCTTGGTTTGGCACTCGGATTTTCGAACAAAGCTTCATTTCGTCTCGACCAAATAACGCTTATTGCTGCTATAAACATCAACCCCCACTCAATCCCTCCATACCTACCCTTCGAACTTAAGTTTATTGTTTATTCCTTATATCAATTGCTAAGCGAAAATACTTAAGTCTCTGTACCGAATGTTTGGGTTTTTCTGTCAAAATCATGATGCAGTTACAATTTTAATTGCAGACGAGTAGTATCACTGTGGACTTGCTCCAAGATCGGTGCCTTTTGTTTCGTTGCAGGGATAATTGTCGGTTATACCCTCAAGAGACGTGTCAGGCGTTGGGCTTCTAAGCTCCTTAGATTAATTTCGTCTTCTGAATCGGAACCCATTAATCTCTTCTTTCTTTTACTGTAGTATTTGGAATTGTAATCCTTCCTATTCCCATGCAATCCTGGTGGAAATCGGGATACATGTATGAATTTGCGTGCCTGTTATCATCAGCCATCGATTTTGGAGTGTTCAGACTTTACTTTTCTTCTGTTTCCTTAAGTGTTTTGATCTCATGGTGTATTAATTGATTAATGGGTTCTTAATCCAAGTTTTAAGTGTTCAGATTAATAATAAAGAAGTAGAATGCTTTTTTGATTTTTTGGAATCCTCCATTGATGAAGGTTTGAAGCCTTCAAACCTTCAAACCTTTAAAGGTTTTTTTTTAAAGTTAGGGACGATGCTGACGAAGAAAGAGGCGGTGAGGTGGCGGTGAGGTGGCGCCATATGGCGTTGACTAACGGTCAACTGACAGAAAAATGAAAAAAGGGCTAACGGTGTCACAAAAGGTGAAGATATGGGGCGTAAAAGGGTAATTTTGAAATTCAGGGGCGGACAGCGCATTTTGGGCATAGTTAGAGGGCTAGACGAGGAGTTTACCCATAAACTTATCATTTATTGACGCATATTATGTTAAATATTATGCTAGATATTATGTTCAAAGATGACATTGCTTTTAAAATATTAAAAATTCAAAAAAGTGATTAACATAGTAAAAAAAACAAGGAATTAAAATATGGGTTAATGCTCAATAAACCTCTGCAACCTTATCCACTATCCCGTAATAGGCACTGTCTTTTTATGAGTTATGAGAAGATTCTTAAAACTCAATATATGAGTTATAGGAAGTTTCCCATAACTCAAACGGCTCTTTTTATGGGCAATAAAAAAATAAAAAAATAAAAAAATGAAATGTATGGTATCTTTAATCGAAAAAAAATAATGGTTGAAATGAAAGAGAATTAATTCTAACTTGAGGTGTTTTTTGGACATTAATCCTTAAAATATTAATTTTAGAAGATAAAAAGAATCACACTATGATAAAAATAGTAAGCAAGCAATCAAAATGCTACTTTTATAGAATAAAACAGTAAATTACCTCAATATACATAAATAGGGGATTATTTGAATTTTATTTGTATTGACCACATTAAACATCCAAATTTAGCAAAAGAAAAAAAATGTTTACATACAACTTACAAGTTACAACCCAATGATTAATTACAATCAAAGTCATTTCAGATTTTGTCAAGAGGAAATTATAAATTGAGGCCCAAAATTTGGGAACTTTTTAATTTAAATCCTAGTTGCTAAAATTTATTTTTTAAGTCCTAACTTCAAATATCTGGTTTGGTATTTTTACCTCTTTACCCCTGCTCTTATTGGGTATGGACCCAACCCGACTATTAGCATGATCTCAATTAACCCGTGATGGGTACGGGCCTAACACGTTTTTTTAGTTTTCTTAATTATTTGGTTTTTTTTTTGTCAAATTACAATAATCATATGGCCTGAACCAATATAGAACAAAAAACTGATGGGGCCGTACCCAATTTGAACAAAGAATCACATTTTTTACTCATGCGGGCTGTACCCATATAAAACAAAAAGATACACAAACACAAATTTATAACCCAGTCTTTTTTCAGCTAATATAATTACATGGGATGTACCCATATTGAACAAAAACAATTAACAAAATATACCACCCTTTTAAACCACAATGGGCCAGCCCCATTACCTAACAACACACTAGATGGGGCTGGACCCAATACAACTACACATAATGCTACACCAATAACCTAATGGGCCTGGACCCAGCAGGAAAATATCATTCATTGGGGCTGGCCCCATTACACGTTACAATTAAAAAAAAACCAAAACTGGATCGATCTTCGTGGCTGTAGTTGACTGCAGCGTTTCATCCTGGTGGTGGGGCGGTGGTGGGTTCATTAGCACAGATGAGATGAAGGAGAGGGAGAACGAGACCGAGATGAGTGGTGGTTGTTGTCGACTGCAGCGGAGGAAAGGGAAGGGGCGACGAAGATGGTGGAGCGGAGGCGGTGGCCTGCGCGAACGGCGACGACGCAGATCTGGTGAGGGAGGAGCGCGGGCTGGCCCTAGGTGGTCAGATGAACAGAACTCAAGATCTGCGGGATCGACATCTCACTGTCGCAGGTGGGGGCAGCAGGGTTGGTGATGAAGGCGGCAACAGGGGTGGTCTTCTCCGAGTCTTCACGGGTGGTGTTGGTGCTGCAGATCCACGGTGAAGCTTTGGGTGGTGTTGGTGCTGCAGATCCATGGTGAAGCAGTTTTGGTTGGTGTTGGTGCTGCAGTTTTGGGTGGTGTTGGTGCTGCAGATCCACGGTTTTGGTTGGTGTTGGTGATGAAGGAGGGCGGCGGTGGTGTTTGTAGTGGTGTCGGTGGTGGTGGGGTGCAGCTCGTCAGTGGGAAGAGGGTGGTGGTGCGGCAGTGGAAGGTTGGTAGTGGTGATGGTAGTGGCTCGGCAGTGGGGTGGGGGTGGGGTTGGGGGTGGGTGGTTCGCCGGGGTCAAGAGAGAGGGATCAGGCGGGTGGGGGGTCAGTTTTAGAGAGAGAAGAGAGGGAGAGGTGGAATATTTTTCAGATGCTATAATGGGGTTTTGGTTTGGATTTGGGATAGTTTACTGTAAGTATATGGGAAGGGGAGGGCATTTTTGGGTTTTTGTTTCATTTAGTTGGCTTTCAACTAGTCCAACAACCCCAGGATTTAAAACAAAAACGTAGATGGTCTATGGGCCTTATAATATAAATGCCCCTTTTGTCAACTCAATCGAATAATTGACTAATCTATTATTTAGTTTTAAAATTATGAGGTTCAACTAATTAGTTCCACGTGAAAATACAAGAGAGAGGGTAATTATAGGGTAAATCCCTCGTCTGGCCCCTTAACTATGCTCAAAGTGTGCGGTCCGCCCCTGATCTTCAAAATTACCCTTTTACACCCCATATCTTCACCTTTTGTGACACCGTTAGCTCTTTTTTCATTTTTCTGTCAGTTGACCGTTAGTCAACGCCACGTGGCGCCCCCTCACCGCCACCTCAGCCCAATCTTCTTCGTCAGCATCGACCCTAACTTTTAAAAAAAAACCTTTGAAGGTTTGAAGGTTTGAATGCTTCAAACCTTTAACAATGGAGGAAAAATCAAACCCATTAATTAAACCTTCAATCAAACCCATCAACTGGTTTTTTTTGTATATCACGCAATCAAATTAACTCGAATCACGTGTTGTAGTTTGCCCATATAGACTAGCCGAGCTCCCTAACTCACTGCTATACACTATTAATTAGAACCGGAGTAGCAGCCAATTTACATACTCTTGTAACACTAAATCATGTGTGGCCGCATGAGCTGTCCTCTAGTGGACCAAAAGAAACAGTTGGAATATTGTCTAGCTCCCTGGTCCCATGAGAAGCTTCACTTTCTTCATGCGCGTGATATGAACACAAAGGTGACTGTGTTTATCTAGTAAACACAAAGTCTCATCAAGCCCAAATTTCCCACAAAATCGCCATATAAACACACCGAAACCAAGTGTAGTTAATCTAACATTACTTTTAGTCATTTCATCGAACACCTTACGAGCGGAGTTTAAATTTCCTTCTGAAGACAAAGCAGCAAGTAGAAAATTACAAGTTTCATGTCCGATTTCAGAAGTTACATAACTAACCTCATTGAAAATCGAAAATGCGATGTCTGTTTTCTTACCGATGATCTGTGAAGCAATAACGGAACGGTAAACTGAAGGATGGACACGGATTTTCTGAGCTTTAACCGTTTTTAACAGCTTTAAAACGGCGTTAAATTGTCTAGAAATGGAGAGAGATTTAAGAACGGACTGGTAAGTAAGATCATTGTGTAAGAATTTAGGTTGTTGAGATGCCCAGTTAAAGAAGCCGAGAGCTAGAGAATGATCATTGAGGAGGAATGGATCGATGACTCGTGCCACAAGTACCGGACTCAGTGAGTTTCGACAGCCGAGTTGGTGAAGAGTTTGCTCCAACGATGGACTCCATGTCCGAGTTGGAATCGCTTGGTTTGACGCTGAGATTAAAGCTCTGCTTATTTGTCTTGCTAACTCTCCTCCTGATCGTCTCATTAAATTTAATTTTTTATTTATTTTCTTTAGTTAATATATAGTTATATAGTATTTCAATTGAGTGCACCATTGGTGGATTGAAGAGGAAGAAAAATTACTATGTTAGAAGGTGGGGATGCTTAATTGATTTGAATTTTTTGATTTTTCCTCCATTATTGAAGGTTTGAAACATTCAAACCTTCAAACCTTTAAAGGTTTTTTTAAAAGTTAGGGAAGATGCTGACGAAGACAGAGGCGGTGAGGTGGTGCTGAGGTGGTGCCATGTGGCGTTGACTAACGGTCAACTGACAGAAAAGTGTAAAAAGGTCTAACGGTGTCACAAAAGGTGAAGATATGGGGTGTAAAAGGGAAATTTTGAAGATCAGGGGCGGACCGCGCACTTTAGGCATAGTTAGAGGGTTAGACGAGAGCTTTACCCTTTAATAAATGTATACCTAGTTGCATATACTCTTCTGAAAATTTTAATCCATATGGTAAAGATACGGGTATCTATCACTTATCAAATAGAAGTGTTCATTATTTTTATGATGACATAGAACAAAGCGAATTTACCCTACCAATATGCATGGACTGGATCTGGTTTTTAGTGAAACTTCTTCTTTATATGTTTCTTAGTAGTTTATAATAAATTATGTGATACCATGGACTCGAAATTGTTTTTTTTTTAAATCATGAAAATTGTATTGTGTAACAAATCACTTCAATTTCTTTAGCATTATATATACTTATTTGATTAATTTTTTCGTACCTCAAAGTTTCCTTGGATATTTTCTATGGGTTTACCTTGCTATATTGTTCATTGTTCTTATCCTTGATCCATGTGGGTTTAGTTTGAATATTCTTTTGATGATCTCTATTTCTAGAAACAAGTGTTGATTTAACATGATTTTGCAAAGAGAATCTCAGAAAATGATCATGTTTAATTGGTGTTTAAAACATACACGTAGAAGGTAGGAGGTGATATAAAGGTAAACCAAAAGAGGTGACAAATATTATTACTCTTTGTATCACCCCTATGCTAATATCATTACCTATGCTAACATTATTATCTAATAATTTTTAACACTTAGATTGTAGTTATCTGTTGATGAGATTATTTGTTAAATTTTTCTGTCTTTTTTTTCTGAACGGATTGAAACTATTGAAATATTCCCTAAACTTATTTGATTCCGGTCGTGTTGAGATCTTAAACACTGTTTCGTTTAAGTGATTCTTGAGTTGCAATCATTGTTGGTTTCCTTTCTATTTGACATCAAGTACTTGTGTGAACCTGCAATATACCTATTCCTATATACTCGTATGATTTGTTGTATAAGGAATCACATAAAAACAATAAAAGAGGTAAGGAATTCCATACGATAGATTATGAATGATGTCCAAATTTAATGGATTGTAACTTCAGATTCTCATTCATTTCTGCATGATTTCTAAACCATTAATCGGTCTAATCAATAATTAAAGAAAGAATGGGTCAATTAATGAATTAAAAATCAACCATGAATATCCGATTCTCACGCAGCTATTATTTATTAAAAGTTTCAGATTTTTCATATTTCTAACGACAATGGAACAACAAACTTTTCAAAGTGTATCAAGTACTATTTTGTACTGGTCAAAGAATTAACCTATCTAAATTAAACATTTCTATAAATAAAGGGACACCTCCATAAATTTTTAGAATTTTAAATTTTTTGAAATGTCTCTATTTAGTCATTTTCAAGTTTTTAGAATTTATATTTTTGCTAATTTTGCAATATTATAGTATAAAGTATTATCCAATATAAAAATAACTACATAAAACAAATCGAGTCATAAAAAATAATACTAATTCAATTTTACATGCATAAAACGTGACATCTAATTATTCCTAAAAATTATTACAAATATTTAAATAAAAAGTTTTTCAACATATAAGAGCATAGTTTCAAATTCCAATAGATTACCTCCAACATGTAATTGATTAATACGATTAAAAATTAAAATTTCATCTAGTCTTCCAATGGTGAACCCTTACTGATACAATGGTTGACCTTTAATCATGAGATGGTAGTGATGATGTTGGTCATATGTAAGAGAAATGATTGGTCCGTGGGTGAAAGAGAAGTAAAGTGGCTAATATTGATTTTGTGTGAATTTTATAATTTAAGTTATATAGTTTTATATTATATATAAATAGGAAATAAGTGTACATATATTAACATAAATATTGGTGTATATAAATTTCAATGTAATGTCTCAAATATCATTAGTCTCCCCACTCACGTATCTCCTTACAATTCATTCTCCTTCACTCACCTCCAACAATTTCAAAATTCCATTGTGAATAAAAGATCCATTCACCTCCAAAAAAGATAAAAGATAATAGCAACCATCACACACACTTTTAACATTTATAGAATCAGAAGGTAAATTTCATCAACACTGGTATTAGATCATCCATGTGATAACATGTCCAACAGAACGCAAGCTCTGGATTTGTTGATGCTGGAAAACTGAATCTTTCCCATGTGTGAGGGTTGTACAACTTGTTGAAAGTCCTAGAGGGGGGTGAATAGGATTACTAATAAGATTAATGCCTAATTAAAATTATTTTGGACAATAATAAGTTTAAGAGAGAAACTACTAGGTCAACTAAATATATCAAACTCTTAAGGGATCATGCAATGGATTAACTAGAGGTTTGATATATAAGTGATACAAGTAAAACGAGTTTCTAATCTCTTACTACTCTAGATGACAATAGGTTTGATTAACTAGGTAAAGATTATCACGATATTTATACTAGCATATAATCAAACATATAAAGTGCGGAAAGTAATTAGAGTAGGGATAGAAAGTACACAACGATGTATAGTGGTTCGGTTATCCCTACATCCACTACCTAAGGAAGCCTCCTTAGGATTTCAAGCTTTTCACTAAGCTCCCGTGTCTCTCTTAACCGGGTCGAGAACACAATAACCCTTACAACCTCTTCGATACAACGAAGGACAAACTCTTGTGCTATCACAACACAAGGACACCGAGTATACTCCCGATACTCTAATTCGCTCTTAATCTATCTATTACAAGAACTAGACTTAAGAGGATAGATACAAAGTGTTTAAGTGGTGATATAACTTTGCTAAACAATCTCCTAAAGAGTAGATATAACTATAAGCATGAAAACTCCTCTTGAGTAGATAATAACTTTGAAACTTCTTGATTTAAGCTCTTGATCAAGCTTGGATGATTAACTTTGATAGCTTGAGACCTATAATTTTGTAGGAGAATGATATGTATAATAGTTGAAGTGTAAGAGGTAAGTTTCTCCTTCAAAGAGGCCATATTTATAGCACAAGAAAGTCCCCAACGGTTATAAAGTTGGTGGGATACTTTGTGCCAAACCGGGTTCCCGGTTTCCCAAATGCGGGTACCCGGTTTCAATTGCAACGGTTACATAACGGCTATAAGGAGCTTGATGTTGACTTGAGCTTCACCAAACCGGGTTCCCGGTTTCACCAAATGCGGGTACCCGGTTCTTACTGGCATGGGAATTATGACATTTTGATTCGTTCCTCGGATGGAAAAGTTTTCTTCACGAGAGTTGTAGTAAACATCATTTTAAGAAACTTTGTAGTTGATCATGAAAGCTAATTCTCAATGTATACATAAGATAAGGTTAAAAGTATTGGTATGAAAATTAGCTTCTTAGGATATGATAATAAAGCTTTGATCTAAATGATAAAGATTGTGCTTTTTGATGAATTAGAGTGCTAGATAAAGAATATAGATAAAGTATAATTAGCACACTAAACAATAGAGGATTTGTCACATTAAAACAACTTATCGATGGGGGCAATATGCCAACACTTGTCCATATGGTAGTGTAACAGGTACTGAAACAGGTATAGGAGGGGAATAATATAGTGAAGGTGAGCATATGAGATGATATGTAGCTCCAACGTGGCATTTGAAACAAGACATTCATTACCTACAAATTATATTAAATGAACATATAGTATTTAAAAAACTGAATTTGAATACAACATGAACAAAATATCCAAGGGTCTTAGCAATCCACAAGACAATTCTTTGATACAGATCGAAGAACAGGGTGGGTGAGTTGTTCTCCAGATCAAAGAAGGTAAGAGAAGGTCGATCTCCAAATCATAGAAGGTTGAGGTTAATGGGTTATTGTAGGTTGAATATAGGAGAGAGGTGGTGGTAATAGGTAGTGTCTTACCTCTTTATGTTATGAACCATTCAGAGATGGTGTTTGCTGACATCAATATGGACGTCTTAACAAGGCGGCTCGGATGGAGATGTTGGAAGTGGTGAGAGGTGGTGGTGAGGTAACGGGTCGTCAGAGAGATAGAATGAAGATAAAGGGGAAAGAGTTGCGACAAATTGAATTAGAAATAAGGTAAATTAGCCCCTCCCTCTGTTCCTAAAAGATTGTCATTTATACTAAAAATAGTTGTTCAAAAAAGGTTGTCACTGTAGAAAATCAAGACACTTATATATTTTTATACCACTTTTACCACTAATTAAATGTTATAATTTAGGTTCCCAATAAACATTTAAATATCAAGACACTTTTATTTTAGTAATCAAATAGACAATAAATGACATTTCTTAATTTGTGTGCAAAAACAATTGTGACAGCTTTTTAGGAACGGAGAAAGTATTTCATTAAATTAAGGATTAAAAGTTAAATTTAGAATATTTAATCTTCTTTGTTACTACTGAATAATATTATGAAGATTTTTTGTTTATATGATGTTTATAACAAATAAGTTTATTATTGTATTATATTGGTCATTGGCTTTTATATCACAAGTATAACATTATAATATTATTCATAAACAAAATTTTAGAATGTGATAATATTAAAAACTAATTATATTTAAAATATTAATTTTATTTATTTGAAAAATATAATATGATAGTAAATTTGCGTTATGTATTTTAAATAAGTAATGATATATACTATAAAAAAACCATATCATTCAACCTATAGCATGATATAACTTAATTGAGAAAAAAATTAAAAAAAATATATAATTAACTTACACATAATGACTTTATATCATAAATAATATGATAGGTGATATATATCGTTACTCATTTGAAGTTTATTTGATCCTTTAATTCTTTTATATGTGAAGAGTAGTCATTGAAGGAGATTTTTATAGATTAAAAAATAGCTGATTTTATATTAGATTTTAAATTTTTAAATTTATAATTAGTTTTGGTATATTTTTTAATAATTTCAAAGATTAAATAAAATATATCTTTAACCTTATAATATGGTATTTCTTAAATTGTAACAATTATATAAATTGTAACATTTGACTAGGAGGGAACCTTCTTTGGCCTTATTATCTATTTAGCGTTCGACTCAACAAAATTCCAACCTAGCAAAGGCTATACATATAAGCCTATCTCCCTACAAAATTAAATCAGCCCATCTGGAATTTTATTTACTCTAGTAGTTCGTCCAACTCTAGGATAAACTTATGTCGGTTACTAGTAGGGATGAGCAGGCCCACACTAAGCCGAATTATAGACCCTACTGACCTATTCAATCCTATTTTTTGGTTCTTTAGTTTTTTACTAGTTTATTTAGGTCTTAGGTCCAAATTAATTTCTTTTTGAAATCTAGCCTATTTTATTTAGCACATACCCGAGCTTGTATACCCCGACCCTAACTCGTATTTCGGGTATATGGGTAATTTTTTACTGTTGAAATAACACATTCATTTTACATTTCTCTCTCTTAAGTTCTTCATTTTTATTACTTCGAGTAAAATGCCAAATACCTCTTTTTGGTTTGGTCAAAGTTATATCTATAGTTTGGAAATGGACATATAAAATGCCGAATACCCCTTTTTGCTTTGGTCAAAGTTATATAGATATCGATAGTTTAGAAATGGACATGTACTTCATGTGTTTCCCGAATGAAGGAAAACTTTCTACTGGCCCTATCGCTCATATAGACGATATAAATAATTATTGTATATCCTTACATTCGAATGACGATACTACTAAGATCATAATACTTTTAAAAAATTGCGGTAAATACATGTATAATCAGTAAAATTCTAAATTTTTTACATTTAGTCGCTTAAAAAATCTAAAGTGTTCCATCACCTAGAAATCACTCAAGTTAGTGGTTGAATTGTCCTTTTAGAATTCATATGATTAATAAACCATCAAACCACAAGAAACGATTTAGACGGACTGATAAAATATATATATATATATATATATATTATATATCATTACATAAAATAGAAATTTTGACATGATAATCTATTCCCTCAATTCTTTAATATTTGACACTTCAGAGTTTTTCACACATATTAAGGAACCTAAAAAGTAGGGAAAATTTTATTAAAATTACCAATATAACTCTATTTAAGAGAGAGAGGGAGAGAGAGAGAAAGAGAGAGAGAGAGAGAGAGAGAGAGAGAGAGAGAGAGAGAGAGAGAGAGAGAGAGATTTTTAAAAGAAGGTAAAATAAAAAACAGAGTGCTTAGTTTGCATTGGAACTCCAAATATGACATATATTATAGAATAGAGTTTTTTTTACTAAAGTGTCAAATATTAAAGAAGGGAGAAAGTAAGAACCCATTTGGGATTGATTATTTTGGAGCTAAAAACGCTTTATGGTTTAAATTAATTTTTTATAAAAAAAATTGAAATCTAAAATCACTTTAAGTGATTATTTTAATAATCACTTATCTAATATTTTTCCTAAAAGTGATTTTAAAAGTTTAAAGTATTTTTATGAATCTAAAATCACTTCAAATGATTATTTTAAAAAGCAATCATAAACAGGTACTAAGTGTTTAACGCCTTTATATCTATTTAAACTTTTAACTTGATTTATAAATTTTAAAAAATTTAAACTTGAATATTCACCTTTTTGGGAAAAATACTTGTGTACACTTGCACTACAATACTGACAATGGTTTTTATATTATTTTAATATTTTATCATATACATGCTTTTAAGAAAAACACTTTTGTTATATATTACTTTTGTCAAGTGACTTTTGTTATCTCAAAAGAGAAGTGTTGGATATATTTAAATAGTAGTACCGTTTTATTTCATTTCCAAACATTTTTTTTAAAGAACATAACGTATAAAAATATTTTTTGAACTATTTTTCTAATAAATAAATCAATTAAAACTTTTATATAAAAATAATTAAATTATTTGAAACGTATTACCAATATTTTTTAATATTTTTCATAAATTTCAAAAAAAAAATGTTTTTTTAATGATTGATAGGTTTGACTATACTACACCATGGACGTCGACTCAGACATATTTTCGGCCGACTCAACAGGACAATCTAGATGTTTGACCGAGCTTCTGGGAACCTTTAGACACCCTGCCCGAGAATGCAAGATGAATACGGTAGTCAACCGAGAATCATGTTTCCCAAGTATTCTCAAAGAGGAAAGTTACAAAAGCCCGATCTCCTTTAAAAGGTCGTTTTCATCTACAAAATACTCATGACATATACCTGATAGGGGGCAATATTTACTGTTCATTATTACAGTTAGATATAATTTGACCTGTTCATATTTCTTTCACGATCTAATACTGATTTAAACACCGGGGTGCCAGCATGAGGTACCCTCTCTATGGTCCCGGAGTTTTTGTCTGATTACACGTCTTAACCTTCAGACGACAACATGCTCAAGCAACCATTATCTCAACTACCTTTGTAACATTTACATTCAGACTCAACAATTTATACATTCTTATTTGTAGAGAATTTCACGCTCTATCAACGAGCATATGCTATTGCCTTTCTACTATGTTTAAATTATATTTTAAACTAGTTTGTGCTTTAGATAGTGATGATAAATTGGTCGATTAAAATTTTCTAGTGGTTATGGATTGTTTTACTCTAAAATATGGTAGGGGAACCTCTCGCAAAAACTTGAATTATTTATTTATTTTGGATTGTTTTTCTAGTGATCCTTTTCTTCTTGACTAAATAGATGTAGATCATGTGATATAATGGTATGGTTTTTCTATAGGAATATGTTATGCAGGTTCATTTTGAAGGAGCCTTTCGTAATTTTTTTGGGTATGCATATGACATGATTTTCGGTTGGCTATCGTACATCCTTGGGTGGGGTGCCTAGAGGTTCCCCCAGGCTTGGCCGAGTATCTAGGTTGTCTTGTTTGGTCAGTTCAGGGTATGGTTAGTCGGTATTCGTGACGTAGCATACCCAAACATATCAACCGTGAATTTTATAAAAAAGTAAAATATTGGTAATTTATTTAGAAAATCTAATTATTTTTATACACAAAAAATTTAATAGATTTATCTTTTAGAAACGAATAGTACATTATTTTTTATGTAAAAAAAAATCACTTTCACATTATATGAAAAAAACCTTTTGAAAAGAAAATTATAATTGTAACTATTAAAGTCATTTTAGATTTAAAATTATTTTAATTTTAAAAAAATTCAAAGTATTCTAATTATTAGACTAACTATCAATCTTTATTAAAATATATAAAATCTTTTCTTTAAAGGACATATAGGATTGGAAAAAAATTGTAAGATACTATATAAGATAAAATATTTATGGTAAAAAAAATTTAAAAATAAAATATTAAATAATATTAAAATATATTGTTAGAATTGTAGTACAAGTGCACATAAGTATTTCCCCCTTTTTGCATTTACCTAGTCGTTTATAATAGGACAATTTGTGGTATATAAAAACGATTGAGTAGGAATATTAATATACTTGTAAAAGAAGGCAAAAGAAAACGGCCATAATAAATAGAAACATTACAAGATTCGGATGAATCTTTTCTTTGAGGTTAATGTTATTACTAATAGTAGTACTACTGAAAACGGTAGGTTGGAACAGAAATAAATAAGGGTAAAGCCCTCGTATGGCCCTTTATCTATACCCAAAGTGCACGGCCCGCCCCCGATCTTCAAAATTACCCTTTTCCACCCCATAGCTTCACATTTTGTGACACCGTTAGCCCTTTTTTCGTTTTTCTGTCAGTTGACCGTTAGTCAACGCCACATGGCGCCACCTCAGCGCCACCTCAGCGCCAACTCAGCGCCAACTCAGCCTGACGTCATATGTTGCTTTGATGTGTAATCCTATGTGGACGGGGTTATATTTGTCTTTTTATCCTAAATCTACCCATTTAGTAACCCTAATATTAGCTACCCCAAATCAAGTTACCCTTTCCCTCCCCGCGTTCTTCCACCTTCATCTCCCCCGCGTTCGTTCGCCTCCCTTCTTCCTCCCTTCAATCTCTTTTCCGATGGTTGGATCTAGAAACACGAATGGTTCGTCTCCTCTTATTGCTCGCTCTAGAAATACGAATGGGTCTTCTTCTCCGATGGCCGGTTCCAGAGTAACCAACACGTCTTCTTCTCCGATGTGGGGTTCGAGAAACACCAGCGGCCCAACTCCTCCGATGATTGACCCAGGTAAGGAAGATTGGGTATGTTATTGCGGGCTACGTCTGAAGATTTCCACTTCATGGACGGACACGAATCCCGGAAGGCGTTTCCTTGGATGCTCGAAGTATCAATCGGTGGAGAGTAAATGCTCGTTCTTCAGCTGGTATGATCCTCCGATCTGTGATAGAAGTCGGGTGGTGATTTCTGGGTTGCTCTGTTCGTTGTCGAAGAAAGAAGAAGAAGTTGAAGCTCTGAAATGTAACGAAGGTAAAAACCAGAAGATCTGGTATATGTTTCTCTACTTTTTTTTAGGGTTTGTTGTTGCTCGAATGTTTTAGGTGTGTTACGGGGTGGTTTGGTGTTATGGGGTTTAATGGTTTGATGTTTGATTGTATTTCTATTTTCTGGATACGAGTTGTTTGAATGTTGTTGAATAACCATGAGTCCATTTGTATCCGGGATGGTGAATATGTGGCACCTGATTTATTTTTATTTATACCCTATGGCCCCATTTAGTTTTCACGTTTGTATGTTGTGGCCCTTAATGTTTTCTTTTAGTCAGCTGGGCCCTGATCTTTAAATATTAATTCCATCTGTGGCCCACTTTACTTTACCGCGTACTAATGTTTTTTCATTTTTTTTCCCTTTGGATTATGAAACGTCTTTGCATGGGAAACCGAAGAAGGCTAGTCTATGGAACCCCAAGGGGTTACCTCGGGGACTAAAAAACTTTAATTATCACACCAAGTAACCCCCTCTATATAAACCGATATCTGCAATCGGTTATCTTTAAACAAAACACTTAAAAGAAAATTATAGAAATTGCTTAGAACTAAGATGAAGGATCAAAAATCTGGAGAACCATCTTCAAAGGAGAAGGGAAAAATGCGTAAGTCCCGTTTATTGTTGTTTAATAAAAATTATTATTTGAATCACTAATTAGTCTTATAACTCCTTATGATTCTGAATTTTTTTTATTTACGTATAATCTTTCGTGTTTATTACTTATCTATTTTTGTGGTTTTTTTTCCGTTGTAGCGATGGCTTCTGGATCGCAATCTGCCCCACCAAAGACCCGACCCGCACCCAAGACTTACAGGAGCAAGTACGTGGGCCAGTTTCAAGGCAATCGTTGGAGCGTTAGACATTCACTAGTTTGTGTACGTGAGAAGGTAAAGACGACGGTCGTTCCACTTCCATATGGCAGGGAGTTGATTGTGGTTGAATCAAGTTCTGAAGGCGAGGATACTCCATCGCCCAAGAGGAGGAGGGTGTCAAGAGAGTCTCCTGTTCGGATGTGTTCGCCGAAGTATTTCAAGTTTGAGGATGAAGAACAGATGTCGAGTGATTGATCGATATTGGTAGTTTACTCTTAATATGTTTATCGTTTAAATGACTTTGTTATTCAAGTATGTTGGTTAGTGTTATTTTGATGAATTGTTGGACTTTTATCTGTTTTTGGATCTTCTGTTGGTTGTTTTTGGTATATTTTGTGACGCTTTTTGGACCGTTTAAGCTGAAATGTAATATGAATTTGAAGTGATTTCTGGACTTTTTTTTAATCTAGTATTTTTATGGGTTATATTTTGTTAATTAGAGAATTCTTGTCGACCAATTAGAGAATTAATTGATTTTCATAAACTACAAAAGAAACATTAATAATAATCACGGCATAATAAAAAAATTAGAAAAGCAAAAAATGTAAAAAAAGACCCTAAACAACAACCTTAAAAGTCTATTTTTGTTAATTAGAGAATTCTTGTCGACCAATTAGAGAATTAATTGATTTTCATAAACTACAAAAGAAACATTAATAATAATCACGTCATAATAAAAAAATTAGAAAAGCAAAAAATGTAAAAAAAGACCATAAACAACAACCTTAAAAGTCTAGGACATTGATATTTAATAGGTTAAGTAATTACCATCAAAGTCTAGTGTAGTGCGTATCTTCTTTACTTACGCCTTTTCTTTGCGTGATCTTCCGAGCATATGACATCTTTGCTTGTCGAAGGAAGTGGAAGTTCATCCGGTCCGGGAAGCCAAACGAAAAAATCACATTCCTTTTCTGGCAAAGCTTGAAATCTGAAATCTTCAAAGTGACAACGTAGTGAACGAAAAGATCTATTCTCACCTAAGTGAATCGTAACTATTAATGCGGGCATTCCGCATTTGCAAACTTCCGTATCCGAGTAGTTCTCCGGCGAGACCTCCATTAATGGCGACGGCTTGATGTTCAAGTCACTTGGGGTGAAGTCAGGGAATAATGGTGACTTGGTTTCCCACTGGTCACTCCCACTAGAGTTGTAGTCCGACATTGTTGGCCAACTTTGTTTAACTTGGTGAGTGAGCTATGTAATGAGTTATACTACATTTACATACTACTATTTCCGTTAAATACTACTAGTAAGCAAGCAACATCGAAATAAGCATTCTTACAAAAACCAAGAAAGTCTTTAAACGGCTAAAAAATAGTACAAAGTTCTGAAAAGCAAAAAAAAGTACAAAGTTCTGAAAAGCAATAAAAGCACCCAACGGCTAAAAAATTTAAACGGTCTTTCACATAATTTCCTTCTTCACTTTAACCATTTTGACGCTCTTACCCTTCTTCTTGACTCCGAGTTGCTTCTTCACCGTTTTTTCTTTCTTATCTTTTGAACTTGTGCTTACATTCTCTTCCTTTTTAGAGTTTGTGTTTTTACTCTCTTCTGCCTTTTGCGTTTTTTCTTCAACCAATGGATCAATCTTTTCTTTTTGTTTCGAACTTGAACCGCGATTGAAAAGGTTTTTCATGAAATCAGCCATATTTTTATCGAAATCCTTGAATGCCTCGTTCACTCCAGCAACGTCAAAGGTGGGAGTTATAGCTTTAGTCTTTACCTTACCTTTAGCTTGAAGACTCTCCAAACTCACATTCCGCTTCCCCTTATACAAAAATGGATTACCTTCAAGTTTCTTTGTTCCTATTGTGATTGAGCCAGGTTTGTTTATGGGAGTGGGAGCCCTTGTATGTACACCAATTCCACCTGGCCTAAACGGTGGTCTCTTTGATTTATCCTACAAAACAAATGTCAATGTGATTATGTTTGGCTAAAAATAAAGAAATGGCAAATAAATTAATCTTACACTAGGCTGTCCAAGATTCTTGACACCAGTGGGTAGAAAACCTTCTTTCTCACTAGGGACACTGAATTTGTTAACCTCCACGCAAGGTTTTTTATTAGGTGTAAACTACAAGACATAATCCATAAATCATTTAAAAAAAATAACCACTAAAAAATATCAGCCATTTCAAATTACTTACCTTTTCTTTTTTTGAAGGTCCATCACCTCTATCCCGCTTCTTCTGTGGGCCCATCCAACCAAGCGGATCGTTAGTGCTACCCTGTGTTATCACTAACACTTGCTCCTGATTTCCAGGGGTATCCTATTACAAATAGATTAAAAAAACAAGTTAAATATGTATATAAGGAACAATAAAAATAAAAACTAATCTTACCTTAGATGTTTGACTCAACTCAGTAAACACTTTAGTTTCGGCATTAGAATCGTCCCCTTTGAATGTATCTTCACCATCTTTTCTGGAAACTGAAGGTCCCCTCTTGGCTTTTGATTTGGTTCTCCTAACAGAAGGGCTACCCACTTGGGTAGTCACTACAATGTTACTATCATTGACGTCGAGGTGAACTTCACTCGCGTCAATATCGACTTCAACTTTACTCTTACACCCTGTTAGTTGAAGATCACTACCTAATGCATCCACATTTACATCACTATTGACCACATTTATGTTTACGTCACTGTTAGTCGCGTTGACGTACACATTATTTTCAGTCACTTTCGGTGTTTTTTAAGTCTACTCGATCTTCGCTTGTCAGACTTGACCACAGAGCTGCTTTGACCTTGAGACTCCACATGATCCATCCTTGTTGTTTTAGTAGTTTGTACATCCACGCTAGCACCTTCTACTGGGTCATTCACTACACTCTCAGCTGCACTAGGACCTTGACTTTTCCTTGAACAACTCCGTATGTTGTGTCCAAGTTGCTTACAAGAACTACATTTACCCTTCAACACCTGTCTACCAACCTTTTGCACATCCACTCGTATATCTTCTTTTCTGTTATCTTTTGATCGTGTTTTCTTCATCCTCTCTTCTTCATCTTCACCAACGGCTCTATCTCGCTTCTTTTTTGGTCTCCCAGCTAGTTTGACACCCTTTGGAGCAATTACTTTTGGGCCATTAGTCTGAGGCCATAGTTCAGGTCCATTTATAGGTCCAATATAAGGCTCGTATGCCTTTTTAAATGTAGAAGTTTTAAAATAATCAGACGTGTAGTCTTCTGCCTCAAGACCCGATGTCGCTAATGCGGAAATCACGTGCACACATGGGATTCCCGACAAGTCCCACCCTCGACAAGCACAATTAAAAGTATTTAAATCAACAGCAAATTGAGCCCCACTTGAGCCCTTTACTTGGAAAGTACTACCTCCACAGTGTAATGGAATCCACTTGGAGGACCACTTTTTTTTTAAATTAATAATTTTCCTAATCTTAGGACAAATCAATCCCTGCCATCTACTTATCCACTTTCTTCTTTTTTCTAATCTCTCAACTAAATAAACTCTTATACGTTCCAAACACACTAAAATAGAAGACTCCCTAGCATCTAAAAGTTGTTTATTCCATGATTCACACATATTATTTAACAAAACATCGCAATGTGTATTCGTTCTAAAATGGGATCGAGTCCAATACCTTGGCGGTTCTTTTGCTAACCAATCATATGCTGCCTCATCCATTGATTTAATAACCTCCATGACTCTTGTAAAACGCTCCACGTACGTAGCCCGAGCAGCTTCCCACATCTTATCTTTCAATGCAAATGACCCATGTTTTTTCTTGAAGTTCTGATGGAGGTGCCTAACACAATGCCTGTGTTCAACATCAGGTAGTAATTCTTCCAACGCAATTCCTAAACCCTACAAAAAAATAACCACATTTTACAATTAGACAGTAACAAGTTTCAAACTGAAAAACAAATATAGAGTATATATTAACTATACCTTTTGTTTATCAGTGACAAACACCCACATCTCAGGGTCATCAATTCCAAGATCATCTACTAACAACCCAACAAACCATCTCCAAGTGTCCAGATTTTCAGTTTCAACCACAGAATAACACACCGGATAGATGCAATTATTAGCATCCATACCAACAGCAGTTAATATAACACCTGGATGAGGTCCTTTAAGATGACATCCATCCAACCCAATCACTTTTCTACAACCAGCCTTAAACCCTCTTATCAGAGGTTCCAAACAACAATAAAATCTTTAAAACCTGTGTTCCCCAGTTACCTCATCCTCCTCAGTTTTTAAAAAAAGTGTTGAACCCGGATTAGTCCTTAACAACTCAGCACAGTAGTTGTTGAGCAAACTATATTGGTCCAAAAATTGAATTTCATCTAACGCCTTACCCTTCTTGATTGTCCTATACGCTTGTCTCCTACTAATACTTACATGAAGATCATGTAATACTTGTTCTTGTAAGTCAATTGCTCGCAAAGAAGAGTTTAACTTCAACTGATGAGCATACCTCGTGGATAGAACGGTAGAATTTACGTGCTTACTATTTAATGCACAACCACATTTATGAATGAGATTTAGTGTCCTTATCTGAAAGCTACCATCCAAGCATTTAGTCGCATAGACAAACCAATCACAATTCGTTCCTCTGCACTTTGCTCTAACTCTTCCTGGTTCATTACAGGGGAACCAAACATTCCTCACTTCACAAATAGCATTAGTTTTCACTGCTTCCTTAAACTCAATTCCGTTTGCGAAAATCATACCAATCTTCAGTTTAGGCTCATCTTTGTCAACCAATACATTAAAACGTTGACTTCTCCTTCTTCGAACTCCATCACAATCCTCCTCATCCGTTGATCCTTCTAAACTTCTCAAATTGTCTGACTCCCCACACGAACCCTCGTTGAAGTCGTCATCGTCTATAACAGGTAGTTCTTTAGGACAAGGGAGCTCTAACCCGTTTAATTTAACCGACGGTGATGACCCGACACCAACAAACTCAACCCCGATATCAACGTTGTTCTGGAACATAATATCATCTTCATCATCGTCGAGGTTATTATCGCTATCATGAAACGAAAAATCAGAACCGCTATCATCAACAACGGTATTAGCATTGTCGCGTTCACCATTCTCCGAATCTGTAATTAACAATCAAAGCTACTATTATAAACGGATCCAAATGACTGCAAAATGAAACCCTAATATACCCAACATCGACAAAATTAAAGGAATCTGGAAGAAGATTAGTACCTGAATCACTCACGATTTCACTTAAATACGCCATCGGATTTGATTGGAAAAGCCACGTATGAAGTAGCTACTCAAATTTTTTCTTCGATTCGAGATGATGCGGTGAGAATTTTATTCGAATGTTTAACGGGGAGATGAGAAATGAGGAAGGTTTTCTAACGGCGTGTTTGTACGTAGGTGGGTGGTAACGAGATTTGGAAGGTTCCGTCTTCCGTATAATGGTTTTGTGAGATTTTCTGCCTAACTTGATGAAGAACACCAAGAACACGCACTACTATGTGCGATTTGATCCGGTTTTTGTTTTGTTAAAATGAGATAGGGGTGTTACGGGGTACTAACTTGAGTAGGTGAATGGGTAGATTTAGGATAAAAAGACAAATATAACCCCGTCCACATAGGATTACACATCAAAGCAACATATGACGTCAGGCTGAGTTGGCGCTGAGGTGGCGCTGAGGTGGCGCCATGTGGCGTGGACTAACGGTCAACTGACAGAAAAACGAAAAAAGGGCTAACGGTGTCACAAAATGTGAAGCTATGGGGTGGAAAAGGGTAATTTTGAAGATCGGGGGCGGCCCGTGCACTTTGGGGATAGATAAAGGGCCATACGAGGGCTTTACCCAATAAATAATACATAGGTAGATAGGTGATGATGAGATTTAATCTCATGCATTTATCGCTGGACTGGTATCATCAAATCAACTTAGTAGGTCATCATCAAAGTAATAAATTGGGGTTCCGGACAAGTTAAAAAATGCCTCCGATTTCATTTGTTTTCCAACGAGGTTAGTAAATGGGATATCTTGGCCTCTAATATTCATTGCCACTATTTGGTCAATTCGGACATATAAAAATAATCGAATATTTGGTGTAAAAAACCAAGCTTCTACTAAGATCTTCCAAAACCACATGTTATTTCGTCTAAAAATACATTATTTTTGAATTACTTAAATGAGAAAACCCTCATGCCATAAATTATAAAATTCAATCGACCTTAAACCTAAGAGTTTGATTAATTGGGATAGAAGAAAATATTTAATGGCTAGAAAAAAATATTTGAATAATTTTATTGTGTCACTCGGTCAATTATTTGATTGTTTTTTCTTGGCATAAAAAGAAAAAAAATATTACACGTTTTTTTGTTAGTATGCGATTCCTATTAAGTTATTATAATTTTTTTTGTCCTGCTCGAAATTTGAATTCCAAAATAACTTAAATAACATTGTTGCAATCACTTTAACAGTAATGGTATCTACTGGGTAATGTTATGCCAACTTGCATGAAAAAATAATGTTAAGGCTTCCGTTTCTACCAATGAACGTACGCTAATCCTCCAAACTTTTCCATCTATCACATGTTCTTTATTGTTCCTGACAATACAACCAACAACGGCCAAATTATTAGTTTTGTTCCATGTCGCGTCACAATTAATTTTAAAGCAATTAGTACGAGAAGGATTCCAAACAAGAATACTATCAAAAGTAAAATTATTTTGGGACCCGTCGCATGATTACGTGATTCAAACACAGACAATCTGCTTTGCAGACGAATGATTTTACCTTCTAGACTATCCCACTACACTTTGAAGAAAGAGACTTATTCGTGCTAATAACGTGTTATAAACTTAAAGAAAAGAAGATAAAGATAAAAAGAGATTTTGTTTCTTGTAATCTCAGTCTTATTAAAAAAAAAATGAGCCTTATATTTATAGGGTAATCAAAGACTTTCCCTTGCCACATTTATAAAAAATAAATAGAAAAAATCATTGACCTTTGGACATCCTAATTATATTATTTATTCATAATATATATTACACTAGATTTTTATTATAACAAGAATATTTAACGAGGTAAATAAAATCAAAATAAATAAAAAAATTATTTAAATACTAATCTTTTATTACTATGAAAAAAGAAAAAATATATTGTCCACTGCTTTACCCCGTCATCACCTTACACCGCCCTGCCATTGCCAATACCCCACCCCACACGGCCGGCCCCTATTTTTTTAATGGAGTGGATCATAGAGTGGATATAGATATACATTTTAGGATTTTTGTCATGTCTTGTTGTGTTTTTTTTAATGCCAATTCTCTACACCTCGTGAAGCAATCCGTCTGCACCTCCTTGGTTCCGTCAAATCCTCCTGTTGGGTGTTGGGCACCATGACTTTAGCCTTTGTTTTCAATTGAATTTCATGGATAACTTATGGTATTATGATCGTAAACATAATCATACGTAAACCTCGAATTTATTAGATCGTCATGTGATGGATAATTCATCGACGTCATCCCATATATATATATATATATATATATATATATATATATATATATATATATATATATCTTTAAGTAGGGTTATAAATGAACCAAACCGCTTGCGAGCCCCTCGAGCTCGGTTCGAAGAAAAACCTCGTTCAAGTTCGGCTCAAATATAAACAAGCTCAAGCTCTATTTTAAACTCGATAAGTAAACGAGTCTGCTCGAACTCGACTCGTGAGCTCGTCTAAAAATATGAATTATACATTAATATATTATTCACTTATAAATATATAATGAAATCAAAATCAAATTGGATATTTTTAATTTCTTTAGACATTTATTTTTTCATTAATGTTATGTTTCGTATATTCATACTAAACACTCCATCAAATACCAGCCGTTAATGAAAGTCTAATTTCAACCATAATTGTCCGTGAGCAACTCGTGCAAGACTCTAAAAGAATTGTTCTATAAGTTAAACAAACAAGTTCTAATATTTTTTATTTGGATCATTGGAAGTTCGAGCTCGACTTGTTTAAATTTGAGTTTGGCTCGGCCCGGCTTGTTTAAATTTGAGCTCGGCTTGGCTCGGCTCGAGATATTAAATAAACAAGTCTGTACATCTAGTATTCGGCTCGGCTCGACTCGTTTACAACCCTATCCAAAAGGAGGTGGAGGAAGATTCTTACCACTTCTGAGTGTCACAGCATTGCACTCTTCTTTTTTACTCGGATTTTCTGTGTCACTAGGGAGTTGACCTTGTGGACGCTGATTCAACTGCTTTGCCATCTGATTTATTTTATTCTCTAACAACTTAATCTGTGCTTCAGAAGCTTGCTGATTTTGAATTGATTGTGTTTGAAGCGCGATTAATTTTTCTACCGTTTGTCGAAGGTCATTGGCACCTTCTTATGGTTGAGCAGGTAAAGCTTTCAGATTCATGGTGTCATTATAATTTTCTTGAGGAGGCTGTCTCTAAACATAATTTCCGTAACATTGTCCTCCTTGATAATTATTCAGTTGTCTAGGTTGATAATTGGTACCTTGGGGACGCAGCTGATATTCACCTAAACAAATGCCTAAAGGATTTGAGTTGTTGCCTTTTTCCTGTACCATGGGTAAGTAAACCACATTTGTATAAATCTTCATACAAATTTCCATATTTAAAGCTTACTTGAGTACATTCATTCTCAAGTAGATTAAGTAGAGTACTTTCTTTTAATGGGTTCATCAAATCCAACAAGATGAAAACCCTATAGTATATTTTAAAACGGATATACTTTAGATCAGTTAGAGAAATATCAAGGACATGTCCTAGACTTTCTGTTATTTTTTTCTCATATTTTTGAATTTGATGAACAATCAAGGAAGGCCATAAATTATAACCAAAATGTTTGATAAGTGAAATAACTCAACAACACTTAGATAATTTTCTCATCAATATAGTAAAATATTCATGCCAAAAATATGATAAAGTTTATAGCGAAGTATTTGCTCGACATCTTCTTTTTTTGGAAAATAATATAGTACACATTGAACTCAAGATTACAATTGTAATGTGTCCTTTTATTCTTTGTTAAATGCAAAGGCAACTGATTACCTCATTAGGTCGCCGAATACAAGCTATTTGGCACGTTGCTTGGTGATTCGAGTTGTAGTCCTCCTTTCTAGTTAGCTTATCTTTTACACTTTAACATAACAGTAAGTGGCATTAGGTGACATTTTGTACTCGCTATTTCTAGTATTAATCTAAACGTTTAAAAAAAATTAACACCCATAATTTTATGAAAAAGAGACTCATGACCTTGTGGGCCAATTCTGTTAAAATATTACCCAACTTGTGGGAGATTGGGGGTCGTTTTAAATTAGGCTTATCCCGTTATTATTATTATTATATTTTAATATTTTATATGATCTAGCATAAGATGATTTTCATAAATTTAACGAGGAATGAAAACTTTTGCACCTAACATTATATTCATTACATGATGATCAAATTTCAAATATTAAAAGGGTGATATATTGATTTTGAAAATAACAAGTTATTGAAATACCTAATTTTGTCGGGGTTTTTAATTTCTTTTTTAATTTCACCCCAAGTGTAACAAAATTTATAACCTTATAAACACTTTCTCCCATGTACTTTCGAATAAGAGTCAATATAAGAAGAAGTAAAGCCCTGAAAATCCAATCTTATAGAGTTGAAATAAGAGTCAATATAACAAGAACTATTTGCTCTATTTAGTAGTTCAGCAGGTAACAAAGGTTCTAGGGTGATCAAGTCAAAGGTCTTATAGAGTAGTAACTAACCGTACATAAATATTTGAGTGTATATTCTTGATCAAACTATAACATTTGAATCTTTTGTCAAATTTAACAATTCTTATAGTCATAATTATTAGTTGACACAAATTACCTTAAAAGCGGTATTCATTCTCAATACAACTGATCAAACCAAAAAATTGGAAACGAAACAAATAAATAACCACAAAAGGTAGTAGTACATAAAATTAATATGTAGAATATATATAGACAAAAAAAGAATATGTAGAATATCAACAGTACAACAAACTTACTAGGAAATTGAAGCTCTCGAGCCTCTACACCAAGATACATACTCATATTCCTAATCTTGATATAAAAAATGCTGTACTTTTATCCAAAGAGATGAAAGAATTGAGTTGAAAGTTTGAAGATAAAATGAAGAAGACCACATACAATAAAATTATTCATTTAAATAAGTTGATTAATAAGTGTAGTATTTTAGTTTATGTGTTGAATTTGCTTTGAATCTCGTTTTTAGCATTATGCCTAAAGTCGTCTGCCTATATGTATATAATATGAATTGAAATTGTCAAAAAAGGATGGGTGGATTTTGAGCAGCTATTTAATTAGCAAATTGCCACAACGTAGCCATCTGCTAATCTAGAACAGTTTTGGAGGAGCGGATCCCGTATTTTTTTGGGTAGTCTAAAAATTGGAATAGTTAATAGGATTTAGGATATCGTCCTAGATAAAAAAGTTTGAGTTTATTTCTAATTTGAAAGGTTAAAAGTATTAGGGTAAGACGTCCGTTCAATAATGAATGGTCCAACATATAAATTAGGATCATTTGATATAATAACAAGACACATGTCTATAGATTAGTTTATAGAATTCTATAAACATGGGTCATGTGTCATAATAAATGACTAATCTCAAGATTGGTCTATCCAATATTGGATTGAAGAATTTTCCAAAGTATTATATTAAATTTAGGAAAGACTTATATTCAAAGTGTGCATTAATCATTTGAAAATACAAATTTAATGGTAAACTCTTGAAAAAGTAAACTCAATAACAATAACATTAGGGATGTCGATGGGGTGCGAGTTCGTGGCTACCTGTCTCATCCTATTTTAAATGGGAAGGGTTTTAACGTATTAAACGAGGGTTGGGTTGGGTGGTAGAGATAGATTTGTGAAATACGCACGCGAACGGGGCGGGTTGTGAGGATAAGAATTCCCCCACCACATAAACCCTCCCGTATTTATATAATGTATAATAATATTATATTTAAGAAATAATATATTTAATCTAAAAATATAAATAATTATAAAATATAACTAAAATTTAATACTTAAAAATATAATGTAAATATGAGTTTTAATCAAACTTAATAGTAATTCCTTACAATTAGAAGCTAGTGAATATGTGTCGGGGTTTTTTTCTCTTATTTTTTAATATTTATTGTAACATTGAATCATGATTATAAATTTATTATCTTTATTGCACGGTTACTCATAAAAAAATCCAATCGATTAAATATAAGGACAATTGATATTTTTTTAGTCAAATATAATTGAGTTATTGAGATTATTATTCGATATACTTTTACTTAATATTCCACTATAGATAATTTAAGACCATGTATTGATGGTCTTAATTTTAGTACCTCGTATGTTTCTTGATATTCGTATAATGTTTGGTACGTTTCTATTATTTTTTAAGTATAATTCTGGTTTGGTTTGTCTCATAACACGCAAGTGAAACCCAATCCCCTCGGGAATTCAAAGAATGGGGCAGGGTGGGGTGTGGGGAAGAAATATGCGGGATAGGGGGAGGTAGGGTTTTTTTCCCGAAAAAAGATACTAGGATAGGTAAACTCGCCCCAAACCTTTTCCACTGACATTCCTAAATAACATATATATTATTTATTGAATTCTATCACAATATTTTCCAAAGAATATTAAAAAATTTAAACTTTTAAACTTAATTTTTAAATTTCAAGAAATTTAAACTAACTTAGAATATTTATCGTATTTGTATAGTTCAAGGGGAAAATTGATTTTGTCCCTAAATATTAGCGGGCGTTCATAATCAATCACCTTGGATATTTAAAGACTATTGAGTAGATTAGGTTATTACTTCATTAAAAAATTTGAATCTTTTTATAATTAAGCAATATAAAAGAAAAGGAAGTACAAAGAAAATAAGTAAATGTATAAAAAGGCTATGTTACTAGCTATAATAAATAGTAATGATGAGTAATTAAATTACCAACTACCTAATTTTTATCTTACAATAATTACAAAGATTCTCGTAATCTTTTCTTATTTTGTTGAAGTTAACATTATATTGAATTTTTTTTTAAATCTTGTAAAGATGGTAGGTGGGTAGGACTAGAAATTGGATTTGAAATTTTGATTTTCGATTTTTTTCGATTCAAAAATTCTGATATCGAAACAGATTTTTAATATTCTGAAAATCCGATTTTGATTTTTCTGAAAAAATCGGATCAAAATTAGAATTACATTTCCAAAATTTCCGGTATTTCCGGATCTGATTTTGTTTCTGATTTTTTTTCTAATTTTACATTTTAAATATTAAATAAATAATAAATTTTAGAATAAAAAATGTATACAATTGAAAAACAATGAAACATATTTTAATGTTAAAAAAACAATGAAATATGATAAAACCTAAACTTATGTAAAAAAAACAATGAAATATGATACAACCTACACTTATGTAGAAAAAAAAAAGAGATCTCTTCACACTCGCCTTCCCACCGAGAGTGTTGGAGTGAGCAATTTGATCTTATACTTTTGAATTATTTTGCACAACTGCTCTAGTGACTGTCATTGCATAATCGCACAAAATTCAAGTTTGTGCAATGTAAATTTATAAGATAAACTTAAAATGAACAAATATTGTTTTTTTCATCAAAATAAAATATAGTATTAAATGGGAGGACTTAAAAAACTCTCGATATTTTTTACTAACAAAATCAAATCAATTTAAAGCATTTTATATTTGTCAGAGTTAGTTTTTATTTATGTTGTCTTGCGTGTAAGATGTGCCACGTTATATTTCTGTAGTAAGCACAACTTTTATAGCATGTTTATCACCATTAAATTTCCCATAGCTTGCGAATTGATTAATTAAATCAGGACCAGGCTTAAATCTAACGGCTTGGATAGTTGGGACGCGAATCCCAATTAGTTGAACTCGAAATTTACTAGGTAAACCTAGCTCTAACCGTTGATTATCCATCTAAAATCCTGAGAAAGACTAAAACAGAAAGAAAGCGTAAAGCTGAAAACAAATAAAAACTTCTACACTAAATAAACACAAAATAGATTTAACTCAAAGATAAATCCCCGGCAGCGGCGCCAAAAACTTGGTGGAGGCAAAGGTGTGATAAATAAATAGATAAATAAGTATAATAATAAAGAGCACAGACCCTTGAGAACCACGGGACTCACTGCAAGTATCAAAGATCGTTTGCAAGTTTTAATGATAAGTCAAGTTCGTTCGCAGGGATTGTATCTGTTAGATCTACTTATGTTTAAAAAGCGTAGATGAATTTAGATGTTTAAGAATAATATATAAAAAGATGAATAATTATCTAACGCGGATAAATAAATAAGAATGCAGATAAATAAATATGGATGTAAGTCTAATAGATTAGGGTCACTAATATGAGTCTATTTTACTAAGTTGTTATTCTAACCTGTCACAGATTAAGCATTATATATTAACCAGGATTCTAAATTCTACATAGCCTTTTCTAGGCTTAGGAGCAACCTCTCCACTACCAAGGATTCCTAAGTAATGATTGGTGATTAAATCAAACCTTTATGGCTATCTAGTTAGGCAAAGGATCAAAATTAGACGATTATGTGATGTTGTCAATAACTAAGAATAATCCTAAGATTGGTCAAATCTAAGGTTGTAACAATAAGTCAAAACACATAATAACAATATACGCCAATCTCAATCAATTAAAATAACAAATACTATTAATGAATTTAAGACAAAATAATAACCCAACAATTAAAAGTAAAACTTATAGAATAAAAGCTTAGAAAGATGGGGAAGCCACAAATCTATAGCTAATTACCCTAAATATAGAGAAGGTGAGATGTAGAAGAGGAGTTTGTCACTCTCCAACTTCTTCTTCTTGTCTTCCTCTATAGGTCAGCTTGCTTCTTGGATGAATAGCTTGATACTAAGGATGAATATTAATTTAAAGGACTAAGCTATTATTTAAAATTGAGAACATACAAGTAAGGACTAAGCCTAAGCTTGAAACTGAGCAAGGACATGTTTACAATGGTATAAGGGTGTATTTATAGGTGTTTAGGAAGACCTAATTCGTTTTCTAGAAGGAGAAGTAAGTAGTGGACTCCAAACATGAAATCAGGCCCGTTTTTCTTTTGGTCCTAGCAGCTTCAATACTCATCCGTTTGACGCGTATGAGTACACTAAATTCATCGTCTCGGAAAGATCTTCAACTTTGCTCTTTACCGTTTCTCCAAATTCCTCACCGTTTTTGAGATATAAGCTGATTTGTGGTCGTAGGTGCAGAAATTCAGGATTAAGGCAGCTTTTCCTTTTCCATGTTTTTAGCTTTTCTTTCATTTATCTCCAATTACCATGTTTATCTCTTTCCATATCTTGTAGTCTTTGACTTGGACTCTAATTAATCTCCATAATTATCTTTAAAGCTTCACACTAAATAATTAATTAAACCCAATATGCTTTAAAAATAATAATTTACTAAATCAAGACTCAAAATAGGAAAGTGTAGCATTTCTCAAGAAAATCGACTCAAAGACTTCCTAAATCACTAAAAATGATGTCTCATCCTAATATAAATCTATCACAAATGAGGAGACATCACGTTGCGAGAGTAGGTGCCACAATGCTATAAGGCGTGGTCAGGTGTACATCCGGAGATGATGCAGCAGGTTCTTGACCGATTGGGGGTAGGTACCATTGCCTTTTCTTTATATGATTTATTTATTGATTTGTGATTTGATATGCTGATATTTGATTGTAGGATTTTTTTCGGTTAAACGAGTGGAGATCTAGGCTAGACTGGGCCAAATTTATGCTACCTTAAATAGGATATGTGGGGACCGGTATAACAAGTATAAGCAACTTTGTAAGGTAGATGACTTCCAAAAAGGCCTCAAAGCGGAGAACGTTTCTAGCGAGCATTGGGGGTTGGCGAGTGGGAATCGGACTAGTGATCAAACTATTGTAATATTTCTTTAAAAACTAGTATAATTGTTTAGTTAGTGGTTGTGAATATTAAACATTTATTATTTACAATAATGCATAAGCAGGATGAGGCAAATAAGGCCAATATGGCCAAACAAAAAAGGTCGAGCGGCGCCCAATCGAAGAATTACTTGCAGCAGCAAGCTGATTTATGCAATTTATATTTGTATTAGTTAATTTTTGTTACGAATAAATTTAATAAGTTGGCTAAAATATGAGGGTTACGAAGAAATACTAGTTTAGAAGGAAACAGTAGAGGGAGAGGAGTAACGGATCCCGCTTCCCATGATGAATTTCTTGTAAACGGGTCGGTTATAACTAGAAGAAAAGAGAATGGAGGACTGGGTGATGTAAGACTTTTCATGTAAGTTTCTTATATATCATTACTTATATTTTAAATATTTTTGAATAATCCTTATGATTGAGAAATATATTAATAATGTTAATATTACATGTAATAGGAGGTGTTGAGGGACCAGATGCGCACCTTGATCACCCAGAGTTTGCAGTTTCGATCTACCTCTACCACTAAATCATGTGGCTCGTTAGACAACGAACCAAGCTCAAGAAAGCAAAATTTCAGCTCGGCTCGGTTCTTTTCAAGCTCAAACCAAGCTCAAACCAAGCTCAAACTCACTAAAATATTAGTAAACCAAACTCAAGAAAGTTAAAGTTCGTCTCGGCTCGGTTCGTTTGCATCCGTCTGCTCACTTCCGATCTGCAAGCTTCACGAACACAACCTTTGGTTTCTCCAATGCAAGCTTCATGTCTTGCAAAAAGATGGTTCACTACTCACCTCCGACATGCAAGCTTCAGCCGCATGAGAAGAACTCTGTCTTTACCTTGAATTTACGAGTAGCGAGACATGATTTGCAAGAAGCGAGCCAGTAGCGAGCTTTAGCACTTTGACTAGAGATGGATCTGTATGAGAGTTGCGGCGGTGATCGACCTGTGTGGGAGACCTGCGGTGGCGTTCTACATTGTTGCTTTGAGCTTAGAGAGCTGCAACGGCGTTGGACATTGTTGCTTCGAGCTTAGAGATCTCGTTTGAAGCACGACTCACCCTTGTGAAGCTAGATGTGAACGAAGAGGCTTCTCTTTCGAGTGACGGCGGTTTTCGTAATCTGGAGAAGGAGAGTCAGGCGGCCACAACTTTTATTTAGTTTTTGGTTCCTGTGAGTTTCAAGAAAGAGAGGGTGAGATACAAATAAAAACAAGGAATTAGGTTTGAATGAAACCTGAAATAAAATATTATATATAGGAAAAAAAGGGGGTAGAAATATAATTGGAATTCTGGATTATAGTGTAAAATCTTATTTGAGGTCTTTAGTAAGAATAGAAGGTGAGTGCGGTTCAGAAAGGACATAGGGGGTGTATTCAAGACTCGGTAGATAAAAATATCTAATTAATTAGTTGAAGTTGTAATAATTATTTAGTTGGAATTGTGTAATTCAGAAGATTTATTTTTCTACGATTGGGTAAGTTTTATGTAATCTTGTATTTTTTATACATAGTTAGAATTATTTGAGGTAAACATGAAGAAAAAAAGTTTAGGAGCCAAAGTGCAAAGAAAAAATATAGGAATTAATTGGAAATAAAGAAACTTAGGGGCCAATCAGATATAAAATATAATTTTTAGAGGTAAAAGTGAATAAAAACAAAAATTTAGGGGCAAAGTTCTAAAGAAAAAAATATAGGGATTAATTGAAAAAAATCTTATGGTCCAGTCAGATATAAAATATAGTTTTAGGAATCAATTTGAAATAAAATAAAGTATAACAGTTGAATTGTAAGGGAAAAAAAATTTAGAGGCCAAATTGTAAAAAATATTTAGGGTCCAATTGGATATAAAATATAGTTTTAGAGGTTAATTTAAAATAAAATAAAGTTGAACGGTTAAATTGTAAAAAAAAGTTTTAAGGATCAAATTGTAAAAAAATAAAATTAGAAGGCAATCGAATATAATATATAGTTTTAGAGGACAATTTGAAATAAAATAAAGCATAGTAGCTATATTATAGGAAAAAAGACTTTAGGACCAAATTTAAAAAAAATTATATATGATCAATAGATATAAAATATAACTTTACGCCAAATTGTGAAACAAATAATAATAAGTTAAGGGCCAAATTATATTAAAAAAATATAAAGGTCACACAGAACTACATGGTACATGGTAAGTGTACAAATAAAAGTGTATAAAATTTAACTATTAAGGTAACAGAACTATATGATAAGTATAGAAATAAAATATAGAAGTGTACAAAATTCAACTCGATATTGGTCAGATTCAAAATGTTTGTTGGTGACTCTATGAGGCAAGTTTTTTAAGTAAAGATGACTTCTTTAATTTGACGGGTTGATTCTTAATGTAACATGTAGGGATTTACATTAGTATTAGTGCATGGATTTAAAAATGAAATAAACCGAACATAACTATATGGTAAGTATACAAATATATGTGTACTAAATTTAACAGGTAACAGAAAATCGTGATCGTCAGACTGCATGTATAATGACTCAATGAATATGACATCTAACTAGTTAAGACTAGATCGGTTCAAAGTTATATATATACACACACATTTATAGTCTTATAAACGAAATACAAGAAAAAGAAAGAAAGAAAAGCTAGAAAGAAAGAAGTATGAACAATGGCGAGTTAATTGGATTTTTGATATTTTTTCCTTTTTTGCATATACGTTTTAACCAGGGCCGGCCCGGGGGTAAGGCAACCAAGGCGGTCGCCTTGGGCCCCACATTTTTTAGGGCCCCAAAAAATTATATAGTATAGAGTGAAATAATATATTTAAGACTAACACTTATGACATGGTTATATGTTTGGTTTAGTGGTAATGTAAGTAAGTTTTCAAGGACTTGATCTGAGTTCGAATCCCTTGAGTGTTTTTTGTTTTTCTATATTTGTTAAGCCAAATGGCTAATTCATTTTTTTCTCTTTAAGAACATCTCTAATAGAAAAACGTTTGCCTTTTCATATAGAAAAAAAATATTTTATAAAGACATTGGAAGTTAAATTTTTAATATAAAAATTTGATTTGATGGTAAAAATAAAAAATATATATATTTTAAAATTCAATTAATTATATTTCACTTTATATATATTTTAAAATTCAATTTTATTATTTTTATATAAAGAATAGTTAACTAATAAGTTTTTTTATCTTTTATATAATTAATTATATTTAATTTTATATATATTTTAAAACTAAATTATATTATTTTTATACATTTGTCACAAGTTTAATTGAAACCACTTCGAAATAAAAGCGAAATTTAAAAACAAAAAACTCGAAACAAATAGTAATTGAAGTGAGTTCATCAAATAAAAAGGTTCAATTGTTCTACTATTATTTACTCAATTATTATGATTCACAAACGAGAATATAATTTAATTAATAGTTTTGTATCACAAAAAGCACAGAAGATATTTTTAAAGTGAATCTAGTAAACCTTTAAATGTTTTTTTCAAACGTTTTTCATATAATTGTCTCAATATCTTGATTTATTAGACCGTGAAAGGGCCCCGCTTTTTTTATCGCCTTAGGTATCCAAGACGCTCGGGCCGGCCCTGTATGAGAGTTGCGGCGGTGATCGACCTGTGTGGGAGACCTGCGGTGGCGTTCTACATTGTTGCTTTGAGCTTAGAGAGCTGCAACGGCGTTGGACATTGTTGTTTCGAGCTTAGAGATCTCGTTTGTAGCACGACTCACCCTTGTGAAGCTAGATGTGAACGAAGAGGCTTCTCTTTCGAGTGACGGCGGTTTTCGTAATCTGGAGAAGGAGAGTCAGGCGGCCACAACTTTTATTTAGTTTTTGGTTCCTGTGAGTTTCAAGAAAGAGAGGGTGAGATACAAATAAAAACAAGGAATTAGGTTTGAATGAAACCTGAAATAAAATATTATATATAGGAAAAAAAGGGGGTAGAAATATAATTGGAATTCTGGATTATAGTGTAAAATCTTATTTGAGGTCTTTAGTAAGAATAGAAGGTGAGTGCGGTTCAGAAAGGACATAGGGGGTGTATTCAAGACTCGGTAGATAAAAATATCTAATTAATTAGTTGAAGTTGTAATAATTATTTAGTTGGAACTGTGTAATTCAGAAGATTTATTTTTCTACAATTGGGTAAGTTTTATGTAATCTTGTATTTTTTATACATAGTTAGAATTATTTGAGGTAAACATGAAGAAAAAAAGTTTAGGGGCCAAAGTGCAAAGAAAAAATATAGGAATTAATTGGAAATAAAGAAACTTAGGGGCCAATCAGATATAAAATATAATTTTTAGAGGTAAAAGTGAATAAAAACAAAAATTTAGGGGCAAAGTTGTAAAGAAAAAAATATAGGGATTAATTGAAAAAAATCTTATTGTCCAGTCAGATATAAAATATAGTTTTAGGAATCAATTTGAAATAAAATAAAGTATAACAGTTGAATTGTAAGGGAAAAAAACTTTAGAGGCCAAATTGTAAAAAAAATTTAGGGTCCAATTGGATATAAAATATAGTTTTAGAGGTTAATTTAAAATAAAATAAAGTTGAACGGTTAAATTGTAAAAAAAAAGTTTTAAGGATCAAATTGTAAAAAAATAAAATTAGAAGGCAATCGAATATAATATATAGTTTTAGAGGACAATTTGAAATAAAATAAAGCATAGTAGCTATATTATAGGAAAAAAGACTTTAGGACCAAATTTAAAAAAAATTATATATGATCAATAGATATAAAATATAACTTTACGCCAAATTGTGAAACAAATAATAACAAGTTAAGGGCCAAATTATATTAAAAAAAATATAAAGGTCACACAGAACTACATGGTACATGGTAAGTGTACAAATAAAAGTGTATAAAATTTAACTATTAAGGTAACAGAACTATATGATAAGTATAGAAATAAAATATAGAAGTGTACAAAATTCAACTCGATATTGGTCAGATTCAAAATGTTTGTTGGTGACTCTATGAGGCAAGTTTTTCAAGTAAAGATGACTTCTTTAATTTGACGGGTTGATTCTTAATGTAACATGTAGGGATTTACATTAGTATTAGTGCATGGATTTAAAAATGAAATAAACCGAACATAACTATATGGTAAGTATACAAATATATGTGTACTAAATTTAACAGGTAACAGAAAATCGTGATCGTCAGACTGCATGTATAATGACTCAATGAATATGACATCTAACTAGTTAAGACTAGATCGGTTCAAAGTTATATATATACACACACATTTATAGTCTTATAAACGAAATACAAGAAAAAGAAAGAAAGAAAAGCTAGAAAGAAAGAAGTATGAACAATGGCGAGTTAATTGGATTTTTGATATTTTTTCCTTTTTTGCATATACGTTTTAACCAGGGCCAGCCCGGGGGTAAGGCAACCAAGGCGGTCGCCTTGGGCCCCACATTTTTTAGGGCCCCAAAAAATTATATAGTATAGAGTGAAATAATATATTTAAGACTAACACTTATGACATGGTTATATGTTTGGTTTAGTGGTAATGTAAGTAAGTTTTAAAGGACTTGATCTGAGTTCGAATCCCTTGAGTGTTTTTTGTTTTTCTATGTTTCTCATATGCCTGCCTATATTTGTTAAGCCAAATGGCTAATTCTTTTTTTTTCTTTAAAAACATCTCTAATGCCTGCCTATATTTGTTAAGCCAAATGGCTAATTCATTTTTTTTTCTTTAAGAACATCTCTAATAGAAAAACGTTTGCCTTTTCATATAGAAAAAAAATATTTTATAAAGACATTGGAAGTTAAATTTTTAATATAAAAATTTGATTTGATGGTAAAAATAAAAAATATATATATTTTAAAATTCAATTAATTATATTTCACTTTATATATATTTTAAAATTCAATTTTATTATTTTTATATAAAGAATAGTTAACTAATAAGTTTTTTTATCTTTTATATAATTAATTATATTTAATTTTATATATATTTTAAAACTAAATTATATTATTTTTATACATTTGTCACAAGTTTAATTGAAACCACTTCGAAATAAAAGCGAAATTTAAAAACAAAAAACTCGAAACAAATAGTAATTGAAGTGAGTTCATCAAATAAAAAGGTTCAATTGTTCTACTATTATTTACTCAATTATTATGATTCACAAACGAGAATATAATTTAATTAATAGTTTTGTATCACAAAAAGCACAGAAGATATTTTTAAAGTGAATCTAGTAAACCTTTAAATGTTTTTTTCAAACGTTTTTCATATAATTGTCTCAATATCTTGATTTATTAGACCGTGAAAGGGCCCCGCTTTTTTTATCGCCTTAGGTATCCAAGACGCTCGGGCCGGCCCTGTATGAGAGTTGCGGCGGTGATCGACCTGTGTGGGAGACCTGCGGTGGAGTTCTACATTGTTGCTTTGAGCTTAGAGAGCTGCAACGGCGTTGGACATTGTTGTTTCGAGCTTAGAGATCTCGTTTGAATCACGACTCACCCTTGTGAAGCTAGATGTGAACGAAGAGGCTTCTCTTTCGAGTGACGGCGGTTTTCGTAATCTGGAGAAGGAGAGTCAGGCGGCCACAACTTTTATTTAGTTTTTGGTTCCTGTGAGTTTCAAGAAAGAGAGGGTGAGATACAAATAAAAACAAGGAATTAGGTTTGAATGAAACCTGAAATAAAATATTATATATAGGAAAAAAAGGGGGTAGAAATATAATTGGAATTCTGGATTATAGTGTAAAATCTTATTTGAGGTCTTTAGTAAGAATAGAAGGTGAGTGCGGTTCAGAAAGGACATAGGGGGTGTATTCAAGACTCGGTAGATAAAAATATCTAATTAATTAGTTGAAGTTGTAATAATTATTTAGTTGGAACTGTGTAATTCAGAAGATTTATTTTTCTACAATTGGGTAAGTTTTATGTAATCTTGTATTTTTTATACATAGTTAGAATTATTTGAGGTAAACATGAAGAAAAAAAGTTTAGGGGCCAAAGTGCAAAGAAAAAATATAGGAATTAATTGGAAATAAAGAAACTTAGGGGCCAATCAGATATAAAATATAATTTTTAGAGGTAAAAGTGAATAAAAACAAAAATTTAGGGGCCAAGTTGTAAAGAAAAAAATATAGGGATTAATTGAAAAAAATCTTATTGTCCAGTCAGATATAAAATATAGTTTTAGGAATCAATTTGAAATAAAATAAAGTATAACAGTTGAATTGTAAGGGAAAAAAACTTTAGAGGCCAAATTGTAAAAAAAATTTAGGGTCCAATTGGATATAAAATATAGTTTTAGAGGTTAATTTAAAATAAAATAAAGTTGAACGGTTAAATTGTAAAAAAAAAGTTTTAAGGATCAAATTGTAAAAAAATAAAATTAGAAGGCAATCGAATATAATATATAGTTTTAGAGGACAATTTGAAATAAAATAAAGCATAGTAGCTATATTATAGGAAAAAAGACTTTAGGACCAAATTTAAAAAAAATTATATATGATCAATAGATATAAAATATAACTTTACGCCAAATTGTGAAACAAATAATAACAAGTTAAGGGCCAAATTATATTAAAAAAAATATAAAGGTCACACAGAACTACATGGTACATGGTAAGTGTACAAATAAAAGTGTATAAAATTTAACTATTAAGGTAACAGAACTATATGATAAGTATAGAAATAAAATATAGAAGTGTACAAAATTCAACTCGATATTGGTCAGATTCAAAATGTTTGTTGGTGACTCTATGAGGCAAGTTTTTCAAGTAAAGATGACTTCTTTAATTTGACGGGTTGATTCTTAATGTAACATGTAGGGATTTACATTAGTATTAGTGCATGGATTTAAAAATGAAATAAACCGAACATAACTATATGGTAAGTATACAAATATATGTGTACTAAATTTAACAGGTAACAGAAAATCGTGATCGTCAGACTGCATGTATAATGACTCAATGAATATGACATCTAACTAGTTAAGACTAGATCGGTTCAAAGTTATATATATACACACACATTTATAGTCTTATAAACGAAATACAAGAAAAAGAAAGACAGAAAAGCTAGAAAGAAAGAAGTATGAACAATGGCGAGGTAATTGGATTTTTGATATTTTTTCCTTTTTTGCATATACGTTTTAACCAGGGCCAGCCCGGGGGTAAGGCAACCAAGGCGGTCGCCTTGGGCCCCACATTTTTTAGGGCCCCAAACAGTTATATAGTATAGACTGAAATAATATATTTATGACTAACATTTATGACGTGGTTATATGTTTGGTTTAGTGGTAATGTAAGTAAGTTTTCAAGGACTTGATCCGAGTTCGAATCCCTTGAGTGTTTTTTGTTTTTCTATGTTTCTCATATGCCTGCCTATATTTGTTAAGCCAAATGGCTAATTCTTTTTTTTTTCTTTAAAAACATCTCTAATGCCTGCCTATATTTGTTAAGCCAAATGGCTAATTCATTTTTTTTCTTTAAGAACATCTCTAATAGAAAAACGTTTGGCTTTTCATATAGAAAAAAAATATTTTATAAAGACATTGGAAGTTAAATTTTTAATATAAAAATTTGATTTGATGGTAAAAATAAAAAATATATATATTTTAAAATTCAATTAATTATATTTCATATAATTGATTATATTTCACTTTATATATATTTTAAAATTCAATTTTATTATTTTTATATAAAGAATAGTTAACTAATAAGTTTTTTTATCTTTTATATAATTAATTATATTTAATTTTATATATATTTTCAAACTAAATTATATTATTTTTATACATTTGTCACAAGTTTAATTGAAACCACTTCGAAATAAAAGCGAAATTTAAAAACAAAAAACTCGAAACAAATAGTAATTGAAGTGAGTTCATCAAATAAAAAGGTTCAATTGTTCTACTATTATTTACTCAATTATTATGATTCACAAACGAGAATATAATTTAATCAATAGTTTTGTATCACAAAAAGCACAGAAGATATTTTTAAAGTGAATCTAGTAAACCTTTAAATGTTTTTTTCAAACGTTTTTCATATAAATGTCTCAATATCTTGATTTATTAGACCGTGAAAGGGCCCCGCTTTTTTTATCGCCTTAGGTATCCAAGACGCTCGGGCCGGCCCTGTATGAGAGTTGCGGCGGTGATCGACCTGTGTGGGAGACCTGCGGTGGCGTTCTACATTGTTGCTTTGAGCTTAGAGAGCTGCAACGGCGTTGGACATTGTTGTTTCGAGCTTAGAGATCTCGTTTGAAGCACGACTCACCCTTGTGAAGCTAGATGTGAACGAAGAGGCTTCTCTTTCGAGTGACGGCGGTTTTCGTAATCTGGAGAAGGAGAGTCAGGCGGCCACAACTTTTATTTAGTTTTTGGTTCCTGTGAGTTTCAAGAAAGAGAGGGTGAGATACAAATAAAAACAAGGAATTAGGTTTGAATGAAACCTGAAAAAAAATATTATATATAGGAAAAAAAGGGGGTAGAAATATAATTGGAATTCTGGATTATAGTGTAAAATCTTATTTGAGGTCTTTAGTAAGAATAGAAGGTGAGTGCGGTTCAGAAAGGACATAGGGGGTGTATTCAAGACTCGGTAGATAAAAATATCTAATTAATTAGTTGAAGTTGTAATAATTATTTAGTTGGAATTGTGTAATTCAGAAGATTTATTTTTCTACAATTGGGTAAGTTTTATGTAATCTTGTATTTTTTATACATAGTTAGAATTATTTGAGGTAAACATGAAGAAAAAAAGTTTAGGGGCCAAAGTGCAAAGAAAAAATATAGGAATTAATTGGAAATAAAGAAACTTAGGGGCCAATCAGATATAAAATATAATTTTTAGAGGTAAAAGTGAATAAAAACAAAAATTTAGGGGCCAAGTTGTAAAGAAAAAAATATAGGGATTAATTGAAAAAAATCTTATGGTCCAGTCAGATATAAAATATAGTTTTAGGAATCAATTTGAAATAAAATAAAGTATAACAGTTGAATTGTAAGGGAAAAAAACTTTAGAGGCCAAATTGTAAAAAAAATTTAGGGTCCAATTGGATATAAAATATAGTTTTAGAGGTTAATTTAAAATAAAATAAAGTTGAACGGTTAAATTGTAAAAAAAAGTTTTAAGGATCAAATTGTAAAAAAATAAAATTAGAAGGCAATCGAATATAATATATAGTTTTAGAGGACAATTTGAAATAAAATAAAGCATAGTAGCTATATTATAGGAAAAAAGACTTTAGGACCAAATTTAAAAAAAATTATATATGATCAATAGATATAAAATATAACTTTACGCCAAATTGTGAAACAAATAATAATAAGTTAAGGGCCAAATTATATTAAAAAAAATATAAAGGTCACACAGAACTACATGGTACATGGTAAGTGTACAAATAAAAGTGTATAAAATTTAACTATTAAGGTAACAGAACTATACGATAAGTATAGAAATAAAATATAGAAGTGTACAAAATTCAACTCGATATTGGTCAGATTCAAAATGTTTGTTGGTGACTCTATGAGGCAAGTTTTTCAAGTAAAGATGATTTCTTTAATTTGACGGGTTGATTCTTAATGTAACATGTAGGGATTTACATTAGTATTAGTGCATGGATTTAAAAATGAAATAAACCGAACATAACTATATGGTAAGTATACAAATATATGTGTACTAAATTTAACAGGTAACAGAAAATCGTGATCGTCAGACTGCATGTATAATGACTCAATGAATATGACATCTAACTAGTTAAGACTAGATCGGTTCAAAGTTATATATATCCACACACATTTATAGTCTTATAAACGAAATACAAGAAAAAGAAAGACAGAAAAGTTAGAAAGAAAGAAGTATGAACAATGGCGAGGTAATTGGATTTTTGATATTTTTCCTTTTTTGCATATACGTTTTAACCAGGGCCGGCCTGGGGGTAAGGCAACCAAGGCGGTCGCCTTGGGCCCCACATTTTTTAGGGCCCCAAAAAATTATATAGTATAGAGTGAAATAATATATTTAAGACTAACACTTATGACGTGGTTATATGTTTGGTTTAGTGTTAATGTAAGTAAGTTTTCAAGGACTTGTTTCGAGTTCGAATCCCTTTAGTGTTTTTTGTTTTTCTATGTTTCTCATATGCCTGCCTATATTTGTTAAGCCAAATGGCTAATTCTTTTTTTTTTCTTTAAAAACATCTCTAATGCCTGCCTATATTTGTTAAGCCAAATGGCTAATTCATTTTTTTTTCTTTAGAAACATCTCTAATAGAAAAACGTTTGGCTTTTCATATAGAAAAAAAATATTTTATAAAGACATTGGAAGTTAAATTTTTAATATAAAAATTTGATTTGATGGTAAAAAAAAAATATATATTTTAAAATTCAATTAATTATATTTCATATAATTAATTATATTTCACTTTATATATATTTTAAAATTTAATTTTATTATTTTTATATAAAGAATAGTTAACTAATAAGTTTTTTATCTTTTATATAATTAATTATATTTAATTTTATATATATATTATAACTAAATTATATTATTTTTATACATTTGTCACAAGTTTAATTGAAACCACTTCGAAATAAAAGCGAAATTTAAAAACAAAAAACTCGAAACAAATAGTAATTGAAGTGAGTTCATCAAATAAAAAGGTTCAATTGTTCTACTATTATTTACTCAATTATATTGATTCACAAACGAGAATATAATTTAATCAATAGTTTTGTATCACAAAAAGCACAGAAGATATTTTTAAAGTGAATCTAGTAAACCTTTAAATGTTTTTTTCAAACGTTTTTCATATAATTGTCTCAAAATCTTGATTTATTAGACCGTGAAAAGGCCCCGCCTTTTTTATCGCCTTAGGTATCCAAGACGCTCGGGCCGGCCCTGTATGAGAGTTGCGGCGGTGATCGACCTGTGTGGGAGACCTGCGGTGGCGTTCTACATTGTTGCTTTGATCTTAGAGAGCTGCAACGGCGTTGGACATTGTTGTTTCGAGCTTAGAGATCTCGTTTGAAGCACGACTCACCCTTGTGAAGCTAGATGTGAACGAAGAGGCTTCTCTTTCGAGTGACGGCGGTTTTCGTAATCTGGAGAAGGAGAGTCAGGCGGCCACAACTTTTATTTAGTTTTTGGTTCCTGTGAGTTTCAAGAAAGAGAGGGTGAGATACAAATAAAAACAAGGAATTAGGTTTGAATGAAACCTGAAAAAAAATATTATATATAGGAAAAAAAGGGGGTAGAAATATAATTGGAATTCTGGATTATAGTGTAAAATCTTATTTGAGGTCTTTAGTAAGAATAGAAGGTGAGTGCGGTTCAGAAAGGACATAGGGGGTGTATTCAAGACTCGGTAGATAAAAATATCTAATTAATTAGTTGAAGTTGTAATAATTATTTAGTTGGAATTGTGTAATTCAGAAGATTTATTTTTCTACAATTGGGTAAGTTTTATGTAATCTTGTATTTTTTATACATAGTTAGAATTATTTGAGGTAAACATGAAGAAAAAAAGTTTAGGGGCCAAAGTGCAAAGAAAAAATATAGGAATTAATTGGAAATAAAGAAACTTAGGGGCCAATCAGATATAAAATATAATTTTTAGAGGTAAAAGTGAATAAAAACAAAAATTTAGGGGCCAAGTTGTAAAGAAAAAAATATAGGGATTAATTGAAAAAAATCTTATGGTCCAGTCAGATATAAAATATAGTTTTAGGAATCAATTTGAAATAAAATAAAGTATAACAGTTGAATTGTAAGGGAAAAAAACTTTAGAGGCCAAATTGTAAAAAAAATTTAGGGTCCAATTGGATATAAAATATAGTTTTAGAGGTTAATTTAAAATAAAATAAAGTTGAACGGTTAAATTGTAAAAAAAAGTTTTAAGGATCAAATTGTAAAAAAATAAAATTAGAAGGCAATCGAATATAATATATAGTTTTAGAGGACAATTTGAAATAAAATAAAGCATAGTAGCTATATTATAGGAAAAAAGACTTTAGGACCAAATTTAAAAAAAATTATATATGATCAATAGATATAAAATATAACTTTACGCCAAATTGTGAAACAAATAATAATAAGTTAAGGGCCAAATTATATTAAAAAAAATATAAAGGTCACACAGAACTACATGGTACATGGTAAGTGTACAAATAAAAGTGTATAAAATTTAACTATTAAGGTAACAGAACTATACGATAAGTATAGAAATAAAATATAGAAGTGTACAAAATTCAACTCGATATTGGTCAGATTCAAAATGTTTGTTGGTGACTCTATGAGGCAAGTTTTTCAAGTAAAGATGATTTCTTTAATTTGACGGGTTGATTCTTAATGTAACATGTAGGGATTTACATTAGTATTAGTGCATGGATTTAAAAATGAAATAAACCGAACATAACTATATGGTAAGTATACAAATATATGTGTACTAAATTTAACTAGTAACAGAAAACCGTGATCGTCATACTGCATGTATAATGACTCAATGAATATGACATCTAACTAGTTAAGACTAGATCGGTTCAAAGTTATATATATACACACACATTTATAGTCTTATAAACGAAATACAAGAAAAAGAAAGACAGAAAAGCTAGAAAGAAAGAAATATGAACAATGGCGAGGTAATTGGATTTTTGATATTTTTCCTTTTTTGCATATACGTTTTAACCAGGGCCGGCCCGGGGGTAAGGCAACCAAGGCGGTCGCCTTGGGCCCCACATTTTTTAGGGCCCCAAAAAATTATATAGTATAGAGTGAAATAATATATTTAAGACTAACACTTATGACGTGGTTATATGTTTGGTTTAGTGGTAATGTAAGTAAGTTTTCAAGGACTTGATCCGAGTTCGAATCCCTTTAGTGTTTTTTGTTTTTCTATGTTTCTCATATGCCTGCCTATATTTGTTAAGCCAAATGGCTAATTCTTTTTTTTTCTTTAAAAACATCTCTAATAGAAAAACGTTTGGCTTTTCATATAGAAAAAAAATATTTTATAAAGACATTGGAAGTTAAATTTTTAATATAAAAATTTGATTTGATGGTAAAAATAAAAAAAAAAATATATTTTAAAATTCAATTAATTATATTTCATATAATTAATTATATTTCACTTTATATATATTTTAAAATTCAATTTTATTATTTTTATATAAAGAATAGTTAACTAATAAGTTTTTTATCTTTTATATAATTAATTATATTTAATTTTATATATATTTTAAAACTAAATTATATTATTTTTATACATTTGTCACAAGTTTAATTGAAACCACTTCGAAATAAAAGCGAAATTTAAAAAAAAAAAACTCGAAACAAATAGTAATTGAAGTGAGTTCATCAAATAAAAAGGTTCAATTGTTCTACTATTATTTACTCAATTATTATGATTCACAAACGAGAATATAATTTAATCAATAGTTTTGTATCACAAAAAGCACAGAAGATATTTTTAAAGTGAATCTAGTAAACCTTTAAATGTTTTTTTCAAACGTTTTTCATATAATTGTCTCAATATCTTGATTTATTAGACCGTGAAAGGGCCCCGCTTTTTTTATCGCCTTAGGTATCCAAGACGCTCGGGCCGGCCCTGGTTTTAACTAATTTAAATTTTGTAGGGAAATCAAGTTGAACATTACATATGTTTGAATTGTACAACATCAAAAAGGTTCGAAAAGGAAAAGGGGATCAAAGATCACGATATTAAAAAGCACAGGGACTCCACTAAATGTGGAATTTGTGGACATGAGTTCAAAGATTCTGATAAGAAGAATAATCATGTCAAAAGCTCTCATTAGTGGTGGTGTTATTGATGAATTGTCCACAGTACTGGTTTTAGGTTTATTTTAACAATAAATAATAATTTTTAGTAAGTAATTCTATGTTATGTTAGTTTCTATGTAATAATACTAGTGAAGTGTGATGGTTCTGTGTTTGTAGTATTATGTTTAAAGGTACCATGTTGACTGTTGGACGGTTGAAATATATCTGATGATGTGTGTTCTTTTTGTGTGTTCTTTTGGTCGGTGAACCTATACAATTTAAAGAAAAAAATACACCCATTCTCTATTCTCTCTCCTCTCTTCTCTTCTCAGCCTCTCTCTATCTCTCACCTCTAGTCCTTCCACCTTCACTGCGTTTCACAAGAAAAACGCCTAGCCATAGCAGCTTCCACCACCGTCGCCTTGCCAGAGCAGCATCACCACCGACGCCTTACCAGAGCAGCATCACCCCCAAGTAAAAAACCTTAGTTCTCTCTTTTCATACTACGTTGCTCTTCTGCACCAGAAATCTGGACCATTCTTTACCATTAAGAACTCGCCGTCGCTGGACCACTATTCACCATCAGCATTTGCGAATAAAGCCTCCGCCGCCGTCTCTGCCTGCGATAACGATTCTCCTGCACCAAAACGCAACCGATCTGGACAATGGCTTGAGCCCTTCTCAGTGTTGCACCACCGCAAGACCATGGCTGTCCCCCTCTCTTCCCCACTATCTCAGTATTCTCCCAGATTTCGGATCCATTCTGTTGTCCTTTCAGGACTCGAAGATGATTCTCTCTCTTGGTAATTCTCTTTCCGCTCCTTGTTTTTTTTTGTTTTTTTTTTTGTTACAGAGGAGAGCCACTTTGGACTCGGAGTCATTGACTCGGTTCGAACCTGCACCACTAGATTGGATGACCAAGGTCCTGGCCAGTGAGCTAATCCCAGCTGGTTGCTCCTTGTTTTCACTTTGTTCGTAAACTCGATGATCTCTTCTGACATTATTTTTCAATTTTTTTTTAATGAAATTGTAATATTATTATACAATTTGAGTAATTTAATTTACAATTAGATTATTGATAAAATATATTTTTTATCCTCTATTTCTAGGGTTTAAGGTTAGGTTTTTGTAAATTAACAAAAAAAACAGATATTTTAAATTGTTCCTAATATTAATTTTCTCAATTGAACTGTTTGGTAAACTTTGGAAATTAAAGAAGAAACTTATTCGTCAAATAGTTAATATTGATTTGGGATTTCATTATATAAATCTCTTATGTTCATTTGGTTATTTATCTATAGACTTATTTCAGTGATACTTAATTATTAACTTGACCATGACTAGTAGATCAGATGTAAGTTAGGGCGATTCGTGGTACAAACTACAACTGAGAATCGTGAAATGTGCTCTCAGGCACGGTTCTCAAAAACCTCATCCAGCCCCTCCAAATATCCTCCCCTCCGTTCATCTTCTCAGATCTGCTACCCCATCAAACTAGCCCTAGCCCTCAACCCCTCCACAGCACACCTTAGCCAACCCAAAACCGTGGCCATACTAAACAGCAGCCGCCGCCGGCCAGTTACCGACCCAACCCCCTATTCCCTTCCCGTACAGCTTTCTATCCTATTTCATTCTTGCCCTCCCACCACTCGAGCGCTTCCATCACTGCTTTTCCCAGCACCATGGTTTTACATCCCTCATGGCCGGTCAAATGTTTTCCAGATCCGGTCAACGGATTCGGATCCAGGTAAGATCTCTCCGCCATTGTACTTCTCTGACCCAGTTATTTGCAGATCCCTCTTCTCAGAGAAGCAGGCCCATTGGAGAAGCAGGCCCATTGGGTGTTTTCTCTTCTGCCGTTTTGAAGCCACCAGAGCGGGGCAAGATTTTTGGACAGCAGTGAGCGGCCATCTCCATGGTTTTCTTATGCTCCAGCGTGGCAGGCCCACGTGTCCAGATTTGGCTTCCCTTCAACATGTATTCTCTGTATCTCATGTATCGATTATTTTTAATGTTTTAGTTTTTAATAAAACAAAACAAGCATTTTTTGGAGCAGAACGTTTTTGTTTTGATTTATCTTCCTTTACGCTTGTTATTGAAAAGTTCTGTAAAATTTATAAGCAACTGTTTAATGTGATGGATATTTATGTCACAAAAATTCCTATGGTGGTTGAAAAACAGTTCATTAACATTTTTATTCTCTCAACAGTTACAATTGTTAATGGAAATTTATATAAAGCTCATAAGTTATGAGTATATTAAGGAATTTTCTAAAATGAATTTTCTGGGGTTGTTCCTAATCAATCCCATCCCTTTAAATGATTCACATAGCCTGGAACTGTCAAGGCATCGGCAATCCTTTGACAGTCCAGGCAACCCGTGACCTCTGTGCTAAGCATCGTCCGGAGGTACTGTTTTTATCTGAAACCAAAAATAATTATGAAAAGCTTGATAATATAGCCAACATTTTGGATATGAGCTTGATTAAAACTGTTGAACCTATTGGAGCGAGAGGTGGTCTCGCGTTAATGGGGAAGAAAGAATTGAAAATAAATGTTATTAAAGCTTCAGCTAACTTTATCCACACTAAAATAGAGGGTTATAATATGACCCCTATTTTTTATACTTATATATATTTAAACCCCTATGATATTGATAAAGAGATTTCTCTTAATTTCTTAAACGCTTTAAAAACCCATAACTCTCCTTGGACCTTAATAGGTGATTTCAATTGTATTAGATTTCTCAAGGAAAAATTAGGGGGTATTGTTTGTCATAAAAAATCAATTAAAAACTTTAATAAGTTTATAAACCTCCACAATTTGGAGGAAACAGCCTCTTATGGTTGTAGATTCACTTGGACAAACAAAAGAGCAAATAATAAACTTATAAAAGCTATCTTAGACAGAGCATTACATAACTCTGATTGGGATAAGCTCTTTCCAAATGCTTGGACAGCAATCTTACCAGCTATTGGGTCAGATCATTGCCCTTTAGTACTTCATCATGATAAAAATGATAACAAAAATAAAAGAAGATTTTATTTTGAAAGTTTCTGGACTACAGAAATTGATTGTTTAAATATTATTAAAAAAGTTTGGAATGATTATAGCTCTCTAAGGGGAAACCCTAATGCAGTTATTAATCACAAGCTTAAAAAATGCAGTCATGCATTAAGAGATTGGAATAAAAAAAAAATTGGAAACAATAAAATCCAAATAGAAAAGCTTATCAAAAAATTAGAAATTATTTCTAATAATAATATTCCCAATTTTAACTGGGATGAATATAATTGTATAACCAAGGAACTTGAAGAAACTTGGAAAAGAGAAGAAAGTTTCTGGAAGGAAAGATCTAGAAATATTTGGCTTAAAAAGGTGAAAAAAATACAAAATATTATCATGCCTGCACTAAAGAAAGAAGAAGTAGAAATACGATTATTAACATCACTAATGAAAATGGTGTATGGATTGATAATAAGAATGACATAAAAATGGAAATAGTCAATTACTTTAATAACATTTTTACAACAGTAGGAAAAAGAGATTATACTAGCACTATGAATCTTATTACTAGTAAAATTGATAAAAAATCTGCAGATAATTTGAATATGCATATTAATGAAGAAGAGGTTAAAAAAGAAACATGGGAATTGGGACCTAATAAGGCACCAGGGCCGGATGGCTATAATGGAATTTTTTTCAGAACATATTGGGATATTATTAAACTTGACCTTATGAGAGTAATAAATAACTTCTGGAACAATAAGGGTGATCTGTCTGATTTAAATCAAACACTTATTACCCTAATACCAAAAATCAATAAACCTACCAATATTAAACACTATAGACCAATTAGTTGCTCTAATTTTATTTATAAGATTATAGCAAGAATATTGGTTAATAGATTACAACCTTATATGACTTCCCTTGTTGGAGAAAATCAAAGTGCATTCATCCCTAACAGAATGATACAAGAAAATACTATGATTGCACATGAATTAGTTACCCATATTAAAAGAAGAAAAAAAACCAAAAAATATATGGTTGTAGTTAAAGCAGATATTAAAAAAGCTTATGAATATATAGAATGGGATTTCCTACAAGAACTCCTATTTAAAATTGGTTTTAATAAAGATTGGGTAAGGAAACTTATGGTATGTATTACCTCTGTAACCTACTCAATACTAATAAATGGTGAGGTTCTTCAATTACAAAAACCCACTAGGGGAATAAGACAAGGGGATCCATTGTCACCTCTACTCTTTTGCCTAATATCACAAACTTTGAATGATCTAATTAGAGATAAAAAAGAGAATTATCTTCTCAAAGGAATTAAAATTGGAAACAACTGTCCAGCTATCACTCACTTACTCTTTGCTGATGATAGTCTTTTATTCCTTAATGCTGATAATATTGAAATACAATCCTTTAATGATATTATGAATAAATATAAAAATGCCACTGGCTTATGTCTTAACCTAAATAAATGTGGGGTCATTTTTAGCCCTAATACACCAACCTTTATCCAAAAGGTAATGGCCAAAAGATTAAATATGAAAAGAACTAACAACCTAGGTAACTACTTAGGACTTCCAACTGAATGGAGTAGAAATAAATCTAAAGATCTTCAATTTTTAATAGATAGAATCCTACAAAAGGTTGAAAATTGGAAAACCCTTTTCCTTTCTGAAGGGGGTAAAGAAATCTTAATAAACGCAGTCATCCAAAGTTTGCCTAACTATATAATGTCTAACTTTATTTTTCCTAAGAATATAATAAATAAAATTCATTCTATTATTGCCCACTTTTGGTGGGGTGATAAAGGTAAAAAAAGAATACATTGGGCTAAGTGGGACCTACTCACTATATCTAAATTTGAAGGTGGATTAGGGTTTAGGGACCTACACCTAATGAATAAAGCTTTGTTAGGCAAACAAGCTTGGAACTTAATAAATAAAAAAGAATCTCTTCTTTATAGACTACTAAAAGGGAAATATTTCAGAAACTGTAGTTTTCTTGAAGCTAAAATTGGAAGCTCACCTTCTTGGGGATGGAGAAGTATCCTCATAGGTAGAGATATTTTTAAAAATAATATAAAATGGAAACTAGGCAATGGTTGTGACATCAATATCTATGAACATAACTGGATTTGTAATGAGAAACAATCAATAATGCCAAAAAGATTTAATCTTATTTGTGTTAATCAATTAATTAAAAATGATAAATCTTGGGACATTGATTTACTCAATCAAATCTATCCTAAAGAAATCAAAGAAAAAATAGAAAAAATGATAATACCAAAGGTATCGTGTGAAGATCAAATATGTATTGATTATTGCAAAAAAGGTACATATACAGTCAAAGAAGCCTACCATAAAATGAAAGAAGATGAAACTATAATTCAACTCATTAAGAATAAGGATAAACCTACACCCTCTTTTACTAGGGATAAAAATCTTTGGAAGATAATTTGGAAAATGGAAACCCAGCCAAAAATTAGAAACTTCATTTGGAGAGCGGTTAGAAACCTTTTATCCACTGAAGAAAATCTTCTTAATCGGAAATGTAGTAAAAATAATATTTGTAAATTTTTGATAATAACATTGAAACAGTAGAACATATGCTATTTAGATGCCCTTGGGCAAAAAGTGTATGGTTTACTAGCCCTTTGAATTTAAAAACTGATAATGATACTACTTTAAATGTAGAACTTTGGATTTTAAACCATGTACAAAACATTATTAAAAAGTTTGATAATCATGATAGGATTTTTGAACTTATATGCATTATAATGTGGCATATATGGAAAGATAGGAATAATTTTATCTATAGTGGAAAAAAATGTGAACCTTTGAATACAGTTAGGAAAGCTACAGAGAATTGGAAAGAATATTATAAAATTTCAAACCCTAACGATTTAAACTTTCTAGATAAGTTAGAGGAAGTTAATAACATTAATGATATTGGAATACATATAAATAATAATATTCCACATAATCAAAAATTCAAAGATAAGTGGAAAAAACCTCCACCAAATAAATTTAAAATTAATTGTGATGCATCCTTTTCCGATAAGGGAGCTGCAATAGCATGTTTAGTTAGAAACTCTAATGGGGAATTTGTAGCATGTAATAGTTGGAAGATTGCGGCAGATTCGGTTTTAGAGGCAGAAGCCACGGGGATCTTGAAAGCTACTGAGATGGCTTCAAATTATTCTTTTGGAAGCGTGATTATAGAGAATGACTCAGCCACTATTATGAAGTCTCTTTCGTCAGGGTTACCGGTGTTGAGTCATTCAATTAAAAACCTAGTTTGTAATATTTATTATTTTGCTGAACTATCACCTCCTTCTTTTTCTTTTGTAACTAGAAGTAGAAATGGGACAGCTGACTGGATTGCCAAACAGGAGCTTCTTAGCACTCTGTTGGGTAATTGGGGTGCTTGTATCCCTCCCCAGTTAGCTATTTTGATTTGTAATGAAGCCGAGCCCTCTGGGGTGGGCTAAACCTTGTAACCCTTTTTTCTACTATCTATAAATTATTATGCATTTGAACAAAAAAAAAAAAAAGATCAGATGTAAGTTTGACATAAATTCTCTTCATTTTATGATATTATATTGTAACCCCTACACTTTTGGAAAAAAACTTTCTGGTGGACATAAAAGGACCAGTTATAATTTTTCTACATGTGCTTGCCCCATTATTATACACTGCTGAGTAATTTTTTTTTTTTTTTTGTCATAATCAAGTTAAAAGTTACATTTTGATCCTAGAAATATAATTATAGAATTCCATAATAGAGGAAGATGGAGCGTCTGAAATGTTGATGCCCTTCTTAGTAATCTTCGCTGATAAATCCGCAATAAGATTGAAATCCCTTTTGATATGTTTAACCTTCCATCTCGGAAATTTTTTCATCCACCCTAGCGCTTCACAAATCATCGGCTTGGTTTGCCAATTAGCGCATTTACCATTGGTAATTCCTTGAACTATTTCAAGGTTGTCAGAATAGAAAGAACTATTCAGTGACTTGCGTTCAGCGGCCGCCCTCATAGCAAGAAGGATTGCCCAACTTTCACCCACAGCCGCTGAATTAACTCTTGCGCGTTTAATGACCTTCTGCACAATTTTCCCGTCTCTATCTGCTCCAATGGCAACAATGCCTGACGGTTCCCAGCTGTTATTAAAAGCCGCATCGCTCATCCATAGAACCTCGGCCTCATCATCGCTAAACGGGTCAGCGATTTCCTCGTTTTCTTTCATTTCTTCACTTGCTATTCCTTTTTTTATATGTTTCTCAGCGAAAAGAAATTTTAGTAGTTCCTTTGTTTTCCCATTAATTTCCTTAATATTCCATCTTTTCTTCTCGAAATGCCCACTCATTCTTTCCTTCCAAATATTCCAGATTGTAGCAAAAATTGTTGTCGAGACTTGTCTTTTATCCCATCCATTTTTTGAATAATTTGAAATAATAGTATGAGCCCATTCTTTGATGTTTCCTTTGAAGTCTGTATCGGTTCTACACTGTAATTGAGAATTAGCCCAAACGGCCCTACTCAACGGACAATTAATAAAAAGATGCATTATATCTTCATCCGCAGTCTCGCACCATTCACATGTGCTGCATTCCATACACTTCCTCTTCTTAAGATTTACCTTTGTCGGAATCGCATTATTGAAAATTTTCCAAATAAAATTCTTTATCTTAAGAGGTAGGTTAGAGTTCCATGCCATATCCCATGCTTGATTGTCATTGTTCATCTCGCCTTCTCTCGAAGATTCACCTTTCTTATCTATTTCTTTAATTGCTAATCTGTGGTACCCTGATTTCGTTGAGTAAATGCCATCCTTTGTGAACGGCCAAACAATATAGTCCTCTTTATCCAGTTGCATAATAGGCACCTTTCTAATGTCCATCAAGTCTCTTGAGGTACAGAAATTCTTCAAAATATCAAAATCCCAATTGGTGAAATTTTTGTTGAAGCATTCTGCTACCTTTTTAATTTCGCAACCGTCCGGTTTAGATAATTTGTATCCTTGTCTAATCCAAACATCCTCCCACTGCTGAGTAATATTTGGTTAGGATATATAATTTATACCGATTTTAACCCTCTAATATGTGATTTCTTCTCTCGTTTGGTAATTGTTTTGGTCTTTTGCACTTTTACAAAATAATAACACTCCATATGTTTTACTTGAGGAAGAAATAGGTAACTTTCAACGAAAAAAAAACTAAGATTATGGTGAAGGCAATACTTTAATGATTTTTCTGATAAAATCGTCCTATCCTTTCTGAATTAATTATTGTCTTAGGGATAATTATTGAATTTATTTAGTGATCAATATTTAACTTCAAATATTATTGTGAAGTTGGAGTTATAAAATAATAAATAATGACACCTTTTTTTTTATGGTTTTGGAATTTATTTTGCACGAGCTTTAAGTCGCCTAATACCTTCGTTAAGAAAGTGTGCTGGTTTTTTTTTCAAAGATTTTATCCCGTAATAGAAGTTTTTTCACTAGTGTTATACGAGGAATTCAAAAGGGGAAATATGACTTTCAACCATCCGTGAAAACTATTTCCTAATAAAATTGAACATTTAATTAAATAGTGAAATTGAACATTTAATTAAATAGTGTACGTTGAAATTATTTCTTCATAAAGCTTTGTTTTATTTTATAAACCCATCAATGTATAACTAAAACTTACTATTCTAAGTGTATTCTATTTATTAGGTGATTATGATGGTTGCGAGAACTCACCTTTTAGATATCTCTTACAAGAAATTTTATCTAAATTAATGTGTTTTTAGTGAACCTAATGTTTTTTTATTATCGTGGTACATGTAAGATGTTGTGTTTTCCTAGTTTGTATAAACTAGAAAAAAATATATAAACAGTAACGAAAAAAGAAATACAAAAAGCGTAATTAAATAACTTGTCAATATTCGGATTGACACCGATGTCTTTACGATATTTAAACCATATACCGATATCTTATATTTTTAGTTTCGACCTCCAAAATACAACGACAAAACTATTCGGAAGATACGGACATACGAATTTTTCAGAATTTTAACGGATTCAGTAATAATGCCTCTGTTCAGTAGCAGCGAAACTACTGAAAGGTATCTACTTTCCCCGAACTAATTTTCTAGATTGTAAATTAAGACAAAGCAGGACATGGAGTTAGGCAAGTCTGATCGAGGGTAGAGATTTTTTTGTTAAATATGGTATATACATTATTGGGAATGGAGAGGATATTGACATTTGGAACAACAAATGGATAGATACGTTATGGAAACTAGAAAAGCCAATAAGCTGTGAAATAATAAAAGTAAAAGAAATATTCATAAATGGAACCAAAAATTGGAATTCAGAGATACTCGATAATATATTTCCTGAACCCATTATACCCCTTATAAAGAGAATAAGGATACCCAATTTAGATGAGAAGGATAAGTTTATATGGTCTTTGTTAAAAGATGGTACCTATGATACGAATTCAGGATACATGAAACTTACTGAAGAACAGATTGTCAATAACCCAACAAACTCCACCATACTTCACAACCACAGGTCCCCAATATGGAAAATTATATGGAAATCTAATGTCCCGAAGAAAATCAGACTCTTCTGTTGGGGGGCTATAAAAAACGCACTCCCTACTAAAACAAATTTATATAAGAGGAAATGCGCTTCATCTACAAACTGTATTTGGTGTAACAAAGAAGGAGAAACGGTGGAACATCTTTTATTAAATTGTAATATGTGCAAAGATATTTGGGCAGCAACATTCACCCATATTAGGATCGAAGATCATTGCAATGATTCACTGGAAGAATGGCTTATAAAAATAGTCAAAAGTTTCGAAGAAGCAGGATGGGATGAGCAAATAATTAGGGACATGATCATGATCAATCTATGGAATATATGAAAAGGGAAAATGAAAGGTCTACATGAAGACTGTGCAGTAAACGGGACCACCATTATTCAGAACACAAACAGGCTCATGGCAGAACTACAGGGGATTGACCGGAATAAAGCTAAATGGATAAAGAAGATGAGCAACATAACTATGGATAATCCTTCAACTTCTGGGAATGCCACGGAGCCAGAAATCTATTACTACTATGATGCGTCCTTCAGCAATAATTCTGAACCAACTGGATTGGCAGTTGTCGAAATTCATTATCAAACAAAAACAACAACTAATCATACTTTCATAATGGACTGCGATTCGGCTGTTGAAGGAGAAGCGTATGCAGTTCTCAAAGCAGGTTAACTTGGTAAGTTCAAGCCTCATACACAGAAGCGTATGCAGTTCTCTCTCTCTCTCTCTCTCTCTCTCTCTCTCTCTCTCTCTCTCTCTCTCTCTCTCTCTCTGCGTCCTTCAACAATAAATCTGAACCAACCGGATTGGCAGTTGTCGAAATTCATTCTCAAACAAAAACAACAACTAATCATACTCTCATAATGGACTGCGATTCGGCTGTTGAAGGAGAAGCGTATGCAGTTCTCAAAGCAGTAGAACTTGGTAAGTTCAAGCCTCATACACGGAAGCGTATGCAGTTCTCTCTCTCTCTCTCTCTCTCTCTCTCTCTCTCTCTCTCTCTCTCTCTCTCTCTCTCTCTCTCTCTCTCTCTCTCTCTCTGGTGTCGCCTAGGGTGTGATAAAAATAAGATCAAATTAAGTATGGAAAACTATGCACTCTCACCCTAGACAGGCACAGTACTGCAAGTATTACAGGACGTATGCAAGTTTTAATGATAAGTAGAGTTCGTTCTCAGGGACTTAAGTGTGTTAAACGCGTAGGAACAGATAACGAGTAAAAGTAAATAACTAGAAAACAGAAAATTAAATATTTGGTTTTTCGAATTTATAAATTAAAACTAGATTAAAACTAAGAAAATAAAGACAATAAAGTAAAAGATTAAGAATATGAGATGAGAAGTATAGCTTAGGTTTTGCTAGTATGCACTAATCCTTCTAATTCTATCTATAGATCTAGTTCATAAGGGAGAATATTAGCTCTTGGTAATACTTAGTCAGGATTCTAAATTCCACTACCTTAGACCTTGAGAGCGACTAAGGGGGCTACGTCACAACCAAGAAGTGATTTAAAATAGGGTTATCAAACGCCACTAAGGCCTTAAGCAAATACTGCAAGTCTTGGTGATACGGTGGTTAAAACAAACCTTAATGACTATCTAGTTAGAAGTATGTTTTGTCAGAACTGCTATCGACACTAGACATTATGTGGTGGTTCAATAGTTAAACACCCTTACAAGGTGACCATCTAACTACTCTTAAAACAATCCTAAAGTGATCAGTTCTAGGAAAGACATTAAATCAAAACACATAAGCAAATATAAAGTAAGAAGCTAATATCAGATTAAAACATATAATTCCCAAAGAAACTTAGATAGAAGAATTAGAATTCATAGATTATACATATGCAAAACCCAAGCTATGGGAGGTTTAGTTCATACCTGAAGGAAATAAACTAAAAGAAATAATAAAAGACATCATCTTGCTCTCTACAATAAACTGGAAGAATAAAACCTTAAGAACTAATTACTATGAGGCAAGGATGATTTACAAGTGATATAAGGGTGTATTTATAGGTGTTTAGAAGACCTAATTCGTTTTCTTGAGGAAGAGTTAAGGTAATGGACTTCTAGCCCAACTCAAATTCGTATGGAAATAAAGATAAACACTGCTGCGTTGTTTTGGTCATAACTTCTTTATTATTGGTCCGTTTTTGCTCCACAAGATACCAAAAGAATCGCAACAGAATTATCTAGGCCCTTAAGGAGTAATCTACCAAATTCGGCCTCTTTATTAGGTAAAAACGCCTATCTTTGCAGAATCCCAGATTTAGGCAGCTTTTCTTTTTCCATCTTTTTAGCAATTCCTTCCTTATCTCCAATTACCATGCATATCTCCTTCCATAAGTTGTTGTCTTTGACTTGGACTCTAATTAAACTCCATAATTATCTTTAAAGCTACACACTAAATAAACAATTAAACCCAATATGCTCTAAAAACAATAATTCTACAAATCAAGACACAAAATAGGAAAGTGCACTAAAACTCAAGAAAATCGACATTATTGACTCCTAAAACACTAAAAATGATGTCTCATCTTAACATAAATCTATCACAAATGAGGAGACATCAAGACCCCCAACTCAAAGTTGTATCGTCCCGATACAATAAAAGATAAAAACATAGGGAAGTCTTGAAATACACACTTATAAAATTCTCAACACAAGGGAAAAGCATAGCAGAATATATAGAATAAACCTAAAGCACATAACTCAGAAAATTTCATGCAATAATATTCATAAACTACATACCTGTACACTTCTCATATCCACAGTCAACACGGCTTGATTTCAAGATCAGATTAGTTTCGCAATGTAAGAAGGATTGGGACTTTACTCAGTTCCCCTTGAGAGCTATAGATTGTTCATCAAACCTTACTAGTATCCAAGAATCCACTTAACTAATCTCTAATGGCTCAATCACTTCTCAATTACATAACAAAGAATCACAAGGTCTTTAAGGTTGTAATGTAGGCTTAGGGACGGTGTGATCATATATTTGGATAATTTGGAGTGAGCTTTTGGCTCTCTCCTCACTAGCCATCAACGAATCGCCCTAGAGCTTGAGTTACTCTCATAAAACGTTTCTCACTCAACCCAATGAATTCCTTGATGCACAATTTAGCATCCCTAATAACCCAATTAAGCTTTAAGATGTTCACATAAAAATCAACTTTGCCGGTCCGAATATATATATTTTCTTTTCTTTTCAATTCAATTCTCTTTTCTATAGCTATGACTCTCTTTTAATGTTGAGATATCACACTAATTTTCTCATATATATATATTTTTTCTTTTAATGCCCTTGTTGGCAAAATTAGCTCGAAGCTTCTTTTTCATTCACTATTACCCCGGCAAAGGGTTACAATACAATGCTGTGAATCATCATCAATAAGCACAAAGCACAATTTATAAGCTCAAAATTCCCAAAATAATAACAATTCCCATAATGGTGGACCCACCACCCCAAACTCAAGCTCTAAAACAACTGTCTAAGCATCGCGATTCGAGTGCGGGTCATATGGAAAAGTCCTAAAAATCTAAAGGATATGGCTTATAATGTGTTTCAATAAAAAGGCTTTAGAAAGGCTAGAAGGGGCTAAGAAGGATATAACTTTTAAACTCAAAAATCACAAGGTGAGAAGGTAAAAAAAAACTTCAAAGGCTTAAAAATATGAAAGAACCGCCTTGATCACTTTCTACACTATGTAATTTAGAAAATTTCTTACCTTTAGCACTCTCATCAAATGGTTTTTCAACTAGCTTGGATCTCACGGCCTACACACTTCTCAAGGTTCCCTGAGATCGAACATACTTTCTATCGCATTGCTCACTAATCTTTTCTTTACTATCAATGTGTGTTTTCCTGCAAATACTCAAAGCATACAAATACATAGCTCATAAACATATCACTTACTATCATTAATCTACTGAGCTTATGCTTTCAAGCTATTAAACACACTCTACATCTAATTCCCATGCATCAAAAATTTTAATTTCACTCAAACACAGAAAAATGGAGATGAGAGACAACGAATCCCCACACCCCCAACTCAAAAATGAGCCGTGTCCCCACGACTCGAAAAAATGACTCGAAAACAGAAATTAAAATTAGCAGATAGACATATTTACAGAAATGGTAAGGAAGAAAGAGAACATACTCTCGAGGCTATTGCCTCGCATCATTGATATCCAAGGTTGGAATTGCTGGACCTTTCGTTAATTGCTCAAGGAGTTTCATGATGTGCACTTGATTAGCATTGATTTGTGCCACATCATTGACTAAAGAAGTTTGAGCTGCTTCAAATTTCGTTAAACGCTCCTCCATCTTCTCTTGCCAAGATTGCTCCTTTTCTTCCTTCGAGACTTGAGTAGAACCCGCTCTGCGAAGACTTTCTTTGATCCAAGCATTATCAATATAACTCGTCTTAAACTCGAGTTTCTCTTCTTCACCCAATACTACATTCGCTTTTCGTACAAGACACGTGATCATAGTTGGAAATTTAACATTATAAACTGATTTAGGAGAGACCGAAAATCGTATCACCTCCTCATAGATCAACTGTGCCACATCAACTTCTTCTCCTCTCAAAATACAGTCCAACAGTAGCGCGTTCTTCATGGTCACCTCCAAAGTTCGTGTGTTTCCAAAGACATTAGGGATAAGGAAATTGTGCCAAATTCTAGCATCTGCTTGAAGATATTTGTAAGGCCAAGGTGCCTTCAATTCTCCCGTATGTAATTGCACTTTCTCCTTGTCTAAAACATGCTCAAAAAGTAATTCCTTATCAAAGATTTTTCGTTTAGCAACTGCTTCCTCAAATTTGCAAAAACCTTTCAGTTTCTTAAACTTGAAGTGGTTCCTAATCTCCTCAACTGTGAAAGGAACTAACTTTCCTCTAATCGGAACACAATCACTATCTCGGCTAACAAGGCCCAGATAGAACTCAAAAACTAATTCATGACATAATTCAGAACGGCTTACCATGAACGTAGACCAACCCAACTTCTCACCAAGCTCAAAGAATCTCTTGTATTCTCCATCTCTAATTTCCTCCTTGAATAATTTCTCATAGGCAAAAGGTAGTTCTTCTAATTGTTTCTCCGCAGAAATCTTCAAGGCCTTTGAAGTATCCACTTTCTCTATAGGTATAGGATTTGGTTGAGGTTGTGTTCTCTCCTTTGCATAAAAATAAAGCTTTTTACCATTACTATCATACGAAGGTTTCCCACTCTTCAATTTATCTTTACCCTTTGATTTAGAACTAGCACCTTTGTCAATTGATTTCTTCTTGTTTAAATCCAATCCCTTGTTACTCTTCACCTCCCTCTTGCTAGATAAGATTGATGTTCTATTAGTCATCTTCAATTAACCCCCAACTCAAAGCTTTAGCAACCCTTTAAATTTAACTTTTGAATTAATGGATGAACAAGCTTGATTTGTCCTAGGATGGGTGAATTGGTGCTGAATCTCTATGTGGGTGAGGATGATTTGTAATGGGTAGGCTAGGATTTTTAGAAATTGTGTGATGAATTTGTGAAATTTGGCTCTTTGATTCTTCAATTTGAATGAATTTGGTGATGATTGGTAGCTTGATTTTTCTCTTGTAATGATGTGGAGAGAAGGTTTGATGTGTTTTCCTTGATGATTGGGTAGTGTTTTGGTGATTGGTGAAGGTTTTGATGAGCTTCAATGGAGTTAGGAGAGTTGTGGAGAAGAAAGAGAGGGTTAAGGTTTAATAATTTCGGAATAATAGGCTCAATACCTCCTTTATAACTCAATCCCGTAACTTTCTCTCTCCTCTGGCGGCGCTGCGGACTACCCCTGCGGACCATGGGGTGCACCGCAGGGTAGTCCGTGACATCTGATGCTCGAAAATTTTTGCTTACTGACCTAAACCCGTGGTAGGACCCCGTGGTACGGGTTTTTGGCTCGCGAACTAGGGTCCGGTGTACCGGAGGGTACACCGCGGCTTCTGCTGTTAACTCCGTCAAAATACCCGTGGTACTCACCCCGTGGTACGGGTTTTTGGGGTGCGGACCATGGCGCGGTGCACCGTGGGGTAGTCCGTGGAATTTTTTCTTGTTTCTGGATCAAACCCGCGGTAGCAACCCGTGGTACGGGTTTTGACCTCGCGGACCATTCCTGCGGACCATGGGGTAGTCCGTGAGGGTAGTCCGCGGGGTGCTTTCTTGCGCTCCAAAAATTTTCCTCGCGTTCCCTAACTTGATTTCTCCGATTCCTACACACCAAAAACACTAATACCTTTCTCAAATATGCATTATCAACTAAAAACAACTAAAATAAACTTAAACTAAGAATGTAAAAGACATGAAAACATAAAAAAAAACTTCGGGTTGTCTCCCGAACAGCACTTTTGTTTAACGTCTTTCAAAGTTAGACGTGTTACCTCTGTCAAGATTTGCGAATATAGCCTCCCCAACAACGAGTAAGGCTATGAACGTCAACTAATCTGCGCTTGACCCCAGTTTTGGGGCGAATTTCTATCACCTTGGCTGAAACAACCTTCGTGACAATGAATGGTCCCATCCACGAGTCTTTGAAACTTCGTGGCCTGTTTTCGCGTTTGTGGGCTTTCCATAGGACTTCATGGCCAACCCCAAACTCAATGTTTGGCTCAGTGTCCACAGGCTTTAAGTGGATTTCTTCAGGAGGGACTTTGTGATGTGAAAGGCTGTGGATGATAGGCACTGTGGGATCCAACTTCCTTGGTTTTTTTACCCAAGACATAGAAGGTCTCGGATACATTTTTAGCATGAAGGGTGATGGTCCCATCTTGGAAGTTGATCACACTTTGACTTGTGGCCATGAAGGGCCGTCCAAGTATGATCGGAACCTGCTTATCTGCATCAAACTCAAGAATAACAAAGTCAGTAGGGATGGCGATATTACCTGCACGGACTAAGACGTCCTCCACTGTTCCCCATGTCCTCTTCACTGAGTTGTCAGCAAACTGCAACTTCACTGGAGTTTTCTCTGATTTTTGAAGTCCAAGTCTCTCGAACACGGACTTAGGCATAAGATTCACACCAGAACCCACATCGTACATCGCTTTCACCTTGAACCTACCATGTAATTGAATAGGAAGGTTGAAACTTCCCGGATCTTTAAGCTTAGTAGGTAGCTCTTTCTCACTTCTTCTCGAAACCCTCAGGTTCTCTCTTGGGATCTCTACACTCGCCTCTTTTTCAGGACTAACTTGCGTAAAAACTTGTTGCGGTGTAAGTCCTCTCTTCGCAATCTCAAGCATTTGGGCGTTGATATTTTCAGGTTGGTACGCCTCTACAAATGTCTTGAGAGCAGTGTCATCTTTAGGATTTGTATCAGGAATAGTTGATGACACTGGTTGAACACTAGGTGGCGATTCCACCTTCTCTTCTTCTTTCTCCTCTAGCACAGCAGGTGCCACTTCATCTTCTTTCGATTCTTCTTTTGAGGCTTCTTCCTCTTTCTCTCTCGCTAACTCCGCTGCATACTCTACCATCGATCGCATCTCCTCTTGCACCTTTCTCAGTAGTTCTATGAACTCGTCTCTTTCTTCATCGCTTTCCAGATGATAAACTTCTAGACAGTCGGACTCCTCGTGGTTAGACTCGGTTGGTTCTTCTTCAATACTGGGAACTTCCACGGCACTAATGGCAGCATGTGGTGCTTCCTCCTTTTCTTTTTCGATTTCAAGGCATATAGCCTTGCAAGCTTCGAACCCAACATTGTTTTCACCTCCTTCGATTGCCTTTACTTCTTTTTGTTCTTTTAGATGCTTGTTTATTTGGTCTAATTGAGTACTTAGCATCTGAAGTATGGCATCGTGTCCTCGGACTTTTTCCTCTTGAGCGTTTACAGTTGTGTTCAATCGGTCTAGAGCTTGTACTATCTGTGTATTGTCCATAGATCCTTCTTGCGGATACTGAGGTAAAGCTTTTTGATCTAAAGTATCGGTATAGGCGTCTTGAGCAGGTTGTTGTGGAGGAGTAGGTCGATTCTGATATTGGTTTTGGTACTGACCTCTCTGTTGGTAAGAGTTGTTCTGGGGTCGCGATTGATATTGACCAGGATTAGCGGCCCCTTGCGGATTCGAATACTGCATACCCGGATGGTTGCGGTTGCCCCATCGGTTAGATATGAAGTAAACAGATTGCGGATTTGATTCGCACTCTTCCCATGAATGATCGTTAACTCCACATTGTTGACAACCTTGTGCCTCTTGAACTACCTTTGTAGCAGCTAAATTCTTCTCCATCGAGCTCCTTGATTTGATTTTCTAACGAGGATATTTGAGCTGAGTTCGCAGTTTCTGCATCTAAACGAAGCGTTCCTCGGGTCTTTGCTGCAGAAGCTCGCGTTGAAGGCCAACTTCTTTCTTGTTCCATAATATTTTCTAACACCTCGGAAGCTTCATTGTGATTCATGGACACAAAATTACCCTTTCCAATGTTATCCACCTTGTCTCTACCCTTGTCATCAAGACCTTCATAGAATATAGCAAGTTGTAGAGCAGGTGTATAACCATGGAGCGGGCATCTAGCTAATTTTTGTTGAAACCTTGTCCATGCTTCTCCCACTGTTTCTCCATCTTCTTGAGAAAATCTTGCAAGCTCGGTTTGATCTTTAAGTCTCATGCTCTTTGGATAAAATCGGTTAAAGAACGCGGCTTGAAGCTCTCTCCAAGAGTGAATGGTTCCATGTGGTTGTCTTTCTAGCCAATCGCTAGCTCTTCCGGTCAAGAAAAACGAAAACATATGACAATACAGTTGCTCGCGTGTAATGCCAGGAGTAATGTAGGCATCACAAATCTGCATGAACTTCTGAATCGCTTTTACCGGATCTTGAATCGCAAGTACCAGCATAGAGTCCGAAACTTTGAAATTGACTAAGCATACCCGGATCGGGTCTAAATTTGATATTCGGAATCTCAGGAGGGCGGTAACCGATGGGTTGAACATGGAATGGTATGTTAAGTCCAGGTAAGATCTTGTTCAACTCGGTTTTGTTGATTATTCTGCCCATTACCTTCTCCTACTGGCAGTTGTACACCAGGTGGAACAAACGCAGGAGGTCCTCCTGGTGTAAAGTAAACTAACTCCGGATCATTGTCTTGAATGTCTGCCATAGTTCTTCTCAAGGCTCTTTCCTCACGAATTCGTTTGTTATAAGCTCTGAAGCTCCTCTCAGGCTCCGGTAAGGGAGGCCAAGAATTAAACACTGTGAAAACCTGAAAAAGACTAAAAGCAAACCCAAGCGTAAATCTGGAAAAAATAAAAACTAAAACTAAACTAAAAACTGAAAAGTAAAAACTAATTAAAAACTAAAACTCGAAATAGATAACCCACACGCTAACGAGACACAAGTCCCCGGCAGCGGCGCCAAAAACTTGGTGTCGCCTAGGGTGTGATAAAAATAAGATCAAATTAAGTATGGAAAACTATGCACTCTCACCCTAGACAGGCACAGTACCTGCAAGTATTACAGGACGTATGCAAGTTTTAATGATAAGTAGAGTTCGTTCTCAGGGACTTAAGTGTGTTAAACGCGTAGGAACAGATAACGAGTAAAAGTAAATAACTAGAAAACAGAAATTAAATATTTGGTTTTTTCGAATTTATAAATTAAAACTAGATTAAAACTAAGAAATAAAGACAATAAAGTAAAAGATTAAGAATATGAGATGAGAAGTATAGCTTAGGTTTTGCTAGTATGCACTAATCCTTCTAATTCTATCTATAGATCTAGTTCATAAGGGAGAATATTAGCTCTTGGTAATACTTAGTCAGGATTCTAAATTCCACTACCTAGACCTTGAGAGCGGACTAAGGGGGCTACGTCACAACCAAGAAGTGATTTAAAATAGGGTTATCAAACGCCACTAAGGCCCTAAGCAAATACTGCAAGTCTTGGTGATACGGTGGTTAAAACAAACCTTAATGACTATCTAGTTAGAAGTATGTTTTTGTCAGAACTGCTATCGACACTAGACATTATGTGGTGGTTCAATAGTTAAACACCCTTACAAGGTGACCATCTAACTACTCTTAAAACAATCCTAAAGTGATCAGTTCTAGGAAAGACATTAAATCAAAACACATAAGCAAATATAAAGTAAGAAGCTAATATCAGATTAAAACATGTAATTCCCAAAGAAACTTAGATAGAAGAATTAGAATTCATAGATTATACATATGCAAAACCCAAGCTATGGGAGTTTAGTTCATACCTGAAGGAAATAAACTAAAAGAAATAATAAAAGACATCATCTTGCTCTCTACAATAAACTGGAAGAATAAAACCTTAAGAACTAATTACTATGAGGCAAGGATGATTTACAAGTGATATAAGGATATAAGGGTGTATTTATAGGTGTTTAGAAGACCTAATTCGTTTTCTTGAGGAAGAGTTAAGGTAATGGACTTCTAGCCCAACTCAAATTCGTATGGAAATAAAGATAAACACTGCTGCGTTGTTTTGGTCATAACTTCTTTATTATTGGTCCGTTTTTGCTCCACAAGATACCAAAAGAATCGCAACAGAATTATCTAGGCCCTTTAGGAGTAATCTACCAAATTCGGCCTCTTTATTAGGTAAAAACGCCTATCTTTGCAGAATCCCAGATTTAGGCAGCTTTTCTTTTTCCATCTTTTAGCAATTCCTTCCTTATCTCCAATTACCATGCATATCTCCTTCCATAAGTTGTTGTCTTTGACTTGGACTCTAATTAAACTCCATAATTATCTTTAAAGCTACACACTAAATAAACAATTAAACCCAATATGCTCTAAAAACAATAATTCTACAAATCAAGACACAAAATAGGAAAGTGCACTAAAACTCAAGAAAATCGACATTATTGACTCCTAAAACACTAAAAATGATGTCTCATCTTAACATAAATCTATCACAAATGAGGAGACATCACTCTCTCTCCCTCTCTCTCCCTCCCCCCCCCCCCCCTCCCTCCCTCCCTCCCTCCCTCCCTCCCTCTCTCTCTCTCTCTCTCTCTCTCTCTCTCTCTCTCTCTCTCTCTCTCTCTCTCTCTCTCTCTCTCTCTCTCTCTCTCTCTCTCTCTCTCTCTCTCTCTCTCTCTCTCTCTCTCTCTCTCTCCCTCTCTCCCTCTCTCTCTCTCTCTCTCTCTCTCTCTCTCTCTCTCTCTCTCTCTCTCTCTCTCTCTCTCTCTCTCTCTCTCTCTCTCTCTCTCTCTCTCTCTCCCTCCCTCTCCCTCTCTCTCATTTAATTTAATGCCACATAAGGGGTGATAGAAGGGGGGGGGGGGGTGATAGAAAGGTGAATCAAAAAGTGGTGACAAATATTATTATTTGTATAAAAAATAAATAGGTGGTTAGACATCCATTATAAAAGGTTGTTTGAAGCCGCTTTTAAGCCAATTCAATTACTTCTACTTTAAGAATTTTTAGTTGTATCTTTTTTTTAAAAATTGTTAGTTACTCAAATACATAACTATTGGATCTAACCAAATAGTAATAAATCTTTAGTATTACACACTAACTATTGAGTCTATCCTAATGGTAATAAGTAAAGACTAGGTAAAAGGATTACACAACTATTGCACTTGCTTCCCTAATAGTTTCACATTTACTATATAAATTAACACATAAATAAGTTAAATAAATAACTTATTTATGTATATTTTTTAAAAATCATGACTCAATTTCTTATTCAATTTCAATAATTTTTACCAAATGAATATAGTACGTTATGTTGGCATATAGCCTTTCTCCATAGGTTGTTTAAATGTGTAAATGCTCTTGTGCTTAGTGAGTTACATATATTTATAATATCTCTCCTATCTTGCACTAAACATCATCAAACACACTTGTGTTATCTAAACTTATGATTCTTTATTGTTTCAAACTTAAATCCTTTTTTAGAGATCATAACTTCGTATGTGTGCATATTAGTCCTTAAAACTAAATTTATTATACATACAAAGCTCTTTTTAAACAATTCTTTAGTTGGAGAGAATCTTTTTTAAACTTCATATCATGCACTTAAACTCTTATTCTTAGAGCTAGTTTTGTAATAAATAATTTTAACCATATCTTTGTGTACATTGAGAATTCGCTTTCATGATCAACTACAACATTTTGCAGCAAAAAAATCACCTGGAGAAACGGTATGAAACCGGGCTCTCGGTTTGGAAGAAGCGGACACCCGGTTTGCTTGTTCTTCTCAGCCAATCAATTGCCACGTCTAGGGCTGTAAACGAACTGAGTCGAGCCAAATACTAGATTGCAAGCTTGTTTGATAAGATTTACGAGTCGAGACGAGTCGAGCCAAGCTCAAATTTTAAGGCTTGTTAACATATTGAACGAGCTTTTTTCGAGCCGATCTCGAGTTAGTAACGAATAATTTGTTTTTATAGGTTTAACAATATATTTATTGATAACTAAACCATTTGTTCATCCTTCAGTCTTGAGCATTAAACTTGCCATATTTACTCAATCAAGGAGATAGTCCAAAAAGTTTCCATTGGAGTTTGATATACTGTCTTAGAAGTTTTTCTTCTAGCTCATAAGTTGTCCAAAAGAATTTATTAGGAATTATTTATTTAGTACCCTATTTACCCCCTCTTGGACGTTCACATTAGTCTTTACAATTTGATAAACATATAAATCAAGTTAATTTCATCCTGGTCAGCATGGGTAAAATCTATATGACCAACATAAGATCTTAGAAGGAAAAAGGGAAAATGATCCGACTGGTACCCAGTAATATGCTAGTTGGACAAATGAGTACCTATGAGGTTAATTTAGACAACACGGTACCCAATATTTTAATTTTGCTCTAATCTTTTGCAATCGTCGTTAATTTAGCCGTAATCTGCTTACTTGACAAAAGTATGGATACCTATTTGTCCTTTCCGAATTCCTTAGGTATCCCTTTATCTTTTTTCATTTTTTCTTCATCTGCCACGAAATAGACGGCGGCCAGCGGGTACCAACGTTTAGACAGAAATTAAATATTAGGTACTGATGTCTCCTCATTTGTCATGAATTAATATTAGTTAGAGACATCATTTTTTGTATTTTAGAAGTCTTTCAAGTCGATTTTCTCATGAAATATTACACTTTCCTATTTCTAGTCTTGATTTAATGAATTATTATTTTTAAAGCATATTGGGTTTAATTATTTATTTAGTGTGAAGATTTAAAGATAAATATGGAGATTAAATTAGAGTCCAAGTCAAAGTCTAAGAGATAAGAAAAGAAGATATGCATGGAAATTGAAGATAAGGAAACAAAAGATAAAGCTGCCAAATAAATCTGAATTTCACCACCCACGACCACAAATCAGCTTATATCTCAAAATCGGTGAGAAATGTGGAAGAACGGTCAAGAGCAAAGTTAAATATGTTTTCGAGACGATGAATTTAGACTACTTATACGCGTCAAACGGATAAGTATTGAAGATGTTAGGACCAAAACAAAAACGGGGCTGATCTCATATTTTAGGGTTACGAATTTGAGTTGGGCTAGGAGTCCATTACTTACCTTCTCCTTCAAGAAAACGAATTAGGTCTTCTAAAAACCTATAAATACACCCTTATATCACTTGTAAATCATCCTTGCCTCATACTAATTAGTCTTTAGGTTTATTATCATTAGAATTATTGTAGAGAGTAAGATGAAGTCTTTCATTATTTCTTTTAGTTTATTTCCTTCATGTATGAACTAATTTTCCCATAGCTTGGGTTTTTCATCATGTGTAATCTATGAATTCTAATTTCTTTCTATCTAAGTTTCTTTGGGAATCATATGTTTTAATATGATATTAGCTGCTTACCTATATATTTGTTTATGTGTTTTGAATTATTGCCTGTCCTAGAACTGATCACTTTAGGCTTTCTTAATAGTAGTTAGATGTTCACCTTAACTGGGTGTCTAATTATTGAAACACCCGATAACGTCTAGTGTTGATATTGGTCTTGACAACACTAATTCTAGCTAGATAGTCATTAGGGTATGTTTTCACCACTATCATCATGTTTGGAATTGAATTGCTTAGGAACCTAGTAGCGCAGGATAACCTTAAGTTTAGGCTACCTCGTGGTGTGTCTGTAGCCCCCTTAGTCGTTATCAAGGTCTAAGAGAGGGAATTTAGAATCCTGACTAAGTATCTAAGAGCTAATTATCTCCCTTATTAACTAAAATTGATAGAAAGAATTAGAAGGATTAGTGCATACTAGCAAAACCTAAGCTATACTTCTCATCATATTTCTTATCTTTTAATTTATTGTCTTTACTTTTTCTTAGTTTAATCATTAATCTCTCATTCGTGCCTATTTATTTTCTGTCTTTTAATTAATTACTCTCTACTCGTTATTATTTGCTCATTCGTATAACACACTAAGTCCCTGAGAACGAATCTTCTTATCATTAAAACTTGCATACGTCCTGTAATACTTGCAGTACCGTGTTTGTCTAGGGTGTTTTAGTGCATTGTTTTCAGCGTTTATTTATCATATTTTTATCACACCCTAGGCGACACCAGGTACCACATTATCTAATTAAAAAAATATAGGATCTTATTTGTTAATTTTCAGAACGATAGGTACCTGAGTTGTCATTTTCTAAAAAAAAAAAAAATAAACTACGTTTCCTGTCAAATAAAATATTAATATTGTTGTTCATTTAAGAAAAATCAAACCAAATGTTTACACAAATAATATATATACATACACTAAAAAATATCCCGTACTTGGACAAAATTTGTAATTAAACCTGAGTATTTTAACCTAAGTGTAACAAAATATTTTAGTATTCATAAAATAATTAATCTAGAAATGAGAAATATTTTAGCAGTCTTATGTCATGTATTTAAAGATATTTGACAAATATTTATTTTTATAAAAAAATTAATTTATTTTGATCAATTTTTACATTTTAGTAAAATTTAAAAAGAAAAATAATATTGCAAAACGTAAATGAAAAATAATATTAATTATGATCAATTTTATTATTTTATTATATATGCCATAACAAATACACTCTTAATCCTTTATTTAAACAATAGAGTTTTTTTAACATATTATCCTTATCGTCAAATTAAATATAAATATAATTAGGGGTATTTGTTAAAGAAAGCTTAATAAAAGTACCTAATTGTTAGCTTAAGCTTTCAATAAGAAATTTTATAAAAAATGCCTAATGAAATAATTATTTATAAAAAATATCCTCTCTATTTTTTAAACCTTTACTACCTTTAATAATAAATATATTAATTTATTTTTTATTACAATATTTATGTTTTAATATTAAACAAATAACAGGGCATTTCCACCACCATCAACCTCCACCACCACTACCACCACCACCATCTCATGTTTCATGGTGGTGGCGGTGGCGGTGGCGGTTGAGGTTGTAATGGTGGTGGTGGTGGTGGTTGTGGTGGTGGTGATGGTGGTGATGGTGATGGTGGTGGGATGGTGATGGTGGTTGTGGAGGTGGTGGGAGGTGGGTGGTCGGGTAATGATGGTGGTGGGTGGTGGGGTAATGGTGGTGCTGGGCGGTGGTGGTGATTGTGGTGGCGGTGGTGGTAGCGGTGGCGGTGGTGGTTGTGGTGGTGGCGATGGTGGTGGTGGGAAGTTGTAATAAGGTGGTTAAATTTAAATAATAAATAATATAGTAATTAAAAAGATTATATAAAAGTATTTTTGTTAAGAAATGTTTTTAATAAATAATTATCCTAAAAAATGTTTTAACAAATAAGTTTTTTAATAGACATTTTATGAATTAATGGTTCATATAATTATCATCAAATATAAATATAAATGTTACTATCATCGAATATAAACACCTTCCGTAACATTTCAATGATCACAAAAATCAAAAATAAATTTCAAATTTGGAACTAGGAGCGATAACTCAAACTCAAAACAAATCTAAATGGAACCATGTTACAATCAACCAACACGTAACTAATCTCAGATATACCAAATTCGAAATAACGATGAGACCATGATTGACTCACGATTATAAATATGAGTTTAAGCTATGTTTTCATGATAATCTCCACCTTCGATTTGCCATTCTTTATATGCATGTGATTAGTTGAGTACATGTGTTTATGCTCTGTAAAGAAGGAGGATTGAGGAAGCCATTAAAGAGTTTCAAGAATTGCAGCTAAATTGAGAGAAGAAGAAGAAAACAAAGATAAAGGAGAAAGATTTTATTGTTATGATTATGTATCGATTACAATGTATATATATTGATTCTACTAACACTAAACAACTACTTAACAGCTGTATCACTAACTAATTCTGTTACAACTTTTATTTATTGCATTTTGGTCCTTCAAGTTGTTTCTCTATTGTTTTGTTTAATTCCTTCTTTTCCAGTTCTGCCTTTGTATTCCAAGATCCCCCCACAAGTGGAACATGTATGTTAATAATGTTAAACTTGAGATGTTATTATGAAAAGGTAAGGATCCAAGAGGCTTAGTGAACATGTCAGCAAGCTGAAGAGAAGAAGGAATATAGAACAATTTGATGACTCCATTCTGCAACTTTTCTCGAGTGATCTTGCAATCGATGTCGACGTGTTTTGTTCTCTCGTGTTGAACAGGATTCATAGACATTGCTATTGCAGATTTACTATCTGAATAAACAAGTGCAGGAAAAGGATGATGTAGACCATAATCGTGTAAGGCATATAAAATCCACTGAATTTCGCAAGTTGTAGCAGCTAATGCTCTATATTCTGCCTCAGCTGATGACTTGCTAATAGTAGATTGCTTTTGCTCTTCCAAGAGATAAGAGAGTCACCAAGAAAAATACAAAAGCCTGTAATGCTGCTCACAAAACGCTTTATTTTTTATTTCAGATGATGAAGAAAAGAAGAGTCCTTGGCCTGGAGTAGCTTTGATATACCTTAAAACACGTTGAGCAGCATTCCAATGATCAAGTGATGGTTTAGATAGAAATTGGCTTAGGCAATTAACTGAGTAAGAAAGATCAGTCCTTGTAATGGTTAAGTATAGAAGTCTACCTATTAAATGACGATATGAAGATGGATTTTCCATTAAATCTGTATCAGCTTGTCTTAATTTTTGAGTTGATTCCATTGGAAAAGCAACTGGTTTAGCATTAACAAGTCCACATTCATCAAGAATATCAAACGCATACTTGCACAGACACAGAGATATTCCATGTTTAGTCCTAGCAACTTCAATGCCTAAAAAATATTTCAGCTCACCTAAGTCTTTTATTGTGAAAGCATCATGAAGAAAAGTCTTGAGCTTCTGAATTTCAGTAGCTGAGTTGCTAGCTAAAATAATATCATCAACATAAACTAACAAAGCTATGAAAGATGAAGAATCATTTTTGATGAATAAGCTAACATCACTGTCTGAATGTTTAAAACCATATGAGATTAAGGCATTGGATAGCTTAGAAAACCATTGCCTGGAGGCTTGTTTAAGACAATATAAACTCTTTATTGACTTGAACACAGTATTAGGAGGTGCTTCAAGTCCATGAGGGATGGACATATAAACATCCTCATTTAGCTCACCATGTAAAAAGGCATTATTGACATCCAATTGGTGTAAATGCCAGTTATGAATACATACAAGAGCCACAATAAGTCTAATTGAAACAATTTTAGCAACTGGAGAGAATGTATAAAAAAATCTAACCCTTCTTGTTGGTTGTATCCTTTTACAACAAGTCGAGCTTTGTGCTTTACTAAAGTTCCATCAGCTTTGTATTTGAGTTTGAAAACCCATTTACAACCTATAGGAGAAATATTAGCAGGTAATGGAACAATTTTCCAGGTATTATTGGCTTGAAGAGCAGATAGTTCATGTTGAATTGCTAACATCCAGTCCGGGGATTTTGAGGCTTGTTTGTATGTTGTAGGTTCTATGTTGGTGGATATAGAAGAGATGAAAGAGGTATAGGAAGGTGAGAGTCTATTAGTGCTTAAAAATTCTGTAATAGGATATGAGGGCTGAGATTTAGAGGGAATATGAGATGAGGAGTGACATAGTGATGTTGAAGGATATATGTAGTCTTTCAGATATGTAGGAGGATGTCTGTTTCTTGTAGGTCTAGAAGATGGATTGGGTGGAGGTTGATTAGGAGTAGAGGAGTTGGTTTGTGTAGACTCAACTGAGAGAGATGGTGATTTTGGTAAAGGATCTGAGTAAGAGGTAGAAGAAGGTGGAAAAAGTAAGGTGTGTATTTGAGTAGGTGGAGTTATATTAGAAAAGGGAAATATATCTTCATGAAATATAACATTTCTAGAGATTAAAATTGTGTTGTTTGAGAGATCAAGAAGTTTGTATCCTTTGGTGGCAATTGGATAACTCAGGAAGTTGCACTTTGTAAACCTTGGATCAAACTTTGATCTATTATTTGTTAATGTAAAAGCATAGCATAAACAACCAAAAACTCGTAAGTGATTGAGATTTGGAGGCTTATTATACAGTATTTGGTAGGGAGTAAGGTTATTCAAAAGAGGTGTAGGAAGTCTATTGATTATGTGAGCAGCTGTAAGAATGGATTCAGACCAGAATTGAAGAGGGAAATTGGCTTGAAACATCAAGGCTCTAGCTGTAGTGAGCAAGTGTTGGTGTTTTCTTTCCACCAAGCCATTTTGCTGAGGAGTTTCCACACAGCTTGTTTGATGAATAATGCCCTTTTCAGAATAAAACTGTAGTAATGTGTATTCAGGACCATTATCTGATCTAATAGCTTTGATTTTTTGTATTGAATTGGGTAAGAATCAACTGGTAAAAGCTAAGTAAGTGAGAGTAAACTTCAGACTTAGCTTTCATTAGATAGATCCATGTGCATCTTGAGCAATCATCTACAATAGTTAAAAAAAAATACTTATGCCCTGAATAAGATTCATGTTTAAATGGACCCCATATATCACAATGGATCAATTCAAAACAAGTAGATGAAGAACTTTGAGAAACAGGAAACACAAGCCTTTTTTATTTAGAAAAATGACAAGAGTCACAAATTTTAGAGCTAGAAAAAGTAATAGTAGAATCTAATGATTTTAGTGCAGCTATTTTGGCTTTAGAAGTATGACCAAGTCTTGAGTGCCAAAAATCAAATTGTCCAGTAGAGGCTGACATAACCTTTGAAAGAGAGTGAGACTTTAAGTAGTATGACCCATGATATTCATAAGCAATCCCAATCATCCTCTTGGAATGATGGTCCTGTAATATACAATAAAATGGAAAAAACACAACTGATATAGTTGAGTCCTTAGTGAGCTTTGACACTGAGAGTAGATTATACTTGAGAATAGGTATACAAAGAACATTATGTAGTGTAACATGTTGATTAATACATACACTACCTCTTTTAGTAGCAGATATGATGTCACCATTAGGTAGAGTCATAGGTATATTGACTATACAAATATTGCTAGTATAAAGAGACTCATTATATATAAGGTGATCAGTAGCACCTGTGTCAATTATCCAAGATTCAGGAATAGAATTACCTTCTTGAGTAGCCATTTGATGAACTGCAAAAGGAGGTGATTCTTGAGTATCTGCAGAAGATTTATGAGCTAATTCCATGAGTTTTGCAATATCTTCAGGAGTTAAGTCACTTAAACTTAGAGGTGAAGATTCTTGATAGTTAGAATCTTGAGGAGTAGACTCTTGAACCATGGCATAGTGTGCCTTAGGATTGTAGGCTCTTTGATTATTAGAATAAACTCGTTTACCTTTAGGACCATCCCAACCAGTGGGATAACCATGAATTTGAAAGCAAGTGTCTATTGTATGACCATTATATCCACAATGAGTGCATACGACTTTCTTCCTTTCAGAGTAAGGAACGTTCTTAGGATTATTCTTTGCATAGAAAGCATGAACAGGTTAAATTGCTGCAGAATTTGTGAGCAATAGTTGACTTTCTTCTTGAAGTAACATAGCAAATACTGAGTTTATATTAGGTAAAGGATTCATGAGCAAAATCTGACTTCTAATAGCTGAATAAGAATCGCTTAAACCAATCAAGAATTTAATAACAAAATCATGTTGTTGTATTTCAATTAGTGTGTCAAACAGCTTACAAGAGCAAAGATTCATGTGTCCACATGAACAAGTAGGCATTGGACGAAAATGTATGTATTCATCCCAAATAGTTTTGAATTTAGCAAAAAACTCAGAAATTGAGCTGTTATTTTGTGAGATTGAACTCAAAGATTTTTCTAAATGAAACACACGCATACCATTACTTTTACTAAAACGTGTTTTTAATTCATTATAAAGCTCAAACGCAGATGCAACATATAATAAGCTGCCCCTAATTTCTTTGGAAATAGAATTCAAGAGCCAAGATAATACCAAATTGTTGGCTCGATTCCACGCAGAAAAAAAGCACCAAATCAGTGAGTGGAGTTGAGAGATATCTCCATTGATAAATCCTAACTTGTTTTTGACAGATAAAGCAATCTCAATTGCTCGAGTCCATGAAAGATAGTTATCGTCTGTTAAAACGTTGGAAACTAAAGATATACCAGTACTTTCGCTTGGATGAAGGTAGTATGGGCTTGAGAAGTCTTCTGTAGGTGAAGGAGTAGTCATGATTGAGAAGAAATGCGGAAGGTTTAGATCATGTCTGATACCATGTAAAGAATGAGGATCGAGGAAGCCATTAAAGAGCTTCAAGAATTGCAGCTAAATTGAGAGAAGAAGAAGAAGAAAACAGAGATAAAGGAGAAAGATTTTATTGTTATGATTATGTATCGATTACAATGTATATATATTGATTCTACTAACACTAAACAACTACTTAACAGCTATATCACTAACTAATTCTGTTACAACTTTTATTTATTGCATTTTGGTCCTTCAAGTTGTTTCTCTGTTATTTTGTTTAATTCCTTCTTTTCCAATTTTGCCTTTGTATTCCAAGATGCTCCATGCAAAAAGTATAAAGTACTCTACTTATTCATAAGTCCTTCCAGCCGTATATGAACATATAAACAAAATAAAATGTGTCTACTATAATCAAGGATAAGTTGATTAAAATAGATTAAGTTATTTCATCCCAGCACGAACAAATAAAGGGAAGTAGGATTGTAAACGAGTCAAGCCGAGACGAATATTAGATGTACAAGCTTGTTAGTTTAATTTCTCGAGCCGAGCCGAGCCGAGCTTAAATTCAAACGAGCCGGGCCGAGCCGAGCTCGAATTTTAACGACCCGAGCTCGAGCTCCCAATGATCCAAATAGAAAATGTTAGAATTTGTTTGTTTAACTTATAGAACAATCTTTTATAGAGTCGAGCACGAGTTTCTCATGTACAATTTGCTTTTTATGGTTGGAATGGGACTTTCATAAACGGTTGGTATTTGATAGAGTGTATGGTATGAAAATGTGAACATAACGTTAATGAAAAAATAAATGTCTAAATAAATTCAAAATATTTATAAGTATATAATATATTAATTTATAATTTTTATAATTTTAAACGAGCTCACGAGTCGAGCTCGAGCAGGCTCTTTCATTTATCGAGCTTAAAATAGAGCTTGAGCTTGTTTATATTCGAGCCGATCTCGAACGAGCTTTTCTCCGAGCCGAGCTCGAGCTGCTCGCGAGCGGCTTGATTCATTTACAGCCCTCAAGGGAAGTATCCAAATTCTGCTAAAAACGTACAATCACTTGAAAATTCAGTTGATCAAATAATTAATTACGAAATAACCCGGTAAAGGGGATGAATTATTCTCAATATGTAAACATCTAGACATTTGAAGAATGTACCTTACACTCGATCAAATAATTTACTACTGAACAACTAATTATCACTTTCTGACTCAGAGATTTTAGGGTGGATGGGGTGAAATTTGGAATATTTGAAAAAATTGGGATGGTTTTGGAATTTTCGGAAAACTGTGGGGGTGCGCAAAACTAAAAAAGAAAAGAATTTCATTTATTTTCCATTTCTTACTCGTGTAGTTCCCATCATAGTCTGTACAGAAAGAAAATTAACCCAATATTAGATTAACTTCTCTAAAAGAAAATGATAAAATATCTACAATTGATTTATTTCTTTCATCATGTTTGAGTGATCAATATTAGATTAACTTCTCTAAAAGAAAATGATGAAATATCTACAATTGATTTATTTCTTTCATCATGTTTGAGTGATGATGTAATCCATTAGATTAGGAAGTTGTTGATGAATGAATAACAGTGTTAGGTAACATAGCTACTGCAAATATAAAATATTCGCATCTAATAGGAACATCATATGAAGTTTCCATCGACTCTGTGGTGGACCCCACATCCGAGGTTGTCACTATATTCTTCTCCCCTTCAACAGGTGGTGATGTAGGTGGGGTTAGTATACTTTGTCGCTCGATATGTACTATAAGTCCTGTATAAGTTATAGAGGATTCGGTAAATGATCAACAAATAAAGCCACTGTTGAAATTAATACTCTTTTTCTCAATTGGTCTAGAATCTTCCTATTAAGAAGTATATAGGAATTTCTAGAATTGTCTTAAAAGTACTAGGAATAGTGACTCTGCCATGGCCATCTGTATGCTGTACAACGCCAAATAATCTTTCTCCATCTCCTTAGTTAATTTTTCTTTCTCCGCTGCAGATATAGTAGACGTATTTTCGGGAACGGTATATCCCTTGTCAACAATATCCCATAAACTCTGGGACATGAAGTATGTCCTCATCTTGATTGCCCAATAGTCGTAATTTTCTTCCGAAAAATCGAGATCGGAATTTGGGTATTGTTTAGAAAAGTGGCCATGAGAATATTATACAATGGAGGTATTTTTGCTGAAGAAACTAAGGATATAGCCACTCTGTCAGTAACAGAGTTGGTAGGCTCTCTAGAAGCTTACGAGAAAAGACTAAGTATGCGTGAAAATGAATCCATGGAAAACGCATTTCAGTCTAACCTCAACATAAGGTCTCAAAATTCTAAAAATGGGGGGAGAAAATTTGGAGAAAATTCTAGAAGAAGAGAAAATGGTGAGTCTAATCAAAGAACGGGAAAATATTCACCATGTCGTATCTGTAAGAAAACTAATCATCTTGAAAAAGATTGTTGGTTTCGTGGAAAACTGCAATGCAAGAGTTGCGAAAAATTTGGCCACTTGGAGAAAGATTGTCGGTCCAAACAAAAGCACCAGGCTAACTTCTCCGAAGAAAATAAAAACAAAGACAACCTATTTTAATCATGTCACGCTGCTTCAGAAGTGAAAGACGACACCTGGTATATTGATAGCGGCTGCAGCAACCACATGACCGGTGACGAAAAAATCTTTCGAGACATAGATATATCAGTGAAATCTCAAGTCAAACTTGGAAATGGAGATCTAGTGAAGGTCGAAGGCAAAGGTACAATCTCGGTCAACACGCAAAAAGGTACGCGACTATTCCATGATGTACTGTTGGTCCCCAAACTAGATACAAATCTATTAAGTGTGGGTCAAATGATGGAAAAAAGATATAACTCTTATTTAAAGATGACTCGTGCACGATATATGATAATAAAAATAAAAATCAAGAAATAGCTATAATAAAAATGCAGCAACAAAGAAATTTTCTGATCCAATGGAAGTACGTTGAAACGGCCATGAAAGCTCAAGAAGACCAATCATGGCTATGGCACCGAAGGTTCGGGCACTTCAACTTTCATGGGTTAAAGATTCTCCATCAGAAGAATATGATGAAAAATATACCAGTCATCCAAGTGAATAACGACGTGTGCGAGAGATTCTTAGAAGGAAAACAACACAGAAAGTCATTCCCTTCAGGCAAATCATGGAGAGCCAAACACGTGCTAGAATTGATCCATACAGACGTATGTGGACCAATGAGGACTCCAACATTTGAAAATAACAGGTACTTCATCCTTTTCATTGATGACTATACTAGAATGACTTGGGTGTACTTCATGAGAGAAAAGTCAGAAGTATTCAGTATCTTCAAGAAATTCAAAAATCTTGTCGAAAATCAAAGTAAAGTGACGAATTAAAGTAATTCGAAGTGATCGCGGAAAAGAGTATACCTCAAAGGAGTTCAACAAATTTTGTGACGATGAAGGAGAAAAACACCAACTAACTGTCGGCTACGCTCCAGAGCAGAATGGAGTGTCAGAAAGAAAGAACAGAACAATCATGGAGATGGCAAGGACTATGTTAGCAGAGAAAGGAATGCCAAAGGAATTCTGGGCAGAAGCAGTATACACTACGGTCTATCTTCTCAACAGATGTCCAACAAAGGTCGTTCAAGATAAAACACCAATTGAAGCATGGAGTGGAAGGAAGCCATCAGCACAACACCTTAGAGTATTCGGAAGCATATGATACATGCATATCCCAAAAGAGAAACGACACAAACTAGAAGAGAAGACAGAGAAAGGAATATTCCTCGGCTATAGCTCAGAATCTAAAGGCTATAGAATCTATAATATCAAAACAAAGAAACTTATAGTCACCCGTGATGTCGAGTTCGAAGAAGATGCAGCATGGAATTGGGATGAAGGAAAGGTGGAACGAAAAAATATCATGGTACCAAAGGTGCGCAACATGGATAATATTGAAGAAGAAGGTCCACAAGATACTCAAGAACCCACATCACCAAGAACTCCAAGTTCATCTTCATCTTCATCCAATGATGACGATACATCTCTAAAAACACCAGGCAAGACAAGGTCACTCAAAGACATATATCAAACATGCAATTTCGTGACTTTGGAACCAGAAAGCTTTGAAGCTGCTTCAAAACAAAAAGAATGGGTAAATGCAATGGAGGAAGAGATCAAAATGATCGAGAAAAATAAAACATGGGAGTTGGTAGATCGGCCAACTAACAAAGAAGTCATTGGAGTCAAGTGGGTCTACAAGACAACACTCAACCCAGATCGCTCAGTCCAAAAACATAAAGCAAGACTGGTTGCTAAAGGGTACTCACAACTACCAGGTATTGACTACAACGAAACATTTGCTCCAGTTGCACGCTTAGACACTATAAGAGCACTTATTGCATTAGCTGCTCAAAAGCAATGGAAGATATATCAACTAGATGTGAAGTCAGAATTCCTCAATGGCTATCTAGAAGAAGAAATATATGTCGAGCAACCTCAAAGGTTTGTAGAGAAAGGTCAAGAAGATCGAGTTTTAAGACTACAAAAAGCACTATACGGACTCAAGCAAGCTCCTCGGGCGTGGTATAGTCGAATTGACAATTACTTTACTGATCGAGGATTCACGAGAAGTCAAAACGAGCCTACTCTCTACATTAAAAACCAAGGTAATGATAACAGACTCATTATCTCTCTTTATGTAGATTATCTCATCTATACAGGAAACAATGAGAAAATGATCAAGGAATTTAAAAAAGACATGATGAAAACCTTCGAGATGACAGATCTCGGGTTAATGTACTACTTTCTCGGCATAGAGGTGATACAAGATAAGAGAGGAATATTCATCTCACATAAGAAATACACAGAGTCACTTCTAAAGAAATTCAAGATGCATGGGTGCAAGACTGTTGCTACTCCACTAGTCACCAACAAAAAACTAACTAAAGAAGACGGCTCAGCTAAGATAGATCCAGCAACATACAGAAGTCTCATTGGAAGTTTACTATATCTTACAGCTACGAGACCAGACATCATGTACGCTACAAGTCTACTATCGAGATTCATGCATAGTCCAAGTCAAGTTCACTATGGAGCAGGAAAAAGAATATTAAGATACTTACAAGGTACAAAGGACTATGGCATATGGTACGAGCCTAGCAATGACTCAAGATTGATCGGCTACACGATAGTGATTGGGCTGGATCAACAGATGATATGAAGAGTACCTCAGGCTATACATTCTCACTCGGCTCAGGAATATTCTCATGTTCATCAAAAAACAAGACAGCGTGGCACAATCTTCAGCAGAAGCAGAATATGTGGCAGCAGCACTAACAACAAGTCAGGCAATATGGCTTAGACGAATACTTGAAGACATTGGTGAAAAACAAGAAACACCAACAAAAATCTACTGCGACAACAAGTCGGCAATAGCAATGGCAAAGAATCCTGTTCATCATAGCCGAACCAAACACATTGCTATCAAATATCACTTTCTTCGAGAAGCATCTAATGAAGGACAAACTGAGCTTCAATACATAAGGACCGAAGAACAACTCGCAGATATTTTTACGAAAGCACTTTCACGACCAAAGTTCGAGACACTACGAGAAATACTCGGAATAACGAAAATGGGTATTAAAGGGGAGTGTTGAAATTAATGCTCTTTTTCTCAATTGGTGTAGAATCTTCCTATTAAGAAGTATATAGGAATCTCTAGAATTGTCTTAAAAGTACTAGGAATGCTTTAGTAAAGTTAGTCTAGTTTTCTCTAGAAACAATTCCACCGACATTGAGCTAGTATAAATAGACCACTTTGGTCATTTGAAGGCATCAATCAAGTAGCAACTAAACCCACTACAAAAACCTTGTAAGCATTTGATATCTAATACAAGTCTTTTTTCTAAACCAAGTGTCCACTTCTTTTTTTAAAACCAAACTATTTTCTTTTCTTCCCAATATAAAAATCTTTATAAATTTATTTTTACTTCCTTCTATAATATAAAACCAACAACCACAGATTCTACAAATAAGTAATAATGAGGGTAGTTTCGGGTAATTGCTTTGTAATGTCCACTTGAATTTTTTTTTTAGTCGAAAAAAAACATTCCATTACTACCAAAAAATATTACACAAATTAGCCAATACCAGTTGGTTCGAAGTCCATGCAAATCAACCTGGCTAATTGGGAAGGAGGATTAAAGCTCCAAAGGCGAAACAAACTCCCACAAAGAGTTTGTTTCGCAACCCAATCCGCTACCCTATTTTTGGATCTCTTTCCAAAAGAGATTTGAATATTATACAAATCTTTCAAATGCCTAACATTAGCTACTAACACCTTAGTGATACTATCAAGTTTACAACATTCATTTACTTGATTTACAAAAATAGAACAATCAGTTTCAATGGCTACACTTCCAGGAGGATAAAGTGATGCCATCTTACACGCGTTCAAGACTGCCCTTCCTTCAGCTACAACTACTGAATTTGTGGTGATCTTGTTAGCATAGCCTTCAACCAATTGACCTGCAGAGTTTCGCAAAACACAAGCATATGAAGCAAAGTTAGTTTTAGGTTTAACTGATGCATCACAGTTTATCTTAAATTTTCCACTTAAAGGGGGGAGGGGCATTTATTATCCTCATCTAAAAAAGTAGGATTATTCAAGTTCACATTTGTTCCATAAGAGATTATCAATATACTTGGAGCATAACCTTGATGAGAAATCTCATCTTTAGCCTCAGGTTTAGTTGCATAAGCAATCACAAACTCATCATAGGCTATTAACATTCTTTTGATCAAAAGTATAGGGTCAGGGACAATTCCTTTGAAGACATATTCATTTCTACCCTTCCAAATGAACCAAGCTGTAAAACATGCCAATTCTCCCATATCAGGTGAAATATCTGTTCTCTCAGTTGAGCATTTTCTCAAAAATGAAATCCATTTTAAATTTTTTGAAGATGGTTCAATATTTGAGTTAAAGTTCAAGGGACTAGAAAGCCAGGCTGCTCTAGCCCAAGGGCATTGAAACAACATGTGCTCCAAATTTTCCTCATAAATCCCACATATATCACATAAAGGAGATTGAGTAGATCTCCTCTTAAATCTATTAAATTTTGTTGCAAGACCATTCTCACAACACTTCCATATAAAATTTTTAACTTTTGCTAAAGTTTCAAGTTTCCAAATAAAATTCTAGTCAAGTACATCAAGTTTAAATGATGAGCAGCCTTTATCTTTAATTTTCTGCCCCTCAGTCTTTTGTTGAGCCCTCCATAACTTTTGATAACACCCTTTACTGTGACATCACCTGAACTAGAGAGGGTCCAGATTGGGGTGTCATCACAGGGAACAAAGGGAATTTCTATCTCAGTTATGGTTGCTACAACCTGAGGGTTAAATAAATCATGAAGCAATTCAACATTCCAACTAATCTTATTCAATTGCACCTCAATTGGAATCCATTTATTAGTCCAAACTTTAATTTTTTCCCCATTTCCAATATTCCAAAAAATATCATTTTTAAAACAGTTTCTACCCTCAATCAGACTCTTCCATCCCCATGAGCAGTTTGATTGAAGAGTAGCATTAATGAAATCCAAGTCAGGAAAGTACTTTCCTTTAAGGACTTTAAAAACCAGAGAGTTTTCATTATTCATAAATTTCCATGCATTTGAAGCCAAAAGAGACAAGTTTTGAGAGTGAAAATCTTTGAATCCCAGCCCTCCATCATCTTTTGAATTCATTAGTGTTTGCCATTTAACCCAATGGCATCTCTTTTCCCCTCTATTATTCCAATAAAAATCAGCCACCAGGGATGTTAAACGAGATGTAACTTTCTTTGGAATTAAAAAAACTGACATGATGAAGTTAGGAATTGAGCCTATAATGGCTTTAATAAGCACCTCTTTCCCACTCTTGGATAGCATAAGTGTATCCCAGCTATCCATTCTTTTAAGTACCATTTCAATAAGCCATTCCATTGCTTTAACTTTGGATAAGCCCCAAGATGAAGGTATACCAAGGTATTTGCCAAGATCTTGTAGTTGATTCATTCTTATAACATTACACAGTTTATTCTTTAACTGAGTAGGAGTATTTTTACTAAATAACACCCCACTTTTGTTCAAGTTCACTTTCTAACCTGAAGCAAAGCAATACCAATTCGAAGCAGTGATAAAAATCTCAACATTATATTCAGTTGCTTCAAGGAAGAATAAGCTGTCATCTGCAAATAACAAGTGTGTAATCATAGGGGCTCTTTTTGCGATTCTAATACCTTGCAGTAGCCCTAATTGCACATAATAATCAATCAAAGATGATAAAGCTTCAGTGACTAAACAGAACAAGAAAGGAGACAAGGGGTCTCCTTGCCTTATACCTTTTTGAGGTTTATTAATATCATATAATTGCCCATTGATTTTGATCTTATATGTAACAGTAGAGACACAATTGAAGATCCACTCAACCCAATTTGGATGAAAACCCATCTGAGTAAGCAAATCAATAAGAAAATCCCATTCAATGTTTTCATAAGCCTTGCTCATATGTGCTTTAACTGCCAAAAAACACTTTTTAGAAGTTCTTTTAATTTTCAGAAAATGACTTGTTTCCTTAGCAATAATAATATTTTCAAATATTGACCTTCCAGGTATGAAAGCTGTTTGAGATTCAGAAATAATCTCTCCAATTCACTTTTGAAGTCCATTTGATAAAATCTTAGAGATAACTTTATAAATAAAGTTTGCACAACTAATAGGCCTAAATGAGCTAACCAAATCCGGGTTAGTACATTTAGGTATGAGAGCTATAATGGTCTCATTAATTTCAAGAAGAGAGGCATTGTTGATCATAAAATCCTCCACTAAGCTCAAGAGATCAAATTTAATAACTTTCCAAAATTTCTTAAAGAAGAAACCACCATAGCATTAGGTCCTGGTGATTTCTCACTTCCAAGGGACCAAACTGCCATTTTAAATTCATCCAGGGTAACTTTTTGAATCAAATTATTATTCATTTCTTCAGTAACAACTTTCTTCACCTTACACAGGATAGGATCATATAATCTCTTACCATTAGATTTGAAAATCTCATTATAGTAAGATTTTATTTCATTAATCACTTCATTTTTCTCATGTACCCATTCTCCATCTCCTTTTTTAATAGAGGAGATGTGATTAATATTTCTTTTCAGTTTAGTCAAAGCATGGTAGTATTTAGTGTTCTTATCACCCAACTTTAACCAGAAATTCCTGGACCTGACAACCCAATAGGCTTCTTCCTTTTTTCAAACCTCTTCAAGGTTCTTATTTAAAATTTCCATCTCACTTTTATTATAATCTGAATAAGGGGCATAAAATAGCTTCTCCATCTGAGCTAGATAAGTTGTTATGAGTACTCTATTATTGAGTACTCTCTTTCTAGCCCAGAGAGAAACATATTTATTAATATGTTTGATCTTGCAACCAAATTTTTTCAGACCTGTACAAGAATCAAAAATTTTAGTCTTCCATTTGTCATAAATAATTTGACAAAAAGAGTCTTCATAGAGCCAATTTTATCAATGATAAATCTGTTATTCTTACTCAGATTTGAAATACCAGGATTGAGTACAATAGGAGAGTGGTCAGAGCCAGCCAGGAGGGAGCATTGAGCACCATGAATAAGGAAATTTTACCATTCACTCTGAATTAACAAGGATTCTATCCAGTTTTTGCTTGATAAGTTGGTTGCCACTTCTCTTATTAGACCAAGAGAAGTTACATCCTTTACTTACCAGCTCCACCAAATTATCCTTATTAATGCATGAGTTAAAAAGATCCATATTATGTCTATGTGATGTTCCAATGTTACCCCCCAATTTCTCAGAGGGGTATCTAATCAAGTTAAAATCTCCCAATACACATCTGCAAAAAGATGTATTAGGCATTTCTGAAAGAGCTTTAATGAAATTTGGTTTATCTATATCCATAGGAGGGCCATATACACACAATTTCACAGGAACCCATCAAGTTGAACTCATAAGAACATGAAATAATATTCTTATTAAGGCTCAAAATCTTAAATTTATCCGGATTTTTAACAAACAAAGCTAATCCTCCAGATAAACCTTCAGGGTCTATATGAGTTACAAGGCTCATATTTATTTTTTTGCACAATTTAGACACAAAAGACAGTTTATTTTTAGTTTCAGAAAGAAAGATTACATCAAAATGATGAACCTTTGCCAGATCAGAAAGGCTCATTTCTGTCAAGGGATTTCCCAACCCTTGACAGTTCCAGTAGAGTATCATTGATTGAGGTGGGGTTGATGTGGGTCAACTCCGCAAACCACTTCATTCTCTAAGCCTTCTGAATTTTCTTCATACTCCCATTTGTCATCAAATTCAACATTATCATTCTCATTCTTGTCAAAGAGATTTGCCTCTGCCATCTCATCATCTTCCCCATGGATGGGGTTGATAAGAGTTGCAGGGACTTGAGAAATAGTTTCATCTTCAGCTGGTAACCCTAGGTCAACCCTGACCTGTTGGGTTCTAGATTTATTTTTTTCTAAAGACCTAAAGCAAATGTTCTTATCCGAATTTTTAGTGATGGTAGAGTTAATGACCACCTTTGGACTATACTCTTTTGTTGGGCTAGAGACAGGCCCACACAATTTATTAACTTCACCTGGCCTTAAGGGTCTAATAGAAGAAGAGAAAGTAACTCCTTCCAGACATTTTGGGCCCAAGTTGACTTTGGGGAGTAGGAGTAAAGATTGGACCACATTCTCTTGACCAGGCTTTCCTTCAGCATCTTTGTCTTCTTTAATACTATTTTTTGAAAACTGTTGTTTATTCTTGTTTTTCAACAGTTTTTTTTGTTCTCTTCTTAACTGAATTGCCACCAACCTCAGCTTTAAAGACAAATTATTTTTGTTTCTTATCAGAATCAGAGAATCTAATCCATTTACCAAGTTTGTTGATTAGTTTTTCTGGGTTATCACACTTTTGTTCATCATGTGAGACAATACCACAAATATAAAAAAAGTCATAAAGCTTCTCATACTTAAAGGAGATCCAAACTGAGTGACCATTAGAACTCTTAAACATATATCCAGAGAGTAATGGTTTATCAATTGAGCAATTGATTCTAACTCTAACTGTTGAGCTATCCTTATACTTATCAGGGTTAGGGAGCTCCAGATCAGTAACAAATCCAAGCTTTGAAGCTATTTTCCTAACATTCCCTTCTTTCAGAAACAGAGGGGGAATTCCCATAACTCTAACCCAGTATGAAGTCTCATTAAGAAGGCTAGGGTTTAAAATACACTCATCATACCTTTGAATAAGAACATGAAATCCAAAGATATGATATGACCTATTATTCCAAACAGTCTCAAGATCTTTAGGGTTTTCAAAGCTCACAACACAAAGATTTAATCCCCTTTTCTCAATCGAGATTCTTCCAATAATACCCTAATGTTGGATAATGATTTTATTAAGATAATTAAGATTGATATTACCTGAGGCGACAATACGAGTAAAAAGCTTCGGTTCTTCAAAAGCCGCATAAATAGCTTCCATATCAGGGGATAAAGTAATTTCATCATCAAATCCTTCTTTCCCATCATCTTTAATGTTCGCCATTAAGACTAAGAGAGAGAAAGCTCAGATCCTCAGAAGATAAAGGAGAAAGAGATCTCAATAAAACACGTAAAAGAGATTTTGATGTATCTAAAGTAGAGTAGTGAAATGTAAATCAGCTCAAACTTCATAAGAAAAGGAGAACGGGGGAGGAGAGGGAGTAGGGAGGAGGGTGGAGGGGAGAGTAAGGTTTAGGTAAACGCCGTGAACGGAGTTCGGATAAGGAGGAGGGTTTCCATCTCGGGAAAAGTGCATGAGAGAGTAGCTACTGGGGATATAAAACACAGACGATATGTCCACTTGAATTAAGTACACGTGCAACTATCTCATGTACTTCTAAAATGGATCATCATAATGTCATAACTTGTTGCGAAATTAGGGATCGATTGTGCATATATAATTTAGGGATCGATTGTGCATATATAATTTAGGGATCGATAATTTTTCCTTAATAATGTTTTCTCCCACTAAGTTTATCATTAACAATTTTTTTATCGAGGTAAACTATGGATTTGAACACTAAACAAGTTGTGAAATAATAGAAATGATAAATCAACCTTTTTTTTCAACAACAGATCTCATCAAAATACTATTCAAACTACAGCCATAATAAATCATGAACATCTAGTACGACTTTATGCACAATATGACTGTCCGGGATATGCACACAATACCAGGGCAAACCCATGGAAAATCCAAAGCAACTGTAAAGTATCAAAGAATTTATCAAGTAGGTATATATTATGCTAAATAAATTGCACTGTTTTGTTAACTATAAAACTATCATAATTTAAAAAGAAAAACAATTTGATATTACCCAAAATCAAGAAGCAAATCCTAATACTGAGATTAACGGAAAGGATGAAAAATCTGACTATGAATTTTGTCGTTTGAGAAAAAGAAATTTTTAGTTGTGAAAAGTGTTTGAAGAGAGTATCTTGGAGAGAAGAAAATCCATCATATTTTTAAACGACCCCTAAGTATGTTCTCTTTTTCTTTCCTCCTTTTCCAGTAAAATCTACATAGTCGGTTTCACAATCATATACCATTCATATTTTTCGTGACACATCAATATAAGATATAAAAATTCTATCAAATAGCGGCGAGCATAATTAATTGAATTTTGATGATTTCAATAAATCCTGACAATCTCCGGTAACGGACTTAGCTCAACCTGGATAGGAAAAAATCACCACGGCACTACCTCTTCTTCCGAGATCTGAGCAGATTCAATGCCTTATTAAGATTTATTATTTAAGCTTACTACTGTTGGCATATAGCCTCCCTTAATAGGTTGTTTTAATATGACAAATCCTCTTATGATTAGTGTGCTAATTACTCTTGTTATATACATCCTAACTTGCACTATTATTCATCAAAAACACTTTTCATATCATTCTTATTATATCTCTTACATATGCTTTTATTTATATCTTTATATACTTTGAGATATAGCCTTAATGATCAACTGCAATGTTTATAAGAATGATGTTATCTACAACTTTCGTGAAGAAGATTTATTGATCCAAGCATCAAAGCATAGGTCAATTCTATCAAAGATGTTTGGTGCGGTACACCGGACCTATGGCGCGGTACACCGGGCCAAGAATGCGGACCAGGGCACGGTGCATGGCTAGTTTGGTCAGAAAGATAGAAAATCTAACCGTTGAGGTGCGGTACACCGCACGATACTTGCGGTACACCGCAAGGAAGGTTTTTCTGCACAAAGTTTATGTCATAAGAAATATATCCGTTGGGAGATTAATAGATCCGTTGGACTCAAGCCTTATGACCGTTGGAAGCTATTTTCTGCTATAAATTGAAGCTCTTTGAAGGCTACAATCACACCAACTAATTACAAACATTAAGGGGCTTAATTGTTATCATTCAAGAAGGTGTCAAGAGCTATACATTGTCAAAATCAATCTTAGTGAGCTTATTAGTCCTATCCAACTCATCCAAGGAGTTAATCAAATAAGCCACAAAGTTTTATCTACTCAAGAGGAGTTTACATGCTTATAGTTATATCTACTCTTTAGGAGATTATCTAGCAAAGTAGTTTCACCCCTTTAAACACTTTGTATCTATCCTCTTAAGTCTAGGTCTTGTAATAGATAGATTAAGACATAATTCAAGTATAGGGAGTATACTTGGTGTCCTTGTGTTGTGATTACACAAGTGTTTGTCCTTCGTGTTATCGAAGAGGTTGTAAGGGTTATTGTGTTCTCGACCCGGTTAAGAGAGACACGGGAGCTTAGTGAAAAGCTTGAAATCCTAAGGAGGCTTCCTTAGGTAGTGGATGTAGGGAAACCGAACCACTATAAATCGTGTGTATCTTTCTATCCCTACTCTATTTACTTTCCGCACTTTATATGTTTGATAATATGCTAGTATGAATATTGTGATATTTATTATCTAGTTTATCTAACATATTGTCTTCTAGAGTAATAAGAGATTAGATTGTCGATTTACTTGTCAAACTTATATATTGAACCTCTAGCTTATCCTTTGCATGATCCTATAAGTGTTTGATATATTTAGTTGACTTAGTAGTTTTCTCTTAAACTTATAATTGTCCAAAAGATTTTTAATTAGGCATTAATCTTATTAGTAATCCTATTCACCCCCCCTCTAGGACTTTCATACTACCCCAGCTAATTGATAGAATTCTTAACACCATAATAAGGCAACATGTGATCAATAACTTTGAAATATAATAAGCCAACTTGTTTGGAACCTGTACATAATGCTTTAAAAAAAGGGTCAAGAAATTACTCTCTTCTGATTTCATACACAAGGCAACAATACCCCACATATTCGAAGTATTCAAATTAACCTGTGTAGCAAATCTTGGGGTTTCAACCCAACCACATCTACTATCACATGATTAAATTATCTCTTGGATGAACTCTCGGAATATAACTCCAATTAATTCTATTTGCACCAGCTAATAGCGACCGCGCAGTCTATTTCACTAACTTATTAGCATTGTTCTTCAACTCATGTGCCAAAACCACCCCCCTTTGAGCTTACAACTTCTGCCTTTATTTCATTAGCACCATAAAAAAATCCCTGTGTTTCTCGTTTCATACAATTTTCTTATTAATTGAAAATATTGTAATAACAATTTGTAGAAATTACAATAAACTTATGTACTATAATGACGTGGATGCTAAACAATATTTGTAAATAATAGTAAATAGAGTATGAGGAGACAATGCAATTCATGCATACATGTTTTGTCATAATTTATGAGATAAACGTTTTAAATCATTAATCAACAAACTGTTAGGGATTAATATGGAATTGAAAGCAAAATTGTTACTCTTTTAATTCTAAAAACCTTTAATGATTTAATCCCTTTAGCGAAGAGAGGTTACACAATATGGATTTGAATGTCATTTATCCAAGATTAAACAAGTTGTGAAATAAGAGAAATGGTATATCAATCCTTATTTTTAGCAAATCGATCATCAAATTACTATTCAAACTACACCCAATGCACAGGGAAAACCCATGGAAAAGTCAAGGCAACTGTAAAGTATCAGAGAATTAATCAAATAGGTATATGTTATGCTAAATAAATTGCACTGTTTTGTTAAACAATAAAACTATCATAATTTAAAAAGAAAAACAATTTCGCGTTTCATGGCAATACATATTTTATAATTAAGAAATATATAAAGAAGTAGTTTCATTAAAACCAGGTCCAATCCATATTGGTAGGGTAAATTTGCTCTTTTCTATTTGGTCATAAAAATGTTGAATTCTTTTATCCGATAAGTGATAGATGCCCGTATCTTTTCCCTTTGAAAGGAAATCTTCTGAGAAGTATACGCAGTTAGGTTTGCATTTATTAAATGCGGAACACTCGATCAAACTCGAAGAGTTACGGCCCAAGAATAAAGTTTTGTTTTTCAAATCCGTAACCTCCACCCAAGTGGAGTCTTCTATGTTTACCTCAAAAAATTCAAACTTAGTCGTAAGGTAAGGTTTGGGAAAATTCTTCAAATCATCAGAATCCTCTGAAAATCTGAATCGTCAGAATTCTCGGCATTGTCAAAATCCTGCACATTGTCTGAATTGTCAGAGTCCTCCGCATCGTCAAACACTTGCACATCGTCCACATCGCCTGAATGGTCAGAATCCTTCAAGTAATCACGATGTCTAGTTACTATAAGAATTTTCCCCTCCGGAAGCTCAAGCAAATACGAGGAGTCAGGGCCATTCAGGTTCAGCAAAAACTTGTACTAGCTGAGTTGGGTTTGGTCCATGAATATCTTGTTATTGCAATACATGATATCAACTAACTGCTTGCAAAAAGCTAACTGACCCTAGCTCCCGCATATAACCATAACAATAAAACCTGAAGTGGTTGATGGATTTGCTGATAAAACAGCCTTTTCAATGAAGGGCAGACAATCATCATAGGGTTTATATCGTGATAAAGTGTTGAGTTTTGGTAGATGAATCTGAACATGCGAGAACAGGTGCAAAAGATATACCTCGATTTGATCTAGAGACATTACTAATAACCAATCTTTACATGATACACACTTCTTTTCGATAGCTTCGGGTAAGAAAATCTTAAAACTTCTCTTTAAATCCATTGAAAGGATAGAAATTTCGTTGTCTGATACAATCATTGAATCTTTATTATCGTTGACTTGTTTTGTATTTGCAGCAAACATGAGACATGGCACCTTTGTTTGGTTGAGATGTCCTTGTGTAGCTGTAGCTAGCCATGATTAGAAGATTATGGTCAAGCTCCGACCAATTGGGAGCAGTAACGTTAACATTTACCATCGGAGTATGGATTTGAGATATTTTTTTATCGATCTATGCTAACTATGGGAGATAGGGGAAAAGATTAAGAAATATTGAAAGACTAGTAGGTTATGTTAAATTAGGGAAGTTGTATACTTGTATATATAATTATACATAAGGTTTTGTATTTCCTACTCACGTTATTAACAAAAAAAAAAAACATTGTTTAATATTAAGAAAGTAATATTATAGGAAACATAATATTTAAGTATTTAAGTATATTAAAAATAAAATAGGAATAAGGTGGAAATATAGCTAACTCTAACTTTTTCTCAATAATTAGCTCTATAACAATTCCGAATACTCTTAATAAATTTCTTATTGATCCTAGTAATTTGGTGGCCCTGGGCGAAACATTAAATTGAGCCCTAGGACCGCTAGTTTAGAAAAATATTTGAAGATGCAATTTTTTTTAAGAAAATCAACCTTTTCCAATATTTAATGAATATAATATTTGAATGAAATAGCTAAATATACATTACTTTTTTTTCATTTTATTGTGTGATGAATATTCAGATATAAAAAAAATCTTAATATATGACAAAATCATAGTGCACATAGGGGCAATGTTGATTTTAAGTCTCATTTCTCTCTCTTTACTAGAGGCGGATTCCGGATTTATATTCTAAGATAAAAAGTTAGAAAAACCAATAGGGTTCAGGTAATCGCCCATTTGGAAAAAAAGAAAAGGTAATTGCCCCGAAAAGAAATTTTAGGCTAAATTCTAGACCAAAAAGGGATTTGAGGGGGAAGAAACTCTATTTTTGCACGTTTTTTTCACTTGAAAGATTTAGCTAAAATTTGTGTTGCGTTCATGGACTAGAGTGGTGGGCACCCCGACCCCTTAGGTCTGCCCCTCTCTTATCCAAAATCTCAATCAAGATTTGTCTCTTATAATAGTGAAATAAAAATTAAGCTAAAAACAATATGCCAATCTTATACTAGTGAACAATGAAAAATATAAATTTGGTTTTAATTAATTTAAATATAAATTTAAAGTATACGGAATGCACGTGTTCAGACGGTTTCAAATGAATTTACTATATATAATGTAATATAAAATATATTAACTAGTATCAAAATAAAACTTATATAAAAAATGAACAAATCTAAGATTTTCTAAATAATAATTTGTAATCTAATGATATCTTTTTTTCGTTACATAGGAGAGCCACTTTGGACTTAGAGTACTAAGGCCCTATTGTTGATATCTTTTTTATACATATCTATTGTAATTAACAGTATTAAAATACTTTATTTATATTTATATAATTAATTTAAATAAAACAATTTCTTATATTATAATTAAATCTATAAAAAAAGTAATTTAAAAATTTTATGTTAATTTTATAATAAAAAAATTGTCATCAATTTTGCACTATTTATATTTAAAATATTTTGACCATAAAATTAAGTAATTTTGTAAAATAAGTGATAAATTTTTAAAAAAATTATTTTTTCTAATTGTAAGCAAAATATAAACAAAAAATACTTATAGAAAAAACATTGTTTTTTAAATAACAAACAAAAAGTAAGAGGAATATTGATTTTTAAAATTGTACTTTTTTAAATAATATACTATAAAAAACTTAATTTAAGTAAAATATTTTATTATATTGTGATTAAAAAATATAACAAAAGTAATTTAAAAATTGTATGTTAATTTTTATAAAAAATAATCAACAATCTATACTATTTATGAACACAGGTTGATAAGATGCCGATACACTTGTCTTATCAAGAGAGCCACAAACATGCTTTATTATATGTAATAAACTATAACTAATATATACATATATATATATATATATATATATATATATATATATATATATATATATATATATATATATATATATATACTTATACCTAGAAAATTAGGGCCCCCGCTAAACTTGGGGACCCGGGCGGTCGCCCGAACCGCCCATACCCTAGGTCGGTCCTGTACCCAAATATTTCGTCTCCTTGGAAGAGAAACATCTTTTGTATCAAATAAAACTTGATAGAGCACATCTTTTATAAAATAAATGTTTAATTTGGATAAGTTAAACCTTTGACCTGAACATATATATTAGCAATAAAGGCAATTTTGAAAACCTTGTAGTTCCATTGTTTGCATAGATAAAAATATCGCAAACCATCAAAAATATAATTGCTTAAGAGTCGGATATGTTGGAATTAAATTAATATCAAATTATTAATTGATTCCTTCAGGATCTTATGGGAGAAATGAAAAACCTATTCATTAATTAAATAATCCCACATTGGAAAATGAGAAGAAAACCATTGAAAATGTTATTATATAAAATTGGTTCTTTTCCTAATATTCCATCCCATTTGGAAATGTGGTAAAAAAAATTATTTGGAAATAAGTATTACATGGAAATGGAGAAGAGAATAAAAAAGTTAATAAGTGCTTACCTCTATCCATCCCAAAAATATTAAGGGTTTGTTTGGATTGGGGGAATGGAAGGAATATGATTATATTAAAGGATAATAACAATCCCTTCTCTTGTTTGGATTAGAAATAATTAAAGGAGAAAGTTTATTAAATGATTCTTCTAATCCCTTACGATACTATATATTCAATCCTTCCAATTTGTATCATTAGAAGGGAAAAATTAATTTATTATGTCATAATGTCTAAATTATCCCTATTTTTTATATATAAGATATATTACTAAGGGTATAAAAGTCATTTAGCTATAAAAATAATCCATTCATTTCATTATTCTTCTAAAACAAACACCAAATATATGTAATCCTTTGATAAAATTCTTCCCTCTATTTTTATCTAATCCAAACAAAATTTAATACTCTCTTTTCCAATCCTTTACGAAACTTCCCTTTCCTATCCTTCACTATAATATCACCTCTTTAATCCAAACAAACTCTAAAGGTTATGAAAGCTGAAAAGGAATAAGCAAAGTCTCACACGCGCACACAACCACCACCCGTCCGACGTGGGTTGTGGAATCGTGGGGGAGTTAGGGAATTGAGGAGTCAAAAAATAAAAAATGAAATAACTTTTGAAGTGAGACTAGTGATGTATGGTTATTACTTATAGTGTCGTTGGCGTTTCATATCCTTCCGTCCAAAAGAAAAACATCCACGGATTAAACAAATGCTATGATAGCCAAAAAGAACAAAGGTTATGAAACCAAAAAAGGAATATGCAAACTCCCACACGCGTACACCACCACCACCAGCCCGATGTGGGTCGTGGAATCGTGGGGAAGTTGGGATTGGGGAATAAATAACGAAATAACTTTTGAAGCGAGACTAGTGATGTATGGTTGGTACTTATAGTGTAGTTGGTGCAGCCTTCCAGCCAGAAGACAAAACATCCACATATTAAAGGCTTATTGAATTCTGATTATTCTCCAATCAAGGCTCAACAGTTACAGACTTGGTCCAAACGCGAATGGACCAGATTCTAGTAAAGAGTCCAGGTTCATGCTGCAATTGAAAAGATGTAACATGCAAAACGTCAGCAATAAGGGAGCCATTAACTGCCATTTAATATGACGTTTCTGAAGGCCTTCTCCTCTCCTATAAATACCAGACATCTCCCAAATGCAAAGAGAACGAAACTAAGAATCAGAAAAAGACTATTCTACTTCTCTCTCAAATATTCTAAAATAATACTATAATAGAGTAGAACTTCTGTTAGACATAACTGGCATGACCAGAGTATTTTTTTAATGCAAGTTATATACTGTGTAATTGTTCTTTTCTATATACTTTCGTTTAAGTTTTGTAATTTTTCAATTTACTGTAATGGTATAGTGTTACTTTAATTAAAAATTATTTCGTTTTCATTTTTAGAACACAATCTCTCAAGTTTTAAAAACCGGTGATTGTAATAGAATCATTAATATACTCATTCCTGTTATAAACCCATCTTAGTGGATATTCATTCCAGCCCATGGGCTAGTAGTCAAGCCCATGAACACTAGGGTTTAGGGTCTCCTATCACCTATAAATAGGAGCTCCCACTATGTAATCGATACACTCTCTGATAATAAACAGAACGCTCCTCTCTCTATTCTTTCTGTTCATAACACGTTATCAGCACGATAGTTTCTACCCTCCATCCAAATACTAAGCACGATAGTTTCTACCCTCCATCCAAATACTAGGTATTTTTTTTTCATGAAAATAGTATACTATTTATTAATTCACCACAGTGAAATGTTAAAAAGAAATGAAAAAAAAAAAATCAAACGGATTTTTAAAAGAAATTCAAAAGAACTTTACAAAACAATCCATTCACCTCTGTGAATGAAAAGAAAAAATTGACTAATTATAATTGAGCAATTATATATTACATATTAGGTATTATCAATACCATGAAAACTTGACCGAGAAAAAAAATTGGAAAAATGAGATGCATCAGACATTTGAAAAAATAAGCATAGATGCACTTTGTTATATGTTTATACACTTTTGGCCATAGCTTTTGTCTTCGAATTCCCCCAACTGGTAGGAAGGCCAAGATAAAGACCAAGGTCCTCAGACACAGGCATTCGGAAAGCTTCAGCTAGCATGGATTTCATGGAGGCCGTACAGTTAGGACTCAGGTAGATAGAAGACTTGTTAAGATTAATAGTGAGACCTGAAGCAAAGCAGAACTTATACAAGATTTCCTTAAAAGCATGAATTTCCAAGACTGAATTTTTTAAGAAAAAAATAGAGTCATCAGCGAATAACAGATGGTGGATGTGGGGACCATTTCTTCCCATTTGGATGCCTTTGATATCCCCCAGAAGGAAATCAGCCTCAATGAGTGAAGAGAGGACATTAGAAACGATAGTAAAAAGATAGGGGGAGAGAGGATCCCCTTGGCGGAGACCTCTAGATGGTTTAAAATCACCTACCTTGTTCCCATTAACTAACACATTGAAAGTAACAGAAGTAACGCATTCTCTGATACATGAGACCCAAGAGGGATTGAATCCCATTCTAATAAGAATAGCAAAAAGAAAAGGCCAACTAACCCGATCATAGGCTTTATGCAGATCAGCTTTGATGATAGAGTAGCTGTCCTTAGAGTTTTTTCTAAGATGCTTGAGTTTATGGATTACTTCATGTACAATGATAATGTTATCTTGGATAAGTCTACCCTTAATGAAGGCTGATTGGGAGGGGGATATAATATCAGGGATAATGCTCGATAATCTCATCACCATCACTTTTGAGAAAATCTTATACAGAAAGTTAGTGCATGAAATAGGTCTGAATTGACCTATTTTCTGAGGATGCTTGCATTTAGGTATAAGAACAATATTAGTGTCGCTGATAGAGCCAAGAGGAACAATGCCAGCTAACACCCCATTACAGATAGCCAGGATGTCATCTTTCAATAATTCCCAATACTTTCGAAAAAAGGATCCTGGAAAGCCATCAGGCCCTGGAGCTTTGGAGGCCCCAAGTTGCCACGTGGCTTGCTTAAGTTCCTCAACGGATATTGGGGCCGATAATAAATCATTCTGGAGTTGATTAATACAAGGGGACACCTTCTGGATGATGGGTTCAATCACTCTTGGACCCGAATCTTCATAGAGATTTTTGAAGAAGTTAATAACCAGATCATTAAGTTCTGTGTGATTCGAAGTCCATGAATCATCTTCTTTCAAGAGGGATATCATTTTATTAGAAGCTCTCCTAATACGAGTGGATAAATGAAAGAATTTCGAGTTTCTGTCCCCTAACTTAAGCCAAAGAACTCTAGATCTAGTAGCCCAGTACTTCTCTTCGAGGGACCAAAAAAATTCAATATCCTTAGATATAGAAGTGAAGAGGTCTTGCGACGGAGGAAGTAGGCCATCAGGATTAGAAATCATAAGGTTTTCGAGTTTTTTTGACAATAAGTTAATAATGAGGATATTGTTCTTCAAGTTAGCTTTTTTCCATCTCAAAATGGTTTTTTTGCATTTAGCCAATCTCTTAGGAAATCTAACCGATGAAGGGCCAGAAAAATTACGCGAAGAGGAGAGGCAATTACGAATAGCCAAGGAACAGGACTCGACATCCAACCAGCTAGGATCCAATTTAAAGGTAGGCCTAGGATTACTAGATGGCTGATCATCCCAATGAAGAACCATTGGAGAATGATCAGAACCAATAGGAGGGAGATTATAGATCCAGGAGTTGGGGAACATATCAAACCATGAAGCAGAGCCCAACCCTCTATCTAGTTTTTGAAGTATCAAGCTCTCCTCACTCCTATTATTCCTCCAAGTAAAAGAACAACCCTTAGAGGGGATTTCAGCCAGTTCATTAAGGATTATGTTACTATTAAAAAGGCGCATTTCCGTTGGATTTTTCCTCAACCCCCCAACTTTTTCTTGATCCAATCGTATGTCATTATAATCACCAATAAACAGATTAGGGGCCAGGGGGTTATTGATAGAAACATCATGAATATAATCCCATAAAACCTTTTTACTAGAATCATTAGGTAACGAGTACACAAAATGCAAATACCAAAAAGAGTTAAAATCATCAGAAGCAGAAAGAGAAATATGATTACTAGAAAAAGAAATTACATCAGCCTGCCAACCATCAACAGTCAAAACAGCCAAACCACCAGAGAGTCCCACCGGATCCACACTCCACAGCAAATTCATTTTTAATTTCTTCGCCAAAATAAGCATCTTCTTCCTTTTGGTCTTTGTCTCTGAAAGCCCGATGACCCGGGGTTTATCCTTAGAGATGATTTCCCTAAGGTTTTGGACCGTCAAGGGGGACCCCGTCCCTTGACAGTTCCAAAAAACTCCGATCATGGCTCTAGTGGGGGTTGCTGAGAGCAACCGCCCACATCATCAGGGACCACCGTAGTAAGAGGGACCACATCAACTGCCATGTCAAGAAGAGGAACTTCCACCAAGCCATCCTCACTTTCCTTAAACCCGACCATCTCCGCATGGGTCAACTTGCGTTTCTTAATGCTAGGGCCACATCTCTCCTCCTCTGGACGCTCCATGGAAATGGGGATCTCGGAGAAAGAGAAGGAGGAATCATGTAAGGGGGTATTAGCAACCAAATAAGTACTTGGCGACACCATAGGGGTAGAGGACCCAGAAGAAGGAGAAACAGGGTTATTACCACCCATAACCGGATCATCCCTACGAGCAGAAATCACTTCGTCAGTATTGTGAGAGGGAGAGGAGGATATATGGATAGGGGTAATATTCGGATTGACAGGAGAGTTAGGAGGGGTGGAGGGGAGAGGTGTATTATATTCAGTAGGAGGAGAAGAAGGGTTAGTGGATGAAGTGGTTTTAGGGGGTTGGATAGGGGTTGAGTTCAAATTGGGGTTCACCCACTGCAAATTAGTTTTACCCCGAGTAGGATTAGTACGAGACCAAGTACGATTGGACCCACGACCAGATGTGGGTTTGGCCATCACCGGCCCATCTAACTTCTTGGGCCACGCCGGCCACTTACCAGATGAAGAATCGCCATCATGCTTTCTTTTAGATCCAGACCACGACTGAGTTGGGCTGGGCTGAACAGTTTTAGTAGTGGGTTTCGAAGAGGTTTTTCGCGCGTGAGACTTAACGCGCGTAGCAACAGAGCCCCCAACCTTACCTTTATCAGACGAAGGTTTAAATATATGCTCCAACCCGGTCGGATCTGAGCCAACATCCTTTAATAGTTCCTTAACAACGAGGGCATAACCTTGTACCGGATCATTGGGACAGCCACGTAGGAACTCAGGAACATTCTCATCTTTACTGGTCCCAACCTTATCATTGGATTTGGTATTAATAGATGAGGGACCACCACTGTTGCGTGATTTGGAAGAATGATTTTCAGAGGATGGTATTAAAGAGTCCTCACTCCCCGAAATGATATGGGAAGGGTCATCTAAATCATCAACCACCATAACATTCCTTCCTCTACCTTTAACCGGTGTTATACTCATCCAATCACCAAAAGGGAACTTCACATAACCCCTGCATCTAACTTGTTCTTCTTTATAAAGGCTACACTCTCCAGCCGTGTGGGTAAGGAGACCACAGAAGAAGCAGAATTTGCTCAGTTTTTCGAATCTGACCTTAACTTCAAGAGGAGGGAGAGAAGGTCTTTCCATATTAAATGATTTAATCAGAGGTTTGTCTAGTTTCCAAAGAGCTCTGACGCGAAGAAGCTTGACAGTATCACTCACCTTATTAATGTCATAAGCTAAAAGGGTGCAGTCCAAATTTTTGCAGATGTCTTTAGCATTATCTGGTGTAGCGAAAGCAGGGGGTAGATTTTGAAGATGGATCCAAAAGGGTGCCATAGAGAAGTCAGCTTCACTCATGGACATCTCAGGATGCCATGCTTGAAGGAGTAGCAAGTGACCATTAACAGACCAAGGGCGAAAATTCCAAGTATTAAGGAGATCTTCACGAGAATCAAACATGAGGAAGAAAGTATTAACTCCAGCCGATACCACATGCATCTTAGATCTGAGACCCCAAGATCTATTAGCTGCGTATGCCACCGTATCGGGAGAAATATCAGTAGACGAGAGGGTTTTAGAAAGGAGCATGTATCTTCTGGCAAAGATTTCTTCTGGTTTATAGTAGGGGGTAAGTTTCATAGTGATTATGGAGTCAGACGCCATTGTTAGATTATCGGAAGAAGAGAGAGTACAGAAAGCAGAAGAGAGAGAGAGAGGAAGAAGGTAAAGGTAAATAGAGAGGAAATGGGGAGACGGTACTATAAGTACAAATGAAGAAGCGTATATGGTACGCCAAAGGGGATGTATTGGGATTGTAAGACAAAATAAAGTAACTCGGGAATGAACAAGAGAAGAGAAGCTCGAGACTCACAATCACGCGTATCAAAGAACAAAGGAGTAATGATTATGAACTAGGGAATAGCAAGAGACCACCATTGAAGAGAGGAGAGAGAAAGCTCATGTCTAGAGAGAAGGAGGAGAACGGTGACTTTGTTGACAACACAATTTTAACGAGTACTCAAGAAGATTAACTCCTTGACTTGTCACTTTCTGTGGGGAAATGAAGAAGATCGAGGTATCCATTGGGTCAATTGGAATAAAGTGTCATCCCCCAAAGATGCTGGTGGTCTTGGCATAAAAAACCTGGAGATCTTTAATTTGGCTCTTCTTGCGAAACAAGCCTGGTCCATTCTTATTCGCCCCCGGTCGTTAGTCCATCTGGTACTTAAAAGTACCTACTTCCCTGATAATGAGCTTCTCAGCTCTAAAGATATTAAAAAAGGGTCCTGGATATGGAATAGCATTCGTAAAGGATGTGATTTCCTTAAACCCCTTTTGATTAAATCTATTGGTGATGGACATAACACACTGATATGGGAGGACAATTGGATGGGCAAGCTTATTGAGAAACCTAGTTTTTATTCAGATGATCCATCTTTCCCTAAATTTGTAGCGGATCTCTTTTCCACTTCTACAAGGACTTGGAAATTGGATATGCTGAACTATCTTTTCCCCCCTGATCTGGTCACGATTATCACAAATATCAATATCCCTTGGACCAATCAGGCGGTTGAATGGGTTTGGCCTCTCTCCAAAGATGGTATGTACTCGTGCAAATCGGGTTATCTCTCAGCATTCCAACCCTTTAGTGCCCCCTCAATCCACCCGTCCACCTCTTCTTTTCCATATACTGATCTGCTGAAACTTTGCTGGAAATCACAGACCCCTCCCAAGTTTAAATTTTTCTTCTGGAGGGTGATGATGAATGCGCTTTCTACGCAGCAGAACAGGTTTTCACGCTCTTGTGCATCTACTGACCTATGTCATATTTGCCTTAAAGAAGAAGAGTCTCTGGAACATCTTTTTTTAAAGTGTGATTGGACTAGGAAATTCTGGTTTCTGTCCCCCCTCCACTGTCATATTATCCCCACTAGTTATCTTAGAATTGGAACATGGATTGGCTCGATTATTGACCAAGGGAAGGATTCTAAAGATAGATCCCATCTTCTATTAACTATCATTCTATGCTTTTGGGTCATCTGGCTCACCAGGAACAAGGTTATATTCCATCATACCCCCGTTGATTTTAATGCTTGTCTGAACTTATTGAATATCCTACATAGTCAAGTGTTCTTTGACGAGGGTCCAAGCCCTTCACTACCTCCTGCTGATCCCTTGTCCCCCCAAATCAGCTCTCCCTTGGCCCCTTGTTGGATCCCCCCTACACAGCACAATCTGAAGATGAATGTTGATGCTGCTTACAAGACAGGGAAAGCCTCTGCTGCTGCAGTGTTTCGTAACTGGAAGGGTGATATTGTTAATGGCTTTGCCATGAACATTACTGCTTCCTCTAGTTTTGAAGCTGAAGCTAAAGCATTGAGATTTGGCATTCAATTTGCTTTAGACCACGCTCCCCTTTGCGACAGATTTGAAACTGACGCCGAAGCCGTTCTTAAAGCTGTGTATTCATCGAGCCCGAACTGTCATTGGAAGGACAGGGCTATCCTCGGTGATATTCGAAATATGGCTAGCACTCATAGTCGTTTACGCATCTGTGGTGTTAGAAGAACGGCGAACAAAGTCGCTGATTGGCTTGTGAAGACCTTCTCTGCTTCTCGTTTATCTTGTAATTGGCTTTGTAACATTCCTTTAGATCTTAAGCTAATTGCTTGTAATGACTGTAACTCTTTTGATGTATCAGGAGTTGGATAAACTCTTGATACTTTTATCTATATATTTGATTCCTTTGTCTAAAAAAAAAAATACACTTTTGGCTTTTGCTTAAAAAGAAAAGAAAAAAAAAAAATGCATCTGCAGATGCACTCTTAATAGTGTTAAAAGAAAAAAAAAATCCTACTATATGATAACAGTGCACTATTCAATATGTGCTTGTGCTTTGTCAATGATTGACGTAAAATCAAATTTAAACAAGACTTGTTGGCCACCATGGTTTTTCTAAGAAAAAAATAATGAATTATGGCCGTGAAACATTTCTTTGATGGATTTATGAATCCATTTTTGTAATTAGATTCTCAAAATATGAAATGGATAGCCTCTATTTTTTAAATACTAGATTTAATTATTTATTTTTTTTCATTCAAAAAAAAAAATTAGATTCACCGCTATGAAATCTAAATCAAAGCCATAGCTTTGTCGAATAACATAAAAGAAAAAAAAAATTGGCCGTGAATATTTTTTTTCTTGTTGGATTGATAAAGAATCCATTATCTATATAAGAGATTAATTAAGAATATATTTCTCTAAAATTCAATTGGTGTTATCAGAGAAAAAAAAAAACACTATATATGCATTTCTTTACAGCCGCTGTGAAGGTTTTTAAAAAAAAAAGTACAACAAAAGCTTCTGGTTAGCTTCCACACGTGAAGCAAAAAGCTATTTGAAGTAAAAAAAGCAAAAGTCAAAACCTCAGTTTTGACCATAAATAATAATTAAAAAAAAATATTCACTTACGTCTAACCAAAAAGTGATCAATTCTTCACTGCAGTGTATATTGTTAATATGTTTTTTTTATTTTAAAAATGGTGCTAAAAGCACGAAAAGGAAAAACAACAAATGTATTTTTTACCTCAGTACATGTGCTTCATTCATACCTATCACTAAAGTGATATGGAGTCCTTGAAAAATAAAAAACAATCCATTCATTTTAGCCGTGTAAATGTTTCTTTATCATATTTTAATATTATACATCAACATGTAGTAAACATGTTTTTTTTTTTTTTTGTCAAGAAAAAACATTAAACATTACACAACTGATTAGGAATATTAATATCACCTACTTTACCACTAACTATACACTGACGTCCATCAACGTTTCTTCTCGTAGCCTTGGCAAGTGCGTCCGCAGCTCCATTAAACTTCCTCTTGAAATGAAAGACTTTCCATTCTTTAAATTTGAGGAGCCAGTTCTTCATCTCGGCAACAAGGGGGTAAATTTGCCATCGAAGAGCTGATTCATGATTGATACCTTGAATAAGTTCAAGGTTATCGGAGTAGAAAAGAACACTCCGAAGGTTGAGGGAGCCTGATTTCCTCATAGCGAGGAGGAGGGCCCAAGATTCGCCAATGATCGGGCTATCAACATGACACCTTTTAGTAATTTTCTCAGTAACAATGCCCTCTTTATTAGTGCCAATGGCTACCATACCCGCTGGTTCCCATGCTTTAGTGAAAGAGGCATCGCAAGTCCATAACAACTCGTAATCATCCATAGTATGCGGGCTGACTTTCTCCATCTCCGAGTTAGGATCCCTTCTATTAAATACATTAGACCGCGCTTCTTTAGTCTTTGGTTGAAAGTAGTCGTTAAGCATATTCGAGACTTTGAAGTTAATTTCTTTAATATTCCATTCAACTTTGTCAAAAAGACCCCTCATTTTGGCTTTCCAGATAAACCAGCACGTAAGAAGAATAGAGGCTGTGATCTCTTTGTTGTTCCACCCATTTCTACTGTACGCTTCAATGGTGTCAAGGAGCCAAGAAGAAAATTTCCCTTCATAATTATTGTCAATTTTAATTTGCATGGGCGAATTAGCCCACACAGCCATGCTAAAAGGGCATTTAAGGAAGAGATGTTCCATGCACTCTTTATCTTGTAAACACCAACCGCATATCTCATCCTTAATGCATTTTCTAGATTTTAAATTCTTCCTAGTTGGTAGCGCTTCATTACAAATTTTCCAACCAAAATTCCTAACCTTTGTTGGAACACAAGCCTTCCAGATAGTATTCCAAATAGGGCTATTACTTGCTTCACCTTGTTTAGAAGATTGGCCTTCTTTATCAATGTCCAAATTGACCAACTTGTGATACCCTAGTTTAGTAGAATATTCACCGTCCTTGGCTTCCGGCCAGATGAGTTTATCTTCTTCGTGAATCAGCATGACCGGGATCTTAGCTATCTCTTCAACAACATTAGGGTGGAAAAGGTTGTTAAGAATCTGGAAGTCCCAACCATCCATATTGCTGTTGAAGAGTTGAGCAACTCTTACATATTGACAATCAGCTGGTTTTTCAAGAGAGAAATTGTTTTTTATTCATTTGTGATCCCAAATATTTGTATGAAGGCCATTGCCAATGCGCCAAATTGCATGTTGCTTGATAAATTGTAGACCTTTAAAAAGACTGGCCCAGCTCCATGATCTTTTCCTTGGAAGTTTCGAGTCAAAAAGACTATTATGAGGGGAATAAATTCCTTTGAGAACTCTGGAAACTAAGAGATTCGGATTATCCACAATTCTCCAAGCTTGTTTAGCAAGGAGGGCAATATTCATTTTCTGAAGGTCTCTGAATCCGATCCCTCCAATTGATTTAGATCTAGCAATCTTATCCCATTTGACCCAATGAATTCTCTTTCGGGGACCCGAGTCCCACCAAAAACTTGCTATAATCCCAGAAAGTTTTTTACAAAGCGCTTTCGGGAACTCAAAGATAGTCATAGCATAGTTGGGAATAGATTGAAGGACTGCTTTGATAAGTACCTCTTTACCACCATCCGAGAGTAAATTAGATATCCAGCTAGCTGACTTGGATAGAAGGCGATCCTTTATGTAATTAAGATTTTCCGATTTAGACCTCTTAAGGGAGAAAGGAATACCCAAATATTTACCAAAGAACTTAGTTTTTTCAATAGATAAAACACTAGATACTTCATCACAAATCTCTTCGGGGGTGCCCTTGCTGAACAAGATGGAGGATTTCTGAAGATTAATTTTCTGTCCCGAAGCCAAACAAAATCTTCTTAGGACCTCTTGGAAAGCGCTAATTTCTTTTTGTTCAATATTGATAAAGAAGAGAGTATCGTCCGCAAATAAAAGATGGGTTAAATTGGGGCAATTTCTGGTAATTGATATACCTTTAATGTTACCCTCTCTACATTGTTGGTTGATAAGGTGAATGAGGCTTTCTGTGAGAAGGGAGAATAATAAAGGCGAAAGAGGATCACCTTGTCTAATTCCTCGCGTTGGGTTAAATTTATCAAGTCTCTGACCGTTAACTTTAATTTGTAGAGATACTGACGATATGCAGTTATATATCCAATCTGTCCATTTATCGCAAAAACCCAATTTTTTAAGGACCTTAATGAGAAAGTTCCAGTTGACTTGATCATAGGCCTTTGCCATGTCAATTTTGATAGCGGCATAATTTTTCTTGGATTTACGTTTATTTTTAAGAAAAAAAGCCACCTCCTGAGCAATAATTATATTATCCTGAATACTCCTTCCTTTGATAAAGGCTGATTGTGTTGGAGAAATAATATCGTTCATGAGAGGTTGTAATCTGAGCGCTAGAATCTTCGCAATAATCTTGTAACTAAAATTAATACAAGCGATTGGCCTAAAGTCTTTCACTTGCTCTTGAATTTCACCTTTGGGAATAAGTGAAATAAGTGTATCATTCAAGTCTTTAAGAGAGACGTTATGATCAAAAAAACTCTTAACCCTAATATAAATATCATCCTTAATGATTTCCCACGCATCTTGATAAAAATTACCCGGAAGACCATCCGGGCCGGGAGCTTTAGAGCCAGACATACTAAAGACCGCATTTCTAACCTCTTCCATATCCGGGCTTCTTGTGAGGCAAACATTAGTGTTATAATCAATTTTATTCGGAATACAGTCAGTGATATCATCTGTATCAATAGCTCCTTGCTCTTTAAATAGGTCCTTGTAGAAATTATTAATGATTTTATTTATAATTTTGGGATCTTCAGTCCACCGTTCCTCATCAATTTTAAGCATAGAGATACGATTAATTTTCCTTCTACTTTGAGTTTTGGCGTGAAAGTAGTTAGTATTTCTATCACCCTTTTTTACCCATTTGTCGCGAGCCTTATCGGCCCAGAACATCTCTTCTTGTTTCCATGCTTCCTCCAATTTGTCAAATATAATCCTTTCTTTGTTCCAATTTTCTTCCGAAGCTTCTTCATCTTGAAGAGAAGCCAAATCTTTTTGATACTTATCGATTAACTTTCGATTGTTAAAGAACACTTTCTTACTCCACCCCGTAAGGGCAAGGCAAGTAGCATCTCTCTTGTCGCAAAAATCTTTAATATTTTTAATTTTCTCGCAAGGGTTCCAAGATTGTTCAATAACTTCTTTATAGTTCGAATTTTCAAGCCAGCGCGATTCAAACATGAAATATTTAACATAAGAGGCTTTAATTGAATCCGTGTTAAGAATAAGTGGAGAATGGTCCGAGCCGATAGCTGGCGGAACGTGTATGGAGTAATTAGGGAATAATTCACACCAAGAAGTGGAGGCAAGGCCTCTATCAAGCCTTTCTTTAACGTTCTCCTCACCTTTCCTTCTATTAGACCATGTAAAATAGCAACCTTTACTAGGAAGATCCACGAGATTATTATCGTTAATGAAATAATTGAATTTAATGATTCTATCAAGATTAGGTTCGACTTTACCATGCTTCTCGGAGAATCTAGCAATTTCATTAAAATCTCCGATAAAAATAACCGGTTTATCGACTTTTGCATTCCAAGATGATAAAGAATTAAATACGGATTGTCTATCCAATTCATTAGTGGGCGCATACACACAAACCAAATACCAAACATTTTTATTAAGCTCCTCAATTTGGGATACAACAAAAGAGGGGGTAGACCATATAACCCTAAGATTAATCGAGTTATTCCACAACACAAGTATGCCCCCAGACATAAACGATCCTCCTCTGGGTTCTATAAGGTGTGAATTATTAAAGGAGCTTAGGTGCTTACAAGACTTGAAACTCTTGCTTCTTAACTTAGTTTCAACTAGACAAGCAATGGAAACACGATATTTAGAGATAAGGGACTTAAAAGCTTTCTTTGTCGTGGGCGCCCTCACTCCACGGCAATTCCAAACTAAAATACTATCCATTAAACCCGGCCCTATTGAGGGATAGGCCGCAATCCACTGGAGAGATAGGAGGCCGGCTTTCCATCACGAGAGGACCCCGTGTACTCGCCACCTCTTCCGAATTTGTGTCATCATCCGAGTCTTCACCAAAATGGCCTTCACATCCGTCTCCTTTACAATAGTACATTTTCTCATTATTAAGCTTAGTATCAAATTCCTTGGGTTCATATTGGTTCGAATTCATAATTTGGCCCTTCACCTCATTGAAGCTCATATAAAGTTCATCCACAAATACTTGCATGTCACAGATCCTCCTCTCCATTAAGTTAAAATCCCCTTCATTGAATTTTTGAGCCTTGTTATTAAGGCCCAATTGAATTGGAGCTGGAGCTTCTTTCCTTTTTAAAAACTTGGGCCAAGTGAACTTCTCTTTAGGGCTAAATACACGACATCTAGGCTTTGAAAGCCATTTCTTTGGGCTCGGTTCCTCTTCTCTTGGAAGATGGCTAATGTGCACAGACTGTGAATTATAAGATTCTTCATCAGGTTCAAATGACTCGCCTTCGAAGTCATCAAATACCAAAACTTTCTTTCCTTTATCCATGTCCCTCGTATCTAGCGCAACATCACCAAAGTTTGTAGCAGTATTGAAAGCCTCCTGAGGTGGAGGGCCTGTGTTGACAGCTTGAAAGACCCCTACAGAATTCGAGTTCATGAAGTTATTACTTGGGTTATCTGATGATGAAATGAAGATGGGATTAGAAGGGTCCCCGCTCTCCTTTTTAAAAGCTTCGTCTTGAGTGAATTTGCGGTACATAATGTCAATATCGATCTCACGAGCATTAAGAACTTCATTAATGGCTTGATTGCTGACAATTATGCTCATCCCAACATCGCCCAGCTCCTCTCTGAAAATCTTGAAGATGGAAGGGTAATTCTTTTCTGAAAGTTCAACAGGTCCATCAAGAGAAGAGACCTTATTATAAATTTCTTCCAGTAATTCCGAGTTTTCTCTTTTCCTTTTAGAAGAGTCATTTTCGTTCTTCTTGTTGTCATTATTATCATCACGAGCTGGAGGTTGATTTGAAATGTTGATATTTCCAATATGGATACTCCTTGATAAAGCGTTGTTGCCGTTGTTGAAACCACCATCATCATCGTTATCATCCCCATCTTGGCCCCTGAAGGGGAAAAACCTGATAATTTCGTCGAAATTTCCAAACTGATCTCTTCTTCTAATGACATGAAACATAGTGTCTTCATTTCTCATAACCAAATCTTTTGACCAATTGAAGAATCTCGCTGAGTCATCATTCCAGCGAGGTCTCACCATAGCAGTAGAGCACCCCATTCTGTTGTGGCCTAGTCTTCCGCAATTGAAGCAAAAGAGTCCAATGCTCTCATAAATAAATCCTACCCACGCTAAACCATCTAGTTGATTGAGATACACACCAGTTTTGATTGGTTCATTAACATCAAAATCAGCACGAAAACGAATGAAATTGAGATCGTCATTATCAGCTATAGGATAATCGACTTCTACAACATCACCAATATAACTACCAAAGGCTTCAATAGCATTAAGGTTGTTTTAAATACCTGCTAGTCCATAAATGCGTACCCAAACTGAAGATGTATCAAGATCAGCTTCGTTGAGCTTAGTGTTGGAATCTACTTTGACCAAGAGAACATGCATTCCGTGAATAAGTCCAGGCCTGTTGAAGAATAAACGCTCAGCTTCATCTTCTTTGTCCAGGGTGATTTTGAAGATATTGGTTTGAAGCTCCTCGAAAAGAATTCTACCCTTGATTCCCCATGAATCCAGAACAACTTTGCGAAAAGTTGTGAACCCTATAGCTCTGTCAGAGATGACTTTAGCGAAAAAATTGAACTCTGAAACATTAGGTTTTGCTGAAGCAGTTTTTGTAGCGAGTGAGAGTGATTCAAGTTTGAGGAGGTTTTCATTTTTGGTTCTGGCTAAAGGAAGAAAGTGATTTGATTTTGAAGTCATGATGAGGATAATAGTTGCAGTAATCTGGTGAAAGATAATATTAAGATGGCTGTGAAGACAATCAAAGCCCTCATCTTGGGGTTTATATAATGTTAAAGAAAGCCCAGAACTCTTAGAGAGACTGCAGTTTATCACCGTCCTATACCATGAATCAGTAGGTGCCAAATGTCCCACGCGTGCACAAGAAACGCAGCTGAAGGGACAGAAGAAATAGCTGATATTTTCGAAACTTAAAGAATAACAAGCGTGATACGGGGTAAGATCCCATAATTTAGGTATCACAAAGCCCAAAGCGGCTAGATACCAAAAGTAAGTATTAAACAAATCCATTAAGCTGATATGGATAGCAGTGGACCAATTATAAATAAGGAAAATAAAAAGTAAAATCTTGATCCATGAATCAGCCGTAATATTGGAGATATCAATAAAAAGGTAGAATTTGATTTGTATACGCCAAAGGTTCATTGTTGCAGAGATCTTATATTCCCATAAAAACCAAAAGAAAACAATAAGAAGACTCTCACGCTTCTCCAGTCTATTGGCGAATTGCATATAATAAAACACCTTATAGAAGCTGATACAGTAGGGGTCTAACAAATTTTGTAAAAGATAATACGCCAAATATCTGATTAAAATCGATTCTTGGATTTTTACCACAAAATCCCTGCAGCAAATCTGAACAAAGCACAAATAATATATGCATAGGAGCGATAAGAGAGAAGACTTACTTGTGCACTCATCAGTTAAGAAGATCAGATAGATTAGAAGCAATAATAAAAAATAAATAGTTCTTCCAATAGGAAACCAGCCTTCTGTGAATGTACTCCTATATAATTGGTCTTTCTCAACATTAGAAGAGCTGTTGAAGTGGAGAAAATCCTCAGCAGAATCTCCATTAAAGATATATGAGATAAGTAAGATAGACAAGCTCATCTTCCAAGAGAAGGTAGTAAAATTAAAAAGATAGAAGTTATTACACCACCCAATACTGTAAATATAGCTGCAACAAGGCCCTGTAGCTATTTGCATGTGATGAGAAAACCCTTGTAACATCAAATAAAAGTCCACCTCTACCTCGATTACACCATATTTAGTATTAGACACCTTAGGAAGTAATTGCATGTGGTGGTATATTAACCAATTTTGAAAATTAATTAAGTATGGAGCGAAAGTCAAGTCCTCCATCTTGCAAGTGCCTTCCACAAAGCTTGTTAGAAAACAGTATACAAAGCACTGATATTTAAAGAACATATCCCATTTTTGATAGAGGTCCACTAGACAGTAAGGGACTCGCAACTGAATCAGAAACATAACCATAGATATCCCGTTTATAAAATTAGTCTTCGTAATAGGATAAATCTCAACATGCATGTGGTTAAAGATCAAGTAGTAATCAAGATTAAAACAGGATAACTTAATAATCGGCCATACCCAGATCACCAAAAGTCGAGGATAGAGCTGCATGTGAGAGGGGAGTTGATGGCCGCACCAGCTCCATTGGGCCATCAAATAAGTCTCAAAAATGGCAAGTGGAGGTCCTCTATCAAAGTCCAGGATGAAGAGAAGAAACGTGAGAGTAGGTGTGATACAATTGAATAACAAGGAAATCATGTTAGGAGAAATTAGAATTCTAAGATCATGGTGAGACGAGGACGATGAAGAGTTGACTTTTTCACCCTTTTTTGCAGAACATTTCTAGAGAGAGAGTGGAGAGGTTTATGATGATAATTTCTTTATCTTAGCATGTAGTAAACATGTAGTAAACGCTCTTGATCCTCTTTTTTTTAGGAAGAAAAAAAAAAAAGAAAAAAAAAAGAAAGAAGTAAATCTGAATGACAAAAAAAAAAAAAAGTAAATATATTACTTTGTTTCTTTTGGTATTTTATTTCAGTGGATTTTCTTTCTCAAATAATTCTATAAATTCAATGTATTGGATAGTCTTTATCATCCAATATTAAAGAAATATATTTCATTATATTTTTATCTACGGCTGTAACGAAAGAAAGAAAAGCATGGCCTAATTTTCTACCCTTATGTTTTTACTACGGAAAAAAAAATTGCCATGTACCATTATCAAATCGAAAAAACAAATTATACCTAATTAAAGGTATATATTAAATAAATAGGCTATATACATCAATTGTATTTGTATTTTATGTTTATATCCTTTGATATAACACAATCTATCCAAAAGAAGAAAAAATGATATATACACAAGATGTATATATATTATTTAGATATATCTTCTAATATAACATAACATATAAGGTAAAAGAGATACACAACTTTTATATATATATCCGCAGATATAACATAACTTATACTAGAAAAGATCAATTTTCTGTAAATTAGTGGATTGATATCCCACGAAGTTATGATACAAGATAAATTTTTTTTCTTGGTAACTTTGATAAACTAGTCAATATCAGATATACGATAAAATTGAAATGTTTTATTGATTCTGTATTTTATGATATATCCCACCTGATTGGTGATAGATCTATTCATCGAAAATGATATTCTATGAATAAATGTAAGATGATGTGAATTATACATGAAATTCTCGTGAAAATTAAAATTACATTTTCTAAATACATTGATATTTTGATTATAGCAAAATAAAGCTACTAAATTTGAAAAGTGAATTATTTTTTGAATCTATCACTTATATTTGAAAAATATCAATGTATATTAGATTTTGCAAATATTATCATATGTATCTTTGGAAATGTAAATTCTATTAGAATATTCACGAGAGATAATATTAAAGATCGATATTATCAAATGAATATTAGCAAATTGGCTATGCATAAATAAAGATTTTTATCTCAAATAATTTTGATATTAAATCGTCTATTTTTTTTCAAGACGAATTCAAAGGAATATATACAAGTGTAGCAAAGTTATATATTGAATTGTATATGCCAAATCGCTAAAACTAATGCTCATAGTAAATACCCCTATTGGTAAAGGACCAAAAAATTTATCCATCAAGAGATTTTGATTGTGCAATTTTTATTACAATTGCTCCACCACCGTGCACAAAGATGGATTATGAGAACATGTTATATATGATATTCTCAATAATAAGGGAAGAAACAAAATATAACTGGAATATAAGAATACACCGTTTACATTGATCCTCGTATACACATTTAAATGATTAAAAATATTGTAAAGGTATAGTGACTATGTCACAATAACCAGTTATCAATGCTCCTATTTAAATTTATGTCTCAAAATATCTATCTTATAAAATTAGACTATTGTTACACTTAAAGTAATATAGATCTATTTGGTTCCAAAAATAGCATCAAGGAGAAATAACATGAGCAAATTTTTAAGTATGAGACTTTTGACATATTATAAATGTCAAAATAGTGTATATAACTGAGAATTAAAATACTCATACTGAGTATCAGGTACCTGATTATATATTGAGATCTCAATCAGTTATTTTACTACTTTAAATTATTGGAACCTAACTAAAAATCGATCATGATCGAATATTTATATATACGCGTAATAACTATTAATATATGAATAAAATCGAGGATTATTTTAATTAAAATGTCTAAATAAACTGACTGGCCATCAGTAGAAAGACATAAATAAAGCAAATATTTTTTAAATTCACTTGTACGACGTGAAATTTTCACAATTGTGAAACGAATGTGCTACAAGGGGGAGTCACTATATAAGATAGTATGTTGTAGCACACATAATTTATTTATTAAAGAGATATAGTCTCCGGTGGTGGATGCACTTTTATTTGCTATTTTCTTATGAAAAGACTTCATATAAGTCCTATGTCGATCACTTTAAATCATTATATATGAATGAAGTGTCGATCCAATTTATGTCGTATTGTTTATTACTCCTATTAAATGTCTCAAGTTATGCACCATTGTGTTATACTTACATCAGGGGAAGACATTTACGCAATGCACTCTTTTTCCCTCAGCATAGATGTTTTCCCACTGGGGTTTTCTTGCAAGGTTTTTAATGAGGCAATTTAAATAAGCGTGTTGAAGAATACTATACTCTTTTTCCTTTACTATGATTTTGTCCCACTGGGTTTTTCTTAGAAAGGTTTTAATGAGGTATATTCTCAAAATCAAATATTTAAGCGGAATGCAATCTTTCGACAAGTAAACAAAGTTGAACAATATGCTACTTGTATCACTCAAGACATAGGAGGCTACATCAAAGATGATGGAAACAAACATATCTCCAAAACTATCCTTTAGACATGAACTCTTGAAGAAATGTGAAGTAGGTGTTCAACCGATTCGCTCAGCGACTTCAAGATCTCTCTTAAGAAGCTGACAAGAGGGGGAGACAAATACGTACTACACTCTTTTCCTTCATCACGGTTTTGTCCTAATAGGTTTTCCTGATAAAGGTTTTTAATGAGGTAGTTTTAGTTAGCGTATAAAGAAATGTACTCTTTTTCCTTCACTAGATTTTTTTCTACTAGGTTTTTCTAGGAAGGTTTTAACGAGGCATATTCTTAGGGACTGAATATCCAAGGGGGAGTGTTATAAACCCATCTTAGTGGATATTCATACCAGCCCATGGGCTAGTAGTCAAGCCCATGAACACTAGGGTTTAGGGTCTCCTATCACCTATAAATAGGAGCTCCCACTATGTAATCGATACACTCTCTGATAATAAACAGAACACTCCTCTCTCTATTCTTTCTGTTCATAACAATTCCATCATTAATTATTAAATAGACCGGTTATTTTTTACTAATTACAAATCATATGAATGGAGAAAGAGGTTTTGATATCTAGTGAAATTTTTTGAAGTCACTATTCATCAAATTAGATTACGAAAGAAATCATGGATACGCAATTGATAATCTATCATATCAATTTTTTTTAAAGCCAATTTATGTAAGACAATACGAAAAATATTCCATCTGACTTGATTGTACATTTTTTATCACATCTAATTTGGAAAAAACTACATACTTGTTAGATTTCAATGGTAATTTATCTTGTATAAATCTTCCATAGATAAAAGCCGATGTAGCAATAATCTTAATAATAAACAACGTTTATTTAAGTGTTAAAAAAATTTTGTATTAATTTTTAGTTGAAGTTGGCTTAGGCAATCAACCAGAAATCCATATTCCATAATTCTTCTTTCGAAATCAATAGAATGAGGATATGATAGGATGAAAATTTAGAATATTTAGCGAAAGTGGTGTTAATCCGTAATGACAATAACCCCTTAGTAGAACCGATGATGTGTATTTTACAATAACCTGACAGATAATTCAAAATTTAAATAAATAAAAAGTTAAAATATATATCACATATAAATATACCTATATAAATATGCTTTATATATATATATACACTTATATTAATTTCGTATAAATTACTTTTATATTTTAACAAAATTACTTTTCATTATTATTTAGGGAAAAATTCTCCGTGGATACTAACTGTTTAGCGATTTGGACAAATAAGAACCCAAGTTTTACAAAAATATACAAATAGGTACCCAACATTCTGTTTTTAGGCGTACATTAGTACCCATCATGAATTTTGGTGTTAAATGCCACATGTCAATAAATAATACAAGAGCCATATTTGCAAATAAAGAACGATGGGAACCTGTTTGTCCACTTTTTTGTAAACTTGAGTACTTCATTTCGGAAGAAAAAGGTAGCCACATCATTGACATGTTCCGTTTAATGACAAATTTCACGAAAGTTATTAACGGGAGGTACAAAACAAAAAGTCGGGTACTTGTTTGTCCACTTTCGTAAACTTGGGTACTTATTTGTCAAAATTTGAAACTATGGGTATCCACGGGAAAATTTTCTCTATTATTAATAAATTTTTGCTCCCTCACATTGTAAAAATATCTTGCAACCTTTTACATTGTTTAACTAAAGCAATGTTTTATATTTTTAAATTTCTTAACTATTTTGTTAGATTATTTAATTGTTAAATTATTAGATGAATGTGGATGTGGATAAATTGCATTGATCGTGGATACGAATTTGGTAAGTAATTCTAAAATATGACGGTTAATGAATACGGATTTGGTGTAGAATATGAAATTCATATGCATATGTGTTGGTTAAGATAAGACCAGAGACAACGTCCAATCTGGTATACTATATTTGTATATGGATTCTCCAAATGATTTATGAGGAATAATTACTATATATACGAATAGATAGTTCATGCCTAAAACTATTTTGAGCGTTTAATAGGATTTTGTAGGAATTTTTTACTAGGCATAATATATAATCTTTTTGGGGTGTGAAATGATTCATTTCAAAATAACATGTCTAAAACTATTTATGTTGAAGTATTAAATTCTTAAATATTTAATCATAATGATAATTATGTTTGATTATATATTTAGGCATGTTCTTTATAAACTACTGAATTCTAAGATTGTAATCTCATCAATGCGAGATAACGTGTAATAGTTTTTCTTTCAAAATGAAATATATATCAAAAATACAATAGAAGATAGAACTGATAAAAGAGAACTTATTCTCGTAATATTATATCAATCATAAGAAACAATGTTACTCCCCCTGCTCATAAATAAACGTCCTCTTACTAAAACTGTTGTTTCAAAATAGTTGTTCGGATATAATATCAAGATATTCTTTTCCAACATTTTCTACTATAATGTTGTTATTCAAATATTATAATTTATGTTTTAAATACACATTAAAATACCAATGCACTTTATGAAAGATATTCTAGTAAAAGAGAATCCAATTTTGTTTTGATACGTAGGTTCTAGGCTAGCTTTCGCACACCCAACTAGTCCCACAGATAATATGCCCGCCCTCCCCAAGTATACCCCCAGGCACGTCAGAACTAAGTGTCCAGAGAGGGATTCGAACTCTGTACCTCTTGGTTGAGAGACAAGATAATGAACAATTGAGCTAATCCAAACATTTCATTTCTTAGACTATGTAAAAACTATCTGTAAATTTATTTAGGGAACAGAGAGAGTAAACACGTAAAGGTATATCACAAGTTGGGTTAGCTCAACGCGTCAGTGTCTTGTCACTACTTCAATACCTTGAAGATGTGAATTAGAGGTACATGGTTCGAATCCCTTCTTGAACATGGACAATCTAATCCTGATTTATCTCAAAGATATGCATTGAGAGGCGTCCATATTCTTCATGGAACTAATCAAGGTGCGCACAAACTGGTCTAGACCACCCACCTAATAAAAAAAATGTAAGGTTAATCATCCAAGTGTATCACATAAATGTTGGTTAATAGTTCAATTGTTCAGAAAAATAAACTTTCTAATTAGAGAATTGAAGTAAAAAATAAATAAATTGGAGAATTCACTATTATAATTCATCAACGTGCTTAATTTATTTTAGTTTTTATTTTAATATAATTTAGTATATATAAAATTGTAATATAAACATATTTTACTTAGAATGGTAAGTAGTGTGATTTTTTATGGTATATATCGTTATTCTTTTGATTAAAAATTATTATGTGTATAATTATAGCATCAAATTATTTTTAATATATTGATTAATTTATTCTTCATTGTAATATACTCTTAATAAAAAATATTCTTAAACAATGCCGTCTAGGCGTTCTAAAGTGTGATCTGCCAAAAATTACTCTAAAAATTTAGTCTATGCATAATCTAATTAATAAACTACCAAATCGGATTAATGGGTCGTCCAACCTGAATACCACCTAGTATGCTAGCCCATAAATAACTAATTGAATCTAAATCAACCCAACACATAAGCGAAATATAAAGAAATAACTACTTATGTTAAAATATGAATGCGCGAGAAAAAGAAGAAGTTATGATTTTTAAATTTCAAATCTAGATTTTTGAATTGGTCGTTTTTTAGGTTAATAATTATGAATTAATATTATTTTATAGTTAAATATATGTTATTTATGTTTAATTTATCTACTTTAAAATATATTAGGATGTAAATATTATTCAAAATCATTGTATTGTAATATATATTTAATATAAAATAATATAATAACCGCTTAGGTAAAAACCGCCTAAATCTGATTAGTGGGCCTTCTAGCCATCTAGGCGTTCGAAGGTGCTCGACCTCCCTAGTAGCGACTAGATTTTCTTTTTGGAACAATGCTAATAAGTAATGCTATATATCGTATATTTTTTATACCACCTCATTATATTTCATGATCTGACTAAAAATAAATTAAGTTAGATTGAAAAATAAAAAAGATTAATAATTCATTAACAATCAACAAGACCTGTCCTAGCTATAATCCAAGGAAGTCGTTGTTTCGAGCCTCCAAAATTTTGGTCTTTTTTAAGATCTGTGTTCAGAAATTCAACATTGATATGTATTGTAGGTATACATTTAGTTTTAGTGATATTACATAAATAATAAGTCTGCTTAGTGGTTATATAATGTATATTTTTACAAGAGGTACGAAATTTAAATCTCTTATCAAATTGTTATTTTACGAAAAAAAATCATATATATATAATATTGGAGAAGGGCCGACGGCTCAAAACGTCTCTTGTTTTTCTCCACATTTTCTAGCCTTTGGATCAAATTTCAATCATTTTCAGCCTTTAGATTGATTATAATTAATGGTCCAAATTGTCTAAATTCAATCCATGGTTTAAAATATCTTGATGTCTCCTTTATATTTTTCAGCCCTTGGATTAAATGGGTGGGGCCCTTTTATTTTTAATTTTAATTAATAGTGATAATTGTGATACGTTAACTAATTCCACCATTTACTACTTTTCAAATTTCAAAGCATTGGAAAAAAATCACTTCACACTCACGTCTCACGTCTCACGTTTCACTTATCACACTCTCTCTCTCTCTCCCACCAAGCCGCAGTCACACCTGGTCTCACCTTCCCACCAAGCCGCTGGAACCAATCTCCACCGCCATCATCAACTGGTACGTCTCACCAAGCCACTCACCTTCCCCAGCTTAACTATTCACACTTAGGTCTCATCTTCCCACCAAGCCGCTGGAATAAATCTCCACCTCCATCATCCATCATGTTCGTCTGGAAACACCCACCTTCTCCACCATCATCAACATCATCGTTAACGGGCTTGGTGAAGAACCCAAATTAAGGTAAAAAAACTTAACTTTTAACAGTATGAGAATTGATTTCTTTAAGTTTCATTTTATAGAATAGCATTTACTCTTTTTACTTATTATTTTACAGCACATAAGGTACAACAAATCACATAAAACACGAATATCGTATTGTAGTTGAACACAGATAGACCAAAAGTAGATTGTTAATTGTGATAATATATAGTCTGTGTTTATTTGATACAGGACATTAATATATCTTTAGGTTTTCCAGTTTAGACAGTTGGTGTTATTGAAGGCTACAACAAATCAAATTGATAAATTGTGAAGTAGCTGCCATTAATGGCGCTAGAGAAGTAAAGAGAAGTTAACGAAGAAGAAGAAGAAGAAGAGAGAGCAGTTTAGTTAGAAGAGGAGAAGAGATATTTCTTATTGATTACGATAGCTAACAATCTACATTATATATATACATGTTTTATTCTATCTAACAACTTGATACAGCTGTGATTTTAACAAACTAACTAACTAAGACTTTTATTGCTATTTAGTCCTTGCACTTTCTTCTTTGTTTGATTCTTCATCTGTATTCCAAGATCCCCCCACAAGCGGAACATGAATATTGTGAATGTTAAGCTTGACGAGATTATAAAAAAACAACAAAGAGCCAAGAGGTTTTGTAAACATATCAGCTAATTGCAAATTTGAAGAGATAAAAAACAGCTTGATTGTTCCTTCAGCGATTTTCTCACGAGTTATTTTGCAGTCTATATCAACATGCTTAGTACGTTCATGTTGGACTGGATTTGTAGACATAGCAATTGCTGATTTACTATCCAAGTAAATGTGAGCAGGAAATTTATGCGAAAAACCATAATCATTTAATGCATAAACCAACCATTGCAATTCACAGGTTGTTGAAGCAAGAGCATGATACTCTGCTTCAGCAGAAGATTTGCTTATAGTAGACTGTTTCTTGCTTTTCCAAGAGATAAGGGAATCTCCAAGAAAAACACAAAAACCTGTTACACTTCGACGAGTATCAAGGCAACCCGCCCAATCACTATCACAATAAGACTTCAATTTTATCTCAGAAACAATAGGGAAGAATAAACCTTGTCCAGGAGTTGACTTTATATAACGTAATACTCGTTGAGCTGCATTCCTGTGATTAGTAGACGGTTTAGACAAGAATTGACTTAAGCAATTCACTGAATACGATAAGTCTGGACGAGTAATTGTTAAATAAAGTAATCTACCAATAAGGCATCTATAAGAAGATGGATTTTCGAGTAGATCATCTTCATCACTTCTCAATTTTAGTGTGGATTCCATAGGTACATTAGATGGCTTTGCAGCGAGTAATCCACATTCAGTAAGAATATCCAAAGCAAACTTGCGTTGGCATATCGAAATACCAGATGAAGATCGAGCAACTTCGATGCCAAGAAAAAAACGCAATTCACCTAAATCTTTGATTGTGAATTTGTGATGAAGAAAGTCTTTTAGCAGTTGAATTTCTTGAAGAGAATCACTAGCTGTTATGATGTCATCAACATAAACTAACAGAGCAATGAAGGAGGTTGAATTTCGTTTGATAAAAAGACTAAAATCACTCGTTGAATGTGAGAAACCATATGAAATAAGAGCATTTGAGAGCTTGGCAAACCACTGTCTTGAAGCTTGCTTTAAACCGTATAAACTTTTCTTCAATTTGCAAACGGTATTAGAAGGAGCTGAAAGACCTTGAGGAATCTTCCTATAAACTTCTTCATCTAACTCTCCATGAAGAAAGGCGTTATTGACATCGAGTTGGTGAAGAATCCATTGATTTATTGATGCAAGAGCAAGTAATAAACGAATTGAGGTTAACTTTGCAACTGGAGAAAAAGTATCAAATAAATCGAGTCCTTCTTGTTGGTTATATCCCTTAGCTACTAAACGAGCTTTGTAGCGTTCTAAGGAGCCATTAGCTTTATATTTTAGCTTAAAAACCCATTTAGAACCAATGGGAGTAATATTTGAAGTCAAGGGTACAATTTCCCATGTGTTGTTTGATTGCAAAGCTGAAAGCTCATGTTCAATAGCTTTCATCCATTCTGGTGATGTAGAGGCTATCTTGTATGAGGTAGGCTTAGAGAGAGTTGTAATAGAGACTATAAAAGAAGAATACGTTTTGGAAAGATTGTTCAATGTGAGGAAATTTTGTATGGGGTAAAGGGTAGGTTGTTGAACTGAAGTAGAGGAACAAAGAGTTGGATTTTGGCATATATAATCTTTCAGATAGGGTGGTGGTTGTCTTGATCTTGATGGTCTAGTTGAGGGTGGTGGTTGGGGTTGAGTATTTGGTGGAGTGGATATTTGACAAGAAGGTGGGGTTGGGTGAGAATGTGAGGTATGAAGAGGTTGATCAATGTAAGAAGTTGAGGATGAAGGAAACAAAAAAGAGTGAAGTTGTGTTATTAACAAAGGGGAATTGTGATTCATGAAATACTATGTTTCTTGATATGAATGTGGTGTGTGAGGAAAGATCAAGTAATTTATATCCTTTAACACCATTAGGATAGCTTAAGAATACACATTTTATAGCTCTAGAGTCAAATTTGGACCTATTGTGTTGCAGAGTAGAGGCAAAACAAAGTGATCCAAACACCCTTAGATGTGATAGGTTTGGAAATTTATTGTATAGTAGCTCATAAGTTGTTTTATTATCTAAAAGTGGAGTAGGTAATCGATTAATCAGGTGAGCAGCTGTGAGGATTGATTCAGACCAAAATTGCAAAGGCATATTAGCTTGAAACATCAAAGCTCGAGCTGTGGTAAGAAAATGTTGATGTTTGCGCTCAACAAGACCATTTTGTTGAGGTGTCTCAACACAGCTAAGTTGATGAAGAATACCATCTGAAGCATAGAACTCAGGAAGCAAAAATTCGGGGCCATTATCAGATCTTATAGCCTTGATTTTTGTATTGAACTGATTCAAGATTAAAGAATAGAATGAGAGTAGATGAGTTTTAACTTCAGACTTAAGTTTCATCAAATACACCCAAGTACATCTTGAGAAGTCATCTACTATGGTTGAAAAATAACTATGGCCTGAGTGAGAAATTTGTTTGAAAGGCCCCCAAATATCAACATGAATAATATCGAAACATGAGGTAGTTGTAGTACAAGAAGTAGGAAAAACAAGCTTCTTTTGCTTAGCAAAATGACAAGAGTCATAAATGTTTGTTTGTAAAAATTGAATAGAAGAATTGATAGCTTTAAGAGCTGCTATCTTTGCCTTTGAAGGGTGGCCTAACCTTGAGTGCCATAGATCAAAGTTTTGAGTTACAGCTGCTAAAGAAGATTCAGTTGATGTATTCTTCAATGGTGCATATAGATAGTACAAGCCATGAAGTTCAACAGCAGTCCCAATCATCTTCTTTGAAGCATTCTCCTGGAGTTGACAATAAGAAGGAAAAAATACAACAAAAATGGAAGAATCCTTAGTAAGTTTTGAGATAGAAAGAAGATTGTACTTAAAGTTGGGTACACATAACACATTATATAAGGTTATGTATTGATTTAGACTTATATCTCCTCTATGTGTAGCATTTATACTCTCACCATTTGGTAAAGTTACATGAACATTAACAAGAACCACATTTCTTGTATTTAAAGAGGTGGAAAATATGAGGTGATCAGTTGCACCTGTATCAAGAATCCAAGAAGTGATGTCAGGATTACCTTCTTGTGTTGGTACTTGATGAACAGCTGCATTAGTAGTAGGTATATCAGTTGAAGATGAATGAACCAATGCCATAAGTTTGCTAAGCTCTTCAGGAGTAAATTCATAAGAAGGTACAGAAGTAGTGGTAGTAGGAGGAGATTCTTCAGTCAAAACATAATGAGCCTTTGGATTTTGAGGCTTTTGATTGTTGATAATGAATCTTCTACCCTTAGGACCATCCCAACCAACCAGATAGCCATGAATTTGGAAACAAGTTTCAATAGTATGACCATTATATCCACAATGAGTGCATAACATCTTTTTTCTTTCACTGTATGATGAAGGTCTCTGCACATTCTTTGAGTAAAAAGCATGAATAGAAGAATCTAATGATGAATGAGTGAGTTTTCTTTGTCTTTCTTCTTGACTGAGCATAGCAAACACAGAATTAATAGAAGGTAAAGGATTCATCAATAGGATTTGGCTTCTAACAGCTGAGTATGAGTCATTTAAACCAATGAGGAATTTTATCACAAAGTCGTGTTGTTGTCGATTGATTAAAGTCTCAAAGAGTTTGTGATGTCTCCCTATTTGTTCTAATTCTTAGCCCTTTGGAGACATCCTTTTAGGTGAATAAATGACTTGTTTGTTAGACTTTTAGGCCTATTTGATCATATTGCACTTTCTCCCCTTGGAAATTAACTATTTGCAGAATCTGAGCTTTTGTGCGTAAATTTGACTATTTTTAATGCAAAGTTAATAGGTTCTTGAAAGACCAATCCAAGGAGAAGAAGTGAGAATAAAGTCTTAGTGTATTTTAGAGTGTTAGGAAATGATTTCTAGTCGAGTTTCTATTTTTAGAGTACACTTTCCTATTTTGATTTCTTGATTTATTGATTTATTCTTTTTAAGCATATGCGGTTTAATTATTTATTTAATGTGAAGCTTTAAAGAGATAAATGGTAATTACTTAGAGGCCAAGTCAAGATAAAGATGAAAGGAAAGAAGATTTATATGGAAATAAGAAGATTTGGTAAAGATTTATTCAAAGGAGGAAAAGATAAAGCTGCCTTTTGAAATCTGAAATCCAGCCACGTTTTAGGAATTAAATCATAATAAAAGATTGGCATGGATTCTGGACGAATGGTCTGCACCAATAGAAAGAGCTTTCCAAGACAAGCAGTTTCATATATTGGAACTTCTCAAACGGATAAGTATTGAAAAAGATATGACCAAATCAAATCAGCAGAATCTTATCTTTTAGAGCTACGAATTTAAGAGTCTTTGCCTTGTCTTCCACTCCAAGTAATTCGACCTAGGGCTTGCTAACACCTATAAATACACCCCTTAGACCTCATAATTCAGTACCTCTCACACTTTATTCAATATCCTTAGAGAGAGAGTCAAAGACCTCTCATAATTCATTCAATATATACATCCTTAGAGAGAGCGTCAAGAGGCGGAAGCAAGAGCAGAAGCTGGAGACTGTCTATATCTCCAACAACAGTTCAAGCCAATTCCTCTATCTAGGTTCTTAATTTATTTCTGTTATTAGGAACATGTATATTATTAATTTCTTTATTGTTTTTACTTTTAATATGAGCTAAACCTTAATTACTTGAGAATCGTAATGGGATGAACCCTAATTTGTTTAATTCATGTATTTCAATTTGGGATTAGTTTCTAGTTTAATTTGAATTAGGTATTTCATATTGTTTCTTATTTTATATTAATTTCACTATCAATGAATTAGCTAATCGGAGATAGGTCATAGTAATTAAGCTATTCACTTTGGTGGGGAAGTGATCGCCTTGACGGGGGGTTTAATTACTGAACTAGATAATAAACGTAAGGTAGAAATTATTGATCCTGACGGACTTAGTTAACCTTATAGCCAATTGGGTAAAATAGTATTCATTCGAAGATGGATTATGATCGCCCTGACGGGGTTTGTAACATCTGAGAATAGCTCCTAGGTCCACCCTGACGGGGGCTAGGAGATTATAGAGTCCCGACTAATATAGAAATATCAGTTCTGCCCTTAAAGAAAGCATTAATTAGGTAAGTTTAGGTGATTCCCTAGCGAGACTCAAGTATAGCTCATATCTGCATCTTAGTCCTTTAGTATTTATTTTCAGTATCTTATTTTCTTGCATTCTTAGGATTAATATAAAACCAAATAAATATCTTTTATCTTTTATTTTCTGTATTTGCAATTATTACTATTTATCTGTTGAACACTTGGGTTATACCAGTCCAATCCCTGAGAACGAATCCGACTTGTCGGAGTATTACTTGGACAACCGTACACTTGCGGTATTGTGGTTCCATTATTTTCTGTACTTAATTTTATAACACACCAGGACCCACCAAGTTTTTGGCGCCGCTGCCGGGGATTGCAGCGTGTGACCCCGGTGTTTAATCTTTAAGTAGTTTTAATTGTTTATTTATTTTTATTTTTCAGTTTTACGCTTGGTTTTTGTTTTTGTTTTCTTTTACAGGTTCTTTATTGAGGTAATGATCAAGAGATTTCATTGAATATGTATAGAGGACATTACCCGGATCCCGATCCATACGAATATTGGGAAGACTCTTCGGGACAACAACAATGGGGTAGTAACTTCTACCAACAACCTTATCAATACCCGCAAGAGCAGGATTGGAACAACCAATGGATTGGAAACATTCAACAACAACCATCATATCACTATCAGCAGGAGCAAGGAGGGAACAACCAATGGGTTGGAAACATTCAACAACCTCCACCTCATCACTATCAGCAAGAAATTGACAATGAGAGACGTTCTAAACTCCAGCGCTTAGTAGAAGAAACAAACGCCATCCAAGCACGCATGCAACAGATGGTAGAAGAATGGGGTAGTATGTCTTATGAAGATTCCACTCCCCCGAGGGATGGAAGAGATCAACTGGAAGAAGTAGTTGAAGAGGAGGTGTTGAAGGAAGATACTATTGATAGTGATATGACCATCATGACGGTTATAAAAGAAGACCACCATGTGGTTGACAATCTTATTAGCATGGTGGAAGAAGGGGTAGCAACGAAAATCCTAGAAATTGAAACTGAGGTTGCTATTCCTATGGTGCGTGCACATGATCAAGATACTGAACGCAAACAAGAAGAAGAGGTGATCGAGATTATTGAGATTCCACATCAAGAATATGATGAGGTAATAGTGGAAGATTGGGTTGAAAGCGAAGACGAATGTGAAGTGGTTGAGATATCCACCGAAGAATTCAAAGATCACAATACAGAAGAAGTTGAATCTCCACCACAAAAAGTTCACCAATCACTATCTCCACCACAACTCATCATTAGAGATAGAATATCGGAATCACCTCTATCACTAAAAATGATCAATAGGTGCTACGCAAGAAAGGTGCTACACCGCGAGAGTAAAGCGGCTAGGAGGAGCACCTACCCACCACACTTTAAAGAGGAACGCGAGATTGAAGAGATTAAAAAGGAGCTTATACCGTTGAGGACGGTCATCTACTATCGTGTGGTGAAGAACACGTTTCGTCATGAAAGTAAGAAGGTGAAACGGAGATACTACCCTCCCCCTTTCAGAGATCGATTGAATAAAATTTTAAGGGGGAAGGTTCTTACATACCAAGGACGAGGCGAATTCAAGCGGAGGAGAACCGCAAGGGCCTCAATACCATCTTCAAGGAAGGAATTGAAAAAAGGAATCACTTGGAAAAATTCGCAGGTCGGTCCGGTGCACCGCACCAGACTCCCGGTATACCGCGCCTGAAAAACCCGTACCACGGGGTGGCCCCCACGGGTTTTATGCAGAAAGGAGAAAAAAAAATTTTGATGCGCGGTCCGGTATACCGCGTGAGATGTCCGGTATGCCGCAGAAGGGAAAAACCCGTACCACGGGTTAGGTACCGCGGGTTTTTTGACGGAGTTGGTGCGGACTACCCCATGCACCGCACCCCTACACCGCAGGGCACAAACCCGTGCCACGGGGTGCTAGCACGGGGTCAAGACAGGAGCGAGAAAAAACGAAACAACAGAAGCTGCGGTACACCGCGGATTAGGTCCGGTGCACCGCGCCATGGCGGTTTGTGAGGAGTTTGAGGCCCATTCAACTTCTTACCTTGTCAAGATAAAACCCTAGCCTCCCCCAATACGAATTTTCCAGATCCTAACCCTTATATACCTGCACAAAGACCACTACAACACCAAAGAACATCAAATCCTTCCTCCTAATCCATTCCAAACACACATCCAACACCACAATCCTTCAAGAAAATCAAGAAATCTTCTCCTTCAAGCTTAAGCCTCTTCATCAAAGCTTCAATCCTATTAATTAAACCTTCCCCAAGCCATTACATATCCATTACCCATCTCATATAACACCATAAACCTTCATTACAAATCCTCAAAACATCAAATTTCAAAACTCCTCTCTAGTTTTTGATTATTTGAAGTTTTGAGTTTGGGGTTCATTGAGATGTCAAAGATTGGGAGGTCAAGAATACCATGAAGAGAAAAGAGAAGTTGGAGAAGCTTGTTTTACTTTTGGGTGTTGAAAGATGTAGTTGAAAGAGTGGAAATTTTGGGAGGATAATCATGAAGAGGTGTTGAAACCCATAGGAAAAATCACAAAAGAGTTGGAGCTTATGCACATCATATTACGTGGAGTGAGCAATGTTCCACATGCCACCTACGCAACACAAGGAGCTCAACCTACACGCAACCATGGAAACCAGCTTCGTGCTGGTTCAGATACGTTTTCCTATCCCTTTCTTATTTGTTTTAATTGTTTAATTTCTTTCTTGAGTCTTTTTCGAGTCGTGGGGACACGACTCATTTTTGAGTTTGGGGTGGGGTTCGTTGCCTCATCCCAATTTTATGTGTTTTACAGTTTTTTTTAATTTTAGTTTGAGGAATGTTTTGACTGTAGAGCTATAGAGTGTTTTAAATGCCCCCATCAAGCATGCTTTTTATAAATTTATGATAGAAAATAGTTGACTTTAGGAGTTAGTGTAAAACGCACTTTGATTGCATGCAAGTATGAGATAATTGATAGGAAAAATTAATGAACAATGCAAAAGAAGTAAACTTGTGCTTAAGGATAATAGGTGGTTTGTAGAACGTGAGATCTAAATGAGTAGAGAACCCACTTAGGTATGAACTAAAGGCAAGTTGTGTAAATAGGAAGATGATAGAGGCAGTTCTTCGTTAGCCCTTTGAACCCTTTTTGGCCTTCTATCCCTGAATTAATTTTATCCTTCTTAGACAAATTTTTAGCCTTTAAGCCTTTCTTTTGTCGCCACATTATAAGCCAATTTCCCTTTAGATTTTTAGGCATGACCATATGACCCGCACTTGAATCACGATCCTGAGACTTCCTGTCTTGAGCTTGAGTTTGGGGTGGTGGGTCCACTATATGGGAATTTACATTGGGATTGGGAGTTTTGAGCTTATCAATGATGCTTTGTGCTATATATGATGATGATTCACAAGTTTATCATATTGTAACCCTTTGCCGGGGTAATAGTGAATGGAAAAGAAGCTATAAAGCTAAAATCATGAATAGGCATGAAGAAAAATAGCATGATATCTCAACATTAAAGAGAGAGTCATAGCTATACAAAAGAAAAAATATATATATATATGAAAAGAATATATATTTGGACCGGCAAAGTGGAAAATTTTAGGTGAATCATCCTTAGTGCTTATTGGGTTAATTTGGGGACGCTAATTAAGCGCGTCAATTGGGTTGAGTGAGAACGTAATTCGAGTGTAAACTCAAGCTCTTGGACAGTTGTTGATGGTAAGTGAGGAGAGAGCCACAAGCTCACTTCAAATTTACCAAATATACATACCATACCGTCCTTCAGCCTATGCTAAAACCGTAAAGTCCTCGTGATTCCTAGATGCACGGTGAGTTAATAGGGATTATTCTAAGTGGAACATTCAACACAAGTAAAGATCAAGGAACACCCTATAGCCACCATCTTGAGATAAGTAATAAGCGTAACCTTCTAGCATTGTGAAATTAATTTTGATTTGATATTGTTTTGTATTTGATTTTGCATGGTAAGTGTAGGTGTATATTAATTCCTAGGGTTAGACTATATGAAATTTGTTTTAAGTTGTGCTTTGGGATTATTTTCTAGATTCTACCTTCTGCATTCACCTAAAAGATCCTTTGTTTTTATTTTACTTTGTCGGGACGACAAAGGTTTGAGTTTGGGGTCTTGATGTCTCCCTATTTGTTCTAATTCTTAGCCCTTTGGAGACATCCTTTTAGGTGAATAAATGACTTGTTTGTTAGACTTTTAGGCCTATTTGATCATATTGCACTTTCTCCCCTTGGAAATTAACTATTTGCAGAATCTGAGCTTTTGTGCGTAAATTTGACTATTTTTAATGCAAAGTTAATAGGTTCTTGAAAGACCAATCCAAGGAGAAGAAGTGAGAATAAAGTCTTAGTGTATTTTAGAGTGTTAGGAAATGATTTCTAGTCGAGTTTCTATTTTTAGAGTACACTTTCCTATTTTGATTTCTTGATTTATTGATTTATTCTTTTTAAGCATATGCGGTTTAATTATTTATTTAATGTGAAGCTTTAAAGAGATAAATGGTAATTACTTAGAGGCCAAGTCAAGATAAAGATGAAAGGAAAGAAGATTTATATGGAAATAAGAAGATTTGGTAAAGATTTATTCAAAGGAGGAAAAGATAAAGCTGCCTTTTGAAATCTGAAATCCAGCCACGTTTTAGGAATTAAATCATAATAAAAGATTGGCATGGATTCTGGACGAATGGTCTGCACCAATAGAAAGAGCTTTCCAAGACAAGCAGTTTCATATATTGGAACTTCTCAAACGGATAAGTATTGAAAAAGATATGACCAAATCAAATCAGCAGAATCTTATCTTTTAGAGCTACGAATTTAAGAGTCTTTGCCTTGTCTTCCACTCCAAGTAATTCGACCTAGGGCTTGCTAACACCTATAAATACACCCCTTAGACCTCATAATTCAGTACCTCTCACACTTTATTCAATATCCTTAGAGAGAGAGTCAAAGACCTCTCATAATTCATTCAATATATACATCCTTAGAGAGAGCGTCAAGAGGCGGAAGCAAGAGCAGAAGCTGGAGACTGTCTATATCTCCAACAACAGTTCAAGCCAATTCCTCTATCTAGGTTCTTAATTTATTTCTGTTATTAGGAACATGTATATTATTAATTTCTTTATTGTTTTTACTTTTAATATGAGCTAAACCTTAATTACTTGAGAATCGTAATGGGATGAACCCTAATTTGTTTAATTCATGTATTTCAATTTGGGATTAGTTTCTAGTTTAATTTGAATTAGGTATTTCATATTGTTTCTTATTTTATATTAATTTCACTATCAATGAATTAGCTAATCGGAGATAGGTCATAGTAATTAAGCTATTCACTTTGGTGGGGAAGTGATCGCCTTGACGGGGGGTTTAATTACTGAACTAGATAATAAACGTAAGGTAGAAATTATTGATCCTGACGGACTTAGTTAACCTTATAGCCAATTGGGTAAAATAGTATTCATTCGAAGATGGATTATGATCGCCCTGACGGGGTTTGTAACATCTGAGAATAGCTCCTAGGTCCACCCTGACGGGGGCTAGGAGATTATAGAGTCCCGACTAATATAGAAATATCAGTTCTGCCCTTAAAGAAAGCATTAATTAGGTAAGTTTAGGTGATTCCCTAGCGAGACTCAAGTATAGCTCATATCTGCATCTTAGTCCTTTAGTATTTATTTTCAGTATCTTATTTTCTTGCATTCTTAGGATTAATATAAAACCAAATAAATATCTTTTATCTTTTATTTTCTGTATTTGCAATTATTACTATTTATCTGTTGAACACTTGGGTTATACCAGTCCAATCCCTGAGAACGAATCCGACTTGTCGGAGTATTACTTGGACAACCGTACACTTGCGGTATTGTGGTTCCATTATTTTCTGTACTTAATTTTATAACACACCAGGACCCACCAGTTTGCAAGAACATAGATTCATGTGATCACAAGAGCATATAGGCATAGGACGAAAATAAAGATATTCATCCCAAATAGTTTTAAAACGAGCAAAATACTCAGAGATTGAATTAGAATTCTGAGAAATTGAGCTTAAAGATTTTTCAAGATGATAAACACGCGTTCCATCACTTTTATCAAATCGTGTTTTTAGTTCATTGAATAGATCAAAAGTAGAATTCACATATAATAAGCTACCTCTGATTTCTTTCGAAATTGAATTGAGAAGCCATGAAAGAACTAAATTGTTAGCATGGTTCCAAGCTGTAAATAGAGGAAGATCAGTGAGAGGAGGCTGTACGATATCTCCATTAATAAATCCGAGTTTGTTTTTAACTGAGAGAGCTATTTCTATAGCTCGAGTCCAAGATAAGTAATTATCACCGGTGAGAACCTCTGAAACGAGAGAGATTCCGGTGTTTTCGCTAGGATGTAGATAGTATAGGCTTGTGAAATCTTCAATAACGAATTGAGTAGCCATTGAAGAGAGGAGGAAGAAGATAGAGAAACAGAGTATGCGGAAGTAATTAGTTTGCGACTGATACCATGATAAATTGTGAAGTAGCTGCCATTAATGGCGATAGAGAATTAAAGAGAAGTTAAAGAAGAAGAAGAAGAAGAAGAAGAGAGAGCAGTTTAGTTAGAAGAGGAGAAGAGATATTTCTTATTGATTACGATAGCTAACAATCTACATTATATATATACATGTTTTATTCTATCTAACAACTTGATACAACTGTGATTTTAACAAACTAACTAACTAAGACTTTTATTGCTATTTAGTCCCTGCACTTTCTTCTTTGTTTGATTCTTCATCTGTATTCCAAGACAAATGAAATTACCCATGTGAGTAGACTTATATTCAATTACATGTATCCTTAGTATAATATAAATAAAGTTAACTCAATTTTTGGTGTCTCATACTTTCATTATTTTTATCTTTTTATTATTTCAAATAAATTTAGTGTATATACATTTGTGTGCGCTATACATTCATTGCATGCCAATTTCCATGTGAATTGTTTTAAGTTTAATTGAACTATCAGTATTCCTCACACTCGAGGGAACACAAAAAATATGTGTTTACAGTCTCTCTATTCTCTGTTATTGATTTTTATTGAGTTTTTTTCTTGCAATGTCTCATGAAATGTAGTTTTTTCCAAATTTTATTGAGTTTTTATCCTTGCAGGTCTCTTAAATGTTCAATTAACCCATTGTTGAAGTTAAACCTGACACACCCTAGATGACAAAATATATAGGTCGGTATTTTCTATAAGATTATATTTTTTCTAATTTTATTTTTTTGTTTTAACTTTGTTAGTTGTGTCTTAATTCAAATTAAATTGGGGAAATTGATAATTTTCTGAATTTCTAGGAGTATGATAAGTTGGATGAAACATTAGATGATCGAAAGAGGAGGGATGTCATTATTGGACTATGATTTTCTCTAATTTGATCGCTCAATGGGCTCAATGGTTATGTGCGTAATTGTAGCTAAGTAAATATTGTTTTCAAAAGATTTAATTTTGTTTTCTAGGGTTTAATGATATTAATGTAATATGTTACATTTGCAGCAAATATTGTGTTTGTATCTGGATCACTTATTGGACGATTTTTACCATTTACTTCTGCTCGATCAATTGGGAAGCTTTTGCCTCCTTTACTTAGTCCACTTCAGGTATTATATAATTTCTTGATTAAATTCAAACATTCAAGTTGAAATTTGATACATATCAGCTATTTTGAGCTCATACATAATATATTTAGCATTTGATTTCAAAATATTCAATTATTACAGGAATCAAGACTGAAAGATCTAAAGCAAAGGCTAGCTATACCATTTGATGGTGGTTTTATTGACCATCAAGTACGTATTATCAGGGGCCATTTTAATAAAGTATAGACTATTGTGGATTGATATGTTATTTAATTTAATTTCAAGATGCACTTAGACAATTATGGAGATTAGCTTATCCAGATAGACAACTCCCTTCTCTTAAATCCGAACTATGGAAAGAAATAGGTTGGCAATGATCCGACCCTTCAACAAATTTCAGGTAAATAATAAATATAAATCAAACTTGAAGGACTCATTATGCAATTTATTTGTTCTTATTTACATTTACAGGGGTGGAGGTTTTATATCATTGGAAATTACAACTACATTTCTTCTGTTGTACCAATTGGTGCAATGTTTGCCACGACTCTTTGGCTTGGTAACACCGCTTACATACACTCAGATGTTAAAAGCAATCAATAAGTTTAAGTTTAGTATTTTTATCAAATTACAAAACAGTCCCTCAACAAAGTTACAATTTACAGGGTCAGTAGTTGTATTTGTACTCGAGTAGTAGCTGGAGTTGAAGTAATGAGCTGTATAATGCTTTTTATAATGTCATTAATAAGCTTTGGCCATTTAAAAGACTTGCACAAGGCTATCAAACTTTGTGAAGAGGCCGTGGTTGCCACTGATCCCACAATTTCTTCTCTTGGCTCAAATTTGAAGGTATACTAATTATTTTTAATTATAATGATTTATTATAATAAATTGCGTAATTGATCCCTGTGATTTGTTTAATTGCAGGCACCCTCGAGTTTACCATTTTACAAATGATTCTGCAGATTCAAGCCGTGGTGAAAAAGTCCAACTCAGGTATTTTATTTATTAATTTCTTAAAATTTATAATATTTAAAAATCTTATTATTTTTTCTTTTTTCTTCAGGTGATCTTTTACATCATTTTTTAACAGTAATTTTCAACACGTTAGATAAAGGTAAATCTATAGACGATGAATTTGAACTAAACACAATTTTACAGGTACTATTTTATAAACTCGAGCTCCTATTAGCAAAAATAGAAAATTTATGAATTATTTTTTCAGGAATCAATTAGAAACTCAGATGATAGTGTATTATTAAGTGCCCGTTTGGAAGTGCTTTTTTGGAGAAACACTTAAAAGTGCTTTTAGCATTTTAAGAGTTTTTTTGACTTCGAAAAACACTTTTTTGAGAAGCACCAAATAGGCGCTTCTTAGAAAAAGCACTTAAAATAATTTTATATTTCAAAATTTTTTTTATTAATTTTTTTAAATTTTGAATTTTGTTCTCAAAGCGCTTTTTTACTCTAAAATAAGCACTTCCAAACGAGCTCTAAGTACACCTGATTCATTAATTGTGTCAATTTTAAAAAATGTGGGACCCGATAAAAACAAAGCTCTTCTAATTTTAATTCAAGTCCTCATAGATATAAATGACATAGTTTCGGAAATAATGTACTTGATTCTCTTAATTTTACTTACAAGGTAAATAACTTTTTTTATAAAGGGGCAATGCTCAATTAATTACAACTTCAACTTAATTCCTACTTAAACACAAAAAAAAAATGAAAGATTATAAAAATACCCATAGACAATTAATTAATTAATTACTTTAATTATAATATTATTTATATTCTTTTTTATTTTTCTTTTTTTTCTGAATTTTTTTTTAAATTTTTTTTCGTTTTATAAAATTTTTTTTAAAATTTTTTTTACGGAAGTTTTTTTAAATTTTTTTTTTCGGAATTTAAAAAAAAAAAAAAATTATTTCAATTTTTTTCCCCGAATTTTTTTTTATGTGTTCCATGAACACACAATTTTGAGATTTGTGTGTTGCAGGAACACACAAAATTGGAACAACCAAAATCAAGTTTCTTGTGTTCAATGAATACACAAATCTCAGATTTGTGTGTTGTAGTAATACACAATTTTGCGATCTGTGTGTTCAGGAATACACAAAATTGGAACAAACAAAATCAAGTTTTGTGAATTTGATTTATATGTGTTCATCAATACACAAATCTGAGACTTGTGTATTCCAGGCACAAATCAGAGACTTGTGTGTTCCAAGAACACACAAATCAAAGACTTGTGTGTTCCATGAACGCACAAATCAGAGAATTGTGTGTTCCAGACACAAATCAGAGACTTGTGTGGTCCAGGCACAAATCAGAGATTTGTGTGTTCCAAGAACGCACAAATCAGAGACTTGTGTGTTCCATGAACACACATATCAGAGACTTGTGTGTTCCAGGAACGCACAAATATGAGACTCGTGTGTTACAGGAACACACAAATCTGAGAATTGTGTGTTCCAAGAATACACAGAATTTGAAAAAACAAAATCAAGTTTTGTGTATTCTAGTAATACATAAATTCAATTTTTATGTGTTCTATGAATACACAAAATTGAGATTTGTGTGTTCCATGAATACACAAATCTTATATTTGTGCGTTCTAAAAATACACAATTCTGAGATTTGTGTGTTCCAGGAATACAGAGAATTGAAATAACACAAAACTCTAAAACATAAACACAAAAATAACAAAAAAGAGTTGGACAAAAATATAATATATCAAGATAGTTAAAGACGAATAAAAATAAGGTATATGCGATTAATAAATATAAAAAAACAATATTGTTAAAAAAAAGAATTATTTAGATCGATTTTATTACTTTGTTTGTTACATATTTGTGTGTTACAGCAACACATAACCTGAAATTTCGATTTTTTTAAAAAAAAATCCGGGAAAAAATAGAAAAAAAAATAAAAAAAAATTCGGGAAAAAAATTTAAAAAAAAAAAATTTTGAAATTTTTTTCTTTAAAAAGAAATTCGAAAAAAAAAATTCGAAATTTTTTTAAAAAAAATCAAAAAAAAAATTAAATAAAAAATTAAATAAAAAAATAAAAAACAATAAAAAAATATAAAAAATCACATAAGGGTAACATTGGAAGGTAAATATGACAATGTGTTCAATTGAGAATTAAGTTGAAAATTTGTGAGTAAGTAGGAAGTAATTTCCTCCTTCCGTTTTTTTAAGAATGAAAAATGAGGAAGTGTAATTAATTGGGAATTATCTCTTTTTTTTTTTTTACATTTTTTAAAACGGTTTTATTTACTTTGTTTTGTATATAATGATAGGTTTCGTGGCCACTTGAACTTATTGCTAATTTAGAAGCAATAAAGAACTATAACCATGTGAATTTTTAATTAATATATTTATTTATATAAAAGTGCCCATTTTTTTCGGGTAGTTTAGTAATTTTACCTGTGTGGATTGTGTAGGTGATAAGTTTTTTACTGAAAGTCAGACATGCTAAATTTGTTTTTGATAAGGCTCGGAGATGGATGTGGAAGGTTTTTTTTTTTAAACTCAGATCTTTTATTATATAACATTTTATTAAAATTTGAAATTTTAATAATTCAGGATAATTTTTTGATATTTTTAGGTCCTTATAATATGCAAAATTGCACTATAGGTCCCCATAATATGCAAAAATTGCACAGTAGGGTCACATAATATGATAAAATTGCACTATAGGTCCTTAATAACAAGATTTTTCTAGCTTAATTGCATTAAAGGTCCCTATAATGTGCAAAAGTTGCACTATAGGTCCCTAAATTAATTTTTTTGAATCAATTACGCACTATAAGCACCCGTATTATACAAAACCACCCATATTTTATTACAGAAAAAAATATTCTGACACAAAAAACAAATTAATGCCTAATACAATACATTTTAAAAATTTGAGGCCCCAAATGAAGCTTTCAAATATTTTGAGGCATAAATTATTACCATAATTATTTTTTAATAGTGTAACAAAATCTAAAAAGCTAGGGAATTTTTTTTCGAATTCATTACACTATAGGTCCCTATAACCTGAGCTAATTGCACCACAAGTCCCTATAATGTACAAAAATTGCACTATAAGTTCTTTCCTGGAGTTAATCACACTACAAATCCCTATAGTATGCAAAAATGCACTATATGTCCTTTTTTGAAGGAAAATTGTTTCTGAGTGAATTGCACTACAGGTCCCTAAAATGTGCAAAAATTGCACTACAGGTCCCTATAGTACGCAAAAATGGACTATAGATACCTTTACAGAGTTAATTGCACCGTAGGTCCCTATAATTTGAAAAAATTGCACTACAAGTCCCCCTATATTGCAAAAATTATTAAATATAAAAAAATTACTAATTAAAATGGTCCAGATTGTTGAAATTTGATCGACAGCTTAAAATGTCTTGATATCTTCTCTATATTTTTCAACCGTTAGATTTTATATTTATTTATTTATCTTTACTCTTATCCTTAATTATATAATTCTTTTTTATTTTTACGTTGAAATCCTCAAATAACTCAACTAATTATCTTTTAAAATATTCAAAAATATAAAATTTAAAACGTATATTTTCACACCCATATCACATTGGAACAAAAAAACAAAAAAAAAAGTCTCTTCAAACTCACTTTTTACCCAAGCCGCTCTCCGACACAAGAAATTGCAAGCACTCGAAAACCATTATTCACCATCATCAACTGGATTGACTACGCCATCAACAATAGAAGAACACAAATTAAGGTAATTAAATAATTTTTACCATTGAACAAAAAATTAAATTATTTTTAATCTAATCTCATCACTTTTACAATTTTTAGAATTATTTATTTATTTTTGTATACAAATCATACTGCCATTTTAGGACCATTGGAAGCCTTACCATATGAGAAGTGATGTTGTTGCGTCAGGAAGAAATGCTAAGTTATTTTTCTTTTAACTATTTTTTTTTAATGTTTTGTTTATTACTTTTTATACAAATCATACCAGGCCATTTTATAACTTGGAAGCCTTTTGATTGAGACCTCTAATGCACCTTATACCCCTCAACAACAAGGGGAGGAAATTTTGATTCGTGAACAACTCCTACTTTACTGGAAAAGGGAGGAGATCTATTGGTCTGATAGAGCCAGAGATCAGTGGATTCATTTTGGTGATAAAAACACTAAATACTTTTTCGCGCTCACGGCTCAAAGATGTAACTGTAACCGAATGGCAGGAATCCAGAACTCTGACGGGAATTGGATCCAAACGGAGAATGAAATAAAAGAACAATTTAATACCTTTTACTTTAATCTTTTACATGAACAGGAACCTACAGATCTTACTGAAGCATTACGTGATATAATTCCTAAGGTGACAACTGACATGAATGATACTTTAACTAAGATTCCAGATGAAAATGAAATTAGACAAGCTGCCTTTGATATGAGCCCGAATAAAGCTCCAGGCCCTGATGGCCTGAATGGTAAATTCTTTCAGAAATATTGGGACATAATTGGACCTGACATAGTTGACCTCGTGGTTGACTTCTTTACTAATAATACACCACTAACTCTTTTGAATGAAACACTTTATTACTCTGATTCCTAAAGGCGATTATCAGATAGGGGTAGGAGACTACCGCCCTATCTCATGTGTGAACTTTGTGTACAAGGTGATAGCAAAGATATTGGCTAATAGGTTTCAGGATTTAATCAATGATATTACTTCACCTACCCAATCTGCTTTTATTAAAGGACGGGCGATTCAAGACAATATCCTCATTGCTCAAGAAGTTTCCTTCTTTATGAAGCGTAAATTGAAGAACAAAGCTAACTTTGCGGCTATTAAACTTGATATGGCAAAGGCTTATGACGAGGTTCGGTGGGAATTTCTACGCCTGGTACTTGAGAAATTGGGGTTTGCACCCAAATGGGTACAATGGATCTGGAATTGTATATCGACGGTTACCTTTCAAATTAATATTAACGGAGAGCGCCAACCTCCCTTCAAACCTGGCCAAGGCATTCGTCAAGGATATCCTTTATTACCTTTGATATTTGCATTACTTATTGAATCACTTATATCTCTTTTGGAAACCAAGGTTGAACACGGAAGGATTTCAGGTATTCAGATAACACAGAATTGCCCGACTATATCTCACCTTCTCTTTGCAGACGATTCCTTGTTTTTCATCTCGTTAGATGGACAAGACGTGCATGAATTTCAGGAATGCATTGAGACTTATTGCCGGTGTTCAGGACAGAAGATTAACTACCACAAATCTTCAATATATTTCAGTACACAAACACCTGAAGATTTACGTCAACAGGTGGTAGCAACTCTACAGATTACTGAGTCACGTGACCTGGGTAAGTACCTAGGCATTCCACTTTGCCACAAGAGATCATGCATGGAAACATTAAACTGGATAGTGAAACGGGTTTTTAACAAAGCCCAAGGATGGATAGCCAAACTCCTTTCGGAAGGCGGCAAAGAAATACTTATCAAAGCTGTTTTGTAGGCTATCCAATGTTATGCTATGTCTATTTTTTCTTTTTCTATTGGTTTTTGCAGGAAACTCTCATCTATCATTGCTCGGTTCTGGTGGAACTCTTTGGAGAAAAGGAAAATTCATTGGTTGGAATGGGAAAAGATGACTAACGCCAAAGTTGTAGGGGGTATGGGTTTTCGAGACTTGAAAAGGGCGAATAGGGCACTCCTAGCTGCTCAGGCTTGGAGAATCCTTAGTAACCCGAATTTTCTGGTGTCTAGAGTACTGAAAGGGATTTATTTCCCGCATGGGACTTTTTTGGATACTAAATTGAGACAAAGTCGGACGTGGTCCCGGGCTAGCTGATTGAAGGAAGGGATTTACTTGTTGAACACGGCCACATCCAGATTGGAAATGGAGAATCTACCAACATCTGGAAACACAAATGGTTACCCTTAGTTATTATTAAAGATCATCCTATTGATACTAATCTTGTAACAGTCAGTCAATTGATGACAAATCAGGGGAATAGTTGGGACTGGGCGGTGATTGATAACACCCTCCCTCAGCCTGTTCATGGAGAGATTGCTAGGATCCCTCTCCTTGAACCGGAGGGACAGGATACCTTTATTTGGCCTTTTACAAAATCTGGTAAATATACTACGAAAACGGGTTACAAATTATTATCCCAAATTGCGGTGAATGGAACAGCACAGACCTCAATTCAAGCGGAACTGAACAACCCGAAATTGTGGAATAGAATTTGGAAATCTAATGTTCCCAACAAAGTGCGATCTTTTAACTGGAAAGCTTGCCGGAATTTACTACCTACTAAACTGAATCTTTACAAACGGCATTGTAACGATAGCAAATACTGTACCTGGTGCGAGAACATGACGGACACGGTTGTACATATGCTTTTATCTTGTAATTTTGCAAAACATGTATGGGCCGGTATTGCAGTACAGGTACGGATACCGGAGGATGATCCAGACTCGATTGGAGACTGGCTAACCAAAATATGTGATTCAGTGGACAACGCTATCTGGGAGGAGAACATCTTAATAGCATGCCTACAACTGACACTTTGGAACATCTGGAAGGCTAAAATGAAAATGCTTCACGAACAACTTAATATTCGACCACAACAAATTGTTGTTACTATTCATGCATGTATGAAAGACCTCTTTGGGGCCTCTTGGGACTCCCAACCATCTCCTGCACCACCTATTACCAGGATACCGGCTGTTAACCCAATGAATGATACTGATTTGAACAATGCTTTTGTTTACACCTGTGATGCTTCATTTCTTTCTGCCGACAAGCCAAGTGGTATTGGAATAGTTCAGCGGAATACCCTTACAGGCCAACGTGTTACCTTCTCGAAACCTATCTGGACAGATTCAGCGGCGGAAGGGGAAACTTCAGCAGTTCTGGAAGCTTCTAGGCTTAGCCTGGCTCACCCAGGATTGAAGACCGTCATCTGTTCAGACAACCTTGACTTTGTTCAAGGTCTTAAGTCGTTGCCAGCTGCATGGTGGAAAGTCCGTCCGTACGTTACGCGAATCCACAAGATGGTTGAGGATCATGGAGCGCTTTGCTTCAAACATCTTCCGCGTAGATGGAACGGTCTGGCTGATCGAGCCGCGCGTTTAGCTAGGCAATCGGCACCGAATCATTTAGACACCTTGGAATTGGGGTTGGCTTTTACGAGACTGGAGATAGGCTAATTTAGACCTTTTTATTCTGTACTTGTACGTTTGACAAAAAAAAAGAAAAAAAAAACTTGGAAGCCTTTTACCATAAGAGAAGTATAAGAAGTCATACGGAGTCATACGGCGTATGGAAGGGTTGTGAGTTCTCTTCTTTTCTTTTTATTACTTATTTTATTAATTAATGTTTTTATTTTGTTTTAATCTCTTGCACAAGAAATTGCCGCCACTCGGTTCACCACTATCAACCGGCTTGACTACAGTATCAACAATAGAAGAACCTGAATTAAGGTGAAAACTTAATTTTTATCATTGAAGAAAAAATTGAATTATTTTCAATCTAATATTATCACTTTTACAATCTCAGAATCATCTGATTTATTGTTTATTATTTTTTATACAAATCATACGACCATTTTATAACCATTAAGAGTCTTATCATATAAAAAGTGATGCTGCAGGCCTGCAGCTACGTATATAGGAGAACTGTATGTTATAAGTATTTCTTTTAACTATTCTTTTGTTCAATTAATATATTAATTTTTGTTTTGTTTATTATTTTTTTATACAAATCATACGATGCCCATTTTATGGTCAATAGAAACATTTTACCATATTAGAGGTGATGCTGCTAAAGAAGGGTTTTCTTTTTTACTACTTATTTTTTCAATTAATATAGTTATTTCGTTTTATTTATTATTTTTTTATACAAATCATACGATAACACAAGTTTTTTATTTTCAATTTTTTTTATTCCTATATTGAATATTATATGATGCGAAAGATTAATGTGTATGGAATGTCTCATTTCTCAATTAACTATCTATATTAGTCAAATATTATATATTATGTATGTGGCACACTTACCTAGGTGTTTATATTTCATATGAGAACGTCTATATTAGTCAAATATTATAGGTGTTTATAATTTACCTCTATAACTACGGTTAGATAAGATCCTTCACATAATTATTTTACTTTTTTTTATTGTTTTACAGTGGAGCGACAAGTACCGGGACCAAGAATGACGTACGTTTTTTTTTTGTTTTACGGTGGAGCGACAAGTTACCGGGACCAAGAATGGCGTACGCTTTGGCACCGAAAACAAAATAACAATATTGAAAGGATTCAAGAAAAAGACATTGTGTAGTTATGAGCTATTTCATATTCATGTCATCTCAATTATTTGAGGTTTTATTTTTTATTACATAAGAGTATATTTTGGTTGATCGATTTACAGTTTATGTAGCTGTTTGTGTAAAATACATCCTATTTTTTGTTCTTGGGTGAATATTTTTCATTTTATTTTTATGAGCCAATTATAGATTAATGCCTATTAAAAAACATATTTAACAAAAGGTGCCTAGAATAAGATACTTTATAGAAAACAGCCTCATCCCAAACTACCCCTATAATTAACAATTAAAAAAAATTGAAAAAAAAAGAAACAAAAACTAATAAACACACGCGCGTGTCTGTGAAATTTTTTTAAAATCGTCATAACTAATTCTAAAAAAATCAAAAATTTATATATTTGGATAAAGCAAATTAATATTTACGTCTATGATTTTTTCAGAATTTTTTGAATTTTGTGATTTTTTTGAATTTTTTGATTCGCAGATACGGAATTCCATGTTTTAAACATGAAATTTCGTGTCTGCGGAAAAAAATTTAAAAAAATTAAAAAACTCAAAAAAAATCAAAAAGAAATTATAGACGTAAATATTAATTTGTTTATCCAAAAATGCAAATTTTTAAATTTTCTGATTATTTTTAAATTAGTTATGACGATTTTTAAAAAAATTAACGGACGCGCGCGTGTGATGAAATTAGTAGTTGGTGTTGGTGGTGGTGGTGGTGGTTGTGGTGGAGGTGGTGATAGTTGTGGTGGTGGTAGTTGTGGTGGTGGAGGTGCTGGTGGTGGTGGTGGTGGTGGAAATACCCTATTATTTTTTAATATTTAAAAATAAATATTGTATTAAAAATAAAATAATATATTTAATAATAAGGATAGTAAAGGTATAAAAAATATAAAGGGGATGTTTTCAATAAATAATTATTCTATCAGGCATTTTTTTATTAAATAAATAATTGAAGGCTTTAAAAAAATATTAGGCTACTCTATGAAGCATTTATCTCTAATTACCCTTATTTTTATTTCAAGAATTGTTTGTTTATCCTGTGTTATATTTATTCGCTCTAAATTAATATTCTTAAAGTGCCTTCAGGCACGGGTTCATACCTAGTGTATATATATATATATATATATAAGTATTGAGTAATTTAATAGATGTAAATTGTTCGAATGACCAAGGCCACTTAACATAATAAATCAATGGCAAAATGATATAGATTTACATTCTTCTACAAAGAGGTGGCTCTTACGCTGAAAAGTAACAATGTCGATAGCAAGAGAATGCTTTTAGGCATCCATGAGAATATGCACGATCTATTTTATTCAGACCATTTTGCTAATGGTGTTTATTTGTGGTATGAAACTCCATTTTCAAATCTTTCCCATGTTCTTTCTTTTCTTCATTGATAACATGTATATATATACATACATGTCATGTCCTGAAAAAATAGTTATTGTTGATCCATCAAGATGTCAAACTCTTCCATTTGCCACTTTTTCTCCAAATGGCCCCTTAAGAATCTTGAATCAGATGAAACATATGTTATGGAAAAGTTTCTTGATAAACACCACTACTAGTCATGTTGTGAAGGGTACATACTCGTTAGTTTGATTGCTTGTGATATTTGTCGGGTTTATAGTTCTAGAGGAAAAAAAGAAGAGTTTGGAAATATAGGTATTATCGGAGGTTTGAATTTGTACGACTACGTGTCTAGTGGAACTATATAGGTACATACCCAGTGGACCTTGACACAGTAGTTTGGATAGCTTTACATGGCTTGCTGCACTTATTGCAATGCCTGGTTATATAATAAATACAAACTCATCTCCCTATAATTTGAAATGGGTACGTACCCGTTGGGTATATACCCATCACAGACATTGATATGGACAAAAACCAATTGGGTTAATACTAAAATACTTGTAGGGACCTATAATGCATTTATATAAAAAATAATTTTATAACAATAATAAAACGGACATGAATGTGTACCCAACGTGCATATAACGGCGCTAAAAAAATTAAAAGAAAAATAAGTAAAGCCAATTAATTTAAATAATAAGAAAACAAAAATTAATTTTGTCAGGAAAGGTATACTCGTAGGAAAACTATACCAAACTATAATATAACTTTAATAAGATATTTTTTTTCAATTAAGACTTAATAAATAATATATAACGGATTGAAGTCCTTATTTATATATTCCTCCTTATTTAATAGATATTTTGGTTTATTACCCTTGCCTTAATCAGGATACCACACTTTAGTTGGAGTTGAAACTAAAGATACACCACAATCGTCAACTGCTGGGGAAAAGGAAAATAACTCAAGCTTATGGATCTTAATCTGGCATGCAAACATTCCTTCAAAGTTTAAAAACTTTGGTTGGAGAATTTGCAATGATATTTTACCGTCTAAGCAAAATCTTAAAAGAAAAGATGTAAGGACGAAAGTATGTGTGAATGGTGTGAAACAAATATAGAGAGAATGGACCATATCATTCTTGATTTTCCATTCAGCATTCAGGCATGAGCAAAATCTCCTCTATAGCTAAAAGTTAATAAACAAGTAAATGAATCTTTTGTTGAATGGTTAATGAATACAATTATAAGTTACTCAAATAATGGATGAGAAAAGAGGAAGGTTACAACCATAATCCTTGTTACGGCATAGAATATATGGAAGGAAGGGATGAAAGGGTTCTTCGATAAGAAAAAATGGTCAGTGGATATTATTACTCAAAACACGATGGATATAATCTCACGATTATTCGATGAAAAAAAGAAAAAGAACCAATTGAGTTCTAGGATAAAAGCAATAAAGGTGACAACAGTAATAACCCAGCAATCAATGATGTAGTTGATATGGTCTGGTTTAGTGATGCATCTTTTAAAAATGAATGGGAAGCAGCAGTGATTTCGTCTATTGGTGTCAATCTTCAAGGTATTGTTTGCCAGAGAAAAGCTATCTGGTGCAGACTTAAAAATATCATTGAAGGTGAAGTTTGGGCCCTTTTTTTGGCTCTAAGATCAGCTGGATCGAAGAGCATACAAAGTAGTTATTTCTACTCTGACAACCTTGAGCTTGTTCAAGGTATCCATAATCTGGTAAGACTCCATTGGAGCCTTAACCCAATCATTGAGGAAATAAAAGAATGGATTGATTTTTTCCCATTTTGGAAAATTTTCATACATCAGTAGAGATCATAATATGATCGCAGATTCTATTGCTAAATGCACAAGGTAAAATATTGACTTATCTGGATGGAAAGATCTCTCAGTTATTAGCTCGTATAATTTTCAGTTGAATATTTATAATTCTAGAACGATGAAATATTTCTCTTTTGACAAAAAAAATTAGATATTTCAATGATATCGTGTTCAAATGTTTGATCACAATTCACATGGAATTGTATTTGATAACAAGACAGTATACCTGTGCTTTAATTGTTTCACAAATTGACCCAAGCTCTAAGACAACAGAGTAGGCATAACAATAGTAAATTTATGGAAGTAGTGAAACTATTGGATGCTTTTATCAGTAAAAATATAAAACCATTGCCATGTTGTTTTAAAGTAAAAACCATCCATATTAACTTTTCATTTCCTCTTCTTTGACCAAAAAGTAAACAACCTTTTGTTTCCCACTTTTCTTCAGCTTATTTCTCAAGTACTCTTCTTCAGTTTCTCAGGTAATTGATGATATCATATCACTAATAAATATTTATGATATCTAGAACTTTATTCAAAATTTGTTAGAGCATTAAGTCAACACATTTTCCTAAATAAACAAAAGAAAATTATACTATATTTCAAGATCTATTTTTTAATTCAGATGGATAAAGTGAATTTTACATCGATGCTTGTAAGCCAACATTAAGCCTCTTTCTAAACATGTTACGTAACTAAGTTTTAATAATATGCGAATGGTTTCAAGTGACTTTTTCTCTTTTGGAAGTGGTATGTTTTGGTCAGAAATATATATTAATTTAAATTTGATAAAATAATAGTATTGTGGATTAAGTTTTACCCAACAAAATAAGGAGTAGAAGGGTTATTTAAATTCTTTTTTTAAACCAATAACCTACTTAATTGATTGTTTGTATATATTTTAGATGGCTAGCCCCGTTCAGCAAGCACCACCGGTCCAACCAGCACCACAACAAGCACAACCGGTCCAACTAGCTCCACAGCAAACGCCGCCTCAACCAGTTCCACAACACCCACCACCCCAAACAACTCCATGGCAATCACGGCCGGCTCTTGATCGCATTTTCCCTCATCGCGGTCATCATTTTAGCAGGAATGGATTGGTTGCTCACATCCGAAACATGCATCAGGGAAACTAAAAATAAATTACTCTATCTAGTTTTTTTTTGTTCCAATAACTTTCCATAGAAAAATAAAAAGGACGTTAGCCTATCCCCATAAGTGGGGCGTCAACTTTGATTAGTTCTAGTAATTTGGTTGAGATAGACCTACTATCTAACTCTAAACTATTGTCATTCGAAAAGTTTTTGGTTAACCAATCAGCTATCATATTACTCCTTATCGAAACGTATGAGAAGGTAGGATTACAAAATTCACTAACAAAATAAATACTACGAATAATATTCTTAATATAGGCTTTAAAAATGGGAGAATTGGAGGCTAGAGAACCCATGATGACTTGACAATCGTTCTCTATCACGCATTTTATTTCTTTGAACTCTTTAGCCCATAAGCAAGCGTTCAAGATACCTAATGCTTCAACCTCCACTGGATTTCCGGCTCCTATCTCCCATGAGTTAAACTTGATGATTGTGCCTTTGTGATCCCTAACAACACAAGAAATGGTGAATTTGTTAATTTTATATGATGTATCAGTGTTAATTTTATACCACTTCTAAAAATAACGAGAGTAAAATACCAATAGAGTATCATATCTAGTATTTAAACGTGTATTTTTATTATCATTACTTTTAACTTAGTGCCCGTTTAGGATTGCTTTTCAAAATAATCACTTAAAGTGATTTTAGATCCATAGCAATATTTTAGACTTTTAAAATCACTTTTAGAAAAAGCACTAGATTAGTGATTATTAAAATAATCACTTAAAATGATTTTAGATCCATAGCAATATTTTAGACTTTTAAATCACTTTTAGAAAAAGCACTAGATTAGTGATTATTAAAATAATCACTTAAAATGAAGTTCGATATCAAAATATTTTTTAATATTTTTTACAAATATTTTAATTTTAATCAAAAAGCGCTTTTAGCTCTAAAATAATCAATCCCGGATGGGCTCTTAATTCCGTTATTAAGTAAAAGGTCAAATTTGTTAGAAAATTGATGGAAAAAATTGTTAAAAATCAAGGAAAATAAAATAAAATATGTCCTAAAAAGGGCACCGTTTCAAATATAAGTTGGGTGAATTTTCTATAGGGGATTTCAGTTTTTAAGGCCCAGAACCCACCACACTTTCTATTTAAAATCCCACCCCAACTAACCCCCTAACTAGTACTTAGAAGGTCCAACTAGTAAGGAGAAATGGCAAAAATACCCCCACCCCTTATCCCCACAGTGAAGAAGCCAAAAGCTACCCCAAAGCTCCATTAAGACCACCGAAACCCCCACCCCACCCCACCCCACCCCATTCTCTCTCTCTCTCTCTCTCTCTCTCTCTCTCTCTCTCTCTCTCTCTCTCTCTCTCTCTCTCTCTCTCTCTCTCTCTCTCTCTCTCTCTCTCTCCCGGCGAACCACTAACACCACCATCACCCATCACCTCCACCCACCATGAAACCACTCACAGCAACCCCAACCCCCCTTCCATCTTCATCACCGAACCACTACCACCCCCACCCCAGGAGAAGCTGTACCATCCAACCCCACCCCATTTAACAACTCACCTCCATCACCATCATCTTCCCACCTTCTAACCACCATCGCCCACCATCCTCTCACTGCTGCTGCTCCCTCTCTCTCTGTAACATCCCCACCGAAGTCCCCCATCAAACCACCGTCACCAAACCCACCAGCAACCCGCTGACCACCATAACCACCCCCACCTTCGTCTCCCGTCACAGAAACAACACCACCACCGCTGCTGATGTTTGGATCTGCAGAAACGAGAGTCATCCCCACCGGTGAGCCCGATTTGCAGTCATGACAGTCATCACCACCACCGCCGTGAAGAAGCCATCGCCACCTCTCAGATCTTGAAAGTTGCTGCACATGAACCCACCACCACCGCCTATACGCCGACAGCCTGCTGGGAGCGAACCAAAACACTCACCAACACCAACAACCACCCTCGATCCATGGAAAACCGCCGCTGAAATACACCCCCCCCCCTCGATCTGAGCTTCATCACAGAGCTCCATCTCAAATCTGGAGGGACGCAGAGAAGATCTTCATCACTACTGCACTGGATCTTCATCAGCAGTGTCGATGTTTTTTTTTAACTGTTAGGTGTAATTGGGCCAGCCCCATCCTCTTTTATGTGTATAACGGGCCAGCCCCATATAGGGTATTTGTGTGTGGCATGGCCAGGCCCATATAGAAGTAGTATACATTTTTTGAATTATTTGATTTACTCATTATTGGGCCAGCCCCATGTAAAGTTTTGTTAGTTGATTGTGTGCAGTACAAACATAAATAAAATTTATCTATTTTGTATATTAAAAGTTCTTCCTAATGGGTATAACCCATAAAAATTTGAAGGATATGGGTCTGGCCCCATATGAATATAAATAATACATAAAAAACTTGGTAAAAAAGACTTAAAAACCTCATTGCAAAAAGTGTATTGGGTCTGTACCCATCACATTATAGTTTAGAGCATGATAAAAACTCTGCTTGGGTCCGTACCCATAACGAAGTGGGCTAAAAAAGGGAAAGTTCTAAACCAGCAAAGTTAGAACTAGGACTTAAAAGAGATTTTTTTTTGAACTAGGATTTAAAATGTAAATTTCCCAGCTTTTGGGGTGTAAATTGTATTTTCCTCTTTTCTATAACCTTTTTATTTTTGCTTTCCTTAACACTGGCACTAAGTTTACACATATGACCAACAAGACACTTTTAAAAAACTAGCCCGTTATCTAAAAAAATGGTACCGTGGTATTTTACTCTTTTTAGAATTAGTTGCGATCGCGAAGTCCCTAAAGTTGTAATAAGGTGGGGAAAGTGAAAGTTCTGAAATCATGGAGGACAATGCATTTTCAAATATAAATATTAGGGGTCGTTTTTCTTTTATCCCAAAACTCCGGTGTAAAGGCAACTCACTTCTTGTATCACTAGAAAAAAATTTGGACCTGAGCTTGTGATTATATATTGAAGGAATTGGGTAAAAGAAGAAAAAGGGCCTAAGACCACCTTTGTTCTATAAAATAGGGGCCCAATTGAAAACCAACTAGCCCAATTGGAACCCAACTCAAAAAAAACATAAAACTCACCCCCTCCCCATTTATTTGTCGAGCACCCCAGTAAACCCACCCCCTCCCCATTGCTGTTGCCGAACAGCAACCCAGAAAACCCACCCGCCTCCCATTTATCTCCCGTCGCAGCACCACCACCACCGACCTTCGACCTCCGTAGCAGCGCACCACCACCACATCGAGCTCTGTAGCAGCGTACCACCACCACGACCTCCGTAGCAGCGCACCACCACCACCACCATCGAGCTCCGTAGCAGCACACCACCACTACGACCTCCGTAGCAGCGCACCAACAGATCGAGGTCCAGCAGATCGAGTTCGTCACACCAGATCGAGGTCCACCAACACCAGGTCGAGGTCCACCACCACCAAGACAATGCTGTTCTTCGAGATCCACCAACCACATCGAGGTCCTTCCATTTCCAGCGAGGTCAAACCAGTAAAACCACTGCCATTTCCGGCGAGATCACAGTAACACCACCACAGCGACACCACAACAACACCACCACCAACACTGCTGTATCTAAGATATTCCAACCCCATCTAAACACTCACCACCACTCATCTCAGCTATTCCAACCCCACCAAACCTCATCTCAGATCTGTGTGTTTTTTAAGGTTTAATTTTATATATTGTTCTTTTTTTTTACAGGTGTGATTTTTGCAGATCTGAATACTGATTTGCTATTTTAGGGGGTAATTAGGGGAAAAGCTTGTTAGTTTAGGGGGTAAACATGTTATTTTAGGGGGTAAGGATGCTTGTTTAGTGGGTAAATGGACTGATTGGAACAAGGACTGACCAATATGGACTTAACTGAACGCTGAACAAATATGGACTTAATTAAAAAAAAACGGTGGGCGTGTACCCCCTAAAAATTAAAATAGTGGGTATATACCCCATAATAGTGGGTATGTACCCCCAAAATAGTGGGTATGTACCCCCTAAAAACGTGAACCTAACCAGATAATTTCTAGTTAGGCCCTTAAAAAACATAAAAAGTAACTAGGCCCTTAAAATTCTCATTTTTAAATTTGAGGCCTAAAAAGGTATATTCCTCGAAGGAATTCAAGTTTCACGAGTATGATGAGGTTAAAAAGTGTTATCCTCATGGATACCATGGAGTAGATAGAGATGAAAGACCAGTTTATCTTGAAAGGATATGAATGGTGGATCTTGATGCGTTTCTTTAGGCGACTGCTATTGATCGTTTTTTAAAATATCACGCATCAGAACAAGAAAAGACGTCGAAATTGAGATATCATGCATGTTCACTCACGGCTAAAAAAACATATTGCTTCAACTACAAGCATCTTAGATGTTAAGGATTTGGTAACCCTTCTTGATTTTGAGAAATAAATGCCATAAGAAATTTTAAAAAGGACGATTTTACCCTTTTAATATTTGTCTATGCAAGGAATTTCTAACTTTTCTAGGCCGGCTAGACAACTTTTTACAGAAATTCAAAAGATCGATAGCAACTATTATCCAGAGGTATGATAGAATAATAAAAAAGGAAAAGATTTTTTTTTATTGGTAATGTAGGTCCAAAATATTGAAACTCTAACATTTTTACAGAAGGGGTAATCAGCATATAATAGGAGGGATGTGTTTGGTAATTAAAAAAAATTTAAGAGTTAATTGCACTGTTAATCCATGTTGAAATAGGAGTCCTAAAGTTTTTGTGCTAAAAAATGTCACGAAAGTTCGTGTAATCAATATTTATGAAGGCCCTTAATTAGTCCCGAAGCTAACAATGTTAGTTTTTACTAACTGAATAGTATGAATACTACTACATTATGACTAAAATCCCCCTAGATGGTTTGAGGTTTAGTTTAGCACCAAGGATCCTCATAGTTTAGGGGTATTTTTGCATTCAACTCATTAAAAGTTATGCATTGGATAATTCTTGCAAGTAAAATACTTCATATTCTCGTTTTTTAATTTTGTAGACACTGCATAGGCTTTTCATTGTAAATGACGGGTCAGGTTTTATGGTACTATGGCGAGCTATCAAGACTTTTATTGATTCACGCACACTAGCAAAGATCCAAGTACAAATACACGACTTCTCTTCACGTCTTTTTATATCCGCGTTCACTTATATAAACTCGCGAGACTATAATTGTAGGTGTTGGGAAGCAATTACAAAAGAAATTTAATTGAAGTTATTGATCCGAGTAATCTTCCGAGTTTTCTGGGCAGTACTTGCACATGCTCGGATTATGGTGGTTGTCTATTTAGCGATAAAGGACCTTGGCATGATCCAGAGATCACGAAAACTCTTCAGGTTCATTTTTCTTGGTTTAGTTACACTGTGGTGAAATCAAGAGTTATGGAAAAAAATAAGAAATTTAAAGAGAGGTTTATCTCCTCCCCTAAAAAATAATCATACAGGAAAGCAATAAACCTTAGAAATAGAATCACATGCTACTGCAATATCACTTTTTGGGGAGGAGATATAGGATTAAATGGTAACATTGGTAGAAGTAAAACGAAGAAGTTGCAAAACAAAGAAAAGTACTAGGACTACCTTGATCACATGGATAAAGATATGGGACAAAAAGGTTGCAAATCATATGTACGTACAAATCATGTTTCACGGCCTTTTTATAAGTTAATCAACAAAATTGTTGATTTGGAACCATTTGGATAGATTAATGGTTCAGTTGGAAACTTTATTAGTTAAATGGTCCAAACAAGACTACTATGATAGTTTAATGGACCCTAGGAACATGTACCCAAGAGGAAATGTAACAAGTATTTATTTATTGTTAAGTTAGATGTAGTAAAAGTGTATCTAATCAACCTTTAATGTTTAAGATTGTCAATCTGACGATTAGTGATTTCAAAAATTTGTATCCGATAAATGTTTAGGATTTGGAATTACCAATACTTCTTCAGTTAATTCTTCATATGGCTTTGATGTATTGTTTGTTGCATGTATAGGAAGGATTTTTGTAGAACTGGTTCTATTAGACATTGTTAATGGTGATGCAAGCTTATTTTCTCTTTTTCTGAGTTTTAAAGGATATGGGATTAATTGGATTATAAGCTTAGAATACAAATGGGCCACTGGCCTATTGACAAGCCCAGTCTCAATTTATTTTTATGAATGATTTGTACTATAACCCAGACTATATAACATGTGTCTACTGAGTAGTGAGTACAAGGGTGAGTAAATGGCCAATTCGATTTCCTCAATATGGGATTTTATTTCTAAACCGGATTCAACAATTAGTAAAAATCCAAACCTTAATTTTAGTAAAACCCGCTTGATTCAACCCGGTCCATGATGTCTCCTCATTTGTGATAGATTTATATTAGGATGAGACATCATTTTTAGTGATTTAGGAAGTCTTCGAGTCGATTTTCTTGAGAAATAGTGCACTTTCCTATTTTGAGTCTTGATTTAGTAAAATAATATTTTTAGAGCATATTGGGTTTAATTATTTATTTAGTGTGTAGCTTTAAAGATAATTATGGAGATTAATTAGATTCCAAGTCAAAGACTACAAGATATGGAAAGAGATAGACATGGTAATTGGAGATAAGGAAATAAAAGCTAAAAACATGGAAAAGGAAAACCTGCCTTAATCCTGAATTTCTGCACCTACTACCACAAATCAGCTTATATCTCAAGAACGGTGTAGAATTTGGAGAAACGTTCAAGAGCAAAGTTGAAGAGATTTCCGAGACGATCAATTTGGTATATTCATACGCGTCAAACGGATGAATATTGAAGCTGTTAGAGCCAAAAGAAAATCGGACCTGATTTCATATTTTTAGGGTTACGAATTTGAGTTGGGCTTGGAGTCCACTACTTACTTCTCCTTCAAGAAAACGAATTAGGGCTTCCAAGACACCTATAAATACACCCTTATACCATTGTAAACATATCCTTGCTCAGTTCTAAACATTAGCTTAAATTATAAACAATAGCTTAGTCCTTTACATTAATATTCATCCTTAGAATCAAGCTATTCATCCAAGAAGCAAGTTGACCTGTAGAAGAAGACAAGAAGAAGAAGATTGGAGACTGACAACTCCTCTTCTACACCTCACCTTCTCTATATTAAGAGTAATTAGCTATAGATCTATTCTCAACCATATTTCTAAGCTTTTATTCTGTAAGTTTACTTTTAATTGTTGGATTATTATTTTATCTTTAAATACTATTTGGTTATTTTAATTGATTAAGCTTGGCGTATATTGTATTATGTGTTTTGACTTATTTCCCTATATTTGGCCAATCTTAGGATTAATCTTAGTTATTGACAACACCACATAATCGTCTAGTGTGACTAGATAGCCATTAAGGTTTGATTTAATCTCCAAACATTACTTAGGAATCCCTAGTAGTGGAGAGGTTGCTCCTAAGTCTAGAAAAGGCTAGGTAGTTATTAGAATCCTGGTTAATATATATTGCTTAATGTGACAGGTTAGAATAACAATTTAGTAATAGACGTAGTAATCCTAATCTATTTGACTTACTTTCATATTTAGTTATTTGTTTTGTTTATTTGTTTTATTTATTTATTTGCATTAGATAGTATTCATATTATTTTATCTTTTCATACTTTATTCCAAGCATATAAATTCATCTACGCTTGTTAAATATAAGTAGATCTAACGGATACAATCCCTGCGAACGAACTTGACTTATCATTAAAACTTGCATACAATCTGTGATACTTGCAGTGAGTTCCGTGGTTCTCAAGGGTGTGTGACTCTTTATTGTTATCTTTATTTATCTATTATTTTATCACACCATTGCCCCCACCAAGTTTTTGGCGCCGCTGCCGGGGATTTATCTTTAAGTTAAATGTATTTGGTGTTTATTTAGTGTAGAAGTTTTTATTTGTTTTCAGTTTTACGCGTTTTCTTTTTAGTCTCTTCTTAGGTTTATTAGGTATGGAGAATTATTACGCACAAAATATGCATGGGGCCCGAAGTCAAATTTTTTATCAAGAAGGTTCGAGCTATCAATTACAAGCTCCACCACAACCCATGCATAATCCACAAAATGAAGCTATGACAGAAATGATGGATAAATTATTGATTCTGGTTCAAAATTTTACGCAGCTCAACAATAAAACATCCAAGGAGCTAGCTGAAAAAGTGGAGACCCTGGAAACACAAGTCACTCAAGTGACCAATTCTTCTCTAAAATTCCAACAAGAGTTTCCACCGTTAATCTGAAGTATCATAGAAGATCAGGTTCGACAAGCTCTCCCGTCTCATCAAGTTTTTGAAAGTATAAGTTATTTGGAAAACATGGAAGAGCAACATGCGGAAAATATAGATGCTAATACAACCTTAATACGTTCTATGCACCAAAAATATCAAGCAATGGAGCAAAGATTAACGGACCTCACTACGATCAATCAACAGTTACAACAAGAATTACATAAGAAACTGGGTTATAGCAATGTTGGGTTCGAAATTTCAACCGTAGAAGAACCAACCAAGCTTAGCTTAGAAGAAGTAATTGTTAAAGATCAAATTGCGGAGGAGGTTGATCCAGAATTCAAGCATGTGGAAGAAGGAAAAGAACCCAATAAAGAAGAGACAACCGCACAAAAGGTGCAAACAGAAGAAAGTAAGGTGGAACCACCACCTACGCATCCGTTACTAGCACCACCTCATCTACAAAGCATTACATATCCTAGTGGTGATACTAAATCTGAAACGTCAAGCCTAGAAGAAATCATTGTTCCTATACTCGACGTCCCATACATGCAAACTGGCCTAGGTAAAAAAATTGATGACGAGGCCACTGAAATCGATAGCGATGTTTGGTTCGATGTTGTTGAAGAGTTCAGCCTTCAAGAAGGGGAGGAAGTGGAATCACCACAAGTTCCACTTAATGAGCTAGACGAACAAAGCACGATATGCATAGAGGACGTAATCGCATCTAAAGAGCCTACATCACCGATAGTCTGCAAAGAAGATCAGTCCAAGAAGAGGGGTGTAGAAGTTGAGATCGAGAATAGGAACCGTACTAAAGAAAGCTTGACAACCATTCCGAAGAAGCCACCACAAAAGATGCAAAATCTTGGAGCTTAATATCTCCACATTAATATAGGTGGTGATTTCAAAGCTAAAGCGATGTGTGACTTGGGTTCAGGAAGGAATATCATGCCCAAGAGTCTGTTCGAGAAGTTAGGCATGGGAGATGCCAAAAGAAAAGATATTGAATTCAACGATAAAACCATGGGGAGTCATTGAAGACGTGCTTGTCCAAGTAGGTACTTTAACTATACCTACAGATTTTGTTATCCTTGATAGCATTGCAGGTCAACATGTTCCATTGATACTTGGACGCCCATTTTTGGCGACAAGTCACAACATAATTGATATTCATAGGGGAACCGTGACTTTCCAAGTGGGAAAAGAATCTAAAATATTCCACTTGGTGGATGAAAAGCATGAGGAATCACGTATAGAAAAAGCCCCGACACTCTGAGTTGTGACAAAAGAAATTAAAAAGAAAGTCCACAATAAACCCGTGAAAAAGAGAATCAAAAGTGAGTTTGGGGTTGGTGACATGGTTGCATGGAAAGCCCCCAAACAAGAGAATAGACCACGGGGATTCAAGGATTCGTGGATGGGTCCGTTTGTAGTTACAAGAGTTATTTCTTCAAAACGGATTGAAATACAAGATAAGAAGGGTCACAAACTTCGGATAGTAGATGAGAATAACCTAACCCGTTATTGGGGAGGTTATGTACGCAAGCCTTAATCAAGATAACACGTCTAACTTTGAAAGACGTTAAACAAAAGTGCTGTACGAGAGACACCCCGTAGTTTTTTAAATTTTCATGTCTTTTGCGTTTTTAATTTATGTTTAATTTAGTTATTTTTAGTTGATATTGCATATTTGAGGAAGGTATTAGTGTTTTTGATGTTTAGGTATTGGAGAAATCGAGTTAGGGAAGCGAGCAAAATTTTTCGGAACGGAGAAACTTCGGCAGGTCATATCTTTGCGCTCGGATGTCGAAATCAGGTGATCTTTGAGCCTAAACTGCATAACTTTTTGAGATCTAGCTGATGGGGAGGTTTTTGCCAAGTGCGGTACACCGGACCTGAGCCGCGGTGCACTGCAAGGTAAAAACCCGTGCCACGGTAGCAGCCACGTGTTGCGTACAGAAAAGAAAAAAAAATAGCTGATGGGTCCGGTATACCGGACCCTATACCGCGCCATGCACCGCAAAAACACGTGCCACGGGGTCCTACCACGGGTATTTTGACGTAGGAAGCGCGGAGCACCCCCGCGGTACACCGCGCCATGGTCCGCAGAGCAAAAACACGTGCCACGGGGTTGTACCACGGGTATTATCCAGTGGGTAAAAATATTGGAGCATCAGATGTTCCGGTATACCGGAGGATATGCCCGGTATACCGCGCCACGCCGCCAAAGAGAGAAAGTTGCGGGTTGAGCTTATAAAAGAGGTATAGAGCTATTAATTCCGAATTTCATAAACCTCAAGCCTCTTTCTCTTCTCCAAAACTCTCCCAACTCCATTGAAGCTCATAAAAACCTTCACCTAACATCAAAACACCACCAAATCACCATGAATTCTCATCCAAATCCTTCCCTACATCATTACAAAGAAGATTCAAGCACCCAATTCATATCAAAACACCTAGAAACCAAGAATCAAAACCATAAATTTCAAGATCTTTTCCCAAAATTCCTTAAACCTACATCATTAAAGCTTGATTTCATCATACCCACATGGAGAATTGTCATCTTAACACCTTTCCTAACCACAATAAAGCTTGTTCAACCTATGATTCAGAGTTACAAATTTCAAGAGTGTTTAAAGCTTTGAGTTGGGGGTCAAAGAGATGATGAAGAGAATAGAGAAATTACCAAGTGTTATGGGATATGAAGAATCAAAGCAAGGTATTGGGTAAGTTATAGAAGATTTCAATTGAGATGGGTACTAGTTTGGGAATAAATTACAAGGTAAATCGGATGATGAGAATAGAGGAAAGCTAGCAGTGGTGAATTCAAAGAGCAAAAAGGTTAAAACTTTCATAAGGAAGACACCATAACCTCTACAATCGATAGTCCTTTAACCCAAGATGAACAAAAGCTTCTGAGACGCTAGTAGCGGTGTTCAAAACATATTCCTGGATGAAAAACTGTCACATGAGAGATTATTCAAAGAGCAAAGTTGGAAGAAGATTAACAAGAGATTTCTAAGGTGTGATTGATTGGGATGGAGCATAAGAAGATATAAGGGAAAGCGAAATTGGTGATAATAGAAGTTTACATACATGAAAGCACTGCACCCTATTCCGGGTATTGATCAGGCGAGGTAAATAGCCTCGAAGAGTATGTTTTCTTTCTTCCTTACCTTTTATTTATGTGCAATATCTGTAGAATTTTAATTTTCTTTTATTTTATTTTTGAGTCTTTTCGAGTCGTGGGGACACGGCTCATTTTTGAGTTGGGGGTGTGGGGATTCGTTGTCTCTCATCTCCATTTTTCTGTTTTTAGGTAAAAATTAATTTTTTTGAAGGTTTAGATGTATGTATAGTGTGTTTAATAGCTTAAAAGCATAAGCTAAGTGAGTTAATGATAGTAAGTAGTATGTTTATGAGCTATTTTATTTTGTATGCTTTGAAGTATTTGCAGGAAAACACACATTGATAGTAAAGAAAAGATTAGTGAGCAATGCGATAGAAAGTATGTTCGATCTCAGGGAACCTTGAGAAGTGTGTAGGCCGTGAGATCCAAGCTAGTGACAAAACCATTTGATGAAAGTGCTAAAGGTAAGAAAATAACGAAATTACATAGTGTAGAAAGTGATTAAGGCGGTTCTTTCATATTTGAAGCCTTTGAAGCCTTTTTATACCTTCTCACCATGTTATTTTTGATTTTATATGCTATATCCTTCTCAGCCCCTTCTAACCTTTCTAAAGCTTTTTATTGAACCACGTTATAAGCCATATCCCTTTAGATTTTAGGACTTTTCCATATGACCCGCACTCGAATCGCGATGCATGGACAATTGTTTTAGAGCTTGAATTTGGGGTGGTGGGTCCACCATTATGGGAAATATTATTGGGATGGGATTTTTGAGCTTATTAATTGTGCTCTGTTCTTAAGATTGATGATTCACAGATTTGTATTGTAACCCTTTGCCGGGGTAATAGTGAATGAAAAAGAAGCTACGAGCTAATTTTGCCAATAAGGGCATAAAAATATATATATATATATAAGAAAATAGCGTGATATCTCATCATTAAAAAGAGAGTCATAGCGTTTGAAAAGAAATTGATTTGAAAAGAGAATATATATATTCGGACCGGCAAAGTGGAATTTTTATGTGAACATCTTATGCTTTAATTGGGTTATTGGGGATGCTAAATTATGCATCAAGAATTAATTGGGTTGAGTGAGAACGTTTTATGAGAGTAACTCAAGCTCTAGGGCGATTTGTTGATGGCTAGTGAGGAGAGAGCCAAAAGCTCACTCTAAATTATCCAAATATACTTATCATACCGTCCCTAAGCCTACATTACAACCTTAAAGACCTTTTGATTCTTTGCTATGTAATTGAGAATTAATTGAGCCAATAGAGAGTAGTTAAATGGATCTTTGGACACTAGTGAAGATTCGATGAACAATCTATAGCTTCCTTGGTAAACTGAGTAAAGTCCCTCTCCTTCTTACATTGCGAAACTAATCTGATCTTGAATTCAAACCGTGTTGACTGTGGATATGAGAAGTGTACAGGTATGTAGTTTTTAAATATTATTACATGAAATTTTCTGAGAAGTTGCTTCGAGTCTATTCTCCATATTTTTCTATCTTCTGTCTTCTGTGCTTAATTGACCTAGGTGTGTATTTAGAGACTTCCCTTTGTTTTTATCTTTATTGTATCGGGACGATACAACTTTGAGTTGGGGGTCTTGATGTCTCCTCATTTGTGATAGATTTATATTAGTATGAGACATCATTTTTAGTGATTTAGGAAGTCTTCGAGTCGATTTTCTTGAGAAATACTGCACTTTCCTATTTTGAGTCTTGATTTAGTAAAATAATATTTTTAGAGCATATTGGGTTTAATTATTTATTTAGTGTGTAGCTTTAAAGATAATTATGGAGATTAATTAGATTCCAATTCAAAGACTACAAGATATGGAAAGAGATAGACATGGTAATTGGAGATAAGGAAATAAAAGCTAAAAACATGGAAAAGGAAAACCTGCCTTAATCCTGAATTTCTGCACCTACGACCACAAATCAGCTTATATCTCAAGAACGGTGTGGAATTTGGAGAAACGGTCAAGAGAAAAGTTGAAGAGCTTTCCGAGACGATCAATTTGGTATATTCATACGCGTCAAACGGATGAATATTGATGCTTTTAGAGCCAAAAGAGAATCGGACCTGATTTCATGTTTTTAGGGTTACGAATTTGAGTTGGGCTTGGAGTCCACTACTCACTTCTCCTTCAAGAAAACGAATTAGGGCTTCCAATACACCTATAAATACACCCTTATACCATTGTAAACATGTCCTTGCTCAGTTCTAAACATTAGCTTAAATTATAAACAATAGCTTAGTCCTTTACATTGATATTCATCCTTAGAATCAAGCTATTCATCCAAGAAGCAAGTTGACCTGTAGAAGAAGACAAGAAGAAGAAGATTGGAGACTGACAACTCCTCTTCTACACCTCACCTTCTCTATATTTAGAGTAATTAGCTATAGATCTATTCTCAACCATATTTCTAAACTTTTATTCTGTAAGTTTACTTTTAATTGTTGGATTATTATTTTATCTTTAAATACTATTTGGTTATTTTAATTGATTAAGCTTGGCGTATATTGTATTATGTGTTTTGACTTATTTCCCTAGATTTGGCCAATCTTAGGATTAATCTTAGTTATTGACAACACCACATAATCGTCTAGTGTGACTAGATAACCATTAAGGTTTGATTTAATCTCCAAACATTACTTAGGAATCCCTAGTAGTGGAGAGGTTGCTCCTAAGTCTAGAAAAGGCTAGGTAGTTATTAGAATCCTGGTTAATATATAATGCTTAATGTGACAGGTTAGAATAACAATTTAGTAATAGACGTAGTAATCCTAATCTATTTGACTTACTTTCATATTTAGTTATTTGTTTTGTTTATTTGTTTTATTTATTTATTTGCATTAGATAGTATTCATATTATTTTATCTTTTCATACTTTATTCCAAGCATATAAATTCATCTACGCTTGTTAAATATAAGTAGATCTAACGGATACAATCCCTGCGAACGAACTTGACTTATCATTAAAACTTGCATACGATCTGTGATACTTGCAGTGAGTTCCGTGGTTCTCAAGGGTGTGTAACTCTTTATTGTTATCTTTATTTATCTATTATTTTATCACACCTTTGCCCACACCAGTCCAATAAATATATACTTTTATTTTTCTTTTATTATTGGATTTTGTAAACTTTTTTGCTTAACTTAACAATACAAGTAGGGCTGCAAACGAACCAAACCGAGCCGAGATATAGGTTTCTTGAGTTCGGCTTGTTAATATTTTAGTAAGTCTGAACTTGGTTTGAGTTTGAAACGTGCCGAGCTGAACCGAACTTTAGTTTTCTTGAGCTCGATTCGTTAACTAACAAGCCGAATTCAAACAAACCCTTAGCGAACTCATTTTTTCCAAGCTTGAGTTCAACTCGGATTGGTTCATTTAAGACCTATTTAAGTTCGTTTATTTTACTATGATATATATATTTATATATATATATATATATATATATATATATATATATATATATTGATAATTTTTAATTGAATATATTTACCAAGCCTATTAATGAGTCTTCAAGAATCCTTATCAAACTGTTCACGAGTTTAACGAGTCGAGGTTATACAAGTTTGAGTTCCTCTCGTTTAGTAAACGAGCCTGAATTTAAAGTTTGAGCCTGACTTGTTTAACTAATAAGCCAAACTCAAACAAACCCTTAGCGAACTTACACTCGAACCCTTAATAAGAATATTCGTTTATTTGCAGCCCCCAAATACAAGCATTAAAAAGAATATCAGAATAATTTCTAGTGGCTAGTTTTTTATATATACTTAAAAACAATATAAGAATTATGTTTTTCTTTTAGTTTTATACCTTCTGAGTATTATGAACAGTTGCTAAACTTATAAAAAAAACATTACAGGAATTTTATTATACACAAAAAAGTTTACCACTATTCACATTTAAAACCAAAGAATGCCAACAATTTATCTCATTCCCACTTTGCCTCCATTTACTATAGGATTAAGTCAGTTATGTTTTATATATTCGAATATGAGAACTAATATATTATCTTTGTTAAATATTTTGATTAATCATTTTTATTAAGTACTTTGTATTATATCACGTGCAATTAGGGCAAGTTTTGACATTTTGCAGGACTAAGACAAACTTTAAAAAAAAGACCCCTAATAGTTATAAGTTATGTAAAAAAAATTCAAAATGTTATAAAAAATAATTAAATAAATTTTAAAAAGAAAAAAAGTATCTTGATCTCCTTTTAACCAATAAGTTACATTCCTAAAAAAATCAACAAGTAATAACTTAATTAAATATTTTTTTTTAATTAAAAATACAATCTAACATCTTTTATATTTCAAATGGGCCAAAATTAAGCCTTTTTTATAAAAAAAAACTTATGCTTCAAAAAAGCCCTAAAATTATGAGTTAGGAAAAAATCTATTCAAAGGCGCCTTAAAATTATATGAGTTGGGGAGGGGCCCAAGACCATGGCCTCTTGGCCTCTCCCAGGACCGGCCCTGGAAGGTTAAGATTGTTAGGGATACACTTGGATAAAAAGTTTAAACTTTTATTTATTCAAAGTGTTTCTGTTATATTTTATTTCTTAGGTTTCACAAATATTTCTATAAATTTAATATAGGCTCGTTTGACCCGAACCCACTTCAAATCCGTCAAACACCCGCCAAAAACCCGCTAGATCGAGTTTTAAAAATAGAGGCCCACCACTATATGGACCCGAATCGGACTTTGCTAAAACCTGCGGATTTCGGACCCGTGCACACCTCTTAGTGAGTGATGACTTTAAGTCTATATTAAACTTTACTTTTAGTAGATTTGGACTTATATAGAACTCTCTTTTTAGCAAAATTTGTTCAATCTAGTCCGACCCAATTACTATAAAAAAAATCATATAACTTTATATTATTTGTTTTATTTTGAAAAAATAATGGCTACTCGTACCTAATTAGGATACATGCAATAGATATTAAATTCTTGGAGCCTTCAAATACGTCTGGGATAGGGCTGCAAACGAACCGAACCGAGCCGAACTTTAGCTTTCTTGAGTTTGTTTGCTAATATTTTAGTGAGCTTGAGCTTGGTTTGAGCTTGAAACGAAACGAGCCGAACCAAGCTTTAGCATTCTTGAGCTTGGTTTGTTAACTAACGAGCCGAACTCAAACAAGCCCTTAGAGAACTCAAACTCGAGCCCTTGGTGAGAGTATCGGTTCATTTGTAGCCCTAGATACTAGTAGTATATTTATTAGATATAAGAAAAATTACTTAATAGATATAAAATATTTTAGTTATGATTAATTACATAATACAAAAGTTTGGACTTTTTGTATGTATACATATATAATTTTTAATTGAATATATCTATCAAGTCTATTAACGAGCTCTTAAAGAACCCTTACCAAACTGTTAACGAGCTTAACGAATCGAGCTTATATATGTTTGAGTTTGTCTCGTTTAGTAAACGAGCCTGAATTTAAAGCTTGAGCTTGGCTTGTTTAACTAACGAGCCGAACTCAAACAAACCCTTAACGAACTCAAACTCGAGCCCTTGGTGTGAGTATCGGTTCATTTGCAGCCCTACGTCTGGGATAGTGATATGTCTATTTCAAACAACAAATCTACTAACAATTTAGTAACAGGAGGTAACAATTTAGTAACAGGAGGTTGTGTTGTTAAGAATGTATATAAAGTTTTAATCGATGGTAAAGTTTAGAAGTATAGTTTAGAAAATGGTCTACGGTTTAAAATCCTCACCTAAAATAAGAAATTTTCTATAGAAAACCCTTAGAAATATGTTATCTACTAATGTATAACTCTATAACATGAAAGTTATAACAAGCAAAGTGTGTAACATTCGTAATGAACAAGATGAAACCACCGAACACTTACTCTTTGATTGCCCATGGGCAAAGCAGTTTGGTTGGCTTCTCCTTCTAACCCTAGAGTTAACAACCAGTATACAAGCAATTGTATACTTGGATGGCTAACACTATTACAGAAGCTTGTAAAAGTTTGGGAAATAATAATTTTTTATTGGAACAAATCGCCATAATTGCTTGGCACATATGGAAGGAAAGAATAGTTTTTTTAAAATAACATTGTCCCTTATCCAATAAATACTTTACAAAAAGTTTTATATGTATGAAATGAACAGAAGTTTATCATAAAGTCTAAGGATGACTATAATAGTCTGTAGACAAATGAATATACAATCAATAGAAAGGTGGGAATGAGAAATAATAGTACACCCGATTCTGAGGATGACTTTACAAGTGTGAGGAAAAAAGAAATTTCATCTTCTGTGAGAAATATAAATTACATACAACAAAAATGGTACATTGCGATATAAGGAATAGCATTAACCCATCTATAACACAGTAGGGCAGTAACAAAACCAAGAACATAGTAAGTAATTGAAAACCGCCACCTCATAAGTGGTATAAAATTAACTGCGGTGCTTCGTATAAATTTAGTAAATCGTCTATCTCATGTGTTTACAGGGACCATAGAGATGTTATAGTAAAATATAATTCATGGATAATTGGTGCGGAAAGTTCGTCGGAAGCAGAAGCACTTGAGATCTTGAAGGCTTGCTTATGGGTTAAAGAGTTTAGCGAGACAAGATGCGTGATAGAGAACGACTGTAAAGCTATCATGGAACCTCTCGCGTTTAATTTTCCACTTTCTATTCCTAGTATTTTAATTGTAATTCGTAGTATCTATTTTATTTCCAAGTTTTTAAATCCTACTTTCTCATTTACGTTGATAGGTAACTATACAGTTGTTGATTGAGTAGCTAAAAACTTGTCTTGTGGCAATCGTTTAAGATTAGATAGGTTGCCTATCCCTACTAAAAAAATTGTTCAAAGCATAATATATAGATAGATAATAAGTTTCAAAAGTTACAAGAAATTAGACGACCCCTATCGGCTCGCTATCACTACGAAGGATAAGGCTAAGTTCAACAGCTACCCAATTGAAAAGCCAGAATTGGAAGTCAAACAAGGTATTTCTTTCAAATAGCAACTTTGAAAACAGTTTTACTCCAACAGCTCCTCAATTTTAACCTCCAAATCTTATTTTAAATATATTTCAACAATTTTTCTATTTTAAATAATTTATATTTTATGTATATATTTATTTTTAATTTACAAAAAAATGTTTGAAATTAAAATTAATATTTTTAATATTAATTTTGTTTATTAAATATTACTAAAAATAATTAAATGTAGTTATTATTTTTCGTAATACTTTTGGTAATAATATGTCTATTATTTATTTCTATACGAGAAACTTAAAAATATTAGTTTTTCGAATTTTACCCGAAAATATAATCGAAAATATAATCGAAAATATTAGTATTTAAATAATTAAATAAATTAATTTTAGTTTATACACAAATTTTTGAAATTAAAATTAATATATTTAATATTAATTTTTGAGTTAGTTACCTAAAAGGTCCACAACCCATCAATATTTTTTTATTTCAATATTACTAAAAATAATTAAATATAGTTATTATTTATCGTAATATTTTTATAATAATATCTCTATTATTTATTTCTATACGAGAATCTTAAAAGTATTAGTTTTTCAAATTTTATCTAAAAAAATCGAAGTCTTTAATATTCAAATAATAAAATAAATTAATTATGATGGTTTAGTAGAAATATGTGTTAAATTAATAAAATAGATTTTTGAGAATAAGTTGTTTTGGTTAATGAAAATGATATAAAATATTAAAAAATTGAATTGGGGGATGAGATTGGGGTTAGCCACATGTAGCTAATATTTCTTAAGAATTTGGTTCCCTATTCTGGCTTTTGCTAGAATTGAGAACCTGTTGGAGCTGATTTTTCATTGTTCAACCCCCAATTGTAGCTTTTTGCTACAATCGGGGTCCTATTGGACTTAGCCTAATAGTTAACTGGGGAGGAGTACATGTATCTCAATTACCAAACAGATTGTTAAGAAGCTCATGTTTAGCAACCTAGTCGGCTTCTCTGTTTTTACCTCTACCGACAAAGGTATAACTAGGATTTGAAAGTTCATAAAAAAGGTAAATATTACAAATAGTATTTTTAATCAAATGACTCGGGAAAACAAGACTAGTAGAAAGGGGTTTCATTATCTTCTCCATGTCGTTCTTAATGATTACGCTTCCAAAAGGGAACTCTAAATCCATTTCAGTAGCTTGTAAGATCCTTGTACCTTCTACTTCTAACACTGACTTTGCCTCGATTTTCCAACTTTTTTTTTGACACAAATTCACTGTCAGAATTTCTTACTATACATGCAATAGGTGCTCATTTATCAGAGAAGGCAGCATCACAATTAATTTTGAATTTATCGGAGGGGAGAAGGGGTGTGGGTGGGTGGGTGTTCCATTTATCTTTAAATTTTGGGTCGTTGTTTTTCCCATCCCTACTAAATTAGTAGAACTTATAACTGATGATTTTCTCTATAGGAATTGGCTAAAATTTTCATATACTTTTATATATAAGTGATTGGAAAAAAAAAGACTATAAGAAGCACGTACATTTTTTTTCCTTCCTATACTCATCAGAAAGTATTGAATTTCTTTTAAAAGTTCAGGGGGTAAACAGTGTATTTACTCTTCTTTTAAAGAATTCTTTTAACCTTTGAAGCAATTCAACCCTCAAATATTTTCCAAATCTTACTAGGCTTAATACTGAAAGTGTATGCTATTATTAGCTTCTAGTGTCTTCAATGCTTTTTTTTCTATCAGCCGATTTAGTCCATCCATGTTGAGTATAATATTTATAGATGGTTACCCAAAAATTCTTCAAGACATTCCCTATAAACATATGCATTTCTTACTTAATTTTTTTTTTATTAAATATCACAAATAACTTTTTTTTCTTCTTTTTTTTGACATAAAATATCACAAAATAAAATTTAAAATTAAAAGTTCATTTGTGAAGATTTTTTAAAATAATCACTTAAATGATTTTTGATTCTTAAAATACTCTAAACCTTTAAAAAATTATTTTTAAAAAAAAAACACTAGATAAGTGAATTTAGATATAAAAATATTTTTTAATACTTTTTACAAATATTTTAATTTTAATTGAAAATCACTTTTAACTTTAAAATAATCAATCCCATACGAGTTCTAAATGTCCAATTTTTTGAAATTTTCCCTACCTATTTTACTTTTTTTTCTTTCTTTGCTATTTATTTAGAATTTTTTAAAACCCTATTAAATTTTTACACTCCTCTTTCCTCTTTTCTTTTTCCTATTTTCATGTAACTTTTTTCTCTTTTCTCTTTTTCCCTCTCCAGCTACCTTTCTCTCTTCTAAGGTTAATGGAGATTCCTTTCTCTTCTAAGATCCATGGAGAACGAAGCTACATACCCCCGTTCGAGGTAGCATCAGAAGAATCGACAGCAACTCGATCGAAGATCCATTGGCAGCCAGCTCAAGCGAATATCCGTTGGCAGCTCGAGCAAAGATCCGGAAACTAAAGATTCGTCGGCAGCTCGAGCAAAGTTTTTGCTGGAGAAGATTTGTCTGTGACCTCTACTAAGCTCCAGCAGGAAGTTTTCCAAATATGGTTCGCGTGCTGGAGATGAAGCTCCATGGCATGAGCTCTTCTCTTGGCTTCTACTTCACATGAACAAAGAGAAAATGCACAGATCTCACGTCGGAAAGGGAATGCCATGGAATCTCCGTAGGAAAGCTACGAACTGAGGAGACGTGCTTAGGAAGAAGCGTCTTGCCGGAATTTTGCTCAGTTGTTGGAGTGCGAAACTCAGATTTGTTTTGTCTTTTTATTTTTATAAGCCTCTAGAGCAAAATCATGGTGATGCTCATCAAACATCTTCCAACTTAAACCATCTACTGGAGGATGCAAAACATCCCGGACTATAGATATCTCAGTCATGCCAAATCATTTCCTTTGCAGTATGTCTCGATGCGTACAATCGATGTAGTCTTGGGGTGATGGGAAATAACATAATTTTGTATGCGGTACTCTCTTCCTCTTTTTTGGGTCCCTCCTAGATGCGTTACAAACCGGATATGCCTCTATCATTTGTAATCACCTTGATACAAGACACATTCGTTCAAACATACATAAACTATTTCATAACCTTACCCTAAGCTCTGTAACTTTTATTTAGAGGCTTTATACGACGAGGGTAAGGTATGTCTATCGGGGAAACCCTTACTCAACGATTGTAGGAGTTCAGTGAATAAAGTATTTGTCTACTTATTTTTCACCTTTACATGCATTGATTTTGCTATAAAATTCAACGACCTCATTTTCGTAAAAGCATGATACATCTCTATATTCATTTTTGCAACCAAAGCATAAAAAACCATTTATGTTATTTCGTAGAATATTCTCGTCTACCATTTTCGTATTCATTTCATTAACAATGCCTCTTAAATCGTTTTTCATTTTCCTCGTCTACATTACTAGCAATAACATATGAGTGAACTGTGTCTACTTCACCATGAAAGATTCAAATTTCCTATGTCCATAAAAACCCCTTTCTCAACATATCTGCTTTAGCATCACAATGTTTTTTTTGTCTATTCATGCACCAGTTACATGAACATTGAATCGTATTAGAACTATTCATGTGTATAGATGCAAATTTCAATGAAACTCATGAAACCCTTCACAAAAACTAGTGTAACCTTACTTTTCGACTTTATCCATTCTTTATCCCTAGACACGTCCATTTGAATTTTATTGCAATGTAAACAAAAAATTCCCGATAAATATAATAATTTTGTAAATTATATTGACAATCTATCTCACAATTACTTGAATTTAAAAAAAAAAAATAAATTAAGCAATCTAATATATAAATAAGTCTCACTTCCATATTAAATTCTTCATCTCTAAACCTTGATTTTTTCTCATAACCCCAAAATTCCTCTAACATATATAACTACATTATACATACATTAATTAACTACATCAATTAAAAATCTTATTGACACAATAAAATGTATCACAAAAAAAGTTTCTATCGGGAAAATGGGTTTAGAAATACCTCAATGTATAAGAGGAATTGATGGTGAAAATGGATCCCAATGAGTGAAGCTACGTTAAGTGAAACTCGGGAGCGGAATAGTAGATGGTAGAGGCAAATGGTGGATTTGTGGAGCAATTTTTGGATTTTTTGAGGAGAGCTTTTGATAAAACTGGTGGAACGTTGATTGGGTAACTATTGTCCAATATTTATTACGCGAATGTTAAACAACCACTACCCGTGGTCGCTAGAGATGTGTTATGTGGTCATTAAATACATCAATACCAACCAAAAAACTAGTCGCCAATGGTTGTTAATTTATTTTAATGTAGTTGGTGAGTGTACCATTAGCGACCAATATTGTGGTCGCTAATGAGTACAAATCAATACCGACCACTTTTCGACCGACATAATTCTTTTTTAAAATAAAAGACATATACCAGCAACACTCTTATACTTGCTAATGTAATATGATTACTAGCGACCAACTATTCAAACTATTGATTTAATTTCTTAATTTAATCGTTCTCGCAACCATTTTCGGTCGCTGTAACCAAAGGCGGTGCCAGAAATTTTCGCTAGGGGGCCAAGGGATGTGGGGGCAACGACCCCAAATTATTTTTTGGACTTATTTGCACTATAGGTTTATATTTTATGAAAATTTGTAAAAAAATCCTTATATTATATATATATGCACTATAGATCCTATATTATGTAAGGGTTGTACTATAAGTTTTAATATAAATTTTTTAATTAATTACTCTTTATTTTCTACAAAATAACATATATTTTATTAAAAAAAAAATTACAAGTCTAATAAAATAAATATAAAAGTTAGAGGAAGCCAATGAAGATTTTGAAATTTTAGGGCAGCCAAATGCAAATTTTTTAAAAATTTAAGGGATTAAATAAGTTATAATTAATTTTTTATAATATAAAGGATTTTTTTTTGGTCGTAACACTAGTGACTACTTTAGCATTTGCCAAAGATTAGATCGCTAATCAGCACATTTGGCGCGATGACCTTCTAGAACTATATATATAAAATCTCCCCATACTAAATACTATAAGACTTTTTAATCCGTAACGAATCAGAATTTACACTTTCAATTTTAGTTTAAAAAAATATGTTATCGACAATACATTTTGGGAAAAAAATTTATGCAGGTTAATTCTTTTTATCAATTTAGGTCATACTTATGAAGTTACATATGACCCATGGACCATGGTTGGTAGTTTTGGGGTGTACTTGCTGCCCTGGTGATAGGTAGCGTATAAAATTGACGAATATCTACCTATAAATGTAAAAAATAAAAGATAATTAGGAGCCAAGAGGCCTATAGAAGGGGACACATTTTGTATTTTTGTTGTAGAATTTATTTAAAAGGGACCTTGTCAAATGACTACTTAATTTGTCATAGTGATGGCTTAAAAGTAATATAAAAACAAAAATGGTAAAACATCTTATTAATATTAGACTTTAGTTCCTCCCCCAACCAATATACTACCCCTCCCATTTTCTCTACCAAAATATTAGCTTCTCATATTTTAATATTAGACTTTTAGCACAAAATTTATCTATATATATCAGGAGTAGTGTCTCGAAACTTGGTTTTTGTTTAATCTTTTAAGTCTTGACAAAAAAAAAGTTTAATCTTTTAAGCCCCGCAGTTTGATCCTAGAGGGATATTTTTCTTGATTTTTTGAATTTTATATTTAAATATACTTATTTTTAAATCCCATAGATACAATTATCTAAACTCTAGCTATATGAAGATTGTGTGGAATTATTTGATCCCAAGTGCATATCTTTCTTGCAATGCACATAATATGTGTAATCTAATCCATATTATTAATAATGAACAAATTAGCTATAAGATTTTGACTTGTAAAATCTTGTAAACCAAAGCTCCTCATTTCTTCTTCTGGCGCATTATTATGAATGCTCTTTCTACGGAACAGAACAGATTTTACAGAAGATGCTCTTCCACTGATCTGTGCCATATTTGCCTAAAAGAAGAAGAATCCCTTGAGCACCTTTTCCTTAAATGCGAATGGACCAGGAGGTTCTAGCTATTATCCCCCCTTCACTATCACATTCCACATTTTTATGACTTTGGTATTAATTCTTGGATTGGTAATATTGTTGAAACAGGGTGTAATTCTAAAGGAAAAATGGACCTACTTTTAACTGTTATCCTTTGTTTTTAATGCTTCCCCTATTAACTTTGATTCTTGCTTTGAACTTATTAATATTTTTCGCAGGCAAGTTTTCTCTGTTGATGTATCTGATACAGCTGATCCTTCCTCTACCCCAGATAATTTGCGAAATGATTGGCTCTCTTCTATCCCCATTTGGTCTCCCCCTCCTCAGCAGGCTTTTAAAATGAATGTAGATGCTTCTTTTAAGAATGGGAAAGCCACGGCAGCTGCAGTAATCCGCAATTGGAAGGGCGAAATTATTAATGGCTTCGCTATGAACATTTCTGCCTCATCCAGTTTTGAAGCTGAAGCTAAAGCAATCCGAAGTGGCGTTCAGTTTGTTCTAGATCATGCTCCCCTTTGCAACAGTATCGAGACTGATGCAGAAGCTGTTTTGAAGGCCATGTACTCCTCGAGCACGAACTGTCCTTGGAAGGACAGGGCTATCCTTGAAGATATCAGAAACATGGCTAAGGACCACATCAATTTACGTATTAGTGGTATTCGTAGAACAGCTAACAAGGTTGCTGACTGGCTTGCCAAAGCTTTTTCTCATTCTTTGTTATCCCCTAATTGGATTTGTAATATTCCTCTGGATTTAAAAACTATCGTTTGTAATGACTTTGCTGATTTTATGATGACTGGGTTGGTTAACTCCATTCACCTTTATTTTAATATATTAGTCCCTTTATCTAAAAAAAAAAAAAAAGCAATGAAGAGATTACTTCATTTGAGACTTTTTTCTTACCCGTGGTAAAGTTGGCATGGTTCCCCGTTAAAGTTTTAGAAGGTCTGCTTAAGGTCTTGACCTCAAATATACTCTATATAAAAATAAAAAGTTAGCATACTATTAATTAAAAAAAGAATATTAGTTTGTCCTAATAATCAAAGACACTATTTTGCATTTTAAAATCACTTAAATCTAAATGTTACTAAGTGCCCGTTTGGGATTGTTTTTCAAAATAATCACTTAAAGTGATTTTAGATCCATAACAATATTTTAGAATCTTAAAATCACTTTTAGGAAAAGCACTAGATTAGTGATTATTAAAATAATCACTTAAAGTGATTTTAGATGTCAAAATATTTTTTAATAATTTTTACAAACATTTTAATTTTAATCAAAAAGCACTTTTAGCTCTAAAATAATCAGTCCCAAACGGGCTCGTTCAAATATAAATCCTGAGCTACTTGTTAGAATATTCACCATGTTTTCCATCTTGTCTGCAATATTAAAGGGAAAAACATTTTTCCATCACATTTAATCAATTTTAGATGATTGTATACTTGAAAAATATGAGTAAAGTTTGTTTATCAGATTATTTTTACATCGACCATTCTTCGTGAGATATTTATGCAAGATAGTATTCTTATTACGCTTAAGTTTTCTTTTTTTTTTTATGTAGAAAGAGGACGTAACAAGTATTTATTTATTGTCAAGTTAGATGTAGATTGTAAATCTAACGGATAGTGATTTCAAAAATTTGTATACAACACATGTATAGATCCTAATAGGTATAAGATTCTCCATTTATATTCTTTACGATTACTTAAAAAAATAATCGGTTTAATCAGCAATTAATGCTAATGGGTCTATTGATGTGGTTTATAAATCATCCGTGAATATATCATATTCTCACTTAATTATTATCTGTCCATGGTTTCCGATTTTTATCTCTGATGTAAGGGAACTACAAGAAGATATAGGAATTGCTATAAAGCTAAATTATTTATTTTCTCTAGCGGTTCGAATTTAGACGTGTTATCAATTTATTTTCAACTTCTTATTTTGTTTAATTTATTTATTTAAAAGATTATGTTTCCTTTTAAATTTTTGGTGTGATATATCTTTCCTAATCTAACACATCATCTTTTTTTGGGTAGTAACCCGAGTATGGGAAATCTACCAAATATATATAGGAGGATTCGGACAAAGATTTTCTCATGAGAAAGTTAAAGATTTTTTAGGTAAACATGAAAGATGGCGCGTCGCACACATCACAAAGAACGGTTGGAATTATGGAATGCATTACATGAAGCATTCCATAACTTAACAGTCACATGGTTAGTAGCTGGTGATTTTAATCAAGTTGGCAAAGAAGAGGATAAAAAAGGAGGGGTGGAAGGTGTTTCGAGAAGAATGGAAATTTTTGAAGAATGGAGAGAAAGTTGCGGCTTGATCGATCTTGGGTTTGAGGGGCCACGCTTCACATGGTGTGACTCTTGGAACACAGGACAAAGGATAATGGAGAGGCTGGATAGAGCGTATGGTAACTCAGAATGGATAGGTTTGTTTCCGAGGGCGCGAGTGATACATTTAGCTCGTGTCCACTCGGATCACAGCCCGATACTTATACAGATATGTCCATTACAAAGGAAGACTATTCATTCTCGCAAATTTCGATTTGAATCGGCTTGGTGTCTTCAAAAAGGATTTCAGGAATTTATTCGAGAGAAGTGGAAGGGTAATGAGGAGGGACTCGGTTCAGGTGTGGAAGATATCCAAACATGTATAGAGAAATGGAAATTCGAAAGCTTTGGTAATATTCATAAGAAGAAACGATTATTGGCAGCTAGGCTAAGGGGTATTCAGAAATCTCTTCAAGTAAAGTATAATTCATCCCTTCGGCAAATGGGTAATAGATTAATGAATGAATATGAGAGTGTATTGAAACAGGAGGAAATGATGCACTTTCAGAAATCAAGAGATGTGTGGGTAAGAGACGGGGAAAGAAATACGAGGTTTTATCACCTTTCAAGGATAATACGAAAGAAGAAATCGAAATGTGTTAGGTTACTAAATGAAAATAACGAGTGGGTAGAAGACGGGGAAATGTTGAAAGCTTTGGTTAGAGAGTATTTCGAAGCACTTTACAAAGGTCCGGATGATTCTATTGGGTTTTTTGCTCTTCCTAATGTCGAACGAATAGAAGAACAAACTTCTCAAGCTCTTAAAGCACCTTTTTCGAGGGAGGAAATTCGTGAAGCGGTATTTCAATCGAATCCAATGAAAGCACCAGGACCAGATGGTATGTATGCGGCGTTTTATCAGAAATGTTGGGAAACAGTTGCGAGTTCTGTGGAGGATATGTTTCGTATAGCACTTGATACTGGGCGTTTTCCTTCGAAATTAAATGGTACCTCGTGCATCTAATTCCGAAAGTCAAGGACCCTGATCGAGTAAGTCTCTTTAGACCAATTAGTCTTATTAATTCACCGTGCAAATTTATTATGAAGGCGATGGTTAATAGACTCCGACCGCTACTTGCTGAGAGGATTGGTCCGTGTCAGAGTAGCTTTTTGCCTGGAAGATCCACTACGGATAATATAGTCCTTATTAGAGAGGTAGATCATAGGATGCGTCACTTTAACGGAAATGCTGGTATCATGGCGGTAAAAATTGACCTCGCTAAGGCTTACGATAAACTTCGATGGGAATTTATAGAAGATACAATAGTGAATTTTGGGTTTCCGGCTAATTGGGTGTCGCTTATTATGACAAGTATGGCGGATAACGAGATGAGAATATTATGGAATGGGGAACCTCTTCCACCCTTTAAGCCTCATCGAGGTATAAGTCAAGGTGACCCACTTTCTCCATATATTTTTATATTATGCATGGAGCGCTTATCTATTTTGATACAAGAGTTATGCGAAAACGGAAGTTGGAAACCAATTGTGTTGGGAAGAGGAGGTCCAAAGTTATCTCACCTATTTTTTGCTGACGATTTGATATTATTTTGTGAAGCCTCTTTATCGCAGGTCAATCTGTTACAGGAAACGCTTAATCTATTCTGTAATGAGGCTGGCCAGACAATAAGTGCGGCTAAATCTCTTATTTATTTCTCTAAGAATACACCAGTGGCGCTACAAGAGGAATTAGCAAGTGTTAGTGGTTTCCGTTTAAGTGATTCTTTTGGGAAGTACTTGGGAACTCCTATTCATTCAGGGCGTTTACCAAAAGGCTTTTTTAAAAGTATCATGGAAAGAATGAGAGACAAGTTAGCGTTATGGAAAGCGAAGACTCTTTCCCTTACTGGAAGGATTACTCTCGCCCAATCAGTTTTGTGCGCAATGCCGACGTATCAAATGCAAGTCATGAAGCTACCTTTATATGTATGTAAGGAGATTGATCGGATAGTGCATAATTTTATTTGGGGGTCCTCGGACGAAAAAAGGAAAATACATTGGGTTGCGTGGGATAAGATATGTCAATCGAAATCGAATGGAGGACTGGGTATCTGGGAGACAAGGTTGTTCAACTTGGCCTATTAGCTAAACTCGGATGGAAAATACTTCAGAATCAGAAAGTTGCATGGGTGGACGTTTTTAAACATAAATACTTTAAAAATGGCTTATTCCAAAAGGAAATTAAGGCTGGGGATTCTAGTATTTGTAAGGCGATAATGGATGGTACAGAGGTGCTGCGTAATGGGGTATTGGAGGAGGAAATAGCGGGAGAACGGAGTTTTAGGTGGGTGCATGAAACATCTGGGGCCTTTACTGTCAAATCAGCTTTTAAGAGTATTGCAACACAGGTCCCTGATCTTTCATTTCGCTGGGATAAAATTTGGAGAACAAAGTGTTCACAGAGGATGCGAATCATGTTGTGGAGACTGGTGCTTAATCGATTACCTACTGCAGTTAATCTTTATCGTAGGAGCGTGATTGATAGTCCGGGGTGTGAAATATGTGGAGCAGGCAGTGAAGATGTGCAGCACATCTTTCTCTGCTGCACAGTAGCTACCAAGCTTTGGACCGAACTGGGCTTATTACCTGCTGATACTGCTCCGGGAACAGCTCCTGCCGTGACAAGTGGGGCCAGTGATGCAGCGAATTTTTTGACAGCAGCTCACGGAATGAACTCAGATCAGTAGCTCCTGTACTCTCTAGTGTGCTGAAAAAATCACTTATTAGCTTGGCAAGCTGCTGTGGCCGCGGAATTAAATCTGCAGCAATTGGAGGCTTCGCCAATAGCTGGAGTGAAGGCGTGGGTGGAGAAAAACCTCGAATCAACGGATATGTACGGTGGGATTGAATGGAGATTGATATTTACCGCCGCTCTAAGTATTATATGGTCAAGAAGGAACGAGGCGTTATTCGAGGGTGTAAGCACCACAACAAGGACTTTTGGGCTAAAACAGGAAGTTATATGATTAGCTAGTGAGTTTGTATCCGCTTGGGGCAAGGAATATGACGGAGGAATTATTAAATCCGGAAAGAGAGAGCTAGTAAAATGGATTATACCGAATAACAAGCTGAAATTGAATGTGGATGGTTGTTAATGTGGATACGGGAAGAGCGGGAATTGGTGGATTATTACGAGGCGAGGAAGGTACATTTATAGCTGCATTCTCTGGCCCATGTATAATGGAGTCTCCTAATTATTCGGAAGTGTTGGCTTTGCACTACGGTCTGAGGTGGGCAGTAAGTAGAGGCATTAAAGATTTACATGTTGAAACGGACTCCAGAGAATTTCACGCGCTAGTGAAGGGCGGTGGTAGTTCTACGAGTTGGAATTGTCACATTGGGCGGATTGCAGATTTATATTGAGTAATAACCCGGGTTTTGAGATGGATTGCATTTATAGGGAAGCAAACTCGTGCGCGGACCTATTAGCAAAGAGAGGAGCGTTATTGAATGGGGAACCGCAACTTTTGGTTGATCCTCCGGACTACCTTTGGAAGAACATTACTAGTGATAGGAGTGGAAATATGATTCCTAGACTAGTATTAGATCCTCTATGAGGAGTTAGTTGTTTATTTCAACTTCGGCTTTTAGCCTCTGATGTACGCAAAAAAAAAATGGCGCGTGGGTGGAGGTTAAGGATTTGGAAAATAAAGCATTATTCTTGGGCCAAAACCTTTCGTTTCTTATCGAGTGTTTTGAATTTAATAAAGGGTAAAGCCCTCGTCTGCCCCTCTAACTATGCCCAAAGTGCGCGGTCCGCCCCAGATCTTCAAAATTACTCTTTTACGCCTCATATCTTCACCTTTTGTGACACCGTTAGCCCTTTTTTCATTTTTCTGTCAGTTGACCGTTAGTCAACGCCACATGGCGCCACGTCAGTGCGAAACCAAGTCTCATCAAGCCCAAATTTCCCAAAGGTGACTGTGTTTATCTAGTAAACACAAAGTCTCATCAAGCCCAAATTTCCCACAAAATCGCCATATAAACACACCGAAACCAAGTGTAGTTAATCTAACATTACTTTTAGTCATTTCATCGAACACCTTACGAGCGGAGTTTATATTTCCTTCTGAAGACAAAGCAGCAAGTAGAGAATTACAAGTTTCATGTCCGATTTCAGAAGTTACAGAACTAACCTCATTGAAAATCGAAAATGCGATGTCTGTTTTCTTACCGATGATCTGTGAAGCAATAACGGAACGGTAAACTGAAGGATGGACACGGATTTTCTGAGCTTTAACCGTTTTTAACAGCTTTAAAACGGCGTTAAATTGTCTAGAAATGGAGAGAGATTTAAGAACGGACTGGTAAGTAAGATCATTGTGTAAGAATTTAGGTTGTTGAGATGCCCAGTTAAAGAAGCCGAGAGCTAGAGAATGATCGTTGAGGAGGAATGGATCGATGACTCGTGCCACAAGTACCGGACTCAGTGAGTTTCGACAGCCGAGTTGGTGAAGAGTTTGCTCCAACGATGGAGTCCATGTCCGAGTTGGAATCGCTTGGTTTGACGCTGAGATTAAAGCTCTGCTTATTTGTCTTGCTAACTCTCCTCCTGATCGTCTCATTAAATTTAATTTTTTATTTATTTTCTTTAGTTAATATGTAGTTATATAGTATTTCAATTGAGTGCACCATTGGATGGATTGAAGAGGAAGAAAAATCACTATGTTGAAGGTGGGGATGCTTAATTGATTTGAATTTTTTGATTTTTCCTCCATTGTTGAAGGTTTGAAGCATTCAAACCTTCAAACCTTTAAAGGTTTTTTTTTAAAAGTTAGGGAAGATGCTGACGAAGACAGAGGCGGTGAGGTGGTGCTGAGGTGGTGCCATGTGGCGTTGACTAACGGTCAACTGACAGAAAAGTGTAAAAAGGGCTAACGGTGTCACAAAAGGTGAAGATATGGGGTGTAAAAGGGAAATTTTGAAGATCAGGGGTGGACCGCGCACTTTAGGCATAGTTAGAGGGTTAGACGAGAGCTTTACCCTTTAATAAATGTATATCTAGTTGCATATACTCTTCTGAAAATTTTAATCTATATGGTAAAGATACGGGTATCTATCACTTATCAAATAGAAGTGTTCATTATTTTTATGATGACATAGAACAAAGCGAATTTACCCTACCAATATGCATGGACTGGACCTGGTTTTTAGTGAAACTTCTTCTTTATATGTTTCTTAGTAGTTTATAATAAATTATGTGATACCATGGACTCGAAATTGTTTTTTTTTAAATCATGAAAATTGTATTGTGTAACAAATCACTTCAATTTCTTTAGCATTATATATACTTATTTGATTAATTTTTTCGTACCTCAAAGTTTCCTTGGATATTTTCTATGGGTTTACCTTGCTATATTGTTCATTGTTCTTATCCTTGATCCATGTGGGTTTAGTTTGAATATTCTTTTGATGATCTCTATTTCTAGAAACAAGTGTTGATTTAACATGATTTTGCAAAGAGAATCTCAGAAAATGATCATGTTTAATTGGTGTTTAAAACATACACGTAGAAGGTAGGAGGTGATATAAAGGTAAACCAAAAGAGGTGACAAATATTATTACTCTTTGTATCACCCCTATGCTAATATCATTACCTATGCTAACATTGTTATCTAATAGTAATTTTTAACACTTAGATTGTAGTTATCTGTTGATGAGATTATTTGTTAAATTTTTCTGTCTTTTTTTTCTGAACGGATTGAAACTATTGAAATATTCCCTAAACTTATTTGATTCCGGTCGTGTTGAGATCTTAAACACTGTTTCGTTTAAGTGATTCTTGAGTTGCAATCATTGTTGGTTTCCTTTCTATTTGACATCAAGATCTTGTGTGAACCTGCAATATACCTATTCCTATATACTCGTATGATTTGTTGTATAAGGAATCACATAAAAACAATAAAAGAGGTAAGGAATTCCATACGATAGATTATGAATGATGTCCAAATTTAATGGACTGTAACTTCAGATTCTCATTCATTTCTGCATGATTTCTAAACCATCAATCGGTCTAATCAATAATTAAAGAAAGAATGGGTCAATTAATGAATTAAAAATCAACCATGAATATCCGATTCTCACGCAGCTATTATTTATTAAAAGTTTCAGATTTTTCATATTTCTAACGACAATGGAACAACAAACTTTTCAAAGTGTATCAAGTACTATTTTGTACTAGTCAAAGAATTGACCTATCTAAATTAAACATTTCTATAAATAAAGGGACACCTCCATAAATTTTTAGAATTTTAAATTTTTTGAAATGTCTCTATTTAGTCATTTTCAAGTTTTTAGAATTTATATTTTTGCTAATTTTGCAATATTATAGTATAAAGTATTATCCAATATAAAAATAACTACATAAAACAAATCGAGTCATAAAAAATAATACTAATTCAATTTTACATGCATAAAACGTGACATCTAATTATTCCTAAAAATTATTACAAATATTTAAATAAAAAGTTTTTCAACATATAAGAGCATAGTTTCAAATTCCAATAGATTACCTCCAACATGTAATTGATTAATACGATTAAAAATTAAAATTTCATCTAGTCTTCCAATGGTGAACCCTTACTGATACAATGGTTGACCTTTAATCATGAGATGGTAGTGATGATGTTGGTCATATGTAAGAGAAATGATTGGTCCGTGGGTGAAAGAGAAGTAAAGTGGCTAATATTGATTTTGTGTGAATTTTATAATTTAAGTTATATAGTTTATATTATATATAAATAGGAAATAAGTGTACATATATTAACATAAATATTGGTGTATATAAATTTCAATGTAATGTCTCAAATATCATTAGTCTCCCCACTCACGTATCTCCTTACAATTCATTCTCCTTCACTCACCTCCAACAATTTCAAAATTCCATAGTGAATAAAAGATCCATTCACCTCCAAAAAAGATAAAAGATAATAGCAACCATCACACACACTTTTAACATTTATAGAATCAGAAGGTAAATTTCATCACCACTGGTATTAGATCATCCATGTGATAACATGTCCAACAGAACGCAAGCTCTGGATTTGTTGATGCTGGAAAACTGAATCTTTCCCATGTGTGAGGGTTGTACAACTTGTTGAAAGTCCTAGAGGGGGGTGAATAGGATTACTAATTAGATTAATGCCTAATTAAAATTATTTTGGACAATAATAAGTTTAAGAGAGAAACTACTAGGTCAACTAAATATATCAAACTCTTAAGGGATCATGCAATGGATAAACTAGAGGTTTGATATATAAGTGATACAAGTAAAACGAGTTTCTAATCTCTTACTACTCTAGATGACAATAGGTTTGATTAACTAGGTAAAGATTATCACGATATTTATACTAGCATATAATCAAACATATAAAGTGCGGAAAGTAATTAGAGTAGGGATCGAAAGTACACAACGATGTATAGTGGTTCGCTTATCCCTACATCCACTACCTAAGGAAGCCTCCTTAGGATTTCAAGCTTTTCACTAAGCTCCCGTGTCTCTCTTAACCGGGTCGAGAACACAATAACCCTTACAACCTCTTCGATACCACGAAGGACAAACTCTTGTGCTATCACAACACAAGGACACCGAGTATACTCCCGATACTCTAATTCGCTCTTAATCTATCTATTACAAGAACTAGACTTAAGAGGATAGATACAAAGTGTTTAAGTGGTGATATAACTTTGCTAAACAATCTCCTAAAGAGTAGATATAACTATAAGCATGAAAACTCCTCTTGAGTAGATAATAACTTTGAAGTTTCTTGATTTAAGCTCTTGATCAAGCTTGGATGATTAACTTTGATAGCTTGAGACCTATAATTTTGTAGGAGAATGATATGTATAATAGTTGAAGTGTAAGAGGTAAGTTTCTCCTTCAAAGAGGCCATATTTATAGCACAAGAAAGTCCCCAACGGTTATAAAGTTGGTGGGATACTTTGTGCCAAACCGGGTTCCCGGTTTCCCAAATGCGGGTACCCGGTTTCAATTGCAACGGTTACATAACGGCTATAAGGAGCTTGATGTTGACTTGAGCTTCACCAAACCGGGTTCCCGGTTTCACCAAATGCGGGTACCCGGTTCTTACTGGCATGGGAATTATGACATTTTGATTCGTTGCTCGGATGGAAAAGTTTTCTTCACGAGAGTTGTAGTAAACATCATTTTAAGAAACTTTGTAGTTGATCATGAAAGCTAATTCTCAATGTATACATAAGATAAGGTTAAAAGTATTGGTATGAAAATTAGCTTCTTAGGATATGATAATAAAACTTTGATCTAAATGATAAAGATTGTGCTTTTTGATGAATTAGAGTGCTAGATAAAGAATATAGATAAAGTATAATTAGCACACTAAATAATAGAGGATTTGTCACATTAAAACAACTTATCGATGGGGGCAATATGCCAACACTTGTCCATATGGTAGTGTAACAGGTACTGAAACAGGTATAGGAGGGGAATAATATAGTGAAGGTGAGCATATGAGATGATATGTAGCTCCAACGTGGCATTTGAAACAAGACATTCATTACCTACAAATTATATTAAATGAACATATAGTATTTAAAAAACTGAATTTGAATACAACATGAACAAAATATCAAGGGTCTTAGCAATCCACAAGACAATTCTTTGATACAGATCGAAGAAAAGGGTGGGTGAGTTGTTCTCCAGATCAAAGAAGGTAAGAGAAGGTCGATCTCCAAATCATAGAAGGTTGAGGTTAATGGGTTATTGTAGGTTGAATATAGGAGAGAGGTGGTGGTAATAGGTAGTGTCTTACCTCTTTATGTTATGAACCATTCAGAGATGGTGTTTGCTGACATCAATATGGACGTCTTAACAAGGCGGCCCGGATGGAGATGTTGGAAGTGGTGAGAGGTGGTGGTGAGGTAACGGGTCGTCAGAGAGATAGAATGAAGATAAAGGGGAAAGAGTTGCGACAAATTGAATTAGAAATAAGGTAAATTAGCCCCTCCCTCTGTTCCTAAAAGATTGTCATTTATACTAAAAATAGTTGTTCAAAAAAGGTTGTCACTGTAGAAAATCAAGACACTTATATATTTTTATACCACTTTTACCACTAATTAAATGTTATAATTTAGGTTCCCAATAAACATTTAAATATCAAGACACTTTTATTTTAGTAATCAAATAGACAATAAATGACATTTCTTAATTTGTGTGCAAAAACAATTGTGACAGCTTTTTAGGAACGGAGAAAGTATTTCATTAAATTAAGGATTAAAAGTTAAATTTAGAATATTTAATCTTCTTTGTTACTACTGAATAATATTATGAAGATTTTTTGTTTATATGATGTTTATAACAAATAAGTTTATTATTGTATTATATTGGTCATTGGCTTTTATATCACAAGTATAACATTATAATATTATTCATAAACAAAATTTTAGAATGTGATAATATTAAAAACTAATTATATTTAAAATATTAATTTTATTTATTTGAAAAATATAATATGATAGTAAATTTGCGTTATGTATTTTAAATAAGTAATGATATATACTATTAAAAACCATATCATTCAACCTATAGCATGATATAACTTAATTGAGAAAAAAAATTAAAAAAAATATATAATTAACTTACACATAATGACTTTATATCATAAATAATATGATAGGTGATATATATCGTTACTCATTTGAAGTTTATTTGATCCTTTAATTCTTTTATATGTGAAGAGTAGTCATTGAAGGAGATTTTTATAGATTAAAAAATAGCTGATTTTATATTAGATTTTAAATTTTTAATTTTATAATTAGTTTTGGTATATTTTTTTAATAATTTCAAAGATTAAATAAAATATATCTTTAACCTTATAATATGGTATTTCTTAAATTGTAACAATTATATAAATTGTAACATTTGACTAGGAGGGAACCTTCTTTGGCCTTATTATCTATTTAGCGTTCTACTCAACAAAATTCCAACCTAGCAAAGGCTATACATATAAGCCTATCTCCCTACAAAATTAAATCAGCCCATCTGGAATTTTATTTACTCTAGTAGTTCGTCCAACTCTAGGATAAACTTATGTCGGTTACTAGTAGGGATGAGCAGGCCCACACTAAGCCGAATTATAGACCCTACTGACCTATTCAAGCCTATTTTTTGGTTCTTTAGTTTTTTACTAGTTTATTTAGGTCTTAGGTCCAAATTAATTTCTTTTTGAAATCTAGCCTATTTTATTTAGCACATACCCGAGCTTGTATACCCCGACCCTAACTCGTATTTCGGGTATATGGGTAATTTTTTACTGTTGAAATAACACATTCATTTTACATTTCTCTCTCTTAAGTTCTTCATTTTTATTACTTCGAGTAAAATGCCAAATACCTCTTTTTGGTTTGGTCAAAGTTATATCTATAGTTTGGAAATGGACATATAAAATGCCGAATACCCCTTTTTGCTTTGGTCAAAGTTATATAGATATCTATAGTTTAGAAATGGACATGTACTTCATGTGTTTCCCGAATGAAGGAAAACTTTCTACTGGCCCTATCGCTCATATAGACGATATAAATAATTATTGTATATCCTTACATTCGAATGACGATACTACTAAGATCATAATACTTTTAAAAAATTGCGGTAAATACATGTATAATCAGTAAAATTCTAAATTTTTTACATTTAGTCGCTTAAAAAATCTAAAGTGTTCCATCACCTAGAAATCACTCAAGTTAGTGGTTGAATTGTCTTTTTAGAATTCATATGATTAATAAACCATCAAACCACAAGAAACGATTTAGACGGACTGATAAAATATATATATATATATATATATATATATATATATATATATATATATATATATATATATTATATATCATTACATAAAATAGAAATTTTGTCATGATAATCTATTCCCTCAATTCTTTAATATTTGACACTTCAGAGTTTTTCACACATATTAAGAAACCTAAAAAGTAGGGAAAATTTTATTAAAATTACCAATATAACTCTATTTAAGAGAGAGGGAGAGAGAGAGAGAGAGAGAGAGAGAGAGAGAGAGAGAGAGAGAGAGAGAGATTTTTAAAAGAAAGTAAAATAAAAAACAGAGTGTTTATTTTGCATTGGAACTCCAAATATGACATATATTATAGAATAGAGTTTTTTTTACTAAAGTGTCAAATATTAAAGAAGGGAGAAAGTAAGAACCCATTTGGGATTGATTATTTTGGAGCTAAAAACGCTTTATGGTTTAAATTAATTTTTTATAAAAAAAAATTGAAATCTAAAATCACTTTAAGTGATTATTTTAATAATCACTTTAAGTGATTATTTTAATAATCACTTATCTAATATTTTTCCTAAAAGTGATTTTAAAAGTTTAAAGTATTTTTATGAATCTAAAATCACTTCAAATGATTATTTTAAAAAGCAATCATAAACAGGTACTAAGTGTTTAACGCCTTTATATCTATTTAAACTTTTAACTTGATTTATAAATTTTAAAAAATTTAAACTTGAATATTCATCTTTTTGGGAAAAATACTTGTGTACACTTGCACTACAATACTGACAATGGTTTTTATATTATTTTAATATTTTATCATATACATGCTTTTAAGAAAAACACTTTTGTTATATATTACTTTTGTCAAGTGACTTTTGTTATCTCAAAAGAGAAGTGTTGGATATATTTAAATAGTAGTACCGTTTTATTTCATTTCCAAACATTTTTTTAAAGAACATAACGTATAAAAATATTTTTTGAACTATTTTTCTAATAAATAAATCAATTAAAACTTTTATATAAAAATAATTAAATTATTTGAAACGTATTACCAATATTTTTTTAATATTTTTCATAAATTTCAAAAAAAAAATGTTTTTTTAATGATTGATAGGTTTGACTATACTACACCATGGACGTCGACTCAGACATATTTTCGGCCGACTCAACAGGACAATCTAGATGTTTGACCGAGCTTCTGGGAACCTTTAGACACCCTGCCCGAGAATGCAAGATGAATACGGTAGTCAACCGAGAATCATGTTTCCCAAGTATTCTCAAAGAGGAAAGTTACAAAAGCCCGATCTCCTTTACAAGGTCGTTTTCATCTACAAAATACTCATGACATATACCTGATAAGGGGTAATATTTACTGTTCATTATTACAGTTAGATATAATTTGACCTGTTCATATTTCTTTCACGATCTAATACTGATTTAAACACCGGGGTGCCAGCATGAGGTACCCTCTCTATGGTCCCGGAGTTTTTGTCTGATTACACGTCTTAACCTTCAGACGACAACATGCTCAAGCAACCATTATCTCAACTACCTTTGTAACATTTTTACATTCAAACTCAACAATTTATACATTCTTATTTGTAGAGAATTTCACGCTCTATCAACGAGCATATGCTATTGCCTTTCTACTATGTTTAAATTATATTTTAAACTAGTTTGTGCTTTAGATAGTGATGATAAATTGGTCGATTAAAATTTTCTAGTGGTTATGGATTGTTTTACTCTAAAATATGGTAGGGGAACCTCTCGCAAAAACTTGAATTATTTATTTATTTTGGATTGTTTTTCTAGTGATCCTTTTCTTCTGGACTAATTAGATGTAGATCATGTGATATAATGGTATGGTTTTTCTATAGGAATATGTTATGCAGGTTCATTTTGAAGGAGCCTTTCGTAATTTTTTTGGGTATGCATATGACATGATTTTCGGTTGGCTATCGTACATCCTTGGGTGGGGTGCCTAGAGGTTCCCCAGGCTTGGCCGAGTATCTAGGTTGTCTTGTTTGGTCAGTTCAGGGTATGGTTGAGTCGGTATTCGTGACGTAGCATACCCAAACATATCAACCGTGAATTTTATAAAAAAGTAAAATATTGGTAATTTATTTAGAAAATCTAATTATTTTTATACACAAAAAATTTAATAGATTTATCTTTTAGAAACGAATAGTCCATTATTTTTTATTTAAAAAAAATCACTTTCACATTATATGAAAAAAACCTTTTGAAAAGAAAATTATAATTGTAACTATTAAAGCCATTTTAGATTTAAAATTATTTTAATTTTAAAAAAATTCAGAGTATTCTAATTATTAGACTAACTATCAATCTTTATTAAAATATATAAAATCTTTTCTTTAAAGGACATATAGGATTGGAAAAAAATTGTAAGATACTATATAAGATAAAATATTTATGGTAAAAAAATTTAAAAATAAAATATTAAATAATATTAAAATATATTGTTAGAATTGTAGTACAAGTGCACATAAGTATTTTCCCCTTTTTGCATTTACCTAGTCGTTTATAATAGGACAATTTGTGGTATATAAAAACGATTGAGTAGGAATATTAATATACTTGTAAAAGAAGGCAAAAGAAAACGGCCATAATAGATAGAAACATTACAAGATTCGGATGAGTCTTTTCTTTGAGGTTAATGTTATTACTAATAGTAGTACTACTGAAAACGGTAGGTTGGAACAGAAATAAATAATACATAGGTAGATAGGTGATGATGAGATTTAATCTCATGCATTTATCGCTGGACTGGTATCATCAAATCAACTTAGTAGGTCATCATCAAAGTAATAAATTGGGGTTCCGGACAAGTTAAAAAATGCCTCCGATTTCATTTGTTTTCCAACGAGGTTAGTAAATGGGATATCTTGGCCTCTAATATTCATTGCCACTATTTGGTCAATTCGGACATATAAAAATAATCGAATATTTGGTGTAAAAAACCACATGTTATTTCGTCTAAAAATACATTATTTTTGAATTACTTAAATGAGAAAACCCTCATGCCATAAATTATAAAATTCAATCGACCTTAAATCTAAGAGTTTGATTAATTGGGATAGAAGAAAATATTTAATGGCTAGAAAAAAATATTTGAATAATTTTATTGTGTCACTCGGTCAATTATTTGATTGTTTTTTCTTGGCATAAAAAGAAAAAAAATATTACACGTTTTTCTGTTAGTATGCGATTCCTATTAAGTTATTATAATTTTTTTGTCCTGCTCAAAATTTGAAGTCCAAAATAACTTAAATAACATTGTTGTAATCACTTTAACAGTAATGGTATCTACTGGGTAATGTTATGCCAACTTGCATGAAAAAATAATGTTAAGGCTTCCGTTTCTACCAATGAACGTACGCTAATCCTCCAAACTTTTCCATCTATCACATGTTCTTTATTGTTCCTGACAATACAACCAACAACGGCCAAATTATTAGTTTTGTTCCATGTCGCGTCACAATTAATTTTAAAGCAATTAGTACGAGAAGGATTCCAAACAAGAATACTATCAAAAGTAAAATTATTTTGGGACCCGTCGCATGATTACGTGATTCAAACACAGACAATCTGCTTTGCAGACGAATGATTTTACCTTCTAGATTATCCCACTACACTTTGAAGAAAGAGACTTATTCGTGCTAATAACGTGTTATAAACTTAAAGAAAAGAAGATAAAGATAAAAAGAGATTTTGTTTCTTGTAATCTCAGTCTTATTAAAAAAAAATGAGCCTTATATTTATAGGGTAATCAAAGACTTTCCCTTGCCACATTTATAAAAAATAAATAGAAAAAATCATTGACCTTTGGACATCCTAATTATATTATTTATTCATAATATATATTACACTAGATTTTTATTATAACAAGAATATTTAACGAGGTAAATAAAATCAAAATAAATAAAAAATTATTTAAATACTAATCTTTTATTACTATGAAAAAAGAAAAAATATATTGTCCACTGCTTTACCCCGTCATCACCTTACACCGCCCTGCCATTGCCAATACCCCACCCCACACGGCCGGCCCCTATTTTTTTTAATGGAGTGGATCATAGAGTGGATATAGATATACATTTTAGGATTTTTGTCATGTCTCGTTGTGTTTTTTTTAATGCCAATTCTCTACACCTCGTGAAGCAATCCGTCTGCACCTCCTTGGTTCCGTCAAATCCTCCTGTTGGGTGTTGGGCACCATGACTTTAGCCTTTGTTTTCAATTGAATTTCATGGATAACTTATGGTATTATGATCGTAAACATAATCATACGTAAACCTCGAATTTATTAGATCGTCATGTGATGGATAATTCATCGACGTCATCCCATATATATATATATATATCTTTAAGTAGGGTTATAAATGAACCAAACCGCTTGCGAGCCCCTCGAGCTCGGTTCGAAGAAAAACCTCGTTCAAGTTCGGCTCAAATATAAACAAGCTCAAGCTCTATTTTAAACTCGATAAGTAAACGAGTCTGCTCGAACTCGACTCGTGAGCTCGTCTAAAAATATGAATTATACATTAATATATTATTCACTTATAAATATATAATGAAATCAAAATCAAATTGGATATTTTTAATTTCTTTAGACATTTATTTTTTCATTAATGTTATGTTTCGTATATTCATACTAAACACTCCATCAAATACCAGCCGTTAATGAAAGTCTAATTTCAACCATAATTGTCCGTGAGCAACTCGTGCAAGACTCTAAAAGAATTGTTCTATAAGTTAAACAAACAAGTTCTAACATTTTTTATTTGGATCATTGGAAGTTCGAGCTCGACTTGTTTAAATTTGAGTTTGGCTCGGCCCGGCTTGTTTAAATTTGAGCTCGGCTCGGCTCGGCTCGAGATATTAAATAAACAAGTCTGTACATCTAGTATTCGGCTCGGCTCGGCTCGACTCGTTTACAACCCTATCATTAAGGATCCAAAATTTGCAAAGATATAATTAAAAAATCAAGGTTGTTGCCGCAAATCCTTGAAACCCTTGGTCTCCGTTCTTAATTATCTCCAGGGGCGGATCTAGGAATTTCCGGTAGAGAATAAAGTTGTTCAAGGATAACGCTCTCAAATTCTTTTCTTAACTTATTTGCACTCTAGGTCCCATATATTTTGCAAAAATTGCAAAATAAACTAATATTATACAAAATTGCACTATAAATTTCTATATTATGTAAAAGGTGTATTATAAGTCTTAATATAATTTTAATAGCTTCTAATAACGGTGTGTTAATATTAATGCCTCTCACCCTATTCAAGAATCTCTGATAATCGGCTATGTCACCTTTTTTCTGAACTCTTGAAGGAAAAGGTGGAGGAGGATGTTTTCTACAACATCTTTCTTCTTAGGAATTTCAGGAACTCTCTCCACTTCTTCCACTTCGATTTCACCATCTTTCTCCACCACATCCTCTACCGGTTTTTCTTTTCTAATAACTTCTTTTTCTTTCATGACAGGAAAAGGAGGTGGAGGAAGATTCTTACCACTTCTGAGTGTCACAGCATTGCACTCTTCTTTTTTACTCGGATTTTCTGTGTCACTAGGGAGTTGACCTTGTGGACGCTGATTCAACTGCTTTGCCATCTGATTTATTTTATTCTCTAACAACTTAATCTGTGCTTCAGAAGCTTGCTGATTTTGAATTGATTGTGTTTGAAGCGCGATTAATTTTTCTACCGTTTGTCGAAGGTCATTGGCACCTTCTTATGGTTGAGCAGGTAAAGCTTTCAGATTCATGGTGTCATTATAATTTTCTTGAGGAGGCTGTCTCTAAACATAATTTCCGTAACATTGTCCTCCTTGATAATTATTCAGTTGTCTAGGTTGATAATTGGTACCTTGGGGACGCGGCTGATATTCACCTAAACAAATGCCTAAAGGATTTGAGTTGTTTCCTTTTTCCTGTACCATGGGTAAGTAAACCACATTTGTATAAATCTTCATACAAATTTCCATATTTAAAGCTTACTTGAGTACATTCATTCTCAAGTAGATTAAGTAGAGTACTTTCTTTTAATGGGTTCATCAAATCCAACAAGATGAAAACCCTATAGTATATTTTAAAACGGATATACTTTAGATCAGTTAGAGAAATATCAAGGACATGTCCTAGACTTTCTGTTATTTTTTTCTCATATTTTTGAATTTGATGAACAATCAAGGAAGGCCATAAATTATAACCAAAATGTTTGATAAGTGAAATAACTCAACAAGACTTAGATAATTTTCTCATCAATATAGTAAAATATTCATGCCAAAAATATGATAAAGTTTATAGCGAAGTATTTGCTCGACATCTTCTTTTTTTGGAAAATAATATAGTACACATTAAACTCAAGATTACAATAGTAATGTGTCCTTTTATTCTTTGTTAAATGCAAAGGTAACTGATTACCTCATTAGGTCGCCGAATACAAGCTATTTGGCACGTTGCTTGGTGATTCGAGTTGTAGTCCTCCTTTCTAGTTAGCTTATCTTTTACACTTTAACATAACAGTTAGTGGCATTAGGTGACATTTTGTACTCGCTATTTCTAGTATTAATCTAAACGTTTAAAAAAAATTAACACCCATAATTTTATGAAAAAGAGACTCATGGCCTTGTGGGCCAATTCTGTTAAAATATTACCCAACTTGTGGGAGATTGGGGGTCGTTTTAAATTAGGCTTATCCCGTTATTATTATTATTATATTTTAATATTTTATATGATCTAGCATAAGATGATTTTCATAAATTTAACGAGGAATGAAAACGTTTGCACCTAACATTATATTCATTACATGATGATCAAATTTCAAATATTAAAAGGGTGATATATTGATTTTGCAAATAACAAGTTATTGAAATACCTAATTTTGTCGGGGTTTTTAATTTCTTTTTTAATTTCACCCCAAGTGTAACAAAATTTATAACCTTATAAACACTTTCTCCCATGTACTTTCGAATAAGAGTCAATATAAGAAGAAGTAAAGCCCTGAAAATCCAATCTTATAGAGTTGAAATAAGAGTCAATATAACAAGAACTATTTGCTCTATTTAGTAGTTCAGCAGGTAACAAAGGTTCTAGGGTGATCAAGTCAAAGGTCTTATAGAGTAGTAACTAACCGTACATAAACATTTGATTGTATATTCTTGATCAAACTATAACATTTGAATCTTTTGTCAAATTTAACAATTCTTATAGTCATAATTATTAGTTGACACAAATTACCTTAAAAGCGGTATTCATTCTCAATACAACTGATCAAACCAAAAAATTGGAAACGAAACAAATAAATAACCACAAAAGGTAGTAGTACATAAAATTAATATGTAGAATATATATAGACAAAAAAAGAATATGTAGAATATCAACAGTACAACAAACTTACTAGGAAATTGAAGCTCTCGAGGCTCTACACCAAGATACATACTCATATTCCTAATCTTGATAAAAAAAATGTTGTACTTTTATCCAAAGAGATGAAAGAGTTGAGTTGAAAGTTTGAAGATAAAATGAAGAAGACCACATAAAATAAATTATTCATTTAAATAAGTTGATTAATAAGTGTAGTATTTTAGTTTATGTGTTGAATTTGCTTTGAATCTCGTTTTTAGCATTATGCCTAAAGTCGTCTGCCTATATGTATATAATATGAATTGAAATTGTCAAAAAAGGATGGGTGGATTTTGAGCAGCTATTTAATTAGCAAATTGCCACAACGTAGCCATCTGCTAATCTAGAACAGTTTTGGAGGAGCGGATCCCGTATTTTTTTGGGTAGTCTAAAAATTGGAATAGTTAATAGGATTTAGGATATCGTCCTAGATAAAAAAGTTTGAGTTTATTTCTAATTTGAAAGGTTAAAAGTATTAGGGTAAGACGTCCGTTCAATAATGAATGGTCCAACATATAAATTAGGATCATTTGATATAATAACAAGACACATGTCTATAGATTAGTTTATAGAATTCTATAAACATGGGTCATGTGTCATAATAAATGACTAATCTCAAGATTGGTCTATCCAATATTGGATTGAAGAATTTTCCAAAGTATTATATTAAATTTAGGAAAGACTTATATTCAAAGTGTGCATTAATCATTTGAAAATACAAATTTAATGGTAAACTCTTGAAAAAGTAAACTCAATAACAATAACATTAGGGATGTCGATGGGGTGCGAGTTCGTGGCTACCTGTCTCATCCTATTTTAAATGGGAAGGGTTTTAACGTATTAAACGAGGGTTGGGTTAGGTGGTAGAGATAGATTTGTGAAATACGCACGGGAACGGGGCGGGTTGTGAGGATAAGAATTCCCCCACCACATAAACCCTCCCGTATTTATATAATGTATAATAATATTATATTTAAGAAATAATATATTTAATCTAAAAATATAAATAATTATAAAATATAACTAAAATTTAATACTTAAAAATATAATGTAAATATGAGTTTTAATTAAACTTAATAGTAATTCCTTACAATTAGAAGCTAGTGAATATGTGTCGGGGTTTTTTTTCTCTTATTTTTTAATATTTATTGTAACATTGAATCATGATTATAAATTTATTATCTTTATTGCACGGTTACTCATAATAAAATCCAATCGATTAAATATAAGGACAATTGATATTTTTTTAGTCAAATATAATTGAGTTATTGAGATTATTATTCGATATACTTTTACTTAATATTCCACTATAGATAATTTAAGACCATGTATTGATGGTCTTAATTTTAGTACCTCGTATGTTTCTTGATATTCGTATAATGTTTGGTACGTTTCTATTATTTTTTAAGTATAATTCTGGTTTGGTTTGTTTGATAACACGCAAGTGAAACCCAATCCCCTCGGGAATTCAAAGAATGGGGCAGGGTGGGGTGTGGGGAAGAAATATGCGGGATAGGGGGAGGTAGGGTTTTTTTCCGAAAAAAGATACTAGGATAGGTAAACTCGCCCCAAACCTTTTCCACTGACATTCCTAAATAACATATATATTATTTATTGAATTCTATCACAATATTTTCCAAGGAATATTAAAAAATTTAAACTTTTAAACTTAATTTTTAAATTTCAAGAAATTTAAACTAACTTAGAATATTTATCGTATTTGTATAGTTCAAGGGGAAAATTGATTTTGTCCCTAAATATCAGCGGGCGTTCATAATCAGTCACCTTGGATATTTAAAGACTATTGAGTAGATTAGGTTATTACTTCATTAAAAAATTTGAATCTTTTTATAATTAAGCAATATAAAAGAAAAGGAAGTACAAAGAAAATAAGTAAATATATAAAAAGACTATGTTACTAGCTATAATAAATAGTAATGATGAGTAATTAAATTACCAACTACCTAATTTTTATCTTACAATAATTACAAAGATTCTCGTAATCTTTTCTTATTTTGTTGAAGTTAACATTATATTGAATTTTTTTTTAAATCTTGTAAAGATGGTAGGTGGGTAGGACTAGAAATTGGATTTGAAATTTTGATTTTCGATTTTTTTCGATTCAAAAATTCTGATATCGAAACAGATTTTTAATATTCTGAAAATCCGATTTTGATTTTTCTGAAAAAATCGGATCAAAATTAGAATTACATTTCCAAAATTTCCGGTATTTCCGGATCCGATTTTGTTTCTGATTTTTTTTCTAATTTTACATTTTAAATATTAAATAAATAATAAATTTTAGAATAAAAAATGTATACAATTGAAAAACAATGAAACATATTTTAATGTTAAAAAAACAATGAAATATGATAAAACCTACACTTATGTAAAAAAAACAATGAAATATGATACAACCTACACTTATGTAGAAAAAAAAAAGAGATCTCTTCACACTCGCCTTCCCACCGAGAGTGTTGGAGTGAGCAATTTGATCTTATACTTTTGAATTATTTTGCACAACTGCTCTAGTGACTGTCATTGCATAATCGCACAAAATTCAAGTTTGTGCAATGTAAATTTATAAGATAAACTTAAAATGAACAAATTTTGTTTTTTTCATCAAAATAAAATATAGTATTAAATGGGAGGACTTAAAAAACTCTCGATATTTTTTACTAACAAAATCAAATCAATTTAAAGCATTTTATATTTGTCAGAGTTAGTTTTTATTTATGTTGTCTTGCGTGTAAGATGTGCCACGTTATATTTCTGTAGTAAGCACAACTTTTATAGCATGTTTATCACCATTAAATTTCCCATAGCTTGCGAATTGATTAATTAAATCAGGACCAGGCTTAAATCTAACGGCTTGGATAGTTGGGACGCGAATCCCAATTAGTTGAACTCGAAATTTACTAGGTAAACCTAGCTCTAAGCGTTGATTATCCATCTAAAATCCTAAGAAAGACTAAAACAGAAAGAAAGCGTAAAGCTGAAAACAAATAAAAACTTCTACACTAAATAAACACAAAATAGATTTAACTTAAAGATAAATCCCCGGCAGCGGCGCCAAAAACTTGGTGGAGGCAAAGGTGTGATAAATAAATAGATAAATAAGTATAATAATAAAGAGCACAGACCCTTGAGAACCACGGGACTCACTGCAAGTATCAAAGATCGTTTGCAAGTTTTAATGATAAGTCAAGTTCGTTCGCAGGGATTGTATCCGTTAGATTTACTTATGTTTAAAAAGCGTAGATGAATTTAGATGTTTGAGAATAAAATATAAAAAGATGAATAATTATCTAACGCGGATAAATAAATAAGAATGCAGATAAATAAATATGGATGTAAGTCTAATAGATTAGGGTCACTAATATGAGTCTATTTTACTAAGTTGTTATTCTAACCTGTCACAGATTAAGCATTATATATTAACCAGGAACCTAAATTCTACATAGCCTTTTCTAGGTTTAGGAGCAACCTCTCCACTACCAAGGATTCCTAAGTAATGATTGGTGATTAAATCAAACCTTTATGGCTATCTAGTTAGGCAAAGGATCAAAACTAGACGATTATGTGGTGTTGTCAATAACTAAGAATAATCCTAAGATTGGCCAAATCTAAGGTTGTAACAATAAGTCAAAACACATAATAACAATATACGCCAAGCTCAATCAATTAAAATAACAAATACTATTAATGAATTTAAGACAAAATAATAACCCAACAATTAAAAGTAAAACTTATAGAATAAAAGCTTAGAAAGATGGGGAAGCCACAAATCTATAGCTAATTACCCTAAATATAGAGAAGGTGAGATGTAGAAGAGGAGTTTGTCACTCTCCAACTTCTTCTTCTTCTTGTCTTCCTCTATAGGTCAGCTTGCTTCTTGGATGAATAGCTTGATACTAAGGATGAATATTAATTTAAAGGACTAAGCTATTATTTAAAATTGAGAACATACAAGTAAGGACTAAGCCTAAGCTTGAAACTGAGAAAGGACATGTTTACAATGGTATAAGGGTGTATTTATAGGTGTTTAGGAAGACCTAATTCGTTTTCTTGAAGGAGAAGTAAGTAGTGGACTCCAAACATGAAATCAGGCCCGTTTTTCTTTTGGTCCTAGCAGCTTCAATACTCATCCGTTTGACGCGTATGAGTACACTAAATTCATCGTCTCGGAAAGATCTTCAACTTTGCTCTTTACCGTTTCTCCAAATTCCTCACCGATTTTGAGATATAAGCTGATTTGTGGTCGTAGGTGCAGAAATTCAGGATTAAGGCAGCTTTTCCTTTTCCATGTTTTTAGCTTTTCTTTCATTTATCTCCAATTACCATGTTTATCTCTTTCCATATCTTGTAGTCTTTGACTTGGACTCTAATTAATCTCTATAATTATCTTTAAAGCTTCACACTAAATAATTAATTAAACCCAATATGCTTTAAAAATAATAATTTACTAAATCAAGACTCAAAATAGGAAAGTGTAGCATTTCTCAAGAAAATCGACTCAAAGACTTCCTAAATCACTAAAAATGATGTCTCATCCTAATATAAATCTATCACAAATGAGGAGACATCACGTTGCGAGAGTAGGTGCCACAATGCTATAAGGCGTGGTCAGGTGTACATCCGGAGATGATGCAGCAGGTTCTTGACCGATTGGGGGTAGGTACCATTGCCTTTTCTTTATATGATTTATTTATTGATTTGTGATTTGATATGCTGATATTTGATTGTAGGATTTTTTTCGGTTAAACGAGTGGAGATCTAGGCTAGACTGGGCCAAATTTATGCTACCTTAAATAGGATATGTGCGGACCGGTATAACAAGTATAAGCAACTTTGTAAGGTAGATGACTTCCAAAAAGGCCTCAAAGCGGAGAACGTTTCTAGCGAGCATTGGGGGTTGGCGAGTGGGAATCGGACTAGTGATCAAACTATTGTAATATTTCTTTAAAAACTAGTATAATTGTTTAGTTAGTGGTTGTGAATATTAAACATTTATTATTTACAATAATGCATAAGCAGGATGAGGCAAATAAGGCCAATATGGCCAATATGGCCAAACAAAAAAGGTCGACCGGCGCCCAATCGAAGAATTACTTGCACCAGCAAGCTGATTTATGCAATTTATATTTGTATTAGTTAATTTTTGTTACGAATAAATTTAATAAGTTGGCTAAAATATGAGGGTTACGAAGAAATACTAGTTGAGAAGGAAACAGTAGAGGGAGAGGAGTAACGGATCCCGCTTCCCATGATGAATTTCTTGTAAACGGGTCGGTTATAACTAGAAGAAAAGAGAATGGAGGACTGGGTGATGTAAGACTTTTCATGTAAGTTTCTTATATATCATTACTTATATTTTAAATATTTTTGAATAATCCTTATGATTGAGAAATATATTAATAATGTTAATATTCCATGTAATAGGAGGTGTTGAGGGACCAGATGCGCACCTTGATCACCCAGAGTTTGCAGTTTCGATCTTCCTCTACCACTAAATCATGTGGCTCGTTAGACAACGAACCAAGCTCAAGAAAGCAAAATTTCAGCTCGGCTCGGTTCTTTTCAAGCTCAAACCAAGCTCAAACCAAGCTCAAACTCACTAAAATATTAGTAAACCAAACTCAAGAAAGTTAAAGTTCGTCTCGGCTCGGTTCGTTTGCATCCGTCTGCTCACTTCCGATCTGCAAGCTTCACGAAAACAACCTTTGGTTTCTCCAATCTGCAAGCTTCATGTCTTGCGAAACAGATGGTTCACTACTCACCTCCGACATGCAAGCTTCAGCCGCATGAGAAGAACTCTGTCTTTACCTTGAATTTACGAGTAGCGAGACATGATTTGCAAGAAGCGAGCCAGTAGCGAGCTTTAGCACTTTGACTAGAGATGGATCTGTATGAGAGTTGCGGCGGTGATCGACCTGTGTGGGAGACCTGCGGTGGCATTCTACATTGTTGCTTTGAGCTTAGAGAGCTGCAACGGCGTTGGACATTGTTGCTTCGAGCTTAGAGATCTCGTTTGAAGCACGACTCACCCTTGTGAAGCTAGATGTGAACGAAGAGGCTTCTCTTTCGAGTGACGGCGGTTTTCGTAATCTGGAGAAGGAGAGTCAGGCGGCCACAACTTTTATTTAGTTTTTGGTTCCTGTGAGTTTCAAGAAAGAGAGGGTGAGATACAAATAAAAACAAGGAATTAGGTTTGAATGAAACCTGAAATAAAATATTATATATAGGAAAAAAAGGGGGTAGAAATATAATTGGAATTCTGGATTATAGTGTAAAATCTTATTTGAGGTCTTTAGTAAGAATAGAAGGTGAGTGCGGTTCAGAAAGGACATAGGGGGTGTATTCAAGACTCGGTAGATAAAAATATCTAATTAATTAGTTGAAGTTGTAATAATTATTTAGTTGGAATTGTGTAATTCAGAAGATTTATTTTTCTACAATTGGGTAAGTTTTATGTAATCTTGTATTTTTTATACATAGTTAGAATTATTTGAGGTAAACATGAAGAAAAAAAGTTTAGGGGCCAAAGTGCAAAGAAAAAATATAGGAATTAATTGGAAATAAAGAAAGTTAGGGGCCAATCAGATATAAAATATAATTTTTAGAGGTAAAAGTGAATAAAAACAAAAATTTAGGGGCCAAGTTGTAAAGAAAAAAATATAGGGATTAATTGAAAAAAATCTTATGGTCCAGTCAGATATAAAATATAGTTTTAGGAATCAATTTGAAATAAAATAAAGTATAACAGTTGAATTGTAAGGGAAAAAACTTTAGAGGCCAAATTGTAAAAAAAATTTAGGGTCCAATTGGATAGAAAATATAGTTTTAGAGGTTAATTTAAAATAAAATAAAGTTGAACGGTTAAATTGTAAAAAAAAGTTTTAAGGATCAAATTGTAAAAAAATAAAATTAGAAGGCAATCGAATATAATATATAGTTTTAGAGGACAATTTGAAATAAAATAAAGCATAGTAGCTATATTATAGGAAAAAAGACTTTAGGACCAAATTTAAAAAAAATTATATATGATCAATAGATATAAAATATAACTTTACGCCAAATTGTGAAACAAATAATAATAAGTTAAGGGCCAAATTATATTAAAAAAAATATAAAGGTCACACAGAACTACATGGTACATGGTAAGTGTACAAATAAAAGTGTATAAAATTTAACTATTAAGGTAACAGAACTATATGATAAGTATAGAAATAAAATATAGAAGTGTACAAAATTCAACTCGATATTGGTCAGATTCAAAATGTTTGTTGGTGACTCTATGAGGCAAGTTTTTCAAGTAAAGATGACTTCTTTAATTTGACGGGTTGATTCTTAATGTAACATGTAGGGATTTACATTAGTATTAGTGCATGGATTTAAAAATGAAATAAACCGAACATAACTATATGGTAAGTATACAAATATATGTGTACTAAATTTAACAGGTAACAGAAAATCGTGATCGTCAGACTGCATGTATAATGACTCAATGAATATGACATCTAACTAGTTAAGACTAGATCGGTTCAAAGTTATATTTATACACACACATTTATAGTCTTATAAACGAAATACAAGAAAAAGAAAGACAGAAAAGCTAGAAATAAAGAAGTATGAACAATGGCGAGGTAATTGGATTTTTGATATTTTTTCTTTTTTTGCATATACGTTTTAACCAGGGCCGGCCCGGGGGTAAGGCAACCAAGGCGGTCGCCTTGGGCCCCACATTTTTTAGGGCCCCAAAAAATTATATAGTATAGAGTGAAATTATATATTTAAGACTAACACTTATGATGTGGTTATATGTTTGGTTTAGTGGTAATGTAAGTAAGTTTTCAAGGACTTAATCCGAGTTCGAATCCCTTGAGTGTTTTTTGTTTTTCTATGTTTCTCATATGCCTGCCTATATTTGTTAAGCCAAATGGCTAATTCATTTTTTTTCTTTAAGAACATCTCTAATAGAAAAACGTTTGGCTTTTCATATAGAAAAAAAATATTTTATAAAGACATTGGAAGTTAAATTTTTAATATAAAAATTTGATTTGATGGTAAAAATAAAAAAAATATATATATTTTAAAATTCAATTAATTATATTTCATATAATTAATTATATTTCACTTTATATATATTTTAAAATTCAATTTTATTATTTTTATATAAAGAATAGTTAACTAATAAGTTTTTTTATCTTTTATATAATTAATTATATTTAATTTTATATATATTTTAAAACTAAATTATATTATTTTTATACATTTGTCACAAGTTTAATTGAAACCACTTCGAAATAAAAGCGAAATTTAAGAACAAAAAACTTGAAACAAATAGTAATTGAAGTGAGTTCATCAAATAAAAAGGTTCAGTTGTTCTACTATTATTTACTCAATTATTATGATTCACAAACGAGAATATAATTTAATCAATAGTTTTGTATCACAAAAAGCACAGAAGATATTTTTAAAGTGAATCTAGTAAACCTTTAAATGTTTTTTACAAACGTTTTTCATATAATTGTCTCAATATCTTGATTTATTAGACCGTGAAAGGGCCCCGCTTTTTTTATCGCCTTAGGTATCCAAGACGCTCGGGCCGGCCCTGTATGAGAGCTGCGGCGGTGATCGACCTGTGTGGGAGACCTGCGGTGGCGTTCTACATTGTTGCTTTGAGCTTAGAGAGCTGCAACGGCGTTGGACATTGTTGTTTCGAGCTTAGAGATCTCGTTTGAAGCACGACTCACCCTTGTGAAGCTAGATGTGAACGAAGAGGCTTCTATTTCGAGTGACGGCGGTTTTCGTAATCTGGAGAAGGAGAGTCAGGCGGCCACAACTTTTATTTAGTTTTTGGTTCCTGTGAGTTTCAAGAAAGAGAGGGTGAGATACAAATAAAAACAAGGAATTAGGTTTGAATGAAACCTGAAATAAAATATTATATATAGGAAAAAAAGGGGGTAGAAATATAATTGGAATTCTGGATTATAGTGTAAAATCTTATTTGAGGTCTTTAGTAAGAATGGAAGGTGAGTGCGGTTCAGAAAGGACATAGGGGGTGTATTCAAGACTCGGTAGATAAAAATATCTAATTAATTAGTTGAAGTTGTAATAATTATTTAGTTGGAATTGTGTAATTCAGAAGATTTATTTTTCTACAATTGGGTAAGATCTTGTATTTTTTATACATAGTTAGAATTATTTGAGGTAAACATGAAGAAAAAAAGTTTAGGGGCCAAAGTGCAAAGAAAAAAATATAGGAATTAATTGGAAATAAAGAAACTTAGGGGCCAATCAGATATAAAATATAATTTTTAGAGGTATAAGTGAATAAAAACAAAATTTTAGGGGCCAAGTTGTAAAGAAAAAAAATATAGGGGTTAATTGAAAAAAATCTTATGGTCCAGTCAGATATAAAATATAGTTTTAGGAATCAATTTGAAATAAAATAAAGTATAACAGTTGAATTGTAAGGGAAAAAAACTTTAGAGGCCAAATTGTAAAAAAAAATTTAGGGTCCAATTGGATATAAAATATAGTTTTAGAGGTTAATTTAAAATAAAATAAAGTTGAACGGTTAAATTGTAAAAAAAAGTTTTAAGGATCAAATTGTAAAAAAATAAAATTAGAAGGCAATCGAATATAATATATAGTTTTAGAGGACAATTTGAAATAAAATAAAGCATAGTAGCTATATTATAGGAAAAAAGACTTTAGGACCAAATTTAAAAAAAATTATATATGATCAATAGATATAAAATATAACTTTACGCCAAATTGTGAAACAAATAATAATAAGTTAAGGGCCAAATTATATTAAAAAAAATATAAAGGTCACACAGAACTACATGGTACATGGTAAGTGTACAAATAAAAGTGTATAAAATTTAACTATTAAGGTAACAGAACTATATGATAAGTATAGAAATAAAATATAGAAGTGTACAAAATTCAACTCGATATTGGTCAGATTCAAAATGTTTGTTTGTGACTCTATGAGGCAAGTTTTTCAAGTAAAGATGACTTCTTTAATTTGACGGGTTGATTCTTAATGTAACATGTAGGGATTTACATTAGTATTAGTGCATGGATTTAAAAATGAAATAAACCGAACATAACTATATGGTAAGTATACAAATATATGTGTACTAAATTTAACAGGTAACAGAAAATCGTGATCGGCAGACTGCATGTATAATGACTCAATGAATATGACATCTAACTAGTTAAGACTAGATCGGTTCAAAGTTATATATATACACACACATTTATAGTCTTATAAACGAAATACAAGAAAAAGAAAGACAGAAAAGCTAGAAAGAAAGAAGTATGAACAATGGCGAGGTAATTGGATTTTTGATATTTTTTTCCTTTTTTGCATATACGTTTTAACCAGGGCCGGCCCGGGGGTAAGGCAACCAAGGCGGTCGCCTTGGGCCCCACATTTTTTAGGGCCCCAAAAAATTATATAGTATAGAGTGAAATAATATATTTAAGACTAACACTTATGACGTGGTTATATGTTTGGTTTAGTGGTAATGTAAGTAAGTTTTCAAGGACTTGATCCGAGTTTGAATCCCTTGAGTGTTTTTTGTTTTTCTATGTTTCTCATATGCCTGCCTATATTTGTTAAGCCAAATGGCTAATTCATTTTTTTTTCTTTAAAAACATCTCTAATAGAAAAACGTTTGGCTTTTCATATAGAAAAAAAATATTTTATAAAGACATTGGAAGTTAAATTTTTAATATAAAAATTTGATTTGATTGTAAAAATAAAAAAAATATATATTTTAAAATTCAATTAATTATATTTCATATAATTAATTATATTTCACTTTATATATATTTTAAAATTCAATTTTATTATTTTTATATAAAGAATAGTTAACTAATAAGTTTTTTTATCTTTTATATAATTAATTATATTTAATTTTATATATATTTTAAAACTAAATTATATTATTTTTATACATTTGTCACAAGTTTAATTGAAACCACTTCGAAATAAAAGCGAAATTTAAGAACAAAAACCTTGAAACAAATAGTAATTGAAGTGATTTCATCAAATAAAAAGGTTCAGTTGTTCTACTATTATTTACTCAATTATTATGATTCACAAACGAGAATATAATTTAATCAATAGTTTTGTATCACAAAAAGCACAGAAGATATTTTTAAAGTGAATCTAGTAAACCTTTAAATGTTTTTTTCAAACGTTTTTCATATAATTGTCTCAATATCTTGATTTATTAGACCGTGAAAGGGCCCCGCTTTTTTTATCGCCTTAGGTATCCAAGACGCTCGGGCCGGCCCTGTATGACAGTTGCGGCGGTGATCGACCTGTGCGGGAGACCTGCGGTGGCGTTCTACATTGTTGCTTTGAGCTTAGAGAGCTGCAACGGCGTTGGACATTGTTGTTTCGAGCTTAGAGATCTCGTTTGAAGCACGACTCACCCTTGTGAAGCTAGATGTGAACGAAGAGGCTTCTCTTTCGAGTGACGGCGGTTTTCGTAATCTGGAGAAGGAGAGTCAGGCGGCCACAACTTTTATTTAGTTTTTGGTTCCTGTGAGTTTCAAGAAAGAGAGGGTGAGATACAAATAAAAACAAGGAATTAGGTTTGAATGAAACCTGAAATAAAATATTATATATAGGAAAAAAAGGGGGTAGAAATATAATTGGAATTCTGGATTATAGTGTAAAATCTTATTTGAGGTCTTTAGTAAGAATGGAAGGTGAGTGCGGTTCAGAAAGGACATAGGGGGTGTATTCAAGACTCGGTAGATAAAAATATCTAATTAATTAGTTGAAGTTGTAATAATTATTTAGTTGGAATTGTGTAATTCAGAAGATTTATTTTTCTACAATTGGGTAAGATCTTGTATTTTTTATACATAGTTAGAATTATTTGAGGTAAACATGAAGAAAAAAAGTTTAGGGGCCAAAGTGCAAAGAAAAAAATATAGGAATTAATTGGAAATAAAGAAACTTAGGGGCCAATCAGATATAAAATATAATTTTTAGAGGTATAAGTGAATAAAAACAAAATTTTAGGGGCCAAGTTGTAAAGAAAAAAAATATAGGGGTTAATTGAAAAAAATCTTATGGTCCAGTCAGATATAAAATATAGTTTTAGGAATCAATTTGAAATAAAATAAAGTATAACAGTTGAATTGTAAGGGAAAAAAACTTTAGAGGCCAAATTGTAAAAAAAATTTAGGGTCCAATTGGATATAAAATATAGTTTTAGAGGTTAATTTAAAATAAAATAAAGTTGAACGGTTAAATTGTAAAAAAAAGTTTTAAGGATCAAATTGTAAAAAAATAAAATTAGAAGGCAATCGAATATAATATATAGTTTTAGAGGACAATTTGAAATAAAATAAAGCATAGTAGCTATATTATAGGAAAAAAGACTTTAGGACCAAATTTAAAAAAAATTATATATGATCAATAGATATAAAATATAACTTTACGCCAAATTGTGAAACAAATAATAATAAGTTAAGGGCCAAATTATATTAAAAAAAATATAAAGGTCACACAGAACTACATGGTACATGGTAAGTGTACAAATAAAAGTGTATAAAATTTAACTATTAAGGTAACAGAACTATATGATAAGTATAGAAATAAAATATAGAAGTGTACAAAATTCAACTCGATATTGGTCAGATTCAAAATGTTTGTTTGTGACTCTATGAGGCAAGTTTTTCAAGTAAAGATGACTTCTTTAATTTGACGGGTTGATTCTTAATGTAACATGTAGGGATTTACATTAGTATTAGTGCATGGATTTAAAAATGAAATAAACCGAACATAACTATATGGTAAGTATACAAATATATGTGTACTAAATTTAACAGGTAACAGAAAATCGTGATCGGCAGACTGCATGTATAATGACTCAATGAATATGACATCTAACTAGTTAAGACTAGATCGGTTCAAAGTTATATATATACACACACATTTATAGTCTTATAAACGAAATACAAGAAAAAGAAAGACAGAAAAGCTAGAAAGAAAGAAGTATGAACAATGGCGAGGTAATTGGATTTTTGATATTTTTTTCCTTTTTTGCATATACGTTTTAACCAGGGCCGGCCCGGGGGTAAGGCAACCAAGGCGGTCGCCTTGGGCCCCACATTTTTTAGGGCCCCAAAAAATTATATAGTATAGAGTGAAATAATATATTTAAGACTAACACTTATGACGTGGTTATATGTTTGGTTTAGTGGTAATGTAAGTAAGTTTTCAAGGACTTGATCCGAGTTTGAATCCCTTGAGTGTTTTTTGTTTTTCTATGTTTCTCATATGCCTGCCTATATTTGTTAAGCCAAATGGCTAATTCATTTTTTTTTCTTTAAAAACATCTCTAATAGAAAAACGTTTGGCTTTTCATATAGAAAAAAAATATTTTATAAAGACATTGGAAGTTAAATTTTTAATATAAAAATTTGATTTGATTGTAAAAATAAAAAAAATATATATTTTAAAATTCAATTAATTATATTTCATAGAATTAATTATATTTCACTTTATATATATTTTAAAATTCAATTTTATTATTTTTATATAAAGAATAGTTAACTAATAAGTTTTTTTATCTTTTATATAATTAATTATATTTAATTTTATATATATTTTAAAACTAAATTATATTATTTTTATACATTTGTCACAAGTTTAATTGAAACCACTTCGAAATAAAAGCGAAATTTAAGAACAAAAACCTTGAAACAAATAGTAATTGAAGTGATTTCATCAAATAAAAAGGTTCAGTTGTTCTACTATTATTTACTCAATTATTATGATTCACAAACGAGAATATAATTTAATCAATAGTTTTGTATCACAAAAAGCACAGAAGATATTTTTAAAGTGAATCTAGTAAACCTTTAAATGTTTTTTTCAAACGTTTTTCATATAATTGTCTCAATATCTTGATTTATTAGACCGTGAAAGGGCCCCGCTTTTTTTATCGCCTTAGGTATCCAAGACGCTCGGGCCGGCCCTGTATGACAGTTGCGGCGGTGATCGACCTGTGCGGGAGACCTGCGGTGGCGTTCTACATTGTTGCTTTGAGCTTAGAGAGCTGCAACGGCGTTGGACATTGTTGTTTCGAGCTTAGAGATCTCGTTTGAAGCACGACTCACCCTTGTGAAGCTAGATGTGAACGAAGAGGCTTCTCTTTCGAGTGACGGCGGTTTTCGTAATCTGGAGAAGGAGAGTCAGGCGGCCACAACTTTTATTTAGTTTTTGGTTCCTGTGAGTTTCAAGAAAGAGAGGGTGAGATACAAATAAAAACAAGGAATTAGGTTTGAATGAAACCTGAAATAAAATATTATATATAGGAAAAAAAGGGGGTAGAAATATAATTGGAATTCTGGATTATAGTGTAAAATCTTATTTGAGGTCTTTAGTAAGAATAGAAGGTGAGTGCGGTTCAGAAAGGACATAGGGGGTGTATTTAAGACTCGGTAGATAAAAATATCTAATTAATTAGTTGAAGTTGTAATAATTATTTAGTTGGAATTGTGTAATTCAGAAGATTTATTTTTCTACAATTGGGTAAGATCTTGTATTTTTTATACATAGTTAGAATTATTTGAGGTAAACATGAAGAAAAAAAGTTTAGGGGCCAAAGTGCAAAGAAAAAATATAGGAATTAATTGGAAATAAAGAAACTTAGGGGCCAATCAGATATAAAATATAATTTTTAGAGGTATAAGTGAATAAAAACAAAAATTTAGGGGCCAAGTTGTAAAGAAAAAAAATATAGGGATTAATTGAAAAAAAATCTTATGGTCCAGTCAGATATAAAATATAGTTTTAGGAATCAATTTGAAATAAAATAAAGTATAACAGTTGAATTGTAAGGGAAAAAAACTTTAGAGGCCAAATTGTAAAAAAAATTTAGGGTCCAATTGGATATAAAATATAGTTTTAGAGGTTAATTTAAAATAAAATAAAGTTGAACGGTTAAATTGTAAAAAAAAGTTTTAAGGATCAAATTGTAAAAAAATAAAATTAGAAGGCAATCGAATGTAATATATAGTTTTAGAGGACAATTTGAAATAAAATAAAGCATAGTAGCTATATTATAGGAAAAAAGACTTTAGGACCAAATTTAAAAAAAATTATATATGATCAATAGATATAAAATATAACTTTACGCCAAATTGTGAAACAAATAATAATAAGTTAAGGGCCAAATTATATTAAAAAAAATATAAAGGTCACACAGAACTACATGGTACATGGTAAGTGTACAGATAAAAGTGTATAAAATTTAACTATTAAGGTAACAGAACTATATGATAAGTATAGAAATAAAATATAGAAGTGTACAAAATTCAACTCGATATTGGTCAGATTCAAAATGTTTGTTTGTGACTCTATGAGGCAAGTTTTTCAAGTAAAGATGACTTCTTTAATTTGACGGGTTGATTCTTAATGTAACATGTAAGGATTTACATTAATATTAGTGCATGGATTTAAAAATGAAATAAACCGAATATAACTATATGGTAAGTATACAATATATGTGTACTAAATTTAACAGGTAACAGAAAATCGTGATCGGCAGACTGCATGTATAATGACTCAATGAATATGACATCTAACTAGTTAAGACTAGATCGGTTCAAAGTTATATATATACACACACATTTATAGTCTTATAAACGAAATACAAGAAAAAGAAAGACAGAAAAGCTAGAAAGAAAGAAGTATGAACAATGGCGAGGTAATTGGATTTTTGATATTTTTTCCTTTTTTGCATATACGTTTTAACCAGGGCCGGCCCGGGGGTAAGGCAACCAAGGCGGTCGCCTTGGGCCCCACATTTTTTAGGGCCCCAAAAAATTATATAGTATAGAGTGAAATTATATATTTAAGACTAACACTTATGATGTGGTTATATGTTTGGTTTAGTGGTAATGTAAGTAAGTTTTCAAGAACTTGATCCGTGTTCGAATCCCTTGATCCGTGTTCGAATCCCTATATTTGTTAAGCCAAATGGCTAATTCATTTTTTTTTCTTTAAAAACATCTCTAATAGAAAAACGTTTGGCTTTTCATATAGAAAAAAAATATTTTATAAAGACATTGGAAGTTAAATTTTTAATATAAAAATTTGATTTGATGGTAAAAATAAAAAATAAATATATATTTTAAAATTCAATTAATTATATTTCATATAATTAATTATATTTCACTTTATATATATTTTAAAATTCAATTTTATTATTTTTTTATAAAGAATAGTTAACTAATAAGTTTTTTTATCTTTTATATAATTAATTATATTTAATTTTATATATATTTTAAAACTAAATTATATTATTTTTATACATTTGTCACAAGTTTAATTGAAACCACTTCGAAATAAAAGCGAAATTTAAGAACAAAAAACTTGAAACAAATAGTAATTGAAGTGAGTTCATCAAATAAAAAGGTTCAGTTGTTCTACTATTATTTACTCAATTATTATGATTCACAAACGAGAATATAATTTAATCAATAGTTTTGTATCACAAAAAGCAGAGAAGATATTTTTAAAGTGAATCTAGTAAACCTTTAAATGTTTTTTTCAAACGTTTTTCATATAATTGTCTCAATATCTTGATTTATTAGACCGTGAAAGGGCCCCGCTTTTTTTATCGCCTTAGGTATCCAAGACGCTCGGGCCGGCCTGTATGAGAGTTGCGGCGGTGATCGACCTGTGCGGGAGACCTGCGGTGGCGTTCTACATTGTTGCTTTGAGCTTAGAGAGCTGCAACGGCGTTGGACATTGTTGTTTCGAGCTTAGAGATCTCGTTTGAAGCACGACTCACCCTTGTGAAGCTAGATGTGAACGAAGAGGCTTCTCTTTCGAGTGACGGCGGTTTTCGTAATCTGGAGAAGGAGAGTCAGGCGGCCACAACTTTTATTTAGTTTTTGGTTCCTGTGAGTTTCAAGAAAGAGAGGGTGAGATACAAATAAAAACAAGGAATTAGGTTTGAATGAAACCTGAAATAAAATATTATATATAGGAAAAAAAGGGGGTAGAAATATAATTGGAATTCTGGATTATAGTGTAAAATCTTATTTGAGGTCTTTAGTAAGAATAGAAGGTGAGTGCGGTTCAGAAAGGACATAGGGGGTGTATTCAAGACTCGGTAGATAAAAATATCTAATTAATTAGTTGAAGTTGTAATAATTATTTAGTTGGAATTGTGTAATTCAGAAGATTTATTTTTCTACAATTGGGTAAGATCTTGTATTTTTTATACATAGTTAGAATTATTTGAGGTAAACATGAAGAAAAAAAGTTTAGGGGCCAAAGTGCAAAGAAAAAAATATAGGAATTAATTGGAAATAAAGAAACTTAGGGGCCAATCAGATATAAAATATAATTTTTAGAGGTATAAGTGAATAAAAACAAAAATTTATGGGCCAAGTTGTAAAGAAAAAAATATAGGGATTAATTGAAAAAAATCTTATGGTCCAGTCAGATATAAAATATAGTTTTAGGAATCAATTTGAAATAAAATAAAGTATAACAGTTGAATTGTAAGGGAAAAAACTTTAGAGGCCAAATTGTAAAAAAAATTTAGGGTCCAATTGGATATAAAATATAGTTTTAGAGGTTAATTTAAAATAAAATAAAGTTGAACGGTTAAATTGTAAAAAAAAGTTTTAAGGATCAAATTGTAAAAAAATAAAATTAGAAGGCAATCGAATATAATATATAGTTTTAGAGGACAATTTGAAATAAAATAAAGCATAGTAGCTATATTATAGGAAAAAAGACTTTAGGACCAAATTTGAAAAAAAATTATATATGATCAATAGATATAAAATATAACTTTACGCCAAATTGTGAAACAAATAATAATAAGTTAAGGGCCAAATTATATTAAAAAAAATATAAAGGTCACACAGAACTACATGGTACATGGTAAGTGTACAAATAAAAGTGTATAAAATTTAACTATTAAAGTAACAGAACTATATGATAAGTATAGAAATAAAATATAGAAGTGTACAAAATTCAACTCGATATTGGTCAGATTCAAAATGTTTGTTGGTGACTCTATGAGGCAAGTTTTTCAAGTAAAGATGACTTCTTTAATTTGACGGGTTGATTCTTAATGTAACATGTAGGGATTTACATTAGTATTAGTGCATGGATTTAAAAATGAAATAAACCGAACATAACTATATGGTAAGTATACAAATATATGTGTACTAAATTTAACAGGTAACAGAAAATCGTGATCGGCAGACTGCATGTATAATGACTCAATGAATATGACATCTAACTAGTTAAGACTAGATCGGTTCAAAGTTATATATATACACACACATTTATAGTCTTATAAACGAAATACAAGAAAAAGAAAGACAGAAAAGCTAGAAAGAAAGAAGTATGAACAATGGCGAGGTAATTGGATTTTTGATATTTTTTCCTTTTTTGCATATACGTTTTAACCAGGGCCGGCCCGGGGGTAAGGCAACCAAGGTGGTCACCTTGGGCCCCACATTTTTTAGGGCCCCAAAAAATTATATAGTATAGAGTGAAATTATATATTTAAGACTAACACTTATGATGTGGTTATATGTTTAGTTTAGTGGTAATGTAAGTAAGTTTTCAAGGACTTGATCCGAGTTCGAATCCCTTGAGTGTTTTTTGTTTTTCTATGTTTCTCATATGCCTGCCTATATTTGTTAAGCCAAATGGCTAATTCTTTTTTTTTTCTTTAAAAACATCTCTAATGCCTGCCTATATTTGTTAAGCCAAATGGCTAATTCATTTTTTTTTCTTTAAAAACATCTCTAATAGAAAAACGTTTGGCTTTTCATATAGAAAAAAAATATTTTATAAAGACATTGGAAGTTAAATTTTTAATATAAAAATTTGATTTGATGGTAAAAATAAAAAAAAATATATATTTTAAAATTCAATTAATTATATTTCATATAATTAATTATATTTCACTTTATATATATTTTAAAATTCAATTTTATTATTTTTTTATAAAGAATAGTTAACTAATAAGTTTTTTTATCTTTTATATAATTAATTATATTTAATTTTATATATATTTTAAAACTAAATTATATTATTTTTATACATTTGTCACAAGTTTAATTGAAACCACTTCGAAATAAAAGCGAAATTTAAGAACAAAAAACTTGAAACAAATAGTAATTGAAGTGAGTTCATCAAATAAAAAGGTTCAGTTGTTCTACTATTATTTACTCAATTATTATGATTCACAAACGAGAATATAATTTAATCAATAGTTTTGTATCACAAAAAGCAGAGAAGATATTTTTAAAGTGAATCTAGTAAACCTTTAAATGTTTTTTTCAAACGTTTTTCATATAATTGTCTCAATATCTTGATTTATTAGACCGTGAAAGGGCCCCGCTTTTTTTATCGCCTTAGGTATCCAAGACGCTCGGGCCGGCCCTGTATGAGAGTTGCGGCGGTGATCGACCTGTGCGGGAGACCTGCGGTGGCGTTCTACATTGTTGCTTTGAGCTTAGAGAGCTGCAACGGAGTTGGACATTGTTGTTTCGAGCTTAGAGATCTCGTTTGAAGCACGACTCACCCTTGTGAAGCTAGATGTGAACGAAGAGGCTTCTCTTTCGAGTGACGGCGGTTTTCGTAATCTGGAGAAGGAGAGTCAGGCGGCCACAACTTTTATTTAGTTTTTGGTTCCTGTGAGTTTCAAGAAAGAGAGGGTGAGATACAAATAAAAACAAGGAATTAGGTTTGAATGAAACCTGAAATAAAATATTATATATAGGAAAAAAAGGGGGTAGAAATATAATTGGAATTCTGGATTATAGTGTAAAATCTTATTTGAGGTCTTTAGTAAGAATAGAAGATGAGTGCGGTTCAGAAAGGACATAGGGGTGTATTCAAGACTCGGTAGATAAAAATATCTAATTAATTAGTTGAAGTTGTAATAATTATTTAGTTGGAATTGTGTAATTCAGAAGATTTATTTTTCTACAATTGGGTAAGATCTTGTATTTTTTATACATAGTTAGAATTATTTGAGGTAAACATGAAGAAAAAAAGTTTAGGGGCCAAAGTGCAAAGAAAAAATATAGGAATTAATTGGAAATAAAGAAACTTAGGGGCCAATCAGATATAAAATATAATTTTTAGAGGTATAAGTGAATAAAAACAAAAATTTAGGGGCCAAGTTGTAAAGAAAAAAAATATAGGGATTAATTGAAAAAAATCTTATGGTCCTGTCAGATATAAAATATAGTTTTAGGAATCAATTTGAAATAAAATAAAGTATAACAGTTGAATTGTAAGGGAAAAAAACTTTAGAGGCCAAATTGTAAAAAAAATTTAGGGTCCAATTGGATATAAAATATAGTTTTAGAGGTTAATTTAAAATAAAATAAAGTTGAACGGTTAAATTGTAAAAAAAAGTTTTAAGGATCAAATTGTAAAAAAATAAAATTAGAAGGCAATCGAATATAATATATAGTTTTAGAGGACAATTTGAAATAAAATAAAGCATAGTAGCTATATTATAGGAAAAAAGACTTTAGGACCAAATTTAAAAAAAATTATATATGATCAATAGATATAAAATATAACTTTACGCCAAATTGTGAAACAAATAATAATAAGTTAAGGGCCAAATTATATTAAAAAAATATAAAGGTCACACAGAACTACATGGTACATGGTAAGTGTACAAATAAAAGTGTATAAAATTTAACTATTAAGGTAACAGAACTATATGATAAGTATAGAAATAAAATATAGAAGTGTACAAAATTCAACTCGATATTGGTCAGATTCAAAATGTTTGTTTGTGACTCTATGAGGCAAGTTTTTCAAGTAAAGATGACTTCTTTAATTTGACGGGTTGATTCTTAATGTAACATGTAGGGATTTACATTAGTATTAGTGCATGGATTTAAAAATGAAATAAACCGAACATAACTATATGGTAAGTATACAAATATATGTGTACTAAATTTAACAGGTAACAGAAAATCGTGATCGGCAGACTGCATGTATAATGACTCAATGAATATGACATCTAACTAGTTAAGACTAGATCGGTTCAAAGTTATATATATACACACACATTTATAGTCTTATAAACGAAATACAAGAAAAAGAAAGACAGAAAAGCTAGAAAGAAAGAAGTATGAACAATGGCGAGGTAATTGGATTTTTGATATTTTTTCCTTTTTTGCATATACGTTTTAACCAGGGCCGGCCCGGGGGTAAGGCAACCAAGGTGGTCGCCTTGGGCCCCACATTTTTTAGGGCCCCAAAAAATTATATAGTATAGAGTGAAATTATATATTTAAGACTAACACTTATGATGTGGTTATATGTTTGGTTTAGTGGTAATGTAAGTAAGTTTTCAAGGACTTGATCCGAGTTCGAATCCCTTGAGTGTTTTTTGTTTTTCTATGTTTCTCATATGCCTGCCTATATTTGTTAAGCCAAATGGCTAATTCTTTTTTTTTTCTTTAAAAACATCTCTAATGCCTGCCTATATTTGTTAAGCCAAATGGCTAATTCATTTTTTTTTCTTTAAAAACATCTCTAATAGAAAAACGTTTGGCTTTTCATATAGAAAAAAAATATTTTATAAAGACATTGGAAGTTAAATTTTTAATATAAAAATTTGATTTGATGGTAAAAATAAAAAAAATATATATATTTTAAAATTCAATTAATTATATTTCATATAGTTAATTATATTTCACTTTATATATATTTTAAAATTCAATTTTATTATTTTTATATAAAGAATATTTAACTAATAAGTTTTTTTATCTTTTATATAATTAATTATATTTAATTTTATATATATTTTAAAACTAAATTATATTATTTTTATACATTTGTCACAAGTTTAATTGAAACCACTTCGAAATAAAAGCGAAATTTAAGAACAAAAAACTTGAAACAAATAGTAATTGAAGTGAGTTCATCAAATAAAAAGGTTCAGTTGTTCTACTATTATTTACTCAATTATTATGATTCACAAACGAGAATATAATTTAATCAATAGTTTTGTATCACAAAAAGCAGAGAAGATATTTTTAAAGTGAATCTAGTAAACCTTTAAATGTTTTTTTCAAACGTTTTTCATATAATTGTCTCAATATCTTGATTTATTAGACCGTGAAAGGGCCCCGCTTTTTTTATCGCCTTAGGTATCCAAGACGCTCGGGCCGGCCCTGTATGAGAGTTGCGGCGGTGATCGACCTGTGCGGGAGACCTGCGGTGGCGTTCTACATTGTTGCTTTGAGCTTAGAGAGCTGCAACGGCGTTGGACATTGTTGTTTCGAGCTTAGAGATCTCGTTTGAAGCACGACTCACCCTTGTGAAGCTAGATGTGAACGAAGAGGCTTCTCTTTCGAGTGACGGCGGTTTTCGTAATCTGGAGAAGGAGAGTCAGGCGGCCACAACTTTTATTTAGTTTTTGGTTCCTGTGAGTTTCAAGAAAGAGAGGGTGAGATACAAATAAAAACAAGGAATTAGGTTTGAATGAAACCTGAAATAAAATATTATATATAGGAAAAAAAGGGGGTAGAAATATAATTGGAATTCTGGATTATAGTGTAAAATCTTATTTGAGGTCTTTAGTAAGAATAGAAGGTGAGTGCGGTTCAGAAAGGACATAGGGGGTGTATTCAAGACTCGGTAGATAAAAATATCTAATTAATTAGTTGAAGTTGTAATAATTATTTAGTTGGAATTGTGTAATTCAGAAGATTTATTTTTCTACAATTGGGTAAGATCTTGTATTTTTTATACATAGTTAGAATTATTTGAGGTAAACATGAAGAAAAAAAGTTTAGGGGCCAAAGTGCAAAGAAAAAATATAGGAATTAATTGGAAATAAAGAAACTTAGGGGCCAATCAGATATAAAATATAACTTTTAGAGGTATAAGTGAATAAAAACAAAAATTTAGGGGCCAAGTTGTAAAGAAAAAAATATAGGGATTAATTGAAAAAAATCTTATGGTCCAGTCAGATATAAAATATAGTTTTAGGAATCAATTTGAAATAAAATAAAGTATAACAGTTGAATTGTAAGGGAAAAAAACTTTAGAGGCCAAATTGTAAAAAAAATTTAGGGTCCAATTGGATATAAAATATAGTTTTAGAGGTTAATTTAAAATAAAATAAAGTTGAACGGTTAAATTGTAAAAAAAAGTTTTAAGGATCAAATTGTAAAAAAATAAAATTAGAAGGCAATCGAATATAATATATAGTTTTAGAGGACAATTTGAAATAAAATAAAGCATAGTAGCTATATTATAGGAAAAAAGACTTTAGGACCAAATTTAAAAAAAATTATATATGATCAATAGATATAAAATATAACTTTACGCCAAATTGTGAAACAAATAATAATAAGTTAAGGGCCAAATTATATTAAAAAAATATAAAGGTCACACAGAACTACATGGTACATGGTAAGTGTACAAATAAAAGTGTATAAAATTTAACTATTAAGGTAACAGAACTATATGATAAGTATAGAAATAAAATATAGAAGTGTACAAAATTCAACTCGATATTGGTCAGATTCAAAATGTTTGTTTGTGACTCTATGAGGCAAGTTTTTCAAGTAAAGATGACTTCTTTAATTTGACGGGTTGATTCTTAATGTAACATGTAGGGATTTACATTAGTATTAGTGCATGGATTTAAAAATGAAATAAACCGAACATAACTATATGGTAAGTATACAAATATATGTGTACTAAATTTAACAGGTAACAGAAAATCGTGATCGGCAGACTGCATGTATAATGACTCAATGAATATGACATCTAACTAGTTAAGACTAGATCGGTTCAAAGTTATATATATACACACACATTTATAGTCTTATAAACGAAATACAAGAAAAAGAAAGACAGAAAAGCTAGAAAGAAAGAAGTATGAACAATGGCGAGGTAATTGGATTTTTGATATTTTTTCCTTTTTTGCATATACGTTTTAACCAGGGCCGGCCCGGGGGTAAGGCAACCAAGGTGGTCGCCTTGGGCCCCACATTTTTTAGGGCCCCAAAAAATTATATAGTATAGAGTGAAATTATATATTTAAGACTAACACTTATGATGTGGTTATATGTTTGGTTTAGTGGTAATGTAAGTAAGTTTTCAAGGACTTGATCCGAGTTCGAATCCCTTGAGTGTTTTTTGTTTTTCTATGTTTCTCATATGCCTGCCTATATTTGTTAAGCCAAATGGCTAATTCTTTTTTTTTTCTTTAAAAACATCTCTAATGCCTGCCTATATTTGTTAAGCCAAATGGCTAATTCATTTTTTTTTCTTTAAAAACATCTCTAATAGAAAAACGTTTGGCTTTTCATATAGAAAAAAAATATTTTATAAAGACATTGGAAGTTAAATTTTTAATATAAAAATTTGATTTGATGGTAAAAATAAAAAAAATATATATATTTTAAAATTCAATTAATTATATTTCATATAGTTAATTATATTTCACTTTATATATATTTTAAAATTCAATTTTATTATTTTTATATAAAGAATAGTTAACTAATAAGTTTTTTTATCTTTTATATAATTAATTATATTTAATTTTATATATATTTTAAAACTAAATTATATTATTTTTATACATTTGTCACAAGTTTAATTGAAACCACTTCGAAATAAAAGCGAAATTTAAGAACAAAAAACTTGAAACAAATAGTAATTGAAGTGAGTTCATCAAATAAAAAGGTTCAGTTGTTCTACTATTATTTACTCAATTATTATGATTCACAAACGAGAATATAATTTAATCAATAGTTTTGTATCACAAAAAGCAGAGAAGATATTTTTAAAGTGAATCTAGTAAACCTTTAAATGTTTTTTTCAAACGTTTTTCATATAATTGTCTCAATATCTTGATTTATTAGACCGTGAAAGGGCCCCGCTTTTTTTATCGCCTTAGGTATCCAAGACGCTCGGGCCGGCCCTGTATGAGAGTTGCGGCGGTGATCGACCTGTGCGGGAGACCTGCGGTGGCGTTCTACATTGTTGCTTTGAGCTTAGAGAGCTGCAACGGCGTTGGACATTGTTGTTTCGAGCTTAGAGATCTCGTTTGAAGCACGACTCACCCTTGTGAAGCTAGATGTGAACGAAGAGGCTTCTCTTTCGAGTGACGGCGGTTTTCGTAATCTGGAGAAGGAGAGTCAGGCGGCCACAACTTTTATTTAGTTTTTGGTTCCTGTGAGTTTCAAGAAAGAGAGGGTGAGATACAAATAAAAACAAGGAATTAGGTTTGAATGAAACCTGAAATAAAATATTATATATAGGAAAAAAAGGGGGTAGAAATATAATTGGAATTCTGGATTATAGTGTAAAATCTTATTTGAGGTCTTTAGTAAGAATAGAAGGTGAGTGCGGTTCAGAAAGGACATAGGGGGTGTATTCAAGACTCGGTAGATAAAAATATCTAATTAATTAGTTGAAGTTGTAATAATTATTTAGTTGGAATTGTGTAATTCAGAAGATTTATTTTTCTACAATTGGGTAAGATCTTGTATTTTTTATACATAGTTAGAATTATTTGAGGTAAACATGAAGAAAAAAAGTTTAGGGGCCAAAGTGCAAAGAAAAAATATAGGAATTAATTGGAAATAAAGAAACTTAGGGGCCAATCAGATATAAAATATAACTTTTAGAGGTATAAGTGAATAAAAACAAAAATTTAGGGGCCAAGTTGTAAAGAAAAAAATATAGGGATTAATTGAAAAAAATCTTATGGTCCAGTCAGATATAAAATATAGTTTTAGGAATCAATTTGAAATAAAATAAAGTATAACAGTTGAATTGTAAGGGAAAAAACTTTAGAGGCCAAATTGTAAAAAAAATTTAGGGTCCAATTGGATATAAAATATAGTTTTAGAGGTTAATTTAAAATAAAATAAAGTTGAACGGTTAAATTGTAAAAAAAAGTTTTAAGGATCAAATTGTAAAAAAATAAAATTAGAAGGCAATCGAATATAATATATAGTTTTAGAGGACAATTTGAAATAAAATAAAGCATAGTAGCTATATAGGAAAAAAGACTTTAGGACCAAATTTAAAAAAAATTATATATGATCAATAGATATAAAATATAACTTTACGCCAAATTGTGAAACAAATAATAATAAGTTAAGGGCCAAATTATATTAAAAAAATATAAAGGTCACACAGAACTACATGGTACATGGTAAGTGTACAAATAAAAGTGTATAAAATTTAACTATTAAGGTAACAGAACTATATGATAAGTATAGAAATAAAATATAGAAGTGTACAAAATTCAACTCGATATTGGTCAGATTCAAAATGTTTGTTTGTGACTCTATGATGCAAGTTTTTCAAGTAAAGATGACTTCTTTAATTTGACGGGTTGATTCTTAATGTAACATGTAGGGATTTACATTAGTATTAGTAGTGCATGGATTTAAAAATGAAATAAACCGAACATAACTATATGGTAAGTATACAAATATATGTGTACTAAATTTAACAGGTAACAGAAAATCGTGATCGGCAGACTGCATGTATAATGACTCAATGAATATGACATCTAACTAGTTAAGACTAGATCGGTTCAAAGTTATATATATACACACACATTTATAGTCTTATAAACGAAATACAAGAAAAAGAAAGACAGAAAAGCTAGAAAGAAAGAAGTATGAACAATGGCGAGGTAATTGGATTTTTGATATTTTTTCCTTTTTTGCATATACGTTTTAACCAGGGCCGGCCCGGGGGTAAGGCAACCAAGGTGGTCGCCTTGGGCCCCACATTTTTTAGGGCCCCAAAAAATTATATAGTATAGAGTGAAATTATATATTTAAGACTAACACTTATGATGTGGTTATATGTTTGGTTTAGTGGTAATGTAAGTAAGTTTTCAAGGACTTGATCCGAGTTCGAATCCCTTGAGTGTTTTTTGTTTTTCTATGTTTCTCATATGCCTGCCTATATTTGTTAAGCCAAATGGCTAATTCTTTTTTTTTTTCTTTAAAAACATCTCTAATGCCTGCCTATATTTGTTAAGCCAAATGGCTAATTCATTTTTTTTTCTTTAAAAACATCTCTAATAGAAAAACGTTTGGCTTTTCATATAGAAAAAAAATATTTTATAAAGACATTGGAAGTTAAATTTTTAATATAAAAATTTGATTTGATGGTAAAAATAAAAAAAATATATATATTTTAAAATTCAATTAATTATATTTCATATAATTAATTATATTTCACTTTATATATATTTTAAAATTCAATTTTATTATTTTTATATAAAGAATAGTTAACTAATAAGTTTTTTTTATCTTTTATATAATTAATTATATTTAATTTTATATATATTTTAAAACTAAATTATATTATTTTTATACATTTGTCACAAGTTTAATTGAAACCACTTCGAAATAAAAGCGAAATTTAAGAACAAAAAACTTGAAACAAATGGTAATTGAAGTGAGTTCATCAAATAAAAAGGTTCAGTTGTTCTACTATTATTTACTCAATTATTATGATTCACAAACGAGAATATAATTTAATCAATAGTTTTGTATCACAAAAAGCAGAGAAGATATTTTTAAAGTGAATCTAGTAAACCTTTAAATGTTTTTTTCAAACGTTTTTCATATAATTGTCTCAATATCTTGATTTATTAGACCGTGAAAGGGCCCCGCTTTTTTTATCGCCTTAGGTATCCAAGACGCTCGGGCCGGCCCTGTATGAGAGTTGCGGCGGTGATCGACCTGTGCGGGAGACCTGCGGTGGCGTTCTACATTGTTGCTTTGAGCTTAGAGAGCTGCAACGGCGTTGGACATTGTTGTTTCGAGCTTAGAGATCTCGTTTGAAGCACGACTCACCCTTGTGAAGCTAGATGTGAACGAATAGGCTTCTCTTTCGAGTGACGGCGGTTTTCGTAATCTGGAGAAGGAGAGTCAGGCGGCCACAACTTTTATTTAGTTTTTGGTTCCTGTGAGTTTCAAGAAAGAGAGGGTGAGATACAAATAAAAACAAGGAATTAGGTTTGAATGAAACCTGAAATAAAATATTATATATAGGAAAAAAAGGGGGTAGAAATATAATTGGAATTCTGGATTATAGTGTAAAATCTTATTTGAGGTCTTTAGTAAGAATAGAAGGTGAGTGCGGTTCAGAAAGGACATAGGGGGTGTATTCAAGACTCGGTAGATAAAAATATCTAATTAATTAGTTGAAGTTGTAATAATTATTTAGTTGGAATTGTGTAATTCAGAAGATTTATTTTTCTACAATTGGGTAAGTTTTATGTAATCTTGTATTTTTTATACATAGTTAGAATTATTTGAGGTAAACATGAAGAAAAAAAGTTTAGGGGCCAAAGTGCAAAGAAAAAATATAGGAATTAATTGGAAATAAAGAAACTTAGGGGCCAATCAGATATAAAATATAATTTTTAGAGGTAAAAGTGAATAAAAACAAAAATTTAGGGGCCAAGTTGTAAAGAAAAAAATATAGGGATTAATTGAAAAAAATCTTATGGTCCAGTCAGATATAAAATATAGTTTTAGGAATCAATTTGAAATAAAATAAAGTATAACAGTTGAATTGTAAGGGAAAAAACTTTAGAGGCCAAATTGTAAAAAAAATTTAGGGTCCAATTGGATATAAAATATAGTTTTAGAGGTTAATTTAAAATAAAATAAAGTTGAACGGTTAAATTGTAAAAAAAAGTTTTAAGGATCAAGTTGTAAAAAAATAAAATTAGAAGGCAATCGAATATAATATATAGTTTTAGAGGACAATTTGAAATAAAATAAAGCATAGTAGCTATATTATAGGAAAAAAGACTTTAGGACCAGATTTAAAAAAAATTATATATGATCAATAGATATAAAATATAACTTTACGCCAAATTGTGAAACAAATAATAATAAGTTAAGGGCCAAATTATATTAAAAAAAATATAAAGGTCACACAGAACTACATGGTACATGGTAAGTGTACAAATAAAAGTGTATAAAATTTAACTATTAAGGTAACAGAACTATATGATAAGTATAGAAATAAAATATAGAAGTGTACAAAATTCAACTCGATATTGGTCAGATTCAAAATGTTTGTTGGTGACTCTATGAGGCAAGTTTTTCAGGTAAAGATGACTTCTTTAATGTGACGGGTTGATTCTTAATGTAACATGTAGGGATTTACATTAGTATTAGTGCATGGATTTAAAAATGAAATAAACCGAACATAACTATATGGTAAGTATACAAATATATGTGTACTAAATTTAACAGGTAACAGAAAATTGTGATCGTCAGACTGCATGTATAATGACTCAATGAATATGACATCTAACTAGTTAAGACTAGATCGGTTCAAAGTTATATATATACACACACATTTATAGTCTTATAAACGAAATACAAGAAAAAGAAAGACAGAAAAGCTAGAAAGAAAGAAGTATGAACAATGGCGAGGTAATTGGATTTTTGATATTTTTTCCTTTTTTGCATATACGTTTTAACCAGGGCCGGCCCGGGGGTAAGGCAACCAAGGCGGTCGCCTTGGGCCCCACATTTTTTAGGGCCCCAAAAAATTATATAGTATAGAGTGAAATTATATATTTAAGACTAACACTTATGACGTGGTTATATGTTTGGTTTAGTGGTAATGTAAGTAAGTTTTCAAGGACTTGATCCGAGTTCGAATCCCTTGCCTGCCTATATTTGTTAAGCCAAATGGCTAATTCTTTTTTTGGCTTTTCATATAGAAAAAAAATATTTTATAAAGACATTGGAAGTTAAATTTTTAATATAAAAATTTGATTTGATGGTAAAAATAAATAAAAAAAATATATTTTAAAATTCAATTAATTATATTTCATATAATTAATTATATTTCACTTTATATATATTTTAAAATTCAATTTTATTATTTTTATATAAAGAATAGTTAACTAATAAGTTTTTTATCTTTTATATAATTAATTATATTTAATTTTATATATATTTTAAAACTAAATTATATTATTTTTATACATTTGTCACAAGTTTAATTGAAACCACTTCGAAATAAAAGCGAAATTTAAAAACAAAAAACTCGAAACAAATAGTAATTGAAGTGAGTTCATCAAATAAAAAGGTTCAATTGTTATACTATTATTTACTCAATTATTATGATTCACAAACGAGAATATAATTTAATCAATAGTTTTGTATCACAAAAAGCAGAGAAGATATTTTTAAAGTGAATCTAGTAAACCTTTAAATGTTTTTTTCAAACGTTTTTCATATAATTGTCTCAATATCTTGATTTATTAGACCGTGAAAGGGCCCTGCTTTTTTTATCGCCTTAGGTATCCAAGACGCTCGGGCCGGCCCTGGTTTTAACTAATTTGAATTTTGTAGGGAAATCAAGTTGAACATTACATATGTTTGAATTGTACAACATCAAAAAGGTTCGAAAAGGAAAAGGGGATCAAAGATCACGATATTAAAAAGCATAGGGACTCCACTAAATGTGGAATTTGTGGACATGAGTTCAAAGATTCTGATAAGAAGAATAATGGGTAAAAGAGTTATAAGGGCCCAACATAACATTTGTTTTATAAAGAAGGGCCCAAATTAGAAGCCAACTAATTTAGTTGGAATCCAACTAAAAAAACCTAATAAAAACCCACCCCCCTCCCCATTTAATTGTCGAGCACCACAGAAAATCCACCCCCCTCCCCATTTATCTCCCTCCCGCGCAGGCCCACCACCACCACCCTGCTGCCGGCGAGACGAAGCTTCTCCGAGCCACCCTGCTGCCGGCGTGACGAAGCCACCACGACGAGGCGCTGCTGCTGCTCGAGGACCACCACCACGCCAGCAACACCACCACCACGATCTGCTTCGTCATCACAGCAAGGGCACCACCAAGCCAGCAACACCACCACCACGCCGGCGCTGCTGCTGCTCGAAGACCACCACCGCGCGCAGCAAGAGCACCTAGGACCACCACCATCGTCCTCGAAGACCACCAGCCTCACCGTTCTCGACCAACACCAACATCCGTCGCGAATGAGATCCACCGCCATCACCACCAGCGAGATCCACCACCACCATCGAGATCTGGCCTACCCTCGTCGCCCTACCCTCGCCGCCCCACTCTAGATCCACCACCACCATCGAGATCTGGCCTAACCTCGTCTCCCTACCCTCGTCGCCGCCAGCTCGAGGTCCACCACTACCCTCCGTTTTGGACTGCCCTCGCCCCCCCTCTAGATCCACCACCAAATCCTCTTACCCACCAAACCAGTCACCACCCCTCATCTCAGCCATTCCAACCCTCAACACCACCACCCCAACCCCACCAGCGAGCTTCCCACCAGCAACACCCCACCAAACCCACAACACCCCTATCTGACCTAATCCAACACCCACCAGCGAGTTTCATAAGTCTGTTTTTTTTTTAATTTTTTTTTTGCAGGCGTGTGATATTCTAGGGGGTAAAGTGTTATTTTAGGGGGTAATTAAGGAAAAGTGTGTTATTTTAGGGGGCAAATTGTTATTTAGTGGGATACACATGTTATTTCAGGGGGTAAAACCCCCCTGTTTTGCTATTGGAGGGGTGAATAGGGAAAAACTTGATATTTTAGGGGGTATATACCCTCCGTTTTGGACTACCCAGTTATTTTGGACAATATGGACTTAAAGGACTTAACTAAAAAATGGAATTAAATTAAAAATGGTGGGCGTGTGCCCCCTAAAAAATAAAATAGGGGGATCTATCCCCCAAAAAATCAAAAAACAGCGGGTGCGAACCCCCTAAAACGTGACCCTAACCAGCCCAAAAATCTAGTTAGGCCCTTAAAAAACATAAGATCTAACTAGGCCCTTAAAATTCACTTTTTTGAATTTTAGGCCTAAAAATGTATATTCCTCAAGAATAATCATGTCAAAAGCTCTCATTAGTGGTGGTGTTATTGATGAATTGTCCACAGTACTGGTTTTAGGTTTATTTTAACAATAAATAATAATTTTTAGTAAGTAATTCTATGTTATGTTAGTTTCTATGTAATAATACTAGTGAAGTGTGATGGTTCTGTGTTTGTAGTATTATGTTTAAAGGTACCATGTTGACTGTTGGACGGTTGAAATATATCTGATGATGTGTGTTCTTTTTGTGTGTTCTTTTGGTCGGTGAACCTATACAATTTAAAGAAAAAAATACACCCATTCTCTATTCTCTCTCCTCTCTTCTCTTCTCAGCCTCTCTCTATCTCTCACCTCTAGTCCTTCCACCTTCACTGCGTTTCACAAGAAAAACGCCTAGCCATAGCAGCTTCCACCACCGTCGCCTTGCCAGAGCAGCATCACCACCGACGCCTTACCAGAGCAGCACCACCCCCAAGTAAAAAACCTTAGTTCTCTCTTTTCATACTACGTTGCTCTTCTGCACCAGAAATATGGACCATTCTTTACCATTAAGAACTCGCCGTCGCTGGACCACTATTCACCATCAGCATTTGCGAATAAAGCCTCCGCCGCCGTCTCTGCCTGCGATAACAATTCTCCTGCACCAAAACGCAACCGATCTGGACAATGGTTTGAGCCCTTCTCAGTGTTGCACCACCGCAAGACCATGGCTGTCCCCCTCTCTTCCCCACTATCTCAGTATTCTCCCAGATTTCGGATCCATTCTGTTGTCCTTTCAGGACTCGAAGATGATTCTCTCTCTTGGTAATTCTCTTTCCGCTCCTTGTTTTTTTTTGTTTTTTTTTTGTTACAGAGGAGAGCCACTTTGGACTCGGAGTCATTGACTCGGTTTGAACCTGCACCACTAGATTGGATGACCAAGGTCCTGGCCAGTGAGCTAATCCCAGCTGGTTGCTCCTTGTTTTCACTTTGTTCGTAAACTCGATGATCTCTTCTGACATTATTTTTCAATTCTTTTAAATGAAATTGTAATATTATTATACAATTTGAGTAATTTAATTTACAATTAGATTATTGATAAAATATATTTTTTATCCTCTATTTCTAGGGTTTAAGGTTAGGTTTTTGTAAATTAACAAAAAAAAAAAACAGATATTTTAAGTTGTTCCTAATATTAATTTTCTCAATTGAACTGTTTGGTAAACTTTGGAAATTAAAGAAGAAACTTATTCGTCAAATAGTTAATATTGATTTGGGATTTCATTATATAAATCTCTTATGTTCATTTGGTTATTTATCTATAGACTTATTTCAGTGATACTTAATTATTAACTTGACCGTGACTAGTAAGATGTAAGTTTGACATAAATTCTCTTCATTTTATGATATTATATTGTAACCCCTACACTTTTGGAAAAAAACTTTCTGGTGGACATAAAAGGACCAGTTATAATTTTTCTACATGTGCTTGCCCCATTATTATACATTGCTGAGTTTAGGATATATAATTTATACCGATTTTAACCCTCTAATATGTGATTTCTTCTCTCGTTTGGTAATTGTTTTGGTCTTTTGCACTTTTACAAAATAATAACACTCCATATGTTTTACTTGAGGAAGAAATTGGTAACTTTCAACGCAAAAAAAACTAAGATTATGTTGAAGGCAATACTTTAATGATTTTTCTGATAAAATCGTCCTATCCTTTCGGAATTAATTATTGTCTTAGGGATAATTATTGAATTTATTTAGTGATCAATATTTAACTTCAAATATTATTGTGAAGTTGGAGTTATAAAATAATAAATAATGACACCTTTTTTTTTTTTTATGGTTTTGGAATTTATTTTGCACGAGCTTTAAGTCGCCTAATACCTTCGTTAAGAAAGTGTGCTGGTTTTTTTTTCAAAGATTTTATCCCGTAATAGAAGTTTTTTCACTAGTGTTATACGAGGAATTCAAAAGGGGAAATATGACTTTCAACCATCCGTGAAAACTATTTCCTAATAAAATTGAACATTTAATTAAATAGTGAAATTGAACATTTAATTAAACAGTGTACGTTGAAATTATTTCTTCATAAAGCTTTGTTTTATTTTATAAACCCATCAATGTATAACTAAAACTTACTATTCTAAGTGTATTCTATTTATTAGGTGATTATGATGGTTGCGAGAACTCACCTTTTAGATATCTCTTACAAGAAATTTTATCTAAATTAATGTGTTTTTAGTGAACCTAATGTTTTTTTTATTATCGTGGTACATGTAAGATGTTGTGTTTTCCTAGTTTGTATAAACTAGAAAAAAAATATATAAACAGTAACGAAAAAAGAAATACAAAAAGCGTAAATAAATAACTTGTCGATATTCGGATTGACACCGATGTCTTTACGATATTTAAACCATATACCGATATCTTATATTTTTAGTTTCGACCTCCAAAATACAACGACAAAACTATTCGGAAGATACGGACATACGAATTTTTCAGAATTTTAACGGATTCAATAATAATGCCTCTGTTCAGTAGCAGCGAAACTACTGAAAGGTATCTACTTTCCCCGAACTAATTTTCTAGATTGTAAATTAAGACAAAGCAGGACATGGAGTTAGGCAAGTCTGATCGAGGGTAGAGATTTTTTTGTTAAATATGGTATATACATTATTGGGAATGGAGAGGATATTGACATTTGGAACAACAAATGGATAGATACGTTATGGAAACTAGAAAAGCCAATAAGCTGTGAAATAATAAAAGTAAAAGAAATATTCATAAATGGAACCAAAAATTGGAATTCAGAGATACTCGATAATATATTTCCTGAACCCATTATACCCCTTATAAAGAGAATTAAGATACCCAATTTAGATGAGAAGTATAAGTTTATATGGTCTTTGTTAAAAGATGGTACCTATGATACGAATTCAGGATACATGAAACTTACTGAAAAACAGATTGTCAATAACCCAACAAACTCCACCATACTTCACAACCACAGCTCCCCAATATGGAAAATTATATGGAAATCTAATGTCCCGAAGAAAATCAGACTCTTCTGTTGGGGGGCTATAAAAAACGCACTCCCTACTAAAACAAATTTATATAAGAGGAAATGCGCTTCATCTACAAACTGTATTTGGTGTAACAAAGAAGGAGAAACGGTGGAACATCTTTTATTAAATTGTAATATGTGCAAAGATATTTGGGCAGCAACATTCACCCATATTAGGATCGAAGATCATTGCAATGATTCACTGGAAGAATGGCTTATAAAAATAGTCAAAAGTTTCGAAGAAGCAGGATGGGATGAGCAAATAATTAGGGACATGATCATGATCAATCTATGGAATATATGAAAAGGGAAAATGAAAGGTCTACATGAAGACTGTGCAGTAAACGGGACCACCATTATTCAGAACACAAACAGACTCATGGCAGAACTACAGGGGATTGACCGGAATAAAGCTAAATGGATAAAGAAGATGAGCAACATAACTTATGGATAATCCTTCAACTTCTGGGAATGCCACGGAGCCAGAAATCTATTACTACTATGATGCGTCCTTCAGCAATAATTCTGAACCAACCGGATTGGCGTTGTCGAAATTCATTCTCAAACAAAAACAACAACTAATCATACTTTCATAATGGACTGCGATTCGGCTGTTGAAGGAGAAGCGTATGCAGTTCTCAAAGCAGTAGAACTTGGTAAGTTCAAGCCTCATACACAGAAGCGTATGCAGTTCTCTCTCTCTCTCTCTCTCTCTCTCTCTCTCATCTCTCTCTCTCTCTCTCTCTCTCTCTCTCTCTGCGTCCTTCAACAATAAATCTGAACCAACCGGATTGGCATGTTGTCGAAATTTCATTCTCAAACAAAAACAACAACTAATCATACTCTCATAATGGGACTGCGATTCGGCTGTTGAAGGAGAAGACGTATGCAGTTCTCAAAGCAGTAGAACTTGGTAAGTTCAAGCCTCATACACGGAAGCGTATGCAGTTCTCTCATCTCTCTCTCTCTCTCTCTCTCTCTCTCTCTCTCTCTCTCTCTCTCTCTCTCTCTCTCTCTCTCTCTCTCTCTCTCTCTCCTCTCTCTCTCTCTCCCTCTCTCTCTCTCCCTCTCCCTCCCTCCCTCCCTCCCTCCCCCTCCCCTCTCTCTCTCCTCTCTCTCTCTCCTCTCTCATCTCTCTCTCTCTCTCTCTCTCTCTCTCTCTCCTCTCCCTCCTCTCTCTCTCTCTCTCTCTCTCTCTCTCTCTTTCTCTCTCTCTCTCTCCCTCCCTCCCTTTCTCCCTCCCTTCTCTCTCTCTCTCTCTCTCTCTCTCTCTCTCTCTCTCTCTCTCACTCTCTCTCTTTCTCTCTCTCCCTCCCTCTCCCTCTCTCTCTCATTAATTTAATGCCACATAAGGGTGATAGAAGGGGGGGTGATAGAAAGGTGAATCAAAAAGTGGTGACAAATATTATTATTTGTATAAAAAATAAATAGGTGGTTAGACATCTATTATAAAAGGTTGTTTGAAGCCGCTTTTAAGCCAATTCAATTACTTCTACTTTAAGAATTTTTAGTTGTATCTTTTTTTTAAAAATTGTTAGTTACTCAAATACATAACTATTGGATCTAACCAAATAGTAATAAATCTTTAGTATTACACACTAACTATTGAGTCTATCCTAATGGTAATAAGTAAAGACTAGGTAAAAGGATTACACAACTATTGCACTTGCTTCCCTAATAGTTTCACATTTACTATATAAATTAACACATAAATAAATAACTTATTTATGTATATTTTTTAAAAATCATGACTCAATTTCTTATTCAATTTCAAATAATTTTTACCAAATGAATATAGTACGTTATGTTGGCATATAGCCTTTCTCCATAGGTTGTTTAAATGTGTAAATGCTCTTGTGCTTAGTGAGTTACATATATTTATAATATCTCTCCTATCTTGCACTAAACATCATCAAACACACTTGTGTTATCTTAACTTATGATTCCATATTGTTTCAAACTTAAATCCTTTTTTAGAGATCATAACTTCGTATGTGTGCATATTAGTCCTTAAAACTAAATTTATTATACATACAAAGCTCTTTTTAAACAATTCTTTAGTTGGAGAGAATCTTTTTTAAACTTCATATCATGCACTTAAACTCTTATTCTTAGAGCTAGTTTTGTATAAATAATTTTAACCATATCTTTGTGTACATTGAGAATTCGCTTTCATGATTAACTACAACGTTTTGCAGCAAAAAAATCACCTGGAGAAACGGTATGAAACCGGGCTCTCGGTTTGGAAGAAGCGGACACCCGGTTTGCTTGTTCTTCTCAGCCAATCAATTGCCACGTCTAGGGCTGTAAACGAACTGAGTCGAGCCAAATACTAGATTGCAAGCTTGTTTGATAAGATTTACGAGTCGAGACGAGTCGAGACGAGTCGAGGCAAGCTCAAATTTTAAGGCTTGTTAACATATTGAACGAGCTTTTTTCGAGCCGATCTCGAGTTAGTAACGAATAATTTGTTTTTATAGGTTTAACAATATATTTATTGATAACTAAACCATTTGTTCATCCTTCAGTCTTGAGCATTAAACTTGCCATATTTACTCAATCAAGGAGATAGTCCAAAAAGTTTCCATTGGAGTTTGATATACTGTCTTAGAAGTTTTTCTTCTAGCTCATAAGTTGTCCAAAAGAATTTATTAGGAATTATTTATTTAGTACCCTATTTACCCCCTCTTGGACGTTCACATTAGTCTTTACAATTTGATAAACATATAAATCAAGTTAATTTCATCCTGGTCAGCATGGGTAAAATCTATATGACCAACATAAGATCTTAGAAGGAAAAAGGGAAAATGATCCGACTGGTACCCAGTAATATGCTAGTTGGACAAATGAGTACCTATGAGGTTAATTTAGACAACACGGTACCCAATATTTTAATTTTGGTCTAATCGTTTGCAATCGTCGTTAATTTAGCCGTAAACTGCTTACTTGACAAAAGTATGGATACCTATTTGTCCTTTCCGAATTCCTTAGGTATCCCTTTATCTTTTTTCATTTTTTCTTCATCTGCCACGAAATAGACGGCGGCCAGCGGGTACCAACGTTTAGACAGAAATTAAATATTAGGTACTGATGTCTCCTCATTTGTCATGAATTAATATTAGTTAGAGACATCATTTTTTGTATTTTAGAAGTCTTTCAAGTCGATTTTCTCATGAAATATTACACTTTCCTATTTCTAGTCTTGATTTAATGAATTATTATTTTTAAAGCATATTGGGTTTAATTATTTATTTAGTGTGAAGATTTAAAGATAAATATGGAGATTAAATTAGAGTCCAAGTCAAAGTCTAAGAGATAAGAAAAGAAGATATGCATGGAAATTGAAGATTAGGAAACAAAAGATAAAGCTGCCAAATAAATCTGAATTTCACCACCCACGACCACAAATCAGCTTATATCTCAAAATCGGTGAGAAATGTGGAAGAACGGTCAAGAGCAAAGTTAAATATGTTTTCGAGACGATGAATTTAGACTACTTATACGCGTCAAACGGATAAGTATTGAAGATGTTAGGACCAAAACAAAAACGGGGCTGATCTCATATTTTAGGGTTACGAATTTGAGTTGGGCTAGGAGTCCATTACTTACCTTCTCCTTCAAGAAAACGAATTAGGTCTTCTAAAAACCTATAAATACACCCTTATATCACTTGTAAATCATCCTTGCCTCATAGTAATTAGTCTTTAGGTTTATTATCATTAGAATTATTGTAGAGAGTAAGATGAAGTCTTTCATTATTTCTTTTAGTTTATTTCCTTCAGGTATGAACTAATTTTCCCATAGCTTGGGTTTTTCATCATGTGTAATCTATGAATTCTAATTTCTTTCTATCTAAGTTTCTTTGGGAATCATATGTTTTAATATGATATTAGCTGCTTACCTATATATTTGTTTATGTGTTTTGAATTATTGCCTGTCCTAGAACTGATCACTTTAGGCTTTCTTAATAGTAGTTAGATGTTCACCTTAACTGGGTGTCTAATTATTGAAACACCCGATAACGTCTAGTGTTGATATTGGTCTTGACAACACTAATTCTAGCTAGATAGTCATTAGGGTATGTTTTCACCACTATCATCATGTTTGGAATTGAATTGCTTAGGAACCTAGTAGCGCAGGATAACCTTAAGTTTAGGCTACCTCGTGGTGTGTCCGTAGCCCCCTTAGTCGTTATCAAGGTCTAAGAGAGGGAATTTAGAATCCTGACTAAGTATCTAAGAGCTAATTATCTCCCTTATTAACTAAAATTGATAGAAAGAATTAGAAGGATTAGTGCATACTAGCAAAACCTAAGCTATACTTCTCATCATATTTCTTATCTTTTAATTTATTGTCTTTACTTTTTCTTATTTTAATCATTAATCTCTCATTCGTGCCTATTTATTTTCTGTCTTTTAATTAATTACTCTCTACTCGTTATTATTTGCTCATTCGTATAACACACTAAGTCCCTGAGAACGAATCTTCTTATCATTAAAACTTGCATACGTCCTGTAATACTTGCAGTACCGTGTTTGTCTAGGGTGTTTTAGTGCATTGTTTTCAGCGTTTATTTATCATATTTTTATCACACCCTAGGCGACACCAGGTACCACATTATCTAATTAAAAAAATATAGGATCTTATTTGTCAATTTTCAAAACGATAGGTACCTGAGTTGTCATTTTCTAAAAAAAAAAAATTAACTAGGTTTCCTGTCAAATAAAATATTAATATTGTTGTTCATTTAAGAAAAATCAAACCAAATGTTTACACAAATAATATATATACATACACTAAAAAATATCCCGTACTTGGACAAAATTTGTAATTAAACCTGAGTATTTTAACCTAAGTGTAAGAAAATATTTTAGTATTCATAAAATAATTAATCTAGAAATGAGAAATATTTTAGCAGTCTTATGTCATGTATTTAAAGATATTTGACAAATATTTATTTTTATAAAAAAATTAATTTATTTTGATCAATTTTTACATTTTAGTAAAATTTAAAAAGAAAAATAATATTGCAAAACGTAAATGAAAAATAATATTAATTATGATCAATTTTATTACTTTATTATATATGCCATAACAAATACACTCTTAATCCTTTATTTAAACAATAGAGTTTTTTTAACATATTATCCTTATCGTCAAATTAAATATAAATATAATTAGGGGTATTTGTTAAAGAAAGCTTAATAAAAGTACCTAATTGTTAGCTTAAGCTTTCAATAAGAAACTTTATAAAAAATGCCTAATGAAATAATTATTTATAAAAAATATCCTCTCTATTTTTTAAACCTTTACTACCTTTAATAATAAATATATTAATTTATTTTTTATTACAATATTTATGTTTTAATATTAAACAAATAACAGGGCATTTCCACCACCATCAACCTCCACCACCACTACCACCACCACCACCACCACCATCTCATGTTTCATGGTGGTGGCGGTGGCGGTGGCGGTTGAGGTTGTAATGGTGGTGGTGGTGGTTGTGGTGGTGGTGATGGTGGTGATGGTGATGGTGGTGGGATGGTGATGGTGGTTGTGGAGGTGGTGGGTGGTGGGTGGTCGGGTAATGATGGTGGTGGGTGGTGGGGTAATGGTGGTGCTGGGCGGTGGTGGTGATTGTGGTGGCGGTGGTGGTAGCGGTGGCGGTGGTGGTTGTGGTGGTGGCGATGGTGGTGGTGGGAAGTTGTAATAAGGTGGTTAAATTTAAATAATAAATAATATAGTAATTAAAAAGATTATATAAAAGTATTTTTGTTAAGAAATGTTTTTAATAAATAATTATCCTAAAAAATGTATTAACAAATAAGTTTTTTAATAGACATTTTATGAATTAATGGTTCATATAATTATCATCAAATATAAATATAAATGTTACTATCATCGAATATAAACACCTTCCGTAACATTTCAATGATCACAAAAATCAAAAATAAATTTCAAATTTGGAAATAGGAGCGATAACTCAAACTCAAAACAAATCTAAATGGAACCATGTTACAATCAACCAACACGTAACTAATCTCAGATATACCAAATTCGAAATAACGATGAGACCATGATTGACTCACGATTATAAATATGAGTTTAAGCTATGTTTTCATGATAATCTCCACCTTCGATTTGCCATTCTTTATATGCATGTGATTAGTTGAGTACATGTGTTTATGCTCTGTAAAGAAGGAGGATTGAGGAAGCCATTAAAGAGTTTCAAGAATTGCAGCTAAATTGAGAGAAGAAGAAGAAAACAGAGATAAAGGAGAAAGATTTTATTGTTATGATTATGTATCGATTACAATGTATATATATTGATTCTACTAACACTAAACAACTACTTAACAGCTGTATCACTAACTAATTCTATTACAACTTTTATTTATTGCATTTTGGTCCTTCAAGTTGTTTCTCTATTGTTTTGTTTAATTCCTTCTTTTCCAGTTCTGCCTTTGTATTCCAAGATCCCCCCACAAGTGGAACATGTATGTTAATAATGTTAAACTTGAGATGTTATTATGAAAAGGTAAGGATCCAAGAGGCTTAGTGAACATGTCAGCAAGCTGAAGAGAAGAAGGAATATAGAACAATTTGATGACTCCATTCTGCAACTTTTCTCGAGTGATCTTGCAATCGATGTCGACGTGTTTTGTTCTCTCGTGTTGAACAGGATTCGTAGACATTGCTATTGCAGATTTACTATCTGAATAAACAAGTGCAGGAAAAGGATGATGTAGACCATAATCGTGTAAGGCATATAAAATCCACTGAATTTCGCAAGTTGTAGCAGCTAATGCTCTATATTCTGCCTCAGCTGATGACTTGCTAATAGTAGATTGCTTTTGCTCTTCCAAGAGATAAGTGAGTCACCAAGAAAAATACAAAATCCTGTAATGCTGCTCACAAAACGCTTTATTTTTTATTTCAGATGATGAAGAAAAGAAGAGTCCTTGGCCTGGAGTAGCTTTGATATACCTTAAAACACGTTGAGCAGCATTCCAATGATCAAGTGATGGTTTAGATAGAAATTGGCTTAGGCAATTAACTGAGTAAGAAAGATCAGTCCTTGTAATGGTTAAGTATAGAAGTCTACCTATTAAACGACGATATGAAGATGGATTTTCCATTAAATCTGTATCAGCTTGTCTTAATTTTTGAGTTGATTCCATTGGAAAAGCAACTGGTTTAGCATTAACAAGTCCACATTCATCAAGAATATCAAGCGCATACTTGCACTGACACAGAGATATTCCATGTTTAGTCCTAGCAACTTCAATGTCTAAAAAATATTTCAGCTCACCTAAGTCTTTTATTGTGAAAGCATCATGAAGAAAAGTCTTGAGCTTCTGAATTTCAGTAGCTGAGTTGCTAGCTAAAATAATATCATCAACATAAACTAACAAAGCTATGAAAGATGAAGAATCATTTTTGAGGAATAAGCTAACATCACTGTCTGAATGTTTAAAACCATATGAGATTAAGGCATTGGATAGCTTAAAAAACCATTGCCTGGAGGCTTGTTTAAGACAATATAAACTCTTTATTGACTTGAACACAGTATTAGGAGGTGCTTCAAGTCCATGAGGGATGGACATATAAACATCCTCATTTAGCTCACCATGTAAAAAGGCATTATTGACATCCAATTAGTGTAAATGCCAGTTATGAATAGATACAAGAGCCACAATAAGTCTAATTGAAACAATTTTAGCAACTGGAGAGAATGTATAAAAAAATCTAACCCTTCTTGTTGGTTGTATCCTTTTGCAACAAGTCGAGCTTTGTGCTTTACTAAAGTTCCATCAGCTTTGTATTTGAGTTTGAAAACCCATTTACAACCTATAGGAGAAATATTAGCAGGTAATGGAACAATTTTCCAGGTATTATTGGCTTGAAGAGCAGATAGTTCATGTTGAATTGCTAACATCCAGTCCGGGGATTTTGAGGCTTGTTTGTATGTTGTAGGTTCTATGTTGGTGGATATAGAAGAGATGAAAGAGGTATAGGAAGGTGAGAGTCTATTAGTGCTTAAAAATTCTGTAATAGGATATGAGGGCTGAGATTTAGAGGGAATATGAGATGAGGAGTGACATAGTGATGTTGAAGGATATATGTAGTCTTTCAGATATGTAGGAGGATGTCTGTTTCTTGTAGGTCTAGAAGATGGATTGGGTGGAGGTTGATTAGGAGTAGAGGAGTTGGTTTGTGTAGACTCAACTGAGAGAGATGGTGATTTTGGTAAAGGATCTGAGTAAGAGGTAGAAGAAGGTGGAAAAAGTAAGGTGTGTATTTGAGTAGGTGGAGTTATATTAGAAAAGGGAAATATATCTTCATGAAATATAACATTTCTAGAGATTAAAATTGTGTTGTTTGAGAGATCAAGAAGTTTGTATCCTTTGGTGGCAATTGGATAACTCAGGAAGTTGCACTTTGTAAACCTTGGATCAAACTTTGATCTATTATTTGTTAATGTAAAAGCATAGCATAAACAACCAAAAACTCGTAAGTGATTGAGATTTGGAGGCTTATTATACAGTATTTGGTAGGGAGTAAGGTTATTCAAAAGAGGTGTAGGAAGTCTATTGATTATGTGAGCAGCTGTAAGAATGGATTCAGACCAGAATTGAAGAGGGAGATTGGCTTGAAACATCAAGGCTCTAGCTGTAGTGAGCAAGTGTTGGTGTTTTCTTTCCACCAAGCCATTTTGCTGAGGAGTTTCCACACAGCTTGTTTGATGAATAATTCCCTTTTCAGAATAAAACTGTAGTAATGTGTATTCAGGACCATTATCTGATCTAATAGCTTTGATTTTTTGTATTGAATTGGGTAAGAATCAACTGGTAAAAGCTAAGTAAGTGAGAGTAAACTTCAGACTTAGCTTTCATTAGATAGATCCATGTGCATCTTGAGCAATCATCTACAATAGTTAAAAAAAATACTTATGCCCTGAATAAGATTCATGTTTAAATGGACCCCATATATCACAATGGATCAATTCAAAACAAGTAGATGAAGAACTTTGAGAAACAGGAAACACAAGCCTTTTTTATTTAGAAAAATGACAAGAGTCACAAATTTTAGAGCTAGAAAAAGTAATAGTAGAATCTAATGATTTTAGTGCAGCTATTTTGGCTTTAGAAGTATGACCAAGTCTTGAGTGCCAAAAATCAAATTGTCCAGTAGAGGCTGACATAACCTTTGAAAGAGAGTGAGACTTTAAGTAGTATGACCCATGATATTCATAAGCAATCCCAATCATCCTCTTGGAATGATGGTCCTGTAATATACAATAAAATGGAAAAAACACAACTGATATAGTTGAGTCCTTAGTGAGCTTTGACACTGAGAGTAGATTATACTTGAGAATAGGTATACAAAGAATATTATGTAGTGTAACATGTTGATTAATACATACACTACCTCTTTTAGTAGCAGATATGATGTCACAATTAGGTAGAGTCATAGGTATATTGACTATACAAATATTGCTAGTATAAAGAGACTCATTATATATAAGGTGATCAGTAGCACCTGTGTCAATTATCCAAGATTCAGGTTTAGAATTACCTTCTTGAGTAGCCATTTGATGAACTGCAAAAGGAGGTGATTCTTGAGTATCTGCAGAAGATTTATGAGCTAATTCCATGAGTTTTGCAATATCTTCAGGAGTTAAGTCACTTAAACTTAGAGGTGAAGATTCTTGATAGTTAGAATCTTGAGGAGTAGACTCTTGAACCATGGCATAGTGTGCCTTAGGATTGTAGGCTCTTTGATTATTAGAATAAACTCGTTTACCTTTAGGACCATCCCAACCAGTGGGATAACCATGAATTTGAAAGCAAGTGTCTATTGTATGACCATTATATCCACAATGAGTGCATACGACTTTCTTCCTTTCAGAGTAAGGAACGTTCTTAGGATTATTCTTTGCATAGAAAGCATGAACAGGTTAAATTGCTGCAGAATTTGTGAGCAATAGTTGACTTTCTTCTTGAAGTAACATAGCAAATACTGAGTTTATATTAGGTAAAGGATTCATGAGCAAAATCTGACTTCTAACAGCTGAATAAGAATCGCTTAAACCAATCAAGAATTTAATAACAAAATCATGTTGTTGTATTTCAATTAGTGTGTCAAACAGCTTACAAGAGCAGAGATTCATGTGTCCACATGAACAAGTAGGCATTGGACGAAAATGTATGTATTCATCCCAAATAGTTTTGAATTTAGCAAAAAACTCAGAAATTGAGCTGCTATTTTGTGAGATTGAACTCAAAGATTTTTCTAAATGAAACACACGCGTACCATTACTTTTACTAAAACGTGTTTTTAATTCATTATAAAGCTCAAACGCAGATGCAACATATAATAAGCTGCCCCTAATTTCTTTGGAAATAGAATTCAAGAGCCAAGATAATACCAAATTGTTGGCTCGATTCCACGCAGAAAAAAGCACCAAATCAGTGAGTGGAGTTGACAGATATCACCATTCATAAATCCTAACTTGTTTTTGACAGATAAAGCAATCTCAATTGCTCGAGTCCATGAAAGATAGTTATCGTCTGTTAAAACGTTGGAAACTAAAGATATACCAGTACTTTCGCTTGGATGAAGGTAGTATGGGCTTGAGAAGTCTTCTGTAGGTGAAGGAGTAGTCATGATTGAGAAGAAATGCGGAAGGTTTAGATCATGTCTGATACCATGTAAAGAATGAGGATCGAGGAAGCCATTAAAGAGCTTCAAGAATTGCAGCTAAATTGAGAGAAGAAGAAGAAAACAGAGATAAAGGAGAAAGATTTTATTGTTATGATTATGTATCGATTACAATGTATATATATTGATTCTACTAACACTAAACAACTACTTAACAGCTATATCACTAACTAATTCTGTTACAACTTTTATTTATTGCATTTTGGTCCTTCAAGTTGTTTCTCTGTTATTTTGTTTAATTCCTTCTTTTCCAATTTTTCCTTTGTATTCCAAGATGCTCCATGCAAAAAGTATAAAGTACTCTACTTATTCATAAGTCCTTCCAGCCGTATATGAACATATAAACAAAATAAAATGTGTCTACTATAATCAAGGATAAGTTGATTAAAATAGATTAAGTTATTTCATCCCAGCACGAACAAATAAAGGGAAGTAGGATTGTAAACGAGTCAAGCCGAGACGTACAAGCTTGTTAGTTTAATTTCTCGAGCCGAGCCGAGCCGAGCCGAGCTTAAATTCAAACGAGCCGGGCCGAGCCGAGCTCGAATTTTAACGACCCGAGCTCGAGCTCCCAATGATCCAAATAGAAAATGTTAGAATTTGTTTGTTTAACTTATAGAACAATCTTTTATAGAGTCGAGCACGAGTTTCTCATGTACAATTTGCTTTTTATGGTTGGAATGGGACTTTCATAAACGGTTGGTATTTGATAGAGTGTATGGTATGAAAATGTGAACATAACGTTAATGAAAAAATAAATGTCTAAATAAATTCAAAATATTTATAAGTATATAATATATTAATTTATAATTTTTATAATTTTAAACGAGCTCACGAGTCGAGCTCGAGCAGGCTCTTTCATTTATCGAGCTTAAAATAGAGCTTGAGCTTGTTTATATTCGAGCCGATCTCGAACGAGCTTTTCTCCGAGCCGAGCTCGAGCTGCTCGCGAGCGGCTTGATTCATTTACAGCCCTCAAGGGAAGTATCCAAATTCTGCTAAAAACGTACAATAACTTGAAAATTCAGTTGATCAAATAATTAATTACGAAATAACCCGGTAAAGGGGATGAATTATTCTCAATATGTAAACATCTAGACATTTGAAGAATGTACCTTACACTCGATCAAATAATTTACTACTGAACAACTAATTATCACTTTCTGACTCAGAGGTTTTAGGGTGGATGGGGTGAAATTTGGAATATTTGAAAAAAATTGGGATGGTTTTGGAATTTTCAGAAAACTGTGGGGGTGCGCAAAACTAAAAAAGAAAAGAATTTCATTTATTTTCCATTTCTTACTCGTGTAGTTCCCATCATAGTCTGTACAGAAAGAAAATTAACCCAATATTAGATTAACTTCTCTAAAAGAAAATGATAAAATATCTACAATTGATTTATTTCTTTCATCATGTTTGAGTGATAAATATTAGATTAACTTCTCTAAAAGAAAATGATGAAATATCTACAATTGATTTATTTCTTTCATCATGTTTGAGTGATGATGTAATCCATTAGATTAGGAAGTTGTTGATGAATGAATAACAGTGTTAGGTAACATAGCTACTGCAAATATAAAATATTCGCATCTAATAGGAACATCATATGAAGTTTCCATCGACTCTGTGGTGGACCCCACATCCGAGGTTGTCAGTTGTCACTATATTCTTCTCCCCTTCAACAGGTGGTGATGTAGATGGGGTTAGTATACTTTGTCGCTCGATACGTACTATAAGTCCTATATAAGTTATAGACGATTCGGTAAATGATCAGCAAATAAAGCCACTGTTGAAATTAATACTCTTTTTCTCAATTGGTCTATAATCTTCCTATTAAGAAGTATATAGGAATTTCTAGAATTATCTTAAAAGTACTAGGAATGCTTTAGTAAAGTTAGTCTAGTTTTCTCTAGAAACAATTCAACCGACATTGAGCTAGTATAAATAGACCACTTTGGTCATTTGTAGGCATCAATCAAGTAGCACCTAAACCCACTACAAAGCCTTGTAAAAATTCATCACTCAATAAAAACTTTTTTATCAAATCCATCGTCCATTGTTTATTTTCAAAAAATAATATTTTCTTCCCTAATAAAAAATCTTTTACAAATTATTTTTTTCTTCTTTAATATAAAAACCAACAAGTGGTATCAGAGCCTTGTTTGATTATCAACTAGGCGATAACTAGCTTCCGTAAAAATACCTCCACTATATAATATTCTCATGGACACTTTTTTAAACAATACCCAAATTCCGATCCCGATTTTTTCGGGAGAAAATTACGACTATTGGGCAATCAAGATGAGGACATACTTCATGTCCCAGAGTTTATGGGATATTGTTGACACGGGATATACTGTTCCCGAAAATACGTTTACTATATCTGCAGCGGAGAAAGAAAAATTAACTAAGGAGACGGGGAAAGATAATTTGGCGCTGTACAGCATACAGATGGCCATGATGGAGTCACTATTCCCAAGAATTAGCGGTGCTACTACGTACAACATACAGCTTGGGATACGTTAAAAGAGGAGTTTCAAGGAAACGTAAAGGTACGTAATATTAAACTTCAAACTCTAATAAGAGAATTAGAGAATATGAAAATGAAAGAATCCGAGATCATAAAAAATTACTACACTAAATTATGAGAAATAGTTAATCAGTTAAGAGCCTATGGAGATGATATAACTGATAAAAGGGTCGTAGAAAAAATATTAATTACTCTTCCTGCTAAATACGATCCGATAGTAACTACTACTGAAGAAACTAAGGATATAGCCACTCTGTCAGTAACAGAGTTGGTAGGCTCTCTAGAAGCTTACGAGAAAAGACTAAGTATGCGTGAAAATGAATCCATGGAAAACGCATTTCAGTCTAACCTCAACATAAGGTCTCGGATTCTTTCATTTTCATATTCTCTAATTCTCTTCTTAGAGTTTGAAGTTTAATATTACGTACCTTTACGTTTCCTTGAAACTCCTCTTTTAACGTATCCCAAGCTTGCTTCGCCGTAGTAGCACCGCTAATTCTTGGGAATAGTGACTCTGCCATGGCCATCTGTATGTTGTACAACGCCAAATAATCTTTCTCCATCTCCTTAGTTAATTTTTCTTTCTCCGCTGCAGATATAGTAGACGTATTTTCGGGAACAGTATATCCCTTGTCAACAATATCCCATAAACTCTGGGACATGAAGTATGTCCTCATCTTGATTGCCCAATAGTCGTAATTTTCTCCCGAAAAATCGAGATCGGAATTTGGGTATTGTTTAGAAAAGTGGCCATGAGAATATTATACAATGGAGGTATTTTTGCTGAAGAAACTAAGGATATAGCCACTCTGTCAGTAACAGAGTTGGTAGGCTCTCTAGAAGCTTACGAGAAAAGACTAAGTATGCGTGAAAATGAATCCATGGAAAATGCATTTCAGTCTAACCTCAACATAAGGTCTCAAAATTCTAAAAATGGGGGGAGAAAATTTGGAGAAAATTCTAGAAGAAGAGAAAATGGTGAGTCTAATCAAAGAACGGGAAAATATTCACCATGTCGTATCTGTAAGAAAACTAATCATCTTGAAAAAGATTGTTGGTTTCGTGGAAAACTGCAATGCAAGAGTTGCGAAAAATTTGGCCACTTGGAGAAAGATTGTCGGTCCAAACAAAAGCACCAGGCTAACTTCTCCGAAGAAAATAAAAACAAAGACAACCTATTTTAATCATGTCACGCTGCTTCAGAAGTGAAAGACGACACCTGGTATATTGATAGCGGCTGCAGCAACCACATGACCGGTGACGAAAAAATATTTCGAGACATAGATATATCAGTGAAATCTCAAGTCAAACTTGGAAATGGAGATCTAGTGAAGGTCGAAGGCAAAGGTACAATCTCGGTCAACACGCAAAAAGGTACGCGACTATTCCATGATGTACTGTTGGTCCCCAAACTAGATACAAATCTATTAAGTGTGGGTCAAATGATGGAAAAAATATATAACTCTTATTTAAAGATGACTCGTGCACGATATATGATAATAAAAATAAAAATCAAGAAATAGCTATAATAAAAATGCAGCAACAAAGAAATTTTCTGATCCAATGGAAGTACGTTGAAACGGCCATGAAAGCTCAAGAAGACCAATCATGGCTATGGCACCGAAGGTTCGGACACTTCAACTTTCATGGGTTAAAGATTCTCCATCAGAAGAATATGATGAAAAATCTACCAGTCATCCAAGTGAATAACGACGTGTGCGAGAGATTCTTAGAAGGAAAACAACACAGAAAGTCATTCCCTTCAGGCAAATCATGGAGAGCCAAACACGTGCTAGAGTTGATCCATACAGACGTATGTGGACCAATGAGGACTCCAACATTTGAAAATAACAGGTACTTCATCCTTTTCATTGATGACTATACTAGAATGACTTGGGTGTACTTCATGAGAGAAAAGTCAGAAGTATTCAGTATCTTCAAGAAATTCAAAAATCTTGTCGAAAATCAAAGTAAAGTGACGAATTAAAGTAATTAGAAGTGATCGCGGAAAAGAGTATACCTCAAAGGAGTTCAACAAATTTTGTGACGATGAAGGAGAAAAACACCAACTAACTGTCGGCTACGCTCCAGAGCAGAATGGAGTGTCAGAAAGAAAGAACAGAACAGTCATGGAGATGGCAAGGACTATGTTAGCAGAGAAAGGAATGCCAAAGGAATTCTGGGCAGAAGCAGTATACACTACGGTCTATCTTCTCAACAGATGTCCAACAAAGGTCGTTCAAGATAAAACACCAATTGAAGCATGGAGTGGAAGGAAGCCGTCAGCACAACACCTTAGAGTATTCGGAAGCATATGCTACATGCATATCCCAAAAGAGAAACGACACAAACTAGAAGAGAAGACAGAGAAAGGAATATTCCTCGGCTATAGCTCAGAATCTAAAGGCTATAGAATCTATAATATCAAAACAAAGAAACTTATAGTCACCCGTGATGTCGAGTTCGAAGAAGATGCAGCATGGAATTGGGATGAAGGAAAGATGGAACGAAAAAAATATCATGGTACCAAAGGTGCGCAACATGGATAATATTGAAGAAGAAGGTCCACAAGATACTCAAGAACCCACATCACCAAGAACTCCAAGTTCATCTTCATCTTCATCCAATGATGACGATACATCTCTAAAAACACCAGGCAAGACAAGGTCACTCAAAGACATATATCAAACATGCAATTTCGTGACTTTGGAACCAGAAAGCTTTGAAGCTGCTTCAAAACAAAAAGAATGGGTAAATGCAATGGAGGAAGAGATCAAAATGATCGAGAAAAATAAAACATGGGAGTTGGTAGATCGGCCAACTAACAAAGAAGTCATTGGAGTCAAGTGGGTCTACAAGACAACACTCAACCCAGATCGCTCAGTCCAAAAACATAAAGCAAGACTGGTTGATAAAGGGTACTCACAACTACCAGGTATTGACTACAACGAAACATTTGCTCCAGTTGCACGCTTAGACACTATAAGAGCACTTATTGCATTAGCTGCTCAAAAGCAATGGAAGATATATCAACTAGATGTGAAGTCAGAATTCCTCAATGGCTATCTAGAAGAAGAAATATATGTCGAGCAACCTCAAAGGTTTGTAGAGAAAGGTCAAGAAGATCGAGTTTTAAGACTACAAAAAGCACTATACGGACTCAAGCAAGCTCCTCGGGCGTGGTATAGTCGAATTGACAATTACTTTACTGATCGAGGATTCACGAGAAGTCAAAACGAGCCTACTCTCTACATTAAAAACCAAGGTAATGATAACAGACTCATTATCTCTCTTTATGTAGATTATCTCATCTATACAGGAAACAATGAGAAAATGATCAAGGAATTTAAAAAAGACATGATGAAAACCTTCGAGATGACAGATCTCGGGTTAATGTACTACTTTATCGGCATAGAGGTGATACAAGATAAGAGAGGAATATTCATCTCACATAAGAAATACACAGAGTCACTTCTAAAGAAGTTCAAGATGCGTGGGTGCAAGACTGTTGCTACTCCACTAGTCACCAACAAAAAACTAACTAAAGAAGACGGCTCAGCTAAGATAGATCCAGCAACATACAGAAGTCTCATTGGAAGTTTACTATATCTTACAGCTACGAGACCAGACATCATGTACGCTACAAGTCTACTATCGAGATTCATGCATAGTCCAAGTCAAGTTCACTATGGAGCAGGAAAAAGAATATTAAGATACTTACAAGGTACAAAGGACTATGGCATATGGTACGAGCCTAGCAATGACTCAAGATTGATCGGCTACACGATAGTGATTGGGCTGGATCAACAGATGATATGAAGAGTACCTCAGGCTATACATTCTCACTCGGCTCAGTATTATTCTCATGTTCATCAAAAAACAAGACAGCGTGGCACAATCTTCAGGAGAAGCAGAATATGTGGCAGCAGCACTAACAACAAGTCAGGCAATATGGCTTAGACGAATACTTGAAGACATTGGTGAAAAACAAGAAACACCAACAAAAATCTACTGCGACAACAAGTCGGCAATAGCAATGGCAAAGAATCCTGTTCATCATAGCCGAACCAAACACATTGCTATCAAATATCACTTTCTTCGAGAAGCATCTAATGAAGGACAAACTGAGCTTCAATACATAAGGACCGAAGAACAACTCGCAGATATTTTTACGAAAGCACTTTCACGACCAAAGTTCGAGACACTACGAGAAATACTCGGAATAACGAAAATGGGTATTAAAGGGGAGTGTTGAAATTAATGCTCTTTTTCTCAATTGGTGTAGAATCTTCCTATTAAGAAGTATATAGGAATCTCTAGAATTGTCTTAAAAGTACTAGGAATGCTTTAGTAAAGTTAGTCTAGTTTTCTCTAGAAACAATTCAACCGACATTGAGCTAGTATAAATAGACCACTTTGGTCATTTGAAGGCATCAATCAAGTAGCAACTAAACCCACTACAAAAACCTTGTAAGCATTTGATATCTAATACAAGTCTTTTTTCTAAACCAAGTGTCCACTTCTTTTTTTAAAACCAAACTATTTTCTTTTCTTCCCAATATAAAAAGCTTTATAAATTTATTTTTACTTCCTTCTATAATATAAAACCAACAGCCACAGATTCTACAAATAAGTAATAATGAGGGTAGTTTCGGGTAATTGCTTTGTAATGTCCACTTGAATTTTTTTTTAGTCAAAAAAAAACATTCCATTACTACCAAAAAATATTACACAAATTAGCCAATACCAGTTGGTTCGAAGTCCATGCAAATCAACCTAGCTAATTGGGAAGGAGGATTAAAGCTCCAAAGGCGAAACAAACTCCCACAAAGAGTTTGTTTCGCAACCCAATCCGCTACCCTGTTTTTGGATCTCTTTCCAAAAGAGATTTGAATATTATACAAATCTTTCAAATGCCTAACATTAGCTACTAACACCTTAGTGATACTATCAAGTTTACAACATTCATTTACTTGATTTACAAAAATAGAACAATCAGTTTCAATGGCTACACTTCCAGGAGGATAAAGTGATGCCATCTTACACGCGTTCAAGACTTCCCTTCCTTCAGCTACAACTACTGAATTTGTGGTGATCTTGTTAGCATAGCCTTCAACCAATTGACCTGCAGAGTTTCGCAAAACACAAGCATATGAAGCAAAGTTAGTTTTAGGTTTAACTGATGCATCACAGTTTATCTTAAATCTTCCACTTAAAGGGGAGAGGGGCATTTATTATCCTCATCTAAAAAAGTAGGATTATTCAAGTTCACATTTGTTCCATAAGAGATTATCAATATACTTGGAGCATAACCTTGATGAGAAATCTCATCTTTAGCCTCAGGTTTAGTTGCATAAGCAATCACAAACTCATCATAGGCTATTAACATTCTTTTGATCAAAAGTATAGGGTCAGGGACAATTCCTTTGAAGACATATTCATTTCTACCCTTCCAAATGAACCAAGCTGTAAAACATGCCAATTCTCCCATATCAGGTGAAATATCTGTTCTCTCAGTTGAGCATTTTCTCAAAAATGAAATCCATTTTAAAATTTTTGAAGATGGTTCAATATTTGAGTTAAAGTTCAAGGGACTAGAAAGCAAGGCTGCTCTAGCCCAAGGGCATTGAAACAACATGTGCTCCAAATTTTCCTCATAAATCCCACATATATCACATAAAGGAGATTGAGTAGATCTCCTCTTAAATCTATTAAATTTTGTTGCAAGACCATTCTCACAACACTTCCATATAAAATTTTTAACTTTTGCTAAAGTTTCAAGTTTCCAAATAAAATTCTAGTCAAGTACATCAAGTTTAAATGATGAGCAGCCTTTATCTTTAATTTTCTGCCCCTCAGTCTTTTGTTGAGCCCTCCATAACTTTTGATAACACCCTTTACTGTGACATCACCTGAACTAGAGAGGGTCCAGATTGGGGTGTCATCACAGGGAACAAAGGGAATTTCTATCTCAGTTATGGTTGCTACAACCTGAGGGTTAAATAAATCATGAAGCAATTCAACATTCCAACTAATCTTATTCAATTGCACCTCAATTGGAATCCATTTATCAGTCCAAACTTTAATTTTTTCCCCATTTCCAATATTCCAAAAAATATCATTTTTAAAACAGTTTCTACCCTCAATCAGACTCTTCCATCCCCATGAGCAGTTTGATTGAAGAGTAGCATTAATGAAATCCAAGTCAGGAAAGTACTTTCCTTTAAGGACTTTAAAAACCAGAGAGTTTTCATTATTCATAAATTTCCATGCATTTGAAGCCAAAAGAGACAAGTTTTGAGAGTGAAAATCTTTGAATCCCAGCCCTCCATCATCTTTTGAATTCATTAGTGTTTGCCATTTAACCCAATGGCATCTCTTTTCCCCTCTATTATTCCAATAAAAATCAGCCACCAGGGATGTTAAACGAGATGTAACTTTCTTTGGAATTAAAAAAACTGACATGATGAAGTTAAGAATTGAGCCTATAATGGCTTTAATAAGCACCTCTTTCCCACTCTTGGATAGCATAAGTGTATCCCAGCTATCCATTCTTTTAAGTACCATTTCAATAAGCCATTCCATTGCTTTAACTTTGGATAAGCCCCAAGATGAAGGTATACCAAGGTATTTGCCAAGATCTTGTAGTTGATTCATTCTTATAACATTACACAGTTTATTCTTTAACTGAGTAGGAGTATTTTTACTAAATAACACCCCACTTTTGTTCAAGTTCACTTTCTAACCTGAAGCAAAGCAATACCAATTCGAAGCAGTGATAAAAATCTCAACATTATATTCAGTTGCTTCAAGGAAGAATAAGCTGTCATCTGCAAATAACAAGTGTGTAATAATAGGGGCTCTTTTTGCGATTCTAATACCTTGCAGTAGCCCTAATTGCACATAATAATCAATCAAAGATGATAAATCTTCAGTGACTAAACAGAACAAGAAAGGAGACAAGGGGTCTCCTTGCCTTATACCTTTTTGAGGTTTATTATATCATATAATTGCCCATTGATTTTGATCTTATATGTAACAGTAGAGACACAATTGAAGATCCACTCAACCCAATTTGGATGAAAACCCATCTGAGTAAGCAAATCAATAAGAAAATCCCATTCAATGTTTTCATAAGCCTTGCTCATATCTGCTTTAACTGCCAAAAAACACTTTTTAGAAGTTCTTTTAATTTTCAGAAAATGACTTGTTTCCTGAGCAATAATAATATTTTCAAATATTGACCTTCCAGGTATGAAAGCTGTTTGAGATTCAGAAATAATCTCTCCAATACACTTTTGAAGTCCATTTGATAAAATCTTAGAGATAACTTTATAAATAAAGTTTGCACAACTAATAGGCCTAAATGAGCTAACCAAATCCGGGTTAGTACATTTAGGTATGAGAGCTATAATGGTCTCATTAATTTCAAGAAGAGAGGCATTGTTGATCATAAAATCCTCCACTAAGCTCAAGAGATCAAATTTAATAACTTTCCAAAATTTCTTAAAGAAGAAACCACCATAGCCATTAGGTCCTGGTGATTTCTCACTTCCAAGGGACCAAACTGCCATTTTAAGTTCATCCAGGGTAACTTTTTGAATCAAATTATTATTCATTTCTTCAGTAACAACTTTCTTCACCTTACACAGGATAGGATCATATAATCTCTTACCATTAGATTTGAAAATCTCATTATAGTAAGATTTTATTTCATTAATCACTTCATTTTTCTCATGTACCCATTCTCCATCTCCTTTTTTAATAGAGGAGATGTGATTAATATTTCTTTTCAGTTTAGTCAAAGCATGGTAGTATTTAGTGTTCTTATCACCCAACTTTAACCAGAAATTCCTGGACCTGACAGCCCAATAGGCTTCTTCCTTTTTCCAAACCTCTTCAAGGTTCTTATTTAAAATTTTCATCTCACTTTTATCATAATCTGAATAAGGGGCATTAAATAGCTTCTCCATCTGAGCTAGATAAGTTGTTATGAGTACTCTATTATTGAGTACTCTCTTTCTAGCCCAGAGAGAAACATATTTATTAATATGTTTGATCTTGCAACCAAATTTTTTCAGACCTGTACAAGAATCAAAAAATTTAGTCTTCCATTTGTCATAAATAATTTGACAAAAAGAGTCTTCATAGAGCCAATTTTTATCAATGATAAATCTGTTATTCTTACTCAGATTTGAAATACCAGGATTGAGTACAATAGGAGAGTGGTCAGAGCCAGCAGGAGGGAGCATTGAGCACCATGAATAAGGAAATTTTACCATTCACTCTGAATTAACAAGGATTCTATCCAGTTTTTGCTTGATAAGTTGGTTGCCACTTCTCTTATTAGACCAAGAGAAGTTACATCCTTTACTTACCAGCTCCACCAAATTATCCTTATTAATGCATGAGTTAAAAATATCCATATTATGTCTATGTGATGTTCCAATGTTACCCCCCAATTTCTCAGAGGGGTATCTAATCAAGTTAAAATCTCCCAATACATATCTGCAAAAAGATGTATTAGGCATTTCTGAAAGAGCTTTAATGAAATTTGGTTTATCTATATCCATAGGAGGGCCATATACACACAATTTCACAGGAACCCATCAAGTTGAACTCATAGGAACATGAAATAATATTCTTATTAAGGCTCAAAATCTTAAATTTATCTGGATTTTTAACAAACAAAGCTAATCCTCCAGATAAACCTTCAGGGTCTATATGAGTTACAAGGCTCATATTTATTTTTTTTCACAATTTAGACACAAAAGACAGTTTATTTTTAGTTTCAGAAAGAAAGATTACCTCAAAATGATGAACCTTTGCCAGATCAGAAAGGCTCATTTCTGTCAAGGGATTTCCCAACCCTTGACAGTTCCAGTAGAGTATCATTGATTGAGGTGGGGTTGATGTGGGTCAACCCCGCAAACCACTTCATTCTCTAAGCCTTCTGAATTTTCTTCATACTCCCATTTGTCATCAAATTCAACATTATCATTCTCATTCTTGTCAAAGAGATTTGCCTCTGCCATCTCATCATCTTCCCCATGGATGGGGTTGATAAGAGTTGTAGGGACTTGAGAAATAGTTTCATCTTCAGCTGGTAACCCTAGGTAAACCCTGACCTGTTGGGTTCTAGATTTATTTTTTTCTAAAGACCTAAAGCAAATGTTCTTATCCGAATTTTTAGTGATGGTAGAGTTAATGACCACCTTTGGACTATACTCTTTTGTTGGGCTGGAGACAGGCCCACCCAATTTATTAACTTCACCTGGCCTTAAGGGTCTAATAGAAGAAGAGAAAGTAACTCCTTCCAGACATTTTGGGCCCAAGTTGACTTTGGGGAGTAGGAGTAAAGATTGGACCACATTCTCTTGACCAGGCTTTCCTTCAGCATCTTTATCTTCTTTAATACTATTTTTTTGAAAACTGTTGTTTATTCTTGTTTTTCAACAGTTTTTTTTGTTCTCTTCTTAACTGAATTGCCACCAACCTCAGCTTTAAAGACAAATTATTTTTGTTTCTTATCAGAATCAGAGAATCTAATCCATTTACCAAGTTTGTTGATTAGTTTTTCTGGGTTATCACACTTTTGTTCATCATGTGAGACAATACCACAAATATAACAAAAGTCATAAAGCTTCTCATACTTAAAGGAGATCCAAACTGAGTGACCATTAGAACTCTTAAACATATATCCAGAGAGTAATGGTTTATCAATTGAGCAATTGATTCTAACTCTAACTGTTGAGCTATCCTTATACTTATCAGGGTTAGGGAGCTCCAGATCAGTAACAAATCCAAGCTTTGAAGCTATTTTCCTAACATTACCTTCTTTCAGAAACAGAGGGGGAATTCCCATAACTCTAACCCAGTATGAAGTCTCATTAAGAAGGCTAGGGTTTAAAATACACTCATCATACCTTTGAATAAGAACATGAAATCCAAAGATATGGTATGACCTATTATTCCAAACAGTCTCAAGATCTTTAGGGTTTTCAAAGCTCACAACACAAAGATTTAATCCCCTTTTCTCAATCGAGATTCTTGCAATAATACCCCAATGTTGGATAATGATTTTATTAAGATAATTAAGATTGATATTACCTGAGGCGACAATACGAGTAAAAAGCTTCGGTTCTTCAAAAGCCGCATAAATAGCTTCCCTATCAGGGGATAAAGTAATTTCATCATCGAATCCTTCTTTCCCATCATCTTTAATGTTCGCCATTAAGACTAAGAGAGAGAAAGCTCAGATCCTCAGAAGATAAAGGAGAAAGAGAACTCAATAAAACACGTAAAAGAGATTTTGATGTATCTAAAGTAGAGTAGTGAAATGTAAATCAGCTCAAACTTCATAAGAAAAGGAGAACGGGGGAGGAGAGGGAGTAGGGAGGAGGGTGGAGGGGAGAGTAAGGTTTAGGTAAACGCCGTGAACGGAGTTCGGATAAGGAGGAGGGTTTCCATCTCGGGAAAAGTGCATGAGAGAGTAGCTACTGGGGATATAAAACACGGACGATATGTCCACTTGAATTAAGTACACGTGCAACTATCTCATGTACTTCTAAAATGGATCATCATAATGTCATAACTTGTTGCGAAATTAGGGATCGATTGTGCATATATAATTTAGGGATCGATTGTGCATATATAATTTAGGGATCGATAATTTTTCCTTAATAATGTTTTCTCCCACTAAGTTTATCATTAACAATTTGTTTATCGAGGTAAACTATGGATTTGAACACTAAACAAGTTGTGAAATAATAGAAATGATAAACCAACCTTTTTTTCAACAACAGATCTCATCAAAATACTATTCAAACTACAGCCATAATGAATCATGAACATCTAGTACGACTTTATGCACAATATGACTGTCCGGGATATGCACACAATACCAGGGCAAACCCATGGAAAATCCAAAGCAACTGTAAAGTATCAAAGAATTTATCAAGTAGGTATATATTATGCTAAATAAATTGCACTGTTTTGTTAAACTATAAAACTATCATAATTTAAAAAGAAAAACAATTTGATATTACCCAAAATCAAGAAGCAAATCCTAATACTGAGATTAACGGAAAGGATGAAAAATCTGACTATGAATTTTGTCGTTTGAGAAAAAAGAAATTTTTAGTTGTGAAAAGTGTTTGAAGAGAGTATCTTGGAGAGAAGAAAATCCATCATATTTTTAAACGACCCCTAAGTATGTTCTCTTTTTCTTTCCTCCTTTTCCAGTAAAATCTACATAGTCGGTTTCACAATCATATACCATTCATATTTTTCGTGACACATCAATATAAGATATAAAAATTCTATAAAATAGCGGCGAGCATAATTAATTGAATTTTGATGATTTCAATAAATCCTGACAATCTCCGGTAACGGACTTAGCTCAACCTGGATAGGAAAAAATCACCACGGCACTACCGCTTCTTCCGAGATCTGAGCAGATTCAATGCCTTATTAAGATTGATTATTTAAGCTTACTACTGTTGGCATATAGCCTCCCTTAATAGGTTGTTTTAATATGACAAATCCTCTTATGATTAGTGTGCTAATTACTCTTGTTATATACATCCTAACTTGCACTATTATTCATCAAAAACACTTTTCATATCATTCTTATTATATCCCTTACATATGCTTTTATTTATATCTTTATATACTTTGAGATATAGCCTTAATGATCATCTGAAATGTTTATAAGAATGATGTTATCTACAACTTTCGTGAAGAAGATTTATTGATCCAAGCATCAAAGCATAGGTCAATTCTATCAAAGATGTTTGGTGCGGTACACCGGACCTATGGCGCGGTACACCGGACCAAGAATGCGGACCAGGGCACGGTGCATGGCTAGTCCGGTCAGAAAGATAGAAAATCTAACCGTTGAGGTGCGGTACACCGCACAATACTTGCGGTACACCGCAAGGAAGGTTTTTCTGCACAAAGTTTATGTCATAAGAAATATATCCGTTGGGAGATTAATAGATCCGTTGGACACAAGCCTTATGACCGTTGGAAGCTATTTTCTGCTATAAATTGAAGCTCTTTGAAGGCTACAATCACACCAACTAATTACAAACATTAAGGGGCTTAATTGTTATCATTCAAAAAGGTGTCAAGAGCTATACATTGTCAAAATCAATCTTAGTGAGCTTATTAGTCCTATCCAACTCGTCCAAGGAGTTAATCAAATAAGCCACAAAGTTTTATCTACTCAAGAGGAGTTTACATTCTTATAGTTATATCTACTCTTTAGGAGATTATCTAGCAAAGTAGTTTCACCCCTTTAAACACTTTGTATCTATCCTCTTAAGTCTAGGTCTTGTAATAGATAGATTAAGACAGAATTCAAGTATAGGGAGTATACTTGGTGTCCTTGTGTTGTGATTACACAAGTGTTTGTCCTTCGTGTTATCGAAGAGGTTGTAAGGGTTATTGTGTTCTCGACCCGGTTAAGAGAGACACGGGAGCTTAGTGAAAAGCTTGAAATCCTAAGGAGGCTTCCTTAGGTAGTGGATGTAGGGAAACCGAACCACTATAAATCGTGTGTATCTTTCTATCCCTACTCTATTTACTTTCCGCACTTTATATGTTTGATAATATGCTAGTATGAATATTGTGATATTTATTATCTAGTTTATCTAACATATTGTCTTCTAGAGTAATAAGAGATTAGATTGTCGATTTACTTGTTAAACTTATATATCGAACCTCTAGCTTATCCTTTGCATGATCCTATAAGTGTTTGATATATTTAGTTGACTTAGTAGTTTTCTCTTAAACTTATATTGTCCAAAAGATTTTTAATTAGGCATTAATCTTATTAGTAATCCTATTCACCCCCCTCTAGGACTTTCATACTACCCCGGCTAATTGATAGAATTCTTAACACCGTAATAAGGCAACATGTGATCAATAACTTTGAAATATAATAAGCCAACTTGTTTGGAATTTGTACATAATGCTTTAAAAAAAGGGTCAAGAAATTACTCTCTTCTGATTTCATACACAAGGCAACAATACCCCACATATTCGAAGTATTCAAATTAACCTGTGTAGCAAATCTTGGGGTTTCACCCCAACCACATCTACTATCACATGATTAAATTATCTCTTGGATGAACTCTCGGAATATAACTCCATTTAATTCTATTTGCACCAGCTAATAGCGACCGCGCAGTCTATTTCACTAACTTATTAGCATTGTTCTTCAACTCATGTGCCAAAACCACACCCCTTTGAGCTTACCACTTCTGCCTTTATTTCATTAGCACCATAAAAAAATCCCTGTGTTTCTCGTTTCATACAATTTTCTTATTAATTGAAAATATTGTAATAACAATTTGTAGAAATGACAATAAACTTATGTACTATAATGACGTGGATGCTAAACAATATTTGTAAATAATAGTAAATAGAGTATGAGGAGACAATGCAATTCATGCATACATGTTTTGTCATAATTTATGAGATAAACGTTTTAAATCATTAATCAATAAACTGTTAGGGATTAATATGGAATTGAAAGCAAAATTGTTACTCTTTTAATTCTAAAAACCTTTAATGATTTAATCCCTTTAGTGAAGAGAGGTTACACAATATGGATTTGAATGTCATTTATCCAAGATTAAACAAGTTGTGAAATAAGAGAAATGGTATATCAATCCTTATTTTTAGCAAATCGATCATCAAATTACTATTCAAACTACACCCAATGCACAGGGAAAACCCATGGAAAAGTCAAGGCAACTGTAAAGTATCAGAGAATTAATCAAATAGGTATATGTTATGCTAAATAACTTGCACTGTTTTGTTAAACAATAAAACTATCACAATTTAAAAAGAAAAACAATTTCGTGTTTCATGGCAATACATATTTTATAATTAAGAAATATATAAAGAAGTAGTTTCATTAAAAACCGGGTCCAATCCATATTGGTAGGGTAAATTTCATCCCTTCTCAAAATTCTTGATTTCTCGAATCCATTTGAATAACCTTATGTTAAAAAAGGCTAAAGTTGAGTAAAAGAATTGTTTTAAATGTTGTATCACTTTAGATGATATTCTAGGTAATACTAAAAACCCTTGTTTTGAAAACATTTTTTCTTCAAATAAAAGTCAACATCCTATGAAGAAAAATATTGAAGGTTTTAAAAAATTGGATGAAGCTTTTTCCCTCGCTCTTAAAACTTTAGAAAATCATTCCTTTTCAAATGTCACTCCTTTTGATCCAAATAGTCTTTTTAAAGAAAAATTGTATTTGAGTGATAATTTGGATATTGAAAAGAATGAGGAAAATTCGTGTTCAAAACCCTCACATGATAGTTCTATTCGGAAAAGAAGTTCTTGCAAATATTGTGGTAAACCCGGTCATCATGCTTCTACGTGCCATTACCATGAACAACTTGAAAGCGGATCTTTGATACCCTCGTGGGAAAAGCCAATATGGATCGTGACAAATGCTAACAACATTTCCGGATCCATTCCACCTCGGATACCATAGTAATATTCATTGTAGGTGTTGAGCGTCAAGAAAATGGAATTATATGCAAAAAGATGCTCAAACCTCGTAAAAGGAAAATACGGTGAATCTTTCCTTTCTTCTTTTTTATTTTTATATGTTATTATGTGTTTATGTGCTCTATTCTCTATGTGCTAATATCTTGTGTATCTTGACCTTTTCATGCTTAAATTTTGCTTTGTTTTTACATTGGGTCTTTTTGTACTTTTAGAAAATATAGGGGTATTTGTGAAATAAACTGTTTTATGTGTTTTCGGGATTTCCTTGTTGTTTTATTTTCAAAACAAAAAATTTCTTATAAGTTTTATACCATTCCGAATCTTTTGGGGAAGTTTCGAATGTGTTTCGGGTGTTTTTAAAAGAACCAAAAAATTCCTTCTTAGTGTCTAAGTCGAACGTTTTTGCGGTTCACCGGACCACTCCGCGGTACACCGCGATCCAGGGTTTCAGCTTTTTCATTTTTCCTTTATTTTTTGCCCAGTTTATTTCTGCAGTGCGGTACACCGCACGGTTTCCGCGGTACACCGCGAGTTAGGTTTTTGACCGCGTTTTAAACCCGTCAGTCTCATTTTCTTCTTCATTCCTCCATTAAAACAAAAACCTCTCCCCACTGCTGCGATTTCCGGCGACTTCTACACCCTATTTCCGCCGCCTAGAGCTCCATCTTCTCCACCAAATCTATCTCTCTCTCTCTCTCCTTCATTACCCACCTATTTTCACCATGAGAGAAAAGAAATCTGCTCCAAGGAAGAAAGCCACCACCGGAGCCTCCTCCAGCCGCCGCCGTGCACCATCACCGGTGAGGTCACCAACACCACCTCCACTCCGGCCATTCGATCCTCTCCCGGGCAGAACCATAAGTGCTTCAGCTTTTCCCTCGGGTGATAATTCTCTTTTTGAACTCCTTTCCTTCCAAGGTTGTGAAAATATCTTTCAATTTTCGGGTAGTCAATTAGCTAGTGGGTTGATTGAAGAATTTTACTCTAATTTTGAATATGATTGTGCTAATAATTCGATGAAATCAATAGTTTCGGGTACTCCTTTACGATTAAAGTTAAATGTTTTGTGTGCTCAATATAATATTCATTCGGATGGGTTTAGTGGCTTTTGGTCTAGTGGTTGGGATGGTTCTAGTCTTGATGTGGTAGCTCAAAACGAGGTTATTGAATTCGTTAATAGTAGAATGCTTATTCGTGATGGAAATTGGAATTTACGTAACTTTGATCCGGAGTTCATAGTGGCTCACAAATTTCTTATTTCGGCCGTGATTCCAAAGGATAAACATGATGCTAAATTAATCCCTTACGAAGCTTATCTCCTATTTTTGATCTTTGCTAAACAACCGATTAACATTATTGCGATAATGTTCAAATGGATGAACCATGCTAGAGCATCGAGGGATAAAGTCCCATACGGTATTTTTCTAACTAAAACCTTTGTTGCAAGTGGAATTTCCTTAGGAGGAACAAATGTGAGACCAATAGATAAGGCTTGGTGTTTTCATTATAGCACGATTAAGAGAATGAAATTTGCTATCTATAATAACACCTATGTTTCGCACTCACATATTAATCGTATTTCGGATGCTTCAATTCAAAATCGTATCTTACAAGCAAGAGAAGGAACTTTCGGTCCGGAGCTTAACACACTTGAACTATTGGATAACCCGGCCCAACAAAATCCTATCCCTAATGAGCCTACTCAAAGCCAACCCATTCATGAGGATCCTCCTAATCCATCTCGTTTTGAAAGCACAATAACTCGTTTTATGGATTATATGGGTAGAAAATTCGAAGCTTTGGAAGAGAAATTAGAAAGGAAATTTGGGGTGTTAGAAGAGAAATTGGGAATTCTTGCTAGTGAGTTGACTTGCGTGAAAAATGATGTCTCGTGCATTAAAGATGATGTGTCTCATTCTCGCCACCGTTCTAGAAGCCGCTCTTCCCGTGAAAATCGTTAATTGGTCGTGGTTGGGTGTTTTTAAATCTTCATTTTATCCTTCTTGGTGTTTATGTGTTTTATTGTGGTTGTTTTGGACTAAGTATGTGGTGTTTATGCTTTAATTGTTTTTGGGTCCGTGTTTTGGACATTTAGGATATTATTGCTACTTGGTTTTATTTGGATAATGGTTTAGGATGCTTTGTGTTTAACTTGGATAATTGGTTAAGTATGTTTTGTTTTTATCTTAAATGTTAGATGCTAAATTTTTATGCTTGGGATATTATTTAAATGTGTTGCTAAATTTTTCTTTGATGATATAGGTACTATTGCATCTATAATCCTTGATCTTATTCTATATTGCTCTTTAGTCCCTATAGTTTGTTCTATTTGTCTTAGTTCTTAAAATGGTTGAAAATTGCATTTAGGTCCCTAAAAGATTTTTCAAATTGCTTTTGAGTCCCTAAAACTTTTTGAAAAATAATTTTTGTTCACCTATATCTTTTCAAAAAATTACATTTTACCCCTAAATTTCTTAAAAATGTTTTCAAATATTCTTATTAGGGAGAAATTGTAGATCAAACTCTATGCATTGTGTAAGGGGGAGTTTTTGTTAAATCATATTTAAAAACTCAAATGCTTAGGCTAATCATTTATCTCATATATTGCAACTAATCGTTTGTGTCATTAGAAAGCATGATTGTTTTAATCCCTAAACTCTTGCAATCATTGTTTTAAATCTATTCACTTGAGTTTTAGCTCTTCTATCTTTAGTTGTTTTTATTACCCCGTCTTTTTGATGAAGACAAAGGGGGAGAAATATGTGCACTAAAACTTTCAAAAATTGCACTTTTTATATCTCACAAATGCATCTCAAATCTTATATGCTTATTGTGAGGGGGAGCTTAATTTCATTAGTGCTTAAACTTTCATATCATTCCTAAGGTGTTTTAGTGAAGGATTTGTCATCATCAAAAAGGGGGAGATTGTTGGCATATAGCCTCCCTTAATAGGTTGTTTTAATATGACAAATCCTCTTATGATTAGTGTGCTAATTACTCTTGTTATATTCATCCTAACTTGCACTATTATTCATCAAAAACACTTTTCATATCATTCTTATTATATCTCTTACATATGCTTTTATTTATATCTTTATATACTTTGAGATATAGCCTTAATGATCAACTGCAATGTTTATAAGAATGATGTTATCTACAACTTTCGTGAAGAAGATTTATTGATCCAAGCATCAAAGCATAGGTCAATTCTATCAAAGATGTTTGGTGCGGTACACCGGACCTATGGCGCGGTACACCGGACCAAGAATGCGGACCAGGGCACGGTGCATGGCTAGTCCGGTCAGAAAGATAGAAAATCTAACCGTTGAGGTACGGTACACCGCACGATACTTGCGGTACACCGCAAGGAAGGTTTTTCTGCACAAAGTTTATGTCATAAGAAATATATCCGTTGGGAGATTTATAGATCCGTTGGACGCAAGCCTTATGACCATTGGAAGCTATTTTTTGCTATAAATTGAAGCTCTTTGAAGGCTACAATCACACCAACTAATTACAAACATTAAGGGGCTTAATTGTTATCATTCAAGAAGGTGTCAAGAGCTATACATTGTCAAAATCAATCTTAGTGAGCTTATTAGTCCTATCCAACTCATCCAAGGAGTTAATCAAATAAGCCACAAAGTTTTATCTACTCAAGAGGAGTTTACATGCTTATAGTTATATCTACTCTTTAGGAGATTATCTAGCAAAGTAGTTTCACCCCTTTAAACACTTTGTATCTATCCTCTTAAGTCTAGGTCTTGTAATAGATAGATTAAGACAGAATTCAAGTATAGGGAGTATACTTGGTGTCCTTGTGTTGTGATTACACAAGTGTTTGTCCTTCGTGTTATCGAAGAGGTTGTAAGGGTTATTGTGTTCTCGACCCGGTTAAGAGAGACACGGGAGCTTAGTGAAAAGCTTGAAATCCTAAGGAGGCTTCCTTAGGTAGTGGATGTAGGGAAACCGAACCACTATAAATCGTGTGTATCTTTCTATCCCTACTATATTTACTTTCCGCTATTTATATGTTTGATAATATGCTAGTATGAATATTGTGATATTTATTATCTAGTTTATCTAACATATTGTCTTCTAGAGTAATAAGAGATTAGATTGTCGATTTACTTGTTAAACTTATATATCGAACCTCTAGCTTATCCTTTGCATGATCCTATAAGTGTTTGATATATTTAGTTGACTTAGTAGTTTTCTCTTAAACTTATAATTGTCCAAAAGATTTTTAATTAGGCATTAATCTTATTAGTAATCCTATTCACCCCCCTCTAGGACTTTCATACTACCCCAGCTAATTGATAGAATTCTTAACACCATAATAAGGCAACATGTGATCAATAACTTTGAAATATAATAAGCCAACTTGTTTGGAATTTGTACATAATACTTTAAAAAAAGGGTCAAGAAATTACTCTCTTCTGATTTCATACACAAGGCAACAATACCCCACATATTCGAAGTATTCAAATTAACCTGTGTAGCAAATCTTGGGGTTTCAACCCAACCACATCTACTATCACATGATTAAATTATCTCTTGGATGAACTCTCGGAATATAACTCCATTTAATTCTATTTGCACCAGCTAATAGCGACCGCGCAGTCTATTTCACTAACTTATTAGCATTGTTCTTCAACTCATGTGCCAAAACCACACCCCTTTGAGCTTACAACTTCTGCCTTTATTTCATTAGCACCATAAAAAAATCCCTGTGTTTCTCGTTTCATACAATTTTCTTATTAATTGAAAATATTGTAATAACAATTTGTAGAAATTACAATAAACTTATGTACTATAATGACGTGGATGCTAAACAATATTTGTAAATAATAGTAAATAGAGTATGAGGAGACAATGCAATTCATGCATACATGTTTTGTCATAATTTATGAGATAAACGTTTTAAATCATTAATCAATAAACTGTTAGGGATTAATATGGAATTGAAAGCAAAATTGTTACTATTTTAATTCTAAAAACCTTTAATGATTTAATCCCTTTAGTGAAGAGAGGTTACACAATATGGATTTGAATGTCATTTATCCAAGATTAAACAAGTTGTGAAATAAGAGAAATGGTATATCAATCCTTATTTTTAGCAAATCGATCATCAAATTACTATTCAAACTACACCCAATGCACAGGGAAAACCCATGGAAAAGTCAAGGCAACTGTAAAGTATCAGAGAATTAATCAAATAGGTACCCCTTTCTCTCTCTAAAAAAGAAACTCTCTCGCTTCTCTCTTAGGGTTTACACTTTCTCTTCATTTACATCTCTTTTTCAATTCAGATTCTTCTTTTGCTACTCCGGCTTGGTGAGGAAAGGGGCTCACCGTATCAGTAAAATTCTACTATTAGTTGTGTGATTAGAAATGGGGATCTCCTCAGATGGGAAGCAAATATACAATAGAGGGTCTCAACAAATTTGTCTTGGAAACCCAATTGCTACTCCAATATTGAGACCTTTCAAATGGCGGCTAGTAGACGAGGGATTAGGTGGAAGATTAGATGCTAAGGAAAACGAGCCCACCATCGATCTGAAGTCTGATTTAATTTTCCCAGATGGGATTTTCAGACCGAGCCCTGATCTCTTCGGTCTTTGGGTTAGTTTCATCTCCATGAGGCTTAGTATTGGTCATTTGTCGTTGATAGGAAAGGAAGGAAAGAGGAGATCGTATATAGCAGCAGTGGAGACGTGGAAATTCAAGCAAAAAACTGAAGGGCGAGCGTGCCTTAAAGATATAATTAAACGGGGTTATGACAAACTTAATTATCTAACAACAACAATTACAGCAAGTAACAATGAAGAAGAAGGGAAGAATGAAGAAGAAGGGAAGAAGTGCAGCAGTATGAAGCGGTGCATTGGCCAAAAGTCACAAATTCCATACTATTTGATGGCACTCACATTTAAAAAGCCAAAACAGACTGTAAGTACAAACTATATAAACATTCAATCGGGTAAAATGAAGAAGGAACTGGAGGAGATGGGGAATAGGAAAAGTAAAGAAGTTTATCAATCCCAATTCAGAAGAGAATTGACGGAGAATTATGGATTTGGCTGGAACAACATAGGTGATGTTTCAGGTATGGTTAATGATAGAATGAGGAATATGGATGAGGACGGCAATAGAATAGTGAACACGAAAAAGGGCTCCTGGTTTTCTTGGTTAAAATTACAGAATTGGATGATGGTGGGGAGATGGATTATTAGATTACAGGGTAATGGAAATGAAGAATATGTGGGTGGAAGATACTTGATATGTGATGGAGTAGTTGCAGCCTGTTATCTGATCGAAGAAGAGGAAAATAAATTACAAAATTACCCCAAACACAGAAGTCCAAAGAAGGAAGAGATAAAGACAACAGCTAATGTTTCTAAAATGGCTTGTTTCTGTGCTGGAATATGGCCAATCAACGATCTAATGTGCTGGTATTGTATTAGTCTGGGATGGACAAATAAAGGTATAAATAAAAATGGATGGCCAGAAAACAAAAGGGAGTCTTATCTTATGTTTTTCAACAATTATGGAAACGAAGACAAAGTACTAACCCACAAAACGAAGGAGGTAAAAAATAACATGATAGACATCTCAAAAACGAAAGACGACTTTGACTCACATCTCGAGTCGGAGGAAGAAGAAGAAAGAAGTTTCGAAAAAAGTGAAAATTGTTTTGAAAATTGTTTTGAAAAAGATTATAAGGAAGGAGAAGAAGACAATGATATAAATTCTAAAACAGATGCTGAAGAGGAAGAGTCTGAACAGGAAGGGAAAAGGAAAGGAGGCGGCTACTCCTCTAAAGCCGCGAATTATAAATGACGACTCTCTTTTGGAATGTCCAGGGAATACGAGCTCCCTTGACATTAACAAGAATTAGCTCGTTATTGGCTCAATTTCGTCCAGGGGTGGTTGCGTTTTGCGAAACAATGTTAAGAGAAGTTGACTCTCACGATATCGTTAGGCGTTTAGGTTACGAGAACTCTTTTTTTGTCGATCCCACTGGGAATTCTTTTCATTCTGGCGGGTTCATGGTTTTGTGGCACGTTGGAGTACACTTGGTTGTGGTTTCTTCTAATTCGCATTTTGTTATAGTTAAGATTAACGAACTTTCATTTTCGTACTTCATGGTTTTCATTCATGCACCAAATGATTTTAATGATAGACTTGATACTTGGAATGAGATTACAAAATGGAGTGAAGGGGTTAAAGAACCCTGGATAATCATAGGAGATTTCAATGAAATACTCAATATTACGGAGAAACATAGCAAGAATCAAGCTAACATGAATCATATTAACGCGTTTATTGATTTTACGAATTGTAATTCCCTGGCAGAAATTAATTCTAATGGGTGTTTTTTTACTTGGTCTAACAGGATGGAAGGCGAAAAGAACGTTAAAACAAGAATTGATCGGGGCTTAGCAACCTATGAATGGATGGAAAGATTTCCAAGATCACAAATCCATATTCCTCCGGCTATTGGGTCGGATCACTCACCCTTACTCCTTCACTTTGATATGAATATGAAAATCGGGAAAAAACATTTTAAATTTGAAACTAGGTGGCTTGATAATGATAGTTGTAAAAAGGTCATTGAAGATAGTTGGAAAAAACCCCGTGATAGAGTCCCTATACCTAATTATATCAAAAAAAGGGAATATACTAAAAAAGAACTAAGTAAATGGAGTTCGAAAAATTTTAGTAACCATGAAAAAACCATTAAAAAACTCCAAGATAAACTTATAGAATTGAACAAGATTAGCAGCAATAAAGACACCACTATAGAGGAACAAGATATAAAAGAAAAAATAAAAAAAGAATACGAAAAAGAAGAGAAATACTGGAGTGATAGGGCTAGACAGAATTGGTTAATTTATGGTGACAAAAATACAAAATTCTTTCATTTAGCTACTATTAAAAGAAGGAAACTAAATAGAATAACTAGAATTAAAAATAAAGATGGAAATTGGACAGATGACTCTGAAAATATTAAAGATTGTTTCCAAGACTATTATAGAGATCTTTTTAAAGAAAACATCGGGGAAGAGGAATCTATGAAAAAAGCCATAGAATTTATTAAACCACGAGTAACGGATAGTATGAATGAGGAGCTAACAAAAATACCAAATATTGAAGAAATCGAGAGAGCAGTCAGAGAGTTGTCAGCTTCTAAAGCACCGGGGCCCGATGGACTAAATGGTAAGTTCTATAAAGAATTTTGGGATATTATTAAAAATGATGTAGTGCAGGTTATCATGGATTTCTTTGAAAATAACTGTTCGGTTGAATCAATCAACGACACTCTGATAACACTCATTCCGAAAGGCATAATTCAAGAAGATCTTGGTGACTTTCGACCAATTTCTTGTGTTAACTTCATATATAAAATTATTACTAAAATTCTATCGAATAGATTAAGAGAAATTATGAACAATATAATATCTCCTACGCAGTCAGCTTTTATTAAAGGTCGAGCAATACAGGATAACATTATTATTGCACAAGAAATATCTTTTTTTATGAATAAGAAGCGGAAAAATAAAAAACATTTGGCTGCCATAAAAATTGACATGGCTAAGGCATATGATCAGGTAAGATGGTCTTTTCTTCTTCATGTTTTGGAAAAATTAGGATTTTGCGAAACATGGATAAAATGGATAGAAAACTGTATTACATCTGTTTCCTTTCACATCAACATCAACGGAGAGAGACTCGAGAATTTTAAACCAGGTAGAGGGCTCAGACAAGGTGACCCTCTATCCCCTTTTCTCTTTTCTATTTTAACTGAATCCCTCATTAGTATTGTGGACCACTTTGTCTCCAGTAAACTGATTAATGGGATAAAAATTAATAGGAATTGTCCGATGATTTCTCACCTCTTATTCGCAGATGACTCTCTTTTCTTTATAGACTTGGAAGGTACAAATATCGAACAGTTTAAAGAATGTCTAGATATTTATTGCAACGGCTCAGGACAACGAATTAATTTCCATAAATCAGCCATAATCTTTAGTAGAGAAACTCCTAATGAAATTAGAAATGAGATATCAAACAAAATGAATATCAAAGAAACCGAAGACCTGGGATACTATCTGGGGATTCCACTATGTCATAAGAGGTCAAAAGTGGAGTCTCTAGAATGGATAGCAAAAAAAGTGTTTAAAAATACAGAAGGATGGAAAGCTAAATTACTATCGGAAGGGGGCAAGGAAGTTCTCATCAAAGCAGTTCTCCAGGCCATACCAAACTATTATATGTCTATTTTTTCCTTCCCGATCTCTTTTTGTAATAAACTATTTCAGCTATTTCTAATTTCTGGTGGAATTCAGGTGAAAGGAACAGGATACATTGGATAGCATGGGAAAAAATCACAGTAAGCAAGTTAATTGGAGGTCTAGGGTTTAAAGATTTTAAGAGGATGAATACTGTCTTATTAGCGGCTCAAGCATGGAGATTAATACACAACCCGGAGAACATTGCAGCGAGACTACTTAAAGGTATATATTTTAATAAATCTAATTTATTATCATGTAAACTTAGACAAAGCAGGACTTGGAGCTGGGCTAGCATAATAGAAGGAAGAGACTTTATTAAAAAACACGGAATAAAAATGATAGGAAACGGGAAAGATACGAATATTTGGAATGAAAGGTGGATAGACACTAAATGGGAGTTAGAAAAACCGACAGGGTCTTGTCTCATGAAAGTTCATGAACTTATGAAAGAAGACAAAAATGAGTGGGATTTGGAAAAACTGGATAACCTTTTCCCGGCACCTATAATTCACCTCATTAAGAAGACCAGGATTAAAGAACATGGTATATATGACAAATTTATATGGCCTTTCTCCAAAGATGGAAATTATGATACGAAAACAGGTTATAGAGTACTGACAGAGGAACAGAACAACAATAAAGCCACAACAATAGAAACTAGAGCCATGCAAGAATCGAAGATATGGAAAACTATATGGAACTCAAACATCCCTAAAAAAATAAAACTTTTTATGTGGCGAATTATTAATAATGCGATTCCAACCAGAGTTAATTTGTATAGAAGAAAATGCGCAGATGCCAAAAACTGCCTATGGTGTAATCACGAGAAAGAAGATATAGAACATATACTTCTACATTGCACGATGTGCAAAGATATGTGGGCTGGATCTATTCTACAGATCAAAATACAGGACGGACAAGATGATAAGATTGAAGACTGGTTTTTGAAAATCATCAAATCTTACGCAAAAGGGGGATGTGATAAAAATGTGGTACGAGATTTTTTAATGATAAATCTGTGGAACATATGGAAGGCAAAAATGAAAGCTATACACGAGGGAATTGCGGCTGATGGTATGGGAATTAATTTGGCTTCTAAAAAACTTATGCAAGAAATTCACGGAATTAACTGGCTAAGAGATGGTTACAAAGGATTCAATAATAGAGAAGAACAAAATAGGAACACAAGTAATGAAGAACAGGAGCAAGACATAATATTATTTTGTGATGCATCTTTTTCAAACAAATGGGAACCTACGGGAATTGCAGTTGTTGGAATTCAGAAGGAACAAGGAGTACCCATCAAACAAAGTACTACAATCGATTGTTATTCGGCACTGGAAGGAGAGGCAGAAGCAGTCCTTAGAGCAACACAAATAGGATCTTACTTTCCAGGAGAAAGAATAACAATCCACTCAGATAACCTTGAGGTTATTCAAGGTATAAAGCAGGTGTCAGCAGCTCGTTGGAACATCCAACCCATCCTTCAAAAAATTATCCACAACGCTGAAGAGCTTGGGCAAGTTTATTTCAAACACATCAATAGAAAGCTCAACAGGAATGCGGATAAGTTGGCGAAGGAGGCTAGGCACGCAGCATCTTTTGTTAATCGAAATACATTTAGTATTTTCGATTTGTCTTCGGCTTTTAGCAAATTAGGGATTGGTTAATTTCTTTTGTTTTTCTTGGGTGCTTTGGCACCCTCCCTACGTCCAAAAAAAAAAAAAAAAAAAAGAATTAATCAAATAGGTATATGTTATGCTAAATAAATTGCACTGTTTTGTTAAACAATAAAACTATCATAATTTAAAAAGAAAAACCATTTCGCGTTTCATGGCAATACATATTTTATAATTAAGAAATATATAAAGAAGTAGTTTCATTAAAAACCGGGTCCAATCCATATTGGTAGGGTAAATTTGCTCTTTTCTATTTGGTCATAAAAATGTTGAATTCTTTTATCCGATAAGTGATAGATGCCCGTATCTTTGCCCTTTGAAAGGAAATCTTCTGAGAAGTATACGCAGTTAGGTTTGCATTTATTAAATGTGGAACACTCGATCAAACTCGAAGAGTTACGGCCCAAGAATAAAGTTTTGTTTTTCAAATCCGTAACCTCCACCCAAGTGGAGTCTTCTATGTTTACCTCAAAAAATTCAAACTTAGTCGTAAGATAAGGTTTGGGAAAATTCTTCAAATCATCAGAATCCTCTGAAAATCTGAATCGTCAGCATTCTCGGCATTGTCAAAATCCTGCACATTGTCTGAATTGTCAGAGTCCTCCGCATCGTCAAACACTTGCACATCGTCCACATCGCCTGAATGGTCAGAATCCTTCAAGTAATCACGATGTCTAGTTACTATAAGAATTTTCCCCTCCGGAAGCTCAAGCAAATACGAGGAATCAGGGCCATTCAGGTTCAGCAAAAACTTGTACTAGCTGAGTTGGGTTTGGTCCATGAATATCACAAGTTAATAAATGACCAAATATACTCAAACCATATAACTTGTTATTGCAATACATGATATCAACTAACTGCTTGCAAAAAGCTAACTGACCCTAGCTCCCGCATATAACCATAACAATAAAACCTGAAGTGGTTGATGGATTTGCTGATAAAACAGCCTTTTCAATGAAGGGCAGACAATCATCATAGGGTTTATATCGTGATAAAGTGTTGAGTTTTGGTAGATGAATCTGAACATGCGAGAACAGGTGCAAAAGATATACCTCGATTTGATCTAGAGACATTACTAATAACCAATCTTTACATGATACACACTTCTTTTCGATAGCTTCGGGTAAGAAAATCTTAAAACTTCTCTTTAAATCCATTGAAAGGATAGAAATTTCGTTGTCGGATACAATCATTGAATCTTTAGTATCGTTGACTTGTTTTGTATTTGCAGCGAACATGAGCCATGGCACCTGGAAAGTTGTTTGGTTGAGATGTCTTTGTGTAGCAGCAGCTAGCCATGATTTGCAAACTCTACCAAAGGATTCGTAGCTATCAATAGAAGGGAGCCTTTCAACGATCTTAATTAGCAGATAATGGTCAAGCTCCGACCAATTGGGAGCAGTAACGTTAACATTAACCATCGGCCCTTGGAGTATGGATTTGAGATATCTTTTTCTATCTATCTATGCTAACTATGGGAGAGAGGGGAAAAGATTAAGAAATATTGAAAGACTAGTAGGTTATGTTAAGTTAGGCGGAGTTGTATATATAATTACTCATATAATTATACATAAGGTCTTTTATTTCCATACTCGCGTCATTACCAAAACATAATATTTAAATATTTAAGTAATATTAATTAAATAAAATAGGAATAAGGTGGAAATAAAGCTAAATCTGAACTACTTGAGAAAACTAATAACTTAGCACTATAACAAATCCGAACGCTCTATATAAATTTCTTATTCATTGGTATAAATTATGGGAATACCCAAATATTTCGCCTCCTTAAAAAAGACATCTTTTGTATCAAAGGTTGGGAATGGTTACTTATTTGCTTGCTCATTTCTTTCTCTTTACTTGGTTGTGAATTCTTCATATCACAGGTTGGGGAGATTCATGGATGCCATTGTTCAAAGCAGATTCCTCATTCATGGAGTGAAGGAATAAGATAGAATTCTCACCTTAATATTGTTTATCATACGGGTATTAGCTGGTGCAAATAGGATTAAATGGAGTTAATGTTTCGAAAGTTCATCCACGAGATAATTTAATTATGTGATACTAGATGTCATTGGGTTGCAACCCCACTAGTGGGCCACTACACAGATTAATTTGAATACTTCAAATATGTGAGGCATTGTTGCTTTGTGTATGAAATCAGAAGAGAGTAATTTCTTGACCCTTTTATAAAAGCATTATGAAAAGATTCCAAACAAATTGGCTTTTTATATTTAGAAATTATCGATCAAAAGTTGGTTTTTTTTTTATTACAAGGAGATCCCAACGGATCGTGAAAACAAAACTAGATTAGAACATTATGCAATAACTCCGGGTCGAAAACAACTCGAGGTGTTTTCCAACCCATTCGATCTCGCAAAAGAGCTTTCCAAATACCCCTCGGAGGGTCCGTATGAACAATATATCTTTCTTCTTCGGACATAACCATCCGTGCCAACCAATCCGCGCTAGCATTAACTTCTCGATAGATGCACCTGATTACGAAATCCTTATTTCGCTCCAAGATTCCTTTAATCAAATCCACCCATTCTGCGCCTGGCCCTCTACCCCTACCAGGACGACGAACAACATCCATAACCTCCCTCGCATCCACTTCAATAACAGCCTTTATGACACCCAACTCCTCAATCATTCTAAGCCCCTCGAATAGCGCAACTAACTCAACCATATCGGGGGCCTCAGCTGCAATTTTTATTGAAAACCCCTTTATCCAATTTCCATCCCCATCCCTAACAATGCCTCCACCACCTCCCTCCTTTCTCTACCTAATAAAACTCCCGTCCGTGTTTAACTTAACTCCTTCCACCGGTTTGCTCCATCCAATAAGGTTAACCTTGCTACCACTGATCCGACCAATACCATGACTGCTTCCCCAAGCTTTCGTAAAGAAATTAGCTAAGTTACGAATCTTCTGTAAAATAATTCTGCTCGGAGGAAGGACACCCCCATTAAATACAATGTCGTTTCTTTCCCTCCATATAACCTCTAATAATGTGCCAAAAAATACACCCCATTCTACGCCTGCAAAAAAACCTCTTACTGGAGAATTGTTTTGACCACCATAAGTTTTCCACGGGATCCATATGACCATGATACTCCGCCTCTGAGTCTCGCTGAAGCTGGCCTCCATTACTTAGCTGCTGATTCGCACCAGGCCGTGTAGAAGCAGCCTGTACCGAGTTGCTGAACTGTACCAAGCTGGAACGAGCCGCTTCATCCAGGCGAGTCTGTCCCTCACCAGGTTGCAGCTCTTCAGTGTCCAGCAGCTGCTCGGAATAGGTAGCATGTTGCGCAGCAGTCCTCCTCGCGCCAGGGACCTGTGAGTGCAAATACTGAAAATTATTAAATACAAAGGAACTTGTACCTGCTTGTGACGTCGACGCGGATGTCATGACCTCAGCACTCCCCTTCTGAGCCTCAATACGGATCAAACCCCAAACCTCCTAGACCTTGGGACAATATCTTAATAAATGCAGTGCTGTCTCCACCCCTCCACCACACAACGGGCAACAAGACGAAACATCCATACCGCGTACACTGAGATTACCCCGAGTAGCTAAACGACCCTGTACCGCTCGCCATAAAAGGACTCTTGTCCTTTGGGGACACTTTATCTTCCAAAGCTTCTCCCAACTAACCTCCGAAAGAACTCTACTCTCATCATATTCCCAAACCGCCGACCTGACCGAGTATTCGCCACCAATTTCGTGCAACCATGAGAGTGAATCTCGACCCTCACCCACTCGCATACCCATCACCTCTAGAAGCTTGGACGGGGGTAACCATTGCTGAAACTTATCCCATTCCCAAAGTCCCTCACTGTTAACATATTCCCTCACCTTCTTCCCCTTCTCATTCTCGCTAATGTGTCCCATCACCCAATCAATTAGTGGACTCTCACCAACCCATAAATCCAACCAAAACGAAATTAATTCTCCATTATGTAGTAACCAACGGGATCCCCGTCTTACCACGCCAATGCCTTCCATGATAGTCCTACACATTCTCGAATCATAGAGTTTAGCCACGTATTGAAGCAAATTAGACTTAAAGTACCTCTGATGCATTACTAACGGCCAATGGATCACCTCATCGTGAACCAACTTCCAACCCAACTTCCCCAATAGTGCCAAATTCATGTCCTCGGCTAAGCGTAAACCAAGACCCCCCACGTTCTTTGGACGACATAAATCTTGCCATGAAACCCAGTTAATATGTCTCTCATCCTCCGAATTACCCCAAATGAAGTCTCTCCTGCTCTTATCAATCTCAAGAAAAACGTACTTCGGCAATCGTTCTACTTGCATAATATACATCGGGGCGGCACTAAGAACGGATTGAGCTAAGGTTATACGGCCAGCTAAAGATAAGGAACTCCTCTTCCAGCTTGACAACTTACTTCGCAACCTATTAAGAAACTCCCCATAAAAACCCTTAGGTCTCCTTCCGGAAAGGATGGGGACACCAAGATATTTTCCAAGCCCATCGCTTCTCGTATACCCACTCCGATTCACAATTTCAGAGGCCAAACCTTCATCAATGTTCTTCGAAAAATAAATATCGACTTTTCCTTACTGATGGACTGTCCAGCGTCTTTACAGAAGGCATCTAGAGATTCCTGTAAAATAACAAAATTATGAACAGAAGCGTCTGCAAATAAAACGAGATCATCGGCAAAGAAAATGTGTGAAATAGGAGACCCCCTGGTGACAGATGGATAGGATGCCAAACACCCTCCCTAACAAGCTGTTGAATAAGAAGCGAGAGTCTCTCCATACAAATGACAAACAAGTACAGTGATATGGGGTCGCCTTGTCGAATTCCCCTTTTAGGCTTGAAAGATGGTAACGGAGAACCCTTCCAAAGCACACTAACATCGTTATCTTCCATTCCAGCCATGATAAGCGCAACCCACTTCGAAGGCACTCCCAAAGATTCCAGCGAATTTCTAATAAAATCCCATCGAACTCTATCATAAGCCTTAGCTAGATCCACTTTAACTGCCATATAACTCTTTCTACCCTTGCTATGCCTCAGGACAAAAACCACCTCACTTACCAATACGATATTATCAATGGTAGATCTTTTCGGTAAAAAACTACTTTAATAAGGACCGATATAATTGGAAAGTAGAGGCCTCAAACGATTTACTAACACATTCATACATATCTTGTAACTTACGTTGATTAGACTAATCGGTCTAAACTGGGTGATGTATTCAGGGTTACCCCCTTTCGGGATTAAGTGTATCAACGTACCAAGAACCTCCATCGGAAAACTACCAACCTCAAGAGCCCGTCTGATCATACCGCATACTGTGGGACCCATAATACTCCAACACCTTTGATAAAAACCCGCTGTAAACCCATCTGGACCTGGAGCTTTGTGTGGTGCCATTTGAAACACTGCAATACGAACTTCCTCGTTAGAAATCACTTCGCTAAGAGTACCAATCCCATCACTAGAGAAAGATGAAAGGCTCGGTAGAGCAAAGGGACACGAATTATCCTCCTCCAATGTGAAAATTTCTTCGAAAAAATTACCAACCTATGCCTTTTCCAGATCCTCATTCGCAAACCACTCCCTATTCGCATCTCTAATACGGATATGATTACACCTCGCCCTCTTTACCTTAGCGGCCCTGTGGTAGTACTTTGTGTTCCGTTCACCCAAATTTAACCAATCAGACCTCGACCTCTCAAACCAGTGAATCTCCTCTTGTGTAAGGACACTTTCGAAGTCATCATTAAGCCTTCGCTCAAGCTGTACCAAAGACGAATTAAAGGATTTCTGGAGCGCCTTTTGGATACCGGACAACCTTGCAAGCAACCTATTCTTCCTCTTCACTATGTACCCAAAGACCTCATCCCTCCAAACCTCTAACTCCCTACGCAAAAACCCAATATTATCCACAAGACTTTTATCATCGCTCACCCATGTTCTTTCTACCATATCCAATAAACCTTGGTGATGACACCAAGACCCTTCAAAACGGAAATGCTTAGGACTACTCGAGGAGATAACTGGTGCACCGATCACTATTAGTAGAGGTGCGTGATCAGAATGTACCCGCGGAAGATGTCTGACCACTGTAGCTTCGAAAATTTCCCACCACAGATGATTACCATATGTCCTATCTAGCCTCTTCATTATTCTCATACCCGAATTCCAGGAGTCACTCCATGTAATAGAACAAATTCATTAAGTAATCAACCAAAATTCATTAAAAGAGAAAAAACCTTGAAAAACAGAGAAATTGGATGAAATTGAGAAATGGGAAGAAGCTTGAATCAAAATGCACTAATAATCATCAATACATACACGTGAGCTAGATGCTAGATGAAATTGTAACCCTAAAACAAACCTGCAATAAAAAATCGAGCAAATGAAATAAAAATTTAGAAGAAAAAAAAAGAAAAAATAGAGAAGATTAGAAGAGATTACTTTATGAATTTAGAATGTAAGAGAGAACATTCGAGCTAGAAAGCGAGTTGAATAGAAAAGAAGGATAGCGTGAGAACATGTTCTTCAAGCTTGTGCACGACAGAGAAGAGAGCGAACGTACGGTTAGAGAGAGAGAGAGAGAGAGAGAGAGAGAGAGAGAGAGAGAGAGAGAGAGAGAGAGATTATGGGAGTTATTTGGATACTTGTTAAATAAAATAGTGTGTAATGGGGTGAATTAGGAAACAAAAATAGAATGGGGTAAATAATTAAGGATGATATTTATGTACAAATAAAAAAAATTAGAGGCTTAAAAAATTATTAGGGAGTTTAATGAGAATATTATGAGCAATAACTCCATTTTAAAATTATAAAATATTTCACAAAATTTATATTTTTTTAAAAATATTACCTATAAGATCAATAGTTGGTCTAGTGGTTAGACTACTCCGCAGAGTTCAAGAGTTTTTCTGATCGAATCTTATTGAAATCAAAATAACTCCGACCCCATGGCTCTCACATGTATTTAAAGAAAAATGTTGCCCTAAAAATTAATTCTACTCTAATTTTTGGAGTATGTAAAGTAAATTACTTTTATTATGGAGATCATATCGAATATAGCAATTTACCCACTAAATTATTGTTTGTATACTGTTTGTGCTTATTGTCTGAGTTCGATTATTGTACTAGACTCTGTTTTAAATTAAGAGTAAATGCCACTTAGGGTCTTGAACACACCCCCTCTTCGAATTTGCACCCCACCTAGAGCCTCTTCTTACTAAAGACCTCAGAAATTTTTTAACACATGAACCCCAAAACCCCTATTACCTTTCTACCCTTTTAGACTTATATATATACTAAATATATCATTTTCAGAATTATAAAACAAAACACAACAAAAAACCCTAGAAAATAGACTCTCTCCTCTCTCTCATCTCACTACCGCCGAGATGCCCACCACCATCAACAACCTCTCCCCTCCTCTTCATTGCCGGAGCAGCCATCGCGAAGAAGAAGATGAATGGACTCCGTTTCGCGAGCTCGTGACCACCGGAGTTGCTAGAGACTGGTTCGTGGATTGAGATCTCCTACCACCACCATAAAATCACCAACACCGACGTGTGTTTTCATTCTCGAGAAGCTTGAAGACCATCGGAGTGGTGGTGCTAGCCGGAGGCGCGAGAAGCTTGAAGACCATCAGACTGGTTTTCGCTCGAGTGGTGGTGCTAGCCGGAGGCGCGAGAAGCTTTGAAGACCATCGGAGTGGTGGTGCTAGCCGGAGGCACGAGAAGCTTGAAGACCATCAGACTGGTTTTCGCCCGAGTGGTGGTGCTAGCCGGAGGCGCGAGGGTTACTGCTGCTGCATTCCACCATTGTTGTGAGCTCAAGAGTCCTTCACCATTGCAACTCATCTTCTCCAGCTCCGGCATTATGGTGCTGTTGTGGAAAAAAACTGAAGCCGTGTGGTTGTGGTGTTATGGTGCTATGGTGGTTGTGGTGTTATGGTGGTGGTGGTGTTCGTGTGGTTGCCTAGATTCTGGTGGTGTTGGTGGGGCGGCTATGGACGAGAAGACTGTGTCATGGTGGCGGTGGTGCTCGTCGACGAGAAGAAGTGTTTCTTTTTTTCTTTTTTTTTTTAATTTCAGATCTAGATCTGGTTTGACCAGATCTGGTCAAACAAGATAGTAATTATTTTTTTTATTTTTTAATTGTATATTCATTTGTAATTGTTTAAAAATGTGTAATAAAGGTGAATAAAAGTATTTTTGACTATTTATGCTTTGTTTTTTAATAATACTCGTCAATTTGACTGAGTACTCATCAAATTTACGAAGTACTCATCATATTTATCGGAGTACTCATCAAATTATTCGGAGTACTCATCATATTTATCGGAGTACTCATCAAAATATGTAGAGTACTCATTAAAATATATAGAGTATTCAGCCAATTTATAGAGTACTCTCAGTTTTTTCCGATACTCTATGTTTTTTCCGATACTTTCAATTTTTTCCGATACTCTCAATTTTTTCCGATACTCTATGTTTTTTCCGGTGACTGGTGGTCGGTGGTCATTGGTCGGAGGTCGGTGGTCGGTGGTGAGAGATGGGAGGTTGGAGGTAGGTGGGTAGTGGTAGGTAGAGAATAGAGAAATAGTGACATTACACTTTTTTGTCCTTTAGTGGTAGTAAGGGTAGGAAAGACTATTATAAAAAATGAGGTCCCTAAGAAGAACAACTTTCAAGACACTACTCTATAGAAAGGAAATAGTGTTTCTAAAACTCTATATATAATTCATCTTTAAATTAAAAAGTTATATCTCGCTATAACAAATAATTGGATAATCTCGAAATCCAACTTCTAGCCAAGAAAGAAGCTCATAGGCACATAATAAGTCAAAGTTGATAACAAACGAGGAGATGAATGTGGTAGAAAGATCGTCCAAAAAAAAAAAATGTGGTAGAAAGAAAGTGCCAAAATTCATAGCTAAACATTACACGATCATAGTAGATTATTATTATTTTTTTGTTGGACAATTATCATAGTAGAATTAGTTTTGACCAGAAGTCCATCTCAAAAGATATGTCCAGAATAAAGAAAAGACGGCCTCGTTTAATAGTCGCTCCCATAAAACCAAATCGACCTTAAAAAGATATATCACTTGCGATGAAGAAGCCCATCCATCACAATTTGTTGCTGAAAGCATGTGGGGAATGGGTAGTAGCATGGCATGCTTCTATATTGTCCCCCTTCTACGTTGCATCATTAGGCCTACATGTATAATATATTACTATTAGAAATTGTAATTATAAAATATTACTATTTTCTTTTGATACGTACGTAATCTTGATTAGTTTGCGTTCACCATGACTAATTTTACGGAAATATGCAAACCTTCTTATGCATACTACATGTAAATCAAAAGCATACTAGATATAAATCAAAAATAAGTTACCCAGGTTTAAGGAGGAGTTTGAACTTGATACTTCTTATTTTACTCTTCACATGTAAATCAGAATTAAGTTACCCATGTTTAAGGAGGAGTTCCAACTTGATTTTCTTATTTTACTCTTTAAATATTGATGAAATACAAAGGTTCTGGTTTCTAGTGGCCCAGTTGATCTAAGAAAAAAAAAACGTTACTACTTTATCCTTGTAAGAGGGGGAGTGGTTCGTATTTCTTTATATAGTAGGAGTTTCTTTGTCTATCCTAGCCTTTTCTAGGCTCCATAAGTATATACTAGTATTTCATTTTTATTAACCTCCAGGGCTCGAGGTGATGCATCCCACTAGGCATGTCTTGAATTCATGTGAAGATGTTTATTCACACTTTGTCATCATTCAGAAATTCAATAAACAAATTTTTTTTATAAACTACTAGTTGGATTTAACTGGGGCATGAAATAAGGAATTCAAATCGATACTGAAATCAAATCTCTAGCTACAAATTGATTTGAGGTGAATCAATCTATTTTAAACAAAAAATAAGTCTTATGGATCTAAATAAATGCTTATAAAACTGTACATTAATTCCTAACGAAGAACAATAACATTAATTAAAAACAAACAAAAAAAATTAACTCTGCGTAGAAGAATGTTTTATCAAGGGTTGTGATGTTTTGCCCCATTCCTCAGGAGGACTCTTAACTTCCATCAAAAGTGCTACAACTTCCTTCATTGATGGTCTTTCAGATGGTGATGGATTAACACAAAACATAGCTATTCCTAGTGTTTGAAGTATTTCTTGCACAACTTGATCAGGTAAGCTTTGAAGTTTCAAGTCTAGTATCGATATAGCTGGTTCAAAACTCCCCATCTTCTTCTTAACCCATTCCACTATATGTAAACCTTCACCTTCTTGACCTTCAACTGCACTTCTCCCACTTAATAGCTCCAACAAAACTACTCCATAGCTATACACATCGCTTTTCTCCGTTATATTCACTGTATACCCATATTCTGTAACAACATTGTATATATTAGTAAAAGTTAAAACAATACAAAATTTAATGTATTAAATTTAAAAACTTGCCTGGTGCGATATATCCATAAGATCCTGCAACTCTAGACATAGCTTGATGATAATTCGGAGAATTCATAAGTTTAGCTAAACCAAAATCTGCTAAATGAGCCTCGTACTTAGAATCCAGAAGAATGTTATTGCATTTTACGTCTCTATGAAGAATAGCCGGTACACAATCATGATGAAGATATGACAAACCTTGAGCGGACCCCACTGCAATCTTATACCTTGTTTCCCAATCCAAGTTTCGATTCGTTTGCAAAAGTTGTTGAAGATTTCCGTTTGAAATGTACTTGTAAAGAAGGATTTTCACACTCTTATTGGAACAATATCCTAGAAGTTTTAATATGTTGCGATGTCTAATGTGTCCAAGGATTTGAATCTCGGCTGCGAATGAATCGATAGGTTCCACTTCATCTTTCTTCGTTTTCCAAAGCTTTTTAACGGCTATTACTTCACCGTTAGGCATTTCCGCTTTATAAACTACTCCTGAACAACCTTTTCCAATGATATTTTCGTCTTTTAAGCTATCCAAGATGTTATCTATGGAGAAATTCAGCTTCTGAAATGGAATAAAAGTCCATGGATAAGAGTAATCATCTTCAACCATAGTAGAAGCTGACATAATCGAGGATTTAAACATGAATCGATGATTTTGTTTCGAGAATATCCAAAGCGCAAAAATTGCCATAGCAATACAAGTCAATACCACAATAATCAACACTATTGTTTTCGCATACTTGATTCTGTTCCTTCTCAGTGAATTTGAAGAACAAGTCAATCCATCGAGTGACTCACATAGATTCGAATTCTCGAGGAACGAATTTGAAGTTAACGTTCTGAAGAATGGATTCACTGGTATAGCACCCGAGAAATTGTTGTACGACACGTTTAATGAAGTAAGACTTGTGAGCAAGGATAGAATCGTAATTCTTCCGTACATCGTATTACGCGATAAATCCAATGATTGTAACTGTGTTAAACTCGATATTGTTTCCGGAAGTTCACCGGTGAAACGATTTGAGCTAAGATCTAAACTTATCGTCAAGCTAGTAATGTCACCTATCTCGGGTGGAATATTACCCGAGAGACTATTAAAGCTTAAATCAAGCAATGTTAGCTTCTGTAAATTTTTAAATGTTTTTGGTATTGACCCGGTGAGCATATTATTGTTGAGTATAAGCTTGCTCAAGTAACTAAGATTACCGAAACTTGAAGGAATCTCACCTGTGAAGCTGTTTCGGCTAAGATCAAGTTGCTCCAAATTCACTAGCTCCCCTAATTGAAAGGGTATTTCACCGATGAAATAATTGTTGTGCAAATCTAATAGCTCAAGAACCGTGATATTCGCGATTTCTGAAGGTAAAATACCTGAAAAATGGTTCATGTACAAATCAAGAAACACGAGATTCTGTAATTGACCGATCTCTTTAGGGATTTGACCGGAAAGTTGATTCTCGCCGAGTCTTAATCTTACTAACGATTGGCATTTCGCTACACTTCTCGGTAAACTTCCGATTAGTGAATTCCCGAGTAGTAAAAGCTTGCTTAGCTTCTTCAAGGTGAATATTTCTTCCGGGATTGTTCCGGTTAGTTTATTTCTCGAGAGATCAAGAGCGTATAACTCAGTACAATTACCGAATGAACGTGGGATTGTACCCGAAACAGAGTTACCCCACAAGAAGAAACTTTGGAGATTCTTTAAATTACCGACTTGCCATGGTATTGAACCCGATAATTGATTCTTATCGAGTTGGAGAGCCGTTAAACTAGTACAGTTACTCAACTCGTACGGGATTGGTCCCGTGAATGCGTTATCAGATAGGTGAAGTTGTTCAAGATCCGTTAACTTTCCTAACTCACCCGGGATTTCACCGGATAACTCGTTTGCCGAAACATCAAGAACAACGAGTGATGAACAGTTTGATATCTCGGGATGAATCGGTCCCGTGAGTGAATTCCCCCATAGAAGTAAGCTAGTAAGCTTCTTCAACTTACCCAACTGAGGAGGGATTGAACCGGTGAGTTTATTCATATGTAAGTATAGATTCGTTAACTCGGAACACATTCCGAGTTCAGGTGGGATTGAACCGGATATTTCAGTATCGTAAATAGATAAAGTTTGAAGATTGATTAAATTCCCGAATGAAGATGGAATTAAACCGGATAGTCCAGTAGCTGCAGCACCAAATGTTGTAAGATTTGTAAGCATTCCTAGTTGAAATGGTATTTCACCACTTATATAAGGGTTACCTCCTATTCTAAACTGTTGGAGAGATACTAACGAACCTAACTGCCATGGTATTGACCCGTTAAGCTGATTATCTTGAAGACAAAGGAGTTGTAATGAAGTAAGATTCGAAAGTTGAGATGGGATTTCATTACTCAAGCTATTTGAGTTCAAGAAAAGAAACTCTAACTCGTTAAGATGGCCTAACTCAGATGGAATAGCACCCGAAAGTGAATTAGAAGAAAGATCAAGTAGCCTAAGTTGAACTAAAGAACCAAAAGAAGGAGGGATTGGACCAGATATATTAGTGGAGGAGAGGTTAAGAAGCTGAAGAGATGTAAGAGATGAAAGTTGTGGAGGCAAAATAGTGAGATTAAGGAATGTATTGGGTAAAGACAATGAAATAACTCTTTCTATTGGTGAACAAGTTATGCCTTGCCATGAACAGGGTGTTAAGCTTGAAGGGTTCCATGAAGAAAGTATAGGTGATGATGATTTAGAGTGAGAATCTGCAGCTGAAAGTAGTGAAAGTAAAGCTATTCCATCAGGTGAAAGAGAGTTAACAAAGGTTGTGAAGATGAAAAGGAAGAAGAACAAGAAATGGCTAAGAATCTTCATTTTTTGGAGGTGGACTAAAAATGGTGGTGTAGTTTCAAGGGGACATTATGCATGTGAGGGTGGTTAATGAAGAGAACTTAAAGCTTACACCAAATATTTTGTTTGGAAAAATCAGATGCATGTGAACAAAAAGATATCATGTGTGTCTTTTAAGTAACATTTGAATACTCTAAAATGGTAACTCTCATACCGGAAAAAGAATGATTATTTTCTCCAACCTCCACCCTCTGCGGTTGTGCAACTGGCGGTGTGGTGAGAATAGCTCTGCTTTGTCTAAAGAGTCTAGCTAGCTAGTTCTTTATTGCTAGATATTATGCATTTTGCATATGGTCATTTGTAGTGGTGGTAGTAATGGTTATGGTGATGGTGGCGGTGGCAGTGGTGGTGAGGGTGGCGGGTTTATCTTGGTCTTGTTTTCTATTGCCACAGTTTTTATGGAGCTTAAAGACGAATTATTGCAATATAAAATATGATGATATGTGACTTTTAGGACCGGAAATAAGGCGCCGCAAGATTAGTAATGATACTAGTAAGTAGTAACACTAGGTAGGGATGGCAAATGCCCCATTTATTTAAAAAAAAAATATCAAAATCCACAATTATTTATTGACTTTAGGTAAAGTTTAATTATTCATTTCGCAATTAAAAAAAGTACAAATATTTTTGTTTGATTTTTTGAAATAAGAATTAATGAGCTAAAATTAACTAAGAATAAAATAACTAAAGGTTTTAATAGTGTGTGTGTGAGAGGGAGAGAGAGAGAGAATTGATAATACCTTTTTAAACATGATTTAAACGCTTTCTTACTTTAAGGGCGAAATTGGTAATTAATCGTTAATCAAAGATCTAATATCCACCTAAATCCCTCCCGGGTAGATATGGGTTGCCCTTGGTACTCTACCGACCTCTTCCGAGTGACATTACCAAGTATTAGAATGATAAGGTCTAACCCTATATGATTGTTTGACTAGTCAAGACCTTCGGTACACTAACGCACATCAAACTAATATAGACAATGCTCCACAACCCAAACCCTCTTTCAAATGATAGTTAAGTTGCTAGACTAACCTACTAATTGATCATAGAAATAAGTTCACACAATTATAAAGTCTAAATTCAACAAAAATACACAAATTCAATTTAAAACAAAAAATTCCCAAATTATAAGAAAGAAAATAAAATCATGATATAGGATTCATACTCTTACAAATACAAGATATGGAAATTAGTTCACAATGCAATAAAAGGAAAGAATATAATATAGTTATATTTAAATAAGGAAATAAAAACAGGAATAATTACACTAATTAAGGGAATAAAAAGTGGTGTACTTGAACTCCATCTCTTGCCTCTTTGTTCTTCATCTTTCTATCTCTTCAATATGTTAAGTGACATGGTTGTTGGTAAAAAAAAATATAGGCTACAAAAAACTTTTTGGCTCAATTAGGACTACTTAAGTGAGTCAAAATTGGCTCCATGACCCTTTTAAACCTGGACAACTTTGGGTATTATCAGTAAAACGTCCATAACTTTCTCAATTCAACTCCAAATAGAAAAATGCTTCTTCTCACGCGATCTACAGTCAAAGGGATACATTTATGTCAGATTTCATGATCATAAATCCTAACCAATTATGAGTCATGGCCTTTGGAAGTTGATGAAAACAATTTATCAACAATTCATGTTGAGCTTTAAATGGACTTTTTGGCTCCTTTTGTGACTTTATTTGGGAATCTTCTTCATTTCTAGACTTCTTGGATTTATCTTGGGATATTATATAATCTATGAACCTAGGAGCTACATATTTAGCACACATATCACCTCAAAATGCTCTAAAATAAGTATAAATCCAAGAATAAGCCACTAAATCAAAACATATCAAATAGAAGGGATAAATCCCACATTTAAGCACTAAAATCGCATAAAAATGATGTTTCAATAATATATTAATCTATCACAAAAGGCGAGATATCAACAGCTTGTACCAGATCTTGATGCGCGGTTCCACTGTAGTTCCCATAGTTCACAAACTGATTCAATATACCCGAATGAGGCTTAAATCACATGACTTGGACGGATGGAGGGAGAATCCTTAGGGGTTTCACATGAAATTATACTAGAAGGCCTTGCTCCCTTCTTGATTATTGGGAGAGGAACCACTTGTGGAATTCGGTGTCTACCTCCACCTATGTGTTGCTCAATGATGGGAGGATATAGGTTTTTCACTTTCCTTCCCTCGTGTCCAGATGGCATGACAAACCCTGGTGGTATGATTGTTTTGACTTGTGTGTCATATTACTGTACTTGGACCATCGATTATTTCTTCTTTCACGATCTCGCTTCTTGTAAAGTTTGAATATGCTCTTAGGACCATCAAATATGCACTAGACAATGATACATGAGAAAGAAAAACATGAACAAGCGTAAAAACTGACAACAGAAACTAAAAGCAACTAGTGAATACCCAACAACAGTGCAAAAAACTTGTTGTCTTCCGAAGTGTGATATAATCTCCACTAAGGAAGTTGCATCCCGCACGTGTACGGGTCACCAAGTAGTATTGCATAGTAAGTAACTCGCATCTCCACATGGATTAAGTAGTTAATGGGGAACTTTATTTCAATTTTTGCAATTCATTGTAACTAAAAATACTTAAGAAATACATATATTTATTGGATTTTCTTTTAGATTGCTAATAAGATAATTATTAAAACTAATTTAACTAAAACAATAAACTAAGGTTGTGAACGAATGGAGAGATATGTATCTCTAGACACTCACACTCACCACTAGTTAAACATGAACTCAATTGTAATTCTAAGGGAAATATAAGATGTTGTTGCTAATGAAGATTCGTTGTACACCTTAAGTCTCTTCCAACTAAGCAGAGTCTGTTATTTAATATTAGGAGCTTATTTTGAATGAACTGATGTCTCCCTAATTGTTCTTATTTTAGACCCTTGGAAGACATCATTTTTATGTTTAAGTGAATATTTTGATAGACTTTTGAGTTAAAAATGCAATAATCCGGATTTCCTATTTTATTTCTAGTAGTTTTAATTTATTAAACTTTTGCGCGTAATCTTGTGTATTTTAGTGAAAAGTTTGTAGGTTTTGAATATTAGCTAGGAGGGAAATCCGAGAAGAAAGTCAATGACCATGATATGGAGTCAAAGCTTGAAGATAAATCCCGAAAAGAATTATATTTTGGAGCTGCAAATCTGGAAAACAGGCCAAAAATTGCTGATTTCGAGGCACTTACGAGTTGATTTAGCCGCTGACCTTTGAAGAGATTATGTTCCTTATCGAGTTACGGAAATTTAGCAAGTGATTTCAGGTCAATCGAAGTTATAACGAATCGGCTAGAGCTGTTTTAGTAGAGGTGGTGCAGCAGTTACGGGATTTTGGGCTTAGAAAATGGACTTGGACTTTTAATTTTTAACTTAAACCTTGGACCAAGGCCTAATCCGTTTTTCTTATTATAAAAGGAGCTTTTGACTTCTATTTTTCATAAAACTCATTATTCAGAAGAAAAAGCATCAGAGAGAAGTCAACGAAGGAAGAAGAAGAAAGCTGTAGAGCTGGAGAGTGTCTATATCTCCATTCTCAGCCAAATCCAATTCTGGAAATTTTTCTTATTTTTAATTCTGTAAAACACTATGAGTCTTATTTCTTTTAGTTTAGTTTTATTTTCCATTAGCATGAGCTAATTCCTTTAAGTACTTGAGAATGCATAACGAGTAAATTCCTATTCTGTTGAATTTCATATGTTTGAATTTGGGTTTTGAATAATTAAATCGAAGTGGGTCTTTTACATTTTTCTGTAATTTGAGATTATTTACTGTTTTTGGAGTCATGAACTAAGAACAGGTGTTAGTATCTAGGCTATTCCACATATGTGGCGTGTGGATCATTCTGACGGAGGGTTTAGGTATGGACTTAATTACTCAATGTAAATTAGAAACTATTTGACTTTGACGAGCGTAGTTAATTTTAGGGCCAATGAGGTAATTTAGCTTAATCATTCGTAAGTGGATCATATTTACCCTGACGGGACTAGTGACACTCTAGAATAGCCTTGTAGTCCACCCTGACGGGGGTACAAGGATTATTGAATCCCGACCAATGTCAATTGACCAATTTGACCCTTAAACAACATATGTTATGAAATAGAATTAGGAGGATCCCTTGCATTTCTCAAGTACTGTCTTCTCATATTTGCGTCTTACTTTTATTTACTTGCGTCTTATTATTTATTTGCATTTTTACTTTAGTCTTTCATACTTAGGATTAATACAAACCAATCAATCAATCAGTATATCTTTTAATTGCTTCATAAGTGCAACCATTCATTATTTGATAAGCATTGTAGTTAACCAACCGTCCCTGAGAACGAATCTGTTATCACTAGTATTACTTGATACAACCATACACTTGCGGTTGTGGTTCAATTACTTATTGCGTTTATTTTAGAACACACAAAGGACCACCAAGTTTTTTGGCGCCGCTGCCGGGGATGGTAGCGTGTGACCACGTTGTTTATCCTTTAGTGATAGTTGAATTTATTTTTATTTTTGTTATTATCAGTTTTACGCTTTTTGTTTGTTCATCTTTTTCAGGTTTTTAGGTTTGGTGTATGCGAAGGAGACTCTTTAAGGATCTAGAGCCATCACCTCCGATCCTTAATAATCTAGAATCATTAATCAGACTTGCTAACAAGAGAAGAAGAGAACAAGAAGCTAGAGAAGTAGAAGAATTAGCGAACAGAATGAATAATATCAATATTAATAACCAAGGGAACCCAGGAGTTCAACTAGATGAAAATGGTCAACCAAGAGAGCCTCCTGGAATTCCTAATCTTCCGGTTCCACCTGTCATTCCCAATCCTCCAGTCCAAGTTCAAATGGTCGACCCATGGTTTCTTACCGGTCCAGTCGAAGAACCATTCCTTCCCCCTCCTCTTGGGATTGGCCCAGCTAATATCGATGTTCCGAGATTTCGTCCATATCCGGGTATGCTAGCTCAATTTCAGAATTTCGGAAACTTTCGCGGCAAGCCCGGAGAAGGCCCACTTCGCGCGGTACAAAAATTTATGCAGATTTGCGATTCATACATCACGCAAGGGGTAACAAGGGAGCAAATGTATCATGCTTACATTCAGATTTTTCTTAATAGATGGAGCGAGTGAGTGGCATGATTCGCAAGAATCAAGGAAGATTACGAATTGGGAGCAGCTACAGGCTGCGTTTTTCGACAGATATTAAACGTCCAACATGAGGTTAGATGCTCAACTTGAGTTAACACATTTCAAACAAGAATACGATGAAGCGTTGGGTAGAAGTTGGTCGAGATTTAAGAAATGTTTACGAAGAGTCCCTAATCATGACCTCACAGAACAACAACAATTGAAGATTTTCTATAATGGTCTTGAGGGGAGTTCGAGGAAAGATTTAGATTTGTTGTGTGGTGGTGCGTTTTTGCGAGTTCAACCTGCGTATGCAAGAATTATTTTAGATAGAACAGTTGATAATGAAGTTGGGTGGAATACCGTAAGAACACCAGTTAAAGGAGGAGTTAATAATGTCAACATTGAAGAAAAGTTCAACTCCTTAGAGAACAAGATACAATCCATACTAGAACAACAGTTGAGACAACTTACATTAGCCGTGAAAGAAGGTTTTTCGAATAAGAGAGCTGAGATAAAGGTTGCGCAAGAAGTGTATGGATGTGAGTTTTGTGGTGTGAATGATCACGATTGGGAGAATTGTCAGAATAATCAAGAGTCCGTGATGTTCGTCTCCAAAAGAGGAAACTTTAATTCGAGTGGTAATAAAATTCAGCCTAACAGAAACCATCATGGGTTTCAATACTCAAATCCTAATGGGGCAGCCAATCCAACATACGCATATCATCCGCGTCCCCAAGGTAACAACTTCAATCTAAGACCACATAATAATTATCAAGGAGGACAGAATCAAGGAAACTATGTTCAGAGACAAGCTCCTCAAGACAGTTATAACGAAACCATGAACCAAAAAGCCTTACCTGCTCAACCACAAGAAGATGTGATTAGCCTTCAGAAAACCGTTGAAAACTTAATCACTTTTCAAACACAAGCAATCCAAAGGCAACAAGCTTCTGATGCACACATCAAGATGTTAGAAAATCAAATCGCGCAAATATCAAGACAATTGAATCAGCGTCCACGGGGGCAACTCCCTAGTGACACTGAGAGTCCAATCCAAATCGAAGACTGTAAAGCTATTACTCTCAGAAGTGGTAAGAACCTTCCTCGACCTCCTTTTCCGATTATGAAAGAAAAAGAAGTTAGAAAAGAAAAGGATAAGGTGAGTAAAGAGAAAGAAGTGGAAGTTGAAGAAGTGGAAAAGCCTATTGAGATTCCGAAAAAGAAAAATGATATTATAATCAATCGTCCTCTTCCACCATTTCCATCGCGAGTTCAAAAGAAGGATGACACGGCTGAATATCAGAAATTCTTGGATAAGCTAAGTAATCTTAACATCAACATACCATTGTTAAAATCTATTCGAGATATACCTAAGTATTCGAAGTTTTTGAAGAGAGCCCCCACCAATAAAAGACCATATTGTGATAATGAAATGATTGGTTTACCTGAAGAATGTAGCACCATTTGTCAAAGTAAGTTACCTCCGAAGCTACTTGATCCTGGGAGTTTCACAATTCCGATATCTATTGGTGATGAATGGCAAGGAAAAGCACTATGCGATTTGGGTGCAAGTATTAATCTTATGCCCAAATCAATCTTTGAGAAGTTGAAAATAGTAGAGGCAGGATCTACTTCTATGGTCTTACAAATGGAGGATCGATCTCTTGTACATCCAGAAGGTCGAATCGAAGATGTCCTCGTTAAGGCAGGTACGCTAATTTTTCCCGCTGATTCCGTTATACTTGATTACGACGCGGATAGGAATGTCCCCATTATTTTGGGAAGACCATTCCTAGCCACGGGGCGTACCTTAATTGATGTAGAAAACGGCGAGATGATTATGAGAATCCAAGATGAGGAAATGAAGTTTAATGTGTTTAGACCTATGAGGTTTTCGGATTCCAAGGAATAATGTTTTCGTCTAGATGTAATGGAGCCGGTAAGAAAAGAGCCAATTAATGTTGTGGACACTTTAGGGGTGGAGGAGAAAGAGCTGCGAAAGAAACCACAAATTAAAGCTCCTCCAGTTCCTAAAAATCCACAACTTAATCATGCAAAGGAGAAAGAGAAAGCACATGCCACAAAGGTTCCTAAGGAACCTAAGAAGGAAAGAAAGAAAAAGGGGTTAAAGGTAGGTGAAAAAGTAGCTATGAAAAAGCATGATCCCCCTCCAAAGGTACGTAAATCCAAAAGCTCTTGGCTAGGACCATTCATGGTCATGAAGGTTATCTCAGACAAACTAGTGGGAATAAAGCTAAGGGATGCAAATTTCGAGTTGAAAATATTGACAACCTCACTCACTGCTGGGGAGGTTATGTCAATGACTAATGAATGAGGTAACCCGTCGAGCTTAACGATGTTAAACAAAAGCCAATTCATTGTACATTAGTTTAAGTTTTTATTTTTCGTAGTGTAAATTAGTTTGATTTTCGTTAATTTAGTGTTTATTAGTAAGAAATGAGGAAGGGTAGTTGTTTTTGATGATTTCAGGGGTAAAAAGGTCACGAGTTTGGGGTCGAAGGGGCGGAAATAGAAGAAAAATGGTTGGTTTTCCAGGGGAAAAACCGGGAACCCGGTTTTCGCAAACTGGGAACCCGGTTCAGATGCTGAGAACCAACCCGCTACACGCAACAAGGTGCGTCTCGATTCGTGACTCGACACAAACCGGGAACCCGGTCTTCGCGCTGTAGGAGTCCAACGTTCTGACCCAGCGTGCAGCCTCCCGCCATTCGTTGCGTCTCGAGTCAGCGTCCAAACCCGCGCCGCCGACACAAACCGGGAACCTGGTTTCGAAGGGTGACTCTCTGACCCGGCGTCTTGGGGTCCAGCCAATTCCTGCGTTTTGAGGTAAAAAAAAAGTACAAAAATTTTATCTTTTCGCGCCGACACAGCGACGCGAAACAGGCAACCCGGTTTTCACGAACCGGGAACCCGGTTTCAACTGTGACAGGCCGGTTTTCAGTTTTTTTAGCCCTAGATTTTTACCTCTCTCTTCAAGCTAGCCTCCAAAAACACTTCCAAAACCCAGAATTTCCCAAAAATCATCATCTACAACTACACAATCATCAAATCTTACCCTCTTTCACCACAAAAACACAAGATCAACTCACCTCCTCTTCAAAATATCATCAAATCCTTAGTTTTTAACCAATATTGTTCTTCACCCAATCCTTAAATTAAACCCAATTCTTTCTTCTCCCACACAAATCAACCATTACCCATTTCATATTACACCTTAATCTTTAGTTCCTAAGCATCAAAACATCAAAGTTCTAAGCTTTTCTCTAGGTTTTCACTATTTGAAGTTTTGAGTTTGGGGTGGAAAGAAATGACTAACAGAACCGGTGATTTCTGAAGAACTGCTCCTAGAAAGAAAACCACTATTGGTGGTAATCAAGAACAAGCTATTGAGATTCCTGATTCGCGTCCTAAACGCAAGATTGAAGAGTTTAAGCTTGCTCCCAAGAGAAAAGAAATTACAGGTCAGAAGAGAAGATTAATTGATGAACCAGAAAGTGAGGAAGAACATGAAGATGAGATTGAGAAGGAAATTGAGGATGAAAGCGAACAAGAAGTTCCGGAAGTACCAATTCAACAGAAACCTCCGCGAAGAAAGGTGTGTGCTCACAAGCCAAAGAGAGTTTACACTTCTTGGAATGATCAGGTTCGTGAACGAATTGAATTTTTGAAGTTTGGTGAGGAGATGGATTTTCCTAAGGGTATTAAGAGTAGTGCTCATAAAGAATATGCTGTAGCTTGTGACAAGTTTGGTTGGAAAGAATTGCGAGAAAGGAAGCTTGAGTTCATTCCTACTTTTGTGCGAGAAGTTTTATGAAGGTTTAGCCCTTTCCCGTGAAGCAATTGAAATTCGAAAAAAGGTAGTTCCTTTCTCTATTGAACTTATTCGGAAATCTTTGAAGTTACCCAACTTTACTGGGTCCGTTCCAAGAATCCCTTAATGATCCATCCTTTGATTATGAATCCCTTTGGGGAACTCTGCTTATTAATGGGGCTAGCCCAATTATGGAAGGAGAAAGGTATCCTGGTCAGTTTTACAACAGTAATTTAACACCTCGTGAGAAGGTTTGGTCTCGTTTCATAATCCCTACTTTCTTTGGAATTAAACACACATCCGAGTTGAAGAAGGAGCATATAATTTTTATCAAGTTTATTATTGAGGAGAAACCGATGAATGTTGCTAAAATTATTTATGACACCATCATGGAATTCGCGAAAGCTCCAATGAAACAACAAAATATCAAGTTTCCTTGTACTATCACTACTTTGTGCCTAGACGCAAGAATTCCGCGTAGGAACGCAGAGGTTGACGGTGTTTCATTTGGAGTGAGCATGGCATTGAGTACAATTCAGAATATACATGATGAAGCAACACGAGCTACGAAGACTCATAGAGCTCCTCCACAAAAGAAGAAGACAAAGAATGATCCTGAGTTGGAATCCAAAATTAGGGTGTCGGAAGAGAATCAAGAGAAGATGATTGCTATGTTAGGAAACGTTAAAAGAGAACTGGACCTTATTCGAAATTTGATCCTTGGCGTGAACACACTTTAAAACGCGATTCATAATGTTCTTACGCAAGATAAAGGTCCAGAACGCAACACCGGTAACCAGCCACGCGCTGGTTAAGATACGTTTTCTAATCCTTCCTTTTTAGTGTAGATTAGTTTAATTGCTTTGAGTCTTTTTCGAGTCGTGGGGACACGTTTCCTTTTTGAGTTTGGGGTTGAGTTCGTTGCCTCATCCCAGTTTTTATGTGCTATTTGTTTTTATTTGCTTTCAATAAAATAATTTCGGAGTTGCGTTTGACTGTAGAAGATTTTAAATGTCCCTTTAAGCATACTTTTGATAAATCTATGATAGTAAATAGTGGACTTTAGGGAATGATATAAAACTCATTAGGAATTGCATGCAAACATAAGTAATTGATAGGAAAAATGAATGAACAATGCAAATGAAGTAAGCTTGTACTTAAGGAATATGTTTGGTGTGTAGAACGTGAAATCCTAATTAGTAGAGAACCCACCTAGATATAAACTAAAAACGAGCTATGTACTTAGGAAAATTATAGGGGCAGTTCTTTGTTAGCCATTTGTGACCTTTTTAGCCTTCTATCCCCTGTATTAAATATTATCCATCTTAGCCCACTTTGAGCCTTTAGCCTTTTATTTGTAGCCACGATATAAGCCATTATCCCTTAGATTATTAGGCATGACCATATGACCCGCACTTGAATCACGATCCTGAGACATGTCTCGAGCTTGACTTTGGGGTGGTGGGTCCACTTATGGGGAATTTATTGGGTAGGGATTGATGTGCTTTGTATTGTAGCACAACTGCAGATGATATATACTTGTAACCCTTTGTCGGGAATGAAAAAAAATGAAAAAGAAAGAAAAAATAAAAATTCGAAAATCCATTACAGTAGAAACCGGGAACCCGGTTTCGCAAAACCGGGAACCCGGTTTGCAACTGTACAAAAAAAAAAGAGAAAAGAGAACAAACATCCGGTAAAGTGGAATTTTCTGAGAAATCATCTTATTTGTAATGGGTAGACATGGGACGCTAAATTGTTGCGTAAATGGGTGACTGAGAACATTTTTTAGCGTAAACTCAAGCTCGAGGACATTTGTTAAGTGATGAGAGAGCCAAAAGCTCACTTTAAATTTACCAAATATAAATCTACACCGTCCTTAAGCCCATATTAAAACCATAAAGACCTCGTGATTCCTAACTGCATAGTGAATTTATGATTCTGTTGATAGGGAATTGGTGGTCCTTTGTGTGTTCTAAAATAAATGCAAAAAGTAAATCGAACCACAACCGCAAGTGTACGGTTGTCCCAAGTAGTATATCTGATAATACAGATTCGTTCCAAGGACGGAATGGTTGATCACAATGTCTAACAAATAGTGATTGATGCACTTATGAAAATAAAAGACAATAATATGTTTGTTTGGTTTTTGTTATAAGACTAAGTAAATGAAAGACAAATATTAAAATGCAAGTAAAAACTAAGACGCAAGGAAAATGATGTAAAACGCAATATGAGATGTAGCACTTGAGAACGCAAGGATCCTCCCAATCCTATTTCCTAACTTATGTTGTTTAAGGGCTAAATTAGTCAATTACAATGGTCGGGATTCTAAATTCCTTATACCCCCGTCAGGGTGGACTATAAGGCGATCCTAAAGTGTCACTAGTCCCGTCAGGGTAAATATGATCCACCGTTGGATGATTAAGTTTTATTACCTCATTGGCCCTAGGATTAGCTAAGCTCGTCAGAATCATTAACTTCTATCCTAGATTGAATAAATGGTTCTGTACCTAAACCCTCCGTCAGGATGATCCAATCGCCACTAATTGGAATAGCCTAGATACTAACACCTGTTCTTAGTTAGCTACTCCAAAAACAGTAAAATAAACTCAATTTATTGAAAAGAGTAAAAGCCCTAATTTAGTTTAATTCAATAAAAACCCAAATTCAACATTCGTTAATTAATAAGATTGGGATTCACCCATTATTTGTTCTCAAGCACTATCAATTGTTTAGCTCATATTAAAAAGAAATACTAAATTAAAAATAAAGGAATTCATATTTGATTACAAAATTAAAGATAAGAAAAACCTAATTTCCGGAATAGGAATGACTACGAACGGAGATATAGACCCTCTCCAGCTCTTGTAGCTTCTTCTTATTCCTTCCGTTGACTTCTCTCTGGTGTTTAATCCTGTAGAATGTGAATTGTATTGACACTCTCTTCTAAGGATGAGATGATTTGAAGAACAAATTGAGAGGTGAGAAATACTGAGGTCAAAATCTCCTTTTATAAGGTTAAAAACGGATTAGGGCTTGGACCTAATAATAAAACACTAATTAAATGTCCAAGCCCAATTTCTAAGCCCAAAATCCCGTAACTGCTGATACACCTTCACTAAAACGGCTTTTCCCGATGCGTTACAACTCCGATTGACCTCATTCCAGTTGCTAAAGTTCCGTAACTCGATAAGGAATGATTTCTCTTCAAAGGTCAACAGCTAAATCATCGCTTAAGCACCTCGAAATCAGCAATCTATGGCCTGGAAAATGGATTTTCAGCTCTAAAAATAATATCTTCGGGATTTATCTTCGAGTCTTGACTCTATCTCTTGATCTTTGACTTTCTCCTCGGATTCCTCTTCTAGCTAACATCTAAAACCTGTAAAATCTTCACTAAAAATACCAATATTACGCACAAAAGCTTAATAAATCAAAAATGCTAGAAATAAAAGAGGAAAATCATATTATTGCATATTTAGTCCAAAAGTCTATCAAATTGATTAAATAAACACCAAAAATGATGTCTCCCAAGGGTCTAAAATAAGAACAATTAGGGAGACATCAGGAATATACTAGGTGGAGCGTTCAAAGCGATTTAGGATTGAGAAACACTCTATAGCCATCATACAGAGATGAGTACAAGTGTAACCTTCAAGCATTGCGAATTTAATTTTATGATTGAGATTATTTATGTTTGATTTTGCATTATAGATGTATGTGTATATTAGTTTTTAGAGTTTGTTGTATGAGATTTATCTTGAGAATTGCTTTAGGTGTATTTGCTAGATTCTATTTGTTCTTGCGTTTACTTCTACCCCTTTGTTTTGTTTTTTTTACTTTGTCGGGACGACAAAGGTTTGAGTTGGGGGTCTTGATGTCTCCCTAATTGTTCTTATTTTAGACCCTTGGGAGACATCATTTTTGATGTTTAAGTGAATATTTTGATAGACTTTTGAGTTAAAAATGCAATAATCTGGATTTCCTATTTTATTTCTAGTATTTTTAATTTATTAAACTTTTGCGCGTAATATTGTGTATTTTAGTGAAAAGTTTGTAGGTTTTGAATATTAGCTAGGAGGGAAATCCGAGAAGAAAGTCAAAGATCATGATATGGAGTCAAAGCTTGAAGATAAATCCCGAAAAGAATTATATTTTGGAGCTGCAAATCTAAAAAACAGGCCAAAGATTGCTAATTTCGAGGCACTTACGAGTTGATTTAGCCGCTTACCTTTGAAGAGATTATGTTCCTTATCGAGTTACGGAAATTTAGAAAGTAACATTTTAGGTCAATCGGAGTTATAACAAATCGGCTAGAGCTGTTTTAGTGGAGGTGGTGCAGCAGTTACGGGATTTTGGGCTTAGAAAATGAACTCGGGATTTTAATTTTTAACTTAAACCTTGGACCAAGGCCTAATCCGTTTTTCTTATTATAAAACGAGCTTTTGACTTCTATTTTTCATACAACTCATTATTCAGAAGAAAAGGCATCAGAGAGAAGTCAACGAAGGAAGAAGAAGAAAGCTGTAGAGTTGGAGAGTGTCTATATCTCCATTCTCAGCCAAATCCAATTCCGGAAATTAGGTTTTTCTTATTTTTAATTTTGTAAAACACTATGAGTCTTATTTCTTTTATTTTAGTTTTATTTTCCATTAGCATGAGATAATTCCCTTAAGTACTTGAGAATGCATAACGGGTAAATCCCTATTCTGTTGAATTTCATATGTTTGAATTTGGGTTTTGAATAATTGAATCGAATTGGGTCTATTACATTTTTCTGTAATTTGAGATTATTTACTGTTTTTGGAGTCATGAACTAAGAACAAGTGTTAGTATCTAGGCTATTCCACATATGTGGCGTGTGGATCATCCTGACAGAGGGTTTAGGTATGGACTTAATTACTCAATCTAAAATAGAAACTATTTGACTTTGACGAGCGTAGTTAATTTTAGGGCCAATGAGGTAATTTATTTTAATCATTCGAAAGTGGATCATACTTACCCTGACGGGACTAGTGACACTCTAGAATAGCCTTGTAGTCCACCCTGGCGGGGGTACAAGGATTATTGAATCCGGACCAATGTCAATTGACCAATTTGACCCTTAAACAACATATGTTATGAAATAGAATTAGGAGGATACCTTGCGTTTCTCAAGTACTACCTTCTCATATTTGCGTCCTACCTTCATTTACTTGCGTCTTATTATTTATTTGCATTTTTACTTTAGTCTTTCATACTTAGGATTAATACAAACCAATCAATCAATCATTATATCTTTTAATTGCTTTCATAAGTGAAACCATTCATTATTTGATAAGCATTGTAGTTAACCAACCGTCCCTGAGAACGAATCTGTTATCACTAGTATTACTTGGGACAACCGTACACTTGCGGTTGTGGTTCAATTACTTATTGCATTTATTTTAGAACACACGAAGGACCACCATGAACCTGCAACATTAACTAATAATGAAGACTAATCTACCATCACAGGATTGCCTAGTTAGTTTAACTCTTCCTCGCCGTCAACTCCAGAAGGCGTAATGTATCGTAGGTCTACTACCAAATCCCCCATTCGGACGTAATATAATAGTTAACTAATCCAAAATATATGTGCATTGATGTCTCCATATTTGTGGTGAATTAATTTATTCATGAGAAATAATTTTAGGTGTGTTATGTTTGTATTTGAAGGATTTTTCCCTAATAATTGTTACTTTCTTAATTCTTGTCTTGATTTGGAGGTTTATTACTTTTAGAGCATTTTTAGTTTAATTTGTGTGTTAAATGTGAATTATTAGGTATAATGAATATATTAGATTCGAAATCAATGTCAAGGAGTTAAGGAAAGAATATCCAAGGCAAAATCAAGAGGTAATAGAAAATAAAGTTGATTTAGGAAAATGGAAAAGTTGCCAAAAGTTGTTGTTCAGATTTAAAGTCGTCCAACATTTATAATTTTGCGCAAAATATATAATGAATTTGGAGGATCCCTTTTATAGATGGATATGTCATTGAGTTACGGTCGTTTTGATATAAAATCCACTAAATTTGGCCTAGTATTGAAGGATTTATGCTTATTTCAATATGAGGAGGTCAACCAGTCCTACAAGTTAGGAAAATGAATTTGAGTTAGATTAGAACTCTAATAACTTAGTCCATACTCTAGATTCCTACCTAGAACCTATAAATATGACTACCTACCTTTGTAAACATGTCCTTGCTCATTTATTGATTACTATTACTCTTAAAAATCATCCAGAGTGACAATATTTATTTTATCCTTTGTTTGATTTCTTCAAGTATTAACTAATTTTCTCATAAATTGGGTTTGCATATGTATAATCTTTGAAGTCTAATTCTATATTCTATGTTATCTTGGAAAGTGACAGTTGATTAATTGAGCTTCTTATTTACATATTTTTATTACGTGCTTTGAATTAATATTTATAGTCTTTACTAGTGCACAATTATAGGGTTACCCCCATCAATAGTTTCATTGTCGCCCTAACGGGGGATTCAATTGTTGACAACACCACATAATCATCTAGTGTGTGGTAGTGATCCTGACGGGCTTGCCTAACTAGGTAGTCATTAAGGTTTAGTTTATCCACCAATCATTGCGCAGGGTCCCCTTACCCAATTCCCCCGGTAATTGTTAGGTTTCTTCCTAAGTCCACCCTGACGGGGTTAGGATGAATATAGAATCATGTCTATTTATACTTCCTTAGAGCATAAATCACCCTTATAAATAGAATAATATTTAGAAGAATAGGTGCATACTAGCAGGCCTAAGTTATATTTCTCATCTCCATTCTTCTTAGAGTATTATTTGCAATAGTAGTTTATTTGTTATTTAATTATAGTGTTCTAAAAGGCGCTAGGCGGGCGGTCGACCACCTTCAAGCGCCGACGGGACTAGGCGGGCGCCTAGGCGGAGTTTAGGTGATTTATTGCTAGGCGGTTTTGATATTTATATAAATATTTTTTTTAGGTTTATATAATTTTTTGTGTTAACAAATAATGAGTAAATATCGGCTCTACCCCCTAAACTATACACGTTTTGACAGATTGCCCCCCAAAGAAATAAATGGGACTGGATGGTCCTTAAACTATGTATTCGTGACTCGATTCCCCTTGTTGACGTTTTCCGTCCATTTTTGTTGTTAAGTCGCAGCGTGGGGTGCACGCGCCTATTTTTCGTGACTCGTTGCCCCTTGAACTATTTTTTCAGAATTAATTATTTAAAGAATCATTTTAACAGGGGCAAAATTGGTATTTTCAAAACTTCTTCTCGATGATCTTCTTCTCCAAAGATTCTTCTCCATGATCAATTCTTCAAATCTTCAAATCTTCAAATATTCAAATCTTCAAATCTTCAAATCTTTAAATCTTCAAATCTTCATTTTCAAACCTTTAAACCTTTAAACCTTCATATCTTCATATCATAATATCTTCAAAGCTTAAACTTTAAACCTTTCAACCTTTAAACTTCATACCTTCGTACTCCACCAATCCTTCATACTCCACCAGTCCTTCATATGAATCAACAAATATAGTGAATGTATGACACTGGAAAAACTCGACAATCAGACATCTCAATCAATAACATATTAGCCTCTTCCCACCTACCAAAATTACACAAATTGAATAGCCCATTTATTAATATCTCAAAAGTAACTTCAATATGCTCATAAAATTTCTTCATTGATATTATAACTAACAACTTACATAATAGTGTAGAATAATAAATTGCTAAAAGAGCCATTATTTGCTTCTCATCACTCAATTGCTAAAAGATCCATGTAAATACTCTTAACCAAACACTTAATCTTAAGCTCAATTTCACCCAACTCCACATCACTAAGCCTTAACCAAACACTTTGTACAACCTCATTATTCACACAATCAATACAACTATCTGAAGCTAAACAGGTACCAGAGAAATATAATGCTCAGCATCTGGTCGTCTAAGAAACAAAATGCATGGCGAGCAAGGTTAGCTAACTGATCACTAAGCACAACATTACCAATATCATCAAGAACCCTAACTTTGATATACAGATCCTTAGGTAGGACCATGTCCTAGAAAAGAGAAGATAAGCTTTAGAGAAGTAATGGAATTTATTTAAGATAATTAAAAAAAAAGAAATTACCACAACTAAATCAAGATCAAGTTCTGACATATAAGATTGAAGAGTTGAAGCATGATTTTTAAAATACTTTTTTCCTGAGCTACTAAGCCTTTCTTCAATGTCTTAAGGTGATGTATGAGTGCACCAAAGTGATGAGGATCTTCGTTTTCTGCCTTCTTTACGGTTTCTTCTTCATGTTCTTCTTCTTCTTTCCTCCTCTTCTCTTCTTCAATCTTTATGTGATTATATCAAATGTACGAGAACTACTTCGAGAATCAGGTGACATTGAACCAATGAAACAACCATCTATAACATGTCCCCCCGTTCTCGAAGAAAAACCACTTCTAGCTCATCTACGCTATGCATATTTCGGTACGAATAAAACTTTGCCTGTTATTATTTCTGCTAACCTTTCAGGTCCTCAAGAGGAGAAGCTACTTCAAGTACTTCGCGCAAACAAAGAAGCTATCGGATGGACTATTGCCGACATCAAGAGAATTAGTCCGTCCGTTTGCAAACATAAAATCATTCTTGAGAACGAAGGTGGGTGATCTATAGAGGAACAAAGAAGACTCATGCCAGCTATGAAAGAAGTGGTGAGGAAGGAAGTTATCAAGTTGTTAGACGCAGGAATTATCTATCCGATTGCTAGCAGTGATTGGGTTAGTCCAGTGCAATGTGTTCCAAAGAAAGGAGGTATCACTACCATCCTCAATGATCAAGGCGAAGCCATACCATCAAGAACAGTTGTTTGGTGGCGAGTGTGCATGGATTACCCAAGACTGAACAAAGCTACTAAGAAATATCACTTCCCGCTACCATTCATTGATCAGATGCTAGACAAACTTGCAGGGAGAGAATATTATTGCTTCCTTGACGGATATTCGGGCTATAATCAGATTTGTGTGGATCCCCTTGATCAACACAAAACAACTTTTACTTGTCCGTTTGGTACTTTTGCTTATAGAAGAATGCCGTTTGGTTTATGCAATACACCTGCCACGTTCCAGAGGTGCATGATGGCTATATTTTGGGATATGATTGATAAATATTTGGAGGTTTTTATGGATGAGTTTTCGGTGTTTGGAGACAGTTTTGATGATTGTTTGAGTAATCTTGATAAGGTCCTTGTGAGATGTAGAGAAAAAGATCTAGTGCTGAATTGGGAAAAATGCCACTTCATGGTTCAAGAGGGAATTGTGTTGGGACATAAAGTTTCAAAGGCAGGGATGGAGGTTGATCGTGCTAAAATTGAAGTTATCAAAACATTACCACCTCCAGTTTCTGTTAAAGGAGTGAGAAGTTTCTTGGGTCACACAGGATTTTATCGAAGATTTATCAAAGATTTCTCTAAGATCGCCAAACCGCTTTGCTCTTTACTTGAAAAGGATACTCCTTTTAACTTTACTGAAGAATGCCTTCAAGCGTTTTTGACGATTAAGGAGAAACTGATCTCTACACCTATTGTTATACCTCCTGACTTGAAAGCTCCGTTTGAACTTATGTGCGATGCTAGTGATCACGCTATGGGTGTTGTGTTGGGACAGAGGAAAGACAAGATTTTCCACACAATTTATTATGCAAGTAAGACTTTCAACGCTGCCCAGATGAATTATACAGTGACGGAGAAAGAGATGTTGGCCGTGGTTTATGCTTTTGATAAATTACGTTCCTAACTGATTGGGAAGAAAACTGTTGTATACACGGACCATTCAGCTATTAGGTACCTTATGGAGAAAAAGGATGCTAAGCCGCGTCTCATTAGATGGGTACTGTTGCTTCAAGAATTCGACATAGATATTCGAGACCGAAAGGGATGCGAGAATCAAGTTGCTGATCATTTATCCAGGCTCAAAGGATCTGATGCGAACAAAGAACCATTGATGGTTAAAGAGGTATTCCCTGATGAACAAATTTTTGCTATTAAACGTGTGTTTGTGCCATGGTATGCAGATCTAGTCAACCTCATTGTGAGTGGTGTTTTTCCCAAAGACATCCACCCACAACAAAGACAAAGATTAACTCACCAGGCCAAACAGTATTATTGGGATGAACCATATCTCTGGAAGATTTGTAATGACCAAGTGGTTAGAAGATGTGTGCATGAAGGTGAAATGGAGAAAATCATTGAAAGTTGTCATAGTTCACCTTATGGAGGTCACTTTAAAGGCGATAGAACCGCAGCTAAAATTCTTCAATCCGGGTTCTATTGGCCTACCATACACAAAGATTGTCATCGTTTTGTCCAGTCATGTCAAAGATGCCAGTTCACTGGCAATATATCAAAAAGAGACGCGATGCCGCTTAATAATATTCTTGAAGTTGAAATCTTTGATGTATGGGGAATAGATTTCATGGGACCTTTCATCACCTCCCATGGAAATCTTTATATTTTGCTTGCGGTAGATTATGTATCAAAGTGGGTATAAGTAGTGGCAACACCAAAGAACGATGCTCAAACAGTGATTAAATTCTTAAAATCAAACATCTTTTCAAGAAATGGTACGCCACGTGTTCTCATCAGTGATAAAGGTACCCACTTTCTTAATGCCCCTCTGAGAAATTATCTTCGTAAGTTTGGAGTGAGACACCGCACTTCAACCGGTTATCACCCACAAACTAACGTTCAAGCTGAAGTTTCCAACCGGGAAATCAAATCTTTTCTTGAGAAGACCGTCAACAAATCGAGGAAAGATTGGTCTTTAAAGCTAGATGATGCTCTGTGGGCTTACAGAACAGCATTTAAAACACCAGTTGGGGCATCTCCATATCGCATGGTCTACGGCAAAGCATGTCATCTACCTATTGAATTGGAAGCTCGAGCCTACTGGGCTATTAAAACTCTGAATCTAGACCCAGAATTGGTCGGAAAACAAAGGATGATGCAGTTGAATGAGTTGGAGGAGTTTCGTTATCTTGCCTATGAAAATTCACGCCTCTATAAGGAGAAACAAAGCGATGGCATGATAAGCGACTCCGTCCAAAGCATTTCGAGAAAGGAAAAAAAGTTTTATTATACAACTCTCGATTTTCGAACTACCCAGGAAAGCTTAAATCCCGTTGGGGAGGACCTTACATTGTTACGAAAGTCACACCTCATGGAGCGATTGAAATTGAAAATCCAGCCGAGCAACGGACATTCATGGTGAATGGCCAGCGTTTGAAGAGATACCATGACGGTGAGGACTTTGGGCGAGAGGAGACAATCCATCTCGTTGAATGCGCTTAGCCTGAGGTACACGTCTAACTCGAGGACGTTAAACAAAAGTGCTCTTGGGAGACACCTCTTGTTTTAATTGCTTTTTAGATTAGTTATTTTGTAGTTGGTGTCGCCTAGGGTGTGATAAAAATAAGATCAATTTAAGTATGGAAAACTATGCACTCTCACCCTAGACAGGCACAGTACTGCAAGTATTACCAGACGTATGCAAGTTTTAATGATAAGTAGAGTTCGTTCTCAGGGACTTAAGTGTGTTAAACGCGTAGGAACAGATAACGAGTAAAAGTAAATAACTAGAAAACAGAAAATTAAATATTTGGTTTTTCGAATTTATGAATTAAAACTAAATTAAAACTAGGAAAATAAAGACAATAAAGTAAAAGATTAAGAATATGAGATGAGAAGTATAGCTTAGGTTTTGCTAGTATGCACTAATCCTTCTAATTCTATCTATAGATCTAGTTCATAAGGGAGAATATTAGCTCTTGGTAATACTTAGTCAGGATTCTAAATTCCACTACCTTAGACCTTGAGAGCGACTAAGGGGGCTACGTCACAACCAAGAAGTGATTTAAAATAGGGTTATCAAACGCCACTAAGGCCCTAAGCAAATACTGCAAGTCTTGGTGATACGGTGGTTAAAACAAACCTTAATGACTATCTAGTTAGAAGTATGTTTTGTCAGAACTGCTATCGACACTAGACATTATGTGGTGGTTCAATAGTTAAACACCCTTACAAGGAGACCATCTAACTACTCTTAAAACAATCCTAAAGTGATCAGTTCTAGGAAAGACATTAAATCAAAACACATAAGCAAATATAAAGTAAGAAGCTAATATCAGATTAAAACATATAATTCCCAAAGAAACTCAGATAGAAGAATTAGAATTCATAGATTATACATATGCAAAACCCAAGCTATGGGAGGTTTAGTTCATACCTGAAGGAAATAAACTAAAAGAAATAATAAAAGACATCATCTTGCTCTCTACAATAAACTGGAAGAATAAAACCTTAAGAACTAATTACTATGAGGCAAGGATGATTTACAAGTGATATAAGGGTGTATTTATAGGTGTTTAGAAGACCTAATTCGTTTTCTTGAGGAATTGTTAAGGTAATGGACTTCTAGCCCAACTCAAATTCGTATGGAAATAAAGATAAACACTGCTGCGTTGTTTTGGTCATAACTTCTTTATTATTGGTCCGATTTTGCTCCACAAGATACCAAAAGAATCGTAACAGAATTATCTAGGCCCTTTAGGAGTAATCTACCAAATTCGGCCTCTTTATTAGGTAAAAACGCCTATCTTTGCAGAATCCCAGATTTAGGCAGCTTTTCCTTTTCCATCTTTTTAGCAATTCTTTCCTTATCTCCAATTACCATGCATATCTCCTTCCATAAGTTGTTGTCTTTGACTTGGACTCTAATTAAGCTCCATAATTATCTTTAAAGCTACACACTAAATAAACAATTAAACCCAATATGCTCTAAAAACAATAATTCTACAAATCAAGACACAAAATAGGAAAGTGCACTAAAACTCAAGAAAATCGACATTATTGACTCCTAAAACACTAAAAATGATGTCTCATCTTAACATAAATCTATCACAAATGAGGAGACATCAGTAGTGTATAATATTAAGTTAGTGTATATTTTTAATTGTGTTTACAAGCTAATAGGAGAGAAAGGTAGTGTGCTATTGTGCAGGAAACGAGTTTGGGGTCAAAAGGAGTTGGAAAAATCGCAAGGCTGTGCGGACTACCCATGCGGTATACCCCTATACCGCAGGGATGCACCGCGTGTGAAAAACCCGTACCACGGGTCGAGCACCACGGGTTTTATCCAGAGACGAGAAAAAGAAAAGCTGATGACTGCGGTGCACCGCACCCTTATACCGCACGCACAAACGCGTGCCATGGGGTGATGTACCGCGGGTTTTTTGACGGAGATGGCGCGGACTACCCATGCACCGCACCCCTATACCGCACGCACAAAACGCGTGCCACGGGGTGCTATCACGGGTACATTACAGAGGCTAAAATATTTGGAGCTACAGCGCACGGACTACCCATGCGGACTACCCATGTACCGCAAGGATGCACCGCGCCAGGCGGTTTGTGAAGAGTTCAAAGCCTATTCAACTTCTTACCTTAATAGGATTAACCCTACCCTATCCCATACGAATTTTTCAGACCCAAACGCTATATAAACACTTTTAAGCTTGTACAAACCTTCACAATTAACACAACAACTCCTCAAATCTTCTCCTCCATCTTCCATAAACACAATCTCTTCATCAAATTCATCACACTACACCATTAAAACACCATCAACTTCAACAAGCTTTAAAGATTTCTTCCAAGATCCATCAAGAAACCTTTCTCTTTCATCAATTCCACGCAACAACATCAAGCTGAACCAAATTGTCCTTAAACTTTTAATCCATCCTTGGTATAACTTGAGTTGTGGGCAAATCAAGCATGACTAACAGATCTGAAGCTATGGAATACAAGAGAAAGTGCTCTATCCTTGGGAAGAATAAGAAATTGCCTGGAGCCACCATTGAAAAGCCTATCAACATTGATGAGGCTACTGAAGAATCAAAAGAAAAGGCACCAGCACAACCACTACCAAAGAAGTTAACTGCGAGAATGTCCATACCATCAAGGAGGCCTTTGAAGAAGATAAAAATTCATGACCAAGGTTCTTCTACCTCTTCCTCTGAAATTGTTTATGATCTTCCTCCATGGGCTCTCAAGTTACAAAACGAAGTTGAAAGATTACGAGAAGATAACAGAGTACTTTGGACAGAAGTCATACAAATGGAATCACATATAGAAGATTTGACCTTGGCAAGGGATATTGATAGTTATACCGATCCTTCAGCTTCGGATGAGGAGGATGATATGATGGATCTCTATGGCCAGCCAGGTAGGTCATTCTAATTTTTTCTTAATAGCTTGTTTGCATTAGGTAGTTAGTTTTAAATTTTATTTCATCCTTGAGTCTTTTTCGAGTCGTGGGGACACGGCTCACTTTTGAATTGGGGGTGGGGATTCGTTGTCCTCATTTTCTTTTCGTTTTTGCATAAAATTTAAATTTTTTAGGTTGAATTAAGGCATAGAATATTTTGAATGTCCTATTTTTTAGCATGATTTTATTAGGTCAATGATAGTAAGTAGTATGTTTTTGAAAGATGCAACAAATTTGTTTAGATGTATGTATGAAAACAGGAAATAAAGGATAGAAAAGTTAATGAACAATGCTAAGAAATCACGTTGAAACTTAGGAATAGTTATTTGGTGTGTAGAACGTGAGGTTTAAAATTAGTTGAAAATCCACTTGTCTATGAACTAATAATGAAAACGTAACGAAATCCGGTAGTTAGAAAAATGACTAAGGCAGTTCTTTCATGATAAGACACTTGAAGCCTTTTATACTTTCTCACCCTTTTGTTTGATTATTGTTATTATTTATCCGTCTTAGCCCCTCTGAGCCTTTATATAGCCTTTAATTAAAACACGTTATAATCCATACCCTTAGTTTGTAGGACTTATCTATATGACCCGCACTCGAATCGCAAAACCTGAAAAAAGTTGTTTTAGAGCTTGAGTTTGGGGTGGTGGGATTTCATCATTAGGGAACTTTGGGATTTGGGTATTATAATGTAATTTTATTGATGATGAAATGGTTATTATTGTAACCCTTTGCCGGGGTAATAGTGAATGAAAAAGAAGCTACGAGCTAAATTTGCCAACAAGGGCACAAAAAGAATATATATATGAAAAATAAATAGTATGATATCTCAACATCAAAAAGAGAATCATAGCTATACAAAAATTGATTTGAAAAGAAAATATATATTCGGATCGGCAAAGTGGATTTAATATCATCAAAGGTTTTAAATGAGATTTATTGGGGATGCAAATCAAAAGCATCAATGAATTGGGTTGAGTGAGAACATATTCGAGTGAAAACTCAAGCTCTAAGGCGATTCGTTGATGGATAGTAAGGAGAGGGCCAAAAGCTCACTTTTCATTATCCAAATATACCACACCCGTCCTTAAGCCAAGTTATAAACAAGACCTTAGGATTTTTAACTACTAGATGGAGAAACAATTGAGCTATTAGGTAATAGGTAAGTGGGCCATTGGATGCTGTATTTGGGACCTATGAACAACCTATAGCCATGAACCTGAACTAAGTTATCATCCTCTCATTCTGGCATTGCGAAATTAATCTTAACTTGAATTTATGGATTGTTGATTACATGTGTATTAAGCATCTTTTGTGCATTATTTCTTGAGCATTACTACATGAGACTTTTTAGATATATATGCTCTAGGATCATTCATTATATTCTGTTCTTATTCTCCTCCAACTTCTTCTTGTTTATTTGACTACCCTTCTGTACTTTACTTTTATTGTATTGGGACGATACAACCTTGAGTTGGGGGTCTTGATGTCTCCTCATTTGTGATAATAAAATATACTCATGAGACATCATTTTAGGCTTATTTATTAGTTTATAGGTTGATTTTAGCTTAATTTAGTGTACTTTCCTATTTTGAGTCTTGATTTAGTAACATAATATTTTTAGAGCATATTGGGTTTAATTGTTTATTTAGTGTGAAGCTTTAAAGATAATTATGGAGATTAATTAGAGTCCAATTCAAAGACTACAACTTATGGAAAGAGATTTACATGGAAATTGGAGATAAAGAAACAAAGGCTAAAAATATGGAAAAGGAAAAGCTGCCTAAATCTGATTCTGCAGCACACGCCTAAAGAAGTGATGATTACTCCTACAAGGAAGCCGATTTTGGAAGATTCCTATCATAGGGACATAGATAATTCTGTTACGATTCTTTTGGTATATTATGGAGTAAAAACCGACCAATAACGAAGAAGATATACTCAAAACGGTCCGGTAGTGTTTATCTTTATTTCCAAACGAATTTGAGTTGGGCTAGGAGTCCATTACTTAGATTTATCTCTAAGAAACGAATTAGGTCAACCTATACACTATAAATACAACCTCTTAACACTCTTAAATCATCCTGGGTGAAACCTTAAACCAAGAGGAAGCTTACGACACAAGAGAGAAGTCTGGAAGGAGCTGTTCATCAACAATGCCTTCTTCTACCTTTAAATTTGTAATTTCTTTCTTTTCTTTCATGAACTAAATTTCTTTAGCTTGAGTTTTAGCATATATGTATGAACCCTAGTTTTGATTGACATCTATCTAATTTGGGAATTTAAGGTTTTAAATTGAATTATAGTTTTTATTCTCTGTTTATGTGTTTGGATTTATATGTTGTGTTCTTGTGGACTGCAGCCATTTAGAATTACCATTTAGTAGTTAGGTCACCATTGACAACGGTGTTTAATTGCATGTTTAGCACATAACGTCTAGTATTCGGTTTAGATCTGACAAATCAACCTAACTAGATAATCACTATGGTTTAGTTCTTGTGACTATTTACCAATTACAGGAAAAGTTTGCTTAGGAAGCCTTATTGACACAGGTAAATCCTATTTTAAACTACCGATAGCAAATTGGAACCGATTAGGGAAATACTACATAATTCACCCTTACATGTTTAGAACGGCAAAACTAGTGGGGATTACATGCTAAAAACTCGAGCTATATTCTCATATAACTTCTCTTTCGTATTTATTTCCGTCCTTTAAATTCTTAGTTTAATTTAGTTAATTAGAAAATCAAACAAAAATCTATTTGTCTTTACTTTTATTTGCGTTTAGTTGTTCAAGCTTTAATTATTTACACTTGATATTTGCATAAGATTCATCTAACCTTCGTAGTCTCTGCGGAACGAATCTTAATCTTTTAACTAAAACTTGCATACGATCTGTATACTTGCAGAACCGTGTAGCTTTAGGGTGTTATTTGCACTTTATTTATATCTTATTTTATCACACCCTAGGCCCCACCAAAAGGATAAAACGGATTAAGTTGTGAGAGAGAAGCATGCAGTGGTGGTGGGGGAAAAGGTGTAATAAATAAACAGATAAATAAAGATAATAATAAAGGACACACCATTGATTACCAAGAAAAACTAACTACAATTTTACAAATCATTTTCAAATTTAGTTGATAAGAAAAGTTCGCTCGCATGGATTTAATCTGTTAAAACTACTTGTTCTCAATCAGCGTAGATGAATTTAGATGTTTAGATAAAAATATAATGAGATGAATAATTATATGATGTGAAATAATAGATAAGAATGCAGATAAATAAATATGAATGTAAGTCAAATGAATTAAGGTTACTAATATGAGCCTATCTACTAAATTGTTATTCTAACCTTAAGGGTGAATTTAGCATCATATATTAAACGAGATTCTAAATTCTACCTATCCCCCATCAGGGTGGACTTAGGAACAAACTCTCCACTACCAGGGGACTTGGGTAAGGGGACCCTGAGTAATGATCGGTGGTTAAATCAAACCTTTATGGCTATTTAGTTAGGCAAGCCCGTCAGGATCACTACCGCACACTAGACGATTATGTGGTGTTGTCAATAATTGAATCCCCCTTCCGAGTGTTAATTCAATTACTAAGTATAGTCCTAAGATTGGCCAAATCTAGGGCTGAAACAATAAGTCAAATCACACAATACAGATATACGCCAAGCTCAAATCAATTAAAATAACAAATAGTGTTATGAAATTTAAGACAAAATAATGACCTAACAATTAAAAGTAAAACTTACAGAATAATAGCTTAGAAATATGGTGAAACCACAAATCTATAGCTAATTACCCTAAATATAGAGAAGTATAGATGTAGAAGAGGAGTTTGTCACTCTCCAACTTCTTGCTTCTTGACTTCCTACACACGTCAGCTTGATACTAAGGATTAATAATTGTGTAAGAACTAAGAACTGAGCAAGGACATGTTTACAATAGTAAAAGGGTGTATTTATAGGGGTGTAGAAAGCCCTAATTCGGATTTCAGGGAGTAGACGGCAAGCAATTGGACTCCTTTTGCAAATCAAATTCGTAGCCTAAAATATAGAAAAGGTAAGAAACTCTTGTTGTCTTGTTTTGGCCGTAACCTCTTCAATATTGCTCCGATTCACGCGTTCTTTATATCATAACTGACCATTCTTCCAAATTCCCAGCCAAAATTGAGTTATGATCACTTTAGTGGACGTAGCTGCTGAAATTCAAATTTACTTGACAACTTTTCCGTTTTTAGTTTATCTATTACTTCCTTAATCTCCAATTTCCATTATTATCTTATTTCTTTTATTTCTTGGAATTTATTTGGCTTCTAATTATTTACCATATATGTTTTAAGCTTCACAATTTATAAACAGTTAAACAAAATATGCTCTAAAAATAATAAATCATCAAATAAAGACAAGAAATAAGAAAATACTAAAATATAAGCAAAAATCGAGTATTGACTATCCTACTACACCTAAAATTATGTTTCCAATATAGATTAAATCATCACAAATAGGGAGACATCAAGACCCCCAACTCAAAGTTGTATCGTCCCGATACAATAAAGATAAGAACAAAGGGAAGTCTCTAAATACATACCTAGGTCAATTAAGCACAGTGGAAAGAAGACAGCAGAATATATTCTTCTGGTCTACCACGAAAATTTCCAAAATTTTGGAATTGAGCTAACATACCCGGATCTGGACGTAATCTTGGAACATTAATATCTGGAGCACCCACTCCTAGAGCAGGATCACGAAATGGAGCTTCTGGTGGACCATTAACAAACCATGGATCTTGATTCATCACTATCTGAACTTGAGGATTAAGATTTAGTGGTTGAACTTGAGGAATAATGCCTGGAGCTAAAGGTTGTCCATTTGCATCTAGCTGGCCTTGTCCATTATTCTGTTGATTCTGAAGATTGATATTCTCCATTCTGTTAACTAACTCTTCTACTTCTAAAACTTCTTGTTCTCTCCTTCTCTTGTTAGCAAGTCTGATCAACGATTCTGGATTATTAAGGATCAGAGGTGTTGGCTCTAGATCCTTAAATAGTCTTCTTTGCATACACCAAACCTAAGAACCTGAAAAAGATAAACAAACAAAAAGCGTAAAACTGATAAAATAAAATAAATGCAACTATCACTAAAGGATAAACACCGTGGTCACACGCTACCGTCCCCGGCAGCGGCGCCAAAAACTAGGTGGTCCTTTGTGTGTTCTAAAATAAATGCAATAAATAATCGAACCACAACCGCAAGTGTACGGTTGTCCCAAGTAATACAGTTGATAAAACAGATTCGTTCCAAGGACGGGATGGTTGACTACAATGCTTATCTATTAATGATTGATTGCACTTATGAAAGCAAATAAAGATAACATGTTTGTTTGGTTTTTGTATTAATGCTAAGTAATAAAAGACTAAATGGAAATTGCATGTAAAAGCTAAGACGCAAGTTAAATGATGTAAAACGCAGGTATGAGAAGATAGCACTTGAGAACGCAAGGGGTCATCCTAATCCTATTTCATAACCTATGCTGTTTAAGGGTTAAATTGGTCAATTACGATGGTCGGGAGTCTAAATTCCTTATACCCCCGTCAGGGTGGACTATAAGGCGATCCTAGAGTGTCACTAGTCCCGTCAGGTTAAATATGATCCACTTTTGGATGTTTAAGTTTTATTACCTCATTGGCCCTAGAATTAGCTAAGTTCGTCAGAATCAATAGCTTCTATCCTAGATTGAATAAATGGTTCTGCACCTAAACCCTCCGTAAGGATGATTTAATTGCCACTAATTGGAATAGCCTAGATACTAACACCTGTTCCTAGTTCATGACGCTAAAAACAATAAATATTCTCAATTTATCGAAAAGAGTAAAAGACACAATCTAATTTAATTTAACAGAAACCCAAATTCAACATACGAAATTCAATAAGATTTGGGAATTACCCATATAGCATTCTCAAGCACTAAAATGTGTTTAGCTCATATTAATTGAAAACAAAACTAAATTAAATAAAAGGGAATTCATATTGTTTTACAAAATTAAATATAAAATAACCTAATTTCCGGAATAGGAATGACTACGAACGGAGATATAGACCCTCTCCAACTCTTGTAGCTTCTTCTTTCTTCCTTCTGTTGCTTCTCTCTGGTGTTTAATCTTGTAGAATGTGAATTGTTATGAAAATAGAAGTCAAAGGCTCCTTTTATAAGTGTAAAAACGGATTAGGGCTTGGACCTAATAATAAAACACTAATTAAATGTCCAAGCCCAAATTCTAAGCCCAAAATCCCGTAACTGCTGATACACCTTCACGAGAACGGCTTTTACCGCTTCGTTATGACTCCGATTGACCTCATTCCAGTTGCTAAAGTTCCGTAACTCGATAAGGAATGTTTTCTCTTCAAAGGTCAGCGGCTAAATCATCTCTTAAGTACCTCGAAATCAGCAATATATGGCCTGGAAAATAGATTTTCAGCTCTAAAAATAATATCTTCGGGTTTTATCTTCAAGTCTTGACTCCATATCATGATCTTTGACTTTTTCCTCGGATTCCTCTTCTAGCTAACATCTAAAACCTGTCAACTTTACACTAAAAATACCAATATTATGCGCAAAAGCTTAATAAATTAAAAATGCTAGAAATAAAAGAGGAAAATCATATTATTGCATATTTAGTCCAAAAGTCTATCAAACTGATTAAATAAACACCAAAAATGATGTCTCCTAAGGGTAAAAAATAAGAACAATTAAGGAGACATCACCTAGCTATGCAATTTCGTTAATTTTTCAGCTCTAGCACGATATTAAATGGGTTTATCAACTAGCTCAAATCTCACGGCCTACACACCCCTCAAGGCATCCTAAGATCAACCATACTTCTACCGCATTGCTTACTAATCATTTATTCACTTTTAATGTGTGTTTTCATGTTCATATTTCAAAGTATACAATAGAAATAACTCATAAATATATTACTTCTATATTAATAACTCGCTAATGTTTATGCTTTTAGGCCACTAAAACACATTCTACATCTTATTTCATCTCTTAATTTTTTTTTAAATTTTGCCCTAAAAAACATTAAATCACATAAAATGGAGATGAGGGCCAACGAAGCCCCACACCCAACTCAAAACTGAGTCATGTCCCCATGACTCTAAACAGACTCATTAAAAAATAAAAACTAACACATATAATGCAAGTAGAGAAATGGGAATAGAGAAAGCATACTCTTCGAGGCTATTGCCTCACATGATCAATATCCAAGATAGGGTGCAGTACTTATCTTGTATGTAAACTTCTTGTATATCCATATTCACAGTCCCTTACCTCCTCTTGTCTTCTATCCCAATAGATCCTCCAACTCTAGAAATCTCTTGCTCTCACAATCTCCAATTTATTTCTTACTCACTCCTAATACCTTGCTTCTCCATCTCCTTAAAGGGGTAATCCTATACGTTGTGCTCCGCAAGAACTACAAACTCTATATGGGTATGATGGAATTCGGCATGGTTGAGAAAGTTTTAAGAAAATTTGGAAAAGTTTTTTGGAAAACTTTGGATCTTGATTCTTGAATTCTATGTGTTTTGGAATGATTTGGGTTTTTGAATTTTGTTTAGAAGTACGTAGGAAAGAATTTGAATATGAATGTCTGGTGGTTTGGTGGTATTACGATGTGAGGTGAAGGCTTGGTAAAGTTTCAATGTAGTTCTATGAGTTTGGGTGCTTTAGGGAAGAAGGAGGCTTAAGGTTTATGAGATATAATGTGACAAATATCCTCTTACGTTGATCTATCACGACCAGCGCTGGCATGCCACCTCTGAGGCCGGTATGCCAGTCAAATCTCTTTAAGCTTCTGACCTCAGACCGTCGCGACGCTTCTTCGCGAACCTTGAAACTATTATTGCACCGGTATGCCGGTCTTGCTTCACAAAACTTCTGACTTGAACCGTCACGACCCTTCTCTTGCAATTGACGACACGGTCTTGGGACCGGCTAGCCACTCGTATGGGCTGACATGCCGGCCAGAGCTTAAGAAAATTTGATTTGGACCGAATAACCAATAATAACCAAGAGGTTTATATGTATTCTTGGTTATTCTTGAGTTAAAGTGAAAGAAGTATAATACTCCCTCTATCTAATGATATTTGTCAAATTTTCTGTAAAATAGTGCCCAATATAATTTATCCTTTTGTCAATATTAATACACTTTTATTCTACTTTTTCTAATATTATCTTTAATTAAATAGTTAGAAAATATTATAATAAATCAATTTATGTATAATAATTAATGACAATTGTGTAAAAAATTGAATAAGGATCATATGAGAATGTCTTTCTCATGGTCTAAGGTCAACATGCATAGATAATGGTCAACTTTATCTTCCTCAACCATTTTCCCTTCTACAATCCAGTGCATGTTTGTGCTTCTTAGTGTTTTCCACCTTTACTAGCTATCTGTACAGTTATTTTTCTACTTGATCTTTTTCCGTTCTTCTTTTCATTTGGTTTTTAAAAGCCTTGGTAGTGGCTGTGCGCTCTGTTCTTTGGTTTCGATGTGGTGGTATGAGGATTGGAGACTGTCTTGGAATGTGTTCACTTTATTAATTTTCTTCGGTTGTGTTTGTTTCTTCAGAACTGCTATACGTTCTGTCTATTGGAGATGAATCACTTTCTTTCATAGTTCTACGGCGTTCTCTTTCCTGAGAATGGTGTCTACTTTTCTCCGGTCTACTGGATTTTTATTCTTTCCGAGTGGTTGTCGGAGTTCACATTTGTGACGACCATGATTAAGGATATTGAAGTTTTCTCATCATGCATATGCTTGGATATCGTTATTCTTATGTTCAAGAATTGCCTTAAAGATAAGTTCTCTAACTCTTATCATTATTCTTGTTGCACTACTGTGATTCTCATTATTTCTGGTGGGATTTTAGTTCGATGGTTTAATAGTTTTAAGTTGGGCTTTCTCTCTAAGACTTGGTGGGTTTCTATTAAGGGGTTTGGACTTGTTTCTTTTTGTGATCCTTTTCTAATTGGGCTTCGAACCTTAAATAATCATTGGTTAAACCCTTTTATTCATTACTTAGATCTTACCATACACATTAATATGTTGACTATAATCAATTTTTTTAGTTTAACGGGGGGCTATATCCATAGCAGCTATTCAATTCTTCTCCTATTGGCCAGCTTATTCACACGAAGGTTTGGGCCATAGAATCAGGAACCCGTATTTCAGATGTATACTTTTTTCTTTGTTTCTTCTGATTCTTTAAGATTTAGACGCTTCATATCTCTTTATTATCTTATGTTTATCTATTCAAGAAACAAGCGTGCTTCGTTCAATGGGTTTTTGTGTATTCCCAGAGGCATATTCCCTTCGCCTTCTCTTTTCATTGGATATTTGGCATATTTCCTCTGCAAATACTTTCTTCACGCGAGTTATTGCAACATTTCTCATCTGGTGCTTCTTCTTCCTATATATACGGAGATGAACCTAGTCTTTTATCTTAAACTTTCCACATTACATTTCAATCCTTTTCTTACTGCAAATTGAACCTACTATATGCAATGGCCATCGATAACAAACACGGCCTCCCTCTTGCTAAGACCAAGAACGATACACTGAATTATTTTTTGTTTTATCCCTTGCTACTAAAACTGCCGCTGTTAGAACTCGAGTTGAGGAATTTACCTTTGTGGCTAAGGTGGTGTTTGAGAGAATCTTCCCTCTTGGGGTTTTTCGCAATGCTGTCATCGATTCTTGGGGCATCAACTGTCGAGTACTCTTTGAAGAATTGGGGGTTAACACTTTTAAACTCACTCTTGAAGAAGCGGAGGAAGCTGAGCGTTTATGGTTCCTTCGCCCAACACTAGTTCAGTCTATGCATGGCATTCTATGTAAGTGGGAAAACCAAACTGCTCTCTCTCAATTTGATCTTATTAATTCTTACTCTTGGATGAGAATTTACGGGTTAGCAAAGAGCTAGAATACCATTGAAACAATGGAAACTTTTGGGAATTATATTGGTAGCCTGGAGGAGATTGACCATCCTATCAATGATCATGATACAGCGGAATTTATTAGATTTCGAGTGAAGTTTAACACTCTTAATCCTATCAAAACTGGAGTCTTTGTCGAAAAAAATGAAGGAGCAGCATGGGTTGCATTTCGATACGAGAGCCTTGGCTTGTTTTGCTACAATTGCGGGTACCTTGGACATAACAAAGGAGTGTGCACTATAGGTATGGTGAGACCTCGCTGGAGTGATGATTCTTATAGGTATTTTAATTGGAGCAAGGACACTTCTATTCGTAATGAAGATAGCGTTTTTCATGTATATTCGAAAGAGAGACAGATTCGGGGTTTTTGATGAGGTGGTAAGATTATTCCCTTTTAGAAGAAATGCTGGAGATGATAACGATGGTGACGATTCAAATGCTGGTAATGGGGGAGGGGCTCAAACTCACCCTAAAACTAACATTTTTTCTATTTAAGACACTGATGTTAACCAAGGGACGAAAGAAGTCGGAGAGTCGAGCAAAAGGGAAGGAAGCGAATCATCGAAACGCAAAAGGGAGAATACAATGGCTTTTGCTGAGTTATTTGGCATTAGTGCAGACAATGAAGAAGCTACCGAGTTTAATCACAAGGATTTTTCTGCGCTGTTTGAGATTCTTCAAGACGAAATGGGTGATTTTGGTGAAACCATTATCATCAGCAACCAAACTATTTTCGAAATTCTCCATGCAAGAGAAGCTGATATTCAAAGATATTATGAAAATTTCCTTCTGGAAGGTAACTTGAATTTGCTTGGGAAAGCTGCTGAAATCGAGATGGATAAATGGAATGCGAACGTGGGGAACAAAGGGATCGTGATCACAGAATTGGATGGAAATATGCAATAGGTTTCCTCGCGCAAGAACGATGATAACTACAATGAGGGTGGGTTTGGTTTTGTTAATTCTATAGACACAAATCAGTTTAAAGATAAGGGTAAACAAATTTTGTCGAAGAGGACAAGTGATGATGAGTATTTTGAACCAGAGGAAGAGTCTTTGGAAAAGAAATCAATTCATATCAATAGACATCCAAGGGAAGATGAAGAAATTTCTCAAAAATTCTATACTATGCCGAAATGAGAGTTTGTACTGAGTTCGAGAAATTTTCGTGGCCTGAAATTTTGAAGAGGAAGGAGGCTCCATCAGGGATTATGCTAGTCATGGAAAGAAGAAGGTTCGCCTCAATGACGTTAGTAATCTGGGAAGAAGGACTATGGAGGCCAAAAATTTTCTTGACGAGCTCTATGTTAGTTATGGTGAATTGAAAGAACACTTTATGGAATATGAATACCTTAGGGTTTGTGGTCATAACGAAACAGTGGATAGTGAGATGGAGAAGAGAGATTATTATTATTGTAGTGCTCCTGCTTGTGATGGAAATTTAAGAGGGGATAATGCTTCTGAGTAGGATACGGAGGGTGAAGTGAGTAACCAGGGTTTCCTTGTGAATGAAAACGTGGGCCCACTTCAATCAAAGGGTAGCGGCCAGCCCGGTGTGAAAGCGGCCGGGTCCGATGAATAATTTGATGGTTTGGAATTGTCAAGGTGCTAGGGTGACGTCGACAAAGAAAATTATCTGCGCCCTTATTTTAAAGTTTAATTTATCTTTTATATGTTTGCTTTAGTCAAGGGTTAAGTCTTGTGATGTCCGTACTTGTCGTTTTCTTAAATTATTTGATAATAATTTTATAATCAACCCCGGGGGAAGAGCATCTAGGTCCGGGGGGATTATTATTTCATGGAAGAATAATCTTAATATAAGTATTTCCTTTTCTTGTTCGTGTTATGCAATATGCTATATATCCGAGCCCAATTCGAATCCTTGGTATTTTGTAATTATACACGCGCCTAACGACATTAGAGAAAGAGAAGATATTTTCGATAAACTATCTAAATGGAAATCCAAAATTAAGGAACCTATTATTATAGCAGGTGACTTTAATTAAATCAAGAAAGATTCGGAAAAACAAGGTAAAATCGCACCGAACCTCGAGCGAATGATACGTTTTAACGATTGTATCAATAAGAATAATTTTATCGACATAACCTTTAAAGGGTGTCATTTTACTTGGACGAATAAGAGACAAGGCAAAGAAAATGTTAAAGAAAGGCTTGATAGAGCTTTAGCCTCAGATTTATGGTATAATTGTTTTCCCAAGACTATTATTAAAGTGCCACTGGCAATTGGGTCAGACTATTCTCCCATTATTATTCAAAGAGACCCTGGTTATATTAGTAATAAAAAAATATTTCTTGTTTGAGTCTCGATGGTTGGATAACTTACAATGCAGAGAAGTTGTGGATAAAGCATGGAACGATTTTAGTTATATATCATCTGTACAAGATTTTGCGAACAAAAAAGAAAAGATGTGTCATGCATTAAAAAGTTGGAGCAAGGCTACTTTCTGTAATAGTAGGAAAATAATAGATAAATATCAAGTCATTCTGGAAAAAATTCAAAATGCGGAGACCTCGGAAGAGAATCTTAAAATTGAAAAAGAAATTAAAATGGAACTAGATTGTTTATGGAAGCAAGAGGAAGCTTATTGGGCTGACAGGGTGCGCTATATGTATATTAAGAAAGGTGACAAGAATACTAAATATTTTTTCGTGAAAACTGCTTTAAGAAGAAACATTAATCGTATTTTGGCGTTTAAAAATGATAAGGGTGAGTGGTGTGATAATTTTACTGATATTAAAAGAATTATACAAGATTATTTCAAAGAGATTTTTAATGAAAATCCAGTTTCTAATATTGAAGAGGTAACTACCCACACCCCATCTAAAGTTGACGAAGAAACTAATATTTTATTAACAAGAGTGCCAGATATGGATGAGGTTAGGAAGACATTTTTTGCGATGTCGGGATCTAAAGCCCCAGGGCCGGACAGACTACCGGGTAATTTTTACCAGGAATTTTGGAAGATCGTTAAGGACGATATCTATAAACTAGTTGATAACTTCTTCGCTTATAATACTCCTTTAAATAGTATAAATGGTACGTTAATTTCGGTCATCCCTAAAGGCGATACGCAAGAGTCTATAAAAGACTTTAGACCTATATCATGCATTAACTTTTGTTATAAAATCATTGCGAAAGTTCTTGCAAATAGGTTACAACCGCTTATGGGTGATATTATCTCTCCTACCCAATCTGCTTTCATCAAGGGAAGAAGTATCTAGGACAATATTATTATCGCCCAAGAAATTGAGTTTTTTCTTAAAACTAAAAGAAAGTCCAATAAACACTACGTGGATGCTAAAATCGATATGGCTAAATCATACGACCAGGTTAACTGGAACTTTTTTATGGGAATTCTTAAAAGTCTTGGATTCGGCATTAAATTCATAGAATTAATTTTCAACTGCATTTCTTCTGTGTCATATAAAATAAAAGTGAATGGCGAAAGATTAGGAAAATTTAAGCCAAGTCAAGGGATTAGACAGGGGGATCCTCTTTCTCCTTTGCTTTTTTCTATGCTTACAGAAAGACTCATAGGTCTCATTAATTATGAATGCAACAATGGGAATATTAAGGGGATCTCTTTGGCTCGAGCTGCCCCTTGACTCACTTACTTGTTATTCACGGATGATTCTCTTTTTTTCTTGGAAATTAATGATAGAAAAATTGATGCTTTCAGAAATATGCTTTCCGAATATTGTGAGGCTTCGGGACAAAGAATTAATTTTAAGAAATCTACAATTATGTTCAGTAAAGGTCTCGCGGAAGATAAGGCAAGGAGTATTGCACATTCGCTTAATATTGAGTTCACAAACTCGATGGGAAAATACCTTGGTATTCCAATGTCTCTTAAAAGATCAAAAATTGAAAATATTAAGTATATCATGGATAAATTTATAGGTAAATCTGCTATCTAGATTTCTAAATTATTGTCAGATGGTGGTAAAGAAGTTTTGATTAAAGCGGTCTTACAGTCAATTCCGAATTATGCTATGTCCATAATTGAATTTCCAATTACCCAATGTAAGAAACTCAGTAGTCTTGTCGCTAATTTTTGGTGGAATTAAATTTTAAAAAAAGAATACATTGGGTTAAATGGAAAAAAAATCGCGAAAAGGAAAAAATGGACGGAATTGGATTTAGGGATTTCTATAAAATGAACCTTGCGCTTTTGGCAAAACAAGCATGACGATTATTACATAATCCAGATCTTTTGGTTTCTAAAGTCTTAAAGGGAATTTATTTCCCTAATACTAATTTATGGAATGCTAAGCTAAAAAACAAAAGATCCTGAAGTTGGAGTAGTATATATAAAGGATTGTCATTTCTTAAAGAGGAATGTATATGGCAAGTTGGTAACAAACTTAGTATTAACATTTGGAATGATTCATGGATCTCAGCTGGTTATAAACTAAATAGACCGGATAAGTGCACGATTAAGTTAGCCGAATGTTTCAATAATAATTATACTAACTGGAATTATGATATATTAAAAGATTTTTGTACTTCAAGGGATATTATGGATATTAGGAAGATTCCTATTTTTCAATTAGATAAGGAAGATAAAATTATGGGGCCAAATAATAAGGGTGGAGAATATTCGACTAAATTGGGATACCACAGATTGATACAAAAGAAAATGGACAAAGAAGGTGAGTCATTCGCCAAGGGGAATCCAATAATTCTAAAATGTGGGACACCATCTGGAAGTCGAATGTCCTACTTAAAATCAGGAATTTTATATGGAAGTTACACAATAATGCAATACCAGCGAAGGTAAACCTAAAGAAAAAGAAATGCAGTGAAAGCAATATTTGTGAGTGGTGCGAAATGGAGGAAGAAAATATTATGCATCTATTCGTTAAATGTCCTTTTAGTGTGGCGGTTTGGGCGAATTCACAGCTACAATGCAAGGTTGATGCTTCATTCAACAGCAATATTAGCGAATGGATAAATATAATGATTGAATTATTATAAAAATGGGTGGGATAGAAGAATAGTCACTGCAACAATTCTAGCAACAATTTGGAATATTTGGAAAGTTAAAATGAAAGGTTTCTTTGAAGAAAAAAATTGGAATATTATTGAAGTTAATGAAAAAACAAAAGAATTATTGAAATATCTCTTTTCAGAAAGTTGAGAGTTTAAAGGTCAAGAAGAGTTTAAAGGTCATAGAAAGCTGATGAAAAAGAAACTAACCCATTCATTGAAGATGAGGCGGATATGGTTTGGATGAATGATGCTTCATTCACTAAAAGTTGGGAACCTACTAGTATTGTGTCAATTGGTGTCAATAAAGAAGGTAAGGTTGTACATAAAACTATTAAGCGTGTAAAAGTCAATTCAGCCCTTGAAGGGGAAAGTTGGGCCGTCGTTCAGGCTATGTGGTCTGCTGCAGACCTTCATCTTTTTGGAGTAGTTTTTTCTACTCCGACAATCTTGAAATTGTGCAAGGTATTTCTAATGGCGGGTGTACTAGTTGGAGAATCCGTCCAATGATTAATGAAGCGCTCAACTTGATGAAAAGATTCCCAAATTGGAAGATCGTCCATATAAAGAGGGAATTTAATCAGATTGCAAATAGGGTTGCTAAGCTTAGCCATCGTGGAATCGATGTGTCGAGTTGTCTGACGGTTACGATCGTTGACTTTTATAATAGTTTGTATAAATTAGAATGTATTAGGTAGCCTTCGTACTGTTTTTCTTCTTGTAAAAAAAATTGTATAAAAAGAGATAGTATTAAACATTTTTTTAAAATTTTTATATATCAAAATACTCCTTCCGTTTCAAAATGTTTGTCCACTTTGCTTTTCACACAAATTAAGAAATATAATTATTACACTCCCTATTACAAAAGTACCCTTCATAAAGTGTCTTGATATATTAAATGTGTATTGGAATCATAAATTTTAATTTTTTAATAGGGGTAATAGTGGAAAAAAGAGATAAAAAGTGTCTTGATATTCTAAGTGGACAAATATTTTGAAAATATATTTTTAGTAAGTGGACAAAACATTGTGTAACGGAGGAAGTAGTAGACAAATGAACAGAAAAAGTATAAAAGAAACTACTTTCTTTTAAAGTTAACAAAGAATGAAATAACATTACACAAATTCTTTTAAAAAAGCAGTAACTTGAAAATATACTACCTAATACGGATACGGCGGACTTCAGCTGGTTTAATGACACATCTTTTATCAGTACAATGGAATCGGCCGGAATAGTATCAATTGGAATTGATAAAGAAGGAAAGATACGCGAGAAGAAATACAGAAGAAAGCTAATAAAGACAGCATTGGAAGGCGAAGCGTGGGCAATTCTCCAGGCAATGAACAACTCAGAAAACCTAAAGGTCAATAAAATCAATTTCTACACGGACAACGTGAGTATCGTACAAGGAATATACGAAAATAAAAGAAGCGACTGGAGGATTCAGCCAATTATAGAGCTAATATGGACATGGATTAAAAGATATCCAGAATGGAAAGTCGTCTATATAAAAAGAGATCTTAATATGATTGCGGATAAAGCAGCAAAATGGTGTAGGAAGAATGGAAGTTTGGTAACCACTGGGACTAGCTCAGTGGCCAGGACCCTGTCTTTCAACTAGGAGGTACAGGGTTCGAATCCCCTCAGTCGTGTTATTTCTTGAGCCCTTAAAGGGGGTAAGCAAGGGGTGCATGGTTCGAGTCTCCTCCCTGAACATGGGTAACCTAGTTCTGATTAAGTGGGAGTATGCATGAGGAGGCGTGTATATTTCCTATGGGATTAGTCGTGGTGCGCGTAAGCTGGCCCGGACACCCATACATCAAAAAAAAAAAGAATGGAAGTTTGGAAACCACGGGGACTAGCTCAATGGCCAGGACCCTGTCTCTCAACTAGGAGGTACAGGGTTCGAATCTCCTCAGCCGTGTTATTTCTTGAGCCCTTAAAGGGGGTAAGCAAGGGGTGCATGGTTCGAGTCTCCTCCCTGAACATGGGTAACCTAGTTCTGATTAAGTGGGAGTATGCATGAGGAGGCGTGTATATTTCCTATGGGATTAGTCGTGGTGCGCGTAAGCTGGCCCGGACACCCATACATCAAAAAAAAAAAGAAAAAAAAAGAATGGAAGTTTGGAAACCACGGGGACTAGCTCAGTGGCCAGGACCCTGTCTCTCAACTAGGAGGTACAGGGTTCGAATCTCCTCAGCCGTGTTATTTCTTGAGCCCTTAAAGGGGGTAAGCAAGGGGTGCATGGTTCGAGTCTCCTCCCTGAACATGGGTAACCTAGTTCTGATTAAGTGGGAGTATGCATGAAGAGACGTGTATATTTCCTAAGGGATTAGTCGTGGTGCGCGTAAAGCTGGCCCGGACACCCATACATCGAAAAAAAAAATGAAAGTTTGGATAATCTTAATTTAAATTGTAATTTTGATATAATAGGATTTACTAATCACTTAACTCAAAGCTGTATTAACTCTTAATTTTGTTTATAAATGACAAAAAAAAAAAAAAAACAAATACTACCTAAGGATGTCAAAATATATATATATATAAAAAGACGCAACGAAATTTTAAAATTTATGTATAACTATATTTGTTTAACAAATGTTATTCAGAGCAAAACTGATAATTTTTTTCTTTCTGTTAATTTCATTTTCTTTTGCCTAAAGCAAAATTGATAGTACTTTACAGTATATACTTTCCAAGGTTAGGAGATTTGAGAGGCATTTGAGAGGGACAGACTCCGGCAAAATGTGATGGGAATAGGACCAAAGTTTTCAGAGTCCAAGATGGGTTCATGGGGAAGATGGCACAAATGCATAGGGAAGATGTTAGTATACTTTGATGATATAGGAGTGAGGTAGCTTAGGAGATTGTGAAAGTTAAAAGAGGATTTTGAATTACGCAACAAATTCAATGTCTTTTTGCACTTAGATAATACTTCTACATTTTTACTCAATAAATTAATTATCATAACATGGTTCGTGAGTCGTGACATCAATTTACTTTAATATTGGCGTGATTGTAGAGAAAACTTAATTAATACAGAATCTAATTGTTTCTACTATCTTAAAGTAAAATTGAAAATCATAATATTCTTTTTTTCCTCAATTTGGCACGGTACATTTATGAGTGAGATATGGGCGCGTTTCGGGATGGGACCAGGGACCAACGGGTTAGATTAACTTATTAACTTTTTTTTTTTCAAATAAAATAAAATACTAACGTTAATTACACATCTGGTTTATAAAGTTAAAAAAAATAAAAAACTGAAAAATCACTCTAATAATCAAATTTAATATATTGTGCATTTGGCGAGAGCATCTGCTGTACCATTAAGATTCATGTTAATTTAACAAATTTTCCAATCCTTGAATTTGGAAAGCCAGTTCTTCATTTCGGCAACCAAAAGGTAAAGTTTCCATCGAAAACCTGATTCTTGAGAAATGCCTTGAACTAGTTCAAAGTTATCGGAGTAAAAGGAGACACTCCGATGATTGAGGAAGGCCGACTTCCTCATAGCAAGTAAAAGAGTCGATCCATCGCCAATGATGGGACTATCAATAATGCACCTTCTCGTTATTTTTTTCGTAATGAGACCATTTTTATTAACTCTGATAGAAGCAATACCAGTAGGTTTCCATTCTTTGGTGAAAGAAGCATCACACATCCATAAAATATCTGAATCATTAGTAATTAAAGGATTGTTATCCATCTTATCCTATTCCGTATTTATCATTTTTCCTCCCTTACTATTTCCCATTCTAATTTTTGGTTGAAAGTAATCTTTGAGCATTCCTTTTACTTCGTAGTTGATCTCATTTATATTCCAATCTACATTCTCGAATAAGCCTCTTTTTTTGGCCTTCCAAATAAACCAACAAGTAAGAAGAATAGCAGTCGTGACGTTCTTGTCCCACCCATTAGAATTGTAAGCTTCAATACTTTCTAAGAACCAGGAAGAGAAATTCCCACTATCATTCCTATCAATTTTAATTTGTATGTTTGAATTGGCCCAAACTGACATACTAAACGGACATTTCTGGAAAAAATGTTCAATATCTTCGGTCCCAGAATCGCCCCATCCACAATTTTCATCTGAAGAGCATTTTCTGAGATGAAGGTTCTTCTTAGGCGGAAGAGCTCCATTACATATTTTTCAACCAACGTTTCTCACTTTTGTTGGCACACTAAAATGCCAAATAGTGCTCTAATGAAGACTAATATTATTTTCTCCGTGTTTGGAGGACTGAGCCTCTTTAGCTATATCCATTTCAATTAATTTATGATAACCCGATTTCGTCAAATAGATATCATCTTTAGAATCTGGCCATATCAATTTATCTTCTTCGTTAAGTAGCATAATAGGGATTTTACAAATTTCGCTTACAATATTAGGTGACAAAATATTGTTAAGTATCTTCACATTCCAGGTAACCAATCGTTATCAAATAATTGAGCTACCTTATTCAAATGGCAATCCAAAGGTTTATCAAGAATAAAGTTACCTTTAATCCATCTGTGCTCCCGAATACTTGTACTAAGACCATTTCCAATGCGCCAAATAACATGTTGTTTGATGATCTGTAATACTTTAAAGATACTAGCACAGCTCCACGATCTTTTCCTCGGTAACTTTGCGTCAAATAATATATAATAAGGAGAGTAAATACCTTTCAGTACCTTAGAAACAAGCAGATTTGGGTCATTAATAATCCTACACGCTTGTTTAGCAAGAAGAGCAACATTCATTTTTTGTAAGTTTATGAAACCAAATCCTCTCTTGCAATTTTATCCCATTTAACCCAGTGTATTTATTTCCTAATGCCGGAGTCCCACCAGAAATTAGCGATGATCCCTAATAACTTTTTACAAAGGGTTTTTGGAAATTCAAATATAGGCATGGCATAATTTGGGATTGCTTGGAAAACCGCCTTAATAGGAACTTCTTTCCCTCCATTAGATAATAAGTTAGAAATCCAGCTAACATATTTTGATAGGAGACGGTCTTTAATATAATTAAGGTTCTCAGATTTTGCACGTTTAAGAGAGAAAGGTATACCTAGATATTTACCGATAAAAGTAGTTCTTTCAATATTTAAGAGACTTGTAACCTCATCACAAATCCCTTCTGGTGTTCCTTTACTAAATAAAATAGATGACTTCTGGAAATTGATCTTTTGTCCTGAAGCTTTACAGAATTTATTTAACACTTCTTTAAAAGCATTAATTTCATTTTCCTCAATATTAATAAATAATAAGCGTCATCCGCGAATAATAAATGTGTTAATTTAGGACAATTCCTAGCAAGCGAAATACCTTTAATATTACCTTCTCTACACTGCTGATTAATAAGGCTAATAAGACTCTCTATAAGAAGAGAGAAAAGGAGTGTTGAAAGAGGACCCCCTATCTAATTCCTCTACTAGGAAAAAATTTATCATGTCTTTGACCATTCAGTTTAACTTGAAGTGAAACAGAAGAAATACAATTAAAAATCCATTCCGTCCATTTATCACAAAAACCTAACCTTTTAAGTACTTAATAAGAAATTTCCAATTAACCTGAACATAGGCTTTAGCCATGTAACTTTTGACTAACGCATAGTTCTATTTTAATTTTCTTTTATTTTTAAGATAATAAGCAACTTCCTGAGCAATGATTATAGTGTCTTGTAAACTTCTTCCTTTAATAAAATTTGATTGAGTTTGATATATAATGTCATCCATTAAAGGTTGTAATCTGAGTGCAAAGATTTTTGAAATAATTTTGTAACTAAAATTTATACAAGCAATCAGTCTATAATCCTTTACTTATTCCTGCTTATCACCTTTCAGAATGAGAGTAATTAACATATCATTTAAATCATTAAGCAGTGTGTTATGATCAAAGAAATTTTTAACCAGAATATATAAACCATCCTTAAAAAAATATCCCAATATTCTTGGTAAAAATTACCTGGTAAACCATCCGGTCCAGGCGCTTTAGATCCAGACATACTAAAAACAACAATTCTAATTTCATAGAAGTTAGAGCTTTTAGCAAGAAGATCATTCATAACAACATTAATTTTACAAGGAATAACTTCAATAATATCATCAACTTCTCCGGTTGTTTGGTCCCTTAATAGATTCACATAGAAGTCATTAATCACCTTATTAATAGTACTAGAATCCTTTATTTATGATCCATTATCCATTTTAAGCATAGAAATACGATTAATCTTCATTCTGTAGAGAGTTGCGGCATTGATGTTTCCCTATTTGTGATGATTTAATCTTAGTTGGATACATCATTTTAGGTGTATTTATTAGGTTATATATGTATTAGTACACATTCCTGTTTCTTGTCTTAATTTAATTATTTATTATTTTTAGAGCATATTGGGTTTAATTTGTTTATTTAGTGTGAAGCTTTAAAGATATATATATATATATATATATATAATAATTAATTAGATGTCAAATCAATTCGAAGAGATTTAGGAAAGAATATATGCATGGAAATTGGAAATAAAGGAAGGAAATGATATGTATGGAAATATAAAGTTGCATAATAAATCTAAATTCCAGCAGCTACGACCATAAAAGTGATCATAACTCAAGATTGGATAGGAATTTGGAAGAATGGTCATAATCAAAGTTACAGAGCTTTCCGAGATGATCAGTTTCGACATATGGAACGCATCAAAAGGAGTTGAAACGAAGAAGTTACGGCCAAAACAAAACAGCGACAGATTATTACCTTTTCTATATTTTAGGGTTACGAATTTGAGTTGTGCTAGGAGTCCAAGTTACTTGTATTCCACTCCAAGAAAACAAATTAGGTCTTCCTATACCCTATAAATACACCCTTTAATCAGAATAAACACATCCTTGGAAAATCTAGCCAAGAGGAAGCTTAAAACAAGAGAAGAGAAATCCGGAAGGAGCTGAACACCACATCATGTCTTTACAAGCCTTCAAATTTGTTATTGTTTTTTTTCTTTCTCTAGTATGAACTAAATAATTTTAGCTTGAGATTTAGCATATATGTATGGACCCTAGTTCTTGTTTTAAATCTATCTAATTTGGGATACCATTGTATTTAATTTGAATTCATGTTTAATTCGCTGATTATGTGCTTCGATTTATTGTCTGTTTTCCTTGCGGTGCGCAACGTATAAGATTACCTTAATAGTAGTTAGATGGTCGTCCGAAAGGGGTGTTTAACTATTGAAACACCACATAACGTTTAGTATATGGAATTGGTTCTGAAAAAACCAGCCTAACTAGATAATCACTAAGGTTATATCTTCATCACCAAACGCCATTAATAGGTAAGACTACACTTAGGACCCTGGTGGCGCTAGATAATCCTATTTAGGGTCTCCTCGTGGTTGAAAGGTTGCTTCCCTAGTTCTCCCTTCGGGGTTAGGGAGGAATTTAGAATCTCGATCATCGCAATTCTACATAATTCACCCTTAAATGTTTAGAATAAACAAGACAAGTGGGGAATACTTGCTAGTTTCTCAAGCTAAACTCTCATAATATTGTTCGTTCTTTTATTTAATTTATGTCTTTAATTTATTAGTTTAATTTTCATATAAAAAAACCGAAAAAAATTTCTAATTTTTTTTCTTTATTTGCGTATTATTAAATCTAGCTTTTATATTTGCACTTGATAAATTGCATATGTTCTTCCTAACCTTCGTAGTCTCTAAGGAACGAATCTTATTTATCATAAAACTTGCATACGTCCTGTATACTTGCAGAACCGTGTTTAGCCTTGGATGTTTATTTTGCACTTATTTTATCTATTATTTTATCACGCCCTTGGCGACACCAAGTTTTTGGCGCCGCTGCCGGGGACTACATCGTTAGTCCTTGTGCATTTATTCAGTGTTTTATTTCAGTTAGTTCTATTTTACGCTTTTGCTTTTAGTTTTGTTTTTACAGATTTATAGATGGAAAGCCCGAAGAGACTTGATCTTCCCATCACATTCAGAGTGAAACCGAGAGGATTCCGTACTCCAGAAATCCAAGCCGCTAAGTTTAGACCAGATCCAGGCATGATAGCGCAATTTGCGAGTCATGGACAATTTAGCGGTGCTGCACAACAAGATCTGGTCGGTATGTTCAGAAATTTATGCAGATATGTGACGCTTATATCATAAAAGGAGTTACAAAGGAGCAAATGTATTACGTTATGTTCCAGTTCTTTTTGACCGGAGTTGCAAGCGATTGGTACGACTCCCAACACCCCGATATTATTTCAGATTGGGACAAACTCCAAGCCAAATTCCTAGACCCATTCTATCCGGTTAGTAGACGTTTAAAAGATATGTTGGAGCTTGAAAAATTTATGCAAGAAGAAAGGGAAAGTGTTGGTGAAGCATGGTTACGTTTTAATGAGAAGATGGCGAGATGTCCATTCCATGTATCTTCGCTAGAATATTCATTAACCATGTTCTATGGAGGACTCAATAACAAGTCCAAGGCAAGAGCAAATTTGTTAGGAGATAAATGTTTCGTATTATTAGATCCTGAAGAAGCTGAAACTATTATGGAGAAAGTTCCTGAGACCGAGAGAAGTTGGCCGATTGAATCAGAAAAACAAGAAGAGACCTCAGAATCTCTGAGGCTCGAAGAGTTAAACCAACAACTCAAGAAATTACGAGAACAAGCACGAACAATAGCTTAGGTAAATCTAGTGCATACTTTACCTTCATGTCCATGTTGTGGAGCAAGAAATCATTTGTGGGAAAAGTGTATGAATAATCCAGCTTCGATTTCCTTCGTATCCCAATAAAGAAATCGTTATTCTAATGGTTATTATAAATCTCAAGGAAATTATGCTAGTTATCAGCCCCCACAGAATCAGAATTGGGTCAGAAATCAATCCTATTATCAGCCGCAACCCATATATCAAGAAGCGCCAATTTATGAAAAAGCTTATCAAGAACCACACAACATTCAATGCAACAAGCTAAACAAGAACAACCTTTGAATTTGAATTCAAGTATGGCTGAGATGATGAAATTAGTTGAAGAAAATATGAAAATAAGCCAGCAAAGACTCCAAACCCAATCCAAGGTGATCAAGAATCTCGCGCATACACTATCACAAATGGCGATTACACTTCAAAACAGGCCAAAAGGGCAACTCCGAAGTGATACTATTGCTCCTCAAGACGATGTTTGTCATGTAGTTGAATTATGAAGTGGAAAACAATTACCTCTGCCTAGAGTAGAATCAAAATCAACCTCTATTCCTGAGAAAGTGGTTGAAGAAACAGTAGAAGATAAGGTCGAAGAGGTAGTTGAACCAAAGAGTGTCCCAGAGAAGACACCAGAAAAGATGAAGAGCTCAGTGGTAAACAACACACACCCTCCACCACCATACCCATCATGTGTCAAGAAGAAGGATAATGAAAAAGAATTCAAGAAGTTCCTTGACATGGTGAGCAAGCTAGATATTAATATTCTGTTTGTAGAAGCTCTCTAGAGAATTCCGAAATATATGAAATTTATGAAGGACAATCTTTTTAACAAACAAAGTTTAGAGACTGGGGAAACAATTGGATTACTGATGTCTCCCTAAATGTTCTAATTTTATGCCCTTAGGAGACATCATTTTTGGTGTTTATTTGACTATTTAGATAGACTTTTGGTGCTAATATGCAATAATTCAATTTTCCTCTTTAGATTTTAGTATTTTTGATTTATTAAGCTTTTGCGCGTAATATGGGTTGTTTTTAGTGAAAAGCTTGTAGGTTTTGAATACTAGCTAGGAGAGGAATAGAAGATTAAAGTCAAAGATCGTGATATGGAGTCAAAGCTTGAAGATAAATCCCGAAAAGAATCATATTTTGAAGCTGCAAATCTGGAAAACAGGCCAAAGATTGCTGATTTCGAGGCACTTAAGAGCTGATTTAGCCGCTGACCTTTGAAGAGAAAACATTCCTTATCAAGTTACGGAAATTTAGCAACTGATTTCAGGTCAATCGGAGTTATAACGAAGCGGGAAAAGCCGTTTTAGTGAAGGTGCTGCAGCAGTTACGGGATTTGGGCTTGATTAGTGGACTTGGACTTTTTATTATTCACTTAAACCCTAATTAAAAGCCCATTCCGTTTTTGAGCTTATAAAAGGAGTTTTTGACCTCATTATTTCTTACCTCTCAATTTATCCTTCAAATCAAACTCATCCTTAGAAGAGAGTGTCCAGAGAAGAAGCAGAAACAAGGAAAAGAAGAAGCCAAGAGCTGGAGACGGTCTTTATCTCCAATTCGCAGCCAACCCAATTCCGAAATTAGGTTTCTCTGTATTTTCTTTCTGTAAACAATATGAATTTTATTATTTTTAATTTTGTTTTGTTTTCAATTAATATGAGCTAAACACGTTTTAGTGCTTGAGAATGCTATATGGGTGATTCCTAATCTTAATAAATTCCATGTCCTGAATTTGGGTTTCTGTTAAATTAAACTAGATTGTGTCTTTTATTCTTTTCAATAAATTATGAGTATTTACTGTTTTTGGAGTCATGAACTAAGAACAGGTATTAGTATTTAGGCTATTCCAATTAGTGGCGATTGGATCATCCTGACGGAGGGTTTAAATACAGAACCATTTATTCAATCTAGGATAGAAACTATTGATTCTGACGAACTTAGTTAATTCTAGGGCCAATGAGGTAAGAAAACTTAAACATCCAACGGTGGATCATATTTACCCTGACGGGACTAGTGACACTTTAGGATTGCCTTATAGTCCACCCTGACGGGGGTATAAGGAATTTAGAATCCCGACCATTATAAATGACCAATTTAGCCCTTAAACAGAATATGTTATGAATTAGGAATTGGATGACCCCTTGCGTTCTCAAGTGCTACCTTCTCATACTGCGTTTTACATCATTTTACTTGCGTCTTAGCTTTTATTTGCATTTAATTATTTGTCTTTTATTCATTAGCTTTAATCACAACAAAACCAAACAAACATTTTATTATCTTTTACTTTCATAAGTGCATCAATCACTATTTGCTAGACATTGTGATCAACCATTCCGTCCTTGGAACGAATCTGATTTATCAGTTATACTACTTGGGACAACCGTACACTTGCGGTTGTGGTTCGATTTACATTTGCATTTAATTTAGAACACACAAAGGACCACCAATTACCAGAGGAGTGTAGTGCTATATGTCAAAACAAGTTACCACCGAAGCTACAAGTCCTGAAATTTTTACGATTCCCATTGGTATTGGAGAAAGTTGGACCAGGAAAGCATTATGTGATTTAGGCGTGAGTATCAATCTCATGCCGAAGTCCCTGTTCAAGAAGGTTAACATAGGAGAGATAGTACCTATTTCTGGGGTATTACAAATGGCGGACCGCTCCCTCTCCCAACTAGTAGGTAAAATTGAAGATGTTTTAGTTAAAGCTAGTACTTTTATATTTCCTTTTGATTTTATTATTCTTGACTACGACGCGGATAAGAATGTTCCCATCATCTTGGGTAGACCAATCTTAGCCACGGTGCGTACACTAATAGATGTTGAGAATGGTGAATTGATCATGAGGGTCCAAGACGAACAGGTACAATTTAATGTGTTTAAGGCTATGAAATATCCAGATACGAAAGATGAGTGTTTAAAAAAAGATGTCATTGGAAAACTTACACAAGAAGTCTTCGATAAAGCAAGCTTAGATGATGATCTAGATGAATCCTTAGCACTTGAATCGCCAGAGATAGACGATGATACCACTTACGCAATTGCAGCATTAGGATCAACCATACGAGAACAACTTTGAGAATCAGGAGACATTGAGCTAATAAAGAAACCATCTATAATATGTCCACCTGTTCTCGAAGAAAAAACCACTTCCCGACCATCTGCGCTATTGATGTCTCCCAATTTGTGATGATTTAATATTAGTTGGAGACATCATTTTAGGTGTATTTATTAGGATATAGGTCGATTTTCCTATGATTTAGTGCACTTCCTATTTCTTGTCTTGATTAAATTATTTATTATTTTTAGAGCATATTGGGTTTAATTTGTTTATTTAGTGTGAAGCTCTAAAGATATAGATATGAATAAATTAGAGATAAAGATGCCAAATCAATTCTAAGAGATTAAGGAAAGAAGATATGCATAGAAATTGGAGATTAATGAAGGAAATATGAAAAAGGAAAAGATAAAGTTGCCAAATAAACCGAAACTCCAGCAGCTACGAACATAAAAGTGATCATAACTCAAGATTGGCTAGGAATTTGGATAGATGGTCTCAATCAAAGTTATAGATCTTTCCGAGACGATAGGTTTCAACTATTGGAACACGTCAAACGGATAACTATTGAAGGAGTTACGGCCAAAACAAAACAGCACAAGAATCTTACCTTTTCAATATTTTAGGGCTAGGAATTTGAGATGGGCTAGAAGTCCATTTTTTGTCTTCCACTCCAAGAAAACGTTTTAGGGGTTCCTATACCCTATAAATACACCCTCTTATCAGAAGAAACCCATCCTTGGCAAACCTTAAGATAAGAAGAAGCTTACAACACAAGAAGAAAAGTCTGGAAGGAGCTGAACACCATATTATGTCTTCTTCAACCTTTAAATTTGTAATTTCTTTATTTTCTTCCATTAGTAAGAACTAAATAATTTTACCTTGATATTTAGCATATATGTATGAACCCTATTTTTTCTATCTGATTTGGGATACATCGTATTTAATTGAAGTCATGTTTTTATTCTCTGTTTATGTGTTTTGATTTAATGAATGTTTTCCTTTCTAGTGCACGAGTATAGGATTACCTTAATAGTAGTGAGATGGTCGCCCGGAAGGGGTGTCTAATTATTAAAACACCACATAACGTCTAGTGTCCGATATTGGTCCTAACAACACTGATTCTAACTAGATAGTCATTAGGGTATGTTTCACCACCATATCACCAGTTGAAGGAATTGTACTACTTGGGGCCTTGGTAGCGCTTGATAACCTTAAGTTTGGACTGCCTCGTGGGTGTGCCGTAGCCCCCTTAGTCTCTCTCAAGTTCTGAGGTATGGGAATTTAGAATTCTGATTATAGTAATATCACATGATTCACCCTTACATGTTAGAATAAACAAGACTAGTTACTAATTGTTCTTTGCTTATTTAATTTTATGCCTTTTAATTTATTAGTTTAATTTTCTATTTCTCAAAATCAAACAAAAATCTCTTTTCTTTTATTTTTCTTGCGTATCAATCTAATCCAGCTCTCATATCTTCACTTGATAATTTGCATAAGTTCTCTCTAACCTTTGTAGTCTTTGAGGAACGAATCTCATTTATCATTTAAAACTTGCATACGTCCTATATACTTGCAAAACCGTGCTAGCCAAGGGCGTTTATTTGCGTTTATTTATCTATTATTTTATCACACCTTAGGCGACACCAAGTTTTTGGCGCCGCTGCCGGGGACTACATCGTTAGTCCTTGTGCATATATTTCAGTTAGTTCTATTTTACGCTTTTGTTTTTAGTTTTGTTTTACAGATTTTCACAGATGGCAAGCCCGATGATACTTGATCTTCCAAACTCATTTAGAGTGCAAGCACGAGGAATCCGCACTCCAGAATTCCAAGCCGCTAAATTTAGACCAGATTCAGGCATGATAGCGCAGTTTGTGAGTCATGGACAATTTAGTGGTGCTGCACAACAAGATCCGGTCTGGTATATTCATAAATTCATGCACATCTGTGACGCTTATATCATAAAAGGTGTTAAAAAGGAGCAGATGTATTACATTATGCTCCAATTATTTTTTACCGGAGGTGCAAGCGTTTGGTATGATACCCAACCCCCTCATGTTATTCCATATTGGGACAAGTTTCAATCTAATTTCCTAGACCGATTCTATCCGGTTAGTAGAAGATTAACAAATATGTTGGAGCTTGAACAGTTTATGCAGGAAGACGGAGAAAGTATTGGTGAAGCATGGTTACGTTTCAATGAGAAAAAGGCGAGATGTCCATTCCATATATCATCGCCAGAATATTCTTTAACCATGTTCTATGGAGGACTCAATGACGAGTCCAAGGTAAGAGCAGATTTGTTAGGAAACAAAGGTTTCGTATTATTAGATCCTATAGAAGCTAAAAGTATTATGGAAAAAGTTCTTGAGACCGAGAGAAGTTGGCCAAGTGAATTAGAAGTACAAGAAGAAACCTCAGAATCTCTGAAGCTCAAAGAATTAAACCAACAACTCAAAAAACTACAAGAACAAGCTCGAACAATAACTCAAGTAAATGTAGTACATACTGTACCTTTGTGTCCTTGTGGTGGATCAAGAAATAATGTGTGGGAAAAGTGTATGAATAATCCAGCTGCAGCTTCCTTTATATCTCATCAAAGAAACGATTATTTTCAAGGTTATTATCATCCTCAAGGAAGTTATGCTAAATATCAGCCCCCACAGAATCGAAGTTGGGTCAGAAATTAATAGTTATTATCAAACTCAACCTCGATCCTATTATCAACCACAACCTATATATCAAGAAGCGCCAGTTTATGAAGAAGCTTACCAAGAACCACCTAAACATTCAATGCAACGAGCAAAACAAGTACAACCTTCTAGTTTGGATTCAAGTATGGCTGAGATGATGAAATTAGTTGAAGAGAATATGAAGATGAGCCAGCGAAGACTTCAAACCCATCAAAAGGTAATTGAAAATCTCGAGCATACTCTATCACAAATGGCGAGTACATTGCAAAACAGGCCAAAAGGGCAACTCTCAAGTGATACTATTGCTCCTCAAGATGATGCTTGTCATGTAGTTGAATTAAGAAGTGGAAAACAATTACCTCCACCTAGAAGAGATCCAGAACCAACCTCTACTCCAGAAAAAGTGGTTGAAGAAACAGTAGAAGATAAGGTCGAAGAGGTAGTTGAACCAAAGAGTGTCCAAGAAAAGACACCAGAAAAGAAGAAAAGCTCAGTGGTAACTAATACACGCCCTCCTCCACCATACCCATCACGTGTCAAGAAAAAGGACAATGAAAAAGAATTCAAGAAGTCCCTTGACATGGTGAGCAAGCTAGATATTAATATTCCGCTTGTAGAAGCTTTCAAGAGAATGCCGAAATATTGAAATTCATGAAGGACATTCTTTCTAACAAACGACGTTTGGAAACTGGGGAAACAATTGGATTGCCAGGGTAGTGTAGTGCTATATGTCAAAACAAGTTACCAGCGAAGCTACAAGATCCCGGAAGTTTTATGATTCCCATTGGTATTGGAGACAGTTGGACTGGGAAAGCACTATGTGATTTAGGCGCGAGTATTAATCTCATGCCAAAGTCCCTGTTCGAGAAGCTTAATATAGGAGAGGTAGTATCCACTTCTGTGGTATTACAAATGGCGGATCGTTCCCTCTCCCAACCAGTAGGTAAAATAGATTATGTTTTACTTAAAGCTGGTACTTTTATATTTCCTTGTGATTTTCTTATTCTTGACTATGACGCAGATAAGATTGTCCCCATCATCTTGGGTAGACCATTCTTAGCCACGGGGCGTTCACTAATAGATGGTGAGAATGGTGAATTGATCATGAGGGTCCAAGACGAACATGTACGATTCAATGTGTTTAAGGCTATGAAATTACCAGATTCGAAAGATGAATGTTTGAAAATAGATGTCATCGGAAAATTACACCAGAAGTCTTTAATGAAGCAAGCATAGATGATGATCTAGACGAAGCCTTAGCACTTGAATCGCCAGAAATATACGAAGATACCACTGAAGAAGTTGCTGCATTAGGATCAAATATACGAGAACAGCTCCGAGAATCAGGTGACATTGAACCGATAAAGAAACCATCTATAATATGTCCACCTGTTCTCGAAGAAAATCCACTTCCCGACCACCTACGCTATGCATATTTAAATATAAATAATACTATACCTGTTATTATTTCTACTAACCTTTCAGGTTCTCAAGAGGATAAGCTACTCCATGTGTTTCGTGCTAACAAAGAAGCAATTGGGTGGACTATTGCCGATATCAAGAGAATTAGTCTGTCCATTTGTAAACATAAGATTATTCTTGAGAATGAAGGAGGGAGATCTATAGAAGGGCTAAGAAGACTTATGCCAGCTATGAAAGAGGTGGTAAGGAAGGAGGTAATCAAGTTATTAGACATATGTATTATCTTTCCGATTGCAAGCAGTGATTGGGTTAGTCCAGTGCAATTTGTTCCAAAGAAAGGAGGTATCACTACTGTCCTTAATGATCAAGGTGAATCCATTCCATCAAGAACAATTGTGGGGTGGAGAGTGTGCATGGATTACATAAGACTCAACATGGCTACAAAGAAAGATCACTTCCCTCTACCATTAATTGATCAGATGCTAGACAAACTCGCAGGGACAGAGTATCATTGTTTTCTTGACATATATCCAGGTTATAACCAGATTTGTGTGGATCCCCTTAATCAACACAAAACAACTATTACTTGTCCGTTTGGCACCTTTTCTTATAGAAGGATGCCGTTTGATTTATGCAATGCACCTGCCACGTTCCAGAGGTGCATGATGGCTATATTTTGGGACATGATTGATAAATATTTGGAGGTTTTATGGATGATTTTTTGATTTTTGGAGATAGATTTGATGATTGCTTGAATAATCTTGAGAAAATCCTAGTGAGATGTAAAGAAAAAAATCTTGTGCTTAATTGGGAAAAATGTTACTTCATGGTTCAAGAAGGAGTTGTGTTGAGACATAAAGTTTCGAAAGCAGGAATAGAGGTTGATTGTGCTAAAATTGAAGTTATCAAAACCTTACCACCTCCAGTTTCTGTTATAGGAGTCAGAAGTTTCTTGGGTCACACAGAATTTTACAGAAGATTTATTAAAGATTTCTCCAAAATCGCCAACCCGCTTTGTTCTTTACTCGAAAAGAATACTCCTTTTAATTTTAGTGACGAATGTCTTCAAGCATTTGAGACGATTAAAGAGAAGCTACTCTCCACGCCAATTGTTATACCTCCACATTGGAAAGCTCCGTTTGAACTTATGTGCGATGCAAGTGATCACGCAATGGGTGTTGTGTTAGGGTAGAGGAAAGACAAGATCTTCCACAAGATTTCCTACGCAAGTAATACCTTTAACGCTGACCAAATGAATTATACTTTAACGGAGAAAGAAATGTTAGTCGTGGTATATGCTTTCGACAAATTTCGTTCCTATTTGATTGGGAAGAAAACTATTGTATACACGGATCATTCACCAATCAAGTACCTTATGGAGAAAAAGGACGCTAAGCCACGTCTTATAAGATGGGTACTGTTGCTGCAATAATTTGACATAGATATTCGAGACCGAAAAGGATGCGAGAATCAAGTTACTGATTATTTATCCAGTCTCGAAGGATCTGATGCCAACAATGAACCATTATTGGTCAAAGAGGTATTCCCTGATGAACAATTTTTTACTATTAAAGATGCGTTTGTGCCTTGGTATGCAGATATAGTCAATCTCATCGTGAGTTGTGTATTCCCTATGGATTTCAATCCACAACAAAGAAAGAGGTTAACTCATAACGCTAGACAATTCTTTTGGGACGAGCCCTACCTCTTTAATGTTTGCAGTGATCAAGTTGTCAGAAGATGCATCCATGAGGGAGAAATTACAAAGATCATGGCAAGCTATCAAGGCTCACCATACGGTGGCCACTTTAAAGGCGATAGAACTACAACTAAAATTCTTAAATCCGGTTTCTATTGGCCTACCCTGCACAAAGATTGTCATCAATTCTTTCAGACATGCAATCGATGCCAGTTCACTGGTAATATATCAAAAAGAGACGAGATGCCGCTTAATAATATCTTAGAAGTTGAAATCTTTGATGTATGGGGAATAGATTTCATGGGATCTTTCATCACTTCCTATGGTAATCTTTATATTTTGCTAGCAGTGGATTATGAATCCAAGTGGGTAGAAGCAGTATTAACACCAAAGAGCGATGCTAAAACAGTTATAACATTCCTGAAATCACATATCTTTTCAAGACATGGTACGCCACGTGTTCTTATCAGTGATAAAGGTACCCACTTCATCAATTTCCAGTTGAGAGCTTCCCTTCGTATGTTGGGGGTGAGACACCACACTTCAACCAGTTATCATCCCCAAACTAACGGTCAAGCTGAGGTTTCTAACTGAGAAATCAAATCTATTCTTGAGAAGACCGTGGACAAAACGAGAAAGGACTGGTCATTAAAACTAGATGATGCTCTCTGGGCTTACAGAACATCATTTAAAACACCAGTTGGGGCATCTCCTTATTGCATGGTCTACGACAAAGCATGACATCTTCCTATTGAAATTGAATCCCATGCCTTCTGGGCTATTAAAACGCTGAATCTAAACCCAGACTTGGCTAGAAAACAAAGGTTGATGCACCTAAATAAATTGGATGAAGTTAGTTTCCTTGCCTATGAAAATTAGTGTCTCTATAAGGAGAAAACAAAAAGATGGCATGGTAAACGAATTCGTCCAAATACGTTCGAGAGAGGACAAAAGGTTTTATTATACAACTCTAGATTCTCGAACTACCCGGGTGGTGGTCCTTTGTGTGTTCTAAAATAAATGCAAAAAGTAATTGAACCACAACCGCAAGTGTACGGTTGTTCCAAGTAATAATAGTGATAACAGATTCGTTCGCAGGGACGGTTGGTTAACTACAATGCTTATCAGATAATGAATGGTTGCACTTATGAAAGCAGATAAAAGATATAATGATTGGTTGGTTGTTTGTATCAATTCTAAGTAATGAAAGATTAAAGTAAAAATGCAAATAAATACTAAGACGCAAGTAAATGAATGTAAGACGCAGATATGAGAAGGCAGTACTTGAGAAACGCAAGGGATCCTCCTAAACATATGTTGTTTAAGGGTTAAATTGGTCAATTAACATTGGTCGGGATTCTAAATTCCTTGTACCCCCGTCAGGGTGGACTACAAGGCTATTCTAGAGTGTCACTAGTCCTGTCAGGGTAAATATGATCCACTTTCGAATGATTAAGTAATTTTACCACATTGGCCCTAAAATTAACTAAGCTCGTCAGAGTCAAATAGTTTCGATTTTAGATTGAGTAATTAAGTCCATACCTAAACCCTCCGTCAAGATGATCCACACGCCACATATGTGGAATAGCCTAGATACTAATACCTGTTCTTAATTGGTCACTCCAAAAACAGTAAATAATCTCAAATTACGGAAAAATGTAAAAGACCCAATTTAATTTAATTTATTAAAAACCCAAATTCAGACATATGAAATTTAACAGAATAGGGATTCACTCGTTATGCATTCTCAAGTACTATGAGAACTCATAGTGTTTTACAGAATTAAAAATAAGAAAAACCTAATTTCTGGAATTGGATTTGGCTGAGAATGGAGATATAGACACTCTCCAGCTCTAATTAACTTTCTTCTTCTTCCTTCGTTGACTTCTCTCTAATGCTTCTGCTTATGAATAATGAGTTGTGTGAAAAATAGAAGTCAAAAGCTCATCTTATAAGAGGAAAAACGGATTAGGCCTTGGTATTGAGATTAAATCACTAATTAAAAGCCCAAGTCCATTTTCTAAGCCCAAAATCCCGTAACTGCCGCACCACCTCAACTAAAACAGCTCTAGCCGATTCGTTATAACTCCGATTGACCTGAAATCACTTGATAAATTTCCGTAACTCGATAAGGAACATATTCTCTTCAAAGGTCAGCGGCTAAATCAACTCTTTAGTGCCTCGAAATCAGTAATCTTTGACCTGTTTTTCAGATTTGCAGCTCCAAAATATAATTCTTTCGGGATTTATCTTCAATCTTTGACTCCGTATCACGATCTTTGTCTCTCTTCTCGGATTCCTTTCCTAGCTAATATTCAAAACCTACAAACTTTTCACTAAAATACACAAGATTACGCGCAAAAGTTTAATAAATCAAAAATACTAGAAATAAAATAGGAATTCCGGATTATTGCATTTTTAACTCAAAAGTCTATCAAAATATTCAATTAAACATAAAAAATGATGTCTCCCAAGGGTCGAAAATAAGAACAATTAGGGAGACATCAAGACCCCCAACTCAAACCTTTGTCGTCCCGACAAAGTAAAACAAAATAAAACAAAGGGGTAGAAGTAAACGTAAGAACAAATAGAAGCTAGCAAATACACCTAAATCAATTCTTAAGATAAAACTCATATAGCAAACTCTAGAAACTAATATACATATACATCTAAAATGCAAAATCAAACACAAATAATCTCAATCATAAAATTAAAGTCGCAATGCTTGAAGATTACACTTGTACTCATCTCTGTATGATGGCTATAGGGTGTTCCTCAATCCTAAATCGCTTTGAACGCTCCACCTAGTATATTCCCTATCAACATAATCATAAATTCACTATGCACTTAGGAATCACGAGGTCTTTATGGTTTTAATATTGGCTTAAGGACGGTGTGGATGTATATTTGGTAAATTTGAAGTGAGCTTTTGGCTCTCTCCTCACTTACCATCAACAATGTCCTCGAGCTTGAGTTTACGCTAAAAAATGTTCTCACTCACCCATTCACGCAACAATTTAGCGTCCCATGTCTACCCATTACAAATAAGATGATTTTTCAGAAAAATTCCACTTTGCCGGATGTTTTATTCTTTCATTTTTTTTCTTTTTCTTTTCTCTATTTTTTCTTCTTTTTTTTTTGTACAGTTGCAAACCGGGTTCCCGGTTTCTACTGTATTGGATTTTCGATTTTTTATTTTTTTCTTTCTTTTTCAATTTTTTCTCATTCCCGGCAAAAGGTTACAAGTATACATCATCTGCAATTGTGCTACAATACAAAGCACATCAATCCCTACCCATTAAATTCCCCATAAGTGGACCCACCACCCCAAACTCAAGCTCGAGACATGTCTCAGGATTGTAATTCAAGTGCGGGTCATATGGTCATGCCTAATAATCTAAGGGATAATGGCTTATATCGTGGCTACAAAGAAAAGGCTAAAGGCTCAAAGTGGGCTAAGACGGATAATATTAATATAAGGGATAGAAGGCTAAATAGGTCACAAATGGCTAACAAAGAACTACCCCTATCATTTTCCTAATTACATAACTCGTCTTTAGTTCATATCTATGTGGGTTCTAAATAATTAGGATTTCACATTATACACACCAAACATATTCCTTAAGTACAAGCTTACTTCATTTGCATTGTTCGTTAATTTTTCCTATCAATTACCTATGTTTGCATGCAATTCTAAATGCGTTTTATATCAAACCCTAAAGTCCACTATTTACTATCATAGATTCCTCAAAAGTATGCTTAAATGGATATTTAAAATTTTCTACAGTCAAACGCAACTCCGAAAATTCTTTTATTGAAAGCAAATAAAACAAATAACACATAAAAACTGGGATGAGGTAACGAACCCCATCCCAAACTAAAAAATGAGCCGTGACCCCACGACTCGAAAAAGTCTCAAAGCAATTAAACTGATCTACACTAAAAGGGAGGATTAGAAAATGTATCTTAACCAGCGCGTGGCTGGTTACCGGTGTTGCGTTCTGGACCTTTATCTTGCGTGAGAACATTATAAACCGCGTTTTGAAGTGTGTTCACGCCAAGGATTAAATTGCGAATAAGGTCCATCCCTCTTGTAACGTTTCCTAGGGTAGCAATCATCTTCTCTCGATTCTCTTCCAACACCCTAATTTTCGATTCCAATTCAGGAACACTCTTTGCTTTCTTCGATGGAGGTGCTCTAGGAGTCTTCGTAGCTCGTGTTGCTTCATCATGGATATTTTGAATCGTACTCAATGCCATGCTCACTCCAACTGAAACACCGTCAATATCTGCGTTCCTACGCGGAATTTTTGCGTCTAGGCACAAAGTAGTAATAGTACAAGAAAACTTGAGATTTTGTTGTTTCATCGGGGCTCTCGCGAATTCCATGATGGTGTCATAAATAATCTTAGCAACGTTCATCGGTTTCTCCTTTATAACACACTTGATAAATATTATATGTTCCTTCTTCAGCTCGGATGTGTGTTTAATTCCAAAGAAAGTAGGGATTATGAAACGGGACCAAACCTTTGCACGAGGTATCAAATTACTGCTGTAAAACTGTCCATGATACCTTTCTCCTTCTGGAATTGGGCTAGCCCCATTAATAAGCACAGTTCCCCAAAGGGATTCATAATCAAAGGATGGATCATTAAGGGATTCTTGGAACAGACATAACCCAGTAAAGTTGGGTAACTTCAAAGATTTCCGAATAAGTTCAATAGAGAAAGGAACTACCTTTTTTCGAATTTCAATTGCCTCACGGGAAATAGCTAATCCTTCGTAAAATTCTCGCACAAAAGTAGGAATAAACTTAAGCTTCCTTTCTCGCAATTCTTTCCAACCAAACTTTTCACAAGCCACGGCATATTCTTTGTGAGCACTACTCATAATACCCTTAGGAAAATCCGTCTCCTCACCAAACTTCAAAAATTCAATTCTTTCACGAACCTGGTCATTCCAAGAAGTATAAACCCTCTTTGGTTTGTGAGCAATCATCTTTCTTCGCGGGGGTTTCTGTTGAACTGGTACTTCCGGAACTTCTTGTTCGTTTTCATCCTCAATTTCCTTCTCAATATCATCTTCATGTTCTTCCTCACTTTCTGGTTCATCAATTAATCTTCTCTTCTGACCTGTGATTTATTTTCTCTTGGGAGCAAGCTTAACTTCTTCAATCTTGCATTTAGCTAGCGAATCAGGAATCTCAATAGCTTGTTCTTGAGTACCACCAATGGTGGTCTTCTTTCTAGGAGCAGTTCTTCGGAAATCACTGATGTCTCCCTAATTGTTCTTATTTTCGAACCTTGGGAGACATCATTTTTGGTGTTTATTTAATTAATTTGATAGACTTTTGGACTAAATATGCAATAATATGATTTTCCTCTTTTATTTCTAGCATTTTTAAATTATTAAATTTTTGCGCGTAATATTGGTATTTTTAGTGAAAATTTTACAGGTTTTAGATGTTAGCTAGAAGAGGAATCCGAGGAGAAAGTCAAAGATCGTGATATAGAGTCAAGACTTGAAGATAAATTCCGAAGATATTATTTTTAGAGCTGAAAATCGGTTTTCCAGGCCATAGATTGCTGATTTCGAGGTGATTAAGAGATGATTTAGCCGCTGACCTTTGAAGAGAAAACATTCCTTATCGAGTTACGGAACTTTAGCAACCGGAATTAAGTCAATCGGAGTCATAAGTGAAGGTGTATTAGCAGTTACGGGATTTTGGGCTTAGAATTTGGGCTTGGACATTTAATTAGTTTTTTATTATTAGGTCCAAGCCCTAATCCGTTTTTACACTTATAAAAGGAGCCTTTGACTTCTATTTTTCACACAATTCACATTCCACAAGATTAAACATCAGAGAGAAGCAACAGAAGGAAGAAAGAAGAAGCTGCAAGAACTGGAGAGGGTCTATATCTCCGTTCTCAGTCATTCCAACTCCGGAAATTAGGTTTCTTTCAATTTTAATTTTGTAATCAAATATGAATTCCATTTCAATTAATTTAGTTTTTCTTTTAATTTGTATGAGCTAAACATTTATTAGTGCTTGAGAATGCTATATGGGTAATTCCCAAATCTTATTGAATTTCATATGTTGAATTTGGGTTTCTGTTAAATTAAATTAGATTGTGTCTTTTACCCTTTTCGATAAATTGAGAATATTTACTATTTTTAGCGTCATGAACTAGGAGCAGGTGTTAGTAACTAGGCTATTCCAATTAGTGGCAATTGGATCATCCTAACGGAGGGTTTAGGTACAGAACCATTTATTCAATCAAGGATAGAAGCTATTGATTCTGACGAACTTAGCTAATTCTAGGGCCAATGAGGTAATAAAACTTAAACATCCAAAAGTGGATCATATTTACCCTGACGGAATAGCGACACTCTAGGATCGCCTTATAGTTCACCCTGACGGGGGTATAAGGAATTTAGAATCCCGACCATTGTAATTGACCAATTTAACCCTTAAACAGCATAATTTATGAAATAGGATTAGGATGACCCCTTGCGTTCTCAAGTGCTACTTTCTCATACTGCGTTTTACATCACTTTACTTGCGTCTTAGATTTTAATTGCATTTCCCATTTAATCTTTTATCACTTAGCATTAATACAAAAACCAATCAAACATATTTTCTTTACTTGTTTTCATAAGTGCAACCATTCATTACTTGTTAAACATTGTAGTCAACCATCCCGTCCTTGGAACGAATCTGTTTTATCAACTATATTACTTGGGACAACCGTACACTTGCGGTTGTGGTTCGATTATTTATTGCATTTATTTTTAGAACACACAAAGGACCAACAAGTTTTTGGCGCCGCTGCCGGGGACGGTAGCGTGTGACCACGGTGTTTACCTTTAGTGATAGTTGCATTTATTTTATTTTATCAGTTTTAGGCTTTTTGTTTGTTCATTTCTTTTCAGGTTTTTAGGTTTGGTGTATGCGAAGAAGACTATTTAAGGATCTAGAGCAAACACCTCCGATCCTTAGTAATCCAGAATCGTTAATCAGACTTGCTAACAAGAGAAGGAGAGAACAAGAAGCTTTAGAGGTAGAAGAACTAATTAACAGAATGGAGGAGATAAATCTTCAGAATCAACGAAATAATGGGCAAGGCCAATTAGGCACAAATGACCAACCTTTAGCGCCACCTGGCATTATTCCTCCAATTCCGCCACTGAATCCTAATCCTCAAGTTTAGATAGTAATGAATCAAGATCCATGGTTTGTTAATGTTCCACCAGAAGCTCCATTCCGTGCTCCTGCTCTAGGAGTAGGTGCTCCAGATATTAATGTTCCAAGATTTCGTCCAGATTCAGGTATGTTAGCTCAATTTCAAAATTTTGGAAATTTTCGTGGTAGACCAGGAGAAGATCCTATCCGAGCCGTTCAGAAATTTAAGCAGATATGTGATTCTTACATCACACAAGGAGTTTCAAGAGAACAATTGTATTATGCCGCGTTTCGATTTTTCGTCATTGATGGAGCAAGTGAATGGCACGATACACAAGATCCTACGAAGATAACAAACTGGGACCAATTAGAAACTGCTTTCTTTGACAGGTTTTACCCAAGTAACATGAGGTTAGATGATCAACTTGAGTTAACACATTTCCGTCAAGAGTATGATGAAACTTTGGGTAAGAGTTGGACAAGATTTCAGATGTGTTTACGAAGGGTTCCCGATCATGGCTTTACAGAACAACAACAACTGAAAATATTTTACAAAGGCCTTGAGGGGACTTCGAGAGAGAAGTTGGATTTGTTATGTGGTGCAGGTTTTCTTCAAGTTCAACCCGTTCATGCTAAAATCATTTTGGAAAGAACAGTTAAGAATGAAGTTGGGTGGACTTCAGTAAGAACACCGGTTAAAGGAGTGAGTAATGTTAATATCGAAGAAAAATTTGCTACGCTTGAGAATAAGATTCAAACTACTATAGAGCAACAATTGAAACAGCTTACACTAGCTGTAAAAGAGGAATTTTCGGGTAAGAAGGTAGCTGTTCAAGCTGCACAAGAGGTTTATATGTGTTCGATTTGCAGGGTAGATGATCATGATGAGGAAAGTTGTCCGAATAATCAAGAGCCTGTGATGTTTGTGTCCAATAGAGGTAACTTTAATTCAAGTGGTAATGGATATCAGCCTAACAGAAACCATCCTTGGTTTCAATACTCAAATCCTAATGGGGCAGCCAATCCTACATATGCGTATCAGCCGCGTCCCCAAGGTAACAATTACAATCCAAGACCACACAACAATTATCAAGGAGGACAGAATCAGGGTAATTATGTACAAAGACAAGCTCCTCAAAACACCTACGATGAAACCATGAACCAAAAAGCCTTACCTGCCCATCCACAAGAAGGAGTAGTTACCCTTCAGAAAACAGTTGAAAGTTTAATTGCGCTTCAAACACAAGCTATGGAACGTCAACAAGCGTCTGAAGCAAATATGAAATTAATACAGAATCAAATGGAGCAATTTGCAAAACAGCTTAATCAGCGTCCACAAGGGCAACTCCCTAGTGACACAGAAAATCCGAGACAACATGAAGATTGCAAAGCTGTTACATTAGGAAGTGGTAAGAACCTTCCTCCACCTCCTTTTCCCGTTATGAAAGAGAAAGAGGTTCCAAGAAAAGAAAAGGAAGTGGGTGAGAAAGAGAAAGAGAATGAGAAAGATAGTGAGGTTGAAGAAATAGAGAGACCAAAAGAAGTTCCGAAAAAGAAAGATGATGTTGTGATCAACCGCCCTCCACCACCGTTTCCATCTCGAGTTCAGAAAAAGGGTGATTTGGGTGATTTTCAGAAATTATTTAATAGAGTGAAGGGTCTAAGTATTAATATTCCGTTACTAGAGGCTATTTGAGATATTCCTAAGTATATGAATTTTTTGAAGAGGCCCCTCACTAACAAAAGACCTTATTGTGATAATGAGATAATTGGTCTTCCTGAAGAGTGTAATGCGATTTGCCAGAGTAAATTACCTCCAAAGTTAGTTGATCCTGGGAGTTTCACGATTCCGATATCGATTGGAGAAGAATGGAAAGGAAAAGCGCTATGTGATTTGGGTGCAAGCATCAACTTGATGCCCAAATCGATCTTTGATAAGCTAAAAATTGGAGAAGCAAGACCCACTTCTATGGTCTTGCAAATGGAGGACAAGTCTCTTGCACATCCTGAAGGCCGAATTGAGAATGTCCTCGTTAAGGAAGGTACACTTATATTTCCCGTTGATTTCGTAATACTTGAGTACGATGCAGATAGAAATGTCCCCATTATCTTGGGTAGACCATTTCTTGCCACAGGGCGATGTAGAGAACGGCGAATTAACGATGAGGATACAAGACGAGGAAGTCAAATTCAATGTATTTCGAGATATGAAATTTCCAGATTCTCAGGAATATTGCTTCAGAATGGATGTAGTTGAGCAAGCATCGCAAGAGGTATTTAATTGCTTAAATTTTGATGATATTTTGCAGGCTGCTTTAACATTAGACTTGCCTGAGATGATGGAAGAGCTTGCCGAAACAGTGGCAGCTCTCAATTCTGAAAATCCGAAGTATAGGCGTCTTGCCTATGAACATGTGAGAGAACCGGGGGAGATTGTTCCTAAAAAGAAGCCTTCAATTGAATCTCCTCCGGAATTGGAAGAAAAACCATTACCAGCACACTTGAGGTACGCATATTTAGGTACTAATGAAACTCTACCTGTTATTGTTTCAGCTAATTTAACAGGTCCTCAAGAAGATAAACTGTTGCGTGTGTTGAGAGCCAACAAAGAAGCAATAGGTTGGAAAATTGCTGACATCAAAGGCATTTGTCCATCCTATTGTCAACATAAAATTATACTTGAAGATGACAACGCACGCTCAGTTGAAGGTCAAAGGAGATTAATGCCAGTTATGAAGGATGTAGTGAAGAAGAGGTGATCAAGCTTTTAGATGCGGGGATTATCTATCCCATTTCGAGTAGTGAATGGGTGAGCCCAGTTCAGTGTGTACCGAAGAAAGGAGGAATGAAAACAGTTCTGAATGATAAAAATGAAGCGATTCCTTCAAGAACGGTAGTTGGTTGGAGAGTTTGCATGGATTACAGAAAGCTGAACAAAGCCACCAGATAAGATCATTTCCCTTTGCCCTTCATCAATCAAATGTTAGATAAATTAGCCGGAAGAGAATACTACTGTTTGTTGGACGGCTACTCCGGGTACAATCAGATTTACGTGGCTCCAGAAGATCAACATAAGACTACCTTTACATGCCCATTTGGTACTTTTGCATATCGCAGAATGCCATTTGGGTTGTGTAACGCTCCCGCTACTTTTCAAAGGTGTATGATGGCCATCTTCTGGGATATGATCGATAATTTCCTTGAAGTGTTTATGGACGATTTCTCCGTGTTTGGTGATAATTTTGATAAATGTTTAGATAACTTGGAGAAAGTGTTGGTAAGATGTAAGGAAACAGACTTGGTGCTAAACTGGGAGAAGTGTCATTTCATGGTTCGCGAAGGTATTGTTCTGGGTCAAAAAGTTTCGAGTGCTGGATTAGAGGTTGATAGAGCGAATATAGAGGTAATTAAAACTCTTCCCCCTCCTGTTTCTGTTAAAGGGGTAAGGAGTTTTCTTGGCCATGCTGGCTTTTACAGGCGTTTTATTAAGGATTTTTCTAAGATTGCTAAACCGTTATGCAACTTACTCGAAAAGGACTCCAAATTCCTTTTTGATGAAGCTTGTTTAGCGGCCTTCCAAGCAATTAAGGAAAAGCTTATTTCTGCTCCTATAGTGTTACCTCCAGATTGGAATTTACCGTTTGAGGTTATGTGTGATGCGAGTGATTTGTGTATGGGAGCTGTATTAGGACAGAGAAAAGAGAAGGTTTTTCATTCGATTTACTATGCTAGTAAAACTTTTAGTGGTGCTCAGATTAATTACACAGTTACAGAAAAGGAGTTGCTAGCAGTTGTATATTCATTTGATAAATTTCGCTCTTATCTTCTTGGAGCGAAAGTTATTGTTTATACAGATCATTCCGCGATCACATATCGTATGGAAAAGAAAGATGCGAAAGCAAGGTTAATCAGATGGGTGTTATTAATTCAAGAGTTCGATTTAGAAATGAAAGATAGAAAGGGTTGTGAGAATCAGGTTGCAGATCATCTATCGCGTTTAGAGGGTTCAGAGATGAATAGTGGTACTGAAGCAGTTCGAGAATAATTTCCTGATGAGAGTTTATTCATTGTTCGAGATTATGAAGCTCCGTGGTATGCAGATATTGCGAATTTAGTGGTGAATGGTGTTTTTCCTGAAGGTTCTACTTATCAAGAAAGAAAGAGGTTAGCTCATCGTGCTAGACAGTTCTTTTGGGAGGATCCTTTCCCCTACAAAGTTTGTGCTGACCAAATGATACGAAGATGTGTAGCAAGGGAGGAAACTGAAGCCATTATAGCTGGATGCCATGATTCACTATATGGAGGACATTTCAAGGGAGATAGAACTGCTGCGAAGGTTTTCCAATCAGGTTTTTACTGGCCTTCTCTTGTTAAAGATTGTCATGAATATGTTAAGAAATGCACGAGATGCCAGTTTACCGGAAACATATCTAAGAGGGATGAGATGCCACATAATAATGTGTTAGAAGTTGAAATATTCGATGTTTGGGGTATAGAATTTATGGGTCCTTTCGTTCCTTCAAATGGTAACCTCTACATCTTATTAGCTGTTGATTATGTATCTAAGTGGGTAGAAGCGGTGGCTTTACCTACCAATGATTAACGAGTGGTGATTAAGTTCTTGAAATCACATATTTTCACTAGACATGGCACACCTAGAGTGATTATTAGCGATGGAGGATCTCATTTCGTTAATAAATATATGAAGACTGTTCTAGAGAAGTATGGAGTAAGACACCGTGTATCTACTGCATATCATCAACAATCCAATGGTCAAGCTGAAGTTTCGAATCGTGAAGTCAAGTCAATTCTAGAGAAAACCGTTGGTCCTACAAGAAAAGATTGGTCAATGAAGTTAGATGATGCGTTGTGGGCCTATCGTACTGCGTTCAAAACTCCAGTTGGTGCATCTCCTTATCGTATGGTGTATGGTAAGGCTTGTCATTTACCTTTGAAGCTTGAAATGGGTGCCTATTGGGCGATTGCGCAGTTGAACTTAGATCTTGTCTTAGCCGGAAAGAATCGTATGATGAAGCTTAATGAACTTGACGAATTCCGATTGCATGCTTATGAAAATGCCAAACTGTACAAAGAAAACACGAAGAAATGGCATGACAATCGGATTCATACAAAGAACTTTGAAGTAGGGCAAAGAGTATTGAAGTATAATTCAAAGTTCAGCAATTATCCGGGTAAGTTAAGATCTAAGTGGTCAGGTCCATACATTGTGACCAAAGTTACACCTCATGGAGCTATAGAAATAGAACATCCGCTAGAGAACCGTACCTTTATGGTAAACGGTCACAGATTGAAGATATACCATGGAGGTGAAGATACCAATCGCTCAGAAGATCCACATCCTGGAGAGGTCATGTATCTCTTCGAGACTCCTTAGAAGCGTGAGGTAACCCGTCGAGCTTAACGACGCTAAACAAAAGCCAATTCTTTGTATATTAGTTGAGTTTTTAAATTTTTGCAATTTTAATAGTTTGATTTTCGTAATTTTAGTGTTTATTATTAAGAAATGAGGAAGGGTAGTTGTTTTTGATGATTTCAGGGGTAAAAAGGTCATGAGTTTGGGGTCGATAAGGCGAAAATAGGAGAAAAATAGGTTGGATGTCCAGGAGAAACCGGGAACCCGGTTTCGCAAAAACCGGGAACCCGGTTTTGGAGCTGGTACCAACCTTATACACGCAACACTTGGCGTCTTGGTTCATGACACAGCGTCGGAACCGGGTACCCGGATTTTCGAAACCGAGAACCCGGTTTTGGTGCTGTAACTTTTGAAAATCTCTGACCCAGCGTTTTGATTCGCGCCATCGACACAAAACCGGGTACCCGCATTTGGCAAAACCGGGTACCCGGTTTCGGAGCTGTAATCTTCCAAATTCTCTGACCCGGCGTTTTGAGCAGCTGCGTTTTGGCGCGTTTTGACTCGCGCCATCGACAAAATCCGGGTACCCACATTCTACAAAACCGGGAACCCGGTTTCGACGAGTAAAATCTCTGACCCTGTGTCTTGGGGTCCAGCGTTTTGGTGCGTCTCGAGGTATTAAAAAAAAATTTCATTAAGTAATTTTTCCGCGCTGTCACAGCGACGCGGAACCGGGAACCCGGATTTTCGAAACCGGGAACCCGGTTTTGAAGCTGTGATGTCGGTTTTGAGGTGTTTAACCTAGTTCTCTTAGCCTCTCCTGCAATTTTTTACCTAAAACGCACCAATAGCCTCCCCACCTCCAAAATTCATCAACAAAAACACTATATATCATCAAATCCTACCTCTTTCACCACAAAAACATAAAATCAACTCACATCCTCTCCAAAATAACATCAAATCCTAAGTTTTTCCCAAGATTCTTCTTCATCAAATCCTTAAATCAAACCCAATTCTTTTTTTCTCCCATCCAAATTAAACAAAACCCATCTCGTATTCCACCTAGTTCTTCAATTCCTAAGCCTCAAAACATCAAAAATCTAAACTTTTTCTCTAAGTTTCTTATTATTTGAAGTTTTGAGTTTGGGGTGGAAAGAGATGACTAACAGAACCGGTGATTTCCGAAGAACTGCTCCTAGAAGGAAAACCACCATTGGTGGTTCCCAAGAACAAGCTATTGAGATTCCTGATTCGCGTCCTAAACGAAAAATTTATGAAGTTAAGCTTGATTCCAACAGAATAGAAATCACAGGTCAAAAGAGAAGATTAATTGATGAGCCAGAAAGTGAGAAGGAACCAGAGGAGGAAATTGCGAAGAACATTGAGGATGAAACTGAACAAGAGGTTCCGGAAGTACCAGTTCAACAGAAACCTCCGCGTATGAAGATGTGGGCCCACAAGCCTAAGAGGGTTTATACTTGTTGGAATACTCAGGTTCGTGAAATTGAATTTTTGAAGTTTGGCGAGGAGACAAATTTTCCTAAGGGTATTATGAGTAGTGAACACAAGGAATATGCTGTGACATGTAACAAATTTGGTTGGAAAGAATTGCAAGAAAGGAAGCTTGAGTTTATTCCTACTTTTGTGTGAGAATTGTATGAAGGTCTAGCTACCTCCCGTGATGCAATTGATATTCGCAAAAAGGTAGTTCCTTTCTCTGTTGAACGTATTCGAAAATCCTTAAAATTACCCAACTTTTCTGGAACATGTCCTTTCCAAGAAATTCTTAATGACCCTTCTTTCGATTTTGAATCCTTTTGGGGGACCGTGCTTGTTAATGGGGCTAGCCCAATTCCTGAAGGAGAAAGATATCCTGGACAGTTTTACAGCAGTAGTTTGACACCTCGTGCGAAGGTTTGGTCTCATTTCGTAATACCCACTTTCTTTGGTATTAAACACACTTCCGAGTTGAAGAAAGAGCACGTAATTGTTATTAAGTGTATTTTGGAGGAGAAACCATTTGATGTTGCTTAGATTATTTATGATACAATCATGGAGTTCGCGAAATCCCCAGTGAAACAACAAAATCTGAAGTTCCCTTGCACTATTACTCAGTTGTGTCTAGACGCAAAGATTCCGCGTAAGAACGCAGATATTGACGTTGTTTCAGTTGGTGTGAGTATAGCTTTGAGCACGATCAAGAATATCCATGAGGAAGCAACACGAGCTACCAAAAGTCCTAGAACTCCTCTATAAAAGAAAGCGAAGACTGTTCCTGAGTTGGAATCAAAGATTCAGGTGTTGGAAGAGAATCAAGAGAAGATGATTACTACCTTAGGAAACGTTACAAAAGAATTGGACCTGCTTCGAAATTTGATCTTAGGCGTATATACACTTCAAAACGCGATTTATGATGCTTTTACGCGAGATAAAGGTCCAGAACGCAACACCGGTAACCAGCCACGCGCTGGTTAAGATACGTTTTCTAAACCTTCCTCTTAGTGTAGATTAGTTTAAATGCTTTATTTAGTCTTTTCGAGTCGTGGGGACACGACTCATTTTTGTGTTTGGGGTGGGGTTCGTTGCCTCATCCCAGTTTTTATGTGTTATTTGTTTTATTTGCTTTCAATAAATGAATTTTCGGAGTTACGTTTGACTGTAGAAATTTTTAAATATCCCTTTAAGCATACTTTTGATGAATCTATGATAGTAAATAGTGGACTTTAGGGATTGATATAAAACGCATTTAGAATTGCATGCAAACATAGGTAATTAATAGGAAAAATTAATGAACAATGCAAATGAAGTAAGCTTGTACTTAAGGAATATGTTTGGTGTGTAGAACGTGAAATCCTAATTAGTAGAGAACCCACCTAGATATGTACTAAAGACAAGCTATGTATTTAGGAAAATGATAGGGGCAGTTCTTTGTTAGCCATTTGTGCCTTTTTAGCCTTCTATCCCTTATGTTAATTATTATCCGTCTTAGCCCACTTTGAGCCTTTAGCCTTTTCTTTGTAGCCACGATATAAGCCATTATCCCTTAGATTATTAGGCATGAACATATGACCCACACTTGAATCACAATCCTGAGACATGTCTCGAGCTTGAGTTTGGGGTGGTGGGACCACTTATGGGGAATTTAATGGGTTGGGATCGATGTGCTTTGAATTGTGGCACAATTGCAGATGATATATACTTGTAACCCTTTGCCGAGAATGAAAAAAAATGAAAAATAAAGAAAAAATGAAAAATTTCGAAAAATCATACAGTAGAAACCGGGAACCCGGTTTCGTCAAAACCGGGAACCCGGATTTCGTCTGTACAAAAAAAAAGAGAAAAGGAAAGAAAAAGAAAGTAAATATGAATGAATAAAACATCCGGCAAAGTGGAATTTTTCTGAAAATCATCTTGTTTATAGTGGGTAGACATGGGACGCTAAATTGTTGCGTATATGGGTGAGTGAGAACATCTTTTGAGCGTTAACTCAAGCTCGAGGACATTGTTGATGGTAAGTGAGGGAGAGCCAAAAGCTCACTTCAAATTTACCAAATATACATCCACACCCGTCCTTAAGCCAATATTATAACCATAAAGACCTCGTGATTCCTAAGTGCATACTGAATTTATGCTTCTGTTGATAGGGAATATACTAGGTGGAGCGTTCAAAGCGATTTAGGATTAATGACCATCCTATAGCCATCATACAGAGATGAGTACATGTGTAACCTTCAAGCATTGCAACTTTAATTTTATGATTGAGATTATTTATGTTTGATGTTGCATTTTAGATGTATGTGTATATTAGTTTCTAGAGTTTGCTATATGAGATTTATCTTAAGAATTGCTTTAGGGTTTATTTGTCAGCTTCTACTTGTTTATACGCTTACTTATACCCCTTTGTTTTGTTTTACTTTGTCGGGATGACAAAGGTGTGAGTTGGGGGTCTTGATGTCTCCCTAATTGTTCTTATTTTCGACCCTTGGGAGACATCATTTTTGGTGTTTATTTAATTAATTTGATAGACTTTTGGACTAAATATGCAATAATATGATTTTCCTCTTTTATTTCTAGCATTTTTAAATTATTAAGCTTTTGTGCGTAATATTGGTATTTTTAGTGAAAAGTTTACAGGTTTTAGATGTTAGCTAGAAGAGGAATCCGAGGAGAAAGTCAAAGATCGTGATATAGAGTCAAGACTTGAAGATAAATTCCGAAGATATTATTTTTAGAGCTGAAAATCGGTTTTCCAGGCCATAGATTGCTGATTTAGAGGTGATTAAGAGATGATTTAGCCGCTGACCTTTGAAGAGAAAACATTCCTTATCGAGTTACGGAACTTTAGCAACCGGAATTAAGTCAATCGGAGTCATAAGTGAAGGTGTATCAGCAGTTACGAGATTTTGGGCTTAGAATTTGGGCTTGGACATTTAATTAGTTTTTTATTATTAGGTCCAAGCCCTAATCCGTTTTTACACTTATAAAAGGAGCCTTTGACTTCTATTTTTCACACAATTCACATTCCACAAGATTAAACATCAGAGAGAAGCAACAGAAGGAAGAAAGAAGAAGCTGCAAGAACTGGAGAGGGTCTATATCTCCGTTCTCAGTCATTCCAACTCCGGAAATTAGGTTTCTTTCAATTTTAATTTTGTAATCAAATATGAATTCCATTTCAATTAATTAAGTTTTTATTTTAATTTGTATGAGCTAAACATTTATTAGTGCTTGAGAATGCTATATGGGTAATTCCCAAATCTTATTGAATTTCATATGTTGAATTTGGGTTTCTGTTAAATTAAATTAGATTGTGTCTTTTACCCTTTTCGATAAATTGAGAATATTTACTATTTTTAGCGTCATGAACTAGGAGCAGGTGTTAGTAACTAGGCTATTCCAATTAGTGGCAATTGGATCATCCTGACGGAGGGTTTAGGTACAGAACCATTTATTCAATCAAGGATAGAAGCTATTGATTCTGACGAACTTAGCTAATTCTAGGGCCAATGAGGTAATAAAACTTAAACATCCAAAAGTGGATCATATTTACCCTGACGGAATAGCGACACTCTAGGATCGCCTTATAGTTCACCCTGACGGGGATATAAGGAATTTAGAATCCCGACCATTGTAATTGACCAATTTAACCCTTAAACAGCATAAGTTATGAAATAGGATTAGGATGACCCCTTGCGTTCTCAAGTGCTACTTTCTCATACTGCGTTTTACATCACTTTACTTGCGTCTTAGCTTTTAATTGCATTTTACATTTAATCTTTTATCACTTAGCATTAATACAAAAACCAATCAAACATATTTTCTTTACTTGTTTTCATAAGTGCAACCATTCATTACTTGTTAAACATTGTAGTCAACCATCCCGTCCTTGGAACGAATCTGTTTTATCAACTATATTACTTGGGACAACCGTACACTTGCGGTTGTGGTTCGATTATTTATTGCATTTATTTTTAGAACACACAAAGGACCACCAATCACCGGTTTTGTTAGTCATCTCTTTCCACCCAAAACTCAAAACTTCAAATAGTGAGAAACTAGAGAAAAGTTTAGAACTTTGATGTTTTGAGGCTTAGGAATTTAAGAATAAGGTGTAATATGAGATGGGTAATGGTTAATTTGTGTGAGAGAAGAAAGAATTGGGTTTAATTTAAGGATTGGGTGAAGAAAATTTTTGGTGAAAAACTAAGAATTTGATGATATTTTGGAGAGGAGGTGAGTTGATCTTGTGTTTTTGTGGTGAAAGAGGGTAGGATTTGATGATATATATAGGATTCAATGATGATTTTCGGAGGTGGGAAGTGTGTGGGTGCGTTTTAGGTAAAAACTTGCAGAAGAGGCTAAAGAAACTAGGTTAAAAGAAACAAAACCGCCTCTCACAGCGTGAAAATCGAGTTCCCGGTTTTTGAAATCCGGGTACCCGGTTCTGCGTCGCTGTGTTGGCGCGGAAAATTACTTAATTGATTTTTTTTAGACCTCAAAACGCAGATTTTGGCTGGACCCCAAGACGATGGGTCAGAGAATTGCCCTTCAAAACCGGGTTCCCGGTTTGTGCGAAACCAGGTTCCCGGTTTGCGTCACTGATTGGGTGGACACGCAGGATGGTGACGCAGCAAAAGGCGGGACCCAATACGCTGTGTCAGAACTTCAGAAAATCGCAGCACCAAAACCGAGTACCCGGTTTGTGCGAAACCGGGATCCCGGTTTCCTTCGATGGCGCGAGTCAACACGCAATTAAAGGCTGGTCTTCAAAACGCTGGGTCAGAAACTTCGAGACTCCCAGCTCTTGAAACCGGGTACCCGGTTTGTGAAAACCAGGGCCCCGGTTTGCGCCGATTTCGCGAACCAAGACGCGCCTTCCTTGCGTGTGGGAGGTTGGTAACAGCTCCAAAACTGGGTTCCCGGATTTTGCGAAACCGGGTTCCCGGTTTCTCCTGGACACCAACCTCTTTTTCTTCTATTTTTCTCCCTTTCGACCCCATGCTCACGACCTTTTTACCCCTGAAATCATCAAAAACAACTACGCTTCCTCATTTCTTAATAATAAACACTAAATTATCGAAAATCAAACTAATTTACACTACGAAAATTAAAAACTCAAACTAATATACAATGAATTGGCTTTTGTTTAACGTCGTTAAGCTCGACGGGTTACCTCACGCTTCTAAGGAGTCTCGAGGAGATACATGACCTCCCCGGGATGTGGATCTTCCAAGCGGTTGGTATCTTCACCTCCATGGTATATCTTTAAACGATGACCGTTCACCATGAAAGTGCGGTTTTTGAGCGGATGTTCTATTTCTATCGCCCCATGAGGTGTAACTTTGGTCACAATGTATGGACCCGACCACTTAGACCTTAACTTACCCGGATAATTGCTGAACTTTGAATTATACTTTAATACTCTTTGTCCCACTTCAAAGTTCTTTACACGAATCCGATTTTCATGCCATTTCTTCGTGTTTTCTTTGTAAAGTTTAGCATTTTCATAAGCATTCAATCGGAATTCGTCAAGTTCGTTAAGCTTCATCATACGATTCTCTCCGGCTAAGGTAGGATCTAAGTTCAACTGCGCAATTGCCCAATAGGCACCCATTTCTAGCTCAAGAGGTAAGTGACAAGCCTTACCATACACCATATGATACGGAGATGCACCAACTGGAGTCTTAAACGCAGTACGATAGGCCCACAACGAGTCATCTAACTTCATTGACCAGTCTTTTCTTGTAGGACCAACGGTTTTCTCTAGGATTGACTTCACTTAACGATGCGAAACTTCAGCTTGACCATTTGATTATGGATGATATGCAGTAGATACACGGTGCCTTACTCCATACTTCTCTAGAACAGCTTTCAAATACTTATTAACGAAATGAGATCCTCCATCGCTAATAATCACTCTAGTTGTACCATGTCTAGTGAAAATATGTGACTTCAAAAACTTAATCACCACTCGTGAATCATTGGTTGGTAAAGCCACAGCTTCTACCCATTTGGACACGTAATCAACAGTTAATAATATGTAGAGGTTACTATTTGAAGGAACGAACGGACCCATAAAGTCTATACCCCAAACATCGAATATTTCAACTTCTAACACATTATTACGTGGCATCTCATCCCTCTTGGATATGTTTCTGGCAAACTGGCATCTCACACATTTCTTTACATAATCATGACAATCTTTTACAAGAGTAGGCCAGTAAAAACCGGATTGGAATACCTTAGCAGCAGTTCTATCTCCCTTGAAGTGTCCTCCGTAGAGTGAATCATGACATCCAGCTATAATGGCTTCTGTTTCCTCCTCGGCTACACATCTTCTTATCATTTGGTCAGCACACACTTTGTCGAGGAAGGGATCCTCCCAAAAGAATTGTCTAGCACGATGAGCTAACCTTTTTCTTTCTTGATAAGTGGATCCTTCCGGAAAAGAACCACTCACAACTACATTCGCAATATCCGCATACCAAGGAGCTTCATAATCACGAACACCAAATAAATTCTCGTTAGGAAACTCTTCTCTAACTACTTCAGTTCCACCATTCATCTCAGAACCTTCAAGACGCGGTAGATGATCTGCAACCTGATTCTCACAACCTTTTCTATCCTTAATCTCTAAATCGAATTCTTGAAGCAATAAAACCCATCTGATTAACCTTGGTTTAGCATCCTTCTTTTCCATAATATATCTAATCGCAGAATGATCTGTATAAACAATAACTTTCGCTCCAAGAAGATAAGAACGCAACTTATCGAATGAATACACAACTGCTAGTAATTCTTTCTCTGTAACTGTATAATTAACCTGAGCACCATTAAAAGTTTTACTTGCATAATATATTGAATGAAATATCTTATCTTTTCTCTGTCCCAATACAGCTTCCATACATAAATTACTCGCATAACACATAACTTCAAAAGGTAAACTCCAATATGGAGGTAATACGATAGGAGCAGAAATAAGCTTTTCTTTGACTGCTTGAAAGGCCGCTAAACAAGCTTCATCAAAAAGGAATTTGGAATCCTTTTCAAGTAAGTTGCATAGCGGTTTAGCAATCTTAGAAAAATCTTTAATAAAACGCCTATAAAAGCCAGCATGGCCCAGAAAACTTATTACCCCTTTAACAGAAACAGGAGGGGGAAGAGTTTTAATTACCTCTATCTTCGCTCTATCAACCTATAATCCAGGACTCGAAACTTTGTGACCCAGAACGATACCTTCGCGAACCATGAAATGACACTTCTCCCAGTTTCAGACCAAATCTGTTTCCTTGCATCTGATTAACACTTTCTCCAAGTTATCTAAACATCTATCGAAATAATCACCAAACACGGAGAAATCGTCCATAAAAACTTCAAGAAAATTATCGATCATATCCCATAAGATGGCCATCATACATCTTTGAAAGGTCGAAGGTGCATTACACAACCCAAATGGCATTCTGCGATATGCAAAAGTACCAAAGGGGCATGTAAATGTTGTTTTATGTTGATCTTCTAGAGCCACGTAAATCTGATCATACCCAGAATAACCATCTAAGAAACACTAATACTCTCGACCTGCCAATTTATCTAACATTTGATCAATGAAAGGAAGTGGAAAATGATCCTTTCTGGTGGCCTTGTTCAGTTTACGATAATCCATACAAACTCTCCAACCAACTACCGTTGGTGAAGGAATTGCTTCGTTTTGATCATTAAGAATTGTTGTGATTCCTCTTTTCTTCGGTACACACTGAACTGGGATCACCCATTCACTACTCGAGATGGGATACATAATCCCCGCATCTAACAGCTTGATAACTTCCTTCTTCACTACTTCCTTCATAGTGGGCATTAATCTCCTTTGACCTTCAACTGAGCGTGTGTTATCGTCTTCGAGTATGATTTTGTGTTGAAAATAGGAGGGACTAATGCCTTTGATGTCAGCAATTGTCCAACCTATTGCCTCTTTGTTGGCTCTTAACACACGCAACAGTTTATCTTCTTGAGAACCTGTTAAATTCGCTGAAACAATAACAGGTAGAGTTTCATTAGTACCTAAATACGCATACCTCAAGTGTGCTGGTAATGGATTTTCTTCCAATTCCGGAGGAGATTCAATTGAAGGCTTATTTTTAGGAATAATCTCCCCCGGTTCTCTCACAGGTTCGTAGGCCAGACGCCTATACTTCGGATTCTCAGAATTTAGAGCTGCCACTGTTTCGGCAAGCTCTTCCATCGTCTCAGGTAAGTCTAATGTCAAAGCGGCCTGCAAGATATCATCATAATTAAAAAAATCAAATACCTCTTGCGATGCCTGCTCAACTACATCCATTCTAAAGCAATCTTCTTGAGAATCTAGAAACTTCATAGCTCGGAACACATTAAATTTGACTTCCTCATGTTGGATCCTCATCGTCAATTCGCCGATTGATGTAATGTACGCCCCGTGGCTAGGAATGGTCTTCCCAAAATAATGGGGACATTCCTATCCGCGTCGTATTCAAGTATAACGAAATCGACGGGAAATACTAACGTACCTGCCTTAACAAGGACATCTTCAATTCGGCCTTCTGGATGTGCAAGAGATATGTCCACCATTTGCAAGACCATAGAAGTAGGTCTTGCTTCTCCAATTTTCAGCTTATCAAAGATCGATTTGGGCATCAGATTGATGCTCGCACCCAAATCGCATAGTGTTTTACCTTTCCATTCTTCTCCAATCGAAATCGGAATTGTGAAACTCCTAGGATCAAGTAACTTTGGAGGCAATTTACTTTGACAAATAGCACTACATTCTTCAGGGAGACCAATCATGTCATTGTCACAGTATGGCCTTTTGTTAGTGAGAGCTCTCTTCAAAAATCTTGTATACTTGAGAATATATCGGATAGCTTCCAACAACGGAATGTTAATACTAAGGCCTCTCACTCTATTAAAGAACTTCTGAAAATCGGCCAAGTCACCCTTTTTCTGAACTCGAGATGGAAACGGTGGAGGCGGGCGATTACTCATAACATCATCTTTCTTCTTTGGAATTTCACTCGGCCTCTCTATTTCTTTAACCTCAACATCTTTCTCTTTCTCACCCACATCCTTTTCTTTTCTTGGAACTTCTTTCTCTTTCATAACAGGAAAAGGAGGTGGAAGGAGGTTCTTACCACCTCTGAGAGTAATAGCTTTGCAATCTTCATGTTATCTCGGATTTTCTGTGTCACTAGGGAGTTGCCCTTGTGGACGTTGATTAAGATGTTTTGCGAATTGATCCATTTGGTTCTGTAGTAGTTTGATACTTGCGTCAGACGCTTGTTGATTCTGCATAGCTTGCGTCTGGAGAGAAATTAGGCTTTCATCGGTTTTCTGAAGGGTAACCACACCTTCTTGTGGATGGGCAGGTAAGGCTTTTTGGTTCATGGTTTCATTGTAAGTGTCTTGAGGAGTTGTCTTTGCACATAATTCCCTTGATTCTGTCCTCCTTGATAATTATTGTGTGGTCTTGGGTTGAAGTTGTTACCCTGGGGACGCGGCTGATACGCATATGTAGGATTGGCTGCCCCATTAGGATTTGAGTATTGAAACCCAGGATAGTTTCTGTTAGGCTGATACCCATTACCACTTGAATTAAAGTTTTCTCTGTTGGAGACAAACATCACAGACTCTTGATTATTCGGACAACTCTCCTCGTCATGATTATTCATACCACAATACGAACACATATAAACTTCTTGTGCAGCTTGCACAACTACCTTCTTACCCGAAAATCCTTCTTTTACAGCTAAAGTGAGCTGTTTTAATTGTTGCTCTATGGTGGTTTGAATCTTGTTCTCAAGGGTAGCGAACGTTTCTTCGATATTAACTTTATTCACTCCTCTAACTGGGGTTCTTACTGAATTCCATCCAACTTCATTCTTTACCGTTCTCTTTAGGATGAGTTTCGCATGAGCCGGTTGAACCTGTAAAAACCCAGCACCACATGGCAAATCTAAGTCTTTTCTTGAAGTCCCATCAAGACCTTTGTAGAAAATTTTCAGCTGTTGTTGTTTTGATAGGTCATGATCGGGAACTCTACGTAAGCACATTTGAAATCTTGTCCAGCTTTTACCCAAAGTTTCATCATATTCTTGACGGAACTGAGTTAATTCAAGTTGATCATCTAACCGCATGTTACTTTGGTAATACCTATCAAAGAAGGCAGTTTCTAGTTGCTCCCAATTTGTTATCTTCGTAGGCTCTTGTGTATCGTGCCATTCACTCGCTTCATCTATAACGAAAAATCGAAATGCAGCAAAATACATTTGTTCCTTTGAAACTCCTTGTGTGATGTAAGAATCACATATCTTCTTGAATTTCTGTACTGCTCGGAGGGGATCTTCTCCAGCTTTACCACGAAAATTTCCAAAACTTTGGAATTGAGCTAACATACCCGAATCTGGACGAAACCTCGGAACATCTATATCTGGAGCACCTACCCCTAGATCAGGAGCACGGAATGGAACTTCTTCTGGACCGTTAACAAACCAGGGATCCTGATTATTCGCTATTTCTTTCTCCTCTTTTTCTTGTTCTCTTCTTTTCTTATTTGCAAGTCTGATTAACGAATCCGGATTATCAAGGATTTGAACTGGTGGTTCAAATCCGAGTCTTCTTCGCATACACCAAACCTAAAAAAATCTGAAAGAGAGGAACAAACAAAAAGCGTAAAACTGATAAAAATAAAAATAAATGCAACTATCACTAAAAGATAAACACCGTGGTCACACGCTACCGTCCCCGGCAGCGGTGCCAAAAACTTGGTGGTCCTTTGTGTGTTCTAAAATAAATGCAAAAAGTAATTGAACCACAACCGCAAGTGTACGGTTGTCCCAAGTAATAATAGTGATAACAGATTCGTTCGCAGGGACGGTTGGTTAACTACAATGCTTATCAGATAATGAATGGTTGCACTTATGAAAGCAGATAAAAGATATAATGATTGGTTGGTTGTTTGTATCAATTCTAAGTAATGAAAGATTAAAGAAAAAATGCAAATAAATACTAAGACGCAAGTAAATGAATGTAAGACACAGATATGAGAAGGCAGCTATTGAGAAACGCAAGGGATCCTCCTAATTCTATTTCATAACATATGTTGTTTAAGGGTTAAATTGGTCAATTAACATTGGTCGGGATTCTAAATTCCTTGTACCCCCGTCAGGGTGGACTACAAGGCTATTCTAGAGTGTCACTAGTCCCGTCAGGGTAAATATGATCCATTTTCGAATGATTAAGTAATTTTACCACATTGGCCCTAAAATTAACTAAGCTCGTCAGAGTCAAATAGTTTCGATTTTAGATTGAGTAATTAAGTCCATACCTAAACCCTCCGTCAGGATGATCCACACGCCACATATGTGGAATAGCCTATATACTAACATCTGTTCTTAGTTGATCACTCCAAAAACAGTAAATAATTTCAAATTAAAGAAAAATGTTAAAGACCCAATTTAATTTAATTTATTAAAAACCCAAATTCAGACATATGAAATTTAACAGAATAGGGATTCACCCGTTATTCATTCTCAAGTACTATGAAGAAATTAGCTCATGCTAATTAAAAATAAAACTAAATTAAAAGAAAGAGAACTCATAGTGTTTTACAGAATTAAAAATAAGAAAAACCTAATTTCCGGAATTGGATTTGGATGAGAATGGAGATATAGACACTCTCCAGCTCTACAACTTTCTTCTTCTTCCTTCGTTGACTTCTCTCTGATGCTTCTGCTTATGAATAATGAGTTGTGTGAAAAATAGAAGTCAAAAGCTCCTCTTATAAGAGGAAAAACGGATTAGGCCTTTGTCTTGAGATTAAATCACTAATTAAAAGCCCAAGTCTATTTTCTAAGCCCAAAATCCCGTAACTGTTGCACCACCTCCACTAAAACAGATCTAGCCGATTCGTTATAACTCCGATTGACCTGAAATAACTTGATAAATTTCCGTAACTTGATAAGGAATATATTCTCTTCAAAGGTCAGCGGCTAAATCAACTCTTAAGTGCCTCGAAATCAGCAATCTTTGGCCTGTTTTCCAGATTTGCAGCTCCAAAATATAATTCTTTCGGGATTTATCTTCAAGCTTTGACTCCGTATCACGATCATTGACTCTCTTCTCGGATTCCTTTCCTAGCTAATATTCAAAACCTACAAACTTTTCACTAAAATACACAAGATTACACGCAAAAGTTTAATAAATCAAAAATACTAGAAATAAAATAGGAATTCCGGATTATTGCATTTTTAACTCAAAAGTCTATCAAAATATTCAATTAAACATAAAAAATGATGTCTCTCAAGGGTCGAAAATAAGAACAATTAGGGAGACATCACCGGGTAAGCTTAAATCCTGTTGGGGAGGACCTTACATTGTTACAAAAGTCACACCTCATGGAGCAATTCAAATTGAACATCCAACCGACCAAAGGACATTCATGGTGACTGGCCAGCGTTTGAAGTTATAACATGATAGTGAGTACTTTGGTCGAGAGGAGACGATCCTTCTCAAAGAACACGCTTAGCCCGAGGTACACGTCTAACTCAAAGACGTTAAACAAAAGTTCTCTTGGGAGACACCCCTTGTTTTAATTGCTGTTTAGATTAATTTTATGATTTGTAGTGTATAGTTCTAAGTTAGTGTATATTTTCAAATGTGTTTATAAGCTAATAGGAGAAAAAGGTAGTGTGTTATTGTGCAGGAAATGGGTTTGGGGTCAAAAGGAAGAAAATGGGAAAAATCTGGACCACTGACCGGTAGGCCAGTAAAACCACCGGTATGCCGGTGGGGAAACACGAGCCCACGGGTTGGTGGAATCGGGTTATTCGCCGAGAGCGTGTCCATGAATAATCGTGCGACTGGTATGTCGCCTAGGTGACCGGTGTGCCGTCTAGAGGAAAGAACACGAGCCCTCGGGTTTCATGACTCGGGTATTTTGACGAAGCAAGGTTTTGTGAAAAGCAGCACACTGGTATGCTGCTGATACCACCGTTATGCCGGTGCCCAATAACACGAGCCCTCGGGTTTTTTATTCGGGTTTATTGCCGAGAACAACAAAAGGAAGATCTCCAGCACCGGTAAGTCGGCGAATCCACCGGTATGCCGGTCCGCTGGTGGTTTGTGAAGAAGTTGTTACCAAATCCACTTCTTACCTTATCAAGAAGAAACCCTAGCCTCTCCAACACGAACTTTCCAGACCCTAACCTTATAAATAGACCTTGAAGCTTGATTATACCTCCACAACAAACACAACAACATCAATTATCCTCTCCTCCTTCTTCCATAAACACATATTCTTCATCAAATTCATCACACAACACCATAAAAACAACACCAAGATCATCAAGCTATCAAGAATTATTCCAATAATCAACAAGAAACCTTCTTCTATCATCAAATCTAAGCAAGAAACTTAAGCCACACCAATCTTTCATAACTTTATTTCATCCTTGGTGTAACTTGAGTTGTGGGTCAATCAATCATGACAAACAAAACAGATGCTATGGATTATAAGAGGAAGTGTTCAATCCTAGGGAAGAACAAAAATTTACCTAGAGCCACAATTGAGAAGGCCATCAATCTTGATGAACCTATTGAAAAGAAACCAAAGATAGAGGCACCAGAAAAACCACTACGCAAGAAACTAACAGCTAGGATGACGGTACCATCAAGGCTTAAAGAAAAGACACAAATTCAAGATCAAGGTTCTTGTTCTTCTTTTACTTCTTCTTCATATCAGAATAATTTTTGCATGCCCCTAGTATGGGCAATCAAATTACACCATGAAGTCAATCATATAAGAAAAGATAACATCGCACTCTGGGAGGAAATCGCAGGTATCGGGTGAAGTAACTGAGACCATGGATATTGATAATTATTCTTCTTCAGAGAAGGAAGACATGCTTGATCTTTATGGCCAGGTACCCCGTTCTAATTCTTCTTCTTAATTTCTTATATGCATTAGGTAGTTTAATTTAGTTAATTTTAAATTTTATTTCTTTATTGAGTCTATTTCGAGTCATGGAGACACGACTCACTTTTGAGTTGGGGGTGGGGATTCGTTGTCCTCATCTTCCCTTTTTGTTTGTGCATAAAATTTAAAATTTTTGGGTTTGAATAGGCATAAAATATGTTGAATGTACTTATTTGAGCATGATTTAATTAAGTTAATGATAGTAAGTAGTATGTTTTTGAAAGATGTCCTATCCATGTATGAAAACATGAAATAAAAGATAGAAAAATTAATGAGCAATGATAAGAAGTCATGTTGAAACATAGGGAGAGTTATTTGGTGTGTAGAACGTGAGGTTTGAAATTAGTTTAAAAACCGCTTGTCTATGAACTAGTTGTGGAAAAGTAACAAAATCATGTAGTTTGAAAATTGAATAAGGCAGTTCTTTCATATTGAAGCCACTTGAAACCTTTTTAGCTTTCTCACCTTTTATCTGATCATTATTATTTATCCGTCTTAGCCCCTCTGAGCCTTTCTAAAGATTTTTATTAACCATATTATAAGCCATACCCCTTATTTATTAGGTCTTATCCATATGACCCGCACTCGAATTGCAAAACCTGAGACAATTTGTTTTTAGAGCTTGAGTTTGGGGTGGTGGGTTTCATCATTAGGGAACATTGGGCGTGGGAAATTGTAATTGTGTTGTGTTGATGATGAAAAAGTTATTATTGTAATCCTTTGCCGGGGTAATAGTGAATGAAAAAAGCTGAAAAGCATGAATTGAAAAAAATAATTATATATATATATATGTGTGTGTGTGTGTGTATATTTATATATATACATATATGAGAAAAAAATAGGGTGATATCTCAACATCAAAAAGAGAGTCATAGCTATATAAAAGAAAAAAAAAATTGATATGAAAATAATGTATATTTGGATCGGCAAAGTGGAATTTGTATATGATCATGAAAAAGGTTTTATTTGGGATTAATTGAGAATGCACATTAAGGCATCAAAAATTGGGTTGAGTGAGAACATCTTCCAGTGAAAACTCAAGCTCTAGGGCAATTCGTTGATGGAATGTAAGGAGAGAGCAAAAAGCCCCGTTATAACCATAAAGACCTTAGGACTTCTAGCTACTTGGTGGAGAAACAATTGAGTTATTAGGTTGTAGATAAGTGGACCATTGGATGCTATATTAGGAAATATGAACAACCTATAGCTATTAGCACAAACTGAGTTGAGACCTTTCCTTCTTGCATTGCGAAGTTAATCTGGACTTGAATTTATAGATTGTTGATTATGTGTATATTAAGCATACATGTGCATTATTTCTTTAGCATTACTACATGATACTTTTTGGATATTTCGCTCTATGATCATTCATTGTGTTCTGTTCTTAGTCTCCTCCTACTTCTTCTTCTTTGTTATTAATTGACTACCCTACCGTTCTTTATTTTTATTGTATCGGGACGATACAACTTTGAGTTGGGGATCTTGATGTCTCCCCATTTGTGATAATTTAATATCAGTTGGAGACATCATTTTAGGTTTATTTATTAGGATATAGGTCGATTTTCCTATGATTTAGTGCACTATCCTATTTCTTGTCTTGATTTAATTATTTATTATTTTTAGAGCATATTGGGTTTAATTTGTTTATTTAGTGTGATGCTTTATAGATATAAATAGGAATTAATTAGAGATAAAGATGCCAAATCAATTCTGAGAGATTAAGGAAAGAAGATATTCATGGAAATTGGAGATTAAGGAAGGAAATATGAAAAAGGAAAAGATAAAGTTGCCAAATAAATCTGAATTCCAGCAGCTACGAGCATAAAAGTTATCATAACTAAAGATTGGCTAGGTATATGGAAATATGGTCTAAATCAAAGTTATAGATCTTTCCAAGAAGACCAGTTTTGACTAATTGAACGCGTCAAAGAAATAAGTATTGAAGGAGTTACGGTCAAAACAAAACAACACCAGAATCTTACCTTTTCATTATTTTAGGGCTACGAATTTGAGTTGGGCTAGAAGTCCATTACTTTTCTTCCACTCCAAGAAAAAGTTTTAGGGTTTCCTATACCCTTTAAGTACACACTCTTATCAGAAGAAACACATCCTTGGCAAATCTTAAGCCAAGAGGAAGCTTACAAAACAAGAAGAGAAGTCTGGAAGGAGCTGAACACCATATTATGTCTTCTTTAACCTTTAAATTTGTAATTTCTTTCTTTTCTTCCATTAGTATGAACTAAATAATTTTAGCTTGAGAGTTAGCATATATGTATGACCCATAGTTTTTCTATCTGATTTGGGATACATCGTATTTAATTGAAGTCATGTTTTTATTCTCTGTTTATGTGTTTTGATTTAATGACTGATTTCCTTGCTAGTGCACGAGTATAGGATTACCTTAATAGTAGTTAGATGATCGCCCGGAAGGGGTCTCTAATTATTGAAACACCATATAACGTCTAGTATCCGATATTGGTCCTGACAACACTGATTAAAACTAGATAGTCATTAGGGTATGTTTTCACCACCATATCACCAATTGAAGGACTTGTACTGCTTAGGGCCTTGGTAGCGCTTGATAACCCTATGTTTGGACTGCCTCGTGGTTGTTCCATATCCCCCTTAGTCTCTCTCAAGGTCTAAGGTATGGGAATTTATAATCTTGACTATAATATTATCATATGATTTACCCTTACATGTTAGAATAAACAAGACTAGTGGGAATTACTTGCTAATATCTCGAGCTAAACTCTCATACTAATGGTTCTTTTCTTATTTAATTTTCTGTCTTTTAATTTATTAGATTAATTTTCTATTTCTCAAAATCAAACAAAAATCTCTTTTCTTTTCTTTTTCCTTCGTATTAATCAGATCTAGCTCGCATATCTGCACTTGATAATTTGCACAAGTTCTCTCTAACCTGCGTAGTCTCTGAGGAACGAAACTTATTTATCATTTAAAACTTGCATACGCCATGTATACTTGCGGAACCGTGCTAGCCTAGGGTGTTTATTTGCGTTTATTTATCTATTATTATATCACACCTTAGGCGACACCAACCAAGCTTATTTAGGTATGAACAATACTTTACCTGTTATTATTTCTTCTAACCTTTTAGGTCCTCAAGAGGATAAGCTACTCCATGTGCTTCGTGCTAACAAAAAAGCAATTGGATGGACTATTGCCGATATCAAGGGAATAAGTCCATCCATTTGTAAACATAGGATTATTCTTGAGAACGAAGGAGGGCGATCTATAGAGGGGCAAAGAAGACTCATGACAGTTATGAAAGAGGTGGTAAGGAAGGAGGAAATTAAGTTATTAGACGCGGGTATTATCTTTCCGACTGCAAGAAGTGATTGGGTTCGTCCAATGCAATGTGTTCCAAAGAAAGGAGGTATCACTACCGTCCTTAATGATCAAGTTGAAGCCATTCCATCAAGAACAGTTGTGGGGTGGAGAGATGCATGGATTACCGAAGGCTCAACAAGGCTACAAAGAAAGATCACTTCCCGCTACCGTTCATTGATCAGATGGTATACAAACTATCATGGAGAGAGTATTATTTTTCTCTTGACGGATATTCAGGCTATAATCAGATTTGTGTGGATCCTCTTGATCAACACAAAACAACTTTTACTTGTCTGTTTGACACCTTTGCTTACAGAAGGATGCCGTTTGGTTTATGCAATGCACTTGCCACGTTCCAGAGGTGCATGATGGCTATATTTGGGACATGATTGATAAATATTTGGAGGTTTTTATGGATGAATTTTTTGTTTTTGGAGATATTTTTGATGATTGCTTGAATAATCTTGAGAAGGTCCTAGTGAGATGTAAAGAAAAAGATCTTGTGCTTAATTGGAAAAAATGCCACTTCATGGTTCAAGAAGGAATTGTGTTGGGACATAAAGTTTGGAAAGCAGGGATGGAGGTTGATCGTGCTAAAATTGAAGTTTAAAAACCTTACCACCTCAAGTTTCTGTCTTAGGAGTGAGAAGTTTCTTGGGTCACACATGATTTTACAGAAGATTTATTAAAGATTTCTCTAAAATCGCCAAACCGATTTGTTCTTTACATGAAAAGGATACTCCATTTAATTTTAATGATGAATGTCTTCAAGCGTTTGTGACGATTAAAGAGAGTCTAGTCTCCATGTTGATTATTATACCTCCAGATTGGAAAGCTTCATTTGAACTTATGTGCGATGCAAGTGATCACGCAATGGGTGTTGTTTTAGGACAGAGGAAAGACAAGATCTTCACGCAAGTAAGACCTTTAACGCTGCTGGTACGGCCTAGGGTGTGATAAAATATGATATAAATAAAGTGCAGATAAACAGCCTAAAGCTAGCACGGTTCTGCAAGTATACAGATCGTATGCAAGTTTTAGAAAATAAGTAAGATTCGTTCCGCAGAGACTACGAAGGTTAGGGGAATCTTATGCAATAATCAAGTGCAAGTAATTAAAGCTAGAACAACTAAACGCAAGGAAAATAAAGACAAATAGATATTTATTTGGTTTTTGATTAAACTAAATTAAAACTAAGAATTTAAAGACAGAAAATAAATACGAAAGAAAGAGTAGTATGAGAATATAGCTTGCGTAAATAGCATGTAATCCCCACTAGTTTTGCCGTTCTAAACATGTAAGGGTGAATTATGTAGTATTTCAATAATCGGTTCCAATTACGCTAGGTAGTTTTAAATAGGATTTACCTGTGTCAATAAGGCTTCCTAAGCAAATTGTTCCTGTAATTGGTAAATAGTGTAACATGTACTAAACCATAGTGATTATCTAGTTAGGTTGATTTGTCAGATCTAAACCGAATACTAGACGTTATGTGCTAAACATGTAATTAAACACCGTTGTCAATGGTGACCTAACTACTAGATGGTAATTCTATATGGGTGCACTCCACAAGAACACAGAATATAAATTCAAACACATAAACAGAGAATAAAAACAATAATTCAATTTAAAACATAGAATTCCCAAATTAGATAGATGTCAATCAAAAATAGGGTTCATACATATATGCTAAAACTCAAGCTAAAGAAATTTAGTTCATGAAAGAAAAGAAAGAAATTACAAATTCAGAGGTAGAAGAAGACATTGTGATGAACAGCTCCTTCCAGACTTCTTTTCTTGTGTTGTAAGCTTCCTCTTGGTTTAATGTTTTACCAAGGATGATTTAAGAGTGTTAAGAGGCTGTATTTATAGTGTATAGGTTGACCTAATTCGTTTCTTGAAGGAGAGGTTAAGTAATGAACTCCAAGCCCAACTCAAATTCGTATGCAAATAAAAATAATTACTGCTGACTTGTCTTGAACATATCTTCTTCGTTATTGGTCGGTTTTTAGCCCACAAGATACCAAAAGAATCCTCACAAAATTATCTACGTCCTTATGAAAGGAATCTTCCAAAATCGGCTTGGTTTTGGAGTTATCACCACTTCTTTAGGCGTAGCTGCAGAAATTCAGATTTAAGGCAGCTTTTCCTTTTCCATGATTTTAGCTTTTGTTTCCTTTATCTCCAATTACCATGCTTATCTCTTTCCATATCTTGTAGTATTTGACTTGGACTCTAATTAATCTCCATAATTATCTTTAAAGCTTCACACTAAATAAATAATTAAACCCAATATGCTCTAAAAATATTATTTTACTAAATCAAGACTCAAAACAGGAAAGTGCACTAAATTAAGCTAAAATCGACCTATAAACTAATAAATACGCCTAAAATGATGTCTCAGAAATAGATTTTATTATCACAAATGAGAAGACATCAAGACCCCCAACTCAAAGTTGTATCGTCCCGATACAATAAAAATAAAGAACAGTAGGGTAGTCAAATAAACAAGAAGAAGAAGTGGAGGAGAATAAGAACAGAACATAATGAATGATCCTAGAGCAAAATATCTAAAAAGTCTCATGTAGAAATGCTCAAAAAATAATGCACAATTATGCTTAATATACATGTAATCAACAATCCATAAATTCAAGTCCAGATTAATTTCGCAATGCCAGAAGGAGAGGATGATAACTTAGTTCAGGTTAATGGCTATAGGTTGTTCATAGGTCTTAATATAACATCCAATGGTCCACTCACCTATTACCTAATAGCTCAATTGTTTCTCCACCAAGTAGTTAGAAATCCTAAGGTCTTTGGTTATAACTTGGCTTAAGGACGGGTGTGGTTTATTTGATAATGAAAAGTGAGCTTGTGGCTCTCTCCTCACTAGCCATCAACGAATCGCCCTAGAGCTTGAGTTTTCACTCGAAGATGTTCTCACTCAACCCAATTTATTGATGCTTTTGATGTGCATCCCCAATAATTCCAAATAAAACCTTTTTCATGATGATATGCAAATTCCACTTTGCCGGTCCGAATATATATTCTTTTCATATCACTTTTTTCTTTTACATAGCTATGACTCTCTTTTTGATGTTGAGATACCACGCTATTTTTTCATGTATATATTCTTTTTATGCCCTTGTTGGCAAATTTTAGCTCGTAGCTTCTTTTCCATTCACTATTACCCCGACAAAGGGTTACAATAATAACAATTTCATCATCACTAAAATCACAAATATAATTCCCAAAACCCAATATTCCCTAATGATGAAACCCACCACCCCAAACTCAAGCTCTAAAACGAGTTGTCTCAGGTTTTGCGATTCGAGTGCGGGTCATATAGATAAGTCCTACAAACTAAGGGTATGGATTATAATGTGGTTCAATAAAAAGGCTTTAGAAAGGCTCAAAAGGGCTAAGAGGGATATAATAACAATAATCAAATAAAAGGGTGAGAAGGTATAAAGGCTTCAAGTGTTTTAATCATGAAAGAGCTGCCTTATTCATTTTTCTAACTACCGGATTTCGTTACGTTTTCATTATTAGTTCATAGATAAGCGGGTTTTCAACTAATTTCAAACCTCACGTTCTGTACACCAAATAACTCTCCCTAAGTTTCAACGTGACTTCATAGCATTACTCATTAACTTTCCTATCCTTTATTTCCTGTTTTCATACATGCATCTAAACAAATTTAATACATCTTTCAAAAACATACTACTTACTATCATTGACCTAATAAATCATGCTCACACAGGTACATTCAAAATATTCTATGCCTAATTCAACCCAAAATTTTTTAAATTTTATGTAAAAAAAAAAAAGAAGATGAGGACAACGAATCCCCACCCCCAACTCAAAAGTGAGCCGTGTCCCCACGACTCGAAAAAGACTCAAGAATGGAATAAAATTTAAAATTAAAACTAACTAAACTACCTAATGCATACAAGTTATTAAGAAAAAGTTAGAATGGCTTACCTGGCTGGCCATAGAGATCCATTATGTCCTCCTCCTCTTCCGAAGCAGAGGGATCAAAATAATTATCAATATCCCTTTCCAAGGTTATATCTTCCAGCTGTGATTGCATTTGTATGACTTCCACCCAAAGTTCTCTGTTATCTTCTTGTAATCTTTCAATTTCGTGATGTAATTTGAGAGCCCATGGGGGAAGATCATGATCGATTTTAGAGGAAGAAGTAGAAGAACCTTGGTCATGAATCTTTATCTTTTTCAAAGGCCTTGATGGTATAGACATTCTAGCAGTTAACTCTTTGGTAGTGGTTATGCTGGTGCCTTTTCTTTTGATTCTTCAGTAGCCTCATCAACGGTGATAGGCTTTTCAATGGTGACTCCAGGCAATTTCTTATTCTTCCCAAGGATGGTGCACTTTTTCTTGTATTTCATAGCTTCAAATCTATTAGTCATGGTTGATTCACCCACAACTCAAGTTAAACCAAGGATGAATTAAAAGATTAAGAGAAATTGGTTTAGCTTGAGGTTGTAGCTTGGAATTGATTAAAGAGAAAGGTTTCTTGATAAATCTTGGAAGAATTCTTGAAAACTTGATGAATTTGATGGTGTTTAATGGTGTAGTGTGATGAATTTGATGAAGAATTTGTGTTTATGGAGGATGGATGAGAGAATTATTGGAGCTGTTGTGGTAATTGTGAAGGTTTGCACAAGCTTTAAAGTGTATATATAGTGTTTGGGTCTGAAAATTTCGTGTGGGAGGGTTAGGGTTGAGTTTTGATAAGGTGAGAAGTTGAATGGGCCTCAAACTCCTCACAAACCGCCATAGTGCGGTGCACCGGACCTAGGCCGTGGTGCACCGCAGCTTCTGCTGTTCCATTTTTTCTTCTCGTAAAAAAAACCCGTGGTACCCTACCCGTGGTACGCGTTTTTGCCTCTGCTCCAATTTTTCGTTCTTGTCAAAAAACCCGTGGTACCCTACCCGTGGTACGGGTTTTTGCTTCTGCGGTATACCGCACCTATGCCGCGGTATACCGGACTTGACATGCTCAAAAAAAAATTCTCTCGGCATAAAACCCGAGTTAGTGTAACCATGGTACGGGTTTTTCCAAGCGCGGTGTACCGGACCTGTGCCGCGGTGCACCGGACCTGCCTGCGAATTTTTCCAGGAATTTTCCTTTGACCCCAAACTCATTTCCTGCTCAGTAACACACTACCTTTCTCTCCTATTAGCTTGTAAACACAATTAAAAATATACACTAACTTAATATTATACACTAAAAAGCAAAAACAACTAATCTAGAAAGCAATTAAAACAAGGGGTGTCTCCCAAGAGCACTTTTGTTTAACGTCTTTGAGTTAGACGTGTACCTCAGGCTAAGCGCTTTCTACGAGATGGATCGTCTCCTCTCGCCCAAAGTCCTCACTGTCATGGTATCTCTTCAAACGCTGGACATTCACCATGAATGTCCTTTGCTCGGTTGGATGTTCAATTTCAATCGCTCCATGAGGTGTGACTTTCGTAACAATGTAAGGTTCTCCCTTACGGGATTTAAGCTTTCCTGGGTACTTCGAAAATCGAGAGTTGTATAATAAAACCTTTTGTCCTCTCTCGAAATTCTTTGGACGGAGTCGTTTATCATGCCATCTCTTTGTTTTCTCCTTGTAGAGGCGTGAATTTTCATAGGCAAGATAGCGAAACTCCTCCAACTCGTTCAATTGCATCATCCTTTGTTTCCTGGCCAATTCTGGGTCTAGATTCAGAGTTTTAATAGCCCAGTAGGCTCGAGCTTCAAGTTTAATAGGTAGATGACACGCTTTGCCGTAGACCATGCGATATGGAGATCCCCCACCTGGTGTTTTAAATGCTGTTCTGTAAGCCCATCATTATCTAGCTTTAAAGACCAATCTTTCCTCGTTTTATTCACGGTCTTCTCAAGAATAGATTCGATTTCCCGGTTGGAAACTTCAGCTTGACCGTTAGTTTGTGGGTGATAACCGGTTGAAATACGGTGTCTCACTCCAAACTTACAAAGATAGTTTCTCAGTGGAGCATTAATAAAATGGGTACCTTTATCACTGATGAGAACACATGGCGTACCATGTCTTGAAAAGATGTTTGATTTTAAGAATTTAATCACTGTTTGAGCATCGTTCTTTGGTGTTGCCACTGCTTCTACCCATTTTGATACATAATCTACTGCAAGCAAAATATAAAGATTCCCATGGGATGTGATGAAAGGTCCCATGAAATCTATTCCCCATACATCAAAGATTTCAACTTCTAGGATATTGTTAAGCGGCATCGCGTCTCTTTTTGATATATTACCAGTGAACTGGCATCTTTGACATGACTGGACAAAACGATGACAATCTTTGTGTAGGGTAGGCCAATAGAACCCGGATTGAAGAATTTTAGCTGCAGTTCTATCGCCTTTAAATTGACCTCCATAAGGTGAACTATGACAACTTGCAATGATCTTTTCCATTTCGCCTTCATGCACACATCTTCTAACAACTTGGTCACTACAAATCTTCCAGAGATACGGTTCATCCCAATAATACTGTTTGGCCTGGTGCGATAATCTTTGTCTTTGTTGTGGGTGGATATCCTTGGGGAATACGCCACTCACAATGAGGTTGACTAGATCTGCAGACCATGGAACAAACGTGTTTTTAATAGCAAAAAGTTGTTCATCAGGGAACCTCTTTAACCAACAATGGTTCTTTGTTCGCATTAGATCCTTCGAGCCTTGATAAATGATCAGCAACTTGGTTCTCGCATCCCTTTCGGTCTCGAATGTCTATGTCGAATTCTTGAAGCAACAGTACCCATCTAATAAGACGTGGCTTAGCGTCCTTTTTCTCCATAAGGTACCTGATAGCTGAATGGTCCGTGTATACAACAGTTGTCTTCCCAATCAGATAGGAACGAAATTTATCAAAAGCATAAACCACGGCCAACATCTCTTTCTCCGTTACTGTATAATTCATCTGGGCAGCGTTGAAAGTCTTACTTGCATAATAAATCGTGTGGAAGATCTTATCTTTCCTCTGTCCCAACACAACACCCATAGCGTGATCACTAGCATCACACATAAGTTCAAACGGAGCTTTCCAATCAGGAGGTATAACAATAATTGTCGAGATCAGGATTCCTTAATCGTAAAAAAAGCTTGAAGACATTCGTTAGTAAAATTAAAAGGAGTATCCTTTTCAAGTAAAGAACAAAGCGGTTTGGCGATCTTGGAGAAATCTTTAATAAATCTTCGATAAAATCCTGCGTGACCCAAAAAACTTCTCACTTTAGCACGATCAACCTCCATCCCTGCCTTTGAAACCGTATGTCCCAACACAATTCCTTCTTGAACCATGAAGTGGCATTTTTCCCAATTAAGCACAAGATCTTTTTCTCTACATCTCACAAGGACTTTCACAAGATTATTCCAACAATCATCAAAACTATCTCCAAACACCGAAAAATCATCCATAAAAACCTCCAAGTATTTATCAATCATGTCCCAAAATATCGCCATCATGCACCTCTGGAACGTGGCAGGTGCATTACATAAACCAAACGGCATTCTTCTATAAGCAAAAGTACCAAATGGACAAGTAAAAGTTGTTTTGTGTTGATCAAGGGGATCCACTCAAATCTGATTATAACTCGAATATCCGTCAAGGAAACAATAATACTCTCTCCCTGCAAGTTTGTCTAGCATCTGATCAATGAATGGTAGCGGGAAGTGATCTTTCTTTGTAGCTTTGTTGAGTCTTCGGTAATCCATGCATACTCGCCACCCCACAACTGTTCTTGATGGTATGGCTTCACCTTGATCATTAAGGATGGTAGTGATACCTCCTTTCTTTGGAACGCATTGCACTGGACTAACCCAATCACTGCTAGCAATCGGATAGATAATTCCTGCGTCTAACAACTTGATAACTTCCTTCCTCACCACTTCCTTCATAGCTGGCATGAGTCTTCTTTGTCCCTCTATAGATCTCCCACCTTCGTTCTCAAGAATGATTTTGTGTTTGCAAACGGAAGGACTAATTCCTTTGATGTCGGCAATAGTCCATCCGATTTCTTTTTTGTTAGTGCGAAGTACATGAAGTAGCTTCTCCTCTTGAGGACCTGAAAGGTTAGCAGAAATAATAACAGGCAAAGTTTTGTTTGTACCTAGATATGCATAGCGTAGATTATCTGGAAGCAGATTTTCTTCGAGAACAGGTGGACGTATTATAGATGGTTGTTTAATTGGTTCAATGTCACCTGATTCTCGAAGTAGTTCTCGTACATTTGATCCTAATGCAGCAACATCTTCAGGGGGAATCTCGAGTTCCTTTTGTGATTCAAGTGTCAAGGCTTCGTCAAGATCATCATCTAAGATGCTTCATTGAAGACTTCTTGCACAATTTTTCCGATGACATCTATTTTGAAACATTCATCTTTCGAATTTGGTAACTTCATAGCCTTAAGCACATTGAATCTTATCTGTTCGTCTTGTACCCTCATGATCAACTCACCATTCTCAACATCAATTAGTGTACGCCCGGTGGCTAAGAATGGTCTACTCAAGATGATGGGGATATTCTTATCCGCGTCGTAGTCAAGAATAATAAAATCACAAGGAAAAATAAAAGAACCAGTTTTAACTAAAACATCTTCAATTTTACCTACTGGTCGTGAGAGGGAGCGATCCGCCATTTGTAACACCACAGATATGGGTACTACCTCTTCTATATTAAGCTTCTCGAACAGAGATCTTGGCATGAGATTGATACTCGCGCCTAAATCACATAATGCTTTCCCGGTCCAATTATCTCCTATGCCAATGGGAATTGTAAAACTTCCGGGATCTTCTAGCTTTGGTGGCAAAATACTTTGACATATAGCACTACACTCCACAGGCAATCCAATTGTTTCCCCAGTTTCTATACTTCGTTTGTTGGAGAGAATGTCCTTCATGAATTTAAGATATGTTGGCATTCTCTTGAGAGCTTCAACAAGCGGCATATTAATCTCTAACTTCCTCAACATGTCAACGAAATTCTTGAATTCCAGGTCATTGTCCTTCTTTCTGACACGTGAAGGGTATGGAGGTGGAGGGCGTGTATTAAGTTCCACTGGTCTTCTCGTCTTTTCTGGTGTCTCGGCTTGGACACTCTTTGGTTTAACTACCTCCTCTACTGTATTTTGATTGTTTCTTCTCCCCCCTTTCCTGGAATAGGGATTGGTTCTGTTTCTGGTCTTGGTGGAGGTAGTTGTTTTCCACTTCGCAATTCAACTGCATGACAAGAATCATCTCTAGGAGCAATAGTATCACTTGGAAGTTTCCCTTTCGGCCGATTTTGTAATGTACTTGTCATATGTGATAAAGTATGCTCTAGTTTCTTGATTACCTTCTGTTGGGCTTGAATTTTATGTTGGCTACGACTCATATTGTTTTCAATTTCTTGCATCAATTTAGCCATACTCGAATTCAAGCTTGGGATTTGTTCTTTCCTTGCCAGTTGCATTGATTGTTTTGGCGGTTCTTTCTTCGTTTCTTGACAATCTTTCTCAACAATGGGTGCCTTTTGCTGAATAGGTTGTGGCGGATTATAAGATTGAGGTTGGGGTTGATGATAAGTCTCTTGATCTTTGACCAAACATCTTTGTTGTGGAGATTGTTGATAATCAACGAAGCTTCCTTGAGGATGAGTATAGCCATTAGAATAATAGTTATCTTGAGGGTATGTAACGGAAGCTATTGCTGGATTATTCATACATCCTTCCCACACATGATTTCTTGATCCACAACCCGGACACGAAGGAACTGCACATACTACATTTACCTGAGCAATTGTTCGGGCTTGTTCTTGTAGTTCTTCAAGTTGTTGGGCCATTTCTTTAAGCTTCAGAGCTTCTGAAGTGTCTTCTTTTTCTGGTTTCTTGGTCCAACTTCTCTCGTTCTCGAGAATTCTCTCCATCCCCAACTCAGCTTCTTCAGGATCTAGTAACACAAAACCTGCATTTCCTAACGAATCTGCTTTCTCCCTTGACTTGTCATTGAGGCCTCCATAAAACAAGGTTAAATAATATTCCGGCGATGATTTATGATATGGACATCTCGCCTTCTTTTCTGTAAATCTTAACCATGCTTCACCCAAACTCTCTCCGTCTTCCTGTATAAATTGCTCAAGCTCCAACATATCTTTTAAACGTCTACTAACCGGATAGAAGCGATCTAGGAATCTTGCTTGAAGCTTGTCCCAATCTGGAATAACATGAGGGTATTGGGTATCATACCAATTGCTTGCACATCCGGTCAAGAAGAACTGGAACATCACGTAATACACTTGTTCCCTAGTAAATCCTCTTACGATATAAGCATCACAGATTTGCATGAATTTCTGAATATATCGGATCGGATCTTGATGTGCAACACCGCTGAATAATCCATGAGTTGCAAACTGTGTTAACATCCCTGGATCAGGCTTAAATTTAGCGGCTTGGATTTCTGGAGCGAGAATTCCTCTCGGTTGCACTCTATATTCGATGCGTAGCTCAAGTCTCCTTGGGGTCTCCATCTGTAACTATCTATAAAACAAAAACTAAAAGACAAAAGCGTAAAATAGAACTAACTGAAATAAAAGCACAAGATATATGCACAAGGACTAACGATGTAGTCCCCGGCAGCGGCGCCAAAAACTTGGTACGGCCTAGGGTGTGATAAAATATGATATAAATAAAGTGCAGATAAACACCCTAAAGCTAGCACGGTTCTGCAAGTATACAGATCGTATGCAAGTTTTAGAAAATAAGTAAGATTCGTTTCGCAGAGACTACGAAGGTTAGGGGAATCTTATGCAATAATCAAGTGCAAGTAATTAAAGCTAGAACAACTAAACGCAAGGAAAATAAAGACAAATAGATATTTATTTGGTTTTTGATTAAACTAAATTAAAACTAAGAATTTAAAGACAGAAAATAAATACGAAAGAAAGAGTAGTATGAGAATATAGCTTGAGTAAATAGCATGTAATCTCCACTAGTTTTGCCGTTCTAAACATGTAAGGGCGAATTATGTAGTATTTCAATAATCGGTTCCAATTACGCTGGGTAGTTTTAAATAGGATTTACCTGTGTCAACAAGGCTTCCTAAGCAAACTTTTCCTGTAATTGGTAAATAGTAACATGTACTAAACCATAGTGATTATCTAGTTAGGTTGATTTGTCAGATCTAAACCGAATACTAGATGTTATGTGCTAAACATGTAATTCAACACCGTTGCCAATGGTGACCTAACTACTAGATGGTAATTCTATATGGGTGCACTCCACAAGAACACAGAATATAAATCCAAACACATAAACAGAGAATAAAAACAATAATTCAATTTATAACATAGAATTCCCAAATTAGATAGATGTCAATCAAAACTAGGGTTCATACATATATGCTAAAACTCAAGTTAAAGAAATTTAGTTCATGAAAGAAAAGAAAGAAATTACAAATTCAGAGGTAGAAGAAGACATTGTGATGAACAGCTCCTTCCAGACTTCTTTTCTTGTGTTGTAAGCTTCCTCTTGGTTTAAGGTTTTACCAAGGATGATTTAAGAGTGTTAAGAGGCTGTATTTATAGTGTATAGGTTTACCTAATTCGTTTCTTGAAGGAGAGGTTAAGTAATGGACTCCAAGCCCAACTCAAATTCGTATGGAAATAATGATAATTACTGCTGACTTGTCTTGAGCATATCTTCTTCGTTATTGGTCGGTTTTAAGCCCACAAGATACCAAAAGAATCCTCACAGAATTATCTACGTCTCTATAAAAGGAATCTTCCAAAATCGGCTCGGTTTTGGAGTTATCACCACTTCTTTAGGCGTAGCTGTAGAAATTCAGATTTAAGGCAGCTTTTCCTTTTCCATGATTTTAGCTTTTGTTTCCTTTATCTCCAATTACCATGCTTATCTCTTTCCATATCTTGTAGTCTTTGACTTGGACTCTAATTAATCTCCATAATTATCTTTAAAGTTTCACACTAAATAAATAATCAAACCCAATATGATCTAAAAATATTATTTTACTAAATCAAGACTCAAAATAGGAAAGTGCACTAAATTAAGCTAAAATCAACCTATAAACTAATAAATATGCCTAAAATGATGTCTCCGAAATAGATTTTATTATCACAAATGAGGAGACATCAGCTGCCCAGATGAATTATACAGTAACAAAGAAAGAGTTCCTAGCCGTATTGTATGCTTTCGACAAATTTCGTTCCTACTTGATTGGGAAGAAAACTATTGTATACACGGATCATTGAGAAATCAAGTACCTTATGGAGAAAAAGGACGCGACGCCGCGTCTTATTAGATGGGTATTGTTGCTACAAGAGTTATTCATAGACATTCGAGACCAAAAAGGATACGAGAATCAAGTAGCTGGTCATTTATCCAGGCTCGAAGAATCGGATGCCAACAAAGAATCATTATTGGTTAAAGAGGTATTCCCTGATGAACAACTTTTTACTATTAAAGATGTGTTTGTGCCTTGGTATGCAGATATATTTAACCTCATCGTGAGTGGTGTATTCCCTACGGATTTCAACTCACAACATAGACAAAGGTTGCGTTACAGAATTAGAAAATTCTTTTGGGACAAGCCCTACCTCTTCAAAGTTTGTAGTGATCAAGTTATCAGAAGATGCGTCCATGAGGGCGAAATTACTAAAATCATGGCAAGCTGTCATGGCTCACCATATGGTGGCCACTTCAAAGGCGATAAAACTGCAGCTAAAATTCTTCAATCTGATTTTGATTGGCCTACCTTACACAAACATTGTCATCAATTTGTTCAGAAATGTCACAGATGCCAGTTCACTAGTAATATATCAAAAAGAGACGAGATGCCGCTCAATAATATCTTAGAAGTCAAAATCTTTGATGTATGGGGAATAGATTTCATGGGACCTTTCATCACTTCCCATGGTAATCTTTATATTTTGCTAGTAGTAGATTACGTGTCCAAGTGGGTAGAAGCAGTGGCAACACCAATGAACGATGCTAAAACAGTTATATCATTCCTGAAGTCACATATCTTTTCAAGACATGGTACACCACGAGTTCTAATAAGTAATAACGGTACCCACTTCATCAATTTTTAGTTAAGAGATGCCCTTCGTATGTTGGGAGTGAGACACCGCACTTCAACCGGTTATCATCCGCAAACTAACGGTCAAGCTGAGGTTTCTAACCGAGAAATCAAATCTATTCTTGAAAAGACCGTGAACAAAACAAGCAAGGACTAGTCATTAAAACTAGATGATGCTCTTTGGGCTTAGAGAAAAGCATTCAAAACACCAGCTAATGCATCTCCTTATCGCATGGTCTACGGAAAAGCATGTCATCTTCCTATTGAGATTGAATCTTGAGCCTTCTGGGCTATTCAAACGCTGAATCTAAACCCAGACTTGGCTGGAAAACAAAGGATGATGCAGTTGAATGAGTTGGATAAATTTCGTTTCCATGGCTATGATAATTCACGTCTCTACAAGGAGAAAACAAAAAGATGGCATGGTAAACAAATTCGTCCAAAGAGTTCGAAAGAGGACAAAAGGTACTGTTATACAATTCTAGATTCTCGAACTATCCGGGTAAGCTTAAATCCCATTGGGGAGGACCTTACATTGTTATAAAAGTCACACCTCACAGAGCGATCTAAATTGAACATCCAACCGAGAAAAGGACATTCATGGTGAATGGCCAGCGTTTGAAGTTATACCATGATAGTGAGGACTTTGGACGAGAGGAAATGATCCTTCTCGAAGAACACGCTTAGCCCGAGGTACACGTCTAACTCAGAGACGTTAAACAAAAGTGTTATTGGGAGACACCGCTTGGTTTAATTTCTTTTTAGATTAGTTTTATATTTTGTAGTGTATAGTTCTAATTTAGTGTATATATTTAAATGTGTTTACAAGCTAATAGGAGAAAAAGGTAGTGTGTTATTGTGTAGGAAATGAGTTTGGGGTCAAAATGAAAAAAATGAGAAAATCTGGTTCTCTGACCGGTAGGCCGGTGGAATCACCGGTATGCCGGTGGAAAAACCCTGTTACGGTTTTGGAATCAGGTTGTTTGCCGAGAGCTGGTTTAACAAAATCCGTGTTCGCTTTTGTCAACACGGTTTTTCATATTTTCGACCGGTAAGTCGCTCGAAAGCCTGGTATGCCGGCCAAGGAAAAAAAACCGTGAAACGGTTTTTCGAGACAGGTTTAGTGTTGAGGCGAAATTTTTCGAAAAAGTGCACCGGCATTGCCGCCCGTATAACCGGTATACCGGCTCCCAAATACCGTGGCACGGTTTTTTGAGACAGGTTTTATGCCGAGAGTAACAAGAAGAAAACCGTGTTCTCTTTTGTCGACACGGTTTATGACGTCAACACCGGTATGCCAGTCTGAGGCGGTTTGTGAAGAGTTTATTTCCTAATCAACTTCTTACCTTACCAAGATTTAAACCTAGCCTCTCCAATACAAATTTTCCAGACCCTAACCTTATAAATAGACCTTGAAGCTTGATTAAACCTCCACAACAAACATAATAACAACAACAAATCTTTCCTTCTTCCTCCATAAACACATATTCTTCATCAAATTCATCACACTACACCATAAAACACCACCAAAATCATTAAGCTATCAAGAATTCTTCCAAGAAAAAAATCAAGAAACCTTCTTCTATCATTAAATCCAAGCAATAAACTCAAGCCACACCAATCTTTCTTAACCTTATTCCATCCTTGGTGTAACTCGAGTTGTGGGTTAATCAGAGATGACAAATAGAACGGATGCTATGGATTATAATAGAAAGTGTTCATTCTTAGGGAAGAACAAAAATTTGCCTAGAGATACAATTGAAAAGGCCATCAACATTGATGAGTCATTTGAAAAGAAATCAAAGATAGAGGCACCAGCACAACCACTACGAAAGAGATTAACAGCTAGAATGAGTGTTCCACCAAGGCCTAAAGAAAAGACACCAATTCAAGATCAAGGTTCTTCTTCTTCTTCATATCAGAATAATTCATACATGCCACCTGGTGGGTCCTAGGGTGTTATAAAATTAAGTGCAAAAATAAAGGAACCACTTAACCGCAAGTGTACGGTTGTCCCAAGTAATATATGATAATCAAGTTCGTTCTCAGGGACGGATTAGGTTTAACCCAAATATTAATCAAGTAGTAAGAATAATTGCTTAACAGAAAATAAAAGATAATAATTTTTGTTTGGTTTTTATAAATTAAAAGATGCAAATAAAATAAAGACTAAAATTAAATTAACAGAAAGGAAATAAAGCAAATAAACGACTAACTTCAGATAAGAGAGATACTTGAGTCTCGCAAAGGAGTCCACTTAATCAATAGTATCTATGCTATGTTTAAGGGTAGAATTGGAATTATAATATTAGTCGGGACTCTAATATCTCCTAGCCCCCTGTCTGGTGGACCTAGAGGCTATCCTAAAGTATCATAAACACCTGTATGGTCGAATATGCCTCTTCGGATGAAATGATTTTAACTCTTTGGCTATGTAACTAGTTAAGCCTGTCGGTCAATAACGGACATTACACGGGTATTACCTAGATCTGTATTCAAACCCCCCTGTCGGATGATCACTTCGCCACTAAAGTGAATATCCCAAATACTAACAGCTAATTCTAGTTGCGCGGAAAAGAATTAGTAATAAAAACAAAGTAATAACCAATATATAAAACTCAATCCTATTTAAATCTAAACAATCCCAAATTCAAAACATAGATTCATTAATTAAGGTTCATCCCTTTAGTGCGATTCTCAAGTATAAAGAAATTTAGCTCATGATGAAATTAAAGACTAACATAAAATAAAAGGAATTCATGTTCAAATACAAGAAAGAAATAAATAACCTAAAGGGTTGAATGACTATTGTTGGAAGAACAGGATTCCTCCAGCTTCTAGCTTCTTCTCTCCTTCGTGCTCTGACTTGAAAACCTTAAGCCTCTTGTGTAATTCTTTGAAGTGTGTGAAAGTAGGAGGTTAAGGGGTGTATTTATAGGTGTTGGAAGACCCTAGGTCGAATTTGCTTGGAGTGGAAGACAAGTTAAAGTCTCTTAAATTCGTAGCCCTAAATTCTAGAAAAGGTAAGATTTTGCTGCTGATTTGATTTCGTCATATCTTTTTCAATACTTATCCGTTTGAGAAGTTCCAATATATGAAACTGCTTGTCTTGGAAAGAGCTTTCTATTGGTGCAGACCATTCGTCCAGAATCCATTCCAATATTTAGTTATGGAATTATCTTTAAAACGTGGCTGGAATTTCAGATTCACAAGGCAGCTTTATCTTTTCCTTCTTTGAATAAATCTTTCCTAAATCTTCTTACTTCCATGTAAATATTCTTTCCTTTCATCTTTATCTTGACTTGGTCTCTAAGTAATTACCATTTATTTTTTAAAGCTTCACATTAAATGAATAATTAAACCGCATATGCTTAAAAAGAATAAATCAATAAATCAAGAAATCGAAATAGGAAAGTGTACTCTAAAAATAGAAACTCGACTAAAAACATTTCCTAACACTCTAAAATACACTAAGACTTTATTCTCACTTCTTCTCCTTGGATTGGTCTTTCATGAAATTCAAGAACCTATTAACTTTGCATTAAAAACAATCAAATTTACGCACAAAAGCTCAGATTCTGCAAATAGTTAATTTCCAAGGGGAGAAAGTGTAATATGATCAATTAAGCCTAAAAGTCTATCAAATAAGTCATTTATTTACCTAAAAGGATGTCTCCAAAGGGCTAATAATTAGAACAAATAGGGAGACATCACCACCAGTATGGGCAATCAAATTACAAGATAAAGTCAATTATATAAGAAAAGAATCTGCTGCAATCTGGGATGAAATTGACAAGATTAATCTGGTATTGGCTGAAGTAACTGAGAACTTGGATGTTGGTAATTATTCTTCTTCTTCGGAGAAGGAGGAGGACATGCTAGATCTTCATGGCCAGGTACCTAGTTCCAATTCTTCTTTATAATTGCTTGTATGCATTAGGTAGTTTATTTTAGTTTAATTTTAAATTTTATTTCTTTTTTGAGTCATTGGGACACGACTCACTTTTGAGTTGGGGGGTGGGGATTCGTTGTCCTCATCTTCCTTTCTGTTTTTGCATAAAATTCAATATTTGTAGGTTTGAATTGGCATAAAATATATTGAATATATCTATTGAGCATGATTTAATGAAGTTAATGATATTAAGTAGTATATTTTTGAAAGATGTCACAAATATGTTTAGTATGCATGTATGAAACCAGGAAATAAAAGATAGAAACGTTAATGAGCAATGATAAGAAGTCATGTTGAAACTTAGGGAGAGTTATTTGGTGAGTAGAATGTGAGGTTTAAAATTAGTTGAAAACCCGCTTATATATGAACTAATAGTGAAAAATTAACAAAATCTGGTAGTTAGAAAAGTGAATAAGGTAGTTCTTTCATATTGAAGTCACTTGAAGCCTTTTTAGCTTTCTCACCCTTTTTATTAGATTATATTATTGTTTATTCATCTTAGTCCCTCTGAGCCTTTCAAAGCCTTTTATTTAAAAACAATATAATCCATACCCCTTAGTTTATAGGACTTATCCATATGAACCGCACTCGAATCGCAAAACTTGAGACAAGACGTTTTTAGAGCTTGAGTTTAGGGTGGTGGGTTTCATCATTAGGGAACATTGGGTTTGAGAAATTGTAATTGTGATATTATTGATGATTAAAAAATTATTATTGTAACCCTTTGCCAGGGTAAGAGTAAATGAAAAAAATCTGAAAAGCATGAATTATAAAGAAAAAAATGAATGTATGAAAAATATAGCGTGATATCTCAACATGAAAAAGAGAATCATAACTACAAAAGAAAAAAATTGAAACATGAAAAGAATATATATTTGGACCGGCATAGTGGAATTTGTATATCATCATAAAAAGTTTTTTACTTTGGTTATTGGGGATTCACATCATAATCATCAAAAATTGGGGTGAGTGAGAACATCTTCGAGTGAAAACTCAAGCTCTAGAGCAATTCGTTGATGGAATGTGAGGAGAGAGCCAAAAGCTCACTTTTCATTATCCACATATACCACACCGTCCCTAAGCCAAGTTATAACCGTAAAGACCTTAGGATTTCTAACTACTTGGTGGAGAAACAGTTTAGCTATTAGGTTGTAGGTAAGTGAACCATTGGATACTATATTAGGACCTATGAACAACCTATAGCCATTAACACAAACTGAGTTGAAACCCTCTCCTTCTGGCATTGCGAAATTAATCTGGACTTGAATTTATGGATTGTTGATTATGTGTATATTAAGCATATGCGTGTATTATTTCTTTAGCATTATTACATGATACTTTTTAGATATTTTTATATAGGATCATTTATTATGTTCTATTCTTCTTCTCCTCCTACTTCTTCTCTATTTATTATTTGACTACCCTATTGTTCTTTATCTTTATTGTATCGGGACGATACAACTTTGAGTTGGGGGTCTTGATGTCTCCCTATTTGTGATGATTTAATATTAGTTGGAGACATTATTTTAGGTGCATTTATTAGGTTATATGCCGATTTTTCTATGTATTAGTACACTTTCTTGTTTCTTGTCTTGATTTAATTATTTATTATTTTTAGAGCATATTGTATTTAATTTGTTTATTAGTGTGAAGCTTTAAAGATATAGATTGGAATTAATTAGATGCCAAATAAATTCGAGATAAAGAAAAGAAGATATGCATGGAAATTGGAGATAAAGGAAGAAAATGATAAGTATGGAAAGATAAAGTTGCCAAATAAATCTCAATTCCAACATCTACGACCCAAAAAGTGATCATAACTCAAGATTGACTAGTAATTTGGTAGAATCGTATGAATCAAAGTAATAGAGCTTTCCGGGACGATCAGTTTTGATATATGGAACACGTCAAACGGAGTTGAAAGGAAGAAGTTACGGCAAAAACACAACGGCAGATTATTACCTTTTCTATATTTTAGGGTTATGAATTTGAGTTGGGCTAGGAGTCCAAGGTACTTGTCTTCCACTCCAAGAAAACGAATTAGGTCTTCCTATACCATATAAATACACCCTTTAATCAGAAGAAACACATCCTTGGCAAACCTTAAGCCAAGAGAAAGCTTACAGCAAGAGAAGAGAAGTCTTGAAGGAGCTTAACACCACATCATGTCTTCACAAGCCTTCAAATTTGTAATTGATTTCTTTTCTTTCTCTAGTATGAACTAAATAATTTTAGTTTGAGATTTAGCATATATGTATGAACCCTCGTTCTTGTTTTAAGTCTATCTAATTTGGGATACCATTGTTAATTTGAATTCATGTATAATTCGCTGATTATGTGCTTTGATTTATCGTTTGTTTTTCTTGCGGTGCGCAACGTATATGATTACCTTAATAGTAGTTAGATGGTCGCCTATAAGTGGTGTTTAAGTATTGAAACACCACATAACGTTTGGTATATGGAATTGGATCTGACAAAATCAGCCTAACTAGATAATCATTAAGGTTTATTTTCATCACCAATGGTCATTAGTAGGTAAGACTACACTTAGGACCCTGGTGGCGCTAGATGATCCTATTTCGGGTTTCCTTGTGGTTGAAAGGTTGCCGCCCTAGTTCGCTCTCCGGGGATATGGAGGAATTTAGAATCCTGATTATTGCAATTCTACATAATTCTTCCTTACATGTTTAGAATAAACAAGACTACTGCGGAATACTTGCTAGTTTCTCAAGCTAAACTCTCATACTATAGTTCTTTCTTTTATTTAATTTTCTGTCTTTAATTTATTAGTTTAATTTTCAAATTTAAAAACCAAACAAAAATTCTACTTGTCTTTTCTTTATTTGCGTATTATTAAATCTACCTTTTATATTTGCACTTGTTAAATTGCATAAGTTCTTCCTAACCTTCGTAGTCTCTGAGGAACGAATCTTATTTATCATAAAACATGCATATGTCCCGTATACTTACAAAATCGTGCTCAGCCTAGGGTGTTTATTTTTGCATATATTTTATATATTATTTTATCACGCCTTAGGAGACACCAGGCATGAAAGTAAGTAGTATTCCTTTTACCTTTTTTACCCACTTATCCCTTGCTTTGTCAGCCCAAAACATCTCTTCTTGATTCCATGCTTCTTTCAACATATTATATATAGTTTTCTCTTTTTCCCAATTCTCTTCCGAGGCTTCTTCATCTTGAAGAATTTCTAATTCCTTTTGATATTTATCAATCAATTTTCGATTGTTATAAAAATCATTTTTACTCCAACCCGTAAGAGCTAGACATGTATCATCCCTCTTATAACAAGAATAAGTGGCGAATGATCAGAACCAATTGGAGGAGGATCTTGGAGAGAGAAATTAGGAAAGAGATCACACCATGAGATAGAAGCTAAACCCCCATCAAATCTTTCTTTAATATTCTCTACAGCTTTTCTTTTATTAGACCAGGTATAAAAACATCCTTTGCTCGGGAGGTTAATGAGACTATTATTATTAATAAATTCATTGAATTTTATAATTCTATCAAAGCTTGGTTCCATTTTACCTTGTTTCTCCTAAGTTCTAGAAATTTCATTAAAGTTACCAATGAATAAATCTGGCTTATTATTTTTAGAGTTCCACGACGATAGAGATTTCCAGGTCGATTGTTTTTCCGCCTCATTGTTAGGCGCGTAAACACACACCAAATACCAAATATTTTTATTATACTCCTCAACTTGAGAAATTACAAAAGATGATGTAGACCAAACGATCCTAAGATTAATCGATTTATTTCACAACAAAAGTATGCCCCAGACATAAACGATCCTCCTCTGGGTTCTACTAAGTGAAAATTTTCAAAAGACCAAAAATGCTTACACGACTTAAGATTCTTACTTACAAGCTTAGATTTTAACAAACAAATGATTGAAAGATGATATTTCGATACAAGGGACTTAAACACTTTCTTTGACCTGGGTTCCCTCGCTCCACGCCAATTCCAAACCATAAGATTATCCATTAAACCCGACCCTATTAAGGGACATTCCACAATCCAGTGAGTAAATGGAGGTTAGTTTTCTATCAAGAGAGGACCCCGTGTACTTTCCACCTCACCAAAGTCGGAATAATCACTTGGATCTTCACCGATGTGTCCCTCGCATCCCGCACATTTACAAAAATACAACTTTTCATCCTCCAGTCCATTTAAATTCCCCACCTTCATTTTGATTTGCATTAATGATTTGGTCCTTAACCTCATGAACTTATTAACTAGTATAAGCCTCAATCCGACAAAAATAAAATACTATAGGCCAAATTATTTAGTTTCTCTAAAATATTTCAATTATACACAAAAGAAAATTATAAAAAAGAAATTATAAGGTAAAATTTATTATTAAAAATTTACATAATTATTTGGCTAAATAATCAAGAGTTATCAATTATAATGTTTTATTCATTTCAAATTTTATATATTATATAAAATAATTATAAATATTATAAATAATAAAATATTATTTGTAGATATATTTTACCCCTGTACTATGGGCTGATTGACTACTTACCATCTGTTTTGAAAGTGATACTGGTTACTCCCTATACTAAGTTTTCATGACTCGTTACCAAACGTTTCTCCCACTTAACGGAATCCATGCACGTTTTTGTGACTATTTACCCACTATACAGAAATATAAAAAACTTAATATATGGGGTAAATAGTCACAAAATCGTGCATGAATTTCGTTAAGTGGGGATAACTAGTCACAAAAACTTAGTATAGAAGGTAGCCAGTATCACTTTTAAAACAGGTTTTAAGTAGTCAACCAACCCATAATATAGGGGGTAACCGTTGTACTTACTCTATCCTAAATAATGTAAAGTTACAAATCCTTTACATTTTTCCTTTTATGGTACTATAATTGTTTTATATGATGAGTCAAATATTACCTACATATATATGATTTTTGCACCATTCTATTTTTACGCAAATTGAATGAAATAAATCATGTCATAGTCTACTATTTTTTGTCTTATCTTATATACCTCTATCTCATATACTTTATTTTTTCTTTTAGATGCGTAAAAAAAAGAAAAAGATGGGAGACACCCCAAAAAGAAAATCAGCCAATTTTGAGTTTGTTGAAAGTAGCGGATTTCTCCTGAAATACCCAGAGAGGTGCTGAAACACTACCTCCATGCCTAGCTGATTTGGAAAGTTGATCTACTTTTCCGTTAAACGTCTGTGGAATGAAATCGAAGGATACTGGACCCGCTTCCCTGCTCAACTAGATGATCTTCCGGATGATCGGATTAATTCTCCAATTTGCTACTTATATTTGCCTAATACCTTAAGTGAGATCAAGGTTATCTGAGAAGACAGGCTTACTAAAGTTTGGGAACTCTTTGCATTTCTCAGTGGCTTTGAGAACAAAAATAACTTTGCCTTCGAGGAAGGTATGCAGTTGATAGTGTCTTTGATTTTCTCTTCCTATCCACTATCATTGTTTCTAATAACAGTTCCTATACATGTTGATTCATAAGGGACACTAAAAAAGGCATCACAAAATATGGAAATAGGACATTCCAAATTCTCAGAATTTTTGATATTATGGACAACTTCTTTGTTAGTTTGATGGTTAACCGTAATATTTCTTCCCGAACCAATGTTATGAAGTTCCCACATAGTTTGTTAGTAGCATAAATAATTTTATCACAGTTAGTACTACTATGTTCATGGATTGATATTATATTAGCTTTCCAAATGTTTTACATTGATATCATTATGTAATCTGCAATGACTTTGAATTCCCATCCTACATTAACATACACATCAATAGTTTATAAGAACCATTCTCCAATATTATCCTTCGAATATGAGTGGGTTTTAATTTGAAGAGAGGATCCTGCCCAAATACATTGGCAAATCTTACAACTATTAAGAAGATGTTCAATTGAGTTAATCTCTCCCTTGCACTATATGCATTTATCTGAGTCATAACACCTTTTTTTTAAAAAGTTTTATTATAGGTATTCTATTACTAAATGCTTTCCATATAAAGAAACTAGTTCTATTGGGGATATTGGATTCCCAAACTATTTTCCATAATTCTGGTTGATACTTGTTAGTTACGTTCGTATTTTGTGGGGAGTGTAAAATAACTTCGTCAGTTAGCCCTTTATATCCTATTTTTGTTGTATAAATTCAATCTTTAGAATGTGGCCATATAATTTTATCACTAGTGCCTATATCGGTCAAGAACAACTTTTTTATTTCTGGAATAATAGGATTAGGAAACACATTGTCAAGAATTTTATTATCCCATTCATTTGAACCATATTTCCATAATTGACAAACTTTATCCAATTTTTAGTTAATAGGTCTTTCCAACTTCCACGAAAAATCAACCCATTTGTCTCTCTAAATATTAATATTTTCCCTATGATCGTTTTTATAGAGAATGTGTTTTTAAGACAGTCCCCACCTTCCATATGGTTTGCCCAAATCCACATTCTACTCTGTCTCAAGTTAATATAAAATATCATTCTTTGTATAGTAAATACCTTTTAGTAGTTTAGTTGCGAAATAATTAGGGTTCAACAAAATTCTCCATGCCTGACTCGTGAGAAGTGCTGTATACATTCTCTTGAAGTTTATGAATCCGATCTTCCCTAAGAGTTTAACAGCTGTAATCTTTTCCTATGCTAGACAGTGGGTCCTATTTCTTTCCCCTGAATTCCACCAAAAATTGCTGAGATAAGTTTATAACAAAAGGTAACAGGAAAAGAGAAAATTGACATAAAATAATTAGGAATAGCTTGTAAGATAGCCTTGATAAGTATTTCTTTCCCTCCATCCGAGAGAAGCTTTACTTTCCACCCGTCTGTCTTTGTAAAGAGCTTTTTTGCTATCCATTCTAATGACTTGACCTTTTATCTCTTATGACATAGAGGAATTCCCAAGTAATTTCCTAGGTCATGTGTTTCTTTGATGTCGCTTTCCTCTGTTGCCTTATCCCTTATATCCTAAGGAGTTTATTTACTAGAGAAAATTCTAGATTTGGCATAGTTAATTCTCTAACCCGATCCTTCACAATAGATCTCCATAAATTCTTAAACTTTTGCATAATTAGAGTTATCAAGAACTAAAAAGAATAAGAAATCATCAGCAAAAAGAAGATGAGAGATAGTCAGGAAATTTCTATTAATTTGGATACCTTGGAAATGTAAGACATGGGTGTAATGTTTAATAATACTAATAAGATATTATTTCATAATTGTGAAAAGAAAAGGGTATAGGGGATCACCTTGTCTGATACCCCTTCTTGGATTGAATTTATTCATTCTTTCACCATTAATATTGATTTGGAAAGAGACTGTAGAAATACATTTCTTAATCATGTTAAGCCATTTATCACAAAACCCTAATCTCTTAAGAACAAGTAATAAGAAATCCCAACTTACCTGATCGTAAGCCTTTTCCATATCGATATTTACTGCCACCATGTTTATTTTATTCTTCCTTTTTTTACTCAAGAAAAATAAATTTCCTACGCTATAGAATGTTATCTTGGATAGCTCTGTCTTTAATAAAAGAAGACTGAGTAGGGGAAATAATATCATTCATAAAATCTTGTAATCTATTTGCTAAGATTTTCACGATAATCTTGTACCCAAAGTTCACTCACGAAATAGGTCTTAAGTCTCCTAAATTCTCCTGAATATATCCTTTTGGAATGAGCGTGATCCGTGTGTCATTATAATGTCAAGAGTGGTATTATTATTAAAAATATGGATCATTAAAAAGACATCTTCCCAAATAATGTCACAGAATTCTTTGTAGAATTTACCATTAAGCCCACCAGGGTCTAGGGCTTTAGTCGGGGATAGATCTTTGACTGCCTTCTTCACTTCTTCTACACTTGGTTGTTTAATTAAGATATTATTCATTTTTTCGGTGACTTTTGATTTTATTTTCTGGTTCTTGTTCATGAAAAGATTAGTATAAATTTTTTTAATTTTTTTAACCTCTTCTGAGTCCTCAATCCATATAATATTATTATCCTTAATCTTTATAATTTTGTTTATATTCCTTATCTGAATGGTGGAGAGGTGGAAAAACTTTGTTTTTTTATCACCAAAAGTAAGCCAATTCTTTCGTGCCCTATCAACCCAATATTTTTCTTCACTATTATGTTCAAACTTTATCTTGTCTTTGATATGGATTTCCTCACGTTCTCCTTCAGGATAGGGACTTAACTTATTAATTTCAATAAGTCTTTCCTGGATTTTTCTTTAATTTGGGATTCATGATTTTTGAACGTTATGCTGCTCCATTTCTTCAAATCTCTTATCGTATTATTTATTTTGAACACAAATTCTTGAAGTAACGGCCTGGACCCTTGTTCTCTCCATGCTCTATCTACCATTTCTCTACGTTGTGAATCGTCAAGCCATGAAGACTCAAACCTTAATTGTTTAAGCCCTTGTCTCAGCATGTGATCAAATTGAAGAGTGAGGGGAGAGTGGTTGATATCTCCCTAATTGTTCTTATTTTAGACCCTTGGGAGACATCATTTTTTATGTTTATTTGAATATTTTGATAGACTTTTGGGCTAAATATGCAATAATCTGAATTTCCTCTTTTATTTCTAGTATTTTTAATTTATTAAACTTTTGCGCGTAATCTTGTGTAATTTAGTGGAAAGTTTGTAGTTTTTGAATATTAGCTAGGAGAGGAATCCGATAAGAAAGTCAAAGATCGTGATATGGAGTCAAAGCTTGAAGATAAATCCCGAAAAGAATTATATTTTGAAGCTGCAAATCTGGAAAACAGGCCAAAGATTGCTGATTTTGAGGCACTTACGAGTTGATTTAGCCGCTAACCTTTGAAGAGATTATGTTCCTTATCGAGTCACGGAAATTTAGCAAGTGATTTGAGGTCAATCGGAGTTATAACGAATCAGCTAGAGATGTTTTAGTGGAGGTGGTGCATCAATTACGGGATTTGGGCTTGATTAGTGGATTTGGACTTTTTATTATTCACTTAATCCCTAATTAGAAGCCCATTCCGAATTTGAGCTTATAAAAGGAGTTTTTGACTTAAGTTTTTCATACCTCTCATTTTTATTCTTAAATTTAATTCATCCTTAGAAGAGAGTGTCAATACAACTCATTATTCAGAAGAAAAAGCATCAGAGAGAAGTCAACGAAGGAAGCAGAAGAAAGCTGAAGAGCTGGAGAGTGTCTATATCTCCATTCACAGCCGCATCTAATTCCGGAAATTAGGTTTTTCTTATTTTTATTTCTGTAAAACATTATGAATTCAATTTCTTATTTAGTTTTATTTTCAATTAGCATGAGCTAATTACTTTTAGTACTTGAGAATGCATAACGGGTGAATCCCTATCCCGTTGAATTTCATATGTTTGAATTTGGGTTTTAATTCATTAAAATCGAATTGGGTCTTTTACATTTTTCTGTAATTTGTGATTATTTACTGTTCTTAGAGTCATAAACTAATAACAGGTTTTAGCATCTAGGCTATTCCACATAGTGGCGTGTGGATCATCTTGACGGGGGCTTTAGGTGCAGAATTAATTACAGAATATAAAATAGAAACTATTTGACTTTGACGAGCGTAGTTAATTTTATGGCCAATGAGGTAATTTAGCTTAATCATTCGAAAGTGGATCATATTTACCCTGACGGGACTAGTGACACTCTAGAATAGCCATGTAGTCCACCCTGACGGGGGTACAAGGATTATTGAATCCCGACCAATGTCAATTGACCAATTTGACCCTTAAACAACATATGTTATGAAATAGAATTAGGAGGATCCCTTGCGTCTCTCAAGTACTGCCTTCTCATATTTGCGTCTTACCTTCATTTACTTGCGTCTTGTTATTTATTTGCATTTTCACTTTAGTTCTTCATACTTAGGATTAATACAAACCAACCAATCAATCATTATATCTTTTATTTGCTTTCATAAGTGCAACCAATCATTACTTGATAAGCATTGTAGTTAACCAACCGTCCCTGCGAACGATCCTATTATCACTATTATTACTTGGGACAACCGTACACTTGCGGTTGTGGTTCAATTACTTATTGCATTTATTTTACAACACACAAAGGACCACCGATGGTCATATTCCTTTGAAAATTTATTGCTCCATTCATAAGTTTCTAGTCTTCTGTCTATTTTTGTTTTCACCAATATGTCACCTGTTTGCATATTAGACCATGTATACAATCACTCATGATAATTAATATTAATTAGTCCATTATTGATCGTAAATTTTTTAAATTCATTCATATGGTTATAATTAACATGATTTGTACTATATTTTTCATTAATATTAAGCACATCATTAAATCTCCCATAATTAACCACGAGTCCTTAATGGTTTCGCTCCATTGTGAACTTTCATCCCAAAATCTTAAACTATCATCAAAGCTGTTAGGTGCATGAATACAAACAATACAATAAGAAAAGGATATTTCATTGATATTCAAAACCAGAAAAAATAAACAACAAAAAGAGACAACTAGTTACCCAAAAGAGTGCCGTAAAACCGAAAATCCCCTAGAGTGAAAGGCAAAACCTGTGGGATAAAAAAAAAGATTTGTTGAAATGTAAAATACAAATGGTATCTTATTAGTCCACCTCACTAAGTATGGTTTCAAAAATTCCACAACACAAGGATTAATGTGAGCAACAATGGACTTAATACTCAAAACTTTCAAGGATGCTCGTATGCCTTGACAAGTCCAAAAAAGAAGACTCATATCGTATTGGCGGACATTATTGAGTGATGAAAGCTACCCTTTTGGATTTTTTTGGGAACTCTCTCCACCTCGACTTCACCATTATTTTCCTCATCCATCACGGTATCCTCCTCGTACCTGCTCCAAGTTCTTTTGCTTGTATCATAACTAATCTCTACAATATCTTCCTTGTTCTCTGAATATCCAAGCCCATCACATTATCCATCACTAAACTTACTGATGTATATCTATTTATGATGGACTAATCCATTCACGAGATATTTTTTGGGAGTTTATTGGGCATAAGCGAGGGATATTCCCTAATAATTTATATATTTCCCTTTTACCCCTAGTTTTGGACTACTTACTATTTATAGAGTTTTTTGTGATTTAATTATGTGTTTAGTGTGTAACTCTAGGTACATTCTTGATACAAGGGTCCAAATTAAGGAAAGAAGTCAAAGAATAAAGAGAAACCCCGAATTAAGGAAGAAATTGAGCTTAGAGACATTGTGGAGATTTAGATATTTTTTTGGAGATTTATTCCACATGATTGTTTCTGTCAGTACGATTTTCGGGAAAGAGATTTAGACCTAAAACCTTTTTGTTTGGAAATATCTTGAAGTCAGGGGTCGCGTGGAATTATATGACACTCAATTCGAAGTTAAGACGAAGAAGTTATGACATTTGCACCTTTCGTGGCCCGTGGTTCGAACTAGAAATTTGGTTAAAGTAAAAACAGGTTGGGCTCATTCTAACCTACTTCCTTAACCATAAAGTGAGTCCAACGAATTTGGAAGCTATATAAGCTCATTTTCCAGCCCCATATGAGATTCCATGTACACTTCATTATAGAAATCAAATTATCCAAAGGGAAGAAGACGAGGAGAAGCGCTAGACAACATGAAGAGGGAGAACAAGAGTTTGTCCGTGAAACCAGTAATTCTGCCTCAACCAATCACCATCTCCTCTTATTTTCTACATTACCATTACTCTATTTCTTGTTTTAATCATGAATTTGATCTTAGTTTTAAGTCGTTTTTATTTTTATTAGTGTTAATTCGGCTATGAACTACATTACAATTACTTGAGGATGCTTATGTAATACATTGTGTTATGCTATTTGCTAATGTTAATTTCTTTGGGATATATTGTCCAAAAAAAAATTTCTTTGGGATATACAATTTAGATTTTCAATTGAGAAGGGATTATAATATATTTCATTAATTGTATGCGTGATTTCATTACTCTTGTACTCTAGCCAAAGTATCAGGAGTCGTTGTAATTTGCATAACACCCGGGTGGGGGGAAAGATTATAGACATAATATACAATCACTTAGTGCCTTTTGTCAGAAGATATTAGCATTATAGGTTGATGTCTCCCGTTTTGTTCTAATATTAGCCCTTAGGAGACATGATTTTAGGTGGATATTTTATTTATTTGATAGAATTTTAGGCTTATTTTGTTATATTTCATTTTCTCCCTTTGGATTTACGATATTCATTTTTAGAGCTTTTATACGTTAATTTGTTTTTTTAGTGCAAATTTATTAGTTCCATGGGTGATAGGGAGCACCAAGACGAGAGGAGAATTGGAAAACTTAATTACCACTCGCGAATCATTCGTTGGTAGAGCTACAACCTCTACCCATTTATACACGTAATCAACTGCTAAAAGGATGTATTGATTACTATTGGATGGTATGAAGGGACCCATGAAATCAATACTTAGTTCCATGGGTGATAGGGAGCACCAAGACGAGAGGAGAATTGGAAAACTTAATTACCACTCGCAAATCATTCGTTGGTAGAGCTACAGCCTCTACCCATTTAGACACATAATCAACTGCTAAAAGGATGTATTGATTACTATTGGATGGTACGAAGGGACCCATGAAATCAATACCCCAAACATCAAATATTTCTACCTCAAGAATGTTATTACGTGGCATTTCATCCCTCTTGCATATATTCCCAGTAAATTGACACATATTACACTTCTTTATGTATTCATGACAATCCTTATGTAATGTAGGCCAATAAAAACTGGATTGAAGTACCTTAGCAGCTGTGCGGTCGTCTTTAAAATTCCCTCCATAGGGTGAATCATGACAACCTAAAACAACTGAATAAATCTGATTCTCAGGTATGCATCTTCTTACCATTTGATCACCACATACTTTGTAGAGGAAAGGATCCACCCAAAATAACTGTTTAGCAAGGCTAATTAACCTCTTCTTTTCTTGTGAAGTAGCCCCTTCAGGGAAGGAACCACTTACCACAAGATTTGCAATATCAACATACCACGGCACTCCATCAAAGATAGAAAATAAACTCTTTATCTGGGAATTCTTCTCGAAATAACTCAGGACTAGTGTATGATTCACAACCTTCAAGACGAGAAAAATGATCTGCAACCTGATTATCACAACCTTTTCGATCTCGAATCTCTAAATCAAACTCTTGAAGCAACATAACCCATCTGATTAACCTCGGCTTAGCATCTTTCTTCTCCATAAGGTACTTTATAGCGGAATGGTCGGTAAATACAAGAATTTCCGCTCCAAGAAGATAGGAACGAAACTTGTCAAAAGCATAAACAACCGCTAAAAGTTCCTTCTCAGTCACTGTATAATTTACTTGAGAACTAGTGAAGGTTTTACTTGCATAATAGATAGAGTGAAATACCTTGTTCTTCCTTTGACCCAACACAGCACCCATAGCTAAATCACTTGCATCCCACATAACTTCAAAAGGGATTTTCCAATCAGGAGGTAACACAATAGGTGCAGTAATAAGCTTCTCTTTCAATTCTTTAAATGCCTTCATGCAAGCTTCATCGAAAAGGAATTTGGTGTCCTTCTCGAGTAAGTTACACAAAGGCTTTGTAATTTTTGAAAAATACTTGATGAAACGACGATAGAATCCAGCATGACCTAAAAAACTTCTTACCCATTTTACAGAAATGGGAGGGGGAAGAGTTTTTATTACCTCAATCTTTACGTGATCAACCTCCAAACCTGCACTTGAAACCTTGTGACCCAACACTATACCATCTCGAACCATGAAATGACACTTTTCCCAATTCAACACCAAGTCTGTTTCCTTGCATCTTATTTACACCTTCTCCAAACTCTGTAAGCATTCATCGAAATTATCACCAAATACAGAAAATTCATCCATAAACACCTCAAGGAAATTATCTATCATATCCCAAAAAATCACCATCATACATCTCTGAAAGGTAGCGGGTGCATTACATAATCCAAAAGGCATCCTTCGATAGGGAAAGGTACCAAAAGGACATGTGAATGTGGTTTTGTGTTGATCAGCTGGATCTACGTAAATCTGGTTGTACCCTGAATAACCATCCAAAAAGCAATAATACTCCCTACCATCCAATTTATCTAACATTTGATCAATGAAAGGAAGAGAAAAGTGGTCTTATCTAGTCGCCTTGTTCAACTTACGGTAATCCATACAAACTCTCCAACCAACAACGGTTCTTGTGGAGATGGATTCATTCTGAGCATTGAGGATGGTAGCCTTTCCTCCTTTCTTTGGTACGCACTGAACTGGACTCACTCACTCACTACTAGCTATGGGATAGATGATTCCCGCGTCTAGCAGCTTAATCATTTCTTTCTTCACCACTTCTTACATTGCTAGCATTAATCTCCTTTGTCCTTCAACTGAACGTGCACCATCTTCATAAAGAATGATTTTATGTTGACAATAGGAGGGAGTGATGCCTTTGATGTTAGCAATAGTCCAACCTATCATCTCTTTATTCGCCCTTAGTACACGTAGCAATTTATCTTCTTGAGGACCTGTTAAATTTGCTTAAACAATAACAGGTAAAGTATCATTAGTACCCACACACTCATACCTCAAGTGAGCTGACAATGGTTTTTCTTCTAGCTTTAGAGGAGATTCAATGGATGGCTTATTTTTAATGACCATCTTCCCCGGTTCTCTCACAGGTTCATAGGCAGGACACCTATATTTTGGATTTTCCCGAATTGAGAGCTGCCACTTCGGCAAGATCTTCCATAATCTCAGGTAAGTCTAGTGTCAAAGCAGCCTGCAAGATATCATCATAATTAAAACAATCAAATACCACTTGTGTGGCATGTTCGGCTACATCCATTCGAAAGACATCTCCTGGAACATCTGGAAATTTCATGGCTCCGAACAGATTAAACTTCACCTCCTCATCTTGAATTCTCATGGTTAATTCTCTATTTTCTACATCAATTAAAGTATGCCCCGTGTCTAGGAATGGTCGTCCCAAAATGATGGGGACATTCCTATCCGCGTCGTATTCAAGAATAACAAAGTCAACGGGAAAAACTAAAGTACCTGCCTTAACGAGGACATCTTCGATTCGTCCCTCCGGATGAACGAGGGATCTATCAACCATTTGCAAGACCATAGAAGTAGGTCTCACATCTCCCATTCTCAACTTATCGAAAATCGATTTGGGCATTAGATTGATACTTGCACCCAAATCACATAGTGCTTTTCCTTGCCACTCCTTACCAATCGATATCGGAATTGTAAAACTCTCAGGGTCAATCAACTTAGGTGGAAACTTACTTTGACAAATAGCGCTGCACTCTTTAGGTAACCCAATCATCTCATTATCACAATAGGACCTCTTGTTAGTTAGGGCTCTCTTCAAAAACTTCATGTATTTCGGTATATCTTTAATAGCTTCTAACAACGGAATATTGATGTTGAGACCTCTTACCCTATTCAAACATCTCTGATACTCGGCCATATCTCCTTTCTTCTGAACTCTCGAAGGAAAAGGTGGAGGAGGACGGTTTTCCACAATATCTTTATTTTTCTGAACTTCTGAAATTTTCTCCACTTCTATCACTTCAGGTTCATTCTCTTTCTCTTTCTCCTCCACTACTGGTTTTTCTTTATTTGTCACTTCTTTCTCTTTCATGACCAGAAATGGAGGTGGAGGAAGTTTCTTACCACTTCTCAACGCTATGGCATTACAATCTTTGGTTTGTCTTGGGACTTCAGTATCACTAGGGAGTCTTCCTTGTGGGTGCTGATTTAACTATTTTGAAATTTGATCCATTTGATTCCCCAATAATTTTAGTGCAGCTTCATTAGCTTGTTGATTCTAAATGGATTTGCCTGAAGTGCCTGATGTCTCCCGATTTGTTCTAATTATTAGCCCCTTGGAGACATCCATTTAGGTGAATAAATGACTTATTTGATAGACTTTTAGGCTTATTTGATCATATTGCACTTTCTCCCCCTGAAAATTAACTATTTGCAGAATCTGAGCTTTTGTGCGTAAATTTGACTATTTTTAATGCAAAGTTAATCAGTTCTGGAATTTAATGAAAGACCAATCCAAGGAGAAGAAGCGAGAATAAAGTCTTAGTGTATTTTAGAGTGTTAGGAAATGTTTTTACTCAAGTTTCTATTTTTAGAGTGCACTTTCCTATTTCTATTTCTTGATTTATTGATTTATTCTTTTTAAGCATATGCGGTTTAATTATTTATTTAATGTGAAGCTTTAAAAGATAAATGGTAAATACTTAGAGACCAAGTCAAGATAAAGAAGTAAAGGAAAGAAGATTTACATGGAAATAAGAAGATTTAGGAAAGCTATATGCAAAGAAGGAAAAGATAAATCTGCCTTATGAATCTAAAATTTCAGCCACGTTTTAAAGATCAGTTCATAGATTACGATTGGCTAGGAATATGGACGAGTGGTCTGCACCAATAGAAAGTTCTTTCCAAAACAAGCAGTTTCATATATTGGAACTCTTCAAACGGAAAGTATTGAAAAAGATATTACCAAATCAAATCAACAGAAGAATCTTACCTTTCCTAGAATTTAGGGCTACGAATTTAAGAGTTCTTGCCTTGTCTTCCACTCCAAGTAATTCTACCTAGGGCTTGCTAACACCTATAAATACACCCCTTAGGCCTCATAATTCAGTACCTCTCAAAATTCATTCAATTTATAATATCCTTAGAGAGAGAGAGAGTCAAATACTTCAAGTCAGAGCAAATAGGCAAGGAGAAGTTAGGGCAGGAGGAATTCTATTCTTCCAACAAAAAGTCATCCAATCCTTAGGTTATATATTTCTTTTCTGTAATTAAATATGATGTCTTTCTATTTAGTTTCAGTGTTTAATATTTCTATGACCTAAATTTCTTTATACTTGAGAATCGCATCAAAGGGATGAACCGTAATTAATTAATCTATGTTTTGAATTCGGGATTGCTTAGAGTAAAATAGGATTGAGTTTTATATATTGGCTATTACTTTATTTTCATTACTAATTCTTTTCCGTGCAACTAGAATTAGCTGTTAGTATTTGGGCTATTCACTTTAGTGGCGAAGTGATCATCCAACAGGGGGGGTTTGACTACAGATCTAGGTAATACCCGTGTAATGTCCGTTATTGACCGACATGCTTAACTAGTTACATAGCCAAAGAGGTAAAATTATATCATCCGAAGAGGCATATTCGACGATACAGGTGTTTATGATACTTTAGGATAGCTTCTAGGTCCACCCGACAGGGGGCTAGGAGATATTAGAGTCCCGACTAATATTATAATTCCAATTCTACCCTTAAACATAACATAGATTATATTGATTAAGTGGATTCCTTGCGAGACTCAAGTATCTCTCTTATCTGAAGTTAGTCTTTTATTTGCTTTATTTCCTTTCTGTTAATCTAATTTTAGTCTTTAGTTTATTTAATTTACTAAAACCAAACAAAAATTCTTATCTTTTATTTTCTAGTTTAGCAATTATTCCTACTACTTGATTAATATTTGGGTTGAACCTAATCCATCCCTGAGAACGAACTTGATTATCATATATTACTTGGGACAACCGTACACTTGCGGTTAAGTGGTTCCTTTTATTTTCGCTTAATTTTATAACACCCTAGGACCCACCAGTGCCACTAATTTATCTAACGTTGCACGAAGATCTTCTATTCCTTCTTGAGGTTGAGCAGGTAAGGATTTTTGATTCATTGTATCATTATAACTATTTTGAGGAGGTTGCCTTTGAACACGATTTCTATAATTTTGCCCTCCCTGATAGTTATTTTGTGTTCTAGGTTGATAAGTGTTACCTTGGGGATGCGGCTGATTTGCGTATGTCGGATTTGCTACCCCATTAGGATTTGTATACTGAAACCTAGGATGGCTTCTGTTAGGTTGATACCCTTGACCACTCGAATTGTAGTTACCTCTGTTGGAGATAAACATCACGGACTCTTGATTATTCTGACAAGTCTCCCATTCATGATCATTCACACCACAATAAGAAAAACCATAGACCTCTTGTGTAGAATTCACTTCAACCCTTTTATTCGAAAAAACTTCTTTCACGGCTAACGTAAGTTGCATCAATTGTTTTTCCAATGTGGTTTGCAATTTTTTCTCTAGGGAGGTGAACTTTTCTTCAATATTTACGTTATTAACTCCGCCTTTAACAGGTGTTCTTACAGTATTCCAACCCACTTCATTATTTACTGTTCTATCCAAGATGATCTTCGCGTGAACGGGTAGAACCTGTAAAAATCCACCACCACATAACAAATCTAAGTCCTTTCTCGATTGTCCATCAAGCCCTTTGTAAAAGATTTTCAGTTGTTGTTGTTCTGAAAGCCCATGATCGGGGACTCTTCGCAAATAATGTTGAAATCTCGACCAACTTCTACCCAAAGCTTCATCATATTATTGTCTGCAATGTGTTAATTCGAGTTGAGCATCTAATCTCATGTTGGATGGATAGTATCTGTCGAAAAACGCTGTCTGTAATTGTTCCAAATTCGTAATCTTTACAGGTTCTTGCGAATCATGCCAATCACTCGCTCCATCTATTAAGAAAAATCGGAATGTAGCAAAATACATTTTCTCTTTTGTTACTCCTTGAGTGATGTAAGAGTTGCAGATTTGCATAAACTTTTGTACCACTGGAATAGGATCTTCTCCGGGCTTGCCACAAAAATTTCCGAAATTTTGAAATTGAGCTAACATACCCGAATCTGGACGAATCTCAGAACATCTATATCGGATGGGCCAATCCCAATAGGAGGAGCACGGACGGTTCTTATGCTGGACCATTAATGAACCATGGATCAGCTACTTGGGCTTGAACTGGAGGATTAGGAGGTGGGACTTGGCCATTGTTTTGACCATTATTATTCGGAAGGTCGGCCATCTCTTTGTCTAATCTCTCCCCTAACTCTTTCGCTTCTTGTTTTTCTCTCTTTTTCTTGTTAGCAAGTCTGACTAATGATTCAGGATTTTCAAGGATCGGAGGTAGTTTATCAATATCCCTAAATAGCTTCCTTCTCATACACCAAACCTAAAAAAAATGAAAAAGATGAACAAACCAAGCGTAAAACTGAAAAAATAAAAATTGAACTAACACTAAAGGATAAACACCAGGGTCACACGCTACCGTCCCCGTCAGCGGCGCCAAAAACTTGGTGGTCCCTTGTGTGTTCTAAAAATAATGCAAATAAGGAAAAGAGAACCACAACTGCAAGTGTACAGTTGTCCCAAGTAATATATGTGATAAAACAGATTCGTTCTCAGGGACGGATTGGCTGACTCTAATGCTTATCAAATAGTGAGTAATTGCACGTGAAAGAAAGTAAATAATTTTAAGATTGTTTGTTTTGGTTTTCTATGACTGAGACAATAAACTAAAAGACGAAATTGATGCAAATATTAAGCTAGACGCAAGTGAATAAAATAGCTAGACGCAAGGTATGAGAGATAGTACTTGAGCAACGCTAGGATTTCACCTAAATCTATTCATTCCATGTACTGTTTAAGGGACGAATTCGGTAAATAATATTGGTCGGGATTCGGAATTCTCCTTACCCCCGTCAGGGTGGACTAAGGAGCTCTTCTTAGGTGCTACAAACCCCGTCAGGGTGAATATAGTCCACCTTCGAATGATTAAATCATAATTACCCAATTGGCCATATGATTAATTAAGCCTGTCAAGGTCAAATAATTTCTATCCTACATTCGTTAATTAGTTCCGTACCTAGACCCCCTGTCAAGGTGATCCAATTGCCACTAATTGGAATAGCCTAAGTACTTAGTCCTAATGTTGAGTCGCGAATTCAATACTAGTAGATAAGAGCAAATTAAATAAAAATATTAACTACCCAATTCGATTTCAATTAAAATAATCACAAATCCTAAAACATCGAAAGAAATAGATTGGAGTTCAACCCATTAATGCGTTCTCAAGTACCAATAGAATTTAGCTCATAATTGTAAAAACTAAGAAAATAAATTGAAAGGAATTCATTATTGTTTTACAGAAGTAAAGATAAGAAACCTAATTGAGGAGTTGATTCGGCTGCGAATTGGAGAAGTTGAGTTTCTCCAGCTCTTGGCTTCTTCTCTTCCTTGCTTCTGCTTCCTCTCTGGTTGTCTGACTTTGTGAATGATGAATTGTGTGAAAATAGAAGTTCAAAAGCCCTTTTATACTCATAAATTCGGACTAGGTCTTTCTTAAAATATTAAATGTAAAGTAGAAAGCCTAAGTCCATAACTTAAGCCCAAATCCCGTAACTACTGTACACCCTTCATGAAAACGGCTGTAACTTACTCAATATAACTCCGAATTGACTCATTCAACATGCTAATTCTTCGTAACTCGATAAGGTACGAATATTTTTTATAACTCAGAGGCTGAATCAATCTTTAGGTAGCTCGAAATCAGCATTTTTCATCATCCTTCCAGATTTTTAGCTCAAATTTGTCAATTCCACGGGATATTCTTTGTAGCTTTTGACTTATTGACACGATCTTTTACTTCTATTCTCGATTCCTCTCCTTGATAGTATTAAAACCCTACAAACTTTTCACTAAAACACACCATATTACGCACAAAAGCTTAATAAATTAAAAATACTAAAATCTAAGGAGAGAAAATGAAATATTGCATATTATTACTAAAAGTCTATCGAAATAGCCAGTTAATCAATCACTAACCGGGAACCCGGTATCGACTGTACAAAAAAAAGAGAACATAATGAAAAACAAAAACAAAAAGAATAAAGTAACCGGCAAAGTGGAAAATTTTGGAAATCATCATAGTACTTACTGGGTTAACATGGGTACGCTAAATTAGTGCATCAATTGGGTTGAGTGATGCCTCCCGTTTTGTTCTATATATTAGCCCTTAGGAGATATCATTTTAGGTGAATATATGATTTATTTGATAGACTTTTAGACTTATTTAGTTATATTTCATTTTCTCCCCTTAGATACATGATATTTCATTTTTAGAGCTTTTGTATGTTAATTTCTTTGTTTTTAGTGCAAAGTTCTTATGTCCATGAATCCTAGGGAGAACCAAGACAAGGAGGAGAAGTGGGAATTAAAGTCTTAGATCGAGCAGAGGAGTCAAAGGAAAGAAAAGATATCCTGAAGAGTTAGACTAGAAAAGACGCAAATCTGGAAGGCTATTACTAATTGCTGATTTTGAGCCACTTAGCCACTGATTCAGCCGTGTAGCCCTAAAATAAGGAAGTTGCGTTTTTGAGTTAGGAAGATTTGAAGACTAAAATCTGGTGATTTAGAGTTGAGACGCAAACGTTACGACTGTTTTACCAAAAACTGTACACCAGTTACGGGAATCGAAGATATGGATTTGGGTTTTTTATTATTTTAATTATATTCATTAAGTAAATCCCATTCCTCCTATTTTATTATAAATAGAACTTAAGACCTCCTTTTAACACACAATTCATTCTACGCTTACATTTTCAAGAGAGAGTCAAGAGTAGAAGGCAGATGAGAAGTTAGAGCTGGAAGAATTCCTTTTCTTCTAACAACAGTCAACCCAACGCCCCAATTAGGTTATTTATTTAATTTATGTAATTTAGGATGATGTCTTTTAATTATTTTTTTCAGTTTTTAATTCAAACATGAGCTAATTTCATTTAGTAATTGAGAATCGATATATGCGTTGAATCCTAATCTCTACAATTTATGTTTTTTGAATATGGGATTTAATAATTTAATTAATTTTGGTATTTTGAGTTGGCTATTATTTTAATTTCAATTGCTATTTTTGAAGCCAAGTATCAAACATATAATTTAGTAATTAGGCTGCTCACTTAAGTGGCAAAGTGATCACCTTGACGGGGGGGGGGGGGTGGTGTCACCTAGGGTGTGATACAAATATGGTAAAATAAAGTCTAGAAAACTACGCACTCTCACCCTAGACAGGCACATTACTGCAAGTATTACAAGACGTATGCAAGTTTTAGTTGATAAGTTGAGTTCGTTCTCAGGGACTTAAGTGTGCTAGTCGCGTGGGTAGGAATAATGAGTAAAAGTAAATAATTAAAGACAGAAAATAAAAGCAATAGAATTTCGAAATTTAAGAATTAAAACCAAGAAAATAAAGACAATAAAATAAAATACGAAGAATAGGAGATGAGAAATATAACTTAGGTTTTGCTAGTATGCACTAATCCTTCTAATTCTTTCTATTAGATCTAGTTAATAAGGGAGAATATTAGCTCTTGTATAATTAGTCAGGATTCTAAATTCCCATTCCTTAGACCTTGAGAGCGACTAAGGGGGGCTACGGCACAACCAAGAGGCTGTTTCAAATAGGGTTATCAAACGCTACTAAGGCCATAAGCAAATAATTTTCTTCAATTGGTGATATGGTGATTAAATTATACCCTAATGACTATCTAGTTAGAATCAGTTGTGTCAGGACTAATATAGACACTAGACGTTATGTGGTGTTTCAATAATTAGACACCCAGCTAAGGTGACCATCTAATTACTATTAAGAAAGCCTAAAGTGATCAGTTCTATGACATGCAATAAATCAAAACACATAAACAAATATAAAGGTAAGTAGCTAATATCAAATTAAAACATGTGATTCCCAAAGAAACTTAGATAGTAGAATTAGAATTCATAGATTATACATGATGCAAAACCCAAGCTATGCGGAGTTTAGTTCATACCTGAAGGAAATAAACTAAAAGAAATTACAAAAGACATCATCTTGCTCTCTACAATAAACTGGAAGAATAAAACTTTAAGAACTAATTACTATGAGGCAAGGATGATTTACAAGTGATATAAGGGTGTATTTATAGGTGTTTAGAAGACCTAATTCGTTTTCTTGAGGGAGAGGTTAAGTAATGGACTCCAAGCCCAACTCAAATTCGTATGGAAATAAAGATAAATTCTGCTGACTTGTCTTGAGCATATCTTCTTCGTTTTTTGTCGGATTTTTCTCCACAAGATACCAAAAGAATCCTCACAGATTTATCTACGTCCCTATGAAAGGAATCTTCTAAAATCGGCTTGGTTTTGGAGTTATCACCACTTCTTTAGACGTAGCTGCAGAAATTCAGATTAAGGCAGCTTTTCCTTTTCCATAATTTTAGCTTTTGTTTCCTTATCTCTAATTACCATGCTAATCTCTTTCCATATCTTGTAGTCTTTGACTTGGACTCTAATTAATCTCCATAATTATCTTTAAAGCTTCACACTAAATAAACAATTAAACCCAATATGCTCTAAAAATATTATTTTACTAAATCAAGACTCAAAATAGGAAAGTGCACTATTTCTCAAGAAAATCGACTATTATGACTTATAAATCTCTAAAAATGATGTCTCATCCTAGTATAAATCTATCACAAATGAGGAGACATAAAGACCCCCAACTCAAAGTTGTATCGTCCCGATACAATAAAGATAAAAACAAAGGGAAGTCTATAAATACACACTTATGGAATTTTCAATACAATGGGAAGAACATAGCAAAATATATAGAATAAACCTAAAGCAACAACTCAGAAAATTTCATGCAATAATATTCATAAACTATATACCTGTACACTTCTCATATCCACAGTCAACACGGCTTGAATTCAAGATCAGATTAGTTTCGCAATGTAAGAAGGATTGGGACTTTACTCAGTTCCCCAAGAAATCTATAGATTGTTCCTCGAACTTCACTAGTATTCAAAGGTCCACTTAACTTTTCTCTAATGGCTCAATCACTTCTCAATTACATAGCAAAGAATCAAAAGGTCTTTAAGGTTGTAATTTAGGCTTAGGGACGGTATGGTAGTATATTTGGATAATTTAGAGTGAGCTTTTGGCTCTCTCCTCACTAGCCATCAACGAATCGCCCTAGAGCTTGAGTTACTCTCATAAATCGTTTCTCACTCAACCCAATGAATTTTTTGATGCACAATTTAGCATCCCCAATACCCCAATTAAAGCATAAGATGTTCACATAAAAATCCACTTTGCCGGTCCGAATATATATATTTTCTTTTCTTTTCAAATCAATTTCTCAAGCTATGACTCTCTTTTAATGTTGAGATATCACGCTAATTTTCTCATATATATATTTTTTCTTTTAATGCCCTTGTTGGCAACTTTAGCTCGTAGCTTCTTTTTCATTCACTATTACCCCCGCAAAGGGTTACAATAAGAATCTATGAATAACAATTCCCATAATGGTGGACCCACCACCCCAAACTCAAGCTCTAAAACAACTGTCTATGCATCGCGATTCGAGTGCGGGTCATATGGAAAAGTCCTATAATCTAAAGGGATATGGCTTATACTGTGTTTCAATAAAAAGCTTTAGAAAGGCTAGAAGGGGCTGAGAAGGATATAGCATATAAAATCAAAATCACAAGGTGAGAAGGTATAAAAAGGCTTGAAAGGCTTCAAACATGAAAGAACCACCGTAATCACTTTCTACACTATGTAATTTTGTTATTTTCTTACCTTTAGCACTTTCATCAAATGGTTTTGTCAACTAGCTCGGATCTCACGGCCTATACACTTCTCAAGGTTCCCTGAGATCGAACATACTTTCTATCGCATTGCTCACTAATCTTTTCTTTACTATCAACATGTGTTTTCCTGCAAATACTCAAAGCATACAAATAACATAGCTTATAAACATATTACTTGCTATCATCAATTCACTGACCTTATGCTTTCAAGCTACTAAACACACTCTACATCTAATTCCCATGTATCAAAAATTTTAATTTCTACCTAAAAACAGAAAAATGGAGATGAGAGACAACGAATCCTCACACCCCCAACTAAAAAATGAGCCGTGTCCCTACGACTCGAAAAAGACTCGAAACAGAAATTAAAATTAGCAGATAAACATATTTACAGAAATGGTAAGGAAGAAAGAGAACATACTCTCGAGGCTTATTGCCTCGCATTGATATCCAAGGTTGGATTTGCTCGATCTTTCGTTAATTGCTCAAGGAGTTTCATGATGTGCACTTGATTAGCATTGATTTGTGCCACATCATTGACTAAGGAAGTTTGAGCTGCTTCGAATTTTGTTAAACGCTCCTCCATCTTCTCTTGCCAGCTTTGCTCCTTTTCTTCTTCCGAGATTTGTGTAGAACCCGCTCTTAGAAAGATATCTTTGATCCAAGCATGATCAATATAACTCGTCTTAAACTCGAGTTTCTCTTCTTCACCCAACGTTACATTCGCTTTTCTCACAAGACACGTGATCATAGTAGGAAATTTAACATTATAAACTGATTCAGGAGAGACCGAAAATCGCATCACCTCCTCATAGATCAACTGTGCCACTTCTACTTCTTCTCCTCTCAAAATACAGTCCAAAAGTAGAGCGTTCTTCATAGTCACATCCAAAGTTCGTGTGTTTCGAAAGACATTAGGAATAAGGAAATTGTGCCAAATTCTCGCATCTAATTGAAGATATTTGTAAGGCCAAGGTGCCTTCAATTCTCCCTTATGTGATAGCACTTTCTCCTTGCAATAATCTTTTAATTCCTCATCAAAGATTTTTCGTTTAGCAACCGCTTCATCATACTTGCAATAACCTTTTAATTTCTTAAACTTGAAGTGGTTTCTAATCTCATTAACTATGAAAGGAATTAACTTTCCTCTAATCGGAACACAACCTTTGCTATCTCGGCTAAAGAGGCCTAAATCGAATTCCAAAATTAACTCATGACATAATTCAGAACGTCTTACCATGAACGTAGACCAACCCAATTTCGCACCAAGCTCTAAGAATCTCTTGTATTCTCCTGTACCAAGATCTTCCTTGAATACTTTCTCATAAGCAAAAGGTAGTTCTTTTAATTGTTTCTCTGCAGAAGCTTTCAGGGCCCTTGAAGCTTCCTCTTTCTCCTTGGGTGTAGGACCTTGTGGAAGTTGTGTTTTCTCCTTTGCATAAAAGTAGAGCTTTTTACCATTACGATTAAACAAAGGTATCGTACCTTCATCTTCAACCTCGTCTTTACCCTTTGATTTAGAACTAGAACCTTTGTTATTTGATTTCTACTTAATTGGATCCAATACCTTGCTTTTCTTAACCTCCCTCTTGTTAGCTAATATTGTTGTTCTATTAGTCATCCTCAATTAACCCCCAACTCAAAGCTTTAACAACTCTTGAAATTTGAACTTGTGAATTTTTTGTTGAACAAACTTGATTTGGTTTAGGAAAGATGAATTGATGATGAATCTCTATGTGGGTGAGGTGGATTCTTGATGTATTGGCTTGGATTTAAGAAATTGTAGGATGAATTTTGAAAATTTGATCTCTTGATTCTTCAATTGGATGTGTTTGGTGAGGATTGGGTGCTTGAATCTCCTTTGTAATGAGGTGGAGAGAAGATTTGATGTGTTTTTCTTGATGATTGTGTAGTGTTTTTATGTTTGGTGAAGGTTTTTATGAGCTTCAATGGATTTGGGAGAGTTTTGGAGAAGAAAGAGAGGCTTGAGGTTTTGTAAATTCGAAATAATGACATTAAACCTCTTTATAAGCTTGAAACCCGCATCTTTCTCTCTCTGGCGGCGACCTGCGGTGCACCGCGCATATGGTGCGGTATACCGCAGCTTTTGTTGCTCCAAATTTTTTCGTCTCGTCAAAATACCCGCGGTACATACCCGTGGCACGGGTTTTGGACCTGCGGTGCATGGCGTGGTGCAGGGTCCGGTATACCGCACGGATCCACTTGATTTTTTTTCGTCTCGGTATAAAACCCGTGGCATCTACCCGTGGTACGGGTTTTCTTCCCCTGCGGTACACCGCGGCTGAGGTCCGGTATACCGCAGCGCTGCTTCAGCTTTTCTGAAAAATTTTGTTCTCCTTCCCTAACTCGATTTCTCCAAGACCTAATCATCAAAAACACTAATACCTTTCTCAAATATGCAATATCAACTAAAAACAACTAAACTAAACATAAACTAAAACGTAAAAGACATAAAAACTTAAAAAAATTGCGGGTTGTCTCCTGTACAGCACTTTTGTTTAACGTCTTTCAAAGTTAGACGTGTTACCTCTTTCAAGATTTGCGAATATAGCCTCCCCAACAATGAGCTAGGCTATGAACGTCAACTAATCTGCTCTTGATCCCCTTCTTGGGTCGAATTTCTATCACCTTGGCTGAAACAACCTTAGTGACAATGAATGGTCCCATCCACGAGTCTTTGAAACTACGTGGCCTATTCTCGCGTTTGTGAGCTTTCCATAGAACTTCATGGCCAACCCCAAACTCAATGTTTGGCTCAGTATCCACAGGTTTTAAGTGGATCTTCTCAGGAGGGACTTTGTGATGTGAAAGGCTGTGGATGACAGGAACGGTGAAATCTAACTTCCTTGGTTTCTTACTCAAGACATAGAAGGTCTCGGATACGTTCTTTGCATGAAGGGTTATGGTCCCTTCTTGGAAGTTGATGACACTTTGACTTGTGGCCATGAAGGGCCGTCCAAGTATGATTGGAACCTTCTTATCTGCATCAAACTGAAGTATAACAAAGTCAGTAGGGATGGCGATACTACCTGCACGGACTAAGACGTCCTACACTGTTCCCCATGTTCTCGTAACTGAGTTGTCAGCGAAGTGTAACTTCACTGGAGTTTTCTCTGATTTCTGAAGTCCAAGTCTCTCGAACACGGACTTAGGCATAAGATTTACACCAGAACCCACATCGTACATAACTTTCACCTTGAGCATACCATTTATTTGAATAGGAAGGTTAAAACTTCTCGGATCTTTAAGCTTCGTTGGTAGCTCTCGTTTACTTCTTCTTGAGACTCTCAGGTTCTCTCTTGGGATCTCTACACTTGCTTCTTTCTCAGGAATAACTTGCGTAAAAACTTGTTGCGGTGTAAGTCCTTTCTTTGCAATCTCAAGCATTTGGGCGTTGATATTTTCAGGTGTATACGCCTCTACAAATGTCTTGAGTACAGTGTCTTCCTTAGGATTTGTATCAGTAATAGTTGGTGACACTGGTTGAACAATAGGTGGCGATTCCACCTTCTCCTCTTCTTTCTCTTCTTGCACAACAGGTGCAACTTTATCTTCAACCTTTAATTCCTCCTTGGAGGTTTATTCCTCTTTCTCTTTAGCCAACTCAGCTTGATAATCCATAACCGATCAAATTTCCTCTTGCATCTTCTTCAGAAGCTGTATAAATTCGGCTCCTTCTGGATCGTCCTCCACATAAACCTCAGAACAGTCAGATTCCACGGGGCTAGACTTGGTTGGTTCTTCTTCGGTACTCGGAATTTCCACGGCACTAACGGCAGCATGCGGTACTTCCTTCTTTTCTTCTTCAATTTCAAGGCAAATAGCCTTACAAGCTTCGAACCCAACATTGTCATCACCTCATTCGATAGCCTTCACTTCTTTCTGTTCCATTAAATTTGTTAGAACTTTGTTTAATTGTTCTACTTGAGTACCTAAAATATGAAGTGCGGCATCTTATCCTTGGACTTTCTCTTCCTGAGCGTTCATATTCGTGGTCAAACGTTCCAATATTTTCATTACTTGCTGATTGTCTATAGATCCTTCTTGAGGATACTGGGGTAAAGCTTTCTGATCTAACGCATCGGTATAGGCATCTTGAACAGGTTGTTGAGGTGGAGCAGGTCTATTTTGATATTGATTTTGATACTGACCTCTAGGTTGGAAAGGGTTGTTCTGGGGGCGCGGTTGATCATGACCAGGATTAGCGGCCCCTTGAGGATTTGAATACTGCATACCCGGATGATTTCGGTTACCCCATTGATAACCTCCTCGGTTGGATATGAAGTACACATATTGTGGATTTGTTTTGCACTCTTCCCATGTATGATTATTAACCCCACATTGTTGACAACCTTGTGCTTCTTGTACTATGTTTGTTGTGGCTAAATTCTTTTGCATCTCTAACTTCAGCTCTTTGATTTGATTTTCTAATGCGGAGATTTGAGATGAGTTTGCAGTTTCTGCATCTAAACGAAGCGTTCCTCGGGTCTTTGCTACATGAGTTCGCGTAGAAGGCAAACTCCTTTCTTGTTCAATAATATTTTCCAAGACATCGAATGCTTCATTATGATTCATGGACACAAAATTACCCTTTCCAATGTTATCCACCTTCTCTCTACCTTTATCATTAAGACCTCCATAGAAAATAACAAGTTGTAGAGCGGGGGTATAACCATGGAGCGGACATCTAGCAAATTTATGTTGAAACCTTGTCCATGATTCTCCTACTTTTTCTCCATCTTCTTGACAAAATCTTGCAAGCTCGATTTGATCTTTGAGTCGCATACTTTTAGGATAAAAACGGTTAAAGAAAGTGGCTTGAAGTTCTACCCATGTATTAATTGTTCCAGGTGGGTGTCTATCTAGCCATTCGCTAGCTCTACTGGTTAAGAAGAACGAAAATATATGACAATACAGTTGCTCGCGTGTAATGCCAGGGGTAACATAGGCATCACAAATCTGCATAAACTTCTGAATCGATCTTACCGGATCTTGAATTGCTGTACCACTGTAGAGTCCATGACTTTGAAATTGACTAAGCATACCTGGATCGGGTCTAAATTTGATATTCTAGATCTTTGGAGGACGGTAACCTATTGGTTGCACATGGAACGGCACATGAAGACCAGGGAGGTCTTGCTGTACTCGATTTTGATTATTCTGCCCATTACCTCGTCCTAGTGGCTGTTGTATACCTTGTTGTTGACCACCAAGCGGTGGTTGTCCTCCTGGAAAATTTCCAGGTGGGACTCCAAGTGGTGGATTTAGTTGAGGTCCTCCAATTGGGTCCTCGAGTGGTGGATCTAGTTGGGCTGCCATCGCTCTTCTTAAGGCTCTTTCCTCACGAACTCGTTTGTTGTAAGGTCTGAAGCTCCTCTCAGGCTCCGATAAAGGAGGCCAAGAATTAAACACTGTGAAACCTGAAAAAGGCTAAAGCAAACCACAAGCGTAAATCCGGAAAAACAAAAACTAAAAACTGAAAAACTGAAAAATAAAAACTAATTAAAAACTACTACTCGAAATAGATAACCCACACGCTAACGAGACACAAGTCCCCGGCAACGGCGCCAAAAACTTTGTGTCGCCTAGGGTGTGATAAAAATATGGTAAAATAAAGTCTAGAAAACTACGCACTCTCACCCTAGACAGGCACAATACTGCAAGTATTACAGGACTTATGCAAGTTTTAGTTGATAAGTTGAGTTCGTTCTCAGGGACTTAAGTGTGCTAGTCGCGTGGGTAGGAATAACGAGTAAAAGTAAATAATTAAAGACAAAAAATAAAAGCAATAGAATTTTGAAATTTAAGAATTAAAACTAAGAAAATAAAGACAATAAAATAAAATACGAAGAATATGAGATGAGAAATATAGCTTAGGTTTTGCTAGTATTCACTAATCCTTCTAATTCTTTCTATTAGATCTAGTTGATAAGGGAGAATATTAGCTCTTGTATACTTAGTCAGGATTCTAAATTCTCATTCCTTAGACCTTGAGAGCGACTAAGGGGGCTTCGGCACAACCAAGAGGCTGTTTCAAATAGGGTTTCAAACGCTACTAAGGCCCTAAGCAAACAATTCCTTCAATTGGTGATATAGTGATTAAATTATACCCTAATGACTATCTAGTTAGAATCAGTTTTGTCAGGACTAATATCAACACTAGACGTTATGTGGTGTTTCAATAATTAGACACCCAACTAAGGTGACCATCTAATTACTATTAAGAAAGCCTAAATTGATCAGTTGTAGGACAGACAATAAATCAAAACACATAAACAAATATAAAGGTAAGTAGCTAATATCAAATTAAAACATGTAATTACCAAAGAAACTTAGATAGAAGAATTAGAATTCATAGATTATACATGATGCAAAACCCAAGCTATGGGGAGTTTAGTTCATACCTGAAGGAAATAAACTAAAAGAAATTACAAAAGACATCATCTTGCTCTCTACAATAAAATTGGAGAATAAAACTTTAAGAACTAATTACTATGAGGCAAAGATGATTTACAAGTGATATAAGGGTTTATTTATAGGTGTTTAGAATACCTAATTCGTTTTCTTGAGGGAGATGTTAAGTAATGGACTCCAAGCCCAACTCAAATTCGTATGGAAATAAAGATAAATTCTGGTCACTTGTCTTGAGCATATCTTCTTCGTTATTGGTCGGTTTTTGCTCCACAAGATACCATAAGAATCCTCACAGAATTATCTACGTCCCTATGAAAGGAATCTTCCAAAATCGGCTTGGTTTTGGAGTTATCACCACTTCTTTAGGCGTAGCTGCAGAAATTCAGATTAAGACAGCTTTTCCTTTTCCATAATTTTAGCTTTTGTTTCCTTATCTCTAATTACCATGCTAATCTCTTTCCATATCTTGTAGTCTTTGACTTGGACTCTAATTAATCTCCATAATTATCTTTAAAGCTTCACACTAAATAAACAATTAAACCCAATATGCTCTAAAAATATTATTTTACTAAATCAAGACTCAAAATAGGAAAGTGCACTATTTCTAAAGAAAATCGACTATTATGACTTCTAAATCACTAAAAGTGATGTCTCATCCTAGTATAAATCTATCACTAATGAGGAGACATCAGGGGGTTAATTACAAACCGAGGTAATAGACGCGTAATATTTGTAATTGACCCTGACGGGATTGACTAACCATGCAACCAATGAGGTAAGAGACTTAACCGTTAGAAAGTAGATGTAATTGCCCTGACGGGGTTTATATTACCGTAGGATAGCTCCTAAGTCTACACTGACGGGGTTTAGGAGAGATTAGAGTCTCGACTAGCACAATAATACCAATTTAGCCCTTAAACAGAAGCATTAATTAGATAGATTTAGGTGAAACTCTTGCGAGACTCAAGTACCCTTCTCATCTTGCGTCCAATCTCATTTTCTTGTTTTATTTCTTTTCAGTTAATCAATTTCGTAAGTGAGATAAGTGAGATACAACATACGTTACAAGCACTTGTGTCCATGACACAAAATAGTCAACTAGAATAGTAAGTTGCCAATGCAAAATTGAACAAACAATCAGATGCGTTCAGGATCCTAGAGAATCAACTTTGGCAAATGGAGAAACAGCTAAATCAGTGTTCACAAGGACAATTACCCAGTGATACAGATATTCCTCATCACTTTGAAGATTGTGAGGCAATTTCTCTTAGGAGTGGGAAGCAAATCCCACGACCTACTTTCTCGATCATGAAGGAGAAAGAGACAACTATCAAGCCAAAAGAGGTAAAGGATGTGGTTGAAAAAGAAGTGGAACCTATTATAGTTGAAGATTTAGTGGACGATGTAGTTGAAAATGTTAGTGAAAATGTAATTGAGGAGCCTATTAAGGCTACAAAGGAGAACAAAAATAAATACATGGTCGTGAATGATAACCACCCCCTCGCTTTCCATCACGTGTCCAAAAGAAGAACAATGATAAAGAGTACAAGAAGTTCATGGACATGGTGAAAAAATTAAATATTAATTTTCCGTTTGTGGAATCCATAAAAAATATTCCAAAATATCTAAAATTTTTGAAGGAGGTGCTGTCCAACAAATGCAAATATTATGAGGGTGAGATAATTGGTTTGTCGGAGGATTGTAGTGCAACATGTAAAAGTAAGTTGCCTCTGAAGTTAGAAGATCCTGGGAGTTTCAATATTCCTATATCTATTGGTAAAGAGTGGACTGAGAAAGATGTTTGTGACTTAGGTGCGAGTATCAAAACCTCATGCCTAGGCCAGTGTTTGAAAAGTTGAGGACTGGGGTGCAAAACATACTACCATGGTTATACATATGGTAGATAAATCTTTATCCCATCGTGAAGGAAAGATTCAACATGTACTCGTCAAAGTAGGTAACTTTATAGTTCCGTATGATTTCATTATACTTGACTACGATACAGATAGAAATTTCCCCATCATCTTGAGAAGCTCATTCCTAGCCATAAGGCATAGTCTTATTGATGTAGAAAGCAGAGAATTAATCATGCGAGTTCAATACAAAAATGAAAAAATTAATGTGTTCAAAGTGATGAAGTTCCCTAGTTCTCTGGGAGATTGTTTTTCCTAGATACTATTGAATAGGTTGAGAAAGAGCCATCCAAGGTTGTGGCGACCTTAGGACTAGATGATATAGGGCTCGGAAAGAAACCACCAAATGAAACTCCTCACGATCCTAAGGAGAGTCCACACCTTGCTCATGAAAAGAAGAGAACAAAGAAAGAGAATCCCAAGAAAGAAAAATAAAAGGAGGAGTTCAGAGTAGGCAAAGAAGTCACATTGCAAAGGCATGATCCTCCACCAGAAGCACGTAAGGCCAAGAGTTCTTGGATGAGACCATTCATGGTCACAAGGATTATCTCTAAGAAGTTTGTGGGAGTGAAAGCCAAGGGATGCAAATTTTGCATGGTAAATTTTTATAACCTCACTCACTCCTGGGGAAGTGATGTTAAGAAATAATCTCAGAGGTAACCCGTAGAGCTTAACAACGTTAAACAAAAACAATTTCAACTATATATTGGCTTATTTCTTTCATTCTTTAAGTTTAGTAGTGTATAATGGGGTAGTTTGATTTTTATTAGTGTAAATATTTAAGAAATGAGTAAGGTTGAAATGTTTTGATCTTTGCAGGTGTTAAAATCCTTGATTTTGGGGTTGATAGGTGTGAGACGGAGTAATTTCGCATCTAAGAGGCCTTTTACAAATACACGTACCGGCTACCTGATCATGCGACCTGAAAGTCGATCAAAACACCTGGAATTGCCTACATAGAAGCACGGGTAAAGTGTGTTTGCGACAACGAGAATATGCGACAAGCTACCCGGCCATATCACCGACATATGCCGGTCCACTGATAGACTTACAGAACTAAAGCCCTTCGAAGTTGACCACTTAGAAGAAAGTCAAAAGTGCGTCAGCGAGAAAAGTTAAATAGCGACCAGCTACCTAGTCAGATTACCAGCATGCCAGTCAGTAAAAGAGTTACAACGCTGAAGTCCCTGGAAAACGTACCTTTATGCGAAACTGTTTATTGCGTTAGTGAGAAATCAAATTCGCGACCGGCTACCCGGCCCAGTGACCGGAATGCCGCCCGACCATTCGACAGGTCCCTAGAAAATCATCCGCAAGACGCAAAAAATGTCGTGGACACAAAAAAAAGAAAAGTAAAACAGGAACTTCACGCCCAGCTAGCTGGCCTTCTGACCAACATACCGACCAATTCTGCGAATCTTAGCCCAATCCTTATTGAAACCTATTTCTTTCCTTTTTCATTAACCTCTCACACAAGACACCATTACTGACGAACCAAAGCTCATTAAATACCTTCAATTCACCACCAAAACACCAAAACATCATCAATTAATCCCTTTAATCCATTCCAAACACATATCTATATCACAAATCCTTCCAAAACACCAAGAAATCTTCACTTTAATCCTAATTTTTTTTCATCCAAGCTTTTACCTTGGCTTTGAAACCTCTCCAAAACATTCAAATATTCATCACCCATTTCATATAACAAAACAAGACTTAGTATTCCATCCTTAAAACATCAAAATTCAAAACTTTCATCTCTAGTTTTGAAATTTTTGAAGTTTTTGAAGTTTTAAGTTTGGGGTTGTTTGAGATGAAGAACATAACCGATTCCCTATGTTATAATAGAAATATGCAAAGTAATTCCAATACTAAAAATTCTCTTAGGGCTACTCAGGAGAAAGAAATAGAGATTCTGAATTCGAGTCCAAAGCCGAAGGTTGGAGAAGTTAAAAAGAACATGAAGAGAAAAGAGAACCCAAGTGAGGTACCGCTTGAAGAGCCTACCTCGGAGAATGACAAAGTCGAAGAACCAATTGCTAGTGAACCCGTAAGCGGAAAACATTCCGTGAGAAGAAATATGATGGCGACAAAGCCTAGGAGGAATTTGTGAGTTGGAAAGACCATTTTCGTGAACGGGTAGTTAATTTGATGTTTGGTGTAGAAAAAGGGTTTCCGATTGACATGATAGACAATGAGTTTAAAGATTACGCGGTGACATGCGACAAGTTTGGATGGATAGATTTGAGAAAGAGAGACCTCTTTTACATTCCGGCAATGGTTTGAGAATTTTATGAAGAGTTGTTCTTTGCAAATGGTGAGATGATTGAAATCCGTAAAAAGATTGTTCCTCTCTCAATAAATCGTATTCATGAGTTGTTTAAATTACCAAACCTGAAGGGTCCATGCAAATACCATGAGGCAATCAATGATGATAACATTGAATGGAAATCGTTCTACAATCAATTCTTGATTCGTGGGCGAGAACCCATACCTGAAGGAGAGAGATATCAAGGTAGTGACATGCTACCACGATCGCGAGTATGGTCCCGTTTCCTTATTCCCACCTTCTTTTGCAATGCCCATATTTCTTGAGTATCACGCGAGCAACTTATATTCATTAAGTGTATACTTGAAAAGAATGAAATCGATGTAGCTTGCCTTCTCTATGATCACATCATAGATTTCATGCAATCTCTGCTTACCTAGTGTAACCTAAAATTTCCATGCATAATAACCGTGATTTGATTTGTTTGAAAGCTAAATTGAAGCGCGAGAAGGAAGAGGACGAACCTTTAGGGCAAGGAGAAGATATTACAAAAATATTCATGGGAAGCCACAAAAATGGGTATAAATCTAGATTAGCCCTTTGGGGAAGAGAGAGATTTTAGGCCTCTAATCCGAAAGTGAAAATATGTCAAAGAGAATGATGTGATAAGGCGATTAAAAATGTTGGAGGAGAAACATAAGGAGATGGTTAAAGTTATGGGAACTATGACACAAGAGTTCGGGTTGAGATAGGATACCTTGAACAAGATGAATTCAAATGTCTATGATCTTGATGTCTCCCTAAATGCTCTAATTTTATGCCCTTGGGAGACATCATTTTTGGTGTTTATTTGATTAATTTGATAGACTTTTGGCTAAATATGCAATAATCCGAATTTCCTCTTTTATTTCTAGTATTTTTTATTTATTAAACTTTTGCGCGTAATCTTGTGTATTTTAGTGAAAAGTTTGTAGGTTTTGAATATTAGCTAGGAGAGGAACACGAGAATAAAGTCAAAGATCGTGATATGGAGTCAAAGCTTGAAGATAAATCCCGAAAAGAATTATATTTTGAAGCTACAAATCTGGAAAACAGGCCAAAGATTGCTGATTTCGAGGCACTTACGAGTTGATTTAGCCGCTGACCTTTGAAGAGATTATGTTCCTTATCGAGTTACGGAAATTTAGCAAGTGATTTGAGGTCAATCGGAGTTATAACGAATCGGTTAGAGCTGTTTTAGTGGATGTGGTGCAGCAGTTACGGGATTTGGGTTTAATTAATGGACTTGGGCTTTTCTAATTTTCACTTAAACCTTAAGTAAAAGCCCTAATCCGATTTTATCATTATAAATAGGCTTTTAGACCTCATTATTCAGTACCTCTCATTATATTCTTCAAATTAAAACATCATTAGAAGAGAGCGTCAAGAAGAAAAGAAGCTTGGAGCTGGAGACTGTCTATATCTCCACGTTGCAGCCAATTCATCTTCCTAATTAGGTTTCTATTTTCCTTTCTGTAAAACAATTATGAATTCCTTTTTTATTTATTTTCTTAGTTTTTCCAATTATGAGCTAATTTTAATTAGTGCTTGAGATCGCATTATGGATTGATTTTGATTCTATTTTATTCTATGCTTTTGTATTTGAGATTTTTACAATTGAAATCAAATTGGGTATTAGGTATTTTTCATTAATTTGTTCTTAATAACTATAATTGACGTAATTAACCAATCATAGGTCTTAGTATCTAGGTTATTCCAATTAGTGGCGATTGGATCACCTTGACGCGGGGTTTAGGTACAGAAATAATTAATGAATGTAGGATAGAAATTATTTGACTCTGACGAGCGTAATTAATACTATGCCCAATTGGGTAAAATAAACTTAATCACTTAAGAATGGACTATAATCACCCTGACGGGGTTTGTGGCATTTAAGAGTAGCTCCTTAGTCCACCCTGACGGGGGTAAGGATGACCTTAGAATCCCGACCATTACTTTTTACCAATTTGACCCTTAAACGAAACATGGAATAAATAAGAGTTAGATGAAATCCTTGCGTATCTCAAGTGCTACCTTCTAATACTTGCGTTTTACTTTTATTTACTTGCGTCTTAGTTAATTATTTGCATTTTCCATTTAGTCTTTCATTACTTAGAATAATAAAAACAAACAAACAATCATTATATCTTTTACTTGCTTTCATAAGTGCAACCAATCATTACTTGATAAGCATTGTAGTCAACCATCCCGTCCTTGGAACGAATCTGTTTATCAACTATATTACTTGGGAAAACCGTACACTTGCGGTTGTGGTTCGATTTACATTTATTTTTACTTGCTTTCATAAGTGCAACCAATCATTAATAGATAAGCATTGTAGTCAACCATCCCGTCCTTGGAACGAATCTGTTTTATCAACTATATTACTTGAGACAACCGTACACTTGCGGTTGTGGTTCTCTTTACTTTTGCATTTATTTAGAACACACAAAGGACCACCAAGTTTTTGGCGCCGCTGCTGGGGACGGTAGCGTGTGACCACGGTGTTTATCCTTTAGTGATAGTTGCATTTATTTTTATTTTTCAGTTTTACGCTTGTGTTTGCTTGTTTTGTTTTTTACAGGTACTTTATTCAGGTATTGATCAAGAAATTTAATTAAAGATGTATAGAGAACATTACCCAAATCCTGGTCCATTTGACTATTGGGAAGACTCTTCGGGACAACAACAATGGGGTATAAATTCTTACCAACAACCATATCAATACCCGCAAGAGCAAGGATGGAACAATCAATGGATCGGTAATAATCAACAACAAACACCATATCACTATCAACACGAACATGAATGGAACAACCAGTAGGTTGAAAACATTCAACAACCTCCACCTTCACCACGAATGTCCCAATTATATAGATCAGTTACAGAACTCATGAGCTTATATGAACAATCGCAGAAGTTAGCAGATGAAAGAGACTCTAGTTTGCAAAGACTGCAAAAGCAGCTAGACGAAATAGAATCCATAATTAATTCTCAGCATTCTGCCAATAGTATCAAGTCTTATGAAGATGGAAGAGATCAACCGGAAGAAATAGTTGAGGAGGAGGTGTTGAAAGAAGGTATTAGTTCTAGTGATATGAACACTGTGCCGATTATAAATGAAGACCACCATGTGGTTGAGAATCTTGTTAGCATAGTGGAAGAAGGAGTAGCAACGCAAATCCTAGAAGTTAACACAGAGATTGCTATTCCCAAGGTGTATACACATGATCAAGATATAGAACGCAAACAAGAAGAGGTGGAGATCGAGGTTATAGAAAATCCAAAGAAAGAATATTATGAGGTAATAGTGGAAGATTGGGTTCAAAGTGAAGACGAATGTGAAATGGTTGGAGAATCAATTGAAGAATTAAAGGTTAAAGATAAAATAGAAATTGAATATCCGCCACAAAAAGTTCACCAATCACCATCTCTACCACGAATAATTATTAGAGATGAAAAATCAGATTCACCTCTATCACTACAAATGATCATCATGTGCTATATAAACAAGGTGCAACACCGTGAGAGTAAAGCGGCAAGGAGGAGCACCTACCCACCACATTTTAAAGATGAATACGAGATTGAAACGAGGAGTAAAAATAAGCTTATACTGTTGAGAACGGTTATCTACTATAATGTGGTGGAAAATGAGTTTCGTCGTGAAAATAAGAAGGCGAAACGAAGTACTTACCCACCCCCTTTTAGAGATCGATTAAATAATATTATAAGGGGGAAGGTTCTTAAGATTTTACATCAAGGAAGAGGCGAGTTTAAGCGGAGGAACAACGCAAGGGCCTCATCACCATCTTCATGGAAGGTAACACGTCGAACTTAAAGACGTAATAAACAAAAGTGCTTCTTGGGAGACAACCCATGTTTTAAATTGCTTTCATGTCTTTTAAATTCTTAGAGTAAATTAGAGTAATGGTTCTTTATTTAGTGTTTATTTTTAATAAATGAGAAAGGTTGGTGTTTTTGATGATTACAGGAGTAAAGGTCATGAGTTTGGGGTAGTTAGGTTATCAGCAACTTCGGAAGATCATAACTTGATGCTCGGAGGTCGGAATTAACTTTTTCTTGAGCTTAAACCGCATAACTTTTCAATCTGTATCCAATGGTGAAGTCGAAAAGTTCAGATAAGCAGCTAAAAGTTTCTGACCACTGCGTCAGCGACGACGCAGCACGACTGCGTCCTCATTCAGCAACTTCGGAAGATCATAACTTGATGCTCGGAGGTCGGATTTAACTTTTTCTTGAGCCTAAACCGCATAACTTTTCGAGTTCTATCCAATGGAGAAGTCGAAAAGTTCAGATAAACAGCTAAAAGTTTCTGACCACTGCGTCACAGCATGACTGCGTCTTCATTCGCGCCAGCGACGTGCCGCCGGCATACCGGTCAGATGACCGGCTAGCCGGCCGATGACGATGATGTTTCTGGTTACTACGTCAGCAACGACGCAAGAGGCTTGCGTTAGAGGTAAAAAAAAAAAAAGTCAGAGTAAAGTTCGGCAAGCGATATCTTTGCGCTCGGGTGTCCGAATCAGGTGATCTTTGAGCCTAAACTGCATAACTTTTCGAGACCTAGCTGTTGGGGAGGTCGTCGTTCGCGACCGGCTAGCCGGTCATCTGACCGGCATGCCGGTCGTGGTCTCGGCGAAAACAAACCTAAAGCTTAAAAAACCTTATTTTTCCCTCTCCTTTGGCCTCCAACACATGAAACACCATTGATGACGAACCAAAGCTCCAAAAACACTCAAATTCCATCATCAAAACACCAATATATCACCAATCCTTACCTCTAAACATTATCCCAACACATAATAAATCACAAATCTTTCCAAAAACACCAAGAAATTCAAGTTTGAATCCAAAAATTTCTTCACCAAAGCTTAAATTATATCCTTTAAACCTTTCCAACACCATAGATATTAAATACCCATCTCAAATAAATCACCGATGCCACTACTGTGCCACTTTCAACAATATCAAGAGTCAAAAATTTCATCAAAAGCTTTGGTAATTTGAAGGTTGCAGATTGCAAGTGTAAGGTATCGAATCATCATAAATTCCATGGCCAATCCGGTAAAATAGCTAGAACTATTCTTTTATTTCTATTACCAGTTGGGAAATAAGATTTATTTTAGTTATTTAGTCGAGGAATTGTGAATTGTTTGAGCCTATTAATATTATATATTTTGCAAGTAATCTTTAAGTGGCGAAAAATTGAGTTTGGGGTCATCAAAGATGACCATGAAGGTTGGAAAAGGTATGAAGAACATGATGAAGATAGAAAGTTGGGTGTTGAGGAAAGATTTTCGTAGAAGAGATGATGATTTAGAGGGTTAGGAAATGATGAAGACTTGGAAAATATGACAAAAGAGTTCGAGGTAATGAAGAACACTTTAATCAAGATGAACGCAACAAATACATGATCTTTTAAGCTTGATAAAGAAGTATTCAAAATTTCAACATGAGACTACACGTAATCGGCCTAGTGCCGATCCAGATATGTTTTCCAATCCTTTTCTCATTTAGTGTAGATTATTTTATTGCTTTGAGTCTTTTCGAGTCGTGGGGACACGACTCATTTTTGAGTTTGGGGTGGGGTTCGTTGCCTCATCCCAGTTTTTATGTGTTTATTTGTTTTTAATTGCTTTCAATAAATTAATTAGGAGTTGCGTTTGACTGTAGAAGATTTTAAATGTCCCTTTTAAGCATACTTTTGATGAATCTATGATAGTAAATAGTGGACCTTAGGGAATAACATAAAACGCACTTACAATTGCATGCGAACATAGATAACGAATAGGAAAAATTAATGAACAATGCAAAAGAAGTAAGCTTGTACTTAAGGAAAATGTTTGGTTTGTAGAACGTGAGATCTAAATTAGTAGAGAACCCACTTAGATATGAACTAAAGACGAACTATGTACTTAGGAAAATGATAGGGGCAGTTCTTTGTTAGCCATTTGAAGCCTTTTAGCTTGCTGTCCCTTATAATAAGTTTATCCGTCTTAGCCCAATTTTGAGCCTTAAGCCTTTCTTTTGTAGCCACGATATAAGCCCATTATCCCTTAGATTATTAGGCATGACCAAATGACCCGCACTTGAATCACATTCCTGAGACCTGTCTCGAGCTTGAGTTTGGGGTGGAGGGTCCACATATGGGAAATTTCATTGGGTGGGATTTATGTGTTTATATTAAGGCACAAAAATAAAAGATGATATTATTATTTGTAACCCTTTGCCGGGATTTGAAAAAGAAAAAAAAAAGAGAAAAGAAAAAAAAATTATATGAGACATGACCTTTCACATCAAAATGATGGTCATGGGTATCTTGTACAAAAAAAAAAAAAATGAAAAAGAAAATAAAAAGAAGGAAGGAATAAAATAAACTGGCAAAGTGGAATATTCTGAAAAATCATCTTAGTTTATATTGGGTTGACATTGGGGACTCAACATTAGCGCGTCAAATGGGTTGAGTGATAACATTATATGAGTGTAAACTCAAACTCGTGGACAGTTGTTGATGGTAAGTGAGGGAGAGCCAAAAGCTCACTTCAAATTTACCAAATATACATACCACACCGTCCCTAAGCCTACGCTAAAACCGTAAAGTCCTCGTGATTCCTAGGTGCATGGTAAGTTAATAGGTTGTATACTAAGTGGAGCGTTCAAAGCGAGTAAGGATCGAGGAACAAACTATAGCCATCATAATGAGATAAGTACAAGTGTAACCTTCTAGCATTGCAAAGTTAATTTTATGATTGAAGTTATTTATGTTTGATGTTGCATGATTAGTGTATGTGTATGTTAGTTCTTAATATTTGCTATATGAGATTTATCTTTAGAATTGCTTTTGGGTTTATTTGCTAGCTTCTATTTTCTCTTGCATCTACTTCTCTCCCCTTGTTTTTAGTTTTGCTTTGTCGGGACGACAAAGGTTTGAGTTGGGGGTCTTGATGTCTCCCTAAATGTTCTAATTTTATGCCCTTGGGAGACATCATTTTTGGTGTTTATTTGATTAATTTGATAGACTTTTGGGCTAAATATGCAATAATCCGAATTTCCTCTTTTATTTCTAGTATTTTTTATTTATTAAACTTTTGCGCGTAATCTTGTGTATTTTAGTGAAAAGTTTGTAGGTTTTGAATATTAGCTAGGAGAGGAACATGAGAATAAAGTCAAAGATCGTGATATGGAGTCAATGCTTGAAGATAAATCCCGAAAAGAATTATATTTTGAAGCTGTAAATCTGGAAAACAGGCCAAATATTGCTGATTGCGAGGCACTTACGAGTTGATTTAGCCGCTGACCTTTGAAGAGATTATGTTCCTTATCGAGTTACGGAAATTTAGCAAGTGATTTGAGGTCAATCGGAGTTATAACGAATCGGCTAGAGCTGTTTTAGTGGAGGTGGTGCAGCAGTTACGGGATTTGGGTTTAATTAGTGGACTTGGGCTTTTCTAATTTTCACTTAAACCTTAAGTAAAAGACCTAATCCGATTTTATCATTATAAATAGGCTTTTAGACCTCATTATTCAGTACCTCTCATTTTATTCTTCAATTTAATTCATCCTTAGAAGAGAGTGTCCAGAGAGAAAGTTAGCAGCAAGGAAAAGGAGAAAGCTACAGAGCTGGAGACGGTCTATATCTTCAAATCACAGCCAAGCCCAAATTCCTAATTAGGTTCTATCTTTTATTTTTGTAATTGAAGAACATGAATTCTTTCTGTTTTAATTTAGTTTTCTTTTTAATTATTATGAGCTAAACCTAATTAGTGCTTGAGAACGCATAATGGGTTAATCCCAATTTGATTTCATTCTATACATTTGGATTTGGGATATTTATTATTTAAATCAAATTGGGTAATTCGTATTTTTCTTTAATTTGCATTTTAATTACTATTATTGACGTAATTAACCAATGATAGGACTTAGTATCTAGGCTATTCCAATTAGTGGCGATTGGATCACCTTGACGGGGGGTTTAGGTACAGAACTAGTTAATGAATGTAGGTTAGAAATTATTTGACTCTGACGAGCTTAATTAAACCTATGGCCTATTGGGTAATTTACATTTAAACACTTGAGAGTGGACTATAATCACCCTGACGGGGTTTGTAGCACTTGAATGTTGCTCCTTAGTCCACCCTGACGGGGGTAAGGAGATTTTAGAATCCCGACCAATACAAACTTACCAATTTGTCCCTTAAACAATGTATGAAATGAATGATAATTAGGAAAACCCTTGCGTCTCTCAAGTACTACCTTCTCATACTTGCGCTTACTTTCATTTACTTGCGTCTTAGTTATTTATTTACATTTTCGCATTAATCTTTCATTACTGAGGATTAATACAAAAACAAAACCAATCATATTATTTTTATTTGCTTTCATAAGTGCAATCAATCATTAATAGATAAGCATTGTAGTCAACCATCCCGTCCTTGGAACGAATCTGTTTTATCAACTATATTACTTGGGACAACCGTACACTTGCGGTTGTGTTTCTCTTTATTTTTGCATTTATTTTAGAACACACAAAGGACCACCAGATCTCTACGACTTGATGAAAATCAATTTACAACCTCGATGAGATACTACAAAAAATAGTCCTAGTGCCGATTCAGATATGTTTCCCTAATACTTTTTACCTATTAGTGTATATTAGTTTAATTTCTTTATAGAGTCATTTCGAGTCGTGGGGACACGACTAATTTTTTAGTTTGGGGTGGGGTACACGTTGTTCTAATTCCCAATTTATGTCCTACATGATTTACAGCTTTTTGCAAAATTTAAACCGAAAAAAATAGTTTAAGGAATGATTTGACTGTAAAGTTTGTAGAATGTCCCCATAAGCATCCATTTTGTAAATTATTGATAGAAAATAGTAGACCTCATAGTTAATGTACAATTCACCTTGAATGCATGCAAACAATGGATTGTTGATAGGAAAAATTAATGAACAATGCAAAATAAGTATGCTTGTACTGATTGTGAATGAGTTCTTTGTAGAATGTGAAATCTAAATAAGTTGAGAACCCACTTAATTATGAACTAGAGGTGAGACTGCAGTGAAACTACGTAGCTAGGAAGATGATAAGGGAAGTTCTTTAATAGCCCTTTGAGCCTTTTTAGCTTTCTAACCGAATTTGGATGTTATATCCTTCTTAGCCCTTTAGCTTTTAAGCCTTTGTTTTGTCTCCACGATACAATCCATATCCCCGTATTCTTATAGGTCTTTCCATATGACTTGCACTTTAATTGCAACACTAAGACTTTTGGTTTTTAGAGCTTGAGTTTGGGGTGGTTGATATTATCATGGGAGATTACATTGGGTGTATTTGTATTACATGCACAATTGTTGAGGTTGTATTAATTGTAACCCTTTGCCGGGATCTTTGTTAAAAAAGAAAAAAAAATTATAAGAGATATGACTACTCATATCAAAATGAGTGTCAAGGATATTTTACAACAAAAAAGAGTGAAAAAAGATGTATGTAAAGTAACCGGCAAAGTGGAAAGTTTTGGAGATCATCTTGAGAGCTTATTACATTATTTTGGGGACGCTAAATTAGTGTAAAAAGTTGGTTGAGTGAAAATGTATTTGAGTGTAAAATCAAGCTCTAGGACAATATGTTGATTGTTAGTGAGGATATAGCGAAAAGATCACTTCAAATTTCCCAAATATACATATCACACCGTCGCTAAGCCTACGCTAAAATCGTAAAGACCTTTTGATTCCGAGATACGTAATGGAATAACATTTTTGCTAATAGGTAGTAAGTTAAGTGGAGAGTTCAAAGAAAGTAAAGATCAAAGAATACCCTATAGCCAACATCTCATCCTAAGCGTCATGTGTAATCTTCTAGGATTGTGGAATTGATTTTAGATTAAAATTATCTTTGTGTTTAATTTTGTAGGATAGGTGTATGTGTGAATTATTTCCTAGGTTGTGTTATATAAGTATATTTTAAGTTTTTCTTTTGGTATCATTCTTTATATTCTGCATTTTCTTCTTACCTTAGACCTTTAATTTTGTTCTTTCTTTGCCAGGACGACAAAGGTTTGAGTTTGGGGTCTTGATGTCTCCCTTTTTGTGAGATAAAAACACCATTAGGAGACATCATTTTAGGTAGTTAATATATTTATAGTAATATTTTGTTATATTACACTTTCTTCCTTTGGATTTGAATTATTTATACTTTTGAACCTTTTGTGCGTTAATTTATATGTTTAGTGTGAAGTTCTTAGGTATATGAATTCTAGGAGGAATCATGATGATGAGAAGAAGTGAAGGTTAAAGTCCAAGATCAAGAATAAACATTAAAGGAGCGAAAAAAATCACTTTAGGGAAGGTGGAGGAATCCTTGAATCTGAAAAGTTGTCACTTGTAGCCCATCCTGAGCACAAACGGTGCATATTTTTACTTCGTGATTCAAATGAAAAAGATGGGCCTTTGAGTTAGAAAATTTGGAGATGTGGTTTCAGTGGATTTGGACTTACGATGTGAAAGTTAATTCTTTTTTTAATTGGAGTGGTGTACAAAAGTACAAGTTTAATAAAAAAAAATTTAGACCCTTAATCATTTAATTTAAGCCCAATATGGACCTAATCCATTTTTAATCATCATAAAAGGATCTTTAGACCTCATTAATCAACAAACTTGAATATTTAAGAGAGAGAACGTTTGGAAACAAAGGAGCAGAAGCTGGAGAAGTCTTTTTTCTTCAACAACAACTCAAGTCATTCTAATTAGGTTAATTTTAGTATCATTTATTTTTTAGTTATGATGATTTTAATTAATTGTATTTCTTTTCTGTATTCAATTATGAGTTAAACATCTAATACTTGAGAATCGCGATATTGGTTGATTAAAGTTGCTTATTTGCATATTGACTTTATTCTTGAACTTGTTTACTATCATTAATTACGCGCAAATTAACGATAGGTTTTAGTAATTAGGTTATTCGCTAGTGGCAGCAATCATCCAGAAGGGGGGTTTTAATTACAGAACTCGGATAGAGACGTGTGGTGTCAGTTATTGAGCTTGGCAGCCTTAACTAATCATGTAGCCAATTCGGTATAATGTTATTTATTCGAAAGTACCTTATAGTCGCCTTGACGGGGTCAGTAATACCGTAAAATAACTTCCTAACTCTACCCTGACATGAGTTAGAAAGATATTAGAGTCCCGACTAATATCAAATACCAACTTTACACTTAAACGAATGCATTAGATTGTGAACTTAGGCGATTCCGTAGTGAGACTCAAGTATATCTCTCAAATCTTCGTAATCCCTTTTAGTTTAAATTCTAGTTTAATTTAGTTTACTAATTATTCTTGCATTAGTAGTTATTAATCCAAAAACAAAACAAACATATTTATTTTTATTTACATTGAAATTAGTTCTACTTGATTATTTAAGCATTTAAGTCTTTTTACGCTTTGCACAAATGAGTTGTTCAAGCGAACTCAACAACTTCTATGCAATTCTGGAACCAAAAATGATTTTCCTTTCTTGATTTGGATTTTGTCCTTGAAGCACCATTCTTATTTTTCTCGTAATCATACATTCTATTAAATTGAACCAGTCATGGAAACAGAAAAAAAAAACACAAATCTGGATTAATATTGGGTGGCACCATGATGGTTTTACACTCTTAGTGTCTTTACTATTTTTCCACATTCTAAATTTTTGAAAAATAAAATAAAATAAAAAAATCATTAATAAATTAATATAAAATCTTTAGGTAAAATAAAAACACTCATAAATTAACTAGTGGAGTTAATAATTAAGCAACCATAACAAATTATCTTCATTTAAAATCTTTTTATTTTTATTTTGTGGGAGAATTTCTTTTTCTTCACAAAGTAGGGTAGTCTCCCTTAGTGTCGTAATAGCTGGAAAAAAGTGTAAATAATAGAATTATTTCCTCTTTTAGAATCTTCATAATCCAAAAGGGCCAAATTTTTATCAATTACTGCTCAAGAAGGTAAATAATATTTATAATTTCTAATCATAATGAAGCGTCCTTAATAACTGAGATTTTTCTAAAATTAATAGTGCTATTATATTTGTGATATAGTTATAATATATTTTTAAGTGAAAAAGAACATTATTTTATACAATTTACTTTGTATATATATCAAATTGGGAAACCTTTCCCTAGAAAATATAAACCCCTTTATTCGACTAAATTAGGGGTTTTTTGTTTCGTTGAGTAAAATTAATGCTTGTCCCTTAAGGTTTGGCGTAATATATTTTCTAACTATTTACCCATCTAAGTGCAAAATTTACTGAGATCTAACTATTTTTATATCATTTAGTTATGTATTAAATCTATTGATGGATTTATGTATTTGATATTTTGAAATCAAGAATTCGCATATGCATTCAAGGTGAGGTAAAATTTCATTATTAGGGCATAACCCTTTGTAACAATAAAGTGTGGTCAGTCCAAACCCCAAAAATATTTATTAGCTGAGATATATTGAATCTCATAATGCCCATGGGAAACCACTTTAAGCATCACCCATATGACAAACAGTTTTAAGTACATGAATTAGTGGACTATTTAATATATATTAGTCAATGTAGACCTAGACAAGTTAAATATTAGCTTTAGAATTTTGTTAGGCCAGTTAATTTTTACATTGTACATACTTTACAACTATAATCTTCATTAATATAATGTCTCTCTTTCTCTCGTTATCTGCCTACACCGATGCAAAAAGAAGTAAATTTACTAAATACTTATGCGTTGCCATGATAAAATAGGCTTTAACACTTTAATACAAAATACTGTGATTATGCTTCTTTAAAAGGTTTCTTGCTACAAAAGTCAATAATGCATATTTATTATTAATAAGATCCGCCCTAATAAGCCTAAAAATAGAGGAAGTGTGGTGGTGGCTGGTAGGGTGTGATAAAATAATGATAATAAAAGTAAAGAACTATCACCCTAACCAATCACATTACTCACTACAAGTATCATAGGTCATACACAAGTTTTAATGATAAGTTACATTAGTTCTCAGGGACTTAGTGTGTTATATGAATGAATTACAAGAAAGCGTAGTGAGAATTCAGTTCAATGGATTAAAATCAATAAAAGTAAAGATGAATTGTGGAGAGAATTATGATTAACAAAAACTAATGCAAATAAATAAAAAGATGTAAGAATAAAATGCGAAATATAGCTTAGGTTTGCTAGTGTTCACTTATCCTTCTATTTCTTATACTAGTTATAATGGTGATTAAAGATCTTAAAGTAAGTAGCCAGGATTCTATAATCCTGCTAACCTCCTTCTGGGTTGACTTAGGTGGTGACTTAACAATTACCAAGAGACTTGGGTAAGGAGACCCTGTGCAAGGATTGGTGGTTAAATATCAAACCCTAATGACTATCTAGTTAGGCAAGCCCTTCCAGATCACTACCACACACTAGACGTTTATGTGGTGTTACAATAATTAGACACTCCTTCCGGGTGACCATCTAACTACTATTAATGGAGTAGTCTACACCCGTGCAGTAGCAAGAACTACAGTCAATAAATTAAAACACATAAAAAAATATAATGGTTAAGAAGTTAGAATCAATTTAAAAAGGTTTATCCCAAACAAACTTATATATAAGAAATTAGATTTCAAAGATTATACATATGCAAAACCCAAGCTATGGGAAAATTGTTTCTAGTGGGAAAGAATAAAACTAAAATAAGAATATATATTGTCAACTTGCTTCTCCTAATGATTTTAAGGACTAATCTATTGCTTGAAACTGAGTAAGGACAAATTTACAATGAGAAAAGGGTGTATTTATAGGTGTTAAGAAGACCCTAGGTCGAAATCTTGGAGTAGAAGGCTAGTAAATTGTGTCCAAGTCTAATACAAATTCGTTTCCTAAAATATAAGATAAAATAAACAATGTTGTTTTGTTTTGGCCATATCTCCTTAGCTATTAAGCCAATGTGGGTCCACTTTATATCAAAAGAATCGCAGCAGAAAGATCTAGCTATCTCATTAAAGGTTTATCTAAAATCATAGCCGATTTGAAATTATTTTCACTTTGATGGACATAGCGGCAGAATTTTAGATTTACATTACAGCTTTTCTATTCTTTTTTTATTTTTATCTCTTGATTTCTTCCATATAATCTTTCCTTGTCTTCTTAGAATTGATTTGGTATGTAATTATATTCCATAAACCTTATGAGCTTTACATTAACACACAAATTAAATCAAATATGGTCTAAAAGTAATAAATCATCAAATCAAGATAAGAAATAAGAAATTATCAAATAATAGGGAAAAATCCCTCAAATACACCTAAAATAATGTCCCTAACCTAAATTATTATATCACAAATAGAGAGACATCATGTAGTATTGTGATAATTCTTTTTTTGGAAATTACAAAAAATTTCCCGAATTAGTCTTCTTTAAGAAATGCCAAGGACAAGTTATCTAGTATATTTCATATTATTATTGAAAGGGGTAAAACATACCATCCAGATTACACATAATATTTTCCGTTGATAAAATTTCACCCATATTTTTTCTTTAAAGTAATGGATATCTAACTGCCATTATGGAAAATAAACCTCAGCAATTAAAAGCAATTAACAACACACTATTGAAACCAATCATAAGGCCCTAATTAGATGTATCGAACTAGTACAAAATTAAGGAAATGTATTTCGTTAACATTTAAAATCACACACGAAAATTTGTCACAAAGAGAAACAACAACCTTTAAAAATATAATATGTAAATCTAATTAGAATTCAGAAAACTTAATGGGTAGTGTTTAATATACACGGCGTGCGGATGAGAAACATAATTGTAAACTATCCCTAAAATAAGTTTATATCCCTTAAGTTTGTATTGCAACTTTTCCATCCATAGTCTTACCAATGTTACCAAGTTAGTCCCTTATCTTTGGTCTACAACACTTTTGTCATTATTTGCATTTTAATGTTACATTGTTGTCCATACTCCTTTATAGTCAAAGTATTAATTGACTCGCTGGATAACTTAGCTTATTTTTCATGATCGATTATAATGAGATCTCTCAAAGTCAAGGAAAATTTAATTTTGTTAAGTCGAGACATTCAAGGAATATGGATATATATACACTTATTTTTCTTGATAATAACAAGATCCTATAACTAACAATAGACTAATTTATTCTCCATGGTCATTCGCCCTACATATGTGAATATATGAAAAACCTTACAACTTATTTCTTTGAAAATTATGTACAAAAATATTTAAATAACTAAAAAGAATATGACAATTCCACTCAATTAACAATAGGTAAAATAAATATAAAGTTAATTTAGAGTCACTTTATTAGTTTGAAAAGAGTGAGTGTTTCTTTATGAGAAAGTAGTGTGAGAGTCTAAAAGAAGATTCAGTTCACAGCCCAACTATGAAAAGAGCTGATTTAGAGAAGAAAAAGAACATGAATAAGTAACATTATTTTTATCTCCTCCCACCCTTCTTTCCACTTCTACCTATGGTTAGAAGAGTTATCCCCATTGTCTAACTATTGTGTTTTAACTGTAACATCAACCTAAATTTACAATAAAACAATTTTGGGTATTCATAATTTTTTTTTTAAGTCTTCATGATAGTGTATATTTAAATTTTTTCCTATTGGGCAAATTTTGATTTTGGATGAGACAAATTTCTTATTGTCACCAATTTTATAATATTTCCTACACCTCCTATCTCCTTCTATAAACAATATATAAGAGGAGATTCAGAATACCTCTTATGGTGTAAGCGTTTTTTAATTGAACTTTCCAAATCGACGTGAATCCTTACACAAAGAGATCCAATTGTTCACAAGTTATGATACCCATTCATATTTAATTGATTGGGAAATTAGAGAACATTTGAATAAGATTTTGTATTTTTTAATATATATATATTAAACAAAAACCCAATATTTTTTATTTACTTAGTTTTTCTTTTTGAATTCAAACAAGAAAACTACTTCCTCCAAAACCATATGGGCTAAGAGTACTGGTTTGCCCATCATGGACGCTCGACACGACCCAAATTTTAACAATTTTCTACTCGAACATGATGGAAAAAAGATTAATCTCATATTATATTCCACTACACATAAATCTCATCTCAATACAAAATAAACCTGACAGCTCGTGCGACCTGACAATTATACTAGCATCATTGCTATAATCCTGTTAGGATAGATAGTTGCTCTATCATAACGTATTCCACTTTGATGTCTCCTCATTTGTGATAGATTAATGTTAGGATGAGACATCATTTTAAGTGATTTAGAAGTCAATAATGTTGATTTTCTTGAGTTTTAGTGCACTTTCCTATTTTGTGTCTTGATTTATAGAAATAATGTTTTTAGAGCATATTGGGTTTAATTGTTTATTTAGTGTGTAACTTTAAAGATAATTATTGAGCTTAATTAGAGTCCAAGTCAAAGACAACAACTTATGGAAAGAGATTTGCATGGTAATTGGAGATAAGGAAGGAAATGCTAAAAAGATGGAAAAGGAAAACCTGCCTAAATCTGGGATTCTGCAAAGATAGGCGTTTTTACCTAAGAAAGAGGCCGATTTTGGTGAATTACTTCTAGAGGGCCTAGAAAATTCTGTTGCGATTCTTTTGGTATCTTGTGGAGCAAAATCGGACCAATAACGAAGAAGATACACTCAAAACAACGCAGCAGTGTTTATCTTTATTTCCATACGAATTTGAGTTGGGCTAGGAGTCCATTACCTTAACTCTTCCTCAAGAAAACGAATTAGGTCTTCTAAACACCTATAAATACACCCTTCTATCACTTGTAAATCATCCTTGCCTCATAGTAATTAGTTCTTAAGGTTTTATTCTTCCAGTTTATTGTAGAGAGCAAGATGATGTCTTTTGTAATTTCTTTTAGTTTATTTCCTTCAGGTATGAACTAAACTTCCCATAGCTTGGGTTTTGCATATGTATAATCTATGAATTCTAATTCTTCTATCTAAGTTTCTTTGGGAATTATATGTTTTAATCTTATATTAGCTTCTTACTTTATATTTGTTTATGTGTTTTGATTTAATGTCTTTCCTAGAACTGATCACTTTAGGATTGTTTTAAGAGTAGTTAGATGGTCTCCTTGACAGGGTGTTTAACTATTGAACCACCACATAATGTCTAGTGTCGATAGCAGTTCTGACAAAACATACTTCTAACTAGATAGTCATTAGGGTTTGTTTTAACCACCGTATCACCAAGACTTGCAGTATTTGCTTAGGGCCTTAGTAGCGTTTGATAACCCTATTTTAAATCACTTCTTGGTTGTGACGTAGCCCCCTTAGTCGCTCTCAAGGTCTAAGCTTGGGGAATTTAGAATCCTGACTAAGTATTACCAAGAACTAATATTCTCCCTTATGAACTAGATCTATAGATAGAATTAGAAGGATTAGTGCATACTAGCAAAACCTAAGCTATACTTCTCATCTCATATTCTTAGTCTTTTACTTTATTGTCTTTATTTTCCTTAGTTTTCATTCTTAATTTCGGATTCCTATTTGCTTTAGTTTCTGTCTTCTAGTTATTTACTTTTACTCGTTATCTGTTCCTACGCGTTTAACACACTTAAGTCCCTGAGAACGAACTCTACTTATCATTAAAACTTGCATACGTCCTGTAATACTTGCAGTACTGTGCCTGTCTAGGGTGAGAGTGCATAGTTTTCCATACTTAAATTGATCTTATTTTTATCACACCCAAGGCGACACCACACTTGCATTATTGTAAGACCATAGACTAAAGATGAAATATAAATAATTTAGTAACTCATATCCCTCAAAATAACTTATCACTTTCGTAGTGATAATATGAGTCTACTTACATAACCTCATGTGTCTCATTAACATTTTCAAGTCCTAGTTGACTTACATGATTGGTGCAACTGCAAGAACACATATATGATATTGAATTTCGTCTTCCTCTCGTACTTGAATCTATCCATAGTAATGCAGACATACCCCATTAGGTCGAATCATCCATAACCATTGATAGTATGCTAAAGTAGCATACACTGAATCAAAACACCAAGAGACAGTCAAAAGTACTAAGGGTATTGGTTAAAGGTCTCACACAATGAAGAAGCAAGGATCAATTATTTATTTCCTTTATTCGCAACATATACACACGTGGTATGACTCACGTGCTATTGTATTAATATTGCGTTTGTCATTTCATCAAAAAATACCGTACAAATGTTTTCTTCAATTGATCAACCTTTTCATAAATCAATCAAGAATTTAAAATATGGTAAGATAGATTCGTAGATAGTGGGTATCTACCCCAATCACAAATAACAACATCAAGTCACATACATGCTAGTTATCTCATCTTAACACTTTGTTGAGGCGAATTTCAGAACTGAATGTGTACTTTGCAAAAAGGTTCTTCTTTCACATAAGCTAGTCTCATCCTTGCGCATCTCTCATGTTAAAGGTTGTTCCCCATGTGAGAGGGAAAATAGTGTTTATCATACATACTTTATCATCCACACATATATAAAATAATGTAGTTTTAACATGAAACACAAATATCATTAAATAAAAACTAATGCAATCTTCATTTTATAATAGAATTTGTCAACATTGCACACTATCTTCCAGTTACTCATACATCAGACTCTTCTTAATCATACAAATTTATGGTAATCCAATAACACAACCCTAGTGATGGGTTTCACAAAATAATCTACATGTATCGTGTATATGGATCTAAATTGCAAAGATATTTTCTTATGTGCAATGTGTTATACTATATATTTTTGTGTTTGTTTAAATTGTGATACTATGGGCGTTTCCTATTACCCATTGTCACATGATTATCACAATGGATCAAAACTGGTCTCCCACTACAATTTGAGAATCCTAAATGTTAAAAGAACACATTTAACCAAACACCTTATTGAACTGTTGTTGAACATGAAACAAATTCAGCTTTCATAATGGACAAAGGAATATATGATTGTTTCTTGTTACACCAACATATGGCAACCTTACTAAGTATAAACATATATCCTGAAGTACATTTATAATCATATAAATCACCAGCCTAGTTGGCATCGATATATCCCTCAAACAGTTAATCACATCATTGAAGGTAAAAGACCTGGTCTTTAGTCCCCATCGGGTATCTCATGATCCCCTTAATATTTCCAATTCTCTTGTCCTGAATTTAATAAACAATGACAAACTAAACCTACAACGTAACAAATATCTGGTATAGTACATAACATGACATATATAATAATTTGCATGTCACTTTGGTATGGTAATGCGAATATTCATTTATTTTCTTCTAGAGTTTGATGGGCACATCTTCTATTTAGAGTCCTGATTTATTCTAATGGAGTATCATTGACTTTACAATAACCATCTTAAAGCATTAAAGTATCTTCTTGATGTAAGGTCCTTGTGATAGAGATAAAAACAACTTCGATATTTCTCTATTTAATTTAACAACAAGAGTATACTCTGCTTCACCCAAATTTTTCATAACAAAATGGGCGAACAACCATTCTTTATTAGTCTTGACAAAATGATGTCTCCTTAATTGTTCGTATTTTCGACTCTTAGGAGACATCATTTTTGGTGTTTATTTAATCAATTTGATAGACTTTTGGACTAAATATGCAATAATATGATTTTCCTCTTTTATTTCTAGCATTTTTGATTTATTAAGTTTTTGCGCGTAATATTGGTATTTTTAGTGAAGATTTTACAGATTTTAGATGTTAGCTAGAAGAGGAATCCGAGGAGAAAGTCAAAGATCAAGAGATAGAGTCAAAACTCGAAGATAAATCCCGAAGATATTATTTTTAGAGCTGAAAATCCATTTTCCAGGCCATAGATTGCTGATTTCGAGGTGCTTAAGCGATGATTTAGCTGTTGACCTTTGAAGAGAAATCATTCCTTATCGAGTTACGGAACTTTAGCAACTGGAATGAGGTCAATCGGAGTTGTAACGCATCGGGAAAAGCCGTTTTAGTGAAGGTGTATCAGCAGTTACGGGATTTTGGGCTTAGAATTTGGGCTTGGACATTTAATTAGTGTTTTATTATTAGGTCCAAGCCCTAATCCGTTTTTAACCTTATAAAAGGAGTTTTTGACCTCAGTATTTCTCACCTCTCACTTTGTTCTTCAAATCAACTCATCCTTAGAAGAGAGTGTCAAGACAATTCACATTCTACAAGATTAAACACCAGAGAGAAGTCAACAGAAGGAAGAAGAAGAAGCTACAAGAGCTGGAGTGGGTCTATAGCTCCGTTCGTAGTCATTCCTATTCCGGAAATTAGGTTTTTCTTATCTTTAATTTTGTAATCAAATATGAATTCCTTTATTTTTAATTTAGTTTTTCTTTTTAATATGAGCTAAACAATTAATAGTGCTTGAGAACAAACAATGGGTGAATCCCAATCTTAATTAATAACGAATGTTGAATTTGGGTTTTTATTGAATTAAACTAAATTAGGGCTTTTACTCTTTTCAATAAATTGAGATTATTTTACTGTTTTTAGAGTAGCTAACTAAGAACAGGTGTTAGTATCTAGGCTATTCCAATTAGTGGCGATTGGATCATCCTGACGGAGGGTTTAGGTACGGAAATATTTATTCAATCTAGGATAGAAGTTAATGATTCTGACGAGCTTAGCTAATCCTAGGGCCAATGAGGTAATAAAACTTAATCATCCAACGGTGGATCATATTTACCCTGACGGGACTAGTGACACTTTAGGATCGCCTTATAGTCCACCCTGACGGGGGTATAAGGAAATTAGAATCCCGACCATTGTAATTGACCAATTTAGCCCTTAAACAACATAAGTTAGGAAATAGGATTGGGAGGACCCTTGCGTTCTCAAGTACTACATCTCATATTGCGTTTTCACTTATTTTACTTGCGTCTTAGCTTCTACTTGCATTTAATTATTTGTCTTTCATTCATTAGCTTTAATAAACAAAACCAAACAAACATTTTATTATCTTTTACTTTCATAAGTGCATCAATCACTACTTGCTAAACATTGTGATCAACCATCCGTCCTTGGAACGAATCTGTATTATCATACATACTACTTGGGACAACCGTACACTTGCGGTTGTGGTTCGATTAGCATTTGCATTTATTTTTAGAACACACAAAGGATCACCATAAAACTTCTTGTCATTCTTGGTGAACAAGATGTTATCTACATAATAAGATAGAAATTACAATTTCTCTCTTTGGAAAATCACACATATACTCAGTGGTACTCATTTAACATCTCAAAATGATTTCATGAGATCACACCATGAATTCTTATGTTCCCCTAACTAGAGGCGTGATAAAAGTTATAGATCTACTTCTTCAATCCATAAACCTTTTGTTCTTGGCCTTTTGCAACAAAGGCTACAAGTTGTTCCATATGTAGACCTCTTCATCTAAAATACATTCTAGAAATACCGACTTTAACATCCATCTAATGTAACGCTAAATAAAATTATGCTTCAATAGGCATGATAAGATGAATAAAGATAAATCTCATAATAACTGATAAAGTCGCATCATAACATTTTCTTCCTATTGAATATTGCCTTTTTGATACCTATCATTCAAATTATCCTCCTATCGCTTTATCTTAAGAAAACATTTATTCCCAGTAACCTTGCATCCTTTAAAACTAACTAGTTCAAAAACATAGTTCTCTTTTTATGGACTCTTACTCTTCTTCATAGCATCTTCCAGTTAGGAGATGAAATTCATCACACAATATATGATGTTCCACTTTGTTGTTAGGAGTTATCATGAATACTTTTCCTTTGATATCAAAACAAAGACGAGGAATCTACCCTCATTCAATCCTTTTAAGATAAATGTCTCTTAGAATAGGTTGAATAAATAATGATATTATGTTCTTAAACTTATTAGTTTGAGGCAAACTGGGTTTTACTACCTTTGTTTCCATATCATCTTATATAGTCTCACTCATTTCATATAGACGGAGGTCCTTTTCCACTTCACCCTCTTTTGGAAACCCATTCTCTAAAAAACTGACATCTCAAGAATCAATCTTTTCCAGGCCTCTATCATTAAGTTCACCAATGAACACATATCCTTTAAAGTTTTAATAATATCTTAGAGATATACACTTCTTTTCTCTATGCCTAACTCTCCATATTTGTGAGTTAGACCATGAACATAAGATGTCGACCCCTAGAAACGCATATATGATAGAACAGGTTTTTGACCTTTACAAAGTTCATAAGGCATTGATGAAATTTATTTATTTGGAACATAATTAAGTATATCAACAACATTAAATAAGAATTATCCCGATTTAAAATCGTTAGAATAACTTGTTCCACCATATACTTAACCATTTTAAGGAGTAATATATTTCTCCATTTAGCCACTTCATCTTAATATGGTGTTCCAAGGATTGTAAGTTGTTTTACTATTCCATTTTCATCACACAATTCTCTAAATTTATCATATTAATATTCACATCCTCAGTCGGTCCACAAAGCCTTAAACTGATTTTCCACTTCCTTTATAAATTTAACAAAACATCCAATGCCTTGATTTTTTAAGGAAAATCACATAGACATAACCAAATAAGGTGAAATTATCTATAAAAATGATGAAATAACACTTTCTATGTCTCGTGTGTTTATTCACTTATTCGCAAAGGTTTTAACGAACTTAATGTAGTGGAAGATTGGCACTTTTGTCCTTTCCAACAAATTTCGTGTTGTCTTGTTAGGCAAAAAATATGTTGGAAGACTTACCTTAATAAGTGAAAAGTGAACCTAGATAGTTCTCTTTTGTCAACAAGCGCATTCAGTCTTTACCAATATGTCCTAACTTAGCAATCTACATATTTTTCTCATACATCAGAGTTACTAGAAAATTATTCAACTGAAAAAAATCAGCTATTATAATAACTTACAATAAAGTTATCATTATTCATTACCATTTAATTATTCGAGTGTTAACTCAAAAACATAATAATACTTAGTTCCATTAAAAATATCTATTGTTTTGTCATGAAAATCCAAACTAAAACTAAACTCTAGAAGAACATTGACCGAGACTGAATTCTGGTGTATTGCAATGGTATATAGAACATCATTCAGGTACAAGGTTTGAACATCTAGAAAGTTTATCTTGCATGTACTAACCCATTTAACTTGAACTAAGTTATTGTAACCCACATATATACCAGGAATTCAACAGTATTTTGCATAGACCATTTAGTCCTTAGCTATATGGTCAATACTCCTGAATCAATAGTCCACAAAGGATTAGGATAATCAAGTAATGCAATGCTATCTATACAAGAAAAAACACAAAAAAAGAATTTTTCTATATTCTTAGTTTTGCTACACTTGCTAGCGAAGTGACCCATATTGTCACAATTGTAGCATTTAATCATTCTTTATATATATTCTTGTAGGTTCGTTTGTCCTCAATCTTGCTATTTTTGTTCTTATATTCACCAAACTTGTTAACATTCTTTACTTCTAGTGTCTATAGTGTAGATTAAGCGATACACCTCGAGCGTTTGACTCAAACACATAGGATTGACCTGAGACTTTTCAAACATAGGCATCACACTGTTAACATTGTCGAGAGAATATTGTTCATCAACTACATAATATAGCTTGAGGTTTCATAGTATTTTAGTTATCATAAATTACTTTATTTAAGTAAAATATTTATTTAGATTTCCAATGATCACTTTCAAGGTAATTTTTTCATTTCTGTTGACATTAATTAATCTACAAATATATTCAATTATATGACTGTCAAATGCAAATTAAATTGATAAAGAATGAACAAAAGAAGTGACACCGAATGTTCACTATGTTCCTAATCATGAATCACACACTTTCGTTTTGTTCTTTACTAACTCAATCTTATTTATCAATTTTAATTTCTATCACTATACAACTTCCACTATTCCAACACAATCAATTGAGATGGAAATACTAATCCCATATGGTGTAGTGTTTATGGACTCAAACTCATCTATATAAATAATCTATATTTTAAATATATATATATATTCAACACATGAAATATAATCCAGATATCAACTGGCACTACTGGTAGTTAATATTTCTAATAGTTCAATCCATACTATAAATCAGGTCAATCCATACTATAAATTAGAACAACATCAACATACTTACAATCTATTGGTCACGACTTCTCAACTGTAACCAAAGAATTTTGGGGATCACAACTATGTCAATTTTTTTTATTATGACATAATTTTGATTATTTAATAATCAAATAACTTTACAATGTAATATTTTATTTTACAAAAGTGTTACATCTGATTATTATTAAAAAAGTATTTTTGTAAAAGAAAAAATGCATAAATGAAAGGGGATATTCTTTATAAATATCAATTTAATAATAGCATAATAGATCGATAGTGAAATTTGTGGCATCTTAATCATAAGGTTTGTGCAATTCCAACTAACCAAATTTGTAACCACTTGAAACATTAACCATATGGTTCGCTGTTATATGATATAGCCAAAGATTCGGAATACCTCCTATGGTGGAGGCATGTTCGAATTGAACTTTTTAAATCGATCTGAATCCTAAAAGATCTAATTGTCCACAAGCTATGATGCACATTCACATTTAATTGATTGAGAAATTAGAGAAGTTTTGATTGAGATTTTGTGTTTTTTTATATTCTATGTTATATATTTAAAGCGTATATATCTATATTATATGCCACAATTCGAAGGTCAAAGAATGGTTCAGATTAGACCAGACCAAAAATATATGACACCCTAAATGGTCAAAATCTATCCACGTATTTTTTAATTTATTTCCTCAACATCCTTTTTTTAACTTCCCACTACTACTCCTAATAAAACTCATCTCCTCAATTCCATTTAAAACTCCTCCATGCCTCATTTTTTTTATTTCTCCTTTCTCTACAACAAATTATGGAAAGCTCATCATTAGAGAGCCTTCACTTCCACTTCTTCTTCTCTTACAATGAAAGATCACATTTTGGTGAAATGGTTAATAGAAGTCACTTAATTATTTTGATGTATTATCAATACATGTTCATATGAATTCTAATATTGTTTTAGTTATTGATCTATTGGCTTTTATAATTTATTTATAATTTTTTTGGGAATTGTTGTGGGGTTAAAAATTTATATCTTTTACAAGTTGGCTAAATTTTTTTCCTATGTTTGGGTGATTAGACATTAGAGAATTTTGTATAGTCCATATTAGATTCTAAAATTTCTTTATAATTTTGTTTTCAGAAATATTCATTGTTTTAAAATAATGAATTCTGGCTTTAATATGTTTAGATCTCCCAAAACATTAACACCTTCAAGGTCTTGGATAATCATCATAAAAGAATTAATTTCTATTAGACATAGTCACCAATTTTTTTTTTCAAACTACAAATTTTTTGTTATATCTAATTCACTTTTATGTTTGTGTGTTACCTGAATTTCATGTAATATGCAATGGTATACTTCCAAAACTATTCATACCACTAGATGATGATTCTTGATCTCTTGCACAACAATCTTTGTATTATTTCATAGGTAATGATTGTAAGTTTTTATTTGAATATTTTACATAATCTCTTGGATGAACAATAACATATGACTTTTTTATGTTGGAAATAATTACTTTTCAAATGCAAAGACTCTGGAAATTTCATATTTCAAATATAGCTTCTTCTATTACTTCATACAATATCGCTCTAGAATTTTCTTATTACAAATAGTGCTTCTTCTATTACTTCGATACAATATCATATTATGGGCAGGTTTGTATTGATTCTATATTTATTTCCACTCCTATTGGGGTATTTGGGTAATAACTTATGGCAGCGAATAAACACTTCTAATGTCTTTCGGCCTTCACATTAAGAAGAGAAACTATATTTCATATTTGTGGGGGAAAAGGTGTGATAAATAAATTGATAAATAAATATAATAATAAAGGACGCAAAACCTTGTCTACCACGAGAAACTCACCGCAAGTATTACAGATCGTTTGCAAGTTTTAATGATAAGCCAATTTCATTCGTAGGGATTTAATCCATTAGATCTACTTGTATTAAATAAGCGTAGATGAATTTAGATGTTTAGATAAAAATAAAATATGATGAATAGTTATCTGATATGAAATAATAAATAATAAGTAAGAATGCGGATAAACAAATATGAATCTAAGTTAGATAAATTAGGGTCACTTATATGAGTCTATTACTAAGTTATTCTAATCTTATGGTGAATTGAGCAGTATATATTAACTGGATTCTAAATTCTACCTAACCCCATCAGGGTGGACTTAGGAGCAACCTCTCCACTACCTGGATCTTGGGTAAAGAAACCTTGAATAATTATCGATGGTTAAAACAAACCTTTTTGGCTATCTAGGTAGGGTCACTACTAGACGATTATGTGGTGTTGTCAATAACAAAGAATAATCATAAGATTGGCCAAATCTAGGGCTGGAACAATAAGTCAAAGCACACAATAACAATATACGCAAAGCTAAAATCAATTAAAATAACAGCTAGTATTACAAAATTTAAGACAAAATAAAAACCCAACGATTAAAAGTAAAACTTACAGAATAAAAGTTTAGAAATATAGTGAAGCCACAAATCTATAGCTAATTACCCTAAATATAGAAAACGAGAGATGTAGAAGAGGAGTTTGTCACTCTCCAACTTCGTGCTTCTTGTCTTCTTCTATAGGCTAGCTTGCTTCTTGGATGAATAGCTTGATACTAAGGATGAATATTAAATTAAGGACTAAGCTAATATTTAAAACTTAGAAAATACAAGCAAGGACTAAGTCTATACTTGGCACTGAGTAAGGACATACAGTGGTTTAAGGATGTATTTATAGTGTTTACCTAATTCGTTTTCTTGGAGTGGAAGACAAGTAACTTGGACTCCTAGCCCAACTCAAATTCATAACCCTAAAATATAGAAAAGGTAATAACTTGCTGCTGTTTTGTTTTGGCCATAACTTCTTCATTTCAACTCTAAATGATGCGCTTCATATGTCGAAATTGATTGTCTAAGAAAGCTCTATAACTTTGCTTCAGACTATTCTTCTCAATTCCTAGCCAATCTTGAGTTATGATAACTTTTATAGTCGTAGGTGTTGGAATTCAGATTTATTTGATAACTTTATCTTTCCATATCTTATCTTTTCTTTCCTTTATCTCCAATTTCCATGCATATTTTCATTCATTTATCTCTTAATATTAATTTTACATCTAATTAATCACCATATTTATCTTTAAAGCTTCACACTGAATAAATAATTAAACCAAATATGCATTAAAAATAATAGATAAATAAATCAAGACAAGAAATAGGAAAGTACAATAATACATGATAAAATCGATTACTAGACTTCCCAAAACATTAAAAATGATGTCTCCAACTAAGATTAATTCATCACAAATGGGAAGACATCAAGACCCCCAACTCAAAGTTGTATTGTCCCGATACAATAAAGATAAGAACAAAGGGAAGTCTCTAAATACACACCTAGGTCAATTAAGCACAGTGGGAAAGAAGATAGCAAAATATATAGAATAGACTCAAAGCAACTACTCAGAAAATTTCATGTAATATATTTACAAACTACATACCTGCACATTTTTCATATCTACCATCAATACGGCTTGAATTCAAGATTATATTAGCTACGCAATGTAAGAAGGAGAGGATCTTTACTCAGTTCACCAAGGAGGCTATCGATTGTTCATCGAACCTGACTAGTATCCAAAGATCCACTTAACTACTCTCTATTGGCTTAATCACTTCTATATTACATAGAAAAGAATCATAAGGTCTTTAAGGTTGTAATGTTGGCTTAGGGACGGTATGATAAGTATATTTGGATAATTTAGAGTGAGTTTTTGGCTCTCTCCTCACTAGCCATCAACGAATCGCATTAGAGCTTGAGTTACTCTCTTAGTATGTTTCTCACTCTAACTAATGATTTCTTGATGCACAAAGTAGCATCCCCAATAATCCAGTTTAAGCATAAAGATGTTCACATAAAAATTCCACTTTGGCGGTCCAAATATATATTCTTTTCATATCAATTGTTTTCTTTTCTATAGCTATGAATTTCTTTTTTATGTTGAGATATCACACTATTTTTTCAATTTATTTTTCTTTTCATGCTTTCATACTTTTTTTTCATTTACTTTTACTCGAGAAAAGGGTTAAAATATAATAAACATGTGAATCATCATAAGTATTAAGAACATATCACAATTAATAAGCTCAAAAATCCCAACCTAATAATAATTCCCATAATGGTGGACCCACCACCCCAAACTCAAGCTCAAAAACAATTGTCTATGCATCGCGATTCGAGTGCAGGTCATATGGAAAAGTTCTATAATCTAAAGGGATATGACTTATAACGTGGTTAATTAAAAGGGTTTAGAAAGGATAGAAGGGGCTGAGATGGATATAAAATAATATTAATATATAGTAAGCTAAAAGGAAACAAGGGGCTTATGAAAGAACCGCCTTAATCACATTCTAAACTATGCAATTTTGCCATTCTCTTACCTTTAACACGTTCATCAAATGGGTTTGTCAACTAGCTTGGATCTCACGACCTACACACCACTCATGGCTCCACGAGATAAACATACTTTCTATAGCATTGCTAACTAATCTTTTATTTACCATTAATGTGTGTTTTCCTGCAAATACTCAAAGCATACAAAATAAAGCAGCTCATAAACATACTACTTTCTATCATTATAACTTACTGAGCTTATGCTTTCAAACTATTAAACACACTATACATACATATACTCCTTCAAAAATTTTAATTTTACCTAAAAACAATTAAACACATACAAACGGAGATGAGAGACAACGAATCCCCACACCTGATGTCTCCTCATTTGTGATTATAAAATATACTTCTGAGACATCATTTTAGACTTATTTATTAGTTTATAGGTTAATTTTAGCTTAGTTTAGTGCACTTTCCTATTTTGGGTCTTGATTTAGTAACATAATATTTTTAGAGCATATTGGATTTAATTGTTTATTTAGTGTGAAGCTTTAAAGATAATTATGAAGATTAATTAGAGTCCAAGTCAAAGACAACAACTTATGGAATGAGATTTACATGGAAATTGGAGATAAAGGAAACAAAGGCTAAAAACATGGAAAAGGAAAAGCTGCCTAATCTGAATTTCTGCAGAACATGCCTAAAGAAGTGGTAATTCCTCCTACAAGGAAGCCGATTTTGGAAGATTCCTTTCATTGGGACATAGATAATTCTGTTACGATTCTTTTGGTATCTTATGGAGCACAAACCGACCAATAACGAAGAAGATATGCCCAAAACGGTCCAGCAGTGTTTATCTTTATTTCCTTACGAATTTGAGTTGGGCTTGGAGTCTATTACTTGGCCTTATCTCCAAGAAACGAATTAGGTCAATCTATACACTATAAATACAGCCTCTTAACACTCTAAAATCATCCTTGGTGAAACCTTAAACCAAGAGGAAGCATACAACACAAGAGAGAAGTCTGGAAGGAGCTGTTCATCACAATGTCTTCTTCTACCTTTAAATTTGTAATTTCTTTCTTTTCTTGCATGAACTAAATTTCTTTAGCGTGAGTTTTTTAGCATATATGTATGAACCCTAGTTTTGATTGACATCTATCTAATTTGGGAATTTAATGTTTTAAATTGAATTATAGTTTTTATTCTCTGTTTATGTGTTTGGATTTATATTCTGAGTTCTTGTGGACTGCAGCCATTTAGAATTACCATCTAGTAATTAGGTCGCCATTGACAACGGTGTTTAATTGCATGTTTAGCACATAACGTCTAGTATTAGGTCTGATCTGACAACCCAACCTAGCTAGATAATCACTAAGGTTTAGTTCTTGTGACTATTTACTAATTACAGGAAAAGTTTGCTTAGGAAGCCTTATTGACACAGGTAAATTCTATTTGAAACTACCGATAGCGAATTGGGACCGATTAGGGAAATACTACATAATTCACCCTTACATGTTTAGAACGGAAAAACTAGTGGGGATTACATGCTAATAACTCGAGCTATATTCTCATATCACTTCTCTTTCATATTTATTTTCTGTCTTTTTAATTCTTAGTTTTAATTTAGTTAATTAGAAAATCAAATCCATCTTTATTTGTCTTTACTTTTATTTGCGTTTAGTTGTTCTAGCTTTGACTTATCTGCACTTGATACTTGCAAAAGATTCCTCTAACCTTCGTAGTCTATGCGGAACGAATCTTAATTTATTTAAACTAAAACTTGCATACGATCTGTATACTTGCAGAACCGTGTAGCTTTAGGGTGTTATTTGAACGTTATTTATATCTTATTTTATCACACCCCAGGCCCCACCAAGTTTTTGGCGCCACTTCAGGGGACTACATCGTTAGTCCTTGTGCATATATCTTGTGCTTTTAATTTCAGTTAGTTCTATTTTACGCTTTTGTCTTTTAGTTTTTTGTTTTTTCAGATTTAGTTACATATGGAGAACCCAAGGAGACTTGAGCTACCCATCGAGTTCAGAGTGGAGCCACGAGGAATTCGCGCTCCAGAAATCCAAGCCGCAAAATTTAAACCTGATCCAGGGATGCTAACTCAATTTGCATCTCATGGATTATTCAGCAGAGTTGCACATCAAGATTCGATCCGATATATTCAAAAATTCATGCAGATCTGTGATGCTTATATCGTAAGAGGAGTTACTCGAGAGCAAGTGTATTACCTGATGTTCCAGTTCTTCTTGACCGGATGTGCAAGCGATTGGTATGATACCCAATACCCTCATGTTATTCCAGATTGGGACAAGCTTCAACAAAGATTCCTAGACCGTTTCTATCCGGTTAGTAGACGTTTAAAAGATATGTTAGAGCTTGAGCAATTTATACAGAAAGATGGAGAGAGTTTGGGTGAAGCATGGTTACAATTTACAGAAAAGAAGGCGAGATGTCCATATCATAGATCCTCGCCAGAATATTATTTAACCTTGTTTTATGGAGGCCTTAATGATAAATCAAGAGAGAAAGCAGATTCGTAAGGAAACGCAGGTTTTGTGTTGCTAGATTTTGAAGAGGCTGAGTTGGGGATGGAAAGAATTCTTGAGAACGAGAGAAGTTGGCCAAAGAGAACAGAAAAAGAAGACAATTCAGAATCTCTGAAGCTTAAAGAATTGGCTAAACAACTTGAAGAACTACAAGAACAAGCCCGAACAATTACTCAGGTGAATACCGTACGCGCAATTCCTTCGTGTCCTGGTTGTGGATCGAGAAATCACGTGTAGGAAGGGTGTATGAATAATCCAGCAATAGCTTCCTTTACATATCCTCAAGATAACTATTATTCTAATGGTTATACTAATCCTCAAGAAAGCTACACTAATTATCAACAACCTCCACAACAAAAGAGTTGGGTCAGAAAGCAAGAGACTTATCATAAACCCCAACCTCAATCCTATAATCCACCACAACCTATTCAGACAAAGGCACCCATTGTTGAGAAAGCTTGTCAAGAACCAACGAAAGATCCACCTAAACAATCAACGCAACTGGCGAAGAAGGAACTAATCCCAAGCTTGAAGTCGAGCATGGCTAAATTAATGCAAGCAGCTGAGAAAAGGAGTCATAGCCAACAGAATGTTCGAACCCAGCAGAAGATTATCAAGCAACTAGAGCATACTATATCACATTTGGCGAGTGCATTACAAAATCGGCCAAAAGGGCAACTCCCAAGTGATACTATTGATCCTAGAGATGATTCTTGCCATGCAGTTGAATTGCGAAGTGGAAGACAACTACCTCCACCAAGACCAGAACCAGAACCAATCCCTATTCCAAAACAGAGGGGGGAAGAAACAATCAAAGATACAGTTGAAGAGGTAGTTCAACCAAAGAGTGTTCAAACCGAGACACCTGACCAGACAAGAAAACCAGTGGAACTTAATACACGCCCTCCACCACCATACCCTTCACGTGTCAGAAAGAAGGACAATGACCTGGAATTCAAGAAGTTCATTGACATGTTGAAGAAATTGGAAGTTAATATACCTCTTGTTGAAGCTCTCAAGAGAATGCCAACCTATCTTAAATTCATGAAAGACATTCTCTCCAACAAGCGAAGTATAGAAACTGGGGAAACAATTGGATTACCTAGGGAGTGCAGTGCTATATGTCAAAGTAAGTTGCCACCAAAGCTAGAAGATCCCGGAAGTTTTACAATTCCTATCGGCATTGGAGATAGTTGGACCGGGAAAGCATTATGTGATCTAGGCGGGAGCATCAATCTCATGCCTAGATCCCTGTTCGAGAAGCTTAATATAGGAGAAGTAGTACCCACATCTGTGGTATTACAAATGGCGGATCGCTCCCTTTCACGACCAATAGGTAAAATTGAAGATGGTTTAGTTAAAGCTGGCTCTTTTATTTTTCCTTGTGATTTTATTATTCTTGACTACGACGCGGATAAGAATGTCCCCATCATTTTGGGCAGACCATTCTTAGCCACGGGGCGTACACTAATTGATGTTGAGAATGGTAAGTTGATCATGAGAGTACAAGGCGAACATATACGATTCAATGTGTTTCAGGCTATGAAATTACCAATGTCAAAAGATGAATGCTTCAAAATAGATGTCATCGGAAAAATGGCGCAAGAAGTCTTCAATGAAGCAAGCTTAGATGATGATCTTGACGAAACCTTAGCACTTGAATCACCAGAGGAACTCGAGATTTCCCCTGAAGATGTTGCTGCATTAGGATCAAATGTGCGAGAACTACTCCGCGAACCAGGTGACATTGAACCAATGAAACAACCATCTATAATATGTCCACCTGTTCTCGAAGAAAAACCACTTCCAGATCATCTACGCTATGCATATCTAGGTACGAATAAAACTTTGACTACTATTACTTCTGCTAACCTTTCAGGTCCTCAAGAGGAGAAACTACTTCAAGTACTTCGCGCAAACAAAGAAGCAATTGGATGGACTATTGCCGACATTAAGGGAATTAGTCCTTCCGTTTGCAAACACAAAATTATTCTTGAGAACGAAGGTTGGCGATCTATAGAAGGACAGAGAAGACTCATGCCAGCTATGAAAGAAGTAGTGAGGAAGGAAGTTATCAAGTTGTTAGACGCAGGAATTATCTATCTGATTGCTAGCAGTGATTGGGTTAGTGTAGTGCAATGTGTTCCGAAGAAAGGAGGTATCACTACCATCCTTAATGATCAAGGCGAAGCCATACCATCAAGACCAGTTGTGGGGTGGCGAGTGTGCATGGATTACCGAAGACTGAACAAAGCAACAAAGAAAGATGACTTCCCGCTACCATTCATTGATCAGATGCTAGACAAACTTGCGGGGAGAGTATATTATTGTTTCCTTGACGGATATTCGGGTTATAATCAGATTTGTGTGGATCCCCTCGATCAACACAAAACAACTTTTACATGTCCGTTTGGTACTTTTGCTTATTGAAGAATGCCGTTTGGGTTATGCAATGCACCTGCCACGTTCCAGAGGTGCATGATGGCGAAATTTTGGGACATGATTGATAAATATTTGGAGGTTTTTATAGATGATTTTTCGGTGTTTGGAGATACTTTTGATGATTGTTTGAATAATCTTGAGAAAGTCCTTGTGAGATGTAGAGAAAAAGATCTTGTACTTAATTGGGAAAAATGCCACTTCATGGTTCAAGAGAGAATTGTGTTGGGACATAAAATTTCGAAGGCAGGGATGGAGGTTGATCATGCTAAAATTGAAGTTATCAAAACACTACCACCTCCAGTTTTGGTTAAAGGAGTGAGAAGTTTCTTGGGTCACGCAAGATTTTATCGAAGATTTATTAAATATTTCTCCAAGATCGCCAAACCGCTTTGCTCTTTTCTTGAAAAGGATACTCCTTTTAATTTACTGAAGAATGTCTTCAAGCATTTTTGACGATTAAAGAGAAACTGATCTCTACACCTATTGTTATACCTCCTGATTGGAAACCTCCGTTTGAACTTATGTGCGATGCCAGTGATCACGTTCTGGGTGTTGTGTTGGGACAGAGGAAAGACAAGATTTTCCACACAATTTACTATGCAAGTAAGACTTTCAACGATGCCCAGATGAATTATACAGTGACGGAGAAAGAGATGTTGGCCGTGGTTTATACTTTTGATAAATTTCGTTCCTATCTGGTTGGGAAGAAAACTGTTGTATACACGGACCATTCAGCTATTCGGTACCTTACGGAAAAAAAGGACGCTAAGCCGCGTCTTATTAGATGGGTACTATTACTTCAAGAATTCGACATAGATATTCGAGACCGAAAAGGATGCGAGAATCAAGTTGCTGATCATTTATCAAGGCTCGAAGGATCTGATGCGAACAAAGAACCATTGTTGGTTAAAGAGGTATTCCCTGATGAAAACTTTTTTCTATTAAACATGCGTTTGTGCCATGGTACGTAGATCTAGTCAACCTCATTGTGAGTGGTGTCTTCCCCAAAGATATCCACCCACAACAAAAACACAGATTGAGTCACCAGGCCAAGGAGTATTATTGGGATGAACCGTACCTCTGGAAGATTTGTAGTGACCAAATGGTTAGAAGATGTGTGCATGAAGGTGAAATGGAGAAAATCATTGAAGGATGTCATAGTTCACCTTATGGAGGTCACTTTAAAGGATATAGAACCGCAACTAAAATTCTTCAATCCGGATTCTATTGGCCCACCATACACAAAGATTGTCATCGTTTTGTCCAGTCATGTCAAAGATGCCAGTTCACTGGCAATATATCAAAGAGAGACGCGATGCCGCTTAATAATATCCTTGAAGTTGAAATCTTTGATGTATGGGGAATAGATTTCAAGGGACCTTTCATCACCTCCCATGGAAATCTTTATATTTTGCTTGCGGTAGATTATGTGTCAAAATGGGTAGAAGCAGTGGCAACACCAAAGAACGATGATCAAACTGTGATTAAGTTCTTAAAATCAAACATCTTTTCAAGACATGGTACGCCACGTGTTCCCATCAGTGATAAAGGTACCCATTTTCTTAATGCTCCCCTGAGAAACTATCTTCGTAAGTTTGGAGTGAGACACCGTACTTCAACCGGTTATCACCCACAAACTAACGGTCAAGCTGAAGTTTCTAACCGGGAAATCAAATCTATTCTTGAGAAGACCGTGAACAAATCGAGGAAAGATTGGTCTTTAAAGCTAGATGATGCTCTATGGGCTTACAAAACAGCATTTAAAACACCAGTTGGGGCATCTTCATATCGCATGGTCTACGGCAAAGCGTGTCATCTTCCGATTGAACTAGAAGTCGGAGCATACTGGGCTATTAAAACTCTGAATCAAGACCCAGACTAGGCCGGGAAACAAAGGATGATGCAGTTGAATGAGTTGGAGGAGTTTCGTTACCTTGCCTATAAAATTCACGCCTCTACAAGGAGAAAACAAAGCGATGGCATGATAAACGGCTCCGTCCAAAGCATTTCGAGAGAGGGCAAAAGGTTTTATTATACAACTCTCGATTTTTGAACTACCCAGGAAAGCTTAAATCCCGTTGGGGAGGACCTTACATTGTCACGAAAGTCATACCTCATGGAGCGATTGAAATTGAAAATCCAACCGAGCAACGGACATTCATGGTGAATGGCCAGCGTTTGAAGAGATACCATGACAGTGAGGACTTTGGGCGAGAGGAGACAATCCATCTTGTTGAATGCGCTTAGCCTGAGGTACACGTCTAACTCAAAGACGTTAAACAAAAGTGCTCTTGGGAGACACCCCTTGTTTTAATTGCTTTTTAGATTAGTTTTATTGCTTTGTAGTGTATAATATTAAGTTAGTGTATATTTTTAATTGTGTTTACAAGCTAATAGGAGAGAAAGGTAGTGTGCTATTGTGCAGGAAACGAGTTTGGGGTCAAAAGGAAAAAACTGGAAAAATTCTATGACTGGCGCGGATTACCCCCGCGGACTACCCATGTACCGCAGGGATGTACCGTGCCTAGAAAACCCGTACCACGGGTCGGGCACCACGGGTTTTATCCAGAGACGAGAAAAAAAGAAGCTGATCACTGCGGTGCACAACACCCCTATACCGCACGCACAAAACGCGTGCCACGAGGTGATGTACCGCGGGTTTTTTGACGGAGATGGCGCGGACTACCCATGCACCTTACCCCTATACCGCAGGCACAAAACACGTGCCACGGGTTGCTAGCACGGGTGTAATACAGTGGCCGAAAATCTCAACAGCTGTTGCGCACGGACTACCCCCGCGGACTACCCATGCACCGCATGGATGCACCGCGCCAGGCGGTTTGTGAAGAATTTATTTCCTAATCAACTTCTTACCTTAACAAGATAAGCCCTAGCCTCTCCCATACGAATTTTTCAGACCCAAACCCTATATAAACACTTTAAAGCTTGTGCAAACCTTCACAATTAACACAACAACTCCTCAAATCGTCTCCTCCATCTTCCATAAACACAATCTCTCCATCAAATTCATCACACTACACCATTAAAACATCATCAAATTCATCAAGCTTTAAAGATTTCTTCCAAGATCCATCAAGATACCTTTCTCTTTCATCAAATCCAAGCAACAACATCAAGCTACACCATATTTTCCTTAAAGTTTTAATCCATCCTTGGTATAACTTGAGTTGTGGGTAAATCAAGCATGACTAACAGATCTGAAGCTATGGAATACAAGAGAAAGTGTTCTATCCCTGGGAAGAATAAGAAATTGCCTGGAGCCACCATTGAAAAACCCATCAATCTTGATGAGGTTACTGAAGAATCAAAATAAAAGGCACCAGCACAACCACTACCAAAGAAGTTAACAGCTAGAATGTCCATACCATCAAGGAGGCCTTTGAAGAAGATAAAAATCAAGACCAAGGTTCTTCTACCTCTTCCTCTGAAATTGTTTATGATCTTCCTCCTTGGGCTCTCAAGTTACAGAACGAAATAGAAAGATTACGAGAAGATAACAGAGAACTGTGGACAGAAGTCATACAGATGGAATCACAGATAGAAGATTTGACCTTGACAAGGGATATTGATAGTTATACCGATCCCTCAGCTTCGGATGAGAAGGATGATATGATGGATCTCTATGGCCAGCCAGGTAGGTCATTCTAATTTTTCTTAATAGCTTGTATGCATTAGGTAGTTTAGTTAGTTTTATTTTAAAATTTTATTCCATTCTTGAGTCTTTTTCGAGTCATGGGGACACGGCTCACTTTTGAGTTGGGGGTGGGGATTCGTTGTCCTCATCTTCTTTTCGTTTTTGCATAAAATATAAATTTTTAGGTTGAATTAAGGCATAGAATATTTTGAATGTACCTATTTGAGAATGATTTTATTAGGTCAATGATAGTAAGTAGTATGTTTTTGAAAGATGCAACAAAATTGTTTACATGCATGTATGAAAACAGGAAATAAAGGATAGAAAAGTTAATGAGCAATGCTAAGAATTTACGTTGAAACTTAGGAATAGTTATTTGGTGTGTAGAACGTGAGGTTTAAAATTAGTTGAAAACCCACTTGTCTATGAACTAATAATGAAAACGTAACGAAATCCGCTAGTTAGAAAAATGACTAAGACAGTTCTTTCATGATAAAACACTTGAAGCCTTTAGACTTTCTCACCATTTTTTTTATTATTGGTATTTATCCGTCTTAGCCCATCTGAGCCTTTCTAAAGCCTTTTATTGAAACACATTATAATCCATACCCTAGTTTTTAGGACTTATCTATATGACCTGCACTCGAATCGCAAAACCTGAGACAAACTCGTTTTAGAGCTTGAGTTTAGGGTGGTGAGTTTCATAATTATGGAACTTTGGAAATTTGGGAATTATCTTCGTGATTTTATTGATGATGAAATTGTTATTATTGTAACCCTTTGCCGGGGTAATAGTGAATGAAAAAGAAGCCACGAGCTAATTTTGCCAACAAGGGCATAAAGAGAATATATATATGAAAAAAATAGTATGATATCTCAACATCAAAAAGAGAATCATAGCTATACAAAAGAAAAAAAAAATTGATGTGAAAAGAAAATATATATTCGGACCGGCAAAGTGGATTTTAAGTCATCAAAGGTTTTAATTGGGATTATTGGGGATGCACGTCAAAAGCATCAATAAATTGGGTTGAGTGAGAACATCTTCGAGTGAAAACTCAAGTTCTAGGACGATTCGTTGATGGCTAGTGAGGAGAGAGCCAAAAGCTCACTTTTCATTATCCAAATATACCACACCCTTCCTAAAGCCAAGTTATAACCAGGACCTAGGATTTCTAACGGCTAGGTGGAGAAACAATTGAGGTATTAGGTAGTAGGTAAGTGGACCATTGGATGTTGTATTTGGGACCTATGAACAACCTATAGCCACTAACCTGAACTAAGTTATCATCCTCTCCTTCTGGCATTGCGAAATTAATCTTAACTTGAATTTATGGATTGTTGATTACATGTATATTAAGTATATTTGTGCATTATTTCTTGAGCATTACCACATGAGACTTTTTAGATATTTTGCTCTAGGATCATTCATTATATTCTGTTCTTATTCTCCTCCGACTTCTTCTTGTTTATTTTGACTACCCTACTGTTCTTTACTTTTATTGTATCGGGACGATACAACTTTGAGTTGGGGGTCTTGATGTCTCCTCATTTGTGATAATAAAATATACTTTTGAGACATCATATTAGGCTTATTTATTAGTTTATTGGTTGATTTTAGCTTAGTTTAGTGCACTTTCCTATTTTGGGTCTTGATTTAGTAACATAATATTTTTAGAGCATATTGGGTTTAATTGTTTATTTAGTGTGAAGCTTTAAAGATAATTATGAAGATTAATTAGAGTCCAAGTCAAAGACAACAACTTATGGAAAGAGATTTACATGGAAATTGGAGATAAAGAAAACAAAGGCTATAAACATGGAAAAGGAAAAGCTGCCTAATCTGAATTACTGCAGCACATGCCTAAATAAGTGGTAATTACTCCTACAAGGAAGCCGATTTTTGGAAGATTCCTTTCATAGGGACATATATAATTCTGTTACGATTCTTTTGGTATCTTATGGAGCACAAACCAACCAATAACGAAGAAGATATGCCCAAAACGGTCCAGCAGTGTTTATCTTTATTTCCCTACGAATTTGAGTTGGGTTTGGAGTCTATTACTTGGCCTTATCTCCAAGAAACGAATTAGGTCAACCTATACACTACAAATACAGCCTCTTAACACTCTAAAATCATCCTTGGTGAAACCTTAAACCAAGAGGAAGCTTACAACACAAGAGAGAAGTCTGGAAGGAGCTGTTCATCACAATGTCTTCTTCTACCTTTAAATTTGTAATTTCTTTCTTTTCTTGCATGAACTAAATTTCTTTAGCTTGAGTTTTTTAGCATATATGTATGAACCCTAGTTTTGATTGTCATCTATCTAATTTAGGAATTTAATGTTTTAAATTGAATTATAGTTTTTATTCTCTGTTTATGTGTTTGGATTTATATTCTGTGTTCTTGTGGACTGCAGCCACTTAGAATTACCATCTAGTAATTAGGTCACCATTGACAATGGTGTTTAATTGCATGTTTAGCACATAACGTCTAGTATTAGGTCTGATCTGACAACCCAACCTAGCTAGGTAATCACTAAGGTTTAGTTCTTGTGACTATTTACCAATTACAGGAAAAGTTTGCTTAGGAAGCCTTATTGACACAGGTAAATCCTATTTGAAACTACCGATAGCGAATTGGGACCGATTAGGGAAATACTACATAATTCACCCTTACATGTTTAGAACGGCAAAACTAGTGGGGATTACATGCTAAAAACTCAAGCTATATTCTCATATCATTTCTCTTTCATATTTATTTTCTGTCTTTTTAATTCTTAGTTTTAATTTAGTTAATTAGAAAATCAAATCCATCTTTATTTGTATTTACTTTTGTTTGCGTTTAGTTTTTCAAGCTTTAACTTATCTGCACTTGATACTTGCATAAGATTCCTCTAACCTTCGTAGTCTCTGCGGAACGAATCTTAATTTATTTAAACTAAAACTTGCATACGATCTGTATACTTGCAGAACCGTGTAGCTTTAGGGTGTTATTTGCACGTTATTTATATCTTATTTTATCACACCCCAGGCCCCACCAACACCACAAACTCAAAAATGAGTCGTGTCCCCACGACTCGAAAAGACTCGAAAAAGACTCAATAAAAATGAAAATTTTAGCACATATTGCAAGTACAGAAAGATGGTAGGGAAGAAAGAAAACATACACTTCGAGGCCATTGTCTCGCTTAATTAATACCCAGAATAGGGTGCAGTGCTTTCATGTATGTAAACTTCATGTGTCACCAATTTTTCTTTCCCTTACATCCTCTTATGCTCCATCCCAATCAATCACACTCTAGAAATCTCTTGTTTTTCCTCTTCTCCAACTTTGTTTGTCCTGATACTCTCTCATGTGAAGGTGTTCGTCCAGAAATTTTTGGTCTGGCAACAACTACTAGCGTCCCATAAGTTTTGTCCATCTCTGATATAGGAATCTTTGATTAAAAGAGGTATTGTCATCTTCTGCTTCCTAATCACAATTTCTTGCTTTTTTGGATTTGAATCCACCAAAAACTGGTTCCTCTCTAATTGCTCGACTCGAATTATCTTGTAATTTATTCTTGAACTAGTACAATTCACACTTGATTTCTTCTAGATCTTACAAACTACCTTGCATTGATACTTCATGTCCCTTAATAATATCTTCTCTCTTTTAGTCATCTCTTTTGACCCCCAACTAAAAGGTTTAAACACTCTTGAAATACCTTTTGATTATAGATATATAGGGTGTTATTTGGGTTAGAAAAGGTGTAAGATTGATAATTCTCTATGTTGGTATGATGTGATCAAGCTTTGGTGATATGGGTTTAAATATTTAATGAGAAGATTTTGAAATTCATGGTTTTGATTCTTGGATTCTAGGTGTTTTGAATGATTTAGGTGGTGGAATCTTTTTTGTAATGATGTAGAGAAGGATTTGGATATAAATTCATGGTGATTTGGTAGTGTTTTGATGTTTGGTGAAGGTTTATTGAAGCTTTAATTGAGTTGGGAGAGGTTTGGGGAAGAAAGAGAGGCTTAAGGATTGATAAATTCTTATAAACTAACCTTCTCTTTGTTTCCCTGCTTTAAACTCTTCAATACTGGATCTGGCGGCGCCGTGCGGTATACCAGGCTTTGGCTGCGGTATACTGGACTCGAAGATGAAAAACCGTGTTCGCGAATTGTCGAAACGATTTTGGATAGCTGTTTTTGTAGCTCTCGGTAATGTACCGTGACAAAAACGGTTGCCACGGTTTTTGATGGTGCGGTACACCGGGGTCTTGGTGCAGTATATCGGACCCTGTTGTGGTTCGTACCGTAGTCACGAAATATCCACACGGTTTTTACTTCTTCTTCTCGGCATAATACCGTGACCTAAAACCGTGGTCACGTTTTCTCGTGCGGTGTACCGGACCTGTCTTCGGTACACCGCAGGTAGGTTCAGTTTTTCGCCAAATTTTCGTCTTTTTCTCCCTAACTCGATTTCTTATGTTCCTGAATATCAAAAACACTAATACCTTCCTCAATAATGCAATATCAATTAAAAATTACTAAACTAAACTAAAATATAACAACATAAGATACTGTGGGATGTTTCCCACATGGCACTTTGTTTAACGTCTTTCAAAGTTAGATGAGTTACCTCGGTTATTTCTTTTTATAGCTTCCTCAGTAGTGAGTGAGGTGATTAACACTTACCAACTTGAGCTTGCAACCTTCAATAGATTTTATTTCGACCACTCCTGCTGAGATAATTTGCATGATGATGTATGGTCCTTTCCAAGAATTGTTATGTTTGGGAAAGGGAGGTTTCCATGCTACCTTGTCTCCCACCCCAAACTCAATTTCTTTTCCCATGGTTTCTTGGGGGCTTACAGGTTCTGGCTTCTTGGTTACAACTCTGATTGGATATAGTTCTTGTGACTTCTTTTTCTTCTTGTTTCCCAAAACATAGAATGTTTCAGAATCATCTTCAATACTAAGAGTCACAGTTCCCTCATTCACATTTACTATGGTGTCGCTGGTGGCTAGGAATGTTAGCCCAAAAATGAATGAGACGTTCTTATTCACTTTATAGTCAAGAATAATAAAGTCCGTGTGATTAACAAGATTACCTACTTGGACGAGCACGTCCTCGATTACTCCCCACAGCTTTGTTGTTGTTTGATCCGCAAGTTGTAAGATTACGGATGTCGGTTTCGCATCACGAATACCAATCTTCTTGAATACACTTTTGGGCATGATAGCTTTCCCCTAAATCACACATTGCTTTTCCATAAAATATACCACCTATTTTTATTGGGAGGTTAAAATCTCCAGGATCTTTAGGCTTCCGTGGTAATCTTCTCTGAACTCATGCTGATATCCCTTTATTGAGTGCCACCGATATGGATCTTGTGAACCTTTCCTTATTGGAGAGTGCCTCCATAAAGAATCAATCATAGGCTCGCCATCCTTTCATAGATTTAAGTAAAGGGACATTAATTTTCACTTGTTTTAACGCCTCCATACACTTCTCTTGTTGCTCCTTTACATGATAATAACAAAGTTGGGGTGGTTGTCTTACTCTACTTCTCTCTTTAATTCTTGGTTCATCAGCCACTCTTGGCTTCTTAATCTCACCTTGTTCAACCTATTCAACCAAATCTTCAACAATTATCTCATCTAAGTTCATCCTCTCAACAGTTGACGTGTTTGGTAGTGCATCCCCTTTTGATGAAGATGGTAGTGCTTCCTTCATCTTTTCAGCTTGAAGGGTAATAGTCTTCACCTTGTCGTCAACGTATTGTTTTTTCGTCATGTTAAAAGTTGTATTTTAGGTTAATTGCAAGAGTTGACTTTGCATTTGTTCAATGACTGTAGTGAGCCGCATCACATTCTTCTCTAAAAGTTGATTATATTGTTTCAGATCTTTATTCTGTTGTTGCAGGCTTTGAACTATTGATGCATTGATCTTTTACTCAAGTATGCTCATATTGTCCTTTGATAAGTTGATAAAATTAACTAATAGTCTTTTTTAACTCAGTGATGTCTTCTTGAGGACGTGATGGAGCTTGACTTCCATTGTGCGCATAGTTGCCCGGTGGATGATTAGCTTGATTTTATAAGCTTGTTCTTGCATGTATAACTGTTGATGCGGAATTTGGATGCTTTCCTTAACTGTTATAGGGAGTTGTTATATTTGATCTTGCAAGCTTGAAAACCTCGCCTTTGTTTCTACACTAGTGGTAGGAGTCTGTGATTGTGGCCAACTTATGTCAGTCTCGATGATTGTTTCCATACCACTTTTTGCTTCTTTCAGATCCATAGGGACAAGACTACCATGACCCATATCATCTACTCTCAGCCTTGACTCTCTATTGAGTCCATTATAGAACATGGATAATTGTAATTCTGGCGTGTATCCATGTATTGGACATCTTACCAACTTCTTTTGAAATCTCGTCCATACTTCGCCAACACTCTCTCCAGCTTCTTGTAAGAAATTCATAAGCTCCAATTGTTCCTTTACTCGCATACTTGTAGGTTAAAATTGATCAAGGAATCTTTCTTGAAACTTGTCCCAATTTGTTATTAGCTCAGAAAATTGATATTCTAACCAATCGCTTGCTTTCCTAGTCAAGAAAAATTGAAACATTAAATAATACATCTGTACTCGCGTAACACCTTCATGAATGTCGGCATCACAAAATTGCATGAATTTCTGAATAGGTCAGACCAGATCTTGATGCGTATCACCACTATATTTCCCAAAGCTCGCGAATTGATTAATCAGGTTAGGATCGGGCTTGAATCTAACGGCTTGAATAGTTGGAATGCAAATCCCAATGGGTTTCACTCGGAACTGGCCAGGAAAACCTAGCTCTAACCGTTGATTAGCCATCTAAAACCAGAAAAAGACAAAAACAAAAAAGAACGCGTAAACTGAAACAAAATAAAAACTTTTACACTAAATAAATACAAAATAGATTTAACATAATGATAAATCCGCGGCAGCGACGCCAAAAACTTGGTGGGGGGAAAGGTGTGATAGATAGATAGATAAATAAAGATAATAATAAAGGACACACAACCTTGTCTACCTCGAGAAACTCACTGCAAGTATTACAGATCGTTTGCAAGTTTTAATGATAAGTCAAGTTCGTTTGCAGGGATTTAATCCGTTAGATCTACTTGTATTAAATAAGCGTAGATGAATTTAGATGTTTAGATAAAAATAAAATAAGATGAATAGTTATCTGATATGAAATAATAAATAATAAGTAAGAATGCAGATAGATAAATATGAATGTAAGTTAGATAAATTAGGGTCACTAATAGGAGTCTATTACTAAGTTATTCAAATCTTATGGTGAATTGAGCATTATATATTAACGGGGATTCTAAATTATACCTAACCCCCGTCAAGGTGGACTTAGGAGCAACCACTCCACTACCAGGATCTTGGGTAAAGAAACCTTGAATAATGATAGGTAGTTAAATCAAACCTTTATGGCTATCAAGGTAGGGTCACTACTAGACGATTATGTGGTGTTGTCAATAACTAAGAATAATCCTAAGATTGACCAAATCTAGGGCTAGAATAATAAGTCAAAGCACATAATAACAATATACGCCAACTTCTAATTAATTAAAATAACATAAAGTATTACGAAATTTAAGACAAAATAATAACCCAATGATTAAAAGTAAAACTTACAGAATAAAAGCTTTGAAATATAGTGAAGCCACAAATCTATAACTAATTACCATAAACTTAGAGAAGGAGAGATGTAGAAGAGGAGTTTGTCACTCTCCAACTTCATTCTTCTTGTCTTCCTTTATAGGTTAGCTTGCTTCTTGGATGAAAATCTTGATACTAAGGATGAATATTAAATTAAGGACTAAGCTAATATTTAGAACTGAGAAAATACAAGCAAGGACTAAGCTTATACTTGGCACTGAGCAACGACATGCTTACAATGGTTTAAGGGTGTATTTATAGGTGTTTAGGAAGACCTAATTCGTTTTTTTGGAGTGGAAAACAAATAACTTGGGCTCCTAGCCCAACTCAAATTCGTAACCCTAAAATATAGAAAAGGTAATAATCTGTTGCTGTTTTTGACCATAACTTCTTATTTTCAACTCTGATTGATGTGTTTCATATGTCGAAATTGATCGTCTCGGAAAGCTCTATAACTTTTCTTCAAATCATTCTTCTCAATTCCTAGCCAATCTTGAGTTATGATCACCTTTATGGTCGTAGGTGCTGGAATTCAGATTTATTTGACAACTTTATCTTTCCATATCTTATGTTTTCTTTTCTTTACCAATTTCCGTGCATATCTTCATTCTTTTACCTCTTAGAATTAATTTGGCATCTAATTGATCACCATAATAATTAAACCAAATATGCTTTAAAAATAATAAATCATTAAATGAAGACAAGAATTAGGAAAGTGCAATAATACATGATAAAATCGATTAATAGACTTCCTAAAACACTAAAAATGATGTCTCCAACTAAAATTAATTCATCACATTTGGGGAGACATCACATATGATATAGTCGTTAATATGCTAGAGAACGTAAAATCTAGGCACAACAACCCAAATGATGAATGGATTGATATGATAAGTTTGGAAACTTAGTGAACAATATCTTATCTTTTTATTGTTGAACTTCCTTACAAGATTTAATGGGAAAACCAATTTTTTTTTTTTAGAATTATTGTTTTTAGTTAATGATTAATTTTTGAATTATTATTTTATATGTATTTATTTAGTTTTGTTTTTTTAAGTATTGTTTTATGTAGTTTCAATACGATTTCAAGTTTTATATGATTTGTTGGGCTAGCAAGTGAGCTGAGGGAGTTGGGTGCGGAGGCCTCTGTGTAGCTTGCTGATGTTTTAATTACATCCTATTTTGGATTTTCAAAATGCACAAGGACTATTCTATTCAGAAAAATACTTCAACGAATTACAAGTTTTATAAGTAACTAATATTAAGAGCAAGTGTGGTTATAGAACTATAAAAGTGTGGGTCAGCCACGCCGAGGAATTGCTTGAGATAGCGTTTATCTAACCCAGCCGTAAAGAAGGAATAAAATAACTATATGAATGCTAAATTGAATTTTTATTTAACTGTCGAGATAACTCGATTTATATTAATAAAATTAAATGAGAAGTATTTTCATAGGTAGTGATATGTGAGTTAAAAAATCTAAACTTAAAGAATGTGCTTATATATATGAACTGAATTCTGTGTAATTTGAACAAATAATGTCTTGGCTTAATTTCACACTTTTTCCTTTTATTTTCGTAAGATAATACTTTTCATTTGTTAGAAGTGAACCTAAATATGAAAAAGATTATGTATTGATGTTATTATTTGTTTAAGTTATAAAATATTTATTTTATTAATTATAGATTCATTAATTCCAAAAATTTAATACAAAACGGCGTATCTTAAATTTACTACATTTGCAAGACAATTATCATATGAATCGTGAAAGATATGGGGCCTTAATCTTCGGAACATGTTAAAGAATTTCACTAAAAAAATACATTTTCTTATGTTAACTCATAAAAATGACACGTGTGGTATTCATTAGGAAATTTTACTTTTTATTTTAATTTGTAACCAATGTTTGTATTCATTTATTATGATTGAACTTGGTGTGTCCATGGTTAAAAAAATTAAAATTTGTATCAGAGAACGTAAATAATGTTTGTACTGACTTTTTATATCAATACTTTTTGTACATTGTGTAATTTTTTAAGTTGTGTAGTTTCCTTGTATACTAATATTCCATATATGACTTTGGTACAAAATTTTTCTATTATTTTTATGGTGTATTTTTTCTTGAATTATATTTTTTTATCTTTATGATGGTTATTTTGATAGATTATGATTTTTATTATGATGGATGTTTTCTTTGGTTATTAATAATTTTTGGGTTTATATTGGAGAGATAATTTTGATTATTAGACTTTATTATAAGTATTATAGTGTGAATTTTTTAATATCAAGTTTTGTTGCATGTCATTTTACTAAATCATAAGAATGTAAGTTTACAAATTAGAGACCCATGATGTCTCTTTGTTAATTAAATAATCGACCAATTTTTGTATAGTGCCTCTAGGACACGGGCAATATCTAGGGGTTTGTGTGTTTGGAGGAATTACTCCATAATCAATATTGTTTTAACAACATACACAATGGAAACAAATGGTGTTATATTTTTATATGAGTGTTAGAAGAAAATAAATAAGTTTAGGGATAATATATTAATACACGACCTTTATATCTTCATATATATTGCATAAAACATTTAACACTGGTTTTGAAATTCTAAAACTTTTCTATTATCAATTGTTCTCGGCAGTTCCTCCAATATTGAGTGTGGTTCCTAGGAAACTTTAATTTTAATGAATGACGCAAATAGGTGATTTTATTACTACCAATGAAATTTACGCTTCTAAAATGACCCACCTAAAACTATTTTATAGATTCAATACAATTTAAAAGATAATCTTAACTAACAAAAGTAAAATAATATGTAATTTATTTAGATGAATAAATTACATATAACTATTGCATTCCATTCTCTTTTATTGTGTTAAAAAAAATTTAGTACCCTTGGGCAGGGGTTATCCCTAGTGAAATATATATATATATATATATATATTGAATAAAAACCCACTAGCTTTTATATAGTTAATTTTCCTTTAGGAATTCCAACATGAAAACTACTCCCTCCAAAATCATATGCTCTAAGAGTACGGGTTTTCTCATCATAGACGCTCGACCCAAATTCTAACAGCTTTATTATCACCTCTTCTTCTTATTTTAAGAGGCTAGCATGTCCCTTTTTACCTTTCCCTTTGTAATTCATTATTATATTTCGTTCTTCTCAATCTTCTTCACATCATACAATCCATTTTTCTCGGTCTCCCATCTACATTAAGATATATATATATATATATATATATATATATATATATATATATATATATATATATATATGAAATATCTCATTCCTTTTAATTTCTTCAAAATTCCATCCATGAAATTCAGATTTAGTATCACATTAATTTTCTTAATCTTGAACGTTACAACTACAATCTTTTTTATCCTAAGTCATAGTATATATAAATACTCATTGTCTTAAAGTTATCCATATACTGTTTCACTATAGTGAGAAAAACCAATCTTCAACTCCAACCAACAAACTTGCCCCATTTATCAAGTAAAGTCAATCTTTAATCTCCTAATCTTGTAGACTCTGCAAATATTCATAATTTTCACTTGGTCTCTACACAAGTTCAAATGCATTTTTCAGGTGTTTCAAGGATAACAAAATTTAATTTTAAGGTAATCATTGAGGTTAAACTCATAAAGGAAAGCACAATATACTTTGATGTTTAGGTAATCCTTGAGGTTAACCTTAATAAGGGAAGCAAAGGAGAAGTAGTAAATCAGTTGTATAAGAAATATAATATTGTATTTACACATCATATGTTCTTATCAAAATGTCAAACATAACAATACAAGAACACCCTTCGTTAAGTTCTTATAGCCAAAGATCTTTATTTTATAAAAAAATAAACAAGGATTCAACACAAAATTTAGATAAAATTTCATATTTTACTTAATAGAAATAATTTATTAATGGATGTATTTAAAAAGTAAAATTTATATCTCAGTTAGTAAAAAAAAATTAAATTTGAAAAATAATCAAATAGTTACTTTTTTTCTATTAAAATAAAATTGTATTTAGAAAAATAAATTAAGTGACTCAAATTGTATAGTAACATGCAAAGTTTTCAAGTTTTTTTACCTTTTTATAATACGAGCCTCAATTGGTAATGTTGAAGACAATTTTGGTTTTTTTAAGTTTATTTTACATACCATATAGGGCGGGCAAACGATGATAAGTATTTGAAAACTTTAACATCATATGCTTTTACTGAAAATCAAAATACTGTTTATACAAATGGAATATATATTTATTTTTATATTTTTGATGAATTTACATTTTAAAGAACATTTCCTTGATGGATGATAGTTGTATAGTTTTATAAGAAATTATGCCTGAAATACAGAACTATAGTTTGTACATTTGTCAAATTGGGTATCAAAACATCACATGATATGAACATAAATTTAAATATAGACTCTTATATGATTATCGTGGTATGTGCAACCCACGTGCTCCTCTATTATATTTTCAATGTGAAATTAAACTCTTCTTCTGGTTCTTCTTCTTCATGATCAATAACAAATATAATAAAAACCAACAAATAATCAACTAATTCGTTGAGATAATTCTCAATTCTTTGAAGTTCTCAAAACGAAGGCGTAGAAGTAATTAGGCATTGAAGACACCCTCCATCATCGGGAAATAATTCCAACACCACCTCGCTACCTCGAAGAGGAGTTATGAACAAATCCAATAATTTGTTCTAGGATAGATATCTATGAAAGACATAAGATAAATAAAGAGGGGAAAGAACAAACGACATAGAATCCCATAAAAATCAAAAAGATGAAAGAAGCTGAGTAATAAATCAGGAAAGTTAATCAAGAATTATTTGAAGTATTATTGAGGCACCACAAAACATATTTGAAGCTAGATTAAGAAGAAGAGAAAGGAACCCGTAATACTAAGTTACTTAAAACCTCATGATGGGTCAAATGAAAAAGGAGTAGATGTTGTATTTTCTATCCTATGCCATGCAAAAGGAGCACTAATGGGTATAAGTGTGTCGTATATGGAGTGCCAAAAAGGCTTTTACAAAATACAGAGTTCCATAAATCCAAGTCCTCGGCATGTAAGAAAAAATAACAAATATATGCCCAATGAAGTAAGTCACTGACTAGCTAAGGTCGGGAAGGAATCCATAAAAATTATCGAAAGATCCATTGCATATCAAGGTGCCTCAATAAGATTAAATTCTATCAAAAAAGTGCTAGAGGAAAGGGCAACCAAATTAGGCAGCTAGCAGCATATGAATCCTCACAAATATTTGTAATTAAGAATATAGTTGGTGGCTTAAAGTTCACGTTTTTTCCGTTGAGAAAGAGATATGGGCACATCCTTTTTTATCCTTCTTTAGTTATGAGAAAACTGGTGTTCCTTTGTGTGTTCTAAAATAAATGCAATAAAGAAAAGAGAACCACAACTGCAAGTGTACAGTTCTCCCAAGTAATATATGTGATAAAACAGATTCGTTCTCAGGGACGGATTGGTTGACTCTAATGCTTATCATATAGTGGTTAATTGCACATAAAAGCAAGTAAATTGTTTTAAGTATGTTTGTTTGGCATTTCTAAAACTAAGACAATTAATTAAAAGACTAAATTAATTCAAGTATTAAACTAAACGCGAGATAATAAAGTTGTTTACGCAAGGGAGGAAGGCAGTACTTGAGAGACTCAAGGGTTTCACCTAATTATCATTCATTTCATGTATTGTTTAAGGGACAAATTGGTAAATATGTATTGGTCGGGATTCGGAATTCCCCTTACCCCCGTCAGGGTGGACTAATGAGCTACTCTTAGGTGCTACAAACCCCGTCAGGGTGATTATAGTCCACCTTCAAGTGATTAAGTTTATTCTACCCAATTGGCCATAGGATTAATTAATCTCGTTAGAGTCTATAATTTCTATCCTACATTCGTTAATTGGTTCTGTACCTAGACCCCCCGTCAAAGTGATCAATTCGCCACTAAATGGAATAGCCTAGATACTAAGTCCTATGATTGGTTAAGTACGTCATTCATAGTAAATAAAAGCAAATTAATGAAAAATACAATTTACCCAATTTGATTTCAATTATTAAAATCCCAAATCCAAACACATGAAACGAAATCAAATTGGGATTAACCCATTATGCGTTCTCAAGCACTATTTAAGTTTAGCTCATAATAGTTGAAAAAACAAAAAATAAAGAAATAAATAAGTTCATCATGTTTTACAGAATAATATAGAAGAACCTAATCACGGAGTTGAATTGGCTATGAATTGGAGATATAGATAGTCTCCAGCTCTTGCTTCTTCTCTTCCTTGCTCTAGGTTCCTCTCTGGTGTTTCTGACTCTTTTCTTTTCTTAAGCGTATGCATTGGTGTGTGAATATAAGAGTCCCAAGCCTATTTATACTATTAAAATCGGATTAGGACTTTTCTTTAAAGATTAAGCTAAATTAAGAAAAGCCCAAATCCATAATTAAACCCAAATTCTATAACTGCTGCACCACCTTCACTAAATCAGCTCTAACCGGTTCGTTTCAACTCGGATTTACCCCATTCAAGTTGCTAAATTTTGGTAACTCAATGGGGAACAAATTTTGTTCACAAGTCAGAGGCTAAATCCACTCTTAGATTGATAGAAATCAGCAATCTTTATCAACTTTCCGGATTTTCAGCTTGAAATAATCAATTCTTTCAGGATATTTCTTCTTGCTTTGACTTCATTACACGATCTTTGAACTTTATTCTTGGATTCCTCTCCTAGATAGTGTTCAAAACCTACAACTTTTCACAAACAAACCATATTACGCGCAAAAGTTTAATAAATGAAAAATACTAGAATTAAAAGAGGAAAATCAATTTATTGCATATTAACACCAAACGTCTATCTAAATAGTCGAATAAACACAAAAAATGATATCTCCCAAGGGCATAAAATTAGAACATTTAGGGAGACATCAAAAACTCACACACTATTATTTATTGTAACTTTTATTTTCTTGTTCTTAAGCTCTCTCTTTGATTTTTGTTGGTGTACTCACTAGTACTGGTCAGTTTGGGGTCATTGAAAATGTACTAAGGTTTGAGTGATATAAGTTATCTTGGTAATTTCATATGTTTGTATCTTTTTAGTTTGACTTTGATCTCAATTGTTTTACATTTTGTTTCACAATAGTTTCATAAACAGTACTATATAACAATATCCAATTACTTAAAATTATATATTTTAACATTAATTAACTAATATATTCTGCTTAATATATCTCTAGTTTGAAATAAAAAATAGAACTAGAACATTTTTTGAGAAAAGACAATTTATCATATGTACTTCGTCCTCACAAACCTTCTAGATGTAGGTTTTAGGTTCTTCTTTGAACACATTATTCACGGACATTACATTCCCATGAAGATCTGACTTTTCTCCCTAAAATAAGGAATCAACATGGTCTACTATGATCATATTACTACTTTGATGATTATGTCTTGAATTCAAAATAATAATAATAAGAAAATTTAAGTTGTCACTATTTTCATTCATGGAAACCCATATATTACAACATCAAGCCAACTAGGCCATACATAAGCATATGATGAAATATATATTTGTAGATGTATCAAATCCTTGGTTGATGAGAAATACACATCATTCTCCATGTTGCCGATAATTATCAAGTAATCACTATTACCTCCTTTAGTTTTTACCCCTCCAAAATATCTGTCTCTATCTCTCTCTTCAATATTTTTACAAACAACTCCTCCTTTAGATCCTACACCTCCAAAATCTCTGTCTCTATCTCTCTCTTCAATATTCTTACAAATAACTCCTGCAGTAAAAAATAGAAAATTTTGTAAAACGCTTAGTATGCGGTATAAAGTAATTAGATATAACTAAATAACAAAAATACTAAAACTTTATATAGACCTTTGCCTAATTTTTTTATGAGCCTTTGAATCTTTTAAGCGATGATGAACCAAACTTGTTTGGAATGATTTCTTGTTTGCCAGGTTTCTGAATATGGAAATTCCTGGATCAAGAATAGTAGATGGTACTATGTTACATATTCTTTCAATGCCTTGGTATGCTATCATAATGCATCTTGGACTATGACTTAAAAGTGCATAAACGCTCATATTCTCCATCTTTACCATAATATTAACAATGTCACACCTGTCAAATATACAATACAATAAATTATAGAACCTAAACCAAATTAGAAGAGAAACCAAACTATATCCATAAGATGTAGGGTATATAGATCTAATGTCGCATCTAAATAAATTTGAAGCTAATTAATTCAATTAAAATGTAATTAATGAATAATTTATTTAATCAAATAGAAGTAAATCTCACAAATTTGACAACGACGTAATAGTATTTGATATCCACGGTGGTTTTCATACATAGCGCAAACTTTAACACATTATATAACGTCCTTAGAGAAATGACTATCATGAAGTTGTGGTGCCCTTGAATGGATACGACTTGATGAATTCATTAGCTTGTTCTGTTTGTTGCACCCATGGATCAATATGATATGACATTAATATGATATAAGGAAATTATCAATGATATTAGAATGATATTATCCAAATCTATTTTGAATCAAGTATGAGCGTAGATGGGTTGTTAAGACATGAGTTAAATCAAGGTTGGGACCAACATAGTTATTAAATTTACCTTTTGGACTATGGAGAAATATTAAAAGTGATTAGAGTGAATTTCCACTCTATTTATTAGTTTAAGTATTCCATAAGGTGAATTTTACTTTTTATAAGAATATTTTACTATATATTAGTCCTCATATGGAAAAAAATTGTACACAATGTTAATCATACAAGACATATTAAGAAAAATATCAACTTTATTTACAAATTTGATAAATAACAAGAAATAGGGTGAAAATGTGAGAATGAAAATACCCTTTTATGAACAATTTAGTTCAAAACTATCCTTGGGTTCTAAGTAAATTAATTCAAATGAGTCAAAATTTATTTTGTCTCGAATGCAGATAAAGTTTTGTAACATTATTGATAACGCATTCACATTTAAGCATATGTAAGAACAAATGTTGGTTTAATATTATTGATGTCAAATATAGTAAATCTCAGGGATAAAAACCTAGATTTACGATTAAAGTTGGTTTAACTTTTTTTTGTCATAGTAGTACTCCATCAATTTATAGAAGATTGTATTTAAAAATAGTGATTTACAAAAAGTTTATGATATCAAAGACAATATATATCATGTATACAAAATCTAACTATTTAAATACTAATTTTTTTTCAACAATGAATCAAGATTTCAACACTGTTTAGGAGGGTTATATTAGTAAAAGTAGAATCTAATAAGTGTTTTTCTTAGTTTTTGGGTACAAAAATGTGTAACCTTTTTGTGGATAAAAAAATCAAATATATGATATATTTCAAGATACGATGAGGTAATGAAATGAGTGTCTTATGGTTGATAAAGTAAAATGTAATGTTGTTATGCACGCCACTTATTTTACACAGGGAAATTTAATCTTATACCATTACCATAAACCTTACCTACTTTATTTACCACAAAAGAATCTAATATTATGCACTACAAATATATTTTAGGAAGGTGTTGTATAAGTTTCCCTATACTTAATAAAGTATATGTTTATTGACACCTAAGAAACAAAATGTAAAACCTATAAAAATTGAAACACATATTGGTTTACATTGATAATGAAGTAAATTTAGCACCGACATAATACATAAACGTGTTGTAGTGTATTCCACATAACCTCATTACTATATTGTGATATTATTAACTATAAACAAGATAATGTAATAGTAATTTATAAAAGGTGGAAGACTTACAAATATGATTATCGAAAAGATCTCTATTATTGAAATGACATGGCTAACAATCTTTTCTCTGTAAATGAAATATTAAAATAAAACAATCTATATCATTAAAATTAATACACATTATAATTAATATAAATTTAAAATTCTTAGAGATATTTAATACATACAATAAAAATACTGAAATATTCTTCATATGCACAACTAAATTTATAATTATTCACAATATAAATTAATTTATACAATAAATTAAGATTTTAATTTAAATTTGTTAATTTATAATTCTTTTATCTTTATATCAGATTGTACACTAAATAATTTATAACATAAAATTAATTCACAAAATTAAAAACAAATTAATCCTATAAAAGTTCAAAAAACCGTGTTTAAATATAATTACCTTTTTCAGTGACAATCTTTTAAAGATATCATCTTTGCTGAAAATGTTGTGTTGCATCTACTTACGCGTGGCATTCAAAATATTTTATTTAAAATATGAATCAATCAAGAACGTATATGTGGTGATGGGTTGGAATTGTTAGGAGTATTGATCCCATTGTCTGGTGAGCCTTTATGCTATGGGCCGCTATGATATCTACTAATCATGAACCATATCCATCATAAATAAATATATATTACAAGACATGCAAAGAGGTAATTTTGTACATTTCTATATAATCCCGTAAATAATGGGTTCAAGGTATCTTTTACAAAAAATGCTTGTACAATTTTTTTAAGATATATAGCTTTATGATGAAACCCTGAATGTTAAAACTAGTATCTTTACTGCAAACGAATATGATAATTTCCCATTAATCTCTACATAAAATCAAAAGGATGAACCTGCCATACTCAAAACTGATATGCAAAAAACTTATAATAAGTTGAATGAAATCTCATTGAATAAGTGCTTGTAAAATGGAAATAAATTTCAAGATGTCCTTGATTATTAAATGTGTGTCACATGTATAAGACAATCTTATCATGAACATATCTATTCTACCATTATATTACCAAGTGGAAATCTGACAAGGAGTCCCTCTATGATCTTACCTTTTTATATTTCTTTGCAAGCTCTAACTAGTATGAATAATAGTGCCATGTTTGTTATATCCCGTATTCCAAAGCGATTAAAGTTTCATCCTAAGAAAAACATAATTGAAGTCCATTCCCTGAACGAGGTAATGTATAATTTTTTTTCTTCCAAGCACTTTTCAAATCTCAACAAATTTCCATACTCTTCAGTCCTAACAAAACCAGAGGTAATTAAACAACAATTTCTAGAATATTTAACATGAGTATATCGAACTATCTTGGGTAAATACCCAAGCAATCCCTCGTAGTAGAGGTAATGCTATGTTAGTATACTAACTTAGTTGACAAAGTATACCACACCATCTCGATAGGACACTTTCATGTTAATTGTTCTAGTGACTAAAGGTGTTTTTCCAGTGATTTTGAGGTCAAACTTTGCTTGAGATTTAAGATTTCGAATGTGATAATTTTGAGGTCAATACTTTCCTTATTTTATATTTCAACGTGTATATATAGTGTAATGATATATATCACTAAAATATCAATAAAGATGTGGCATAAATTTATATATCAAGAGACCATGATCTTATGAACATGTTCACTAAAAGATGGGGCATAAATTTATGTATAAAGAGACCACGATCTTAAGAACATGTTCACTACCAAGAACATCTTAAGAAAGATTATGTTCTAGAGATACATTATCAGAATAAAAAAGAATTTTCCATATGGTCTATGGCCCTTATTTTCTATGCGAGAAGAGAAAAAACCCATGGTAGGTCTATTTCCTTTTCTACATGACAACGTGACTAGTCATCTTCTTCTTCTTCTATGTGATTATGACCCTTAGTTTCAAGCGATAAGGAAACCTTTTTACCACCTTCAATAATGACATGTGCATCAGTGGGTAGGTCACATGTTTCAAGCTTCACTTTTTCCTCAGATTCAAATTGAGCCTTCACACTAGCATTTGTGTACACCCTATTTAGAAATTTTTGAACGCCCATCTGCCTAATAACCAAAGGAAGAGATTATAAAATAAAACAACTTCAAATAGTAAAAGAAGTAAATTTATTTAAGAAAGTACGCAACAAATATTATATGATAATCCTTCTCCAGGAAAAGAGGAATAGTTAATCAAATACGAAGCAGTTTTACCATGGTGATATAAGCTCGAAGCCATAAAATATTTATTCCAAACAATCTTAGATAAAGTAAAACTATCTTTAATATTCAAAATACTACTACAATAATGGTATTCATCATCATTCAAAAGGGGCATAACACCTTGCTTAGGAAATCACTCACACTATACAGTTAGGAATGTATAATTTTGGAATTCTTTAACAAAAACAAACTTCCCATACCAACCAAAATGGATACTTGGAAAATGGTCAAAAATTCGATATATGTTTATGGTCCTTTTGAAGAGGATAAAAAGTATACCATCCATCTTGAATTTTTGTTTATTCTGGAGGCCTCGAAGGATGATGCTCTAAAATGGTACGTTATATAGTATTTTATTACCCAAACATTGAGAGATATTTGGCTAGACCCAAAGAGTATAATTTCAAGAGGTCATATATAAAAGGAAAAAATTGACATCTCATCGCCATGTAAAAACCTCAAATATATAACATTATTTCACAAACATAACCCTCACATGCTCACCCCACCTCTTATTGAGTTCTAATTTCTACCCCATAGAGAATATCTTCAAAAGAAAGTAAGAGATTCACAATATGATTTTTAAAGAAATCTGTATTTGGCTTCATAAAATATAAGGTCAGAGGTTGGGTTTGATCTTGCCTTATGTTTAGATCGACAAGTGGAGTTATCCTCATAAATGAAAATTTCTACATCCCTTAACAATGGTTTATTTTCTATGTCTGGGTATAAAAGACTTATTTGAAGTAATAGCTACTATGGGGGCTAAATGTGTTAAAGAATCATGTTTTACATAAGATGGAGCGCCTTCAATATAGTTACATGCATGGGCTACAGGAAAATGCATGGAATTATCACGAGAATTCTTAGGAGAAACAACCAAATATGAATATATTATGGGAAAATGATGTAAATAAATGTATATTTACTTTTGAAAGCAACGACGTCTAAATAAGACAATAGAAGAATATTAATTCTAAAGAATATAGTTAGACTTTAGATATGAATGAAGAAGAAAATTCATTATTTTTTACTTTATACTGTTTAATTTTATGTTGATAAGAAAAACACGTAGAATATGAAATGTCAACCACAGTCTAAATATCAAAATATTATAATTTAATAGTGATGATTAAACTACCACCATAATGTGAAACAATATAGGAATCCTCACTAAGTGACGTGATAGTTATCTTTCTTGTAATTCGAAACTATAAGTTGATGTATATAATCCCGAGCTTCATGAAGTAGATAATAAATGACCTAGTAGAACAAGGTACAAGGATAAAACACCCTTAAACACATACAATTAAGGAAGTAGGCGGTTTGGCCCTAGTTTTGAATCAATCTCTCAAAGACGAGTTATGTGTGCTATCTACATGCCTCAATATGACACAACAACAAAGTAACCTTGCTCCGTCGTATGATGCACACCCAACTAAATTTTAAATTACGCTAAAAAATCCTTTCACGCGCCCCTTGACATCTATAAATATCCCCGCTCTTCAAATACGTGACCGCTTGTTCCTAGTTTAAAAATCTCTCATTATCTCTCTTTTTTTCTCTAAAATTGTCGCGGTTGATATAAAGTTTTCTTAACTCTTAATAGCTCCTTGGATTAAGTAATATCTGATATAAAAAATGCTAATATTGAGTATAAGAGTGCCATCAGAAGTGCATCTCCCTTTGGTTCCGACCTAGTGTCTGGTTTCAATAAAATTGGATAAAACTTGTAGATCCTCAAGTATCATATAAATGTACAAATAATATCCTTGTTCAGTCATCGAGAGCAATGTACCGAATTATTCCATTCTCCTAATCATATAATTAGATACTTCTGTCCCTACTCTTCTTCTTTCTACACTTATGTTTATCCGACAATGTTATGAATCTATTTTTATCCTTTAGCTAATCATTACGCGAGACTGATCGTAGCTTGATATTTATTTTCTATTAGTATCTTATTGGGAAATTCTTGATTCAGATTTAATATATTATCCAATATTTTTAGGAATAACTGAATGGTGATTATAGGTTTTTCCAATATGTCAACAGGTTGACACATGTATTTGTAACTTCTAACACGGGTTTGGGTCATTTTATATTTTTTCTTTTCATTACTTCTTCCTTGTGGAAGGGTGACCACATTAATTTATATGGAATTTGTATCTTATTTGCTTATTATGCCTTCAATACCCTCAATATATTCAAGTTACGAGTCTTCGAGTAAAATATGCCGCTATTCTCCTTATTACTGACTAATTCCAATAATACTCTAATCAATATATCGTGTTCTTTATAGTTATTACCAGTTAAGACAACTCATTTGTAAACTATATTAGTTTTTATCTAGTAAGAATCTCATAGGCCCATTCACACACGATAAAAAGACACTCGATATATTTTGGTCCAACTCCTTATTGCATATCGTTGACACACTGGCATTCACTCGTCATTTAAACTAGAGATTAGTGACCTTGGTCAAGTAATTTTCTATGTTCTTCGTAAAAAAAATCTTCTTACTCTTGGTTGTGTCTTTACACCCAAGCGATCTTGAAGTCAGACCCAAAGTGAAGAGACAAAGAGTCTATGAGCTTAAGGAAATTCAATAGGTAGAGCAGGCGAAGTTTTAAGAATGCACCACAACAAATAGCAATCATGTTGCGTTGAATCGAAGCTTGGCTAGCCACGTCAACCAAGTGGAAAATCCTAAGAAAGTTTTCTTGATGCTCTAACTGACTAGTCATCGACAACTAAATTGACCAGGTTTATTTAATATTATTTTCAGTATTTTCCACAATTCATACTCTATGTGAGTTTACAAGTATTCAGAATAAATCCTTAGGAGGAAAACACGAGAGAAGACCATTGAAGATTTCAAAATATTCTATTGATATTTATTTGTCGATTTACTTATTATCTTTATTTGGGTATTTTAATTATGTATTTTGATGGATAATGCTATTATTTGTTATATATAAACTAAACACTTAAATTTTTAGGTTTCCATTATGAATAATGCTATTTATTATTCTTTTTCACACCACCAGATCATATTCAAATATTATGTCTTATTTTTTGATTAAAATTAAACTATAATTATAATACGTAAAAAATTTGAACTATTTATTTCAATAAAATCAAGTTACACATAACATGATATGAGGAAGGTATAAAAAGAGTGGTATATAGCATTACTTTCTCACAAAACCTATATTAAGGGTAGATTATTATATAATCAAAGGGGTAGATGAAAATCTTATGTTCGAATTATGATCTGTAGTGATAAAATTCTATCACATATATGATCACAATAAAGGTAAAATAAAATGGTATTTAAAAATTAGTGAAATCACGTATTCAAAAAAACATAACATTATTGTAAAAGATCTAGATAATGGAAATTATGAAACTCGTGTATTAAATATATTTTTCTAGAGACGGCTTTTATAAATTATAGTACTTCTCATTTGACGTTCAAATCTAAGTAAGAAGTTCAAAACTTTGCAAACAATTTACTTAATCGTAGTCAAGAATTCCTGTAACACAATTTTTATAAGATAAAATGATCAACTTGGATTTTTTTAAATGTACTACAAATAACACTAAATTGACTAGTACATACACTCTCAAGATAGATTTTACTACTACTCATGCTACACAATTTAATTATTCATTCTTAACGAAAATATTTGTGCAAATTCTATGTGGCTCGACTTCCTCTATAAAACTAACGAAGAAGAGGCTTAACACTTCATATGGGTCTACATATATACAAGCCACTATAATAGATCCTAAATTCATATCAAGAACAAAACAAGATAAAGAAATCGAGACTGAGGGATTACACTTAATATGTATATAGACGAGATAGATTGTGAGAGACGATAACTTGTCCATAGTGAAAATGTTGTCAAAGATTTCACTCCTTACTTCTCTTTTCCTATATTAGTAAATCATAGTAGTATTTGACAGAATAAAAAGAGTCTATTCTCAAACTTTCGAGGTAATATACATGACATATTATTATCGCAAGAGGTATGAGTTACCAACACATAATGTTATCTGATTTGAAATGTAATGGTCAACGACCTTTTTCCACTCAAGTAAATATCTTTTTAATTAATGTAATAAAACAGTATACATCTAATTTACTTTAGTAATTAAATATATTTATAAAATAAGGACATCTACTGCAATTAACTAAAAATGAATTAATTCTACCCTAGACTCCTTCGATGTCCCAAAAGAAATTTTTGGATTTATCCTAATAATAAATGTTTATTTACCTTCTGCACTAGTAAAACTCAACAATTTCTTATGCAAATCTAGAAGACAATTTCTTTTTTCTTTCTTGATTTAGATTTTTTACTTAAAACTCCTTTCTTATTCTTGTCGTAATCATACATTGTATTCAATGGAATGGACATGGAAACGGAAATGGAAAAAGCTACTCCTTATTAAAATTAAGCGGCACCATGATGGTTTTACACTCTTAGTGCTTATACCTATGTAAGGTGGCGTAGATATCATTTCATTCTACATTTGAAATTCTCGAAAAATAACTAAAATAAATGATTAATTAAGTAATAGATATAAACCTTTTATTAAAATTTTATGCAATAGGAATTTTTTTTGATAAAGCGACAAAAGATACAATCTAAGAAGATAACAGATTAACTAAAAAACTTTCTGAACCATTGACTGAGATGTCCTTCCATTCCGTTAAGCTGATATTCCTTCTAATGCATTTAGCCAACACATCTGCGATCCCATTAAGTTCTCTCCTAATATACACTATTTTTCACAAAGGAGCAAATTAACTAGTCGGGTTCACAATTAAGTAATCGCAACCCATTATCTTTTCATTTGATAACGTGGGAAAATTTTGTTTTCATAGTATAGGGAATTCCCCCTTAGTGTCGTAATAGCTAGAAAAGAATATATAAAATAAATTATTCATTCTTTTAGAATCTTCATAATCCAAAATTTTTGGTAAAGAGTCTTTATTTTTATTAATTACTTTTCAAGAAGGTAAATAATTATATTTATTTTCCTAATCATAATGAAGAGTATTTAATAAATGCAATTTTTCAGAAAAAAAAAGATGTGAAATTATATTTGGGATAAACTTATAATAAATTTTTAAGTGAAAAAAAAACATAATTTCATACAATTCACTTTATATATAGCAAAATTTGGAAACCTTACCCTATAAATAATAACCCCCTTTTTTAGATTGAATATTGATATCTTGCCGCATTGCATAAAGTACTCCAACGATAAAAGAATCACGCTATTGAAACCAAAAATTCCTAATTATTGCAACTCTTGTGTTATGTATGGATTGACAAGTCAATGGTGTTTATTGGGACTTGTAATAATGCTGGGCAAAGCTTAGTACATTTTCTTATTATTTTTCCCATCTAAGTGTAAAATGTACTAAGATGTGACTATAGTTATGTATTAAATTTTTGATGGATTTATGTATTTGATATTTTGGACATCTTATTTAGCTAGACAGGACTCGGGCATGAAGACGGTCATTTGCACAGACAACCTTGAACTTGTTCAATGTATTTCTTCGTTTCCAGCAGCGTGGTTGAAGGTCAAGCCATTCATTAAGCGTATCATAAAAAATGTAAAAGAACATGGACAAATGTCCTTCATGCGTATCCCTAAACGACTTAATGGATTGACAGAAATTGTGGTGTGAAACGCTAGGCAACAGTCTACTTAGAGGAGTCATCATCTGCAAATTACCCTCCAGTTTGGAAAATTGAGCAACAGATGTGTGTCTCACTTGTTCACCTTTCCGTTTCACCAAAAAAAAGAAAAAAAATAAAGCAATCATTCCCATAGGCACTTAAGGTGAGGTAAAATTTCATTGAAAGGGCATATAACCCTTTGTAACAATAAAGTTTGGTCAACCCAAACCCCAAACATATTTATTAGCTGAGAAATATTGAATCTCTTAATGCATATGGGAAACCACTTTACTCTTCACCCGTACCACAAAAAGTTTTAAATACATGAATTAGTAGATAATAAAATAAGTCAGTCTACTAGCCTTGACACGTAGTAATACATTTTCTTTTATCATGAAACAATCTATTATATTTATCAGCATGATACGAGAGCTTTTTCTCACCTTGTGACTATAGCAACAACGTTTTCTGATATTATAATTACTCCATTAAGTAGGACTTCATATAGCCGAACCATAAGAATAAATAATGCAACAAATAAAATTTTAGTCACAGTATTTGATATATTAGTCAATGTAGACCTAGACAAGTTAAACATCATTACCTTTAGTGTTTAGTTAGCTAAGTTGAGTATTACATTGTACATACTCTATGACTCTAATCTTAATTATTATAATGTCTATCTTTCTCTAATTATCCAACCACACCCCAAGCAAAAAAAATTCCTAGATAACTATTCGTATCCATGATAAAATCGAATTTAACACTTTAACCCACAATCTTGTGATTATGTTTGTCTAAAAGGTTTCTTGCTACAAAAGCAACTACTGCATGTTGATTAATAGTAAAATCTACCCTAATAAGCCTAAAAATGGAGGAAGTTTAGTGTTGGGTTAAAAAAAATTGAATTGCATAAAATTACTTGAATTACTCTTCTTTGTAAAAATGCCAAGCGCAAGTTATCTAGTACATTTCATACAATTATCGAAAGGTGCTAAACATTCCAACTAGATTACACATTATATTTTCCTTTGCTAAAATGACACGACCAACCATACTTTCCCTTTAAAGTACTTCCACCGTGAAAAATAAACCTCAACAATTAAAGAAACAGACGACTGAAACATATCATAAGGCCCTAATTAGATGTAGCTAATTATTACAAAATTAAGAAAATGTGTTCCATTAACATTTAAAACCACATACAAAAATTTATCCCAACGAGAACTAACAACCCTTAAACATGAAATCAGTAAATCTAAGTATAATTGAACAAAACTTAATGGGAAGTACAAACTATCATGGTGCGCGGATATGAACCATAATAGTAAACTAACCCAAAATGAGGCTTTATCCTATAAGTTTGTTTTTCAACTTTTCAATCCATGGTCTTACCAATTTTGCCAAGTTAGTCCCTTATCTTTGTTCTATAATATTTTTTCTATTATATTTACACATCTCAATGTTACGTTGTTGTCCATACTCCTTTATAATCAAATCATTAATTTACTCGCTAAATAACTTAACTTTTTTTTATTAATCGATTACAATGAGATCCCTCAAATTCAAAGAAGATATAATTATGTTAAAGTGGATACATTCAAGGAATGTGGATATATATATATATATATATTATCTTAACAAGTACATATATCTAATAATAAACGGATTTATTCCCCATGGTCATACACACTATATATGTGACAATATGAAAAACCTTATGACTTATTTCTTTGTGCGCCTAGTCATCAGGTTGTGAACATTGTTTAAAAAGTATGAAAATTATGTAAAAAAATATTTAAAGAACTAAAAAGAATATGACAAGTCCACTCAATCACCAATAAGGAAACTAAATATAAAATTAATTTAGAATCACATGACTAGCTTGAAAAGAGTGAGTTTTTTCTTTATGAGAAAGTAGTATGAGTGAGAGAAGATTCATTTCACAACCAACTATGGAAAGAGTTGATTTGGAGGAAAAAAATAACAGTAATAAGTAACATTAATTTTTATTACCCCTCTTTACACTTCCACCCATGGTCATAAGAGTTATCACCAATCTAACTACTGTGTTTTTATTATTACACCAACGCAAACTCACAATAAATTTTTTTTGGGTTTTATAAATATTGTTGATTAAGTCTTCATTGTAGTGTAAATTTAAAATTTTACTTGTGGAGCAAACTTTTATTTTGGTTGAGGCAAATTTTCGTATTGTCACAAATTTAATAATATTTCCTACACATCCTATCACATTCATTATCACCTCTTCTTCTCATTTTAGGAGGCTAGCATGACCTTTATATCTTTTCATTTGTCATTCATTAATATATCTCGTTCTTCAAAACCTTCTTCACATCATACAATCCATTTTTCTCGGTCTTCAACCTTTATTCATATCTATATACTAATAATATCCTTTCTTTCAATTTCATTAAAAGTCCACCCATGAATTTCAGATTTAGTATCACATAAATTTTCTTAAACATGAATGTTGCAATTACAATATTTTTATCCTAAGTCATAATATATATAACTACCCATTGTCTTAAAATTGTCCATATACAGTTTTTTTATAGTGATACAAACTAATTTTTAAATCTAACCAACAAGCCTACCATATTTATCAAGTAAAGTCTATCTGTGGTCTCCTAATCTTGTAGTCTCTCCAGATATTCATAATTTTCACTTGGTCTCCACACCTTTTTAAAGGTATTTTTTAGGTGTTTCAAACAAATTATACTTTCTGATTAGAGTAATCAATAAGGTTAACCTTATAAGAGAAAGCATAATATATTTTGATGTTTGGATAATCCCTGAGGTTAACCTTAATATTATTTTTACACATCATATCATATGTTTTAATAGAAATATAAAATATTCATCTTTAGGTTACCTCTTTTTAAGATAAGTATATGGTAGAATCGTCCAACCCAACAATACAACAACTCCCTCAGTTGAATTGTTATAGCCAAAGATCATTATTCTGTAAACAGGATTCAACAAAACATTTCGATAATTTTAATATCTTTACATTATAGAAATAAATTATTAATTGATGTAATCAAAAATTAATTTTTATATCTCAATTAGTAAAAACAAATTGAACTCGAGAAATAATCAAATTGATACTTTTGTCAACTAAAATAAAATAAAATTTTTAAAAATGAATTAACTGACTTGAATTGTATGTAACATGGGAAAATGTTCAATTTTTTACCATTTTATTATATGAGTCTCTAATGGTAATGTTGAAGATAATTTTGGCTTTTATTGTTTTTCTTTTTATTTATATTATATACCATATTTTTTTTTTCTAGAATGGACAAAAGATGATAAGTGTTTGAAAACATTAAGATCTATGCTTTATTGAAATCAAAATAAGGTTTATATATTAAGAATATATATTTATTTTGATAAACATATTTATTTTTATATTATTGTAAATCTACCTTTTAAAGAACATTTTTTATGTGCATTTTCAATATTAATGATAGATATATACTACTATAAGAAATTATGCTTGAAATACAAAACTATAATTTATACATATGCCACATTGAGTTTGAAATATCACATGCTAAGAGCATAAATTTAAATTCAGTCACCTTACAAGACTATTGTAGTCTATTTACGTGGTATGTGCAACTCACACGCTCTTTATTCGATTTCAAATTTGAAATCAAACTCTTCTTCTGGTTCTTTTTATGGGCGATCAAGAACACATATTAAAAAACCAAAATAATCAACCAATTCATTGAGATAAGTCTCAATTCTTCTGAGTTCTGAACACGAAGGTATAAAAGTAGTTAGGCAGTGATGACACCCTATACTGTCGCGAAAAAACGCCAACACGAACTCGCAACCTCGACGAGGATTTAAGAACATTTCCAAATATTTGTTCGAGGATAAAAATCTTTGAAAGACATAAGATAAATCAACATGGTAAAGCACAAACGACATGAAATCCCATAAAAAGGAAAAATTCTATAGAAGTTAAGTTCAACTCGGGAAAGTTAATCAAGAAATCTTAGAAGTCTTCTCGAGGTACCACAAAACACCTTTGAAGTTACACTAAAGAGAAGAGAAAGGAACCTTTTGATAGTACGTCACTAAAAAAACATAATGATGTGTCAAATAAAAAAAGATTAGTTGTGGTATTATCAAGATTATTTCATGCAAAAGGAGCATTAACGGGTAGAAGCGTGCAACATATGGAGTGCCAAAAAACATCTACATAATATAGAGTTCCCTAAATTCAAACAGGTCTTCGGCATGTAAAATCAAATAATAAATGAATACCTTATGAAGTAAGTAATAGGCTATACTAAGGTAGGAAGGAGTCCATAAAAATTGTTGAAACATCCGTTACAATTAAAGGTGCCTCAGTAAGAGTAAACTATACAGAAAAAGTATTAGAGGAAAGGGCAACCAACTTCGGTAGCTAGCTGCATATGAATCCGCACAAATATATGTACTCAAGATTATACTTGGTGGCTTATGATCACGTTTCTTCCATTGTGAGAAAATGCATACCCCATTATTTATTGCAACTCTTGACTTTCTATTCTTTAAGCTTTTTGTTTTTGTTGTTGTAGTCTCTAATAATGGTCAGTTTAGGGTCATTGACAGTGTACTAAGATTTAAGTAACATAAGACCTCTTATTAATTTAATGTGCTTTTAGCTTTTGAATTTGACTTCAATCTCTGTTCTACATTTTATTTTGTTGCAGTTTCATAAACTCTACCGTGTAATTGTTTCCAATTACTTAAGAATATATATTTTTACATCAATTAACTAATATAATTTGCTTAATTATATCAAGTCTGAAAGCGAAAATAAATATAGAACATTTTTTGAGAAAAAACTATTATATCCTATGTACTCCGTCCTCACGAACCTTTCGAAGGTAGGGTCTTGAGTCTTCTTTGAACCCATTATTTCACGGTCATTACATTTCCCCTAAAGATCTGACGGTTCACCCCGGAATGAAGAGTCAACATTGTCTACTATGATCATATTACTACTTCGATGATTATTTCTTGAATAAAAAATAAGAATAATTAAAGATGTTAATCTTTTCATTCATCCAAACCCATATATTACAACATTAGGCTAACTAGGCCATACATATGCACATGGTGAGATATACGTTTGTTGATGTATTAACTTCTTGAACAATAACAAAATTGTGTAAAAACTCTTAGTTTTTGGTATTAAGTATATAACCAAATAAAAAATACTAGCATTCGATATAAACCTTTGACTCATTTTAATTACTAGTCTTGAATCTTTTGCGAGATGATGAACCAAATTTGTTTGGAATGATTTTCTTGTTTGCTAGTTTTGGAATATCGAAATTAGTAGAAGGTACTATGTTACATATTATTTCAGTGCCTATGTATGGTGTCATATCGTATCGTTGACCATGTAGCCAAACAACCTTTTAAGTTCGTAAACACTTCTCTTCTCCATCTATAACAGAATGGTGACGATGAAACACCTATCAAATGAACAATACACATAAATGTTTAATAAATATCGTAAACTAAAGGACTAGATAAAGTATTGAACCTACACCACATGAGCTTAGAAACCAATCTATATTTGAAATTAGTTGGGTATATAGATCTAATGTTGCTTGTTAATCAAATTCAGACTAATTAATTCAATTGAAATGTAAATAGTGAATAAATTAGTGAATCAAATAGGATTAAATCTACCATAGTTGACTAGGGCATCGTAGTATCTAAGATCAACGATCCTTTTATACACAATGCAAACCTTAACTCATTCCATAACCTCCTTAGAGAAACGTCTATCTTGAAGTTGTTGTGCCCTTGGATGGATACGACTAACGAGTTCATAAATTTCTTTTATTGGTTGCTTCCTTGAACGGATATGATATGAGACTAATATAATATACTGTGCGAGTATAGAGTGGGTAGAAATATAGTTATTAAATTCACCTGATGGATTACGAAGAAATATTATAACTAATCGGATTGAATGTCCCGTTCCAAGTATTAATTTAAGTATTCCATAAGGTTATTTTTTTTATTTTAGTAAGAATATTTTTGTTTAGATCATGCCTCATATGGAAAAATATCCCGTGTTAATGATACAAGCTACAATATGAAAATAAAAACTTTTTTTACAAATTTTGTGGACGATAAAAGAAGGGTTGAAAAATAGATAATACAAACTCCTTTTTTTAACGATGTTGTCCAAAACTATCCTTGAATTTCAAATTAGATCATCCAAATGAGAAAAAATAGTATGTCGAATTATGAGACATTATTTAACCTTATCGATAACACAACCACGTTTAAGAAAAAATTTATACATACTTTAATGATTGCAAATGTTAGTGTGATATTATTAATTTCAACTATAGTATACCCCACAGATAAAAATCTAGAGTTGCGATAAATTTTGTTTCAATTATTTTGTCACATTAATGCTCCCCCAATACATAGAAGGTTGCAACTATTTGTAAAAATAATTGTTCACAAAAGGTTGTCTATTTATAAATTCAAAGAAAATATATATCATTAATAAAAAATTACCACTATTTAAATACCAAAATTTTCCCTACAATAAATCAAGATTTCAACACACTTTAGGAGAGGTATATTAGTAAACATAGAATATAATAATTGTTTTTCTTAAATTTTTAGTACAAAAAATGTATCAACCTTTTAGATGAAGGAAGTAACATATATTATATGTTTCAAGATCCGATGAGATAATAAAATTAGTGTCATGGGGTAGACAAACTTGAATATAATGGTATTATGCACGCTACTTATTTATCACATGTGCACTTAATCTTATCCACTAACCATATCTATGGGGAGAGTATTGTGAAAGTCCCCATATGATTAATAAAAATTTAAGTTTATAACACTTGAAAAAATAAATATTGAAAGCTACAAAGAAAGGAATGAATATTGTTTTACATTCATAATGAAATGAATTTTATAATGTCATAATACATAAACGTGTTGTAGTGTATTTCACTGAATCTCACAACTGTATTGTGATATTATTATCTACTAAAAGTATAATGTAATAGATTCAAGATATAATTAGATACATCACAAACACAATAATCAGTAGAAGGTTGAAGACTTACAAAGATGATTACAGAGAAGTTGTCCATTATTCAAATGACATGACTAAATATTTTTTCTCTGTAAATGAAATATTCAAATAATTTATCTATATTATTATGATTAGAAAGAAATAAAATTGAAAACGTATTAAATAAAATTCAAATTCTTAAGAAATTTAAAAAATACGACAAATTTAAATAAATTTTATCCATATCCATGAACAAATTTATAATTATGCATAATATAAATGTAATGAATTTATACAATAACTTAAATTTGGTGTCGACTAGGCTGTGATAAAAATATGATATAAATAAGCACCCTAGCCTATCTAAATTCTGCAAGTATACAGATCGTATGCATTTTAATTAATAAGTAAGATTCGTTCCTTAGAGACTTCGAAGGTTAGGAAGAACTTATGGAAATAATCAAGTACAATTATTAAGAGCTAGAACAAATAATACGCAGAGAAATAAAAGACAAATAGATTTTTATTGGGTTTTTGATTAAGAAAATTAAAGTAATAAATTAAAGACAGAAAATTAAATGTAAGAGAAGAAGATAGTATGATAGTTTAGCTTGAGTAAATAGTATGTAATCCTCACTAGTTTTACCGTCCTAAACATGTAAAGGTGAATTTTGTAGTATTTCAATAATCGGTTTCAATTGCGCAAGATAGTTTTAAATAGGGTTTACATGTGTCAATAAGGAGTCCTAAGCAAACTTATCATGCAATTAATTAAATAGCAATACACTAAACCATGGTAATTATCTAGTTAGGTTGATTTGTCAGATATAAACTGTACACTAGATGTTATGTGCTAAACCTATAGTTAAATATATTGTTGTCAATTATTACTTAACTACTATGATGGTAATTTTATATGGTCGTGATCCACAAGAACACAGAATATAAATTCCAACACATAAACATAGAATAAAAACAATAATTCAATTTAAAACATAGAATTCCCAAATTAGATAGATGTCAACCAAAACTAGGGTTCATACATATATGCTAAAACTCAAGCTAAATAGAATTTAGTTCATACTAATGGAATAAAATTACAAATTCAAGGGTTGAAGAAGACATATTTGATGAACAACTCCTTCCAAACTTCTTTTCTTGTGTTGTAAGCTTTCTCTTGGATTAAGGTTTGGCCAAGGATGATTTTATAATGATAAGAGGCTGTATTTATAGTGTATAGGAAGATCTAATTCATTTTATTGAAGGAGGAGGTTAGTATTGGACTCCTAGCCCAACTCAAATTCGTAACCCTAAAATATGGAATAAACCCCGTTTTTGTTTTTGCCCTAACTTCTTCAATTCTTATCCATTTGACGTGTATGAGTAATCGAAATTCATCGTCTCGGAAAGATATTTAACTTTTCTCTGGACCGTTTCTCCAAATTCCTCACCGTATTTGAGATATAGGCTGATTTGTGGTCGTGGGTGGTGAAATTCAGATTTATGGCAGCTTTTGTTTTCTATATTTTTAGCTTTTGTTTCCTTATCTTCAATTTCCATGTTTATCCGCTTTTCTTTAACTCTTGGAACCAACTTGGACTCTAACTAATTACCATATATCTTTAAAGCTACTAACTAAATAAACAATTAAACCCAATATGCTCTAAAAATAAGAAGTATTTAATTCAAGACACAAAATAGGAAAGTGTACTAAATCATGAGAAAATCAACCTATACTCTAATAAATATGCCTAAAATGATGTCTCATAGATAGATATTATTATCACAAATGAGGAGACATCAAGACCCCCAACTCAAAGTTTTATTGTCCCGATACAATAAAAATAAAGAACCGTAGGAAAGTCAAGAAGAAGAAGTCGGGGGAGAATAAGAATAGAACATAATGAAAGATCCTAGAGCATAGTATCCAAAAAATCTCATATAGTAATGCTCAAGAAATAATGAACAAGTAAGCTCAATATACACATAATCAACCATCCACGAATTCAAGTCAAGATTAATTTCGCAATGCCATAAGGAGATGTTGATAACTTAGTTTATGCTAATGGCTATAGTTTATTCATAGGTCCTAATATAGCATTCAATGGGCCACTTAACCACTACCTAATAGCTCAATTATTTCTCCACCAAGCAGTTAGAAATCCTAAGATCTTTGGTTATAACGTGGCTTAGGGACGGTGTGGTATATTTGGATAATGAAAAGTGAGCTTTTGGCTCTCTCCTCACATTCCATCAACGAATCGCCCTAGAGCTTGAGTTCTCACTCGAAGATGTTTTTACTCAACCCAATTTTCGGTGCTTTTGATGTGCATCCCCAATTAATCCCAAATAAAAACCTTCATGATGATATACAAATTCCACTTTGCCGGTCCAGATATATATTCTTTTCATATAAATTTTTTCTTTTGTATATCTATGACTCTCTTTTTGATGTTCGAGATATCACGCTATTTTTTCATATATATAATTTTTTCTTTTCAAATCTAGCTCGTAGCTTCTTTTTCATTCACTATTAACCCGGCAAAGGGTTACAATAATGACTTTTTCGTCATCAATAAAATCGCAATTACAAATTCCCAAACTCAAGCTCTAAAAACGACTTGTCTCGATTTTGCGATTCGAGTGCGGGTCATAAATATAAGTCCTAAAAACTAAGGGTATGGGTTATAATATGTTTAATAAAAGGCTTTAGAAAGGCTCAGAGGGGCTAAGACTGATAAATAATAACAATAATCAAATAAAAAGGGTGAGAACGTATAAAAAGGCTTCTATTGGCTTCAATATGAAAGAATTGCCTTATTCATTTCTCTAACTACCGGATTTTGTTACTTTTTTACTACTAATTCATAGACAAGTAGGTTTTCAACTAATTTCAAACCTCACATTCTGCACACCAAATAACCCTCCCTAAGTTTCAACGTAACTTATTAGCATTGCTCATTAACTTTTCTATCTTTTATTTCCTGTTTTCATACATGCATACTAAACATATTTGTGACATCTTTCAAAAACATACTACTTACTATATTTGACCTAATTAAATCATGCTCAACAGGTACATTCAACATATTCTATGCCTATTTCAACCCAAAATTTTTAAATTTTATGCAAAAACACAAGGAAGATGAGGACAACGAATCCCCACCCCCAACTCAAAAGTGAGTCGTGTCCCCACGACTCGAAAAAGACTCAATAAAGAAATAAAATTTAAAATTAAAACTAACAAACTACCTAATGCATACAATAAATTAAGAAGGAGAATTAGAGCAGTGTACCTGGCTAGCCATAAAGATCCATCATGTCCTCCTCCGAAGAAAAAGATTAACTGTCAATATCCATGATCTCAGTTACCTCTCCCAATTGTAAATTAATCTGTGCAAAATCCATCCAAATTGCCTTGTTTTATTTTCTTAAAAAATTTGACTTCATGTTGCAATTTGATGGCCCATGGAGGAATACAAGAATTATCCTGAGATGAAGAGGAAGAAGAAGAACCTTGATCTTGAATTTGTGTCTTTACTTTAGGCTTTGCTGGTACAAACATCCTAGTTGTTAATCTCTCTGGTAGTGGTTGTGCTAGTGCCTCTATCTTTGATATTTCAATAGCCTCATCAAGATTGATAGGCTTTTCCATGGTGGCTCCGGGAAAATTTTTGTCAGTTCTATTTGTCATGTTTGATTGACCCACAACTCAAGTTATACCAAGGATGGATTAAAGTTAATAAAGATTGGTGTAGCTTGAGTTTGTTGCTTTGATTTGATGAAAGAATAAGGTTTATCGATGAATCTTGGAAGAATTCTTGAAAGCTTGATGTTCTTGATGGTGTTTTATGGTGTAGTGTGATGAGTTTGATGAAGAATTTATGTTTATGGAGGATGGAGGGGAGGATAATTGATGTTGTTGTGTTAATTGTGGAGGTTTGTACAAGCTTCAAGGACTATATATAATGTTTGGATCTGAAAAATTCGTGCTAAGGAGGCTGGGGTTAACTCTTCATAAGGTAAGAAGTGGAATAGGAAAGAAACTCTTCAAAACCGACCTAGCGCAAGTATACCACTCAGAATGCCGGCTTATGGGTGTTGGACGTAATTACTTTTCGCAAGTTTCTGTCTTGAAACTGAATCGGTACCTGTGGCCACTTGTTTTTGGGGCGCCGGCTTACCAGAGATATTCACCGGTATACTGGTGCTGCTTTTTGTCCAGAAGTGAACTTCATCAAAATACCCCACCTTGGACCCCGTGGGCACGTGTTTTTCCTCTGGCCGACTTACCGGTGCCTTGAGCGGCATACCGGTGCGCCTGGCTTTTCTTAGACGTACTTTCTGTTCAGAACCCGAGTCACCAACCCGTGGGCACGTGTCTCCCCACCGGCATGCCGGTGGTTTGACCGGCCTACCGGCCAGTGAACCGAATATTTCCCAAATTTTTCCTTTTGACCCCAAACTCATTTCCAGCACAATAACACACTACCTTTCTATCCTATTAGCTTGTAAACACAATTAAAAATATACATTACCTTAGAAATATACACTACAAAACATAAACTAATATAAAAAGCAATTAAAACAAGGGGCCATTTTGTTTAACGTCTTTGAGTTAGACGTGTACCTAAGGCTAAGCATGTTCTTCGAGATGGATTGTCTCCTCTAGACCAAAGGCATCACTGTCATGGTATCTTTTCAAACGCTGGCCATTCACCATGAATGTCCTTTGCTCGGTTGGATGTTCAATTTCAATTGCTCCATGAGGTGTGACTTTCGTAACAATGTAAGGTACTCTCCAATGGGATTTGAGCTTTCCAGGGTAGTTTGAGAATCGAGAGTTGTATAGTAATACCTTTTGTTCTCTCTCAAAGTGCTTTAAACGGATTCGTTTATCATGCCATCTCTTTGTTTTCTCTTTGTAGAGACGTGAATTTCCATAGGCATGATAGAGAAACTCCTCCAACTCGTTCAATTTCATCAAACTTTGTTTCCCGGCCAATTCTAGGTCTAGATTCAGAGTTTTAAAAGCCCAGAAGGCTCGAGCTTCAATCTCAAAAGGTAGATGACATGCTTTGTCGTATACCATGCGGTAAGGAGATGCCCAAACTGGTGTTTTAAATGCTGTTCTGTAAGCCCAGAGAGCATAATCTAGATTTAACGACCAGTCTTTCCTAGTTCTATTTACAGTCTTCTCAAGAATAGATTTGATTTCTCGGTTAGAAATTTTAGCTTGCCCGTTAGTTTGTGGATGATAACTGGTTGAAATGCAGTGTCTCAAGGTGGGCTTTCAACTGAACATTGATGAAATGGGTACCTTTATCACTGATTAGAACCCGTGGCATACCATGTCTTGAGAAGATACGTGACTTTAAGAATTTTATTACTGTTTGAGCATCGTTCTTTGGTGTTGCCACTGCTTCTACCCATTTTGATACAGTCTACTGCTAGCAAAATATAAAGATTACCATGGGAAGTGACGAAAGGTCCCATGAAATCTATCCCCCATACATAATAGATTTCGACTTCTAAGATATTGTTAAGCGGAATCGCACCCCTTTTTGATATATTACCAGTGAACTGGCATCTTTGACATGACTGGACGAAACGATGACAATCTATGTGTAGGGTAGGAAAATAGAAACTAGATTGAAGAATTTTAGCTGCAGTTCTATCGCCTGTAAAGTGAGCACCATATGGTGATCCATGACAGCTTGCTATAATATTATCAACTTCGCCTTCATGGACACATCTTCTGACTACTTGGTCACACCAAATTTTCCAGTGGTATAGTTCATCCCAAAAGAATTGTTTGGACTGGTGAGACAGACGCTGTTTTTTTTGTGGATAGTAATCCTTAGGGAATACAACACTGACGATGAGGTTGACTAAATCTGCATACCATGGCACAAACGCATCTTTAATAGCAAAAATTTGTTCATCAGGGAATACCTCTTTAACCAATAATGGTTCTTTATTGACATCAGATTCTTCGAGCCTGGATAAATGATCAGCAACTTGATTCTCGCATCCGATTCGGTCTCGAATATCTATGTCAAATTCTTGCAGCAACAGTACCCATCTGATTAGACGCGGCTTAGCGTCCTTTTTCTCCATGAGGTATTTGATTGCTGAATGTTCTGTGTATACAATAGTTTTCTTCCCAATCAAGTAGGAACGAAATTTATCAAAAGCATATACCACGGCTAACATCTCATTCTCCGTTACCGTATAATTCATCTGGGCAGCGCTGAAGGTCTTACTCACGTAATAAATCGTGTGGAATAACTTATCTGTCCTCTGTCCCAATACAACACCCATTGCGTGATCACACACATCGCACAAAGTTCAAACGGAGCTTTCCAATCTAGAGGTATAACAATAGGTGTGGAGATTATCTTCTCTTTAATCGTCACAAATGCTTGAAGACATTCGTCAGTAAAGTTAAAAGGAGTTTCCTTTTCAAGTAAAAAACAAAGCGGTTTGGCGATTTTGGAGAAATCTTTAATAAATCTTTGGTAAAATCCTGTGTGACCCAAGAAACTTCTCACTCCCTTTACAGAAAATGGAGGTGGTAATGTTTTGATAACTTCAACTTTAGCATGATCAACCTCCATCCCTGCCTTCGAAACTTTATGTCCCAACACAATTCCCTCTTTAACCATGAGGTGGCATTTTTCCCAATTAAGCACAAGATCTTTTTCTCTACATTTCACAAGTACTTTCTCAAGATTATTTAAACAATCATCAAAACTATCTCCAAACACTGAAAAATAATCCATAAAAACCTCCAAATATTTATCAATCGTGTCCCAAAATATAGCCATCATGCACCTCTGGAATGTGGAAGGTGCATTACATAAACCAAACGGCCTCCTTTTATAAGCAAAGGTGCCAAACGGACAAGTGGAAGTTGTTTTGTGTTGATCAAGGGGATCCACACAAATCTGATTATAACCTGAATATTCGTCTAGAAAACAATAAAACTCTCTCCCTGCGAATTTGTCTACCATCTGATCAATGAATGGTAGTTGGAAGTGATCTTTATTTGTAGCTTTGTTGAGTCTTCGGTAATCCATGCATACTCGCCACCCCACAACTGTTCTTGATGGTATGCATCCACCTTGATCATTAAGGACACTAGTAATACCTCCTTTCTTTGGAACACGTTGCACTAGACTAACCCAATCACTACTCGCAATCAGATAGATAATTCCCGCGTCTAATAACTTGATTACCTCCTTCCTCACCACTTCTTTCATAGCTGGCATGAGTCTTCTTTGTCCCTCTATAGATCTCCCTCCTTCGTTCTCAAGAATAATTTTATGTTTGCAAACGGAAGGACTAATTCCCTTGATGTCGGCAGTAGTCCATCCAATTGCTTCTTTGTTAGCACGAAGTACATGAAGTAGCTTCTCCTCTTGACGACCTGAAAGGTTAGCAGAAATAATAACGGGCAAAGTTTTGTTCATACCTAAATATGCATAGCGTATATGGTCTGGAAGGGTTTTTCTTCGAGAATAGGTGGACATATTATGGATGGTTGCTTTTTTGGTTCAATGTCACCTGATTCTCGAAGTTGTTCTCGTATATTTGATCCTAATGCAGCAACTTCGTTAGTGGTATTTTCGTTTTCCTCTTGTGATTCAAGTGCTAAGGCTTCTTCAAGATCATCATCTATGCTTGCTTCATTGAAGATTTCTTGTGTAATTTTTCCGATGACATCTTGTGTAACTAAAACATCTTCAATTTTACCTATTGGTCGGGAGAGGGAGCGATCCGCCATTTGTAATACCACAGAAGTGGGTACTACCTCTCCAATATTAAGCTTCTCGAACAGGGATCTTGGCATGAGACTGATACTCGTGCCTAAATCACATAATGTTTTCCCGGTCCAACTGTCTCCAATACCTATGGGAATCGTAAAACTTTCGGGATCTTGTAGCTTCGGTGGCAACTTGTTTAGACAAATAGCACTGCACTCCACTGGCAATCCAATAGTTTCCCTAGTTTCTAAACTTGGTTTGTTAGAAAGAACGTCCTTCATGAATTTCAGATACTTTGGAATTATTTTGAGAGCTTCTACAAATGGCATATTATTATCTAACTTGCTCACCATGTCAAAGAACTTCTTAAATTCTTGGTCATTGTCCTTTTTCTTGACACGTGAAGGGTATGGTGGTGGAGGGCGTGTATTAGTTTCCACTGAGCTTTTCTTCTTTTCTGGTGTCTTCTCCAGGATACTCTTCGGTTCAACTACCTCTTTGACCTTATCTTCTATTGTTTCTTCAACCTCTTTTTCTAGAATAGAGGTTGGTTTTGGTTCTCTTCTAGGTGGAGGTAATTGTTTCCCACTTCGCAATTCAACTGCATGACAAGCATCATCTCGAGGTGCAATATTATCACTTGGGAGTTGCCCTTTTGGCCTATTTTGCAATGTACTCGCCATATGTGACAACGTATGCTCGAGATTTTTGATCACCTTTTGCTGGGTTTGAAGTCTTTGCTGGCTTATCTTCATATTTTCTCCAACTAATTACATCATCTTAGCCATACTTGAATTCAAACTCAAGGGTTGTTCTTCATTTTCTTGTTGCATTGACTGTTTCGGTGGTTCTTGATAAGCTTTTTTAATAATTTGCGCTTGTTGATGTATAGGTTGTGGTTGATATTAAGATTGAGGTTGGGGTTGATGATAAGTCTCTTGATTTTTTACCCAACTTCGCTTTTGTGGAGGCTGATATCTAGCATAACTTTCTTGAGGATGATCATAACCATTAGAATAATAGTTACTTTGATGAGAAATAAAGGAAGCTGAGGCTGGATTATTCATACACTTTTCCCACACATGATTTCTTGATCCACAACCTGGATACGAAGGTATGGTATGTACTAGATTTACCTGAGCAATTGTTCGAGCTTGTTCTTGTAGTTCTTTAAGTTGGTGGGTCAATTCCTTCATCTTTAAAGATTCTGACGTCTCTTTTTGTTTTTCTGGTTCACTTGGCCAACTTCTCTCGGTCTCAAGAACTTTCTCCATACAATTTTCGGCTTCCAAAGGATCGAGTAACATAAACATTTGTTTCCTAACGAATCTGCTCTTGCCCTGGACTCGTTATTAAGTCCTCTATAGAACATGGTTAAAGAATATTCCGGCGATGATTTATGGTATGGACATCTCGCCTTTTTCTCATTATATCGTAACCATGCTTCACCCAAACATTCTCCGTCTTCCTACGTAAACTGTTCAAGCTCCAACATATCTTTTAATCTTCTACTAACCGGATAGAATTGGTCTAGGAATCTTGAATAAAGCTTATCACAATCTGGAATAACGTGTGGATATTGGGTATCGTACCAATTGCTTGCACCTCCGGTCAAGAAGAACTGGAACATAACGTAGTACATCTACTCCTTTGTAACTCCTCTTACGATATAAGCATCACAGATCTGCATGAATTTCTGAATATATCGGATTGGATCTTGTTGCCCAGCACCGTAAATTGTCCATGATTTGCAAACTACGCTAACATCCCTGGATCTGGCCTAATTTTAGCAGCTTGGATTTCTGGAGTGCGGATTCTGCGTGGTTGCACTCTAAACGAGATGGATAGCTCAAGTATCCTTGGGTTCTCCATCTGTAAATATCTGTAAAAAAAACTAAAAGGACAAAAGCGTAAAATAGAACTAACTGAAATAAAAGCAGAAGATATATGCACAAGGACTAACGATGTAGTCCCCGGCAGCGGGGCCAAAAACTTGGTGTCGACTAGTGTGTGATAAAAATATGATATAAATAAGTGCAAATAAGCACCCTAGCCAATCACGGTTCAGCAAGTATACAGATCATATGCAAGTTTGAATTAATAAGTAAAATTTGTTGCTCAGAGCCTACGAAGGTTAGGAAGAACTTATGCAAATAATCAAGTGCAATTATTAAGAGCTAGAACAAATAATACGCAGAAAAATAAAAGACAAATATATTTTTATTGGGTTTTTTATTAAGAAAATTAAACTAATAAATTAAATAAAGAAAATTAAATGCAAGAGAAGAAGATAGTATGAGAGTTTAGCTTGAGCAAAATAGCATGTAATCCCCACTAGTTTTGCCATTCTAAACATGTAAGGGTGAATTATGTAGTATTCCAATAATCGGTTTTAATTGCTCTAGGTAGTTTTAAATAGGGTTTACCTGTGTCAATAAGTAATCCTACGCAAACTTTTCTTGCAATTGATTAAATAGCAATACACTAAACCATGGTGATTATCTAGTTAGGTTGATTTTTCAGATCTAAACGGTACACTAGACGTTATGTGCTAAACCTATAGTTAAATATACCGTTGTCAATGATTACTTAACTACTATGATTGTAATTATATATGGTCGCGATCCACAAGAACACAGAATATAAACCCCAACACATAAATAGAGAATAAAAACAATAATTCAATTTAAAACATAGAATTCCCAAATTAGATAGATGTCAACCAAAACTAGGGTTCAAACATATATGCTAAAACTCAAGCTAAATAGAATTTAGTTCATGCTAATGGAAGAAAAGAATGAAATTACAAATTCAAGGGTTGAAGAAGACATATTTGATGAACAACTCCTTCCAAACTTCTTTTCTTGTGTTGTAAGCTTCCTCTTGGATTAAGGTTTGGTCAAGGATGATTTCTAATGATAAGAGGCTGTATTTATAGTGTATAGGAAGATCTAATTCGTTTTCTTGAAGGATAAGGTTAGTATTGGACTCCTAACCCAACTCAAATTCGTAACCCTAAAATATGGAATCAGCCCCGTTTTAGTTTTGGCCCTAACAACTTCAATTCTTATCCGTTTGACATGTATGAGTAATCGAAATTCATCGTCTCGGAAAGATATTTAACTTTTGTCTTGACCGTTTCTCCAAATTCCTCACCGTTTTAGAGATATAAACTGATTTGTGTTCGTGGGTGGTGAAATTCAGATTATGGCAGCTTTTCCTTTTCTATATTTTTAGCTTTTGTTTCCTTATCTTCAATTTCTATGTTTATCCTCTTTCCTTTAGCTCTTTGCACCAACTTGGACTCTAATTAATTACCATATATGGTTAAAGCTACAAGCTAAATAAACAATTAAATTCAATATGCTCTAAAAATCATAAATAATTAATTCAAGACACAAAATACGAAAGTGTACTAAATCATGAGAAAATCGACCTATACTCTAATAAATACGCCTAAAATCATGTCTCATAGATAGATTTTATTATAAAAAATTAGGAGACATCAACTTACAAAGATGATTATGGAGAAGTTATCCATTTTTTTTTTTTTTTTTGTCAATGGAGAAGTTATCCATTATTGAAATGACATGACTAAATATTTTTTCTCTGTAAATGAAATATTCAAATAATTTATCTATAATATTATGATTAGTAAGAAATAAAATTGAAAATGTATTAAATAAAATTTTAAATTCTTAAGAAATTTAAAAAATACGACAAATTAAAATAAATTTTAGCCATATCCATGAACAAATTTATAATTATGCATATTATAAATGTAATTTTTCTATAATTTATTTGTCCTATCAGATTGCCCATCAAAGACTTTTCAAGATGAACTGAAATCAAAAAATAAAAAAAATAATTAGTTATGTAAAAGTTTAAAAATCGTGTTTACAAGTTTTAATCAAAACATGTATTGAGGGATGAGTTGGAACTGTTAGTAAGGGTCTCGGGTACTATTATGATCTTAATGTTTGTTGGGCCTTAGTGTTATGTGACGTTATGTCACCTAAAAAGTATGTAAGGAGGTAATTTGGTACCTCTTTTTGATTTAATCTATTCAATAATGGGGTCAAGGTTATATTTTACGGTCTCATGGGTGAGAACATTCTAGGGTCTAACAAGGCGTGCTTTAGTGGAAGACGAGAATCGGTCTCTTCATCTTAATCGTTATAGTTTTAATTTCCAAGAACGAGGTTCGCCAGAGTTTAGATGCTTACAAATGTATAATCTTGGAAAACTTCTTCTACAAAATTACTTTTAAGATATAGATCCTTGTGATGAGACCCTTAATGCTAAAACTAGTATCTTTAGTCCAAACGACTTCCATTCAAGGAAAGAGAAATCAAAGATGATATGATAATTTTCCACGAAACTCTTCATAAAATCAAGAGGATTAACCCAACGGGAAGGAGGCGTATGCCATACTCATTCTTGAAGTTCATTACTTAAACAAGGTCATATATAAATATTACTTTGTTGTGTTTTATTTGTATAAACAAGTAAAACAAAATAGAAACTAATGCAGATATAAAATAAAAGTAAATAAATAACTCTACTTGTCGAGACTTAGATTGGATCCGGTGTCTTTAAGGTATTTAGGCCACGTACATGTCTCTTACGTTTGCTGGCTTCAACCTTTAGGATACAACGACAACACTATTCAAAAGAAACTGACACTCGAATTCTAAAGAATATCAATGAACTTAATAAAGTTGCTTCATTCTATATATCTCTCTTATAATTTTTTTTTTGATCATTAAATCAAACTATATTAATGACAAATCAACTTCCAATATTTTTTACAATTTGAAACCCAAAAACACATAAGGCCCAACACGGGTCACTAGTGCTCTCCGCCCAAATTACTTAAACCTTATTACATACTTAAAAAGACCTTACAACTATTACAAACTTTTATAAAAAAGCCCACTACTCATCAAACTAAACATAACAAATGGACCTAACATAAAGATAAGAAACAACATCTACTAATCTAATTTCTCCACCATCTCTTTAATCTTCATATTCTTCACATCCCATGCTAGTAACTTCATCTTCACCATTTTCTCTATTTTTCTACATAGTTGCTCATCATTTATCACTTTCCCTCCATGTTCATACTCATTTCTCAGCCACCATAAGTTGTACACATAAGAAGTAATCATATTACTCACGAGAATCATTAAATCTTTACTCTTAATCTTGTTCACTTCTTTGCAAATATCCTCAAAGTCCTTAGGCATACAATTCAAATTGCACCTGTGTAATATACTCTTTAACACCCTCTTACTAAATGAACATTAAAAAAACAGATGAGAGTTTGATTCGACTGCAGCTTTACAAAATAAACATAGAGGATTTGAAATGTTCCCCCATTGTAGCATCCTTTCTTTAGTGCTCAATCTATCATTCACTGCAGTCCACGTTATGAAAGCACACCTTGGAATGTTTCTTTTACACCATACGAGATTAAACCAAAATATCTCTCTTATAATTTTAATGCTTGATACTTTCAAAAATGAATGAATAAAATATTTGAGTTGACCAACTATTTACATGAAATGAAAAGATGTCTTGCCAGAGGTTGTGATGTTTCATTTATAGATATGTTGAATTAATATAACATACAATGTTTACTTAATTAAAACAAAAGTTTGGGCTGGTCTAGATGGTATGGACCGGGTTCAATCACCTACGTTGTAACAAAAAGAAATAAAATAACATATATTGTTTTTTTTTCTTTTTTTTTCAGCAAATTACATGACTCGATTTCTCATTCAATTTCAAATGATTTTAAACAAGTAAATATATTATGTTAATCTTTACAATTTGAATAAACATATTAATATCCGAATCATTTCATTAAATTGAGTCACCGACTAACATCGTAAACATGGTCAACATTTGGGTAGAATCCCATTATGTCCAACAATCCCCACATGAATGGAAATTTTGACTAACCACCTTAAAAAATATGCAAAGGAATGCTAAAAAATTTAGAGATAGAAAGAGAGAAAGGTAGAAGAATATTACATCGAGAAAGGTAGCTTTTGGCCTTCAACCTTCTGTAGTAAGAGCTATCAGATTTAACTGCTAACTATTGACCGTGATGTCTTGAACTATTCAGTTGTTGTGTAAACCAAGACAATAGAAATTACATAATATGCTTCCAAACATTATTTGGTTCTCACGGCCGTGTCCATTTACGGCCCTGAACAACTCCTGGTATTTCATGAATAACCGTCGGAGAATTTTGTCTTTAAAAAATTCTCATAGGGCGGCCATACCCATTTTATTCATATAGGTGGTCTCTTGTCGAGAGTATCCTACATTACTCTATGTTATGTTATCGAAGATACAAGAACCATTAAAAGTTTAACTTATCCTTCACTTTTACAGCTAGAACTGTTTAATTTTGTCTTAGGAATGGTTTGATGAGGTCTCCCTACAGTGCGTAACACCAAGTTGCAGTTTCATGATTCAGTTTTCCCTTTGAACCTAGATTGTGGGATCTCCACTCTACTAAGTAGGGTTTCCATCATGGAAACTCAGTTTCCGTAGGACAAAGACCCATTCTCCTTGACAATACTTGCACTTTCTATCTTTGTAGAACTTTGGTCAGTGGATCCGATATGTTATCTTATGATCGAAGGTAATTAATTGTGATAACTCTGTTTGTGAGAAGTTGTATAACGGTATTGTGTCTACGACGTATGTGTCTTGACTTACCGTTATACATTTCGTTTAATGCCCTACCAATGCCACTTTGACTATCGTAATGTATGCAGATAGGTGACATAGGCTTTGGCCAATTAGGAATATCCTCTAAAAAATCCAAAGCCACTCGGCTTCCTCACCAGCTTTGTCTAAAGATATAATCTTAGATTACATAGTGCATCTGCTATGCACATTTTCTTATTGGATTTCCAAGACACGGCTGCTCCTCCTAACATGTAGACAAATCCACTTGTGGATATTGAGTTGGTGGAGTCTGATACCCAGTTTGCATCGCTGTATCCTTCAAGTACAGTTGGATATCCCATGTACAACAACCCATCATTCATAGTGTATCTAAGGTACCTTAGAACTCTTACAATAGCAATCCAGTGGTTCTTCCCTGGATTATGTGTAAACCTACTTACTGTATGTGTTATATCTGGCCTAGTGCAGTTTGTTAGGTACATGAGACTCACAATAATCCGAGAGTACTCCAACTAGTTGATCGTATCACTAGTGCTCTTAGCAGGATGTAAATTTACATCAACATGTGTCATGGAGATATTTGTGTCGCCATTACTAAATTTGTTTAATACTTTCTCAATATAGTGTGACTGAGATAGTATAATACCTTCAGATGTTCGAAGAATTTTGATACCCAAAATAACATCCGGAAGACCTATATCATTCATGTCAAACGTACTTGAAAGCATCCTCTTAGTGAATGTAATCACATCATTGTTACTTCCAATGATTAACATATCATCCACATATAAAAATAAAATGGCATATCCTGTCTCATTTCATTTTACATAAACGCATTTGTCACATTCATTGATCTTGAAATCATTCAAGATCATGAATCTATCAAGTTTGTCATGCCATTGCTTCGGTGCCTGTTTTAAACCATACAAAGATTTAACAAGCGTACATACTTGTTTCTCCTTACCTGGAACTACATAACCCTCAGGTTGTTTTATATATATATCTCTTTATTTAGTTCTCCATTTAGGAAAGTTGTTTTTTCATCCATTTGATGAATTTCGAGCTTGTATATTTAATCTATAGCGATTACCATTCGAATGGATGATATTCTCGTGACTGGAGAATAAGTATAAAAATAGTCAAGTCCTTCTCTTTGACAATAACCTTTTACAACAAGGCAAACCTTGTATTTCTCAATAGACCCATCAGTCTTTAGTTTCTTCTTGAATATCCATTTGCATCCAAGTGGTTTATTCCCAGGAGGGAGATCCAGTAGTTCCCACGTATGGTTTTGCATTATGGATTCTATCTCGCTATTTATCGCTTCTTTACAATAAGAGTCGCCAAGGTTTGACATAGCCTCCTTGAATGTTTGTGGTTCGTCATCTAGCATGTAAGATAGAAAGTTAGGACAAAAAGACGTAGAGGTTCTCATACGCTTACTTCTTCTTTGTTCTCCTTCATTTGACAATGATTCTTGATCCTTCTTTTCAGTTGGCAATGATTATTGATCTTGCTCTTCTGGAATTGCATGATGTGTTCTTTTTAAGGAACCAGAATCTGGTGTGTTCTTGTACGGAAAAGTTGTTTCAAAGAAATGTGCATTTCTTGGTTCGATCACAGTATTGACGTGAATGTCACCATGACAAGATTTGTGTACTAGGAATCTATATGTAGCACTTTTTGTGAGCATATCCAATAAAGACGCAATCGATGGTCTTTGGTCCTATTTTGACCATTTTAGGAGCATCAATTTATACATTTTCCAAGCATCCCCACACTTTTAAGTATTTCAAGGAAGGTGGTTTTCCTTTCCATAATCCGTACAGAGTTATATATACCTTCTTGTGTGTTAACATGTTGAGGATGTATTTTGCGTTGAGCAAAACCTCTCCCCACAAGTTATGTGGTAACCATGAGTTAACCAGCAAGGAATTTACCATTTCCTTCAATGTGGGGTTCTTACATTCAACAATCACGTTTTGTTGAGGCAAGCAGGGGGGAAATGGTTTGATGGTTGATTCCATTTTTAGCGTAAAACTCCTCAAAAGTAGAAACATATTCTACTCCCTATCTGTTCTATGATTCTTAATCTTTTTATTCAGTTAGTTCTCAACTTCGGTTTTGTATTGCATAAATTCATCTAAGGCCTCATCCTTACTTCGAAGAAAGTATATTTGACAATACCTAGTGAAATCGTCAATGAAAGTTATAAAATACTTTTTCCCACTTCTAGTTTCCAAAAATTTTAAGTCACAAATGTCAATATGAAGTAACTCTAAAGGTAACGAAGTTCTTTCTATAATTTAACCGAGGGTTTGGTTAATTTTGACTCAATAAATACTTCACATTCCTTTTAAGAATTGAAGTTCACATTAGATAATAACCCGATGTTTACTAACTTATTTAATGAACAAAAATTAACATCTCCCAATTTATCGTGCCATAAATTAGATGAGTCAAGGATATATTACTTTCTCAGTTACATTTTTGTAGGTACTACGGTTATTACATTTATCTTAGATAAACCGTCACATAGGTACCCTTTACCCACAAATATCCCACCTTTAGTGAGAATAAATTTATCAGAGTTAAATACTAGTTTGAAGCCATTCTTACTCAACAACGAACCTGAAACTAGATTCCTTATAATGTCACACACATGGAGAACATTATAGAGAATAGACTCTTTTCCATAAGTATTTTTAGAATAACGATTGCATATCAAACTAATTTTTATGTAGAGAAATTTCCCATACATAAAGTTTCTTCAGTAGTTGCAACTTTGTATTTCTTCAACATACATGTAAGGTGGCCCCAGTATCCACCTACCAGTGTTTGGTATTGCCAACCAAATTTACTTCATAAATTAATGTAGTAAAATCAATCTTATTTGATCTTACTCATGGGTGTTTGGCCTTGTTTTCCTTTCATGGGATTGCTTTTACCGTTTTCTCTATGATTTCAGCCATCTATTCCTTTACACAGATAGTCATTTCCATTTAACCTCTTAGACTCCCCAACGGGTCTCTAAGAGTCGGGATCATGTCCCACAAATGCATTTTTAATAAGTGAAACTGCTGATGGTATGATCTTACCGATTCCATCAATTCTGGATATATTGTTTATCTTGGTAAACATCATTTCATTCACCAACGATTACGCAATATTATAAATAATTCAAACAAATGAAATATTCAACCTTTCTCACTAAAAGACAACACAAAAAATTAATTCTTTCTTATGACAAAATGATTAAATTAATTTTGATTTCCCAAGTTTTTATATTCTTGTTGTAGAGGATCGAGAAAATTAAAGAGATAATCAATTCACGTAAAAGAGAATCTCGATCAATTAAGAATTCTTTAAGCGGAAAATTTTCAAACCACAAGCTTCGAAAAAAATGCATATATTAGCAAAATTAATATTACTTGTTATTAAAAATACACTAATATTATAACATTAAATGTTTTCACTTTCTTCAGTATTTTACTCCATATTCTATATGAAGCAGAAATCTGACGTTACTAAGTGAGTAATTTTCTAGTATGAATACACAAACTTAGAAATCAAAATAAGAGAAAAGAAATAGAATGTAACATTCTAGTTTTGTATACACAAACCTAAATACTATTGCAAAAGTAAAGGTTATAAAACGAAAAGAAAATGTTTTCTAATTTATACAACGTGAATCATAAATACCTTAAATTTTTGTGTTTTATTTGTATAAACGAGTAAAAAATATAGAAACTAATGCAGAAATAAAATAAAGTTGTTTATTTGCTTTTATTTATTTTTGGATTAGTTTTTATATTGTTTTACTGGTTTATAAAAATAAAACACAACATACTTCTCCTCCGAGCACTCTTAAAATCTCAACCATTTCTTGAATGTTTAACATGAGTATATCTAACTATCTTGGGTAAGTAAACATGCAATCTATGGTTATTATACAAAATTAGTTGACAAAGTATGTCACGCCCCATCTTAAAGGGAGGGTGTCGTATTAGTTGTTCTAGTGGTTAAAGACATTTGTCCAATGATTTTGAGGTCAAACTTTATCTGAGCTTTAATAATTCTCATGTGATAATTTTGAGGTTAAACTTTACCGGAGATTTGATAAATATAATGTGATAATTTCGAAGTCAAACTTTACCCGAGATTTAATAATTTTCATGTGATAATTTTAAGGTCAATACCTTCCTTATTTATATTTCCATGTTTATGTATATAGAGTAATTATATATACCATCGAAACCTCATTAAAGACATGGAATAGATTTTTAAATAAAGAGAACATGATTTACAAACATGTTCACTACTAAGAGCTTCCTATGAAATATTATGTTATGGAGTTAAATTAGCAGGAAAAAGAATTAGTTTACATATGGTATAAGGCCCTTATTTTCTATGTAAGAAGGAGACGAAGTCTTGTAGATCTAATTCCTTTCCTTTTTGACAACGTGACTGAGTTATCTTCTTCTCCTACGTGATCTTGACCCTTAGTGTCAAGCGTTAATAAAATATTATTATCACCATCAGTAATGACATGTGCATCAGTGCGTAGATCACATGTTTCAACCATCACTTTTCCCTCATACTCAAGTTGAGCCTTCACACTAGCACATATGTACACCTTATTTAGAAAATGTTCAAATTCCATCTGCACAATAAAAAGAGGCAAAGATTAGAAAACAAAACAACTTTGAAGAGTAAAAGAAGTACTTTTCTTTAAGAAACTATCCTTCTGAGATTACATGATAATCCTTCTCCGAGAACGCGAGGAATGGTTAATCCAATATAAAGTAATTTTACAATAGTGGTATAAACTTGAACCATTAAAGATTTATTCTATAAAATCTTAGAAAAAGTAACACTATCTTTAAAATTCAAAATACTACTACTATAATTTAATCACCGGCATTTAGAATGGGCATAACATCTTGCTTAATAAAACACACACTAAGGACAAAATAGGCATCTCGTCGCAATGTCAAAACCAACACTATTACACTAACATAACTGATGTCTCCGCTTTTGTGATAGATTAATCTACCTACGAGACATCTTTTTGAAGGTTTACGGGACAGAAGTGAGGGGATTTTCCCTAATAATCACCATATTGTACTTTTCCATACTATTTTGGACAATATTTTGTTTATAGTGTTTTTTGCCTCAATTGTGTGTAAAGTGTGTAGCTTTTATGAACATGGTTGACACAAGGATCCACGAGGATGAGGAAATGTCAATAGTTGAAGTCCAAATCAAATCCAAGGCATAAAGAGACATATAAGTCACTTTTGGTAAGTTAGAGCGTTTATAAGAAAAGTGCATCATCATATTATTTCTGTCACCCTAATTAATTGGTAATAGCTTTGGATCGTATTCCTTTAGATTTAGAAAGAACATGGAGTCAGAGTCGCTTGAGAGGTGACAAAATCAATTCGGAAATTAGACGAGAAACTTATGACAGTTTTACCAATGAGACTCAAACCTAAACATCATAATAAAAACGAGTTGGACCAATTTTAAGCCACTTAAGTGATCCCATTAGGTCCAAAACATTTTGGACATAATATATAAGCTTATTTGAGATCCATATTTCAATAACCTTTAACTTAATCAAGTTTATCATTTGGAGAGAGCTTAAGCGTCTAGATAAGAGGTAAGGGTTTACACACAAATTTAGGTTACTTCGATTTACATCATTCTCTACCATTCCATAACCAATATATTCATTATTTTAGGTTATTTTGATTTAAGTTATTCTTGTAAAGATGATTCTAGTATTATTTTCATTGTGTTTTACTTTATTTAGTATGAGTTAAATAATTTATGCTTGAGACTTACAATGAGTATGAACCATAAGTGAATTTTATTACCTTTTGATGATTGGGGATATATATTATAATATTGAAATAAACTGAATTTTATTATTCAATTGCTTATATATTTGTGTATGTTGTCTATTTGTCCCCTGATCAAGTATAAGTAATTTGATAGTTTTAGCCAAACACGTGGAGGGATGTCGAGATTTCAAACATAATATAGACGCGCCTAGTGCCTTGTACCAGATGGTTTTAGCATGCTAGGTTGTCAGTAGGGCAAAGAAATTAAGCCTACCCGAAAGCCGAGAGGATGAATAAGGTAGAGAGCTAATATAATTCGTTCGGGGACTTAGATACATTTACATCCCAGCTATTTGTGAAACATATTCAATTCGACCATATACCATAAACATAAAATTATCGATTAGATGGATTACTCACAAGAATCAAGCATTACTTCTCATGCGTTATAATTTTTTAGTATTACCATTTAATCTAATTTTAGCTAATAATTATTTATTTGCAAGTTAGTCTTTTCATTATTAAAAAAAAGTACAATTCCATCATTATTAATATCGTTCTTAATTGCAAATCAACATTTTAGTACATTCAAAACACATTATTTACAGCGTTAGTATTCATGCTGATCAATAACCCTTAGGCTTATCATATACTTACTTGGCGACAACGTATACGCTTGCGGGTAGTCCTAGTTCCACTATTACCAATCTATCATAATTATATCAAACTTGAAATGCCAACAAGTAAATGGAGCCGCTACCGGGGACTATAGCATTGTAGTTTTGTGATTTTATTTGTAGTTTAGTGTTTAGTTGTATTTTCTATTTTACGTCTTTCTTGTTTTAGTTGTTACAAATATTACAGGTTTATCTAATTAATTTGAAAAGATAAATGGAAGGAGTGAACGCAAATGGAACAAATCCACTCAATAATCCAATTCAAGGCATCCATGAGCCGAGAGTGCCTTTTCGTGTTAAACTGCTAGGGATCACCCTCCAACCATTCAAGCCGCTAGTTTCAAGACCGAGCAAGGTATGTTAAGTTAATTCTTAAGATCTAGTTCGAGCTTCTCATAAGTTCATGCAAATTTATGACGCCTACACCACTTAAGCCGTTATTCGGGAATAAATGCATAACTTCATGTTCCAATTATTTCTAACAGGAAGCGCAAATGAAAGGCTAAACCCTCAATTAGTCAAAACAATCCTCGATTGGGATGCTCTTCAAGTGCGATTCTTTGACCGCTACTATCTTCAAAGCATGGGGATGAAAGGTCATGTAGAGCTTAACTTTTTTCATAGGAAGATGGAAAAGTGATAAGAGATACATGGACGAGATTCCAACATTAATTAACAAGGTTCTTTCTTCACGTGTAAAATACCATGATGCAACTTTCCATGTTCTACAAGGGACTTGATGGAGATTCAAAAATAATAATTAATAATTGGTGGGGAAAAATGTGTGATAAATAAATAGATAAATAAGATAATAATAAAAGACACATAACCTTGTCTACCACGAGAAACTTACTGCAAGTATTACCGATCGTTTGTAAGTTTTAATGATAAGTCAAGTTCGTTCGCAGGGATTTAATCTGTTAGATCTACTTGTATTAAATAAGCGTAGATGAATTCACATGTTTATATAGAATATAATAAATTGAAGAATTATATGATGTGAATAAATAATAAATAAGGATGCAATTTAATAAATATGAACGTAAGTCAGATAAATTAGGGTCACTAATATGAGTCTATTACTAACTTATTCTAATCTTATGGTGAATTGAGCATTATATATTAACCAGAATTCTAAATTCTACCTAACCCCTGTCAGGGTGGACTTAGGAGCAACCTCTCAACTATTAGGATCTTGGGTAAAGAAACCTTGAAAAATGATTGGTGGTTAAATCAAACCTTTATGGCTATCTAGGTAGCGTCGCTACTAAACGATTATGTGGTGTTGTCAATAACTAAGAATATTCCTAAGATTGGACAAATCTAGGGTTGTTACAATATGTCAAAACACATAATAACAATATAGAGTAATGCTAGGTATCACCCAAAAAGTCATCACCTAAACATCACCCATGATGTGGCGGTTAGGTGGCCCAATCATGGAAGAAAGAGAAAAAAGTAAAGCTGGAAAGAGAAATACCATGATTGGGCCACCTAACCGCCACATCATGGGTGATGTTTAGGTGATACATTTTTGGGTGATACCCAGCATTACTCAACAATATATGTCAAGCTCAAATCAATTAAAATAAAAATAGTATTAATGAATGTAGAAAAAATAATTGCCTAACAATTAAAAGTACAACTTACAGAATAAAAGTTTAGAACAATGGTGAAGCCACAAATATACAGCTAATTACCCTAAATATAGAGAAGGTGAGATGTAGAATAGGAGTTTGTCACTCTTCAACTTCGTGCTTCTTGTCTTCCTCTACAGGTCAGCTTGTTTCTTGGGTGAATAGCTTGATACTAAAGATGAATATTAAATTAAAGGACTAAGCTATTATTTAAAACTGAGAAAATACAAGCAAGGACTAAGCCTATTTTTGGCATTGAGGAAGCACATATTTACAATGGTTTAAGGGTGTATTTATAGGTGTTTAGGAAGACCTAATTCGTTTCCTTGGAGTGGAAGACAAGTAACTTGGACTCCAAGCCCAACTCAAATTCGTAACCCTAAAATATAGAAAAGGTAATAATTTTTTGTTGTTTTGTTTTGGTCATAACTGCTTCAATACCTATCTGTTTGATGTGTTCCAATAGTCTAAACTAATCGTCTCGGAAAGCTCGTTAACTTTGCTTCAAGATTAGATTAGCTTCGCAATGTAAGAACAAGAGGATCTTTACTCAGTTTACCAAGGAGACTATAGATTGTTCATCGAACTTCACTAGTATCCAAAGATCCACTTAACTACTCTTTATTGGCTTAATCACTTATAGATTACATAGTAAAGAATCAAAAGGTCTCTAAGGTTGTAATGTTGGCTTAGGGACGGTATAATAAGTATATTTAGATAATTTAGAGTGAGCTTTTGGCTCTCTCCTCACTAGCCATCAACGAATCACCCTAGAGTTTGAGTTACTCTCATAAAATGCTTCTCACTCAACCGAATGAATTCTTGATGCACAAAGTAGCATCCCCAATAACACAATTAAAGGATAAAGATGTTCACATAAAATTTCCTCTTTGGCGGTCCAAATATATATTCTTTTCAAATCAATTTTTTTTCCTTTTGTATAGCTATGACTTCTTTTTGATGTTGAGATATCACGCTATTTTTCTCATAGATTTTATTTCTTTTCTCTTCATGCTTTTTAGCTTTATTCATTTACTATTACCCCGGCAAAGGGTTACAATATAAACCTGTGAATCATCATCAATATATAGGTCATAGCACAATTAATAAGTTCAAAAATCCCAACCCAATAATAATTCCCATAATGGTGGACCCACCACCCCAAACTCAAGCTCTAAAACAATTGTCTATGCATCACGATTCGAGTGCGGGTCATATGGAAAAGTCCTATAATCTAAAGGGATATGGCTTATAATGTGGTTAAATAAAAAGGCTTTAGAAAAGCTAGAAGGGGCTGAGAAGGATATAAAATAATAATTTGGACAACAAGTTAAAAGGCAACAAGGGGCTTATGAAAGAACCGCCTTAATCACTTTCTAAACTATGCAATTTCGTCATTCTCTTACCTTTAGCACTTTCATCAAATGGGTTTATCAGCTAGCTTGGATGTCACGGCTTACACACCACTCATGGCTCCCTGAGATTGAACATACTTTCTATCGCATTGCTAACTAATCTTTTATTTACTATCAACATGTGTTTTTCTGTAAATACTTAAAGCATACAAAAAAAAGCAACTTATACACATACTACTTTCTATCATTAACTTACTGAGCTTATGTTTTTAAGCTATTAAACACACTCTACATACATTTAATCCTTCAAAAAATTTAATTTTACCTAAAAACAAAAAAATGGAGATGTGAGAAAACGAATCCCCACACCCCAAACTCAAAAATGAGTCGTGTCCTCACGACTTGAAAAGTCTTGAGAATAAAAAATTAAAAATTAACATTTTAAAGATATTTCACATAAAGAAATGGTAAGGAAGACATAAAACATACTCTTCGAGGTTATCACCTCGCTTAATACCCGGATTAGGGTGCAATGCTTCATGTATGCAAACTTCTAGTATCACCAATTTCGCTTTTACATACATCTTCTTATACTCCATCCAAATCAATCACACTCTGGAAATATCTTGTTTATTGTCTTCTAACTCTCGAATACTCTCTCATATGACGGTGTTCATCCAGGAATATGTTTTGAACACAGCTAATAGCGTCCCAGAAGCTTTGTTCATCTTTGATATAGGAATGTTTTATTAGAAGAGGTATTGGCATCTTTTGCTCCCTAATCAAAATTGCTTACTTTTTAGGATTTGAATCCACCAAAAACCGGTTCCTCTCTAATTGCTTGACTCGAATTATCCTTCTTGTTTGTTCCTGAACTAGTACCCATCTCAATTGATTTATTCTTGATCTTACCCATTACCTTTCTTTGATACTTCATCTCCCTTAACCCTTGATAATATCTCTATTCTTTTCATCATCTCTGGTGACCCCAAACTCAAAGCTTTAAAAAATTCTTGAAATTTGTAACTCTTGATCATAGGTGGAACAAGCTTTATTTGGGTTAGGAAAGGTGTTAGGATGATAATTTTCTATGTGGGTATGATGGAATCAAGCTTTGATGATATGGGTTTAAGGAATTTTGGAAAAAGATTTCAAATGCATGGTTATAATTCTTGGTTTCTAGGTGTTTTGATATGATTTGGGTGATTGGATCTTCTTTTTAATGAAGTGGGGAAGAATTTTGATGTCAATTCATGGTGATTTGGTAGTGTTTTGATGTTTGGTGGAGGTTTGTTGAAGCTTCAATGGAGTTGGGAGAGGTTTGGAGAAGAAAGTGAGGCTTAAGGATTGAGAACTTTGAACTAGAACTCACCTCCTCTTCTTTATAACCTAAAAAAAATTCTTTTCACTTTCCAGTGGCGCAGGCCGGTATTACCGCCGTTATGGGCTGGCATGCCGGTGCTTCTCTTTGAAAAATTCTTGCTTCGGCAAAAAACCCTTTTCGCGAACCTGAGCCTCGTGTTTTTGACTGACCGGCATACCGGCGGTATGGGCCGGCATACCGGTGCGGTAAGCCTAGAAAATCCTCCTCTCGGCAAAGAACCCGAGGCGTGTACACAAGGGCTCGTGTTTTTGACCCGCCGGCTTACCGGTTGCGTGGCCGGCATACCGGTGGGGAAGTCAGAATTTTCCTAAAAATTTCGTTTTTCTTTCCTAACTCAATTTCTTTAATACCTGATTATCAAAAACACTAATACCTTTCTCAAATTTGTAATATCAACTGAAAACAACTAAATTAAACTAAAGTAATACAACATAAATTACTATGGGATGTCTCCCAGAGGGCACTTTTGTTTAACGTCTTTCAAAGTTAGAAGAGTTACCTCGATTATTTCTTTTTATAGCCTCCCCAGCAGTGAGTGGGGTGATTGACACTTACCAACTTGAGCTTGCAACCTTCGATAGCTTTTATTTCAACCACTGCTGCAGAGATAATTTGCATGATGACGTATGGCCCTATCCAAGAACGGTTATGTTTGGGAAAGGGAAATTTCCATGCTACCTTGTCTCCTACCCCAAACTCAACTTCTTTTCCCATGGTTTCTTGGGGGCTTACAAGTTCTGGCTTCTTGGTTACCGCTCTGATTTGATATAGTTCTCGTGACTTCTTTTTCTTCTTCTTTCCCGAAACATAAAATATTTCAGAATCATCTTCAATACTAAGAGTCACGGTTCAATCATTCATATTCATTATGGTGTCGGCGGTGGCTAGGAATAGACGCCCAATAATGAATGAGACGTTCTTATCTGCTTTATAGTCAAGAATAATAAAGTATGTGGGAATAACAAGGTTATCTACTTGGATGAGCACGTCCACGATTACTCCCCACGGCGTTGCTGTTGATTGATCTACAAGTTGTAAGATTACGAATGTCGGTTTCGCATCACTAATACCACTCTTCTTGAATACACTTTTGGGCATGATATGCACAATTACCCCTCAATCACACATTTCTTTTCCATAAAATATACTACTTATTTTGATTGAGAGGTTAAAATCTCCCGGACCTTTACGCTTCGGTGGTAATGTTCTCTGAACTTGCGATGATATCCCTTTATTGAGTGCTACAGACTTGGATGTTGTGAACCTTTCCTTATTGGAGATTGTCTCCATGAAGAATCGATCATAGTCTCTCCTTCCTTTCATAGCTTCGAGTAAAGGTACGTTAATTTTCACTTGTTTTAACGCCTCCATACACTTCTCTTGTTTCTCCTTTACGCGATAATAGCAATGTAGGGATGGTTGTCTTACTCTACTTCTCTCTTAACTTCTTGGTTCATCAACCACTTTTGGCTTCTTGATCTCACCTTGTTCAACCTCGTCAACCCAATCTTCAATGATTATCTCATCTATGTTCATCCGATTTACGATTGACTTGTTTGGTAAAACATCCCCTTTTGAACGATTATCTCGTCATGTTCTTTCATCTTTTGAGCTTCAAGACTAATAGTCTTAACCTTGTTGTCAACGTATTGGATCTCCTTCATGTTAGAAGTTGTATCTTTGGTCAATTTCAAAAGCTGACTTTGCATTTGTTCTATGACTGTAGTGAGCCGCATCACATTCTTCTCTAAAAGTTGATTATGCTATTTCAGATCTTGATTCTGTTATTGCAGGCTTTGCACTACTGATGCATCGATCTTTGACTCAGTCTGCTCATATTGTCCTTCGAGAAGTTGATGATTTGACAAATAGTCTCTTTTAACTCAGTGATTTCTTCTTCAGGACGTGATGGAGCTTGACTTCCATTGTGCACATTGTAGCCCAATGGATAATTAGCTTGATTTTCATAGGCTTGTTCTTGCAGGTATAACTGTTGAGGTGGCATTTGGATGCTTTCCTTAACTGTTATAGCGAGTTGTTGTATTCGATCTTGCAAGCTTGAAAACCTCGCCTCTGTTTCCATATTAGTGGTAGGAGATTGTTATTGTGGCCAACTTACGTCGGTCTCGATGATTGTTTCCATACCACTGTTTGCTTCTTTCGGATCCATAGAAACAAAACTACCACGACCCATATCATCTATTCTCAGCCTTGACTCTCTATTGAGTCCATTACTGAACATGATAAATTGTAATTTTGGCGTGTATCCATGTATTGGACATCTTGCCAACTTCTTTTGAAATATCGTCTATGCTTTGCCAACACTCTCTCTGGCATATTGTAAGAAATTCATAAGCTCCAATAGTTCCTTCAGTTGCACACTTGTAGGATAAAATTGATCAAGGAATCTTGCTTGAAACTTATCCCAATTTGTTATTAGCTCGGGAGGTTGATCATCTAACCAATCGCTTGCTTTCATAGTCAAGAAAAATTGAAACATTAAATAATACATTTGTTCTTGCGTAACACCTTCATTAATGTAGGCATCACAGAATTGCATGAATTTTTGAACAAATCGGACTGGATCTTGATGTGTATTACCACCTTATTTCCCAAAGCTCGCGAATTGATTAATCAGGTCAGGATCGGGCTTGAATAGTTGGGATGCGAATCCCAATGGGTTTCACTCGGAATTGGCCAGGAAAACCTAGCTCTAACCGTTGATTAGCCATCTAACCTGAAAAAGACTAAAATATAAGAACGCGTAAAACTGAAAACAGATAAAAACTTCTACACTAAATAAACACAACATAGATTTAACTTAAAGATAAATCCCCAGCAGCGGTGCCAAAAACTTGGTGGGGAAAAAGGTGTGATAAATAAATAGATAAATAAGATAATAATAAAATACACACAACCTTGTCTACCACGAGAAACTTACTGCAAGTATCACAGATCGTTTGCAAGTTTTAATGATAAGTCAAGTTCGTTCGAAGGGATTCAATCCATTAGATCTACTTGTATTAAAGAAGTGTAGATGAATTTAGATGTTTATATAAAAATATAATAAGACGAAGAATTATCTAATGTGAATAAATAATAAATAAGGATGCAGATAAATAAATATGAATGTAAGTCAGATAAATTAGGGTCACTAATATGAGTCTATTACTAAGTTATTATAATCTTATGGTGAATTGAGCATTATATATTAACCTGAATTCTAAATTCTACCTAACCGCCATAAGGGTGGACTTAGGAGCAACCTCTCCACTATTAAGATCTTGGGTAAAGAAACCTTGAACAATGATTGGTGGTTAAATCAAACCTTTATGGCTGTCTAGGTTGGGTCGCTACTAGATGATTATGTGGTGTCGTCAATAACTAAGAATAGTCCTAAGATTAGCCAAATCTAGGGTTGTAATAATAAGTCAAAACACATAATAACAATATACGCCAAGCTCAAATCAATTAATATAATAAATAATATTAATGAATGTAGACAAAATAATAACCCAACAATTAAAAGTAAAACTTACAGAATAAAAGTTTAGAAATATGGTGAAGCCAGAAGCCACAAATCTATAGCTAATTACCCTAAATATAGAGAAGGTGAGATGTAGAAGAGGAGTTTGTCACTCTCCAACTTTGTGCTATTTGTCTTCCTCTACAGGTCAGCTTGCTTTTTGGATGAATAACTTGATACTAAGGATTAAAATTAAAGGACTAAGCTATTATTTAAAACTGAGAAAATACAAGCAAGCACTAAGCCTATATTGGCACTAAGTAAGGACATGTTTACAATGGTTTAAGGGTGTATTTATAGGTGTTTAGGAAGACCTAATACGTTTTCTTGGAGTGGAAGACAAGTAACTTGAACTCCAAGCCCAACTCAAATTCATAACCCCAAAATATTGAAAAGGTAGTAATCTGCCGCTGTTTTGTTTTGGCATAACTGCTTCAATATATATCCATTTGATGCGTTCCCATGGTCGAAACTGATCGTCTAGGAATGCTCTTTAAATTTGCTTCAGACCATTCTTCCAAATTCCTAAACAATCTTGAGTTATGAGCCCTTTTGTGGCCGTGGGTGCTGTAGTTCATATTTATTTGGCAACTTTATCTTTCCATATCTTAGCTTTTTCTTTCTTTTCTCCAATTTCCATGTATATCTTCTTTCCTTTATCTCTTAGAATTGACTTGACATCTAATTAATCTCCATATATATCTTTAAAGCTTCACACTTAATAAATAATTAAACCCAATATGCTCTAAAAATAATAAATCATTAAAAGACAAGAAATAGGAAAGTGCAATATATCATGTGAAAATCGACTACTAGACTTCCTAAAACACTAAAAATGATGTCTCCAAATAATATTAAATCATCACAAATGGGGAGACATCAATAATCATGGAGGAGGTAGGTTTGTATCAATGAATCCTATTTAAGCCGCTACTTGTATAGAGAAAATTATTGACACTGAGAGAACTTGACTTACACCACAAGACAAGGGGTAAAAATTCTAATGATGGAGCCATATTAGAAGACAAGTTCTCCATATTATCTGAACAAATGAAGCAATTAGCGTTGGTTGTGCAAGAAGTATTGAAGAGTAAGCATCCAGAAATGAAAGTGGTGCAAGAATCTTATGGATATTCAAATTGTGGAGTTTATGATCACAGTTTGGGAGAATGCAAAAGGAACCCCAAATTAGTGTTCTTTTTTTCTACTAGAGGTACCAAGGTTTTGGTTAATCAAATCGTTTCCAACTGGGATTTCAGAGGTCAAAACTTAGTGGGGCGGTAACTCAAAATATTTATCAATCGCGACGCCAATGAAATAACATCCAAGTGAGACCTCAAGTTAAAAATCAAAGAGGTAAATATCAGGTGCAAGAAGCTTATAATGAAGGTTTTATCCAAAAATCACTCCATTCAGATCCACAAAAAGGTAGTAATGAGATGATGCAAAAATATATGATTTCTTTTATGATGATGACGCAAGAGAACTTGAAATCAAATTCAGATGCATGGAAGTGTAATAATGAGAAAATCAAATATCACTCCATGGCGCTTAAATCACTCAAAGACCAAGTGTCTCCAATTGCTAACAAATTAAACATGAAGTCTAAAAGGCAAGTTGCTAGCATTGATGAGACGCCACAAAGAAAAAAAGTCTGTAACACAATTGATTTACGGAGTGGGAAACAACTTCCACCAACTTATCTCGTTACATAACAAGAAGAAGAGGAAGAGCCGATTTCGACTGAAGAAAAATACAAGAAACCATTGAAGACACAAGTGAGCCGGTATTTGTTGAGGAGAAAACCAAAGAGATTCTGAGAAAAAACAAGAAGATGAAGAAAGAAATTGTTGTGAGTAAGAAGATACCTCCTCAACAATTCCCTTCACGTGTTCAAGCTAAACCAGATTCTACAGAGTTGTCAAAGTTAACAAATAAATTTACCGTTTGTTGAAGTAATAAAGAGAATGTCGATATTTTTTGGGTACTTGAAATATACACTTTTCAACACATGTAAGTTTGTTGAGGGGGAATTGGTTGGCTTATTGGAAGAGATTAGTACAATTTATCAAAGAAAGTTGCCCCCTAAGCTGAAGGATCTAGGAAGTTTTAACATTCCTATATCCATACGTGAAGAATGGAAAGGGAGAGCATTATGCAATTTGTGGGAAAGTATTAATCTTATGCCCATACCAGTGTTCGAAAAGTTAAATATAGGGAAAGCAAGACCTACTACTGTAGTTTTGAAAATGGTGGATAAGTCTATTTCCCGACCCGAAGGAAAGATTGAAGATGTGCTTGTGAAAACAAGTAGCATTATATTTCCATGTGACTTTATTATTCCTTATAACAACGTGAATAAAAATGTGCCAATCATTTTGCGGAATCCATTTTTAGCCACGACGCGTACATTAATTGATGTTGAAAATATATAGATAATTATGCGAGTGCAAGATAAAGAGGTCAAATTCAATGTGTTCAAGGTCATGAAGTTTCCCAATTTGAAGGGCCAACGCTTCTACATTGAAATCCTAGATATACTTACACAAGAGGTATATGAGGAAAATAATTCCGATGACATTTTACAGGCTGCCTTGTCACTAGATTTGCCCGAGTTACACGAAGCGCTAGCCGAGGTTATGGCTACTCTAAATTTAGATGGACAGGTACATAGGAGATAGAACTACCAAAGAATCCATCTATCTTATGTCCTCTGAAACATGAAGAAAAACCATTACCATCAAATTTGAGGATTATCTTATTTGGGTGAAAATGATACATTACATGTTATTGTTTCCCTTGACGTGGCAGGTCCTCATGAGTAAAATTTGTTATGTGTTCTTCGGGCTAACAAGGACGAAATTGGGTTGACTATTATTGCGTCACATTAGTCCTACCATTTACCAACACAAAATAATTCTTGACGATGAGAAAGAAAGATCAGGTGAGGGTCAGAGGAGACTTACACCCATAATGAAGAAAGTAGTGAGAAAATAAGTAATGAAGTTGTTGGATGCGGGGATCATCTTCTCCACAACGAGTTGGTGATATCAGTTTAATGTGTGCCGAATAAGAGAGGAATTTCTACCGTCCTTAACGATCAGAATGAACTCATACCTTAAAAACCATTTTTGGTTGGAGAGTGTGTAAGGATTACCAGAAGTTAAACAAAGCTACAAAGAAGGATCAATTTCCTTTACAGTTCATAGACTAGATGTTAGACAAGCTTGTAGGAAGAGAGTATTATTGCTTCCTCCATGGCTATTTAGGTTATAATCAGATTGGTGTGGATCCGGTCGATCAACACAAAATGACGTTCAAATGTCCTTTTGGCACATTTTCATTTCGAAGGATTCTATTTAATTATGCAATGCACCAACCACGTTCTAGTGGTGTATTATGGAAATTTTTTAGACATGATTGATCAATTCTTGGAGGTATTCATGGATTAATTGTATGTGTTTGGTGACGATGATAATTGTCTTGCCAACCTAGAGAAGGGTTTGATTCATTGAAAAGAGACTGATATTGTATTAAATTGGGAAAAGTGTCATTTCATTGTTTGGGAGGGAGACATTTTGGGGCACAATGTTTTAAGTAAGGGTGTGGAGGTTGACCGTTAAAGATAGAAGTAATCAAAACTCTTCCACCTCCCAGTACTGTTAAGGGTGTGAGAAGTTTTTTAAGGCCATGCGGGATTCTACTGCCGTTTTATTAAAAAAATTTAGAGGTTGCCAAGACACTATGTCAATTACTTGAGAAGGAGGTGAAATTTCAATTCATTGATGCATGTCATCAAGCTTTCATGGCAATGAAGGAGAAACTTATCGCTACACCAGTTGTGACTCCTTCCATCTATTAGAGATTTTGTGTGATGCGAGTGATCATGCTATGGGTGACATGTTGGGTTCAACGCAAGGATAAGTACTGATTATCATGCGAGTAATAATTTTACAGGTTCACAATTGACTTACACTGTAACTAAGAAGGAGTTGTTGGTTGTGGTATACACGTTTGATATGTTCAATTCCTATTTTCTTGGGGAAAAATGTTTTATACACGGACCATTCCACAATTAAGTATCTCATGAAGAAGAAGAACGCAGAGCCGCATCTTATTAGATGGTTACTTTTATTGCAAGAGTTTATTTTGGAGATTCGAGACCGAAAAGGAAGCGAGAATCAAGTAGTTAATCATATATCTCTTCTCGAAGGCTCTAATGTCAACAATGGACCAAAAGTGGTCAAGGATAGATTTCCTGATGAAAACCTATTTGTGATAAATATATAATGTTCCTTGCTATGCATATATTCTTCATCTGATGGAGAGAGGAGAATTTACCATTGGAAGAAAACCACAACATAATAAGTGATTGATGCATCGTGCAAAACAATCCTTTTGGGAGGATCCACACTTGTTCAAGGTATGTATTGATCAGATAATTTGACGGTGTGTACTGGAACATGAGATTCGCTATGTGGCAGTGAGTTGTCACGATTCACAATATGGAGGACATTTTAAGGATGGTCACAGAACCACTAAGATACTTCAATCCGGTTCCTATTATCCCACTATCCATAATGATTGTCACATATTTGTCAAGCAATGTAAGCAATGCTAATTCACAAGACATATTTTTGAGATTTGATGAGAAACCGCTCAACAATGTTTTAAAGTTGAGATTTTTTTTGTTTGTGGCATTGATTTCATGGGACCCTTTGTGTCATCCCATGGGAATCAATATATTTTTCTAGCAGTGGATTATGTATCGAAATGGGTAAAAGTTATGGCATTACCCATAAATGATACTAGAGTGGTGATTAAATTTTTTAAGTCACACATTTTCACAAGACATGGGACACCAAGAGTTATCATTAGTGATGTAGGTACGCATTTTGTTAATAAGTACTAAAAGGATGGACTTGTGAAATATGGAGTTAAACATACGGTATCCACCATTTATAAATCCCTAACATACGATTAAGCCAAAGGCTCTAATAGAGAGATAAAATCTATTCTTGAGAAGATCGTTGAATGATTGGTCAAAGAAGTTAGTTAATGCTCTTTTGGAACAACTTTCAAGACACGTGTAGGTGCATCACCGTATCTAATGGTTTATGGTAAGGCTTTCCACTTAACACTTGAACTTGAATTGAGAGCTTATTGGGCAATGAAAGAGTTGAATTTGGAATAGCTACTATCTATAGAGAAAAGAATGATTAGTTGAATGAACTTGGAGAATTCCTCTTTCATGCGTATGAAAATGCAAAGGTATATAAAGAAAGAACCAAGAAGTGGAATGCTAAGAGAATTCGAAAGAATACATTTGAAGTAGGTCAAAAAGTCCTAAAGTACAACTCTATGTTCAACAACTATCCGGGTAAATTGAGATCAAAGTGGTCCGGCCCTTTTATTGTTACTAAAGTCAAGCCTCATGGGACTTTAGAGATTGAACACCCAACCAAAATACACACCTATATGTTGAATGGTCATTGGTTGAAAATGTATCATGAAGGTTAAGAAAACATCCTTGAAGAGGATCCAAATTCTAATTAGCTCATATACCTCAATGATGCGAGGTATGGCGCACCAAAGCCCACGAGGTAACCATTCGAGGTTAAAGATGTTAAACAAAGCATAATAAGGGTGAAAACCCAGTTGTAGATTAGTTTACTTTTTTATTAGTCTATAATATTAAATTTCATGTTTCGATTATGTGTAATAGTGTATATTATAGCTTATGGGAGAAAGAAGTATAGTATTGTTTTGTGTAGGTAAGTATAAAATGAGTTTTGGGTAAAAAAGGAAGCTTGAGAAAAAATTACAAACCCATGTTGCGGTATATCGCGGCGTATGTGCGGTACACCGCACCTCAGTGCAATCTGTGTGCACTATACTCCACGGTGTGAAGATTAAAGAATCCAGAGATGTACTGTGCAAAATGCTACGATACACCACATCAAAGGTGCGGTACACCGCACCTCATGCAAAGCATGTGGACGCTAGTCTACGCTAGAGAAGTCAAAGTTTTGGATAAAAAACTCGCGATACACCGTCGTGAGAAATTCGACACACCTCAAGTATGGTACACCGTACATATTCGTTTGAACAAGAGAAAAAGGAAATATTAGGCCCTGTTTGGTTTATGAAAACTTTTTCAGTTTTCGTTTTTAGAATACATTTTCAGAAATGATTTCCGTTTTCAGTTTCAATATTTTTAGAAAATATGGAAAACGTCAATTTCACGTTCTCTAATATAGCACTGTTTTCATTTTATTTTCCAGAAAACTGTTTTCATTTTCTTTAGCCAGACACGTTTTCAGTAACATTTTGGAAAATATAAAAAATGAAAACAGAAAACACCTATTTTTTTCACGAACCAAACGGGGCCTTAGGGTTTCTTACTATAAACCGTATTATCAAACTCCATCTTTTTCACCCAAACAAATTTTACACCTCCAAACTCCTTTAAAACTTCATCAAATCTTAATAAAACATCAACAACACACCCAAATCACCACACAATCCTTAACCTATCTTCCACCCTCACATAAATATTACTCAATCTAATCCATTACACCAATATACACAAAGAATCTTAAAGTTATCAAATAAAATTCGAAATTCAACAAGCTTTATTCTTCCTCCATTCTTTACAAGATAACATCCAAGAGACATTACGATACTCCTAAACCATTAAAACCCAAAGAACACAAATAGTCAAAGTTCAACAAATTCATTTCATACTTAGCTAATCTTTGAGTTGTAGGAAAAGAAAGATAACAAAGATAACAATTTTAATTCAACTCAACAGGGAGGTGCGAAGCTTACCAAAGAAGAAGATAAAGAAGTTATTTGGGAAAACACAGAAACAACCAATTCATATTCGCGAATCGCCAGAGAAGAATCCAAAACCGAATATGACTACACAACAAAACAAGAGCTATAACATAAGAAAAACTATTCTAGAGAAAAAAAAGAGAAACAACCAGCTGAGATAGTTCCTATTTTTCCTCCACTTTGAATGGATGTATGGAAAGCATTGAACTGATGTCCCAATTCGGGAAAGGTAACTGTTTAACATGATGGATAAACTAGATAAAGATAAACCATTGCAGTCTCTTGAGCCATTAAAATGTCATACAAGATCGGAAGAATATACATAAGAACATTGTAATAAAGATCGTTCAAACCTCTTTCGATCGCGAATTAGAGAGGACGTGCTATGGACATGTACCATATTCTAACCCTTCTACTTAATTTCTATTAATTGTGTTAGTGTATATTAGTAATTTTACTGCTTTTGAGTTTTTTTCGAGTCATGGGGACACGACTCAGTTTGAGTTAGACGTGGGGTACTCGTTCTCCTTTTTTATTTTTACTTGCTTTGCAAAAATAAATTTTAAATTTTTAGAATAAGGACTAGGTGTAGAGAATGTCCGTTTTAAGAATAGAATTTAACAAGTTAATGACATAAAATAGTATGTTCTTGAACTTTGTAACAAATTGTGTAGTGTATTTGCATGAAAATGTTTAATAAGGTATAAAAATGATTAATGAGCGATGAATATATGTTAAGTTTGAACATAGGATGATGTGAGCGATGTGTAGAATGTGAGGGTAGAACTAGTGAATAACACGCTTAACTTATGAACTAAAAGTGTCAAAGGTTCGAACCCGAGTATTTAGGAAAATGATTAAGGCATTTCTTTGTAGCCCACTGTTTCCTTTAGCTTGCTTACCAATAATGAATTATAATATAATTTTTAGCCAAGTTATGGCCTTTGTAGCCTTTTAGGTGATAACCACGCTGGTGGTCCTTTGTGTGTTCTAAATAAATGCAAATAATAATCGAACCACAACCGCAAGTGTACGGTTGTCCCAAGTAGTAATTCTGATAATCAGATTCGTTCCAAGGACGGATGGTTGATCACAATGTTTATGCAAATAGCGATTGATGCACTTATGAAAATGAAAGAGGATAAAATGTTTGTTTGGTTTTGTTGTTTAAACTAATGAATAAAAGACAAATAATTAAATGCAAGTAGAAGCTAGGACGCAAGTAAAATGTATGAAAACGCAATATGAGATGTAGTACTTGAGAACGCAAGGATCCTCCTAATTTTACTTTCTAACTTATGTTGTTTAAGGGTTAAATCAGTCAATTACAATGGTCGGGATTCTAATATCCTTATACCCCCGTCAGGGTGGACTATAAGGCGATCCTAAAGTGTCACTAGTCCCGTCAGGGTAAATATGATCCACCGTTGGATGATTAAGATTTATTACCACATTGGCCCTAGGATTAACTAAGTTCGTCAGAATCAATAGTTTTTATCCTAGATTGAACAATTATTTCTGTACCTAAACCCCCCGTCAGGATGATCCATACGCCACATATATGGAATAGCTTAGATACTAATACCTAATTTTAGTTCGCGACTCTAAAATCAGTAAACATTCACAAATTGTCGAAAAGAGTAAAAGCCCTAATTTAATTTAATTCAATAAAAACCCAAATTCAACATTCGTTATAATAATAAAATCAAGATTCACCCATTGTTTTGTTCTCAAGCACTAATTGAAATTTAGCTCATATTAAAATTAAAAACAGAATAAAAAGAAATGGAATTCATATTCGTTACAAAATTAAAATAAAAGAAAAACCTAATTTTCGGAATAAGAATGACTACGAACGGAGCTATAGACCCACTCCAGCTCTTGTAGCTTCTTCTTTCTTCCTTCTGTTGCTTCTCTCTGGTGTTTAATCTTGTGGAATGTGAATTGTGTGAAAATAGAAGTTCAGACCTCCTTTTATAAGTAAAAATTCGGACTAGGGCTTGGACCAGAAAATAAAAGCCTAATTAAATGTCCAAGCCCACTTTCTAAGCCCAAAATCCCGTAACTGATGATAGGCCTTCACTAAAACAGCTTTTCCCGATGCGTTACAACTCCGATTGACCTCATTCCAGTTGCTAAAGTTCCGTAACTCGATAAGGAATGATTTCTCTTCAAAGGTCAGCGGCTAAATCATCGCTTAAGCACCTCGAAATCAGCAATCTATGGCCTGGAAAGTGGATTTTCAGCTCTAAAAATAATATCTTCAGGATTTGTCTTCAAGTCTTGACTCTAATTCACGATCTTTGACATTCTCCTCGGATTCCTCTCCTAGCTAACATCTAAAACCTGTAAACTCTACACTAAAAATACCAATATTACGCGCAAAAGTTTAATAAATTAAAAATGCTAGAAATAAAAAGGTAATTCCGGATTATTGAATATTTAGTACAAAAGTCTATCAAATTAATTAAATAAACACCAAAAATGATGTCTCCTAAGGGTCTAAAATAAGAACAATTAGGGAGACATCAAGACCCCCAACTCAAACCTTTGTCGTCCCGACAAAGTAAAACAAAACAAAGGGGTAGAAGTGAGCGTATAAACAAATAGAAGATAGCAAATAAACCCTAAAGCAATTCTCAAAATAAATCTCATATAGCAAACTCTAGAAACTAATATACACATACACTAATCATGCAACATCAAACATAAATAATCTCAATCATAAAATTAAAGTCGCAATGCTTGAAGGTTACACTTGTACTCATCTCTGTATGATGGCTATAGGGTGGTCATTAATCCTAACTCGCTTTGAACGCTCCACCTAGTGTATTCCCTATCAACAGAATTATAAATTCACTATGCACTTAGGAATCACGAGGTCTTTACGGTTATAATATTGGCTTAAGGACGGGTGTGGATGTATATTTGGTAAATTTGAAGTGAGCTTTTGGCTCTCTCCTCACTTACCATCAACAATGTCCTCGAGCTTGAGTTAACGCTCAAAAAGATGTTCTCACTCACCCATATACGCAACAATTTAGCGTCCCATGTCTACCCACTATAAATAAGATGATTTTCAGAAAATTCCACTTTGCCGGATGTTTAATTCATTCATATTTTTCTTTTTTTTTTTTTTTTTTTTTTTTTTTTTTTTTTTTTTTTTTTTTGTACAGAAGCAAACCGGGTACCCGGTTTTGATGAATCCGGGTTCCCGGTTCCTACTGTATGATTTTTCAAAATTTTTCATTTTTTCTTTCTTTTTCATTTTTCTTCATTCCCGGCAAAGGGTTACAAGTATATATCATCTGCAATTGTGCTACAATACAAAGCACATCGATCCCTACCCATTTAATTCCCCATATGTGGTCCCACCACCCCAAACTCAAGCTCGAGACATGTCTCAGGATTGTGATTCAAGTGCGGGTCATATGGTCATGCCTAATAATCTAAGGGATAATGGCTTATATCGTGGCTACAAAGAAAAGGCTAAAGGCTCAAAGTGGGCTAAGACGGATAATAATTAATACAAGGGATAGCAGGCTAAAAAAGCACAAATGGCTAACAAAGAACTGCCCCTATCATTTTCCTAAGTTCATAGCTTGTCTTTAGTTCATATCTAGGTGGGTTCTCTACTAATTAGGATTTCACGTTCTACACACCAAACATATTCCTTGAGTACAAGCTTACTTCATTTGCATTGTTCATTAATTTTTCCTATGAATTACCTATGTTCGCATGCAATTGTAAGTGCGTTTTATATCAATCCCTAAAGTCCACTATTTACTATCATAGATTTATCAAAAGTATGCTTAAAGGGATATTTAAAAATTTCTATAGTCAAACGCAACTCCGAAAATTCTTTTATTGAAAGCAAATAAAGCAAATAACACATAAAAACTTGGGATGAGGCAACGAACCCCACCCCAAACTCAAAAATGAGTCGTGTCCCCACGACTCGAAAAGACTCAATAAAGCATTTAAACTAATATACACTAAGAGGAAAGTTTAGAAAACGTATCTTAACCAGCGCGAGGCCGGTTATCGGTGTTGCGCTCTGGACCTTTATCTCGCGTAACAGCATCATAAATCGCGTTTTGAAGTGTATTTACGCCTAGGATTAAATTTCGAAGCAGGTCCAATTCTTTTGTAACGTTTCCCAAGGTAGCAATCATCCTCTCCTGATTCTCTTCCAACACCTGAATCTTCGCTTCCAACTCAGGTACAGTTTTCGCTTTCTTTGATTGAGGAGTTCTTGGACTTCTTGTAGCTCGTGTTGCTTCTTCATGGATGTTCTTGATTGTGCTCAAAGCTATACTCACACCAACTGAAACACTGTCAATATCTGCGTCCTTACGCGGAATCTTTGCGTCTAGACACAACTGAGTAATAGTACAAGGAAACTTCAGATTTTGTTGTTTCATTGGTGATTTCGCAAACTCCATGATCGTATCATAAATGATCTTAGCAACATCAAATGGTTTCTCCTCCAAAATACACTTAATAACAAATATGTGCTCTTTCTTCAACTCGGAAGTGTGTTTAATACCAAAGAAAGTGGGTATTATGAAACGAGACCAAACCTTAGCACGAGGTGTCAAACTGCTGCTGTAATACTGTCCAGGATACCTTTCACCTTCAGGAATTGGGCTAGTCCCATTAACAAGCACGGTCCCCCAAAGGGATTCAAAATCAAAAGAAGGGTCATTAAGAGTTTCTTGGAACGGGCATGTTCCAGAAAAGTTGGGTAGTTTCAAGGATTTCCGAATACGTTCAATAGAGAAAGGAACTACCTTTTTGCGGATATCGATGGCATCATGGGAGGTAGCTAAACCTTCGTAAAATTCTCGCACAAAAGTAGGAATAAACTCAAGCTTCCTTTCTTGTAACGCCTTCCAACCAAACTTAGCACATGTCACAGCATATTCCTTGTAATCACTACTCATAATACCCTTAGGAAAATTCGTCTCCTCACCAAATTTCAAAAATTCAATTCTTTCACGAACCTGAGTATTCCAACAAGTGTAAACCCTCTTAGGCTTGTGGGCCCACATCTTCATACGCGGAGGTTTTTGAACGGGTGCTACCGGAATCTCTTGTTCAGTTTCTTCCTCAATGTTCTTCGCAATTTCCTCTTCTGGTTCCTTTTCACTTTCAATCTCATCAATCAATCTTCTCTTTAGACCTGTGATTTCTTTTCTGTTAGAATCAAGCTTAACTTCGTCAATTTTTCGTTTAGGACGCGAATCAGGAATCTCAATAGCTTGATCTTGTGAACCACCAATGGTGGTCTTTCTTCTAGGAGCAGTTCTTCGAAAATCACCGGTTCTGTTAGTCATCTCTTTTCACCCCAAACTCAAAACTTCAAATAATGAGAAACTTAGAGAAAAGTTTAGAATTTTGATGTTTTGAGGTTTAAGAATTTAAGAACTAGGTGAAATATGAGATGGGTCTTGGTTAATTTGTATGGGAGAAGAAAGAATTGGGTTTAATTTAAGGAATTGGGTGAAGAAGAATCTTGGGAAAAACTAAGGATTTGATGTTATTTTGGAGAGGAGTTGAGTTGATCTTATGTTTTTGTGGTGAAAGAGGGTAGGATTTGATGATATATAGTGTTTTGGTAGATGAATTTCGGAGGTGGGGAGGCTATTGGTGCGTTTTAGGTAAAGACTTGGAAAAGAGGCTAAAAAACTAGGTTAAAGCACCTCAAAACCGCCTCTCACAGCTTTCAAACCGGGTTCCCGGTTTTGGCAAACCGGGTTCCCGGTTCCGCGTCGCTGTGACGGCGCGGAAAAATAATTGTGGACTCTTTTTTTTTTTTTTTTTTTTTTTTCAAGACGCACCAAAACGCTGGACCCCAAGACGCGGGGTCAGGGATTTTCTTCGCCGAAACCGGGTACCCGGTTCTGAGGAATGCGGGTTCCCGGATTTTCTCGCTGGCGCGAATCAAAACGCGCCAAAACGCAGCACCTCAAGACGCTGGACCAGAACTTTTGGATGTTTACAGCTCCGAAACCGGGTACCCGGTTCTGCCAAATGCGGGTACCCGGATTTGTGTCGATGGCGCGAATCAAAACGCACGAAAACGCAAGCCACCAAGACGCTGGGTCAGGGAATTTCAGAAATCACAGCACCAAAACCGGGTACCCGGTTTTGCCAAATGCGGGTTCCCGGTTCCGACGCTGTGATATTACCCAAAAATGCCAAGTGTTGCGTTAAAATGGTTGGTACCAGCTCCAAAACCGGGTTCCAGGTTTTGCGAAACCGGGTTCCCGGTTTCTCCTGGACATCCAACCAATTTTTCTTCTGTTTTCGCCAAATCGACCCCAAACTCAAGTCCTTTTTACCCCTGAAATCATCAAAAACAACTACCCTTCCTCATTTCTTAATAAAAACAATAAAATTACGAAAATCAAACTAATCTAAATTGCAAAAATGTAAAAACTCAGCTAATATACAAGTAATTGGCTTTTGTTTAACGTCGTTAAGCTCGACGGGTTACCTCACGCTTCTAAGGAGTCTCGAGGAGATACATGACCTCCCCGGGATGTGGATCTTCCGAGCGATTGGTATTTTCACCTCCATGGTATATCTTTAGTCTGTGACCGTTAACCATAAAGGTACGGTTCTCTAGCGGGTGTTCTATTTCTATTGCCCCATGAGGTGTAACTTTGGTCACTATGTATGGACCTGACCACTTAGATCTTAACTTACCCGGGAAATTGCTGAACTTTGAATTATACTTTAATACTTTTTGCCCTACTTCAAAGTTCTTTGGACGAATCCGATTGTCATGCCATTTCTTTGTGTTTTCTTTGTAAAGTTTGGCATTTTCATAAGCATGCAACCGGAATTCGTCAAGTTCATTAAGCTTCATCATACGATTCTTTCCGGCTAAGATAGGATCTAAGTTCAACTGCGCGATTGCCCAATAGGCACCCATTTCAAGCTCTAAAGGTAAGTGACAAGCCTTACCATACACCATACGATAAGGAGATGCACCTACTGGAGTCTTAAACGCAGTACGATAGGCCCACAACGCATCATCTAACTTCATTGACCAATCTTTTCTTGTAGGACCAACGGTTTTCTCTAGGATTGACTTGACTTCACGGTTCGAAACCTCAGCTTGACCATTGGATTGTGGATGGTATGCAGTAGATACACGGTGTCTGACTCCATATTTCTCTAGAATAGTCTTCAGATATCTATTAACGAAATGAGATCCTCCATCGCTAATAATCACTCTAGGTGTGCCATGTCTAGTGAAAATATGTGACTTCAAAAACTTAATCACCACTCGTGAATCATTAGTTGGTAAAGCCACCGCTTCTACCCACTTAGACACATAATCAACAGCCAATAAGATATAGAGGTTACCATTTGAAGGAACGAAAGGACCCATAAAGTCTATGCCCCACACATCGAATATCTCAACCTCTAACACATTATTACGCGGCATCTCATCCCTCTTAGATATGTTTCCGGTAAACTGGCATCTCGTACATTTCTTAACATATTCATGACAATCTTTTATAAGAGAAGGCCAGTAAAAACCGGATTGAAATACCTTTGCAGCAGTTCTGTCTCCTTTGAAATGTCCTCCATATAATGAATCATGGCATCCAGCTATAATGGCTTGAGTCTCTTCCCTTGCTACACATCTTCGTATCATTTGGTCAGCACAAACTTTATAGAGGAACGGATCCTCCCAAAAGAACTGTCTAGCACGATGAGCTAACCTCTTTCTTTCTTGATAAGTAGAACCTTCAGGAAAAACACCACTCACCACTAAATTCGCAATATCTGCATACCACGGAGCCTCATAATCTCGAACAACGAATAAGCTCTCATCAGGAAACTCTTCTCTAACTGCTTCAGTTCCACTATTCATCTCTGAACCCTCTAAACGCGATAGATGATCTGCAACCTGATTCTCACAACCCTTTCTATCTTTGATCTCTAAATCGAACTCTTGAAGCAATAACACCCATCTGATTAACCTTGGTTTCGCATCTTTCTTCTCCATAAGAAATCTGATCGCGGAATGATCTGTATAAACAATAACTTTCGCTCCAAGAAGATAAGAGCGAAATTTATCAAACGAATAAACAACTGCTAGCAACTCTTTTTCTGTAACTGTGTAATTAATCTGAGCACCACTAAAAGTTTTACTAGCATAGTAAATCGAATGAAAAACCTTCTCTTTCCTCTGTCCTAATACAGCTCCCATACACAAATCACTCGCATCACACATAACCTCAAACGGTAAATTCCAATCTGGAGGTAACACTATAGGAGCAGAAATAAGCTTTTCTTTGATTTCTTTGAAGGCCGTTAAACAAGCTTCATCAAAAAGGAATTTGCAATCCTTTTCGAGTAAGTTGCATAACGGTTTAGCAATTTTAGAAAAATCCTTAATAAAACGCCTATAAAAGCCAGCATGGCCAAGAAAACTCCTTACCCCTTTAACAGATACGGGAGGGGGAAGAGTTTTAATTACCTCTATCTTTGCTCTATCAACTTCTAAACCAACACTCGAAACTTTGTGACCCAGAACAATACCTTCGCGAACCATGAAGTGACACTTCTCCCAGTTGAGCACCAAATCTGTTTCCTTGCATCTCACTAACACTTTCTCCAAGTTATCCAAACATATATCAAAATCATCACCAAACACGGAGAAATCATCCATGAACACTTCAAGGAAATTATCTATCATGTCCCAGAAGATGGCCATCATACACCTTTGAAAAGTAGCGGGAGCGTTACACAATCCAAATGGCATTCTGCGATATGCAAAAGTACCAAATGGGCATGTAAAGGTAGTCTTATGTTGATCTTCTGGAGCCACGTAAATCTGATTGTACCCGGAGTACCCATCCAAGAAGCAATAGTACTCTCTTCCGGCTAATTTGTCTAACATCTGATCAATGAAGGGCAAGGGGAAATGATCTTTTCTGGTGGCCTTGTTCAGCTTTCTGTAATCCATGCAAACTCTCCAACCTACTACCGTTCTTGAAGGAATCGCCTCATTTTTATCATTAAGAACTGTTGTAATTCCTCCTTTCTTCGGTACACACTGAACTGGACTCACCCATTCACTACTCGAAATGGGATAAATAATCCCTGCATCTAAAAGCTTAATCACCTCCTTCTTCACCACATCCTTCATGGCTGGCATTAATCTTCTCTGACCTTCAACTGAGCGTGCATTAACATCTTCTAGTATGATTTTGTGTTGACAATAGGATGGACTAATGCCTTTGATATCAGCAATTGTCCAACCTATTGCTTCTTTGTTGGCTCTTAATACACGCAACAGTTTATCCTCTTGAGGACCTGTTAAATTAGCTGAAACAATAACAGGTAGAGTTTCATTAGTACCCAAATAAGCATACCTCAAGTGTGCTGGCAATGGTTTTTCTTCCAACTCCGGAGGAGATTCAATTGAAGGTTTCTTTTTAGGAATAATCTCCCCCGGTTCTCTCACAGGTTCATAGGCAAGACGCCTATACTTCGGATTTTCAGAATTGAGAGCTGCCACTGTTTCTGTAAGCTCCTCCATCATCTCAGGTGAATCTAATGTCAAAGCAGCCTGCAAGATATCATCAAAATTTAAACAATTAAATACCTCTTGCGATGCTTTCTCTACTACATCCATTCTGAAGCAATCTTCCTGAGAATCTGGGAATTTCATAGCTCGAAATACATTGAATTTAACTTCCTCATCTTGTATCCTCATTGTCAATTCGCCATTCTCTACATCGATCAATGTCCTCCCTGTAGCTAGGAAGGGTCTACCCAAAATAATGGGGACATTTCTATCTGCATTGTATTCAAGAATTACGAAATCAACAGGAAATATAAGTGTACCTGCCTTAACAAGGACATCCTCAATACGGCCTTCAGGATGAGCAAGAGACCTGTCCGCCATTTGCAAGACCATAGAGGTAGGTCTTGCGTTTCCAATTTTAAGCTTATCAAAGACTGACTTAGGCATCAAGTTGATGCTTGCCCCTAAATCGCATAGCGCCTTTCCCTTCCATTCTTCTCCAATCGATATGGGAATCGTGAAACTCCCCGGATCAACTAACTTCGGAGGTAATTTGCTCTGGCAAATCGCACTACACTCTTCAGGAAGGCCAATCATCTCATTATCACAGTAAGGCCTTTTATTAGTGAGGGCCCTCTTCAAAAACTTCGTATACTTAGGAATATCTCGAATTGCCTCAAGTAACGGAATATTAATACTCAAACCCCTCACTCTATTGAAGAATTTCTGAAAATCACCCATATCACCCTTTTTCTGAACTCGCGATGGAAACGGTGGTGGAGGGCGATTGCTTACAATTTCATCTCTCTTTTTCGGAATTTCTCTTGGTCTTTCTATCTCTTCAACCTCACTATCTTTCTCATTCTCTTTCTCTTTCTCACCCACTTCCTTTTCTTTTCTTGGAACTTCTTTCTCTTTCATAACGGGAAAAGGAGGTGGAGGAAGGTTCTTACCACTTCTTAATGTAACAGCCTTGCAATCTTCATGTTGTGTTGGATTTTCCGTATCGCTAGGAAGTTGCCCTTGTGGACGCTGATTCAACTGTTTATTAATTTGACTTAGCTGATTCTGGAAAATCTTCATATTTGCTTCAGCTGCGTTCTGACGTTCCAAAGCTTGTGTTTGAAGAGCAATCAAATTTTCAACGGTTTTCTGAAGGGTAATTACTCCTTCTTGTGGATGGGCAGGTAGAGCTTTCTGGTTTAAATTCTCATCGTAGGTATTCTGAGGAGCTTGTCTTTGCACATAATTGTTTTGATTCTGTCCTCCTTGATGATTGTTATGTGGTCTTGGATTATAATTGTTGCCTTGAGGACGCGGCTGATACGCGTAAGTAGGATTGGCTGCCCCATTAGGATTTGAGTATTGAAACCCAGGATGGTTTCTGTTAGGCTGATATCCATTACCACTTGAATTGAAATTACCTCTATTGGACATAAAATTCACTGATTCTTGGTTATTCGGACAACTTTCCTCATCATGATCATCTACCTTACAAATCGAACACATATACACCTCTTGTGCAGCATGCACAGCTACCTTCTTACCCGAAAATCCTTCTTTCACAGCTAGAGTAAGCTGCTTCAATTGTTGCTCTATGGTATTCTGGATCTTATTCTCAAACGTAGCAAATTTCTCTTCTATGTCAACATTATTTACTCCCTTGACTGGTGTTCTTACTGAGCTCCACCCAACTTCATTCTTGACTGTTCTCTCTAAAATGATCTTGGCATGAGCGGGTTGAACTTGAAGAAAACCTGCTCCACATAGCGTATCCAACTTCTCTCTCGAAATTCCATCAAGGCCTCTATAAAAGATCTTTAACTGTTGTTGTTCTGAAAAGCCATGATTAGGAACTTTACGCAAACACATCTGAAATCTTGTCCAACTCCTACCCACAGTTTCCTCATACTCTTGACGGAATTGTGTCAATTCTAGTTCAGCATCTAACCTCATGTTACTTGGGTAATACCTGTCAAAGAAAGCAATTTCTAATTGGTCCCAATTAGTAATCCTCGTAGGATCTTGCGTATCATGCCATTCACTTGCTCCATCAATGACAAAGAATTTGAAAGCAGCAAAATACATCTGTTCTCTTGAAACACCTTGTGTGATATAAGAATCATATATCTGTTTGAATTTCTGTACTGCCCTAAGAGGATCTTCTGATGGTCTACCACGAAAATTACCAAAATTCTGGAACTGAGCTAACATACCCGAATCTGGACGGAAACGCGGAACATTAATATCTGGAGCACCTACTCCTATAGCTGGAGCACGGAATGGAACTTCTGGAGGACCATTAGTAAACCACGGATCATGATTCATCACTATCTGGACTGGAGGATTAGGATTTTGTGGTTGAACTTGAGGAATAACGCCTGGAGCTAAAGGTTGGCCATTTGCATCTAACTGGCCTTGTCCATTCTGTTGACCTTGAATAATGATATTCTCCATTCTGTTACTTAATTCTTCTACTTCTAAAGCTTCTCGTTCTCTTCTTCTTCTGTTCGCAAGTCTGATCAACGATTCTGGATTACTAAGGATCGGAGGTGTTGGCTCTAGATCCTTGAATAGCCTTCTTCGCATACACCAAACCTAAAAACCTGAAAAAGCTAACAAACAAAAAGCGTAAAACTGATAAAATAAAATAAATGCACTTATCACTAAAGGATAAACACCGTGGTCACACGCTACCGTCCCCGGCAGCGGCGCCAAAAACTTGGTGGTCCTTTGTGTGTTCTAAATAAATGCAAATAATAATCGAACCACAACCGCAAGTGTACGGTTGTCCCAAGTAGTAATTCTGATAATCAGATTCGTTCCAAGGACGGATGGTTGATCACAATGTTTATGCAAATAGCGATTGATGCACTTATGAAAATGAAAGAGGATAAAATGTTTGTTTGGTTTTGTTGTTTAAACTAATGAATAAAAGACAAATAATTAAATGCAAGTAGAAGCTAGGACGCAAGTAAAATGTATGAAAACGCAATATGAGATGTAGTACTTGAGAACGCAAGGATCCTCCTAATTTTACTTTCTAACTTATGTTGTTTAAGGGTTAAATCAGTCAATTACAATGGTCGGGATTCTAATATCCTTATACCCCCGTCAGGGTGGACTATAAGGCGATCCTAAAGTGTCACTAGTCCCGTCAGGGTAAATATGATCCACCGTTGGATGATTAAGATTTATTACCACATTGGCCCTAGGATTAACTAAGTTCGTCAGAATCAATAGTTTTTATCCTAGATTGAACAATTATTTCTGTACCTAAACCCCCCGTCAGGATGATCCATACGCCACATATATGGAATAGCTTAGATACTAATACCTAATTTTAGTTCGCGACTCTAAAATCAGTAAACATTCACAAATTGTCGAAAAGAGTAAAAGCCCTAATTTAATTTAATTCAATAAAAACCCAAATTCAACATTCGTTATAATAATAAAATCAAGATTCACCCATTGTTTTGTTCTCAAGCACTAATTGAAATTTAGCTCATATTAAAATTAAAAACAAAATAAAAAGAAATGGAATTCATATTCGTTACAAAATTAAAATAAAAGAAAAACCTAATTTTCGGAATAAGAATGACTACGAACGGAGCTATAGACCCACTCCAGCTCTTGTAGCTTCTTCTTTCTTCCTTCTGTTGCTTCTCTCTGGTGTTTAATCTTGTGGAATGTGAATTGTGTGAAAAATAGAAGTTCAGACCTCCTTTTATAAGTAAAAATTCGGACTAGGGCTTGGACCAGAAATTAAAAGCCTAATTAAATGTCCAAGCCCACTTTCTAAGCCCAAAATCCCGTAACTGATGATAGGCCTTCACTAAAACAGCTTTTCCCGATGCGTTACAACTCCGATTGACCTCATTCCAGTTGCTAAAGTTCCGTAACTCGATAAGGAATGATTTCTCTTCAAAGGTTAGCGGCTAAATCATCGCTTAAGCACCTCGAAATCAGCAATCTAAGGCCTGGAAAGTGGATTTTCAGCTCTAAAAATAATATCTTCGGGATTTGTCTTCAAGTCTTGACTCTAATTCACGATCTTTGACCTTCTCCTCGGATTCCTCTCCTAGCTAACATCTAAAACCTTTAAACTTTACACTAAAAATACCAATATTACGCGCAAAAGTTTAATAAATTAAAAATGCTAGAAATAAAAAGGTAATTCCGGATTATTGAATATTTAGTACAAAAGTCTATCAAATTAAATAAATAAACACCAAAAATGATGTCTCCTAAGGGTCTAAAATAAGAACAATTAGGGAGACATCACACGCTATAAGCGTTTACCCTTTAGTTCTTAGTAATTGGCCATATGACCCACTCTCGAAGTACATGCCTAGGACTAGGTATCGATCTTGAGTTTGGGGTGGTGGGTGTACGTGATCAAGAGATAAATTGGGTGGGTAGATATTTACTGTGTGTTTATTCATTGTGCGCTTAATTTTATTCCATGCCAAATTTGAGAAAAATAAAGAAAATAAGCAACACAAGGACTCACATAAAAAAGGGTCATGTGTTTGACATAAATAATGGGTAAAAAGAAATGAAAAAAAAATATATGAAAAGAATATAGAAAAAATCTGGTATATGATATTTTGTGATATTGGTTAGGATTCAGGGATGCAACACTATAAAATCAAATGGGTTGAGTGAGCACAATTATGATCAGAAACTCAAGATCTATGACAACTAGTTGATGTATAGTGAGGAGAGAGCCAAAAACCCACTTTAAATTATCCTAAATATTCATCACAATCTACCTTAAGCCTGCACTACACCTTAATACCATATGATTCTTAAATATATGGGTAAGTAATAGTTGAACAACCAGGGAGTAATTAAGTGGACCACTAGACACTAGGGAAGATCTATGAACACCCTATAGCCGTAATTCAACTAAAGAGAGAATCGCTCCTTCTTGCCTTGTGAAATTAATACACTTTTGAACTTGTTAAATGTAGATTGTTTGTATATTATGCATATTTGTTTATTATTTATTGAACACCACTATATGATACTTGTTAGAATAGTTGCTTTAGGTTTATTCATCATCTGTCTATTCCCTCATTTCTTCCTTGGTTATTTGGACTTATACCCCTTTTATTTTTCTTTCTTTTATTTTGTCAAGATGCCAAAACTTTGAGTTATAAGTCTTGATGTCTCCTCTTTTGTAAATTATTACTCTACTTACGAGACATCATTTTGAGGTTTTACGGGACCTAAGTGAAGGACCTTTCCCTAATAATCGCCATGTTGTACTATTCTATATTATTTTGGATAATAATTCATTTATAATTGTTTTTTGTCTTAATTGTGCGTTAAGTGTGTAGCTTTTCGGAGCATGGTTGACACAAAAATTCAAGAGGATAAGGAAAAGTCAAGAATTGAAGTCCAAAGCCAAGCCAAGGCAAAAAGAGAGTTAGATGTCACTTTTGAGAAGTTAGAGCATTTACCAAAGTAGTACATCGCCATATTATATGTGTCAACATAATTAATTAGTAATAACTATGGACCTTATTCCTTTTTATTTGAAAAGAGGTTGAAATCAGGGTTGTGTGAGAGGTTACGTAAGTCAATTTAGAGTTGATACGAGAAAGCTATGGCAGCTTTATCAACGTTACTCGAACCTGAACAACATGGTCAAAAACGTGGTGGGCCACTTCAAGCCACTTAAGTCAGCCTATTAGGTTAAAAACGTTTTTGTACCAGGTATATAAGCTTATTTGAGCTACATATTTTAGTACGCTTCCTTTTTAATCATGTTTTATCATTTGTAGAGAGCTTAAGCGTTTGGATGAGAGGGAAGAAGGGTTTACACCCAAATTTCATATTTTTCCTCAATTTTCACAACCTATATATTCCACATGTTAGGCTAATTCGATTCCATTTTGTCTTTCGAACATGATTCAAGTATTATTTTAATTGTATTTTCCTTTATTCAGTATGATCTAAACTATTTAATACTTTAGATTTGCAATGGGTATGAACACTAAGTAATTTTTATTCTTGTTTTGGTGATTTAGGATATATTTTATAATATATGGAAATTAATTTAATTTTATTATTTCATTGTTTATATATTTGTGCATACTGCCTATTGTACCTTAATCAAGTATAAGTAGTTTGAGAGTTTGACTAGCGGGCGGTTAAGATTTTGGACATAATATATACGCGCCTAACGCCTTTTACAATACAGTTTTAGCACGCTAGGTAGTCAATAGGGCCAAGAAGTTAAGCCTATCCAAAAGCTAATATTATGAATACGTTAGAGAGCTAATATCATATGTCGCGGGACTATATTCAGTTGCATCCCGACTAATGTGAAACATATTCATTTATCCTTAATACCATAAATAAGATAATTATCGATTAAAAGGATTACTCGCTAGAATCATACATTACTTCATACTGTATAAGGTTTTTAGTTTTCCATTTGATTGCATTTTAGTTAACATTTATATATATATATTTGAAAGGTAGTCATTTGATTATATAAACCAAATACAAATCCCTCATTATTAATATTGTTTTTATTTCCACTTAATATTTTAGTACATTCAAAACACATCATTTACAACGTTAATAGTCTATGTGGATCAATACCCGTTAGGTTTATCATATTTTTATTAGACGACGACCCGTACGCTTTCGTTGAGTTCTAGTTTCACGGGTACAAATCTTTCATAATTATATCACACCTGGAATGCTGATGTCTCCTCATTTGTGATAGATTTATATTAGGATGAGACATTATTTTTAGTGATTTGAAGTCATAGTAGTCGATTTTCTTGAGAAATAGTGCACTTTCATATTTTGAGGCTTGATTTAGTAAAATAATATTTTTAGAGAATATTTGGTTTAATTGTTTATTTAGTGTGAAGCTTTAAAGATAATTATGGAGATTAATTAGAGTCCAAGTCAAAGACTACAAGATATGGAAATAGATTAGCATGGTAATTGGAGATAAATGAAACAAAAGCTAAAATCATGGAAAAGGAAAAGCTGCCATAATCTGAATTTCTGCAGCTACGCCAATAGAAGTGGTGATAACTCCAAAAGAAAGCCGATTTTGGAAGATTCCTTTCATAGGGACGTAGATAATTCTGTGAGGATTCTTTTGGTATCTTGTGGAGCAAAAACCGACCAATAACGAAGAAGTTATGCTCAAGACAAGTCAGCAGAATTTATCTTTATTTCTATACGAATTTGAGTTGGGCTTGGAGTCCATTACTTAACCTCTCCCTCAAGAAAACGAATTAGGTCTTCTAAACACCTATAAATACACCCTTATATCACTTATAAATCATCCTTGCCTCATAGTAATTAGTTCTTATGGTTTTATTCTTCCAGTTTATTGTAGAGAGCAAGATGATATCTTTTGTAATTTCTTTTAGTTTATGTTCATCAGGTATGAACTAAACTTCCCATAGCTTGGGTTTTGCATCATGTATAAACTATGAATTCTAATTCTTCTATCTAAGTTTTTTTGGGAATTACATGTTTTAATCTGATATTAGCTACTTACCTCTATATTTGTTTATGTGTTTTGATTTATTGCCTGTCCTAGAACTGATCACTTTAGGATTTTCATAATAGTAGTTAGATGGTCACCTTAGCTGGGTGTCTAATTATTGAAACACCACATAACGTCTAGTGTCGATATTAGTCCTGACAAAACTGATTCTAACTAAATAGTCATTAGGGTATAATTTAATCACCATATCACCAATTGAAGGAATTGTTTGCTTAGGGCCTTTGTAGCGCTTGATAACCCTATTTAAAACAGCCTCGTGGTTGTGCCGTAGCCCCCTTAGTCGCTCTCAATGTCTAAGGAATGTGAATTTAGAATCCTGACTAAGTATACAAGAGCTAATATTCTCCCTTATTAACTAGATCTAATAGAAAGAATTAGAAGGATTAGTGCATACTAGCAAAACCTAAGCTATACTTCTCATCTCCTATTCTTAGTATTTTACTTAATTGCCTTTTAATTTTCTTAGTTTAATTAATTTTGAATTTATTCTCTCTTTAATTTTTTGTCTTTTAATTCATTATTGCTTACTCGTTATTCCTACCCACGTGATTAACACACTTAAGTCCCTGAGAACGAACTCAACTTATCAACTAAATCTTGCATACGTCCTGTAATACTTGCAGTACTGTGCCTGTCTAGGGTGAGAGTGCGTAGTTTTCTAGACTTTATTTTATCATATTTTTATTACACCCTAGGCGACACCATGTTTTTGGCGCCGCTGCCGGGGACTTCTGTCTCGTTAGCGTTTGGGTTATCTATTTCGAGTAGTAGTTTTTAATTAATTTTTATTTTTCAGTTTTTAGTTTTTATTTTTCTAGATTTATGCTTGTGGTTTGCTTTAGTCTTTTTCAGGTTTCACAGTGTTTAATTCTTGGCCTCCTTTATCGGAGCCTGAGTGGAGCTTCAAACCTTACAACAAACGAGTTCATGAGGAAAGAGCCTTAAAAAGAGCGATGGCAGCCCAACTAGATCTACCACTCGAGGACCCAATTGGAGGACCTTAACTAAATCCACCACTTGGAGTCCCACCTGGAGGAAATCCACCAGGAAGACCACCACTTAATCCGCTTGGTGGTCAACAACAAGGTGTAAAACAGCCACTTGGACGAGGTAATGGGCAGAATATTCAAAATCGAGCACAACAAGACCTCCCTGGTCTTCATGTGTCGTTCCACGTGCAACCAATAGGTTACCGTCCTCCATAGATCCAGAATATCAAATTTAGACCCGATCCGGGTATGCATAGTCAATTTTAAAGTCATGGACTCTACAGTGGTACAGCAATTCAAGATCCGGTAAGATCGATTCAGAAGTTTATGCAGATTTGTGATGCCTATGTTTCTCCTGGCATTACACGCGAGCAACTGTATTGTCATATGTTTTCGTTCTTCTTAACCGATAGAGCTAGCGAATGGCTAGATAGACAACCACCTTGAACAATTAATACATGGGTAGAACTTCAAGCCGCCTTTCTTTAACCGTTTTTATCCTAAGAGTATGCGACTCAAAGATCAAAGCGAGCTTGCAAGATTTTGTTAAGAAGATGGAGAAACAATAGAAGAATTATGAACAAGGTTTCAACATAAATTAGCTAGATATCCGCTCCATTGTTATACCACCGCTCTACAACTTGCTATATTCTATGAAGGTCTTAATGATAAAGGTAGAAAGAAGGTGGATAACATTGGAAAGGGTAATTTTGTGTCCATGAATCATAATGAAGCATCCGATGTCTTGGAAAATATTATTGAACAAGAAAGGAGTTGGCCTTCTACGCGAGCTCCTGTAGCAAAGACCCGAGGAACGCTTCGTTTAGATGCAGAAACTGCGAACTCAGCTCAAATATCCGCATTAGAAAATCAAATCAAAGAGTTGAAGATAAAGATGCAAAATAATTTAGCCGCAACAAACGTAGTTAAGAAGCACAAGGTTGTCAACAATGTGGGGTTAATAATCATACATGGGAAGCGTGCGAATCAAATCCACAATCTGTTTACTTCATATCCAACCGAGGAGGCTATCAATGGGGTAACCGAAATCATCCGGGTATGCAGTATTCAAATCCTCAAGGGCCCGCTAATCCTGGTCATTATCAACCGCGCCCCCAGAACAACTCTTTCCAACCTAGAGGTCAGTATCAAAATCAATATCAAAATAGACCTGCTCCCCCTCAACAACCTGTTCAAGATGCCTATACCGACGTGTTCGATTAGAAAGCTTTACCTCAGGTACCTCAAGAAGGATCTATTGACAATCAGCAAGTAATGAAAATCTTGGAACGTTTGACCACGAATATGAACGCTCAGGAAGAGAAAGTCCGAGGACAAGATGTCGCACTTCATATTTTAGGTACTCAAGTAGAACAATTAAACAAAGTTCTAACGAATTTAATGGAACATAAAGAAGTGAAGGCTATCAAAGGAGGTGATGACAATGTTGGGTTCCAAGCTTGTAAGTCTATTTGCCTTGAAATTGAAGAAGAAAAGAAGGAAGTACCGCATGCTGCCATTAGTGCCGTGGAAATTCCGAGTACTGAAGAAGAACCAACCAAGTCTAGCCCCGTGGACTCTGACTGTTCTGAGGTTTATGTGGAGGACGATCCAGAAAGAGCCAAATTTATTGAACTTCTGAAGAAGATGCAAGAGGAAATTCGATCGGTTATGGAGTATCAAGCTGAGCTAGATTCGAAAGTGGAAGATGAAGTTGCACCTGCTGTGAAAAAGAGAAAGAAGAAGAGAAGGTGGAACCTCCCCCTATTATTCAACCAGTGTCACCAACTATTCCTGTTACAAATCCAAAGGATGACACTGTACTCAAGACATTTGTACAGGCGTATACACCTGAAAATATCAACGTCCAAATGCTTGAGATTGCAAAGAAAGGACTTACACCGCAACAAGTTTTTACGCAAGTTATTCCTGAGAAGGAAGCGAGTGTAGAGATCCCAAGAGAGAACCTGAGAGTCTCAATAGGAAGTGAACGAGAGCTACCAACAAATCTTAAAGATCCGAAAAGTTTCAACCTTCCTATTCAAATTAATGGTAAGCTCAAGGTGAAAGCTATGTACGATGTGGGTTCTGGTGTGAATCTTATGCCCAAGTCCGTATTCGAGAGACTTGGACTTCAGAAATCAGAGAAAACTCCAGTGAAGTTGCAGTTCGCTGACAACTCAGTTACGAGGACATGGGGAACAGTGGACGACGTCTTAGTCCGTGCAGGTAGTATCGCCATCCCTACTGACTTTGTTATACTTGAGTTTGATGCAGATAAGCAGGTTCCAATCATACTTGGACGGCCTTTCATGGCCACAAGTCAAAGTGTCATCAACTTCTAAGAAGGGACCATCACCCTCCATGCAAAGAATGTATCTGAGACCTTTTTTGTCTTGGGCAAGGAAGTTAGATCCCACCGTTCCTGTCATCCACAGCCTTTCACATCACAAAGTCCCTCCTGAGAAGATCCACTTAAATCCTTTGGATACTGATCCAAACATTGAGTTTGGGGTTGGCTATGAAGTTCTATGGAAAGCTCACAAACGCGAGAATAGGCCACGTAGTTTGAAAGACTCGTGGATGGGACCATTCATTGTCACTAACGTTGTTTCAGCCAAGGTGATAGAAATTCGACCCAAGAAAGGGATCAAGCGCAGATTGGTTGACGTTCATAGCCTAACTAGTTGTTGGGGAGGCTATATTCGCAAATCTTGATAGAGGTAACGCGTCTAACTTTGAAAGACGTTAAACAAAAGTGCTGTATGGGAGACAACCCGCAATTTTTTTAAGTTTTTATGTCTTTTATGTTTTTAGTTTATGTTTAGTTTAGTTGTTTTTAGTTGATATTGCATATTTGAGAAAGGTATTAGTGTTTTTGATGATTAGGTAATGGAGAAATCGAGTTAGGGAAGGAGAACAAAATTTTTCGGAAAATTTGAAGCAGCGGTGCAGTATACCGAACCTCAGCTGCGGTGTACCGCAGGGGAAGAAATCCCGTACCACGGGTAGATTCCACGAGTTTTATACCGAGACGAAAAAAAATCACAGCAGATGCTGCGGTATACCAGACCCTGCACCGCGCCATGCATCGCTAGTCCAAAACCCGTGCCACGGATATATACCGCGTGTATTTTGACGAGACGAAAATTTTTGGAGCAACAGAAGCTGCGGTATACCGCACCATATGCGCGGTACACCGCAGGTCGCCGCCAGAGAGAGAAAGATGCGGGTTTCAAGCTTATAAAGAGGGTTAATGCTCATTATTCCGAATTTACAAAACCTCAAGCCTCTCTTTCTTCTCCAAATCACTCCCAACTCCATTAAAGCTCATATAAACCTTCACCAATCCTCAAAACACTACCCAATCATCAAGAAAAACACATCAAATTTTCTCTCCACCTCATTACAAAGGAGATTCAAGCACCCAATTCTCACCAAACACATCTAATTGAAGAATCAAGAGCTCAAAATTTCAAAATTCATCCTACAATTTCTTAAATCCAAGCCAATCCATCAAGAATCCACCTCACCCACATAGAGATTAATCATTAATTCATCTTTCCTAAGCCAAATCAAGCTTGTTCAACCAAAAATTCACAAGTTCAAATTTCAAGAGTTGTTAAAGCTTTGAGTTGGGGGTTAATTGAAGATGACTAATAGAACAACAATATTAGCTAACAAGAGGCAGGTGAAGAAAAGCAAGGTATTGGATCCGATCAAGAAGAAATCAAATAAAAAGGGTTGTAGTTCTAAATCAAAGGGTAAAGACGATGTTGAAGATGAAGGTGTGATACCTTTGTTTAATCGTAATGGTAAAAAGCTCTACTTTTATGCAAAGGAGAAAACACAAGTTCCACAAGGTCCTACACCCAAGGAGAAAGAGGAAGCTTCAAGGGCCCTGAAAGCTTCTGCAGAGAAACAATTAAAAGAACTACCTTTTGCTTATGAGAAAGTATTCAAGGAAGAAGTTGGTACAGGAGAGTACAAGAGATTCTTAGAGCCTGGTGCGAAATTGGGTTGGTCTACGTTCATGGTAAGACGTTCTGAATTATGTCATGAGTTAGTTTTGGAATTCTATTTAGGCCTCTTTAGCCGAGATAGTAAAGGTTGTGTTCCGATTAGAGGGAAGTTAGTTCCTTTCACAGTTAATGAGATTAGAAACCACTTCAAGTTCAAGGAATTGAAAGGTTATTACAAATATGATGAAGCGGTTGCTAAACAAAAAATCTTTGATGAGGAATTACTTTTTGAGCATGTTGTAGACAAGGAGAAAGTGCAATCACATAAGGGAGAATCGAAGGCACCTTGGCCTTATAAATATCTTCAATCGGATGCGAGAATTTGGCACAATTTCCTTATTCCTAATGTCTTTGGAAACACATAAACTTTGGATGTGACTATGAAGAACGCTATACTATTGGACTGTATTTTGAGAGGAGAAGAAGTAGACGTGGCACAGTTGATCTATGAGGAGGTGATGCGATTTTCGGTCTTTCCTAAATCAGTTTATAATGTTAAATTTCCAACTATGATCACGTGTCTTGTGCGAAAAGAAAATGTTGTATTGGGTGAATAAGAGAAACTCGAGTTTAAGATGAATTATATTGATAATGCTTGGATCAAGGATATCTTTCGAAGAGCGGGTTCTACGCAAGTCTCGAAAGAAGAAAAGGAGCAAAGTTGGCAAGAAAAGATGGAGGAGCGTTTATCCAAATTCGAAGCAGCTCAAACTTCTTTAGTCAATTATGTGGCACAAATCAACGCTAATCAAGTGCACATCATGAAACTCCTTGAGCAATTAACGAAATATCGAGCAAATCCGACCTCGAATGTCAATGATGCGAGACAATAGCCTCGAGAGTATGTTTTCTTTCTTCCTTACCATTTCTGTAAATTCTTTTATCTGCTAATTTTAATTTCTATTTCGAGTCTTTTTTGAGTCGTGGGGATACGGCTTATTTTTGAGTTGGGGGTGTTGGGATTCGTTGTCTTTCATCTCCATTTTTCTGTTTTTAGGTAGAAATTAAAATTTTTGATACATGGGAATTAGACGTAGAGTGTGTTTAGTAGCTTGAAAGCATAAGCTCAGTGAATTGATGATAGTAAGTAATATGTTTATGAGCTATGTTATTTGTATGCTTTGAGTATTTGCAGGAAAACACACGTTGATAGTAAAGAAAAGATTAGTGAGCAATGCGATAGAAAGTATGTGCGATCTCAGGGAACCTTGAGAAGTGTGAAGGCCGTGAGATCCAAGCTAGTTGACAAAACCATTTGATGAAAGTGCTAAATGTAAGAAAATAAAGAAATTACATAGTGTAGAAAGTGATTAAGGCGGTTCTTTCATATTTGAAGCCTTTGAAGCCTTTTTATACCTTCTCACCTTGTGATTTCGATTTTATATGTTATATCCTTCTCAGCCCCTTCTAGCCTTTCTAAAGCTTTTTATTGAAACACAGTACAAGCCATATCCCTTTAGATTATAGGACTTTTCCATATGACCCGCACTCGAATCGCGATGCATAGACAGTTGTTTTAGAGCTTGAGTTTGGGGTGGTGGGTCCACCATTATGGGAATTGTTATTGGGTTGGGATTTTTGAGCTTATTAATTGTGCTTTGTGCATTATATTGATGATGATTCACAGATTTTTATTGTAACCCTTTGCTGGGGTAATAGTGAATGAAAAAGAAGCTACGAGCTAAATTTGCTAACAAGGGCATTAAAAGAAAAAATATATATGAGAATTTAGCGTGATATATCAACATTAAAAGAGAGTCATAGCTTGAGAAATTGATTTGAAAAGAAAATATATATATTCGGACCGGCAAAGTGAAATGTTTATGTGAACATCTTATGCTTTAATTGGGGTATTAGGGATGCTAAATTGTGCATCAAAGAATTCATTGGGTTGAGTGAGAAACGATTTATGAGAGTAACTCAAGCTCTAGGGCGATTCGTTGATGGCTAGTGAGGAGAGAGCCAAAAGCTCACTCTAAATTATCCAAATATACTACTATCATACCGTCCCTAAGCCTAAATTACAACCTTAAAGACCTTTTGATTCTTTGCTATGTAATTTAGAAGTGATTGAGCCATTAGAGAGTAGTTAAATGGATCTTTGAATACTAGTTAAAGTCTATGAACAATCTATAGCTTCCTTGAGGAACTGAGTAAAGTCCCAATCCTTTTTACATTGCGAAACTAATCTGATCTTGAATTCAAGCCGTGTTGACTATGGATATGAGAAGTGTACAGGTATGTAGTTTATGAATATTATTGCATGAAATTTTCTGAGTTATGTGCTTTAGGTTTATTCTATATATTCGGATATGTTCTTCCCATTGTATTAGGAATTTCATAGGTATGTATTTAGAGACTTCTCTTTGTTTTTATCTTTATTGTATCGGGACTATACAACTTTGAGTTGGGGGTCTTGATGTCTCCTCATTGGTGATAGATTTATATTACGATGAGACATCATTTTTAGTGATTTAGAAGTCATAATAGTGCACTTTCGTATTTTGAGTCTTGATTTAGTAAAATAATATTTTTAGAGCATATTGGGTTTAATTGTTTATTTAGTGTGAAGCTTCAAATATAATTATGGAGATTAATTAGAGTCCAAGTCAAAGACTACAAGATATGGAAAGAGATTAGCATGGTAATTGGAGATAAAGGAAACAAAAGCTAAAATCATGGAAAAGAAAAAGCTGCCTTAATCTGAATTTCTGTAGCTACACCTAAAGAAGTGGTGATAACTCCAAAACCAAGCCGATTTTGGATGATTCCTTTCATAAGGACGTAGATAATTCTGTGAGGATTCTTTTGGTATCTTGTGGAGCAAAAACCGACCAATAACGAAGAAGATATGCTCAAGACAAGTCAGCAGAATTTATCTTTATTCTCATACGGATTTGAGTTGGGCTTGGAGTTCATTACTTAACCTCTCCCTCAAGAAAACGAATTAGGTCTTCTAAACACCTATAAATACACCCTTATATCACTTTTAAATCATCCTTGCCTCATAGTAATTTGTTCCTAAGGTTTTATTCTTCCAGTTTATTGTAGAGAGCAAGATGATGTCTTTTGTAATTTCTTTTAGTTTATTGCCATCAGGTATGAACTAAACATCCCATAGCTTGGGTTTTGCATCATGTATATTAGCTACTTACCTTTATATTTGTTTATGTGGTTTGATTTATTGTCTGTCCTAGAACTGATCACTTTAGGATTTTAATAATAGTAGTTAGATGGTCACCTTAGCTGGGTGTCTAATTATTGAAACACCACATAATGTCTAGTGTCGATATTAGTCCTGACAAAACTGATTCTAACTAGATAGTCATTAGGGTATAATTTAATCACCATATCACCAATTGAAGGAATTGTTTGCTTAGGGCCTTGGTAGCGCTTGATAACCCTATTTAAAACAGCCCCGTGGTTGTGTCGTAGCCCCCTTAGTCACTCTCAAGGTCTAAGGAATGGGAATTTATAATCCTGACTAAGTATACAAGAGCTAATATTCTCCCTTATTAACTAGATCTAATAGAAAGAATTAGAAGGATTAGTGTATACTAGCAAAACCTAAGCTATACTTCTCATCTCATATTCTTAGTATTTTACTTTATTGCCTTTTAATTTTCTTAGTTTAATTAATTTTGAATTTCTTCTCTCTTTAATTTTCTGTCTTTTAATTCATTATTGCTTACTCGTTATTCCTACCCACGTGATTAACACACTTAAGTCCCTGAGAACGAACTCAACTTATCAACTAAAACTTGCATACGTCCTGTAATACTTGCAGTACTGTGCCTGTCTAGGGTGAGAGTGCGTAGTTTTCTAGACTTTATTTTATAATATTTTTATCACACCCTAGGCGACACCAAACGCCAACAATAACCCTCACATACAAACACCGACTCGTCTTGATTCTCAATTTGTACCCCGTAGATTATATATACAAAAAAATTAAGACATTCATAATATAACTTATGAAAGAATATATTATTAGGCTTGACAAAAAATAAGGTAAAAAATTGGGCTTGCTCTTGCCTTATGTTTAAACCAATAAGGGGTGTTATTATAATAAATAACAATTTCTACTTCCCTTAACAAAAGTTCACTACCTACGTCTAGATTTAGAGACTTATTTAAACTAATAGGAACAATGGGTGCCAAATGGTTTAAAGAATCATTTTACATAAGCTAGGTTGCCTTCAATAATGTTTCATGCATGGGCTGTAGATCGATGCATGAGATTATAACGAGAAGCCATAATAGAAAAATCCAAAGATTAAGACATTATGAGAAAATGATGTAAAGAATTGCATATTTACATTTGAATGTAAGGATGTCTGGAGAAATCAACGAAACAATATTCACTTTAAAGACGTACTGAGACTTAAAATATTAATGAAGAAGAAAAGTCATTTCTTTGTACTTTACACTATTTAATATTTATGTATATATGAAATACACTTGGATTATGAGATGTGAATCGTAGTCTAAAATTTACAAATATTTCAATTTAATAGTGATGATTAAACTACTACCATCATGTGAAACAATATAGTAATTCTCACTAAGTGACGTGATAGTTATATATATTGTAATCCCAACTATAAGTCGATGTTATAATGTCATGGCTTATTAATGTAGATAAGGAATGATCCAGTAAAACATGTTACAAGGATAAGATACCCTTTACCTCATACAATATACGAAGCAAGTTGTCTACCATGGTCTTCAACTGATCTCTCAAGACGAGTTACGTGCTCTAGCATCATGACACTATATGACACAACAATAAAGTAACTTAGCTCTGCCTTATAATACACACTCTAATAACTTTTAAATTACAATAAACATCCTTTAACATGTCTCTCGAAATCTATAAATATCCCCGCTCTATTAGATACACCATCCTTTCTTTATATCTCTTCCTCTCTATAATATGGTAATATTGTGTATCAGAGTGCTATTAGAAGAGAAACTCGCTTTGGTCCCAACCTAGTGTCAAGTTTCAATTAGGTTTGATAAAACTTGTGTTCCGAATCTTTTTATATCCTTTGGAAAATCATGATCCCGAGACAGATCGTAGCGTGATTTTACTTTCTATTTATAAGTTAGTGGGAAATTTTAGATCTAGATTTAGTACATTATTCAAATATTTTTGGGAATACTAGAATTGTTATTATAGGGGTTTCTAATCTATCAACATGTTGACATATGTATTTGTAATTTCTAGACTAAAATAAGTTTTACACGTATTTGAAATTGTTCGTTACCTCTTTCTTGTAGAAGGGTGACCACATTAATTTATATAAACTTCCTATCTAATTGGCTTATCATGCTTTCAAGACGCTCAATATATTCAAGCTATGAGCCTTTGAGTAAAATGATTCACTCTTTACCTTATCATTGAAAATTTTCAATCATTTTCTATTCAACATCGCATGTTCTTTATAGTTATTACCGATTTAAACTAGACAATTGTAAAATATATTATATTTTTTTGTTTATAATATTATTAATATGCAAGTAAATTAAATATTTTTAATCCATTCACACGTGTGAAGAAGACACCCAATATATTTTGATTGGACCCCTTATTTCCTATCGTTGACACAAAAACATTCACTCCTCAATTAACTGATAGATTTGTGACCTTGGTCATATGATTTCTCATGATCTTCTTGTTCACCGTATTATTAACCTCCATTGTGGAGATACGCCCATCAGGTATTTAAGTAAGACCCAAAGTAAAGTCAAAACAAGTAAAATTTCAATATGTAGAGGAGGCGAGGTTTATAGAACGCACCACGACAAATTGCAACGTCGTTGTGTTGAATCGAATCTTGACTGGCCACGTCACCCAAGTGGGAAATCCTATTCCAATGATATTTTTCTCGATGCTGCAACTGACTTGCCCTAGGCCACCCGTTTGAATGAGACTATTAAATCTTATTGTTAGGATTTTTCACAATTCATACTCTAGGCGAGTTAGAAGTATTTAGAACAAAACCTTAGTAGGACAACAGAAGAGAAAACCAGTAAAGATGTCAAAATCTTCTATTGATATTTTATTTATCAATTTCCTTCATATCTTAATATTCGGTATTTTAATTAGTTTTTTGAAGGATAATGCTATTATTTGTTATCTATAAACTAAACACTTTAAATTTTGGGTTTTCATGATGAATAATGCAATTTATAATTCTTTTTCATACCACCATCGTATCCTATTATTATGTCCTATTATTTGATTAAAAATAAAATAAAATTAGAATGAGAAAAGAATTCAACTATTTATTTCTATAAAATCAAATCAAATATAAGATTATATAAGGGAGGTATAAAAAAGAGATATATATATAGAATTACTTTCTCATGAAACCTGTATTATAGTTAAATTGTTATATGATATAAGTGTAGATTAATATTATGTTTATATTATGATCCATAAGGATTAAATTCTATCAGATATATGATAACCATAAATTTAATTTAAAATCGGTAATTTAAATATGAGTGAAGTCACGTATAAAAAAACATAATATCATTGTAAAAGATCTAGATAATGGAGATTAAGGAATTTGTATATTGAATAGATTTTTCTATAGATAACTTTTATAAATTTTAGTACTTCTCGTTTGAAGTTCAAAGCTACTTAACAAGTTCAAAACATTGCAAACAATCTACTTAATAATAGTCAAGAAATCCTTTCACATAACTTTTATTATAAAAAATGATTAACGTAAAAACAATTTTAAAATGTTCTAGAAATAACACTAATGTTACTAGTACATACACTCTCAAGATGGATTTGACAAGTACATACACTCACAGATATACTACACAATTTATGTATTCTTTCTTGACTAAAACATTTGGGTGAATTCAATGTGACTCAAGTTTCTCTATGTCGTTCTCCACAAAACTAGAGGCTTAACTACATATCTTATTAGTCCGCTCCTCATGGTGAAATCTTGATAAGATGAAAATACTTCTAAGAAAGATGACACAAATATGTTGAAGTGTTGAATTCCGTTCCCACGAGCTTCTTGATAGCTTAGCAATAGAAAATAATCTTCTTTACTCCTGAAGCGATTATAGGTGTATCACAACAGTGCTCTGGCCTAGTACACGAGTTATCTTTCCTGGACCACTCATCCAATGACCCCGGAGATAGATCCTTACACGCTGATGACTGAGTTCTCCAATTCGATATAGAACTTGGTTGGGAAGGCCGCTATTGAGTAGAGAGTATGCGTGAGGAATTGTAGTAAAAGCCACGCTAACCATTCCTATCTTCCTAGCAAGAACAAAACAAGATATATCAATTTGTATTTAGCGAGTACACTTAATTTTATGTAAACGAGTTTGTTTGTAACCTGTCCATAGTGAAAATTCTTTTAAAGCTTTCACTCACTGCTTTTCATTTCCTTTACAAGTAAATTGGAGTTGTATTTGACAGAATGAAAAAAGTCTATGCTCAAGCTTTTGAGTTCATATACATGGCATACTATTATCACAAGATGTAAGACTTACCAACACAGAATGTTCTTCATTCTTGAAATGTAATGGTCAACGACCTTTTTCCTATCAAATAAATATCATTTTACAAAATAGAAGAAAATTTATACATCTAATTTACTTTATAATAAAATATTTTTATAATTTAAGGACCTTTATTGCAATTAACTAAATAATGGATTGCATCTACCCTAAACTCTTTTGGATAAACCAAAAATAAAATTTGAGCTGCACAAATTATAATTGTTTATTTACCTTTTGCACCATAAACTTGTTCAAATGAACTCAACAATTTTTTATGCAAATCTGGAAATCAAAAGTGCTTTTCCTTTCTTGATTTGGATTTAGTACTTGAAGCTCGATTCGTATATCTCTGGTAATCATACATTGAATTTAATAAAATTTGACACTAAAATGGAAAACATAGATCTTTATTAAAGTTGGGCGGCGCTATTAAGGTTTTACACTCTCAATGTCTTTACCTATGTATGGATGCATATATCTACTTTTCTTTCTTCTCCTGATTTATTGAAAAATAAAATAAAACAAAAGATTAATTAATTAATAAATATAATCTTTTTATGTAAATTAAATAAATTTAAAATCAAGAAACACACAACCAATTATCTTTAAATCTAAAATTTTGCTTTATTTATTTCGTGGGGGAACTTCTTTTTCTTCACAGTGTAGGGAGGCTTACCTTAGTGTCATAAATTCTAGAAAAATATATATAAAAATAAAAAAATTCTATCTTTTAAAATCTTAATAATTCAAAGTTTGTGTGAAGGCATTCAATTTTTATCAATTAATGCTCAATAAGGTTAATAAATATATAGATCTTTTCTATTTAGAATAATGCTTCCTTAATAAGTGTTATTTCTCTAAAACCAATTGTAAACCATAATAGTAAACTAACTCTAAAATTAGACTTTATACATAATGTTTGTTTAGCAACTTTTCCATCCCTTGTTTTACCAATGTTACCAAGTTTGTCCCTTGTTTTTGTTCGACAACATTTTTCTTCATATACTTACACATGTTAATGTTACGTTATTGTCCACACTCTTTTATAGTCAAAGCATTATCTTACTCATTTGATAATTTAGCTTACTTTTAATAATGGATTGCACTGAGATTCGTCGAAGTCAAGTAAAACATAATTATGTTAAGTGGAGTAATTTAAGGATTGTGGATATAAATATTCATTTTTCTTGATCTTAATAAGAGCCTATAACAAATTAAACAAATTTGTTCTACATGGTCATACGCGCTACATATGTGAAAAATTAGAAACTTTACGACTTATTTCTTTTTGCGAGTAGTCATTAGGTTCTGAACACTGTTTTATAAATAAAAAAATTACGTACAAAAATATTTAAATAAGTAAAAGGAATTTGAGAAGTCCACTCAATCGCCAATAGTGAAAATAAATATAAAATTTATTTAGTCACATGACCAGCTAGAAAAGAAAGAGTTTTTCTTTATGAGGAACTACTGTGAGAAAGTGATATAAGATTTTGGTAACAACTTAACTATGAAAAGAATTGATTTGGAGGAAAAACTAACACCAATAAGTAACATTAATTTTTATCTCCTCCCACCCCTTTTCCACTTCACCCATGATGACAGAGGCTAGCATGTTCTTTTTTTCCTTTCCTTTTGTCATTCATTATTTTGTTCTTCTCAATCTTCTTCATATATATATATATATATATATATATATATATATATATATATATATATATATATATATATATATATATATATATATATATATATATATATATACATATATATATATATATATGAGTGTAGGTGGAGGATCGAAAAAATGGATATTTGTTAATAATTTTATTTCTTTTAAATATCACCAAAATTCCGTCCATGAATTTAAGACTTAATATCACATAAGTTTTCTTAATTATGAATGTTCTAGCTACTATCTTTTTTATCATAAGTAATAGTAGATATAACTATATTTCTCATTTTTTTAAATCATCTACATACAACTTTTCTATAATAATAAATTTAATCTTCAACTACAACCAACATGTTCCCTATATATATCATGTAATGTCCATTTTTATCTCTTGACCTTGTAGTCTATTCATAAATTTCACTTGGTTTCCGTTCAGATCTATTTTCATTGTGTTTCAAACAAAATATACTTTGATGTTAGGGTAATCACTAATTCAATAAGGTTAACCTTATAAGGGAAAGCACAATATAATTTGATATTAAGGTAATAACTGAGGTTAACCTTAATAAGGGAAGCAAGCAGTAAATCATGTGTATATGATATATAATCACGTATTTACAAATCATATATATTTATAAGAATTTCAAGTATGTATCTTTCAATTACCTCATTTGAAGATTATTCATTAGGTAGACTAGTTCAAGACAACAATATTATAACATCCTTTTATTAAATTGTTATAGCCAAAGATCTTTGGTCTGTAAAAAACAAGGATTCAATAATAAACTTAGATAAACTTTAATTTTTTTACATAATGATTAGTTTTTTTAAATGTAATAAAAAATTAATTCTACTATCTCAATCAATAAAAACTAATTGAATTTTAAAGTTATTAGATTTATATTTTTTCCAAATATAAAAAAAAATTGCATTTAAAAAATAAACTAATTTAATTGAATTGTATTTTTACATGAAAAATGTTCAAAAAAATAAACCTTTTTATAATGAAAGATTTTATTGGTAATGTTGAAGATGTTTTTGGTATTTTTTGTTTATTTATATACCTTATATTTTTTTTTGGAGAGTGGCCAAAAGATGATAAGTGTTTGTAAATATTAAGATATATGCTTTTATAGAAAATCGAAATACAGTTTAGATAAATAGAATATAAAGACTAGATAGGGATGAATAAATATTTTAGACAAAAATTATAAAAGAGTTTCTTGGTTATTTAGTTTGCCTACTAACTTATGATGTGATAATAAAAAGGTTCAACACATTTATTCTAATAAAAAATTAAAATTATTATTTTATTTGACGAATCTACCTTTTAAAGAACATTTATTTATGTTCATTGCCGATACGTATGATAGATATGTGCACTATTACAAGAAAGTATACTTGAAATAGTGAACTATAGTTGGTTCATTTTTTCAATTGGGTGTGTTATGTTAGGAACATAAATTTTAATAAAGTATGCTTACAAGATTATTGTAGCTTATGTACGTTGTTTGTGCAACCCATGTACTCCTCTCTTCTATTTTAAATGGGAAATCAGACTTTTCTTCTGGTTTGTCTTCGTGACCAAGAAATAATATGAAACAAAACCAAAAATAATCAACTAATTAATTGAGATAAGTCGCAATTCTTATGAGTTCTCAACACAAAGGCATATAAGTAGTTAAGCAGTGAAGATATCTTCTATCACCGGAATATAGCTCCAAAACTAGCTCGCTACATTGAAAAGGTGTTAAGAAAGATTCAGAAAATTGTTTGGAGGGTAAACATCTATTGGAAGAAGACATTAGAGAGATCAAGAGGGAAAGCATGAACATCAATAAATTCCATAACAAAGAAAAAAATTTTAAAAAACCAGTGTAGAAACTCGGAAACGTTATTCAAGAATACTTAGAAGTCCTCTGGAGGCTCCACAAAATGCCTCTGAAGTTAAATTAAGAAGAAGAGAAAGGAACCTTTGGTAGGAAGTTACTGAAAAAGCTAATAAGGTGTCAAATAAAACGAGTAGAGGTGGTATTCACCATATTCTACCATGCAAAAGGAAGATCAATGTGTAGAAGTGTGCGACATATGGAGTATCAAAAAATCTTCTATAGAATATAGAGTTCCAAAAAATTTAGACATGTAATTTTCATTAAAAAAAAATAACAAAGGAATGTCTAACGATGTAAGTCATCGGGTATACTAAGGTTAGAAAGACGTCCATAAAATTTGTCTAAATATCCACTATAAATCAAGCCACCTCAATGAAATTAAATTCTACCGTAAAAGTGTTAGAGGAAAGGGTAACAAAATTTTGCAGCTAGCAGTATGATGAATTGCACAAATATTTGTACTCAAGAAGGTATTCAGTGGCTTAAGTTCACCTCTCTTGCATTAAGAGATTTTTTTTTCATTAATTGTGATAAAACACACACATCATTATTTGTTGTAACTTTTTGATTTTTTTATTCCTATGCTCTTTCTAAGAATTTGTTGTTTTCTCTAGTAGTTGTTAGTTTAGTGTCATTGACAATCTTCCAAGGTTTGAGTGACAAAAGTTCTCTTGGTAATTTTCATGTGTTTGTAGTTTTTGAGTTTGACTTTAATCTAATTGTTTTACATTTTGTCTTATTGTACTTTCACATATTGTACCATGTAATTAATCCCGACTGATATAAAATATAATTTTTTACTTTAATGAACCAATATAATCCGCTTAATATATATAATCTGAAAGAAAATATAAAACTAAAACATTTATTGAGAAAAAACTGTATATCATAGTTCATTTATATCCTACATTTCTCTGGTCTTCTTCAAACCTCTTTGGAAGGTTTCATATATCAATAAAAAGTTCAAATTTACAGCTGACGCCCTTGTCATGTGTAACATGAGGAGTATTGACCTTTTCAGTTGGGATGATACCTCTCTCATTAGCTCTTTTGATTTCTTTAAATATCGTTGTATTCTCTACTGATGGTAAAGTTCTTTCTTAAAAGACCTTAAGGTCTTCTTCGAACTCTTTATTTCACATATATTACATTTCTCCTAAAGATCTGACTGTTCGCTCAGAACGAGGAGCTAACATTGTCTACTATGATCTTATTAATACACCGGTGATTATTTCTTGAATAGAAAATAAGAAATTAAAGATGTCAATATTTTTGTTCATTAAAAAGGCTTTCAACCAATGTATTACAAATTTTCAAACTAGGCCAGATATAGGCACATGATGTAATATATTGTTGTTGATGTATTAACTCCTTAAATTGATGATAGATCCACGTCTTTATCCATTTTAACAATAATTATCAAGTAATCACTATTACATCCTTTAGATACCCTTCCTCCAATATCATCCCTCTTCAATATTTGTATAAATTACTTTTGCAGTAAAAGAAAGATAGATTATGTACAAACTCTTAGTTTTTGTTATGAAGTAGTTAAAGATAACCAAATCACAAAAATAGTACCACTTGATATCAGACTGGTGTCGCCTTGGGTGTGATAAAATTAATAAAAATAAAGGTCAAGAAAACTACGCACTCTCACCCTAGACAGGCACAGTACTGCAAGTATTACAGGACGTATGCAAGTTTTAGTTGATAAGTTGAGTTCGTGCTCAGGGACTTAAGTGTGTTAATCACGTGGGTAGAAATAACGAGTAAAAGTAAATAATTAAAATACAATAAATTAAAGAGAGTAGATTCAAAAATAGCCAATTAAACTAGGAAAATAAAGACAATAAAATAAAATAAAATACTAAGAATATGAGATGAGAAGTATAGCTTAAGTTTTGATAGTATGCACTAATCCTTCTAATTCTTTTTATTAGATCTAGTTTATAAGGGAGAATATTAGCTCTTGTATACTTAGTCAGGATTCTAAATTCTCATTCCTTAGACCTTGAGAGCGACTAAGAGGGCTACGGAACAACCAAGAAGCTGTAAAAATAGGGTTATCAAACGCTACTAAGGCCCTAAGCAAACAATTCATTCAATTGTTGATATGGTGATTAAATTAAACCCTAATGACTATCTAGTTAGAATTAGTTTTGTCAGGACTAATATCGGACACTAGACGTTATCTGGTATTTCAATAATTAGACACCCATCTAAGGTGATCATCTAACTACTATTAAGGTAATCCTAAACGTTGCGCACCGCAAGGAAAACAGTCATTAAATCAAAACACATAAACAAACATAAGAGTAAGCAGCTAATATCAATTTAAAACATGTAATTCCCAAAGAAACTTAGATAGAAGAATTAGAATTCATAGATTATACATGATGTAAAACCCAAGCTATGGGGAGTTTAGTTCATACCTGATGGAAATAAACTAAAAGAAATTACAAAAGACATCATCTTGCTCTCTACAATAAACTGGAAGAATAAAACCTTAAGAACTAATTACTATGAGGCAAGGATTGCTAGGGTACTTTTACAAGTGATATAAGGGTGTATTTATAGGTGTTTAGAAAACCTAATTCGTTTTCTTAAGGGAGAGGTAAAGTAGTGGACTCCAAGCCCAACTCAAATTCGTAAGGAAATAAAAATAAACACTGGTGAACTGTTTTGAGCATATCTTCTTCGTTATTGGTCGGTTTTTGCTCCACAATATACCAAAAGAATCCTCAGCGAATTATCTACGTCCCTATGAAAGGAATTTACCAAAATCGGCTTTCTTTTGGAGTTATCACCACTTCTTTAGGCGTAGCTGCAGAAATTCAGATTTAGGCAGCTTTTCCTTTTCCATCTTTTTAGCTTTTATTTCCTTATCTCCAATTACCATGCTAATCTCTTTACCATATCTTGTAGTCTTTGACTTGGACTCTAATTAATCTACACAATTATCTTTAAAGCTACACACTAAATAAACAATTAAACCCAATATGCTCTAAAAATATTATTTTACTAAATCAAGACTCAAAATAGGAAAGTGCACTATTTCTCAAGAAAATCGACTATTATGACTTCTAAATCACTAAAAATGATGTCTCATCCTAATATAAATCTATCACAAATAAGGAGACATCAAGACCCCCAACTCAAAGTTGTATCGTCCCGATACAATAAAGATAAAAACATAGGGAAGTCTATAAATACACACTTATAAAATTCTCAATACAATGGGAAAAACATAGCAGAATATATAGAATAAACCTAAAGCAACAACTCAGAAAATTTCATGCAATAATATTTATAAACTACATTTATGTACACTTCTCATATCCACAGTCAACACGGCTTGAATTCAAGATCAGATTAGTTTCGCAATGTAAGAAGGATTGGGAATTTACTCAGTTCCCCAAGAAAGCAATAGATTGTTCATCGATTTTCACTAGTATTCAAAGATCCACTCAACTAATCTCTAATGGCTCAATCATTTCTCAATTACATAGCAAAGAATCAAAAGGTCTTTTAGGTTGTAATTTAGGCTTAGGGACGGTATGATAGTATATTTGGATAATTTGGAGTGAGCTTTTGGCTCTCTCCTCACTAGCCATCAACGAATCGCCCTAGAGCTTGAGTTACTCTCATAAAACGTTTCTCACTCAACCCAATGAATTCCTTGATGCATAATTTAGCATCCCTAATAACCCAATTAAAGCATAATATGTTCACATAAAAATCCTACTTTGCCGGTCCGAATATATATATTTTCTTGTCAATTTCTTTATAGCTATGACTCTCTTTTAATGTTGAGATATCACGCTAATTTTCTCATATATATATTTTTTTCTTTTAATGCCCTTGTTGGCAAATTTAGCTCGTAGCTTCTTTTTCATTCACTATTACCCTGGCAAAGGGTTACAATAAAAATCTGTAAATCATCATCAATATAAAGCACAAAGCACAATTAATAAGCTCAAAAATCCCAACCCAATAACAATTCCCATAATGGTGGACCCACCACCCCAAACTCAAGCTCTAAAACAACTGTCTATGCATCGCAATTCGAGTGCAGGTCATATGGAAAAGTCCTATAATCTAAAGGGATATGGCTTATAACGTATTTCAATAAAAAGCTTTAGAAAGACTAGAAGGGGCTGAGAAGGATATAGCATATAAACTCAAAATCACAGGGGAGAAGGTATAAAAAGGCTCAAATGGCTTTAAAGAAAGAACCGCCTTAATCACTTTTTACACTATGTAATTTTGTTATTTTCTTACCTTTAGCACTTTCATCAAATGGGTTTGTCCACTAGCTTGGATCTCACGGCCTACACACTTCTCAAGGTTCCCTGAGATCGAACATACTTTCTATCGCATTGATCACTAATCTTTTCTTTACTATCAACGTATGTTTCCTGCAAATACTCAAAGCATACAAATAAAATAGCTCATAAACATACTACTTACTATCATCAATTCACTGAGCTTATGCTTTCAAGCTATTAAATACACTCTACATCTAATTCCCATGTATCAAAAATATTAATTTCTACCTAAAAACAGAAAAATGGAGATGAGAGACAACGAATCCCCACACCCCCAACTCAAAAATGAGCCGTGTCCCCACGACTCGAAAAAGACTCGAAACAGAAATTAAAATTAGCAGATAAACCTATTTACAGAAATGGTAAGGAAGAAAGAGAACATACTCTCGAGGCTATTGCCTGGCATCATTGACATCCAAGGTCGGATTTGCTGGACCTTTCGTTAATTTCTCAAGGAGTTTCATGATGTGCACTTGATTAGCGTTGATTTGTGCCACATCGTTGACTAAAGAAGTTTGAGCTGCTTCGAATTTCGTTAAACGCTCCTCCATCTTCTCTTGCCAACTTTGCTCCTTTTCTTCTACTTTCGAGACTTGCGTAGAACCCGCTCTTCGAAAGATATCCCTGATCCAAGCATTATCAATATAACTCGTCTTAAATTCGAGTTTCTCTTCTTCACCCAATGTAACATTCGCTTTTCGCATAAGACTCGTGATCATAGTTGGAAATTTGACATTATAAACTGATTTAGGAGAGACTGAAAATCGTATCACCTCCTCATAGATCAACTGTGCCACATCTACTTCTTCTCCTCTCAAAATACAATCGAAAAGTAGAGCGTTGTTCATAGTCACGTCCAAAGTTCGTGTGTTTTGAAAGACATTAGGAATAAGGAAATTGTGCCAAATTCTCGCATCCTATTGAAGATATTTGTAAGGCCAAGGTGCCTTCAATTCTCCCTTATGTGATTGCACTTTCTCTTTGTCTAATACATGCTCAAAACGTAATTCCTCATCAAAGATTTTTCGTTTAGCAACCGCTTCATCAAATTTGAAACAATCTTTCAATTTCTTAAACTTGAAGTGGTTTCTAATCTCATCAACTGTGAAAGGAACTAGCTTTCCTCTAATCGGAACACAACCTTTACTATCTCAGCTAAAGAGGCCTAAATAGAATTCCAAAACTAACTCATGACATAATTCAGAACATCTTACCATGAACGTAGACCAACCCAATTTCGCACCAAGTTCTAAGAATCTCTTGTATTATCCTGTACCAACTTCTTCCTCGAATACTTTCTCATAAGCAAAAGGTACTTCTTTAATTGTTTCTCTGCAGAAACTTTCAGGGCCCTTGAAGCTTCCTCTTTCTCCTTGGGTGTATGACCTTGTGGAAGTTGTGTTTTCTCCTTTGCATAAAAGTAAAGCTTTTTACCATTACGATCAAGCAAGGTTATCGCACCTTCATCTACTTTGTCTTTACCCTTTGATTTAGAACTAGACTCTTTGTTATTTGATTTCTTCTTGATTGAATCCAATACCTTGCTTTTCTTCACCTCCCTCTTGTTAGCTAATATTGTTGTTCTATTAGTCATCCTCAATTAACCCCCAACTCAAAGCTTTAGCAAGTCTTGAAATTTAAACTTGTGAATTTTTGGTTGAACAAGCTTGATTTGGTTTAGGAAAGATGAATTGATGATGAATCTCTATGTGGGTGAGGTGGATTCTTGATGGATTGGCTTGGATTTAAGAAATTGTAGGATGAATTGTGAAAATTTGAGCTCTTGATTCTTCAATTTGATGGATTTGGTGAGGATTGGGTGCTTGAATCTCTCTTGTAATGATGTGGAGAGAAGGTTTGATGTGTTTTTGTTGATGATTGGGTAGTGTTTTGATGATTGGTGAAGGTTTTTATGAGTTTCAATAGAGCTGGGAGAGTTTTGGAGAAGAGAAAGAGGCTTGAGGTTTTGTAATTTCGGAATAATAAGCTTTATACCTCTTTTATAACCTAAATCCCGTAACTTTTTCTCTCTATCGGCGCGGCGCGGTGCATGGGTGCGGTACATGGGTGCACCGCAGCTTCTGTAGCTCAAAATATTTTCCCTTCGGCAAAATACACGTGGTAGCACCCCGTGGCACGGGTTTTGCGCGTGCGGTATAGGGTCCGATACACCACAGCCAACGCTGTGATTTTTTCTCATCTCGGCATAAAACCCGCGACATCTACCCGTGGTACGGGTTTTTGTACTCTGCGGTACACTGCGGCTAGGGTGCAGTATACCGCACCGATGGTGTACCCTTTCCGAAAAATTTTGTTTCCTCCCTAACTCGATCTCTCCAATACCTAAGCATCAAAAACACTAATACCTTTCTCAAATATGCAATATCAACTAAAAACAACTAATCTAAACATAAACTAAATACGTAAAAGACATAAAAACTTAAAAAAAATTGCGGGTTGTCTCCCGTACAGCACTTTTGTTTAACGTCTTTCAAGGTTAGACGTGTTACCTCTATCAAGATTTGCGAATATAGCCTCCCCGACAACAAGTTAGGCTATGAGCATCAACTAATCTGCGCTTGATCCCAGTTTTGGGTTGAATTTCTATCACCTTGGCTGAAACAACCTTAGTGACAATGAATGGTCCCATCCACGAGTCTTTGAAACTACGTGGCCTATTCTCGTGTTTGTGAGCTTTCCATAGAACTTCATGGCCAACCCCAAACTCAATGTTTAGCTCAGTATCCACAGGCTTTAAGTGGATCTTATCAGGAGGGACTTTGTGATGTGAAAGGCTGTGGATGACAGGAACGGTGGGATCTAACTTCCTATGTTTCTTACCCAGGACATAGAAGGTCTCGGATACATTCTTTGCATGAAGGGTGATGGTCCCTTCTTGGAAGTTGATGACACTTTGACTTGTCGCCATGAAAGGCCGTCCAAGTATGATTGGAACCTGCTTATCTGCATCAAACTCAAGAATAACAAAGTTAGTAGGGATGGCGATATTACCTGCACAGACTAAGACGTCCTCCACTGTTCCCCATGTCCTCTTAACTTATTTGTCAGCGAACTGTAACTTCACTGGAGTTTTCTCTGATTTCTGAAATCCAAGTCTCTCGAACACGGACTTAGGCATAAGATTCACACCAGATCCCACATCATACATAACTTTCACCTTGAGCATACCATTAATTTGAATAGGAAGGTTGAAACTTCCCGGATCTTTAAGCTTTGTTGGTAGCTCTCGTTCACTTCTTCTTGAGACTCTCAGGTTCTCTCTTGGGATCTCTACACTTGCTTCTTTCTCAGTAATAACTTGCGTAAAAACTTGTTGCGGTGTAAGTCCTTTCTTTGCTATATCAAGCATTTGGGCGTTGATATTTTCAGGTGTATACGCCTCTCCAAATGTCTTGAGTTCAGTGTCATCCTTAGGATTTGTATCAGGAATAGTTGGTGACACTGTTTGAACAACAGGTGGCGGTTCCACCTTTTCTTCTTCTTTCTTTGCTTGCACAGCAGGTGCAACTTCATCTTCAACCTTTGATTCCTCCTCTGAGGCTTCTTTCTCTTTCTCTCTAGCCAGCTCAGCTTGATAATCCATAACCGATCGAAGTTCCTCTTGCATCTTCTTCAAAAGCTGTATAAATTCGGCTCCTTCTGAATCGTCCTCCACATAAACCTCAGAACAGTCAGATTCCACGGGGCTAGACTTGGTTGATTCGTCTTCGGTACTCGGAACTTCCACGGCACTAACGACAGCATGTGGTACTTACTTCTGTTCTTCTTCAATTTCAAGGAAAATAGCCTTACAAGCTTCGAACCCAACATTGTCATCACCTCCTTTGATTGCCTTCACTTCTTTCTGTTCCATTAAATTTTTCAGAACTTTGTTTAATTGTTCAACTTGAGTACCTAAAATCTGAAGTGCGGCATCTTGTCCTAGGACTTTCTCTTCCTGAGCGTTCATACTCGTGGTCAAACGGTTCAAGATTTGTATTACTTGATGATTATCCATAGATCCTTCTTGAGAATACTGAGGTAAAGCTTTCTGATCTAACGTATCGGTATAGGCATCTTGAATAGGTTGTTGTGGTGGAGCAGGTCTATTTTGATATTGATTCTGGTACTGACCTCTCGGTTGGAAAGAGTTGTTCTGGGGTCGCGGTTGATAATGACCAGGATTAGCGGCCCCTTGTGGATTTGAATACTGCATACCCGGATGGTTTGGTTACCCCATTGATAACCTTCCCGGTTGGATATGAAGTACAGATATTGTGGATTTGATTCGTACTCTTTCCATGTATGATTATTAACCCCACATTGTTGACAACCTTGTGCTTCTTGTACTACGTTTGCAGCGGCTAAATTATTTTGCATCTCTAACTTCAGCTCTTTGATTTGATTCTCTAATGCGGATATTTGAGCTGAGTTCGCGGTTTCTGCGTCTAAACGAAGCGTTCCTCGAGTCTTTGCTACAGGAGCTCGCGTTGAAGGCCAACTCCTTTCTTGTTCAATAATATTTTCCTGGACATCGGAAGCTTCATGATGATTCATGGACACAAAATTACCCTTTCCAATGTTATCCACCTTCTCTCTACCTTTATCATTAAGACCTTCATAAAATATAGCAAGTTGTAGAGCAGGGGTATAACCATGGAGCGGACATCTAGCTAATTTATGTTAAAACCTTGTCCATGATTCTCCTACTGTTTCTCCATCTTCTTGACAAAATCTTGCAAGCTCGGTTTGATCTTTGAGTCTCATGCTCTTCGGATAAAAACGGTTAAAGAACGCGGCTTGAAGTTCTGTCCAAGAATTAATTGTTCCATTTTGTTGTCTTTCTAGCCAATCGCTAGCTCTACCGGTCAAGAAGAACGAAAACATATGACAATACAGTTGCTCGCGTGTAATGCCAGGAGTAATATAGGCATCAGATCTTGAATTGGTGTACCACTGTAGAGTCCAAAACTTTGAAATTGACTAAGCATACCCGGATCGGGTCTAAATTTGATATTCTGGATCTCTGGAGGATGGTAACCGATTGGTTGAACATGGAACGGTACATGAAGACCAAGGAGGTCTTGCTGTACTCGATTATGTTGATTATTATTAACGTTATTCTGCCCATTACCTCCTCCTAGTTGTTGTTGTACACCAGGTGGAATGAAAGGTGGTGGTCCTCCTGGTGCATAGTATTGTACTCCTTCGGGTGGATCTAACTGCTCTTGCATGCCTACCATAGCTCTTCTCAAGGCTCTTTCCTCACGAACACGTTTGTTATAAGATCTGAAGCTCCTCTCAGGCTCCGGTAACGGAGGCCAAGAATTAAACACTGTGAAACCTGAAAAAGACTAAAGCAAACCACAAGCGTAAATCCGGAAAAATAAAAACTAAAAGCTGAAAAATAAAAGTTAATTAAAAACTACTACTCGAAATAGATAACCCACACGCTAACGAGACACAAGTCCCCGGCAGCGGCGCCAACAACTTGGTGTCGCCTAGGGTGTGATAAAATTAATACAAATAAAGGTCAAGAAAACTACGCAATCTCACCCTAGACAGGCACAGTACTGCAAGTATTACAGGACGTATGCAAGTTTTAGTTGATAAGTTGAGTTCGTTCTCAGGGACTTAAGTGTGTTAATCATGTGGGTAGAAATAACGAGTAAAAGTAAATAATTAAAAGACAATAAATTAAAGAGAGTAGATTCCAAAATAGCTAGTTAAAACTAGGAAAATAAAGACAATAAAATAAAATAAAATACTAAGAATATGAGATGAGAAGTATTGCTTAAGTTTTGCTAGTATGCACTAATCCTTCTAATTCTTTCTATTAGATCTAATTTATAAGGGAGAATATTAGCTCTTGTATACTTAGTCAGGATTCTAAATTCCCATTCCTTAGACCTTGAGAGCGACTAAGGGGGGTACGGCACAACCAAGAAGCTATTTCAAATAGGGTTATCAAACGCTACTAAGGCCCTAAGCAAACAAATCATTCAATTGGTGATATGGTGATTAAATTATACCCTAATGACTATCTAGTTAGAATTATTTTTGTCAGGACTAATATCGGACACTAGACGTTATGTGGTGTTTCAATAATTAGACACCCATCTAAGGTGATCATCTAACTACTATTAAGGTAATCATAAACGTTGCGCACCGCAAGGAAAACAGTCATTAAATCAAAACACATAAACAAACATAAGAGTAAGCAGCTAATATCAATTTAAAACATGTAATTCTCAAAGAAACTTAGATAGAAGAATTATAATTCATATATTATACATGATGCAAAACCCAAGCTATGAGGAGTTTAGTTCATACCTGATGGAAATAAACTAAAAGAAATTACAAGAAACATCATCTTGCTCTCTACAATAAACTGGAAGAATAAAACCTTAAGAACTAATTACTATGAGGCAAGGATTGCTAGGGTACTTTTACAAGTGATATAAGGGTGTATTTATAGGTGTTTAGAAGACCTAATTCGTTTTCTTGAGGGAGAGGTAAAGTAGTGGACTCCAAGTCCAACTCAAATTCGTATGGAAATAAAGATAAACACTGCTGAACTGTTTTGAGCATATCTTCTTCGTTATTGGTCGGTTTTTGCTGCACAATATATCAAAAGAATCCTCAGCGAATTATCTACGTCCCTACGAAAGGAATTTACCAAAATCGGCTTCCTTGTGGAGTTATCACCACTTCTTTAGGCGTAGCTGCAGAAATTCAGATTTACGCAGCTTTTCCTTTTCCATCTTTTTAGCTTTTATTTCCTTATCTCCAATTACCATGCTAATCTCTTTACCATATCTTGTAGTCTTTGACTTGGACTCTAATCAATCTCCATAATTATCTTTAAAGCTACACACTAAATAAACAATTAAACCCAATATGCTCTAAAAATATTATTTTACTAAATCAAGACTCAAAATAAGAAAGTGCACTATTTCTCAAGAAAATCGACTATTATGACTTCTAAATCACTAAAAATGATGTATCATCCTAATATAAATCTATCACAAAGGAGGAGACATCACATACCTTTGCCTCCAGTTATTTGTAATCCTTTATATATTTTGGTAAGATGATGTACCAGATTTATTTGGGATTTTCTTGTTTGCCTTCGTTTTGAATATGAAAATTATTGGATCGGGATAAGTAAAAGGTACTACTTTACGTATTCTTTCAATATATGTTGTCATGGAAAATTTTGGAACATATAGCAAGGCAAGCTTAAAAGTGCATAAACAATAGACATCTACATGTTTAACAAAATGTTGGCGATAACGCACCTATTAAATATACAATACAAACAAATGATAAATATTTTGGACTCATTTATTGTCCACATGTCATCTTAGTATGTGGGAATATTTCTTGGTCAAAATTTTATTTGGTTGTGTAGCGGGGAAGTGGAGAAGTCACGTAGTGACTTTCTCACATTCCCACATCGGTGGGTTAATGAAACAAATGGTGTATATTATCTTCGTGGTATCATTAGATTCCATGCACATGAAGAGATAATGGGTAAGCTCCCACATGCACCACCACCACCCACCCGGCCCGAACCCAGGTCCGGGTCTTGGGTCTTGGGAATTAAAAAATAAAAATAAACTAGTTTTTATACCAGCTTTTATTTTATTTTTCAGATGAAGACTTGGTCCGGTTTTGAATAGTTTCCTCCATGTTTTGTCTTCAGTTTTTACCCACGTTTGTAGCATTGTATCTGTTCCTATTTATCAGCCATGACTAACAACCTTGACTGAGTCATAACGAATAATTACTGGCTAGTTGTTCTTGTCTATAAATAGGACAATTTCGCAGCTCATTTAACACCAACTTTTACAGCTTACGAAATAATCTAGCAACAAAATATTCACCTTCTTTACTTCTGTTCTTGAGCGAAACACATACAGATTCCAAACCTTCGCTTGTTAGTGCACACGAGAGTAGGTTGTAGTGTTTAAACCTTGTAGAATGTTTGGAAAAACAATATAGCATCTCACCATCCCAGAATTCATTCTTAAGGCAGCGACTCCTCCACGACACTACAATTTGATCTTCGTCTTCTATGATCGGGTTTATTTTTCTTTACTACTTTTTAAAGTATTATTTTCTTAAATTAGTTAAAGTCTACTTTTGCATTTAAATTTTTTAAATACCGTTAATATTATTTTTACCAACAATAAATATTGTAAACTAAAGTATTAGATAATGTATTGAAACTAAACCACATCAGCTGAGAAACAAAATTATCCACAAGACGCAAGACATATAGATCTAATGTCACTTTTCAATCAAATTGAGGCTAATTAATTCAATTGAAATGTATATAATGAATAAATTAGTTAATTAAATATAAGTAAATCTCATAAGTTTGACAACGATGTTGTCGTGTTTGAGATCACAAATCGTTTTATACATAGCCCAAACCTTAACACCTTCCTTATCCTCCTTCGATGGATACGACATATGAATTGAATAATTTCTTTCGTTGGTTGCTCCCTTGGAAAGATGTGATATTACACTAATATGATGTAAGGCAAATATTAACAATCTTTTATTGAATGATATTAGCCAAATCTAATATGGATCAAGTCTGAGTGTAAACTGGGTTGTTAAGACATGCGATAAAAATTAAGATTGGGTCCAATATTGATATCAAATTCAACTAATGGACTTTGGGGAAGTATTAAAAATTATCAGAGTGAATGTCCTACTCCAAATATTAGTTTAAGTATTTCATAAGGTAATTTTTTATTTTTTCTAAGTTATTTTACTATATATTAGTCCTCATATGGAAAAATATTGTATCCAATGTTAAAAATACAAGAAATATTAAGAAAAATATTAAATTTTTTTACAAATTTGATTAATAATAAAGAATGGGGTGAAATTGATGAAATACAAACACCCTTTTATGAATAATTTTATCCAAAACTATCCTTCGGTTCTAAATTAATTAATTCAAATGAGTCCAAATTTATTGTGTCTCGAATGAAGAGAAATATTTTTTACCGTATTTATAACTTAATCCCATTCAAGCATATGTAGGAAAAAATTATATACATCAATGATTAAATGTTTCATAAATGTTATTGTTACAATAATACTCCCTTAATTTACAGACGTTTGCAATTATTTCTACAATTGTCATTAACAAAAGGTTGTGGGATATTTGGTCAGACCTAAAGAGTATATTTTTAAGAATTCATCGATCAAAGGATAAAATAATCATCTCGCAGCCATGTTAAAACGTCAAAAACACAAAAGTAACTCACCAACATAACCCTCAGACACTCACTCCAACTCTTCTTGAATCCTAATTTCTCCCACTAAAGTATATCTTCATAAGAAATTTAGAGATTCACAATATGTTTTTTCAAAGAACATATATATTTGGCTTAACAAAAAATAAGGTATGAAACTATGTTGGCCTTTCCTTATGTTTAGACGGACGAGGGGTTTTATCACAATAAAATGAAATTGTTTACTTCCCTTAACATAGGCTCATTAACTACGTCTGAGTATAAAGACTTTATTTGAAGTAATAGCTATTATGGGGCCAAATGGGTAAAATAATCATGTTTTACATAAAATAGGTCCCCTTCAATAAATTTACATGCATGGGATGCATACCAATGCATGAGATTATCACGAGAATTCCAAGTAGAAAAATTCAAAGAAGAAGACATTATGAGAAAATGATGTAGAAAATGATGTAGAAAATGAATATTTACTTTTGAAAGAAAAGATGTTTGGAGAAGTCAACTGAAGATTATTAACTCTAATGGTTGTATTTAGACTTTAGATACCGATGAAGAAGAAAAGTTAGTTTTTTGTATACTTTACACTATTTGATATGTACGTGTATGAGAAAAACACCTTGAATATGAAACGTCAATCAAAATCTTATATTTTTAAATATTCTATTTTAATAGTGATGATTAAACCACCAAAATCATGTGCAACAATATAGGATCTTGACTAAGTGAGTGATAATTATATTTTTTTTTAATCGCAACTATGAGTCGATGTATATAATCTCTGGCTTATTGATGTAGATAAGGAATGACCCAGTAAACCAAGGAACAAGGATAAGATAGAACCAACCTCATAAAATAGAGGAAGTGGAGGTCTGGCCCCGGTCATAAACAAATCTCTCAAGATGAGTTACGCGCGCTAGCATCATGACACAACAATTAAATTACCTGACTCATTATTATGATGCACACCAACTAATCATTAAATTACTTACAAAAATGCTTTCATGTGCCTCTCGGTATTTATAAATACCACTACTCTATCAGAAATGAACAACCATTTATCTTTTCATCTTAAAAACCATCTTATATAGCCTCGAAAAGAAAAACTCCTCGAGAAACCCGACAACGTAGTCCTGACCAAGCTAAGTGGTCGGTTAACTGTACAGTCCTACATAACTCTGGTAAAATAAGTCCCATTTAGTCTCGGCAATAAGACAAGCATTGCCAATGTAAATATGTTTAGTGTAGTCTCGATGATGAAATTGACATAATTTCTGTAATAAGTCTGATGTAGACTTGGAAATTTTACCATCATAGCTCTATTAAATTAGTTTGATATAGACTTGTAAACAAGATTACCATAAGTTTGATGATTAAGTCCAACTTAGCCTTGGGAATGAAGCCGACATGATCTGGGAATTAAGTCTAACATTGAAATGAAGAAAAGACCAATAATATTGTTAGGAAAGAAGTTTATCTTATGTAAAAAATTAACGGTGTAATCATATATCGATCCAACGATATAGTTCGCTAGAAATTCCTTTTCTTGGGCAAGAGAAATACAAATCAACTTTCTAAGACCGAGGCAATATCAATAATTACAAAAGCTTTGTAAGACCGATACACTCTCGACAATCAAAAAAGTTTTGTAAGATTGACGCAACCTAAGAAATCAAAAACGGTTCATAAGACCAACAATGTTGGCAATCAAAAAAGTTTTCTAAGTCAAAGGTAGTCTTGGCAATCAAATAAGCTTTGTAAGACCGACACTACTACCAAACAATTTTGTAAGATGAACACAGTCAAATGAAGTTTAGTAAGAACGTCGATAAGTAAGCAGGAACGGTAAACAAATAATAATAATATTATTAAAAAACATATATACTTCTTTCTCTTCGTGGGAGTAACTCAAAACGAAGTCTGACGATAACTCAAGATCACATAAAGTCCTATGAAGCCTTGACATCAAAACAATGTACGACGAAGCCTTGGCATCAAACGAAGTCTGAAAAAGCTTCGATATCAAACATAGCCTGACAAATCCTCGACATCTTACGAAGTCCGATGAAGCCTCGTCATCAAAACAATTTCCAACGAAGCCTCGACATAAAACAAACACTGACGAATATTTAGTATTAAAATAGCCAATTTTTCATGCATAACATGTCTTGTTTCTGTTAGGCGTAGCGTGGAAGACAACGCAAAACTGTGTAAGTTTATTCCACTCCCGTTGTAATCTATTGTGGTATGCATGAAATTATTAGGAAAACAAAGAATGACATTATAATATTCAATTTTTTATCTGAAAGTTACTATTATGATAAGTAGAATATGGTGAAGATATTAATGAAGATGCATTAGATATACTGCTTTGATTACATTACTAGTACTGTGAAGGGAAAACATATTCTGGCTGCATAATAATCAAGAAACACCTCCTCACCTGATTACTTGAAATAAAAATAGAAAGAGAATTACCACCGACAAAGCAACAAAAGCTGAAGAAGAATAAACAATACCATTAACGTAACCTAGGAAAGCTTCAACAAGTCCTTTAGGAACTAAATGTATGTTATCAAGAAGAAGATATACTCGCAAGTCAAAATATAATTGCATTGTACTATCATCAATTATCATTAATTTTGAGCTCATCTTTTCTTCAGTTTTGGGTGTCAAGATGATGCATAATAGTTATTATTATCGTATAGATTTTTTGTTATGATCCCAAGGCTCTATCTTGTATCTCATCTCGTAGGTGTACATGCTCAGTCTTTTTGTATATTAAATGGAAAAAAAATTGTTGCTAATTCAGAAAAAAACCTTTCCTGAAAATTGAATATGCATTGAATCTTAAATCTGCAATGTGATATGGAACAAATGTGGGATGTTACATATTATAGTACCATATAACACATAATTAAATTATAATTTCACCATGATATATATTAAACACAAACTTGTATGTGATATTATAAAGAGAGTATGTTACAAAAGGAAAGAAGCTCGTGAGATATAACTCTTACGTTTCTCAAGAATCGCGATGTGCATGAAAAGTAAATATATTGTATAAAGATTGGAAAAACCAATAATGAAATTTCAATTAATAAAATAATAGCGGAGTACAAACAAACCTGGACCTTTATTAAGTGTAGTGAGTTTAACACATCTGCTTGTCACTATTATTGGAACAACTTCCTCGACTAGGAAGCATAAATCACCAAGTAACAATGCTTATAACCATCAGTGCTTTTCTTCTCAGTTATACCAAACATACTAGAATTTGGGTCATGGAATTTGAGTTTGATATTTTGTTCATTGATGATGATAATATTTGAAATGCATTCGAAACTGATGTGCTTCCTAGATTGAGTTATCTATCTCTGGACCCAGAAGTATCTCCAGGTGGAGGTGGAAGTGAAGGTCCGTTTTTTGATTTTTTTGATTTTTAGTGAGATTTTAAAATATGTTGTTGTTTTATTGGATTAATTATTTAGAGGGTTAGGTGAGGAAATACTGTCAATTTCTTTTTGTGTAAAAAGGATAGTGTACTTCCCACCTTAAAATCTACTTGGCAATGGTATGACATGCACCCCTCATTTATCCACTACTGATTTTGTGGCACTCAAAATAACATGAATTTTGAAAGAAACTACATGTCTCTATGTATTTCATTAATTAAACAAGTCCTTAATTTATGAAAATATCACTATAGGTCCTTATATTTTTTTTGAACTAATTGCTTATAAATCCTATATTTTACAATCTTTAGCAAAAGTTGCTAGTAAAAGAAAATTGTGAATTTTTTAAAGACATGATTGATTTTGTTTATACTTGTTAATTTTTAGATTAGGATAGTATATGTTGGGTAACTGTCTTTTACAAAGTACCATATTCATTTTGTTTGAAACTTCTTTTTGATAGTCACGAATGTTTTTCAATTTGGATAAATTTGAATAAATAAGTACTCAAATTTAAGAAAGTGTACAAGCTGTTACCCAACGTTTTCATTTTTAGAAATTTGGACACGTGGGTACTAAAGGAAAGTTGGGAATCTGTTTATCCACCTTTCTAAACTCAAGTATTTATTTATTAAAATTTGAAATCATAGATATTTATGCGGAATTTTTTCTAACAGGTAAGGTAAATGGACAAGACTCCATGAAATAGTTCAATTAGTGAATCATCTAGTGAGATAGAGAAACCAGGATATAAAAATACCGCTAATTTATCTATCTCAAGGAAAATTATATGGTCTTATCATAACATTCATGGATACAATGTGAAATATATATTAGTTAAGAAAATTGATGTTTGACATTTGAACAAACAAAAAAAAAGAACAAAATTCATATCATTGGATATATATAATAAAAACAAATTGAAAAATCTATCAATATTTATATGGTATCAAGATGATTATTACTTAAACATAAAAAGAGTGAAACATACTAAAATATAGATAAATTATTTTTTGTTGAAATACTATAACCAACAATCTTGATCTACAATGTTAAAAACATTAAAAAAAATTGTTTATAATATTAAATTTTAATGAACCATAAATTAATTAGAAAAACTAAAAAAAGGCATTAATAAATAAACATTTTAACCCTAACCTTCAGCAAATTCACAAATAATTTATTATTCAATAGTCTGTATAATATAAATCTTACATAATACGGAGTTTAATTTTAAATTTGTCAATCTCTAATATGTTTGTCATTAGTCTCAGAATATATATAAAACTAATATATAATTTATAGAAAATTAAAGAGTAAAAGAAAACAAATAATCATTTAAACATATGAAAATCACGAAAACTAATTTACCTTTTTGCAGCCAAAACGTCTTTTCTTATCAATAAAAAATTCATTTTGTTTTTTAATTTTGTTCGCTTGTTCACTTTATTCATGAAGATGATTTAGGGTGTGGAGTTTCGTCTCATATGTGGATGTGTTAAAATATTTCATTTATGATTAATGTACCTAATTGTAGCCTAATAAAATATAATATAATACAAAATTATTAAATAATATAAGATATATAAGTCCTTGGATTTTTATTATATATGGATATCCTACCTAATTGAATTAAGTATCCCAACAATAAAAGAAACACACTAATGAAACAAATACAAAAAAACCTAATTATCTAAACTATTATCTTGCTTATGGATTAGTAAGGTAATATTGCTCAATGAGACGTGTAATAATATTTTGTTTTTTTTGGTAATGTAGGGATACTTATGACATTTTTAAGAGAATGGAGTTTTTTTTATGTTGTCTATGTCTGTAAAGGTTTAACTTTAAATAATTCAAACTATTTATCCCTTTCTAAGTGCAGATTTACTATAAGATGTGACTTTTTTTAAATCATTTAATTTTGTATTTCACTAAATATCATAACTATATAGTTATCTTGTTTATGAAAAAGATAAATAATAGATTCCAGAGATAATTAAATACATCTCAAACACACTAATTTTAGAAGATGGAAGACTTATAAAGATAAGGAGAAGTGGGCATTATTCAAATGACATGCCTAACAATATTATCTGTCTAATGAAACATTAAAGTAAAATAACTATATTATTATAATTAGTAATAGAAAAATAATAATAATTTCAAATTCTTAAGGATGTTTAATATATACAACATCCATATCCATGAATAAAATTATAATTAGTTACAATATGAATTGATTATCAAATAAATTAAGATTTAACTGAAATTTCTAATCTTTAAATTTATTCAATCTTGTATCAGATGGCACAACAAAGAAATTCTTTGGTCTAGTGATTAGATTACTCTGCGGAGAATTCTGGGATAGAATCTTATTGGACTAAAAATAATTTTGAGTCCAAAGTGGCTCTAATATGTATTAAAAAATGATTGCACAACAAAGACTTCTTAACATTAAATTAAGTCATAAAATATAAAACAAATTTATCCTAGAAATCTAAAAAATTTTGTTTACATATAATTACTTTTTATATTGACAAGAATTTACAAATTTTGTTTTTCCTAAACATCTAGTGTTTGAAAATGTCTACGACATCAAAATATTTTAGGGTAATATTTTCATCTAATATTGGATGAAACAATTTTTTAATATTTTATTTAAAATATTCCTTAATCAAATCCCTATATAGCGTGATGGTTTTGAATTTTTAGAAGGGCTTATGATCTTATTATTTGATATGCCCTAATTCTATAGGCATTTATGCTACCTAACAAATCATGAACCTTATCCATTATTTTATTAAACAACTTGACAAAATAAAGATATCTTACAAGACATATATGGTGATAATTTGGTACCTTATTTTTTTTATTTAATCCCTTTAATAATGGGGAAAGGGTATACTTCACGAGAAATTATAGTATCTCATGGTTAATTACATTACAGGGTCTAACAAAGTCTTCTGTAATGGAAGTTCGGTCTCTTCACTCAAACCCTTGTAGTTCTAGATTTCAAGAACGAGGTTCGCCTAAGCTTAGATGCTTAGAAAATTTCAAGAAGGATAAGCTTAGAAAATTTCTTCTACAAAATTATTTCCAAGATATATATTCTTAGGATGAAACCGTTATTGTTGAAACTTGTATATTTAGTGTAAACGACTTTCAGACATCAAAGATAATATGATAATTTTCAATGAAGACCTACATAATATCAGTGGGATGAACCCAATGAAAAGGATGAATATGACATACACAATTCAATATGCAAGCATAAGTTGAATGAAATCTCATTGAATAAGTATACGTCAAAATGGGAATAAATTTCAAGGTGTCCTTGGTTATTAAATGTGTGTTAACTATATCACACAATCTTGTTTTGAACATATCCATTCTAACGATATATAATCATTCAAGGGGATCCTCTGATAAGGAGACCCTCTATCATCTTACCTTTATATCTTTCTATGCAAGCTATAACTATTAAGAATATTATTTTCATGTATGACCTTGTTATATCTCCTTTTCCTAGATGATTCAAATTTCTTCCTCAAAATAAAATTGCTTGAAGTCCATTCCATAATGAGGTCATGTATAAATATTATTTTTCCTCCGACAACTCTTCTAATCTCAACAAATTTTCAATACTCTTTAGTCCTTACACAACTAGAGATAATTAAACAACCATTTCTTGAATGTTTAACATGAATATAACTATTATGGGATCCAATATGGTTAATGAATCATGTTGTAGATAAGATAGGTTTCGTTCAATAGAATTACACGATGTGATTTGCAAACCCACGCATGGACTATCATGGAAAGTCACAATAGAAACATCCACCGATGAAGAAATTATGAGAAAATAAGTTAAAGAAATGAAGATTTACTTTTGAAGAACGGGATGTCGGATGAAGTCAACAGAATAATATTCACTCTAAATAATGTAGTTAGACTCAAGATATGAAGTGTGTGGAAAAGTTAGTTTTATTGTACTTTTCACTAGTTGATTTGTACATATATATAAAGTTATATCCTTGCTCATACGCAATCTCGATAAGCGATGATTTTAAAGAAATATGTTGATCTTAACTCGTTATCAAATGAATCAAACAAGTGGCGTCCTCAGCATTAACTTCGTGTTTGTGGTTTAAATTCTACCACAACATGTACAGATGTCACGATATAAGACGACAGTTCGATAGTTATTACTTACTTTTGTGGTAACTTTCTATATATAAGTAATATTTATAAGAAAAAAATAATTTATTTAAGGATTTTACGTTGTTATCATTTGCAACGAAGTGCTCTTCTTCTGTTATATATTATCTTTTTCAATTGCATCTAATTCTTGATAAACAAAAACATTATTATCATCATATACACGTCGACTATATCTTTAAATATAATTTAATAAATTGCAGATTATTGTATTCATTATTCTCAAGAAATTTAGTTTGTATATTTCTATCTAGTAGAATCTATTCTATTAATGTCAAGCTAAAATATAACACAGCGTGACAAATAAAAATGATTCTTTGAATAGAAATGGTAAAAAGTTTATTTATTATAAGAAAAATATAACGAATGTTTGAATACTTATTTTCATATAGTATATAAAATATAACTCAATGTTTTGTTTATTATAAAATATATTAAATTACATATTTACGTATTCTACAAATCATATATTATATATCAATGTCGGTCTTTAGTAACATATCAAGTTGTATTAAGTATATTACAAGAACTATAAACACTAATAATAGAACTAAAATACATGTCATATAATATAATATCATATGTTATGTAAGTCAAAAGGTTACCTAGAATACATAAGCCAACAATTTTATGTATTCCATAATACATATGAAACTCTAAATCAACGTTAGATTGAACAACACGAAATCAAATAAGTTAAATATAATGTAACAACACTTTTGAAACTAGGAATAAGGGAATAACAAACATCAACTAAAATAAACAATTCACTTACATAAATTAAACGTGTACGAACAACCTAAACGGTGATTTGAACAATGTAAAGAAAACATAAAAAATACTTTAAAAGAAAACCAAAATATAACACCATAGTACATGTATTTATTTTGTTATGACAAATTTTCAACCAAGACCTACGCCTCGTATGTCTAGAAATATTCTCACCCTATTGTGAATTCATTTAAAACATGGTCTTCTAGGTTGAACCTTGTAAGCAGAAAAAGCTGAAAAAATCATCAATATAGTCCAACATTGATGTCTCAAAGGGTAACATACCAAGAAAATTAAAATAGTAGCATCTCATATATTTGTCGAAATACAAATGTCCCACAGTATTTATTATAACAAACTCATGAGACAACTACTTTGAAAAAATAACAATAACATTAGCGTATGTAAATATTTTGGTTTGCTAGGGATAACATGAATATATTCCATGAGCGATAAAACTCTCATTACATGATTCAAATAAATCTCTTAGAAAAATTCAGAAAAATAATAAATCACTTAAACCTATATTGTCATTCTCACTGTAGCTTGAAACCCTTTGCGAACAAATAATAGTTTTCTAATGTGAATACTCAAAAGAACATTTAGGAATTAGGTCTATCAATTTAACAATTTAACGCAACTAATATCAACCAGGTACATAATATAAACATCATATACATGTTTTATCATACAATTAAACAAGTCAACAAAATTTATTATCATTATACAATTTTACCATTTAGCTTACCCATAATATGAGTAATGGTGTATAATTCTACTAATGCAAATATTTAAATAATTTAACACCTCTATCACTGGTTCATTTACAAAAAACTTTTACACGTATGTCAAAATTATTTCTTGTAAGTGAATACGCACATACCAGGCCTATCATCATTTACCGATACATAATTCCACCCTATCACTTAAGAGCATATCTCAATTTTTTATATGACACATGCAAGAACGTAAACCTTCACTACTACAGATCGGGGATTTACCCACGACAGTTTACCGACGACACGTAAAGTCGTCGGTAAACTTTTCAAATTACCGACGACAGGTCATTAGCCACGAGAAACCTTTCGCCGGTAATTTACCGACGACTAGTCTCGTGGGTAAATGACAAAACGCCGTCGTTATTTCTTTTATTTTTTTAATTTTTTTTCTTGAAATTGTCGTCGGTAAGTTACTGACAAATAGGAATGTCGTCGGTAAAGTGTAGATTTTAACGACGAGTCTTTACGTTTACCGACGACTTTACGTGTCGTCGGTAAATTTGACGTGCATATATGGACAGTCTGTATTTTTATCTCCTTAAACCCCAAAAATCCCATTTTTTTCTCCCAATTTCTCCCAAAAACATCAATCAAACTCATTCAAATTTTTCGCAATACCTTCTCCAATTCATCTCTAACCATTTGCAAGCTTATAATCAAGGTGGGGCATCATCAACACACAATTTCATCTACAAATATTAGGTAAATTCTTGAATTTTTATTATGATCATATTTGGTGTAATGCTTGCAATGTTATGGGTTTAGGTTTATTATTACATTATCAAGGTTGGGACTTCATCATCAATATCCAATTTCTTCCACCAATTCAAGGTATTTTCTTAAAATTTCAAACTTTTTAATTTATTTTTTTATGCATGAATTTTGAATTGTGTATTAGTTGCTATATATAGGTTATTATTTTGTATATTTTTTTATTGTCTTGTTATATATTGTGTATAAATCATGCATACATTCATTTGTTTCATATATTTTTGTATTTGTGTATTTATTTATGTGAAATTGTTTATATATTTATTGTGTTGTAATTTTATTTATTTATTTATTATGATGTAATTTTATTTATTTATTTATTTATTTGGGATGTAATTTTATTTATTTATTGGTTTGTATTTATATTCAAGCCATTGGTTTGTAATTTGTGTTATTTATATTCATTGTGTTGTAATTTTTTTTTTCATTTTATCAATTGGGTTGTAATAATTATTTATTTTATTTTCATATGAATGTAGTTGTCTAGTTATCTAAGATTGTTGTAAAGAGATGGCTTTGGATAAGAGTTGGATGGATGCTACGGATTTATTCGATCCAAACTATCTTGTTGGGGTTTTGGGTTTTATCGCATATGCAAAACAACATTCGCAATATGGAGATCTTATTTATTGCCCGTGTAACTATTGTAAAAATAATCGTCGATTAGCCTCTCGGACGGTTACGAACCACCTTTATAATGAAGGGATTATGAAGTCGTATCGGGTTTGGATTAAACACGGTGAGCAGCCGGTCGTTCCCGAAGAAATCCCTATTCCGAATAGAGTTAATGTAATTGCCGAGGTTTATGACGATGTGAGACACAGTTACGATGTTGGCGGTCATCAGGGTGACACCGAGATGAGAGACGCAGAAAATCCAAGTAGTTTCGAAAAACTGTTTAACGAATTGGAGACAGAATTATATCCGGGTTGTAAAGCGATGAGTTCATTGAACTTCATTGCCAAGCTTATGCACGTAAAAGTAAAGAACAAGTGGACTAACACGTCATTCACCGATCTATTGGAGTTGATTGGTCGTATTTTGCCCAAACCTCACACTTTGCCCGATTTGTATGATTCATGCAACAAGAAGTTGAAAAGCTTGGGTATGGGGTATATTACCATCGATGTTTGTTTGAACGATTGTGCCATATTTTATAAAGAGTATAAAGACCTCGATAAGTGTCCAGTTTGTAGCGAGTCTAGATGGGACCCAAAGAAGGGTATCAAAGTACCACATAAGAAGCTCCGCTATTTTCCGATTGCTCCCAGGTTACAGCGACTATACGCTTCAAAGAACAACGCTGAAGACATGATTTGGCACCATACCGGTAAGAGTGCCGATCCGGATGTGTTGCGTCATCCTGTTGATGGTGATAATTGGAAGAGATTTGCAGCGCTACACCTGGAGTTTGCTAGCGAACCTCGTAATGTATTTTTGGGTCTCGGTATCGACGGGTTTTGTCCTTTCTCTATGCAAAACAACTCGTATAGCATGTGGCCTGTTATATTAACCGTCTATAACTTGCCACCGTTGGTATGCAGGAAGGAAACCATTTTTCAGCTTTGTTTGTTGATTCCGGGTCCTCGTTCGCCCGGTAAGGACATGGATGTTTACCTCCGCCCTATGATAGATGAGTTGGACGAGTTGTGGAGTAAAGGGATCCTTACGTATGATGCCACTACAAAACAAGAGTTTACTATGAAGGTTTGTCTGTTGTCCACCACCAATGATTTCCCCGCTCGGTCATACACTTCAGGATGGTCGGGTCAAGGTTACATGGCTTGCCCGGAATGCATGGATTCCACACCGTCATTGGGTGTGACAAAAGGTGTGGTTTACTTTGACCATATACGTTGGTTACCCTTCGTACATCGGTTTAGAAAAGATTATGTTTCGTACCCGGCAACCAATTTTACTAAGCGACCGAAGAAATATAGTCCAGCTAGTATTCAGACACAGTTAGATGGTCTTCCCATTGTGTTTCCCGGCAAACACAGGGATTTTGGAGGCAAGGTGGCTAAGACTACAGGTCCTCGCCAGACGAATTGGAAGAAAAAGAGTATTTTCTATCGTTTACCTTATTGGTCCGAAAATTTGTTGAAACATAACATTGATGTCATGCACTGCGAGAAAAACGTGTGTGATGCTCTTCTCGGTACAGTTATAGCAGTCGATGGGAAACCAAACAAAGATAACGTTAAGGCGCGGGAAGATCTTAAGAAAATGAAATTCAGGAAAGAATTGTGGTTGGCAACAGTAGGAAATAAAACGATTATAAAACGTGGAAAGTATACGTTGTCAGCGGAGAAGAGGAAGTTGTTTCTTGAGTGGTTACAGGTACAGAGGTTTCCCGATGGATTCGCGTCTAGTATGAGGAATAACGTTCACGCCGATACGGGGAAGATCATTTGAATGAAATCTCATGATTGTCATGTTATGATGCAGTACCTTTTTGTTTGTTGTCTCCCTGGGCTACTAGATGATAAATCGATTAGCGACGCAATTATTGGGTTAGTTAACGTGTTTAGAGTCGTTTATAACAAGAACCTGAGTAGGAAAGAGTTGGTGGATGGTAAGGCAAAAGTGGTTGAAGTGATGTGCAAGTTAGAAATGATCTTACCTCCCGCGTTTTTTGATATCATGATCCACTTCGTAATTCACTTATATGATGAAGCATTGTTAGGGGGCCCGGTTCAAATGCGGTGGATGTACCCATTTGAAAGGTATTTGAAGAAGTGGAAAGAGTATATTCGAAACCCGGCTAGGCCTTAGGGTTCCATAGCCGAGGGTTACGTGGCGGAAGAGACGTTGACTTTCATATCGCGGTATCTTAGTGAAGAAAAAACAAAGTTCAACGATCCAGGGAGATACAACGAACAACAGCCAGAACCAAAAGAGATATCCGTTTTCAATTCTTAGTGTACTCCTATTGGCAAGAAAGAGTCAGTTGCTTTACCAGCTCTTCAGAAGGAGCACGTCAGTTGGTATATTTTGAATAACTGCGACGAGCTCGAACCATATAGGACGTAAGTAATGTTTCTTTATATATATATATATATATATATATATATATATATATATATATATATATATATATATATATATATATATATATATTTATATATATATTTATATATATATATATATATAAATATATATATATAAATATATAAATATATAAATATATAAATATATAAATATATAAATATATATATATAAAAATATATAAATATATATATATAAATATATAAATATATATATATATATATAAATATATTCATTAACTTATTTATATTCATTTATGATTTTAGTGAACACAAATCCACACTTACGGGAACGGGTGACGAAATAGAGATTATGCATCGTCAACGGTTTAAGAGTTGGTTTTTGGAAAAGGTATGTACTTTAGACGTTGGTTTAAACATAATCTACTTATGTCCGAGGTTCTTAGTATTATTTATGTATGACAGGTTCATGGGATGAAAGAGTCAGGTGATGTATTAGCTACCACGGAGATGGTATCCTTGGCCAGCATGTCTTTTGGTGCGGTGGACAGATACGATTCGTGTGTCGTAAATGGTGTCAAGTGGGTAACTAAGGGTAAAGGAGAGAAAAGAGTGACGCAGGATTACGGAGTTTGTACCACGTACGAAGATAGACCATGTTATGGAGAATTAGTGAAAATATTTGAGGTTAATTACACTAAAGGGTGTTCAGTTGTCTTATTCGTTTGTAAATGGTACAAAATGGCTGAATCAAGGACAGAACATGGGGTAACCTTTATTAACAAGACAAACTTTGAGTGGGAAGACGAACCATACATTTTAGCATCGCAAGCCAAGAAAGTATTCTACATTGACGAGATTAGTGCGAAGAAATCAATGAAGGGTTGGAAAGCCGTTTGGGAAATAAATGATCGTCACGGATGGAGTCCCGAGTTATGGGGTTCGGAATCACTATCTACAAACAACGAGAGCATTAGTATACCTTTGGGTAACACTGAGACGGTTTCCGAACCGGAGAACTTGGCAACTACCGAGGAGATCGAGATTGACCCAGCTCATTTTCGTATTGAGATGGCTTTTGAAATGGTTATTGATAAAAACCAGGAAATCGAAGACGACACGTGGGAGGAATATGGTGATGAAGAAGAACCTATAGAGGTTAATAGCGATGATGAACCTATTGATATTAGTGGATATGAAACTGATTAGGATATTTTGTATTTGTTTTTAGTCTTAGTGCATTTTGATATTGTTTGACCCTTAACTATTGACCAAACACCCCGAACACTAACATTTGACCCTTAACTGTCGACCAAACACCCCGAACACTCAAGTTTGACCCTTATTGTTGACCAAACACCCCTAACACTCAAGTTTGACCCTAACTGTTGACCAAACACCCCGAACACTCAAGTTTGACCCTAACTATTGACCAAACACCCCGAACACTCAAGTTTGACCCTTAACTGTTGACCAAACACCCCGAACACTAACATTTGACCCTAACTGTTGATCAAACACCCCTAACACTCAAGTTTGACCCTAACTGTTGACCAAACACCCCGAACACTCAAGTTTGACCCTAACTATTGACCAAACACCCCGAACACTCAAGTTTGACCCTTAACTGTTGACCAAACACCCGAACACTAACATTTGACCCTTAACTATTGACCAAATTCCCGGAACACTCAAGTTTGACCCTTAACTGTTGACCAAACACCCCGAACACTAACATTTGACCCTTAACTGTTGACCAAACACCCCGAACACTCAAGTTTGACCCTTAACTGTTGACCAAACACCCCGAACACTAACATTTGACTCTTAACTGTTGACCAAACACCCTGAACACTCAAGTTTGACCCTAACTGTTGACCAAACACCCCTAACACTTAAGTTTGACCCTAACTGTTGACCAAACACCCCCGAACACTCAAGTTTGACCCTAACTATTGACCAAACACCCCGAACACTCAAGTTTGACCCTTAACTGTTGACCAAACACCCCGAACACTAACATTTGACCCTAACTGTTGACCAAACACCCCTAACACTCAAGTTTGACCCTAACTGTTGACCAAACACCCCGAACAATCAAATTTGACCCTAACTATTGACCAAACACCCCGAACACTCAAGTTTGACCCTTAACTGTTGACCAAACACCCCGAACACTAACATTTGACCCTTAACTATTGACCAAACACGCCGAACACTCAAGTTTGACCCTTAACTGTTGACCAAACACCCCGAACACTAACATTTGACCCTTAACTGTTGACCAAACACCCCGAACACTCAAGTTTGACCCTTAACTGTTGACCAAACACCCCGAACACTAACATATGACCCTAACTGTTGACCAAACATCCCGAACACTCAAGTTTGAACCTTAACTGTTGACCAAACACCCCTAACACTCAAGTTTGACCCTAACTGTTGACCAAACACCCCGATCACTCAAGTTTGACCCTAACTATTGACCAAACACCCCGAACACTCAAGTGTGACCCTTAACTGTTGACCAAACACCCCGAACACTAACATTTGACTCTTAACTGTTGACCAAACACCCTGAACACTCAAGTTTGACCCTAACTGTTGACCAAACACCCCTAACACTTAAGTTTGACCCTAACTGTTGACCAAACACCCCCGAACACTCAAGTTTGACCCTAACTATTGACCAAACACCCCGAACACTCAAGTTTGACCCTTAACTGTTGACCAAACACCCCGAACACTAACATTTGACCCTAACTGTTGACCAAACACCCCTAACACTCAAGTTTGACCCTAACTGTTGACCAAACACCCTGAACAATCAAATTTGACCCTAACTATTGACCAAACACCCCGAACACTCAAGTTTGACCCTTAACTGTTGACCAAACACCCCGAACACTAACATTTGACCCTTAACTATTGACCAAACACGCCGAACACTCAAGTTTGACCCTTAACTGTTGACCAAACACCCCGAACACTAACATTTGACCCTTAACTGTTGACCAAACACCCCGAACACTCAAGTTTGACCCTTAACTGTTGACCAAACACCCCGAACACTAACATTTGACCCTAACTGTTGACCAAACATCCCGAACACTCAAGTTTGACCCTTAACTGTTGACCAAACACCCCTAACACTCAAGTTTGACCCTAACTGTTGACCAAACACCCCGATCACTCAAGTTTGACCCTAACTATTGACCAAACACCCCGAACACTCAAGTGTGACCCTTAACTGTTGACCAAACACCACGAACACTAACATTTGACCCTTAACTGTTGACCCTTAACTGTTGACCAAACACCCCGAACACTCAAGTTTGACCCTTAACTGTTGACCAAACACCCCGAACACTAACATTTGACCCTAACTGTTGACCAAACACCCCGAACACTCAAGTTTGACCCTTAACTGTTGACCAAACACCCCTAACACTCAAGTTTGACCCTTAACTGTTGTGTGTGTATTTCTTAATCCCAAAAAAAAAAAAAATAAGGAAAAAAAAGAGAATTACCCACGACATTCTTGAATTGAATGTCGTCGTTAAAGATTTACCGACGACATTCAATTCAAGAATGTTGTCGGTAAATCTTTAACGACGACATTCAAAACCCGAAGTCGTCGGTAAACGAAATTCTAAATTTTATTGGCCAGAATGGGCGGTTCATTTTTCCCGCCCAAGGGTTTACCGACGACTTTTGAAAATGTCTCGTCAGTAAACCAGGACACGCAACAGTCGTGCTTATGACTGTTTGACGCGTGGCGTGTTTAGAGACGACTTTGACCTGTTTACCGACGACTATCGTGTCGTCGGTAAACAATTTATCTATTAAACCCTACCGAGCTCATTTCTGAAACACAAAAACATCAAAACACTCTCAAAAAAGTCTATTTCGAGGAAGAAGGAGCTGTTCCGAGCCATTCCAACACCCCTATAACATCAAATGTAAGTGATTCCATGCCAAAATTTAATCATTTCTTCAATTTTTTTTCAATTTTCTAAATCAAATCCTAACTTTTTTTTTGTTTTTGTTTTTCCTCTACTCTTGCTTGGCATGGATTGCTGGATATGTTCAACATAATCTCCACGTAACAGGTACCACAAATCCGTGACTAAACCTATTTTTTTTTAATTTTCGAATTGATTTTTTTTTTAATGTTGTATTGGATTTCTTGTTAATTCCGTGATTGTGTGATAGATTTTAGATTCTGAATATGTATTTTGTTGTTAAATATACCATGTAACATGATTTTTTGGTTGATTTTTAGAAAAATTAGGGTTTGTATTTAGATGTGTTTTGATGTAATGATTTTTGATGTTTAGAAGTTTTAGGATTATTTGTTAATTTGTGTATGTTAATTTTTGATGTGTTTTGAAGTTTTTATGCAAATATGAAAAATCTAGGGACTAAAAATGCAATTTAGGGAATAAAATGCAATTTAAAAAACTTTATATTTTTAAAGAATTTAGGATATTTTATGCAAATATGAAAACTCTAGGGACTAAATGACAAATTAGGGTATTTTATGTAAATATATATGATATAAGGACTAAATGACAAATTAAAAAACTTTTTAAAAAATATTATGGACTTTAGGGTATTTTAGTAATTTTTGAAAATACGAGGACTAAAACGCAATTTATAATATACAATTTTAAAACTATGAAAAATATATTTTTTTTAAAATTTATATGTGTGTTTTTTGTAATTTTTAATTAAAAAAAGTCTAAAAAACAATTTATTGATTTTATTACAGTTATAGATGGCCGCAGTAATGCCTAACTACCACCGAGGTGACGGGAACGGTGAAGATCCGAACCCGAATCAACCCCCGAACTTGAACGATTGTACTCAGCCGCCTGGTAAATATAGATTAATTTATACGATTCAATTAATATAAATTACTATATTAATTAATAAACTTTTCTTAAACAGTTAAGCGAAAGAGGAGACCCCGAAATGTCTCGACTCTCAAAACCGCCAACGATGCCAAGGAGAAGCTAGGTGGGACCCCTTCCGGTAGAATTTTGTATTCTCGATGACACGTGGAACCCATTCGGTGAATATGGGAAACACGTGGCCCAAGTGGTGGGTCTCGCGGTTCGAGAAACGGTCCCTCCCTACTACCCCTCGTGGAGTGCTGTGCCGAGGGGATTAAAGACCACGATCCTCGGAAAACTCGAGGAGTTCTTCAACCTCGAGGAGTGGGCCCGCCGAGATTGGAACTTTATTAGTGGGAAGCTAACGCAGTCTCAGTCCGCTGCTTACAGACGGTGGAAGCATGACTTGAAGGTCGATTATGGCGATTCGGATGAGTGTCCCCCGGATGTGCTTCCCGAGGATTGGAAGCTGACCCTTGAGATGATGAATGACCCTCAGAAGAAGGTAAAATCTTAAATTAATTATTTTATTATTAAATTAGTGTTTAATTAATTTTTTATCTTGAATCGTAACAGGCTCAGGCGGCGATTAATAAGCAGAATCGGCAGAACCAGAAGAAGCCGAACAAGTCAGGTTCTCGGAACCAAACCCAGACCCGCCACGAGATTATTGAGGTATAATTTATTAAAGTAAAAATAAAAGTTATTAGTTATTTAATTTAATTTTTTAATAATTATAATTTTTTATGTATATTTTATAGGGTAAGCTGAAGATTGACACGAAGGAGCCCCTGAGCTTTATCGACGAGCAGACCCAAGAGGAGGTCCCACTTCCACCGATGGGCGGATACTTCGAGTACTTGGGCTATGACGGGGCGAAGGGCAAATGGGTCGATGATAGATGGGAGCAGGCTAGTGTAAGTATTTTATTTTACTTTTTATTGTTTAAAATTAATTATTTAACTTTAAATTTATTTCTTTGATATTTTTATTAATTATTTATTTGAAATTTTATTACAGGGAGTTTATCGGGAGAAGCTTAAGGAGCGGGTTATCGAGACGGGGACCCAATCGGCTGAGGATGTTCTAGTGGAGGAGCAGATAGGAGCGTTGAAGGAGACGGTTCAGGAGGTGATGAAGACGGCTAAGAGCAGACACTGGATCCCGTTAATCGGAGCTGTGTTCAAGAAAAAGAAGGACCCGAAGCCGCCTGTTTCGGACGAGACCGCAAAGAAGAACGCGAGAAAGATCCAGCGGATATTCGACGGGATGAACGAGCTCCGCGCAGTCCAAGGATTACCTCCTATGCCGGATGACGATGCTCCACCGAGCTCCTCCTCTAGGTCCGATGATTTTTTCGCGAAGATGCTCAAAGGCCTCAACGAATCTCGTGAAAAAAATGGTCTCGCTCTGGTCTCCGATGAAGATGAAGATGAAGATGAAGAAGAAGATAGTAGTGAAGCTAGTGATCGAGGAGAAGATCTATCGGGCCCGTGATTGATTTTTATTTTCCTATGTTTATTTACGACTTTGATTTTATTTACGTTTATATTCATGACTTTTATTTAAGTTTTTATGTAATATTTTGACTTTTAACTCTGGGAGTTTGATTTTATTCCCGGGGTTTGACTTTATTGACCGGGTTTTTACTACCCGGGTTTATTTATATTTTATGAATATAATTCCAGTTTTCACGTTATATTCATGATTTCTATTACATTATTATTTTTAAAACGAAAAACCAAATTAAATAAAAAAATTTAAAAAAAATTTAAAAAAAATAATAAGAATACCGACGACATTCATCACATGAATGTCGTCGGTAAAGTTTTTAAAAAAAAAATAAAAAAAAAGTATAACGACGACATTCATGTGATGAATGTCGTCGGTAAAAATTTAAAAAAAAATAAAATAATAAAGTATACCGACGACATTCATGTGAAGAATGTCGTCGGTAAAATATTTAGAATTAAAATAAAAAAAATTATTTACTAGGATACCGACAACGCGGTCGTCGGTAAAGTATTTATTTACCGACAACACACGTCGTCGGTAACCAAATGCATATTACCGGCGACCGAACAAAAAGTCGTTGGTAAGAGGAAGTTTACCGACAAAATGGTTTTCGTCGGTAAAATATGATGTTTATCGACAAGAAGCCAAATGCGTTGTCGGTAAGCTTGATTTTACCGACAAACTTCTAGGGACGACAGGATACCGGCGAGTGGTCGTCGGCAAACAGTTTTACCGACGAAATTCTACTTTTTACCGACGACAGCTGTCGTCGGTAAATCCTCGACCTGCTGTAGGGCTTGGGAAATAAACTATTTATAGATTTTATAAGGTCTCGGCGATGATACGAGAGAAGCATTAAATGCCACTTATAAACTAATAACCTTAATAACTGAAGAAAACTAAGGAAAGTTCTGAACACAAATGAACAAAAATTCACAAACAAATAAGAAGAACCAAAAAATTAGAGGTAAAAAAAGTAATTCAAGGATGTCATAGTTAGGGATATAACAAATAATGTATTCCAGATATACCAAAAGTGGAACAACAAACATAAATGCTGAAATCTGAATGATTAAAATTTGTAAAAAAGTCATAGTTTTTAACATTCATGTTTGAACATAATGAAGTGTAATAAAGAAAACTACCATTGTTATTGTTAGTTAAAAAAGTAGAATTAAAAAAGAGTAATGCTAGACAAATTGTGTAACCTTATAATCACACACCAGTAGTGAAACACAAATCAATCTTACCTATTAATCAAATTAACTAGTACCACTTATGACATTATTCACCATTCATTTGTAGTTTTATCGGGTGTTCTTGATGCCAAAAGGCATTAAACGATAGCAATATAGACCTTGTTTAGTTACAATTCATTTATATCGTTGTCTTTAGAGGCCATTATTATCCTATTATACTAATTGTTATGATTTTGACGTACACAAATATTCTCTATATTCCAATATATTTTCCTTCTAACACTGATTTAACTATCCACTTGGATAGTTTTTCTTGTGTATATGCCTTTTTTATAACAAGGTTCCAACTTCTTATTTGATGTTCAATATCTCGAGAGTACATTTGATGTCTTTGTTAGAGTTTCTTTACTTATTACCAAACGTTAATATATGGATTGATACGTCTGGAATTTATTTTGACCATATTCAAACAAATAACTCACTATTATCTTCAAATTGTTTGTCTAATATAACTCTTATATTCAGAAATAAGTTTAGAATATTTTAAATTTATACAAGTTACACAGGTGAAACTATAACTTGGTAGTTTTTATTCAAAATATAAATTTATTCTTCACATCTATTTCATAAACATTATTTATTGTAGTGGTATCTCAATGAATTAAAATACTACTATTTCTCACAACAGTGCCATTGTAATATAACAATTTCTACTAGAAAATAAAAATAGATAAATAACATTTATAGACTGTATTAAATGCACACAGCTGATATGCCAAAATATAACGTTCATACGAAACCTTATATAAATGATACTTAAGGAAATGAAAACAGAGGAGGTACACACGGATTAAGAAATCAACGCCAAGTTTACTCGAGGAAGCGAGAGGTCTGGCATCATTCCTATATTAATATCTCAATGAGGAGTTACGCGTGCTAGTTACATGAGGAAATATGACATATTAATAGTGTAATCTCGCTCTCCTTATGCTATGCACCTGATTATAATTCTATTATGCTCATACATCCTTTCACGTGCATCTAAGATATCTATAAATATCCCACACTCCAGTATAAACTGAATCCCTATGTATTGTATTTAAAAACACTATTTCTTTCACTCTATGGAATAGTTGTGATTAATATACAGTAATCTTATGCCTCCAAAAATCCTCTGCTTAAGTAATACCTGATAGAGAAATGGTACTATTGAGTGTAGGAGTGCCATCGAGAGTCGACCTTCCTTTGGTCCGGACCTAGTGTCTGGTTTCAGGAAAGCATTGCAAATCTTATAGATAATCTAACCTTCATTGATACCCATACAAGAGAGTATGAAGAATCTCCTCCCTCGGTCATCGGGAGAAAGACACTAAGTTCTTCATTCTCCTTCGCTAATAATTCGATGCTTTGTTCCCTTCTCTCCTTCTTCCTGAACTTATGTTTATATCTCAATGAATTCCGAGTCTATTTGTATCCTCAGGACAAGCATTGTCCCAAGACTAACGGTAGATGATTTTATGCTCTATAATCTAGAGCCCGTCGTGGAACAAATTTTGAATTATATTGAAATTATACATAATTTTAATTCAATCTACAAAGTGTGTTTTGAAGAAAATTGATAAAAAAATGGAGAATAATACAACAAAAATGAGGGAATTATCCACTCTCAATGACAAATCTCTATGTTAATGGAATGAGATAAAGGAGAGCAGATGCACGCAAATAATAAGTTGAGAGAAGGCAAATTGTGTGTGTCGACTTTGTTAAAGACATTTGTCGTGGTTGAACCTTATCATCCAGTGCCGGTGGGTAGATAAGGCGTCGAACCATACATTCTGACAATACTAACCACCACCAAATATGTTGAAACCTATATTCTTGTTATGCTAACGGTTGTTGAGGGTAATTAGACCCCGCTGACAATGTTGCAATATCTAGATCAATTGTTACAGAAACATGTCAATCAGACGCTATTTCAAATAGGGTTATCAAACGCTACTAAGGCCCTAAGCAAACAAATCATTCAATTGGTGATATGGTGATTAAATTATACCCTAATGACTATCTAGTTAGAATTAGTTTTGTCAGGACTAATATCGGACACTAGACGTTATGTGGTGTTTCAATAATTAGACACCCATCTAAGGTGATCATCTAACTACTATTAAGGTAATCATAAACGTTGCGCACCGCAAGGAAAACAGTCATTAAATCAAAACACATAAACAAACATAAGAGTAAGCAGCTAATATCAATTTAAAACATGTAATTCTCAAAGAAACTTAGATAGAAGAATTATAATTCATATATTATACATGATGCAAAACCCAAGCTATGAGGAGTTTAGTTCATACCTGATGGAAATAAACTAAAAGAAATTACAAGAAACATCATCTTGCTCTCTACAATAAACTGGAAGAATAAAACCTTAAGAACTAATTACTATGAGGCAAGGATTGCTAGGGTACTTTTACAAGTGATATAAGGGTGTATTTATAGGTGTTTAGAAGACCTAATTCGTTTTCTTGAGGGAGAGGTAAAGTAGTGGACTCCAAGTCCAACTCAAATTCGTATGGAAATAAAGATAAACACTGCTGAACTGTTTTGAGCATATCTTCTTCGTTATTGGTCGGTTTTTGCTGCACAATATATCAAAAGAATCCTCAGCGAATTATCTACGTCCCTACGAAAGGAATTTACCAAAATCGGCTTCCTTGTGGAGTTATCACCACTTCTTTAGGCGTAGCTGCAGAAATTCAGATTTACGCAGCTTTTCCTTTTCCATCTTTTTAGCTTTTATTTCCTTATCTCCAATTACCATGCTAATCTCTTTACCATATCTTGTAGTCTTTGACTTGGACTCTAATCAATCTCCATAATTATCTTTAAAGCTACACACTAAATAAACAATTAAACCCAATATGCTCTAAAAATATTATTTTACTAAATCAAGACTCAAAATAAGAAAGTGCACTATTTCTCAAGAAAATCGACTATTATGACTTCTAAATCACTAAAAATGATGTATCATCCTAATATAAATCTATCACAAAGGAGGAGACATCACATACCTTTGCCTCCAGTTATTTGTAATCCTTTATATATTTTGGTAAGATGATGTACCAGATTTATTTGGGATTTTCTTGTTTGCCTTCGTTTTGAATATGAAAATTATTGGATCGGGATAAGTAAAAGGTACTACTTTACGTATTCTTTCAATATATGTTGTCATGGAAAATTTTGGAACATATAGCAAGGCAAGCTTAAAAGTGCATAAACAATAGACATCTACATGTTTAACAAAATGTTGGCGATAACGCACCTATTAAATATACAATACAAACAAATGATAAATATTTTGGACTCATTTATTGTCCACATGTCATCTTAGTATGTGGGAATATTTCTTGGTCAAAATTTTATTTGGTTGTGTAGCGGGGAAGTGGAGAAGTCACGTAGTGACTTTCTCACATTCCCACATCGGTGGGTTAATGAAACAAATGGTGTATATTATCTTCGTGGTATCATTAGATTCCATGCACATGAAGAGATAATGGGTAAGCTCCCACATGCACCACCACCACCCACCCGGCCCGAACCCAGGTCCGGGTCTTGGGTCTTGGGAATTAAAAAATAAAAATAAACTAGTTTTTATACCAGCTTTTATTTTATTTTTCAGATGAAGACTTGGTCCGGTTTTGAATAGTTTCCTCCATGTTTTGTCTTCAGTTTTTACCCACGTTTGTAGCATTGTATCTGTTCCTATTTATCAGCCATGACTAACAACCTTGACTGAGTCATAACGAATAATTACTGGCTAGTTGTTCTTGTCTATAAATAGGACAATTTCGCAGCTCATTTAACACCAACTTTTACAGCTTACGAAATAATCTAGCAACAAAATATTCACCTTCTTTACTTCTGTTCTTGAGCGAAACACATACAGATTCCAAACCTTCGCTTGTTAGTGCACACGAGAGTAGGTTGTAGTGTTTAAACCTTGTAGAATGTTTGGAAAAACAATATAGCATCTCACCATCCCAGAATTCATTCTTAAGGCAGCGACTCCTCCACGACACTACAATTTGATCTTCGTCTTCTATGATCGGGTTTATTTTTCTTTACTACTTTTTAAAGTATTATTTTCTTAAATTAGTTAAAGTCTACTTTTGCATTTAAATTTTTTAAATACCGTTAATATTATTTTTACCAACAATAAATATTGTAAACTAAAGTATTAGATAATGTATTGAAACTAAACCACATCAGCTGAGAAACAAAATTATCCACAAGACGCAAGACATATAGATCTAATGTCACTTTTCAATCAAATTGAGGCTAATTAATTCAATTGAAATTTATATAATGAATAAATTAGTTAATTAAATATAAGTAAATCTCATAAGTTTGACAACGATGTTGTCGTGTTTGAGATCACAAATCGTTTTATACATAGCCCAAACCTTAACACCTTCCTTATCCTCCTTCGATGGATACGACATATGAATTGAATAATTTCTTTCGTTGGTTGCTCCCTTGGAAAGATGTGATATTACACTAATATGATGTAAGGCAAATATTAACAATCTTTTATTGAATGATATTAGCCAAATCTAATATGGATCAAGTCTGAGTGTAAACTGGGTTGTTAAGACATGCGATAAAAATTAAGATTGGGTCCAATATTGATATCAAATTCAACTAATGGACTTTGGGGAAGTATTAAAAATTATCAGAGTGAATGTCCTACTCCAAATATTAGTTTAAGTATTTCATAAGGTAATTTTTTATTTTTTCTAAGTTATTTTACTATATATTAGTCCTCATATGGAAAAATATTGTATCCAATGTTAAAAATACAAGAAATATTAAGAAAAATATTAAATTTTTTTACAAATTTGATTAATAATAAAGAATGGGGTGAAATTGATGAAATACAAACACCCTTTTATGAATAATTTTATCCAAAACTATCCTTCGGTTCTAAATTAATTAATTCAAATGAGTCCAAATTTATTGTGTCTCGAATGAAGAGAAATATTTTTTACCGTATTTATAACTTAATCCCATTCAAGCATATGTAGGAAAAAATTATATACATCAATGATTAAATGTTTCATAAATGTTATTGTTACAATAATACTCCCTTAATTTACAGACGTTTGCAATTATTTCTACAATTGTCATTAACAAAAGGTTGTGGGATATTTGGTCAGACCTAAAGAGTATATTTTTAAGAATTCATCGATCAAAGGATAAAATAATCATCTCGCAGCCATGTTAAAACGTCAAAAACACAAAAGTAACTCACCAACATAACCCTCAGACACTCACTCCAACTCTTCTTGAATCCTAATTTCTCCCACTAAAGTATATCTTCATAAGAAATTTAGAGATTCACAATATGTTTTTTCAAAGAACATATATATTTGGCTTAACAAAAAATAAGGTATGAAACTATGTTGGCCTTTCCTTATGTTTAGACGGACGAGGGGTTTTATCACAATAAAATGAAATTGTTTACTTCCCTTAACATAGGCTCATTAACTACGTCTGAGTATAAAGACTTTATTTGAAGTAATAGCTATTATGGGGCCAAATGGGTAAAATAATCATGTTTTACATAAAATAGGTCCCCTTCAATAAATTTACATGCATGGGATGCATACCAATGCATGAGATTATCACGAGAATTCCAAGTAGAAAAATTCAAAGAAGAAGACATTATGAGAAAATGATGTAGAAAATGATGTAGAAAATGAATATTTACTTTTGAAAGAAAAGATGTTTGGAGAAGTCAACTGAAGATTATTAACTCTAATGGTTGTATTTAGACTTTAGATACCGATGAAGAAGAAAAGTTAGTTTTTTGTATACTTTACACTATTTGATATGTACGTGTATGAGAAAAACACCTTGAATATGAAACGTCAATCAAAATCTTATATTTTTAAATATTCTATTTTAATAGTGATGATTAAACCACCAAAATCATGTGCAACAATATAGGATCTTGACTAAGTGAGTGATAATTATATTTTTTTTTAATCGCAACTATGAGTCGATGTATATAATCTCTGGCTTATTGATGTAGATAAGGAATGACCCAGTAAACCAAGGAACAAGGATAAGATAGAACCAACCTCATAAAATAGAGGAAGTGGAGGTCTGGCCCCGGTCATAAACAAATCTCTCAAGATGAGTTACGCGCGCTAGCATCATGACACAACAATTAAATTACCTGACTCATTATTATGATGCACACCAACTAATCATTAAATTACTTACAAAAATGCTTTCATGTGCCTCTCGGTATTTATAAATACCACTACTCTATCAGAAATGAACAACCATTTATCTTTTCATCTTAAAAACCATCTTATATAGCCTCGAAAAGAAAAACTCCTCGAGAAACCCGACAACGTAGTCCTGACCAAGCTAAGTGGTCGGTTAACTGTACAGTCCTACATAACTCTGGTAAAATAAGTCCCATTTAGTCTCGGCAATAAGACAAGCATTGCCAATGTAAATATGTTTAGTGTAGTCTCGATGATGAAATTGACATAATTTCTGTAATAAGTCTGATGTAGACTTGGAAATTTTACCATCATAGCTCTATTAAATTAGTTTGATATAGACTTGTAAATAAGATTACCATAAGTTTGATGATTAAGTCCAACTTAGCCTTGGGAATGAAGCCGACATGATCTGGGAATTAAGTCTAACATTGAAATGAAGAAAAGACCAATAATATTGTTAGGAAAGAAGTTTATCTTATGTAAAAAATTAACGGTGTAATCATATATCGATCCAACGATATAGTTCGCTAGAAATTCCTTTTCTTGGGCAAGAGAAATACAAATCAACTTTCTAAGACCGAGGCAATATCAATAATTACAAAAGCTTTGTAAGACCGATACACTCTCGACAATCAAAAAAGTTTTGTAAGATTGACGCAACCTAAGAAATCAAAAACGGTTCATAAGACCAACAATGTTGGCAATCAAAAAAGTTTTCTAAGTCAAAGGTAGTCTTGGCAATCAAATAAGCTTTGTAAGACCGACACTACTACCAAACAATTTTGTAAGATGAACACAGTCAAATGAAGTTTAGTAAGAACGTCGATAAGTAAGCAGGAACGGTAAACAAATAATAATAGTATTATTAAAAAACATATATACTTCTTTCTCTTCGTGGGAGTAACTCAAAACGAAGTCTGACGATAACTCAAGATCACCTAAAGTCCTATGAAGCCTTGACATCAAAACAATGTACGACGAAGCCTTGGCATCAAACGAAGTCTGAAAAAGCTTCGATATCAAACATAGCCTGACAAATCCTCGACATCTTACGAAGTCCGATGAAGCCTCGTCATCAAAACAATTTCCAACGAAGCCTCGACATAAAACAAACACTGACGAATATTTAGTATTAAAATAGCCAATTTTTCATGCATAACATGTCTTGTTTCTGTTAGGCGTAGCGTGGAAGACAACGCAAAACTGTGTAAGTTTATTCCACTCCCGTTGTAATCTATTGTGGTATGCATGAAATTATTAGGAAAACAAAGAATGACATTATAATATTCAATTTTTTATCTGAAAGTTACTATTATGATAAGTAGAATATGGTGAAGATATTAATGAAGATGCATTAGATATACTGCTTTGATTACATTACTAGTACTGTGAAGGGAAAACATATTCTGGCTGCATAATAATCAAGAAACACCTCCTCACCTGATTACTTGAAATAAAAATAGAAAGAGAATTACCACCGACAAAGCAACAAAAGCTGAAGAAGAATAAACAATACCATTAACGTAACCTAGGAAAGCTTCAACAAGTCCTTTAGGAACTAAATGTATGTTATCAAGAAGAAGATATACTCGCAAGTCAAAATATAATTGCATTGTACTATCATCAATTATCATTAATTTTAAGCTCATCTTTTCTTCAGTTTTGGGTGTCAAGATGATGCATAATAGTTATTATTATCGTATAGATTTTTTGTTATGATCCCAAGGCTCTATCTTGTATCTCATCTCGTAGGTGTACATGCTCAGTCTTTTTGTATATTAAATGGAAAAAAAATTGTTGCTAATTCAGAAAAAAACCTTTCCTGAAAATTGAATATGCATTGAATCTTAAATCTGCAATGTGATATGGAACAAATGTGGGATGTTACATATTATAGTACCATATAACACATAATTAAATTATAATTTCACCATGATATATATTAAACACAAACTTGTATGTGATATTATAAAGAGAGTATGTTACAAAAGGAAAGAAGCTCGTGAGATATAACTCTTACGTTTCTCAAGAATCGCGATGTGCATGAAAAGTAAATATATTGTATAAAGATTGGAAAAACCAATAATGAAATTTCAATTAATAAAATAATAGCGGAGTACAAACAAACCTGGACCTTTATTAAGTGTAGTGAGTTTAACACATCTGCTTGTCACTATTATTGGAACAACTTCCTCGACTAGGAAGCATAAATCACCAAGTAACAATGCTTATAACCATCAGTGCTTTTCTTCTCAGTTATACCAAACATACTAGAATTTGGGTCATGGAATTTGAGTTTGATATTTTGTTCATTGATGATGATAATATTTGAAATGCATTCGAAACTGATGTGCTTCCTAGATTGAGTTATCTATCTCTGGACCCAGAAGTATCTCCAGGTGGAGGTGGAAGTGAAGGTCCGTTTTTTGATTTTTTTGATTTTTAGTGAGATTTTAAAATATGTTGTTGTTTTATTGGATTAATTATTTAGAGGGTTAGGTGAGGAAATACTGTCAATTTCTTTTTGTGTAAAAAGGATAGTGTACTTCCCACCTTAAAATCTACTTGGCAATGGTATGACATGCACCCCTCATTTATCCACTACTGATTTTGTGGCACTCAAAATAACATGAATTTTGAAAGAAACTACATGTCTCTATGTATTTCATTAATTAAACAAGTCCTTAATTTATGAAAATATCACTATAGGTCCTTATATTTTTTTTGAACTAATTGCTTATAAATCCTATATTTTACAATCTTTAGCAAAAGTTGCTAGTAAAAGAAAATTGTGAATTTTTTAAAGACATGATTGATTTTGTTTATACTTGTTAATTTTTAGATTAGGATAGTATATGTTGGGTAACTGTCTTTTACAAAGTACCATATTCATTTTGTTTGAAACTTCTTTTTGATAGTCACGAATGTTTTTCAATTTGGATAAATTTGAATAAATAAGTACTCAAATTTAAGAAAGTGTACAAGCTGTTACCCAACGTTTTCATTTTTAGAAATTTGGACACGTGGGTACTAAAGGAAAGTTGGGAATCTGTTTATCCACCTTTCTAAACTCAAGTATTTATTTATTAAAATTTGAAATCATAGATATTTATGCGGAATTTTTTCTAACAGGTAAGGTAAATGGACAAGACTCCATGAAATAGTTCAATTAGTGAATCATCTAGTGAGATAGAGAAACCAGGATATAAAAATACCGCTAATTTATCTATCTCAAGGAAAATTATATGGTCTTATCATAACATTCATGGATACAATGTGAAATATATATTAGTTAAGAAAATTGATGTTTGACATTTGAACAAACAAAAAAAAAAGAACAAAATTCATATCATTGGATATATATAATAAAAACAAATTGAAAAATCTATCAATATTTATATGGTATCAAGATGATTATTACTTAAACATAAAAAGAGTGAAACATACTAAAATATAGATAAATTATTTTTTGTTGAAATACTATAACCAACAATCTTGATCTACAATGTTAAAAACATTAAAAAAAATTGTTTATAATATTAAATTTTAATGAACCATAAATTAATTAGAAAAACTAAAAAAAGGCATTAATAAATAAACATTTTAACCCTAACCTTCAGCAAATTCACAAATAATTTATTATTCAATAGTCTGTATAATATAAATCTTACATAATACGGAGTTTAATTTTAAATTTGTCAATCTCTAATATGTTTGTCATTAGTCTCAGAATATATATAAAACTAATATATAATTTATAGAAAATTAAAGAGTAAAAGAAAACAAATAATCATTTAAACATATGAAAATCACGAAAACTAATTTACCTTTTTGCAGCCAAAACGTCTTTTCTTACCAATAAAAAATTCATTTTGTTTTTTAATTTTGTTCGCTTGTTCACTTTATTCATGAAGATGATTTAGGGTGTGGAGTTTCGTCTCATATGTGGATGTGTTAAAATATTTCATTTATGATTAATGTACCTAATTGTAGCCTAATAAAATATAATATAATACAAAATTATTAAATAATATAAGATATATAAGTCCTTGGATTTTTATTATATATGGATATCCTACCTAATTGAATTAAGTATCCCAACAATAAAAGAAACACACTAATGAAACAAATACAAAAAACCTAATTATCTAAACTATTATCTTGCTTATGGATTAGTAAGGTAATATTGCTCAATGAGACGTGTAATAATATTTTGTTTTTTTTGGTAATGTAGGGATACTTATGACATTTTTAAGAGAATGGAGTTTTTTTTATGTTGTCTATGTCTGTAAAGGTTTAACTTTAAATAATTTAAACTATTTATCCCTTTCTAAGTGCAGATTTACTATAAGATGTGACTTTTTTTAAATCATTTAATTTTGTATTTCACTAAATATCATAACTATATAGTTATCTTGTTTATGAAAAAGATAAATAATAGATTCCAGAGATAATTAAATACATCTCAAACACACTAATTTTAGAAGATGGAAGACTTATAAAGATAAGGAGAAGTGGGCATTATTCAAATGACATGCCTAACAATATTATCTCTCTAATGAAACATTAAAGTAAAATAACTATATTATTATAATTAGTAATAGAAAAATAATAATAATTTCAAATTCTTAAGGATGTTTAATATATACAACATCCATATCCATGAATAAAATTATAATTAGTTACAATATGAATTGATTATCAAATAAATTAAGATTTAACTGAAATTTCTAATCTTTAAATTTATTCAATCTTGTATCAGATGGCACAACAAAGAAATTCTTTGGTCTAGTGATTAGATTACTCTGCGGAGAATTCTGGGATAGAATCTTATTGGACTAAAAATAATTTTGAGTCCAAAGTGGCTCTAATATGTATTAAAAAATGATTGCACAACAAAGACTTCTTAACATTAAATTAAGTCATAAAATATAAAACAAATTTATCCTAGAAATCTAAAAAATTTTGTTTACATATAATTACTTTTTATATTGACAAGAATTTACAAATTTTGTTTTTCCTAAACATCTAGTGTTTGAAAATGTCTACGACATCAAAATATTTTAGGGTAATATTTTCATCTAATATTGGATGAAACAATTTTTTAATATTTTATTTAAAATATTCCTTAATCAAATCCCTATATAGCGTGATGGTTTTGAATTTTTAGAAGGGCTTATGATCTTATTATTTGATATGCCCTAATTCTATAGGCATTTATGCTACCTAACAAATCATGAACCTTATCCATTATTTTATTAAACAAATTGACAAAATAAAGATATCTTACAAGACATATATGGTGATAATTTGGTACCTTATTTTTTTTATTTAATCCCTTTAATAATGGGGAAAGGGTATACTTCACGAGAAATTATAGTATCTCATGGTTAATTACATTACAGGGTCTAACAAAGTCTTCTGTAATGGAAGTTCGGTCTCTTCACTCAAACCCTTGTAGTTCTAGATTTCAAGAACGAGGTTCGCCTAAGCTTAGATGCTTAGAAAATTTCAAGAAGGATAAGCTTAGAAAATTTCTTCTACAAAATTATTTCCAAGATATATATTCTTAGGATGAAACCGTTATTGTTGAAACTTGTATATTTAGTGTAAACGACTTTCAGACATCAAAGATAATATGATAATTTTCAATGAAGACCTACATAATATCAGTGGGATGAACCCAATGAAAAGGATGAATATGACATACACAATTCAATATGCAAGCATAAGTTGAATGAAATCTCATTGAATAAGTATACGTCAAAATGGGAATAAATTTCAAGGTGTCCTTGGTTATTAAATGTGTGTTAACTATATCACACAATCTTGTTTTGAACATATCCATTCTAACGATATATAATCATTCAAGGGGATCCTCTGATAAGGAGACCCTCTATCATCTTACCTTTATATCTTTCTATGCAAGCTATAACTATTAAGAATATTATTTTCATGTATGACCTTGTTATATCTCCTTTTCCTAGATGATTCAAATTTCTTCCTCAAAATAAAAATGCTTGAAGTCCATTCCATAATGAGGTCATGTATAAATATTATTTTTCCTCCGACAACTCTTCTAATCTCAACAAATTTTCAATACTCTTTAGTCCTTACACAACTAGAGATAATTAAACAACCATTTCTTGAATGTTTAACATGAATATAACTATTATGGGATCCAATATGGTTAATGAATCATGTTGTAGATAAGATAGGTTTCGTTCAATAGAATTACACGATGTGATTTGCAAACCCACGCATGGACTATCATGGAAAGTCACAATAGAAACATCCACCAATGAAGAAATTATGAGAAAATAAGTTAAAGAAATGAAGATTTACTTTTGAAGAACGGGATGTCGGATGAAGTCAACAGAATAATATTCACTCTAAATAATGTAGTTAGACTCAAGATATGAAGTGTGTGGAAAAGTTAGTTTTATTGTACTTTTCACTAGTTGATTTGTACATATATATAAAGTTATATCCTTGCTCATACGCAATCTCGATAAGCGATGATTTTAAAGAAATATGTTGATCTTAACTCGTTATCAAATGAATCAAACAAGTGGCGTCCTCAGCATTAACTTCGTGTTTGTGGTTTAAATTCTACCACAACATGTACAGATGTCACGATATAAGACGACAGTTCGATAGTTATTACTTACTTTTGTGGTAACTTTCTATATATAAGTAATATTTATAAGAAAAAAATAATTTATTTAAGGATTTTACGTTGTTATCATTTGCAACGAAGTGCTCTTCTTCTGTTATATATTATCTTTTTCAATTGCATCTAATTCTTGATAAACAAAAACATTATTATCATCATATACACGTCGACTATATCTTTAAATATAATTTAATAAATTGCAGATTATTGTATTCATTATTCTCAAGAAATTTAGTTTGTATATTTCTATCTAGTAGAATCTATTCTATTAATGTCAAGCTAAAATATAACACAGCGTGACAAATAAAAATGATTCTTTGAATAGAAATGGTAAAAAGTTTATTTATTATAAGAAAAATATAACGAATGTCTGAATACTTATTTTCATATAGTATATAAAATATAACTCAATGTTTTGTTTATTATAAAATATATTAAATTACATATTTACGTATTCGACAAATCATATATTATATATCAATGTCGGTCTTTAGTAACATATCAAGTTGTATTAAGTATATTACAAGAACTATAAACACTAATAATAGAACTAAAATACATGTCATATAATATAATATCATATGTTATGTAAGTCAAAAGGTTACCTAGAATACATAAGCCAACAATTTTATGTATTCCATAATACATATGAAACTCTAAATCAACGTTAGATTGAACAACACGAAATCAAATAAGTTAAATATAATGTAACAACACTTTTGAAACTAGGAATAAGGGAATAACAAACATCAACTAAAATAAACAATTCACTTACATAAATTAAACGTGTACGAACAACCTAAACGGTGATTTGAACAATGTAAAGAAAACATAAAAAATACTTTAAAAGAAAACCAAAATATAACACCATAGTACATGTATTTATTTTGTTATGACAAATTTTCAACCAAGACCTACGCCTCGTATGTCTAGAAATATTCTCACCCTATTGTGAATTCATTTAAAACATGGTCTTCTAGGTTGAACCTTGTAAGCAGAAAAAGCTGAAAAAATCATCAATATAGTCCAACATTGATGTCTCAAAGGGTAACATACCAAGAAAATTAAAATAGTAGCATCTCATATACTTGTCGAAATACAAATGTCCCACAGTATTTATTATAACAAACTCATGAGACAACTACTTTGAAAAAATAACAATAACATTAGCGTATGTAAATATTTTGGTTTGCTAGGGATAACATGAATATATTCCATGAGAGATAAAACTCTCATTACATGATTCAAATAAATCTCTTAGAAAAATTCAGAAAAATAATAAATCACTAAAACCTATATTGTCATTCTCACTGTAGCTTGAAACCCTTTGCGAACAAATAATAGTTTTCTAATGTGAATACTCAAAAGAACATTTAGGAATTAGGTCTATCAATTTAACAATTTAACGCAACTAATATCAACCAGGTACATAATATAAACATCATATACATGTTTTATCATACAATTAAACAAGTCAACAAAATTTATTATCATTATACAATTTTACCATTTAGCTTACCCATAATATGAGTAATGGTGTATAATTCTACTAATGCAAATATTTAAATAATTTAACACCTCTATCACTGGTTCATTTACAAAAAACTTTTACACGTATGTCAAAATTATTTCTTGTAAGTGAATACGCACATACCAGGCCTATCATCATTTACCGATACATAATTCCACCCTATCACTTAAGAGCATATCTCAATTTTTTATATGACACATGCAAGAACGTAAACCTTCACTACTACAGATCGGGGATTTACCCACGACAGTTTACCGACGACACGTAAAGTCGTCGGTAAACTTTTCAAATTACCGACGACAGGTCATTAGCCACGAGAAACCTTTCGCCGGTAATTTACCGACGACTAGTCTCGTGGGTAAATGACAAAACGCCGTCGTTATTTCTTTTATTTTTTTTATTTTTTTTTCTTGAAATTGTCGTCGGTAAGTTACTGACAAATAGGAATGTCGTCGGTAAAGTGTAGATTTTAACGACGAGTCTTTACGTTTACCGACGACTTTACGTGTCGTCGGTAAATTTGACGTGCATATATGGACAGTCTGTATTTTTATCTCCTTAAACCCCAAAAATCCCATTTTTTTCTCCCAATTTCTCCCAAAAACATCAATCAAACTCATTCAAATTTTTCGCAATACCTTCTCCAATTCATCTCTAACCATTTGCAAGCTTATAATCAAGGTGGGGCATCATCAACACACAATTTCATATACAAATATTAGGTAAATTCTTGAATTTTTATTATGATCATATTTGGTGTAATGCTTGCAATGTTATGGGTTTAGGTTTATTATTACATTATCAAGGTTGGGACTTCATCATCAATATCCAATTTCTTCCACCAATTCAAGGTATTTTCTTAAAATTTCAAACTTTTTAATTTATTTTTTTATGCATGAATTTTGAATTGTGTATTAGTTGCTATATATAGGTTATTATTTTGTATATTTTTTTATTGTCTTGTTATATATTGTGTATAAATCATGCATACATTCATTTGTTTCATATATTTTTGTATTTGTGTATTTATTTATGTGAAATTGTTTATATATTTATTGTGTTGTAATTTTATTTATTTATTTATTATGATGTAATTTTATTTATTTATTTATTTATTTGGGATGTAATTTTATTTATTTATTGGTTTGTATTTATATTCAAGCCATTGGTTTGTAATTTGTGTTATTTATATTCATTGTGTTGTAATTTTTTTTTCATTTTATCAATTGGGTTGTAATAATTATTTATTTTATTTTCATATGAATGTAGTTGTCTAGTTATCTAAGATTGTTGTAAAGAGATGGCTTTGGATAAGAGTTGGATGGATGCTACGGATTTATTCGATCCAAACTATCTTGTTGGGGTTTTGGGTTTTATCGCATATGCAAAACAACATTCGCAATATGGAGATCTTATTTATTGCCCGTGTAACTATTGTAAAAATAATCGTCGATTAGCCTCTCGGACGGTTACGAACCACCTTTATAATGAAGGGATTATGAAGTCGTATCGGGTTTGGATTAAACACGGTGAGCAGCCGGTCGTTCCCGAAGAAATCCCTATTCCGAATAGAGTTAATGTAATTGCCGAGGTTTATGACGATGTGAGACACGGTTACGATGTTGGCGGTCATCAGGGTGACACCGAGATGAGAGACGCAGAAAATCCAAGTAGTTTCGAAAAACTGTTTAACGAATTGGAGACAGAATTATATCCGGGTTGTAAAGCGATGAGTTCATTGAACTTCATTGCCAAGCTTATGCACGTAAAAGTAAAGAACAAGTGGACTAACACGTCATTCACCGATCTATTGGAGTTGATTGGTCGTATTTTGCCCAAACCTCACACTTTGCCCGATTTGTATGATTCATGCAACAAGAAGTTGAAAAGCTTGGGTATGGGGTATATTACCATCGATGTTTGTTTGAACGATTGTGCCATATTTTATAAAGAGTATAAAGACCTCGATAAGTGTCCAGTTTGTAGCGAGTCTAGATGGGACCCAAAGAAGGGTATCAAAGTACCACATAAGAAGCTCCGCTATTTTCCGATTGCTCCCAGGTTACAGCGACTATACGCTTCAAAGAACAACGCTGAAGACATGATTTGGCACCATACCGGTAAGAGTGCCGATCCGGATGTGTTGCGTCATCCTGTTGATGGTGATAATTGGAAGAGATTTGCAGCGCTACACCCGGAGTTTGCTAGCGAACCTCGTAATGTATTTTTGGGTCTCGGTATCGACGGGTTTTGTCCTTTCTCTATGCAAAACAACTCGTATAGCATGTGGCCTGTTATATTAACCGTCTATAACTTGCCACCGTTGGTATGCAGGAAGGAAACCATTTTTCAGCTTTGTTTGTTGATTCCGGGTCCTCGTTCGCCCGGTAAGGACATGGATGTTTACCTCCTCCCTATGATAGATGAGTTGGACGAGTTGTGGAGTAAAGGGATCCTTACGTATGATGCCTATACAAAACAAGAGTTTACTATGAAGGTTTGTCTGTTGTCCACCACCAATGATTTCCCCGCTCGGTCATACACTTCAGGATGGTCGGGTCAAGGTTACATGGCTTGCCCGGAATGCATGGATTCCACACCGTCATTGGGTGTGACAAAAGGTGTGGTTTACTTTGACCATAGACGTTGGTTACCCTTCGTACATCGGTTTAGAAAAGATTATGTTTCGTACCCGGCAACCAATTTTACTAAGCGACCGAAGAAATATAGTCCAGCTAGTATTCAGACACAGTTAGATGGTCTTCCCATTGTGTTTCCCGGCAAACACAGGGATTTTGGAGGCAAGGTGGCTAAGACTACAGGTCCTCGCCAGACGAATTGGAAGAAAAAGAGTATTTTCTATCGTTTACCTTATTGGTCCGAAAATTTGTTGAAACATAACATTGATGTCATGCACTGCGAGAAAAACGTGTGTGATGCTCTTCTCGGTACAGTTATAGCAGTCGATGGGAAACCAAACAAAGATAACGTTAAGGCGCGGGAAGATCTTAAGAAAATGAAATTCAGGAAAGAATTGTGGTTGGCAACAGTAGGAAATAAAACGATTATAAAACGTGGAAAGTATACGTTGTCAGCGGAGAAGAGGAAGTTATTTCTTGAGTGGTTACAGGTACAGAGGTTTCCCGATGGATTCGCGTCTAGTATGAGGAATAACGTTCACGCCGATACGGGGAAGATCATTTGAATGAAATCTCATGATTGTCATGTTATGATGCAGTACCTTTTTGTTTGTTGTCTCCCTGGGCTTCTAGATGATAAATCGATTAGCGACGCAATTATTGGGTTAGTTAACGTGTTTAGAGTCGTTTATAACAAGAACCTGAGTAGGAAAGAGTTGGTGGATGGTAAGGCAAAAGTGGTTGAAGTGATGTGCAAGTTAGAAATGATCTTACCTCCCGCGTTTTTTGATATCATGATCCACTTCGTAATTCACTTATATGATGAAGCATTGTTAGGGGGCCCGGTTCAAATGCGGTGGATGTACCCATTTGAAAGGTATTTGAAGAAGTGGAAAGAGTATATTCGAAACCCGGCTAGGCCTTAGGGTTCCATAGCCGAGGGTTACGTGGCGGAAGAGACGTTGACTTTCATATCGCGGTATCTTAGTGAAGAAAAAACAAAGTTCAACGATCCAGGGAGATACAACGAACAACAGCCAGAACCAAAAGAGATATCCGTTTTCAATTCTTAGTGTACTCCTATTGGCAAGAAAGAGTCAGTTGCTTTACCAGCTCTTCAGAAGGAGCACGTCAGTTGGTATATTTTGAATAACTGCGACGAGCTCGAACCATATAGGACGTAAGTAATGTTTCTTTATATATATATATATATATATATATATATATATATATATATATATTTATATATATATATATAAATATATAAATATATAAATATATAAATATATAAATATATATATAAATATATAAATATATATATATATAAAAATATATAAATATATATATATAAATATATAAATATATATATATATATATATAAATATATTCATTAACTTATTTATATTCATTTATGATTTTAGTGAACACAAATCCACACTTACGGGAACGGGTGACGAAATAGAGATTATGCATCGTCAACGGTTTAAGAGTTGGTTTTTGGAAAAGGTATGTACTTTAGACATTGGTTTAAACATAATCTACTTATGTCCGAGGTTCTTAGTATTATTTATGTATGACAGGTTCATGGGATGAAAGAGTAAGGTGATGTATTAGCTACCACGGAGATGGTATCCTTGGCCAGCATGTCTTTTGGTGCGGTGGACAGATACGATTCATGTGTCGTGAATGGTGTCAAGTGGGTAACTAAGGGTAAAGGAGAGAAAAGAGTGACGCAGGATTACGGAGTTTGTACCACGTACGAAGATAGACCATGTTATGGAGAATTAGTGAAAATATTTGAGGTTAATTACACTAAAGGGTGTTCAGTTGTCTTATTCGTTTGTAAATGGTACAAAATGGCTGAATCAAGGACAGAACATGGGGTAACCTTTATTAACAAGACAAACTTTGAGTGGGAAGACGAACCATACATTTTAGCATCGCAAGCCAAGAAAGTATTCTACATTGACGAGATTAGTGCGAAGAAATCAATGAAGGGTTGGAAAGCCGTTTGGGAAATAAATGATCGTCACGGATGGAGTCCCGAGTTATGGGGTTCGGAATCACTATCTACAAACAACGAGAGCATTAGTATACCTTTGGGTAACACTGAGACGGTTTCCGAACCGGAGAACTTGGCAACTACCGAGGAGATCGAGATTGACCCAGCTCATTTTCGTATTGAGATGGCTTTTGAAATGGTTATTGATAAAAACCAGGAAATCGAAGACGACACGTGGGAGGAATATGGTGATGAAGAAGAACCTATAGAGGTTAATAGCGATGATGAACCTATTGATATTAGTGGATATGAAACTGATTAGGATATTTTGTATTTGTTTTTAGTCTTAGTGCATTTTGATATTGTTTGACCCTTAACTATTGACCAAACACCCCGAACACTAACATTTGACCCTTAACTGTCGACCAAACACCCCGAACACTCAAGTTTGACCCTTATTGTTGACCAAACACCCCTAACACTCAAGTTTGACCCTAACTGTTGACCAAACACCCCGAACACTCAAGTTTGACCCTAACTATTGACCAAACACCCCGAACACTCAAGTTTGACCCTTAACTGTTGACCAAACACCCCGAACACTAACATTTGACCCTAACTGTTGATCAAACACCCCTAACACTCAAGTTTGACCCTAACTGTTGACCAAACACCCCGAACACTCAAGTTTGACCCTAACTATTGACCAAACACCCCGAACACTCAAGTTTGACCCTTAACTGTTGACCAAACACCCCGAACACTAACATTTGACCCTTAACTATTGACCAAATTCCCCGAACACTCAAGTTTGACCCTTAACTGTTGACCAAACACCCCGAACACTAACATTTGACCCTTAACTGTTGACCAAACACCCCGAACACTCAAGTTTGACCCTTAACTGTTGACCAAACACCCCGAACACTAACATTTGACTCTTAACTGTTGACCAAACACCCTGAACACTCAAGTTTGACCCTAACTGTTGACCAAACACCCCTAACACTTAAGTTTGACCCTAACTGTTGACCAAACACCCCCGAACACTCAAATTTGACGCTAACTATTGACCAAACACCCCGAACACTCAAGTTTGACCCTTAACTGTTGACCAAACACCCCGAACACTAACATTTGACCCTAACTGTTGACCAAACACCCCTAACACTCAAGTTTGACCCTAACTGTTGACCAAACACCCCGAACAATCAAATTTGACCCTAACTATTGACCAAACACCCCGAACACTCAAGTTTGACCCTTAACTGTTGACCAAACACCCCGAACACTAACATTTGACCCTTAACTATTGACCAAACACGCCGAACACTCATGTTTGACCCTTAACTGTTGACCAAACACCCCGAACACTAACATTTGACCCTTAACTGTTGACCAAACACCCCGAACACTCAAGTTTGAACCTTAACTGTTGACCAAACACCCCGAACACTAACATTTGACCCTAACTGTTGACCAAACATCCCGAACACTCAAGTTTGACCCTTAACTGTTGACCAAACACCCCTAACACTCAAGTTTGACCCTAACTGTTGACCAAACACCCCGATCACTCAAGTTTGACCCTAACTATTGACCAAACACCCCGAACACTCAAGTGTGACCCTTAACTGTTGACCAAACACCCCGAACACTAACATTTGACCCTTAACTGTCGACCAAACACCCCGAACACTCAAGTTTGACCCTTATTGTTGACCAAACACCCCTAACACTCAAGTTTGACCCTAACTGTTGACCAAACACCCCGAACACTCACGTTTGACCCTAACTATTGACCAAACACCCCGAACACTCAAGTTTGACCCTTAACTGTTGACCAAACACCCCGAACACTAACATTTGACCCTAACTGTTGACCAAACACCCCTAACACTCAAGTTTGACCCTAACTGTTGACCAAACACCCCGAACACTCAAGTTTGACCCTAACTATTGACCAAACACCCCGAACACTCAAGTTTGACCCTTAACTGTTGACCAAACACCCCGAACACTAACATTTGACCCTTAACTATTGACCAAATTCCCCGAACACTCAAGTTTGACCCTTAACTGTTGACCAAACACCCCGAACACTAACATTTGACCCTTAACTGTTGACCAAACACCCCGAACACTCAAGTTTGACCCTTAACTGTTGACCAAACACCCCGAACACTAACATTTGACTCTTAACTGTTGACCAAACACCCTGAACACTCAAGTTTGACCCTAACTGTTGACCAAACACCCCTAACACTTAAGTTTGACCCTAACTGTTGACCAAACACCCCCGAACACTCAAGTTTGACCCTAACTATTGACCAAACACCCCGAACACTCAAGTTTGACCCTTAACTGTTGACCAAACACCCCGAACACTAACATTTGACCCTAACTGTTGACCAAACACCCCTAACACTCAAGTTTGACCCTAACTGTTGACCAAACACCCTGAACAATCAAATTTGACCCTAACTATTGACCAAACACCCCGAACACTCAAGTTTGACCCTTAACTGTTGACCAAACACCCCTAACACTCAAGTTTGACCCTAACTGTTGACCAAACACCCCGATCACTCAAGTTTGACCCTAACTATTGACCAAACACCCCGAACACTCAAGTGTGACCCTTAACTGTTGACCAAACACCCCGAACACTAACATTTGACCCTTAACTGTCGACCAAACACCCCGAACACTCAAGTTTGACCCTTATTGTTGACCAAACACCCCTAACACTCAAGTTTGACCCTAACTGTTGACCAAACACCCCGAACACTCACGTTTGACCCTAACTATTGACCAAACACCCCGAACACTCAAGTTTGACCCTTAACTGTTGACCAAACACCCCGAACACTAACATTTGACCCTAACTGTTGACCAAACACCCCTAACACTCAAGTTTGACCCTAACTGTTGACCAAACACCCCGAACACTCAAGTTTGACCCTAACTATTGACCAAACACCCCGAACACTCAAGTTTGACCCTTAACTGTTGACCAAACACCCCGAACACTAACATTTGACCCTTAACTATTGACCAAATTCCCCGAACACTCAAGTTTGACCCTTAACTGTTGACCAAACACCCCGAACACTAACATTTGACCCTTAACTGTTGACCAAACACCCCGAACACTCAAGTTTGACCCTTAACTGTTGACCAAACACCCCGAACACTAACATTTGACTCTTAACTGTTGACCAAACACCCTGAACACTCAAGTTTGACCCTAACTGTTGACCAAACACCCCTAACACTTAAGTTTGACCCTAACTGTTGACCAAACACCCCCGAACACTCAAGTTTGACCCTAACTATTGACCAAACACCCCGAACACTCAAGTTTGACCCTTAACTGTTGACCAAACACCCCGAACACTAACATTTGACCCTAACTGTTGACCAAACACCCCTAACACTCAAGTTTGACCCTAACTGTTGACCAAACACCCTGAACAATCAAATTTGACCCTAACTATTGACCAAACACCCCGAACACTCAAGTTTGACCCTTAACTGTTGACCAAACACCCCGAACACTAACATTTGACCCTTAACTATTGACCAAACACGCCGAACACTCAAGTTTGACCCTTAACTGTTGACCAAACACCCCGAACATTAACATTTGACCCTTAACTGTTGACCAAACACCCCGAACACTCAAGTTTGACCCTTAACTGTTGACCAAACACCCCGAACACTAACATTTGACCCTAACTGTTGACCAAACATCCCGAACACTCAAGTTTGACCCTTAACTGTTGACCAAACACCCCTAACACTCAAGTTTGACCCTAACTGTTGACCAAACACCCCGATCACTCAAGTTTGACCCTAACTATTGACCAAACACCCCGAACACTCAAGTGTGACCCTTAACTGTTGACCAAACACCACGAACACTAACATTTGACCCTTAACTGTTGACCCTTAACTGTTGACCAAACACCCCGAACACTCAAGTTTGACCCTTAACTGTTGACCAAACACCCCGAACACTAACATTTGACCCTAACTGTTGACCAAATACCCCGAACACTCAAGTTTGACCCTTAACTGTTGACCAAACACCCCTAACACTCAAGTTTGACCCTTAACTGTTGTGTGTGTATTTCTTAATCCCAAAAAAAAAAAAAAAATAAGGAAAAAAAAGAGAGTTACCGACGACATTCTTGAATTGAATGTCGTCGTTAAAGATTTACCGACGACATTCAATTCAAGAATGTTGTCGGTAAATCTTTAACGACGACATTCAAAACCCGAAGTCGTCGGTAAACGAAATTCTAAATTTTATTGGCCAGAATGGGCGGTTCATTTTTCCCGCCCAAGGGTTTACCGACGACTTTTGAAAATGTCTCGTCAGTAAACCAGGACACGCAACAGTCGTGCTTATGACTGTTTGACGCGTGGCGTGTTTAGCGACGACTTTGACCTGTTTACCGACGACTATCGTGTCGTCGGTAAACAATTTATCTATTAAACCCTACCGAGCTCATTTCTGAAACACAAAAACATCAAAACACTCTCAAAAAAGTCTATTTCGAGGAAGAAGGAGCTGTTCCGAGCCATTCCAACACCCCTATAACATCAAATGTAAGTGATTCCATGCCAAAATTTAATCATTTCTTCAATTTTTTTTCAATTTTCTAAATCAAATCCTAACTTTTTTTTTGTTTTTGTTTTTCCTCTACTCTTGCTTGGCATGGATTGCTGGATATGTTCAACATAATCTCCACGTAACAGGTACCACAAATCCGTGACTAAACCTATTTTTTTTTAATTTTCGAATTGATTTTTTTTTAATGTTGTATTGGATTTCTTGTTAATTCCGTGATTGTGTGATAGATTTTAGATTCTGAATATGTATTTTGTTGTTAAATATACCATGTAACATGATTTTTTGGTTGATTTTTAGAAAAATTAGGGTTTGTATTTAGATGTGTTTTGATGTAATGATTTTTGATGTTTAGAAGTTTTAGGATTATTTGTTAATTTGTGTATGTTAATTTTTGATGTGTTTTGAAGTTTTTATGCAAATATGAAAAATCTAGGGACTAAAAATGCAATTTAGGGAATAAAATGCAATTTAAAAAACTTTATATTTTTAAAGAATTTAGGATATTTTATGCAAATATGAAAACTCTAGGGACTAAAAATGCAATTTAGGGACTAAATGACAAATTAGGGTATTTTATGTAAATATATATGATATAAGGACTAAATGACAAATTAAAAAACTTTTTAAAAAATATTATGGACTTTAGGGTATTTTAGTAATTTTTGAAAATACGAGGACTAAAACGCAATTTATAATATACAATTTTAAAACTATGAAAAATATATTTTTTTTAAAATTTATATGTGTGTTTTTTGTAATTTTTAATTAAAAAAAGTCTAAAAAACAATTTATTGATTTTATTACAGTTATAGATGGCCGCAGTAATGCCTAACTACCACCGAGGTGACGGGAACGGTGAAGATCCGAACCCGAATCAACCCCCGAACTTGAACGATTGTACTCAGCCGCCTGGTAAATATAGATTAATTTATACGATTCAATTAATATAAATTACTATATTAATTAATAAACTTTTCTTAAACAGTTAAGCGAAAGAGGAGACCCCGAAATGTCTCGACTCTCAAAACCGCCAACGATGCCAAGGAGAAGCTAGGTGGGACCCCTTCCGGTAGAATTTTGTATTCTCGATGACACGTGGAACCCATTCGGTGAATATGGGAAACACGTGGCCCAAGTGGTGGGTCTCGCGGTTCGAGAAACGGTCCCTCCCTACTACCCCTCGTGGAGTGCTGTGCCGAGGGGATTAAAGACCACGATCCTCGGAAAACTCGAGGAGTTCTTCAACCTCGAGGAGTGGGCCCGCCGAGATTGGAACTTTATTAGTGGGAAGCTAACGCAGTCTCAGTCCGCTGCTTACAGACGGTGGAAGCATGACTTGAAGGTCGATTATGGCGATTCGGATGAGTGTCCCCCGGATGTGCTTCCCGAGGATTGGAAGCTGACCCTTGAGATGATGAATGACCCTCAGAAGAAGGTAAAATCTTAAATTAATTATTTTATTATTAAATTAGTGTTTAATTAATTTTTTATCTTGAATCGTAACAGGCTCAGGCGGCGATTAATAAGCAGAATCGGCAGAACCAGAAGAAGCCGAACAAGTCAGGTTCTCGGAACCAAACCCAGACCCGCCACGAGATTATTGAGGTATAATTTATTAAAGTAAAAATAAAAGTTATTAGTTATTTAATTTAATTTTTTAATAATTATAATTTTTTATGTATATTTTATAGGGTAAGCTGAAGATTGACACGAAGGAGCCCCTGAGCTTTATCGACGAGCAGACCCAAGAGGAGGTCCCACTTCCACCGATGGGCGGATACTTCGAGTACTTGGGCTATGACGGGGCGAAGGGCAAATGGGTCGATGATAGATGGGAGCAGGCTAGTGTAAGTATTTTATTTTACTTTTTATTGTTTAAAATTAATTATTTAACTTTAAATTTATTTCTTTGATATTTTTATTAATTATTTATTTGAAATTTTATTACAGGGAGTTTATCGGGAGAAGCTTAAGGAGCGGGTTATCGAGACGGGGACCCAATCGGCTGAGGATGTTCTAGTGGAGGAGCAGATAGGAGCGTTGAAGGAGACGGTTCAGGAGGTGATGAAGACGGCTAAGAGCAGACACTGGATCCCGTTAATCGGAGCTGTGTTCAAGAAAAAGAAGGACCCGAAGCCGCCTGTTTCGGACGAGACCGCAAAGAAGAACGCGAGAAAGATCCAGCGGATATTCGACGGGATGAACGAGCTCCGCGCAGTCCAAGGATTACCTCCTATGCCGGATGACGATGCTCCACCGAGCTCCTCCTCTAGGTCCGATGATTTTTTCGCGAAGATGCTCAAAGGCCTCAACGAATCTCGTGAAAAAAATGGTCTCGCTCTGGTCTCCGATGAAGATGAAGATGAAGATGAAGAAGAAGATAGTAGTGAAGCGAGTGATCGAGGAGAAGATCTATCGGGCCCGTGATTGATTTTTATTTTCCTATGTTTATTTACGACTTTGAATTTATTTACGTTTATATTCATGACTTTTATTTAAGTTTTTATGTAATATTTTGACTTTTAACTCCGGGAGTTTGATTTTATTCCCGGGGTTTGACTTTATTGACCGGGTTTTTACTACCCGGGTTTATTTATATTTTATGAATATAATTCCAGTTTTCACGTTATATTCATGATTTCTATTACATTATTATTTTTAAAACGAAAAACCAAATCAAATAAAAAATTTTAAAAAAAATTTAAAAAAAATAATAAGAATACCGACGACATTCATCACATGAATGTCGTCGGTAAAGTTTTTAAAAAAAAAATAAAAAAAAAGTATAACGACGACATTCATGTGATGAATGTCGTCGGTAAAAATTTTAAAAAAAATAAAATAATAAAGTATACCGACGACATTCATGTGAAGAATGTCGTCGGTAAAATATTTAGAATTAAAATAAAAAAAATTATTTACTAGGATACCGACAACGCGGTCGTCGGTAAAGTATTTATTTACCGACAACACACGTCGTCGGTAACCAAATGCATATTACCGGCGACCGAACAAAAAGTCGTTGGTAAGAGGAAGTTTACCGACAAAATGGTTTTCGTCGGTAAAATATGATGTTTATCGACAAGAAGCCAAATGCGTTGTCGGTAAGCTTGATTTTACCGACAAACTTCTAGGGACGACAGGATACCGGCGAGTGGTCGTCGGCAAACAGTTTTACCGACGAAATTCTACTTTTTACCGACGACAGCTGTCGTCGGTAAATCCTCGACCTGCTGTAGGGCTTGGGAAATAAACTATTTATAGATTTTATAAGGTCTCGGCGATGATACGAGAGAAGCATTAAATGCCACTTATAAACTAATAACCTTAATAACTGAAGAAAACTAAGGAAAGTTCTGAACACAAATGAACAAAAATTCACAAACAAATAAGAAGAACCAAAAAATTAGAGGTAAAAAAAGTAATTCAAGGATGTCATAGTTAGGGATATAACAAATAATGTATTCCAGATATACCAAAAGTGGAACAACAAACATAAATGCTGAAATCTGAATGATTAAAATTTGTAAAAAAGTCATAGTTTTTAACATTCATGTTTGAACATAATGAAGTGTAATAAAGAAAACTACCATTGTTATTGTTAGTTAAAAAAGTAGAATTAAAAAAGAGTAATGCTAGACAAATTGTGTAACCTTATAATCACACACCAGTAGTGAAACACAAATCAATCTTACCTATTAATCAAATTAACTAGTACCACTTATGACATTATTCACCATTCATTTGTAGTTTTATCGGGTGTTCTTGATGCCAAAAGGCATTAAACGATAGCAATATAGACCTTGTTTAGTTACAATTCATTTATATCGTTGTCTTTAGAGGCCATTATTATCCTATTATACTAATTGTTATGATTTTGACGTACACAAATATTCTCTATATTCCAATATATTTTCCTTCTAACACTGATTTAACTATCCACTTGGATAGTTTTTCTTGTGTATATGCCTTTTTTATAACAAGGTTCCAACTTCTTATTTGATGTTCAATATCTCGAGAGTACATTTGATGTCTTTGTTAGAGTTTCTTTACTTATTACCAAACGTTAATATATGGATTGATACGTCTGGAATTTATTTTGACCATATTCAAACAAATAACTCACTATTATCTTCAAATTGTTTGTCTAATATAACTCTTATATTCAGAAATAAGTTTAGAATATTTTAAATTTATACAAGTTACACAGGTGAAACTATAACTTGGTAGTTTTTATTCAAAATATAAATTTATTCTTCACATCTATTTCATAAACATTATTTATTGTAGTGGTATCTCAATGAATTAAAATACTACTATTTCTCACAACAGTGCCATTGTAATATAACAATTTCTACTAGAAAATAAAAATAGATAAATAACATTTATAGACTGTATTAAATGCACACAGCTGATATGCCAAAATATAACGTTCATACGAAACCTTATATAAATGATACTTAAGGAAATGAAAACAGAGGAGGTACACACGGATTAAGAAATCAACGCCAAGTTTACTCGAGGAAGCGAGAGGTCTGGCATCATTCCTATATTAATATCTCAATGAGGAGTTACGCGTGCTAGTTACATGAGGAAATATGACATATTAATAGTGTAATCTCGCTCTCCTTATGCTATGCACCTGATTATAATTCTATTATGCTCATACATCCTTTCACGTGCATCTAAGATATCTATAAATATCCCACACTCCAGTATAAACTGAATCCCTATGTATTGTATTTAAAAACACTATTTCTTTCACTCTATGGAATAGTTGTGATTAATATACAGTAATCTTATGCCTCCAAAAATCCTCTGCTTAAGTAATACCTGATAGAGAAATGGTACTATTGAGTGTAGGAGTGCCATCGAGAGTCGACCTTCCTTTGGTCCGGACCTAGTGTCTGGTTTCAGGAAAGCATTGCAAATCTTATAGATAATCTAACCTTCATTGATACCCATACAAGAGAGTATGAAGAATCTCCTCCCTCGGTCATCGGGAGAAAGACACTAAGTTCTTCATTCTCCTTCGCTAATAATTCGATGCTTTGTTCCCTTCTCTCCTTCTTCCTGAACTTATGTTTATATCTCAATGAATTCCGAGTCTATTTGTATCCTCAGGACAAGCATTGTCCCAAGACTAACGGTAGATGATTTTATGCTCTATAATCTAGAGCCCGTCGTGGAACAAATTTTGAATTATATTGAAATTATACATAATTTTAATTCAATCTACAAAGTGTGTTTTGAAGAAAATTGATAAAAAAATGGAGAATAATACAACAAAAATGAGGGAATTATCCACTCTCAATGACAAATCTCTATGTTAATGGAATGAGATAAAGGAGAGCAGATGCACGCAAATAATAAGTTGAGAGAAGGCAAATTGTGTGTGTCGACTTTGTTAAAGACATTTGTCGTGGTTGAACCTTATCATCCAGTGCCGGTGGGTAGATAAGGCGTCGAACCATACATTCTGACAATACTAACCACCACCAAATATGTTGAAACCTATATTCTTGTTATGCTAACGGTTGTTGAGGGTAATTAGACCCCGCTGACAATGTTGCAATATCTAGATCAATTGTTACAGAAACATGTCAATCAGACATATTCCATAGCAACAAAAAAAGGATACCTCTGGTTGTTTTTATAAATTATAATATCAACAACATAATATAAAAGAATAAATCGAAGGTAAGAAACATTAAGAGCATGTCAGTTACTTAAAAAAGGTTGTGTAATAAATTATAAAATTAACTAACGTGCAAGTTTACCTGTTGTAGTCTTCAACACTTTTCTTGAGGGTTTTTTATAACAAAAACAAGACTACAAAGACAAATTGATATATTCGGAAAAAAAAATTATTACTCCTACTATAAAAAATAACAGATTATGTACAAACTTTTAGTTTTTTGTTATGGAGTAGTTAGAGATAACCAAATTACAAAAATAGTAGCACTTGATATCAAACCTTTGCCTCCATTTATTTGCAATCCTTTAAATATTTTGCAAGATCATGCATAAAACTTGTTTGGAATGATTTTCTTGTTTGCAAAGTTTACATATTATTTTAGTGAATAGTTATGCTTTCATACCACATATTTGACCATAAACAATCCTTTCTCCATCTTCAATAGAATGTTAACGATGATACACCTATTAAATATAAAATACGAACAAATTATAACTAAATATTGTAAGCTAAAGTATTAGATAATGTATTGAAACAAAACCACATCAGCTCAGAAACCAAGTTATACACACAGACATTGGTTATATAAATCAAATGTCACTTTGCAATCAAATTAAGGCTAATTAATTCAATTGAAATGTAAATAATGAATAAATTAGTGAATAGAGAAGTAATTCTCAAAAACTTGACAATAGTATCTAAGATCAACGGTCGTTTTATACATAGCGTAAAACGTGTTAACATACATCATTTCCACCTTGAAGTGTGTAACCCGTATTTTACTGCTCCATCATCAACATCATTTCTTTTACAAATAGTGGAATAACCTGCTCCATCTCCATCACAACTCAAAGTACGCAAAAAAACCAACTATATATATAAACAACAAGTCCAACCAGAGTTTGAACATGGTGCTTGAAACCAACTTAGTGACCATCTTAATATGATTAAATTCATAAGCAATTTATATCAATTTAACTTCATCATTTGAAATTATATCTCTAATAAAATGATACTTCATATCCACATTCTTTGTTATTTCATGGTATAGAGGTTTCTTACTCAAGTGAATGGTATTCTAAGTATTCAAAAGATAACATTTGTACCTTTAACCAAATTGACCTCAGTCAAGATATTATAACTTCTTTAACGTTTGCAGTAATAACCACATACTTAGACTTGGTAATACAAAGGGATACCAAATTTTGCAGTTGTGATTTCCAAAAGGTATAATTTTATCCCAAAGTGAAACAAATATGCAGTTGTAGCCTTTCTAGAGTCTCTGTCTCCTTCAAAATCTGAATCTAAATAGCCAACCAACTCCAAAGAAGTATTCTGATTACCATTTATTAAACCAATTTCCATAGTGTTATAAATATTATCTAACACATATTTAAGGGCAACCTAGAGATCATAACCAAGGTTGGACATATATCTACTAAATAAAGATACATCCCATAATAAATCAGTTCTAGAGCTAATTATGGTATGCAAGAGATATACAATAACATTTGAAGAGGATACATATTACATTTTGAGAATATTAGATTATGTCTTGGGGTAAAGGTGCGTAGACAAGAAAAAATGATCAGGCAAAGGAATATGTACATTTTTGAAGTTTAAATTTTCATACTTATAGATACTTTTTTTCTAAGTAAGTGCTTTGATGTAATTTCAATGTACATGTAGTTCTATTACTATCAATGATCATAGCAAGTATTTTTCGAGGATTACCAAGACCCTCCATGTCACACTTCGATTTGAGGTATCTTTTAACTTATTTATCAAAGAAAAATAATTTCATATAAGTGGCATATCATCCACATATAACACAATGTAACCCAACAATAATCCTTGAATTTAATTTAAAAAGAAGCATTACAGTGAAATCTCTTAAAGCCAATTTTATGGGTAAAAAGAATCAGACCTTTCATACCAGTGCCTTGAGAACTACTTTAACCCATATAATATATCTTTCAGATGGAACACATGATCAGATGACATTTTATCAACATAGCATTCAAGTTGTCTCCTATATATAGTCTCATCCAGATCTCCATGTAAGAAAGACATTTTGACATCAAGTTGATCTATCTCAAAATTAAAAAAAGAAACATATGCAAGCATAACCTTCGTAGTTATAAATTTTAATACATGTGAGAAAATTGTAGTCGAGTCAATGCCTTCTCTTTGAGTATACCCTTTTGTTACTACGTCTAGTCTTATATCTAGGGGGATCACTACCAACATTGTTTATTTTAATTTATACAACCTCCTACATTCAACTAATTTACCATATCTAGTTTTCCCAACCAATACCCAAGTTTTATTCACAAGAAAATATTTTATTTCATCATTCATGGCATGAACCCACATATTACTTAAAACTCAAAGCATATAAGTAATAATATTGTTCAAAATATCTAACCTCAACTACATTAATTAAAGAACTATATACTAGATAAAAATATGAATTCCTATTTGAAGCTTTAGGTTCTCTTTTGTGCCTATTTCTTGCCAATCGATAAGCTTGCAACTCTCCACATAATGACTAAGTCAAGTGAACAACCTCTTCCTCCTCATGTATATCCGGACTTGCTCCTTCATTAGGTACCTCCTGCAGGGGTTGAATCACTTGATGGTCTCTAGTAGGAGAGTTTGTAGATGTCTCAAATATTAGTGGATCCACCTCAAGATCCAAACCCATAGTACACTTGTAGGTCCAAGGATTGCATCACGACATGTATTGGAAAGTCTTTCAAGGAAATGTATGTTCATTAAAAGTTACTTCTCCATATATAAAACTTTTAATTCCTAAAGCCTTTTTATCCCGCAATCTGTAACCCTTAACCTTGTTTTGTTGTTTATAAAACTACTGGATTCGCCTGGTTTCGCGACGACACGCGTCGTCGCGAATCCGAGCAAATCCGTCGCTAATTTAGTTCCGCGACGAAATTTCATCGCTAACATGTCGTCTCTATCCCGGCGTCGCTAATTTGAGATTAGCGACGACTAATTGTGATTTCGTCCCTAATTACTCAGACATTTAACCACGAGGGCTTGCGTCGCGAAATTAAGTGATTAGCGAAGACACATTAGCGACAACACGCCGTCGCTAATTGCTTAATTAGTTTTTATTAATTCTTAATCGAAAATTTATTAATTGAATTTTTTTATTTAATTAACGACAACATTTAGCGACAGTTTTGTCGTCGCTAATATTTTTTTTTTAAATTTTTCGAAAATCATTATTTATTTATTTTATTTAATAGTTAGCGACGACACGCGTCGTCGCTATTCATGTTTTTTATTTTTTTATATAATTTTTATTTTTATTTAAATTTTATTGTTTATTATTTAAATATTATTTTTTATTATTTAAATTGTAGTTTTTATTATTATTTTGATTTTAAATATAATGCAAAATTATAAATAAATAAACATCCAAAAATACATATAAAATACGATAATTCGATTCAAATACTAAACTTGAAATAAAGTCAAACATAGTCAAAGTCAAAATTAAAGTCAAACATACTGAAAAAACGTTAAAGTCTTAAAATCACAAACTAAACCAACCAATTAAATAAATAAAAATCTCAATCGTCACCACGATCGTCTTCATCTTCTCCTCTCTCCTCATCTTCTCTCTCTTTATCTCGTCTCTCTTCCCTAGTGGGCCCGGGTTTGCTGATCGGATGCATTCCTTGGGTGATTCTCATCCCGTTTAATGCCTCGAAGAGAGTGTCTGCCATGCTCGGGGGTTGACTCGGCCGACTAGAAGAAGCTGTGGGCCCGGGTGATGCGGAGGATGGATCCGGTATAGGTGCAAGATTTTGAGTCGCGCGAAGCTCGTTCATCCCAGCCAGAATCGCCTTAAGCAGCTCCTCGTTCTCCCTGTCCGGCTGTGTAGTAGTCCTGGATCGTTTCCGGACCGGACCAATGGTAGGCACCCAGTATTTAGTCTTGGGTGAGTGTAGGACCTCCATTATTGTCTCAAGCATGGCATCCATCTGCTCCTGGATGCTAACTTCAGCACCTTCTGCTCCGGCCTGTTAAACCTTCTTCTTCATCTTCTCCCGAAGAACACCCTGTAATTAGATTTCAATATAAAAATAAATTAGATTAAAAAAAAATTAAAATAAAAAATTAATTTAAATCAATTTTAAAAAAAAAAGACTTACACTAGCTTTCTCCAAACGCTGGTCACGCCAGCTATCTGTAGCTGCATCATACGATAGGTGGTCGAAATAGCCGCTCAAAGGAGGAAGCTCCATCTCCTCCTGGGTCTCGTCATCCGTAAAAGTCAACGGCTCTTTCGTCACCGTCTTCAGCTTCCCCTGGACAGTATACAATAACAAATATTAATTAGTTAACAATTAAATTAAATTTTAATTTTTAAAACTTATACCTCAATAATCACCTCCCGAGTCTGTGACCAGTTCCTTGACCCCGCCTTGCTCGGAACTGTCTGTTGCTCACGATTCTTCTTGTTTATATCAGCCTGACTCTGTTACAAATAAAAAAGAAGTAGTTATAAAATTAATTTAAAAAAATGTATAAAATAATTAAATTATTATTTTTTTCTACCTGATTCGCCAAGTCATCAAACATCTTCTTCGTCGCCTCCCAAATCACCGGGTCAACATCTGGTGGAACTTCATTTGTGTAGTAGTAGTCGTTCTTCAAATCCGACTTGTATCACCTGTAAGCTCCTCCAGTCATCGTAGTCAGCCTCTTAACAATCTCATGCCAATCTTCTCGCCTCCTCCACTCCTCCAAATCAAAAAACTGCTGCAGTCGCTGCAAAATTACCCCTTTGTTATGGTCGGGGACATCTGACCATTGTTTGTAGCACGGGGGAACAGCCTCTCGAACAGCATTACCCACCACCTGACCCACGTGTTTGCTATGCTCGCCCACGAAGTTCCAGGTGCCGTCTATGACAGAAAAGTCAACTGGAATGGGCCAGCCGACTCTCTTCAGGGTCTCCTGAGCTGTCCGGATAGAGGTGGAAGCTTTCGGTCTCCTTCTTTTATGTTGACCTGTTTTAGTGAAAAATACTTAGTAATTATATATTTTCTTAATTAATAAATAAACATTAATTGAATTTTTATTACCCGATGGTTGGGCACAATCAGCATTCGAACGTGGTGGACCCCTCGGCGGATCGTTACCCCTCCCGTCTCCTCCGTGACTCCTACCCATGACAGCAGCCATATATAAAAAATCATAAAATTGCAAATAAGTCTCATTTTTTTAAAAATTTGCAATTAAGTCCTTTTTTTTTGTAAAATTGCATTTTAGTCCTCTATTTTTTTAGAATTGCAAATAATTCTTAAATTTCTAAAAAACGCTTTTTTGTCCCTTTTTTTTAAAATTTGCAATTAAGTCATATATTTTTCTAAAATGGCATTTTAGTCCAAATTTTTTTAAAATTGCAAATAAGTCATATTTCTAAAAAATTTGTATTTTAGTCCAAATTTTTATAAAATATGCAATTAAGTCATATTTTTTTTAAAAATCCTATTTTTTAAAAAAAAAATTGCATTGTAGTCCAATTTTTTTTATAAAATTGCATTTTAGTCCAATTTTTTATAAAATTGCATTTTAGTCCTCTATTTTTCTAAAATTTCATTTTTAGTCATATTTTTATAAAATTGCAATTTAGTCCTCTATTTTTCTAAAATTTCATTTTAGTCCTATTTTTTATAAAATAGCAATTTTAGTCCTTAAACATACAAAATTGCATTTTAATCCTTAAACATACAAATTAAACATATTGCAAATAGGTCCCTATATCTTAAAACACAATCAAATAACAATAAAACACCAACTATTACATTAAAATTACAAAAATCATACCAAAACCCTAACTTTAAACAAATTCTAATTACATGTTTTTTAACACAAAAAAAATACCAAACATCCCACAAACATATACATATATCTCGGAATTAATCAAATCACACAAACATTCATGAATTTTTTCAACCAAATAAAAAAGAATTGCAAGTTTGATCCGGAAATTGGAACCTGTTACGTAGAAATGGTGTAGATTTCGTCCATGAATCCATGCCAAGAAGAAGGAATCATACGAAAAAAACACAAGACAAAATATTAGAAATTAAAAATGAAAAAATCAAAAAAGTAAAGATTAGAATGTGTATTTGGACTAGAATCATTACCTTAGCATTGGATTTGGTGTTGTTCTCCTCGGAATAGCTTGGCTATGGCGGAAATGGAGCTTTTGGGTGTGTTTTGGAGTGCTTGTTATGGCAGAAATGAGCTCGGTTAGGGCTTTATGGAATAAGAGATTAGCGACGACACGATATTTCCTCGTGATTCCTTAAATTTCGTCGCGAATCAGGGCCACGTGTCACCTCACGTACACACGCCCTTTGCGTGTCAAGGGTTAGCGACGACAAGTTGTCGCGAATTTTTCGTTTGTCGTCGCTAATTTGTATGGGCGGGAAAGTTGACCGCCCACGATGACCAATCAAATTTTTTATTATTTATTAGCGACGAAATTTCCTTTGAATATCGTCGTTAAATTTTAGCGACGACATTCAAAGGATGAATCTCGTCGCGAAATCTTTGAATGTCGTCGCTTTTTTTTTTTTAATTTAAATGTTTTAGATGCTTTCCCTTTCTTGCATGTTCTTTTTTATTTTTTTTCTTGTTCCTTTTCATATTCTTAATTTGGGGTGTTTAGTCAACGTTTAGAGTCAAACTTGAGTGCTCGGGGTGTTTAGTCAACAGTTGTGGTCAAACTCGAGTGTTCGGGGGGTTTAGTCAACTGTTAGAGTCAAACTTGAGTGTTCGGGGTGTTTAGTCAACAGTTGTGATCAAAGTTGAGTGTTCGGGGTGTTTAGTCAACAGTTGTGGTCAAACTTGTGTGTTTGGAGTCAAACTTGAGTGTTTAGAGTCAAACTTGAGTGTTTAGAGTCAAAGGTGAGTCTTTAGAGTCAAAGTTGAGTGTTTATGGTCAAAGTCGAGTGTTTAGAGTCAAAGTTTAGTGTTTATGGTCAAAGTTGAGTGTTTAGAGTCAAAGTTGAGTGTTTAGAGTCAAAGTTGAGTGTTTATGGTCAAAGTTGAGTGTTTAGAGTCAAAGTTGAGTGTTTAGAGTCAAAGTTGAGTGTTTATGGTCAAAGTTGAGTGTTTATGGTCAAAGTTGAGTGTTTAGAGTCAAAGTTTAGTGTTTATGGTCAAAGTTTAGTGTTTATGGTCAAAGTTTAGTGTTTAGAGTCAAAGTTTAGTGTTTATGGTCAAAGTTGAGTGTTTAGAGTCAAAGTTGAGTGTTTAGAGTCAAAGTTGAGTGTTTATGGTCAAAGTTGAGTGTTTATAGTCAAAGTTTAGTGTTTATGGTCAAAGTTTAGTGTTTAGAGTCAAAGTTTAGTGTTTATGGTCAAAGTTGAGTGTTTAGAGTCAAAGTTGAGTGTTTAGAGTCAAAGTTGAGTGTTTATGGCCAAAGTTGAGTGTTTAGAGTCAAACTTGAGTGTTTAGAGTCAAACTTGAGTGTTTAGAGTCAAACTTGAGTGTTTAGAGTCAAAGTTTAGTGTTTAGAGTCAAAGTTCAGTGTTTATGGTCAAAGTTGAGTATTTAGAGTCAAAATTGAGTGTTCAGAGTCAAAGTTGAGTGTTTATGGTCAAAGTTGAGTGTTTAGAGTCAAACTTTAGTGTTTACGGTCAAAGTTTAGTGTTTAGAGTCAAAGTTTAGTGTTTATGGTCAAAGTTGAGTGTTTAGAGTCAAAGTTGAGTGTTTAGAGTCAAAGTTGAGTGTTTATGGTCAAAGTTTAGTGTTTATGGTCAAAGTTGATTGTTTAGAGTCAAAGTTGAGTGTTTATGGTCAAAGTTGAGTGTTTAGAGTCAAAGTTTAGTGTTTAGAGTCAAAGTTTAGTGTTTAGAGTCAAAGTTTAGTGTTTATGGTCAAAGTTGAGTGTTTAGAGTCAAAGTTGAGTGTTTAGAGTCAAAGTTGAGTGTTTATGGTCAAAGTTTAGTGTTTAGAGTCAAAGTTTAGTGTTTATGGTCAAAGTTTAGTGCTTAGAGTCAAAGTTTAGTGTTTATGGTCAAAGTTGAGTGTTTAGAGTCAAAGTTGAGTGTTTAGAGTCAAAGTTGAGTGTTTATGGTCAAAGTTTAGTGTTTATGGTCAAAGTTGAGTGTTTAGAGTCAAAGTTGAGTGTTTATGGTCAAAGTTGAGTGTTTAGAGTCAAAGTTTAGTGTTTAGAGTCAAAGTTTAGTTTTATGGTCAAAGTTTAGTGTTTAGAGTCAAAGTTTAGTGTTTAGAGTCAAAGTTGAGTGTTTAGAGTCAAAGTTGAGTGTATAGAGTCAAAGTTGAGTGGTTATGGTCAAAGTTGAGTGTTTAGAGTCAAACATGAGTGTTTAGAGTCAAACTTGAGTGTTTAGAGTCAAACTTGATTGTTTAGAGTCAAAGTTTACTGTTTAGAGTCAAAGTTTAGTGTTTATGGTCAAAGTTGAGTGTTTAGAGTCAAAGTTGAGTGTTTAGAGTCAAAGTTGAGTGTTTATGGTCAAAGTTGAGTGTTTAGAGTCAAAGTTTAGTGTTTATGGTCAAAGTTTAGTGTTTAGAGTCAAAGTTAAGTGTTTATGGTCAAAGTTGAGTGTTTAGAGTCAAGGTTGAGTGTTTAGAGTCAAAGTTTAGTGTTTAGAGTCAAAGTTGAGTGTTTATGGTCAAAGTTGAGTGTTTAGAGTCAAAGTTGAGTGTTTAGAGTCAAATTTGACTTCCAAAAACCAACAAAATATGTTCATACAAATAAACCAAAATAAAAAAAACCTAATCAGTATCATATCCACTAATAACTATGGGTTCATCATCGCTATCAACCTCTATAGGTTCTTTTTCATCACCGTATTCATCCAAGGTGTCATCATGAATTTCCTCATTTTCATCAATAACCGTATCAAAAGACAAATCAATTAAAAAATGAGCAGGATCAATCTCGATCTCCTCGGTAGATGCCAATGGTATGCTGATGTGATCATTCCCCGTGCTATCCAATGGTATGCTGGTGCTCTCATTTCCAGTAGGCAAAATTGTGAAGTTTAGGCAAAATACGACCCAAGAACTCCAGTAGCTCGGTGAATGAGGTGTTAGTTCATTTGTTCTTTACTTTTACGTGCATTAGCTTGAGAATGAAATTCAACGAACTCATCGATTTACAACCAGGAAATAATTCTGTCTCCAATTCTTCGAACAATGTGTCAAAACTGCTTCGACTTGGAATATGTGCATCTCTCATCTCGGTGTCTCCCGGATGTCCACCAACATCGTAACTCTGTCTCACATCGTCATAAACATGTTGGATTTCATTTACTATAATTGGATCTTTACTTGCAGGGGGTGTATGTGTTTGTATCGCTTTCTCACCGTGTTTTGTCCAAACCTTATAATCATGGTTAAATCCCTCTCTTAGAAGGTGGGCCATAACAGCTTCGGTTTTTAATCGACAAAAATTATTACACTTCTTACACGGGCAAGACAAGTAACCGGTATAACCTCTACTTTTCTTAGCAAAATCGATAAATTTATAAACCCCAAAAATATATTCGCCATCTAACACATTCGTCAATTCGATCCAACTATTATCGATACTCATGTCCGAACTCGATGCCATCTCTTAACAACAATTTGAGTAAACTATGCGACTACATTAATATAAAAAAATAAAATACATAATTATTACAAGCCAATGAATAAAATGAATAAAAATTACAACACAATAAACAAAATAAAAAAAATTACAAACTCATTGAATGAATAAATATTACAAACCATTGAATGAATAAAAATTACAAACCATTAAATGAATAAATAGTACAAACCATTAAATGAATGAATATATAAAAAAAGAACAAAGAATTAAATAAACAAGTAAAAATATATGAGCACGAAATATAAATTCACACAACACATGCATAATCAACCAACAAATATTTAATTCATTAACCTAATCATATGGTATATCAACTTGCTAATATAATCAAATAAATAAAAAATTTAAAAAGCATGAAAGTTAATGGAAATACCTTGAATTGGATGGATAAATTGAAGAGTGATGTTAATTCCCCACCAAGAAAGTTGTATTAATTCACCTAATCAAACCATATAGAAAGAATAAAACACAATTAGCATTCAAAAGAAAAAAATTAAAAGGTGAATTTCATGCAATTATTACCTTAAATTGTGTGATGAAAGATGATATTAATGGAGCCCCACTTTGATTATTGAACCAAGAATGATGCAAGATGAAGTTGAGAAGCAATTACAAAAAAAATGGAATTTAGTTGAGTTTTTGGGAGAAAATCGGAGGATTTTTTTGTGTGTTTTGTGTGTTTTGTGGGTTAAAAAACCTGCTGTCTCCATTAAATAGGATTGAAGATTAGCGACGAATTACGGGTCGTCGTTAAACACAGATGTGTCGTTGCTAATCTTCAAAATAACGACGAAATCACGTGTCGCTAAGATAGCGACGACAGATCGGCAATTAAAATTAAAAAGAAAAAACAAATAGCGACGAAATAGAATTAAATGACGACGAATTCCGTTGTCGCTAATTAACGACGACTGTTTTTTCGCCGGTAAGTTCTTGTCGTCGCTAATTTCAAAAGATTAGCGGCGAATTACGGGTCGTCGCTAAATTTTCGTGGGTAAACAACGCGAATCCAGTAGTGGTTAGATTGAACAACACGAAATCAAATAAGTTAAATATAATGTAACAACACTTTTGAAACTAGGAATAAGGGAATGACAAACATCAACTAAAATAAACAATTCACTTACATAAATTAAATGTGTACGAACAACCTAAACGGTGATTTGAACAATGTAAAGAAAACATAAAAAATACTTTAAAAGAAAACCAAAATATAACACCATAGTACATGTATTTATTTTGTTATGACAAATTTTCAACCAAGACCTACGCCTCGTATGTCTAGAAATATTCTCACCCTATAGTGAATTCATTTAAAACATGGTCTTCTAGGTTGAACCTTGTTAGCAGAAAAAGCTGAAAAAATCATCAATATAGTCTAACATTGATGTCTCAAAGGGTAACATACCAAGAAAATTGAAATAGTAGCATCTCATATATTTGTCGAAATACAAATGTCCCACAGTATTTATTATAACAAACTCATGAGACAACTACTTTGAAAAAATAACAATAACATTAGCGTATGTAAATATTTTGGTTTGCTAGGGATAACATGAATATATTCCATGAGAGATAAAAACTCTCATTACATGATTCAAATAAATCTCTTAGAAAAATTCAGAAAAATAATAAATCACTAAAACCTATATTGTCATTCTCACTGTAGCCTGAAACCCTTTGCGAACAAATAATAGTTTTCTAATGTGAATACTCAAAAGAACATTTAGGAATTAGGTCTATCAATTTAACAATTTAACGCAACTAATATCAACCAGGTACATAATATACACATCATATACATGTTTTATCATACAATTAAACAAGTCAACAAAATTTATTATCATTATACAATTTTACCATTTAGCTTACCCATAATATGAGTAATGGTGTATAATTCTACTAATGCAAATATTTAAATAATTTAACACCTCTATCACTAGTTCATTTACAAAAAACTTTTACACGTATGTCAAAATTATTTCTTGTAAGTGAATACGCACATACCAGGCCTATCATCATTTACCGATACATAATTCCACCCTATCACTTAAGAGCATATCTCAATATTTTATATGACACATGCAAGAACGTAAACCTTGGGAAATAAACTATTTATAGATTTAATAAGGTCTCGGCGATGATACGAGAGAAGCATTAAATGCCACTTATAAACTAATAACCTTAATAACCGAAGAAAACTAAGGAAAGTTCTGAACACAAATGAACAAAAATTCACAAACAAATAAGAAGAACCAAAAAATTAGAGGTAAAAAAAGTAATTCAAGGATGTCATAGTTAGGGATAAAACAAATAATGTATTCCAGGTATACCAAAAGTGGAACAACAAACATAAATGCTGAAATCTGAATGATTAAAATTTGTAAAAAAGTCATAGTTTTTAACATTCATGTTTGAACATAATGAATTATAATAAAGAAAACGTACCATTGTTATTGTTAGTTAAAAAAGTAGAATTAAAAAAGAGTAATGCTAGACAAATTGTGTAACCTTATAATCACACACCAATAGTGAAACACAAATCAATCTTACCTATTAATCAAATTAACTAGTACCACTTATGATATTATTCACCATTCATTTGTAGTTTTCTCCGGTGTTCTTGATGCCAAAAGGCATTAAATGATAGCAATATAGACCTTGTTTAGTTACAATTCATTTATATCGTTGTCTTTAGAGGCCATTATTATCCTATTATACTAATTGTTATGATTTTGACATACACAAATATTCTCTATATTCCAATATATTTTCCTTCTAACACTGATTTAACTATCCACTTGGATAGTTTTTCTTGTGTATATGCCTTTTTTATAACAAGGTTCCAACTTCTTATTTGATGTTCAATATCTCGAGAGTACATTTGATGTCTTTGTTAGAGTTTCTTTACTTATTACCAAACATTAATATATGGATTGATACGTCTGGAATTTATTTTGACCATATTCAAACAAATAACTTACTATTATCTTCAAATTGTTTGTCTAATATAACTCTTATATTCAGAAATAAGTTTAGAATATTTTAAATTTATACAGGTTACACAGGTGAAACTATAACTTGGTAGTGTTTATTCAGAATATAAATTTATTCTTCACATCTATTTCATAAACATTATTTATTGTATTGGTATCTCAATGAATTAAAATACTACTATTTCTCACAACAGTGCCATTGTAATATAACAATTTCTACTCGAAAATAAAAATAGATAAATAACATTTATAGACTGTATTAAATACACACAGCTGATATGCCAAAATATAACGTTCATACGAAACCTTATATAAATGATACTTAAGGAAATGAAAACAGAGGAGGTACACACGGATTAAGAAATCAACGCCAAGTTTACTCGAGGAAGCGAGAGGTCTGGCATCATTCCTATATTAATATCTCAACGAGGAGTTACGCGTGCTAGTTACATGAGGAAATATGACATATTAATAGTGTAATCTCGTTCTCCTTATGCTATGCACATGATTATAATTCTATTATCCTCATACATCCTTTCAAGTGCATCTAAGATATCTATAAATACCCCACACTCCAGTATAAACTGAATCCCTACGTATTGTATTTAAAAACACTATTTCTTTCACTCTATTGAATAGTTGTGATTAATATAAAGTAAGCTTATGCCTCCAAAACTCCTCTGCTTAAGTAATACCTGATAGAGAAATGTTACTATCGAGTGTAGGAGTGCCATCGAGAGTCGACCTTCCTTTGGTCCAGTACTAGTGTCTGGTTTCAGGAAAGCATTGCAAATCTTATAGATAATCTAACCTTCATTGATACCCATACAAGAGAGTATGAAGAATCTCCACCCTCGGTCATCGGGAGAAAGGCACTAAGTTCTTCATTCTCCTTCGCTAATAATTCGATGCTCGGTTCCCTTCTCTCCTTCTTCCTGAACTTATGGTTATATCTCAATGAATTCCGAGTCTATTTGTATCCTCAGGCCAAGCATTGTCCCAAGACTAACGGTAGATGATTTTATGCTCTATAATCTAGAGCCCGTCGTGGAACAAATTTTGAATTATATTGAGATTATACATAATTTTAATTCAATATACAAAGTGTGTTTTGAAGAAAATTGATAAAAAATGGAGAATAATACAACAAAATAGAGGGAATTATCCACTCTCAATGACAAATCTCTATGTTAATGGAATGAGATAAAGGAGAGCAGATGCACGCAAATAATAAGTTGAGAGAAGGCAAATTGTGTGTGTCGACTTTGTTAAAGACATTTGACGTGGTTGAACCTTATCATCCAGTGCCGGTGGGTAGATAAGGCATCGAACCATACGTTCTGACAATACTAACCACCACCAAATATGTTGAAACCTATATTCTTCTTATGCTAATGGTTGTTGAGGGTAATGAGACCCCGCTGACAATGTTGCAATATCTAGATCAATTGTTACAGAAACATGTCAATCAAACATATTCCATAGCAACAAAAAAAGGACACCTCTGTTTGTTTTTATAAACTATAATATCAACAACATAATATCAAAGAATAAATCGAAGGTAAGAAACATTAAGAACATGTCAGTTACTTAAAAAAGGTTGTGTAATAAACTATAAAATTAACTAACGTGCAAGTTTACCCATTGTAGTCTTAAACACTTTTCTTGAGGGTTTTTTATAACAAAAACAAGAACTACAAAGACAAATTGATATATTCAAATAAAAATTTATTACTCCTACTATAAAAAATAACAGATTCTGTAAAAACTTTTAGTTTTTTGTTATGGAGTAGTTAGAGATAACCAAATTACAAAAATAGTAGCACTTGATATCAAACCTTTGCCTCAATTTATTTGCAATCCTTTAAATATTTTGCAAGATCATGCACAAAACTTTTTTGGAATGATTTTTCTTGTTTGCAAAGTTTACATATTATTTTAGTGAATAGTTATGCTTTCATACCACATATTGGACCATAAACAATCCTTTCTCCATCTTCAATAGAATGTTAACGATGACACACCTATTAAATATACAATACGAACAAATTATAACTAAATATTGTAAGCTAAAGTATTAGATAATGTATTGAAACAAAACCACATCAGCTCAGAAACCAAGTTATACCAACAGACATTGGTTATATAAATCAAATGTCGCTTTGCAATCAAATTAAGGCTAATTAATTCAATTGAAATGTAAATAATGAATAAATTACTGAATAGAGAAGTAAATCTCAAAAACTTGACAATAGTATCTAAGATCAACGGTCGTTTTATACATAGCGTAAAACGTGTTAACATACATCATTTCCACCTTGAAGTGTGTAACCCGTATTTTACTGCTCCATCATCAACATCATTTCTTTTACAAATAGTGGAATAACCTGCTCCATCTCCATCACAACTCAAAGTACGCAAAAAAACCAACTATATATATAAACAACAAGTCCAACCAGAGTTTGAACATGGTGCTTGAAACCAACTTAGTGACCATCTTAATATGATTAAATTCATAAGCAATTTATATCAATTTAACTTCATCATTTGAAATTATATCTCTAATAAAATGATACTTCATATCCACATTCTTTATTATTTCATGGTATAGAGGTTTCTTACTCAAGTGAATGGTACTCTAAGTATTTAAAAGATAACATTTGTACCTTTAACCAAATTGACCTCAGTCAAGATATTATAACTTCTTTAACGTTTGCAGTAATAGCCACATACTTAGACATGGTAATACAAAGGGATACCAAATTTTGCAGTTGTGATTTCCAAAAGGTATAATTTTATCCCAAAGTGAAACAAATATGAAGTTGTAGCCTTTCTAGAATCTCTGTCTCCTTCAAAATCTCAATCTAAATAGCCAACCAACTCCAAAGAAGTATTCTGATTACCATTTATTAAACCAATTTCCATAGTGTTATAAATATAAGCCAACACATATTTAAGGGCAACCTAGAGATCATAACCAAGGTTGGACATAAATCTACTAAATAAAGATACATCCTATAATAAATCAGTTCTAGAGCTAATTATGGTATGCAAAATATATACAATAACATTTGAAGAGGATACATATTACATTTTGATAATATTAGATTATGTCTTGGGGTAAAGGTGATTAGACAAGAAAAAATGATCAGGCAAAGGAATATGTACATTTTTGAAGTTTAAATTTTCATACTTATAGATACTTTTTTTCTAAGTAAGTGCTTTGATGTAATTTCAATGTACATGTAGTTCTATTACTATCAATGATCATAGCAATTATTTTCGAGGATTACCAAGACCCTTCATGTCAAACTTCGATTTGAGGCATCTTTTAACTTATTTATCAAAGAAAAATAATTCCATATAAGTGGCATATCATCCACATATAACACAATGTAACCCAACAATAATCCTTGAATTTAATTTAAAAAGAAGTATTACAGTGAGATCTCTTAAAGCCAATATATGGGTAAAAAGAATCAGACCTTTCATACAGTGCCTTGAGAACTACTTTAACCCATATAATATATCTTTCAGATGGAACACATGATTAGATGACATTTTATCAACATAGCATTCAAGTTGTCTCCTATATATAGTCTCATCCAGATCTCCATGTAAGAAAGACATTTTGACATCAAGTTGATCTATCTCAAAATTAAAAAAAGAAACATATGCAAGCATAACCTTCGTAGTTATAAATTTTAATACATGGGAGAAAATTGTAGTAGAGTCAATGCCTTCTCTTTAAGTATACCCTTTAGTTACTACGTCTAGTCTTATATCTAGGGGGATCACTACCAACATTGTTTATTTTAATTTATACAACAACCTACATTCAACTAATTTACCATATTTAGTTTTCCCAACCAAAACCCAAGTTTTATTCACAAGAAAATATTTTATTTCATCATTCATGGCATGAACCCACATATTACTTAAAACTCAAAGCATATAAGTAATAATATTGTTCAAAATCTCTAACCTCAACTACATTAGTTAAAGAACTATATACTAGATAAAAATATGAATTCCTATTTGAAGCTTTAGGTTCCCTTTTGTGCCTATTTCTTGCCAATCGATAAGCTTGCAACTCTTCACATAATGACTAAGTCAAGTGAACAACCTCTTCCTCCTCATGTATATCCGGACTTGCTCCTTCATTAGGTACCTCCTGCAGGGGTTGAATCATTTGATGGTCTCTAGTAGGAGAGTTTGCAGATGTCTCAAATATTAGTGGATCCACCTCAAGATCCAAACCCATAGTACACTTGTAGGTCCAACGATTGCATCACGACATGTATTGGAAAGTCTTTCAAGGAAATGTATGTTCATCAAAAATTACTTCTCCATATATAAAACTTTTAATTCCTAAAGCCTTTTTATCCCGCGATCTGTAACCCTTAACCTTGTTTTGTTGTTTATAACCAAACATAACATATTTTATAGATCCATGGTCAACTTTACCATTCTTATTTTGAGCATATCGAGCACACCCATATATTAAAAAATAGAACACGTCTAGTATTCTACATGTCAAGACTTTCGTAGGTTTTTAAAAATCAATGGACATATTTGGGATTTTAAAAATTAAAAAGGTAGAAGTATATAAAGCTTCCCCCAAAATGCTTTATGTAAGAATATAGTAAACAAAAGACTCATTTTTTTCTGTGAGAGACTTGATCATCCTTTCAGCCACCCCATAATGTTTAGGGGTGGTTGACATTTCTATTCTCAAGAATGTCAATGTCTATACAAAACAAATCAGATTCTTTATTTTATAATTCAAAGCCATTATTAGTCTTAAAAACCTTAAGCAATTTACCAAACTATTTTTCTTCTGGTGTTTTCCATTATTTGAACATACTCAAGACACCAATAGGCTAAGTAAACCCCTGATTTGAATTTAAGTCTATGTTGTTTAGTTAACACACAAGTGTCACAAAAAGATAAGTCACAAATATAATCTTTACCAAAGCATCCATGTTTTCTTTGCAAAGTGAGTCACTGATGACTCGTATGCCCAAGCGTCAAGTGTCATTTAATAGTAGTAATATGCTTAGAATCAGTAAGGCAAAAAAGTTATACCATATAGAATATGAAAGCCTTATGCCTAGTACGAGTAAACAAAAATTTATACTTACTATAGATATCCATGCTACCTTAAGATACTCCATGAACCCAATGAAGACCTTTATGGGCACTAATAAAAATCGAGTATCTTTTCTGTTCATGTATATATCTCATATTTTTCAATGTAACTAATTTACCATGATACATTTTCAGTTTAATCTTTATCACATTATTATCCTCACAAGTTTGATCATTTCTCATGTATAGAGTTTTATTACGAGAATCAATTGAATCATGATAAACACCAGGGGTAATTTATAATTTCACATACATCATTATCAATCTTAGACAGACTAAATATTTTAGAATTATTATTATTAACATTCAATTTATTATTGAGTTTTAAAAAATTATTTTTTAAGTGTCGAACCATCCCACAATAAAATATTATTTAGTTTCTTTAGACTTATACTTTTCTTTATGTATTTTCTTATTCTTATTAGGGTCCGCGAAAAGTGTGGTATCCATTCTAGGTTTCATAAGCCATTTTGAACCAGATATTCATTTTTACTTTATCTCATTTTATCTAGTTCTTAAATTATCAACAATTTGATCAAAAGTAGGGACATTATTAGCTTACTTGAACATATCTTTTACAACTTGACATGAATCAAGATTACAATGTAAGTTAACTATATATTTTTTAGTATCATCTAAATCTTGAAGCCTACTATTCAACATCGAATTATCCTTGGAAATTCATCAAGATTATTTTTTAAAGATTTACCAGTATCCATTTTATAATTTAACATAGATCCTTTCAATGAAACCAGGTTGGTAAATACATAGTCGAATATATAGAATCAAGCAAACCAAACGAGCAATTGTAGTAAGTGCACCATATACCTTTCTAATATTAGAGTCGATATTATATTGCTAGATTCTTCATTAATGCCATCAGCCTTATCCAACAAATATATAGGCCAATTTCTTAATATGCTAAATAAAAGCATATCCCATCTTTTGATGTGAAAATAATTCTTTCATCTTTTTATGTTATACACAAAAGTCAATTTTTCTATCATCCACAGACAACTCTATACTAGTTGTATCCATCATGTTTTTATAATAAAAGTATATAAATATATATAAGTAGTAGCAAAAGACATGATGAACTTTGAGTACTTTTACATCTAAATCATGCGTTTAGAAAATAATACTTAGAAAACCCTACAAATTTTATGACGCCAAAAATTGCCAAAAAACCGTTTGAATCCAATAACAAGAAACAGAAAAGTCTAATACATAATTTAACTATTAACACAATTAAACGAGTCAAACCCTTTTAAATTAGTCGCCAGATTTAACAAATTCTTATACCAATATTGTAAATATTTTTGAATCTAAACTAGTTTTCACAATGCTTTAAAGAAGAAACAAGAACATATCTAAAGTGTCGGAAAAGGAAAAGAACACAAACACAATATTTTCTTGGTTCGAAATAAATGTCTATGTCCACGTCGAGCTACGATGATAGTAACTCTTTCATTATTGAATGTTTCAAATTGTGACTAATAATCTTATGTTAGATTATGGAGAATGAATTAACTCATTATCTCACAAGTATATTTTAACTCTCAAAACCCTAATCAACCTACACTGACTAACTTATGTAAGATTCAAGGGGATCCTAATTTATATGAGGTATACTAACTATTACTTATATGATCAATGATTCAACCTAACCCTAACAATAAACTCTAATTCATAACCATGAATAGTGAGACAACTAGCAAGAAAGACTAACAAAAGAATAAGGTCTACTAAAGGAAGTGAGAGTATATGAATGCGACATAAGTGGATTTGCATATCAACTATTCATCTTGATTAAGACCAATGGTAACTAGCACATCTCGATTATAAGTATTTTGTAAATCTATAAAAAAATATAGTGTTTTTAATTTTTTTTTTATTTTCTACCGAGTTACTAATATATAGAATATATTTTACTAAAATAAAATATAAAAATAAGTTCTTAAATTTAATGAAACAAATCCAGTAGTCTATACTTTGTTTTAGTTTTTTGTTTAATATAAATTATTTTAGAAGAAAAACTAAATTAAATTAATATATATATATATATATATAACTAAACTATGTCGTTCTGAATTTTTAGTGCAATATAAATCATAAATATCTTTTCGTTCTTTTTTCAATAAAACCCTAACTACATGCCTCCTTTAGTTATACATAAACTTTTGATTTTACACGATAACTATCTGTATTCCATTACCCTTTCTTTTCTACTTGAACCAATCATTTTTTATCATGACTCCACAATCTTCTTAATTCTATACAAAGTTGTGTAATTGGTAGCTCCCTTCTTCCAGTAAAATGTATTTTATATCCTCTTATTTTAGATGTTGGTCATAACATTTTAATTATAATAAGCCCTTGAAATTTGTGTTTAATATGTGAATTTTCATAATCTTGGATTCTTCTAGATAGGCTTGTTTCATTTTTGTCTTAATTTTTATCATCAGAATTGTTTCTTGATTATTCTTTAATCCTTTGTTGACAAAAAAAGCTACTAGGGCATAGAAAAAATCATGAAGAAACGGGTTTGGGTTTTTTTATTAATCTTAAATTACTTAAATTTGTAATTCTTATCTTGAATATCTTATCTGTTTTAACTAGCTTGCAACACTTAGCTGTAATAATATAATTTTAAAGGCAGGATATTTATATAAAAAAAGACATAACTTTAACTATTAAAAAATTAAATTCAACTAGTTTTTAATTTTTAAATTTGCCTAAGAAGAGGGTACACGTTTCCTTGTAAATATATACATATCACTATTATGATTTATCCAGCAAGTAAACCGAGAAAACAGAATGAACAATTCTGATTTGTGAAGACATTAGTTTGATGTTAAATGAGAAACGTTTAGAGAAATATTGAACTAAACCGAGAACTTCAAAAAAGTCAATAAATGTTAGAACTAAAATTTATTAATTATTTTTCGTTTCCTATTCAAGAAGTTTCAAAATACAAAATAACATTTTAGGATGTCATTAAATATTAAAAATTAATTAAATTTGACTATGGTATGAAATATTTGTGAATATTTCTTTAATTATATATTGTATAGTTGTAGATCATCTTTGGTTTCAAACTTTGACATGGGAGAAGGTCGTTTGTTGGTATACGATGTAGAATATATGGAGGAGCTTAAATCTTTTGAAATCCTTGTTGGAAAATCTCAAAGTGAGAAACTGCTTAGGTACTAGTCTTCCATACATTCACAAATTGTTATTGCGTAAAAAATATGTCTATTTTAAATTGTTGTGCTCATCTTCATTTACCCTTTTATTTTTGTGATTCTTGCATCTATTCTATTGATGGAACAATCCCTTTGGAAGTAAAGGGGGAGGGGTGTTGGGTATGTTTAAAAAATAATATTAATTTAGATAGACCAATTAGTATAAATAAAAAAATGATACAGAAATTATTGGGTAATCAAACAACCTAATAAACTATGCAATAGTTAGTTCTTGTTCACACTTGCAATATGTTGATAATCCCCTTATGTGTGTTCCATATTTTTATCTATTATTATTTCATTGCATTTTTATGTGATTGATTGATATATATATATATAGCTAATAATTTTTTCAGAGTGAATATATTTGGTTATAATTGTGGAACCAAAGTCATAGAAGCTCGGAATATATCTTTAGATGTAAATATTATAGTGGGGTTTTACCTACACCATAACTCTTCATAAACCATATATAAAACCTCTCCCCGAATTCATCATGATATATCACACTAAGTGACCCTTGAGCACTGAAAAGTTTAAGATCTTCTAGGTAATCTTTAAAAACAAAATCATTTCCCAAACTACAGAATAAAGGCAACATCATTTCCCGAAATACATCAGTATGGAAATTAAATATTACAATGGTATATTTTGACCGTCATCCACCCAAATCCAATGTGCATACCCATTTACATAAGCAACAAATGACTCAACAACGTGATGATGAAGTGCAACATGACTTATATATTCTTAGATCTTTGTGTTTAACCTACAAATCTCAGTATTTGGCTTAAATTCATCAAGCTCGCGACGTATGATCCTAATCACTTTGTGGTCAAATGAGGTCTTTCATTGGAAAATCATACGCTAGTGTTAAAAATTACATTGTTAAGGTCAACAGTTGCTTTAATTGTTGGTTAGAGTGCTCATGTAATCAAAAAATAATTTGTGTTGTTAAATTTTGTAATGAATATTTTTTTTCATTTGCCTTATCTCCCACTGCTATATTTGTATTTTCTCTCTCTTTGTTTTTGCCTTAAACTCTCGTATGTCATTCTATAGTGAAGGAGTGTATATATGCAATATGTTCCTGAAATTTTAATTGTAATAACTGTGAAGATTCTTGAATGTTAGGTTGAATAAAGTATTAATTGCTATTTTCTATGCTTATAAATTACTTTTTCTAAATTCATCTGACAATAACTCGCAACAAGAAAAGTGTAATTTATAAGCATAAAAAACAACAATTAATATCTTATGCACAAAAAGACGCTTAACTATTTTCAGAATCTTCACTTGGTTTCCCTTAACTTTTAAAATTGTCTTTTTAGGGTTTTATTTATTTGTTGTTTTTCTGAACATTTCTATGATAATATATAGTTTATTTTGCCTAATCGAGGGTCCTATAGTGCACTTCACTCAAAACGAATTTAATAAAAGAACTGAAATGCAATTGGTTTATATTGAGAGATATATAGTGTAATTAAATAAACCAAAAAAGGGGGGAGGGGATGGTGGGGGCGTTTCCACATACCTAACAAAAATATCTCTGGATCTCCTAATCCAAAGGGAATTAATGATTAGGTTTAATGAGTAATTATCAGTAAATAGTAAATTGCAGTTAGAATATTTACTAACTACAAGAAACCTATTTGAAAATCTTGAGTATATTCAAGAAGTAGACGCTTTACTACTTAGAAATCTAAACTTGCCATTGATCGGGTTGGGTAACTTGATGTTGACCAATCTCAAAACAAGATATAAATGCCTTCAATTGGCTAGATCGTACTTCTGGGCTTCCATTCTCCAATTCTTCATGCTTCCTCTTCAGGTGACGTTATTATAATCTAATAGTATCTATCAATTTCTTCTTTGACTTTTTCTTCTTTGACTTTTTTTATTGTAGCTTCCAATTATATCTATCCATGTCATTTTTTTCTTTTTACAAATGGAAGTCCACTGGAAGTTCCCTAGCGATAAAAATATACAATTCCTTATATTAATGTATATTCTTTGGATAAAGCAATCGAAAAAACATGTTGAAGGATTTTTTCAATGCCCATGACTTGTCCATGGCTACTTTGGTAGAGGTAAATAAAAACAGTGATATTGAAGCCAAGTTGACTGAGGCTAGGGACTCAACATGACATTCGTGACTGTTCTGGTTTCGAAGAAGTGGTCTCAAGTTTAGAATAAGGAAGAGGTTTCACTTCAACTAGGGATCATAATGGTCCAACTATTCGAGGCAGTTGACTCTTTTCCTCTTGAGGCCGAACAAGCTATATTTGAATACGAAAAAGTTTCACTAATCCAAAGGATTTAGCAAACTTCAGGAAAGATTTCATCTGATGGTTAATATAGTATGTCTTAAAGATACCACTAATGCCAATAAATACTAAAATTCACGGAGCTTACATTACTTGCTAAAAGGTCATATGATAACAACCCAGGGTCGCTCTTTATGTCTTGCATTATCAGATCAACTTAGATACTCATGAGCTAGAACTTGAATTTGATTATGCACTGAAGAAAGCCACTACACGACATAGTTTCCAGATACCCAGTTTATGAAAATGTTTTTCAATATGTGTTTTATTGTCTTTTTACAATGCAAATAAGGCCATTATCAGTTTGGGCAAAAAATAATATCTTTGTATGTGAAGGTGCACATTTCCTATGATTAAAAATGTTTTACTGTCTTCTACGTAACTTTGTGTATTTAGAGGGTTTTAATTTTACTTTGTGAGAACAAAAACCTATACTTTAATTCTTGACAAGTAGCAAGAGATCGAGATTCCATAAGGTGGATAACCTTTTTATTAGTTTTAAATTTGAAAAGTATATGAGAACCGAGATCCTTAAGAATCTTTCGGTGTATAACAGACTTCTAATTATTTTTTATTTTATTAGGGAAAATTTGCAGTCACTTTTGTGGAGCTGGTCATTTAAAATCTTTCTATGGAAATTTAATATGATAAAACCTTAACAAAGTAAAATAGTGCATGGATAATATTTAAAAGAGAGCCTAGTCTATTACCTTCATTGCCTACCCCCAAGGGAGTAAATAATTAACAATATGTTTATATATGCTCGAGGAATCCAAGGATTTAGATGATACATTTCTTTTTCTTAGCAATTCGATTAGTATTTGGTCAAATTATTATGTGATTTCGTAAGGATTTTCTTATATAGGTTGCATAATTTCCTTTGAAGTGTTGGTGATGCACGATCAAACTTCAAAACAGTCGCACTGAGCTGGAAATTTAGATTGATTTATTTTTCCTATAATGTTTTACAAAAAGGCTCATTTAGTACTCCCTCCTTTCAAAAAATAATGTCTACTCACTAAATGTAGTGTCCCAAAAATAATTTCCATTTAGAATTTTAAGACATTTTATTTCACCTTTTCTATGATAATACATTTATTAAAATTTATGTTTCCAACATATATTCAAAACATTAGAACACTTTATGAGAGTATTTTAGTAATACTGAATGTAATATATATATATTTTAATTTTTTTGAAAAGTTAAGTGGTCATTATTCCTGGGACGGAGGGAGTAAATTGTATTGCTTCAAACCAATTCAAAAAGTCCAGTTAATAAAGTCTCTATTACTCGATTTCATATTTGATCGGTTTTCATCAATAAAATTCGAGAGCTGAAATTCCTAAATACAATAGGACTTGTAAATACTACCTCCATTCAATAATAATTGACTCTTTAGAGGTTTTCACACAAACTAAAAAATCTGAAAAGTATGGAAATTTAGTTAAAAATAACTAACTTATATTCTTACCGGAGTGATGAGACTTGATCCAAGAGAACGATAGGGTGTTTGATGAATTACAAACCATAATATGAAGTTGTCCGAGGAAGTTTATTTAAATTGCAATGGAAGAAAGATTGTCATGGTAATTATAAAGAATGTGACTATCATCTTCTTGATATAATTTTTACCAAAGACTCTTAGTACTCTAATTAAGAGTGGAACGACATCTTAGAAACACACAAAGGGCGTACAAAGCAAATGTACCAATACAGAAAGGCCTCATCTAATGAAGAGACTACGACCCCAATAACATATGCTATTAGCCTCTTGGAACAATCATCTCCAAGGGATTGCTGGTGCAAGATAGAATTATCAAAATTCCCTTGCAACTCAACAAAAGAAATAGTAGAAGAGAGGCCTCAAGCATTGGGAAGTTAAACGACCAAATCCGAATGTTGGCATGTTCCTAACTCCGATCTTTCTATCGGCGTAAAATTTTCAGGTACTAAAAAAATGCTTTACTCAAGTGCTGAATTTCCTCGAGAAACACACTTAAAAGATTTGCCAAAATTTGCATATGAAAAACATCTTTCTAAATCATCCGTGTTACTGTTGGCATATTCCGATAAAATAATCAGAAAACTGATGATTAATCAACACGATTAACGTTTGATATAAAAGACAACCCCTCTCATTTGCGCATAGTTATAGTGAAAGTGGTTAAGTCAGTGTTATACGAGAATATAAAGAGGATATAAAGCAAGTAATTTCAATCCTAAGTATTGTCACAAGACTATGTATGTTCCCAGTATAGGCCAAATATATGTTGTCTATACTATATCAATCACATTAAGGCATGAATGGATGAGACCGGAGATATGAGTATCGAACCAATGGTTTGTCGTATCTTTCGAGGGTAGAATAATTTCAAACACACCCGGGATGGATATACCAAAGGTATAAAGTTGTACTTGGCCGACGTCCAAAGGTATCTATTTGCTACATATCGATATAGTATAATGTGTTACATTTTGGAAAACAATACATGATATGTTCAAGCTTAATAGTTTGCAAAGCAACCCATTTCTTTGATAAATTTCAATTGCAAAACTGTCTCGGGTGTCTTATAATATTTCATCCCTAAATTGGGTTTTTATTACACAGAGAATTTCACATTGGATTTGTACTTTGGTGGGAGTTTTAATGATGGTCGCTATAAAGGTGGATCGGTCATTTACTTCTACAACTGTGGGCATAAAAATTCGAGATTGGCTAACATACAGATAAGGTTTTTGAGATTACAGGTGTCCAAGATATGCAATACACGAGTGATTTGGAGAAGAGGTGACCTACTATTTCCGACTCCACGCCGCAGCTCCTACACTTCGGGTCCTCTACCATCCCTATTAACACAAGATTTTTACATGTCGAAAGACAATCCCACACCGCTCTCCAAAAGATTATTTTAATCTTTTGTGGGTACTTTAATGTCCCGAGCTACCTTCGGTCGGACTTAATTTATTATATCCTGTTTGAACTGAGAATATACCAGATGACGTCAAGCTCCATTTAAATATCCTTCCATCCCAATTCTCCGCAATATATAAGCCCCATGCAACACCACCTTACCCGCCAAGATGTTTGAGATTCCGATGGCTTCGTATCTCGCTCCATAAACCCATTCCGAAAGTATTTATGTTTCAAAACCTTAACCCACAAAGCCGGGTAATTTTGCAACACTTTCGAACCATGTTTTGCTATAAGCTCCCTATTATAATTCCTCGCCTTCCTGAGTCTCAGACCCCTCCCCCATCTTCTTTGGTCGGCATATTACATCCCACGCGAACAAATATATATTTGTCCCTTCACTAGACGAACACCAAATAAAATCGCGAATACTCCTATCAATCTTCTCACATGCATGCAACAGAAGCTTTATGGTTTGCATAATATACGTGGGAATTGCCATTAATACTGATTGAGCAAGCGTAATACGCCCCGCTAAGGACATATTATGACTCTTCCAGCTCGGTAACTTTTTATGCATCTTTGAAGTTACATTCCGAAAGAAACCTCTTGGGAGGCGTTGCGACCTAATCGGCGTGCCCAAATATACCCCCAGAGTATAACTTAACGTAAAACCACTCGTAGTGGCAAGTTCCTTCGCCTTTATACTCGGCATAGTAGTCGAAAAGTAAATCAATGATTTCTCCTCTCTTATTTGGTATCGCCTACGATGTGAAAAATATGATAAATAAATACGGAAAACAATGCACTAATTACCCTAGACATAACACGTACTGCAAGTATTACATGATGTATGCAAGTTTTAATGATAAAAATATTTGTTCTCAGGGACTTAGTGGGTTACACGAATTGGTAAATAAAGCAAAGTAGCAATTAAAAATTAAATATGAGAGAAATAAGATGAGAGAATATAGCTTAGGTTTTGCTAGTATGCACTAATCCTTCTAATTCTTTCTATCAGTTCTGTTTATAAGGGAGATAATATCTCTTAGATAAGTAGTTAGGATTCTAAATTCCCCCTATCCCCGGAGAGAGAATTAGGGTGGCGACCTCACAATCACGAGGGGACTCAATTAGGGTGTTCCTACGGTAGTATGTTCCTAAATGAGACTGGCCTACTAATGATGATTGATGATTAAATTAAACCCTAATGACTATCTAGTTGGGCAAATATTGTCAAGATTAATTTCGTACACTAGACGTTTATGTGGTATTTCAATAATAAGACACCCCTTCCGGGTGACCATCTAAGTACTATTAGCAAAGCCCTAAATTGATCAGGTTTAAGACAGACAATAAATCAAAGCACATAAATCAGATATATGGTTAAGCAGCTAGAATTAATTTAATACATATAATTCCCAAAGAAACTTAGATACAATGAATATATAATTCATAGATTATACATAATGCAAAACCCATGCTATGGGAAAATTAGTTCATGCCTGAAGGAATAAAACTAAAAGAAAGATAGATGAATGTCATCTTGTTCTCTTGAATGACTAAGAATTAATATAAGGTTTAGAACTGAGCAAGGATGGTTTTACAAAGATTAAAGGGTGTATTTATAGGGGTTTAGGAATCCCTAAGTCATTTTCTTGGGGTGGAAAAATAGTAACTTGGACTCCTAATCCAACTCAAATTCGTAACCCTAAAATATAGAAAGGGAAATAATATACAGCTGTTTTGTTTTGACCATAACTTTTTCGTTTCAACTCCGATTGACGCGTCATTTATATCGAAACTAATCGTCTCGCAAAGCTCTATTACTTTGATTAAGACCATTATTTAAAATTCCTATTCAATCTTGAGTTATGATCACTTTAATGTACGTGGCTGCTGGAATTCGGATTTACTTGGCAACTTTATTTTTCCATATCTATCTTTTCTTTCCCTTGTCTCCAATTTCCATTCATATCTTCTTTCCTTTATCTCTTGAAATTGATTTGGCATATAATTAATTGTTATATATCTGTAAAGTTTCACACTAAATAAATAAATTAAACCAAATGTGCTCTAAAAATTATAAATCATCAAATCAAGACAAGAGATAAGAAAATATAATAAATCATATAAAAATCGAGACCCCCAACTCAGAGGTTAAATGTGCTCTAAGATTAAATCATCTTAAATTGGGAGACATCAAGACCCCCAACTCAAAGTTGTATCATCCGGATACAATAAAGATAAAAACAAAGGGAAAACTCTAAATACACACCTAGGTCAATTAAGCACAGTTGTCATCAGTTCCATAAAATTCTTCAATTGTTGATCACCCACAACTCCTTCTTGAGGATGTTGTGGTAGAGCCTTCTAAGCTAAAGCATCGGTATATGCATCATTGACAGGTTGCTGTGGAGGAGCAGATCGATTATAATTTTGATTTCTCTGATATGGAGCTTGACCTAGTGGTTTGAAAGAGTTATTCTTGGGATGAGGTTGACAATTACCTGGATTAGGGGCCCTATGTGGATTTGAATACTACATACTAGGATGATTCATCTTACCAAATTGGTATTTTCCTCGGTTAGATATGAAATAAATAGATGATGGATTTCCTTCACACTCTTCCCATGTATGATTGACGCCACAATGTGGACAACCTTTTGCTTCTTGAACTACATTTGATGCGGCTAAAATTTTCTGCATCTCAAGCTTAATCTCTTTGATTTGATTTTCTAATGCGGTAAATTGAGCTGAGTTTGCAGTTTCTGCATCTAATCAAAGCGTACCTCAAGTGTTTGTAATGAGAGCTGGCGAAAGTGGCCGACTCCTTTCTTTTTCTATTATATTTTCCATACCTTCGGCGGCTTCTGCAGGATCCATGGATGCGAAATTTGCCTTTCCAAGATTATCTACCCTCAATCTACTTTCGGCATTGATACCTTGATAAAATATAACTAATTGTAAAGACGGGGTGTAACCGTGGAGAGGACATCTAGCTAACTCATGTTGAAACCTTGTCCATGCGTCTCCTACTTCTTCTCCATTCTCTTGACAAAACTTAGCAAGCTCGATCTGATCTTTGAGTCTCATACTTTCGGATAAAAATGGTTAAAAAATACGGCTTAAAGTTCTGCCCAAGTTGTAATGGTACCTGGTGGTGGTCTATCTAGCCAATCACCAGCTTTGCCGGGCAGAAAGAACGAAAACATGTGACAATACAATTTCTCGCGTGTAATGCCTGGAGTAACATAGGCATCCCAAATCTACATGAACTTCTAAATCGCTCTTACCGGATCTTGAACTGCTACACCACTATAGAGTCCAATACTTTGAAATTGACTAAGCATGCCCGAATCGGGCCTGAAATTGATATTCTAGATCTCTAGAGGTCGATAACCTAATGATTGAACTCGAAAGAGCGCTCCCAAGCCTGGGAGATCTTGTTCAATTCTGTTGGTTTTTCTGTTATCTCCTGGTGGTGGTGGTAAAGGTCCTAAAGGACCAAGTGATGGATCCACTAGTGGTGGATCTAATGTTTCTTGATGTTCTTCCATAGCTCTTCTTCGGGCTCTGTCTTCTCTAAGACGTTTGTTGTAAGCTCTGAAGCTCCTTTCGGGCTCCGCAAGAGGAGGCCAAGGATCCACTGCCAAAATGTTGAAAAAGACTAAAACAAACCAACAAGCGTAAATATGGAAAAATAAAAATAAAAACTGGAAAATTAAAAATAACTAAAAACTACTACTACTAAAATTAAATAACCCACACGCTAACGAGACACAAGTCCCCGACAGCGGCGCCAAAAACTTGGTGTTGCCTAGGGTGTGAAAAAAATGTGTTAAATAAATACGGAAAACAATGCACTAACCATCGTAGACTTAACACAATACTGCAAGTAATACATGACATATGCAAGTTTTAATGATAAGAAAATTCGTTCTTAGGGACTTAGTGTGTTATACGAATGGGTAAATAAAGCAGAGTAGCAATTAATTAGTAAAATATAAATAATTAAATATGAGAGAAATAAGATGAGAGAATATAGCTTAGGTTTTGCTAGTATGCACTAATCCTTCTAATTATTTCTATCAGTTCAGTTTATAAATGATATAATAGCTCTTAGATAAGTAGTCAGGGTTCTAAATTCTCACTTATTCTAGGAGAGTGAACTAGGGTGGCGACCTCACAATCACGAGAAGACTCAAATAGGGTGTTCCTACGCTACTATGTTCCTAGATGAGACTGGTCAACTAATGATGATTGGCGATTAAATTAAACCCTAATGACTATCTAATTAGGGAAATCTGGTTAGGATTAATTTCGTACACTAGACGTTTATGTGGTGTTTCAATAAATAGACACCCCTTTTGGGTGACCATCTAACTACTATAAGCAAAGCCCTGAATTGATCAGGTTTAAGACAGACAATAAATCAAAGCACTTAAATCAAATATATGGTTAAGCAGCTAGAATCAATTTAAAACATATAATTCCCAATGAAACTTAGATAGAAAGAAAATAGAATTCATAGATTATACATAATGCAAAACCCAAGCTATGGGGAAATTAGTTCATACCTGAAGGAATAAAACTAAAAGAATGATACATGATTGTCATCTTTCCCTATTGAATGACTAAGAATTAATATAAGGTTTAGAACTGAGCAAGGATGATTTTACAAAGGTTAAAGGGTGTATTTTTAGGGGTCTAAGAAGCCCTAAAACGCTTTCTTAGAGTGGAAGACATGTAACTTGGAAAAATAGACTAACTCAAATTCGTAACCCTAAAATATAGATAGGGTAATAATCTGCCGCTGTTTTGGTTTGGTCGTAACTTTTTTCTTTTCAACTCCGATTGACGCATTCTTTATATCGAAACTGATTGTCTCGGAAATCTCTATCACTTTTATTCAAACCATTCTTCCAAATTCCTAGCCAATCTTGAGTTATGATCACATTAATGGACGTGCCTGCTGGAATTCAGATTTATTTCGCAACTATATCTTTCCATATCTATTTTTTTTCCTTTACCTCCAATTTCCATGCATATCTTCTTTCCTTTGTCTATTGGAATTGATTTGGCATATAATTAATTTCTATATATCTTTAAAGCTTCAAACTAAATAAATAAATTAAACCAAATGTGATCTAAAAATAATAAATCATCAAATCAAGACAAGAGATAAGAAAAAATAATAAATCATATAAAAATCTAGTAAGGACTTTCCTAAAACACTAAAATGATGTCTCCAACTAAGATTAAATCATCACAAATAGGGAGACATCAAGACCTCCAACTCAAAGTTGTATCATCCCGATACAATAATGATAAAAACAAAGAGAAAACTCTAAATACACACCTAGGTCAATTAAGCACAGTGGGAAAGAAAATAGCATAATATATAGAATAGACATAAAACAACTACTCAGAAAAATTCATGTAACAATATTTAAAACTACATACCTGCACACTTGACATATCCACTATCAACACAACTTCAATTCAATATTATATTAGCTTCGCAATGTAAAAAAGACAGAATCTTTACTCAATTCACCAAGGAGACTCTAGATTGTTCATCAAGCTTCACTAGTATCCATATATCCACTTAATTACTTTCTATTGGCTCAATAACTTCTAGATTACATAGAAAATAATCAAAAGGACTTTAAGGTTGTAATGTTTGCTTAGGGACAGTATGATAGTATATTTGGATAATTTAAAGTGAGATTTTGGCTCTCTCCTCACTAGCCATCAAAGAATCGTCCTAGAGCTTGAGTTACTCTCATAAAACATTTCTCACTCAATCCAATGATTTTCTTGATGCACAAAGTAGCATCCCCAATAACCCAATACTAAAACATAAGATGTTCACATAAAAATTCCACTTTCCCTGTCAAAATATATATATTATTTTCATATCAAATTTTTCTTTTATATAGCTATGACTCTCTTTTTGATGTGTGAGATATCATGCTATTTTTTTCTCATAATTTTTTCTTTTTCTTTTCATGCTTTTCAGCTTTTCTCATTTACTCTTACCCCGGAAAAGGTTACAACATAAACCTATGAATCATCATTAATTAATAGAACAGAGCACAATTAATAAGCTCACAAATCCAAACCCAATAACAATTCCCATAATGGTGGACCCACCACCCCAAACTCAAGCTCTAAAACAATTGTCTATGCATCACAATTCGAGTGCGACTCATATGGAAAACTCATATAATCTAAAAGGATGTGGCTTATAATGTGGTTAATAAAAATTATTTAGAAAGGCTACAAGGGGCTGAGAAGGATACATATAATATAAATTTGGACAGCAAGCTAAAAGGCAACAAGGGACTTATTAAAGAACCGCCTTAATCACTTTCTAAACTATGTAATTTCGTTATTCTCTTACCTTTAGCACGTTCATCAAATGGTTTTGTCAACTAGATTGGATCTCGTGGCCTACACACCACTCATGGCTCCCTGAGATAGAACATACGTTCTATCGCATTGCTAACTAATCTTTTCTTTACTATCAATTTGTGTTTTACTGCAAATACTCATAGCATACAAACTAAAGCAGCTCATAAACATACTACTTTCTATCATTAGTTCTTAAAAAAAAGTTTATACTTTTATACTTAAATCATAAAAAATGGAAATAAAATTCTTATAGTTACTATGAGAATCATACTTTTTAGGCCTCCGTAAATCAATATGAACGTACTCAAGACACCAATAGGCTAAGTGAACCCCTGACTTGAATTTAAATATATGTTGTTTAGTTAACACACAAGTCTTATAAAAAGATAAGTCACAAATATAATATTTACCAAAGCATCCCTATTTACTTTGCAAAGTGAGTCATTGATGACTCATATGACCAAGCCTCAAGTGTCATTTAATAGTAGTAATATGTTTTGAATCAGAAACTACATTAGTAAGGCAAAAATGTGATATCATATAGAATATGCAAGCCTATATGCTTAGTATGAGTAAACAAATATTTGTACTTCCTATAGATATCCATGCTACCTTAAGATACTCCATATTCTCAATGAAGATCCTCAAGGGCACCAATAAAAATCAAGTTTTTATTAGTTCATGTATGTATCTCATATTTGTCAATGTAACTAATTTACCATGAAACATTTTTCAGTTTAATATTATCCTCACTAGTTTGATCATTTCTCATTCATAGAGAGGTTCATTACGAGAATAAATTAGATCCTGAAGACATAAGGTAAGGGTAATTTATAATTTCACATATATAATTATCAATCTTAGGCAGGCTGACTATTTTTTATATATTATTATTAACATTTTATTTATTCTTGAGTTTGAAAAAATTCTTCTTTAAGTGTCGAACCTTCCGACAATAAAAAATATTATTTAGTCTTTTTAGACTCATAATTATATTTATGTATTTTCTTATTCTTATTAGGGCGAGGGACAAGTGTGGTATTTGTTCTAGGTTTGATAAACAATTTTGAACCAGATATTCTTTTTTATATCTCATTTTCTCTAGTTCTTACATTATCAACTAATTGATCAAAAGTAAGGACATCACTAGATTACTTAACCATATCTTTCACAACTTGACAGGAGTCATGATTATAATGCAAGCTAATCACACATTTTTTTAGTATCATCTAAATCATGAAGGATAACATTCAACATCAAATTTTCCTTGAAAAATTTATCAAGATTATTTTTTAAAGATTTACTAGTATTCATTTTATAATTTAACATAGATCATTTTGATAAAATCAGTTTTGGTAAGGACTTAGTCGAATGACGATAATCAAGCTGACCCAAAGAGGAATTGTAGTAAGAACACCATCTACTTCTTAATAATTGAGTCAGACTGGTTAACAAACATTATATTGTAAGCTTATTCATTAATTTCATCTGCCTTATCCAAAAAATATATAGGTCAATTCTTGATATGCTAAATCAAAGCATATCCCACCTTATGATGTGAACATAATTCTTTCATCTTTTAATGTCATACGCAAAAGTCAATTTTTATATCATCCACTGATAACTCTATACGAGTTGTAGCCATCATGTTTTTATAATGATAGTATATAGATATATATAATTAGTAGTACCAAACATGATGAACTTCAGAGTAATTTTACATTTAAATCATATATTTAGAAAATAATAAAAGATTTTAAAACAAGAATGTTTCCAAAAAATCTAAATACTTAGAAAACCATACAAAATTTATGAACCCAAAAATTTCCAAAAAACCGTTTGAATCCAAGAACAAGAAAGAGAAAAATCTAATACATAATTTAAACATTGATCTCATTGAAACAGACAAACCCATTTAAATTAGTCGCTAGATTTAAAAAATTCTGATACCCCTGTTGTAAATATTTTGAATCGAAGGTATTTTAACAAGAATATATTTAAAGTGCAGGAAAAAGAAAAGAACACAAACACAACTTTTTCTTGGTTCAAAATAAAAGTCTATGATAGTAAATCTTTCATTATTGAATGTTTCACATTATGAATTATAATCTTATATTAGATTTTCGAGAATTAATTAACTTATTATCTCACAAAAATATTTTACTCTGAAAACCCTAATCAACCTACAATGACTAAATTATGTAAGAATCAAGGGGATCCTTATCTATATGAGGTATACTAAATATTACATAGATTATCAATGATTCAACCTAACCCTAACCATAAACTCTAGTTCATAACCGTGAATAGAGAGAGAACTAGCAAAAATACAACGAAAGAATTAAGTTTACTATAGGAAGCGTGAGTATATGTATGGGATTTAAGAGGATTTGTATCTCAACCGTTCATCTCGATCAAGATCAATGGTAACTAGCACATTCGTGTTTTGGTGTTGAAACGTTGTTCAATTGGTTTAAGCCCAATAAGTCAAAACTCAACAACATAACTCTAACTCTAGATATCAGAATATAATCTAGACCTAAAATAGAATTGGTGTAAGTCATTAGAAACCATAAAGATCATCCAAGTCCAACAACAAAATACAATTCACAAATCGGGCTAACATACAATAGAAAGGGTATTCAAATTCCATTACAAAGTGAATTTGAGCCCAAGATTTATCACACCATATGAGATCGTGGAATTGATAGGATCAATTGCCTACACATTTCTTTTTTGTATTAATTATCTAGGTTGCATAAGTGTTTGAAGTATCAATGTTTTAGAATTGTTTTAAAGACCTATTATAATTCTTAATATTGTTTTCTATAAAATTTTATGAAAGATTAACACAGGTAGAAAAGTAAGTTCAAATCCTAGTTAGACAATACTGGATTCGCCTGATTTCGAGACGACACGCGTCGTCGCGAATCCGAGCAAATTCGTTGCTAAATTAGTTTCGCGACGAAATTTTGTCGCTAACATGTTGTCTCTATCCCGGCGTTGCTAATTTGAGATTAGCGACGACTAATTGTGATTTCGTCCCTAATTACTCAGACATTTAACCACGAGTGCTTGCGTCGCGAAATTAAGAGATTAGCGACGACACATTAGCGACAACAAATCGTCGCTAATCGCTTAATTAATTTTTCTTTAATGTTTAATCGAAAATTTATTAATTGAATTTTTTTATTTAATTAACGACAACATTTTAGCGACAGTTTCGTCGTCGCTAATATTTTTTTTTTATTTTTTTTTTGTCGAAAATCATTATTTATTTATTTTATTTAATAGTTAGCGACGACACGTGTCGTCGCTATTCATGTTTTTTATTTTTTTTATATAATTTTTATTTTTATTTAAATTTTACTGTTTATTATTTAAATTTTATTTTTTATTATTTAAATTTTATTTTTTATTATTTAAATTGTAGTATTTATTATTATTTTGATTTTGAATATAATGCAAAATTATAAATAAATAAAAATCTAAAAATACATATAAAATACGATAATTCGATTCAAATAATAAACGTGAAATAAAGTCAACGTCAAACGAGTTAAAGTCAAAGTCAAACATACGGAAATAAATAAAGTCTTAAACATACAAACCAACCAAATTAAAAAACAGATAACTTAATCATCACTCAAGTGGTGCTCTTCTTCATCTTCTCCTCTCTCCTCATTTTCTCTCTCTTCATCTCGTCTCTCTTCCCTAGTGGGCCCGGGTTTGCTGATCGGCTGCATTCCATGGGCGATTCTCATCCCGTTTAATGCCTCGAAGAGAGTGTCTGCGATGATCTGGGGTTGACTCGGCCGACTAGAAGAAGCTGTGGGCCCGGGTGATGCGGAGGATGGATCCGGTATAGGTGGAAGATTTTGAGCCGCGCGAAGCTCATTCATCCCATCCAGAATCGCCTTAAGCAGCTCCTCGTTCTCCCTGTCTGGCTGTGTAGAAGTCCTGGATCATTTCCAGACCGGACCAATAGTAGGCACCCAGTATTTAGTCTTGGGTGGGTGTAGGACCTCCATGATTGTCTCGAGCATGACATCCATCTGCTCCTGGATGGTAACTTCAGTACCCTCCGCTCCGGCCTGCACAACCTTCTTCTTCATCTTCTCCCGAAGAACACCCTGTAATTAGATTTCAATTTAAAAATAAATTAGATTAATAAAAAAATAAATTTAAAATAAAAAATTAATTTAAATCAATTTTAAAAAAAAAAAACTTACACTAGCTTTCTCCAAACGCTGGTCACGCCAGCTATCTGTAGCTGCATCATACGAAGGTGGTCGAAATAGCCGCTTAAAGGAGGAAGCTCCATCTCCTCCTGGGTCTCGTCATCTGTAAAAGTCAACGGCTCTTTCGTCACCGTCTTCAGCTTCCCCTGGACAGTATACAATAACAAATTTTAATTAGTTAACAATTAAATTAAATAAAATACTAAATTAAATTTTAATTTTTAAAACTTATACCTCAATAATTACCTCCCGAGTCTGTGAGCAGTTCCTTGACCCTGCCTTGCTCGGAACTGTCTGCTGCTCTCGATTCTTCTTGTTTATATCAGCCTGACTCTGTTACAAATAAAAAAGAAGTAGTTATAAAATTAATTAAAATAAATGTATAAAATATTTAATAAATTATTTTTTCTACCTGTTTCGCCAAGTCATCAAACATCTTCTTCGTCGCCTCCCAAACCACCAGGTCAACATCTGGTGGAACTTCATTTGTGTAGTAGTAGTCGTTTTTCAAATCCGAATTGTATCGCCTGTAGGCTCCTCCGGTCATCGTAGTCAACCTCTTAACAATCTCATGCCAATCGCCTCGCCCCCTCCACTCCTCCAAATCAAAAAACTGCTGAAGTCGCTGCAAAATTACCCCTTTGTTATGGTCGGGGACATCTGACCATTGTTTGTAGCACGGGGGAACAGCCTCTCGATCAGCATTACCCACCACCTGACCCACGTGTTTGCTATGCTCGCCCACGAAGTTCCAGGTGCCGTCTATGAAAGAAAAGTCAACTGGAATGGGCCAGCCGACTCTCTTCAGGGTCTCCTAAGCTGTCCGGATAGAGGTGGAAACTTTCAGTCTCCTTCTTTTACGTTGACCTGTTTTAGTGAAAAATACTTAGTAACTACATATTTTCTTAATTAATAAATAAACATAAATTGAATTTTTTATTACCGATGGTTGGACACAATCAGCATTCGAACGTGGTGGACCCCTCGGGGGATCGTTACCCCTCCCGTCTCCATGTGACTCCTACCCATGACAGCAGCCATCTATAAAATTTCATAAAATTGCAAATAAGTCCAAATTTTTTTAAAATTTTCAATAAAGTCCAATTTTTTTATAAAATTGCATTGTAGAATTCCTATTTTTCTAAAAAATACATTTTTGGCCCTTTTTTTAAATTTGCAATTAAGTCCTATATTTTTCAAAAATTGGATTTTGGTCATATATTTTTCTATAATTGCAAATATGTCATATTTCCAAAAAAAAAACTATTTTAGTCCAAATTTTTATAAAATATGCAATTTAGTCCTATTTTTAAAAAAAATTGCATTCTAGTCCTCTATCTTTCTAAAATTGCATTTTAGTCCTATTTTTTATAAAATTGCATTAAAGTCCTATTTTTTATAAAATTGCAATTAAGTCCTTTTTTTGAAAAGTGCATTTTCGTCCAAATTTTTATAAAATTGCATTTTAGTCCTATTTTTTTTATACAAAATTACATTTTAGTCCTTAAACATACAAAAATTGCATTTTAGTCCTTAAACATACAAAATTGCATTTTAGTCCTTAAACATACAAATCAAACATATTGCAAATAGGTCCTTATATCTTAAAACACAATCAAAGATCAATAACACACCAACTATTACATTAAAATTACAAAAATCATACCAAAACCCTATTTTTTAACAAAGTTCAATTACATGTTGTTATTTAACACAAAAAAATTACCAAACATCCCACAAACATAAACATAATTCTCGGATTTAATCAAATCACTAAAAACATTCATGAATCTTTACATCCAAAAAAGAAAAAAAAATTGATAGTTTGATCCGGAAATTGGAACCTGTTACGTAGAAATGGTGCAGATTTCGTCCATGAATCCATGCCAAGAAGAAGGAATCATACAAAAAAAAAACACAAGACAAAATATTAGAAATTAAAAAAGAAAAAATCAAAAAAGTTAAGATTAGAATGTGTATTTGGACTAGAATCATTACCTTAGCGTTGGATTTGGTGTTGTTTATCCTCGGAATAGCTTGGCTATGGCAGAAATGGAGCTTTTGGGTGTGTTTTTGGTGTTTGTGTATGGCAGAAATGAGCTCGGTTAGGGCTTTATAGAATAAAAGATTAGCGACGACACGAATTTCGTCGCGAATCCTTCGCGAATCAAAGTTTAGAGTTTAGAGTCAAAGTTTAGTGTTTATGGTCAAAGTTTAGTGTTTAGAGACAAAGTTGAGTGTTTATGGTCAAAGTTGAGTGTTTAGAGTCAAAGTTGAGTGTTTATGGTCAAAGTTGAGTGTTTAGAGTCAAAGTTGAGTGTTTATGGTCAAAGTTTAGAGTTTAGAGTCAAAGTTTAGTGTTTATGGTCAAAGTTTAGTGTTTAGAGTCAAAGTTGAGTGTTTATGGTCAAAGTTTAGAGTTTAGAGTCAAAGTTTAGTGTTTATGGTCAAAGTTGAGTGTTTATAGTCAAAGTTGAGTGTTTAGAGTCAAAGTTGAGTGTTTAGAGTCAAAGTTGAGTGTTTATGGTCAAAGTTGAGTGTTTATGGTCAAAGTTTAGAGTTTAGAGTCAAAGTTTAGTGTTTATGGTCAAAGTTTAGTGTTTAGAGTCAAAGTTGAGTGTTTATGGTCAAAGTGTTAATACAAATAAACCAAAATAAAATAAAACTTATCAGTATCATATCCACTAATAACTATGGGTTCATCATCGCTATCAACCTCTATAGGTTCTTCTTCATCACCGTATTCATCCAAGGTGTCATCATGAATTTCCTCATTTTCATCAATAACCGTATCAAAAGACAAATCAATAAAAAAATGAGCAGGATCAATCTCGATCTCCTCGGTGGATGCCAATGGTATGCTGATGTTCTCATTCCCCGTGCTATCCAATGGTATGCTGATGCTCTCGTTCCCCGTAGGGAGTGATTCCGAACCCCATAACTCAGGTCTCCATCCGTGTCGATCGTTTATTTACCAAACGGCTTTCCACCCTTTCATTGATTTCTTTGAACTAATCTCGTCGATGTAAAACACTTTCTTGGCCTGCGATGCTAAAATGTACGGTTCGTCGGCCCACTCAAAGTTTGTTGTGTTGATAAAGGTTACCCCATGTTCTGGCCTCGATTTAGACTTTTTATACCACTTACAGACAAATAACACAACCGAGCACCCTCCAGTGTACATAACCTCCAAGATGTTGATTAACTCCCTGTAATAAGGTTTATCATCGTAAATGGTACACACTCCGTAATCCTGCGTCACTCTTTTCTCTCCTTTGGAATTAGTTACCCACTTGACACCGTTCAAAACACATGAATCATATTTATGCACCGAACCATAAGACATGTTTGCCAAGGACACCATCTCGGGGGTAGCTAATGGATCGCCACGTGAATGCATTCCATGAATCTATTATACAACAATAATAGTTAGTACTTTGATAATAAATATATAAGCTTTAAACCAATGCCTTAAATTACATACCTTTTCCAAAAACCATTCCTTAAACGTTCGACGATGCGTAATATCTATTTCCTTACTCGTTCCCGTAAGTGTGGATTTGTGTTCACTATAATTGTAAATGAGTATAAATAAATTAATATATAAATATATAAATATATAAATATATATTCATATTAATATATAAATATATTCATATAAATATATAAATATATAAATATATAAATATATAAATATATAAATATATAAATATATAAATATATAAATATTTACTTACGTCATGTATGTTTCGAGTTCGTCGCAATTATGCAAAATATACCAACTTATGTGCTCTTTCTCCTTATACGGTAAAGAAACATACTCTATCTTGCCAACTGGAGTGCATTGGGAATTGAAAACGGATAGCTCTTTTGGGACCGGAGGTGCTTCATTGTATCTGCCTGGATCGTTGAACCTTGTTTTTTCTTCACTAAGATATCTTGATATGAAATTCAACGTCTCTTCCGCAATGTAGCCCTCGGCTATTGAACCCTCTGGTCTAGCCGGATTTCGGATATACTCTTTCAACTTTTTCAAATACCTTTCAAATGGGTACATCCACCGCATTTGGACCGGGCCATCAAGCAATGCTTCATCGTATGAGTGTATCACCAAGTGGATCATTATATCAAAAAACGCGGGAGGTAAAATCATTTCTAGCCTACACATAAGTTCAACCACTTTCTTCATTCCCGATACTAACTGTTTCCTGCTTAGATTTTTATTGCAAACGACTCTAAACACGTTCGCTAACCCAATAAACACATTACTAATCGCTTTGTCTTCAATAAGCCCGGGGAGACTAGCCACGAAAAGATATTGCATCATCACGTGACAGTCGTGAGATTTCATGCCGATAATCTTACCCGTATCACTTTGAACATTGTTTCTCATACTAGATGCAAAACCGTCGGGAAACTTCTGTGCCTTCAGCCAGTCAAGAAAAATAGTCTGCTTTTCCGGTGTTAGAGTGTACTTTCCCCGTTTCAATATTTTTTTACCATTTCTCTTAGTAAACCACAATTCTTTTCTAATCTTCAATTTCTCAAGATCCAATCTCGCTTTCACGTTATCTTTGTTAACTTTCCCATCAAGACCTATAACTGTACCGAGAAGAGCATCATACACGTTTTTTTCGCAATGCATAACGTCAATGTTATGTTTCATCAATTTTTTCGGACCAATAAGGTAAACGATAGAAAATACTCTTTTTCTTCCAATTGAATCGCCGATTAACATCTTGCTTCACGATTTTCCCCCCAAAATCCTTGTGTTTACCGGGAAACACAATGGGAAGCCCATCTAACTGTGTCTGAATACTTGCAGGATTATATTTCTTCAGTGGGGCCCTACAATCAGATTCCTTGTACAAAACACGTTCGCTTCTAAATCGATGTCCGGCAGGTAACCAACGTCTATGGTCAAAGTAAACAATCCCTTTGTTCACACTCAATGACGGAGTATGATCCATGCATTCGGGACAAGCTTTGTAACCTTGACCCGAGCATCCCGAAGTGTATGACCTAGCGGGGAAATCATTAGTGGTAGACAAAAAACAAACCTTCATCGTAAACTCTTCTTTCTTGTGGGCTTCATACGTAACGATCCCTTTATCCCACAACTCTTCCAACTCATCTATAACAGGACGAAGAAAGACATCCATGTCCTTACCGGGTGAACGGGGTCCCGGAATCAACAAACAAAGCTGGAATGTGGTTTCCTTCATGCATACCCACGGGGGCAAGTTATATACAGTTAATATGACTGGCCACATGCTATACGAGTTAACTGCATAGAGAAAGGACAAAACCCATCGATTCCAAGACCAGGTATACGTTACGAGGTTCACTAGCAAACTCAGGGTGTAGCGCTGCAAATCTCTTCCAACTATCACCATCAACCGGATGACGCAACACATCTGGATCGGCACTATTACCGGTATGGTGCCAAATCATGTCTTCAGCGGTGTGCTTTGATGCGTATAGTTGCTGTAATCTAGGAGCAATCGGAAAGTATCGAAACTTCTTATGCGGTACTTTGATACCCTTCTTTGGGTCCCATCTAGACTCGCTACAAACTGGACACTTATCGAGGTCTTTGTTTTCTTTGTAATAAATAACACAATCGTTCAAACAAACGTCGATGGTAACATACCCCATACCCAAACTTTTCAACTTCTTGTTGCATGCTTCATAAGATTCGGGCAAATTGCGAGGTTTAGGCAAAATACGACCCAACAACTCCAGTAGCTCGGTGAATGAGGTGTTAGTCCATTTGTTCTTTACTTTTACGTGCATTAGCTTGGCAATGAAATTCAACGAACTCATCGATTTACAACCAGGAAATAATTCTGTCTCCAATTTTTCGAACAATGTGTCAAAACTGGTTCGACTTGGAATATGTGCATCTCTCATCTTGGTGTCTCCCGGATGTCCACCAACATCGTAACTCTGTCTCACATCGTCATAAACATGCTGGATTTCATTTACTATAATTGGATCTTTACTTGCAGGGGGTGTATGTGTTTGTATCGCTTTCTCACCGTGTTTTGTCCAAACCTTATAATCATGGTTAAATCCCACTCTTAGAAGGTGGGCCATAACAGCTTCGGTTTTTAATCGACAAAAAATATTACACTTCTTACACGGGCAAGACAAGTAACCGGTATAACCTCTACTTTTCTTAGCAAAATCGATAAATTTATAAACCCCAAAATATATTCACCATCTAACACATTAGTCAATTCGATCCAACTCTTATCCATACTCATGTCCGAACTCGATGCCATCTCTTAACAACAATTTGAGTAAACTATGCGACTACAGTAATATAAAAAAATAAAATACATAATTATTACAACCCAATGAATAAAATGAATAAAAATTACAACACAATAAACAAAATAAAAAAAAATACAAACTCATTGAATGAATAAATATTACAAACCATTGAATGAATAAAAATTACAAACCATTAAATGAATAAATAGTACAAACCATTAAATGAATTAATATATAAAAAAAGAATGAAGAATTAAATAAACAAGTAAAAATATATGAGCACAAAATATAAATTCACACAACACATGCATAATCAACCAACAAAAATTTAATTCATTAACCTAATCATATGGTTTATCAACTTGCTAATATAATCAAATAAAAAAAAAATTAAAAAGCATGGAAGTTAATGGAAATACCTTGAATTGGATGGATAAATTGAAGAGTGATGTTAATTCCCCACCAAGAAAGTTGTATTAATTCACCTAATCAAACCATATAGAAAGAATAAAACACAATTAGCATTAAAAAAAAATTAAAAGGTGAATTTCATGCAATTATTACCTTAAATTGTGTGATGAAAGATGATATTAATGGAGCCCCACTTTGATTATTGAACCAAGAATGATGCAAGATGAAGTGGAGAAACAATTACAAAAAAAAATAGATTTTAGTTGAGTTTTTTTGGAGAAAATCGGAGGATTTTTTTGGGTGTTTTGTGTGTTTTGTGGGTTAAAAAACTTGCTGTCTTCATTAAATATGACTTTCCGATTATCGACGAATTACGGGTCGTCGTAAAAAACAGATGTGTCGTCGCTGATCTTCAAGATAACGACGAAATCCCGTGTCGCTTATCTAGCGACGACAGATCGGCAATTAAAAAAATTTAAAGAAACAAAAAAAAACAAATAGCGACGAAATAGAATTAAATGACGACGAATTTGGTTGTCGCTAATTAACGACGCCTGTTTTTTCGCCGGTAAGTTCCTGTCGTCGCTAATTTCAAAAGATTAGCGGCGAATTACGGGTCGTCGCTAAATTTCCGTGGGTAAACAGCGCGAATCCAGTAGTGAGATGAGAAAAAATATTAAAAAGATGTTATACGTATGTTGAAAGTTTTATGAAGCTACATAATTGAGAAATCTATGTGAGATACCTAGGAAAGCATTTTAACGCAAAATATGTATCTCGTTTGTTGAGGTATTACGTTAATGATATTAATGACAAAAATACATTTGATTTTGTATTTTTAATGAATTTTGGAGTTGTTTCATGATTGAAAAGGAAAAAACAAATAAATCTATCAATTATAGAAGTAGGATTTATTGAGGCAACATTGGGTTCATGTAATGCAATTTAGTTACCAAGGTAAATTGAGATATTACACAATAATAAGTAAGGTCAAACAATGATTTATTTTAGTTAAACAATAAGTTATCAAATCATCCTGTTTTACGTTGAAAGAGAAAATATATTGATTTCAAATATACCATTTTACTTGATCCATGAAATCAAAATGTTATTGATTTTGTATTTAAAAAGAAAAAAATTGGAATGGAGATATGTAATTTAATCTTTTGAGGACTCCAAATTTTAAAAATAAAAAATAAAAAATATGTGATGTATGATCTATGTATGAAGATAGTTTCAAGTAAATTAAACTTTTGTAGATATTAGGGAGAGGATAATTTTTATATATATATATATATATATACTAGGGATAACCCGTGCCCGAGGGAATTGTTGTGATTTAATACTTATAAATTGTAAATTGCTATATGTTTTCTTCAAAGTCTCACCTATAAATAAACCCTCATGCTACATAATTGTAAATTAAGAAAACTGAAATGCTAAATAATAATAAATCAATAGTTAAAAATCAAATATCATCACAAAAATAGAATCTCAATTTAAAACTTGAATTTCAAAATTAAAAATTTATTCATATATAGAAACATAAATCTTATAGATAAAAATATAATTATATGTTTAAAGGAAAAATATTGAATTTAACAAAAATACAATATAACAACCTTAGATAACTACTTCATTTAATTTTTTTAGGTTGTATCTAGATTGATATAACCCGTGCCTGAGGACACTATACAAAATTGATCTAGTTTTAATTAAGCAAATTAAAATAATGGATTTCTTATCTTACCTTCTTATAACTTAATTAAATAATACATAATTCATTACATTTACAAAAATACATAAATAAAAAATTTATTTAATAAATAGGATAATTATAGTGAAACTTCTACAAAATTATATTCATATATTTTTCTTTAGCATTGAGTAAAAATAAAAATATCTAAAACCACTACACCACCGGTAATTACAAAATGACTTCATTTGACATCTCATTTGTTGTCCCAAATCGACCCAAAAGTAGAAATCAGCAACCCAAATCTTCTGTAGTTATCCCTATCTTAACAACACAAAAGGCTGTTGAATGGAATACTCCATCGATCTGGCTTGGATTTGTCTTCAAACCCAAATTTTTCCAAGAGCAAAATAGGCCACAAAAGGCTCCCACAAAAACAGAACCCAAACCAAAAGAGAGGGAAAGTAACTCAAGTTCATTTTGTAAAGTTTCTAACTTGGATTTTTTTCCCGCAGAAGTGAAATCCTCATCATATTTTTTTAACATTTTCTTCCTTGTTATTTTTTGGTTTGAAGAGAAGGGAAGTAAAAGAAATTTCCTATCTGATCCTTTACTTGAAGTTTACTTATTTACCATATATAAAAATAAAAGAAGGTAATTTACCATTAGTCACTCTTTTTTACTTTTGCTACATCTTTCAGCAATAATTGCACAAAGGAAAAGGAAAATGGTTTTTTTGCTACAATTAATACTATATCAACAGATCATCCCTATGCAAATCAATTAAACAGATTAATTTTTTTTAATACTATATGAATCAGTCAATTGTAAACAATTAAAAATATATCATAAAAATATGAAATATGAAACAAAGTTCAAATTTTTGACATTTGTAGGTCTCATAAAATTTTCCACAAAGATCCATTATTCACCATAACTAAGATATTCTTGATGATGTTAGACATATTAGGTATTTTATAATATATTTCATTTTCAAAAAATAACATATATTTCACTCCCAAAAAATAATATATGTTGTATTGCATAATATAGAGATTTTTAGTGCAATTAACTTCCAAAAACATCCAATTTTCCATAAAAGAGAACAACACTATACTCCTAGTTATTTATCGAATACCCTGTTACACCATAACAAAAATTTAATACACCAAGAAATTAACGACAAACTAAGAAAACTTGAATATAGAAATTAATCCAAAAATTACACGCTACATAAAGATTCATAGTAAACTATATAATATATTTAAACCTGATATATGCAATTTGATAGATACTTGATATGTTTTAATAGATCTTCTTAGTAGAACATTAAATATTAAATATATAGAAAATATATAAAGTAGATTGTTGATGGAGAACATAGTTGTTGATGCAACTGTTTTTTTTTTGTTGAAAGAGATGTGGAATAAATATAAGTTATGGGATTAGTGGGAGGTTAAATTAGAAGTTTAGCATTGTTGAGGTTATCACTTAATTTTTCAACATGTGGCAGAATCTGGAACGTTTCGGAGGGTCACATATTTTGGTTCTAAGACAATTTTGGCCGTTATTTGACTTTTCGCTTGTCCCATATAATATAGATATATATATATATATATATATATATATATATAATTTGTATAAGCATTATATAAATCTATAAGTAAAATATAATGTTTTTTAATTTTTGTAATTTTCTACCTGAGTTACTAATATGTAGAATATATTTGACTAAAATAATATACGAAAATAAGTTCTAAAATTTAATGAACAAATCAAATAGTCTCTAATTTGTTATAGTTTTCGTTTAAAATAGATTATTTTAGAAGAAAAACTAAATAAAGTAAAATAAAAAATTATTTAAACTAAACTATGTTGTTTTGAAGGTTCAGTGCAATATAAATCATAAATATCTTTTCTTTTCTTTTTTTCAATTAAACCCTAACGAACCCGCCTCCTTTTGTTATACATACACGTTTTGGTTTTACACTTATAACTATATTTATTCCATTACCCTTTCCTTTCTATTACTCAACCCTTGGAAAAATTAGTTTTTTATCATTAGTCCACAGTCTTCTTAATTCTACACAAAGTTGTGTCATCCGTAGATCCCATCTACAGTAAAATAAATTTTGTATCCTCTTATTTTTGGTTCGTTGGTCATAACATTTCAATACAATATGCCCTCAAAATTGTATTCAAATTGTGCATTTTCAAAATCTTGGACTCTTCTAGACAGGTTTGAATTAATTTTCGTCTTAATTTTTATCATCGAATTGTTTCTTGATTTATTCTTCAATCCCTTGTTGACAAAAATAGCTACTAGGGCATAAGAAAAATTATGTTGAAATGGGTATTTTGATTATTTTTAAATTATTTAACTGTGTAATTCTTATCTGGAATTTCTTAACTGGAATTTCTTATCTGTTATACCTAGCTTGCAATACTTAGTTGTATAATTTTATAGGCAGGATATTTATGAATAAATAAGACATAACTGTAAAAATAAAAAAATAAAAATTCAACTAGTTTTAAATTTTGAAATTTGACTATATGCCTAAGAAGAGAGTACATGGTTTTCATGTAAATTTTTACATACCTATATAGTGCACTATTATGATTTATCCAACAAGTAAACCAGAAAACCAAATGAACAATTCTGATTTGTGAAGACATTCGTATGATGTTAAATGAGAAATGTTTAGAGAAATATTAAACTAAACAGAGAAATGCAAAAAGTCAATGAATGTTAGAACTAAAATTTATTAATTTCTTCCTTCCCCATTCAAGAAGTTTCAATATACAAAATAACTTTTTAAATTGTAATTAAATATATACAGGTTAATTAATATTTCACTATGGTATGAAAGTCACAAAGTGAGTAACTACTTAGGTACTAGTCTTCCACACATTCATAGAATTGTTATATTATTGTTTGTACGTGCATATTATTGTAATTTAAATTGTTGTGCTCATCTTCATTTATGCTTTTATTTATGTGATGCTTGTATCTATACTTTTGATGAAACTCAAGCCTTGGAAAGGAAGGGGGAGGGGTGTTGAGTATGTTTAGAAAATAATATTAATATAGATAGACCAATTAAATAGCATAACTTAAAAATTATATGGCCTTGAGGATATAAAATGATATAGTGATTATTGGGTAATCAAACAGCCTAATAAACTCACACTTGCAATCTGTTGATCATCCCCATATGTGTGTTCTATATTTTATCTATTATTACTTCATTGCCTTTTTATGAGATTAATTAATATATAGCTAATAATTTTTCAGAGTGAATACATTTGGTTATATAAGATAAATTTGACGTGTCACCAAAGTCATAGAAGCTCTGAATATATCTTTAATTTCCCAGACTACATGACAAAGGTAACGTCATTTCCCGTAATACCTGAAATACATCAGTATGGATACATCAGTATGGCATCAATTAAAATGGTATATTTTGACCCTCATCCACTCTAATCCAATGTGCATACCCATTTACATAAGCAACAAATGACTAAACAACGCAATAATGAAGTGAAACATGACTTATATCTTTCCAGATCTTTGTGCTTAACCTACATATCTCAACATTTGGCTTTAATTCATTATCCTACAAACCAAGTATCATTTTCTATGAAGTATTTCTTGTCATGTAAATATTGTTCAAATTTACATTGTTAAGATCAATAGTTTCTCTAGTGGTTGATTAGAGTGCTCGTGTAATCAACGAGTCAAATGGCTCACAGATATAATCAAAAAATAATTTGGGCTATTGAATTTTGTAATTAATATTTTTTTCCTTATCTCCCAATGCTATATTTTTATTTTCTCTTTCTTTTTGTCTTAAACTCTAGTATGTCATTCTGTAGTGCAGGGTTATGTATGCAATATGTTCCTAAAATTTTACAAGTATTAGTTGTTGTTTTTATGCTTATAAATTACTTTTTTCTAAATTCATCTGATAACTATAATTCGCAACAAGAAAATTATAATTTATAAGCATAAAAACGACAATTAATACCTTATGCACAAAAAGACGCTTTACTATTTCAGAATCTTTATTTGGTCTCCCTCATATTTTTAAATTATCTTTTATAGATTTTATTTATTTGTTGTTTTTCTAAAATTTTTAGTGTTTCTATGATAATAAACTGTTTATTTTGCCTAATCAAGGGTCCTATAGTGCACTTCACTCAAAACAAATTAAATAAAGGAATTGAAGTGCAATTGTTTGCATACTATATGGAGAAAACTATAGTGCAATCAAATAAACCAAAAAAAGGGAGAGAGGGGAGGGGGTGTTGGGGGGCACTTCCACAGAACCAACAAAAATATCTTTGGATCTACTAATCTATAGTGATTAATGAGTAGATTTCATGAGTAATTATCAGTAAATTATAGTGAAAATATTAAATAACTGAAAGAAACGCTTAACTGCTTAAAAATCTTAACTTGCCATTGACCGGGTTGGGTAACTTTCTATTAACCAATCCTCAAAACAAGATGTAAAAGCCTTCAAGTGGCTCGATCGTACGTCTTGAGTTCCATACTCCAACTTTTCATCCTTCCTCCTCAGGTGACATTGTTGTCATCCAATAGTATCTATCCATCTGGAAGTTTCCCAGTGATCTAAATCTACAATTTCTTATATTAACAGAAATCCTTTGGCTAAAGCAATTGAAAAACGTGTTGAAGAATTTTCATAATGCTGGTGTGTCGTCCATGGATTCTTTGTTGTTGTAAATAAAAACAGTAATACTTAAGCCATGTTGACTGAAGCCAGGGACATCAATATGACTTTTGTGACTGGCCTGGTTTTGGAGAAAGAGTCTCAAGCTTAGAATAATGAAGAGGTTGCACTTCAACCAGGGATCATAATGCTCCAATTATTCAAGGCAACAAGCCTTTTCCTCTAGAGGTCAAAAAAACTATATTTGAATACAAAAAAATTTCATTAATACAAAGGATTTAGCTAGCTTCAGGATAGATAGATTTCATTAGATGGTTAATATGGTATATCTTAAAGATACCACTAATTCTATTAGATACTCAAATCCACAGAGCATACAGTTCATGCTGAAAGGTCATATGATGACAACCATAAAATCAAGCATGTGGCTCTTTATGTCTTACATTAACAGATCAACTTATAGACATGAAGATGTTTCTCAATCTGTCTATTATTGTATTTTTATTATGCAAATAAGGTCATTATCAGTTTGGGAAAAAAACAATATCTTTGTATGTGGAGTACATTTCCTATGAAAAGAAACTGTTTTACTATCTTCTACCTAACTTTATCTATTTATAGGGTTTTAATTTTGCTTTGTGAGATAAAAAATCTATAATCTAATTATTGAAAAGAATCAAAGAGATCGAGATTCCATAAGGTGGATAACCTTTTAATTAATTGTTAACTTTGAAAAGTTTGAAAAGTATGTGAGAGCTGGGATCCTCGAGAATCTTTCGGTGTGTAACAGATTTCTAATTATTTTTTTATGTTATTAAGAAAAATTTGCATTCACTTTTGTGGGGTTGGCCATTAAAAATATTGATATACAAAATTAAATATGGTAAAACCATAACAGAGGAAAACAGTGCATGGATAATATTTATAAGAGAGCCTAGTCTATTACCTTCATTGCCTACTTCCAAGGGAGTGAACGATTAATAATATGTTCGTATATGCTCGAGGAAGTCAAGGTTTGTGATGATACATTTCTTCTTTCAGAAATTCGATTGGTATTTGGTCAGATTTATTATGTGATTTCATTAGGATTTTTCTCATATAGGTTGCAGATTTTTCTTTAAAGTGGTTGTGATGCACTATCAAACTTCGTGGCAGTCACACTAAGCTGAAAATTTAGAAGCATTGTATTTTTCCTAAAATGTTTTACCAAAAGGCTTATTTATTACTCTCTATGTTCAAAAAATAATGTCTACTTACTAAATATAGTGTTCTGAAAATAATGTTCACTTAGAATTTCAAGACACTTTATTTTACCTTTTTCCACTAATACCTTTATTAAAATTTATTTAAGTTTATGTTTCCAACGTATATTTAAAATATTAGAACACTTTATGAGAGTATTTTAGTAATAGTGAATGTAATAAATGTATTTCTTAATTTGTGTGAAGAGTTAAGTGATCATTATTCTTGGACGGAGGAAGTAAATTGTATTACTTCAAATCGATTTGAAAAGGCCATTTAATAAAGTCTTTTTTACTCGATTTCATATTTGATCGGTTTTTATCAATAAAATTCGAGAGCTGCAATTCCTAAATACAACAAGACTTGTGAATATTACCTCCATTTCATAATAATTGACTCTTTAGAGTTTTTCGCACAAATTAAAAAATCTAAAAAGTATGGAAAATATATTTAAAAATAACTAACATATCTCTTCTTTAAAGAGAGAGAAATGATTAGGTATTGAGAGTAGAAAATAGATCATCTATTTTGTAATGAAACTTGAAATGTGACATATATTCTATAACAAATTATTTTGGCTAAAGTGTCAATTATTATGGAATAGAGGGAGTATTTGAGAGAGGGGAGGTGTGAAGACAAAATATGTGATTACAGATAATGGGCTTTATAGTTTGGGTTTCCTAAGTCAGTATTATTATAGAATGAAAAATAAACTAGTCGATAATGTGGCTTATTGATCGACGTGTCAACGGCCGAACATCAACATTTAACAGGTTGATTATATTCTTTTCCAAACACGTGACTATGGAATTCGTCAAGGGCGATCAATAAAATGGAATTACTCGATATGTGTAATTGTGGATCGGTGATAAAAAATATCACATTTCTTACCGATAATAACTACTTTTGTTACTGAAAAGTATGTTGAGAGGTATGTTGAGAGTTTATACGATGAAATTATTCGAAAATTCATGGGGTACGTGTCTGTTATCTTAGCTATATATTACAGTTTTACTTCACATGTTTAGGATAATTTGCAAAAGTTATTTAGTACTAAATTAAATGTAGAAAAATTTATCATTCATAGACATATGGGAAGTCCGAAAGAACAACAAAGACATTAAAAATATATATTATGATGGTGTTTGATGCAATTTACAAGAAGTTAGGAAAACCCTATGTTTGGTTGAATATTATGTAATGGCAGGTTTCAATGACATTGTTTGAGCCACTCTACACACGCAAATGTTGTACGCAGACTTGGTAGGGTAAAGTTAAAGAGTCTTATATCAAAAATCAATTTTTAAGGATCATAAATAATGTAAGGAACTATTATAAGCTAGAACTTATTCGGAAAAACGGAAGGTTTCAAAGATTTAAGAAAAAGTTTTGTTAATAACATAGATGACCATCAAGTATTTCTAAAAGTATCTCCAAGGAAAGTGTTATAAATATGTTTGAACCGTAATCAGTTTTCACAAAGACTCAATGAAGAAATAAGAACATATATTAAAGAGTGGAAAAGAAAAAGAACACGAACACTATATTATCGTGGTTTGACAAAATTATTTACATCAATGTTGAGTTCCTACAAGAATAACTCTTCCACTATCGAATGTTTCTGATTACAGATTACAATCGTATCTCAGGGTATCAAGAATGAATCAACCAATAATATCACAAGTATACTGTAACTGTCAAAACCAAACCAGCCTATGTGCACCATCTGAGGTAAGAATAAGAAGATTCTTAATCTATAGGTAAGATATTAACTATTAACGAGATGATCAAGGACTTAATCTAACAATAATAATAAACCTTATTTCACAACCGTTAGTTGAGAGAAAACTAGAAAAAATAGACGAAGAAAAAATGAACTCTGGTGAAGGAAGTGAGAGTATATATATATAAGACATAAGAGGGTTTGCATTTCAGTCATTCATCAAGATTAATGATTATCGTTTCATTCGTGTTAAGGGGTTGAAACACTACGGTATTGGTTCAAGTTCAATAAGTTGGTTTCAAACAACTTAACTTTATATATAAAAATTATATATAAACCAGGCTCAAAACATCATCGGTGTAACTCATCCGAAACGATTAATATCAGGCAAGTCCAAAAACGAAAAACAATTCAGAAACAGGGTTAACATACATTATTTCACCTTGCAGTGTGTAACCCGTATTTTACTGCTCCATCATCAACATCATTTCTTTTACGAATAGTGGAATAACCTGGTCCATTGATGTCTCCCTAATTTTTCTTATTTTCGACCCTTAGGAGACATCATTTTTGGTGTTTATTTAATTAATTTCATAGACTTTTGGACTAAATATGCAATAATCCGGAATTTCCTTTTTATTTCTAGCATTTTTAAATTATTAAGCTTTCGCGCGTAATATTGGTATTTTTAGTGAAAAGTTTACAGGTTTTAGATGTTAGCTAGAAGAGGAATCCGAGGAGAAAGTCAAGACTTGAAGATAAATCCCGAAGATATTATTTTTAGAGCTGAAAATCTGTTTTCCAGGCCATAGATTGCTGATTTCGAGGTGCTTAAGCGATGATTTAGCCGCTGACCTTTGAAGAGAAAACATTCCTTATCGAGTTACGAAACTTTAGCAACTGAAATGAGGTCAACCGGAGTCATAACGAAGCGGGAAAAGCCGTTTTAGTGAAGGTGTATCAGTTACGGGATTTTGGGCTTAGAATTTGGGCTTGGACATTTAATTAGTGTTTTATTATTAGGTCCAAGCCCTAATCCGTTTTTACACTTATAAAAAGAGCCTTTGACTTCTATTTTTCACACAATTCACATTCCACAAGATTAAACACCAGAGAGAAGCAACATAAGGAAGAAAGAAGAAGCTGCAAGAACTGGAGAGGGACTATATCTCCGTTCTCAGTCATTCCAACTCCGGAAATTAGGTTTCTTTAAATTTTAATTTTGAAATCAAATATGAATTCCATTTAAATTAATTTAGTTTCTCCATTTAGTATGAGCTAAACATTTAATACTGCTTGAGAACAATTAATGGGTGAATCCCAATCTTATTGAATTTCGAATGTTGAATTTGGGTTTCTGTTAAATTAAATTAGATTGGGGCTTTTACTCTTTTCTATAACTTAAGATTATTTACTGTTTTTAGCGTCATGAACTAGGAACAGGTGTTAGTATTTAGCCTATTCCAATTAGTGGCAATTGGATCATCCTGACGGAGGGTTTAAATACAGAACCATTTATTCAATCTAGGATAGAAGCTATTGATTCTGACGAACTTAGCTAATTCTAGGGCCAATGAGGTAATAAAACTTAAACATCCAAAAGTGGATCATATTTACCCTGACGGGACTAGTGACACTCTAGGATCGCCTTATAATCCACCCTGACGGTGGTATAAGGAATTTAGAATCCCGACCATTGTAATTGACCAATTTAGCCCTTAAACAACATAAGTTAGGAAATAGGATTGGGAGGATCCCTTGCGTTCTCAAGTGCTACCTTCTCATACTGCGTTTTACATCATTTTACTTGCGTCTTAGCTTTTAATTGCATTTATAAATTGTCTTTCATTTAGTAGCTTTAATACAAAAACCAAACAAACATATTTTCTTTACTTGTTTTCATAAGTGAAACCATTCATTACTTGTTAAACATTGTAGTCAACCATCCCCTCCTTGGAACGAATCTGTTTTATCATCTATATTACTTGGGACAACCGTACACTTGCGGTTGTGGTTCGATTATTTATTGCATTTATTTAGAACACACAAAGGACCACCAAGTTTTTGGCGCGGCTGCCGGGGACGGTAGCGTGTGACCACGGTGTTTACCTTTAGTGATAGTTGCATTTATTTTATTTTATCAGTTTTACGCTTTTTGTTTGTTTAGCTTTTTCAGGTTTTTAGGTTTGGTGTATGCGAAGAAGGCTATTCAAGGATCTAGAGCCAACACCTCCGATCCTTAGTAATCCAGAATCGTTGATCAGACTTTCTAACAAGAGAAGGAGAGAACAAGAAGCCTTAGAGGTAGAAGAATTAATTAACAGAATGGATGAGATAAATCTTCAAGATCAACAAAATAACCAACAAGGTCAACTAGGCGCAAATGGCCAACCTTTAGCGGCACCTGGCGTTATTCCTCCAGTTCCGCCACTGAATCCTAATCCTCAAGTTCAGATAGTAATGAATCAAGATCCATGGTTTGTTAATGGTCCACTAGAAGCTCCATTCCGTGCACCTGCTCTAGGAGTAGGTGCTCCAGATATTAATGTTCCAAGAATTCGTCTGGATTCGGGTATGTTAGCTCAATTCCAAAATTTTGGAAATTTTCGTGGTAGACCAGCAGAAGATCCTATCCGAGCCGTTCAGAAATTTAAGCAGATATATGATTCTTACATCACACAAGGAGTTTCAAGAGAGCAATTGTATTATGCCGCGTTTCGATTTTTTGTCATTGATGGAGCAAGTGAATGGCACGATACACAGGATCCTACGAAGATAACAAACTGGGACCAATTACAGACTGCTTTCTTTGACAGGTTTTACCCAAGTAACATGAGGTTAGATGATCAACTTGAGCTAACACATTTCCGTCAAGAGTATGATGAGACTTTGGGTAAGAGTTGGAAAAGATTTCAGATGTGTTTACGAAGGGTTCCCGATCATGGCTTTACAGAACAACAACTGAAAATATTTTACAAAGGCCTTGAAGGGGCTTCGAGAGTGAAATTGGATACGTTATGTGGTGCATGTTTTCTTCAAGTTCAACCCGCTCATGCTAAAATCATTTTGGAAAGAACAGTCAAGAATGAAGTTGGGTGGACTTCTGTAAGAACACCGGTCAAAGGAGTGAGTAATGTTAATATGGTAGAAAAATTTGCTACGCTTGAGAATAAGATTAAAAATACTATAGAGCAACAATTGAACCAGCTTACTTTAGCTGTAAAAGAAGGATTTTCGGGTAAGAAGGTAGCTGTGCAAGCTACACAAGAGGTTTATATGTGTTCGATTTGCAAAGCAGATGATCATGATGAGGAAAATTGTCCGAATAACCAAGAGCCTGTGATTTTTGTGTCCAACAGAGATAACTTCAATTCAAGTGGTAATGGATATCAGCCTAACAGAAACCATCCTGGGTCTCAATACTCAAATCCTAATGGGGCAGCCAATCCTACATATGCGTATCAGCCGCGTCCCCAAGGTAACAACTATAATCCAAGACCACACAACAATTATCAAGGAGGACAGAATCAGGGTAATTATGTACAAAGACAAGCTCCTCAGAATACTTACGATGAAACCTTGAACCAAAAAGCCTTACCAGCCCATCCACAAGAAGGAGTAGTTACCCTTCAGAAAACAGTTGAAAGCTTAATTGCTCTTCAAACACAAGCTATGGAACGTCAACAAGCGTCTGAAGCAAATATGAAATTAATACAGAATCAAATGGAGCAATTTGCAAAATAGCTTAATCAGCGTCCACAAGGGCAACTCCCTAGTGACACAGAAAATCCGAGACAACATGAAGATTGCAAAGCTGTTACATTAAGAAGTGGTAAGAACCTTCCTCCACCTCCTTTTCCCGTTATGAAAGAGAAAGAAGTTCCAAGAAAAGAAAAGGAAGTGGGTGAGAAAGAGAAAGAGAATGAGAAAGATAGTGAGGTTGAAGAAATAGAAAGACCAAGAGAAGTTCCTAAAAAGAAAGATGATATTGTGATCAATCGCCCTCCACCACCGTTTCCAGCTCGAGTTCAGAAAAAGGGTGATTTGGGTGATTTTCAGAAATTCTTTAATAGAGTGAAGGGTCTAAGTATTAATATTCCGTTACTAGAGGCGATTCGAGATATTCCTAAGTACACGCAGTTTTTGAAGAGGGCCCTCACTAATAAAAGGCCTTATTGTGATAATGAGATGATTGGTCTTCCTGAAGAGTGTAGTGCGATTTGCCAGAGTAAATTACCTCCAAAGTTAGTTGATCCTGGGAGTTTCACAATTCCGATATCGATTGGAGAAGAATGGAAAGGAAAAGCGCTATGCGATTTGGGTGCAAGCATCAATTTGATGTCCAAATCGATCTTTGATAAGCTAAAAATTGGAGAAGCAAGACCTACTTCTATGGTATTGGAAATGGCGAACAGGTCTCTTGCACATCCTGAAGGCCGAATTGAGGATGTCCTCGTTAAGGAAGGTACACTTATATTTCCCGTTGATTTCTTAATACTTGAGTACGATGCAGATAGATATGTCCCCATTATTTTGGGTAGACCATTCCTAGCTACAGGGCGTACACTAATCGATGTAGAGAACGAGAAATTAACGATGAGGATACAAGACGAGGAAGTCAAATTCAATGTATTTCGAGCTATGAAATTTCCAGATTCTCAGGAAGATTGCATCAGAATGGATGTAGTTGAGCAAGCATCGCAAGCGGTATTTAATTGTTTAAATTTTGATGATATTTTGCAGGCTACTTTAACATTAGACTTACCTGAGATGATGGAAGAGCTTGCCGAAATAGTGGCAGCTCTCAATTCTGAAAATCCGAAGTATAGGCGTCTTGCCTATGAACCTGTGAGAGAACCGGGGGAGATTGTTCCTAAAAAGAAGCCTTCAATTGAATCTCCTCCGGAATTGGAAGAAAAACCGTTACCATCACACTTGAGGTATGCGTATTTAGGTACTAATGAAACTCTACCTGTTATTGTTTCAGCTAATTTAACAGGTCCTCAAGAAGATAAACTGTTGCGTCTGTTGAGAGCCAACAAAGAAGCAATAGGTTGGACAATTGCTGACATCAAAGGCATTAGTCCATCCTATTGTCAACATAAAATTATACTTGAAGATAACAACGCACGCTCAGTTGAAGGTCAAAGGAGATTAATGCCAGTTATGAAAGATGTAGTGAAGAAAAAGGTGATCAAGCTTTTAGATGCGGGGATTATCTATCCCATTTCGAGTAGTGAATGGGTGAGCCCAGTTCAGTGTGTACAGAAGAAAGGAGGAATGACAACAGTTCTGAATGATAAAAATGAAGCGATTCCTTCAATAACGGTAGTTGGTTGGAGAGTTTGCATGGAATACAGAAAGCTGAACAAAGCCACCAGAAAAGATCACTTCCCTTTGCCCTTCATTGATCAAATGTTAGATAAATTAGCCGGAAGAGAGTACTATTGCTTCTTGGATGGTTACTCCGGGTACAATCAGATTTACGTGGCTCCAGAAGATCAACATAAGACTACCTTTACATGCCCATTTGGTACTTTTGAATATCTTAGAATGCCATTTGGGTTGTGTAACGCTCTCGCTACTTTTCAAAGATGCATGATGGCCATCTTCTGGGATATGATCGATAATTTCCTCGAAGTGTTTATGGACGATTTCGCCGTGTTTGGTGATGATTTTGATAAGTGTTTAGATAACTTGGAGAAAGTGTTGGTAAGATGTAAGGAAACAGATTTAGTGCTAAACTGGGAAAAGTGTCATTTCATGGTTTGCGAAGGTATTGTTCTGGGTCACAAAGTTTCGAGTTCTGGGTTAGAGGTTGATAGAGCGAAGATAGAGGTAATTAAAACTCTTCCCCCTCCTATTTCTGTCAAAGGGGTAAGGAGTTTTCTTGGCCATGCTGGCTTTTATAGGCGATTTATTAAGGATTTTTCTAAGATTGCTAAACCTTATGCAACTTACTCGAAAAGTATTCCAAATTCCTTTTTGATGAAGCTTGTTTAGCGGCCTTCAAAGCAATCAAAGAAAAGCTTATTTCTGCTCCTATAGTGTTACCTCCAGATTGGAATTTACCGTTTGAAGTTATGTGTGATGCGAGTGATTTGTGTATGGGAGCTGTATTGGGATAGAGAAAAGAGAAAGTTTTTCATTCGATTTACTATGCTAGTAAAACTTTTAGTGATGCTCAGATTAATTACACAGTTACAGAAAAGGAGTTACTAGCAGTTGTATATTCATTTGATAAATTTCGCTCTTATCTTCTTGGAGCGAAAGTTATTGTTTATACAGATCATTCCGCGATCAGATATCTTATGGAAAAGAAAGATGCGAAACCAAGGTTAATCAGATGGGTGTTATTACTTCAAGAGTTCGATTTAGAGATCAAAGATAGAAAGGGTTGTGAGAATCAGGTTGCAGATCATCTATCGCGTTTAGAGGGTTCAGATATGAACAGTGGTACTGAAGCAGTTAGAGAAGAATTTCCTGATGAGAGTTTATTCGTTGTTCGAGATTATGAAGCTCCGTGGTATGCAGATATTGCGAATTTAGTGGTGAGTGGTGTTTTCCCTGAAGGTTATACTTATCAAGAAAGAAAGAGGTTGGCTCATCGTGCTAGACAGTTCCTTTGGGAGGATCCTTTCCTCTACAAAGTTTGTGCTGACCAAATGATACGAAGATGTGTAGCAAGGGAGGAAACTGAAGCCATTATAGCTGGATGCCATGATTCATTATATGGAGGGCATTTCAAAGGAGATAGAACTGCTACGAAGGTATTTCAATCAGGTTTTTACTGGCCTTCTCTTGTTAAAGATTGTCATGAATATGTTAAGAAATGCACGAGATGCCAGTTTACCGGAAACATATCCAAGAGGGATGAGATGCCACGTAATAATGTGTTAGAAGTTGAAATATTCGATGTTTGGGGTATAGACTTTATGGGTCCCTTCGTTCCTTCAAATGGTAACCTCGACATCTCATTAGCTGTTGATTATGTATCTAAGTGGGTAGAAGCGGTGGCTTTACCCACCAATGATTCACGAGTGGTGATCAAGTTCTTGAAATCACATATTTTCACTAGACATGGCACACCTAGAGTGATTATTAGCGATGGAGGATCTCATTTCGTTAATAAATATCTGAAGACTGTTCTAGAGAAGTATGGAGTAAGACACCGTGTATCTACTGCATATCATCCACAATCCAATGGTCAAGCTGAAGTTTCGAATCGTGAAGTCAAGTCAATTCTAGAGAAAACCGTTGGTCCTACAAGAAAAGATTGGTCAATGAAGTTAGATGATGCGTTGTGGGCCTATCGTACTGCGTTCAAAACTCCAGTTGGTGCATCTCCTTATCGTATGGTGTATGGTAAGGCTTGTCACTTACCTTTAGAGCTTGTAATGGGTGCCTATTGGGAGATTGCACAGTTGAACTTAGATCCTATCTTAGCCGGAAAGAATCGTATGATAAAGCTTAATGAACTTGACGAATTCCGATTGCATGCTTATGAAAATTCCAAACTTTACAAAGAAAACACGAAGAAATGGCATGACAATCGGATTCGTACAAAGAATTGAAGTGGGGCAAAGAGTATTGAAGTATAATTCAAAGTTCATCAATTGTCCGGGTAAGTTAAGATCTAAGTGGTCAGGTCCATACATTGTGACCAAAGTTACACCTCATGGAGCTATAGAGACAGAACATCCGCTAGAGAACCGTACCTTTATGGTGAACAGTCATAGATTAAAGATATACCATGGAGGTGAAGATACCAATCGCTCGGAAGATCCACATCCCGGAGAGGTCATGTACCTCATGGAGGCTCCTTAGAAGCGTGAGGTAACCCGTCGAGCTTAACGACGTTAAACAAAAGCCAATTCTTTGTTTATTAGTTGAGTTTTTCAATTTTTGCAATTTAGAATAGTTTGATTTTCGTAATTTTAGTGTTTATTATTAAGAAATGAGGAAGGGTAGTTGTTTTTGATTATTTCAGGGGTAAAAAGGTCATGAGTTTGGGGTCGATAAGGCGAAAATAGGAGAAAAATAGGTTGGATGTCCAGGAGAAACCGGGTACCCGGTTTCGCAAAAACCGGGAACCCGGTTTTGGAGCTGGTACCAACCTTTTAAACGCAACACTTGGCGTCTTGGTTCACGACACAACGTCGGAACCGGGTACCCGGATTTTCGAAACCGGAAACCCGGTTTTGGTGCTGTAACTTGTAGAAATCTCTGACCCAGCGTCTTGGTGGCTTGCGTTTTGATTCGCGCCATCGACACAAAACCGGGAACCCGCATTTGGCAAAATCGGGTACCCGGTTTCGGAGCTGTAATCTTCCAAAAGTTCTGACCCGGCGTTTTTAGGTCCTGCGTTTTGGCGCGTCTTGACTCGCGCCATCGAGAAATTCCGGGTACCCGCATTCTGCAAAACCGGGAATCCGGTTTCGGCGAGTGAAATCTCTGACCCGGCGTTTTGGGGTCCAGCGTTTTGGTGCGTCTCAAGGTAAAAAAAAAACCATTAAGTTATTTTTCCGCGCCGTCACAGCGACGCGGAACCGGGAACCCGGGAACCCGGTTTGATAGCTGTGATGTCGGTTTTGAGTGTTTTAACCTAGTTTTCTTAGCCTCTTCTGCAAGTTTTACCCTAAACGCACCAATAGCCTCCCCACCTCCGAAATTCATCAACAAAAACACTATATATCATCAAATCCTACCCTCTTTCACCACAAAAACATAAAATCAACTCACCTCCTCTCCAAAATAACATCATATCCTTAGTTTTTCCCAAAATTTTTCTTCACCCAATCATTAAATTAAACCTAATTCTTTCTTCTCCCATCCAAATTAAACAAGACCCATCTTATATTCCATCTAGTTCTTCAATTCCTAAGCCTCAAAACATCAAAATTCTAAACTTTTTCTCTAAGTTTTTCATTATTTGAAGTTTTGAGTTTGGGGTGGAAAGAGATGACTAACAGAACTGGTGGTTTTCAAAGAACTGCTCCTAGAAGAAAGACCACCATTGGTGGTTCCCAAGATCAAGCTATTGAGATTTCTGATTCGTGTCCTAAACGAAAAATTGATGAAGTTAAGCTTGATTCTAACATAATAGAAATCACAGGTCAAAAGAGAAGATTAATTGATGAGCTAGAAAGTAAGAAGGAACCAGAAGAGGAAATTGCGAAGAACATTGAGAAGGAAACTGAACAAGAGGTTCCGGAAGTACCAGTTCAACATAGACCTCCGCGTATGAAGATGTGGGCCCACAAGCCTAAGAGGGTTTATACTTGTTGGAATACTCAGGTTCGTGAAAGAATTGAATTTTTGAAGTTTGGTTAGGAGACAAATTTTCCTAATGGTATTATGAGTAGTGAACACAAGGAATATGCTGTGACATGTAACAAATTTGGTTGGAAAGAATTGCAAGAAAGGAAGCTTGAGTTTATTCCTACTTTGGTGCGAGAATTTTACGAAGGTTTAGCTACCTCCCGTGATGCCATTGATATCTGCAAAAAGGTAGTTCCTTTCTATGTAGAACGTATTAGGAAATCCTTGAAATTACCCAACTTTTCTGGAACATGTCCTTTCCAAGAAACTCTTAATGACCCTTCTTTCGATTTTGAATCCCTTTCGGGGACCGTGCTTATTAATGGGGCTAGCCCAATTCCTAAAGGAGAAAGATATCATGGACAGTTTTACAGTAGTAATTTGACACCTCGTGCGAAGGTTTGGTCTCGTTTCATAATACCCACTTTCTTTGGTATTAAGCACACTTCCGAGTTAAAGAAAGAGCACGTATTTGTTATTAAGTGTATTTTGGAGGAGAAACCATTTGATGTTGCTAAGATCATTTATGATACAATCATGGAGTTCGCGAAATCCCCAATGAAACAACAAAATCTGAAGTTCCCTTGTACTATTACTCAGTTGTGTCTAGACGCAAAGATTCCGCGAAAGCACGCAGATATTGACGTTGTTTCAGTTGGTGTGAGTATAGCTTTGAGCATGATCAAGAATATCCATGAGGAAGCAACAAGAGCTACCAAGAGTCCTAGAACTCCTCAATCAAAGAAAGCAAAGACTGTGCCTGAGTTGGAATCAAAGATTCAGGTGTTGGAAGAGAATCAGGAGAAGATGATTGCTACCTTAGGGAACGTTACAAAAGAATTGGACCTGCTTCGAAATTTGATCTTAGGCGTAAATACACTTCAAAACGCGATTTATGATGCTGTTACGCGAGATAAAGGTCCAGAACGCAACACCGATAACCAGCCTCGCGCTGGTTAAGATACGTTTTCTAAACTTTCCTCTTAGTGTAGATTAGTTTAAATGCTTTATCGAGTCTTTTCGAGTCGTGAGGAAACGACTCATTTTTGAGTTTGGGGTGGGGTTCGTTGCCTCATCCCAGTTTTTATGTGTTATTTGTTTTATTTGCTTTCAATAAAAGAATTTTCGGAGTTGTGTTTGACTGTAGAAACTTTTAAATGTCCCTTTAAGCATACTTTTGATGAATCTATGATAGTAAATAGTGGACTTTAGGGATTGATATAAAACGCATTTAGAATTGCATGCAAACATAGGTAATTAATAGGAAAAATTAATGAACAATGCAAATGAAGTAAGCTTGTACTCAAGGAATATGTTTGGTGTGTAGAAAGTGAAATCCTAATTAGTTGAGAACCCACCTAGATATGAACTAAAGACAAGTTATGTACTTAGGAAAATAATAGGGGCAGTTCTTTGTTAGCCATTTGTGCCTTTTAGCCTTCTGTCCCTTATGTTAATTATTATCCGTCTTAGCCCACTTTAAGCCTTTAGCCTTTTCTTTGTAGCCACGATATAAGTCATTATCCCTTAGATTATTAGGCATGACCATATGACCCGCACTTGAATCACAATCCTGAGACATGTCTGGAGCTTGAGTTTGGGGTGGTGGGACCACTTATGGGGAATTTAATGGGTTGGGATCGATGTGCTTTGTATTGTAGCACAATTGCAGATGATATATACTTGTAACCCTTTACCGGGAATGAAGAAAAAAAAATGAAAAAATTTCGAAAAATCATACACTAGAAACCGGGAACCCGGTTTCGTCAAAACCGGGAACCCGGTTTGCGTCTGTACAAAAAAAAAGAGAAAAAGAGAAAAGAAAAAGAAAAAAAAATTATATGAATAAAACATCCGGCAAAGTGGAATTTTTTCTGAAAATCATCTTGTTTATAGTGGGTAGACATGGGACGCTAAATTGTTGCGTATATGGGTGAGTGAGAACATCTTTTGAGCGTTAACTCAAGCTCGAGGACATTGTTGATGATAAGTGAGGAGAGAGCCAAAAGCTCACTTCAAATTTACCAAATATACATCCACACCCGTCCTTAAGTCAATATTATAACCGTAAAGACCTCGTGATTCCTAAGTGCATAGTGAATTTATGATTCTGTTGATAGGAAATACACTAGGTGGAGCGTTCAAAGCGATTTAGGATTAATGACCACCCTATAGCCATCATACAGAGATGAGTACAAGTGTAACCTTCAAGCATTGCAACTTTAATTTTATGATTGAGATTATTTATGTTTGATGTTGCATTTTAGATGTATGTGTATATTAGTTTCTAGAGTTTGCTATATGAGATTTATTTTAAGAATTGCTTTAGGGTTTATTTGTTAGCTTCTACTTGTTTATACGCTTACTTATACCCCTTTGTTTTGTTTTACTTTGTCGGGAGGACAAAGGTTTGAGTTGGGGGTCTTGATGTCTCCCTAATTGTTCTTATTTTCGACCCTTAGGGGACATCATTTTTGGTGTTTATTTAATTAATTTGATAGACTTTTGGACTAAATATGCAATAATCCAGAATTTCCTTTTTATTTCTAGCATTTTTAAATTATTAAGCTTTTGCGCGTAATATTGGTATTTTTAGTGAAAAGTTTACAGGTTTTAGATGTTAGCTAGATGAGGAATCCGAGGAGAAAGTCAAAGATCGTGAAATAGAGTCAAGACTTGAAGATAAATCCCGAAGATATTATTTTTAGAGCTGAAAATCTGTTTTCCAGGCCATAGATTGCTGATTTCGAGGTTCTTAAGCGATGATTTAGCCGCTGACATTTGACGAGAAAACATTCCTTATCGAGTTACGGAACTTTATCAACTAGAATGAGATCAATCAAAGTCATAACGAAGCGGGAAAAGCCGTTTTAGTGAAGGTGTATCAGCAGTTACGGGATTTTGGGCTTAGAATTTGGGCTTGGACATTTAATTATTGTTTTATTATTAGGTCCAAGCCCTAATCCGTTTTTACACTTATAAAAGGAGCCTTTAATTCTATTTTTCACACAATTCACATTCCACAAGATTAAACACCAGAGAGAAGCAACAGAAGGAAGAAAGAAGAAGATGCAAGAACTGGAGAGGGTCTATATCTCCGTTCTCAGTCATTCCAACTCCGGAAATTAGGTTTCTTTAAATTTTAATTTTGTAATCAAATATGAATTCCATTTCAATTAATTTAGTTTCTCCATTTAGTATGAGCTAAACATTTAATAGTGCTTGAGAACAATTAATGGGTGAATCCCAATCTTATTGAATTTCGAATGTTGAATTTGGGTTTCTGTTAAATTAAATTAGATTGGGGCTTTTACTCTTTTCTATAAATTAAGATTATTTTCTATTTTTAGCGTCATGAACTAGGAACATGTGTTAGTATTTAGGCTATTCCAATTAGTGGCAATTGGATCATCCTGACGGAGGGTTTAAATACATAACCATTTATTCAATCTAGGATAGAAGCTATTGATTCTGACGAACTTAGCTAATTCTAGGGCCAATGAGGTAATAAAACTTAAACATCCAAAAGTGGATCATATTTACCCTGACGGGACTAGTGACACTCTAGGATCGCCTTATAATCCACCCTGACGGGGGTATAAGGAATTTAGAATCCCGACCATTGTAATTGACCAATTTAGCCCTTAAACAACATAAGTTAGGAAATAGGATTGGGAGGATCTCTTGCGTTCTCAAGTGCTACCTTCTCATACTGCGTTTTACATCATTTTACTTGCGTCTTAGCTTTTAATTGCATTTATAATTTGTCTTTCATTTAGTAGCTTTAATATAAAAACCAAACAAACATATTTTCTTTAATTGTTTGCATATGTGCAACCATTCATTACTTGTTAAACATTGTAGTCAACCATCCCGTCCTTGGAACGAATCTGTTTTATCATCTATATTACTTGGGACAACCGTACACTTGCGGTTGTGGTTCGATTATTTATTTCATTTATTTAGAACACACAAAGGACCACCATCCATCTCCATCACAACTCAACGTACCTGAAAAAACAAACTATATATATAAACAACAAGTCCAGCCAGAGTTTGAATTTGGTGCTTGAAACCAACTCAGTGACCACGTTAATATGATTAAATACATAAGCAGTTTTAATCAATTTAACTTCATCATTTGAAATTATATCTCTGATAAAATGATACTTCACATCCATATTCTTTGTTATTTCATGGTATAGAGTTTTCTTACTCAAGTGAATGGCACTCTAAGTATTCCAAAGTTGACAATTGTACCTTTAACCAAATTGACACCAGTCAAGATATTTCGTAGTAAGATAACCTATTTCAAGTTTGCAGTAATAGCCACATACTTAAACTTGGTAATTATGCAAAGGGTTACCAAATTTTTCAGTTGTGATTTCCGAAATGTATAATTTTATCCCAAAGTGAAACAAATATGCAGCTGTAGCATTTCTAGAGTCTATGTCTCCTTCAAAATCTGAATCTAAATAACCAACCAATTCAATAGAACTATTCTGATTACCATCTAGTAAGCCAATTTCCAAAGTGTTATAAACATAACCCATCACATATTTAAGGGCAATTCAGAGATCATAACCAAGGTTAGACATATATCTACTAAATAAAGATACATCATATAATAAATCGGTTCTAGAGCTAATTATGGTATACAAAAGATATACAATAACATTTGAATAGGATACATATTCCATTTTAAGAATGTTAGATTATGTCTTGGGGTAAAGGTGCATAGACAAGAAAATCTTATCAGGCAAAGGAATATATACATTTTTGAAGTTTAAATTTTCATACTTAGAAACACTTTTTTTCCAAGTAAGTGCTTTGATGTAATTTCAATGTACATGCAGTTCTATTCCTATCAATGATCATAGCAAGTATTTTTCAAGGATTACAAAGACCCTTCATGTAAAACTCCGATTTGAGACATCTTTTAACTTATTTATAAAAGAAAAATAATTTCATATAAGTGCCATATTATCCACATATAACACAATATAACCCCACAATAATCCTTGAATATAATTTAAAAAGAAGCATCACATTAAGATCTCTTAAAGACAATATATGGGTAACAAGAATCAAACCTTTAAGCCAACTTTGGTAGAGGTAAATAAAAAAGTGAAATTGAAGCCAAGATGACTGAGTCTAGGGACTCAACATGACATTCGTGATGGTCAGGTTTCGAAGAAGTGGTCTCAAGTTTAGAATAAGGAAGAGGTTGCACTTCAACTTGGAAGCATAATGGTCAAACTATTCGAGGCAGTTGAGTCTTTTCCTCTAGAGGCCGAACAAGCTATATTTGAATACGAAAAAGTTTCACTAATACAAAGGATTTATCTAACTTCATGAAAGATTTCATTTGATGGTTAATATAGTATGTCTTAAAGATACCACCAATGCCAATAAATACTAAAATTCATGGAGCTTACATTACCTGCTAAAAGGTCATATGATGACAACCCAGGGTCAAGCCTGGTGTGGCTCTTTATGTCTTGCATTATCAGATCAACTTAGATACTCATGAGCTAGAACTTGAATTTGATCATGCACTAAAGAAAGCCAACTACACGACATAGTTTCCAGATACCCAGTTTATGAAAATGTTTTTCAATATCTGTTTTATTGTCTTTTTACTATTCAAATAAGGCCATTATCAATTGGGGCAAAAGATAATATCTTTGTATGTGAAGGTGTACATTTCCTATGATTAAAAATGTTTTACTGTCTTCTACGTAACTTTGTGTATTTGGAGGGTTTTAATTTTACTTTGTGAGAACAAAAACCTATACTTTAATTCTTGACAAGTAGCAAGAGATCGAGATTCCATAAGGTGGATAACCTTTTGATTAATTTTAAATTTGAAAAGTATATGAGAGCCGAGATCCTCAATAATCTTTCGGTGTATAACAAACTTCTAATTATTTTTTTATGTTATTAGAGAAAATTTGCAGTCACTTTCATGGTGCTGGCCATTGAAAATCTTGCTATGGAAAATTTAATATGATAAAACCTTAACAAAGGAAAATAGTGCATGGATAAAATTTATAAGAGAGCCTAGTCTATTACCTTTATTGCCTACCCCCAAGGGAGTATATAATTAACAATATGATTATATATGCTCGAGGAAGCCAAGGTTTTTGAAGATACATTTATTTTTCTTAGCAATTCTATTAGTATTTGGTCAAATTATTATGTGATTTCGTAACGATTTTCTCATATAGGTTGCATATTTTGCTTTAAAGTGTTGGTGATGCATGGTCAAACTTCAAAGCAGCCGCACTAAGCTAGAAATTTAGATTGATTGTATTTTTCCGATAATGGATTACAAAAAGGCTCATTTGGTACTCCTTCCTTTTAAAAAAATAATGTCTACTTACTAAATATAGTGTCCCAAAAATAATTTCTATTTAGAATTTTAAGACATTTTATTTCACCTTTTTTTTCACTAATACCTTTATTAAAATTTCTGTTTCTAACGTATATTCAAAACATTAGAACACTTTATGAGGGTATTTTAGTAATACTGAATGTAATAAATATATTTCTTAATTTTTTTGAAAAGTTAAGTGGTCATTATTCTTGGAACGGTGGGAGTATATTGTATTGCTTCAAACAAATTTTAAAAGGCTAATTAATAAAGTCTTTATTACTCGATTTCATATTTGATTGGTTTTCATCAATAAAATTCGAGAGCTACAATTCCTAAATACAATAGAACTTGTGAATACTACCTCCATTCAATAATAATTGACTCTTTAGAAGTTTTCACACAAATTAAAAAATCTGAAAAGTATGGAATTTTAGTTAAAAATAACTAACTTATATTCCTACCGGAGTGATGAGACTTGACCAAAGAGAACGATAGGGTATGTGATGAATTACAAACCATAATATGAAGTTGTCCGAGGAAGTTTATGTAAATGGAAATGGAAGAAAGATTGTCATGGTAATTATAGAAAGAAAGTGACTATCATCTTCTTGATATAATTATTACCAAAAACTCTTAGTAGTCTAATTAAGAGTGGAACGACATGTTAGAAACACACGAAGGGCGTTCAAAGAAAATGTAACAATACAGAAAGGCCTCATCTAATGAAGAGACTACGATGAGAAAGATAAGGAATTATGGCTCCCCAAGAACTTATGCTATTAGCCTCTTGGAACAATCATCTCCAAGGGATTGCCGGTGCAAGATAGAATTATCAAAATACCCTTGCAACTCAACAAAAGAAATAGTAGAAGAGAGGCCTCAAGCATTGGGAAGTTAAAGAACAAATCCGAATGTTGGCATGTTCCTAACTCTGATCTTTCTATCGGCATCAAATTTTCAGGTACTAAAAAAATGCTTTACTCAAGTACTGAATTTCCTCGAGAAAAACAATCAAAAGATGTGCCAACATAAACATATGAAAAAACAGCATTACAAATCATCCGTGTTACTGTCGGCATATTCCGATAAAATAATCACAAAACTGATGATTAATCAAACAATTAACGTTTGATATAAAAGACAACCCCTCTCATTTGCGCATAGTTAGAGTGAAAGTGGTTAAGTCAGTGTTATACGAGAATATAAAGAGGATATAAAGCAAGTAATTTCAATCCTAAGTATTGTCACAAGACTATGTATGTTCCCAGTATAGGCCAAATATAAGCTACCTATACTATATCAATCATATTAAGGCATGAATGGATGATATCGGAGATATGAGTATCGAACCAATGGTATATCGTATATTTCGAGGGTAGAATAATTTCAAACTCACCCGAGAATGGATATACCAAAGGTATAAAGTTGTACTTGGCCGACGTCCAAAGGTAGCTATTTGCTACATATCGATATAGTGTAATGTGTTACATTTTGAAAAAAAATACATGTTATGTTCAAGCTTAATAGTTTGCAAAGCAAGCCATTTCTTTGATAAATTTCAGTTGCAAAACTGTCTCGGGTGTCTTATAATATTTCATCCCTAAATTGGGTTTTTATTACGCAGAGAATTTCACATTGGATTTGTACTTTGGTGGGACTTTTAATGATGGTCGCTATAAAGGTGGATCGGTCATTTACTTCTACAAATGTGGGCATAAAAATTCGAGATTGGCTAACATACGGATAAGGTTTTTGAGATTACAGGTATCCAAGATTCGCAATACACGAGTGATTTGGAGAAGAGGTGACCTACCGTTTCCGACTCCACGCCGCAGCTCCTACACTTTGGGTCCTCTACCATCCCTCTTAATACAAGATTTTTACTTATCGGAAGAAAATCCCACACCGCTCTCCACGAGATTATTTTAATTTTTTTCGGGCACTTTAATCCGAGCTACCTTTGGTCGGACATAATTTATTATATTCTGTTTTAACTGAGAATATACCAGATGACGTCAAGCTCCATTTAAATATCCTTCCATCCCCATTCTCCGAAATGTTTAAGCCCCTTGCAACACCTCCTTATCCGCCAAGTTTTTTTTACATATTCGAGAATCCGATGACTTCATATCTCGCTCCATAAACCCATTCTGAAAGTGTTTATGTTTCAACACATTAACCCACAAAGCCGGGTCATTTTGCAACACTTTCCAACCTTGTTTCGCTAGAAGCTCTATATTATAATTCCTCGCCTTCCTGAGTCCCAGACCCCCCCCATCTTCTTTGGTCAGCATATTATATCCCACGCCAACCAATATATCTTTCTCCCTTCACTAGACGAACCCCAAATAAAATCGCGAATAATCCTATCAATCTCCTCACATGCATACACCGGAAGCTTCATGGTTTGCATAATATACGTGGGAATTGCCATTAATACTGATTGAGCAAGCGTAATACGCCCCGCTAAGGACATATTATGACTCTTCCAGCTCGGTAACTTTTTATGTATCTTTGAAGTTACATTCCAAAAGAAACCTCTTGGGAGGCGTTGCGACCTAATCGGCGTGTTCAAATATACCCCCAGAGTATCACTTAACGTAAACCCACTCGTAGTGGCAAGTTCCTTCGCCTTTCCACTCGGCACATTAGTCGAAAAGTAAATCAATGATTTCTCCTCGCTTACTTGGTGTCGCCTACAATGTGATAAAAATATAATAAATAAATACGGAAAATAATGCACTAATTACCATAGACTTAACACGTACTGCAAGTTTTAATGATAAGAAGATTCGTTCTCAGGGACTTAGTGGGTTATACGAATGGGTAAATAAAGCAGAGTAGCAATTAATAATTAAATGTGAGAGAAATAAGATGAGAGAATATAGCTTAGATTTTGCTAGTATGCACTAATCCTTCTAATTCTTTCCATCAGTTCATATTATAAGGGAGATAATAGCTCTTTGATTAGTAGTCAGGATTCTAAATTCCCTCTATCCCAGGAGAGCGAACTAGGGTGGCGACCTAACAATCACGAGGGGACTCAAATAGCGTGTTCCTGCACTACTAGGTTCCTAGATGAGACTGACCTACTAATGATGATTGATGATTAAATTAAACCCTAATGACTATCTAGATAGGCAAATATTGTCAGGATTAATTTCGTACACTAGACGTTTATGTTGTGTTTAAATAATAAGACACCCTTCTGGGTGATCATCTAACTACTATTAGCAAAGCCCTAAATTGATCAGGTTTAAGACAGACAATAAATCAAAGCACATAAATCAGATATATGGTTAAGCAGCTAGAATCAATTTAAAACATATAAGTACAAAATAAACATAGATACAATGAATATAGAATTCATATATTATACATAATGCAAAACCCATGCTATGGGAAAATTAGTTCATACCTGAAGGAATAAAAGTAAAAGAAAGATACATGAATGTAATCTTGCCTTCTTGAATGACTAAAAATTAATATACGGTTTAGAACTGAGCAAGGATGATTTTACAAAGGTTAAATCGTGTATTTATAGGTGTTTAGGAAATCCTAAATTATTTTCTTGTATTGGAAGACAAGTAAATTGGACTCCTAGCCCAACACAAATTCGTAACCCTAAAATATAGAAAGGGTAATAATATACAGTTGTTTTGTTTTGTCCATAACTTCTTCGTTTCAACTCCGATTCACGCGTTATTTATATCGAAAGTGATCGTCTCGGAAATCTCTATCAGTTTGATTGAGACCATTCTTCCAAATTTCTATCAAATCTTGAGTTATGATCATTTTAATGGACGTGGCTGCTGGAATTTAGATTTACTTGGCAACTTTATCTTTCCAAATCTATCTTTTCTTTCCTTTATCTCCAATTTCCATGCATATCTTCTTTCCTTTATATGTTGGAATTGATTTGGCATCTAATTAATTACTATATATATTTAGAGTTTCACACTAAATAAATAAATTAAACCAAATGTGCTCTAAAAATAATAAATCATCAAATCAAGACAAGAGATAAGAAAATATAATAAATCATATAAAAATTGAGTAAAGACTTTCCTAAAACACTAAAAATGATGTCTCTAACTAAGATTAAATCATCACAAATAGGGAGACATCAAGACTCCGAACTCAAAGTTGTATAGTCCCGATACAATAATGATAAAAACAAAAGGAAATCTATAAATACACACCTAGGTCAATTAAGCACAATGGGAAAGAAGATAGCAGAATATATATAGAATAGACATAAAGCAACTACATAGAAAATTTCATCTAATAATATTTAAAACTACATACCTGCACACTTGTCATATTCACTATCAACACGGCTTTAATTCATGATCTGATTCGCTTCACAATGTAAGAAGGAGATGATCTTTACTCAGTTCACCAAGGAAGCTATAGATTGTTCATCAAACTTAACTAGTATCCAAAGATCCACTTAATTACTCTCTATTGGCTCAATCACTTCTAGATTACATAGCAAATAATCAAAAGGACTTTAAGCTTGTAATGTTGGCTTAGGGGCAATATGATAGTATATTTGGATAATTTAGAGTGAGATTTTGGCTCTCTCCTCACTAGCTATCAACGAATCGCCCTAGAGTTTGAGTTACTCTCATAAAACATTTGTCACTCAATCCAATGATTTTCTTAATGCACAAAGTAGCATCCCCAATAACCCAATACTAAAACATAACATGTTCACATAAAAATTCCACTTTCCAGGTCCAAATATATATATTATTTTCATATCAAATTTTCCTTTTATATAACTATGACTCTCTTTTTGATGTTTGAAATATCATGCTATTTTTTTCTCATAATTCTTTCTTTTTCTTTTCATGCTTTTCAGCTTTTATCATTTACTCTTACCCCGAAAAAGGTTACAACATAAACCTATGAATTATCATTAATTAATAGAACAAAGCACAATTAATAAGCTCAAAAATCTCAACCCAATAACAATTCCCATAATGTTGGACCCACCACCCCAAACTCAAGCTCTAAAACAATTGTCTATGCATCGCAATTCGAGTGCGATTCATATAATCTAAAAGGACGTGGCTTATAATGTGGTTAACAAAAATGATTTAGAAAGGCTAGAAGGGGCTAAGAGGGATATATATAATATAAATTTAGACATCAAGCTAAAAGGAAACAAGGGACTTATGAAAGAACCGCCTTAATCACTTTCTAAACTACGTAATTTCGTTATTCTCTTACCTTTATCACGTTCATCAAATGGTTTTATCAACTAGCTTGGATCTCATGGACTACACACCACTCATGACTCCCTGAGATGGAACATACTTTCTATCGCATTTCTAACTAATATTTTATTTACTATCAATTTGTGTTTTTATCTGCAAATACTCAAAGCATACAAACTATAGCAGCTCATATACATACTACTTTCTATCATTAGTTCTTAAAAAAAATTATACTTTTATACTGAAATCATCAAAAATGGAAATAAAATTCTTATAGTTACTATGAGAATCATACTTTTTAGGCCTCCGCAAATCAATATGAACATACTCAAGACACCAATAGGCTAAGTGAACCCCTGATTTAAATTTAAATCTATGTTGTTCAGTTAACACACAAGTCTTATAAAAAGATAAGTCATAAATATAATATTTACCAAAATATCTATATTTTCTTTGCAAAGTGAGTCATTGATGACTCATATGCCCACGCCTCAAGTGTCATTTAATAGTAGTAATATGTTTTGAATCAGAAACTACATTAGTAAGGCAAAAAGGTGATATCGTATAGAATATGCAAACCTTTATGCTTGGTATGAGTAAACAAATATTTGTACTTCCTATAGATATCCATGCTACCTTAAGATACTCCATATTCCCAATGAATATCTTTAAGGGCACCAATAAAAATCAAGTTTTTATTAGTTCATGTATGTATCTCATATTTGTCAATGTAACTAATTTACCATGATACATTTTTCATTTTAATATTATGCTCACAAGTTTAATCATTTCTCATGTATAGAGAGGTTCATTACGAGAATCAATTAGATCATGAACACATAAGGCAAGGGTAATTTATAATTTCACATACATAATTATCAATCTTAGGCTGGCTGACTATTTTAGATTTATTATTATTAACATTTTATTTATTGTTGAGTTTGAAAAATTTCTCTTTTAAGTGTCGAACCTTCCGACAATAAATATATTATTTAGTCTTTTTAGACTCATAATTGTCTTTATGTATTTTCTTATTCTTATTCGGGTCAGGGACAAGTGTGGTATCTGTTCTAGGTTTGATAAACAATTTTGAACCAGATATTCTATTTTATTATATCTCATTTTCTCTAGTTCTTACATTATCAACTACTTTATCAAAAGTAGGGACATTACTAGCCTACTTAAACATATCTTTCACAACTTGACAGGAGTCATGATTATAATGCAAGTTAATCACACATTTTTTAGTATCATCTAAATCATGAAGGCTAACATTCAACATCAGATTCTCCTTGAAAAATTTATCAAGGTTATTTTTTAAAGATTTACTAGTATCTATTTTATAATTTAACATAGATCCTTTTGATAAAATCAGGTTTGGTAAGGACTTAGTCGAATGAAGATAATGAAGCTTACCCAACAGGAATTGCAGTAAGTGCACCATCTACCTTTTTAATAATTGAATCAGACTGGTTAACAAACATTATATTGTAAGATTCTTCATTAATTTCATTTGCCTTGTCAGAAAAATATATATGTCAATTCTTGATATGCTAAATCAAAGCATATCCCACCTTATGATGTAAACATAACTCTTTCATCTTTTTATGTCATACACAAAAGTCAATTTTTATATCATCCACTGACAATTCTATACAAGTTGTAGCAATATTGTTTTTATAATGAAAGTATATAGATATATATAATTAGTAGTAGCAGACATAATGAACTTCAGAGTAATTTTACATTTGAATCATGCGTTTAGAAAATAATAAAATATTTTGAAACAAGAATGCTTCCAAGAAACCTAAATACTTAGAAAACCCTACAAATTTTACGAACCCAAAAATTTCCAAAAAACCATTTGAATCCAAGAACAAGAAAGAGAAAATCTAATACATAATTTAGCCGTTGATCTCATTGAAACGAGACAAACCCTTTTAAATTAGTTCGCTAAATTTAAAAAATTCTGATACCACTGTTAAAATATTTTGAATCGAAGCTATTTTCACAATAATTTAACGAAGAAACAAGAATATATTTAAAGTGCAGGAAAAGAACACAAACACAAATTTTTCTTGGTTCAAAATAAAAGTCTATGTCCACGTCGATGATAGTAACTCTTTCATTATTGAATGTTTCGAATTATGAATTATAATCTTATATTATATTATCCAGAATGAATTAGCTCAATTTCTCATACAAATATTTTAACTCTCAAAACCCTAATCAACCTACGCTGACTAACTTATGTAAGAATCAAGGGGATCCTTATCTATATGAGGTATACTAAGTATTACATAGATGATCAATGATTCAACCTAACCCTAACAATAAACTCTAGTTCATAATAGTGAATAGTGAGAGAACTAGCAAAAAAGTTGAACGAAAGAATTAAGTTTACTAAAGGAAGCAAGAGTATATGTATGGGATTCAAGAGGATTTGTATCTCAACAGTTCATCCGGATCAAGATCAATGGTAACTAGCACATTCGTGTTTTGGTGTTGAAACGTTGTTCTGTTGGTTTAAGCCCAATAAGTCAAAACTCAACAACGTAACTCTGGATATCATAATATAATCTAGGCCTAAAATAGAATTGGTGTAAGTTATCAGAAACCATAAAGATCATCCAAGTCCAACAACATAATACAATTCACAAATCGGGCTGACATACAATAGAAAGGGTATTCAAATTCCATTACAGGGTGAAGTTGGGCCCAAGATTTATTACACCATATGAGATCGTGGAATTGATAGGCTCAGTTTCCTACATATTTCTTTTTTGTATGAATTATCGAGGTTGCATAAGTGTTTCAAGTATCAATATTTTAAAATTATTGTAAAGACCCACTATAAGTCTTAATATTATTTTCCATAAAATTTTATGAAAGATTAACACATGTAGAACAGTAAGTTCAAATCCTAGCAAAATATGTATCTTGTTTGTTGAGGTATTACGTTAATGACATTAATGACAAAAATACCTTTGATTTTGTATTTTTAATGAATTTTGGAGTTGTTTCATGATTGGAAAAGAAAAAATAGATAAATCTATCAATTATAGAAGCAGGATTTGTTGAATCAACATTGGGTTCATGTAATGCAATTTAGTTACCAAGGTAAATTGAGATATTACACAATAATAAGTAAGGTCAAAAAATAATTTATTTTAGTTAAACAACAAGTTATCAAATCATCCTGTGTTTTACGTTGAAAGAGAAAATATAATGATGTAAAATATGTCATTTTACTTGATCCATGCAATAAAAATGTTATTGATTTTGTATTTAAAAAGCAAAAAATTGGAATGGAGATTTGTAATTTAATCTTTTGAGGTCTCCAAAAAAATTTAAAAAAATTAAAAAATATTTGATGTATGATTTATGTATGAAAATAGTTTCAAGTAAATTAAACTTTTGTAGATATTAGAGAGAGGATAAATTTATATATATATATATAAAAAATTTATAAGCATTTTGTAAATCTATAAGTAAAATATAATGTTTATTAATTTTTTTTAATTTTCTACCGAGTTACTAATATGTAGAATATATTTGACTAAAATAATATACAAAAATAAGTTCTAAAATTTAATGAACAAATCCAATAGTCTCTAATTTGTTTTAGTTTTTCGTTTAAAATAGATTATTTTAGAAGAAAAACTAAATAAAATACAATAGAAAATTATTTAAACTAAACTATGTTGGTCTGAAGGTTCAGTGCAATATAAATCATAAATATCTTTTCGTTCTTTTTTTCAATAAAAATACTAACTACTCGCTTCCTTTTGTTATACATACCCTTTTTGGGTTTTACACTTATAACTATCTTTATTCCATTACCCTTTTTTTTCGATTACTCAATCCTTGACCAAATCAGTTTTTTATCATGACTCCACAGTCTTCTTTATTCTATACAAAGTTGTTTCATCAGTAGATCCCATCTACCAGTAAAATAAATTTTGTATCCTTTTATTTTTGATTTGTTGGTAATAACATTTCAATTACAACATGCCCTCCAAATTGTATTCAATGTGTGCATTTTCAAAATCTTAGACTCTTCTAGACAGGTTTGAATTAATTTTCGTATTAATTTTTATCATCATAATTGTTTCTTGATTTATTCTTCAATCCCTTGTTGACAAAAATAGCAACTAGGGCATAATAAAAATAATTTTGAAACGGGTATTTTTATTATTTTTAAATTATTTAATAGTGTAATTCTTATCTTGAATATCTTATCTGTTATACCTAGCTTGCAATACTTAGTTGCATAATTTTAAAGGCAGGATATTTATGATTAAATAAGACATAACTTTAACAATAAAAAAATTAAAATTCAACTAGTTTTTAATTTTGATATTTAAATATATGCCTAAAAAGAGAGTACAGAGTACACGGTTTTCTTGTAAATTATTAACATACCTATATAGTGCACTATTATGTTTTATCCAACAAGTAAACCAGAAAACAAAATAAACAATTCTGATTTGTGAAGACATTAGTTTGATGTTAAATGAGAAAGGTTTAGAGAAATATTAAACTAAACAGAGAAATGCAAAAAGTCATTTAATGTTAGAACTAAAATTTATTAATTTTTTTCCTTCCCCATTCAAGAAGTTTCAATATACAAAATAACTTTTTAATTGTCATTAAATATTTACAAGTTAATTAATATTCCACTATGGTATGAAAGTCTCAAAGTGAGCAACTGCTTAGGTACTAGTCTTCCACACATTTATAAAATTGTTATATTATTGTGTATAAGTGCATATTATTGTATTTTAAATTATTGTGCTCATCTTCATTTATGCTTCTATTTCTGTGATGTTTGTACCTATACTTTTGATGAAACTCACGCCTTGGAAAGGAAGGGGGAGGGGTGTTAAGTATGTTTAGAAAATAATATGAATTTAGATAGACCAATAGGCAATCTGTTGATCATCCCCTTATGTGTGTTCTATATATTTATCTATTATTACTTTATTGCCTTTTTATGTGATTAATTAATATATAGCTAATAATTTTTCAGAGTTATATAAGATAAATTTGATGTGGAACCAAAGTCATAGAAGCTCTGAATATATCTTTAATTTCCTAGACTACATGATAAAGGCAACGTCATTTCCCGAAATACATCAGTATGGAATCAATTACAATGGTATATTTTGACCCTCATCCACCCCAATCCAATGCGCATACCCATTTACATAAGCAACAAATGACTAAACAACGCAATAATGAAGTGCAACATGACTTATATCTTTCCAAATCTTTGTGCTTAACCTACATATCTCAATATTTGGCTTTAATTCATTAACCTACAAACCAAGTATCATTTTCTATGACGTATTTCTTGTCATGTAATTAGTGTTCAACTTTACATTTGTAAGATCAATAGTTGCTCTAGTGGTTGGTTAGAGTGCCTGTGTAATCAACGAGTCAAATGGCTCACAGATGTGATCAAAAAATAATTTGTGTTGATGAATTTTGTAATGAATATTTTTTTCCATATCTCCCAATGCTATCTTTGTATTTTCTCTTTCTTTCTTTTTGCCTTCAACTCTAGTATGTCATTCTATAATGAAGGAGTGTATGTATGCAATATGTTCCTGAGTATACTATTATTATAATTATAGAATAACACTATTCTGTAATTATCAGATTTTATTCTTGTGAAACTAGGTCATGTCGGTGATAAAACACGTCTCCACAAGGGTACTGGGGACTTACTGTTATTGTGCTCCTGAGTACGTCATGATGGGACAGGTCAAGATAAAATTTGAAGTGGTCTTCGCAGAACATAAACTCGTTCCTTGGGTATGTGAAAAGAATAGTTTTTTTACAATTATGTTTATTATGGGAATTAATTTAATTGTATTTGAAGACAAGGCTACATTTCAATGATCGAAGGAAGTTCCCAAAATGGTTTATCCGTTGTTATAAGAGAGATATCGAATTAGGAAATTATGCCAAACAATGGAAAAAATTTCAGATAAAGAAAAAAAGAAGTATGTAGTTTTGACCAGCAGTCTAAGTTAATTAGTTTTGTCATGTGAAAAAATTTCTATAAAATTGATAGTTGTGCTAGTGGTTAAAGTATTTATTTAAAAATTGTAGAATTAAATTTTATCCAATTTAACATAATTTTGAGTCAAAGTGAATCTCATATATACTAAAGAAACAAGAAATTCTTCTCTCTAATATTAGAAGGTCAAATATTATTATAAGCCAATCATATTATAACACATGTCCCGTATTTTTAAATTACATAATCTACTTATAATAACGAGCTAACTAATTATAATTAATGGTTATTGTATTGTTGTAATTAATAGTTATGATATTATTATAATAAATAGTTATGATATATAATATTTAATTCTGCAATATTGGATCAAAGTCTTACTTAAAGATAGAGGAATCGGTTAAAAAGTTTTGTACCTTATTTTTTTAATACAATAATCTATTGTTGGGGCTGATAAAATAATAGATAAATAAAGATAATAATAAATAGCACACACCCTTGACAACTACGGAACTCACTGCAAGTATCACATATCGTTTGCAAGTTTTAATGATAAGTCAAGTTCGTTCGCAAGAATTTAATCTGTTAGATCTATAAGTCAAATAAATTAGGGATACTAATATGAGTCTATTTTACTAAGTTGTATTCTAACCTGTCACACATTGAGCATTATATATTTACCGGGATTCTAAATTCTACCTAATCTCTACACTACTATGGAACTTGGGTAAAGAAACCTTGAGTAATGATTGGTGGTTAAATTAAACCTTTATGGTTATCTTGGTAGGGTCACTACTAGACGATTATGTGGTGTTGTCAATAACTAAGAATAGTCCTAATATTGGCCAAATCTAGGGTTGTAACAATAAGTCAAAGCACATAAGAACAATATACGCCAAGCTCAAATTAATTAAAATAACAAATAATATTATGGAATTAAAGACAAAATAATAACGCAACAATAAAAAGTAAAACTTACAGAATAAAAGCTTAGAAATATGGTGAAGCCACAAATCTATAGCTAATTACCCTAAATATAGAGAAGGTGTGATGTAGAAGAGGAGTTTGTCACTCTCCAACTTCGTACTTCTTGTCTTCCTCTATATGTTAGCTTGCTCCTTTGATGAATAGCTTGATACTAAGGATGAATATTAAATTAAAGGACTAAGCTATTATTTAAGACTGAGAATACAAGTAAGGACTAAGCCTATACTTTGCACTGAGCAAGGACATGTTTACATATATAAGTGTGTATTTATAGGTTTCTTGGAAGCCCTAATTCGTTTTCTTGGAGTGGAAGACAAGTAATGGACTCCTAGCCCAACTCAAATTCGTAAGCCAATGATATAGGAAAGGTGATAATCAGCCACGTTTTTGTTTTGGTCACAACTACTTCAATACTTATCCATTTGATGCGTTCAAATAGTCTAAACTAATCGTCTCGGAAAGATCTTTAACTTTCCTTTATACCATTCTTCCAAATTCCTAGTCAATCTTGATTTATGATCACTTCTATGGTCGTGGGTGTTGGAACTCAGATTTATTTGGCAACTTTATCTTTCCATATCTTAGATTTTACTTTCTTTTCTCAAATTTCTATGTATACCTTCTTTTTTTATCTCTTTGAATTAACTTGGAATCTAATTAATCTACGTATATATCTTTAAAGCTTCACATTAAATAAATAAATAAACCCAATATGCTCTAAAAATAATAATTCATTAAATCAAGACTAGAAATAGGAAAGTGTAATCATTCATGGGAAAAACGACTCAAAGACTTCGTAAAACACTAAAAATGATGTCTTCAATTAATATTAATTCATGACAAATGGGGAGAGATCAATACCCCCAACTCAAAGTTGTATCGTCCCGATACAATAAAGATAAAAACGAAAGGAAGTCTCTAAATACTTACCAATATCAATTAAGCACAGAGGGAAGAAGATAGCAGAATATATAGAATAGACATAAAGAAACTACTCAAAAAATTTCATGTAATAATATTTACAAACTACATACCTGCACACTTTTTATATCCACAATCAACACGGCTTGAATTCAAGATTAGATTAGCTTCAAAATGTAAGAATGAGAGGATGTTTATTCAATTCACCAAAGAGGCTATAGATTGTTCATCAAATTTCACTAGTATTCAAAGATTCACTTAACTACACTCTATTGGCTCAATCACTTCTAGATTACATAGCAGAGAATCAAAAGGTCTTTTATGTTGTAATCTTGCCTTAGGGAAGGTATGATAAATATATTTGGATAATTTAGAGTGATCTTTCGGCTCTCTCCTCACTAGACATCAACGAATCGCCCTAGAGCTTGAGTTACTCTCATAAAACATTTCTCATTCAACGCAATGATTTTATTGATGCACAAGGTAGCATCCCAAATAACCCAATCAAAGCATAAAGATGTTCACATAAAAATTCCACTTTGCTGGTTCAAATATATTCTTTTCAAATCAATTTTTTTTTGTATAACTATGACTCTCTTTTTGATGTTCAGTCACACTATTTTTCTCATAGATTTTTCTTTTCTTTTCATGTTTCTTAGATTTTTTTCATTTATAATTACCCCGGAAAAGAGTTACAATATAAACCTGTAAATCACTATCAATATAATAACAGAGCACAAATAATAAGCTCAAACATCCCAACCCAATAACAATCCCCATAATGGTGGACCCACCACCCCAAACACAAGCTCTAATACAATTGTTTATGCATCGCGATTCGAGTGCGGGTCATATGGAAAAGTCCTATAATCTAAAGGGATCTGGCTTATAATGTGGCTAAACAAAAAGGCTTTATAAAGGCTAGAAGGGGTTAAGAAGCATATAAAATATAATAAATGGACAACAAGCTAAAAGGCAACAAGGACCTTATGAAAGAACCGTCTTAATCACTTTCTAAAATACGCAATTTCGTTGTTCTCGTACCTTTAGCACATTCATCAAATGGTTTTATCAACTAGCTAAGATCTCACGGCCTACACACCACTCATGACTCCCTGAGATCGAACACACTTTCTATCGCATTGCTAACTAATCTTTTCTTTACTATCAATGTGTGTTTTCCTGCAAATACTTCAAAGCATACAAAATAAAATAGCTCATAAACATGCTACTTTCTATCATCAACTTACTAAGCTTGTGCTGTTAAGCTATAAAACACACTCTACATACATCTAGTCCTTCAAAAAATTTAATTTTACCTAAAAAACAATAAAACAGATAAAAAAAATGGAGATGAGGGACAAAGAATCCGCACACCCCAAACTCAAGAATGATTCGTGTCCCCACGACTTGAAAAGACTCGAAAAAAAATGTTTAACATATATTGCACATAAAGAAATGGTAAGGAAGAAAGAAAACATACTCTTCGAGGCTATAGCCTCGCCTGATTAATACCCAGATTAAGGTGTGGTGCTTTTTCTTGTATGCAAACTCCATGTGTATCATTAATTTTGCTTTCCCTTACATCTTCTTATTAATCAATTACACTCTAGAAATCTTTTGTTTATCTTCTTCCAACTTTTCTCTCGAATACTCTCTCATGTGAAAGTGTTTATCCAGGAATATGTTCTGGCAACAACTACTAGCATCCCAGAAGCTTTGTTCATCTCTGATATAGGAATCTTTTATTAGAAGAGGTATTGGCATCTTCTATTCCCTAATCACAATTGCTTTCTTTTTAGGATTTGAATCCACCAAAAACCGGTTCCTCTCTAATTGCTTGACTCGAATTATCTTGTAATTTATTCGCGAACTAGTACCCATCTCAATTGATTTCTTCTAGAACTTACCCAATACCTTGCATTGATACTTCATCTCCCATAACACTTGATAATATCTCTGTTCTTTTCGTCATCTCTTTTGATCCCCAACTCAAAGTTTTGAACACTCTTGAAATTTGTAACTCTTGATCATAGGTGGAACAAGCTTTATTTGGGTTAGGAAAGGTATTAGGATGATAATTCTATATGTGGGTATGATGGAATCAAGCTTTGATGATATGGGTTTAAGGAATTGTTGAAAAAGATTAGAAATTCATGGTTTTGATTCTTGGTTTCCAGGTGTTTTGATATGATTAGGGTGATTGAATCTTCTTTGTAATGATGTAGGGAAGGATTTTGATGTAAATTCATGGTGATTTGGTAGTGTTTTAATGTTAGGTGAAGGTTTGTTGAAGCTTTAATGGATTTGGGAGAGGTTTGGAGAAAAAAGTGAGGCTTAAGGATTGAGAAATTCAGACTAGAACTCATCTCCCCTTTTTTATAACCTAAAAAATGCAACTTTTTCTCTCTTGGCGGCGCCGGGCCGGCATACCAGCGGTATGGCCCGGCATAACGGTGCTGCACTTCGTGAAAGTCATGCTTCTTCAAAAAACACGATTCACGAACCCGAGGCCTCGTGTTTTTGTTCTGACCGGCATACCACCGATATGGCCGATATACCGGTGCGGTTTGCTTTCGAAAATCATCCCTCGGCAAAGAACCCGAGATTTGTACATGAGGGCACGTGTTCTGGACCCGCCGGCATACCGGGTAGACAGCCGGTATACCGGTGGTAGGTTCGAATATGCCCAAAAAAATTTGTTTTTCCTCCCTAACTCGATTTCTTTAATACTAAACATCACAAACATTAGAACCTTCCTCAAATATGCAATATCAACTAATAACAACTAAACTAAGCTAAAATATAACAACATAAATACTCTGGGATGTATCCTAGTGGACACTTTTGTTTAACGTCTTTCAAAATTAGACGAGTTACCTCTGTTATTTCTTCTTATAGCCTCCCCAGCAATGAATGAGTTGATAAACATTTACCAACTTGAGCTTGCAGCCCTCGATAGATTTTATTTCGACCACTCCTTCTAAGATGAATTGCGTGATAATGTATGGCCCTATCCAAGAACTATTATGTTTGGGAAAGGGAGGTTTCCATGCCACCTTGTCTCCCACCCCAAACTCAATTTCTTTTCCCATGGTTTCTTGGGGGCTTGTAGGTTCTGGCTTCTTGTTACAGTTCTGATTGGATATAGTTCTTTTGACTTCTTTTTCTTCTTCTTTCCCGAAACATAAAATGTTTCAGAATCATTTTCAATACTAAGAGTCACAGTTCCTTCATTAACATTCACTATGGTGTTGCCGGTGGCTAGGAATGGATAATTATTTCTTCATTTAATGTTTCCAATACACAAACTTATTCATACAAGGATAACGGTTAGACCCTTGATACCATCTGGTTTAATTATATGTTCAAGATAAATACGACCATTTGATAACAACATTTATCATCATTGTCAAAAATATATTTTTGGAAGTGAAAACATAGAATACACCCCTGTGTTACTCCAACCAGTGAAAATATGGTTAAGCTTAAAAAAAACATGATCATATCCTACATTATTTTATTCATTCTAAAACTTATATGAAAATTATAGAACTCGAAATGACCATGTAATATATTTGAAGAAACTTGAATTTAATTTTCAATTGCACCTAAAGCATGAAGTAGTAGTACTAGTAGTCTCTTCCTCTTCCTCATTTCCAACAATCTCTTTTCATTTGTTGCATATTTTCCTCCTCTACATGCTTATGTAACATATTAATTATAGCATCTAGGTCCAAGTTTGTCGCCACCACGACAATACTAGGTTATTAAGAATATCACTTACATGAAGTTGAAGTGGCTCAACAATCCCACGTCAGGTGAACCAGCTAAATTTTGCTTTAAAAATATCGCATACATATCAAGACTCCCTAGTAATGTAAAACTTACACAATTTTTTTAACAACTTATACTTTAAGACCCCCTATCTTCTAACAACCTTAATTTTACCAATCACCTCGTTTTCAACACTATTGTATATTTATTTTGTGTAACTCTATATTACACATCCAAACACTCTTTTCCTCTTACACATATAATCATAATCGTTCATATAGAGAATCAGTTGGTCACCAAAAGAGCTAATTATACATACCTTATTACCTCAAATCACATGCAAGAGCTTTTTTTTTTTAGTTATATAACCTTCATCGACGAACTTCGTTACTTTTGGTAATGACCTATGACGATAAACAAGTTTATCACTACAAATTTACAACTTATTAATTCAAGTTACACACAATAGAAAATTCAAGTTCAACAAATTTAATGATACAAACCTTGTCAAAAGGGCACACTCATGATCACACTAGGCTACCAAACATATGCAAACCTTGTGTTCCTATAATAACTTACACAAATTTTAGACAACGTACTTAATAACTCATAACTAAAAATTATACTCAGAGTCTTATATGAACTCTGCATCATCACCAAAAATTATCTATTCGGTATACTCCATCAGAACGTACGCGTTCAATTGGTGAATAATTATGAGGCTTCTCCTTAGAGGGACTATAAAATGATGATCACATTAAGTATCTCTTAGATTAATTTACAGGTATGAAGTTTTAATAACATGTATATATATATATATAATCTTACCTAACAACTTGGATTTGTTAGAGTTTTCTGAAACTAAATCTTAGGGATTCACTAGCCTTTCCAGATTATTTATTACTCAAGTCTCATCCATCAGTACTTATCAAACACCAAAAATAGAGTTAGACATAATAATATACTCTAAGAGTGAATAATAAAAAACATGAAATAATTAAAAATTACTCTAATAAAAAGAAACCATTCACCATTAAGTAAATATCATAGTTTCAATATTAGGCATGTTTTGTTTTTTGATAGGCATTTTGGTAAATTTAGTACGTACATGTATTTGATATAGCTATGTGGTGATTACAAAACTTATGCATTAAATTTTCATATTGTTTGACGTTGAATCCTTTTAAATTGTCTAACACTTTTAATGTAATATTTACAGATTAATTTTGATTTGCGCTTACAAGTTCTTCCACCACTAGCATTTCCAAATCTATTTTTATTTTTTATTTTTTATTGTCTTCATAGCATATGAAAATGGACATTGGACCTTCAAGAAACACCTTGATTAAAAATTACTCTTATTAGTAATATTCAAAGTTTACATTATTTCTTAATAATAACATTCTAAAAAAATTATAAATCAAGGTACCAAGGTAAAAAATATTAATGTTATATCTTCTATCTTATTTTTTTGCTTTATTAAAATTATTTCAGAAATTGTTTTCTTAACTTAACATACAATGTTTTCCATCATACCTATTTTACTACCATGTTTGAAATATCTGAACATAATTTATACTCCAATGTACTGAGTTGAGATGCAATCACGATATTGTATTGAAAAATCATATTTAACCACTCTTTTCTTTACTAACATTCATTATCTATAGTAGTAGTAATGTAAAGATAAAAAATTTGCAAACCCAAATATTTATGATCAAAATATAACAATGTAGTTGACAATTATGTTTCAGCGCCTTTCAATATACTTAACATTAAAATTGTACATGACTTTGAAAATTAAATGCATAAATTTTTATTAAATGTTTTTGATTATTTGTAACGCACAAAAACTATAATTTTAAAAAAAATCAAAAAAAGATAATTTTAACCTTTAAATATAGTATAAAGAAGTCAACTGACTCATTTATAACATAATCCAAACAATTTTAAAAAAACCTCAAAAATATAACAAAAACAAAAAATAATGGTAATAAAAATTAAATAATGGTAAAATTATACAAAAAAAAAGATTAAAGGTAATTAAATATTTTGTACAATACTAAGGATAATAAATGTATTCATCTTATTTCACCTCTTTGGAAAAATAAACCAAAGAAGACCAATAAATAATTTATAACCTTATGCTAGATTCCATGGAGGATGTGGGAGAAAAAATATAAATTTCACATTTAAATATGGTGTATATACGACCCTAAACAAATTGGATTTTACAATTTCCTCCTATCTCTCACTTTATGTTAGTATTAACTCTAAGAACTTACAATCCATTTTTTGTCCTAACATTCATTTTCCTCACAATAGTATTAATGTAATGATAAAACATTGGTAAACCCGTGTATATATATATATATATATAATACTTGTACAATTAACAATTATGTTGCATGTGTTCTTTAATAATCTTTACACTAAAAATACATTAAATCAAACTTACATTGATTAATTAGTGTTAATGATGCATAACGGTTATGAAATTTCAATATCCAAACGTTCCTCGATAAATGTCCGGAAACCATCTTTGTTGGTGTCAAGATTACAAGAACATAATGAATACTTGAGGACATGGGATATATTGGTCAACAGAATTATAAAAAATATTTAATAAAACAGCTCATTTAATGAGATAGCATAAATTATGTTTTTAAACCTTCATTTAGAAAAATATAATAACTGAATAACAGAATCTTGATTCGACATAGAGAAAAAGGAAAATATTTTTATACAATATTTGATGATCCAATAAAAATCGTTTTATGACACATCCCTCATATTTTAAAGATAAAATTTTAATTATAACAACTACCTAATTGATCTAATGAGATATGTTTTGTTAATATAATTAATGGTTAGGATGTAATTTTTGAACCATTCAATATATGATGGAAGTCTTACCCATAGAAAAAATATCAACAATGACTTACATGTTAAATACAATTTTAAAATAACTCGGAGATTCTTCAGATGTGATTAAATAATATTGAAAAGTTGTATAAGAGAGATGAAACGAAGAAATTTATGATTTTGTTTAGGAGAAGAACTGGGTTTAAGAAAATGGATGTAGTGGGTTAGAATAGAAGTTGAAGATATAATTTATTTGTATGACATGTGTCACGACTTCAATCCTTGTAGGGTGACATATTTTTGTTCTAAATAAATCATGACCACTCTTTGAATTTTAACTTGTCACTTGTAATATAGACTTCTGACTTATCAAATATAATATAGGTACGTGTATTTTTCTTAAAGTAATAATTTTACAGATTATTTACATATATGTACTTGTAATATTTTAAGATTCTATAAATTGCTTATAATTCGTAAAAGTATTCATAACTATATTGGCACTAAGTTTGTTTGATAAATAAATATATATATTCTAAGATAAATAAACCATTATTTACTATATGGATCAGCCAACACAACACTATATGACTAGGTTTGGTCATGTATATTTACTTAAGTATTTTGTGTGGCCATATCCATCAAATTGTGGGCGAACTTGAACCAATCTTGTCCCTCCACAAGAACGACTCTAGTGGGGGGGGGGGCTACCCTATCACACATATAATGTCTTTGCAACAAAGTTGACACACCCACACACTCACATTACAAAACCTCTTCTATAGCTACATGAAAAAGACCTACCCATGATAAGCTTTCTAATTGAGAATGAGCATGATATATGTGATCTTTTTAAGGAGTACATTATGAAATAATAGATAGACTCGTATGACATGAAATTGTTTCCCTTTGATGATTGTTTAAATTTAATTTATAATATTTTGATATTTAATGTATAATTATGTTAGATATTCCGTATTTAATATTAACATGTATGGTTTTTATAATTAGGTATTAAAATTAAATCTATAATTTCCAAATCCATTTATTGACTATTGGGGGATCAATTTTAATTCTAAAAAGTTTAATAGACTATGAACATAATCTAAGGCATTGATCATATTCATGAGAATTACAATAGATAAATGATTAGTCAAATCTCTATCCATTTATACAGTACATAATTTGGATTACCAACTTAAATTTGTATGACAATTACACTATTCAAGATACTACATGATACATTATTAGAAGAGGCATTATACAAACGATAGATATCATATTGAATATTAACATACCAATATATTATGAGATATATATATTGTTTATCTTTTTAGAAAAATACAAAATTTAAATTATTATATTTGGTAGGGTCGAACGTTCCAAGAACCCACACGTAAAATTCTCATTACGAATTATGGAAAACAAACCAGAACACCACATATCAAAAGCCTCATTAGTAAAAATATCCGGGTTGAGCGGGATACATTATATTCCTTTTATGGAAGATGATATCTATTAAGGAATAGTTTTTGCACTATGTAGTCTAGGATTCACAATACAACCCAAAAAGTAAACCATCAAACCCCTAATATGCTTCTTGACGTGGAAGAGGCCCATAATAGAAGTATAACCAATTGTCTTATATTAGTTTGAAAACAAGGAGATAGCTGGACATTGTTAGTCATTTCTCTATACCTTGTATACACGTCCTCAATTTCTAATTTGATCATTGGAGCGTTATAAGGAGAAAATGGCCCTTTTTTTCTAAAAAGGTATGATTTGGGGAATCGTGTCGGTGTGCATGATTCAACTCTGAAGGAAAAAATCATAAGATTGGTAAAATTTCTTTATGTGTTATGCCTATTTATAGTATCTTTTGGGTATTGTTTCTTTAGTAGTGCTTTATAAGATATATTATGCATTTTCCTTATTCAATGATTCTCCATTGCAAATCTTATTGGACATTAGACCCTAGTTTGTATATATAGGATCTTTACGTTGCTCTGATGAAATTTTGTTCTTACGCTTTATTTTTTGCAAAAACTTAAAGATTTGAATCACGATTATTAATAATTATTTTTTCATTTAATATTTCCAATACACGAAATTATGCATGTGCGGATAACTGTTTGTCCCTTGACATCATCTAGTTTTTATTATATGTTCAAGATACATACGACCATCTGATAGCAATATATATCATCATTTTCAAATATATTTGTGGAAGTAAAGACATAGTAAATATACCCCAGTGTTACTCCAAGAAGTGAAAATATTGGTACAACATAAAAAAAAACAAGATCATCTTTAACTAAAGCATGAATTAGTACTAGTAGACTCTTCCTACTCCCCATTTCCAACAATCTCTTTTCATTTGTTGCATATTTTCCTCCTCTACAAGCTTATGTAACATATTAATCATAGTATCCACGTCCAAGTTTGTCGCCACCACGACAATACTCTGTTATTAAGAATCTAACTTACACAAAGTTGAAGTGGCTCTACAATCACAAGGCAGGTCAGCCAGCTAAATTCTGGATTTAAAAAAATCACATATCAAGACTCCCAAATAAATTAAAATTTAAACAGAAAAAACAAAAAACCTTATACTTTACATACCCGCTGTCTTCCAAAACCCATAATTTTGCCAATAACCTTGTTTTCAACACTGTTGTATTTTATTATATGGGTGACGCTTCATTGCACATCAACACACTCTTTTCCTCCTATAAATATGATCATAATCGGTTAGTTAGTGAACCAGATAGGTCCCCCAAAAGAGTTAATTATACATACCTTGATATGGCAAATCACACGCAGAAGCTTCTTTTCTTTTAGTTATATAACCTTCATCGTCGATCTCCTTTAGCCTTGTTGATGACCTAAGACTATAAACAAGTTCATCACTACAAATTTACAACATATATATTCAAGTTGCACATAATAGAAAATTCAAGTACAACAAATTTAATAATACATATTTTGTCCAAGGAGCACACTCATGATCAGACTAGACGAACAAACATATGCAAGCCTTGAGTTCCTATGATAAATTACACAAATTTTAGACAACATACTTAATAATTAATAACTATTAAATATACTCGAAGTTTATTTGAACTTCGAATTGGCATCAACACTTATATATTCGGTATACTCCATCAACGTACAACTACAATTGGTGCATAATTATGTGGCTTCCCCTTCAAGGATCTATAACATGTTGATCACATTCAGTATCTATGAGATTTATTTACAAGTATGAAGTTTTAATAGCATGTGTATCTATACAAGCTTACATAACTACTTGTATTGGTTAGACTTTTCTGAAACTGAGTCTTAAGGCTCATTAGCCTTGTCTAATTTGTTCTTGCTCAAGTCTCAACCACCAGTTCTTATCAAACACCAAAAACAGAGTAAAAAACAGAGTCAGGGTTAATAATATATAGCCTGAAAGTGAATAATAAAAAACTTGGTATAGTACAAAATTACTCTGATATATACCATTCACCATTAAGAAAATATCATAGTTTTAATGATAGGTATGTTTCTTATTTGATAGGCATGTTTCGTAAATTTATTAAGTACCCGTATATGATATAGCTATGTCGTGATTACGAAACTTGGGCATTAATTTTTCTATTTGTTTGACGCTGACTCATTTTATATTAACCAACACTTTTAATGAAATACGAATATATTTATTTTAAGTTGTGTCTCGAAGTTCTTCCACCACTACCATTTCCAAATCGATTTTTATTTATTTATGTCTTCATAAGCTCCAGTACTGACATATGAAAAAGCACATTGAACCTTCAAAAAACATCTTGATTAAAAAAATACTCTTATTCGTTATTTTCAAAGTATACATTTTTCTTAAAAATAACATTCTAAAAAGATATATATGAAATCAAGGTAAAAAGGTAAAAGTTATTTAATGTAATCTCTCAAACCACGAACGCATGAAATATCTGACCTCAAGGTCAACCACCTAGCAATAACGAGAATCTTGGAAGTAACAAGGCTTGCAAAGTGATTGCACTAAGAAATGGTACACAACTAATCCAATCCCATATTTATTGAGAAATAGTTGCCTTTAATTATATAGAATATAAACAATGTGGTAGAAGATATATTCGAAAAGGTAGTTTAGTCGGTGGTAGTCGAAGAGAATCATGAGAAAACAACATAAAAAAGGAGAAGAAAAACTTAGTTGTTATCCTCCATTTCCATCGCATATTAGAAAAAGTGATGATAAATATTATAAGGAGTTTTTGGACATGGTTCATAAATTACAAATCAGATTGCTATATGTGGAAGCCATGAACCATATTCCAAAATACTTGATGTTCATGAAGGATGTTCACTCCCGGAAATGAAATTATCTAGAGGGAGAGATGGTTGGTTTACTAGAGGATTGTAGGATTACCTCGAAAGAAAGTTACCTCAAAAGTTGAAGAATGCCAGGAGTTGTAAAAATATTTGTTTAAAAAAAATAGGCTGAAACTAACGCGATGAACTAGGCTAAGTAAAAATGCCCGAGTGGAGTGGTATCGAAGACTTATCCTGGACACAGGTTGATTTATTTAAGGTTAATATTATAATTACTTAATATTATTTATTGCATCTTGCAAACATTATCCCTTGAATAAATCAAGAGGCGGAGGAGAACCCATCGCTGGTCAGAACCCGGTTGCAGGAGAAGACCATGATGTACCCTTTTCTCCAATGGCTGACTTCTTCTACGAAGTTTAGTATGTCAAACATGCAAAACCGTGGAGGACATACCTTTATTAAAAATCAAATGTAAGTGTTTCAATAATGTGATTTCAATTTTTTATATCACTTGTGAAAGTTTACTAAAAGGCTATGTATTTATTTCATGAAACACGCTGAGACAAGATCATTTATATGTGAACAAGTCACGCAATCATAGATATATTTAGGATCCTCAACTTCTATATACTCCACTGCTTTGACACAAAAAGATCAGGTTAAGGTTGTCGTCACCGCGGTGCACAATGGGATAAGTCCAGCTATACGGAGTTGGGAGCCTGGTGTTGAAGCCCTCCTGATGGCTCAACGTTTGAAATATGTTGAGTCATCCACTCGGGATTTCAATGGGATGATGGCAACGATCGATGATGGTCGATTTTAAAGGGCCAGTAGCAATCCATTTCAGAGGCCGACGGATCTACAAGCTAGAAAGTGCCACCCATCCCACTTACGGTCTCAAGCAGCCGCGTGGAGCCTTTTGGGTTAACCACATCAGGGAAGTCAATGGAATATAAACTTTCAATCCCGCCAAATTGCCAAGTCCTCCTCCCGGTCGGTCCAGAAGTTCGTCTAATGGTCATTGCCGAAGAAGAAGAAAACTTGTCTGATGATTAATTTTTATATTTATATAGCATTTACACGATTTTTATTACTTTTATTCTACGTAATTTTTCAGTATTCTGGGTTTTATTTATAATTAGATGTTTGTATTTATTAAATCAACTTTTAAATTTACAATATTTCAATCATTTTTTTATGTTTAGATAAATGTGTTCTGGGATTTTAGGTATTCGGGATGTGGTGTCCTTTAACCAAGAAAATTAAATAAAAACATTACTAATTTAAAAAATTGATATATAATATTAATTATAAAAGTAAAAATATATTATGTCACTAGTGATGGTCTTGTCGTCGCTAGAAACAACAAGAACAATTCACACCAATGATTAACTAGCGTGATTTTATTTCGTCACAAAGGCTAAGTACACGAGTGACAACTAGCTTTCGTCGCAACCAATCGTATCTTATAAGATCAAATGTATGTATTCTCTATTTATTCTTAGTTAACGATGGACATTATATTTCAAATCAGATGGATTCAACAGGTTCTGTTTAATATTATAATTATTCTAATAGTTCAAATTGCATCTTATCTACTTTTTAATAATTTAAATTTCTTTATATTTTTTATTTAGATTTTTTTTATTTAAACAAAAAAGTATAGTTTCTAATAGATATCATGTATCTTTTAACAATATTGTTGTTTATGAGATATTATTCTTGTTCTAAAATGTCATGTGTAATTACGATTTTTAATTTGTTGTAAGGATTTTATATATTATTATTATTTTTTGTTAATCAAGCTTGGATTAAATTAATTTGTGATAATAAAAAATTCTTTAATTGAATTTTTAGAAAGTTTGTTCTAAAAAATTTTAAGTAAATAAAATATAAATAATATTGGTAAGATTATACCAATTTTCTGATATTGATGAACATAATTTTATTATAATCCCAATTTGCTACATGCTTGTTTAAAATTAGAAAAATAATTATAACAAATTTTTCAAATAATAAGATGAATATTATATATTTAATATAATAATCATTAAAGTTGATACTACAGCCTAATTTTGGAGGACTATGAAAGAATTTAAAATATTTATAGAACTCTGAAATTTTATCATCTTTTTTTTTAGGGTAATATCTTATTCATGGTATTATATTTAAATGACCTACTTAATAAATGATGCCAAATAATTAAAATATTCATTTACTTATTTTTATCACATATTCTAATTATATGACTTACTTTATAGTCATGATTCATGAATTAATTACAGGAAAATTTTATATATTTGGAAAAAATTTACATATGACTCGAGGAATTTTAGACACTTTTATGAAGTTCTTTAGTCTATATAAGAAAAATTAGTTTTTTGTTCGAAACAAGAGAAATTAGTAAGAATGTTCCATAACACACTTAGCAGAACTAATGTGATGATTTTTTTAAGAAAACATAATAAAATTTTGTAATTGTTAAAGGGGAAAAAAGATAGTAAAAAATGTATAGCATTAAACTACATATTATTACTGGTCTCACAAAATCATTTCCTATTAGGAAAATATCTAATATAGTGTCTTTGGAACACACCATTATAAAAGAATATATTATTGTTTTTTGTTACTCTTTTATATCACTTCTTATAGGTTATATGTTATTTTATATGCAATTAAATAAAAAGAGAAATTAAATATTTAGAAAAAAGAATTGCTTTAATTAGTGTTTAAAATTTCAACATAAAAAGTAAAATAGGTGTGAAATAAAATTGGAGAAAGATCAATAGTTGGTTTAGAGGTTAGAGTTGGTTAAGTGGTTAGATTACTCCGTAGACCAAAAGTTCCTAGAATAGAATTCTACTATAGTTAAAATGATTCGCAGTCAAATAACTCGCATATGTATTAAAAAATTAGATGATATATAACTTCATTCATTATAATTTTAATTGACTTTGTTCATTCCTTATAAAGTATTTTCATTTTTTAATTTAGTTTTATGTTTTGTATTGACTCTGTTCTCATTATGCTTATTTTTTAACAGAGCCTAAACATAATATTAGCACGAACAACGTCCCTGAAAATGTCAAGATACCATGGAGTTATTCCAAAAAAAAAAAAAAAGTTGGGAATTTGTTCAAGATAAAATGTCATCCAGGTTTGATTTTTTTAGTGATCATTGATAGCTTGCTTGGTTAAGATAAAGTTTATCATATGATACTTTACCAGTTGCCTGTTTATTTTGTAAACAAGTCGCCATAACTGTTTTTGAAGAATATAAAAAGTCTTTTTATTTGTATTCACATGTTTGGGTATCGTTATATATAATATCTCTAGTAACATGATTCTTGCCAATTCAGATAGATACTTTATTCGTTTGGAATTCAATGTATTTGGTTTATCTTGAATTCTACCATCTATTTTGTTAATTGTACTATAAAATTACAAGATATTAGTTACATTTAGGTCAGCTTTTAGACCGACATCTGCAACTAAGACGGATTCACAATCCATGAGATATCAATATAATTTAGTCTGATTTTTTTAAATTTTTCTTTTAAGAACATGAACTAACAAAATTATAATCCCCTTAATTGTAAAATAAGTACTCCCCAACTGAAAATTTATATATTAATTTTACTAGAAATAAATAATAGTCCATCTCGATTCGAAATTCTAAATCCGCCCATTTGTTTTGAAAAGCTTTGATGTTCACAAAGAATTTACGAATGAATAGGTTTTGTATAAGAAGACGATGTAATAAAACTAGCTCAAGTCATCTTTCCTTTTCATAAGTTGTTCAAAAACTTCCAAAATTTTTGCTAACACATATGAATATACGACGATTAACCTTTCCTACTAAGACATTCACATAGTCTAACATGTCATTTTCCTGTTTCTTTTTCCAGTGACTAATGTTCTTTCCCCCAATCAATAAATCATCACTCTTATATGCCATGCTTGAGATTCTCATTTCCAGGTGCAACTGATGGTCATTTAGACATTTAGAATGAACATGTCATGTTCTTGCCGACACAGTATGCCATGTTCTCCTCGAGACAATCATTAATGTTATAGAATCTATAGATTCTTGTTGTTCTCTTTCTTTGATTAGAATGTCCGGTTTCCTAATCTAGTCATGGGTCTTGAACACACTGATATATATCCAAGTGAAAGGATGTGGAGAGAGACAACAACTTGTCTATTCATGTTGTTTGCATCATTCTAAATTCATCAACTTGATCGGGTAATGTGTTGATGGTAATTAACATTTTCTCGTTTATATATTCTTGATCATTTCTCCAGCATATTATACTACTAAGCATGAATTGATTTACATATATGCAGATCTTACGCCTAGTAGATCCGTTAGACTGGAATACAAGGATGAAAATTTCGTCTGGTGCAGCTAAAGGGTTGAAATATCTGCACAGCGAATCAAATCATATGGCAATGTGTGAGGCCTCCAAAGTTCCTTCTCGGTAATGGGTTTAACCCAAAATTATCAGATTTGTGCTTGCGAAACTAGGTCTTCTCAGTGATAAAGCACGTCTCCACAAGGGTAATAGGGACTTACTGTTATTGTGCTCCCGACTACGTCATGACGGGATAGTTCCTTGGGTATGTGAAAAGAACAGTTTTTTTTACAATTATGCTTATTATGGGAATTAATTTAATTGTATTTAAAGACAAGGCCACATTTAGATGATCGAATGAAGTTCTCGAAATGCTTTATCCGCTGTTGTAAGAGAGATGTCGAATTAGGAAATTATGCCAAACAATGGAGGAAATAAAATATATTTATATTTATCAAGCGTAGATGAATTTAGATGTTTAGAATTAAATATAATAATATGAATAATTATGTAACACGAATAAATAAATAATGCAAATAAATAAATATGAATGTAAGTCAAATAAATTAGGGTTACTAATATGAGTCTATTTTACTAAGTTGTATTCTAACCTGTCACACATTGAGCATTATTTTTTAACTGGAATTCTAAATTCTACCTAACCTCTATCAGGCTTAGGAGAAACCTCTACACTACTAAGGAACTTGGGTAAAGAAACCTTGAGTAATGATTGGTGGTTAAATCAAACCTTTATGGCTATCTAGGTAGGGTCACTACTGGACGATTATGTGGTGTTGTCAATAACTAAGAATAGTCCTAAGATTGGCCAAATCTAGGGTTGTAACAATAAGTCAAAACACATAATAAAACTATACGCCAATCTTAAATTAATTAAAATAACAAATAGTATTATGAAATTAAAGACAAAATAATAACGCAACAATAAAAATTAAAACTTACGGAATAAAAGCTTAGAATTATGGTGAAACCACAAATCTATAGCTAATTACCCTAAATATAGAGAATGTGAGATGTAGAAGAAGAGTTTGTCACTCTCCAACTTCGTGCTTCCTGTCTTCCTCTATAGGTCAGCTTGCTCCTTGGATGAATAGCTTGACACTAAGGATGAATATTAAATTAAATGACTAAGCTATTATTTAAAACTGAGAGAATACACTCAAGGACTAAGCCTATACTTTGCACTTAGCAAAGATATGTTTACAATGGTTTAAGGGTGTATTTATAGATGTCTTAGAAGCCCTAATTCGATTTATTGGAGTCCAAGAGAAGTTATGGACTCTAAGCCCAACTCAAATTCGTAACTCTAAGATATAGGAAAGGTAATAATCAACAAAGTTTTTGTTTTGGTCATAACTGCTTCAGTATTAATACGTTTGATGCGTTCAAATAATCGAAACTGATCATCGCGGAAAGCTCTTTAACTTTGCTTCATACCATTCATTCAAATTTCTAGCCAATATTGAGTTATGATCACTTATATGGTCGTGGGTGCTGGATTTCAGATTTATTTGGCAACTTTATCTTTCCATATCTGATCTTTTCCTTTCTTTTCTCCAATTTCTTGTATATCTTCTTTCCTTTATCTCTTAGAATTGATTTAGAATATAATTAATCTATATATATATATATATATATATTTAAAGATTCACACTAAATAAATAATTAAACTCAATATGCTCTAAAAATAATAATTCATTAAATCAAGACTAGAAATAGGAAAGTGTAATAATTCATGGGAAAAATGACTCAAAGACATCCTAAAACACTAAAAATACTGTCTCCAAATGATATTAATTCATCACAAAGGGGGAGACATCATCTATTTAAAAAGAAAGATGAAAGTCCTACCAAATATATATATATATATATATATGTGTGTGTGTGTGTTTGTGTGTGTGTATTTAGGGGTTTATTTTTTCTATATTTTTATGGTAGAATTTTTTCACTCTATTTCTTGACTTGCATCTCTTCTTATAATGTATATGTAATAATTTTAGTTACAGCGTTCCATTTTTAATCATATCCTCCCTAATATATGAACAATATATTCATATCGCTTAACACGTATTTAAAAACACACTAATCCTTTTACGTGTTCACAGCCAACCTTTCCTACACATTTTAGGGTAAAGGCAACATGAGAAACCGTTTCAGGCCAAATTATGTCATGCCCCAAAAGTATTGTAGGTTTAGCTGGTCGAGCTGCATCACTCAATTGTATAAGGTTATGGGTTTGTTTCTTCTATTATGTATATGTAAACACTATAAACTTTTCTATATTATATACATATGCCTAAAAAAAGATAGTGTGTATGTATTTCATGTGTGTGAGTGAAATTTATAAATTCAACATGGACTTGATCTAATGAAGACCTTGTTTGAGAGTTCGAAAAGGAACACGATAGCGGTAAACATTTCAAGGGACAACCTTATAGTTTACTTCAATAAATTTATTTAGATCGGAGATTAAGTAGGCTCGACTAGTCCTGGTTGTAATGGTTATGTATCTGTACCTTACTCTAATTTAGAGGTTCCTTCCTCGGACCTCCAAATATTTTGTGACATGTTCTTTGTGGATGATAGAGAGTTGCCATGTACTGAAGTAATAACTATTGATATGGAAAACTCTTTGGTACTCTGCAAAAGAAATACCATTTGTGTGACTCTCATATGGAAGGAGAAAAAAATTGAATCTAGTAAGGATGAGAGAGCTATAATACACACATAGTACTTCAATATTACCCATGTCATGAAGAATGCATATGAAATTTATTGGCAAGCTTATCATTTAATGCGGAAAATTAAAATTTTATTTCTATTAGGTATCATATTATCATTAGGAGTGTTCCTAGAAATAGGAATGACATATTATCTTGATGTTTAAACAATGCCTCCTGCCAAAAAATAAGTCATTAGTATATTTCCCCGATTTAATCAAATCATTCGAAAGTGTAGGCAATTGATCCAAGACTGTATAAAATATTGTACCCCTCTACTTTATGTAATGCAATAAAGTTTTTTTTGACAAAAAAAGACTTACTCAAAAAGACATCTAGTTGATAGCGCATAAATAATTTATTGGTACAAACATTATTATCAACCTTACCAACCAGGATTAACCTCCATGCTCCAAACCATTAAAACAGTACACTTGTTTTAGGTTAAAATTCTCAAAACAACACCCCCAATAAAATATATTTAGTCATAAGGATAGTAAAAATTTAGCAAACTCTTTTAAAAATTCTTAAATACGAGTACATATCCATATAAAGTTTATTAAAATATAAATATGTTAGATCATAAATATAACTATTATTATTTTCTCATATTATTTACTCGGTTAGAGACCTCAACTTGACCATTTGTTTATTAAAATATAAATATGTTAGATCATAAATATAACTATTATTATTTTCTCATATTATTTACCGTCCACGAAAAGATTGGCCAATAGTACTCGACGATTCTCTATGGCCAATAAAGGAACCACAGAACGCAAGTGTACGGGTCGTACCAAGTAATAGATAAGTAAATACGGGATTATCGTCTCCACAGGGATTTAAGTAGTTATTCTAACTTCGTGTTCAATATTAGAATAGATAGTTTTAATTGCTAAAGATAAATAATAAAGGAGTTTGTTTTCTAATTAACTAAATAATAAAATAGATAATAAAATAAACAATTAATAATTATGCAAGAAAGATAAGGATATGCAAGTATGAATCCATCCTATTGAATCTATGATTCCTAAGAATAAGGGTGAATGAGAAATCTCGCAATAGTCGGGAATCTACTATCTCCTAGCCCCCGTCAGGGTGGACCTAGAAGCTATCCTACGGTACTACAAACCCCGTCAGGGCAATTATAAGCTACTTTCAGATGAATACAATTTTACCTCATTGGCTACGTGGTTAGTCAAACCCGTCAGGGTCAAATAACGGATACCACGCGTCTATATTCTATGTCTGTAATCAAACCCCCCGTCAAGGTGATCCATACGCCACTATATGGAATAGCCTAATTACTATGAGCTAAATTTGATTCATGACTTCAAAATTAGTGATTAAAACAAGAATATAGTCAATGGAAATTAAGAACCAATTCAATTAAATACTAAAATCCCATATTCAAAGTAAAACAGAAAAAACAATATTCAATGGTTCATATAATTACAATCCTAAAGAGAAATTATGCATAATAAAACTTCTTAGATAAATAGCTTAGAAATACCTCATAGACAAAATAGATCTAAAACTAAATTACCCAAAGAATAGAGATGGAGAAGTGTTGAATTGATGTAGTTAAGCTCTAGCTCTTGCTTCTTCCTCCTCTAGATCCTCTTGATTGCTTCTATGATGATTTATTTGTGTATATTAAGCTTATGCAGCCAAGGGATGATTTTCTAAGGTTTGGAGCAGGTATTTATAGGTGGTAGGTCGAATTACTTGGAGTGGAAGACAAGGCAAGAACTCTTAAATTCGTAGCCCTAAATTCTAGGAAAGGTAAGATTCTGATGCTGATTTGATTTGGTCATATCTCCTTCAATACTTATCCGTTTGAGGAGTTCCAATATATGAAATTGATTTTCTTGGAAAGAGCTTTCTATTGGTGTAGACCACTCGTCCAGATTCCTAGCCAATCTTTAGTTATGGATTTAACTTTGAAACGTGGCTCGAATTTCAGATTCATAAGGCAGCTTTATCTTTTCCTTCTTTCCATATATCTTTCCTTAATCTTATTATTTCCATGTAAATCTTCTTTCTTTTACTTCTTTTACTTGACTTGGTCTCTAATTAATTACCATAATTCTTTTAAAGCTTCAAATTAAATAAATAATTAAACCGCATATGCTTTAAAAAATAATAAATCATTAAATCAAGACTAGAAATAAGAAAGTGCAATTTAACTTTAGGAAATTCGACTAACACACTAGAAATATTCTAAGACTTTAATTCTCACTTCTCCTCCTTGGATTGGTTTCTCATGAAATTCATAAACCTACTAACTTTGGACTAAAAATAAGTAAATTAAGGCACAAAAGCTCTATAAATGCAAATAGTCTTATTCCAAGGAGAGAAAGTGCAATATTGTCATTTAAGCACAAAAGTCCATATAAAAAGACCATTTTCATCCTATAATGATGTCTCCTAAGGGCTTATAATTAGACCAAAAACGGAGACATCAGTCGACGATAGTAAATAGTATGTTTTTGAAAGATGTCACAAATATGTTTTAGTATGCATGTATGAAAACAGGAAATGAAAGATAGAAAAGTTAATGAGCAATACTAAGAAGTTACGTTGAAACTTAGGGAGAGTTATTTGGTGTGCAGAATGTGAGGTTTGAAATTAGTTGAAAACCCACTTGTCTATGAACTAGTAGTGAAAAAGTAACAAAATTCGGTAGTTAGAAAAATGAATAAGGCAATTCTTTCATATTGAAGCCACTAGAAGCCTTTTTATACGTTCTCACCATTTTTATTTGATTATTGTTATTATTTATCTGTCTTAGCCCCTCTGAGCCTTTCTAAAGACTTTTATTAAACACATTATAACCCATACCCTTAGTTTGTAGGACTTATATATATGACCCGCACTTGAATCGCAAAACCAGAGACAAGTCGTTTTTAGAGCTTGAGTTTGGGAATTTGTAATTGCGATTTTATTGATGACAAAAAATTTATTATTGTAACCCTTTGCCGGCTAATAGTAAATGAAAAAGAAGCTACGAGCTAGATTTGAAAAGAAAAAATTATATATATGAAAAAAAATAGCGTGATATCTCGAACATCAAAAAGAGAGTCATAGTTATACAAAAGAAAAAATTTATATGAAAAGAATATATATCTGGACCGACAAAGTGGAATTTGTATATCATCATGAAGGGCTTTATTTGGGATTATTGGGGATGCACATCAAAAGTATCAAAAATTGGGTTGAGTAAGAACATCTTCGAGTGAGAACTCAAGCTCTAGGGCGATTCGTTGACGGAATGTGAGGAGAGAGCCAAAAGCTCACTTTTCATTATCCAAATATACCACACCGTCCCTAAGCCACGTTATAACCAAATATCTTAGGATTTCTAACTTATTAATGGAAAAACAATTGAGCTATTAAGTAGTGGTTAGGTGGACCATTGAATGCTATATTAGGACCTATGAACAACCTATAGCCATTAGCATGAACTAAGTTATCAACCTCTCCTTCTGGCATTGCGAAATTAATCTTAACTTGAATTCGTGGATGGTGGATTATGTGTTTATTGAGCTTACTTATGCATTATTTCTTGAGCATTACTATATGAGATTTTTTGGATACTATGCTCTAGGATCATTCATTATGTTCTATTCTTATTCTCCTCCGACTTCTTCTTCTTAACTTCCCTACAGTTCTTTATTTTTATTGTATCGGGACGATAAAACTTTGAGTTGGGGGTCTTGATGTCTCCTCATTTGTGATAATAAAATCTATCTCTGAGACATCATTTTAGGCATATTTATTAGAGTATAGGTCGATTTTCTCATGATTTAGTACAATTTCCTATTTTGTGTCTTAAATTAAATACTTTTTATTTTTAGAGCATACTGGGTTTAATTGTTTATTTAGTGTGTAGCTTTAAAGATATGTGGTAATTAATTAGAGTCCAAGTTGGTTCCAAGAGCTAAAGGAAAGAGGATAAACATGAAAATTGAAGATAAGGAAACAAAAGCTTAAAATATAGAAAAGGAAAAGCTGCCATAAATCTGAATTTCACCACCCACGACCACAGATCAGCCTATACCTGAAATACGGTGAGGAATTTGGAGAAATGGTAAAGAGAAAAGTTAGATATCTTTCCGAGTCGATGAATTTCGATTATTCATACACGTCAAGAAGATGTTAGGGCCAAAACAAAAACAGGGTTGATTCTATATTTTAGGGTTACGAATTTGAGTTGGGCTAGGAGTCCAATACTAACCTTCTCCTTCAAGAAAACGAATTAGATCTTCCTATACACTATAAATATAGCCTCTTATCATTAGAAAATCATCCTTGACCAAACCTTAATCCAAGAGGAAGCTTACAACACAATAAAAGAAGTTTGGAAGGAGTTGTTCATCAAATGTGTCTTCTTCAACCCTTGAATTTGTAATTTCTTTCTTTTCTTCCATTAGTATGAACTAAATTCTATTTAGCTTGAGTTTTAGCAAATATGTATGAACCCTAGTTTTGGTTGACATTTATCTACTTTGGAAATTTTATGTTTTAAATTGAATTATTGTTTTTATTCTCTGTTTATGTGTTGGGATTTATATTCTGTGTTCTTGTGGATCGCGACCATATAGAATTACCATCATAGTAGTTAAGTAATCATTGACAAAGGTATATTTAACTATAGGTTTAGCACATAACGTCTAGTGTACAGTTTAGATCTGACAAATCAACCTAACTAGATAACAGTATGGTTTAGTGTATTGCTATTTAATAAATTGCAGGAAAAGTTTGCTTAGGACTCCTTATTGGTGGGACTAACGTGGAAAAATTGGCTAATAGTACTCGACGATTCTCTATGGGCGTAAAGAACCACGTTAAAAATCTCACACAGGAGCATCTTCATTTCGAATTATCTATGGTAAGTGATGTCTCCCTATTTGTCATGAATTAATCGTACTTGGAGACATCATTTTAGGTGTATTTATTAGTTTATAGGTCGATTGTCTCATGATTTAGTACGCTTTCTATTTTGAGTCTTGATTTAGTAAATTACTGTTTTTAGAGCATATTGGGTTTAATTATTTATTTAGTGTGAAGCTTTAAAGATAATTATGGAGATTAATTAAATTCCAAGACTACGAGATATGGAAAGAGATAAACATGGAAATTGAAGATAATGAAGTAAAAGCTACAAATATGGAAAAGGAAAAGTTGTCTTAATTCTAAATTTCATCACCCAGGACCACAAATCAGCTTATATCTCAAAATCGCTGAGGAATCTGGAGAAATGGTCAAGAGAAAAGTTAAATATTTTTCCGGTACGATGAATTTCGACTACTCATACGCGTCAAACGAATGAGTATTGACGCTGCTAGGACCAAAACAAAAACGGGGCTGATAGCATATTTTTGGGCTACGAATTTGAGTTAGGCTAGGAGCCCACTACTTACCTTCTCCTTCAAGAAAACGATTAGGTCTTCCTATACACTATAAATACAACCTATTATCATTAGAAAAATCATCCTTGTCAAAACCTTAAGCCAAGAGGAAGCAGCAACACAAGAGAAGAAGTCTGGATGGAGCTAAACACCATATCATGTCTTCTACCTTTTAATTTTTAATTTCTTTCTTTTCATTCTCTAGTATGAACTAATTTACTTTTAGCTTGAGATTTGGCATTTATGTATGAACCTTAGTTTTTCTATTTGGTTTGGGATACTACGGTATTTAACTGGAATTTATGTTTTATATTATGTTTATGTATTTTGATTTATTGTCTGTTTTCCTTGCGGTGTGCAACGTATAGGATTACCTTAATAGTAGTTAGATGATAACCTTATCTGGGTGTTTAACTATTGAAACACCACATAACTTCTAGAACAAGGTTTAGACATGACAAAACAACCTAACTAGATAATCATGTGGGCATGTTTTCATCACTATCATCATGTTTGGAATTGAATTGCTTAGGGCCTTAGTGACGTTTGATTACCCTAGGTTTAGGCTACTCTTGATGTGTCTGTAGCCCCCTTAGTCGCTCTCAAGGTCTAAGGTATGGGAATTTAGAATCCTGATTATTTAATAATACATAATTCACCCTTAGACAATAGAAATACCGAAACTAGTGGGGATTACTTGCTAATATCTCGAGCTATACTCTCATACTACTTGCTTCACTCTTTTATTTAATTTCCTGTCTTTTAATTTATTAGTTAATTTCGAGTTCTTTTAAGCATACAAATCTACTCTCTTTTAATTTTCTTGTGTATTATTTGTTATAGCTTTTTAATATCTGCACTTGAATATTTGCATAAGTTCTCTCTAACTTTCGTAGTCTCTAAGGAACGAATTGTACCTATTCATTAAAACTTGCATATGTCCTGTATACTTGCAAAAGCGTATTAGCCTAGGAAGTTTATCGCACTTATTTATCTATTATTTTTTAACACCTAAGGCGACACCAAGTTTTTGGCGCCGCTGCCGGGGACTACATCGTTAGTCCTTAGGCATATATCTAGTGCTTTTATTTCAGTTAGTTCTATTTTACGTTTTTGTCTTTTAGTTTTTGTTTTACAGATTTTTACAGATGGAGATCCCAAGGAGACTTGAGCTGCCCATCTCCTATAGAGTGTGACCACGTGGAATCCGCACTCCAGAAATTCAAGCCGCTAAATTTAGGCCAGATACAGGGATGTTAGCACAGTTTGCAAATCATGGACAATTTAGCGGTGCTGCACAACAAGATCCGGTCCGATATATTCAGAAATTCAAGCAGATCTGTGATGCTTATATCGTAAGAGGAGTTACTAAGGAGCAGATGTATTACTTGATGTTCCAATTCTTCTTGACTGGAGGTGCAAGCGATTGGTACGATACCCAATATTCTCATGTCATTCCATATTGGGATAAGGTTCAAGCAAGATTCCTAGACTGTTTCTATCCGGTTAGTAGAAGATTAAAAGATATGTTGGAGCTTGAACAGTTTATGCAGGAAGATGGAGAAAGTTTGGGTGAAGCATGGTTACGATTTAATGAAAAGAAGGCGAGATGTCCATACCATAAATCATCGCCGGAATATTCTTTAACCATGTTCTATGGAGGACTTAATAACGAGTCCAGGACAAGAGCAGATTCGTTAGGAAACAAAGTTTTTGTGGTACTAGATCCTACAGAAGCCGAACTTTGTATGGAGAGAATTCTTGAGAACGTGAGAATTTTTCCAAGTGAACCAGAAGAAAAAGAAGACACTTCAGAATATCTGAAGCTCGAAGAATTGAGCCAACAACTCAAAGAACTACAAGAACAAGCTCGAACAATTGCTCAGGTAAATCTAGTACGTACTATACCTTCGTGTCGCGGTTGTGGATCAAGAAATCATATGTGGGAAAAGTGTATGAATAATCCAGCCTCAGCTTCTGTTATATCTCCTCAAAGTAACCATTATTCTAATGATTATGATTATCCTTAAGTAAGCTACGCTAGATATTAACCTCCACAACAACGAAGTTAGGTCAGAAATTTAGAGATTTATCATCAACCCCAACCTCAATCTTACTATCAACCACAACCTATACAAAAGAAAGCGCCAATTATTAAGAAAACTTAATAAGAACCACCGAAACACTCAATGCAACTGACAAAGATAGAGCAACCTGTATGTTTAAATTCAAGCATGGCTATGATGATGCAAGTAGTTGAAGAAAATATGAAGATAAGCCACCAAAGAATTCAAACCCAGCAAAAGGTGATTAAGAATCTCGAGCATACCTTATCACGCATGGCGAGTACACTTTAAAACAGGCCAAAAGGGCAACTCCCAAGTGATACTATTGCTCCTCGAGATGATGCTTGTCATGCAGTTGAATTGCGAAGTGGTAAACAATTAACTCCACCTAGAAGAGAACCTGAACCAACCCCTATTCCATAAAAATAGGTTGAAGAAACAACAGAAGATAAGGTCGAAGAGGTAGTTGAACCAAAGAATGTCCAGGAGAAGACACCAGAACAGAAGAAGAGCTCAGTGGTACTTAATACACGCCCTCCACCTCCATACCCTTCAGGTGTCAAGAAAAAGGACAATGACCAAGAATTCAAAAAGTTCTTGACATGGTGAGCAACTTAGATATTAATATGCCGTGTGTAGAAGCTCTCAAGAGAATACCAAAATATCTTAAATTCATGAAGGACATTCTTTCTAACAAACGAAGTTTAGAAACTGGGGAAATGATTGGATTGCATGTGGAGTGTGGTGCTATTTGTCAAAACAAGTTACCGCCGAAACTAGAAGATCCCGAAAGTTTTACGATTCCCATTATTATTGGAGACAATTGGACCAGGAAAGTATTATGTGACTTAGGTGCAAGTATCAATCTCATGCCGAGATCCATGTTCGAGAAGCTTAATATAGGAGAGGTAGTACCAATTTTTGTGGTATTACAAATGGCAGATCGCTCCTTCTCCCGACCAGTAGGTAAAATTGAAGATGTTTTAGTTAAAGCTGGTACTTTTATTTTTCCTTGTGATTTTATTATTCTTGACTACGACGCGGATAAGATTGTCCCCATCATCTTCCGTAGACCATTCTTAGCCACGGGGCGTACACTAATAGATGTTGAGAATGGTGAATTGATCATGAGAGTCCAAGACGAACATGTACGATTCAATGTGTTTAAGGCTATGAAATTACCAAATTCGAAAGATGAATGTTTCAAAATAGATATCAACGGAAAACTTACACAAGAAGTCTTCAATGAAGCAAGCATAGACGATGATCTTGACAAAGCCTTAACACTTGAATCGCAAGAGGAAGACGATACTACGACTGACGAAGTTGATGCATTGGGATCACGTATACGAGAACAACTTCGAGAATCAGGTGACATTGAACCAATAAAGCAACCATCCATAATATGTCCACCTGTTCTCGTAGAAAAACCACAACCCGACCATCTACGCTATGCATATTTAGGTATGAACAAAATTTTACCTGTTATTAATTCTGCTAACCTTTCATGTCCTCAAGAGGAGATTCTACTTCATGTGCTTCGCGCTAATGAAGAAGAAATTATGTGAACTATTGCCGACATCAAGGGGATTAGTCCGTCCGTTTGCAAACATAAAATTATTCTTGAGAACGAATGAAGGCGATCTATAGAGGGACAAAGAAGACTCATGCCAGCTATGAAAGAAGTGGTCAGAAAGGAAGTAATCAAGTTACTAGATGTAGGAATTATCTATCTGATAGTGAGCAGTGATTGGGTTAGTCCAGTGCAAGGTGTTCCAAAGAAATGAGGTATTACTACTGTCCTTAATGATAAAGGTGAAGCCATACCATCAAGAACAGTTGTGGGGTGGCGAGTATGCATGGATTACCGTAGACTCAACAAAACTACAAAGAAAGATCACTTCCCATTGCCATTCATTGATTAGATTCTAGACAAACTCGCAGGGAGAGAGTATTATTGCTTCCTTGACGTATATTCAGGTTATAATCAGATTTGTATGGATTCCCTTGATCAACACAAAACAACTTTTACTTGTCAGTTTGGCACCTTTTCTTATAGGAGGATGCCATTTGGTTTATGTAATGCACCTGCCACGTTCCAGAGGTACATGATGGCTATATTTTGGGACATGATTGATAAATATTTGGAGGTTTTTATGGATGAATTTTCGGTGTTTGGAGATAGTTTTGATGATTGTTTGTATAATCTGGAGAAAGTCCTTGTGAGATGTAGAGAAAAAGATCTTGTTCTTAATTGGGAAAAATGCCACTTCATGGTTCAAGAGGGGATTTTGTTGGGATATAAAGTTCCGAAGGCAGGGATGGAGGTTGATCGTGCTAAAATTGAAGTTATCAAAACATTACCACCTCCAGTCTCTGTAAAAGGAGTGAGAAGTTTCTTGGGTCACATAGGATTTTACCAAAGATTTATTAAAGATTTCTCCAAGATCGCCAAACCGCTTTGTTCATTACTTGAAAATGATACTCCTTTTAATTTTACTGATGAATGTCTTCAAGCGTTTGTGACGATTAAAGAGAAGCTAGTTTCCACACCTTTTGTTATATCTCTTGATTGGAAATCTCTGTTTGAACTGATATGCGATGCAAGTGATTATGCTATGGGTGTAGTGTTGGGACAAAGGAAAGTCAAGATTTTCCATACGATTTATTATGCAAGTAAGACCTTTAACGCTGCCCAGATGAATTATACTGTAACAGAGAAAGAGATGTTGGCTGTAGTTTATGCTTTCGATAAATTTCGTTCCTACTTGATTGGAAAGAAAACTATTGTATATACGGACTATCAACTATCAGATACCTCATGGAGAAAAAGGACGCTAAGCCGCGTTTAATCAGATGGGTACTGTTGCTGCAAGAATTTGACATAGATATTCGAGACCGAAAAGGATGCGAGAATCAAGTTGCTGATCACTTATCTCGGCTCAAAGGATCTGATGCACACAAAGAACCACTGTTGGTTAAAGAGCTATTCCCTGATGAACAACTTTTTACTATTAAAGATGCGTTTGTACCTTGGTATGCAGATGTAGTCAACTTCATCGTGAGTGGTGTCTTCCCTACAGAATTCAACGAAAGAGGTTGGTTAACAAGGCCAAACAATTCTTTTGGGATAAACCATACCTCTGGAAAACTGTAGTGACCAAGTAGTTAGAAGATGTGTCCATGAGAGCGAAGTTGATAAGATTATAGCAAGTTGTCATGGTTCACCATATGGAGGTCACTTTAAAGGCGATAGAACTGCAACTAAAATTCTTCAATCTGGTTTCTATTGGCCTACCCTACACAAAGATTGTCATAATTTCGTCCAGTCATGTCAAAAATGCTAGTTCACTGGTAATATATTAAAAAGAGACGAGATGCCGCTCAACAATATTTTAAAAGTATAAATCTTTGATGTATGGGGAATAGATTTCATGGGACCTTTCGTCACTTCCCATGGTAATCTTTATATCTTGCTAGCAGTAGATTATGGGTCGAAATGGGTAGAAGCAGTGGAAACACCAAAGAACGATGCTTTAATAGTAATTAAATTCTTACAATCACATATCTTTAGGAGACATGGTACGCCACATTTTCTAATCAGTGATAAAGGTACCCATTTCATCAACATTCAGTTGAGAGCCCTTCTTCGTATGTTTGGAGTGAGACACCGCACATCAATCGGTTATCACCCATAAACTAACGGTCTTGCTGAAGTTTCTAACCGAGAAATCAAATCTATTCTAGAGAAGACCGTGAACAAATCGAGGAAAGATTGGTCTTTAAGGCTAGATGATGCTTTCTGGGCTTGCTAAACATCATTTAAAACACCAGTTGGGGCATCTCCTTACCGCATGGTCTACGGAAAAGCATGTCATCTACCTATTGAGATTGAAGCTCGAGCCTTCTAGGCTATTAAAACTCTGAATCTGGACCCAGAATTGGCCGGGAAACAAAGGTTGATGCAACTGATCGAGTTGGATGAATTTCGATATCATGCTTATGAAAATTCACGTCTTTACAAGGAGAAAACAAAGAGATGGCATGATAATCAAATCCGTCCAAAACATTTCGAGAGAGGACAAAAGGTACTATTATACAACTCTCGATTTTCAAATTACCCAGGAAAGCTTAAGTCCCGCTGGGGAGGACCTTACATTATAACGAGAGTCACACCGCATGGAGCGATTGAAATTGAACATCCAACCGAACAAAGGATATTCATGGTGAATGGCCAGCGTTTGAAACGATACCATGAAAGTGTAGACTTTGGACGAGAGGAGACAATCCATCTCGTAGAAAACTCTTAGCCTGAGGTATACGTCTAACTCAAAGACGTTAACCAAAAGTGCTCTTGGGAGACACCCCTTGTTTTAAATTGCTTTCTAGATTAGTTTTATGTTTTGTTGTGTATATTTCGAAGTTAGTGTAGATTTTTAATTGTGTTTACAAGCTAATAGGAGAGAAAGGTAGTGTGTTATTTTGAACCATTCAATATAGGATTGAAGTATTACGAATAGAAAAAATATCAACAATGATTTCCATGGTAAATAAATTTTTAAAATAACTAGATTTTTCTTCTGATATGGTTAGAGAATGTTGAAAAGTGGTATAGGAGATAGGAATGGAAAAAAATTATGAATTATTTTAGGAGAAGAAGTGGGTTTGAGAAACTTGATGTAGTGGGTTACAATAGAAGTTGAAGATATGATTTATTTGCGTAGACATGTGTCACGATTTCAATCCTTCTAGGGTAATGGTATACTAGATAAAACTTAAATTACTTATCATATTAAAGTGTCAATTAAAATATTAATTTATCCGTGGTAAACTTTAAAAGGAAGAAAAATGATGTTTTTTATTAAGTAGTAATATTTTTATATCTTTTACGGTCAAATGGTAAATCTCTCAAGAATTTAATATTGTAAAAAATTTGAATGATTACTTTACTCAAAATAACATATATAATAGAAATAATAGAAACTTAATATGAGTAAAAGTTATATATAATCTCTTATAGATCACAAAGGTGAATCAATAAGGAAATTAATTTTGAAGGGGAATAAGAAACTCAATTGATAATAATATCTAGTAACTTATGTTTGACAACTCAAGTAGTCAACAATTCTATGTTATTCAAAAACAAAGATTAGTCAATAAATTTATATTAAACAAATTTGATTAATGATATTTACCATCCAAAATCACATCACCCAATATTCCACATATAACATGACAGAATTTGATTAAAATTAATTATAAATATTTTTATTTTTTTTAATCTAAATCTAAAAATACCAATCGAATTACGCTACATCATGTGTTTTACATTGAATGGTATAATTTTAGGTGATATATATCATTACTCTTTATTTATAGTTTAAATATAACATACTTTTGTTAACTAATTATACATAAATAAATATCTAATTATAATAGCAAGACAAATGTGTACATTTTTATACAATTTTTATTCATATTCTTTTTAAAAATCATTTTCTTTCAAAGAAAATTTTATATAGAAGTTAACTATATGTTACTTTTGTGCAGGATACTTAGTATCATGAAATTATAACATGAGATTTTTTCATTTCGTGTAAAAAACTTCTGGATACATGCTAATGGAAGAAATAAAACAATTAATAATACATCTTTTTCATAATAACTCATAAATAAAAAATTAACTCACTTCATTTCATATAGATAAATTTGTATGAACACTATATATAATAGAAATCAAAGATGATAAAACACATAAATTATCAGATTATAATTGTCTAAATAAAATCAAAAGCATCCTAAATATAGGAAAATATTAAAAAAAAGTTTTTTGAATGTCTTAAGGACAATCCCTAAAAATAATTTCAACAATAATTTCAGGAGTAAAGTTTTGGTAGATTCCATATGCATGATGTGATGACTCTCCAAAGCTTGAAGGTTTTATTTGTTATGTTGATAACCTTAATGAAAAATTTATATCTTGTTGTGAACCCATTTAACTTGATCCACCTTGTACAATTGATACAGTATTTCAAGGGGTTTTAGTTTCATATGGTGTAGTAGAAAATGACAAAGTTGTTCAAGGTTAAGTCCATAAGAATCAGTTTAAAGGCCATCAAGACTGGAGAAGCTATTATTAGATACATAACAAATATTATGGATTTGTTTGAGTGTTTGATTGATGGTCTATAATGGATCTATATAGTTAGCATTATGAACTGGATTAAATTGAAGTGTTATCGTTTCCTCATTTGAGAATTATGTAACACCAAATGTTAAGGGGGTGTCGTTGTCTTTTAATAATGTATCCACTAGAATGAAATCGTGTTTCTCTGCTAACATAAATCCAAAGTCATCAACATGCACATTTTGAATAGGAAAATTACACATAAGAATGAAAAATAGTTATTATGGGATAGACTGATTTATAGGAAAATAACCTCGAATATATCAAATACATTGAGCATTCCTCGAATAAAAATATGGAATTTAAAGAAAATATAAATTAGTTATCAAATAAAAGAATTACCAACCAGTTAAAGTTCTTCATAAAACTATAAAAATATAACAATAAAGAAATATAGACTAATCTAATACCAAGGAAGAAAGCCTACTAAGCTAAAAAGAAAAAGACATCTAGAGCCTATGTTAATTTGTGTGCAATTATACGAATTATAGGGTTGACTATTGATAGCAAATGTGACCGTATTCACTATGATATGAATAAATATTTACTTACCAATTTTTTGACCAACATTACATTAATAGATACACGGTAAAGCTATGTAATTAAGTCTCAAACTTTCAGACCCTTTTATATTTTAACTCTAAGTGCAACCGAGATAGGGGATATAAATGGTGTGACCATATTTACGAGTGACAAAAAGATATTCAAAAATTTAGTGTCGAGACCCATATTCTAAATTTATCCATAGTAAATGTACATAGAAAAAATATGAGTGTTGAACTATATTGGCTCGAAGGATTAGCCCTCAACTCGTAAATAAATTTTATCTTATTTTAATTAGTCTAAAGGTGGTTTTCGAAATTTAGGGAATATTGGTAAAGGTAATATAAGTATTGTTTAAATTACTGTGTCAATGTAAACTTTCTTATTTACTAGTATAATTATAGAGATATATATTTTATCATCACTAACTCGATAGGTGAGGATAATGACTTCAAATGATTTTAGAGAACCTTCTTTGAAATACAGTATTTACCTGATGGACATGAAAAAGTCACGAAATTTTAAGTATATTCATTCTAGTCTACTTAATAGTTAGGGGTAAGTATATCCTTTGGTACCTCATCTATTTCTCTAATCAATTTTTTTATTTATAAAGTAGTCCCAACTTTATATAAAAGAAGTATATTATATTTAAAACCCAATTACACTATAAAGATTAATATTGTATAATTTTTGTTATTCATAATATAAATTCCTACTAAATATTTATAATAATTTATTAAATAAAAACAAAACATATCAATAAAATAGATTGAAGGTTGATAAGATATTAAAAAAAAAAACTCAAACCTGTCCATCATACCACTAATAAAAATATACATTACCCAGAAGACAAGAACATTCTTAAAAAAACATCATTCCCAAGTAACAGAAATCATAGAATTCGCAAGACCAGACTCCTCAAACGTCATATTCTTCTCATAATCCAAAGGCTTTGAATCATGTATAACTTGAGTTAACCGAAAAGGGCGTTTTTCACCTTCCTCTAGTTCAGAATAACAGAATGACCATATCAACTATATGGCATCTGAGCGAAAGAAATTCCTTTGAAGTCTTTTTCCATTTTGGAGACGAAATGCAATTCTACAAGTGAGTGTTTTATCATCTTTGGGTCTTTAGGTAAAGGAGGATAAATAAGCTTTTTTTCTTCAATAATAGCTTCTTTTGTATCATCTTTTACTGGTTCAATAGCTAGTAATGGATTAGAAGTTTCCATTTTCTCATGTTATTCATCTTTTGTATCGTTTACTTGCATAGGTTGTGATGTAGGACACTTATGAGTTACATTCACATGGTGATCTATAGGACTACTATCCAAGAATTGAAACAAATCATCTAACAAATTTTCGGGCTGAATCATACCATTCCAAGCACGGATTTTTTGACCTAACTGGGTCAATTACATGAGTAACAGGTGCAGAATCAAATTTGTAATAAATACAAAGTTTACTCCTTTCTTCTGTATCATTGTATATCTCCTAGAAAATGAAATTAGTTTTGATAGTTTGTGCAACCGCTTCATTAGCCCATGTATCACGATTAAGCATATGAGAACTAAATTAACTAGTGGATTGTATGTTAACTAAAATCCACTTATTCTGATATTCTGATTCTTTGCGAAATCTTTAGCCTTTTCAAAGGTGCCTTGGTACATTAAAGCGAAAGGTGGACGATATAACGAAGCAAGATTATCTATTACAATAGGTGTAGATCTGCTTTGTTCTCCTTCCCAAACATCAGAGTGTTTCATTTCATCATCGAAATTAAAAAAAAGGTACAAATTAATGTGCTTCATGTCTTAAATTACCCATTCTTGGACCACCATGATCATAGAGAACCTCCTTTTGAACAGGTAATGGAGCTCGAACTTCATCTGCATTAGCATGTGGTTCAGTTAATTGTCCCAAATCATTTACTAATCCACTTGAGATTAGACCAGTTAAAGGTGTATCATTGTCTAATTGTGGAGAAATATGCATAATCCGTACTTAAGAAAATAATATATAATTCATAAATCCCAAAATCAAATATATCAGTGACAGTTGAACAATATATATTATGCAAATATTTATATACAAAATCATTGATCGGACTCCCTAAAATAAAAACTGTAAAAATTTTAATGAGAAAAAATAAATTAGAATAAGAAAAACATACCTCAAATGAAATGTCACGACCATCGATCTTATTGATAAAAACAACGTATTCTTGCAGGCTTAAACAAACATAATCTTTTATTCACTATTAAAGTAGAGATCTATGCAAATGTATGGAGTGATAATGTAATGGATAAGGGAGGCGGTGTTTTTTAGAGACTTATCGTTTGATAATGTAGGGTTGAGTTTTGAAGTATTAGTGGTTAACAGGGTTGTTGCATAAATATTCGTAGTGATGTTTCAAGGCTTAATTAGCATCGTGGGCTGCTTTTTACAAGATAATTTTTATAAACTTCTTGGGCCTTATTCTATGCTGATCGTTTAAGGTTGATTTAGGGCCCGTTTGGAAGTGCTTATTTCAGAGTAAAAAAGCGCTTTTAGAATAAAATTCAAAATTTAATAAAATTATTAAAAATAATTTTGAAATCTAAAATTATTTTAAGTGTTTTTTTAAGAAGCGCCTATTTAGTGCTTCTCATAAAAGTGATTATTAAAGTCAAAAAAAATCTTAAAATGCTAAAAGCACTTTTAAGTGCTTTTCCAAAAAAGGACTTCCAAACGGGCACTTAGCATTATGGGTTTCTTTTTAAAACATAATTCTTTATAAATTTTTTGGTCTTATTCTATAGTTATGTTTTAAGGCTTATTTAACATTATGGTTTTTTTTACAAAATAATTTTTTATAAATTTTTTGGACCTTATTTTATACATCAACTCCATTATAAACATACTGAATACATTAAACAGACTCAATAATCCTTTGCATATCAAATTAAAATCCATAATCCTTTAAAAATAAAGTTAACGATAACTTTACCATCTATAAGGAAAAAAGATTAGTTGAGCTCAATTTTAGACCGTTTTTTGCTATTAACTCTATTTTTTGTAGAAAAAATCATTAATTGATTATGTATTAGTGCGTTAATAAATTCCTTATTTTTATAAGCGTAACTAAATATATTAATTACAATATTTTTAGGAATGCAAATAATTGAAAAACTAAAAGAATTATTAACTATAACGTTCAGTATTGATAAAAAAACCACACATAAGAGCCTTTGATAAAAGATATATATTATTTGCACAACTATAATTTTTAATACATGTATATACTAGGTATGGCCTATGCCCTCTAGGGCCCTAAAACGAATGGAATCAAACGATTATACTTAAAATGAATAAAATAATTGTCTATGCATATATAATATGTTTGTCAAAGTACAAGAAAAAATAATAATATATTGTTAATTTTTACAATAATTTTTATTAATTTATCTCTTTAAGTATTAATATACACTACTATATTGAAATAACAGTTTACAACAAATTGTAACTTTATTTATATTCATGTTCAGTTAATATTTATCATCTATTAACATATTTATCTTTTGTATAAAAGGTTACATATATTGTTAATTTATTAGTTTCTTGATTTAAAATGCTTTATTTTTAGATTAATCAAAAAAAATAATTAGAATATACTTAAAAAAATTCGAATGTTACTGAAATCTTATTTAAAATATAATGAAAAAAGAGTTGATAGTAGTAAGAATGATTAATTTAGAGATATCAATCAAATTATTTACAATGATAAGAGATACTATCCATATTAATGTAAGATCATATGGTTTACCAAACATTATAATTCAAAAGATAGTCAACAAATATCAATTTAAATAAAAGGTTGAATTCATAGATACACCTATACAAAATATCAGACTCAAAATCAATAAGAAACTTCAAAAATCAGTTCATTTCTCTCTTACGAATATGCAATTTCATGTGGTATGTTCTTTCAACATGATCTTGGTGTTGAAACACATGTTGCGCACTATAAAACACCCAACACAAAGATAAAAATAAGTAGCATTGAAAAATAGATAAATCTAAAACACAAAATTGTTAGAAAACCATTACTAAGATATTTAGAATAGCCAACATTCCACTAATTTGAAATCTTCGTATTTAAATGATTAAGAAAGTAACACTAACAAATCATCAAATCTTACTCTCGATATTTATCATGCTAAACCAAAAATACATTTAAAATATGTAAAATAAACATTAAAGAAGAAATCATGTTATCATTTACGAAATTAACAAATTCTAATTACTTATCTCCTTGCATCATATGATATCATTTCCCATTTAAAACATCTTTATTTTAACCCTCTAGTTTTACGCATTGCTACTCCTTTTCTTTTGTAATTATAATTTTTGTTTATTTAACCATACCTATATGCATATTGCTAATTCCCTCAATAAATTTCGTAACTTTTACACAACAATATAAGTTCTTGAAATGTAGATGACTGACTCCACTATATTAGTATGGTATATTATTTTATTAATGAAAATTATGGAGCAATTATAATTTTGATATTTCAATTTTAGAGCATACATCTAAATAAAAATTTAGATATTACATTTATAACTATATTTAGATTCTAAATAATTAACGCTCTTGAATTGTTACTAATATAAAAGCATTTACTACGATAAAAAATTAGAAATTAACTAAAAAAAGTTACATTTGAGTATACCTAAAAAACTATTATATATATAATCATATGAAAAAATAGGTAGTATATGTTTCCTAAAATTTGTGGTCAAGATGTCCTCAAAGTTCCATATTTTGAAGGTTACCCGTCTAAAAACTCCTATATCTCCATTTGTTAAGAAACACAAAGTTAGATCAAAAGATGTCTTATAAAATTGGAGATTATCGAATCGACGGTTCCATATATTGATTTCAATAAAATTATTTTTAGAACTATAAAAACATGGAATGATGGGCATAAGGAGGCTTGCATATGTGGTTTTTTACTACATACAAGGCATTAATGGTGTTACCTTTCATAAGATGTCTAACCCAAGTGCAAAGTGACAATTTGTACCATGTTATGATTCAACCTCATCAGATGAGGAAGTTTCATTCTCATATTGTTGGCTTCACATAGATATCCCATGTGAAACTCAACGTGTGAACCATCAATTCATTTTTTTTTATTCCCCGACACAACCCATGTAAGCCGCGCAATCAAAATATGATATGAAATGTCTCCATTTGTTATGAAACACAATATCGGATTAGTAGATGTCTATCAATAGTGGATATTATCAAATTATATTCCACATATTGATGGCATTTTTATAAACTTTCTTATAACCGCAATTACAAGGAGTTGTAAGGGGTAGGAGGCTTGGATCTATGAGTTTTGAGTCCATAAAAGACTTTAATGGTATTACCTTTCATAGGATCTCCAACCCAAGTGATCAGTTATCCCATGCTATAAACTGTCCTCGCTAGATGTCTAAGATCACTCTCATATTCTCATCTTCACTCAAATATCCCATGTAAAACTCTATTTGTGTTCCATCAATTTGTCTTTCCTAGAGAGCAGATTCATAACACTTCTTCACATTTTCTCTAACATAACATACTTAAGAGAATTCCACACCAAAAAAAATTTCATCAAACTTTCGCAACGAAAACTAGCAAAGAGAAAGCTATAAAGAAAGGGAAAATTCAAAGTTTTTTGATATCAATTAAACAATTCTAGAATTCAAATCCAGACACAGAATAAAAATATATATATTTAAGAACATGTTAGAAAACATGCAAAGGAAACATTAGATATATTAATTTATATTCTCTTCCTTTGGGTTTAATTTCATTCCAAAAAAGGAAAATCAATTCTTTTGCCAAAAGTGACCCTATCCAGAGCAAATCTTCTCCAAAGCCATATTCTCATCACTAGCAGCAGATTACAATGTACTCCTAGCAAGATCTTTCGAGAATCCCATTAGAGTAGCTTTTGTACCTTAACAAATCAATGTTATAAAAGAAAATTAAGTAAACATATACAAATTTTAAGAAATCTTAGTAAAAAGTACTATATTGACCTCTTTTCCACACTAATACATAACTGTTTAGATAAAGTTTCAGTATAGTAAGGAGTTGTACCCACAAATGTTTATTAATCTCGAAGGAACTGAACCATTCAAAGAGTACACTAGTTATATGGTAAAACTCCTTTGATCATAATTATCTTATATATGCATCATTCAAGTTATTTCAGAACTATCCTTCTTAACTTAATATAAAATAACATCATACCGATTTTGTCTACCATACCGATATATTTGACGTTAATTCACCTTCCAAAGTTATGAGTTGAGAAGCAATCACGATATTGTGTTGATATTTAAAATTTAACAATCATTTTCTTTACACACATTCATTATCTATAGCAGTACTAATGTAACAATAAAATATTTAAAAATTCAAATATATATGATCAAAATCTAGCAATATAATTAGCAATTATGTTGCACGCCTTTCAATATATTTTACAGTAAAATTACATTAATTTGAAATTTCAATAGGTAAATGTTGATTACAGTGTTTTAGTGATTATTAAAAAAAGATGATTTTTTCCCTTAATATACTGTAATGAAGTAATTTGCCTAATTCATAACATAATCTAAACCATTTTAAAAAAACTTGAATATATAACAGAAACACTGAATTTCGTATTTACTATGTAAAATATGTAAAATTGATTAATGGTTCAACGTTAAAACAAAGAATAATGGTAACAAAAAGTAGTTAATTGTAATAGTATTACTAGAGATAATTAATGTATCTATTTGATTTTACCTCTTCTGCAAAATCAACAAAATAAACCAATGAAAATAACCTTATGTTATATATCACGGAGGATGTGAAAGAAACTTTGAGTTTTACATTTAAATACGGTGCAGATAAAATGCTATCCAAATTGAATTGTATAATTGGATTTGTTCGAGTGTTTGATTGATGGTATATAATGGAGCTATATAGTTATCATTATGAACAAGATACAATTGAGGTGTTATAGTATCTTCATTTGAAAATGACGTAACACTAAAAGTTTGGTTAACCAATGTTAACTGGGCATCATTGTTTTGTAAAAACTTATCCACTGGAATGAAATCGTCTTTCTCTGCTAACACAAATCCTAAGTAATTATCATGCACATTTTGAATAGAATAATTATACCTAAGAAAGAAAAAATAGTTATTATGGGATTGACTGATTTACAGGAAAATAACCTCGAATATATCAAAAACATTGTGCATTCCTCGTTAATATCAATGAATAAAAACGTGGAATTTAAAGAAAGTATTAATTAGTTAAGAAATAAAAAAGTTACCAACCAGTTAATGTTCTTCATAAAACTATAAAAATATAAGGATAATACCAAGGAGGAAAGGCTACTAAGCTAAATTAAAAAAAGACACCTAAAGCCTATGTTAATCTGTTGTAATTATACAAATTATAGCGTTTTCTATTGATAGAATAAATATTTACTTACCAACCATTTTAACCAACTTTAAAATAATACATACACGGTAGAGCTATGCAATTAAGTCCCAAACTGTCAGACCCTTTTATATTTTTAACTCTAAGTCCAACCAAGGTAAAGGCGCCACTTTATATCCGCAGGAATGTATATAGGGTAAATACTGGGGATATAAATAGTATGACCATATTTACTAGTGACAAAAATATAGTAAAAAATTTAGTGTCAAGAGGCTTATTCTAAATTGATCCAAAGTAAATGTAGATAGAAAAAATGTGAGTGTTGAACCATATTGGCTTGAAGGATTAGCCCTCAGCTCATAAATAAATTTTATCTTGGTTTAATTAGTCTAAATGTGGTATTGGAAATTTAGAGAATATTGGTAAAGGTAATATAAGTGTTGTTTATATTACCATGTCAATGTAAACTTTCTAATTTACTAGTATAGATATAGAGATATATATTTTTTCATTACTAATTTGATAGGTCGAGGACAATGACTTTAAATGATTATAGAAGACCCTCTTTGAAATACAATATTTACATGATGGACATGAAAAAATAAAGTAATTTTAAGTATATGCATTCTAGTATACTTATTAGTTATTTTTTAATAATAATGTAGTCCCTACTTTATACAAAACAAAGTGTATTATCTTTAAAACCCAATTACACTATAATGATTAATATTATATATTTTTTGTTATTCATAATATATTTTCCAACTAAATATTCACAGTAAATAATTAAATAAAAACAAAACATATCAATAAAATAAAATAAATTCGAGGTTGACAAGATATTTTTTTTAAAACTTGGGTATTAAAATACTCTAATTTGTATCCAAATCCTACATCTAAGTTTTAAAGTGCAACTTTCTAAATAGAAATAACATCAATTGTATTTATAAAATATGCATTATCTGTACTTAAGAAAAAATATATAATTCATAAATCCCAAAATCAAATCTATTAGTGTCAGTTAAACAATATATAATGTAAAAAATATTTATATACAAAATCAATGACTCCCTAAAATAAAAATTTAAAAAATTTAAATAAGAAAAGAAAAAATTAGAATAATAAAAGCTTACCTCATGTGAAATGTCACGACCATCAAACTTAGTGATTAAAAACATTGTATAGTTTCCAGGCTTTCACAAACATAATCGTTTCTCCACTATTACAATGGAGATCTATACAGAGGTATGGAGTGATAATGTAATGGATAAGAAAGGCGGTGTGTTTTGGAGACTTATATTTTGACAATGTAGGGTTGAGTTTTGTAGTGTTAGTGGTCAACAGGGTTGTTGCATAAATATCCATAGTGATGTTTCAAAGCTTAATTAGCATTGTGGAGTGCTTTTTACAAGATAATTTTTATAAACATCTTGGGCCTTATTCTATGTTGATGTTTTAAGGCTTATTTAGCATTATGGGTTTCTTTTTACAACATAATTCTTTATAAATTTTTTGGACCTTATTCTATATATATGTTTTAAGGCTTATTTAGCATTATGGTATTCTTTTTATAAAATAATTCTTTATAAATTTTTTGGACCTTATTTTATAGAAAATTCTTCAATCCTATGGACCAATATTACGATCAGCCATTTATATCATGACACATGGCCAATGTTTATAGAATTCAATAAACTAATATCCAATATTGGACGAAAGTATTACCATTATTTTATACATGATCTCCATTGTAAGCATACTCAATATATTAAAAAACTCGAGAATAGTTTTTCAATAGAAATAAAATTTCATAATCCTTTAAAGAAAAGATAATTATAACTTAACAATTTATAATGAAAAAATATTAGTTGAGCTCAATTTCGGACTGTTTTTGCTATTAAGTCGATTTATTTAAAAAATATCATTAATTTATTATGTATATATTAGTGCGATGATAAATACCTTATTTGCACATATTTGAAAAATAAAAGAATTATTGACTATATGGTTCGTTATTGATAACATACCCACACACAAAGCCTTTGATAAATGATCAAATATGTTATTTGAACAACTATAATTTTCAATACACATATATACTAGGTATGGCCCATGCCTCGAGGGTCATACAACAACGAATGAAATCAAACAATTATACTTAAAATGAATAAAATAATTGTCTAGATGCATATATAATATGTTTGTCAAAGTATAGGAAAAAATAATAAAATATTGTTAATTTTTACAGTCATTTTTATTAACCTATCTCTTTAAGTATTATTATACACTACTATATTGAAATAACAATTTACAACATATTGTAACTTTAGTTATATTCATGTTCAAATAATATTTATTTTCTATTAACATATTTATCTTTTGTATAAAAGGTTACATATATTATTAATTTATTAGTTTCGTGGTTTAAAATGCTTCATTTTTAGATTAAGCATCGAAAATAATTAGAATATACTTAAAAAATTCGAATGTTAGTTAATTCTTTTTTAAAATATAATGAAAAAAGAGTTGATAGTAGTAAGAATCTTTGATGTAGAAATATTAATCATATTATTTACAATGATAAGAGATACTATCAAGATTAATGTAAGATCATATGGTTTACCCAACATTATAGTTCAAAAGTTAGTCAACAAATCTCAATTAAAATCAAAGGATTGAATTTACAGATACACATATACAAAATATCAAACTCAAAATCAATAAGAAAATATAAAATCAGATCATCCCTCGATTATGAATATGCAATTTCTAGTGGTCTTTTCTTTCAACAAGATTTTATTTTTTCGATGTATGGGTGTCCGGGCCAGCTTACGCGCACCACGACTAAACTCATAGGAAATATACACGCCTCCTCACGCATACTCCAACTTAATCACGGCTGAGGGGATTCGAACCCTGTACCTCCTAGTTGAGAGACAGGGTCCTGGCCACTGAGCTAGTCCCAGTGGTTTCTTTCAACATGATTTTTGCTGAGGGGATTCGAACCCTGTACCTCCTAGTTGAGAGACATGGTCCTAGCCACTGAGCTAGTCCCACATGTTGCGTACTAAAAACACCCAACACAAAGGTAAAAATAAGTAGCATTGAAGAAGATAAATAACTAAAACATAAAATTGTTAGAAAACTATTACTCAGATATAGAGAATATCAAACATTCGAAATTAAATGATTAAGAAAGTAACTCTAATAAATAATCAAATATTACTCTCGATATTCGTCATGATAAACCAAACTAATTTAAAATATTTAAATTAAACATTAAATAAAAAATCATGTTATTATTTAAATTAACAAATTCTAATTACTTATCTCCTAGCATCATATGATATTATTTCACATTTAAAACATTTTAATTCAACCCTCTAGTGTTACACGTTTCTACTCCTTTTCTTTTGTAATTATAATTATTGTTTATTTCATCATACCTTTATGCGAATCGCTAGTTCCCTCAATAAATTTTGTAATTTTCACACACGAATATAAATTCTTGAATTGTGTAAGACTGACTACACTATATTCGTATGGTATATTATTTTAATAAAGAAAACTATGGAGGAATTATAATTTTGAAATTTCAATTTTAGAGCATAAATCTAAATAAAAATTTATATATTACATTTATAACTGTATTTAGATTATATATACATAACGCTCTTGAATTTTTACTAGTATAAAAGCATTTACCACGATAAAAAAATAGAAATTAACTAAAAAAAATTACATATGAATATACCTCAAAAACCATTATAATTATATAATCATATGGAAAATATAGGTAGTATATTTTTCCTAAAATTTGTGGTTTAGATGTCCTCAAAGTTCCATACTTTGCAAGTTACCCGTCTAAATACTCCTACATCTCCATTTGTTAAGAAACACAAAGTTGGATGAGAATATATCTTGAAAAAGTGGAGATAATCGAATGGACTGGTCCACATATTGATGAAATTTTGAATAAAATTCTTTTTATAACTGAGAATGGGGATGGGGAGGCTTGCATGTGTGGTTTTTTAGTCCATACAAGGTTTTAATGGTGTTACCTTTCATAAGATGGCTAACCCAAGTGCCAGGTGACCATTTGTACCACGTTTTACCAATCACCCCATTTTCAACACTACTTTATTTATATTATGGGTACCACTTTATTACACATCCACCCACTCTTTTCCTACTACATATTTAATCTTAATCGAGGATAGTGAATTAATTAGGTCACCAAAATATCTAATTATACATACCTTATTACAACAAATATCATGCAAGAGCTTTTTGGCCTATAATAACGTACACAAATTTTTGGCAACATACTTAATACCTTATAACTAAAAATTATACTTGGATTTGTATCTGACCTCGGAATTCTCACCAACACTTTTCTATTTCGTATACTCAATTAGAACGTACACCTCCAATTGGTGCATAATTATGAGGCTTCTCCTTTGATTGGTTAGACTTTGTCAAAATGGTACATCTTATATCTAAGAATATGATTTTTACCTTTAAAGATAGTGTGAAGTATTAATTTGATTCATTTATAACATAATCCAAACCATTTTAAAAAAACCTCAATATATAAAGAAAATCATGATTTTCGTATTTAGTATGTAAAATATGTAAACTTGATTATTGGTGCATTGCTAACACAAGAATTAATGGTAACAAAAAAATAAAATATAGTAAAATTATACAAAAAAAGAAGACTAAAGGTAATTATAATATACAAAAGAACAAGACTAAAGGTAATTAATGGTAACCTTAATATTTTTTCTAATATTTGAAATTATATAAAAAAAACTACAATTTTGAAACAGTAATAAAAAAGATGATTTTTACTTTTAAATATTGTGTAAAAATTCATTTGACTCATTTATAACATAATCCGAACCATTAAAAAGCTCAATATACAAAGAAAACCCTAATTTTCGTATTTAGTATGTAAAATATGTAAACTTAATTATTGGTGCATTACTAACACAAGAATTAATGGTAACAAAAAAAAATAATAGTAAAATTATACAAAAAAAAGAAAACTAAAGGTAAATAAAATATTTTAAATAGAGATAATAAATATGTTTATTTGATTTCACCTCTCTAGCAAAATAAACAAAAAAAATAACAATTAATATTTTATAACCTTGCAATGAATAGATTAAAATTGTATAAATTATAATTATAATTATTAATTACGATATTTAAATAAATTATACTGTAATATAATTATTGAATATCTACATTCCCTTAATCCATGGAAGAATAGAATTATAGAAGAAGAAGGAGAAGAAGGAGAAGAAAGAGAAGACCCAAGATTTATTTATCTTTTAACATATCATTCTTCTAATTACAATTAGAATATATAGAGATCCTACAACGGTAATATCATTTCAATTTAAAATGATATTATATTCCCGCCTAACTAATTATATGACTATTATGTATTTTATTTCCATTTCCATAGTCATTACATTGGCCTACCCTATTTCAAGAACATTGCCCTCAAGGTTCTGTTAATAAAAGTATAGTTGAAGTGATACACATACCAATTGGATAATATAAAATTTCTAATGATCCTTTGTTTGCTACCATGAACTTGTATCATACAAAAGAATATATAATGGAAATATCACTGATAAAATAATTGTTCTCTGAATCTGAAATACAATATATTGGTCGCCAATAAAACCAACAAATTTTAAGAAAACATTAATTACGACAATGTTATGAATCTATTTTTATCCTTTAGCCAAAATCATTAGGCGACTTATAGTAGCTTGATTTTTATTTTCTATTATTATCTTATTGGGAAATTTTTTATTCTGATTTAGTATATTATCCAATATTTTTAGGAATAATAGAATGGTGATTATAGGTTTTTCTAATCTGTCAACAGGTTGACACATGTATTTGTAACTTCTAAGACGGGTTTGGGTCATTTTATATTTTTCCTTTTCATTACACATTCCTTGTGGAAGGGTGACCACATTAATTTATATGGAATTTGTATCTTATTTGCTCATTTTGCCTTCAATACCCTCAATATATTCAAGTTACGAGTCTTCGAGTAAAATATGCCGCTATTTTCCTTATTACTGACTAATTCCAATAATACTCTAATCAATATATCGTGATCTTTATAGTTATTACCGGTTAAGACAAGTCATTTGTAAACTATATTAGTTTTTATCTAGTTAGAATCTCATAGGCCAATTCACACGCGATAAAAAGACACTTGATATATCTTGGTCCAACTCCTTATTGCCTATCATTCACTCGTCATTTAAACTAGAGATTAGTGACCTTGGTCAAGTCATTTTCTATGTTCTTCGTAAACAACATCTTCTTACTCTTGGTTGTGTCTTTACACCCAAGCGATCTTGAAGTCAGACCCAAAGTGAAGAGACAAAGAGTCTATGAGCTTAAGGAAGTTTAATAGGTAGAGCAGGCGAAGTTTTAAGAATACACCACAACAAATAGCAATCCCGTTGTGTTGAATCGAAGCTTGGCAAGCCACGTCAACCAAGTGGAAAATCCTAAGAAAGTTTTCTTGATGCTCTAACGTACTAGTCATCGACAACCAAATTGACCGGGTTTATTTAATATTATTTTTAGTATTTTCCACAATTCATACTCTATGTGAGTTTACAAGTAATTGGAATAAATCCTTAGGAGGAAAACACAAGAGAAGACCATTGAAGATTTCAAAATATTCTATTGATATTTATTTGTCGATTTACTTCTTATCTTTATTTGGGTATTTTAATTATGTATTTTGATGGATAATTCTATTATTTGTTATATATAAACTAAACACTTAAATTTTTAGATTTCCATTATGAATAATGCTATTTATTATTCTTTTTCACACCACCAGATCATATTCAAATATTATGTCTCATTTTTTGATTAAAATTAAACTATAATTATAATACGTATAAAATTTCAACTATTTATTTCAATAAAATCAAGTTACACATAATATGATATGAGGAAGGTATAAAAAGAGTGGTATATAGCATTACTTTCTCACAAAACCTATATTAAGGGTAGATTATTATATGATCAAAGGGGTAGATGAAATTCTTATGTTCAAATTATGATATGTAGTAATAAAATTCTATCACATATATGATCACCATAAAGGTAAAATAAAAATGGTATTTAAAAATTAGTTAAATCACGTATTCAAAAAAACATAACATTATTGTAAAAGATCTAGATAATGGAAATTATGTAACTCGTGTATTAACTATATTTTTCTAGAGTCGGCTTTTATAAATAATAGTACTTCTCAGTTGACGTTCAAATCTAAGTAAGAAGTTCAAAACTTTGCAAACAATCTACTTAATCGTAGTCAAGAATTCTTGTAACACAATTTTTATAAGATAAAATGATCAACTTGGATTTTTTTTAAATGTACTACATATAACACTAAATTGACTAGTACATACACTCTCAAGATGGATTTTACTACTAATTATGCGACACAATTTAATTATTCATTCTTAACGAAAATATTTGTGCAAATTCTATGTGGCTCGACTTCCTCTATATCTCCCTCTATAAAACTAACGAAGAAGAGGCATAACACTTCATATGGGTCTATATATATATAAGCCACTAAAACAGATCCTAAATTCATATCAAGAACAAAACAAGATAAAGAAATCGAGACTGAGGGATTACACTTAATATGTATATAGACAAGATAGTTTGTGAGAGACGATAACTCGTCCATAGTAAAAATGTTGTCAATGCTTTCACTCCTTACTTCTCTTTTCCTATATTAGTAAATCATAGTAGTATTTGACAGAATAAAAAGTATCTATTCTCAAACTTTCGAGGTAATATACATGACATATTATTATCGCAAGAGGTATGAGTTACCAACACATAATGTTATTTGACTTGAATTGTTATGGTCAACAACCTTTTTCAACTCAAGTAAATATCTTTTTAATTAATGTAAGAAAACATTATACATCTAATTTACTTTAGCAATTAAATATATTTATAAAATAAGGACCTCTAGTGCAATTAACTAAAAATGAATAAATTCTACCCTAGACTCCTTCGATGTCTCAAAAGAAATTTTTGGATTTATCCTAATAATAAATGTTTATTTACCTTCTACACTAGCAAAACTCAACAATTTCTTATGCAAATCTGGAAGACAGAATTTTTTTTCTTTCTTGATTTAGATTTTTTACTTGGAACTCCTTTCTTATTCTTGTCGTAATCATACATTGTATTCAATGGAATGGACATGGAAACAGAAATGGAAAAATCTACTCCTTATTAAAATTAAGCAGCACCATGATAGTTTTACACTCTTAGTGCTTATACCTATGTAAGGTGGCGTAGATATCATTTCATTCTACATTTGAAATTCTCGAAAAATAACTAAAATAAATGATTAATTAATTAATAAATATAAACCTTTTATGTAAATTATATGCAATAGCAAATTAACTAGTCGGGTTCACAATTAAGTAATCGCAACCCATTATCTTTTCATTTGATAATGTAGGAAATTTTTGTTTTCATAGTATAGGGAATTCCCCCTTAGTGTCGTAGTAGCTAGAAAAGAATATATAAAATAAATTATTCCTCCTTTCAGAATCTCCATAATCCAAAATTTTAGGTAAATGGTCTTAATTTTTATCAATTACTTTTCAAGAAGGTAAATAAATATATTTATTTTCCTAATCATAATGAAGAGTATTTAATAAATGCAATTTTTCAGAAAAAAAAAGATGTGAAATTATTTTTGGGATAAACTTATAATAAAAATTTTAAGTGAAAAAAAAAACATAATTTCATACAATTCACTTTGTATATAGCAAAATTTGGAAACCTTACCCTATTATAATAACCCCCTTTTTTAGATTAAATATGGATATCCCACCGCATTGCATGAAGTACTCCAACAATAAAAGAATCACGCTATTGAAACCAAAAATTCCTAATTATTGCAACTCTCGTGTTATGTATGGATTGACAAGTCAATGATGTTTAATGGGATATGTAATAATGCTGGGCATAGCTTAGTACATTTTCTTATTATTTTTCCCATCTAAGTGTAAAATGTACTAAGATGTGACTATTTTTAACTCATTTAGTTATGTATTAAATATTTTGATGGATTTATGTATTTGATATTTTGAACATCTTATTTAGCTATACAGGACTCGGGCACGGGCAGGAAGATGGTTATTTGCAAAGACAACCTTGAACTTGTTCAATGTATTTCTTCGTTTCCAGCAGCGTGGTTGAAGGTCAAGCCATTCATTAAGCATATCATACAAAATGTAAAAGAACATGGACAAATGTCATTCATGCATATCCCTAAACGACTTAATGGATGTGCAGAAATTGTGGTGCGAAACGTTAGGCAACAGTCTGCTTAGAGGAGTCATCATCTGCAAATTACCCTCCACTTTGGAAAATTGAGCAACAGATGTGTGTCTCACTTGTTCACCTTTCCGTTTCACCAAAAAAACAGAAAAAAAATAAACCAGTCATTCCTATAGGAACTTAAGGTGAGGTAAAATTTCATTAAAAGGGCATAGAACCCTTTGTAACAATAAACTGTGGTCAACCCAAACCCCAAAAATATTTATTAGCTGAGAAATATTGAATCTCTTAATGCATATGGGAAACCACTTTACTCTTCACCCGTACCACAAAAAATTTTAAATACATGAATTAGTAGACAATAAAATAAGTCAGTCTACTAGCCTTGACACGTATTAATACATTTCCTTTTATCATGAAACAATCTATTACATTTATTAGCATGATACGAGAGCTTTTTCTCACCTTGTGACTATAGCAACAACGTTTTCTGATATTATAATTACTCCATTAAGTAGGACTTCATATAGCTGAACCATAAGAAAAAATAATGCAACAAATAAAATTTTAGTCACAATTTTTGATATATTAGTCAATGTAGACCTAGACAAGTTAAACATCATTACCTTTAGTGTTTTGTTAGCTAAGTTGAGTATTACATGGTACATACTCTACGACTCTAATCTTAATTATTATAATGTCTATCTTTATCTCATTATCCAACCACAACCCATGCAAAAAAAATTCCTAGATAACTATTCATATCCATGATAAAATCGAATTTAACACTTTAACCCACAATCTTGTGATTATGTTTGTCTAAAAGGTTTCTTGCTACAAAAGCAACTACTGCATGTTGATTAATAGTAATATCTACCCTAATAAGCCTAAAAATGGAGGAATTTTAGTATTGGGTTAAAAAAATTTGAATTGCATAAAATTACTTGAATTACTCTTCTTTGTAAAAATGCCAAGCGCAAGTTATCTAGTACATTCCATACAATTATCGAAAGGTGCTAAACATTCCAACTAGATTACACATTATATTTTCCTTTGCTAAAATGAAACAACCAACCATACTTTCCCTTTAAAGTACTTCCATCGTGAAAAATAAACCTCAACAATTAAAGAAACAGGCGACTGTAACATATCATAAGGCCCTAATTAGATGTAGCTAATTATTACAAAATTAAGAAAATGTGTTCCATTAACATTTAAAACCACATACAAAAATTTATCCCAACGAGAACCAAAAACCTTTAAAAATGAAATCAGTAAATGTAATTAGAATTGAACAAAAGTTAATTGGAAGTACAAACTATCATGGTGCGCGGATATGAACCATAATAGTAAACTCTTACCAATTTTGCCAAGTTAGTCCCTTATCTTTGTTCTATAATATTTTTTCTATTACATTTACACATCTCAATGTTACGTTGTTGTCCATACTCCTTTATAATCAAATCATTAATTTACTCGCTAAATAACTTAACTTTTTTATTAATCGATTACAATGAGATCCCTCGAATTCAAGGAAGATATAATTATGTTAAAGTGGATACATTCAAGGAATGTGGATATATATATATATATATATATATATATATATATATATATATATATTATCTTAACAAGTACATATATCTAATAATAAACGGATTTATTCGCCATGGTCATACACACTATATATGTGACAATATGAAAAACCTTATGACTTATTTCTTTGTGCGCCTAGTCATCAGGTTGTGAACATTGTTTAAAAAGTATGAAAATTATGTACAAAAATATTTAAAGAACTAAAAAGAATATGACAAGTCCACTCAATCACCAATAAGGAAACTAAATATAAAATTAATTTAGAATCACTTGACTAGCTTGAAAAGAGTGAGTTTTTTCTTTATGAGAAAGTAGTGTGAGTGAGAGAAGATTCATTTCACAACCAACTATGAAAAGACTTGATTTGGAGGAAAAAAATAACACTAATAAGTAACATTAATTTTTATTACCCCTCTTTCCACTTCCACCCATGGTCATAAGAGTTCTAACTAATCTAACTTCAGTGTTTTTATTATTACACCAACACAAATTTACAATAAAAAAATTTGGGTTTTATAAATATTGTTGATTAAGTCTTCATTGTAGTGTACATTTAAAATTTTACTTGTGGAGCAAACTTTTATTTTGGTTGAGGCAAATTTTCGTATTGTCGCAAATTTTATAATATTTCCTACACATCCTATCACATTCATTATCACCTCTTCTTCTCATTTTAGGAGGCTAGCATGTCCTTTATATCTTTTCATTTGTCATTCATTAATATATCTCGTTCTTCAAAACCTTCTTCATATCATACAATCCATTTTTCTCGGTCTTCAACCTTTATTCATATCTATAAACTAATAATATCCTTTCTTTCAACTTCATTAAAAGTCCACCCATGAACTTCAGATTTAGTATCACATAAATTTTCTTAAACATGAATGTTGCAATTAAAATATTTTTATCCTAAGTCATAATATATATAACTACCCATTGTCTTAAAATTGTCCATATATAGTTTTGTTATAGTGATACAAACTAATTTTTAAATCCAACCAACAAGCCTCCTTATTTATCAAGTAAAGTCTATCTGTGGTCTCCTAATCTTGTAGTCTCTCCAGATATTCATAATTTTCACTTGGTTTCCACACCTTTTTAAAGGTATTTTTTAGGTGTTTCAAACAAATTATACTTTATGATTAGAGTAATCAATGAGATTAACCTTATAAGAGAAAGCACAATATATTTTGATGTTTGGATAATCTCTGAGGTTAAAGTTTAATATTATTTTTACACATCATATCATTTTTTTATAGAAATATAAAATATTCATCTTTAGGTTACCTCTTTTTAAGATAAGTATAGGGTAGAATCGTCCAACCGAACAATACAACAACTCCCTCAATTGAATTGTTATAGCCAAAGATCATTATTCTGTAAATGTAAACAGGATTCAACAAAACATTTCGATAATTTTAATATCTTTACATTATAGAAATAAATTATTAATGGATGTAATCAAAAATTAATTTTTATATCTCAGTTAGTAAAAACAAATTGCACTTGAGAAATAATCAAATTGACACATTTGACAACTAAAATAAAATAAAATTTTTAAAAATAAATTAACTGATTTGAATTGTATGTAACATGGGAAAATGTTCAATTTTTTACCATTTTATTATACGAGTCTCTAATGGTAATGTTGAAGATAATTTTGGCACATATTATTTTTCTTTTTTATTTATGTTATATACCATATATTCATTTTCTAGAATGGACAAAAGATGATAAGTGTTTGAAAACATTAAGATCTATGCTTTTATTGAAATCAAAACACGATTTATATATGAAGAATATATATTTACTAGGTATTACCCGTGCCTAAAGGCACTACAAAGATAGATATAGTAGGGATGAAAGAACTTTAGTCACAGGATATAGTTCATATTCACCCATTTCATACATACATTAATCTACACATAATTATATATCCTCAATTAAAACAATTATTATTTACAAATATAAAAGACAAAGATTACACCTATCTGATCAAGAACCCCTTTCACAAAGGAAAAGAGATATTAATATAAGTTGATTAATACAAAAGGTCTATGAAATTTTTTTTTGTCTAATTAAATTCTTACCAATTGCACCCACGTAACTCATTAAAAACATTTGCATCACATTAAATAACACATGTGATCAAAAACATTTGCATCACATTAAATAACACATGTGATCGTAAAAAAAATATTTTATTTATTAAACAAAATCGTAACCCACTTAAAGAAAATAACCCATTAATAACGGGAGGTTTTGAAAGGAGAAAAAACCTAAACATTTTAAAAAAGAGAATATACCATTTTGTACCTTTTAGGAAATTAACTCATAAATAAATCACAAAGTAGTAAACGGTCTTTACAAAAGTATACCGAATACACAAAAATAGTTACTTAAAATAATCACCATAAGTTCTGTGTGTATCATACCAAAAAAAATTAATAAAAGAATACTATCAAATCTCATTCGTATACATTTTCAGATTGAAAGGCCTACAATGACCACACCCGATTCTATGATTCTAAAAAAAGAAAAATTTAGATTTCAATAAAAGAAAAACAAAATAAGAAAATAAAATATCTTTTGGATATCTAATCCTAGTGATACATAACCAAATAACGTTTAATTTACAACTTAATTAGTTATAGGCAATTGAAATCGTTAATGTGATTACCAAATATTATGTTTTCTTCAACAAGTATTATTACTTCAAGTGTATTTCGTATTTGCATATCTTTTTAGGATATAATTCACGCTTATGTTTATTCCAACAATTGGCGTTATCTCTACATAATGACAAACATGACACATAACTGTAACTATGGGAGAAGAAATATACTTGGTTTTTTTCTATTTTTTTTTTCAAACAAACCATTTCAAATACACATATTCCTTATTGAAGTACACTAATAAATTTAATATGAAAATTTAAAGGTTAAAAATTTAAAAGGTAGGTTCTCTACAAAAAAATATTTTACATAAATAAGGTTCTTTGTACTCATGATAATGATATTGTTGAATGTCTCTTGTAAAACTATCTTATAGAATCCTCTATTAGGTAAAAAATTTGCTTCGATATTTGGATATATTTCGAAATAACAGTCTAGAAACTTTGTTTAATTTTCACTTATCTTCTACAATTTGATTTCAAATAATATCTGAAGATCTGCCTTGACTTTTATATTCTTAAATTTCTACCGTTTTATTTAATTAAATAAAATAAAATTACAAAACAAACCAAACATATATAGTTTTGTTTTTGTTTTAAAATACAAACAATTTTTAACAATTAAATATACCTCAAGTAAAAATTAACACAAAGTATTTTATTTTCTTAAACTTCTACAGCTACTTTTTAAACTTCTCTATCAATAACATGAAACATTTTAATTAACTGGATAAAATAAAATAACCAGAAAAATCAAGAATTTCCTTAAAACCTGATATAAACACCATATATTCTTCAAAAAACATGTGAATTCAACAATAATGTATCAAATAATTAGTTCTTTCAAGATCCAAATCTCCTAAAACTTGATTTATATCTCAACTATATTCCCCAAATATTCTTTAAAAAATTGTAAATTCAACAATAATTTATCAGATAATTAGTACATTCCATAATCAAATTTTCTGAAAACCTGATTATCTTCTACAATTTGATCTCAAACAATATCTGAAGATCTACCTTGTCTTTTATATTCTTAAATTTCTGCTCTTTTATTTAATTGAATAAAATAAAATTACAAAACAAATAGAATTTCCTGAAAACTTTATATAAGCACCATATATTCTTCAAAGAACCTATGAATTCAACATTAATGTATCAAATAATTGGTTCAATAAAGATCCAAATCTCCTGTAAACTTGATTTATATCTTAACTATAAGCCTCAAATATTCTTTAAAAAAGTATAAATTCAACAATAATTTATCAGATAATTAGTACATCCCACACCCAAATCTTCTGAAAACTTGATTTATATCTCAACTATAAGCACCAAATATTCATCAAAAAATATGTGAATTCAACAACAATTTATAAAATAATTAGTTCATTCCAGATCCAAATCTTTTAAAAACTTTATTTATATCTCAACTATAAGCACCAAATATTCTCAAAATCCAAACATATATAGTTTTCTGTTTGTTTAAAAACACAAACAATTTTTAACAATTAAATATACCTCAAGTAAAAATTAACACAAAGTCTTTTATTTTCTTAAACTTCTACTGCTATGTTTGATACTTCTCTATCAATAACATGAAACATTTTAAATAATTGAATAAAATAAAATTACCATAAAAAATCATAAATTTCCTTAAAACCTGATATAAGCACCGTATATTCTTCAAAAAACATGTGAATTCAACAATAATGTATCAAATAATTAGTTCTTTCAAGATCCAAATCTCCTAAAACTTGATTTATATCTCAACTATATTCCCCAAATATTCTTTAAAAAACTGTAAATTCAACAATATTGTATCAGATAGTTAGTACATTCCATAACCAAATTTTCTGAAAACTTGATTATCTTCTATAATTTGATCTCAAACAATATCTGAAGATCTACATTGTCTTTTATATTCTTAAATTTCTGCTGTTTTATTTAATTGAATAAAATAAAATTACAAAACAAATCATGAATTTCCTTAAAACTTTATATAAGCACCATATATTCTTCAAAGAACCTATGAATTCAACATTAATGTATCAAATAATTAGTTCAATAAAGATCCAAATCTCATGTAAACTTGATTTATATCTTAACTATAAGCCTCAAATATTCTTTAAAAAATTATAAATTCAACAATAATTTATCAGATAATTAGTACATCCCACACCCAAATTTTCTAAAAACTTGATTTATATCTCAACTATAAGCACCAAATATTCATCAAAAAATATGTGAATTCAACAACAATTTATAAAATAATTAGTTCATTCAAGACCGAAATCTTTTAAAAACTTTATTTATATCTCAACTATAAGCACCAAATATTCTTAAAATCCAAACATATATAGTTTTCTGTTTGTTTAAAAACACAAACAATTTTTAACAATTAAATATACCTCAAGTAAAAATTAACACAAAGTCTTTTATTTTCTTAAACTTCTACTGCTATGTTTGATACTTCTCTATCAATAACATGAAACATTTTAAATTATTGAATAAAATAAAATTACCAGAAAAAATCATAAATTTCCTTAAAACCGGATATAAGCACCGTATATTCTTCAAAAACATGATCAAATAATTAGTTCTTTCAAGATCCAAATCTCCTGAAACTTGATTTATATCTCAACTATATGCCCCAAATATTTTTTAAAAGAGTAGATATTCAACAATAATTTATCATATAATTAGTACATTTCATACCCAAATCTTCTGAAAACTTGATTTATATCTCAACTATAAGCACTAAATATTCTTCAAAATATCTGTGAATTCAACAACAATTTATCAAATAATTAGTTCAAGACCCAAATATTTTTAAAAATTGATTTATATCTCAACTATAAGCACCCAATATTCTTCAAAAAACCTGTGAATTCAACAATAATTTATCAAATAATTATTTAATTTAAGACCCAAATCTTTTAAAAACTTGATTTATATCTCAACTATAAGCACCTTCTCTCGCAAAACTTGAGAATTCCATAACAATTTAGTAATTAGTTCATTCAAAATCCTAATATATATAGTTTGTTCTTAATTTAAAACTCAAACGATTTTTAGCAATTAAATATATCTCAAGTAAAAATTAACAGAAAGTCTTATATTTTCTTAAACTTCTATTGCAACGTTTGATACTTCTCTATCAATAACATGAAACATTTTAATTAACTGAATAAAATAAAATTACCAGAAAAAATTATCAATTTCCTTAAAACTTGATATAAGCACCATATATTCTTCAAAAAACCTGTGAATTAGACTTGGGTGTTTGAGAAAAGGCTTACCTTAATATCTCTGTTTGTGTAGAAGTTATTAGTTTAGAAAAAAAGTTAGAATAGGTTGGTTAGAAAATAAGTTAACTTATACACATGTCATGATCTCATCTCTCGGAAGGGTCATATATTTTTGGTCTAAAAAAATCAGGATCGTTGATTGACTTTCGAGTTGTCCCATATAATATAGATTTTGATAAACATATTTATTTTTATATTTTCTGTGAATCTACCTTTTAAGAACATTTTTTATGTGCAATTTCCAATATTAATGATAGATATGTACTACTATAATAAATTATGCTTGAAATACAAAACTATAATACATATGCCAAATTGAGTTTGAAACATCACATGCTAGGAGCATAAATTTAAATTCAGTCACCTTACAAGACTATTGTAGTCTATTTAAGTGGTATGTGCAACTCAAACGCTTCTTATTCGATTTCAAATTTGAAATCAAACTTCTGGTTCTTTTTATGGGCGATCAAGAACACGTATTAAAAAAACCAAAATAATCAACAAATTCATTGAGATAAGTCTCAATTCTTCTAAGTTCTGAACACGAAGGCATAAAAGTAGTTAGGCAGTGATGACACCCTATACCGTCGCGAAAAAACGCCAACACGAACTCGCAACCTCGACGAGGATTTAAGAACATTTCCAAATATTTTTTCGAGGATAAAAATCTTTGAAAGACATAAGATAAATCAACAGGGGAAAGCACAAACGACATGAAATCCCATAAAAAGGAAAAATTCTATTGATGTTGAGTTCAACTCGGGAAAGTTAATCAAGAAATCTTAGAAGTCTTCTCGAGGTACCACAAAAAACCTTTGAAGTTACACTAAGAAGAAGAGAAAGAAACCTTTTGATAGTACGTCACTAACAAACATAATGATGTGTCAAATAAAAAAAGATTAGATGTGGTATTATAAAGATTATGTCATGCAAAAGGAGCATTAATGGGTAGAAGCGTGCAACATATGGAGTGCCAAAAAACATCTACATAATATAGAGTTCCCTAAATTCAAACAGGTCTTCGGCATGTAAAATCAAATAACAAATGAATACTTTTTGAAGTAAGTAATAGGCTATACTATGGTAGGAAGGAGTCCATAAAAATTGTTGAAAGATCAGTTACAATTAAAGGTGCCTCAGTAAGAGTAAACTATACAGAAAAAGTATTAGAGAAAAGGGCAACCAACTTCGGTAGCTAGCTGCATATGAATCCGCACAAATATATGTACTCAAGAATATACTTGGTGGATTATGATCACGTTTCTTCAATTGTGAGAAAATGCATACCCCATTATTTATTGCAACTCTTGATTTTCTATTCCATAAGCTTTTTGTTTTTGTTGTTGTAGTCTCTAATAATGGTCAGTTTAGGGTCATTGACAGTGTACTAAGATTTAAGTAACATAAGACCTCTTATTAATTTCATGTGCTTGTAGCTTTTGAATTTGACTTCAATCTCTGTTCTACATTTTATTTCGTTGTAGTTTCATAAACTGTACCGTGTAATTGTTTCCAATTACTTAAAAATATATCTTTTTACATCAATTCACCAATATAATTTGCTTAATTATATCAAGTCTGAAAGCGAAAATAAATATAGAACATTTTTTGAGAAAAAACTATTATATCCTATGTACTCCTTCCTCACGAACCTTTCGAAGGTAGGTTCTCGGGTCTTCTTCGAACCCATTATTTCACGGTCATTACATTTCCCCTAAAGATATGACGGTTTACCCCGAAATGAAGAGTCAACATTGTCTACTATGATCATATTACTACTTCGATGATTATTTCTTGAATAAAAAATAAGAATAATAAGAAAATTAAAGATGTTAATCTTTTCATTCATCCAAACCCATATATTACAACATTAGGGTAACTAGGCCATACATATGCACATGGTGAGATATACGTCTGTTGATGTATTAACTTCTTGAACAATAACAAATTGTGTAAAAACTCTTAGTTTTTGGTATAAAGTATATAACCAAATAAAAAAATACTAGCACTCGATATAAACCTTTGACTCATTTTAATTACTAGTCTTGAATCTTTTGCGAGATGATGAACCAAATTTGTTTGGAATGATTTTCTTGTTTGCTAGTTTTGGAATATCGAAATTAGTAGAAGGTACTATGTTACATATTATTTCAATGCCTATGTATGGTGTCATATCGTATCGTTGACCATGTAGCCAAACAACCTTTAAAGTTCATAAACACTCCTCTTCTCCATCTATAACAGAATGGTGACGATGAAACACCTATCAAATAAGCAATACACATAAATGTTTAATAAATATCGTAAACTAAAGTACTAGATAAAGTATTGAACCTAAACCACATGAGCTTAGAAACCAATCTATTTTGAAATTAGTTGGGTATATAGATCTAATGTTGTTTCTTAATAAAATTCAGACTAATTAATTCAATTGAAAAGTAAATAGTGAATACATTAGTGAATCAAATATGATTAAATCTACCATAGTTGACTAGGGCGTCGTAGTATCTGAGATCAACGGTCCTTTTATACACAGTGCAAACCTTAACTCATTCCATAACCTCCTTAGAGAAACGTCTATCTTGAAGTTGTTGTGCCCTTGGATGGATACGACTAACGAGTTCATAAATTTCTTTTGTTTGTTGCTTCCTTGGACGGATATGATATGAGACTAATATAATGTACTGTGCGAGTATAAAGTGGGTAGAAATATAGTTATTAAATTCACCGGATGGATTACGAAGATATATTATAAGTAATCAGATTGAATGTCCCATTCCAAGTATTAATTTAAGTATTCCATAACGTAATTTTTTTATTTTAGTAAGAATATTTTTGTTTAGATCATGCCTCATATGGAAAATTATCCCGTGTTAATGATACAAGCTACAATATGAAAATAAAAACTTTTTTTACAAATTTTGTGGACGATAAAAGAAGGGTCGAAAAATAGATAATACAAACTCCTTTTTTTAACGATGTTGTCCAAAACTATCCTTGAATTTCAAATTAGATCATCCAAATGAGAAAAAATAGTATGTCAAATTATGAGTCATTATTTAACCTTATCGATAACACAATCACGTTTAAGAATATGTAAGAAAAAAATTTATACATACTTTAATGATTGCAAATGTTAGTGTGATATTATTAATTTCAACTATATTATACCCCACAGATAAAAATCTAGAATTGCGATAAATTTTGTTTCAATTATTTTGTCACATTAATGCTTCCCCAATACATAGATGGTTGCAACTATTTGTAAAAATAATTGTTCACAAAAGGTTGTCTATTTATAAATTCAAAGAAAATATATATCATTAATAAAAAATTACCACTATTTAAATACCAAATTTTTCCCTACAATAAATCAAGATTTCAACACACTTTAGGAGAGGTATATTAGTAAACATAGAATCTAATAATTGTTTTTCTTAAATTTTTAGTACAAAAAATGTGTCAGCCTTTTCGATGAAGGAAGTAACATATATTATATGTTTCAAGATCCGATGAGATAATAAAATTAGTGTCATGAGGTAGACAAACTTGAATATAATGGTATTATGCACGCTACTTATTTATCACATGTGCACTTAATCTTATCCACTAACCATATCTATGGGGAGAGTATTGTGAAAGTCCCCATATGATTAATAAAAATTTAAGTTTATAACACTTGAAAAAATAATATTGAAAGCTACAAAGAAAGGAATGCATATTGTTTTACATTCATAATGAAATGAATTTTATAATGTCATAATACATAAACGTTTTGTAGTGTATTTCACTGAATCTCACAACTGTATTGTAATATTATTATCTACTAAAAGTATAATGTAATAGATTCACGATATAATTAGATACATCTCAAACACAATAATCGGTAGAAGGTTGAAGACTTACAAAGATGATTACAGAGAAGTTATCCATTATTCAAATGACATGACTAAATATTTTTTCTTTGTAAATGAAATATTATTATTATGATTAGTAAGAAATAAAATTGAAAACGTATTAAATAAAATTTAAATTCTTAAGAAATTTAAAAAATACGACAAATTTAAATAAATTTTATCCATATCCATGAACAAATTTATAATTATGCATAATATAAATGTGATGAATTTATACAATAACTTAAATTTGGTGTCGACTAGGGTGTGATAAAAATATGGTATAAATAAGCACCCTAGCCTATCACGGTTCTGCAAGTATACAGATCGTATGCAAATTTTAATTAATAAGTAAGATTTGTTCCTCAGAGACTACGTAGGTTAGGAAAAACTTATGCAAATAATCAAGTACAATTATTAAGAGCTAGAACAAATAATACACAGAGAAATAAAAGACAAATAGATTTTTATTGGGTTTTTGATTAAGAAAATTAAAGTAATAAATTAAAGACTAGAAAATTAAATGTAAGAGAAGAAGATAGTATGGGAGTTTAGCTTGAGTAAATAGTATGTAATCCCCACTAGTTTCTCCTTTCTAAACATATAAGGGTGAATTTTGTAGTATTTCAATAATCGGTTTCAATTGCGCTAGGTAGTTTTAAATAGGGTTTACATGTGTCAATAAGGAGTCCTAAGCAAACTTTTCCTGCAATTGATTAAATAGCAATACACTAAACCATAGTGATTATCTAGTTAGGTTGATTTGTCAGATCTAAACTGTACACTAGACGTTATGTGCTAAACCTATAGTTAAATATACCGTTATCAATGATTACTTAACTACTATGATGGTAATTTTATATGGTCGCGGTCCACAAGAACACAGAATATAAATCCCAACACATAAATAGAGAATAAAAACAATAATTCAATTTAAAACATAGAATTCCCAAATTAGATAGATGTCAACCAAAACTAGGGTTCATACATATATGCTGAAACTCAAGTTAAATAGAATTTAGTTCATACTAATGGAAGAAAAGAAAGAAATTACAAATTCAAGGGTTGAAGAAGACATATTTGATGAACAACTCCTTCCAAACTTCTTTTATTGTGTTGTAAGCTTCCTCTTGGATTAAGGTTTGACCAACGATGATTTTCTAATGATAAGAGGCTGTATTTATAGTGTATAGGAAGATCTAATTCGTTTTCTTGAAGGAGAAGGTTAGTATTGGACTCCTAGCCCAACTCAAATTCGTAACCCTAAAATATGGAATCAACCCTGTTTTTGTTGTGGCCCTAACATCTTCAATTCTTATCCGTTTGACGCGTATGAATAATTAAAATTCATCGTTTCGGAAAGATATTTAACTTTTCTCTTTACCGTTTCTCCAAATTCCTCACCGTATTTGAGATATAGGCTGATTTGTGGTCGTGGGTGGTGAAATACAGATTTATGGCAGCTTTTCCTTTTCTATATTTTTAGCTTTTGTTTCCTTATCTTCAATTTCCATGTTTATCCTCTTTCCTTTAGCTCTTGGAACCAACTCGGACTCTAATTAATTACCATATATCTTTAAAGCTACACACTAAATAAACAATTAAACCAAATATGCTCTAAAAATAAGAAGTATTTAATTCAAGACGCAAAATAGGAAAGTGTACTAAATCATGAGAAAATCGACCTATACTCTAATAAATATGCCTAAAATGATGTCTCATAGATAGATTTTATTATCACAAATGAGGAGACATCAAGACCCCCAACTCAAAGTTTTATCGTCCCGATACAATAAAAATAAAGAACTGTAGGGAAGTCAAGAAGAAGAAGTCGGAGGAGAATAAGAATAGAACATAATGAATGATCCTAGAGCATAGTATCCAAAAAATCTCATATAGTAATGCTCAAGAAATAATGCACAAGTAAGCTCAATATACACATAATCCACCATCCACGAATTCAAGTTAAGATTAATTTTGCAATGCCAGAAGGAGAGGTTGATAACTTAGTTCATGCTAATGGCTATAGGTTGTTCATAGGTACTAATATAGCATTCAATTATTTTCATATAAATTTTTTCTTTTGTATAGCTATGACTCTCTTTTTGATGTTCGAGATATCACGCTATTTTTTTTTCATATATATAATTTTTTCTTTTCAAATCTAGCTCGTAACTTCTTTTTCATTCACTATTAGCTGGCAAAGGGTTACAATAATAACTTTTTCGTCATCAATAAAATCGCAATTATAAATTCCCAAACTCAAGCTCTAAAAACGACTTGTCTCAGGTTTTGCGATTCAAGTGCGGGTCATACATATAAGTCCTACAAACTAAGGGTATGGGTTATAATGTGTTTAATAAAAGGCTTTAGAAAGGCTCAGAGGGGCTAAGAAAAATAATAACAATAATCAAATAAAAAGGGTGAGAACGTATAAAAAAGGCTTCTAGTGGCTTCAATATGAAAGAATTGCCTTATTCATTTTTCTAACTACCGGATTTTGTTACTTTTTCTCTACTAGTCATAGACAAGTGGGTTTTCAACTAGTTTCAAACCTCACATTCTGCACACCAAATAACTCTCCCTAAGTTTCAACATAACTTCTTAGCATTGCTCATTAAATTTTATCTTTTATTTCATGTTTTCATACATGCATACTAAACATATTTGTGACATCTTTCAAAAACATATTACTTACTATCGTTGACTGATGTCTCCCTTTTTGGTCTAATTATAAGCCCTTAGGAGACATCATTATAGGATGAAAATGGTCTTTTTATATTGAATTTTGTGATTAAATGGCAATATTTCACTTTCTCTCCTTGGAATTAGACTTTTTGCATTTATAGAGCCTTTGTGCGTTAATTTACTTATTTTAAGTGCAAAGTTAGTAGGTTTATGAATTTCACGAGAAACCAATCCAAGGAGAAGAAGTGAGAATTAAAGACTTAGAATAATTCTAGTGTGTTAGTCGAATTTCCTAAAGTTAATTATTTCTAGTCTTGATTTAATGATTTATTATATTTTAAAGCATATGCGGTTTAATTATTTTTTTAATGTGAAGCTTTAAAAGAATTATGGTAATTAATTAGAGACCAGGTCAAGTCAAAGATGTAAAAGAAAGTAGATTTACATAGAAATAATAAGATTAAGGAAAGATATATGGAAAGAATATGAAATTCTAGCCACGTTTCAAAGATAAATCCATAACTAAAGATTGGAAAGGAATCTGGACGAGTGGTCTACACCAATAGAAAGCTCTTTCCAAGACAAGCAGTTTCATATATTGGAACTCCTCAAACGGATAAGTATTGAAAGAGATATGACCAAATCAAATTAGCATCAGAATCTTACCTTTCCAAGAATTTAGGGCTACGAATTTAAGAGTTCTTGCCTTGTCTTCCACTCCAAGTAATTCGACCTACCACCTATAAATACCAGCTCCAAACCCTAGAAAATCATCCCTTGGCTGCATAAGCTTAATATACACAAATAAATCATCATAGAAGCAATCAAGAGGATCTAGAGGAGGAAGAAGCAAGAGCTAGAGCATAACTACATAAATTGAACACTTCTCCATGTCTATTCTTCGGGTAATTTAGTTTTAGATCTATTTTGTTTACGAGGTATTTCTAAGCTATTTATCTAAGAAGTTTTATTATGCATAATTTCTCTTTAGGATTGTAATTATATGAACCATTGAATATTGTTTTTCTGTTTTACTTTGAATCTGGGATTTTAGTATTTAATTGAATTGGTTCTTAATTTCCATTGACTATATTCTTGTTTTAATCACTAATTTTGAAGTCATGAATCAAATTTAGCTCATAGTAATTAGGCTATTCCATATAGTGGCGTATGGATCACCTTGACGCGGGGTTTAATTACAGACATAGAATATAGACGTGTGGTATCCGTTATTTGACCCTGATGGGCTTGACTAACCACGTAGTCAATGAGGTAAATTGTATTCATCTGAAAGTAGCTTATAATCGCCCCGACGGGGTTTGTAGTACCGTAGGATAGCTTCTAGGTCCACCCTGACGGGGGCTAGGAGATAGTAGATTCCCGACTATTGCAAGATTTCTCATTCACCCTTATTCTTAGGAATTATAGATTCAATAGGATGGATTAATACTTGCATATCCTTATCTTTCTTGCATAATTATTAATTGTTTATTTTATTGTCTATTTTATTATTTAGTTAATTAGAAAACAAACTCCTTTATAATTTATCTTTAGCAATTAAAACTATCTCTTCTAATATTGAACACGCAGTTAGAATAACTACTTAAATCCCTGTGGAGACGATAATCCCGTATTTACTTATCTATTACTTGGTACGACCCTTACACTTGCGGTCTGTGGTTCCTTTATTCATTTGCTTTTATTTCATTATTTTATAACACACAAGGACCCACCAAGTTTTTGTTGCCGCTGCCGGGGATTTATAGCGGTTATTTTATTTTGTGTTTAAGTTAGGTTGGTAGTTTTAGTTGTTTTCAGTTTTACGTTTGTTTTGTTTTATTCTCTTTCCAGGTTTTTCTTTAGGTATGGAGATTTCCCCCAATCAAGAGCAAGATCCACCACTTGTGACTCCTTGTTATCAAGGTCAGATTCTACCACAGTGGTGGTTGGAACAACTGAGAGACTCTTTGAATATTCACTTCCACGATCATCATAATAGGCTCAGAAAGTTGGAGGACTCCCTAGATTGTTTCATGAAGGCCACATAGGATAACATAGTAAAGAGTGATGTGAAAATCGATGCTATCATATCATTAGTACAAGTCATGCTACAAAGCTATCAATTAATGGAGCAACGATTGACGCAACTCACAGAAACAATTGAGAAATTACAACAAGTACCATCTATGCAAATGGGGCAAGGTACAAATTTTGATGATGAGGCCATTCAAATTGATAACGATGTTTGGTTCGATGTAGCTACAGAGTTTAGCCTGCAAGAAGAGATTGAAGTGGAATCACCACAAGTTGCACCTAGTGAACTAGAGATTCCAACAATAGAAGAATCAACCACTCTAAGCATAGATGAGTCAATCTTACTATCAACCACAACCTATACAACATAAAGCGCCAATTATTAAGAAAACTTTATAAGAACCACCGAAACACTCAATGCAACTGACATAGAAAGAGCAACCTGTATGTTTAAATTCAAGCATGGCTAAGATGATGCAAGTAGTTGAAGAAAATGTGAAGATAAGCCAGCAAAGAATTCAAACCCAGCAAAAGGTGATTAAGAATCTCGAGCATACCTTATCACGCATGGCGAGTACACTGCAAAACAGGCCAAAAGGGCAACTCCCAAGTGATACTATTGCTCCTCGAGATGATGCTTGTAATACAGTTGAATTGCGAAGTGGTAAACAATTAACTCCACCTAGAAGAGAATCTGAACCAACCGCTATTCCATAAAAAGAGGTTGAAGAAAAAACAGAAGATAAGGTCGAAGAGGTAGTTGAACCAAAGAATGTCCAGGAGAAGACACCAGAACAGAAGAAGAGCTCAGTGGTACTTAATACACGCCCTCCACCTCCATAACCTTCACGTGTCAAGAAAAAGGACAATGACCAAGAATTCAAAAAGTTCTTGACATGGTGAGCAAGTTAGATATTAATATGCCGTTTGTAGAAGCTCTCAAGAGAATGCCGAAATATCTGAAATTCATGAAGGACATTCTTTCTAACAAACAAAGTTTAGAAACTGGGGAAACGATTGGATTGCATGTGGAGTGTAGTGCTATTTGTCAAAAAAAGTTACCACCGAAGCTCGAAGATCCGGGAAGTTTTACGATTCCCATTGGTATTAGAGACAATTGGACCCGGAAAGTATTATGTGATTTAGGTTCAAGTATCAATCTCATGCCGAGATCCATGTTCGAGAAGCTTAATATAGGAGAGGTAGTACCAACTTCTGTGGTATTACAAATGGCGGATCGCTCCCTCTCCCGACCAGTAGGTAAAATTGAAGATGTTTTAGTTAAAGATGGTACTTTTATTTTTCCTTGTGATTTTATTATTCTTGACTACGACGCGGATAAGAATGTCCCCATCATCTTGGGTAGACCATTCTTAGCCACGGGGCGTACACTAATAGATGTTGATAATGGTGAGTTGATCATGAGAGTCCAAGACGAACATGTACGATTCAATGTGTTTAAGGCTATGAAATTACCAAATTCGAAAGATGAATGTTTCAAAATAGATATTATCGGAAAACTTACAGAAGAAGTCTTCAATGAAGCAAGCATAGACGATGATCATGACAAAGCCTTAACACTTGAATCGCAAGAGGAAGACGATACTACCACTGACGAAGTTGATGCATTGGGATCAAGTATACGAGAACAACTTCGAGAATCAGGTGACATTGAACCAATAAAGCAACCATCCATAATATGTCCACCTGTTCTCGTAGAAAAACCACTTCCCGACCATCTACGCTATGCATATTTAGGTATGAACAAAACTTTACCTGTTATTAATTCTGCTAACCTTTCATCTCCTCAAGAGGAGAAGCTACTTCATGTGCTTCACGCTAACAAAGAAGCAATTGGGTGGACTATTGCTGACATCAAGGGGATTAGTCCGTCCGTTTGCAAACATAAAATTATTCTTGAGAACGAAGGAGGGCGATCTATAGAGGGACAAAGAAGACTCATGCCAGCTATGAAAGAAGTGGTCAGAAAGGAAGTAATCAAGTTACTAGATGCAGGAATTATCTATCTAATAGTGAGAAGTGATTGGGTTAGTCCAGTGCAAGGTGTTCCAAAGAAATGAGGTATTACTACTATCCTTAATGATAAAGGTGAACCCATACCATCAAGAATAGTTGTGGGGTGGCGAGTATGCATGGATTACCGAAGACTCAACAAAGCTACAAAGAAAGATCACTTCCCACTGCCATTCATTGATTAGATGCTAGACAAACTCGCAGGGAGAGAGTATTATTACTTCCTTGACGGATATTTAGGTTATAATCAGATTTGTGTGGATTCCCTTGATCAACATAAAACAACTTTTACTTGTCCATTTGGCACATTTTCTTATAGGAGGATGCCGTTTGGTTTATGTAATGCACCGGCCACGTTCTAGAGGTACATGATGGCTATATTTTGGGACATGATTGATAAATATTTGGAGGTTTTTATGGATGACTTTTCGGTGTTTGGAGATAGTTTTGATGATTGTTTGTATAATCTGGAGAAAGTCCTTGTGAGATGTAGCGAAAAAGATCTTGTTCTTAATTGGGAAAAATGCCACTTCATGGTTCAAGAGGGGATTTTGTTGGGACATAAAGTTCCGAAGGCAGGGATGGGGGTTGATCGTGCTAAAATTGAAGTTATCAAAACGTTACCACCTCCAGTCTCTGTAAAAGGAGTGAGAAGTTTCTTGGGTCACGCAGGATTATACCAAAGATTTATTAAAGATTTCTCCAAGATCGCCAAACCGCTTTGTTCTTTACTTGAAAATGATAATCCTTTTAATTTTACTGACGAATGTCATCAAGCGTTTGTGACAATTAAAGAGAATCTAGTTTCCACACCTATTGTTATATCTCCTGATTGGAAAGCTCTATTTGAACTGATATGCGATGCAAGTGATTATGCTATGGGTGTAGTGTTTGGACAAAGGAAAGACAAGATTTTCCATACGATTTATTATGCAAGTAAGACCTTTAACGCTGCCCAGATGAATTATACTGTAACAGAGAAAGAGATGTTGGCCATAGTTTATGCTTTCGATAAATTTCGTTCCTACTTGATTGGAAAGAAAACTATTGTATATATGGACTATCAGCTATCAGATACCTCATGGAGAAAAAGGACGCTAAGCCCCGTCTAATCAGATGGAAACTGTTGCTGCAAGAATTTGACATAGATATTCGAGACCGAAAAGGATGCGAGAATCAAGTTGCTGATCACTTATCTCGGCTCAAAGGATCTGATGCACACAAAGAACCACTGTTGGTTAAAGAGGTATTCCCTGATGAACAACTTTTTACTATTAAAGATGTGTTTGTTCCTTGGTATGCAGATGTAGTCAACTTCATCGTGAGGGGTGTCTTCCCTACAGAATTCAACGAAAGAGGTTGGTTAACTAGGTCAAACAATTATTTTGGGATGAACCATACCTCTGGAAAATCTGTAGTGACCAAGTAGTTAGAAGATGTGTCCATGAGAGCAAAGTTGATAAGATTATAGCAAGTTGTCATGGTTCACCATATGGAGGTCACTTTAAAGGCGATAGAACTGCAACTAAAATTTTTCAATCCGGTTTCTATTGGCCTACCCTATACAAAGATTGTCATAATTCCGTCCAGTCATGTCAAAGATGCTAGTTCACTGGTAATATATCAAAAAGAGACGAGATGCCGCTCAACAATATTTTAAAAGTATAAATCTTTGATGTATGGGGAATAGATTTCATGAGACCTTTCGTCACTTCCCATGGTAATCTTTATATCTTGCTAGCAGTAGATTATGTGTCGAAATGGGTAGAAGCAGTGGAAACACCAAAGAACGATGCTTTAATAGGAATTAAATTCTTAAAATCACATATCTATAGGAGACATGGTACACAACATGTTCTAATCAGTGATAAAGGTACCAATTTCATCAACATTCAATTGAGAGCCCTTCTTCGTATGTTTGGAGTGAGACACCGCACATCAATCGGTTATCACCCACAAACTAACGGTCTTGCTGAAGTTTCTAACCGAGAAATCAAATCTATTCTAGAGAAGACCGTGAACAAATCGAGGAAAGATTGGTCTTTAAGGCTAGCTAATGCTTTATGGGCTTACAAAACAGCATTTAAAACACCAGTTGGGGCATTTCCTTACCGCATGGTCTACGGAAAAGCATGTCATCTACCTATTGAGATTGAAACTCGAGCCTTCTAGGCTATTAAAACTCTGAATCTTGACCCAGAATTGGCCGGGAAACAAAGGTTGATGCAACTGATCGAGTTGGATGAATTTCGATATCATGCTTATGAAAATTCGCGTCTTTACAAGGAGAAAACAAAGAGATGGCATGATAATCAAATCCGTCCAAAACATTTCGAGAGAGGACAAAAGGTACTATTATACAACTCTCGATTTTCAAATTACCCACGAAAGCTTAAGTCCTGTTGGGGAGGACCTTACATTGTAACGAGAGTCACACCGCATGGAGCGATTGAAATTGAACATCCAACCAAACAAAGGACATTCATGGTGAATGACCAGCGTTTGAAACGATACCATGAAAGTGTAGACTTTGGACGAGAGGAGACAATCCATCTCGTAGAAAACTCTTATCCAGAGGTACACGTCTAACTCAAAGACGTTAAACAAAAGTGCTCTTGGGAGACACCCCTTGTTTAAAATTGCTTTCTAGATTAGTTTTATGTTTTGTTGTGTGTATTTCTAAGTTAGTGTAGATTTTAATTGTGTTTACAAGCTAATAGGAGAGAAAGGTAGTGTGTTATTTTGAACCATTCAATATAGGATGGAAGTATTACGAACAGAAAAAATATCAACAATGACTTCCATGGTAAATAAAATTTTAAAATAACTCGATGTTTCTTCTGATGTGGTTGAAGAATGTTGAAAAGTGGTATAGGAGATAGGAATGGAAAAAATTTATGAATTATTTTAGGAGAAGAAGTGGGTTTGAGAAACTTGATGTAGTGGGTTATAATAGAAGTTGAAGATATGATTTATTTGCGCAGACATATGTCACGACTTCAATCCTTCTAGGGAAATTGTATACTAGTTAAAACTTAAATTACTTATCATATTAAAGTGTCAATTAAAATATTAATTTATCCATGGTAAACTTTAAAAGGAAGAAAAATGATGTTTTTTATTAAGTAGTAATATTTTTATATCTTTTACGGTTAAATGGTAAATCTCTCTTGAATTTAATATTGTAAAAAATTTGAATGATTACTTTACTCAAAATAACATATATAATAGAAATAATAGAAACTTAATATGAGTAAAAGTTATATATAATCTCTTCTAGGTCACAAAGGTGAATCAATAAGGAAATTAATTTTGAAGGGGAATAAAAAACTCAATTGATAATAATATCTAGTAACTTATGTTTGACAACTCAATTAGTCAACAATTCTATGTTATTCAAAAACCAAGATTAGTCAATTAATTTATATTTAACAAATTTGATTAATGATATTTACCATCCAAAAGCATATCACCCAATATTCCACATATAACATGACAGCATTTGATTAAAATTAATTATAAATATTTTTATTTTTTCTAATCTAAATCTATAATACCAATCGAATTACGCTACATCATGTGTTTTACATTGAATGGTATAATTTTAGGTGATATATATGATTACTCTTTATTTATAGTTTAAATATAATATACTTTTGTTAACTACATGTGTACATTTTTATACAATTTTTATTCATATTCTTTTTAAAAATTATTTTCTTTCAAAGAAAATTTTATATAGAAGTTAACTATATGTTACTTTTGTGAAGGATACTTAGTATCATGAAATTATAACATGAGATTTTTTCATTTCGTGTAAAAAACATCTGGATACATGCTAATGGAAGAAAAAAACAATTAATAATACATCCTTTTCATAATAACTCATAAATAAAAAATTAACTCACTTCATTTCATATAGATAAATTTGTATGAATACTATATATAATAAAAATAAAAGATGATAAAACACATAAATTATCAGATTATAATTGTCTAAATAAAATCAAAAGCATCCTAAATATAGAAAAATATTTTTAATAAAAACTTGTTTGAATGTCTTAAGGACAATCCCTAAAAATAATTTCAACAATAATTTCAAGAGTAAAGTTTTGGTAGGTTCCATATGCATGATGTGATGACTCTCCAAACCTTGAAAGTTTTATTTGTTATGTTGATAACCTTAATGAAAAATTTATATCTTGTTGTGAACCCATTTAACTTGATCCACCTTGTACATTTGATAGAATATTTCACGGGGTTTTAGTTTCATATGGTGTAGTAGAAAATGACAAAGTTGTTCAAGGTTAAGTCCATAAGAATCAGTTTAAAGGCCATCAAGACTGGAGAAGCTATTATTAGATACATAAAAAATATTATGGATTTGTTCGAGTGTTTGATTGATGGTCTATAATGGATCTATATAGTTAGCATTATGAACTGGATTAAATTGAAGTGTTATCGTTTCCTCATTTGACAATTATGTAACACCAAATGTTTTGTTAACCAATGTCAGCGGGGTGTCGTTGTCTTTTAATAATGTATCCACTAGAATGAAATCGTGTTTCTCTGCTAACACAAATCCAAAATCATCAACATGCACATTTTGAATAGGAAAATTACACCTGAGAATGAAAAATAGTTATTATGGGATAGAAAATAACCTCGAATATATCAAATACATTGAGCATTCCTCGTTAAAATTGAGGAATAAAAATATGGAATTTAAAGAAAATATTAATTAGTTATGAAATAAAAGAGTTACCAACCAGTTAAAGTTCTTCATAAAACTATAAAAATATAACGATAAAGATATATAGACTAATCTAATACCAAGGAGGAAAGCCTACTAAGCTAAAAAGAAAAAGACACCTAGAGACTATGTTAGTTTGTGTGCAATTATACGAATTATAGTGTTGACTATTGACAGCAAATGTGACCGTATTCACTATGATATGAATAAATATTTACTTACCAACTTTTTGACCAACTTTACATTAATAGATACACGGTAGAGCTATGTAATTAAGTCTCAAACTTTCAGACCCTTTTATATTTTAACTCTAAGTGCAACCAAGATAGGGGATATAAATGGTGTGACCATATTTACGAGTGACAAAAAAATATTAAAAAATTTAGTGTCGAGACCCATATTCTAAATTTATCCATATTAAATGTACATAGAAAAAATATGAGTGTTGAACTATATTGGCTCGAAGGATTAGCCCTCAACTCGTAAATAAATTTTATCTTAGTTTAATTAGTCTAAAGGTGGTTTTAGAAATTTAGGGAATATTGGTAAAGGTAATATAAGTATTATTTAAATTACTGTGTCAAGGTAAACTTTCTTATTTACTAGTATAATTATAGAGATATATATTTTTTCATCACTAACTCGATAGGTGAGGACAATGACTTCAAATGATTTTAGAGAACCATCTTTGAAATACAGTATTTACCTGATGGACATGAAAAACTCACGTAATTTTAAGTATATGAATTCTAGTCTACTTAATAGTTAGGGGTAAGTATGTCCTTAGGTACCTCATCTATAATCAAATTTTTTATTAATAAAGTAGTCCCACGTTTATATAAAAGAAGTATATTATATTTAAAACCCAATTACACTATAAAGATTAATATTGTATATTTTTTGTTATTCATAAGATAAATTCCTACGAAATATTCATAATAATTTATTAAATAAAAACAAAACATATCAATAAAATAGATTGAAGGTTGATAAGATATTTAAAAAAAAACTCAAACCTGTCCATCATACCACTAAGAAAAATATACATTACCCAAAAGACAAGAACATTCTTAAAAAAACATCATTCCCAAGTAACAGAAATCATAGAATTTGCAAGACCAGACTCCTCTTGAGTTAACCGAAAAGGGCATTTATCACCTTCCTCTAGTTCAGAATAACAGAATGACCATATCAAATAAATGGCATCTGAGCGAAAGAAATTCCTTTGAAGTCTTTTTCCATTTTGGAGACGAAATGCAATTCTACAAGTGAGTGTTTTATCATCTTTGGGTCTTCAGGTAAAGGAGGATAAATAAGCTTTTTTTCTTCAATAATAGCTTCTTTTGTATCATCTTTTACTGGTTCAATAGCTAGTAATGGATTAGAAGTTTCCATTTTCTCATCTTATTCATCTTTTGTATCCTTTACTTGCATAGGTTGTGCTCTAGGACGCTTATGAGTTACATTCACATGGTGATCTGTAGGACTACTATCTAAGAATTGCAACCAATCGTCTAACAAATTTTCGGGTTGAATCATACCATTCCAAGCACGGTTTTTTTGACCTGTAACTGGGTCAATTACAAAAGTAACAGGTGCAGAATCTAATTTGTAATAAATACAAACTTTACTCCTTTCTTCTGTATCATTGTATATCTCCTAGAAAATGAAATTGGTTTTGATAGTTTGTGCAACCGCTTCATTAGACCATGTATCACGATTAAGCATATGAGAACTAAATTAACTAGTGGATTGTATGTTAACTAAAAGCCACTTATTCTGTTTCTTTGCGAAATCTTTAGCCTTTTCAAAGGTGCCTTGGTACATTAAAGCGAAAGGTACAATAGGTGTAGATCTGCTTTGTTCTCCTTCCCAAACATCAGAGTGTTTCATTTCATCATCGAAATTAAGAAAAGGTACAAATTAATGTGCTTCATGTCTTAAATTACCAATTCTTGGACCACCATGATCATAGAGAACCTCCCTTTGAACATGTAATGGAGCTGGAACTTCATCTGCATTAGCATGTGGTTCAGTTAATTGTCCCAAATAATTTACTAATCCACTTGAGATTAGATCAGTTAAAGGTGTATCATTGTCTAATTATGGAGAAATATGCATAATCCGTACTTAAGAAAATAATATATAATTCATAAATCCCAAAATCAAATAAATTAGTGACAGTTAAACAATATATATTATGCAAATATTTATATACAAAATCATTGATAGGACTCCCTAATATAAAAACTGTAAAAATATTAATGAGAAAAAATAAATTAGAATAAGAAAAACATACCTCAATTGAAATGTCACGACCATCGATCTTATTGATAAAAAACAATGTATTCTTGCAGGCTTAAACAAACATAATCTTTTATTCACTATTACAGTAGAGATCTATGCAAATGTATGGAGTGATAATGTAATGGATAAGGGAGGCGGTGTGTTTTAGAGACTTATCTTTTGATAATGTAGGGTTGAGTTTTGAAGTATGAGTGGTCAACAGGGTTGTTGCATAAATATCCGTAGTCATGTTTCAAGGCTTAATTAGCATCGTGGGTTGCTTTTTACAAGATAATTTTTATAAACTTCTTGGGCCTTATTCTATGTTGATCGTTTAAGGTTGATTTAGCATTATGGGTTTCTTTTTACAACGTAATTCTTTATAAATTTTTTGGCCTTATTCTATAGTTATGTTTTAAGGCTTATTTAACATTATGGTTTTTTTTACAAAATAATTCTTTATAAATTTCTTGGACCTTATTTTATACATCAACTCCATTATAAACATACTGAATACATTAAACAGACTCAATAATCCTTTGCAGATCAAATTAAAATCCATAATCCTTTAAAAAATAAAGTTAACGATAACTTTACCATCTATAAGAAAAAAAGATTAGTTGAGCTCAATTTTAGACCGTTTTTTTGCTATTAAGTCTATTTTTTTTAGAAAAAATCATTAATTGATTATGTATATATTAGTGCGTTAATAAATTCTTTATTTTTTAAGCGTAACTAAATATATTAATTACAATATTTTTAGGAATGCAAATAATTAAAAAAACTAAAAGAATTATTAACTATAACGTTCAGTATTAATAAAAAAAGCACACATAAGAGCCTATGATAAAAGATATATATTATTTGCACAACTATAATTTTAAATACATGTATATACTAGGTATGGCCTATGCCTCTAGGGCCCTAAAACGAATGGAATCAAACAATTATACTTAAAATGAATAAAATAATTGTCTAGATGCATATATAATATGTTTGTCAAAGTACAGGAAAAAATAATAATATATTGTTAATTTTTAAAATAATTTTTATTAATTTATCTCTTTAAGTATTAATATACACTACTATATTGAAATAACAGTTTACAACATATTGTAACTTTAGTTATATTCAGGTTCAGTTAATATTTATCATCTATTAACATATTTATCTTCTGTATAAAAGGTTACATATATTATTAATTTATTAGTTTTTTGATTCAAAATGCTTTATTTTTAGATTAAGCAAAAAAAATAATTAGAATATACTTAAAAAAATTCGAATGTTACTGAAATCTTATTTAAAATATAATGGAAAAAGAATTGATAGTAGTAAGAATGATTAATTTAGAGATATTAATTAAATTATTTACAATGATAAGAGATACTATCCAGATTAATGTAAGATCATATGGTTTACCAATCATTATAATTCAAAAGATAGTCAACAAATATCAATTTAAATAAAAGGTTTGAATTCATAGATACACCTATACAAAATATCAGACTCAAAATCAATAAGAAACTTCAAAAATCTGATCATTTCTCTCTTACGAATATGCAATTTCATGTGGTCTCTTCTTTCAACATGATCTTGGTGTTGAAACACATGTTGCGCACTATAAAACACCCAACAATAAGTAGCATTGAAGAATAGATATATCTAAAACACAAAATTGTTAGAAAACCATTACTAAGATATTGAGAATAGCCAACATTCCACTAATTTGAAATCTTCGTATTTAAATGATTAAGAAAGTAACACTAACAAATCATCAAATCTTACTCTCGATATTCATCATGCTAACCCAAATAAATTTAAAATATGTAAAATAAACATAAAGAAGAAATCATGTTATCATTTACGAAATTAACAAATTCTAATTACTTATCTCCTTGCATCATATGATATCATTTCCCATTTAAAACATCTTTATTTTAACCCTCTAGTTTTACGCATTGCTACTCCTTTTCTTTTGTAATTATAATTGTTGTTTATTTAATCATACCTTTATGCATATTGCTAATTCCCTCAATAAATTTCGTAACTTTTACACAACAATATAAGTTCTTGAGATGTAGATGACTGACTCCACTATATTAGTATGGTATATTATTTTATTATTGAAAACTATGGAGTAATTATAATTATGATATTTCAATTTTAGAGCATACATCTAAATAATAATTTAGATATTACATTTATAACTATATTTAGATTCTAAATACTTAACGCTCTTGAATTGTTACTAATATAAAAGCATTTACTACGATAAAAAATCAGAAATTAACTAAAACAAGTTACATTTGAATATACCTAAAAAACTATTATATATATAATCATATGAAAAAATAGGTAGTATATTTTTCCTAAAATTTGTGGTCTAGATGTCCTCAAAGTTCCATTTTTTGAAGGTTACTTGTCTAAATACTCCTATATCTCCATTTGTTAAGAAACACAAAGTTAGATCAAAAGATGTCTTAAAAAATTGGAGATTATCGAATCGACGGCTCCACATATTGATTTCAATAAATTATTTTTATAACTATAAAAACATGGAATGATGGGCATAAGGAGGCTTGCATATGTGGTTTTTTACTACATACAAGGCATTAATGGTGTTACCTTTCATAAGATGTCTAACCCAAGGGCAAAGTGACCATTTGTACCATGTTATGATTCACCCTCATCAGATGAGGAAGTTTCATTTTCATATTGTTGGCTTCACATAGATATCCCATGTGAAACTCAACGTGTGTACCATCAATTCGTTTTGTTTATTCCCCAACACAACCCATGTAAGCTGAGCAATCAAAATATGATATGAAATGTCTCCATTTGTTATGAAACACAATATTGGATTAGTAGATGTCTATCAATAGTGGATATTATTAAATTATATTCCACATATTGATGGAATTTTTAATAAACTTTCTTATAACCGCAATTACAAGGAGTTGTAAGGGGTAGATGGCTTGGATTTATGAGTTTTGAGTCCATAAAATACTTTAATGGTATTACCTTTTATAGGATCTCTAACCCAAGTGATCAGTTATCCCTTGCTATAAACTATCCTCGCTAGATGCCTAAGATCACTCTCATATTCTCATCTTCACTCAAATATCCCATGTAAAACTCTATTTGTGTTCCATCAATTTGTCTTTCCTAGAGAGCAGAATCATAACACTTCTTCATATTTTCTCTAACATAACATACTTAAGAGAATTCCACACCAAACAAAATTTCATCAAACATTCGTAACGAAAACTAACAAAGAGAAAGCTATAAATAAAGGGAAAATTCAAAGTTTTTAGATATCAATTAAACAATTCTAGAATTCAAATCCAGACACAGAATAAAAATATATATTTAAGAACATGTTAGAAAACATGCGAAGGAAACATTAGATATATTAATTTATATTCTCTTCCTTTGGGTTTAATTTCATTCCAAAAAAAGAAAATCAATTCTTTTTCCAAAAGTGACACTACCCAGAGCAAATCTTCTCCAAAGCCATATTCTCATCACTAGCAGCAGATTACAATGTACTCCTAGCAAGATCTTTAGAGAATCCCATTAGAGTAGCTTTTGTACCTTAACAAATCAATGTTATAAAATAAAATGAAGTACACATATACAAATTTTAAGAAATCTTAGTAAAAGTACTATATTGACCTCTTTTCCACACTAATAGATAAGTGTTTAGAGAAATTTTCAGTATAGTAAGGAGTTGTACCCACAAATTTTTATTAATCTCGAAGGTACTGAACCATTCAAAGAGTACACTAGTTATATGGTAAAACTCTTTTGATCATAATTATCTTATATATGCATCATTCAAGTTATTTCAGAACTATCCTTCTTAACTTAATATAAAATACCATCATACCGGTTTTGTCTACCATACCGATATATTTGACCTTAATTCACTTTCTAAAGTTATGAGTTGAGAAGCAATCATGATATTGTATTGATATTTAAAATTTAACAACCATTTTCTTTTCACACATTCATTATCTATAGCAGTACTAATGTAACAATAAAAAATTTAAAAATTCATATATATATATATGATCAAAATCTAGCAATATAATTAGCAATTATGTTGCACGCCTTTCAATATATTTTACAGTAAAATTACATTAATTTGAAATTTCAATAGGTAAATGTTGATTACAGTGTTTTAGTGATTATTAAAAAAGGTGATTTTTACCCTTAATATACTGTAATGAAGTAATTTGCCTCATTCATAACATAATCTAAACCATTTTAAAAAAACTTGAATATATAACAGAAACATTGAATTTTGTATTTACTATGTAAAATATGTAAAATTGATTAATGGTTCAACGTTAAAACAAAAATTAATGGTAACCAAAAAAAATTAATTGTAATAGTTTTACTAGAGATAATTAATGTATCTATTTGATTTTACCTCTTCTGCAAAATCAACAAAATAAACCAATGAATGTAACCTTATGTTATATATCATGGAGGATGTGAAAGAAACTATGAGTTTTACATTTAAATACGGTGCAGATAAAATCCTATCCAAATTGAATTGTAAAATTATTTTTGTTCGAGTGTTTGATTGATGGTATATAATGGAGCTATATAGTTATCATTATGAACTAGATACAATTGAGGTGTTATAGTACATTCATTTGAAACTGATGTAACACTAAAAGTTTGGTTAACCAATGTTAACTGGGCATCATTGTCTTGTAAAAACTTATCCACTAGAATGAAATCGTCTTTCTCTGCTAACACAAATCCAAAGTAATTATCATGCACATTTTGAATAGCATAATTATACCTAAGAAAGAAAGGATTGGTTGATTTACAGGAAAATAACCTCGAATATATCAAAAACATTGTGCATTCCTCGTTAATATCAATGAATAATAATGTGGAATTAAAAGAAAGTATTAATTAGTTAATAAATAAAAAAGTTACTAACCAGTTAATGTTCTTCATAAAACTATAAAAATATAAGGATAACGAAAGATAGACTAATCTAATACCAAGGAGGAAGGCGTACTAAGCCAAATTAAAAAAAGACAACTAAAGCCTATGTTAATTTGTGTGTAATTACACAAATTATAGCGTTTACTATTGATAGAATAAATATTTACTTACCAACCATTTTAACCAACTTTACATTAATACATACACTGTAGAGCTATGCAATTAAGTCCGAAACTGTCAGACCCTTTTATATTTTTAACTCTAAGTCCAACCAAGGTAGGAGCGCCACTTTATATCCGTAGGAATGTATATAGGGTAAATACTGGGGATATAAATAGTATGACCATATTTACTAGTGACAAAAATATAGTAAAAAATTTAGTGTCAAGAGTCTTATTCTAAATTGATCCAAAGTAAATGTAGATAGAAAAAATTTGAGTGTTGAACCATATTGGCTTGAAGGATTAGCCCTCAGCTCATAAATAAATTTTATCTTGGTTTAATTAGTCTAAATGTGGTATTGGAAATTTAGGGAATATTGGTAAAGGTAATATAAGTGTTGTTTAAATTACCATGTCAATGTAAACTTTCTAATTTACTAGTATAGTTATAGAGATAAACAGTTTTTCATTACTAACTCGATAGGTCGAGGACAATGACTTTAAATGATTATAGAAGACCCTCTTTCAAATACAATATTTACATGATGGACATTAAAAAAAAAAGTAATTTTAAGTATATGCAGTCTAGTCTACTTAATAGTTATTTTTTAATAATAATGTAGTCCCTACTTTATACGAAACAAAGTGTATTATCTTTAAAACCCAATTACAGTATAATGATTAATCTATATTATATGGGACAACTCGAAAGTCAATCAAGGATCCTGATTTTTTTAGACAAAAAATATATGGTGCTTATATCAAGTTTTAAGGAAATTGATCATTTTTTCTGGTAATTTTATTTTATTCAGTTAATTAAAATGTTTCATGTTATTGATTGAGAAGTATCAAACGTTGCAATAGAAGTTTAAGAAAATATTAAGACTTTGTGTTAATTTTTACTTGAGATATATTTAATTGCTAAAAATCGTTTGGGTTTTAAAAAAAGAACAAACTATATATATTTGGATTTTGAATGAACTAATTACTAAATTGTTATGAAATTATCAAGTTTTGCTAGAGAAGGTGCTTATAGTTGAGATATAAATCAAGTTTTTAAAAGATTTGGGTCTTAAATTAAATAATTATTTGATAAATTATTGTTGAATTCACAGGTTTTTTGAAGAATATTGGGTGCTTATAGTTGAGATATAAATCAATTTTTAAAAATATTTGGGTCTTGAACTAATTATTTGATAAATTGTTGTTGAATTCACAGATATTTTGAAGAATATTTAGTGCTTATAGTTGAGATATAAATCAAGTTTTCAGAAGATTTGGGTGTGAAATGTACTAATTATATGATAAATTATTGTTGAATATCTACTCTTTTAAAGAATATTTGGGGCATATAGTTGAGATATAAATCAAGTTTCAGGAAATTTGGATCTCGAAAGAAATAATTATTTGATCATGTTTTTTGAAGAATATACGGTGCTTATATCAGGTTTTAAGGAAATTTATGATTTTTTCTGGTAATTTTATTTTATTCAATTAATTAAAATGTTTCATGTTATTGATAGAGAAGTATCAAACATAGTAGTAGAAGTTTAAGAAAATAAAAGACTTTGTGTTAATTTTTACTTAAGGTATATTTAATTGTTAAAAATTGTTTGTGTTTTTAAACAAACATAAAACTATATATGTTTGGATTTTGAGAATATTTGGTGCTTATAGTTGAGATATAAATAAAGTTTTTAAAAGATTTGGGTCTTGAATGAACTAATTATTTTATAAATTGTTGTTGAATTCACATATTTTTTTGATGAATATTTGGTGCTTATAGTTGAGATATAAATCAAGTTTTCAGAAGATTTGGGTGTGGGATGTACTAATTATCTGATAAATTATTGTTGAATTTATACGTTTTTAAAGAATATTTGAGGCTTATAGTTAAGATATAAATCAAGTTTACATGAGATTTGGATCTTTATTGAACCAATTATTTGATACATTAATGTTGAATTCATAGGTTCTTTGAAGAATATATGGTGCTTATATAAAGTTTTAAGGAAATTCATGATTTGTTTTGTAATTTTATTTTATTCAATTAAATAAAACAGCAGAAATTTAAGAATATAAAAGACAAGGTAGATCTTCAGATATTGTTTGAGATCAAATTATAGAAGATAATCAAGTTTTCAGAAAATTTGGTTATGGAATGTACTAATTATCTGATAAATTATTGTTGAATTTACAATTTTTTAAAGAATATTTGGGGAATATAGTTGATATATAAATCATGTTTTAGGAGATTTGGATCTTGAAAGAACTAATTATTTGATACATTATTGTTGAATTCACATGTTTTTTGAAGAATATACGGTGCTTATATCAGGTTTTAAGGAAATTTATGATTTTTTATGGTAATTTTATTTTATTCAATTAATTAAAATGTTTCATGTTATTGATAGAGAAGTATCAAACATAGCAGTAGAAGTTTAAGAAAATAAAAGACTTTGTGTTAATTTTTACTTGAGGTATATTTAATTGTTAAAAATTGTTTGTGTTTTTAAACAAACATAAAACTATATATGTTTGGATTTTGAGAATATTTGGTGCTTATAGTTGAGATATAAATAAAGTTTTTAAAAGATTTGGGTCTTGAATTAACTAATTATTTTATAAATTGTTGTTGAATTCACATATTTTATGATGAATATTTGGTGCTTATAGTTGAGATATAAATTAAGTTTTCAGAAGATTTTGGTGTGGGATGTACTAATTATCTGATAAATTATTGTTGAATTTATACTTTTTAAAAAAATATTTGAGGCTTATAGTTAAGATATAAATCAAGTTTACATGAGATTTGGATCTTTATTGAACCAATTATTTGATACATTAATGTTGAATTCATAGGTTCTTTGAAGAATATATGGTGCTTATATAAAGTTTTAAGGAAATTCATGATTTGTTTTGTAATTTTATTTTATTCAATTAAATAAAACAGCAGAAATTTAAGAATATAAAAGACAAGGTAGATCTTCAGATATTGTTTGAGATCAAATTATAGAAGATAATCAAGTTTTTAGAAAATTTGGTTATGGAATGTACATTGTTGAAATTACAATTTTTTAAAGAATATTTGGGGAATATAGTTGAGATATAAATCATGTTTTAGGAGATTTGGATCTTGAAAGAACTAATTATTTGATACATTATTGTTGAATTCACATGTTTTTTGAAGAATATACGATGCTTATATCAGATTTTAAGGAAATTTATGATTTTTTATGGTAATTTTATTTTATTCAATTAATTAAAATGTTTCATGTTATTGATAGAGAAGTATCAAACATAGCAGTAGAAGTTTAAGAAAATAAAAGACTTTGTGTTAATTTTTACTTGAGGTATATTTAATTGTTAAAAAGTGTTTGTGTTTTTAAACAAACATAAAACTATATATGTTTGGATTTTGAGAATATTTGGTGCTTATAGTTGAGATATAAATAAAGTTTTTAAAAGATTTGCGTCTTGAATGAACTAATTATTTTATAAATTGTTGTTGAATTCACATATTTTTTGATGAATATTTGGTGCTTATAGTTGAGATATAAATCAAGTTTTCAGAAGATTTGGATGTGGGATGTACTAATTATCTGATAAATTATTGTTGAATTTATTTTTTTTTAAAGAATATTTGAGGCTTATAGTTAAGATATAAATCAAGTTTACAGGAGATTTGGATCTTTATTGAACCAATTATTTTATACATTAATGTTGAATTCATAGGTTCTTTGAAGAATATATGGTGCTTATATAAAGTTTTAAGGAAATTCATGATTTTTTTTGTAATTTTATTTTATTCAATTAAATAAAACAGCACAAATTTAAGAATATAAAAGACAAGGTAGATCTTCAGATATTGTTTGAGATCAAATTGTAGAAGATAATCAAGTTTTCAGAAATTTTGGTTATGGAATGTACTAATTATCTGATAAATTATTGTTGAATTTACAATTTTTTAAAGAATATTCGGGGAATATAGTTGAGATATAAATCAAGTTTTAGGAGATTTGGATCTTGAAAGAACTAATTATTTGATACATTATTGTTGAATTCACATGTTTTTTGAAGAATATATGGTGTTTATATCAGGTTTTAAGGAAATTCATGATTTTTCTGGTTATTTTATTTTATTCAGTTAATTAAAATGTTTCATGTTATTGATAGAGAAGTTTAAAAAGTAGAGTAAAAGTTTAAGAAAATAAAAGACTTTGTGTTAATTTTTACTTGAGGTATATTTAATTGTTAAAAATTGTTTGTATTTTAAAACAAAAACAAAACTATATATGTTTGGTTTGTTTTGTAATTTTATTTTATTTAATTAAATAAAACGGTAGAAATTTAAGAATATAAAAGTCAAGGCAGATCTTCAGATATTATTTGAAATCAAATTGTAGAAGATAAGTGAAAATTAAACAAAGTTTCTGGACTGTCATTCCGAAAAATATCCAAATATCGAAGCAAATTTTTTACCTAATAGAGGATTCTATAAGATAGTTTTACAAGAGACATTCAACAATATCATTATCATGAGTACTAAGAACCTTATTTATGTAAAAAAAAAAATTTTAGAGAACCTACCTTTCAAATTTTTAACCTTTAAATTTTTAAATTAAATTTATTAGTGTACTTCAATAAGGAATATGTGTATTTGAAATGTTTTGTTTGAAAAAAAAAATAGAAAAAAACCAAGTATATTTTTTCTCCCATAGTTACAGTTATGTGTCATGTTTGTCATTATGTAGAGATAACGCCAATTGTTGGAATAAACATAAGCGTGAATTATATCCTAAAAAGATATGCAAATACGAAATACACTTGAAGTAATAATACTTCTTGAAGAAAACACAATATTTGGTAATCACATTAACGATTTCAATTGCCTATAACTAATTAAGTTGTAAATTAAACGTTATTTGGTTATGTATCACTAGGATTAGATATCCAAAAGATATTTTATTTTCTTATTTTGTTTTTCTTTTATTGAACTCTAAATTTTTCTTTTTTTAGAATCATAGAATCGAGTGTGGTCATTGTAGGCCTTTCAATCTGAAAATGTATACGAATGAGATTTGATAGTATTCTTTTATTAATTTTTTTGGTATGATACACACAGAACTTATGGTGATTATTTTAAGTAACTATTTTTGTGTATTCGGTATACTTTTGTAAAGACCGTTTACTACTTTGTGATTTATTTATGAGTTAATTTCCTAAAAGATACAAAATCGTATTTTCTCTTTTTTAAAATGTTTAGGTTTTTTCTCCTATCAAAACCTCCCGTTATTAATGGGTTATTTTCTTTAAGTGGGTTACGATTTTGTTCAATGAATAAAATATTTTTTTTACGATCACATGTGTTATTTAATGTGATGCAAATGTTTTTGATCACATGTGTTATTTAATGTGATGAAAATGTTTTTAATGAGTTACGTGGGTGCAATTGGTAAGAATTTAATTAGACAAAAAAAAATTTCATAGACCTTTTGTATTAATCAACCTATATTTATATCTCTTTTCCTTTGTGAAATGGGTTCTTGATCAGATAGGTGTAATCTTTGTCTTTTATATTTGTAAATAATAATTGTTTTAATTGAGGATATATAATTATGTGTAGATTAATGTATGTATGAAATGGGTGAATATGAACTATATCCTGTGACTAAAGTTCTTTCATCCCTACTATATCTATCTTTGTAGTGCCTTTAGACACGGGTAATACCTAGTATTATATATTTTTTGTTATTCATAATATAATTTCCAACTAAATATTCACAATAAATTATTAAATAAAAACAAAACATATCAATAAAATAAAATAAATTCGTGGTTGACAAGATATTTTTTTTAAAACTTGGGTATTAAAATACTCTAATTTGTATCCAAATCCTACATCTAAGTTTTAAAGCACAACTTTCTAAATAGAAATAACATCAATTGTATTGATAAAATATGCATAATCCGTACTTAAGAAAAAATATATAATTCATAAATCCCAAAATCAAATCTATCAGTGTCAGTTAAACAATATATAATGTGAAAATATTTATATATAAAATCACTGACTCCCTAAAATAAAAATTAAAAAAATTTAAATAAGAAAATAAAAAATTAGAATAATAAAAACATATCTCAAGTGAAATGTCACTACCATCGAACTTAGTGATTAAAAACATTGTATAGTTTCCAGGCTTTCACAAACATAATCGTTTATCCACTATTACAATGGAGATCTATACAGAGGTATGGAGTGATTATTTAATGGATAAGAAGGGCGGTGTGTTTTGGAAACTTATCTTTTGATATTTGTACGGTTGAGTTTTGTATTGTTAGTGGTCAACATGGTTTTTGCATAAATATCCATAATGATGTTTCAAAGCTTAATTAGCATTGTGGGGTGCATTTTACAAGATATTTTTTATAAACATCTTGGGCCTTATTCTATGTTGATGTTTTAAGGCTTATTTAGCATTATGATTTTCTTTTTACAACATAATTCCTTATAAATTTTTTGGGCCTTATTCTATATATATGATTTAAGGCTTATTTAGCATTATGATATTCTTTTTACAAAATAATTCTTTATAAATTTTTTGGACCTTATTTTATAGAAAATTCTTCAATCCTACGGACCAATATTACGATTAGCCATTTATATCATGACACATGGCCAATGTTTATAGAATTCTATAAACTAATATCCAATATTGAACGGAAGTATTACCCTTATTTTATACATGATCTCCATTGTAAGCATAGTCAATACATTAAACAAACTCTTTTTCAATAAAAATAAAATTTCATAATCCTTTAAAAAAAAGATAATGATAACTTAACAATTTATAATGAAAAAATATTAGTTGAGCTCACCGTTTTTGCTATTAAGTCGATTTATTTAAAAAATATCATTAATTTATTATGTATATATTAGTGCGTTGATAAATACCTTATTTGCACATATTTGAAAAAATAAAAGAATTATTGACTATATGGTTCGTTATTGATAACATAACCACACACAAAGCCTTTGATAAATGATCAAATATGTTATTTGAACAACTATAATTTTCAATACATATATATACTAGGTATAGCCCATGCCTCGAGGGTCATACAACAACGAATGAAATCAAACAATATACTTAAAATGAATAAAATAATTGTCAAGATGCATATATAATATGTTTGTCAAAGAATAGGAAAAAATAATAAAATATTATTAATTTTTACAATTATTATTATTAATCTATCTCTTTAAATATTATTATACACTACTATATTGAAATAACAATTTACAACATATTGTAACTTTAGTTATATTCATGTTCAAATAATATTTATCTTCTATTAACATATTTATATTTTGTATAAAAGGTTACATATACTATTAATTTATTAGTTTCTTGGTTTAAAATGCTTCATTTTTAGATTAAGCATCGAAAAGAATTAGAATATACTTAAAAATTCGAATGTTAGTTAATTCTTTTTTAAAATATAATGGATGATTGATGTAGAGATATTAATCATATTATTTACAATGATAAGAGATACTATCAAGATTAATGTAAGATCATATTGTTTACCAAACATTATAGTTCAAAAGTTAGTCAACAAATCTCAATTAAAATCATAGGATTGAATTTACAGATACACATATACAAAATATCAAACTCAAAATCAATAAGAAAATACAAAATCAGATCATCGCTCGCTTATGAATATGCAATTTCTAGTGGTCTTTTCTTTCAACATGATCTTGGTAACACATGTTGCGTACTACAAAACACCCAACACAAAGGTAAAAATAAGTAGCATTGAAGAAGATAAATAACTGAAACATAAAATTGTTAGAAAACCATTACTCAGATATAGAGAATATCAAACATTTGAATCTAAATAATTAATAAAGTAACGCTAATAAATAATCAAATATTACTCTCGATATTCGTCATGATAAACCAAATCAATTTAAAATATTTAAAATAAACATTAAATAAAAAATCATGTTATCATTTACTAAATTAACAAATTCTAATTACTTATCTCCTAGCATCATATGATATTATTTCCCATTTAAAACATTTTTAATTCAACCCTCTAGTGTTACGCGTTTCTACTCCTTAACTTTTGTAATTATAATTATTGTTTATTTCATCATACCTTTATGCGTATCGCTAGTTCCCTCAATAAATATTGTAATTTTCACACACGAATATAAGTTCTTGAATTGTGTAAGACTGACTACACTATATTCATATGGTATATTATTTTAATAAAGAAAACTATGGAGGAATTATAATTTTGAAATTTCAATTTTAGAGCATAAATCTAAATAAAAATTTATATATTACATTTATAACTGTATTTAGATTATAAATACTTAACGCTCTTGAATTATTACTAGTATAAAAACATTTACCACGATAAAAAAGTTGAAATTAACTAAAACAAGTTACATATGAATATACCTCAAAAACCATTATAATTATATAATCATATGGAAAACATAGGTAGTATATTTTTCCAAAAATTTGTGGTTTAGATGTCCTCAAAGTTCCATACTTTGCAAGTTACCCGTCTAAATACTCCTATATCTCCATTTGTTAAGAAACACGAGGTTGGATCAGAAGATATCTTGAAAAAGTAGAGATAATCGAATGGACTGGTCCACATATTGATAAAATTTTGAATAAAATTCTTTTTATAACTGCAAAACAGCGAATGATGGGGATGGGGAGGCTTGCATGTGTGGTTTTTTAGTCCATACAAGGTTGTAATGGTGTTACCTTTTATAAGATAGCTAACCCAAGTGTCAGGTGACCATTTGTACCACGTTTTACCAATCACCCCATTTTCAACACTACTTTATTTATATTATGGGTACCACTTTATTACACATCCACTCACTCTTTTCCTACTAAATATTTAATCTTAATCGAGGATAGTGAATTAATTAGGTCACCAAAATATCTAATTATACATCCCTTATTACAACAAATATCATGCAAGAGTTTCTTGGCCTATAATAACGTACACAAATTTTTGGCAACATACTTAATACCTTATAACTAAAAATTATACTTGGATTCGTATCTGACCTCAGAATTCTCACCAACACTTTTCTATTTTGTATACTCAATTAGAACGTACACCTCCAATTGGTGCATAATTATGAGGCTTCTCCTTTGATTGGTTAGACTTTGTCAAAATGGTACATCTTATATCTAAGAATATGATTTTTACCTTCAAAGATAGTGTGAAGAAGTAATTTGACTCATTTATAACATAATCCAAACCATTTTAAAAAAACCTCAATATATAAAGAAAATCATGATTATTGGTGCATTGCTAACACAAGAATTAATGGTAACAAAAAAAAAATATAGTAAAACTATACAAAAAAAGAAGACTAAAGGTAATTAAAATATACAAAAGAACAAGACTAAAGGTAATTAATGGTAACCTCAATATTTTTTCTAATATTTGAAATTATATGCAAAAAAACTACAATTTTGAAACATTAATAAAAAAGATGATTTTTACTTTTAAATATTGTGTAAAAATTCATCTGACTCATTTATAACATATTCCGAACCATTTAAAAAAACCTCAATATATAAAGAAAACTCTAATTTTTGTATTTTGTATGTAAAATACGTAAACTTAATTATTGGTGCATTACTAACACAAGAATTAATGGTAGCAAAAAAATAAATAATAGTAAAATTATACAAAAAGAAGTAGACTAAAGGTAAATAAAATATTTGATACATTACTAGAGATAATAAATATGTTTATTTGATTTCACCTCTCTAGCAAAATAAACAAAAAAAATTACAATTAATATTTTATAACCTTGCAATGAATAGATTAAATGTAAATAGATTAAAATTATATAAATATTAATAATAATTATTAATTACATTGAATATCTACATTCTCTTAATCCCTTAATGGAATGGAAGAATAGAATTATAGAAGAAGAAGGAGAAGAAGGAGAAGAAAGAGAAGACCCAAGAGATTTTCACATATCATTCTTCTAATTACAATTAAAATATATAGAGATCCTACAACGGTAATATCATTTCAATTTCAAATGACATCATATTCCCGCCTAACTAATTATATGACTATTATGGATTTTATTTCCATTTCTATAGTCATTACATTGCCTTACCCTACCCTCAAGGTTCTGTTAATAAAAGTATAGTTGAAGTGATACACATACCAATTGGATACTATAAATTTCTAATGATCCTTTGTTTGTTACCATGAACTTGTATCATACAAAAGCAGAGATACAATGGAAATATCACTGACAAAATAATTGTTCTCTGGATCTGAAATACAATATATTGGCCGCCAATAAAACCAACAAATTTTAAGAAAACATTAATTCCGACAATGTTAGGAATCTATTTTTATCCTTTAGCCAAATCATTAGGCGAGACTGATCGTAGCTTGATTTTTATTTTCTATTCTTATCTTATTGGGAAATTTTTGATTCTGATTTAGTATATTATCCAATATTTTTAGGAATAATAGAATGGTGATTATAGGTTTTTCCAATCTGTCAACAGGTTGACACATGTATTTGTAACTTCTAAGACAGGTTTGGGTCATTTTATATTTTTTCTTTTCATTACTTCTTCCTTGTGGAAGGGTGACCACATTAATTTATATGGAATTTGTATCTTATTTGCTCATTATGCCTTCAATACCCTCAATATATTCAAGTTACGAGTCTTCCAGTAAAATATGCCGCTATTTTCTTTATTACTGACTAATTCCAATAATACTCTAATCAATATATCATGTTCTTTATAGTTATTACCGGTTAAGATAAGTCATTTGTAAAGTATATTAGTTTTTATCTAGTTAAAATCTCATAGGCCCATTCACACGCGATAAAAAGACACTCAATATATCTTGGTCCAACTCCTTATTACCTATCGTTGACACACTGGCATTCACTCGTCATTTAAACTAGATTTAAACTAGAGATTAGCGACCTTGGTCAAGTCATTTTCTATGTTCTTCGTAAATAACATCTTTTTACTCTTGGTTGTGTCTTTACACCCAAGCGATCTTGAAGTCAGACCCAAAGTGAAGAGACAAAGAGTCTATGAGCTTAAGGAAGTTCAATAGGTAGATCAAGCGAAGTTCTAAGAATACACCACAACAAATAGCAATCACGTTGTGTTGAATCGAAGCTTGGCCAGCCACGTCAACCAAGTGGAAAATCCTAAGAAAGTTTTCTTGATGCTCTAACTGACTAGTCATCGACAACCAAATTGACCGGGTTTATTTTATATTATTTTCAGTATTTTCCACAATTCATACTCTATGTGAGTTTACAAGTATTTGGAATAAATCCTTAGGAGGAAAACACAAGAGAAGACCATTGAAGATTTCAAAATATTCTATTGATATTTATTTGTCGATTTACTTCTTATCTTTATTTGGGTATTTTAATTATGTATTTTGATGGATAATGCTATTATTTGTTATATATAAACTAAACACTTAAATTTTTAGTTTTCCATTATGAATAATGCTATTTATTATTCTTTTTTCACACCACCAGATCATATTCAAATATTATGTCTCATTTTTTGATCAAAATTAAACTATAATTATAATACGTATAAAATTTCAACTATTTATTTCAATAAAATCAAGTAACACATAACATGATATGAGGAAGGTATAAAAAGAGTGGTATATAGCATTACTTTCTCACAAAACCTATATTAAGGGTAGATTATTATATGATCAAAGGGGTAGATGAAATTCTTATGTTCGAATTATGATATGTAGTAATAAAATTATATCACATATATGATCACCATAAAGGTAAAATAAAAATGGTATTTAAAAATTAGTGAAATCACATATTCAAAAAAACATAACATTATTGTAAAAGATCTAGATAATGGAAATTATGTAACTCGTGTATTAAATATATTTTTCTATAGATGGCTTTTATAAATTATAGTACTTCTCAGTTGACGTTCAAATCTAAGTAAGAAGTTCAAAACTTTGCAAACAATCTACTTAATCGTAGTCAAGAATTCTTGTAACACAATTTTTATAAGATAAAATGATCAACTTGGATTTTTTTTAAATGTATACTACATATAACACTAAATTGACTAGTACATACACTCTCAAGATGGATTTTACTACTACTTATGCTACATTATTTAATTATTCATTCTTAACGAAAATATTTGTGCAAATTCTATGTGGCTCGACTTCCTCTATATCTCCCTCTATAAAACTAACGAAGAAGAGGCTTAACACTTCATATGGGTATATATATATATACAAGCCACTAAAACAGATCCTAAATTCATATCAAGAACAAAACAAAATAAAGAAATCGAGACTGAGGGATTACACTTAATATGTATATAGAAAAGATAGTTTTTGAGAGACGATAACTCGTCCATAGTGAAAATGTTGTCAAAGCTTTCACTCCTTACTTCTCTTTTCCTATATTAGTAAATCATAGTAGTATTTGACAGAATAAAAAGAGTATATTCTCAAACTTTCGAGGTAATATACATGACATATTATTATCGCAAGAGGTATGAGTTACCAACACATAATGTTATTTGACTTGAATTGTAATGGTCAACGACCTTTTTCCACTCACGTAAATATCTTTTTAATTAATGTAAGAAAACAGTATACATCTAATTTACTTTAGTAATTAAATATATTTATAAAATAAGGACCTCTAGTGCAATTAACTAAAAATGAATAAATTCTACCCTAGACTCCTTCGATGTCTCAAAAGAAATTTTTGGATTTATCCTAATAATAAATGTTTATTTACCTTCTACACTAGCAAAACTCAACAATTTCTTATGCAAATCTAGATGACAAATTTTTTTTTCTTTCTTGATTTAGATTTTTTACTTAAAACTCCTTTCTTATTCTTGTCGTAATCATACATTGTATTCAATGGAATGGACATGGAAACGGAAATGGAAAAAGCTACTCCTTATTAAAATTAAGCGGCACCATGATGGTTTTATACTCTTAGGTAGTGATTGGTATGATGTAATGGATTTAGGCAGGAATGTAATGAGATCAGTAATGTAATTAGATTGGGAATGTAATGAACTTTGTAATCATTATACAGTGCTTGGTATGCTATCTGAATGAGATGTAATGGCCTGCTTGATTTCAACTTTGTGCTAATAACTAGTTTAATTAATTAAGATTGTAAATAAATTATTTAAGATATAAGGTAATCACTTTATTATTATAAAATATAAATAATTTTAATAAAATAGAATATTAAAAATAAATTATTTTAATACTTTTAAATAATTTGTATATATAGTTCGATAAATCTTATATTTATACATTTTGATTTTAACTTTTATTGAAAATGTATGATAGTATAATGGACGTAATTTAGAATTCAATTAGTTAGTTATTGGTTAGGTAACTTGTTTAATTGTTATAAAGAAATAAAATTTTAATAATTTAATTAAAATTTTAATTTCATGTTAATATTTTGATATAAATGTTGATTCATGATTTATGGGTATGTGGGAAATAATAAAAAAATTGTTATAATTTTTAGTATATTATAGTGAAATGATTTATAAAAATTTTATGTAATTATATACGATTTATGTATGTACATAGTAAATATAATATATATTTTTTTGAGTTTTTAAAAATAATAATATGAATGTTTACATATTTGATTTAACCAAAAAAGATATGATAAAAATGTGTTATATATTAAGTTTAATAAAATTATTTTAGTTTGTTAAAAGAAAATATCAATTACGATTACGATTGTAATGAGTCATTCATGGGTAGTAGCTATGTAATGAAAAACTCAATTTTCGTTGTAATGTAATTACGGAAGGAATGGTATTACGGAATTGATTACGACGTACCAATCACAGTAATCATGTCTAAATTAGTAATGCCATTACATTACTGATCTCATTAGTGCTTATACCTATGTAAGGTGGCGTAGATATCATTTCATTCTACATTTGAAATTCTTGAAAAATAACTAAAATAAATGATTAATTAATTAATAAATATAAACCTTTTATGTAACTTATATGCAATAGCAAATTAACTAATCGGGTTCACAATTAAGTAATCGCAACCCATTATCTTTTCATTTGATAATGTAGGAAATTTTTGTTTTCATAGTATAGGGAATTCCCCCTTAGTGTCGTAATAGCTAGAAAAGAATATATAAAATAAATTATTCCTTCTTTCAAAATCTTCATAATCCAAAATTTTTGGTAAATGGTCATAATTTTTATCAATTACTTTTCAAGAAGGTAAATAAATATATTTATTTTCCTAATCATAATGAAGAGTATTTAATAAATGCAATTTTTAAGAAAAAAAAAGATGTGAAATTATATTTGGGATAAACTTATAATAAATTTTTGAGTGAAAAAAAACATAATTTCATACAATTCACTTTCTATATAGCAAAATTTGGAAACCTTAAATATGGATATCCCACCGCATTGCATGAAGTACTCCAACAATAAAAGAATCACGCTATTGAAACCGAAAATTCCTAATTATTGCAACTCTTGTGTTATGTATGGATTGACAAATCAATGATGTTTAATGGGACATGTAATAATGCTGGGCAAAGCTTAGTACATTTTCTTATTATTTTTCCCATCTAAGTATAAAATGTACTAAGATGTGACTATTTTTAACTCATTTAGTTATGTATTAAATTTTTTGATGGATTTATGTATTTGATATTTTGAACATCTTATTTCGCTATACAGGACTCGGGCAGGAAGACGATCATTTGCACAGACAACCTTGAACTTGTTCAATGTATTTCTTCGTTTCCAGCAGCGTGGTTGAAGATCAAGCCATTCATTACGTGTATCATAAAAAATATAAAAGAACATGGACAAATGTCCTTCATGCGTATCCCTAAACGACTTAATGGATGGGCAGAAATTGTGGTGCGAAACGCTAGGCAACAGTCTGCTTAGAGGAGTCTTCATCTGGAAATTACCCTCCAGTTTGGAAAATTGAGCAACAGATGTGTGTCTCACTTTTTCATCTTTCCGTTTCACCAAAAAAAAAAAAAAAAATCAATCATTCCTATAGGCACTTAAGGTGAGGTAAAATTTCATTAAAAGGGCATATAACCCTTTGTAACAATAAAGTGTGGTCAACCCAAACCCCAAAAATATTTATTAGCTGAGAAATATTGAATCTCTTAATGCATATGGGAAACTACTTTACTCTTCACCCGTACCACAAAAAGTTTTAAATACATGAATTAGTAGACAATAAAATAAGTCAGTCTACTAGCCTTGACACATATTAATACATTTCCTTTTATCATGAAACAATCTGTTACATTTATTAGCATGATACGAGAGCTTTTTCTCACCTTGTGACTATAGCAACAACTTTTTCTGATATTATAATTAATCCATTAAGTAGGACTTCATATAGCCGAACCATAAGAAAAAATAATGCAACAAATAAAATTTTAGTCACAGTATTTGATATATTAGTCAATGTAGACCTAGACAATTAAACATCATTACCTTTAGTGTTTTGTTAGCTAAGTTGAGTATTACATTGTACATACTCTACGACTCTAATCTTAATTATTATAATTTCTATCTTTCTCTCATTATCCAACCACACCCCATGCAAAAAAAATTCCTAGATAACTATTCATATCCATGATAAAATCGAATTTAACAATTTAACCCACAATCTTGTGATTATGTTTGTCTAAAAGGTTTCTTGCTACAAAAGCAACTATTGCATGTTGATTAATAGTAAAATCTACCCTAATAAGCCTAAAAATGGAGGAAGTTTAGTGTTGGGTTAAAAAAAATTGAATTGCATAAAATTACTTGAATTACTCTTCTTTGTAAAAATGCCAAGCGCAAGTTATCTAGTACATTCTATACAATTATCGAAAGGTGCTAAACATTCCAACTAGATTACACATTATATTTTCCTTTGCTAAAATGAAACGACCAACCATACTTTCCCTTTATAGTACTTCCATCGTGAACAATAAACCTCAACAATTAAAGAAATAGGCGACTGAAACATATCACAAGGCCCTAATTAGAAATGGGTAGAAGTAGTGGAAACACCAAAGAACGATGCTTTAATAGTAATTAAATTCTTAAAATCACATATCTATAGGAGACATGGTACACCACGTGTTCAGTGATAAAGGTACCCATTTCATCAACATTCAATTGAGAGCCCTTCTTCGTATGTTTGGAGTGAGACACCGCACATCAATAGGTTATCACCCACAAACTAACGGTCTTGCTGAAGTTTCTAACCGAGAAATCAAATCTATTCTAAAGAAGACCGTGAACAAATCGAGGAAAGATTGGTCTTTAAGGCTAGATAATGCTTTATGGGCTTACAAAACAGCATTTAAAACACCAGTTGGGGCATCTCCTTACCGCATGGTCTACGGAAAAGCATGTCATCTACCTATTGAGATTGAAGCTCGAGCCTTCTAGGCTATTAAAACTCTGAATCTTGACCCAGAATTGGCCGGGAAACAAAGTTTGATGCAACTGATCGAGTTGGATGAATTTCGATATCATTCTTATGAAAATTCGCGTCTTTACAAGGAGAAAAGAAAGAGATGGCATGATAATCAAATCCGTCCAAAACATTTCGAGAGAGGACAAAAGGTATTATTATACAACTCTCGATTTTCAAATTACCCAGGAAAGCTTAAGTCCTGTTGGGGAGGACCTTACATTGTAACGAGAGTCACACCGCATGGAGCGATTGAAATTGAACATCCAAACGAACAAAGGACATTCATGGTGAATGGCCAGCGTTTGAAACGATACCATGAAAGTGTAGGCTTTGGACGAGAGGAGACAATCCATCTCGTAGAAAACTCTTAGCCTGAGGTACACGTCTAACTCAAAGTTGTTAAACAAAAGTGCTCTTGGGAGACACCCCTTGTTTTAAATTTCTTTCTAGATTAGTTTTATGTTATGTTGTGTGTATTTCTAAGTTAGTGTAGATTTTTAATTGTGTTTACAAGCTAATAGGAGAGAAAGGTAGTGTGTTATTTTGAACCATTCAATATAGGATGGAAATATTACGAATAGAAAAAATATCAACAATGACTTCCATGGTAAATAAATTTTTAAAATAACTCGATGTTTCTTCTGATGGGGTTGAAGAATGTTGAAAAGTGGTATAGGGGATAGGAATGGAAATTTTTTATGAATTATATTAGGAGAAGAAGTGGGTTTGAGAAACTTGATGTAGTGTGTTATAATAGAAGTTGTATATATGATTTATTTGCGCAGACATGTGTCACGACTTCAATCCTTCTAGGGTAATGGTATACTAGATAAAACTTAAATTACTTATCATATTAAAGTGTCAATTAAAATATTAATTTATCTATGGTAAACTTTAAAAGGAAGAAAAATGATGTTTTTTATTAAGTAGTAATATTTTTATATCTTTTACGGTTAAATGGTAAATCTCTCTTGAATTTAATATTGTAAAAATTTGAATGATTACTTTACTCAAAATAACATATATAATAGAAATAATAGAAACATAATATGAGTAAAAGTTATATATAATCTCTTCTAGATCACAAAGATGAATCAATAAGAAAATTAATTTTGAAGGGGAATAAGAAACTCAATTGATAATAATATCTAGTAACTCATGTTTGACAACTCAAGTAGTCAACAATTCTATGTTATTCAAAAACCAAGATTAGTCAATAAATTTATATTTAACAAATTTGATTAATGATATTTAACATCCAAAAGCATATCACCCAATATTCCACATATAACATGACAGAATTTGATTAAAATTAATTATAAATATTTTTATTTTTTTTAATCTAAATCTAAAAATACCAATCAAATTACGCTACATCATGTGTTTTACATTTAATGGTATAATTTTAGGTGATATATATCATTACTCTTTATTTATAGTTTAAATATAACATACTTTTGTTAACTACATGTGTACATTTATATACAATTTTTATTCATATTCTTTTTAAAAATTATTTTCTTTCAAAGAAAATTTTATATAGAAGTTAACTATATGTTACTTTTGTGAAGGATACTTAGTATCATGAAATTATAACATGAGATTTTTTTCATTTTGTGTAAAAAACATCTGGATACATGCTAATGGAAGAAATAAAACAATTAATAATACATCTTTTTCATAATAACTCATAAATAAAAAATTAACTCACTTCATTTCATATGGATAAATTTGTATGAACACTATATATAATAAAAATCAAAGATGATAAATTATCAGATTATAATTGTCTAAATAAAATCAAAAGCATCCTAAATATAGAAAAATATTTTTAAAAAAAACTTGTTTGAATGTCTTAAGGACAATCCCTAAAAATAATTTCAACAATAATTTCAAGAGTAAAGTTTGGGTAGGTTCCATATGCATGATGTGATGACTCTCCAAAACTTGAAAGTTTTATTTGTTATGTTGATAACCTTAATGAAAAATTTATATCTTGTTGTGAACCAATTTAACTTGATCCACCTTGTACAATTGATAGAGTATTTCACGGGGTTTTAGTTTCATATGGTGTTGTAGAAAATGACAAAGTTGTTCAAGGTTAAGTCCATAAGAATCAGTTTAAAGGCCATCAAGACTAGAGAAGCTATTATTAGATACATAAAAAATATTATGGATTTGTTCGAGTGTTTGATTGATGGTCTATAATGGATCTATATAGTTAGCATTATGAACTGGATTAAATTGAAGTGTTATCGTTTCCTCATTTGATAATTATGTAACACCAAATGTTTTGTTAACCAATGTCAACGGGGTGTCGTTGTCTTTTAATAATGTATCCACTAGAATGAAATCGTGTTTCTCTGCTAACACAAATCCAAAGTCATCAACATGAACATTTTGAATAGGAAAATTACACCTAAGAATGAAAATTAGTTATTATGGGATAGAAAATAACCTCTAATATATCAAATACATTGAGCATTCCTCGTTAAAATTGAGGAATAAAAATATGGAATTTAAAGAAAATATTAATTAGTTATGAAATAAAAGAATTACCAACCAGTTAAAGTTCTTCATAAAACTATAAAAATATAACGATAAAGATATATAGACTAATCGAATACCAAGGAGGAAAGCCTACTAAGCTAAAAAGAAAAAGACACCTAGAGCCTATGTTAGTTTGTGTGCAATTATACGAATTATAGTGTTGACTATTGATAGCAAATGTGACCGTATTCACTATGATATGAATAAATATTTACTTACCAACTTTTTGACCAACTTTACATTAATAGATACACAGTAGAGCTATGTAATTAAGTCTCAAACTTTCAGACCCTTTTATATTTTAACTCTAAGTTCAACCAAGATAGGGGATATAAATGGTGTGACCATATTTACGAGTGACGAAAAGATATTAAAAAATTTAGTGTCGAGACCCATATTCTATATTTATCCATAGTAAATGTACATAGAAAAAATATGAGTGTTGAACTATATTGGCTCGAAGGATTAGCCCTCAACTCGTAAATAAATTTTATCTTAGTTTAATTAGTCTAAAGGTGGTTTTAGAAATTTAGGGAATATTGGTAAAGGTAATATAAGTATTATTTAAATTACTGTGTCAATGTAAACTTTCTTATTTACTAGTATAATTATAGAGATATATATTTTTTCATCACTAACTCGCTAGGTGAGCACAATGACTTCAAATGATTTTAGAGAACCATCTTTGAAATACAGTATTTACCTGATGGACATGAAAAAGTCACGTAATTTTAAGTATATGCATTCTAGTCTACTTAATAGTTAGGGGTAAGTATATCCTTTGGTACCTCATCTATAATCAAATTTTTTATTAATAAAGTAGTCCCAAGTTTATATAAAAGAAGTATATTATATTTAAAACCCAATTACACTATAAAGATTAATATTGTATATTTTTTGTTATTCATAAGATAAATTCCTACTAAATATTCATAATAATTTATTAAATAAAAACAAAACATATCAATAAAATAGATTGAAGGTTGATAAGATATTTAAAAAAAACTCAAACCTGTCCATCATACCACTAATAAAAATATACATTAACCAAAAGACAAGAACATTCTTAAAAAAACATCATTCCCAAGTAACAGAAATCATAGAATTCGCAAGACCAGACTCCTCAACCGTCATATTCTTCTCATAATCCAAAGGCTTTGAATCTGGTATAACTTGAGCTAACTGAAAAGGGAGTTTATCACCTTCCTCTAGTTCAGAATAACAGAATGACCATATCAAATAAATGGCATCTGAGCGAAAGAAATTCCTTTGAAGTCTTTTTCCATTTTGGAGACGAAATGCAATTCTACAAGTGAGTGTTTTATCATCTTTGGGTCTTCAGGTAAAGGAGGATAAATAAACTTTTTTTCTTCAATAATAGCTTCTTTTGTATCATCTTTTACTGGTTCAATAGCTAGTAATGGATTAGAAGTTTCCATTTCCTCATCTTATTCATCTTTTGTATCCTTTACTTGCATAGGTTGTGCTCTAGGACGCTTATGAGTTACATTCACATGGTGATCTGTAGGACTACTATCTAAGAATTGCAACAAATCGTCTAACAAATTTTTGGGTTGAATCATACCATTCCAAGCATGGATATTTTGACCTGTAACTGGGTCAATTACAAGAGTAACAGTTAAAGGTGTATCATTGTCTAATTATGGAGAAATATGCATAATCCGTACTTAAGAAAATAATATATAATTCATAAATCCCAAAATCAAATAAATCAGTGACAGTTAAATAATATATATTATGCAAATATTTATATACAAAATCATTGATCGGACTCCCTAAAATAAAAACTATAAAAAAATATTAATGAGAAAAAATAAATTAGAATAAGAAAAACATACCTCAATTGAAATGTCACGACCATCGATCTTATTGATAAAAAACAATGTATTCTTGCAGACTTAAACAAACATAATCTTTTATTCACTATTACAGTAGAGATCTATGCAAATGTATGGAGTGATAATGTAATGGATAAGGGAGGCGGTGTGTTTTAGAGACTTATCTTTTGATAATGTAGGGTTGAGTTTTGAAGTATTAGTGGTCAACAGGGTTGTTGCATAAATATCCGTAGTGATGTTTCAAGGCTTAATTAGCATCGTGGGCTGGGCTGCTTTTTACAAGATAATTTTTATAAACTTCTTGGACCTTATTCTATGTTAATCATTTAAGGTTGATTTAGCATTATGAGTTTATTTTTACAACATAATTCTTTATAGATTTTTTGGCCTTATTCTATAGTTATGTTTCAAGGCTTATTTAACATTATGGTTTTTTTTACAAAATAATTCTTTATAAATTTTTTGGACCTTATTTTATACATCAACTCCATTATAAACATACTGAATACATTAAACAGACTCAATAATCCTTTGCAGATCAAATTAAAATCCATAATTCTTTAAAAAATAAAGCTAACGATAACTTTACCATCTATAAGGAAAAAAGATTAGTTGAGCTCAATTTTAGACCCTTTTTTTGCTATTAACTATATTTTTTTAGAAAAAATCATTAATTGATTATGTATATATTAGTGCGTTAATAAATTCCTTATTTTTTAAGCGTAACTAAATATATTAATTACAATATTTTTAGGAATGCAAATAATTGAAAAACTAAAAGAATTATTAACTATAACGTTCAGTATTGATAAAAAACCACACATCAGATCCTTTGATAAAATATATATATTATTTGCACAACTATAATTTTTAATACATGTATATACTAGGTATGTCCTATGCCTCTAGGGCCCTAAAACGGATGGAATCAAACGATTATACTTAAAATGAATAAAATAATTGTCTAGATGTATATATAATATGTTTGTCAAAGTTCAGGAAAAAATAATAATATATTGTTAATTTTTACAATAATTTTTATTAATATATCTCTTTAAGTATTAATATACACTACTATATTGAAATAACAGTTTACAACATATTGTAACTTTAGTTATATTCATGTTCAGTTAATATTTATCATCTATTAACATATTTATCTTCTGTATAAAAGGTTACACATATTATTAATTTATTAGTTTCTTGATTCAAAATGCTTTATTTTTAGATTAAGCAAAAAAAATAATTAGAATATACTTAAAAGAATTCGAATGTTACTGAAATCTTATTTAAAATATAATGAAAAAAGAGTTGATAGTAGTAAGAATGATTAATTTAGAGATATTAATCAAATTATTTACAATGATAAGAGATACTATCCAGATTAATGTAAGATCATATGGTTTACCAAACATTATAATTCAAAAGATAGTCAACAAATATCAACTTAAATATAAGGTTTGAATTCATAGATACACCTATACAAAATATCAGACTCAAAATCAATAAAAAACTTCAAAAATCAGATCATTTCTCTCTTACGAATATGCAATTTCAAGTGGTCTCTTCTTTCAACATGATCTTGGGGTTGAAACACATGTTGCGCACTATAAAACACCCAACACAAAGATAAAAATAAGTAGCATTGAAGAATAGATATATCTAAAACACAAAATTGTTAGAAAACCATTACTAAGATATTGAGAATAGCCAACATTCCACTAATTTGAAATCTTCGTTTTAAATGATTAAGAAAGTAACACTAACAAATCAACAAATATTACTCTCGATATTCATCATGCTAACCCAAATAAATTTAAAATATGTAAAATAAACATAAAGAAGAAATCATGTTATCATTTACGAAATTAACAAATTCTAATTACTTATCGCCTTGCATCATATGATATCATTTCCCATTTAAAATATCTTTATTTTAACCCTCTAGTTTTACGCATTGCTACTCCTTTTATTTTCTAATTATAATTGTTGTTTATTTAATCATACCTTTATGCATATTGCTAATTCCCTCAATAAATTTCGTAACTTTTACACAACAATATAAGTTCTTGAAATGTAGATGACTGACTCCACTATATTAGTATGGTATATTATTTCATTAATGAAAACTATGGAGCAATTATAATTTTGATATTTCAATTTTAGAGCATACATCTTCAATTTTAGAGCATACATCTTGAAATTTAGATATTACATTTATAACTGTATTTAGATTCTAAATACTTAACGCTCTTGAATTGTTACTAATATAAAAGCATTTACTACGATAAAAAATCAGAAATTAACTAAAAAAAAGTTACATTTGAATATACCTAAAAAACTATTATATATATAATCATATGAAAAAATAGGTAGTATATTTTTCCTAAAATTTGTGATCTAGATGTCCTCAAAGTTCCATTTTTTGAAGGTTACTTGTCTAAATACTCCTATATCACCATTTGTTAAGAAACACAAAGTTAGATCAAAAGATGTTTTAAAAAATTGGAGATTATCGAATCGACGGTTCCACATATTGATTTCAATAAATTATTTTTATAACTATAAAAACATGGAATGATGGGCATAAGGAGGCTTGCATATGTGGTTTTTTACTACATACAAGGCATTAATGGTGTTACCTTTTATACGATGTCTAACCCAAGGGCAAAGTGACCATTTGTACCATGTTATGATTCACCCTCATCATATGAGGAAGTTTCATTTTCTTATTGTTGGCTTCACATAGATATCCCATGTGAAACTCAACGTGTGTACCATCAATTCGTTTTGTTTATTCACCAACACAACCCATGTAAGCCAGCAATCAAAATATGATATGAAATGTCTCCATTTGTTATGAAACACAATATCGGATTAGTAGATGTCTATCAATAGTGGATATAATCAAATTATATTCCACATATTGATGGAATTTTTAATAAACTTTCTTATACCCGCAATTACAAGGAGTTGTAAGGGGTAGGAGGCTTGGATTTATGAGTTTTGAGTCCATAAAATACTTTAATGGTATTACCTTTCATAGGATCTCTAACCCAAGTGATCAGTTATCCCATGCTATAAACTATCCTCGCTAGATGCCTAAGATCACTCTCATATTCTCATCTTCACTCAAATATCCCATGTAAAACTCTATTTGTGTTCCATCAATTTGTCTTTCCTAGAGAGCAAATTCATAACACTTCTTCACATTTTCTCTAACATAACATACTTAAGAGAATTCCACACCAAACAAAATTTCATCAAACATTCGCAACTAAAACTAACAAAGAGAAAGCTATAAATAAAGGGAAAATTCAAAGTTTTTTGATATCAATTAAACAATTCTAGAATTCAAATCCAGACACAGAATAAAAATATATATTTAAGAACATGTTAGAAAACATGCAAAGGAAACATTAGATATATTAATTTATATTCTCTTCCTTTGGGTTTAATTTCATTCCAAAAAAGGAAAATCAATTCTTTTTCCAAAAGTGACACTATCCCGAGCAAATCTTCTCCAAAGCCATATTCTCATCACTAGGAGCAGATTACAATGTACTCCTAGCAAGATCTTTAGAGAATCCCATTAGAGTAGCTTTTGTACCTTAACAAATCAATGTTATAAAAGAAAATTAAGTACACATGTACAAATTTTAAGAAATCTTAGTAAAAGTACTATATTGACCTCTTTTCCACACTAATAGATAAGTGTTTAGAGAAAGTTTTAGTATAGTAAGGAGTTGTACCCACAAATGTTTATTAATCTCGAAGGTACTGAACCATTCAAAGAGTACACTAGTTATATGGTAAAACTCTTTTGATCATAATTATCTTATATATGCATCATTCAAGTTATTTCAGAACTATCCTTCTTAACTTAATATAAAGTACCATCATACTGATTTTGTCTACCATACCGATATATTTGACCTTAATTCACCTTCCAAAGTTATGAGAGTAGAAGCAATCACGATAATGTATTGATATTTAAAATTTAACAACCATTTTCTTTACACACATTCATTATCTATAGTAGTACTAATGTAACAATAAAAAATTAAAAAATTCATATATATATGATCAAAATCTAGCAATATAATTAGCAATTATGTTACACGCCTTTCAATATATTTTACAGTAAAATTACATTAATTTGAAATTTCAATAGGTAAATGTTGATTACAGTGTTTTAGTTATTATTAAAAAAAGATGTTTTTTACCCTTAACATACTGTAATGAAGTAATTTGCCTCATTCATAACATAATCTAAACCATTTTAAAAAAACTTGAATATATAACAGAAACACTGAATTTCGTATTTACTATGTAAAATATGTAAAATTCATCAATGGTTCAATGTTAAAACAAAAATTAATGGTAACAAAAAGTAATTAATTGTAATAGTATTACTAGAGATAATTAATGTATCTATTTGATTTTACCTCTTCTGCAAAATCAACAAAATAAACCAATGAATATAACCTTATGTTATATATCACGGAGGATGTGAAAGAAACTATGAGTTTTACATTTAAATACGGTGCAAGATAAAACCCTATCCAAATTGAATAGTAAAATTGGATTTGTTCGAGTGTTTGATTGATGGTATATAATGGAGCTATATAGTTATCATTTTGAACTAGATACAATTGAGGTGTTATAGTATCTTCATTTGAAAATGATGTAACACTAAAAGTTTTGTTAACCAATTTTATATGGGCATCATTGTCTTGTAAAAACTTATCCACTAGAATGAAATCGTCTTTCTATGCTAACACAAATCCAAAGTAATTATCATGCACATTTTGAATAGCATAATTACACCTAAGAAAGAAAAAATAGTTATTATGGGATTGACTGATTTACAGGAAAATAACCTTGAATATATCAAAAACATTGTGCATTTCTCGTTAATATCAATGAATAAAAATGTGGAATTTAAAGAAAGTATTAATTAGTTAAGAAATAAAAAAGTTACCAACCAGTTAATGTTCTTCATAAAACTATAAAAATATAAGGATAACGAAAGATAGACTAATCTAATACCAAGGAGGAAAGCGTACTAAGCTAAATTAAAAAAAGACAACTATAGCCTATGTTAATCTGTGTGTAATTATACAAATTATAGCGTTTACTATTGATAGAATAAATATTTACTTACCAACCATTTTAACCAACTTTACATTAATACATACACGGTAGAGCTATGCAATTAAGTCCCAAACTGTCAGACCCTTTTATATTTTTAACTCTAAGTCCAACCAATGTAGGGGCGCCACTTTATATCCGCAGGAATGTATATAGGGTAAATACTGGGGATATAAATAGTATGACCATATTTACTAGTGATAAAAATATAGTAAAAAATTTAGTGTCAAGAGGCTTATTCTAAATTGATCCAATGTAAATGTAGATAGAAAAAATGTGAGTGTTGAACCATATTGGCTTGAAGGATTAGCCCTCAGCTCATAAATAAATTTTATCTTGGTTTAATTATTCTAAATGTGGTATTGGAAATTTAGGGAATATTGGTAAAGGTAATATAAGTGTTTTTTAAATTACCATGTCAATGTAAACTTTCTAAATTACTAGTATAGTTATAGAGATATATATTTTTTCATTACTAATTCGATAGGTCGAGGACAATGACTTTAAATGATTATAGAAGACCCTCTTTGAAATACAATATTTACATGATGGACATGAAAAAATAAAGTAATTTTAAGTATATGCAGTCTAGTATACTTATTAGTTATTTTTTAATAATAATGTAGTCCCTACTTTATACAAAACAAAGTGTATTATCTTTAAAACCCAATTACACTATAATGATTAATATTAAATATTTTTTGTTATTCATAATATAATTTCCAACTAAATATTCACAGTAAATTATTAAATAAAAACAAAACATATCAATAAAATAAAATAAATTCGAGGTTGACAAGATATTTTTTTTAAAAAACTTGGGTATTAAAATACTCTAATTTGTATCCAAATCCTACATCTAAGTTTTAAAGTACAACTTTCTAAATAGAAATAACATCAATTGTATCTATAAAATATGCATAATCTGTACTTAAGAAAAAATATATAATTCATAAATCCTAAAATCAAATCTATCCGTGTCAGTTAAACAATATATAATGTAAAAAATATTTATATACAAAATCAATGACTCCCTAAAATAAAAATTTAAAAAATTTAAATAAGAAAAGAAAAATTAGAATAATAAAAGCATACCTCATGTGAAATGTAACGACCATCAAACTTAGTGATTAAAAACATTGTATAGTTTCCAGGCTTTCACAAACATAATCGTTTCTCCACTATTACAATGGAGATGTATACAGAGGTATGGAGTGATAATGTAATGGATAAGAAAGGCGGTGTGTTTTGGAGACTTATATTTTGACAATGTTGGGTTGAGTTTTGTAGTGTTAGTGGTCAACAGGGTTGTTGCATAAATATCCATAATGATGTTTCAAAGCTTAATTAGCATTGTGGAGTGCTTTTTACAAGATAATTTTTATAAAATCTTGGGCCTTATTCTGTGTTGATGTTTTAAGGCTTATTTAGCATTATGGGTTTCTTTTTACAACATAATTCTTTATAAATTTTTTGGGCCTTATTCTATATATATGTTTTAAGGCTTATTTAGCATTAAGGTATTCTTTTTACAAAATAATTCTTTATAAATTTTTTGGACCTTATTTTATAGAAAATTATTCAATCCTACGGACCAATATTACGATTAGCCATTTATATCATGACACATGGCCAATGTTTATAGAATTCAATAAACTAATATCCAATATTGGAAGGAAGTATTACCCTTATTTTATATATGATCTCCATTGTAAGCTTACTCAATACATTAAACAAACTCGAGAATACTTTTTCAATAAAAATAAAATTTCATAATCCTTTAAAAAAAAGATAATGATAACTTAACAATTTATAATGAAAAAATATTAGTTGAGCTCAATTTCGGACCGTTTTTGCTGTTAAGTCGATTAATTTAAAAAATATCATTAATTTATTATGTATATATTAGTGCGTTGATAAATTCTTTATTTGCACATATTTGAAAAAATAAAAGAATTATTGACTATATGGTTCGTTATTGATAACATAACCACACACAAAGCCTTTGATAAATGATCAAATATGTTATTTGAACAACTATAATTTTCAATACATATATATACTAGGTATGACCCATGCCTCGAGGGTCATACAACAACGAATGAATCAAACAATATACTTAAAATGAATAAAATAATTGTCTAGATGCATATATAATATGTTTGTCAAAGAATAGGAAAAAATAATAAAATATTGTTAATTTTTACAATAATTATTATTAATCTATCTCTTTAAGTATTATTATACACTACTATATTGAAATAACAATTTACAACATATTATAACTTTAGTTATATTCATGTTCAAATAATATTTATCTTCTATTAACATATTTATCTTTTGTATAAAAGGTTACATATACTATTAATTTATTAGTTTCTTGGTTTAAAATGCTTCATTTTTAGATTAAGCATCGAAAATAATTAGAATATACCTAAAAATTCGAATGTTAGTTAATAATTTTTTAAAATATAATGGATGATTGATGTAGAGATATTTATCATATTATTTACAATGATAAGAGATACTATCAAGATTAATGTAAGATCATATGGTTTACCAAACATTATAGTTCAAAAGTTAGTCAACAAATCTCAATTAAAATCAAAGGATTGAATTTACAGATACACATATACAAAATATCAAACTCAAAATCAATAAGAAAATACAAAATCAGATCATCGCTCGCTTATGAATATGCAATTTATAGTGGTCTTTTCTTTCAACATGATCTTGGTAACACATGTTGCGTACTACAAAACACCCAACACAAAGGTAAAAATAAGTAGCATTGAAGAAGATAAATAACTGAAACATAAAATTGTTAGAAAACCATTACTCTGATATAGAGAATATCAAACATTCGAATCGAAATGATTAAGAAAGTAACGCTAATAAATAATCAAATATTACTCTCGATATTCGTCATGATAAACCAAATCAATTTAAAATATTTAAATTAATCATTAAATAAAAATTCCTGTTATCATTTACTAAATTAACAAATTCTAATTACTTATCTCCTAGCATCATATGATATTATTTCCCATTTAAAACATCTTTAATTCAACCCTCTAATGTTATGCGTTTCTACTCCTTTTCTTTTGTAATTATAATTATTGTTTATTTCATCATACCTTTATGCGTATCGCTAGTTCCCTCAATAAATTTTATAATTTTCACACACGAATATAAGTTCTTGAATTGTGTAAGACTGACTACACTATATTCGTATGGTATATTATTTTAATAAAGAAAACTATGAAGGAATTATAATTTTGAAATTTCAATTTTAGAGCATAAATCTAAATAAAAATTTATATATTACATTTATAACTGTATTTAGATTATAAATACTTAACGCTCTTGAATTTTTACTATTATAAAAGCTTTACCACGATAAAAAATTGAAATCAACTAAAAAAAGTTACATATGAATATACCTCAAAAACCATTATAATTATATAATCATATGGAAAACATAGGTAGTATATTTTTCCTAAAATTTGTGGTTTAGATGTCCTCAAAGTTTCATACTTTGCAAGTTACCCGTCTAAATACTCCTATATCTCCATTTGTTAAGAAACACAAAGTTGGATCAGAAGATATCTTGAAAAAGTGGAGATAATCGAATGGACTAGTCCGTATATTGATAAAATTTTAAATAAAATTCTTTTTATAACTGCAAAGCAGCTAATGATGGGGATGGGGAGGCTTGCATGTGTGGTTTTTTAGTCCATACAAGGTTGTAATGGTGTTACCTTTCATAAGATGGCTAACCCAAGAGTCAGGTGACCATTTGTACCACGTTTTACCAATCACCCCATTTTCAACACTACTTTATTTATATTATGGGTACCACTTTATTACACATCCACTCACTCTTTTCCTACTAAATATTTAATCTTAATCGAGGATAGTGAATTAATTAGGTCACCAAAATATCTAATTATACATACCTTATTACAACAAATATCATGCAAGAGTTTCTTGGCCTATAATAACGTACACAAATTTTTCGCAACATACTTAATACCTTGTAACTAAAAATTATACTTGAATTCGTATCGGAATTCTCACCAACACTTTTCTATTTCGTATACTCAGTTAGAACGTACACCTCCAATTGGTGCATAATTATGAGGCTTCTCCTTTGATTGGTTAGACTTTGTCAAAATGGTACATCTTATATCTAAGAATATGATTTTTAACTTCAAAGATAGTGTGAATAAGTAATTTGACTCATTTACAACATAATCCAAACCATTTTAAAAAAACCTCAATATATAAAGAAAATCATGATTTTCGTATTTAGTATGTAAAATATGTAAACTTGATTATTGGTGCATTGCTAACACAAGAATTAATGGTAACAAAAAAATAAAAAATAGTAAAATTATACGAAAAAAGAAGACTAAAGGTAATTAAAATATACAAAAGAACAAGACTAAAGGTAATTAATGGTAACCTCAATATTTTTTCTAATATTTGAAATTATATGCAAAAAAACTACAATTTTGAAACATTAATAAAAAAGATGATTTTTACTTTTAAACATTGTGTAAAAATTCATCTGACTCATTTATAACATATTCCGAACCATTTAAAAAAAACCTCAATATATAAAGAAAACTCTAATTTTCGTATTTAGTATGTAAAATATGTAAACTTGATTATTGGTGCATTACTAACACAAGAATTAATGGTAGCAAAAAAATAAATAATAGTAAAATTATACAAAAAGAAGTAGACTAAAGGTAAATAAAATATTTGATACTAGAGATAATAAATATGTTTATTTGATTTCACCTCTCTAGCAAAATAAACAAAAAATTACAATTAATATTTCATAACCTTGCAATGAATAGATTAAATGTAAATAGATTAAAATTGTATAAATATTAATAATAATTATTAATTACAGTATTTAAATAGATTATACTGTAATATAATTATTGAATATCTACATTCTCTTAATCCTTTAATGGAATGGAAGAATAGAATTATAGAAGAAGAAGGAGAAGAAGGAGAAGAAGGAGAAGAAAGAGAAGACCCAAGAGATTAGGAGGAAAATTTATTTATCTTTTCACATATCATTCTTCTCATTACAATTAAAATATATAGAGATACTCCAACGGTAATATCATTTCAATTTCAAATGATATTATATTCCCGCCTAACTAATTATATGACTATTATGGATTTTATTTCCATTTCCATAGTCATTACATTGCCCTACCCTATTTCAAGAACCTTGCCCTCAAGGTTCTGTTAATAAAAGTATAGTTGAAGTGATACACATACCAATTGGATACTATAAAATTTCTAATGATCCTTTGTTTGTAACCATGAACTTATATCATACAAAAGCAGATACAATGGAAATATCACTGACAAAATAATTGTTCTCTGAATCTGAAATACAATATATTGGCCACCAATAAAACCAACAAATCATAAGAAAATATTAATTCCGACAATGTTATGAATCTATTTTTATCCTTTAGCCAAATCATTAGGCGAGACTGATAGTAGCTTGATTTTTATTTTCTATTATTATCTTATTGGGAAATTTTTAATTCTGATTTAGTATATTATCCAATATTTTTAGGAATAATAGAATGGTGATTATAGGTTTTTCCAATATGTCAACAGGTTGACACATGTATTTGTAACTTCTAAGACAGGTTTGAGTCATTTTATATTTTTCCTTTTCATTACTTCTTCCTTGTGGAAGGGTGACCACATTAATTTATATGGAATTTGTATCTTATTTGCTCATTATGCCTTCAATACCCTCAATATATTCAAGTTACGAGTCTTCGAGTAAAATATGCCGCTATTTTCTTTATTACTGCCTAATTCCAATAATACTCTAATCAATATATCGTGTTCTTTATAGTTATTACCGGTTAAGACAAGTCATTTGTAAACTATATTAGTTTTTATCCAGTTAGAATCTCATAGGCCCATTCACAAGCGATAAAAAGACACTCAATATATCTTGGTCCAACTCCTTATTGCCTATCGTTGACACACTGGTATTCACTCGTAATTTAAACTAGAGATTAGTGACCTTGGTCAAGTCATTTTCTATGTTCTTCGTAAACAACATCTTCTTACTCTTGGTTGTGTCTTTACACCCAAGCGATCTTGAAGTCAGACCCAAAGTGAAGAGACAAAGAGTCTATGAGCTTAAGGAAGTTCAATAGGTAGAGCAGGCGAAGTTTTAAGAATACACCACAACAAATAGCAATCACGTTGTGTTGAATCGAAGCTTGGCCAGCCACGTCAACCAAGTGGAAAATCCTAAGAAAGTTTTCTTGATGCTCTAACTGACTAGTCATCGACAACCAAATTGACCGTGTTTATTTAATATTATTTTCAGTATTTTCCACAATTCATACTCTATGTGAGTTTACAAGTATTTAGAATAAAGCCTTAGGAGGAAAACATAAGAGAAGACCATCGAAGATTTCAAAATATTCTATTGATATTTATTTGTCGATTTACTTCTTATCTTTATTTGGGTATTTGAATTATGTATTTTGATGGATAATGCTATTATTTGTTATATATAAACTAAACACTTAAATTTTTAGTTTTCCATTATGAATAATGCTATTTATTATTCTTTTTCACACCACCAGATCATATTCAAATATTATGTCTCATTTTTTGATTAAAATTAAACTACAATTATAATACGTATAAAATGTCAACTATTTATTTCAATAAAATCAAGTTACACATAACATGATATGAGGAAGGTATAAAAGGAGTGGTATATAGCATTACATTCTCACAAAACCTATATTAAGGGTAGATTATTATATGATCAAAGGGGTAGATGAAATTCTTATGTTCGAATATGATATGTAGTAATAAAATTATATCACATATATGATCACCATAAAGGTAAAATAAAAATGGTATTTGAAAATTAGTGAAATCATGTATTCAAAAAAACATAACATTATTGTAAAAGATCTAGATAATGGAAATTATGTAACTCGTGTATTAAATATATTTTTCTAGAGACGGCTTTTATAAATTATAGTACTTCTCAGTTGATGTTCAAACCTAAGTAAGAAGTTCAAAACTTTGCAAACAATCTACTTAACCGTAGTCAAGAATTCTTGTAACACAATTTTTATAAGATAAAATGATCAACTTGGATTTTTTTTAAATGTACTACATATAACACTAAATTGACTTGTACATACACTATCAAGATGGATTTTACTACTACTTATGCTACACAATTTAATTATTCATTCTTAACGAGAATATTTGTGCAAATTCTATGTGGCTCGACTTCCTCTACATCTCCCTCTATAAAACTAACGAAGAAGAGGCTTAACACTTCATATGGGTCTATATATATACAAGCCACTAAAACACATCCTAAATTAATATCAAGAACAAAACAAGATAAAGAAATCGAGACTGAGGGATTGCACTTAATATGTATATAGAAAAGATAGTTTTTGAGAGACGATAACTCGTCCATAGTGAAAATGTTGTCAAAGATTTCACTTCTTACTTCTCTTTTCCTATATTAGTAAATCATAGTAGTATTTGACAGAATAAAAAGAGTCTATTCTCAAACTTTCGAGGTAATATACATGACATATTATTATCGCAAGAGGTATGAGTTACCAACACATAATGTTATTTCAATTGAATAGTAATGGTCAACGACCTTTTTCCACTCACGTAAATATCTTTTTAATTAATGTAAGAAATCAGTATACATCTAATTTACTATAGTAATTAAATATATTTATAAAATAAGGACCTCTAGTGCAATTAACTAAAAATGAATAAATTCTACCCTAGACTCCTTCGATGTCTCAAAAGAAATTTTTGGATTTATCCTAATAATAAATGTTTATTTACCTTCTACGCTAGCAAAACTCAACAATTTCTTATGCAAATCTAGAAGACAAATTTTTTTTTCTTTCTTGATTTAGATTTTTTACTTAAAACTCCTTTCTTATTCTTGTCGTAATCATACATTGTATTCAATGGAATGGACATGGAAACGGAAATGGAAAAAGCTACTCCTTATTAAAATTAAGCGGCACCATGATGGTTTTACACTCTTAGTGCTTATACCTATGTAAGGTGGCGTAGATATCATTTCATTCTACATTTGAAATTCTCGAAAAATAACTAAAATAAATGATTAATTAATTAATAAATATAAATCTTTTATGTAAATTATATGCAATAGCAAATTAACTAGTCGGGTTCATAATTAAGTAATCGCAACCCATTATCTTTTCATTTGATAATGTAGGAAATTTTTGTTTTCATAGTATAGGGAATTCCCCCTTAGTGTCGTAATAGCTAGAAAAGAATATATAAAAGAAATTATTCCTTCTTTCAGAATCTTCATAATCCAAAATTTTTGGTAAATGGTCTTAATTTTATCAATTACTTTTCAAGAAGGTAAATAAATATATTTATTTTCCTAATCATAATGAAGAGTATTTAATAAATGCAATTTTTCAGAAAAAAAAAGATGTGAAATTATATTTGGGATAAACTTATAATAAATTTTTAAGTGAAAAAAAACGTAATTTCATACAATTCACTTTGTATATAGCAAAATTTGGAAACCTTACCCTATAAATAATAACCCCCTTTTTTAGATTAAATATGGATATCCCACCGCATTGCATGAAGTACTCCAACAATAAAGAATCATGCTATTGAAACCAAAAATTTCTAATTATTGAAACTCTTGTGTTATGTTTGGATTGAAAAGTCAATGATGTTTAATGGGACATGTAATAATGCTGGGCAAAGCTTAGTACATTTTCTTATTATTTTTCCCATCTAAGTGTAAAATGTACTAAGATGTGACTATTTTTAACTCATTTAGTTATGTATTAAATTTTTTGATGGATTTATGTATTTGATATTTTGAACATCTTATTTAGCTATACAGGACTCGGGCAGGAAGACGATCATTTGCATAGACAACCTTGAACTTGTTCAATTTATTTCTTCGTTTCCAGTAGCGTGGTTGAAGGTCAAGCCATTCATTAAGTGTATCATAAAAAATGTAAAAGAACATGGACAAATGTCCTTCATGCGTATCCCTAAACGACTTAATGGATGGGTAGAAATTGTGGTGCGAAACGCTAGGAAACAGTCTACTTAGAGGAGTCATCATCTGCAAATTACCCTCCAGTTTGGAAAATTGAGCAGCAGATGTGTGTCTCACTTTTTCATCTTTCCGTTTCACCAAAAAAAAAGAAAAAAAATAAACCAATCATTCCTATAGGCACTTAAGGTGAGGTAAAATTTCATTAAAAGGGCATATAACCCTTTGTAACAATAAAGTGTGGTCAACCCAAACCCCAAAAATATTTATTAGCTGAGAAATATTGAATCTCTTAATGCATATGGGAAACCACTTAACTCTTCACCCGTACCACAAAAAGTTTTAAATACATGAATTAGTAGACAATAAAATAAGTCAGTCTACTAGCCTTGACACGTATTAATACATTTCCTTTTATCATGAAACAATCTATTACATTTATTAGCATGGTACGAGAGCTTTTTCTCACCCTGTGACTATAGCAACAACGTTTTCTGATATTATAATTACTCCATAAAGTAGGACTTCATATAGCCGAACCATAAGAAAAAATAATGCAACAAATAAAATTTTAGTCACAGTATTTGATATATTAGTCAATGTAGACCTAGACAAGTTAAACATCATTACCTTTAGTGTTTTGTTAGCTAAGTTGAGTATTACATTGTACATACTCTACGACTCTAATCTTAATTATTATAATGTCTATCTTTCTCTCATTATCCAACCACACCCCATGCAAAAAAAATTCCTAGATAACTATTCATATCCATGATAAAATCGAATTTAACACTTTAACCCACAATCTTGTGATTATGTTTGTCTAAAAGGTTTCTTGCTACAAAAGCAACTATTGCATGTTGATTAATAGTAAAATTTACCCTAATAAGCCTAAAAATGGAGGCAGTTTAGTCTTGGGTTAAAAAAATTTGAATTGCATAAAATTACTTGAATTACTCTTCTTTGTAAAAATGCCAAGCGCAAGTTATCTAGTACATTCTATACAATAATCGAAAGGTGCTAAACATTCCAACTAGATTACACATTATATTTTCCTTTGCTAAAATGAAAAGACCAACCATACTTTCCCTTTAAAGTAATTCCATCGTGAACAATAAACCTCAACAATTAAAGAAACAGGCGACTGAAACATATCACAAGGCCCTAATTAGATGTAGCTAATTATTACAAAATTAAGAAAATGTGTTCCATTAACATTTAAAACCACATACAAAAATTTATCCCAACGAGAACAAACAACCTTTAAAAATGAAATCAGTAAATCTAATTAGAATGGAACAAAACTTAATGGGAAGTACAAACTATCATGGTGCGCGGATATGAACCATAATAGTAAACTCACCCAAAACGAGGCTTTATCCTATAAGTTTGTTTTTCAACTTTTCAATCCATGGTCTTACCAATTTTGCCAAGTTAGTCCCTTATCTTTATTCTATAATATGTTTTCTATTATATTTACACATCTCAATGTTACGTTGTTGTCCATACTCCTTTATAATCAAATCATTAATTTACTTGCTAAATAACTTAACTTTTTTTATTAATCGATTACAATGAGATCCCTCAAATTCAAGGAAGATATAATTATGTTAAAGTGGATACATTCAAGGAATGTGGATATATATATATATATTTTATCTTAACAAGTACATATATCTAATAATAAACGGATTTATTCCCCATGGTCATACACACTATATATGTGACAATATGGAAAAACCTTGTGACTTATTTCTTTGAGCGCCTTGTCATCAGGTTGTGAACATTGTTTAAAAAGTATGAAAATAATGTAAAAAAATATTTAAAGAACTAAAAAAAATATGACAAGTCCACTCAATCACCAATAAGGGAACTAAATATAAAATTAATTTAGAATCACTTGACTAGCTTGAAAAGAGTGAGTTTTTTCTTTATGAGAAAGTAGTGTGAGTGAGAGAAGATTCATATCACACCCAACTATGAAAAGACTTGATTTGGAGGAAAAAAATAACACTAATAAGTAACATTAATTTTTATTACCCCTATTTCCACTCCCACCCATGGTCATAAGAGTTATCACTAATCTAACTACAGTGTTTTTATTATTACACCAACGCAAATTTACAATATAAAAATTTTGGGTTTTATAAATATTGTTGATTAAGTCTTCATTGTAGTGTAAATTTAAAATTTTACTTGTGGAGCAAACTTTTATTTTCGTTGAGGCAAATTTTCGTATTGTTACAAATTTTATAATATTTCCTACACATCCTATCACATTCATTATCACCTCTTCTTCTCATTTTAGGAGGCTAGCATGTCCTTTATATCTTTTCATTTGTCATTCATTAATATATCTCGTTCTTCAAAACCTTCTTCACATCATACAGTCCATTTTTCTCGGTCTTCAACCTTTATTCATATCTATATACTAATAATATCCTTTCTTTCAACTTCATTAAAAGTCCACCCATGAATTTCAGATTTAGTATCACATAAATTTTCTTAAACATGAATGTTGCAATTACAATATTTTTATCCTAAGTCATAATATATATAACTACCCATTGTCTTAAAATTGTCCATATACAGTTTTGTTATAGTGATACAAACTAATTTTTAAATCCAACCAACAAGCCTACCTTATTTATCAAGTAAAGTCTATCTGTGGTCTCCTAATCTTGTAGTCTCTCCAGATATTCATAATTTTTACTTGGTCTCCACACCTTTTTAAAGGTATTTTTTAGGTGTTTCAAACAAATTATACTTAATGATTAGAGTAATCAATGAGCTTAACCTTATAAGAGAAAGCACAATATATTTTGATGTTTGGATAATCTCTGATATTAACCTTAATATTATTTTTACACATCATATCATATGTTTTTATAGAAATATAAAATATTCAATTTTAGGTTACCTCTTTTTAAGATAAGTATAGGGTAGAATCGTCCAACCCAACAATACAACAACTCCCTCAATTGAATTGTTATAGCCAAAGATCATTATTATGTAAACAGGATTCAACAAAACATTTCGATAATTTTAATATCTTTACATTATAAAAATAAATTATTAATGGATGTAATCAAAAATTAATTTTTATATCTCAGTTAGTAAAAACAAATTGAACTTGAGAAATAATCAAATTGATACTTTTGCCAACTAATAAAATTTTTAAAAATAAATTAACTGACTTGAATTGTATGTAACATGGGAAAATGTTCAATTTTTTACCATTTTATTATACGAGTCTCTAATGGTAATGTTGAAGATAATTTTGGCTCATATTATTTTTCTTTTTTATTTATGTTATATATCATATATTCATTTTCTAGAATGGACAAAAGATGATAAGTGTTTGAAAACATTAAGATCTATTCTTTTATTAAAATCAAAACACGGTTTATCTATGAAGAATATATATTATTTTAATAAACATATTTATTTCTATATTTTCTGTGAATCTACCTTTTAAAGAACATTTTTATGTGCATTTTCAATATTAATGATAGATATGTACTACTATATGAAATTATGCTTGAGATACAAAACTATAATTTATACATATGTCAAATTGAGTTTGAAACATCACATGCTAGGAGCATAAATTTAAATTCAGTCACCTTACAAGACTATTGTAGTCTATTTACGTGGTATGTGCAACTCACACGCTCTTTATTCGATTTCAAATTTGAAATCAAACTCTTCTTCTGGTTCTTTTTATGGGCGATCAAGAACACATATTAAAAAAACCAAAATAATCAACAAATTCATTGATATAAGTCTCAATCCTTCTGAGTTCTGAACACGAAGGCATAAAAGTAGTTAGGCAGTGATGACACCCTATACCGTCGCGATAAAACGCCAACTCGAACTCACAACCTCGACGAGGATTTAAGAACATTTCCAAATATTTTTTCGAGGATAAAAATCTTTGAAAGACATAAGATAAACTAATAGGGGAAAGCACAAACGACATGAAATCCCATAAAAAGGAAAAATTCTATAGAAGTTGAGTTCAACTCGGGAAAGTTAATCAAGAAATCTTAGAAGTCTTCTCGAGGTACCACAAAAAACCTTTGAAGTTACACTAAGAAAAAGAGAAAGGAACCTTTTGATAGTACGTCACTAAAAAAACATAATGATGTGTCAAATAAGAAAAGATTAGATGTGGTATTATCAAGATTATGTCATGCAAAAGGAGCATTAATGGGTAGAAGCGTGCAACATATGGAGTGCCAAAAAATATCTACATAATATAGAGTTCCCTAAATTAAAATAGGTCTTCGGCATGTAAAATAAAATAACAAATGAATACCTTATGAAGTAAGTAATAGGCAATACTATGGTAGGAAGGAGTCCATAAATTTTTTTGAAAGATCCGTTACAATTAAAGGTGCATCAGTAAGAGTAAACTATACAAAAAAAGTATTAGAGGAAAGGGCAACCAACTTCGGTAGCTAGCTGCATATGAATCCGCACAAATATATGTACTCAAGAATATACTTGCTGGATTATGATCATGTTTCTTCCATTGTGAGAAAATGCATACCCCATTAGAGGAAAATGTTGTTATAGTCTCTAATAATGGTCAGTTTAGGGTCATTGACAGTGTACTAAGATTTAAGTAACATAAGACCTCTTATTAATTTCATGTGCTTGTAGCTTTTGAATTTGACTTCAATCTCTGTTCTACATTTTATTTCGTTGCAGTTTCATATACTGTACCGTGTAATTGTTTCCAATTACTTAAGAATTTATATTTTTACATCATTTAACCAATATAATTTTCTTAATTATATCAAGTCTTAAAGAGAAAATAAATATAGAACATTTTTTGAGAAAAAACTATTTATATCCTATTTACTCCGTCCTCACGAACCTTTCGAAGGTAGGTTCTCGGGTCTTCTTCGAACCCATTATTTCACGGTCATTACATTTCCCCTAAAGATATGACGGTTTACCCCGAAATGAAGAGTCAACATTGTCTACTATGATCATATTACTACTTCGATGATTATTTCTTGAATAAAAAATAAGAATAATAAGAAAATAAAAGATGTTAATCTTTTCATTCATCCAAACCCATATATTACAACATTAGGCTAACTAGGCCATACATATGCACATGGTGAGATATACGTTTGTTGATGTATTAACTTCTTGAACAATAACAAATTGTGTAAAAACTCTTAGTCTTTGGTATAAAGTATATAACCAAATAAAAAAATACTAGCACTCGATATAAACCTTTGACTCATTTTAATTACTAGTCTTGAATCTTTTGCGAGATGATGAACCAAATTTGTTTGGAATGATTTTCTTGTTTGCTAGTTTTGGAATATCGAAATTAGTAGAAGGTACTATGTTACATATTATTTCAATGCCTATGTATGGTGTCATATTGTATCGTTGACCATGTAGCCAAACAACCTTTAAAGTTCATAAACACTCCTCTTCTCCATCTATAACAGAATGGTGACGATGAAACACCTATCAAATAAACAATACACATAAATGTTTAGTAAATATCGTAAACTAAAGTACTAGATAAAGTATTGAACCTAAACCACATGAGTTTAGAAACCAATATATATTTGAAATTAGTTGGGTATATAGATCTAATGTTGTTTCTTAATCAAATTCAGACTAATTAATTCAATTGAAATGTAAATAGTTAATAAATTAGTGAATCAAATAGGATTAAATCTACCATAGTTGACTAGGGCGTTGTAGAATCTGAGATCAACGGTCCTTTTATACACAGTGCAAACCTTAACACATTCCATAACCTCCTTAGAGAAACGTCTATCTTGAAGTTGTTGTGCCCTTGGATGGATACGACTAACGAGTTCATAAATTTCTTTTGTTTGTTGCTTCCTTGGATGGATATGATATGAGACTAATATAATATAGTGTGCGAGTATAAAGTGGGTAGAAATATAGTTATTTAATTCACCGGATGGATTAAGAAGATATATTATAAGTAATCAAATTGAATGTCCCATTCCAAGTATTAATTTAAATATTCCATAAGGTTATTTTTTTATTTTAGTAAGATTTTTGTTTAGATCATGCCTCATATGGAAAAATATCCCGTGTTAATGATACAAGCTACAATATGAAAATAAAAACTTTTTTTACAAATTTTGTGGACCATAAAAGAAGGGTTGAAAAATAGATAATACAAACTCCTTTTTTTAACGATGTTGTCCAAAACTATCCTTGAATTTCAAATTAGATCATCCAAATGAGAAAAAATAGTATGTCGAATTATGAGTCATTCTTTAACCTTATCGATAACACAATAACGTTTAAGATTATGTAAGAAAAAATCTATACATACATTAATGATTGCAAATATTAGTGTGATGTTATTAATTTCAACTATATTATACCCCACAAATAAAAATCTAGAGTTGCGATAAATTTTGTTTCAATTATTTTGTCACATTAATGCTCCCCCAATACATAGAAGGTTGCAACTATTTGTAAAAATAATTGTTCACAAAAGGTTGTCTAATTATAAATTCAAAGAAAATATATATCATAATTAAAAAATTACCACTATTTAAATACCAAAATTTTCCCTACAATAAATCAAGATTTCAACACACTTTAGGAGAGGTATATTAGTAAACATAGTATCTAATAATTGTTTTTCTTAAATTTTTAGTACAGAAAATGTGTCATCCTTTTCGATGAAGGAAGTAACATATATTATATGTTTCAAGATCCGATGAGATAATAAAATTACTGTCATGAGGTAGACAAACTTGAATATAATGGTATTATGCACGCTACTTATTTATCACATGTGCACTTAATCTTATCCACTAACCATATCTATGGGGAGAGTATTGTGAAAGTCCCCATACGATTAATAAAAATTTAAGTTTATAACACTTGAAAAAATAATATTGAAAGCTACAAAGAAAGGAATGCATATTGTTTTACATTCATAATGAAATGAATTTTATAATGTCATAATACATAAACGTGTTGTAGTGTATTTCACTGAATCTCACAACTGTATTGTGATATTATTATCTACTAAAAGTATAATGTAATAGATTCAAGATATAATTAGATACATCTCAAACACAATAACTAGTAGAAGGTTGAAGACTTACAAAGATGATTACAGAGAAGTTTTCCATTATTCAAATGACATGACTAAATATTTTTTCTTTGTACATGAAATATTCAAATAATTTATCTATATTATTATGATTAGTAAGAAATAAAATTGAAAACGTATTAACTAAAATTTAAATTCTTAAGAAATTTAAAAAATACGACAAATTTAAATAAATTTTATCCATATCCATGAACAAATTTATAATTATGCATAATATAAATGTGATGAATTTATACAATAACTTAAATTTGGTGTCGACTAGGGTGTGATAAAAATATGATATAAATAAGCACCCTAGCCTATCACGGTTCTGCAAGTATAGAAATCGTATGGAAATTTTAATTAATAAGTAAGATTCGTTCCTCAGAGACTACGAAGGTTAGGACGAACTTATGCAAATAATCAAGTACAATTATTAAGAGCTAAAACAAATAATACGCAGAGAAATAAAAGACGAATAGATGTTTATTGGGTTTTTGATTAAAAAAATTAAAGTAATAAATTAAAGACTAGAAAATTAAATGTAAGAGAAGAAGATAGTATGGTAGTTTAGCTTGAGTAAATAGTATGTAATCCCCACTACTTTTTCCATTCTAAACATGTAAGGGTGAATTTTGTAGTATTTCAATAATCGGTTTCAATTGCGCTAGGTAGTTTTAAATAGGGTTTACCTGTGTCAATAAGGAGTCCTAAGCAAACTTTTCCTCGAATTGATTAAATATCAATACACTAAACCATAGTGATTATCTAGTTAGGTTGATTTGTCAGATCTAAACTGTACACTAGATGTTATGTGTTAAACCTATAGTTAAATATACCGTTATCAATGATTACTTAACTACTGTGATGGTAATTCTATATGGTCACGATCCACAAGAACACAGAATATAAATCCCAACACATAAACAGAGAATAAAAACAATAATTCAATTTAAAACATAGAATTCCCAAATTAGATAGATGTCAACCGAAACTAGGGTTCATACATATATGCTAAAACTCAAGCTAAATAGAATTTAGTTCATACTAATGGAAGAAAAGAAAGAAATTACAAATTCAAGGATTGAAGAAGACATATTTGATGAACAACTCCTTCCAGACTTCTTTTCATGTGTTGTAAGCTTCCTCTTGGATTAAGGTTTGGTCAAGGATGATTTTCTAATGATAAGAGGTTGTATATATACTAAATCATGAGAAAATCGACCGATAGTCTAATAAATATGCCTAAAATGATGTCTCAGAGATAGATTTTATTATCACAAATGAGGAGACATCAAGACCCCCAACTCAAAGTTTTATCGTCCCGGTACAATAAAAATAAAGAACTCTAGGGAAGTTAAGAAGAAGAAGTCGGAGGAGAATAAGAATAGAACATAATGAATTATCCTAGAGCATAGTATCCAAAAAATCTCATATAGTAATGCTCAAGAAATAATGCACAAGTAAGCTCAATATACACATAACCCACCATCCACGAATTCAAGTTAAGATTAATTTCGCAATGCCAGAAGGAGAGGTTGATAACTTAGTTCATGCTAATGGCTATAGGTTGTTCATAGGTCCTAATATAGCATTCAATGGTCCACTTAACCACTACCTAATAGCACAATTGTTTCTCCATTAAGAAGTTATAAATCCTAAGATCTTTGGTTATAACGTGGCTTAGGGACGGTGTGGTATATTTGGATAATGAAAAGTGAGCTTTGGGCTCTCTCCTCACATTCCATCAACGAATCGCCCTAGAGCTTGAGTTCTCACTCGAAGATGTTCTTACTCAACCCAATTTTTGATGCTTTTGATGTGCATCCCCAATAATCCCAAATAAAGCCCTTCATGATGATATACAAATTCCACTTTGCCGGTCCAGATATATATTCTTTTCATATAAATTTTTTCTTTTGTATAGCTATGACTCTCTTTTTGATGTTCGAGATATCACGCTATTTTTTTTCATATATATAATTTTTTCTTTTCAAATCTAGCTCGTAGCTTGTTTTTCATTCACTATTAGCCGGCAAAGGGTTACAATAATAACTTTTTCGTCATCAATAAAATCGCAATTACAAATTCCCAAACTCAAGCTCTAAAAACGACTTGTCTCATGTTTTGTGATTCAAGTGCGGGTCATATATATAAGTCCTACAAACTAAGGGTATGGGTTATAATGTGTTTAATAAAAGGCTTTAGAAAGGCTCAGAGGGGCTAAGACAGATAAATAATAACCATAATCAAATAAAAAGGGTGAGAACGTATAAAAAGGCTTCTAGTGGCTTCAATATGAAAGAATTGCCTTATTCATTTTTCTAACTACCGGATTTTGTTACTTTTTCACTACTAGTTCATAGACAAGTGGGTTTTCAACTAATTTCAAACCTCACATTCTGCACACCAAATAACTCTCCCTATGTTTCAACATAACTTCTTAGCATTGCTCATTAACTTTTCTATCTTTTATTTCCTATTTTCATACATGCATACTAACATATTTGTGACATCCTTCAAAAACATACCACTTACTATCGTTGACTGATGTCTCCCTTTTTAGTCTAATTATAAGCCCTTAAGAGACATCATTATAGGATGAAACTGGTCCTTTTATATTGACTTTTGAGCTTAAATGGCAATTTTGTACTTTCTCCCCTTGGAATTAGACTATTTGCATTTATAGAGCTTTTGTGCGTTAATTTACTTATTTTTAGTGCAAAGTTAGTAGGTTTATGAATTTCACGAGAACACCAATCCGAGGAGGAGAAGTGAGAATTAAAGTCTTAGAATATTTATAGTGTGCTAGTCGAATTTCTTAAAGTTAAATTGCACTTTCTTATTTCTAGTCTTGGTTTAATGATTTATTATTTTTTAAAGCATATGCGGTTTAATTATTTATTTAATGTGAAGCATTAAAAGAATTATGGTAATTAATTAGAGACAAAGTCAAGTCAAAGAAGTAAAAGAAAGAATATTTACATGGAAATAATAAGATTAAGGAAAGATATATGGAAAGAAGGAAAAGATAAAGCTGCCTTATGAATCTGAAATTCCAGCCACGTTTCAAAGATAAATCTATAACTAAAGATTGGCTAGGAATCTGGACGAGTGGTCTGCACCAATAGAAAGCTCTTTCCAAGAAAAGCAGTTTCATATATTGGAACTCCTCAAACGGATAAGTATTGAAGGAGATATGACCATATCAAATCAGCATCAGAATCTTACCTTTTCTAGAATTTAGGGCTACAAATTTAAGAGTTCTTGCCTTGTCTTCCACTCCAAGTAATTCGACCTACCACCTATAAATACCAGCTCCAAACCTTAGAAAATCATTTCTTGGCTGCGTAAGCTTAATATACACAAATAAATCATCATAGAAGCAATCAAGAGGATTTAGAGGAGGAAGAAGCAAGAGCTAGAGCTTAACTACATCAATTCAACACTTCTCCATCTCTATTCTTCAGGGTAATTTATTTTTAGATCTATTTTGTCTATGAGGTATTTCTAAGCTATTTATTTAAAAAGTTTTATTATGCATAATTTCTCTTTAGGATTGTAATTATATGAACCATTGAATATTGTTTTTCTGTTTTACTTTGAATCTGGGATTTTAGTATTCAATTGAATTGGTTCTTAATTTCCATTGACTATATTCTTGTTTTAATCACTAATTTTGAAGTAATGAATCAAATTTAGCTCATAGTAATTAGGCTATTCCATATAGTGGCGTATGGATCACCTTGACGGGGGGTTTAATTACAGATATAAAATATAGACGCGTGGTATCCGTTATTTGACCCTGACGGGCTTGACTAACCACGTAGCCAATGAGGTAAAATTGTATTCATCTGAAAGTAGCTTATAATCGCCCTGACAGGGTTTGTAGTAGCGTAGGATAGCTTCTAGGTCCACCCTGACGGGGGCTAGGAGATAGTAGATTCCCGACTATTGCGAGATTTCTCATTCACCCTTATTCTTAGGAATCATAGATTCAATAGGATGGATTAATACTTGCATATCCTTATCTTTTTTTTGCATAATTATTAATTGTTTATTTTATTATTTAGTTAATTAGAAAACAAACTCCTTTATTATTTATCTTTAGCAATTAAAACTATCTATTCTAATACTGAACACGAAGTTAGAATAACTACTTAAATCCCTGTGGAGACGATAATCTCGTATTTACTTATCTATTACTTGGTACGACCCGTACACTTGCGGTCTGTGGTTCCTTTATTCCTTTGCTTTTATTTCATTATTTTATAACACACAAGGACCCACCAAGTTTTTGGCGCCGCTGCCAGGGATTTATAGCGGTTATTTTATTTTGTGTTTAAGTTAGGTTGGTAGTTTTAGTTGTTTTCAGTTTTACGTTTGTTTTGTTTTAGTCTCTTTCCAGGTTTTTATTTAGGTATGGAGATTTCCCCCTTTCAAGAGCAAGATCCACCACTTGTGACGCCTTGTTATCAAGTTCAGATTCTACCACAGTGGTGGTTGGAACAACTGGAAGACTCTTTGAATATTCACTTCCGCGATCATCATAATAGGCTCAGAAAGTTGGAGGACTCCCTAGATTATTTCATGAAGGCCACACAGGATAACATAGTAAAGAGTGATGCGAAAATCGATGCTATCTTATCATTAGTACAAGTCATGCAACAAAGCCATCAATTAATGGAGCAACGATTGACGCAACTCACAAAAACAATTGAGAAATTACAACAAGTACCATCTATGCAAACGGGACAAGGTACAAATTTTGATGATGAGGCCATTCAAATTGATAACGATGTTTGATTCGATGTAGCTACAGAGTTTAGCCTGCAAGAAGAGAATGAAGTGGAATCACCACAAGTTGCACCTAGTGAGCTAGAGATTCCAACAATAGAAGAATCAACCACGCTAAGCATAGATGAGTCAATCTAACTATCAACCACAACCTATACAATAGAAAGCGCCAATTATTAAGAAAACTTAATAAGAACCACCGAAACACTCAATGAAACTGACAAAGAAAGAGCAACCTATATGTTTAAATTCAAGCATGGCTAAGATGATGCAAGTAGTTGAAGAAAATATGAAGATAAGCCAGCAAAGAATTCAAACCCAACAAAAGGTGATTATGAATCTCAAGCATACCTTATCACGCATGGCGAGTACACTGCAACACAGGCCAAAATGGCAACTCCCAAGTGATACTATTGCTCCTCGAGATGATGCTTGTCATGCAGTTGAATTGCAAAGTGGTAAACAATTAACTCCATCTAGAAGAGAACCTGAACCAACCCCTATTCCATAAAAAGAGGTTGAAGAAACAACAGAAGATAAGGTCGAAGAGGTAGTTGAACCAAAGAATGTCCAGGAGAAGACACCAGAACAGAAGAAGAGCTCAGTGGTACTTAATACACGCCCTCCACCTCCATACCCTTCACGTGTCAAGAAAAAGGACAATGACCAAGAATTCAAAAAGTTCTTGACATGGTGAGCAAGTTAGATATTAATATGCCGTTTTTAGAAGCTCTCAGGATAATGCCGAAATATCTGAAATTCATGAAGGACATTCTTTCTAATAAACGAAGTTTAGAAACTGGGGAAACGATTGGATTGCATGTGGAGTGTAGTGCTATTTGTCAAAACAAGTTACCACCGAAGCTAGAAGATCCCGGAAGTTTTACGATTCCCATTGGTATTGGAGACAATTGGACCGGGAAAGTATTATGTGATTTAGGTGCAAGTATCAATCTCATGCCGAGATCCATGTTCGAGAAGCTTAATATAGGAGAGGTAGTACCAACTTCTGTGGTATTACAAATGGCGGATCGCTCCCTCTCCCGACCAGTAGGTAAAATTGAAGATGTTTTAGTTAAAGCTGGTACTTCTATTTTTCCTTGTGATTTTATTATTCTTGACTACGACGCGGATAAGAATGTCCCCATCATCTTGGGTAGACCATTCTTAGACACGGGCCGTACACTAATAGATGTTGATAATCGTGAGTTGATCATGAGAGTCCAACACGAACATGTACGATTCAATGTGTTTAAGGCTATGAAATTACCAAATTCAAAAGATGAATGTTTCAAAATAGATATCATCGTAAAACTTACACAAGAAGTCTTCAATGAAGGAAACATAGACGACGATCTTGACAAAGCCTTAACACTTGAATCGCAAGAGGAAGATGATACTACCACTGATGAAGTTGATGCATTGTGATCAAGTATACGAGAACAACTTAAATAATTAGGTGACATTGAACCAATAAAGCAACCATCCATAATATGTCCACCTGTTCTCGTAGAAAAACCACTTCCCAACCATCTACACTATGCATATTTAGGTATGAACAAAACTTTACCTGTTATTAATTCTGCTAACCTTTCATGTCCTCAAGAGGAGAAGCTACTTCATGTGCTTCGCGCTAACAAAGAAGAAATTGGGTGGACTATTGCCGATATCAAGGGGATTAGTCCGTCCGTTTGCAAACATAAAATTATTCTTGAGAACGAAGGAGGGCGATCTATAGAGGGACAAAGAAGACTCATGCCAGATATGAAAGAAGTGGTCAGAAAGGAAGTAATCAAGTTACTAGATGCAGGAATTATCTATCTGATAGTGAGCAGTGATTGGGTTAGTCCAGTGCAAGGTGTTCCAAAGAAATGAGGTATTACTACTGTCCTTAATGATAAAGGTGAAGCCATACCATCAAGAACAGTTGTGGGGTGGCGAGTATGCATGGATTACAGAAGACTCAACAAAGCTACAAAGAAAGATCACTTCCCACTGCCATTCATTGATTAGATGCTAGACAAACTCGCAGAGAGAGAGTATTATTGCTTCCTTGACGGATATTAAGGTTATAATCAGATTTGTGTGGATTCCCTTGATCAACACAAAACAACTTTTACTGGTCCGTTTGGCACCTTTTCTTATAGGAGGATGCTGTTTGGTTTATGTAATGCACCTGCCACGTTCCAGAGATACATGATGGCTATATTTTGGGTCATGATTGATAAATATTTGGAGGTTTTTATGGATGACTTTTCGGTGTTTGGAGATAGTTTTGATGATTGTTTGTATAATCTGGAGAAAGTCTTTGTGAGATGTAGAGAAAAAGATCTTGTTCTTAATTGGGAAAAATGCCACTTCATGGTTCAAGAGGGGATTTTGTTGGGACATAAAGTTCTGAAGGCAGGGATGGAGGTTGATCGTGCTAAAATTGAAGTTATCAAAACATTACCACCTCCAATCTCTGTAAAAAGAGTGAGAAGTTTCTTGGGTCACGCAGGATTTTACCAAAGATTTATTAAAGATTTCTCGAAGATCGCCAAACCGCTTTGTTCTTTACTTGAAAATGATACTCCTTTTAATTTTACTGACGAATGTCTTCAAGCGTTTGTGACGATTAAAGAGAAGCTAGTTTCCACACCTATTGTTATATCTCCTGATTGGAAAGATCTGTTTGAACTGATATGCGATGCAAGTGATTATGTTATGGGTGTAGTTTTGGGACAAAGGAAAGACAAGATTTTCCATACGACTTATTATGCAAGTAAGACCTTTAACGCTGCCCAGAGGAATTATACTGTAACAGAGAAAGAGATGTTGGCCGTAGTTTATGCTTTCGATAAATTTCGTTCCTACTTGATTGGAAAGAAAACTATTGTATATACGGACTATCAGCTATCAGATATCTCATGGAGAAAAAGGACGCTAAGCCGCGTCTAATCAGATGGGTACTATTGCTGCAAGAATTTGACATAGATATTCGAGACCGAAAAGGATGCGAGAATCAAGTTGCTGATCATTTATCTCGGCTCAAAGGATCTGATGCACACAAAGAACCACTGTTGGTTAAAGAGGTATTCTCTGATGAACAACTTTTTACTATTAAAGATGCGTTTGTACCTTGGTATGAAGATGTAGTCAACTTCATCGTGAGTGGTGTCTTCCCTACAAAATTCAACGAAAGAGGTTGGTTAACAAGGCCAAACAATTATTTTGGGATGAACTATACCTCTGGAAAATCTGTAGTGACCAAGTAGTTAGAAGATGTGTCCATGAGAGCGAAGTTGATAAGATTATAGCAAGTTGTCATGGTTCACCATATCGAGGTCACTTTAAAGGCAATAGAACTACAACTAAAATTCTTCAATCCGGTTTCTATTGGCCTACCCTACACAAAGATTGTCATAATGTCCAGTCATGTCAAATATGCTAGTTCACTGGTAATATATCAAAAAGAGACGAGATGGCGCTCAACAATAATTTAAAAGTATAAATCTTTGATATATGGGGAATAGATTTCAGGGGACCTTTCGTCACTTCCCATGGTAATATTTATATCTTGCTAGCAGTAGATTATGTGTCGAAATGGGTAGAAGCAGTGGAAACACCAAAGAACGATGCTTTAATAGTAATTAAATTCTTAAAATCACATACCTTTAGGAGACATGGTACGCCACGTGTTCTAATCAGTGACAAAGGTACTCATTTCATCAACATTCAATTGAGAGCCCTTCTTCATATGTTTGGAGTGAGACACCGCACATCAATCGGTTATCACCCACAAACTAACGATCTTGCTGATGTTTCTAACCGAGAAATCAAATCTATTCTAGAGAAGACCGTGAACAAATCGAGGAAAGATTGGTCTTTAAGGCTAGATTATGCTCTCTAGGCTTACAGAACAGCATTTAAAACACCAGTTGGGGCATCTCCTTACCGCATGGTCTACAGAAAAGCATTTCATCTACCTATTGAGATTGAAGCTCGAGCCTTCTAGGCTATTAAAACTCAGAATCTGGACCCAGAATTAACCGCGAAACAAAGGTTGATGCAACTGATCGAGTTGGATGAATTTCGATATCATGCTTATGAAAATTCGCGTCTTTACAAGGAGAAAACAAAGAGATGGCATGATAATCAAATCCGTCCAAAACATTTCGAGAGAGGACAAAAGGTACTATTATACAACTCTCGATTTTCAAATTACCCAGGAAAGCTTAAGTCCCGTTGGGGAGGACCTTACATTGTAACGAGAGTCACACCGTATGGAGCGATTGAAATCGAACATCCAACCGAACAAAGGACATTCATGGTGAATGGCTAGCATTTGAAACGATACCATGAAAGTGTAGACTTTGGACGAGAGGAGACAATCCATCTCGTAGAAAACTCTTAGCCTGAGGTACACGTCTAACTCAAAGACGTTAAACAAAAGTGCTCTTGGGAGACACCCCTTGTTTTAAATTGCTTTGTAGATTAGTTTTATGTTTTGTTGTGTATATTTCTAAGTTAGTGTAGATTTTAAATTGTGTTTACAAGCTAATAGAAGAGAAAGGTAGTGTGTTATTTTGAACCATTCAATATAGGATGGAAGTATTACGAATAGAAAAAATATCAACAATGACTTCCATGGTAAATAAATTTTTAAATAACTCGATGTTTCTTCTGATGTAGTTGAAGAATGTTGAAAAGTGGTATAGGAGATAGGAATGGAAAAAATTTATGAATTATTTTAGGAGAAGAAGTGGGTTTGAGACACTTGATGTAGTGGGTTATAATAGAAGTTGAAGATATGATTTATTTACGCAGACATGTGTCACAACTTCAATCCTTCTAGGGTAATGGTATACTAGATAAAACTTAAATTACTTATCATATTAAAGTGTCAATTAAAATATTAATTTATATGTGGTAAACTTTAAAAGGAAGAAAAATAATGATTTTTATTAAGTAGTAATATTTTTATATCTTTTACGGTTAAATGGTAAATCTCTCTTGAATTTAATATTGTAAAAAATTTGAATGATTACTTTACTCAAAATAACATATATAATAGAAATAATAGAAACTTAATATGAATAAAAGTTATATATAATCTCTTCTAGATCACAAAGGTGAATCAATAAGGAAATTAATTTTGAAGGGGAATAAGAAACTCAATTGATAATAATATCTAGTAACTAATGTTTGACAACTCAAGTAGTCAACAATTCTATGTTATTCAAAAACCAAGATTAGTCAATAAATTTATATTTAACAAATTTGATTAATGATATTTATCATCCAAAATCATATCACCCAATATTCCACATATAACATGACAGAATTTGATTAAAATTAATTATAAATATTTTTATTTTTTTAATCTAAGACTAAAAATACCAATCGAATTACGCTCCATCATGTGTTTTACATTGAATGGTATAATTTTAGGTGATATATATCATTACTCTTTATTTATAGTTTAAATATAACATACTTTTGTTAACTAATTATACATAAATAAATATCCAATTATAATAGCAAGACACATGTGTACATTTTTATACAATTTTTATTCATATTCTTTTTAAAAATTATTTTCTTTCAAAGAAAATTTTATATAGAAGTTAAGTATATGTTACTTTTGTGAAGGATACTTAGAATCATGAAATTATAACATGATATTTTTTCATTTCGTGTAAAAAACTTCTGAATACATGCTAATGGAAGAAATAAAACAATTAATAATACATCTTTTTCATAATAACTCATAAATAAAAAATTAACTCACTTCATTTCATATAGATAAATTTGTATGAACAATATATATAATAAAAATCAAAGATGATAAAACACATAAATTATCAGATTATAATTGTCTAAATAAAATCAAAAGCATCCTAAATATAGAAAAAATTTAAAAAAAACTTTTTTAAATGTCTTAAGGACAATCCCTAAAAATAATTTCAACAATAATTTCAAGAGTAAAGTTTTGGTAGATTTCATATGCATGATGTGATGACTCTCCAAACCTTGAAAGTTTTATTTGTTATGCTGATAACCTTAATGAAAAATTTATATCTTGTTGTGAAACCATTTAACTTGATCCACCTTGTACAATTGATAGAGTATTTCAAGGGGTTTTAGTTTCATATGGTGTAGTAGAAAATGACAAAGTTGTTCAAGGTTAAGTCCATAAGAATCCGTTTAAAGGCCATCAAGACTGGAGAAGCTATTATTAGATACATAACAAATATTATGGTCTATAATGGATCTATATAGTTAGCATTATGAACTAGATTAAATTGAAGTGTTATCGTTTCCTCATTTGACAATTATGTAACACCAAATGTTTTGTTAACTAATGTTAACGGGTTGTCGTTGTCTTTTAATAATGTATCCACTAGAATGAAATCGTGTTTCTCTGCTAATACAAATCCAAAGTAATCAACATACACATTTTGAATAGGAAAATTACACCTAAGAATGAAAAATACTTATTATGGGATAGACTGATTTACAGGAAAATAACCTCGAATATATCAAATACATTGAGCATTCCTCGTTAAAATTGAGGAATAAAAATATGGAATTTAAAGAAAATATTAATTAGTTATGAAATAAACGAATTACCAACCAGTTAAAGTTCTTCATAAAACTATAAAAATATAACGATAAAGAAATATAGACTAATCTAATACCAAGGAGGAAAGCCTACTAAGCTAAAAAGAAAAAGACACCTAGAGCCTATGTAAGTTTGTGTGCAATTATACGAATTATAGTGTTGACTATTGATAGCAAATGTGACCGTATTCACTATGATATGAATAAATATTTACTTACCAACTTGTTGACCAACTTTACATTAATAGATCAACGGTAGAGCTATGTAATTAAGTCTCAAACTTTCAGACCCTTTTATATTTTAACTCTAAGTGCAACCAAGATAGGGGATATAAATGGTGTGACCATATTTACGAGTGACAAAAAAAATTAAAAAATTTAGTGTCGAGACCCATATTCTAAATTTATCCATAGTAAATGTACATAGAAAAAATATGAGTGTTGAACTATATTGGCTCGAAGGATTAGCCCTCAACTCGTAAATAAATTTTATCTTACTTTAATTAGTCTAAAGGTGGTTTTAGAAATTTAGGGATTATTGGTAAAGGTAATATAAGTATTGTTTAAATTACTGTGTCAATGTAAAATTTCTTATTTACTAGTATAATTATAGAGATATATTTTTTCATCACTAACTCGATAGGTGAGGACAATGACTTCAAATGATTTTAGAGAACCTTCTTTGATATACAGTATTTACCTGATGGACATGAAAAAGTCACGTAATTTTAAGTATATGCATTCTAGTCTACTTAATAGTTAGGGGTAAGTATATCCTTTGGTACCTCATCTATTTCTCTAATCAATTTTTTTATTAATAAAGTAGTCCCAAGTTTATATAAAAGAAGTATATTATATATAAAACCCAATTACACTATGAAGATTAATATTGTATATTTTTTGTTATTCATAAGATAAATTCCTACTAAATATTCATAATAATTTATTAAATAAAAACAAAACATATCAATAAAATAGATTGAAGGTTGATAAGATATTTAAAAAAAAACTCAAACATGTCCATCATACCACTAATAAAAATATACATTACCCAAAAGACAAGAACATTCTTAAAAAAACATCATTCCCAAGTAACAGAAATCATAGAATTCGCAAGACCAGACTCCTAAAACGTCATATTCTTCTCATAATCCAAAGGCTTTGAATCTAGTATAACTTGAGTTAACCGAAAAGGGCGTTTTTCACCTTCCTCTAGTTCAGAATAACAGAATGACCATATCAACGAAATGGCATCTGAACGAAAGAAATTCCTTTGAAGTCTTTTTCCATTTTGGAGAAGAAATGCAATTCTACAAGTGAGTGTTTTATAATCTTTGGGTCTTCAAGTAAAGGAGGATAAATAAGCTTTTTTTCTTCAATAATAGCTTCTTTTGTATCATCTTTTACTGGTTCAATAGCTAGTAATGGATTAGAAGTTTCCATTTTCTCATCTTATTCATCTTTTGTATCCTTTACTTGCATAGGTTGTGCTCTAGGACGCTTATGAGTTACATTCACATGGTGATCTGTAGGACTACTATCCAAGAATTGCAACAAATCGTCTAAAAAAATTTCAGGCTGAATCATACCATTCCAAGCACGGATTTTTTGACCTAACTGGGTAAATTACAAGAGTAACAAGTGCAGAATCTAATTTGTAATAAATACAAACTTTACTCCTTTCTTCTATATCGTTGTATATCTTCTAGAAAATGAAATTGGTTTTGATAGTTTGTGCAACCGCTTCATTAGCCCATGTATCACGATTACGCATATGAGAACTAAATTAACTAGTGGATTGTATGTTAACTAAAAGCCACTTATTCTGATTCTTTGCGAAATCTTTAGCCTTTTCAAAGGTGCCTTGGTACATTAAAGCGAAAGGTGGACGATATAACGAAGCAAGATTATCTGTTACAATAGGTGTAGATCTGCTTTGTTCTCCTTCCCAAACATCAGAGTGTTTCATTTCATCATCGAAATTAAGAAAAGGTACAAATTAATGTGCTTCATGTATTAAATTACCCATTCCTGGACCACCATGATCATAGAGAACCTCCCTTTGAACATGTATTGGAGCTAGAACTTCACCTGCATTAGCATGTGGTTCAGTTAATTGTCCCAAATTATTTACTAATCCACTTGAGATTAGGTCAGTTAAAGGTGTATCATTGTCTAATTGTGGAGAAATATGCATAATCAGTACTTAAGAAAATAATATATAATTCATAAATCCCAAAATCAAATAAATCAGTGACAGTTAAACAATATATATTATGCAAATATTTATATACAAAATCATTGATCGGACACCCTAAAATAAAAACTGTAAAAATTTTAATGAGAAAAAATAAATTAGAATAAGAAAAACATACCTCAAATGAAATGTCACGACCATCGATCTTATTGATAAAAAACAATGTATTCTGGCAGGCTTAAACAAACATAATCTTTTATTCACTATTACAGTAGAGATCTATGCAAATGTATGGAGTGATAATGTAATGGATAAGGGAGGCGGTTTGTTTTAGAGACTTATCTTTTGATAATGTAGGGTTGAGTTTTGAAGTATGAGTGGTCAACAGGGTTGTTGCATAAATATTTGTAGTGATGTTTCAGGGCTTAATTAGCACTGTGGGCTACTTTTTGCAAGATAATTTTTATAAACTTCTTGGGCCTTATTCTATGTTGACCGTTTAAGGTTGATTTAGCATTATGGGTTTATTTTTACAACATAATTTTTATAAATTTTTTGGCCTTATTCTATATTTATGTTTTAAGGCTTATGTAACATTATGGTTTTTTTTACAAAATAATTCTTTATAAATTTTTTGGACCTTATTTTATACATCAACCCCATTATAAACATACTGAATACATTAAACAGACTCAATAATCCTTTGCAGATCAAATTAAAATCCATAATCCTTTAAAAAATAAAGTTAAATTTACCATCTATAAGGAAAAAAGATTAGTTGAGCTCAATTTTAGACCGTTGTTTTGCTATTAACTCTATTTTTTTAGAAAAAATCATTAATTGATTATGTATATATTAGTGAGTTAATAAATTCCTTATTTTTTAAGCGTAACTAAATATATTAATTACAATATTTTTTGGAATGCAAATAATTGAAAAACTAAAAGAATTATTAACAATAACGTTCAGTATTGATAAAAAACGACACATAAGAGCCTTTGATAAAAGATATATATTATTTGCACAACTATAATTTTTAATACATGTATATACTAGGTATGGCCTATGCCTCTAGGGCCCTAAAACGAATGGAATCAAACGATTATACTTAAAATGAATAAAATAATTGTCTAGATGCATATATAATATGTTTGTCAAAGTACAGGAAAAAATAATAATATATTGTTAATTTTTACAATAATTTTTAGTAATTTATCTCTTTAAGTATTAATATACACTACTATATTGAAATAACAGTTTACAACATATTGTAACTTTAGTTATATTCATGTTCTAGTTAATAGTTATCATCTATTAACATATTTATCTTCTGTATAAAAGGTTACATATATTATTAATTTATTAGTTTCTTGATTCAAAATGCTTTATTTTTAGATTAAGCAAAAAAAATAATCAGAATATACTTAAAATAATTCGAATGTTACTGAAATCTTATTTAAAATATAATGAAAAAAGAGTTGATAGTAGTAAGAATGATTAATTTAGAGATATTAATCAAATAATTTACAATGATAAGAGATACTATCCAGATTAATGTAAGATCATATGGTTTACCAAACATTATAATTAAAAAGATAGCCAAATAAATATCAATTTAAATAAAAGGTTTGAATTCATAGATACACCTATACAAAATATCAGACTCAAAATAAATAAGAAACTTAAAAAATCAGATCATTTTTCTCTTACGAATATGTAATTTCAAGTGGTCTGTTCTTTCAACATGATCTTGGTGTTGAAACACATGTTGCGCACTATAAAACACCCAGCACAAAGATAAAAATAAGTAGCATTGAAGAATAGATATATCTAAAACACAAAATTGTTAGAAAACCATTACTAAGATATTGAGAATAGCCAACATTCCACTAATTTGAAATCTACGTATTTAAATGATTAAGAAAGTAACACTAACAAATCATCAAATCTTACTCTCGATATTCATCATGCTAAACCAAATAAATTTAAAATATGTAAAGTAAACATTAAAGAAGAAATCATGTTATCATTAACGAAATTAACAAATTCTAATTACTTATCTCCTTGCATCATATGATATCATTTCCCATTTAAAACATCTTTATTTTAACCCTCTAGTTTTACACATTGCTACTCCTTTTCTTTTGTAATTATAATTGTTGTTTATTTAATCATACCTTTATGCATATTGCTAATTCCCTCAATAAATTTCGTAACTTTTACACAACAATATAAGTTCTTGAAATGTAGATGACTGACTCCACTATATTAGTATGGTATATTATTTTATTAATGAAAACTATGGAGCAATTATAATTTTGATATTTCAATTTTAGAGCATACATCTAAATAAAAATTTAGATATTACATTTATAACTGTATTTAGATTCTAAATACTTAACGCTCTTGAATTGTTACTAATATAAAAGCATTTACTACGATAAAAAATTAGAAATTAACTAAAAAAAGTTACATTTGAATATACCTAAAAAAGGATTATATATATAATCATATGAAAAAATAGGTAGTATATTTTTCCTAAAATTTGTGGTCTAGATGTCCTCAAAGTTCCATATTTTGAAGGTTACCCGTCTAAATACTCTTATATCTCCATTTGTTAAGAAACACAAAGTTAGATCAAAAGATGTCTTAAAAAATTGGAGATTATCGAATCGACGGTTCCACATATTGATGTCAATAAAATTATTTTTATAACTATAAAAACATGGAATGATGGGCATAAGGAGGCTTTCATATGTGGTTTTTTACTACATACAAGGCATTAATGGTGTTACCTTTCATAAGATGTCTAACCCAAGTGCAAAGTGACCATTTGTACCATCTTATGATTCACCCTCATCAGATGAGGAAGTTTCATTCTCATATTGTTGGCTTCACATAGATATCCCATGTGAAACTCAACGTATGTACCATCAATTCGTTTTGTTTATTCCCCGACACAACCCATGTAAGCCGAGCAATCAAAATATGATATGAAATGTCTCCATTTGTTATGAAACACAATATCGGATTAGTAGATGTCTATCAATAGTGGATATTATCAAATTATATTCCACATATTGATGGAATTTTTAATAAACTTTCTTATAACCGCAATTACAAGGAGTTGTAAGGGGTAGGAGGCTTGGATCTATGAGTTTTGAGTCCATAAAATACTTTAATGGTATTACCTTTCCTAGGATCTCCAACCCAAGTGATCAGTTATCCCATGCTATAAACTGTCCTCGCTAGATGCCTAAGATCACTCTCATATTCTCATCTTCACTCAAATATCCCATGTAAAACTCTATTTGTGTTCCATCAATTTGTCTTTCCTAGAGAGCAGATTCATAACACTTCTTCACATTTTCTCTAACATAACATACTTAAGAGAATTCCACACCAAATAAAATTTCATCAAACATTCGCAACGAAAAGTAAGAAAGAGAAAGCTATAAAGAAAGGGAAAATTCAAAGTTTTTTGATATCAATTAAACAATTCTGGAATTCAAATCCAGACACAGAATAAAAATATATATTTAAGAACATGTTAGAAAACATGCAAAGGAAACATTAGATATATTAATTAATATTCTCTTCCTTTGGGTTTAATTTCGTTCCAAAAAAGGAAAATCAATTCTTTTTTTTGATCAAACCTACAATTTTATATCCACAAAATGACAAGTACAAATCAAACCCCTGCTTGTTTTTTACTCAAAAACAAGCATGGCTAGGAAGACAAACCCTATACAACATTTACTAGAAAGTAAACCTATCAACTTCCAAGACAACAACAAAATCATCTTTTCTCAATTTTATGACCGGATTGCTAGCTCCCGTTCATAGTTTTGCTACAGGCGCAGAAGGAAGAAAAGATTCTACCTGAGGCACCGATGTATGTTCTAACTTCTCAGCTCCAAAATAGGATCTCCAACGGAAGCCATAGATCTGAGTCAATTCTCTGTGACCTCCCACCGTTCACGACATTCCTTGCCTTTAAGAAGCATTCTCAGTAAGCAATATACAACCATTGCTAGAAAATTAAATCAAAGTAAAAGCACACTATACAACTATTGCTAGGAAATTAAACCCTATACAACAATTGCTAAAGACTTATACTAGGTCCAAGCTCCAAGCTATCTTTTTTGATCTTCTTGTTCTCCTCCCTTGAGTATTCCATGTAGCTTCCATCTTGCTATCAATCTCATATTCTCAACACTCCTCTTAAATAACTTTCTATTCCAAAGTGTGTATTGAACATCTTTCACAACTATTTTCACAATATCCTCATATTTAGGATGCATCTTCTTAAACTCTTTTTTATTCCTCACATCCCAAATACAATAAAGAAAGCTAAGGAAAGTAATATTTGATATGGTATCTTTTAAGGTGTTACCATCAAATTTAAGCATAAAATCAAGCCTTTCCTCCCAAGTATTACCCGAGTTGTGCCAACTATGAAGGGCACAAATCTCCTTCCAAGCCAAATTAGTGAATTTGAAATTCACAAATAAGTAATCTCTTGATTCATTTTCTTCAAAGCAAAGGCAACACGTCTTGTCCACTTCCATCCCCCACTTGCTAAGCCTGTCTTTAGTGCTTAATCTATCCTTACAAATTAGCCAAGCACAAAACTTGTGTATTGGCATACTCCATTTATGCCACACCACACTATACCATTTTGTTTTCTCATTAGGACCCCTTAGGTCATACATAACATCCGAGGTCCTAAAGCCTTTAACTCCCCATCTTATAGTGTCATGCTTCTCATTAAGCACCATATCTTTTACCACCTCATACACCTTTTTAAACCTAGGTGGAAATCTCCACCTCTTCCCCACATAATAGTCCATCACCTTTTTGTTAATATTGTAATTACCCAAAGAAATAGCATCATTTTGTTCACAAATATAACCTACACACTTTCCTTTTATCCATCTATCATCTAACATATAAGTTTTCTTTCCATTTCCAACATCATGTATAATATATTTAAAAGCAAGGTACCTCACATTTAGCATAGCTCTCCATGTCCAAGGAAGTTTATTATCATATGTAATGCTCCATATGCTCTTGTTCCATAGCCAATTCGAGTAGACCCATTGAGACCAAATATTATCTTTATATCCATACATTCTCCAAAACGCTTTGAGAATGGCAACTTGATTAATATGGAGAAGATTAGGTATGCCTAGTCCTCCATTTTCTTTACTTTAACACAAATCTTTCCAAGCCACTTTAGCTCCATGAAAATCATTAGTATTACCCTTCCAAAGAAACCTACTCAAGAGTGATTCTATCTCATGAATAACTCCCATTGGAAGGATCATTACATTGCACCAATATCTAGCTTTACTTTGCAAAACACTCTTGATTAAATGAAGCCTACCCGCAAAAGTAAGAAATCTATGCATCCACCCTTCAACACTTCCAACTATATTATTAATAAGGGTAGCACACATTAAGCTATTAGGGCCTTTTGTAGTTAGAGGAGCCCCAAGATATCTAACCGGGAGTTTACCCTTCTTTACATTGAGAATACTACTCAAATCATCATGAAGGTCTTTGTTACAACCTCCCATATATAGCTCGCTCTTTTCCGGACTTATTTTAAGGCCGGAGAGTCTAGAAAAGAGATCAAGGCCTTGTTTAAGTCTCATAGCCGAATCTTTATCACCATTAAAGAAAACTAAACAATCATCAGCAAATATAAGGTGGTTCAACTCCATTCTAGCACAATTAGGGTGATAAGTAAAAGATTTATTATTTGCCACTTTCTCAAGAATAGAAGAGAATCCTTGCATACATATAACAAATAGATAAGGAGATAAAGGATCACCTTGTCTTAATCCTCTTTCTCCTTTGAAATAACCATACACACTCCCATTAATGCACAAAGAGAACATAGGTGTTAAAATACACATCTAGATCCAAGATATAAGCTTTTTATTAAATCCCATAATTTGAAGTAGTTGGAAAAGGTACCTCCAATTAATTGTATCAAAAGCCTTTTGAAGATCAATATTTAAAGTACATCTTGGACTCAATTCCTTCCTATCATAACCTGCCACAACACTTTGAGCAACCAATATATTATCCGAAATACTTCTTCCTCCCACAAAAGTAGCTTGATTTTTATATATAAGCTCCTCAAGGCTTTTCTTCATCCTATTAGCAATGATTTTAGATATAGCTTTATAGAGGATATTACAACAAGCAATGGGCCTAAAACTCTTCACTGAAGTGGGGTTTTTAACCTTGGGAATAAGAACAAGATTAGTAGCATTAATTTGCTTCAAAATTTGTCTATTCTTGAAAGCTTCCTTTATAGCATTACAAACATCCTCCCCAATAATATTCCAAGTAGCTTTGAAGAAAGCACTATTAAAACCATCTGGGCCAGGAGCCTTTGAGATATCAATAGAGAAAATAGCTTCTTTAATCTCCTTACTAGTAATGTCTTTGACCATTTCTTTTGCATCTTCATTAGTAATAGCTCTATCAACAAGTTTATTTAAACAACTAGAGCTAACACTTTCTTCATAAACATCCTTAGTACCAATTAAACTAGTGTAGTACTTGATAAATTCACCATGAATAGCCTCATCTTCAACAACAATATCACCATTTTCAATCACAATAAAGGCAACTCGGTTTTGAGTGATTCTAGCCTTGATGCTCTTGTGATAAAGGGTAGTACTACAATCACCTTTTTGCGCCCAGATAATTCCAGATTTTTGCTTTAGAATCTCCTCTTGAATATTAAGAAGATGCATAAGTTTGTCCCTAAGCTCCTTCTCAATAGTAAGCATAGATTGATCACCATTCATAAGCATAATTTGTACCTTATTAAGCTCCTCTTTAAACTCCATTATTTCTTTAGTAGAGTGATGAAAATATTTTCTATTGAAGATCTTCAAAGCTTTCTTTACTTCCTTCAATTTATTTACCACTTTATACATCATACTCCCTTTAACTTCATATTTCCACACCTTTTCAATCAAAGGCAAAAACTCATCATGATCAATCCAAACATTAAAAAATTTAAAAGATGAAGGTTTAGTATTTGAACTCCCCTGAATTTTGAGGATAAGATTAGAGTGATAAGAAATTTCAGGAGCTTCAATCATCAAATTATACTTGATACAAGTTAACCAAGCATCATTTATAAAAAATTTGTCAATTTTACTAGATATAAACCCTTCTATTCTTCTATTATTCCAATTGTAATAACACTCTTGGCTAGTATGTTCAACCATCCCATTATCCTTAATACAATCGACAAATTCATGAAAACTCTTATGAAGGCTAGTGCAACCCATTCTTTCATCAAATTTAGTAATTTCATTATAATCCCCACACCAAATACAAGGAGAGTCCCCATTAATAACCATCCATTCACTAAGTGTTTCCCAAAGAAGCACCCTTTTATCATCATCATTTTCCGCATATACCATCACACAATTAAAAGTTTTCTTATTATATATATCATGTACCTCAAGAAAGATGGCTTGACTAGTTGAATTAAGAAACTTTACATCCAAAACATTCTTATTCCACTTTACACATATTCTACCTCTTTCATCCTTATCATGATTAGTTATTGTACCCCAGTTACTCAAATAAGTGTTATGAAACTTATTGTAGCTTTGTGGGTTCATTTTAGTCTCCAATAAACCAACTAGATCAACTTTTTTATCTTGTACAACATGAATAACTTCTTTTTGTTTGAGGTTTTGATTCAAACCTCTTACATTCCAAGAGCTAATTATCATTTAAATCCGGAGGTTCTCTTTCACTATAGGTACTTCTCACAAACCTATTCAAAGCCTCTTTAAGGTTTTCATTAGCCACATTTAAAGCACAAAAGGAGTTACTTAACTCCCCTACAAAATTTTTAGAATTGTAAGCACCTTTTCTAGGTGTGCTAGAGGTTATTTCTTTCCCCTTTGCACTACTACTTCCCACATTTTGAGGTGGTGGAGGTGTATTTGTGATTTTAGTGTTAGGAATGTGAATTCATCATCCTTCTTCTCCTTTTGCTTTCTTTGCACTACCGTCCATTCTTCCACCCTCTTTTGAACTTTGTATTGGTTTGGTTGGTGATTAGCTTGGTTTGGTTTAGGTTGGTGGTTTACTTGGTTTGGTTTAGGTTGGTTATAGGTGTGGTTTGGTTTAGGTCTCTCCTTGATAGGTTCTTTCCTTCCATGGCTACAATTAGTCTCCATATGCCCCAAAGCCTTACAATTAGAGCATCTTGGAGGTAACCACTCATAGTAAGCCTCCACCACATGAATCCCATCCTCCTCAAGATCAACCTTCACCCTTTTAAAAAGCTCCTTTGTCATATCAACTTCAACACATACTCTAGCAAAGCTTAGCCTATTTTTTGTCTTAGTGATTGGGTCCATTTGGAGTGGAATACCCAAAGCACTACTAATGTAGCTTAACCCATCATTATTCCACAAGTGTAATGGTACCTTTCTCAATTTAACCCATAATGGGACCTTAGTCATATCAAGCTTATCAAATTTCATGTTAGGTTCATATTTTCTCAAGATCATAATTCTACCATTTACATGCCAAATTGCTCTAATATGTTGTCACATTCTTGCTCACCTTTGAATTTGAATAGAAACACTTCCATATCCGTAGACTTTATTTCAACTTGACCACAATTTCTCCATTGAGCATTAACCATACTTCTAACCATGTGATATTGAGGAGCTTCTTCAAAAAATTGTCCAACTAAGCAATTATCCCACTCCTCAATTCCACTCTTCACTATATCTCTAGGTGGTTTAACCATGAGTTCATTTTCTACTTGACTAGGAACAAAGTACTTTAGCTTCAAATCTTGGTCACTTTTCTTGAATAATTCTGTCCATTTACCTTGCTTCCCATTGTTTTCCTCGATAATTTCTACCTCGGATTCATCCTCCACCTCTACACTTGACCTTGTGCTACTCCCAAGAGGGTACTTTCACTAGGTGGAGAAATTATCCAAATTCCTGCACCTAAAGTGGAGTAATCCTCCTTGTGACTCACATTCAAGCTATTCTCGAGAGGATTAGGAGCCTCACCCTCAATTAGGGCCCTATCTTGGCCGTTCATCCCGTCAATCATTGTACACCCAACGATTTGAGTAGCTTGGATGCTTTCACTGGAGCTAAGTAAGGTTAAATTCTCAATTTCAGTTTCTGTTCCTCTTTTAGACATTTCATCAAACATATTACCTTCACTTCTTGAAATGTTATCCTTCCTACTTGAAACATCTTTTACACCCTCCTCAACACTTTTACTCATCAGATTACCATGTTTTGTAGCTGAAAAGTTGTTGCTAACTTGAATAATAGGATCTGCAGGTATATATTTACCTTATATAGGCACTATCTTCTCTCCAGGCTCTTTTGCTACTTTATTTCCCTTTGTATCCTTGTTACCAGCCTTTCTCTTTGGCGCCATTAGATCATGTTTGCGAAAAGAAACTCAACACAAAAAGAATCACCGAAAACAGTGAAGAATTCAGCTCAAAAACTCCAAAAAACGAGCTACAGCGCTGATGCTAGCTTAGAAAATAAAATTCTGATTGCACGGAATTCTTAGTTGATACTAGGCACGAAATTAATTGCTGATGCGTTTAATTATTACCCAATAATCGTTTTTATCCACTTCTGTAGCTTCAAACCTTCACGCGTGAATGCCTTTGTTATACGTAGCTTCAAATCATCAATGCTGCTGCGCGTACCCTTCACTACACTAAAACCCAGCCGATAACTTTCCACCTTCACCTTTTCGTCCTACTCGGCTTTCCACTCAGGCCCAACTTGATTTAATTTCCAGCCACCAATCAAATTAAACCTAGGAAATTGAAACCAAAAGGAATTAAAAAAATTAGGGAAATGAAGAAATTCAAGCTCCGGTCAACTGTGGTCAAACCACTGGTCAATCCTCGGTCAAACTCCAGCCATAGCATCGGAGAGTCATCGGAGGTGGTGGAATTCAACTTTGGTCAACGGGAGTCAAAGCTTAGTCAAACTTTGACTAAAACTTCAAACCCTAGAGAGAGAAAGAAGAGAGAAAGGAGAGGATTGTGTGTTTTTGGTGTTGTGTGTCTGTTTTTTATCTTTCCACTGCGCTTGGAAAATCAATTCTTTTGCCAAAAGTGACCCTATCCAGAGCAAATCTTCTCCAAAGCCATATTCTTATCACTAGCAGCAGATTACAATGTACTCCTAGCAAGATCTTTAGAGAATCCCATTAGAGTAGCTTTTGTACCTTAACAATTCAATGTTATAAAAGAAAATTAAGTACACATATACAAATTTTAAGAAATCTTAGTAAAAGTACTATATTGACCTCTTTTCCACACTAATAGATAAGTGTTTAGAGAAAGTTTCAGTATAGTAAGGAGTTGTACCCACAAATGTTTATTAATCTCAAAGGTACTGAACCATTCAAAGAGTACACTAGTTATATGGTAAAACTCTTTTGATCATAATTATTTTATATATGCATCATTCAAGTTATTTCAGAACTGTCCTTCTTAACTTAATATAAAATACCATCATACCGATTTTGTCTACCATACCAATATATTTGACCTTCATTCACCTTCCAAAGTTATGAGGTGAGAAGCAATCACGATATTGTATTGATATTTAAAATTTAACAACCATTTTGTTTACACACATTCATTATCTATAGCAGTACTAATGTAACAATAAAAAATTTAAAAATTCAAATATATATGATCAAAATCGAGCAATATAATTAGCAATTATGTTGCACGCCTTTCAATATATTTTACAGTAAAATTACATTAATTTGAAATTTCAATAGGTAAATGTTGATTACAGTGTTTTAGTGATTATTAAAAAAAGATGACTTTTACCCTTAATATACTGTAATGAAGTAATTTTCCTCATTCATAACATAATCTAAACCATTTTAAAAAAAAACATGAATATATAACAGAAACACTGAATTTCGTATTTACTATGTAAAATATGTAAAATTCATTAATGGTTCAATGTTAAAACAAAAATTAATGGTAACAAAAAGTAATTAATTGTAATAGTATTACTAGAGATAATTAATGTATCTATTTGATTTTACCTCTTCTGCAAAATCAACAAAATAAACCAATGAATATAACCTTATGTTATATATCAAGGAGGATGTGAAAGAAACTATGAGTTTTACATTTAAATACGGTGTATATAAAACCCTATCCAAATTGAATTGTATAATGTGATTTGTTCGAGTGTTTGATTGATGGTATATAATGGAGCTATATAGTTATCATTATGAACTAGATACAATTGAGGTGTTATAGTATCTTCATTTGAAAATGATGTAACACTAAAAGTTTGGTTAACCAATGTTAACTGGGCATCATTGTCTTGTAAAATCTTATCCACTTGAATGAAATCGTCTTTCTATGCTAACACAAATCCAAAGTAATTATCATGCACATTTTAATAGCATAATTACACCTAAGAAAGAAAAATAGTTATTATGGGATTGACTGGTTTACAGAAAAATAACCTCGAATATATCAAAAACATTGTGCATTCCTAATTAATATCAATGAATAAAAATGTGGAATTTAAAGAAATTATTAATTAGTTAAGAAATAAAAAAGTTAACAACCAGTTAATGTTCTTCATAAAACTATAAAAATATAAGGATAACGAAAGATAGACTAATCTAATACCAAGGAGGAAAGCCTACTAAGCTAAATTAAAAAAAAGACACCTAAAGCCTATGTTAATCTGTGTGTAATTATACAAATTATAGTAATTACTATTGATAGAATAAATATTTACTTACCAACCATTTTAACCAACTTTACATTAATACATACACGGTAGAGCTATGCAATCAAGTCCCAAACTGTCAGACCCTTTTATATTTTTAACTCTAAGTCCAACCAAGGTAGGGGCGCCACTTTATAACCGCAGGAACGTATATAGGGTAAATACCGGGGATATAAATAGTATGACCATATTTACTAGTGACAAAAATATAGTAAAAAAATTTAGTGTCAAGAGCCTTATTCTAAATTGATCCAAAGTAAATGTAGATAGAAAAAATGTGAGTGTTGAACCATATTGGCTTGAAGGATTAGCCCTCAGCTCATAAATAAATTTATCTTGGTTTAATTAGTCTAAATGTGGTATTGGAAATTTAGGGAATATTGCTAAAGGTAATATAAGTGTTGTTTAAATTACCATGTCAATGTAAACTTTCTAATTTACTAGTATAGTTATAGAGATATATATTTTTTCATTACTAACTCGATAGGTCGAGAATAATGACTTTAAATGATTATAGAAGACCCTCTTTGAAATACAATATTTACACGATGGACGTGAAAAAATAAAGTAATTTTAAGTATATGCAGTCTAGTCTACTTATTAGTTATTTTTTAATAATAATGTAGTTCTTACTTTATACAAAACAAAGTGTATTATCTTTAAAACCCAATTACACTATAATGATTAATATTATATATTTTTTGTTATTCACAATATAATTTCCAACTAAATATTCACAATAAATTATTAAATAAAAACAAAATATATCAATAAAATAAAATAAATTCGAGGTTGACAAGATATTTTTTTTAAAACTTGGGTATTAAAATACTCTAATTTGTATCCAAATCCTACATCTAAGTTTTAAAGCACAAATTTCTAAATAAAAATAACATCAATTGTATTTATAAAATATGCATAATCCGTACTTAAGAAAAAATATATAATTCATAAATCCCAAAATCAAATCTATCAGAGGTTCAATTAAACAATATATAATGTGAAAATATTTATATAAAAAAAATCACTGACTCCCTAAAATAAAAATTTAAAAAATTTAAATAAGAAAAAAAAAATTAGAATAATTAAAACATACCTCAAATGAAAAGTCACGACCATCGAACTTAGTGATTAAAAATATTGTATAGTTTCCCGGCTTTCACAAACATAATCATTTATCCACTATTACAATGGAGATCTATACAGAGGTATGGAGTGATAATGTAACGGATAAGAAAGGCGGTGTGTTTTGGATACTTATCTTTTGATAATGTAGGGTTGAGTTTTTTAGTGTTAGTGGTCAACAGGGTTGTTTCATAAATATCCATAGTGATGTTTCAAAGCTTAATTAGCATTGTGGGGTGCTTTTTACAAGATAATTTTTATAAACATCTTGGGCCTTATTCTATGTTAATGTTTTAAGGCTTATTTAGCATTATGGGTTTCTTTTTGCAACATAATTCTTTATAAATTTTTTGGGCCTTATTCTATATATATGTTTTAAGGCTTATTTAGCATTATGGTATTCTTTTTACAAAATAATTCTTTATAAATTTTTTGGACCTTATTTTATAGAAAATTCTTCAATCTTATGGACCAATATTACGATTAGCCATTTATATCATGACACATGGCCAATGTTTATAGAATTCAATAAACTAATATCCAATATTGGACGGAAGTATTACCCTTATTTTATACATGATCTCCATTGTAAGCATACTCAATACATTAAACAAACTCGAGAATACTTTTTCAATAATAATAAAATTTCATAATCCTTTAAAAAAAATACAATGATAACTTAACAATTTATAATGAAAAAATATTAGTTGAGCTCAATTTCGGACCGTTTTTGCTATTAAGTCGATTTATTTAAAAAATATCATTAATTTATTATGTATATATTAGTGCGTTGATAAATACCTTATTTGCACATATTAGAAAAAATAAAAGAATTATTGACTATATTGTTCGTTATTGATAACATAACCACACACAAAGCCTTTGATAAATGATCAAATATGTTATTTGAACAACTATAATTTTCAATACATATATATACTAGGTATGGCCCATGCCTCGAGGGTCATACAACAACGAATGAAATCAAACAATTATACTTAAAATGAATAAAATAATTGTCTAGATGCATATATAATATGTTTGTCAAGGTATAGGAAAAAATAATAAAACATTGTTAATTTTTACAGTAATTTTTATTAATCTATCTCTTTAAGCATTATTATACACTACTATATTGAAATAACAATTTACAACATATTGTAACTTTAGTTATATTCATGTTCAAATAATATTTATCTTCTATTAACATATTTATCTTTTGTATAAAAGGTTACATATACTATTAATTTATTAGTTTCTTGGTTTAAAATGCTTCATTTTTCGATTAAGCATCGAAAATAATTAGAATATACTTAAAAAATTCGAATGTTAGTTAATTCTTTTTTAAAATATAATGAAAAAAGAGTTGATAGTAGTAAGAATGATTGATGTAGAGATATTAATCATATTATTTACAATGATAAGCGATACTATCAAGATTAATGTTAGATCATATGGATTACCAAACATTATAGTTCAAAAGTTAGTCAACAAATCTCAATTAAAATCAAAGGATTGAATTTACAAATACACATATACAAAATATCAAACTCAAAATCAATAAGAAAATACAAAATCAGATCATCGCTCGCTTATGAATATGCAATTTCTAGTGGTCTTTTCTTTCAACATGATCTTGGTAACACATGTTGCGTACTACAAAACACCCAACACAAAGGTAAAAATAAGTAGCATTGAAGAAGATAAATAACTAAAACATAAAATTATTAGAAAACCATTACTCAGATATAGAGAATATCAAACATTTGAATCTAAATGATTACGAAAGTAACGCTAATAAATAATCAAATATTACTCTCGATATTCGTCATGATAAACCAAATCAATTAAAAATATTTAAATTAAACATTAAATAAAAAATCATGTTATCATTTACTAAAGTAACAAATTCTAATTACTTATCTCCTAGCATCATATGATATTATTTCCCATTTAAAATATCTTTAATTCAACCCTATAGTGTTACGCGTTTCTACTCCTTTTCTTTTGTAATTATAATTATTGTTTATTTCATCATACCTTTATGCGTATCGCTAGTTCCCTCAATAAATTTTGTAATTTTTAGACACGAATATAAGTTCTTGAATTGTGTAAGACTGACTACACTATATTCGTATGGTATATTATTTTAATAAAGAAAACTATGGAGGAATTATAATTTTGAAATTTCAATTTTAGAGCATAAATCTAAATAAAAATTCATATATTACATTTATAACTGTATTTAGATTATAAATACTTAACGCTCTTGAATTTTTACTAGTATAAAAGCATTTACCACGATAAAAAAAATAGAAATTAACTAAACAAAGTTACATATGAATATACCTCAAAAACCATTATAATTATATAATCATATGGAAAAAATAGGTAGTATATTTTTCCTAAAATTTGTGGTTTAGATGTCCTCAAAGTTCCACACTTTACAAGTTACCCGTCTAAATACTCCTATATCTCCATTTGTTAAGAAACACAAAGTTGGATCAGAAGATATCTTGAAAAAGTGGATTTAATCGAATTGACTGGTCCACATATTGATGAAATTTTGAATAAAATTATTTTTATAATTGCAAAACAGCGAATGATGGGGATGGGGAGGCTTGCATTTGTGGTTTTTTAGTCCATACAAGGTTTTAATGGTGTTACCTTTCATAAGATGGCTAACCCAAGTGCCAGGTGACCATTTGTACCACGTTTTACCAATCACCCCATTTTCAACACTACTTTATTTATATTAAGGGTACAACTTTATTACACATCCACCCACTCTTTTCCTACTACATATTTAATCTTAATTGAGGATAGTGAATTAATTAGGTCACCAAAATATCTAATTATACATACCTTATTACAACAAATATCATGCAGAAGCTTCGTACACAAATTTTTGGCAACATACTTAATACCTTATAACTAAAAATTATACTTGGATTCGTATCTGACCTCGGAATTCTCACCAATACTTTTCTATTTCGTATACTCAATTAGAACGTACACCTCCAATTGGTACATAATTATGAGGCTTCTCCTTTGATTGGTTAGACTTTGTCAAAATGGTACATCTTATATCTAAGAATATGATTTTTACCTTCAAAGATAGTGTGAAGAAGTAATTTGACTCATTTATAACATAATCCAAACTATTTAAAAAAAACCTCAATATATAAAGAAAATCATGATTTGCGTATTTAGTATGTAAAATATGTAAACTTGATTATTGGTGCATTGCTAACACAAGAATTAATGGTAACAAAAAAAATAAAAAATAGTAAAATTATACAAAAAAAGAAGACTAAAGGTAATTAAAATATACAAAAGAACAAGACTAAAGGTAATTAATGGTAACCTCAATATTTTTTCTAATATTTGAAATTATATGCAAAAAAAATACAATTTTGAAATATTAATAAAAAAGATGATTTTTACTTTTAAATATTGTGTAAAAATTCATTTGACTCATTTATAACATAATCCGTACCATTTAAAAAAACCTCAATATATAAAGAAAACCCTAATTTTCGTATTTAGTATGTAAAATATGTAAACTTGATTATTGTTGCATTACTAACACAAGAATTAACGGTAACAAAAAAATAAATAATAGTAAAATTATAAAAATAAAAAAGACTAAAGGTAAATAAAATATTTGATACATTATTAGAGATAATAAATATGTTTATTTGATTTCACCTCTCTAGCAAAATAAACAAAAAAAATAACAATTAATATTTTATAACCTTGCAATGAATAGATTAAATGTAAATAGATTAAAATTTTATAAATATTAATAATAATTATTAATTACAGTATTTAAATCGATTATATTGTAATATAATTATTGAATATCTACATTCCCTTAATCCCTTAATGGAATGGAAGAATAGAATTATAGAAGAAGAAGGAGAAGAAAGAGAAGACCCAAGAGATTAGGAGGAAAATTTATTTATCTTTTCACATATCATTCTTCTAATTACAATTAAAATAAATAGAGATCCTCCAAAGGTAATATCATTTCAATTTCAAATGATATTATATTCCCGCCTAACTAACTAATTATATGACTATTATGGATTTTATTTCCATTTCCATAGTCATTACATTGCCCTACTCTATTTCAAGAACCTTGCCCTCAAGGTTCTGTTAATAAAAGTATAGTTGAAGTGATACACATACAAATTGGATACTATAAAATTTCTAATTATCCTTTGTTTGTTACCATGAACTTGTATCATACAAAAGCAGAGATACAATGGAAATATCACTGACAAAATAATTATTCTCTGAATCTGAAATACAATATATTGGCCGCCAATAAAACAAACAAATTTTAAGAAAACATTAATTACGACAATGTTATGAATCTATTTTTATCCTTTAGCCAAATCATTAGGCGACTGTTCGTAGCTTGATTTTTATTTTCTATTATTATCTTATTGGGAAATTTTTAATTCTGATTTAGTATATTATCCAATAGTTTTAGGAATAATACAATGGTGATTATAGGTTTTTCCAATCTGTCAACAGGTTGACACATGTATTTGTAACTTCTAAGACGGGTTTGGGTCATTTTATATTTTTCCTTTTCATTACTTCTTCCTTGTGGAAGGGTGACCACATTAATTTATATGGAATTTGTATCTTATTTGCTCATTATGCCTTCAATACCCTCAATATATTCAAGTTACGAGTCTTCGAGTAAAATATGCCGCTATTTTCCTTATTACTGACTAATTCCAATAATACTCTAATCAATATATCGTGTTCTTTATAGTTATTACCAGTTAAGACAAGTTATTTGTAAACTATATCAGTTTTTATCTAGTTAGAATCTCATAGGCCCATTCACACGCGATAAAAAGACACTTGATATATCTTGGTCCAACTCCTTATTGCCTATCGTTGACACACTGGCATTCACTCGTCATTTAAACTAGAGATTAGTGACCTTGGTTAAGTCATTTTCTATGTTCTTCGTAAACAACATCTTCTTACTCTTGGTTGTGTCTTTACACCCTCTTGAAGTCAGACCCAAAGTGAAGAGACAAAGAGTCTATGAGCTTAAGGAAGTTCAATAGGTAGAGCAGGCGAAGTTTTAAGAATACACCACAACAAATAGCAATCCCGTTGTGTTGAATCGAAGCTTGGCCAGCCACGTCAACCAAGTGGAAAATCCTAAGAAAGTTTTCTTGATGCTCTAACTTTTTTTTTTAGTCAAATGATGCTCTAACTGACTAGTCATCGACAACCAAATTGACCGGGTTTATTTAATATTATTTTTAGTATTTTTCACAATTCATATTCTATGTGAGTTTACAAGTATTTGGAATATATCCTTAGGAGGAAAACACAAGAGAAGACCATTGAAGATTTCAAAATATTCTATTGATATTTATTTTTCGATTTACTTCTTATCTTTATTTGGGTATTTTAATTATGTATTTTGATGGATAATTCTATTATTTGTTATATATAAACTAAACACTTAAATTTTTAGGTTTCCATTATGAATAATGCTATTTATTATTCTTTTTCACACCACCAGATCATATTCAAATATTATGTCTCATTTTTTGATTAAAATTAAACTATAATTATAATACGTATAAAATTTCAACTATTTATTTCAATAAAATCAAGTTACACATAACATGATATGAGGAAGGTATAAAAAGAGTGGTATATAGCATTACTTTCTCACAAAACCTATATTAAGGGTAGATTATTATATGATCAAAGGGGTAGATGAAATTCTTATGTTCGAATTATGATCTGTAGTAATAAAATTATATCACATATATGATCACCATAAAGGTAAAATAAAAATGGTATTTAAAAATTAGTGAAATGATGTATTCAAAAAACATAACATTATTGTAAAAGATCTAGATAATGGAAATTATGTAACTCGTGTATTAAATATATTTTTCTAGAGACGGATTTTAAAAATTATAGTACTTCTCAGTTGACGTTCAAATCTAAGTAAGAAGTTCAAAACTTTGCAAACAATCTACTTAATCGTAGTCAAGAATTATTGTAAGACAATTTTTATAAGATAAAATGATCAACTTGGATTTTTTTAAATGTACTACATATAACACTAAATTGACTAGTACATACACTCTCAAGATGGATTTTACTACTACTTATGCTACACAATTTAATTATTCATTCTTAACGAAAATATTTGTGCAAATTCTATGTGGCTCGACTTCCTCTATATCTCCCTCTATAAAACTAACGATGAAGAGGCTTAACACTTCATATGGGTCTATATATATACAAGCCACTAAAATAGATCCTAAATTCATATCAAGAACAAAACAAGATAAATAAATCGAGACTGAGGGATTACACTTAATATGTATATAGACAAGACAGTTTGTGAGAGACGATAACTCGTCCATAGTGAAAATGTTGTCAAAGCTTTCACTCCTTACTTCTCTTTTCCTATATTAGTAAATCATAGTAGTATTTGACAGAATAAAAAGAGTCTATTCTCAAACTTTCGAGGTAATATACATGACATATTAGCACATAATGTTATTTGACTTGAATTGTAATGGTCAACGACCTTTTTCCACTCAAGTAAATATCTTTTTAATTAATGTAAGAAAACAATATATATCTAATTTACTTTAGTAATTAAATATATTTATAAAATAAGGACCTCTAGTGCAATTCACTAAAAATGATTAAATTCTACCCTAGACTCCTTGGATGTCTCAAAAGAAATTTTTGGATTTATCCCTATAATAAATGTTTATTTACCTTCTACACTAGCAAAACTCAACCATTTCTTATGCAAATCTAGAAGACAATTTTTTTTTTCTTTCTTGATTTAGATTTTTTACTTAAAACTCCTTTCTTATTCTTGTCGTAATCATACATTGTATACAATGGAATGGGCATGGAAACGGAAATGGAAAAAGCTACTCCTTTCTTAATAATAATGTAGTTCCTACTTTATACAAAACAAAGTGTATTATCTTTAAAACCCAATTACACTATAATGATTAATATTATATATTTTTTGTTATTCACAATATAATTTCCAACTAAATATTCACAATTAATTATTAAATAAAAACAAAATATATCAATAAAATAAAATAAATTCGAGGTTGACAAGATATTTTTTTTAAAACTTGGGTATTAAAATACTCTAATTTGTATCCAAATCCTACATCTAAGTTTTAAAGCACAAATTTCTAAATAGAAATAACATCAATTGTATTTATAAAATATGCATAATCCGTACTTAAGAAAAAATATATAATTCATAAATCCCAAAATCAAATCTATCAGAGGGTCAATTAAACAATATATAATGTGAAAATATTTATATAAAAAAAATCACTGACTCCATAAAATAAAAATTTAAAAAATTTAAATAAGAAAAGAAAAAATTAGAATAATTAAAACATACCTCAAATGAAAAGTCACGACCATCGAACATAGTGATTAAAAATATTGTATAGTTTCCCGGCTTTCACAAACATAATCATTTATCCACTATTACAATGGAGATCTATACAGAGGTATGGAGTGATAATGTAACGGATAAGAAAGGCGGTGTGTTTTGGATACTTATCTTTTGATAATGTAGGGTTGAGTTTTGTAGTGTTAGTGGTCAACAGGGTTGTTTCATAAATATCCATAGTGATGTTTCAAAGTTTAATTAGCATTGTGGGGTGCTTTTTACAAGATAATTTTATAAACATCTTGGGCCTTATTCTATGTTAATGTTTTAAGGCTTATTTAGCATTATGGGTTTCTTTTTACAACATAATTCTTTATAAATTTTTTGGGCCTTATTCTATATATATGTTTTAAGGCTTATTTAGCATTATGGTATTCTTTTTACAAAATAATTCTTTATAAATTTTTTGGACCTTATTTTATAGAAAATTCTTCAATCTTATGGACCAATATTACGATTAGCCATTTATATCATGACACATGGCCAATGTTTATAGAATTCAATAAACTAATATCCAATATTGGACGGAAGTATTACCCTTATTTTATACATGATCTCCATTGTAAGCATACTCAATACATTAAACAAACTCGAGAATACTTTTTCAATAATAATAAAATTTCATAATCCTTTAAAAAAAATACAATGATAACTTAACAATTTATAATGAAAAAATATTAGTTGAGCTCAATTTCGGACCGTTTTTGCTATTAAGTCGATTTATTTAAAAAATATCATTAATTTATTATGTATATATTAGTGCGTTGATAAATACCTTATTTGCACATATTAGAAAAAATAAAAGAATTATTGACTATATTGTTCGTTATTGATAACATAACCACACACAAAGCCTTTGATAAATGATCAAATATGTTATTTGAACAACTATAATTTTCAATACATATATATACTAGGTATGGCCCATGCCTCGAGGGTCATACAACAACGAATGAAATCAAACAATTATACTTAAAATGAATAAAATAATTGTCTAGATGCATATATAATATGTTTGTCAAGGTATAGGAAAAAATAATAAAACATTGTTAATTTTTACAGTAATTTTTATTAATCTATCTCTTTAAGCATTATTATACACTACTATATTGAAATAACAATTTACAACATATTGTAACTTTAGTTATATTCATGTTCAAATAATATTTATCTTCTATTAACATATTTATCTTTTGTATAAAAGGTTACATATACTATTAATTTATTAGTTTCTTGGTTTAAAATGCTTCATTTTTCGATTAAGCATCGAAAATAATTAGAATATACTTAAAAAATTCGAATGTTAGTTAATTCTTTTTTAAAATATAATGAAAAAAGAGTTGATAGTAGTAAGAATGATTGATGTAGAGATATTAATCATATTATTTACAATGATAAGCGATACTATCAAGATTAATGTTAGATCATATGGATTACCAAACATTATAGTTCAAAAGTTAGTCAACAAATCTCAATTAAAATCAAAGGATTGAATTTACAAATACACATATACAAAATATCAAACTCAAAATCAATAAGAAAATACAAAATCAGATCATCGCTCGCTTATGAATATGCAATTTCTAGTGGTCTTTTCTTTCAACATGATCTTGGTAACACATGTTGCGTACTACAAAACACCCAACACAAAGGTAAAAATAAGTAGCATTGAAGAAGATAAATAACTAAAACATAAAATTATTAGAAAACCATTACTCAGATATAGAGAATATCAAACATTCGAATCTAAATGATTACGAAAGTAACGCTAATAAATAATCAAATATTACTCTCGATATTCGTCATGATAAACCAAATCAATTAAAAATATTTAAATTAAACACTAAATAAAAAATCATGTTATCATTTACTAAATTAACAAATTCTAATTACTTATCTCCTAGCATCATATGATATTATTTCCCATTTAAAATATCTTTAATTCAACCCTATAGTGTTACGCGTTTCTACTCCTTTTCTTTTGTAATTATAATTATTGTTTATTTCATCATACCTTTATGCGTATCGCTAGTTCCCTCAATAAATTTTGTAATTTTTAGACACGAATATAAGTTCTTGAATTGTGTAAGACTGACTACACTATATTCGTATGGTATATTATTTTAATAAAGAAAACTATGGAGGAATTATAATTTTGAAATTTCAATTTTAGAGCATAAATCTGAATAAAAATTTATATATTACATCTATAACTGTATATAGATTATAAATACGTAACGCTTTTGAATTTTTACTAGTATAAAAGCATTTACCACGATAAAAAAATAGAAATTAACTAACAAAGTTACATATGAATATACCTCAAAAACCATTATAATTATATAATCATATGGAAAAAATAGGTAGTATATTTTTCCTAAAATTTGTGGTTTAGATGTCCTCAAAGTTCCATACTTTACAAGTTACCCGTCTAAATACTCTTATATCTCCATTTGTTAAGAAACACAAAGTTGGATCAGAAGATATCTTGAAAAAGTGGAGTTAATCGAATTGACTGGTCCACATATTGATGAAATTTTGAATAAAATTATTTTTATAACTGCAAAACAGCGAATGATGGGGATGGGGAGGCTTGCATGTGTGGTTTTTTAGTCCATACAAGGTTTTAATGGTGTTACCTTTCATAAGATGGCTAACCCAAGTGCCAGGTGACCATTTGTACCACGTTTTACCAATCACCCCATTTTCAACACTATTTATATTATGGGTACCACTTTATTACACATCCACCCACTCTTTTCCTACTACATATTTAATCTTAATCGAGGATAGTGAATTAATTAGGTCACCAAAATATCTAATTATACATACCTTATTACAACAAATATCATGCAGAAGCTTCGTACACAAATTTTTGGCAACATACTTAATACCTTATAACTAAAAATTATACTTGGATTCGTATCTGACCTCGGAATTCTCACCAATACTTTTCTATTTCGTATACTCAATTAGAACGTACACCTCCAATTGGTGCATAATTATGAGGCTTCTCCTTTGATTGGTTAGACTTTGTCAAAATGGTACATCTTATATCTAAGAATATGATTTTTACCTTCAAAGATAGTGTGAAGAAGTAATTTGACTCATTTATAACATAATCCAAACTATTTAAATAAAACCTCAATATATAAAGAAAATCATGATTTGCGTATTTAGTATGTAAAATATGTAAACTTGATTATTGGTGCATTGCTAACACAAGAATTAATGGTAACAAAAAAAATAAAAAATAGTAAAATTATACAAAAAAAGAAGACTAAAGGTAATTAAAATATACAAAAGAACAAGACTAAAGGTAATTAATGGTAACCTCAATATTTTTTCTAATATTTGAAATTATATGCAAAAGAAATACAATTTTGAAATATTAATAAAAAAGATGATTTTTACTTTTAAAGTTGTGTAAAAATTCATTTGACTCATTTATATCATAATCCGAACCATTTAAAAAAACCTCAATATATAAAGAAAACCCTAATTTTCGTATTTAGTATGTAAAATATGTAAACTTGATTATTGTTGCATTACTAACACAAGACTTAATGGTAACAAAAAAATAAATAATAGTAAAATTATACAAAAAAAAGAAGACTAAAGGTAAATAAAATATTTGATACATTACTAGAGATAATAAATATGTTTATTTGATTTCACCTCTCTAGCAAAATAAACAAAAAAATAACAATTAATATTTTATAACCTTGCAATGAATAGATTAAATGTAAATAGTTTAAAATTTTATAAATATTAATAATAATTATTAATTACAGTATTTAAATAGATTATATTGTAATATAATTTTTGAATATCTACATTCCCTTAATCCCTTAATGGAATGGAAGAATAGAATTATAGAAGAAGAAGGAGAAGAAAGAGAAGACCCAAGAGATTAGGAGAAAAATTTATTTATCTTTTTACATATCATTCTTCTAATTACAATTAAAATAAATAGAGATCCTCCAAAGGTAATATCATTTCAATTTCAAATGATATTACATTCCCGCCTAAATAACTAATTATATGACTATTATGGATTTTATTTCCATTTCCATAGTCATTACATTGCCCTACTCTATTTCAAGAACCTTGCCCTCAAGGTTCTGTTAATAAAAGTATAGTTGAAGTGATACACATACCAATTGGATACTATAAAATTTCTAATTATCCTTTGTTTGTTACCATGAACTTGTATCATACAAAAGCAGAGATACAATGGAAATATCACTGACAAAATAACTGTTCTCTGAATCTGAAATACAATATATTGGCCACCAAAAAAACAAACAAATTTTAAGAAAACATTAATTACGACAATGTTATGAATCTATTTTTATCCTTTAGCCAAATCATTAGGCGACTGTTCGTAGCTTGATTTTTATTTTCTATTATTATCTTATTGGGAAATTTTTTATTCTGATTTAGTATATTATCCAATAGTTTTAGGAATAATACAATGGTGATTATAGGTTTTTCCAATCGGTCAACAGGTTGACACATGTATTTGTAACTTCTAAGACGGGTTTGGGTCATTTTATATTTTTCCTTTTCATTACTTCTTCCTTGTGGAAGGGTGACCAAATTAATTTATATGGAATTTGTATCTTATTTGCTCATTATGCCTTCAATACCCTCAATATATTCAAGTTACGAGTCTTCGAGTAAAATATGCCGCTATTTTCCTTATTACTTACTAATTCCAATAATACTCTAATCAATATATCGTGTTCTTTATAGTTATTACCAGTTAAGACAAGTTATTTGTAAACTATATCAGTTTTTATCTAGTTAGAATCTCATAGGCCCATTCACACGCGATAAAAAGACACTTGATATATCTTGGTCCAACTCCTTATTGCCTATCGTTGACACACTGGCATTCACTCGTCATTTAAAGTAGAGATTAGTGACCTTGGTCAAGTCATTTTCTATGTTCTTCGTAAACAACATCTTCTTACTCTTGGTTGTGTCTTTACAACCAAGCGATCTTGAAGTCAGACCCAAAGTGAAGAGACAAAGAGTCTATGAGCTTAAGGAAGTTCAATAGGTAGAGCAGGCGAAGTTTTAAGAATACACCACAACAAATAGCAATCCCGTTGTGTTGAATCGAAGCTTGGCCAGCCACGTCAACCAAGTGGAAAATCCTAAGAAAGTTTTCTTGATGCTCTAACTTTTTTTTAGTCAAATGATGCTCTAACTGACTAGTCATCGACAACCAAATTGACCGGGTTTATTTAATATTATTTTTAGTATTTTTCACAATTCATACTCTATGTGAGTTTACAAGTATTTGGAATAAATCCTTAGGAGGAAAACACAAGAGAAGACCATTGAAGATTTCAAAATATTCTATTGATATTTATTTTTCGATTTACTTCTTATCTTTATTTGGGTATTTTAATTATGTATTTTGATGGATAATTCTATTATTTGTTATATATAAACTAAACACTTAAATTTTTAGGTTTCCATTATGAATAATACTATTTATTATTCTTTTTCACACCACCAGATCATTTTCAAATATTATGTCTCATTTTTTGATTAAAATTAAACTATAATTATAATACGTATAAAATTTCAACTATTTATTTCAATAAAATCAAGTTACACATAACATGATATGAGGAAGGTATAAAAAGAGTGGTATATAGCATTACTTTCTCACAAAACCTATATTAAGGGTAGATTATTATATGATCAAAGGGGTAGATGAAATTCTTATGTTCGAATTATGATATGTAGTAATAAAATTATATCACATATATGATCACCATAAAGGTAAAATAAAAATGGTATTTAAAAATTAGTGAAATGACGTATTCAAAAAAACATAACATTATTGTAAAAGATCTAGATAATGGAAATTATGTACCTCGTGTATTAAATATATTTTTCTAGAGACGGATTTTATAAATTATAGTACTTCTCAGTTGACGTTCAAATCTAAGTAAGAAGTTCAAAACTTTGCAAACAATCTACTTAATCGTAGTCAAGAATTCTTGTAACACAATTTTTATAAGATAAAATGATCAACTTGGATTTTTTTAAATGTACTACATATAACACTAAATTGACTAGTACATACACTCTGAAGATGGATTTTACTACTACTTATGCTACACAATTTAATTATTCATTCTGAACGAAAATATTTGTGCAAATTCTATGTGGCTCGACTTCCTCTATATCTCCCTCTATAAAACTAACGATGAAGAGGCTTAACACTTCATATGGGTCTATATATATACAAGCCACTAAAATAGATCCTAAATTCATATCAAGAACAAAACAAGATAAATAAATCGAGACTGAGGGATTACACTTAATATGTATATAGACAAGACAGTTTGTGAGAGACGATAACTCGTCCATAGTGAAAATGTTGTCAAAGCTTTCACTCCTTACTTCTCTTTTCCTATATTAGTAAATCATAGTAGTATTTGACAGAATAAAAAGAGTCTATTCTCAAACTTTCGAGGTAATATACATGACATATTATTATCGCAAGAGGTATGAGTTACCAGCACATAATGTTATTTGACTTGAATTGTAATGGTCAACGACCTTTTTCAACTCAAGTAAATATCTTTTTAATTAATGTAAGAAAACAGTATATATCTAATTTACTTTAGTAATTAAATATATTTATAAAATAAGGACCTCTAGTGCAATTCACTAAAAATGATTAAATTCTACCCTAGACTAATTCGATGTCTCAAAAGACATTTTTGGATTTATCCCTATAATAAATGTTTATTTACCTTCTACACTAGCAAAACTCAACCATTTCTTATGCAAATCTAGAAGACAAATTTTTTTTCTTTCTTGATTTAGATTTTTTACTTAAAACTCCTTTCTTATTCTTGTCGTAATCATACATTGTATACAATGGAATGGGCATGGAAACGGAAATGAAAAAAGCTACTCCTTATTAAAATTAAGCGGCACCATGATGGTTTTACACTCTTAGTGCTTATACCTATGTAAGGTGGCGTAGATATCATTTCATTCTACATTTGAAATTCTCTAAAAATAACAAAAATAAATGATTAATTAATTAATAAATATAAATCTTTTATGTAAATTATATGCAATAGCAAATTAACTAGTCGGGTTCACAATTAAGTAATCGCAACCCATTATCTTTTCATTTGATAATGTAGGAAATTTTTGTTTTCATAGTATAGGGAATCCCCCCTTAGTGTCGTAATAGCTAGAAAAGAATATATAAAATAAATTATTCCTTCTTTCAGAATCTTCATAATCCAAATTTTTTGGTAAATGGTCTTAATTTTTATCAATTACTTTTCAAGAAGGTAAATAAATATATTTATTTTCCTAACCATAATGAAGAGTATTTAATAAATGCAATTTTTCAGAAAAAAAAAGATGTGAAATTATATTTGGGATAAACTTATAATAAATTTTTAAGTGAAAAAAAACATAATTTCATACAATTCACTTTGTATATAGCAAAATTGTGAAACCTCACCCTATAAATAATAACCCCCTTTTTTAGATTAAATATGGATATCCCACCGCATTGCATGAAGTACTCCAACAATAAAAGAATCACGCTATTGAAACCAAAAATTCCTAATTATTGCAACTCTTGTGTTATGTATGGATTGACAAGTCATGATGTGTAATGGGACATGTAATAATGCTGGGCAAATCTTAGTACATTTTCTTATTATTTTTCCCATCTAAGTGTAAAATTTACTAAGATGTGACTATTTTTAACTCATTTAGTTATGTATTAAATTTTTGATGGATTTATGTATTTGATTTTTTGAACATCTTATTTAGCTATACAGGACTCGGGCAGGAAGACGGTCATTTGCACAGACAACCTTGAACTTGTTTAATGTATTTCTTCGTTTCCAGCAGCGTGGTTGAAGGTCAAGCCATTCATTAAGCGTATCATAAAAATTGTAAAAGAACATGGACAAATGTCCTTGATGCGTATCCCTAAACGACTTAATGGATGGGCAGAAATTGTGGTGTGAAACGCTAGGCAACAGTCTGCTTAGAGGAGTCATCATCTGTAAATTACCCTCCAGTTTGGAGTATTGAGCAACAGATGTGTGTCTCACTTGTTCACCTTTCCGTTTCACAAAAAAAAAGAAAAAAAATAAACCAATCATTCCTATAGGCACTTAAGGTGAGGTAAAATTTCTTTAAAAGGGCATATAACCCTTTGTAACAATAAAGTGTGGTCAACCCAAACCCCAAAAATATTTATTAGCTGAGAAATATTGAATCTCTTAATGCATATGGAAAACCACTTTACTCTTCACCCGTACTACAAAAAGTTTTAAATACATGAATTAGTAGACAATAAAATAAGTCAGTCTACTAGCCTTGACACGTATTAATACATTTCCTTTTAACATGAAACAATCTATTACATTTATTAGCATGATACGAGAGCTTTTTCTCACCTTGTGACTATAGCAACAACGTTTTCTGATATTATAATTACTCCATTAAGTAGGACTTCATATAGCCGAACCATAAGAAAAAATAATGCAAAAAAAAAATTAATCACAGTATTCGATATATTAGTCAATGTACACCTAGAAAAGTTAAACATCATTACCTTTAGTGTTTTGTTAGCTAATTTGAGTATTACATTATACATAATCTACGACTCTAATCTTAATTATTATAATGTCTATCTTTCTCTCATTATCCAACCACACCCCATGCAAAAAAAATTCCTAGATAACTATTCATATCCATGATAAAATCGAATTTAACACTTTAACCCACAATCTTGTGATTATGTTTGTCTAAAAGGTTTCTTGCTACAAAAGCAACTACTGCATGTTAATTAATAGTAAAATCTTCCCTAATAAGCCTAAAAATGGAGGAAGTTTAGTGTTGGGTTAAAAAAAATTGAATTGCATAAAATTACTTGAATTACTCTTCTTTATAAAAATACCAATCGCAAGTTATCTAGTACATTCCATACAATTATCAAAAGGTGCTAAACATTCCAACCAGTTACACATTATATTTTCCTTTGCTAAAATGAAACGACCAACCATACTTTCCCTTTAAAGTACTTCCATCGTGAAAAATAAACCTCAACAATTAAAGAAACAGGCGACTGAAACATATCATAAGGCCCTAATTAGATGTAGCTAATTATTACAAAATTAAGAAAATGTGTTCCATTAACATTTAAAACCACATACAAAAATTTATCCCAACAAGAACCAACAACCTTTAAAAATGTAATCAGTAAATCTAATTAGAATTAAACAAAACTTAATGGGAAGTACAAACTATCATGGTGCGCGGATATGAACCATAATAGTAAACTAACCCAAAATGAGGCTTTATCCTATATGTTTGTTTTTCAACTTTTCAATCCCTGGTCTTACCAATTTTGTCAAGTTAGTCCCTTATCTTTGTTCTATAATATTTTTTCTATTATATTTACACATCTCAATGTTACGTTGTTGTCCATACTCCTTTATAATCAAATCATTAATTTACTCGCTAAATAACTTAACTTTTTTTATTAATCGATTACAATGAGATCCCTCAAATTCAAGGAAGATATAATTATGTAAAAGTGGATACATTCAAGGAATGTGGATATATATATATATTTTATCTTAAATCAATAGGGGAAAGCATAAACGACATGAAATCCCATAAAAAGGAAAAATTGTATAGAAGTTGAGTTCAACTCGGGAAATTTAATCAAGAAATCTTAGAAGTCTTCTCGAGGTACCACAAAAAACCTTCGAAGTTACACTAAGAAGATGAGAAAGGAACCTTTTGATAGTACGTCACTTAAAAAACATAATGATGTGTCAAATAAAAAAAGATTAGATGTGGTATTATCAAGATTATGTCATGCAAAAGGAGCATTAATGGGTAGAAGCGTGCAACATATGGAGTGCCAAAAAACATCTATATAATATAGAGTTCCCTAAATTCAAACAGGTCTTCGGCATGTAAAATCAAATAACAAATGAATACCTTATGAAGTAAGTAATAGGCTATACTATGGTAGGAAGGAGTCCATAAAAAATGTTGAAAGATCCGTTACAATTAAAGGTGCCTCAGTAAGAGTAAACTATACAGAAAAAGTATTAGAGGAAAGGGCAACCAACTTCTGTAGCTAGCTGCATATGAATCCGCACAAATATATGTACTCAAGAATATACTTGGTGGATTATGATCACGTTTCTTCCATTGTGAGAAAATGCATACCCCATTATTTATTGCAACTCTTGATTTTCTATTCCTTAAGCTTTTTGTTTTTGTTGTTGTAGTCTCTAATAATGGTTAGTTTAGGGTCATTGACAGTGTACTAAGATTTAAGTAACATAAGACCTCTTATTAATTTCATGTGCTTGTAGCTTTTGAATTTGACTTCAATCTATGTTCTACATTTAATTTCGTTGCAGTTTCATAAACTATACCGTGGAATTGTTTCCAATTACTTAAGAATATATATTTTTACATCAATTAACCAATATAATTTTCTTAATTATATCAAGTCTGAAAGCGAAAAATAAATATAGAACATTTTTTGAGAAAAAACTAATATATCCTATGTACTTCGTCCTCACGAACCTTTCGAAGGTAGGTTCTCGGGTCTTCTTCGAACCCATTATTTCACGGTCATTACATTTCCCCTAAAGATATGACGGTTTACCCCGAAATGAAGAGTCAACATTGTCTACTATGATCATATTACTACTTCGATGATTATTTCTTGAATAAAAAATAAGAATAAGAAGAAAATTAAAGATGTTAATCTTTTCATTCATCCAAACCATAATATATTACAACATTACGTTAACTAGACCATACATATGCACATGGTGAGATATACGTTTGTTGATGTATTAACTTCTTGAACAATAACAAATTGTGTAAAAACTCTTAGTTTTTGGTATAAAGTATATAACCAAATAAAAATATACTAGCACTCGATATAAACCTTTGACTCATTTTAATTACTAGTCTTGAATCTTTTGCGAGATGGTGAACCAAATTTGTTTGGAATGATTTTCTTGTTTGCTAGTTTTGGAATATCGAAATTAGTAGAGCGTACTATGTTACATATTATTTCAATGCCTATGTATGGTGTCATATCGTATCGTTGACCATGTAGCCAAACAACCTTAAAAGTTCATAAACACTCCTCTTCTCCATCTATAACAGAATGGTGACGATGAAACACCTATCAAATAAACAATACACATAAATGTTTAATAAATATCGTAAACTAAAGTACTAGATAAAGTATTGAACCTAAACCACATGAGCTTAGAAACCAATCTATATTTGAAATTAGTTGGGTATATAGATCTAATGTTGTTTCTTAATCAAATTCAGACTAATTAATTCAATTGAAATGTAAATAGTTAATAAATTAGTGAATCAAATAGGATTAAATCTACCATAGTTGACTAGGGAGTCGTAGTATCTGAGATCAACGGTCCTTTTGCACACAGTGCAAACCTTAACTCATTCCATAACCTCCTTAGAGAAACGTCTATCTTGAAGTTGTTGTGCCCTTGAATGGATACGACTAACGAGTTCATAAATTTATTTTGTTTGTTGCTTCCTTGGACGGATTTGATATGAGACTAATATAATGTACTGTGCGAGTATAAAGTGGGTAGAAATATAGTTATTAAATTCACCGGATGGATTACGAAGATATATTATAAGTATTCAGATTGAATGTCCCATTCCAAGTATTAATTTAAGTATTCCATAAGATTATTTTTTATTTTAGTAAGAATATTTTTGTTTAGATCATGCCTCATATGGTAAAATATCCCGTGTTAATGGTACAAGCTACAATATGAAAATAAAAACTTTTTTACAAATTTTGTGGACGATAAAAGAAGGGTTGAAAAATAAATAATACAAACTCCTTTTCTTAACGATGTTGTCCAAAACTTTCCTTAAATTTCAAATTAGATCATCCAAATGAGAAAAAATAGTATGTCGAATTATGAGTCATTTTTAACCTTATCGATAACACAATCACTTTTAAGAATATGTAAGAAAAAATTTATACATACTTTAATGATTGCAAATGTTAGTGTGATATTATTAATTTCAACTATATTATACCCCACAGATAAAAATCAAGAGTTGCTATAAATTTTGTTTCAATTATTTTGTCACATTAATGCTCCCCCAATACATAGAAGGTTGCAACTATTTGTAAAAATAATTGTTCACAAAAGGTTGTCTATTTATAAATTCAAAGAAAATATATATGAAAATAAAAAATTACCACTATTTAAATACCAAATTTTTCCTTACAATAAATAAAGATTTCAATACACTTTAGTAGATGTATATTAGTAAACATAGAATCTAATAATTGTTTTTCTTAAATTTTTAGTACAAAAAATGTGTCAGCCTTTTCGATGAAGGAAGTAACATATATTATATGTTTCAAGATCCGATGAGATAATAAAATTAGTGTCATGAGGTAGATAAACTTGAATATAATGGTATTATGCACGCTACTTATTTATCACATGTGCACTTAATCTTATCCACTAACCATATCTATGGGGAGAGTATTGTGAAAGTCCCCATATGATTAATAAAAATTTAAGTTTATAACACTTGAAAAAATAATATTGAAAGCTACAAAGAAAGGAATGCATATTGTACTACATTCATAATGAAATGAATTTTATAATGTCATAATACATAAACGTGGTGTAGTGTATTTCACTAAACCTCACAACTGTATTGTGATATTATTATCTACTAAAAGTATAATGTAATAGATTCAAGATATAATTAGATACATCTCAAACACAATAATCAGTAGAAGGTTGAAGACTTACAAAGATGATTACAGAGAAGTTATCCATTATTCAAATGACATGACTAAATATTTTTTCTTTGTAAATGAAATATTCAAATAATTTATCTATATTATTATGATTAGTAAGAAATAAAGTTGAAAACATATTAAATAAAATTTAAATTCTTATGAAATTTAAAAAATACAAAAAATTTAAATAAATTTTATCCATATCCATGAACAAATTTATAATTATGTATAATATAAATGTGATGAACTTATACAATAACTTAAATTTGGTGTCGACTAGGGTGTGATAAAAATATGATATAAATAAGCACCCTAGCCTATCACGGTTCTGCAAGTTTACAGATTGTATGCAAATTTTAATTAATAAGTAAGATTCGTTCCTCAGAGACTACGAAGGTTAGGACGAACTTATGCAAATAATCAAGTACAATTATTAAGAGCTAGAACAAATAATACGCAGAGAAATAAAAGACAAATAGATTTTTATTGGGTTTTTGATTAAGAAAATTAAAGTAATAAATTAAAGACTAGAAAATTAAATGTAAGAGAAGAAGATAGTATGGGAGTTTAGCTTGAGTAAATAGTATGTAATCCCCACTAGTTTTTCCGTTCTAAACATGTAAGGGTGAATTTTTTAGTATTTCAATAATAGGTTTCAATTGCGCTAGGTAGTTCTAAATAGGGTTTACCTGTGTCAATAAGGAGTCCTAAGCAAACTTTTCCTGCAATTGATTAAATAGCAATACACTAAACCATAGTGATTATCTAGTTAGGTTGATTTGTCAGATCTAAACTGTACACTAGACGTTATGTGCTAAACCTATAATTAAATATACCGTTTTCAATGATTACTTAACTACTATGATGGTAATTCTATATGGTCGCGGTCCACAAGAACAAGGAATATAAATCCCTACACATAAACAGAGAATAAAAATAATAATTCAATTTAAAACATAGAATTCCCAAATTAGATAGATGTCAACCAACACTAGGGTTCATACATATATGCTAAAACTCAAGCTAAATATAATTTAGTTCATACTAATGGAAGAAAAGAAAGAAATTACAAATTCAAGGGTTGAAGAAGACATATTTGATGAACAACTCCTTCCAAACTTCTTTTCTTGTATTGTAAGCTTCCTCTTGGATTAAGGTTTGGTCAAGGATGATTTTCTAATGATAAGAGGATGTATTTATAGTGTATAGGAAGATCTAATTCGTTTTCTTGAGGGAGAAGGTTAGTATTGGACTCCTAGCCCAACTCATATTCGTAACCCTAAAATATGGAATCAACCCTATTTTTATTTTTGCCCTAACATCTTCAATTCTTACCCGTTTTACGCGTATGAATAATCGAAATTTATCGTCTCAGAAAGATATTTAACTTTTCTCTTTCCCGTTTCTCCAAATTCCTCACCGTATTTGAGATATAGGCTGATTTGTGGTCGTGGGTGGTGAAATTCAGATTTATGGCAGCTTTTCCTTTTCTATATTTTTAGCTTTTGTTTCCTTATCTTCAATTTCCATGTTTATCCTCTTTCTTTTAGCTCTTGGAACCAACTTGGACTCTAATTAATTACCATATATCTTTAAATTTACACACTAAATAAACAATTAAACCCAATAGGCTCTAAAAATAAGATTAATTCAAGACACAAAATAGGAAAGTGTACTAAATCATGAGAAAATCGAACTATACTCTAATAAATATGCCTAAAATGATGTCTCATAGATAGATTTTATTATCACAAATGAGGAGACATCAAGACCCCCAACTCAAAGTTTTATCGTCCCGATACAATAAAAATAAAGAACTGTAGGGAAGTCAAGAAGAAGAAGTCGGAGGAGAATAAGAATAGAACATAATGAATGATCCTAGAGCATAGTATCCAAAAAATATCATATAGTAATGCTCAAGAAATAATGCACAAGTAAGCTCAATATACACATAATCCACCATCCACAAATTCAAGTTAAGATTAATTTTGCAATGCCAGAAGGAGGGGTTGATAACTTAGTTCATGCTAATGCCTATAGGTTGTTCATAGGTCCTAATATAGCATTCAATTGTCCACTTAACCACTACCTAGTAGCTCAATTGTTTCTCCATTAAGAAGTTATAAATCCTAAGATCTTTTGTTATAATGTGGCTTAGGGACGGTGTGGTATATTTGGATAATGAAAAGTGACCTTTTGGCTCTCTCCTCACATTCTATCAACGAATCGCCCTATAGCTTCAGTTCTCACTCGAAGATGTTCTTACTCAACCCAATTTTTTATGCTTTTGATATGCATCCCCAATAATCCCAAATAAAGCCCTTCATGATGATATACAAATTCCACTTTGCTGGTCCAGGTATATATTCTTTTCATATAACTTTTTTCTTTTGTATAGCTATGACTCTCTTTTTGATCTTCGAGATATCACGCTATTTTTTTTTCATATATATATTTTTTTCTTTTTAAATATAGCTCGTAGCTTCTTTTTCATTCACTATTAGCCGGCAAAGGGTTACAATAATAACTTTTTCGTCATCAATAAAATCGCAATTACAAATTCCCAAACTCAAGCTCTAAAAATGACTTGTCTCAGGTTTTGCGATTCAAGTGCGGGTCATATATATAAGTCCTACAAACTAAGGGTATGGCTTATAATGTGTTTAATAAAAGGCTTTAGAAAGGCTCAGAGGGGCTAAGACAGATAAATAATAACAATAATCAAATAAAAAGGGTGAGAACGTATAAAAAGGCTTCTAGTGGCTTCAATATGAAAGAATTGCCTTATTCATTTTTCTAACCACCGGATTTTGTTACTTTTTCACTACTAGTTCATAGACAAGTGGGTTTTCAACTAATTTCAAACCTCACATTCTGCACACCAAATAACTCTCCCTAAGTTTTAACGTAACTTCTTAGCATTGATGATTAACTTTTCTATCTTTTATTTCCTATTTTCATACATGCATACTAAACATATTTGTGACATCTTTCAAAAACATACTACTTACTATCGTTGACTGATGTCTCCATTTTTGGTCTAATTATAAACCCTTAGGAGACATCATTACAGGATGAAAATGGTCTTTTTATATTGACTTTTGTGCTTAAATGGCAATATTGCACTTTCTCCCCTTGGAATTAGACTATTTGCATTTATAGAGTTTTTGTGCGTTGATTTACTTATTTTTAGTGCAAAGTTAGTAGGTTTATGAATTTCACGAGAAACCAATCCAAGGAGGAGAAGTGAGAATTAAAGTCTTAGAATATTTCTAGTGTGTTAGTCGAATTTTCTAAAGTTAAATTGCACTTTCTTATTTCTAGTCTTGGTTTAATGATTTATTATTTTTTAAAGCATATGCGGTTTAATTATTTATTTAATGTGAAGCATTAAAAGAATTATGGTAATTAATTAGAGACCATGTCAAGTCAAAGAAGTAAAAGAAAGAAGATTTACATGGAAATAATAAGATTAAGGAAAGATATATGGAAAGAAGGAAAAGATAAAGCTGCCTTATGAATCTGAAATTCCAGCCATATTTCAAAGATAAATCCATAACTAAAGTTTGGCTAGGAATCTGGACGAGTGGTTTGCACCAATAGAAAGCTCTTTCCAAGACAAGCATTTCCGTATATTGGAACTCCTCAAACGGATAAGTATTGAAGGAGATATGACCAAATCAAATCAGCATTAGAATCTTACCTTTCCTAGAATTTAGGGCTACGAATTTAAGAGTTCTTGCCTTGTCTTCCACTCCAAGTAATTCGACCTACCACCTATAAATACCAGCTCCAAACCTTATAAAATCATCCCTTGGCTGCATAAACTTAATATACACAAATAAATCATCATAGAAGCAATCAAGAGGATCTAGAGGAGGCAGAAGCAAGAACCAGAGCTTAACTACATCAATTCAACACTTCTCCATCTCTATTCTTCGGGTAATTTAGTTTTACATCTATTTTGTCTATGAGGTATTTCTAAGCTATTTATCTAAGAAGTTTTATTATGCATAATTTCTCTTTAGGATTGTAATTATATGAACCATTGAATATTGTTTTTCCAGTTTTACTTTGAATCTGGGATTTTAGTATTTAATTGAATTGGTTCTTAATTTCCATTGACTATATTCTTGTTTTAATCACTAAATTTGAAGCCATGAATCAAATTTAGCTCATAGTAATTAGGCTATTCCATATAGTGGCGTATGGATCACCTTGACGGGGGGTTTAATTACAGACATAGAATATAGACGCGTGGTATCCGTTATTTGACCCTGACGGGCTTGACTAACCACGTAGCCAATGAGGTAAAATTGTATTCATCTGAAAGTAGCTTATAATCGCACTAAAGGGGTTTATAGTACCGTAGGATAGCTTCTAGGTCCACCCTGACGGGGGCTATGAGATAGTAGATTCCCAACTATTGCGAGATTTCTCATTCACCCTTATTCTTAGGAATCATAGATTCAATAGGATGGATTTATTCTTGCATATCCTTATCTTTCTAGCATATTTATTAATTGTTTATTTTATTGTCTATTTTATTATTTAGTTAATTAGAAAACAAACTCCTTTATTATTTATCTTTAGCTATTAAAACTATCTATTCTAATATTGAACACGAAATTAGAATAACTACTTAAATCCCTGTGAAGACGATAATCCCGTATTTACTTATCTATTACTTGGTACGACCCGTACACTTGCGGTCTGTGGTTCCTTTATTTCTTTGCTTTTATTTCATTATTTTATAACACACAAGGACCCACCAATCTTTTTGCGCCGCTGCCAGGGATTTATAGCAGTTATTTTATTTTGTGTTTAAGTTAGGTTAGTAGTTTTAGTTGTTTTCAGTTTTACGTTTGTTTTCTTTTAGTCTCTTTCCAGGTTTTTCTTTAGGTATGGAGATTTCCCCCTATCAAGAGCAAGATCCACCACTTGTGACGCCTTGTTATCAAGGTCAGATTCTACCACGTGGTTGTTGGAACAACTGGAAGACTCTTTCAATATTCACTTCCGCGATCATCATAATAGTCTTAGAAAGTTGGAGGACTCCCTAGATTGTTTCATGAAGGCCACACAGGATAACATAGTAAAGAGTGATGCGAAAATCGATGCTATCATATCATTAGTACAAGTCATGCAACAAAGCCATCAATTAATGGAGCAACGATTGACGCAACTCACAGAAACAATTGGGAAATTACAACAAGTACCATCTATGCAAACGGGGCAAGGTACAAATTTTGATGATGAGGCCATTCAAATTGATAACGATGTTTGGTTCGATGTAGCTACAGAGTTTAGCCTGCAAGAAGAGAATTAAGTGGAATCACCACAAGTTGCACCTAGTAAACTAGAGATTCCAACAATAGAAGAATCAACCACACTAAGCATAGATGAGTCAATTGTTGGTAATCGAGTCGAAACTGAAATTAAATCTTGTGAAGGGAAGATTACATCCATGGAAAACCCAGCCAAGCCGTGTTTAGAGGAATCAAATATTGAGGTCTTGGTAACAAAAGAGATAGAAGAAGAAGAGACTAGGATGGATTCACCACCTAGTACTCCATTGAAGTCACCATTCAATCGAATAACGACGAATCATTCAAACGGTGACATCGATAAAGCATTTGTAGAGGTGTTTAAGACAAAGCCTACACCCAAATGCTTGAAAGTAATACAAAAGAACTCACACCGCAACAAGTATTCATAGAAGCTATTCCGGAAACAAAGGAGAATACGAGTGTAGAGATCGAGATTGAAAGTGTGGCTGTCATAACAAAAGAAAGCTCTGAAACATCCCTTGTTTTGGACAAAATTCTAGAGGAGGAGCCACTTGAGTTCCCCATTATTCCAGAAGTATCTAAAGAAGTTAAAGAGAAGGACCACCACCATGAACCCGTGAAGAAGAGAGTTGAAAATGAGTTTGGGGTCGGAACCACGGTTGCTTGGAAGGCCTCCAAACAAGAGAATAGGCCACGAGGTTTCAAAAATGAGTGGATGGGACCGTTTGTTGATACTCGAGTAGTGACACCAAAATTAATAGAGATACAACCCTCGAGAGGTCAAAGGACGCGAATTGTAGACATACATAACCTCACCCGTTGTTGGGGAGGTTACATAATCAAGGGATAATGGAGGTAACCCGTCAAACTTTAATGGACGTTAAATAAAAGTGCTCTTGGGAGACACCCCAAGCTTTAATTGCTTTGTTAGTTTAGTTTTTTAGTGTATATTATTTAGTTACGCATTTCTTTAGTTGATAGTGCATTATTGAGGAAGGTATTAGTGTTTTTGATGATCAGGTAGCATAGAAATCGAGTTCGGGAAGCAAAAACGAAATTTTTTGGGAGTATTTTGACCTGCCACCGGTATACCGGGCCCTACCGGCGGTATACCGCATGTCATAAAACCCGTGGCCACATGTATCACCACGTGTTCATTGCCAAGAGGTCCCAAATTGAACAACAGAAGCTCTGGTATACCGGGCCCTACGGGCGGTATACCTCCCAACACAAAACCCGTGCTCACGTGTTACGACTCGGGTATTTTGACAAAGCATGGACCTGGAACAACAGTAGCTCCAGTAGACCGGGCCCTACGGCCGGTATACCGTCCAAACCCGCTGGAGAAAAAGTTATTGCGTTTTTAAGGTTATAAGAAGGAAGAGGTGAGTTCTAGTCCGAATTTCTCAATCCTTAAGCCTCACTTTCTTCCCCAAACCTCTCCCAACTCCATTAAAGCTTCAACAAACCTTCACCTAACATTAAAACACAACCAAATCACCATGAATTCACATCCAAATCCTTCCCTACACCATTACAAAGAAGATTCAACCACCCAAATCATATCAAAACACCTAGAACCCATGAATCAAGAGATTAAATTTTAAAAATTCATCCAAAATTCCTTAAACCCATATCATCAAAGCTTGATTCCATCATACCCACATAGAGATTTATCATACTAACACCTTTCCTAATCCAAATAAAGCTTGTTCCACCTATTATCAAAAGTTACAAATTTTTCAAGAGTGTTCAAAGCTTTGACTTGGGGGCCAAAAGAGATGATAAAAAGAACGAAGATATTATTAAAGGATATGAATAATCGAAGCAAGGAATTGGTTAAGAAGAAGAAGAATAAAATCGATTGAGATGGGTACTACTTCGGTAATAAATCACAAGGTAAATCGGGTCAAGAAAGTAGAGGAAGGCATGCAGTGGTGTAATCAAAGAGAAAAAAGGTTTCTAATTTCGTAAGAAAGACACCACAACCTCTACAAATCAAGCATCCTTTTGACCAATGATTAGCAAAGCTTCTGGGACGCTAGTAGTGGTTGCCACAACAAAATATTCCTAGATGAACAACTTCTCAAGAGAATGTATTCAAGAACAAAGTTGAAGATGAGAAAAATAAGAGATCTCTAGAGTGTTATTGATTGGGATGAAGCACGAGAGGATGTAAGGGAAAGCAAAATTGGTGATACATAGAGTTTACATATAAGGGAATCACTGCACCTTATCTTGGTTGTTAATCAAGCGAGGCAATAGCCTCGAAGAGTATGTTTTCTTTTTTCCTTACTATTTTTCTATATGCACTATTTACTATTTATATTTTATTGAGTCTTTTCGAGTCGTGGGGACACGACTCATTTTTGAGTTGTGGGTGGGGATTCGTTGTTCCTCATCTCCTTTTTTATGTGATTTACTGTTTGTTATTTAGAGAAATTTGAAATTTTTGAATTTTGTAAGAGATGGATTAGATGTAGAATGTGTTTAATAGCCTGAAAGCATAAGCTTAGTAAGTTTATGATAGAAAGTAGTATGTTTATGAACTGCTTTATTTTGTATGCTTTGAGTATTTGCAGGAAAACACATATTGATTGTAAAGAAAAGATTAGTTGGCAATGCGATATAAAGTATGTTTGATCTCAGGGAACCATGAGTGGTGTGTAGGCCGTGAGATTTAATCTAGTTAATAAACCCATATAATGAACGTGCTAAAGGTAAGAGAATGACGAAATTGCATAGTTTAGAAAGTGATTAAGGTGGTTCTTTCATAAGACCCTTGTTGCCTTTTAGCCTGCTGGCCATTTATTATATTATATATCCTTCTCAACCTCTTCTAGCCTTTCTAAAGACTTTTTATTAGCAACATTATAAGCCATATCCCTCTAGTTTATTAGGCATTTCCATATGACCCGCACTCGAATCGCGATGCATAGACAATTGTTTTAGAGCTTGAGTTTGGGGTGGCGGGTCCACCACTATGGGAAATATTATTGGGTTGGGATTTTCGAGCTTATTAAGTGTGCTCTATTTATATATTGATGATGATTCAAAGGTTTATTTGTAACCCTTTGTCGGGGTAATAGTGAAAGAAAAAGAAGCTACGAGCTAAAGTTATGAAAAGGCATAATTTATGAAAAAATAGCATGATATCTCAACATTAAAAAGAGAGTCATAGCTATACAAAAGAAAAAAAATGATATGAAAAGAATATATATTTGGACTGGCAAAGAGGAATTTTTATGTGAATATCTTAATGCTTTAATTGGGTTATTGGGGATGCTAATTTGTGCATCAAGGAATTCATTGGGTTGAGTGAGAACGTTTTACGAGAGTAACTCAAGCTCTAGGGCGATTCGTTGATGGCTAGTGAGGAAAGAGCCAAAAGCTCACTCTAAATTATCGAAATACACTTATCATACCGTCCCTAAGCCAACATTACAACCCTAAAGTCCTTTTTATTCTTTGCTATGTAATCTAAAAGTGATTGAGCCGTTAGAGATTAGTTAAGTGGATCTTTGGATACTAGTAAAGTTCGATGAACAATCTATAGCCTTCTTGGTAAACTGAGTACAGATCCTCTATTTCTTACTTTCCCAAGCTAATCCAATCGTGAATTCAAGTCGTGTTGATTGTAGATATGACAAGTGTGCAGGTATGCAGTTGGTAAATATTATTACATGAAATTTTCTAAGTAGTTGCTTGAGTTTATTCTATATATTCTGCTATCTTCTTCTCCCCTGTGCTTAATTGACTTAGCTGATATTTTAGAGACTTCCCTATGTTTTTATTTTTTATTATATCGGGACGATACAAGTTTGAGTTGTGGGTCTTGATGTCTCCCTTTTTTGTCTAATTATAAGCCCTTAGGAAACATCATTTTAGGATGAAAATGGTCTTTTTATATTGTCTTTTATGATTAAATGACAATATTGCACTTTCTCCCCTTGGAATTAGACTATTTGCATTTATAGAGCTTTTGTGCGTTAATTTACTTATTTTTAGTGCAAAGTTAGTAGGTTTATGAATTTCATGAGAAACCAATCCAAGGAGGAGAAGTGAGAATTAAAGTCTTAGAATATTTCTAGTGTCTTAGTCGAATTTCCTAAAGTTAAATTGCACTTTCTTATTTCTAGTCTTGATTTAATGATTTATTATTTTTAAAAGCATATGCGGTTTAATTATTTATTTAATGTGAAGCTTTAAAAGAATTATGGTAATTAATTAGAGACCAAATAAAGTCAAAGAAGTAAAAGAAAGAAGATTTACATGGAAATAAGTAGATTAAGGAAAGATATATGCAAAGAAGGAAAAGATAAAGCTGTCTTATGAATCTGAAATTCCAGCCACATTTCAAAGATAAATCCATAACTAAAGATTGGCTAGGAATCTGGACGGGTGGTCTGCACCAATAGAAAGCTCTTTCCAAGACAAACTGTTTCATATATTGGAACCCCTCAAACGGATATGTATCGATGAAGATATGGCCAAATCAAATCAGCATCAGAATCATACCTTTCCTAGAATTTAGGGCTACGAATTTAAGAGTTCTTGCCTTGTCTTCCACTCCAAGTAATTCGACCTAGAACCTACCAACTCCAAACCTTAGAAAATCATCCCTTGGCTGCATAAGCTTAATATACACAAATAAATCATCATAGAAGTAATCAAAAGGATCTAGAGGAGGAAGAAGCAAGAGCTAGAGCTTAACTACATCAATTTAGCACTTCTCCATCTCTATTCTTCAGGTAATTTAGTATTAGATCTATTTTGTCTATGAGGTATTTCTAAGCTATTTATCTAAGAAGTTTTATTATGCATAATTTCTGTTTAGGATTGTAAGTATATGAACCATTGAATATTGTTTTTCTGTTTTACTTTGAATCTGGGATTTTAGTATTTAATTGAATTGGTTCTTAATTTCCATTGACTATATTCTTGTTTTAATCACTAATTTTGAAGTCATGAATCAAATTTAGATCATAGTAATTAGGCTATTCCATATAGTGGCTTATGGATCACCTTGACGGGGGGTTTAATTACAGACATAGAATATAGACGCGTGGTATCCGTTATTTGACCCTGACAGGCTTGACTAACCACGTAGCCAATGAGGTAAACTAGTATTCATCTGAAAGTAGCTTATAATCGCCTTGACGGGGTTTGTAATACCGTAGGATAGCTTCTAGGTCCACGCTGACGGGGGCTAGGAGATAGTAGATTCCCGACTATTGCGAGATTTCCCATTCACCCTTATTATTAGGAATCATAGATTCAATAGGATAGATTCATACTTGCATATCCTTATCTTTCTTGCATAATTATTAATTATTTATTTTATTGTCTATTTTATTATTTAGTTAACTGGAAAACAAACTCCTTTATTATTTATCTTTAGCAATTAAAGCTATCTATTCTAATATTGAACAGAAGTTAGAATTAATACTTAAATCCATGTGGAGACGATAATCCCGTATTTACTTATATATTACTTGGTACGACCCGTACACTTGCGGTCTTTGGTTCCTTTATTCCTTTGCTTTTATTTGATTATTTTATAACACATAAGGACCCACCATTGACCTAATTAAATCATGCTAAATAGGTACATTCAACATATTCTATGCCTATTTCAACCCAAAAATTTTAAATTTTATGCAAAAACAAAAGGAAGATGAGGACAACGAATCCCCACCCCCAACTCAAAAGTGAGTCGTGTCCCCACGATTCGAAAAAGACTCAATAAAGCAATAAAATTTAAAATTAAAACTAAAAAACTACCTAATGCATACAAGCAGTTAAGAAGGAGAATTAGAGCGGTGTACCTGGCTTGCCATAAAGATCCATCATGTCCTCCTCCTCCGAAGAAGATTAACTGTCAATATCCATAATCTCAGTTAACTCTCCCAATTGTAAATTAATCTGTGCAATTTCCATCCAAATTGCCTTGTTTTATTTTCTTAAAAAATTTGACTTCATGCTGCAATTTGATGGCCCATGGAGGAATACAAGAATTATCCTGAGATGAAGAGGAAGGAGAAGAACCTTGATCTTGAATTTGTGTCTTTACTTTAGGCTTTGCTGGTACAAACATCCTAGCTGTTAATCTCTTTGGTAGTGGTTGTGCTAGTGCCTTTATCTTTGATCTTTCAATAGCCTCATCAAGATTGATAGGCTTTTCCATGGTGGCTCCAGGCAAATTTTTGTTCTTCCCTAGTATGGAACACTTCCTCTTGTAATCTATTACATCAGTTCTATTTGTCATGTTCTATTGACCCACAACTCAAGTTACACCAAGGATGGATTAAAGTTAATAAAGATTGGTGTAGCTTGAGTTTGTTGCTTGGATTTGATGAAAGAATAAGGCTTATCGATGAATCTCGGAAGAATTCTTGAAAGCTTGATGTTCTTGATGGTGTTTTATGGTATAGTGTGATGAGTTTGATGAAGAATTTATGTTTATGGAGGATGATTGATGTTGTTGTGTTAATTGTGGAGGTTTGTACAAGCTTCAAGGTCTATATATAGTGTTCGGATCTGAAAAATTCGTGCTAAGGAGGCTAGGGTTAACTCTTGATAAGGTAAGAAGTGGAATAGGAAAGAAACTCTTATAAACCGACCTAGCGCCGGTATACCAGTCAGAATGCCGGCTTACCGGTGCTGGACGTAATTACTTTTCGCAAGTTTCTGTCTTGAAACCGAATCGGTACCTGTGGCCATGTGTTTTTGGGACGCCGGCTTATCGGAGATATTCACCGGTATACCAGTGCTGCTTTTTGTCCAGAAGTGAACTTCGTCAAAATACCCCACCTTGGACCCCGTGGGCACGTGTTTTTCCTCTAGCCGGCTTACCGGTGCCTTGAGCGGCATACCGGTGCGCCTGGCTTTTCTTAGACGTACTTTTTGTTCAGAACCCGAGTCACCAACCCGTGGGCACGTGTCTCCCCACCGGCATGCCGGTGGTTTGACCGGCCTACCGGCCAGTGAGCCAAATTTTTCCCAAATTTTTCCTTTTGACCCCAAACTCATTTCCTGCACAATAACACACTACCTTTCCCTCCTATTAGCTTGTAAACACAATTAAAAATATACATTAACTTAGAAATATACACTAAAAAACATAAAACTAATCTAAAAAGCAATTAAAACAAGGGGCCATTTTGTTTAACGTCTTTGAGTTAGACGTGTACCTAAGGCTAAGCATGTTCTTCGAGATGGATTGTCTCCTCTAGACCAAAGTCTTCATTGTCATGGTATCTTTTCAAACGTTGGACAATCACCATGAATCTCCTTTGCTCGATTGAATGTTCGATTTCAATTGCTCCATGAGGTGTGACTTTCGTAACAATGTAAGGTACTCTCCAACGGGATTTAAGCTTTCCTATGTAGTTTGAGAATCGAGAGTTGTATAGTAATACCGTTTGTTCTCTCTCGAAGTGCTTTGGACGGATTCGTTTATCATGCCATCTCTTTGGTTTCTCTTTGTAGAGACGTGAATTTCCATAGGCATGATAGAGAAACTCCTCCAACTCGTTCAATTTCATCAACTTTTGTTTCTCGGCAAATTCTAGGTCTAGATTCAGAGTTTTAAAAGCCCAGAAGGCTCGAGCTTCAATCTCAAAAGGTAGATGACATGCTTTGTCGTAGACCATGCGGTAAGGAGATGCCCCAACTGGTGTTTTAAATGTTGTTATGTAAGCCCAGAGAGCATCATCTAGCTTTAACGACCAGTCTTTTCTCGTTCTATTCATGGTCTTCGCAAGAATAGATTTGATTTCTCGGTTAGAAATTTCAGCTTGCCCGTTGGTTTGTGGATGATAACTGGTTGAAATGCGGTGTCTCACTCCAAACTTACGAAGGTGGGATTTCAACTGAACATTGATGAAATCTGTACCTTTATCACTAATTAGAACCCGTGGCATACCATGTCTTGAAAAGATACGTGACTTTAAGAATTTTATTACTGTTTGAGCATCCTTCTTTGGAGTTGCCACTGCTTCTACCCATTTTGATACATAGTTTACTGCTAGCAAAATATAAAGATTACCATGGGAAGTGACAAAAGGTCCCATGAAAACTATCCCCCATACATAATAGATTTCGACTTCTAAGATATTGTTAAGCGGCATCACATCCCTTTTTGATATATTACCAGTGAACTGGCATCTTTGACCTGACTGGACAAAACGATGACAATCGATGTGTAGGGTAGACCAATAGAAATCAGATTGAAGAATTTTAGCTGCAGTTCTATCGCATATAAAGTGACCACCATATGGTGATCCATGACAGCTTGCTATAATCTTATCAACTTCGCCTTCATGGACACATCTTCTGACTACTTGGTCACTACAAATTTTCCAGTTGTATGGTTCATCCCAAAAGAATTGTTTGGACTGGTGAGATAGACGCTGTTTTTGTTGTGGATGGTAATCCTTAGGGAATACACCACTCATAATGAGGTTCACTAAATCTCCATACCATGGCACAAACACATCTTTAATAGCAAAAAGTTGTTCATCAGGGAATACCTCTTTAACCAATAATGGTTCTTTATTGACATCAGATTCTTCGAGCCTGGATAAATGTTCAGCAACTTGATTCTCGCATCCCATTCGATCTCGAATATCTATGTCAAATTCTTGCAGCAACAGTACCAATCTGATTAGACGCGGCTTAGCATCCTTTTTCTCCATGAGGTATTTGATTGCTAAATGATCTGTGTATACAATAGATTTCTTCCCAATCAAATAGGAAAGAAATTTATCAAAAGCATATACCACGGCTAACATCTCATTCTCCGTTACCGTTTAATTCAGCTGGGCAGCGTTGAAGGTCTTACTTGCGTAATAAATCGTGTGGAATAACTTTTCGTTCCTCTGCCCCAACACAACACCCATTGGGTGATCACACACATTGCATATAAGTTCAAACAGAGCTTTCCAATCTAGAGGTATAACAATCTAGATGCTAGTTCACTGGTAATATATCAAAAAGAGACGAGATGCCGCTCAACAATATTTTAAAAGTATAAATATTTGATGTTTGGGGAATAGATTTCATGGGACCTTTCGTCACTTCCCATGGTAATCTTTATATCTTGCTAGCAGTAGATTATGTGTCGAAATGGGTAGAAGCAGTGGAAACACCAAAGAACGATGCTTTAATAGTAATTAAATTCTTAAAATCATATATCTTTAGGAGACATGGTACGCCACGTGTTCTAATCAGTGATAAAGGTACCCATTTCATCAACATTCAATTGAGAGCCCTTCTTCGTATGTTTGGAGTGAGACACCGCACATCAATCGGTTATCCCCCACAAACTTACGGTCTTGCTGAAGTTTCTAACCGAGAAATCAAATCTATTCTAGAGAAGACCGTGAACAAATCGAGGAAAGATTGGTCTTTAAGGCTAGATGATGCTCTCTAGGATTACAAAACAGCATTTAAAACACTAGTTTGTGCATCTCCTTACCGCATGGTCTACAGAAAAGCATGTCATCTACCTATTGAGATTTAAGCTCGAGCCTTCTAGGCTATTAAAACTCTGAATCTAGACCCAGAATTGACCAGGAAATAAAGGTTGATGCAACTGATCGAGTTGAATGAATTTCGATATCATGCTTATGAAAATTCGCGTCTTTACAAGGAGAAAACAACGAGATGGCATGATAATCAAATCCGTCCAAAACATTTCGAGAGAGGACAAAAGGTACTATTATAAAACTCTCGATTTTCAAATTACCCAGGAAAGCTTAAGTCCTGTTGGAGAGGACCTTACATTGTAACGAGAGTCACACCGCATGGAGCGATTGAAATCGAACATCCAACCGAACAAAGGACATTCATGGTGAATGGCTAGCGTTTGAAACGATACCGTGAAAGTGTAGACTTTGGACGAGAGGAGACAATCCATCTCGTAGAAAACTCTTAGCCTGAGGTACACATCTAACTCAAAGACGTTAAACAAAAGTGCTCTTGGGAGACACCCCTTGTTTTAAATTGCTTTCTAGATTAGTTTTATGTTTTGTTGTGTATATTTCTAAGTTAGTGTAGATTTTTAATAGTGTTTACAAGATAATAGGAGAGAAAGGTAGTGTGTTATTTTGAACCATTCAATATAGGATGGAAGTATTACGAATAGAAAAAATATCAACAATGACTTCCATGGTAAATAAATTTTTAAAATAACTCGATGTTTCTTCTGATGTAGTTGAAGAATGTTGAAAAGTGGTATAGGAGATAGGAATGGAAAAAATTTATTGAATTATTTTAGGAGAAGAAGTGGGTTTGAGAAACTTGATGTAGTGGGTTATAATAGAAGTTTAAGATATGATATATTTGCGCAGACATATGTCACAACTTCAATCCTTCTAGGGTAATGGTATACTAGATAAACCATAAATTACTTATCATATTAAAGTGTCAATTAAAATATTAATTTATCTGTGGTAAACTTTAAAAGGAAGAAAAATGATGTTTTTTATTAAGTAGTAATATTTTTATATCTTTTACGGTTAAATGGTAAATCTCTCTTGAATTTAATATTGTAAAAAATTTGAATGATTACTTTACTCAAAATAACATATATAATAGAAATAATAGAAACTTAATATGAGTAAAAGTTATATATAATCTATTCTAGATCACAAAGGTGAATCAATAAGGAAATTAATTTTGAAGGGGAATAAGAAACTCAATTGATAATAATATCTAGTAACTAATGTTTGACAACTCAAGTAGTCAACAATTCTATGTTATTCAAAAACCAAGATTAGTCAATAAATTTATATTTAACAAATTTGATTAATGATATTTACCATCCAAAATCATATCACCCAATATTCCACATATAACATGACAGAATTTGATTAAAATTAATTATAAATATTTTTATTTTTTTTAATCTGAATCTAAAAATACCAATCGAATTACGCTACATCATGTGTTTTACATTGAATGGTATAATTTTAGGTGATATATATCATTACTCTTTATTTATAGTTTAAATATAACATACTTTTGTTAACTAATTATACATAAATAAATGTCCAATTATAATAGCAAGACACATGTGTACATTTTTATACAATTTTTATTCATATTCTTTTTAAAAATTATTTTCTTTCAAAGAAAATTTTATATAGAAGTTAAGTATATGTTACTTTTGTGAAGGATACTTAGTATCATGAAATTATAACATTGTATTTTTTCATTTCGTGTAAAAACTTCTGGATACATGCTAATGGAAGAAATAAAACAATTAATAATACATCTTTTTCATAATAACTCATAAATAAAAAATTAACTCACTTCATTTCATATAGATAAATTTGTATGAAAACTATATATAATAAAAATTAAAGATGATAAAACACATAAATTATCAGATTATAATTGTCTAAATAAAATCAAAAGCATCCTAAATATAGAAAATTATTATAAAAAAAAAAACTTATTTGAGTGTTTTAAGGACAATCCCTAAAAATAATTTCAACAATAATTTCAAGAGTAAAGTTTTGGTAGATTCCATATGCATGAATTGATGACTCTCCAAACCTTGAAATTTTTATTTGTTATGTTGATAACCTTAATGAAAAATTTATATCTTGTTGTGAAACCATTTAACTTGATCCACCTTGTACAATTGATAGAGTATTTCAAGGGGTTTTAGTTTCATATGGTGTAGTAGAAAATGACAAAGTTGTTCAAGGTTAAGTCCATAAGAACCAGTTTAAAGGCCATCAAGACTGGAGAAGCTATTATTAGATACATAAAAAATATTATAGATTTGTTCGAGTGTTTGATTGATGGTCTATAATGGATCTATATAGTTAGCATTATGAACTGGATTAAATTGAAGTGTTATCGTTTCCTCATTTGACAATTATGTAACACCAAATGTTTTGTTAACCAATGTTAACGGGGTGTCGTTGTCTTTTAATAATGTATTCATTAGAATGAAATCGTGTTTCTCTGCTAACACAAATCCAAAGTCATCAACATGCACATTTTGAATAGGAAAATTACACCTAGGAATGAAAAATAGTTATTATGGGATAGACTGTTTTACAGGAAAATAACCTCGAATATATCAAATACATTGAGCATTCCTCGTCAAAATTGAGGAATAAAAATATGGAATTTAAAGAAAATATTAATTAGTTATGAAATAAAAGAATTACCAACCAGTTAATGTTCTTCATAAAACTATAAAAATATAACGATAAAGAAATATAGACTAATATAATACCAAGGAGGAAAGCCTACTAAGCTAAAAAGAAAAAGACACCTAGAGCCTATGTTAGTTTGTGTGCAATTATACGAATTATAGTGTTGACTATTGATAGCAAATGTGACCGTATTCACTGTGATATGAATAAATATTTACTTACCAACTTTTTGACCAACTTTACATTAATAGATACACGGTAGAGCTATGTAATTAAGTCTCAAACTTTCAGACCCTTTTATATTTTAACTCTAAGTGCAACCAAGATAGGGGATATACATGGCGTGACCATATTTACGAGTGACAAAAAGATATTAAAAAATTTAGTGTCGAGACCCATATTCTAAATTTAGCCATAGTAAATGTACATAGAAAAAATATGAGTGTTGAACTATATTGGCTCAAAGGATTAGCGCTCAACTCGTAAATAAATTTTATCTTAGTTCAATTAGTCTAAAGGTGGTTTTAGAAATTTAGGGGATATTGGTAAAGGTAATATAAGTATTGTTTAAATTACTGTGTCAATGTAAACTTTCTTATTTACGAGTATAATTATAGAGATATATATTTTTTCATCACTAACTCGATAGGTGAGGACAATGACTTCAAATGATTTTAGAGAACATTCTTTGAAATACAGTATTTACCTGATGGACATGAAAAAAGTCACATAATTTTAAGTATATGCATTCTAATCTACTTAATAGTTAGAGGTAAGTATATCCTTTGGTACCTCATCTATTTCTCTAATCAATTTTTTTATTAATAAAGTAGTCCCAACTTTATATAAAAGAAGTATATTATATTTAAAACCCAATTACACTATAAAGATTAATATTGTATATTTTTTGTTATTCATAAGATAAATTCCTACTAAATATTCATAATAATTTATTATATAAAAACAAAACATATCAATAAAATAGATTGAAGGTTGATAAGATATTTAAAAACAAAAACCCCAACCCTGTCCATCATACAACTAATAAAAATATACATTAGCCAAAAGACAAGAACATTCTTAAAAAAACATCATTCCCAAGTAACAGAAATGATAGAATTCGCAAGACTAGACTCCTCAAACGTCATATTCTTCTCATAATCCAAAGGCTTTGAATATGGTATAACTTGAGTTAACCGAAAAGGGCGTTTTTCACCTTCATCTAGTTCAGAATAATAAAATGACCATATCAACGAAACGGCATCTGAGCGAAATAAATTCCTTTGAAGTCTTTTTCCATTTTGGAGACGAAATGCAATTCTACAAGTGAGTGTTTTATAATCTTTGGGTCTTCAGGTAAAGGAGGATAAATAAGCTTTTTTTCTTCAATAATAGCTTCTTTTGTATCATCTTTTACTGGTTCAATAGCTAGTAATGGATTAGAAGTTTCCATTTTCTCATCTTATTCATCTTTTGTATCCTTTACTTGCATAGGTTGTGCTCTAGGACGCTTATGAGTTACATTCACATGGTGATCTGTAGGACTACTATCCAAGAATTACAACAAATCGTCTAACAAATTTTCGGGCTGAATCATACCATTCCAAGCACGGATTTTTTGACCTAACTAGGTCAATTACAAGAGTAACAGGTGCAGCATCTAATTTGTAATAAATACAAACTTTACTCCTTTCTTCTGTATCATTGTATATCTCCTAGAAAATGAAATTGGTTTTGATAGTTTGAGCAACCGCTTCATGTCTTAAATTACCCATTCTTGGACCACCATGATCATAGAGAACCTCCCTTTGAACAGGTAATGGAGCTCGAACTTCATCTGCATTAGCATGTGGTTCAGTTAATTGTTCCAAATCATTTACTAATCCACTTGAGATTAGATCAGTTAAAGGTGTATCATTGTCTAATTGTGGAGAAATATGCATAATCCGTACTTAAGAAAATAATATATAATTCATAAATCCCAAAATCAAATAAATCAGTGACAGTTAAACAATATATATTATGCAAATATTTATATACAAAATCATTGATCGGACTCCCTAAAATAAAAACTGTAAAAATTTTAATGAGAAAAAATAAATTAGAATAAGAAAAATATACCTCAAATGAAATGTCACGACCATCGATCTTATTGATAAAAAACAATGTATTCTTGCAGGCTTAAACAAGCACAATCTTTTATTCACTATTACCGTAGAGATCTATGCAAATGTATGGAGTGATAATGTAATGGATAAGGGAGGCAGTGTGTTTTAGAGACTTATATTTCTATAATGTAGGGTTGAGTTTTGAAGTATTATTGGTCAACAAGGTTGTTGCATAAATATCCGTAGTGATGTTTCAAGGCTTAATTAGCATCGTGGGCTGCTTTTTACAAGATAATTTTTATAAACTTCTTGGGCCGTATTCTATGTTGATCGTTTAAGGTTGATTTAGCATTATGGGTTTCTTTTTACAACATAATTATTTATAAATTTTTTGGCCTTATTCTATAGTTATGTTTTAAGGCTTATTTAACATTATGGTTTTTTTTACAAAATATTTCTTTATAAATTTTTCGGACCTTATTTTATACATCAACTCCATTATAAACATACTGAATACATTAAACAGACTCAATAATCCTTTGCAGATCAAATTAAAATCCATAATCCTTTAAAACATAATGTTTACGATAAATTTATCATCTATAAGGAAAAAAAGATTAGTTGAGCTTAATTTTAGACCGTTTTTTCATATTAACTCTATTTTTTTAGAAAAAATCATTAATTGATTATGTATATATTAGTGAGTTAATAAATTCCTTATTTTTTAAGCGTAACTAAATATATTAATTAAAATATTTTTTGGAATGCAAATAATTGAAAAACTAAAAGAATTATTAACTATAACGCTCAGTATTGATAAAAAACCACACATAAGAGCCTTTGATAAAAGACATATATTATTTGCACAACTATAATTTTTAATACATGTATATGCTAGGTATGGCCTATGCCTCTAGGGCCCTTAAAACGAATGGAATCAAACGATTATACTTAAAATGAATAAAATAATTGTCTAGATGCATATATAATATGTTTGTCAAAGTATAGGAAAAAATAATAATATATTGTTAATTTTTACAATAATTTTTATTAATTTATCTCTTTAAGTATTAATATACATTACTATATTGAAATAACAGTTTACAACATATTGTAACTTTAGTTATATTCATGTTCTAGTTAATATTTATCATCTATTAACATATTTTATTCTGTATAAAAGGTTACATATATTATTAATTTATTAGTTTCTTGATTCAAAATGCTTTATTTTTAGATTAAGCAAAAAAATAATTAGAATATACTTAAAAAAAATCGAATGTTACTGAAATCTTATTTAAAATATAATGAAAAAGTGTTGATAGTAGTAAGAATGATTAATTTAGAGATATTAATCAAATTATTTACAATGATAAGAGATATTATCCAGATTAATGTAAGATCATATGGTTTACCAAACATTATAATTAAAAAGATAGTCAACAAATATCAATTTAAATAAAAGGTTTGAATTCATAGATAGACCTATACAAAATATCAGACTCAAAATCAATAAGAAACTTCAAAAATAAGACCATTTCTCTCTTACGAATATGCAATTTCAAGTGGTCTGTTCTTTCAACATGATCTTGGTGTTGAAACACATGTTGCGCACTATAAAACACACAACACAAAGATAAAAATAAGTAGCATTGAAGAATAGATATATCTAAAACACAAAATTGTTAGAAAACCATTACTAAGATATTGAGAATAGCCAACATTCCACTAATTTGAAATCTTCGTATTTAAATGATTAAGAAAGTAACACTAACAAATCATCAAATCTTACTTTCGATATTCATCATGCTAAACCAAATAAATTTAAAATATGTAAAATAAACATTAAAGAAGAAATCATGTTATCATTTATGAAATCAACAAATTCTAATTACTTATCTCCTTGCATCATATGATATCATTTCCCATTTAAAACATCTTTATTTTAACCCTCTAGTTTTACACATTGCTACTCCTTTTCTTTTGTAATTATAATAGTTGTTTATTTAATCATACCTTTATGCATATTGCTAATTCCCTCAATAAATTTCGTAACTTTTACACAACAATATAAGTTCTTGAAATGTAGATGACTGACTCCACTATATTAGTATGGTATATTATTTTATTAATGAAAACTATATAGCAATTATAATTTTGATATTTCAGTTTTAGAGTATACATCTAAATAAAAATTTAGATATTACATTTATAACTGTATTTAGATTCTAAATACTTAACGCTCTTGAATTGTTACTAATATAAAAGAATTTACTACGATAAAAAATTAGAAATTAACTAAAAAAATTTACATTTGAATATACCTAAAAAACTATTATATATATAATCAAATGAAAAAATGGGTAGTATATTTTTCCTAAAATTTGTGGTCTAGATGTCCTCAAAGTTCCATATTTTGAAGGTTACCCGTCTAAATACTCCTATATCTCTATTTGTTAAGAAACATAAAGTTAGATCAAAAGATGTCTTAAAAAATTGGAGATTATCGAATCGACGGTTCCACATATTGATTTCAATAAAATTATTTTTATAACTATAAAAACATGGAATGATGGGCATAAGGAGGCTTGTATATGTGGTTTTTTACTACATACAAGGCATTAATGGTGTTACCTTTCGTAAGATGTCTAACCCAAGTGCAAAGTGACCATTTGTACCATGTTATGATTCACCCTCATCAGATGAGGAAGTTTCATTCTCATATTATTGGCTTCACATAGATATCTCATGTGAAACTCAACGTCTGTACCATCAATTCGTTTTGTTTATTCCCCGACACAACCCATGTAAGCCGAGCAATCAAAATATGATATGAAATGTCTCCATTTGTTATGAAATACAATATCGGATTAGTAGATGTCTATCAATAGTGAATATTATTAAATTATATTCCACATATTGATAGAATTTTTAATAAACTTTCTTATAACCGCAATTACAAGGAGTTGTAAGGGGTAGGAGGCTTGGATCTATGAGTTTTGAGTCCACAAAATACTTTAATGGTATTACCTTTCATAGGATCTCTAACCCAAGTGATCAGTTATCCCATGCTATAAATTGTCCTCGCTAGATGCCTAAGATCACTCTCATATTCTCATCTTCACTCAAATGTCCCATGTAAAACTCTATTTGTGTTCCATCAATTTGTCTTTCCTAGAGAGCAGATTCAAAACACTTCTTCACATTTTCTCTAACATAACATACTTAAGAGAATTACACACCAAACAAATTTTCATCAAACATTCGCAACGAAAACTAACAAAGAGAAAGCTATAAAGAAAGGGAAAATTCAAAGTTTTTTGATATCAATTAAACAATTCTATAATTCAAATTCAGACACAGAATAAAACTATATATTTAAGAACATGTTAGAAAACATGCAAAGGAAACATTAGATATATTAATTTATATTCTCTTCCTTTGGGTTTAATTTCATTCCAAAAAAGGAAAATCAATTCTTTTACCAAAAGTGACCCTATCCAGAGAAAATCTTCTCCAAAGCCATATTCTCATCACTAGCAACAGATTACAATGTACTCCTAGCAAGATCTTTAGAGAATCCCATTATAGTAGCTTTTGTACCTTAACAAATCAATGTTATAATAGAAAATTAAGTACACATATACAAATTTTAAGAAATCTTAGTAAAAAGTACTATATTGACCTCTTTTCCACACTAATAGATAAGTGTTTAGAGAAAGTTTCAGTATAGTAAGGAGTTGTACCCACAAATGTTTATTAATCTCGAAGGTACGGAACCATTCAAAGAGTACCCTAGTTATATGGTAAAACTCTTTTGATCATAATTAACTTATATATGCATCATTCAAGTTATTTCAGAACTATACTTCTTAACTTAATATACAATACCATCATATCGATTTTGTCTACCATACCGATATATTTGACCTTAATTCACCTTCCAAAGTTATAGCAACCATTTTCTTTACACACATTCATTATCTATAGCAGTACTAATGTAACAATAAAAAATTTTAAAAATTCAAATATATATGATCAAAATCGAGAAATATAATTAGCAATTATGTTGCACGCCTTTCAATATATTTTACAGTAAAATTACATTAATTTGAAATTTCAATAGGTAAATGTTGATTACAGTGTTTTAGTGATTATTAAAAAAAGATGATTTTTACCCTTAATATACTGTAATGAAGTAATTTTCCTCATTCATAACATAATCTAAACCATTTTAAAAAAACTTGAATATATAACCGAAACACTGAATTTCATATGTACTATGTAAAATATGTAAAATTGATTAATGGTTCAACGTTAAAACAAAAATTAATGGTAACAAAAAGTAATTAATTGTAATAGTATTACTAGAGATAATTAATGTATCTATTTGATTTTACCTCTTCTGCAAAATCAACAAAATAAACAAATGAATATAACCTTATGATATATATCACGGAGGATGTGAAAGAAACTATGAGTTTTACATTTAAATACGGTGCAGATAAAACCCTATCCAAATTGAATTGTATAATTAAAATTTGTTTTGAGTGTTTGATTGATGGTATATAATGGAGCTATATAGTTATCATTATGAACTAGATACAATTGAGGTGTTATAGTATCTTCATTTGAAAATGATCCACTGGAATGAAATATAACTGGGCATCATTGTCTTGTAAAAACTTATCCACTAGAATGAAATCGTCTTTCTCTGCTAACACAAATCCAAAGTAATTATCATGCACATTTTGAATAGCATAATTACACCTAAGAAAGAAAATAGTTAATATGGATTGACTGGTTTACAGGAAAATAACCTCGAATATATCAAAAACATTGTGCATTCCTCATTAATATCAATGAATAAAAATGTGGAATTTAAAGAAAGAATTAATTAGTTAAGAAATAAAAAAGTTACCAAACAGTTAATGTTCTTCATAAAACTATAAAATTATAAGGATAACGAAAGATAGACTAATCTAATACCAAAGAGGAAAGCCTACTAAGCTAAATTAAAAAAAGACACCTAAAGCCTATGTTAATCTGTGTGTAATTATACAAATTATAGTGTTTAATATTGATAGAATAAATATTTACTTACCAACCATTTTAAACAACTTTACATTAATATTGATAGAGTTATGCAATTAAGTCCCAAACTGTCAGACCCTTTTATATTTTTAACTCTAAGTCCAACCAAGGTAGGGGCGCCACTTTATATCCGCAGGAATGTATATAGGGTAAATACTGGGGATATAAATAGTATGACCATATTTACTAGTGACAAAAATATAGTAAAAAATTTAGTGTCAAGAGCCTTATTATAAATTGATCCAAAGTAAATGTACATAGAAAAAATGTGAGTGTTGAACCATATTGGCTTGAAGGATTAGCCCTCAGCTCATAAATAAATTTTATCTTGGTTTAATTAGTCTAAATGTGGTATTGGAAATTTAGGGAATATTGGTAAAGGTAATATAAGTGTTGTTTAAATTAACATGTCAATGTAAACTTTCTAATTTACAGAGATATATATTTTTTCATTACTAACTCGATAGGTCGAGAACAATGACTTTAAATGATTATAGAAGACCCTCTTTGAAATACAATATTTACATGATGGACATGAAAAAATAAAGTAATTTTAAGTATATGCAGTCTAGTCTACTTATTAGTTATTTTTTAATAATAATGTAGTCCCTACTTTATACAAAACAAAGTGTATTATCTTTAAAACCCAATTACACTATAATGATTAATATTATATATTTTTTGTTATTCATAATATAATTTCCAACTAAATATTCACAATAAATTATTAAATAAAAAGAAAACATATCAATAAAATAAAATAAATTCGAGGTTGACAAGATATTTTTTTTAAAACTTGGGTTTTAAAATACTCTAATTTGTATCCAAATCCTACATCTAAGTTTTAAAGCACAACTTTCTATATAGAAATAACATCAATTGTATTTATAAAATATGCATAATCCGTACATAAGAAAAAATATATAATTCATAAATCCCAAAATCAAATCTATCAGAGTGTCAGTTAAACAATATATAATTTGAAAATATTTATATATAAAAAATCACTGACTCCCTAAAATAAAAATTAAAAAAATTTAAATAAGAAAAGAAAAAATTAGAATAATAAAAACATACCTCAAGTGAAATGTCACGACCATCGAACTTAGTGATTAAAAACATTGTATAGTTTCCAGGCTTTCACTAACATAATCGGTTATCCACTATTACAATGGAGATTAGAGGTACGGAGTGATAATGTAATGGATAAGAAAGGTGGTGTGTTTTGGAGACTTATCTTTTGATAATGTAGGGTTGAGTTTTGTAGTGTTAGTGGTCAACAGGGTTGTTTCATAAATATCCATAGTGATGTTTCAAAGCTTAATTAGCATTGTGGGGGTGCTTTTTACAAGATAATTTTTATAAACATCTTGGGCCTTATTCTATATTAATGTTTTAAGGCTTATTTAGCATTATGAGTTTCTTTTTACAACATAATTCTTTATAAATTTTTTGGGCCTTATTCTATATATATGTTTTAAGGCTTATTTAGCATTATGGTATTCTTTTTACAAAATAATTCTTTATAAATTTTTTGGACCTTATTTTATAGAAAATTCTTCAATCTTATGGACCAATATTACGATTAGCCATTTATATCATGACACATGGACAATGTTTATAGAATTCAATAAACTAATATCCAATATTGGACGAAAGTATTACCCTTATTTTATACATGATCTCCATTGTAAGCATACTCAATATATAAACAAACTCGAGAATACTTTTTCAATAAAAATAAAATTTCATAATCCTTTAAAAAAAGATAATGATAACTTAACAATTTATAATGAAAAAATATTAGTTGAGCTCAATTTCAGACCGTTTTTGCTATTAAGTCGATTTATTTAAGAAATATCATTAATTTATTATGTATATATTAGTGCGTTGATAAATACCTTATTTGCACATATTTGAAAAAATAAAAGAATTATTGACTATATGGTTCGTTATTGATAACATAACCACACACAAAGCCTTTGATAAATGATCAAATATGTTATTTGAACAACTATAATTTTCAATACATATATATACTAGGTATGGCCCATGCCTCGAGGGTCATACAACAACGAATGAAATCAAACATTTATACTTAAAATGAATAAAATAATTGTCTAGATGCATATATAATATGTTTGTCAAAGTATAGGAAAAAATAATAAAATATTGTTAATTTTTACAGTAATTTTTATTAATCTATCTCTTTAAGTATTATTATACACTACTATATTGAAATAACAATTTACAACATATTGTAACTTTTGTTATATTCATATTCAAATAATATTTATCTTTTATTAACATATTTATCTTTTGTATAAAAGGTTACATATACTATTAATTTATTAGTTTCTTGGTTTAAAATGCTTCATTTTTAGATTAAGCATCGAAAATAATTAGAATATACTTAAAAAATTCGAATGTTAGTTAATTCTTTTTTAAAATATAATGAAAAAAGAGTTGATAGTAGTAAGAATGATTGATGTAGAGATATTAATCATATTATTTACAATGAGAAGAGATACTATCAAGATTAATGTATGATCATATGGTTTACCGAACATTATAGTTCAAAAGTTAGTCAACAAATCTCAATTAAAATCAAAGGATTGAATTTACAAATACACATATACAAAATATCAAACTCAAAATCAATAAGAAAATACAAAATCAGATCATCGCTCGCTTATGAATATGCAATTTCTAGTTGTCTTTTCTTTCAACATGATCTTGGTAACACATGTTGCGTACTACAAAACACCCAACACAAAGGTAAAAATAAGTAGCATTGAAGAAGATAAATAACAAAAACATAAAATTCTTAGAAAACCATTACTCAGATATAGAGAATATCAAACATTCGAATCTAAATGATTAAGAAAGTAACGCTAATAAATAATCAAATATTACTCTCGATATTCGTCATGATAAACCAAATCAATTTAAAATATTTAAATTAAACATTAAATAAAAAATCAGGTTATCATTTACTAAATTAACAAATTCTAATTACTTATCTCCTAGCATCATATGATATTTTTTCCCATTTAAAACATCTTTAATTCAACCCTATAGTGTTACGCGTTTCTACTCCTTTTCTTTTGTAATTATAATTATTGTTTACTTCATCATATCTTTATGCGTATCGCTAGTTCCCTCAATAAATTTTGTAATTTTCACACACGAATATAAGTTCTTGAATTGTGTAAGACTGACTACACTATATTTGTATGGTATATTATTTTAATAAAGAAAACTATGGAGGAATTATAATTTTAAAATTTCAATTTTAGAGCATAAATCTAAATAAAAATTTATATATTACATTTATAACTGTATTTAGATTATAAATACTTATCACTCTTGAATTTTTACTCGTATAAAAGCATTTACCACGATAAAAAAATAAAAATTAACTAAAAACAGTTACATATGAATATACCTCAAAAACCATTATAATTATATAATCATATGGAAAAAATAGGTAGTATATTTTTCCTAAAATTTGTGGTTTAGATGTCCTCAAAGTTCCATACTTTACAAGTTACCCGTCTAAATACTCCTATATCTCCATTTGTTAAGAAACACAAAGTTGGATCAGAAGATATCTTGAAAAAGTGGAGATAATCGAATGGACTGGTCCACATATTGATGAAATTTTGAATAACATTCTTTTTATAACTGCAAAACAGCGAATGATGTGGATGGGGAGGCTTGCATGTGTGGTTTTTTAGTCCATACAAGGTTTTAATGGTGTTACCTTTCATAAGATGGCTAACCCAAGTGCCAGGTGACCATTTGTACCACGTTTTACCAATCACCCCATTTTCAACACTACTTTATTTATATTATGGGTACCACTTTATTACACATCCACCCACTCTTTTCATACTACATATTTAATCTTAATCGAGGATAGTGAATTAATTAGGTCACCAAAATATCTAATTATACATACCTTATTACAACAAATATCATGCAAGAGCTTCGTACACAAATTTTTGGCAACATACTTAATACCTTATAACTAAAAATTATACTTGGATTCGTACCTGACTTCAGAATTCTCACCAACACTTTTCTATTTTGTATACTCAATTAGAACGTACACCTCCAATTGGTGCATAATTATGAGGCTTCTCCTTTGATTGGTTAGACTTTGTCAAAATGGTACATCTTATATCTAAGAATATGATTTTTACCTTCAAAGATAGTGTGAAGAAGTAATTTGACTCATTTATGACATAATCCAAACCATTTAAAAAAAACCTCAATATATGAAGAAAAACATGATTTTCGTATTTAATATGTAAAATATGTAAACTTGATTATTGGTGCATTGCTAACACAAGAATTAATGGTAAAAAAAAATAAAAAATAGTAAAATTATACAAAAAAAGAAGACTAAAGGTAATTAAAATATACAAAAGAACAAGACTAAAGGTAATTAATGGTAACCTCAATATTTTTTCTAATATTTGAAATTATATGCAAAAAAACTACAATTTTGAAACATTAATAAAAAAAGATGATTTTTAATTTTAAATATTGTGTAAAAATTCATTTGACTCATTTATAACATAATCCAAACCATTTAAAAAAGCCACAATATATAAAGAAAACCCTAATTTTCGTATTTAGTATGTAAAATATGTAAACTTGATTATTGGTGCATTTCTAACACAATAATTAATGGTAACAAAAAAAAATAATAGTAAAATTATACAAAAAAAATTAAGACTAAAGGTAAATAAAATATTTGATACATTACTAGAGATAATAAATATGTTTATTTGATTTCACCTCTCTAGCAAAATAAACAAAAAAAATAACAATTGATATTTTATAACCTTGCAATGAATAGATTAAAATTTTATATATATTAATAATAATTATTAATTACAGTATTTAAATAGATTATACTGTAATATAATTATTGAATATCTATATTCTCTTAATCCCTTAATGGAATGGAAGAATAGAATTATAGAAGAAGAAGGAGAAGAAGGAGAAGAAAGAGAAGACCCAAGAGATTAGGAGGAAAATTTATTTATCTTTTCACATATCATTCTTCTAATTACAATTAAAATATATAGAGATCCTAGAACGGTAATATCATTTCAATTTCAGGTGATATTATATTCCCGCCTAACTAATTATATGACTATTATGGATTTTATTTCCATTTCCATAGTCATTACATTGCCCTACCCTATTTCAAGAACCTTGCCCTCAAGGTTCTGTTAATAAAAATATAGTTGAAGTGATACACATACCAATTGGATACTATAAAATTTCTAATATTGTTTGTTACCATGAACTTGTATCATACAAAAGCAAATACAATGGAAATATCACTAACAAAATAATTGTTCTCTGAAATCTGAAATACAATATATTGGCCGCCAATAAAACCAACAAATTTTAATAAAACATTAATTCCGACAATGTTATGAATCTATTTTTATCCTTTAGCCAAATCATTATGCGATCGTAGCTTGATTTTTATTTTCTATTATTATCTTCTTGGGAATTTTTTTATTCTGATTTAGTATATTATCCAATATTTTTAGGAATAATAGAATGGTGATTATAGGTTTTTCCAATCTGTCAACAGGTTGACACATGTATTTGTAACTTCTAAGACTGGTTTGGGTCATTTTATATTTTTCCTTTTCATTACTTCTTCCTTGTGGAAGGGTGACCACATTAATTTATATGGAATTTGTATCTTATTTGCTCATTATGCCTTCAATACCCTCAATATATTCAAGTTACGAGTCTTCGAGTAAAATATGCTGCTATTTTTCTGACTAATTCCCATAATACTCTAATCAATATATCGTGTTCTTTATAGTTATTACCGGTTAAGACAAGTCATTTGTAAACTATATTAGTTTTTATCTAGTTAGAATCTCATAGGCCCATTCACACGCGATGAAAAGACACTCAGATATATCTTGGTCCAACTCCTTATTGCCTATCGTTGACACACTGGCATTCACTCGTCATTTAAACTAGAGATTAGTGACCTTGGTCAAGTCATTTTCTATGTTCTTTGTAAACAACATCTTCTTACTCTTGGTTGTGTCTTTACACCCAAGCGATCTTGAAGTCAGACCCAAAGACAAGAGACAAAGAGTCTATGAGCTTAAGGAAGTTCAATAGGTAGAGCAGGCGAAGTTTTAAGAATACACCACAACAAATAGCAATCCAGTTGTGTTGAATAGAAGCTTGGCCAGCCACGTCAACCAAGTGGAAAATCCTAAAAAAGTTTTCTTGATGCTCTAACTGACTAGTCATCGACAACCAAATTGAACGGGTTTATTTAATATTATTTTCTGTATTTTCCACAATTCAGACTCTATGTGAGTTTACAAGTATTTGGAATAAATCCTTAGGAAGAAAACACAAGAGAAGACCATTGAAGATTTCAAAATATTCTATTGATATTTATTTGTCGATTTACTTCTTATCTTTATTTGGGTATTTTAATTATGTATTTTGATGGATAATGCTATTATTTGTTATATATAAACTAAACACTTAAATTTTTAGGTTTCCATTATGAATAATGCTATTTATTATTCTTTTTCACACCACCAGATCATATTCAAATATTATGTCTCATTTTTTGATTAAAATTAAACTATAATTATAATACGTATAAAATTTCAACTATTTATTTCAATAAAATCAAGTTACACATAACATGATATGAGGAAGGTATAAAAAAGTGGTATATAGCATTACTTTCTCACAAAACCTATATTAAGGGTAGATTATTATATGATCAAAGGGGTAGATGAAATTCTTATGTTCGAATTATGATCTGTAGTAATAAAATTCTATCACATATATGATCACCATAAAGGTAAAATAAAAATGGTATTTCAAAATTAGTGAAATCATGTATTCAAAAAAACATAACATTATTGTAAAAGATCTAGATAATGGAAATTATGTAACTCGTGTATTAAATATATGACGTTCAAATCTAAGTAAGAAGTTCAAAACTTTGCAAACAATCTACTTAATCGTAGTCAAGAATTCTTGTAACACAATTTTTATAAGATAAAATGATCAACTTGGATTTTTTTAAATGTACTACATATAACACTAAATTGACTAGTACATACACTCTCAAGATGGATTTTACTACTACTTATGCTACACAATTTAATTATTCATTCTTAACGAAAATATTTGTGCAAATTCTATGTGGCTCGACTTCCTCTATATCTCCCTCTATAAAACTAACGAAGAAGAGGCTTAACACTTCATATGGGTCTATATATATACAAGCCACTAAAATAGATCCTAAATTCATATCAAGAACAAAACAAGATAAAGAAATCGAGACTGAGGGATTACACTTAATATGTATATAGACAAGATAGTTTGTGAGAGACGATAACTCGTCCATAGTGAAAATGTTGTCAAAGCTTTCACTCTTTACTTCTCTTTTCCTATATTAGTAAATCATGGTAGTATTTGACAGAATAAAAAGAGTCTATTCTCAAACTTTCGAGGTAATATACATGACATATTATTATCGCAAGAGGTATGAGTTACCAGCACATAATGTTATTTAACTTGAATTGTAATGGTCAACGACCTTTTTCCACTCAAGTAAATATCTTTTTAATTAATGTAAGAAAACAGTATACATCTAATTTACTTTAGTAATTAAATATATTTATAAAATAAGGACCTCTAGTGCAATTAACTGAAAAATGAATAAATTCTACCCTAGACTCCTTCGATGTCTCAAAAGAAAATTTTGGATTTATCCTAATAATAAATGTTTATTTACCTTCTACACTAGCAAAACTCAACAATTTCTTATGCAAATCTAGAAGACAAAAAACATTTCTTTCTTGATTTAGATTTTTTACTTAAAACTCCTTTCATATTCTTGTCGTAAACATACATTGTAAATAATGGAATGGACATGGAAACGGAGATGGAAAAAGCTACTCCTTATTAAAATTAAGCGGCACCATGATGGTTTTACACTCTTAGTGCTTATACCTATGTAAGGTGGCGTAGATATCATTTCATTCTACATTTGAAATTCTCGAAAAATAACTAAAATAAATGATTAATTAATTAATAAATATAAACCTTTTATGTAAATTTTATGCAATATCAAATTAACTAGTTGGGATCACAATTAAGTAATCACAACCCATTATCTTTTCATTTGATAATGTAGGAAATTTATGTTTTCATAGTATAGGGAATCCCCCCTTAGTGTCGTAATAGCTAGAAAAGAATATATAAAATTAATTATTCCTTCTTTTAGAATCTTCATAATCCAAAATTTTTGGTAAATGGTCTTAATTTTTATCAATTACTTTTCAAGAAGGTAAATAAATATATTTATTTTCCTAACCATAATGAAGAGTATTTAATAAATGCAATTTTTCAGAAAAAAAAAGATGTGAAATTATATTTGGGATAAACTAATAATAAATTTTTAAGTGAAAAAAAACATAATTTCATACAATTCACTTTGTATATAGCAAAATTGTGAAACCTTACCCTATAAATAATAACCCCCTTTTTTAGATTAAATATGGATATCCCACCGCATTGCATGAAGTACTCCAACAATAAAAGAATCACGCTATTGAAACCAAAAATTCCTAATTATTGCAACTCTTGTGTTATGTATGGATTGACAAGTCAATGATGTTTAATGGGACATGTAATAATGCTGGGAAAATCTTAGTACATTTTCTTATTATTTTTCCCATCTAAGTGTAAAATGTACTAAGATGTGACTATTTTTAACTCATTTAGTTATGTATTAAATTTTTTGATGGATTTATGTATTTGATATTTTGAACATCTTATTTAGCTATACAGGACTCGGGCAGGAAGACGGTCATTTGCACAGACAACCTTAAACTTGTTCAATGTATTTCTTCGTTTCCAGCAGCGTGGTTGAAGGTCAAGCCATTCATTAAGCGTATCATAAAAATTGTAAAAGAACATAGACAAATGTCCTTCATGCGTATCCCTAAACGACTTAATGGATGGGCAGAAATTGTGGTGCAAAACGCTAGGCAACAGTCTGCTTAGAGGAGTCATCATCTGCAAATTACCCTCCAGTTTGGAATATTGAGCAACAGATGTGTGTCTCACTTGTTCACCTTTCTGTTTCACCAAAAAAAAAAAAACCAATCATTCCTATAGGCACTTAAGGTGAGGTAAAATTTCATTAAAAGGGCATATAACCCTTTGTAACAATAAAGTGTGGTCAACCCAAACCCCAAAAATATTTATTAGCTGAGAAATATTGAATCTCTTAATGCATATGGGAAACCACTTTACTCTTCACCCGTACCACAAAAAGTTTTAAATACATGAATTAGTAGACAATAAAATAAGTCAGTCTACTAGCCTTGACACGTATTAATACATTTCCTTTTATCATGAAACAATCTATTACAGTTATTAGCATGATACGAGAGCTTTTTCTCACCTTGTGACTATAGCAACAACGTTTTCTGATATTATAATTACTCCATTAAGTATGACTTCATATAGCCGAACCATAAGAAAAAATAATGCAACAAATAAAATTTTAGTCACAGTATTTGATATATTAGTCAATGTACACCTAGACAAGTTTAACATCATTACCTTTAGTGTTTTGTTAGCTAATTTGAGTATTACATTGTACGTAATCTACGACTCTAATCTTAATTAGTATAATGTCTATCTTTCTCTTATTATCCAAACACACCCCATGCAAAAAAAATTCCTAGATAACTATTCATATCCATGATAAAATCGAATTTAACACTTTAACCCACAATCTTGTGATTATGTTTGTCTAAAAGGTTTCTTGCTACAAAAGCAACTACTGCATGTTGATTAATAGTAAAATCTACCCTAATAAGACTAAAAATGGAGGAAGTTTAGTGTTGGGTTAAAAAAATTTGAATTGCATAATATTACTTGAATTACTCTTCTTTGTAAAAATGCCAGGCGCAAGTTATTTAGTACATCCATACAATTATCAAAAGGTGCTAAACATTCCAACTAGTTACATATTATATTTTCCTTTGCTAAAATGAAACGACCAACCATACATTCCCTTTAAAGTACTTCCATCGTGAAAAATAAACCTCAACAATTAAAGAAACAGGCGACTAAAACATATCATAAGGCCCTAATTAGATGTAGCTAATTATTACAAAATTAAGAAAATGTGTTCCATTAACATTTAAAACCACATACAAAAATTTATCCCAACGAGAACCAACAACCTTTAAAAATAAAATCAGTAAATCTAATTAGAATTGAACAAAACTTAATGGGAAGTACAAACTATCATGGTGCGCGGATATGAACCATAATTGTAAACTAACCCAAAATGAGGCTCTATCCTATAAGTTTGTTTTTCAACTTTTCAATCCCTGGTCTTACGAATTTTGCCAAGTTAGTCCCTTATCTTTGTTCTATAATATTTTTTCTATTATATTTACACATCTCAATGTTACGTTGTTGTCCATACTCCTTTATAATCAAATCATTAATTTACTCGCTAAATAACTTAACTTTTTTTTTTATTAATCGATTACAATGAGATCCCTCTAATTCAAGGAAGATATAATTATGTTAAAGTGGATACAGTCAAGGAATGTGGATATATATATATATATATATTATCTTAACAAGTACATATATTTAATAATAAACGGATTTATTCCCCATGGTCATACACACTATATATGTGACAATATGAAAAACCTTATGACTTATTTCTTTGTGCGCCTAGTCATCAGGTTGTGAACATTGTTTAACTAGAAATGAAAATTATGTACAAAAATCTTTAAAAAACTAAAAAGAATATGACAAGTCCACTCAATCACCAATAAGGAAACTAAATATAAAATTAATTTAGAATCACTTGAACAGCTTGAAAAGAGTGAGTTATTTCTTTATGAGAAAGTAGTGTGAGTGAGAGAAGATTCATTTCACAACCAACTATGAAAAGACTTGATTTGGAGGAAAAAAATAAAACTAATAAGTAACATTAATTTTTATTACCCCTCTTTCCACTTCCACCCATGGTCATAAGAGTTATCACTAATCTAACTACTGTGTTTTTATTATTACACCAACACAAATTTACAATAAAAAAAATTTGGGTTTTATAAATATTGTTGATTAAGTCTTCATTGTAGTGTAAATTTAAAATTTTACTTGTGGAGCAAACTTTTATTTTGGTTGAGGCAAATTTTCGTATTGTCACAAATTTTATAATATTTCCTACGCATCCTATCACATTCATTATCACCTCTTCTTCTCATTTTAGGAGGCTAGCATGTCCTTTATATCTTTTCACTTGTCATTCATTAATATATCTCGTTCTTCAAAACCTTCTTCACATCATACAATCCATTTATCTCGGTCTTCAACCTTTATTCATATCTATATACTAATAAAATACTTTCTTTCAACTTCATTAAAAGTCCACCCATGAATTTTAGATTTAGTATCACATAAATTTTCTTAAACATGAATGTTGCAATTACAATATTTTTATCCTAAGTCATAATATATATAACTTTCCATTGTCTTAAAATTGTCCATATACAGTTTTGTTATAGTGATACAAACTAATTTTTAAATCCAACCAACAAGCCTACCTTATTTATCAAATAAAGTCTATCTGTGGTCTCCTAATCTTGTAGTCTCTCCAGATATTCATAATTTTCACTTGGTCTCCACACTTTTTTAAAGGTATTTTTTAGGTGTTTCAAACAAATTATACTTTATGATTAGAGTAATCAATGAGATTAACCTTATAAGAGAAAGCACAATATATTTTGATGTTTGGATAATCCCTGAGGTTAACCTTAATATTATTTTTTCACATCATATCATATGTATTTATAGAAATATATAATATTCATCTTTAGGTTACCTCTTTTTAAGATAAGTATAGGGTAGAATCTTCCAACCCAACAATACAACAACTCCCTCAATTGAATTGTTATAGCCAAATGTCATTATTCTGTAAACAGGATTCAGCAAAACATTTCGATAATTTTAATATATTTACATTATAGAAATAAATTATTAATGGATGTAATCAAAAATTAATTTTTATAACTCAGTTAGTAAAAACAAATTGAACTTGAGAAATAATCAAATTGATACTTTTGTCAACTAAAATAAAATAAAATTTTTAAAAATAAATTAACTGACTTGAATTGTATGTAACATGGGAAAATGTTCAAATTTTTACCATTTTATTATACGAGTCTCTAATGGTAATGTTGAAGATAATTTTGGCTCATATTATTTTTCTTTTTTATTTATGTTATATACCATATATTCATTTTCTAGAATGGACAAAAGATGATAAGTGTTTGAAAACATTAAGATCTATGCTTTTATTGAAATCAAAACACGGTTTATATATGAAGAATATATATTTATTTTTATATTTTCTGTGAATCTACCTTTTAAAGAACATTTTTTATGTGCATTTTCAATATTAATGATAGATATGTACTACTATAAGAAATTATGCTTGAAATACAAAACTATAATTTATACATATGCCAAATTAAGTTTGAAACATCACATGCTAGGAGCATAAATTTAAATTCAGTCACCTTACAAGACTATTGTAGTCTATTTACGTGGTATGTGAAACTCACACACTCTTTATTCGATATCAAATTTGAAATCAAACTCTTCTTCTGGTTCTTTTTATGGGCGATCAAGAACACATATTAAAAAAACCAAAATAATCAACAAATTCATTGAGATAAGTCTCAATTCGCTTGAGTTCTGAACACGAAGGCATAAAAGTAATTAGGCAGTGATGACACCCTATACCGTCGCGAAAAAACGCCAACACGAACTCGCAACCTCGACAAGGATTTAAGAACATTTCCAAATATTTTTTCGAGGATAAAAATCTTTGAAAGACATAAGATAAATCAATAGGGGAAAGCACAAACGACATGAAATCCCATAAAAAGGAAAAATTCTATAGAAGTTGAGTTCAACTCGGTAAAGTTAATCAAGAAATCTTAGAAGTCTTCTTGAGGTACCACAAAAAACCTTTGAAGTTACACTAAGAAGAAGAGAAAGGAACCTTTTGATAGTACGTCACTTAAAAAACATAATGATGTGTCAAATAAAAAAAGATTAGATGTGGTATTATCAAGATTATGTCATGCAAAAGGAGCATTAATGGGTAGAAGCGTGCAACATATGGAGTGCCAAAAAACATCTACATAATATAGAGTTCCCTAAATTCAAACAGGTCTTCGGCATGTAAAATCAAATAAAAAATGAATACCTTATGAAGTAAGTAATAGGCTATACTATGGTAGGAAGGAGTCCATAAAAATTGTTGAATGATCCGTTACAATTAAACGTGCCTCCGTAAGAGTAAACTATACAGAAAAAGTATTAGAGGAAAGGGCAGCCAACTTCGGTAGCTAGCTGCATATGAATTCGCACAAACATATGTACTCAAGAATATACTTGGAGGATTACGATCATGTTTCTTCCATTGTGAGAAAATGCATACCCCATTATTTATCGCAACTCTTGATTTTCTATTCCTTAAGCTTTTTGTTTTTGTTGTTGTAGTCTCTAATAATGGTTAGTTTAGGGTCATTGACAGTGTACTAAGATTTAAGTAACATAAGACCTCTTATTAATTTCATTTGCTTGTAGCTTTTGAATTTGACTTCAACCTCTGTTCTACATTTTATTTCGTTGCAATTTCATAAACTGTACCGTGTAATTGTTTCCAATTACTTAAGAATATATATTTTTACATCAATTAACCAATATATTTAGCTTAATTATATCAAGTCTGAAAGCGAAAATAAATATAGAACATTTTTTGAGAAAAAACTATTATATCCTATGTACTCCCTCCTCACGAACCTTTCGAAGGTAGGTTCTCGGGTCTTCTTTGAACCCATTATTTCACGGTCATTACATTTCCCCTAAAGATATGACGGTTTACCCCGAAATGAATAGTCAACATTTTCTACTATGATCATATTACTACTTCGATGATTATTTCTTGAATAAAAAATAAGAATAATAAGAAAATTAAAGATGTTAATCTTTTCATTCATCCAAACGCATATATTACAACATTAGGTTAACTAGGCCATACATATGCACATGGTGAGATATACGTTTGTTGATGTATTAACTTCTTGAACGATAACAAATTGTGTAAAAACTCTTAGTTTTTGGTATAAAGTATATAAAAAATAAAAAAATACTAGCACTCAATATAAACCTTTGACTCATTTTAATTACTAGTCTTGAATCTTTTGCGAGATGGTGAACCAAATTTGTTTGGAATGATTTTCTTGTTTGCTAGTTTTGGAATATCGAAATTAGTAGAAGGTACTATGTTACATATTATTTCAATGCCTATGTATGGTGTCATATCGTATCGTTGACCATGTAGCCAAACAACCTTTAAAGTTCATAAACACTCCTCTTCTCCATCTATAACAGAATGGTGACGATGAAACACCTATCAAATAAACAATACACATAAATGTTTAATAAATATCGTAAACTAAAGTACTAGATAAAGTATTGAACCTAAACCACATGAGCTTAGAAACCAATCTATATTTGAAATTAGTTGGGTATATAGATCTAATGTTGTTTCTTAATCAAATTCAAACTAATTAATTCAATTGAAATGTAAATAGTGAATAAATTAGTGAATCAAATAGGATTAAATCTACCATAGTTGACTAGGGCATCGTAGTATCTGAGATCAACGGTCGATTTATATACAATGCAAACCTTAACTCATTCCATAACCTCCTTAGAGAAACGTCTATCTTGAAGTTGTTGTGCCCTTGGATGGATACGACTAACGAGTTCATAAATTTCTTTTGTTTGTTGCTTCCTTGGACGGATATGATATGAGACTAATATAATGTACTGTGCGAGTATAGAGTGGGTAGAAATATAGTTATTAAATTCACCAGATGGATTACGAAGATATATTATAAGTATTCAGATTGAATATCCCATTCCAAGTATTAATTTAAGTATTCCATAAGGTTATTTTTTATTTTAGTAAGAATATTTTTGTTTAGATCATGCCTTATATGGAAAAATATCATGTGTTAATGATACAAGCTACAATATGAAAATAAAAACTTTTTTACAAATTTTGTGGACGATAAAAGAAGGGTTGAAAAATAGATAATACAAACTCCTTTTTTTAACGATGTTGTCCAAAACTATCCTTAAATTTCAAATTAGATCATCCAAGTGAGAAAAAATAGTATGTCGAATTATGAGTCATTTAATCGATAACACAATCACGTTTAAGAATATGTAAGAAAAAATTTATACATACTTTAATGATTGCAAATGTTAGTGTGATATTATTAATTTCAACTATATTATACCCCACAGATAAAAATCTAGAGTTGCGATAAATTTTGTTTCAATTATTTTGTCACATTAATGCTCCCCCAATACATAGAAGGTTGCAACTATTTGTAAAAATAATTGTTCACAAAAGGTTGTCTATTTATAAATTTAAAAAAATATATATCATTAATAAAAAATTACCACTATTTAAATACCAAATTTTTCCCTACAATAAATCAAGATTTCAATACACTTTAGGAGAGGTATATTTGTAAACATAGAATCTAATAATTGTTTTTCTTAAATTATTAGTACAAAAAATGTGTCAGCCTTTTCGATGAAGGAAGTAACATATATTATATGTTTCAAGATCCGATGAGATAATAAAATTAGTGTCATGATGTAGACAAACTTGAATATAATGGTATTATGCACGCTACTTATTTATCACATGTGCACTTAATCTTATCCACTAACCATATCTATGGGGAGAGTATCGTGAAAGTCCCCATATGATTAATAAAAATTTATGTTTATAACACTTGAAAAAATAATATTGAAAGCTACAAAGAAAGGAATGCATATTGGTTTACATTCATAATGAAATGAATTTTATAATGTCATAATACATAAGCGTGTTGTAGTGTATTTCACTGAATCTCACAACTGTATTGTGATATTATTATCTACTAAAAGTATAATGTAATAGATTCAAGATATAATTAGATACATCTCAAACACAATAATCGGTAGAAGGTTGAAGACTTACAAAGATGATTACATAGAAGTTATCCATTATTCAAATGACTTGACTAAATATTTTTTCTTTGTAAATGAAATATTCAAATAATTTATCTATATTATTATGATTAGTAAGAAATAAAGTTGAAAACATATTAAATAAAATTTAAATAATACGACAAATTTAAATAAATTTTATCCATATCCATGAACAAATTTATAATTATGCATAATATAAATGTGATGAATTTATACAATAACTTAAATTTGGTGTCGACTAGGGTGTGTTAAAAATATGATATAAATAAGCACCCTAGCCTATCACGGTTCTGCAAGTATACAGATCGTATGCAAATTTTAATTAATAAGTAAGATTCGTTCCTCAGAGACTACGAAGGTTAGGACGAACTTATGCAAATAATCAAGTACAATTATTAAGAACTAGAACAAATAATACGCAGAGAAATAAAAGACAAATAGATTTTTATTGGGTTTTTAATTAAGAAAATTAAAGTAATAAATTAAAGACTAGAAAATTAAATGTAAGAGATGAAGATAGTATGGGAGTTTAGCTTGAGTAAATAGTATGTAATCCCCACTAGTTTTTCCGTTCTAAACATGTAAGGGTGAATTTTGAAGTATTTCAATAATCGGTTTTAATTGCGCTAGGTAGTTTTAAATAGGGTTTACCTGTATCAATAAGGAGTCCTAAGCAAACTTTTCCTGCAATTGATTAAATAGCAATAAACTAAACCATAGTGATAATCTAGTTAGGTTGATTTGTCAGATCTAAACTGTACACTAGACGTTATGTGCTAAACGTATAGTTAAATATACCGTTGTCAATGATTACTTAACTACAATGATGGTAATTCTATATGGTCGCGATCCACAAGAACACAGAATATAAATTCCTACACATAAACAGAGAATAAAAACAATAATTCAATTTAACACATAGAATTCCCAAATTAGATAGATGTCAACCAAACCTAGGGTTCATACATATATTCTAAAACTCAAGCTAAATATAATTTAGTTCATACTAATGGAAGAAAAGAAAGAAATTACAAATTCAAGGGTTGAAGAAGACATATTTGATGAACAACTCATTCCAAACTTCTTTTCTTGTGTTGTAAGCTTTCTCTTGGATTAAGGTTTGGTCAAGGATGATTTTCTAATTATAAGAGACTGTATTTATAGTGTATAGGAAGATCTAATTCGTTTTCTTGAACGAGTAGGTTAGTATTGGACTCCTAGCCCAAGTCAAATTTGTAGCCCTAAAATATGGAATCAACCCTGTTTTTGTTTTGGCCCTAACATCTTCAATTCTTATCCATTTTACGCGTATGAATAATAGAAATTCATCGTCTCGGAAAGATATTTAACTTTTCTCTTTACCGTTTCTCCAAATTCCTCACCATATTTGAGATATAGGCTGATTTGTGGACGTGGGTGGTGAAATTCAGATTTATGGCAGCTTTTCCTTTTCTATATTTTTAGCTTTTGTTTCCTTATCTACAATTTCCATGTTTATCCTCTTTCCTTTAGCTCTTGGAACCAACTTGGACTCTAATTAATTACCATATATCTTTAAAGCTACACACTAAATAAACAATTAAACCCAATATGCTTAAAAATAAGAAGTATTTAATTCAAGACACAAATTAGGAAAGTGTATTAAATCATGAGAAAATCGACCTATACTCTAATAAATATGCCTAAAATGATGTCTCAGAGATAGATTTTATTATCACAAATGAGGAGACATCAAGACCCTCAACTCAAAGTTTTATCGTCCCGATACAATAAAAATAAAGAACTGTAGGGAAGTCAAGAAGAAGAAGTCGGAGGAGAATAAGAATAGAACATAATGAATGATCCTAGAGCATAGTATCCAAAAAATCTCATATAGTAATGCTCAAGAAATAATGCACAAGTAAGCTCAATATACACATAATCCACCATCCACGAATTCAAGTTAAGATTAATTTTGCAATGCTAGAAGGAGAGGTTGATAACTTAGTTCATGCTAATGGCTATAGGTTGTTCATAGGTCCTAATATAGCATTCAATGGTCCACTTAAACACTACCTAATAGCTCAACTGTTTCTCCATTAAGAAGTTAGAAATCCTAAGATATTTGGTTATAACGTGGCTTAGGGACGGTGTGGTATATTTGGATAATGAAAAGTGAGCTTTTGGCTCTCTCCTCACATTCCATCAACGAATCGCCCTAAAGCTTGAGTTCTCACTCGAAGATGTTCTTACTCAACTCAATTTTTGATACTTTTGATGTGCATCCCCAATAATCCCAAATAAAGCCCTTCATGATGATATACAAATTCCACTTTACCGGTCAAGATATATATTCTTTTTATATAAATTTTTTCTTTTCAAATCTAGCTCGTAGCTTCTTTTTCATTCACTATTAGCCAGCAAAGGGTTACAATAATAACATTTTCGTCATCAATAAAATCGCAATTACAAATTCCCAAACTCAAGCTCTAAAAACGACTTGTCTCAGGTTTTTGCGATTCAAGTGCGGGTCATATATAAGTCCTACAAACTAAGGGTATGGGTTATAATGTGTTTAATAAAAGGCTTTAGAAAGGCTCAGAGGCGCTAAGACAGATAAATAATAACAATAATCAAATAAAAAGGGTGAGAACGTATAAAAAGGCTTCTAGTGGCTTCAATATGAAAGAATTGACTTATTCATTTTTCTAACTACCGGATTTTTTTACTTTTTCACTACTAGTTCATAGACAAGTGAGTTTTCAACTAATTTCAAACCTCACATTCTGCACACCAAATAACTCTCCCTAAGTTTTAACGTAACTTCTTAGCATTGCTCATTAACTTTTCTATCTTTTATTTCCTGTTTCATGCATGCATACTAAACATATTTGTGACATCTTTCAAAAACATATTACTTACTATCGTTGACTGATGTCTCCCTTTTTGGTCTAATTATAAGCCCTTAGGAGACATCATTACAGGATGAAAATGGTCTTTTTATATTGACTATTGTGCTTAAATGGCAATATTGCACTTTCTTCCCTTGGAATTAGACTATTTGCATTTATAGAGCTTTTGTGCGTTAATTTACTTATTTTTAGTGCAAAGTTAGTAGGTTTATGAATTTCACGAGAAACCAATCCAAGGAGGAGAAGTGAGAATTAAAGTCTTATAATATTTCTAGTGTGTCAGTCGAATTTCCTAAACTTAAATTGCACTTTCTTATTTCTAGTCTTGATTTAATGATTTATTATTTTTTAAAGCATATGCGGTTTAATTATTTATTTAATGTGAAGCTTTAAAAGAATTATATTAATTAATTAGAGACCAAGTCAAGTCAAAGAAGTAAAAGAAAGTAGATTTACATGGAAATAATAAGATTAAGGAAAGATATATGGAAAGAAGGAAAAGATAAAGCTGGCTTATGAATCTGAAATTCTAGCTACATTTCAAAGATAAATCCATAACTAAATATTGGCTAGGAATCTGGACGAGTGGTCTGCACCAATAGAAAGCTCTTTCCAAGACAAGCAGTTTCATATATTGGAACTCCTCAAACGGATAAGTATTGAAGGAGATATGACCAAATCAAATCAGAATCAGAATCTTACCTTTCCTATAATTTAGGGCTACGAATTTAAGAGTTCTTGCCTTGTATTCCACTCCAAGTAATTCGACCTACCACCTATAAATACCAGCTCCAAACCTTAGAAAATCATCCCTTGGCTGCATAAGCTTAATATACACAAATAAATCATTATAGAAGCAATCAAGAGGATCTAGAGGAGGCAGAAGCAAGAGCTAGAGCTTAACTACATCAATTCAACACTTCTCCATATCTATTCTTCGGGTAATTTAGTTTTAGATCTATTTTGTCTATGAGGTATTTCTAAGCTATTTATCTAAGAAATTTTATTATGCATAATTTCTCTTTAGGATTGTAATTATATTAACCATTGAATATTGTTTTTCTGTTTTACTTTGAATCTGGGATTTTAGTATTTAATTGAATTGGTTCTTAATTTCCATTGACTATATTCTTGTTTTAATCACTAATTTTGAAGCCATGAATCAAATTTAGCTCATAGTAATTAGGCTATTCCATATAGTGGCGTATGGATCACCTTGACGGGGGGTTTAATTACAGACATAGAATATAGACACGTGGTATCCGTTATTTGACCCTGACGGGCTTGACTAACCACGTAGCCAATAAGGTAAAATTGTATTCATCTTAAAGTAGCTTATAATCACCCTGACGGGGTTTGTAGTACCGTAGGATAGCTTCTAGGTCCACCCTGACGGGGGCTAGGAGAGAGTAGATTCCCGACTATTGCGAGATTTCTCATTCACCCTTATTCTTAGGAATCATAGATTCAATAGGATAGATTCATTCTTGCATATCCTTATCTTTCTTGCGTAATTATTAATTGTTTATTTTATTGTCTATTTTATTATTTAGTTAATTATAAAACAAACTCCTTTATTATTTATCTTTAGCAATTAAAACTATCTATTCTAATATTGAACACGAAGTTAGAATAACTACTTAAATCCCTTTGGAGACCATAATCCCGTATTTACTTATCTATTACTTGGTACGACCCGTACACTTGCGGTCTGTGGTTCCTATATTCCTTTGCTTTTATTTCATTATTTTATAACACACAAGGACCCACCAAGTTTTTGGCGCCGCTGCTGGGGATTTATTGCGGTTATTTTATTTTGTGTTTAAGTTAGGTTGGTAGTTTTAGTTGTTTTCAGTTTTACGTTTGTTTTGTTTTAGTCTCTTTCCAGGTTTTTCTTTAGGTATGGAGATTTTCCCCTATCAAGAGCAAGATCCACCACTTGTGACGCCTTGTTATCAAGGTCAGATTCTACCACAGTGGTGGTTGGAACAACTGGAAGACTCTTTGAATATTCACTTCCGCGATCATCATAATAGGCTCAGAAAGTTGGAGGACTCCCTAGATTGTTTCATGAAGGCCACACAGGATAACATAGTAAAGAGTGATGCGAAAATCGATGCTATCATATCATTAGTACAAGTCATGCAACAAAGCCATCAATTAATGGAGCAACGATTGACGCAACTCACATAAACAATTGAGAAATTACAACAAGTACCATCTATGCAAACGGGGCAAGGTACAAATTTTGATGATGAGGCCATTCAAATTGATAACGATGTTTGGTTCGATGTAGCTACAGAGTTTAGCCCGCAAGAAGAGAATGAAGTGGAATCACCACAAGTTGCACCTAGTGAACTAGAGATTCCAACAATAGAAGAATCAACCACGCTAAGCATAGATGAGTCAATTGTTGGTAATCGAGTCAAAATTGAAATTAAATCTTGTGAAGGGAAGATTACATCCATGGAAAACCCAGCCAAGCCATGTTTAGAGGAATTAAATATTGAGGTCTTGGTTACAAAAGAGATAGAAGAAGAAGAGACTAGGATGGATTCACCACCTAGTACTCCATTGATGTCACCATTCAATCGAATAACGACGAATAATTCAAACGGTGACATCGATAAAGCATTTGTAGAGGTGTGTAAAGACAAATCCTACACCCAATTGCTTGAACGTAATACAAAAGAACTCACACCACAACAAGTATTCAAAGAAGCTATTCCGGAAACAAAGGAGAATGCGAGTGTAGAGATCGAGATTGAAAGTGTGGCCGTCATAACAATAGAAAGCTCTGAAACATCCCTTGTTTTGGACAAAATTCTAGAGGAGGAGCCACTTGAGTTCCCCATTATTCCAGAAGTATCTAAAGAAGTTAAAGAGAAGGACCACCACCATGAACCCGTGAAGAAGAGAGTCAAAAATGAGTTTGGGGTCGGAACCACGGTTACTTGGAAGGCCTCCAAACAAGAGAATAGGCCACGAGGTTTCAGAAATGAGTGGATGGGACCGTTTGTTGATACTCGAGTAGTGACACCAAAATGAATAGAGATACAACCCTCGAGAGGTCAAATGACGCGAATTGTAGACATACATAACCTCACCCATTGCTGGGGAGGTTACATAATCAAGGGATAATGGAGGTAACCCGTCAAACTTTAAAGGACGTTAAATAAAAGTGCTCTTCGGAGACACCCCAAGCTTTATTGCTTTGTTAGTTTAGTTTTTTAGTGTATATTATTTAGTTACGCATTTTTTTTAGTTGATAGTGCATTATTGAGGAAGGTATTAGTGTTTTTGATGATCAGGTAGCATAGAAATCGAGTTCGGGAAGCAAAAACGAAATTTTTTGGGAGTATTCTGACCTGCCACCGGTATACCGGGCCCTACCGGCGGTATAATACATGCCAGAAAACCCGTGGCCACGGGTATCACCACGTGTTCATTGCCAAGAGGTCCCAAATCGAACAATAGAAGCTCCGGTATACCGGGCCCTACGGGCGGTATACCACCCAGCACAAAACCCGTGCTCACGTGTTACGACTCGGGTATTTTGTCAAAGCATGGACCCGGAACAACAGTAGCTCCGGTATACCGGGCCCTACGGCCGGTATACCGCCCAAACCCGCTGGAGAAAAAGTTATTGCGTTTTTAAGGTTATAAGAAGGAAGAGGTGAGTTCTAGTCCGAATTTCTAAATCCTTAAGCCTCACTTTCTTCCCTAAACCTCTCCCAATCCCATTAAAACTTCAACAAACCTTCACCTAACATCAAAACACAACCAAATCACCATGAATTCACATCCAAATCCTTCCCTACACCATTACAAAGAAGATTCAACCACCCAAATCATATCAAAGCACCTAGAACCCATGAATCAAGAGATTAAATTTTAAAAATTCATCCAAAATTCCTCAAACCCATATCATCAAAGCTTGATTCCATCATACCCACATAGAGATTATCATCCTAACACCTTTCCTAATCCAAATAAAGCTTGTTCCACCTATTATCAAAAGTTACAAATTTTTCAAGAGTGTTCAAAGCTTTGACTTGGGGGCCAAAAGAGATGATAAAAAGAATGAAGATATTATTAAAGGATATGAAGAATCGAAGCAAGGTATTGGTTAAGAAGAAGAAGAATAAAATCGATTAAGATGGGTAACACTTCGGGAATAAATCACAAGGTAAATCGGGTCAAGAAAGTAGAGGAAGGCATGCAGTGGTGTAATCAAAGAGAAAAAAGGTTTCTAATTTCATAAGGAAGACACCACAACCTCTACAAATCAAGCATCCTTTTTACCAACGATTAGCAAAGCTTCTGGGACGCTAGTAGTGGTTGCCACAACAAAATATTCCTGGATGAACAACTTCTCATGAGAAAGTATTCAAAAACAAAGTTGAAGATGAGAAAAATAAGAGATATCTAGATTGTTATTGATTGGGATGAAGAACGAGAGGATGTAAGGGAAAGCGAAATTGGTGATAGATGGAGTTTACATATAAGGGAATCACTGCACCTTATCTTGGGTGTTAATCAAGCGAGGCAATAGCCTCGAAGAGTGTGTTTTCTTTCTTCTTTACCATTTTTCTATATGCACTATTTGCTATTTTTATTTTATTGAGTCTTTTCGAGTCGTGGGGACATGACTCATTTTTGAGTTGGGGGTGGGGATTCGTTGTCCCTCATCTCCATTTTTATGTGATTTACTGTTTTTTTAGAGAAATTTGAAAATTTTGAATTTTTTAAGAGATGGATTAGATGTAGAATGTGTTTAATAGTCTGAAAGCATAAGCTTAGTAAGTTTATGATAGAAAGTAGTATGTTTATGAGCTGCTTTATTTTGTATGCTTTGAGTATTTGCAAGAAAACACATATTGATAGTAAAGAAAAGATTAGTTGGTAATGCGATAGAAAGTATGTTTGATCTCAGGGAGCCATGAGTGGTGTGTAGGCCGTGAGATTTAATCTAGTTGATAAACCCATTTAATGAACGTGCTAAAGGTAAGAGAATGAAGAAGTTGCATAGTTTAAAAAGTGATTAAGGCGGTTCTTTCATAAGACCCTTGTTGCCTTTTAGCCTGCTGTCCATTTATTATATTATATATCCTTCTCAATCCCTTCTAGCCTTTCTAAAGCCTTTTTATTAGCCACATTATAAGCCTAGAAGGCTCGAGCTTCAATCTTAAAAGGTAGATGACATGCTTTGTCGTAGACCATGCGGTAAGGAGATGCCCCAACTGGTGTTTTAAATGTTGTTATGTAAGCCCAGAGAGCATCATCTAGCTTTAACGACCAGTCTTTCCTCGTTCTATTCACGGTCTTCTCAAGAATAGATTTTATTTCTCGGTTAGAAATTCAGCTTGCCCGTTAGTTTGTGGATGATAACTGGTTGAAATGCGGTGTCTCACTCCAAACTTACGAAGGTGGGCTTTCAACTGAACATTGATGAAATCGGTACCTTTATCACTAATTAGAACCCGTGGCATACCATGTCTTGAAAAGATACGTGACTTTAAGAATTTTATTACTGTTTGAGCATTGTTCTTTGGTGTTGCCACTGCTTCTACCCATTTCGATACATAGTTTACTGCTAGCAAAATATAAAGATTACCATGGGAAGTGACAAAAGGTCTCATGAAAACTATCCCCCATACATAATAGATTTCGACTTCTAAGATATTGTTAAGCGGCATCACATCCCTTTTTGATATATTACCAGTGAACTGGCATCTTTGACCTGACTGGACAAAACGATGACAATCGATGTGTAGGGTAGACCAATAGAAATCAGATTGAAGAATTTTAGCTGCAGTTCTATCGCCTATAAAGTGACCACCATATGGTGATCCATGACAGCTTGCTATAATCTTATCAACTTCGCCTTCATGGACACATCTTCTAACTACTTGGTCACTACAAATTTTCCAGTTGTATGGTTCATCCCAAAAGAATTGTTTGGACAGGTGAGATAGACGCTGTTTTTGTTGTGGATGGTAATCCTTAGGGAATACACCACTCACAATGAGGTTCACTAAATCTGCATACCATGGCACAAACGCATCTTTAATAGCAAAAAGTTGTTCATCAGGGAATACCTCTTTAACCAATAATGGTTCTTTATTGACATCAGATTCTTCGAGCCTGGATAAATGTTCAGCAACTTGATTCTCGCATCCCATTCGGTCTCGAATATCTATGTCAAATTCTTGCAGCAACAGTACCCATCTGATTAGACGCGGCTTAGCGTCCTTTTTCTCCATGAGTTATTTGATTGCTAAATGATCTGTGTATACAATAGTTTTCTTCCCAATCAAATAGGAAAGAAATTTATCAAAAGCATATAACATGGCTAACATCTCATTCTCCGTTACCGTTTAATTCAGCTGGGCAGCGTTGAAGGTCTTACTTGCGTAATAAATCGTGTGGAATAACTTTTCGTTCCTCTGCCCCAACACAACACCCATTGCGTGATCACACACATTGCATATAAGTTCAAACAGAGCTTTCCAATCTAGAGGTATAACAATCTAGATGCTAGTTCACTGGTAATATATCAAAAAGAGACGAGATGCCGCTCAACAATATTTTAAAAGTATAAATCTTTGATGTTTGGGGAATAGATTTTATGGGACCTTTCGTCACTTCCCATGGTAATCTTTATATCTTGCTAGCAGTAGATTATGTGTCAAAATGGGTAGAAGCAGTGGAAACACCAAAGAACGATGCTTTAATAGTAATTAAATTCTTAAAATCACATATCTTTAGGAGACATGGTACGCCACGTGTTCTAATCAGTGATAAAGGTACCCATTTCATCAACTTTCAATTGAGAGCCCTTCTTCGTATGTTTGGAGTGAGACACCGCACATCAATCGGTTATCCCCCACAAACTAACGGTCTTGCTGAAGTTTCTAACCGAGAAATCAAATCTATTCTAGAGAAGACCGTGAACAAATCGAGGAAAGATTGGTCTTTAAGGCTAGATGATGCTCTCTAGACTTACAGAACAGCATTTAAAACACTAGTTTGGCCATCTCCTTACCGCATGGTCTACAGAAAAAGCATGTCATCTACCTATTGAGATTTAAGCTCGAGCCTTCTAGGCTATTAAAACTCTGAATCTGGACCCATAATTGACCGGGAAACAAAGGTTGATGCAACTGATCGAGTTGAATGAATTTCGATATCATGCTTATGAAAATTTACGTCTTTACAAGGAGAAAACAAAGAGATGGCATGATAATCAAATCCGTCCAAAACATTTCGAGAGAGGACAAAAGGTACTATTATACAGCTCTCGATTTTCAAATTACCCAGGAAAGCTTAAGTCCTGTTGGGGAGGACCTTACATTGTAACGAGAGTCACACCGCATGGAGCGATTGAAATCGAACATCCAAACGAACAAAGGACATTCATGGTGAATGGCTAGCGTTTGAAACGATACCATGAAAGTGTAGACTTTGGACGAGAGGAGACAATCCATCTCGTAGAAAACTCTTAGCCTGAGGTACACATCTAACTCAAAGACGTTAAACAAAAGTGCTCTTGGGAGACACCCCTTGTTTTAATTTGCTTTCTAGATTAGTTTTATGTTTTGTTGTGTATATTTCTAAGTTAGTGTAGATTTTTAATTGTGTTTACAAGATAATAGGAGAGAAAGGTAGTGTGTTATTTTGAACCATTCAATATAGGATGGAAGTATTACGAATAGAAAAAATATAAACAATGACTTCCATGGTAAATAAAATTTAAAATAACTCGATGTTTCTTCTGATGTAGTTGAAGAATGTTGAAAAGTGGTATAGGAGATAGGAATGGAAAAAATTTATGAATTATTTTAGGAGAAGAAGTGGGTTTGAGAAACTTGATGTAGTGGGTTATAATAGAAGTTGAAGATATGATTTATTTGCGCAGATATGTGTAACAACTTCAATCCTTCTAGGGTAATGGTATACTAGATAAAACTTAAATTACTTATCATATTAAAGTGTCAATTAAAATATTAATTTATCTGTGGTAAACTTTAAAAGGAAGAAAAATGATGTTTTTTATTAAGTAGTAATATTTTTATATCTTTTACGGTTAAATGGTAAATCTCTCTTGAATTTAATATTGTAAAAAATTTGAATGATTACTTTACTCAAAATAACATATATAATAGAAATAATAGAAACTTAATATGAGTAAAAGTTATATATAATCTATTCTAGATCACAAAGGTGAATCAATAAGGAAATTAATTTTGAAGGGGAATAAGAAACTCAATTGATAATAATATCTAGTAACTAATGTTTGACAACTCAAGTAGTCAACAATTCTATGTTATTCAAAAACCAAGATTAGTCAATATAAATTTATATTTAACAAATTTGATTAATGATATTTACCATCCAAAATCATATCACCCAATATTCCACATATAACATGACAGAATTTGATTAAAATTAATTATAAATATTTTTAATTTTTTTAATCTAAATCGAAAAATACCAATCGAATTACGCTACATCATGTGTTTTACATTGAATGGTATAATTTTAGGTGATATATATCATTACTCTTTATTTATAGTTTAAATATAACATACTTTTGTTAACTAATTATACATAAATAAATATCCAATTATAATAGCAAGACACATGTGTACATTTTTATACAATTTTTATTCATATTCTTTTTAAAAATTATTTTCTTTCAAAGAAAATTTTATATAGAAGTTAAGTATATGTTACTTTTGTGAAGGATACTTAGTATCATGAAATTATAACATTGTATTTTTTCATTTCGTGTAAAAAACTTCTGGATACATGCTAATGGAAGAAATAAAACAATTAATAATACATCTTTTTCATAATAACTCATAAATAAAAAATTAACTCACTTCATTTCATATAGATAAATTTGTATGAAAACTATATATAATAAAAATCAAAGATGATAAAACACATAAATTATCAGATTATAATTGTCTAAATAAAATCAAAAGCATCCTAAATATAGAAAATTATTAAAAAAAAAACTTATTTGAGTGTCTTAAGGACAATCCCTAAAAATAATTTCAACAATAATTTCAAGAGTAAAGTTTTGGTAGATTCCATATGCATGATGTGATGACTCTCCAAACCTTGAAAGTTTTATTTGTTATGTTGATAACCTTAATGAAAAATTTATATCTTGTTGTGAAACCATTTAACTTGATCCACCTTGTACAATTGATGGAGTATTTCAAGGGGTTTTAGTTTCATATGGTGTAGTAGAAAATGACAAAGTTGTTCAAGGTTAAGTCCATAAGAATCAGTTTAAAGGCCATCAAGACTGGAGAAGCTATTATTAGATACATAACAAATATTATGGATTTGTTCGAGTGTTTGATTGATGGTCTATAATGGATCTATATAGTTAGCATTATGAACTGGATTAAATTGAAGTGTTATCGTTTCCTCATTTGACAATTATGTAACACCAAATGTTTTGTTAACCAATGTTAATGGGGCGTCGTTGTCTTTTAAGAATGTATCCATTAGAATGAAATCGTGTTTCTCTGCTAACACAAATCCAAAGTCATCAACATGCACATTTTGAATAGGAAAATTACACCTAAGAATGAAAAATAGTTATTATGGGATAGACTGATTTACAGGAAAATAACCTCGAATATATCAAATACATTCAGCATTCCTCGTTAAAATTGAGGAATAAAAATATGGAATTTAAAGAAAATATTAATTAGTTATGAAATAAAAGAATTACCAACCAGTTAAAGTTCTTCATAAAACTATAAAAATATAACGATAAAGAAATATAGACTAATATAATACCAAGGAGGAAAGCCTACTAAGCTAAAAAGAAAAAGACACCTAGAGCCTATGTTAGTTTGTGTGCAATTATACGAATTATAGTGTTGACTATTGATAGCAAATGTGACCGTATTCACTATGATATGAATAAATATTTACTTACCAATTTTTTGACCAACTTTACATTAATAGATACACGGTAGAGCTATGTAATTAAGTCTCAAACTTTCAGACCCTTTTATATTTTAACTCTAAGTGCAACCAAGATAGGGGTTTAAATGGCGTAACCATATTTACGAGTGACAAAAAGATATTAAAAAATTTAGTGTCGAGACCCATATTCTAAATTTAGCCATAGTAAATGTACATAGAAAAAATATGAGTGTTGAACTATATTGGCTCAAAGGATTAGCCCTCAACTCGTAATTTTATCTTAGTTTAATTAGTCTAAAGGTGGTTTTAGAAATTTAGGGGATATTGATAAAGGTAATATAAGTATTGTTTAAATTACTGTGTCAATGTAAACTTTCTTATTTACGAGTATAATTATAGAGATATATATTTTTTCATCACTAACTCGATAGGTGAGGACAATGACTTCAAATGATTTTAGAGAACCTTCTTTGAAATACAGTATTACCTGATGGACATGAAAAAAGTCACGTAATTTTAAGTATATGCATTCTAGTCTACTTAATAGTTAGAGGTAAGTATATCCTTTGGTACCTCATCTAGTTCTCTAATCAATTTTTTTATTAATAAAGTAGTCCCAACTTTATATAAAATAAGTATATTATATTTAAAACCCAATTACACTATAAAGATTAATATTGTATATTTTTTGTTATTCATAAGATAAATTCCTACTAAATATTCATAATAATTTATTAAATAAAAACAAAACATATCAATAAAATAGATTGAAGGTTGATAAGATATTTAAAAAAAAAACTCAAACCTGTCCATCATACCACTAATAAAAATATACATTACCCAAAAGACAAGAACATTCTTAAAAAAACATCATTCCCAAGTAACAGAAATCATAGAATTCGCAAGACTAGACTCCTCAAACGTCATATTCTTCTCATAATCCAAAGGCTTTGAATCTGGTATAACTTGAGTTAACCGAAAAGGGCGTTTTTCACCTTCATCTAGTTCAGAATAATAAAATGACCATATCAACGAAATGGCATCTGAGCGAAATAAATTCCTTTGAAGTCTTTTTCCATTTTGGAGACGAAATGCAATTCTACAAGTGAGTGTTTTATAATCTTTGGGTCTTCAGGTAAAGGAGGATAAATAAGCTTTTTTTTCCTTCAATAATAGCTTCTTTTGTATCATATTTTACTGGTTCAATAGCTAGTAATGGATTAGAAGTTTCCATTTTCTCATCTTATTCATCTTTTGTGTCCTTTACTTGTATAGGTTGTGCTCTAGGACGCTTATGAGTTACATTCACATGGTGATCTGTAGGACTACTATCCAAGAATTGCAACAAATCGTCTAACAAATTTTTGGGCTGAATCATACCATTCAAAGCATGGATTTTTTTACCTAACTGGGTCAATTACAAGAGTAACAGGTGCAGAATCTAATTTGTAATAAATACAAACTCTACTCCTTTCTTCTGTATCATTGTATATCTCCTAGAAAAAGATATTGGTTTTGATAGTTTGAGCAACCGCTTCATTAGCCCATGTATCACGATTAAGCATATGAGAACTAAATTAACTAGTGGATTGTATGTTAACTAAAAGCCACTTATTTTGATTCTTTGCGAAATCATTAGCCTTTTCAAAGGTTCCTTGGTACATTAAAGCTAAAGGTGGACGATATAACGAAGCAAGATTATCTGTTACAATAGGTGTAGATCTGCTTTGTTCTCCTTCCCAGACATCAGAGTGTTTCATTCATCATAGAAATTAAGAAAAGGTACAAATTAATGTGCTTCATGTCTTAAATTATCCATTCTTGGACCACCATGATCATAGAGAACCTCCCTTTGAACAGGTAATGGAGCTCGAACTTCATCTGCATTAGCATGTGGTTCAGTTAATTGTCCCAAATCATTTACTAATCCACTTGAGATTAGATCAGTTAAAGGTGTATCATTGTCTAATTGTGGAGAAATATGCATAATCCGTACTTAAGAAAATAATATATAATTCATATATCCCAAAATCAAATAAATCAGTGACAGTTAAACAATATATATTATGCAAATATTTATATACAAAATCATTGATCGGACTCCCTAAAATAAAAACTGTAAAAATTTTAATGAGAAAAAATAAATTAGAATAAGAAAAACATACCTCAAACGAAATGTCACGACCATCTATCTTATTGATAAAAAACAATGTATTCTTGCAGGCTTAAACAAACATAATCTTTTATTCACTATTACAGTATAGATCTATGCAAATGTATGGAGTATTAATGTAATGGATAAGGGAGGCGGTGTGTTTTAGAGACTTATCTTTTGATAATGTAGAGTTTAGTTTTGAAGTATTAGTGGTCAACAGGGTTGTTGCATAAATATCTGTAGTGATGATTCAAGGCTTAATTAGCATCGTGGGCTGCTTTTTACAAGATAATTTTTATAAACTTCTTGGGCCTTATTCTATGTTGATCGTTTAAGGTTGATTTAGCATTATGGGTTTCTTTTTACAACATAATTCTTTATAAAATTTTTGGCCTTGTTCTATAGTTATGTTTTAAGGCTTATTTAACATTAATGGTTTTTTTTACAAAATAATTCTTTATAAATTTCTTGGACCTTATTTTATACATCAACTCCATTATAAACATACTGAATACATTAAACAGACTCAATAATCTTTTGCAAATCAAATTAAAATCCATAATCCTTTAAAAAATAAAATTAACGATAAGTTTACCATCTATAAGGAAAAAAGATTAGTTGAGCTCAATTTTCGACCGTTTTTTGCTATTAACTCTATTTTTTTAGAAAAAATCATTAATTGATTATGTATATATTAGTGCATTCTTAAATTCCTTATTTTTTAAGCGTAACTAAATATATTAATTACAATATTTTTTGTAATGCAAATAATTGAAAGACTAAAAGAATTATTAACTATAACGTTCAGTATTGATAAAAAAACCACACATAAGAGCCTTTGATAAAAGATATATATTATTTGCGCAACTATAATTTTTAATACATGTATATACAAGGTATGGCCTATGCCTCTACGGCCCTAAAACGAATGGAATCAAACGATTATACTTAAAGTGAATAAAATAATTGTCTGGATGCATATATAATATGTTTGTCAAAGTACAAGAAAAAATATAAATATATTGTTAATTTTTTCAATAATTTTTATTAATTTATCTCTTTAAGTATTAATATACATTACTATATTGAAATAACAGTTTACAACATATTGTAACTTTAGTTATATTCATGTTCAGTTAATATTTATCATCTATTAACATATTTATCTTTTGTATAAAAGGTTACATATATTATTAATTTATTAGTTTCTTGATTCAAAATGCTTTATTTTTAGATTAAGCAAAAACTAATTAGAATATACTTAAAAAAATTCGAATGTTACTGAAATCTTATTTAAAATATAATGAAAAAAGAGTTGATAGTAGTAAGAATGATTAATTTAGAGATATTAGTCAAATTATTTACAATGATAAGAGATACTATCCAGATTAATGTAAGATTATATGGTTTACCAAACATTATAATTCAAAAGATAGTCAACAAATATCAATTTAAATAAAAGGATTGAATTCATAGATATACCTATACAAAATATCAGACTCAAAATCAATAAGAAACTTCAAAAATCAGATCATTTCTCTCTTACGAATATGCAATTTCAAGTGGTCTGTTCTTTCAACATGATCTTGGTGTTGAAACACATGTTGTGCACTATAAAACACCCAACACAAAGATAAAAATAAGTATAATTGAAGAATAGATATATCTAAAACAAAAAATTGTTAGAAAACCATTACTAAGATATTGAGAATAGCCAACATTCCACTAATTTGAAATCTTCGTATTTAAATGATTAAGAAAGTAACACTAACAAATCATCAAATCTTACTCTCGATATTCATCATGCTAAACCAAATAAATTTAAAATATGTAAAATAAACATTAAAGAAGAAATCATGTTATCATTTACGAAATTAACAAATTCTAATTACTTATCTCCTTGCATCATATGATATCATTTCCTATTTAAAACATCTTTATTTTAACCCTCTAGTTTTACGCATTGCTACTCCTTTTCTTTTGTAATTATAATTGTTGTTTATTTAATCATACCTTTATGCATATTGCTAATTCCCTCAATAAATTTCGTAACTTTTACACAACAATATAAGTTCTTGAAATGTAGATGACTGACTCCACTATATTAGTATGGTATATTATTTTATTAATAAGACTATGTAGATTTTATAATTTTGATATTTCAATTTTAGAGCATACATCTAAATAAAAATTTAGATATTTGATGTCGCCTAGGGTGTGATAAAATTAATACAAATAAAGGTCAAGAAAACTACGCACTCTCACCCTAGACAGGCACAGTACTGCAAGTATTACAAAACGTATGCAAGTTTTAGTTAGTAAGTTGAGTTCGTTCTCAGGGACTTAAGTATGTTAATCGCGTGAGTAGGAATAACGAGTAAAAGTAAATAATTAGAGACAGAAAATAAAAGCAGTAGATTGAATTTCGAAAATACTAAATTAAACTAAGAAAATAAAAGACGGTAAATAAAATACGCAGAATATGAGATGAGAGATATAGCTTAGGTTTTGCTAGTATGCACTAATCCTTCTAATTATTTTTAGATCTAGTTTATAAGGGAGAATATTAGCTCTTGGTATACTTAGTCAGGATTCTAAATTCCCATACCTTAGACCTTTAGAGCGACTAAGGGGGCTACGACACAACCTAGACGTGGTTACACTCTTAGAGTTATCAAGCGCTACCAAGGCTATAAGCAAACGCAACAATCAATTGGTGATATGGTGATTAAAACAAACCCTAATGACTATCTAGTTAGAATCATGTTTTGTCAGAACTAATATCGACATTAGACATTATGTGGTGGTTTAATAGTTAAACACCCAATTAAGGAGACCATCTAACTACTATTAAAACAATCCTAAAGTGATCAGGTCTAGGAAAGACAATAAATCAAAACACATAAGCAAATATAAAGGTAAGTAGCTAATATCAGATTAAAACATGTAATTCCCAAAGAAACTTAGATAGATGAATTAGAATTCATATATTATACATTATGCAAAACCCAAGCTATGGTGAGTTTAGTTCATACCTGATGGAAATAAACTAAAAGAAATTACAAAAGATATCATCTTGCTCTCTACAATAAACTGGAAGAATAAAACTCTAAGAACTAAATACTATGAGGCAAAGATTGCTCGGGTACTTTTAAAAGTGATATAAGAGTGTATTTATAGGTGTTTACAAGACCTAATTCGTTTTCTTGAGGAAGAGATAAAGTATTGGACTCCTAGCCCAACTCAAATTCGTATGGAAATAAAGATAAACACTGCTGGACTGTTTTGAGCATATCTTCTTCGTTATTGGTCGGTTTGAGCTCCATAAGATACCAAAAGAATCTACACAGAATTATCTATGTCCTTATGAAAAGAAATTACCAAAATCGGCCTATATCTTGGGGTAAATAGCACTTCTTTAGGCATGTGCTGCAGAATCCTAGATTTAGGTAGTTTTTCCTTTTCCATATTTTTAACTTTTGTTTCCTTATCTCCAATTACCATGCTAATCTCTTTCCATATGTTGTAGTCTTTGACTTGGACTCTAATTAATCTCCATAATAATCTTTAAAGCTACACACTAAATAAACAATTAAACCCAATATGCTCTAAAAATATAATTTAACTAAATCAAGACTCAAAATAGGAAAGTGCACTATTTCTCAAGAAAATCGACATTTATGACTTCTAAATCACTAAAAATGATGTCTCATCCTAATATTAATCTATCACAACTGAGGAGACATCAAGACCCCCAACTCAAAGTTGTATCGTCCCGATACAATAAAGATAAAAACAAAGGGCAGCCTATAAATACACACTTATAAAATTCTTAACACAATGGGAAAAAGCATGGTAGAATATATAGAATAAACCTAAAGCACATAACTCAGAAAATTTCATGCAATAATATCTATAAAGTACATACCTATAGACTTCTCATATCCATAGTCAACAAGGCTTGAATTCAAGATCAGATTAGTTTCGCAATGTAAGAAGGATTGGGACTTTACTCAGTTCCCCAAGGAAGCTATAGATTGTTCATCGATTTTCACTAGTATTCAAAGATCCACTTAACAACTCTCTAATGTCTCAATCACTTCTCAATTACGTAGCAAAGAATCAAAAGGTCTTTAAGGTTGTAATGTAGGCTTAGGGACGGTATGATAGTATATTTGGATGATTTGGAGTGAGCTTTTGGCTCTCTCCTCACTAGCCATCAACAAATCGCCCTAGAGCTTGAGTTACTCTCATAAAACGTTTCTCACTCAACCCAATGAATTCCTTGATGCACAATTTAGCATCCCCAGTAACCGAATTTAAAGCTTAAGATGTTCACATAAAAAAATCCACTTTGCCGGTCCGAATATATATATTTTCTTTTCTTTTCAAATCAATTTCTCAAGCTATGACTCTCTTTTAATGTTGATATATCATGCTAATTTCTCATATATATATTTTTCTTTTAATGCCCTTGTTGGCAAACTTAGCTCATAGCTTCTTTTTCATTCACTATTACCCCGGCAAAGGGTTACAATAAAAATCTGTGAAACATCATCAATATAAAGCACAAAGCACAATTAATAAGCTCAAAAATCCCAACCCAATAACAATTCACATAATGGTGGACCCACCACCCCAAACTCAAGCTCTAAAACAATTGTCTATGCATCGCGATTCGAGTGCGGGTCATATGGAAAAGTCCTATAATGTAAAGAATATGGCTTATAACGTGTTTCAAATAAAAGCTTTAGAAAGGCTAGAAGGGGCTGAGAAGGATATAGCATATAAAATAAAAAATCACAAGGTGAGAAGGTATAAAAAGGCTTCAAATATGAAAGAGCCGCCTTAATCACTTTCTACACTATGTAACTTCGTTATTTTCTTACCTTTAGCACTTTCATCAAATGGTTTTGTCACTAGCTTGGATCTCACGGCCTACACACTTCTCAAGGTTCCCTAATATCGAACATACTTTCTATCGCATTTCTCACTAATCTTTTCTTTACTATCAACGTGTGTTTTCCTGCAAATACTCAAAACATACAAATAAAATAGCTCATAAACATACTACTTACTATCGTCAATTCACTTAGCTTATGCTTTCAAGCTATTAAACACACTCTACATCTAATTCCCATCTATCAAAAATTTTAATTTCTACCTAAAAACAGAAAAATGGAGATGAGAGACAACGAATCCCCACACCCCCAACTCAAAAATGAGCCGTGTCCCCACGACTCAAAAAAGATTCGGAAAAAAAACAGAACTTAAAATTAGCAGATAAACATATTTACAAAAGTGGTAAGGAAGAAAGAGAACATACTCTCGAGGCATATTGTCTTGCATTATTGATATCCAAGGTAGGATTTGCTGGACCTTTCGTTAATTGCTCAAGGAGTTACATGATGTGCACTTGATTAACATTGATTTGTGCCACATCATTGACTAAGGAAGTTTGAGCTGCTTCGAATTTCATTAAACGCTCCTCCATCTTCTCTTGCCAACTTTGCTCCTTTTCTTCTTTCGAGACTTGCGTAGAACCCGCTCTTCGAAAGATATCCTTGATCCAAGCGTTATCAATATAACTCGTCTTAAACTCGAGTTTCTCTTCTTCACCCAATACTACATTTGCTTTTCACACAAGACACGTGATCATGGTAGGAAATTTAACATTATAAAATGATTTAGGAGAGACCGAAAATCGTATCACCTCCTCATAGATCAACTGTGCCACATCTACTTCTTCTCCTCTCAGAATACAGTCCAAAAGTAGAGCGTTCTTCATAGTCACATCCAAAGTTCGTGTGTTCCCAAAGACATTAGGAATAAGGAAATTGTGCCAAATTCTCGCATCCGATTGAAGATATTTGTAAGACCAAGGTGCCTTCAATTCTCGATTATGTGATTGCACTTTCTCATTGTCTAATACATGATCAAAAAGTACTTCCTCATCAAATATTTTTCGTTTAGCAACCGCTTCTTCAAATTTGCAATAACCTTTCAATTTCTTAAACTTGAAGTGGTTTCTAATCTCCTCAACTGTGAAAGGAACTAGCTTTCTTCTAATCGGAACACAACCTTTACTATCTCGGCTAAAGAGGCCTAAATAGAATTCTAAAACTAACTGATGACATAATTCAGAACGTCTTACCATGAACGTAGACCAACCCAATTTCTCACCAAAGCTCTAAGAATCTTGCATATTCTCCTGGACCAACTTCTTCCTTGAATACTTTCTTATAAGCAAAAGGTAGTTCTTTCAATTGTTTCTCTGTAGAAGCTTTTAAGGTTTTCAAAGCTTCCTATTTCTCTTTAGGTGTAGGACCTTGTGGAAGTTGTGTTTTCTCCTTTGCATAAAAGTAAAGCTTTTTACCATTACGATCACACGAAGTTATACCACCTTCTTCAACTTTATCTTTACCCTTTGAATTAGAACTAGAACCTTTGTCAATTGATTTCTTCTTGATTAAATCCAATCCCTTGCTCTTCTTCACCTCCCTCTTGTTAGCTAAAATTGTTGTTCTATTAGTCATCCTCAATTAACCTCCAACTCAAAGTTTTAGCAACCCTTAAAATTAGAACTTGTGAATTTTTGGTTGAACAAGCTTGATTTGGCTTAGGAAATATGAATGGATGATGAATCTCTATGTGGGTAAGGTGGATTTGTAATGGGTTAGTTTGGATTTAAGAAATTGTAGGATGAATTGTGAAAATTTAAGCTCTTGATTCTTCAATTTTGATGGAGTTTGTGAAGATTGGGTGCTTGATTTTCTCTTGTAATGATGTGGAGAGAAGCTTTGATGTGTCTTTCTTGATGATTGGGTAGTGTTTTGATGATTGGTGAAGGTTTTGATGAGCTTCAATGGGGTTGGGAGAGTTTTGGAGAAGAAAAAGAGGCTTAAGGTTTATGAAATTCGGATTAATGAGCATTATACCTCTTTATAACCTTGAATCCCGTAACTTTCTCTCTCCAGTTATGCGGCGCGGACCATGGCTGCGGTACATGGGTACCCCGCGGGGTACACCGTAGCTTCTGTTGATTTAAAAACTTTTGCCTCGGCAATATACCCGTGGCACGGGTTTTGGGCTCGTGGACCATAGTGCGGACTAGAGAGTACACCGCAGGGATGTACCGTGGCTTCTGATGCTTCGTCAAAATACCCGTTGGAGCACCTCGTGGCACGGGTTTTATGCGTGCGGTGTAGGGGTGCGGTGCAGGGGGGTAGTCCGCACGAGTCGTTTTTTTCGTCTCGGTATAAAACCCGCGGCTCCACCCGTGGTACGGGTTTTTCTCTTCTGCGGGCTAGGGGTTACACCGCAGGGGTGCACTGCGCAGGTGTTTCTTCTGCTCCGAAATTTTTTTTTCTTCCCTAACTCGATTTCTCCATTACCTAAACATCAAAAACACTAATACCTTCCTCAAATATGCAATATCAACTAAAAATAACAAAACTAAACATAAACTAAAAACGAAAAAGACATAAAAACTAAACAAAAAAAACTACGGGTTGTCTCCCCTACAGCACTTTTGTTTAACGTCTTTCAAAGTTAGACGCGTTACCTCTATCAAGATTTGCGAATATAGCCTCCCCAACAACGAGTTAGGCTATGAACGTCAACTAATCTGCGCTTGACCCCAGTTTTGGGTCGGATTTCTATCACCTTGGCTGAAACAACCTTAGTGACAATGAATTGTCCCATCCACGAGTCTTTGAAACTTTGTGGTCTATTCTCGCGTTTGTGGGTTTTCTAAGAACTTCATGGCCAACCCCATACTCAATGTTTGGCTCAGTATCCAAAGGCTTTAAGTGGATCTTATCAGGAGGGACTTTGTGATGTGAAAGGCTGTGGATGACAGGAACGGTGGGATCTAACTTCCTTGGTTTCTTTCCCAAGACATAGAAGGTCTCAGATACATTCTTTGCATGAAGGGTGATGGTCCCTTCATGGAAGTTGATTACACTTTGACTTGTGGCCATGAAAGGTCGTCCAAGTATGATTGGAACCTGTTTATCTGCATCAAACTCAAGAATAACAAAGTCAGTAGGGATTGCGAAATTACCTGCTTGGACTAAGACGTCCTCCACTGTTCCACATGTCCTTTTAACTGAGTTGTCAGCGAACTGCAACCTCACTGGAGTTTTCTCTGATTTCTGAAGTCCAAGTCTCTCGAACATGGACTTAGGCATAAGATTCACACCAGAACCCACATCGTACATCGCTTTCACCTTGAGCATACCATGTAATTGAATAGGAAGGTTGAAACTTCCCGGATCTTTATGCTTTGTTGGTAGCTCTCTTTCACTTCTTCTCGAAACTCTCAGATTCTCCTTCGTGATCCCTACACTCGCTTTTTTCTCAGGAATAACTTGTGTAAAAACTTGTTGCGGTGTAAGTCCTTTCTTCGCAATCTCAAGCATTTGGGCGTCGATATTTTCAGGTTTGTACGCCTCTACAAATGTCTTGGGTACAGTGTCATCCTTTGGATTTGTATCTGGAATAGTTGATGACACTGGTTGAACAATAGGTGGCGATTCCACCTTCTCTTCTTCTTTCTCTTCATGCACAGCAGGTGCAACTTCATCTTCTGATTCCTCCTTTGAGGCTTCTTTCTCTTTCTCTTTAACCAGCTCAGCTTCATAATCCATTACCGATCGAATCTCCTCTTGCATCTTCCTCAAAAGTTGTATTAATTCGGCTTTCTCTTGATCGTCCTCCACATAAACCTCAGAACAGTCAGATTCCACGAGGCTAGACTTGGTTGGTTCTTCTTCGGTACTCGGAACTTCCACGGCACTAACGGCAGCATGTGGTACTTCCTCTTTTTCTTCTTCAATTTCAAGGCAAATTGCCTTGCAAGCTTCGAACCCAACATTGTTTTCACCTCCTTCGATTGCCTTTACTTCCTTTTGTTCTATTAAATTTGTTAAAACTTTTTTTAACTGTTCTACTTGAGTACCTAACATCTGAAGTATGGCATATTGTCCTCGGACTTTCTCTTCCTGAGCGTTCATAGTCGTGGTCAAACGGTCCAGAGCTTGTGCTATCTGTTTATTGTCCATAGATCCTTCTTGAGGATACTGAGGTAAAGCTTTCTGATCTAAGGAATCGGTATAGGCATCTTGAACAGGTTGTTGTGGGGGAGCAGGTCTATTCTGATATTGATTTTGGTACTGACCTCTCTGTTGGAAAGAGTTGTTCTGGGGTCGTGGTTGATAATGACCAGGATTAGCGGCCCCTTGTGGATTTGAATACTGCATACCCGGATGGTTTCGGTTACCCCATTGATAACCTCCGCGATTGGATATAAAGTAAACAGATTGTGGATTTGATTCGCACTCTTCCCATGTATGATTGTTAACCCCACATTATTGACAACCTTGTGCTTCTTGTACTACGTTTGCAGCGGCTAAATTCTTTTACATCTCTATTTTCAGCTCTTTGATTTGATTTTCTAATGCGGATATTTGAGCTGAGTTCGCAGTTTCTGCATCTAATCGAAGAGTTCCTCGGGTCTTTGCTACGGAAGCTCGTGTTGAAGGCAAACTTCTTTCTTGTTCCATAATATTTTCTAAAACCTCGGAAGCTTCATTGTGATTCATGGACACAAAATTACCCTTTCCAATGTTATCCACCTTCTCTCCACCTTTATCATTAAGACCTTCATAGAATATAACAAGTTGTAGAGCGGGTGTATAACCATGGAGCGGATATCTAGCTAAATTCTGTTGAAACCTTGTCCATGACACTCCTACTGTTTCTCCATACTCTTGGCAAAATCTTGCAAGCTCGCTTTGATCTTTGAGTCTCATGCTCTTCGGATAAAAACGGTTAAAGAACGCGGCTTGAAGTTCTCTCCAAGAAATAATTGTTCCAGGTGGTTGTCTTTCTATCCAATCGCTAGCTCTACCGGTCAAGAAGAACGAAAACATATGATAATACAGTTGCTCGCGTGTAATGCCCGGAGTAATGTAGGCATCACAAATCTGCATGAACTTCTGAATCGATCTTACCGGATCTTGAATTGCTGTACCAGTGTAGAGTCCAAAACTTTGAAATTGACTAAGCATACCCAGATCGGGTCTAAATTTGATATTCTGGATCTCTGGAGGACGGTAACCGATTGGTTGAACATGAAACGGTACATGAAGACCAGGGAGATCTTGTTGTAATCGATTCTGTTCATTATTAACGTTATTCTGCCCATTACCTCGTCCTACTAGTAGTTGTATACCGTGTACACCAGGAGGATCCTGTTGTTGTACACCAGGTGGATCTTGTTGCTGGATCCCAGGTGGATCTTGTTGACCTTGTACGCCTGCCATAGCTCTTCTTAAGGATCTTTCATCACGAACACGTTTGTTGTAAACTCTAAAGCTCCTCTCAGGCTCCGGTAACGGAGGCCAAGAATTAAACACTGTGAATCCTGAAAAAGACTAAAGCAAACCACAAGCGTAAATCTGGAAAAATAAAAACTAAAAACTGAAAAATAAAAACTAATTAAAAACTACTACTCGAAATAGATAACCCACACGCTAACGAGACACAAGTCCCCGGCAGCGGCGCCAAAAACTTGATGTCGCCTAGGGTGTGATAAAATTAATACAAATAAAGTTCAAGAAAACTACGCACTCTCACCCTAGACAGGCATAGTACTGCAAGTATTACATGACGTATGCAAGTTTAAGTTAGTAAGTTGAGTTCGTTCTCAGGGACTTAAGTGTGTTAATCGTGTGAGTAGGAATAACGAGTAAAAGTAAATAATTAAAGACAGAAAATAAAAGCAATAGATTGAATTTCGACAATCCTAAATTAAACTAAGAAAATAAAAGACAGTAAATAAAATACGAAGAATATGAGATGAGAGATATAGCTTAGGTTTTGCTAGTATGCACTAATCCTTCTAATTCTTTTTAGAATTAGTTTATAAGGGAGAATATTAGCTCTTGGTATACTTAGTCAGGATTCTAAATTCCCATACCTTAGACCTTGAGAGCGACTAAGGGGGCTACGGCACAACCAAGACGTGGTTACACTCTTAGAGTTATCAAGCGCTACCAAGTCTCTAAGCAAACGCAACAATCAATTGGTGATATGGTGATTAAAACAAACCCTAATGACTATCTAGTTAGTATCATATTTTGTCAGAACTAATATCGACACTAGACATTATGTGGTGGTTTAATGGTTAAACGCCCAATTAAGGAGACCATCTAACTACTATTAAAACAATCCTAAAGTGATCAGTTCTAGGAAAGACAATAAATCAAAACACATAAGCAAATATAAAGGTAAGTAGCTAATATCAAATTAAAACATGTAATTCCCAAAGAAACTTAGATAGAAGAATTAGAATTCATAGATTATACATTATGCAAAACCCAAGCTATGGGGAGTTTAGTTCATACCTGATGGAAATAAACTAAAAGAAATAACAAAAGACATCATCTTGCTCTCTACAATAAACTGGAAGAATAAAACTCTAAGAACTAATTACTATGAGGAAAGGATTGCTAGGGTACTTTTACAAGTGATATAAGAGTGTATTTATAGGTGTTTAGAAGACCTAATTCGTTTTCTTGAGGAAGAGATAAAGTATTGGACTCCTAGCCCAACTCAAATTCGTATGGAAATAAAGATAAACACTATTGGACTGTTTTGAGCATATCTTCTTCGTTATTGGTCGGTTTGAGCTCCATAAGATACCAAAAGAATCCTCACAGAATTATATATGTCCCTATAAAAGGAAATTACCAAAATCAGCCTATTTCTTGGGGTAAATAGTACTTCTTTAGGCGTGTGCTGCAGAATCCCAGATTTAGGTAGCTTTTCCTTTTCCATATTTTTAGCTTTTGTTTCCTTATCTCCAATTACCATGCTAATCTCTTTCCATATGTTGTAGTCTTCGACTTGGACTCTAATTAATCTCCATAATTATCTTTAAAGCTACACACTAAATAAACAATTAAACCCAATATGCTCTAAAAATATTATTTTACTAAATCAAGACTCAAAATAGGAAAGTGCACTATTTCTCAAGAAAATCCATATTTATGACTTCTAAATCACTAAAAATGATTTCTCATCCTAATATTAATCTATCACAAATGAGGAGACATCAATATTACATTTATAACTATATTTAGATTCTAAATACTTAACGCTCTTGAATTGTTACTAATATAAAAGCATTTACTACGATAAAAAATTAGAAATTAACTAAAAAAAGTTACATTTGAATATACCTAAAAACTATTATATATATAATCATATGAAAAAATAGGTTGTATATTTTTCCTAAAATTTGTGGTCTAGATGTCCTCAAAGTTCCATATTTTTAAAGTAACCCGTCTAAATACTCATATATCTCCATTTGTTAAGAAACACAAAGTTAGATCAAAAGATGTCTTAAAAAATTGGAGATTATCGAATCGATGGTTCCACATAGTGATTTTAATAAAATTATTTTTATAACTATAAAAACATGGAATGATGGGCATAAGGAGGCTTGCATATGTGGTTTTTTACTACATACAAGGCATCAATGGTGTTACCTTTCATAAGATATCTAACCCAAGTGCAAAGTGACCATTTGTACCATGTTATGATTCACGCTCATCAGATGAGGAAGTTTCATTCTCATATTGTTGGCTTCACATAGATATCCTATGTGAAACTCAACGTGTGTACCATCAATTCGTTTTGTTTATTCCCCGACACAACCCATGTAACCCGAGCAATCAAAATATGATATGAAATGTCTCCATTTGCTATGAAACACAATATCGGATTAGTAGATGTCTATCAATAGTGGATATTATCAAATTATATTCCACATATTGATGGAATTTTTAATAAACTTTCTTATAACTGCAATTACAAGGAGTTGTAAGGGGTAGGAGGCTTGGATCTATGAGTTTCGAGTCCATAAAATACTTTAATGGTATTACCTTTCATAGGATCTCCAACCCAAGTGATCAGTTATCCCATGATATAAACTGTCCTCGCTAGATGCCTAAGATCACTCTTATATTCTCATCTTCACTCAAATATCCCATGTAAATCTCTATTTGTGTTCCATCAATTTGTCTTTCCTAGAGAGCAGATTCATAACACTTCTTCACATTTTCTCTAACATAACATACTTAAGATAATTCCACAGCAAACAAAATTTCATCAAACATTCGCAACGAAAACTAACAAAGAGAAAGCTATAAAGAAAGGGAAAATTCAAAGTTTTTTGATATCAATTAAACAATTCTAGAATTCAAACCCAGACACAGAATAAAAATATATATTTAAGAACATGTTAGAAAACATGAAAAGGAAACATTAGATATATTAATTTATATTCTCTTCCTTTGGGTTTAATTTCATTCCAAAAAAGGAAAATCAATTCTTTTGCCAAAAGTGACCCTATCCAGAGCAAATCTTCTCAAAAGCCATATTCTCATCACTAGCAGCAGATTACAATGTACTCCTAGCAAGATCTTTCGAGAATCCCATTAGAGTAGCTTTTGTACCTTAACAAATCAATGTTATAAAAGAAAATTAAGTACACATATACAAATTTTAAAAAATCTTCGTAAAAGTACTATATTGACCTCTTTTCCACACTAATAGATAAGTGTTTAGAGAAAGTTTTAGTATAGTAAGGAGTTGTACCCACAAATGTTTATTAATCTCGAAGGTACTGAACCATTCAAAGAGTACACTAGTTATATTGTAAAACTCTTTTGATCATAATTATCTTATATATGCATCATTCAAGTTATTTCAGAACTTTCCTTCTTAACTTAATATAAAATACCATCATACCGATTTTGTCTACCATACGGATATATTTGACCTTAATTCACCTTCCAAAGTTATGAGTTGAGAAGCAATCACGATATTGTATTGATATTTAAAATTTAACAACCATTTTCTTTACACACATTCATTATCTATAGCAGTACTAATGTAACAATAAAAAAATTAAAAATTCAAATATATATGATCAAAATCGAGCAATATAATTAGCAATTATGTTGCACGCCTTTCAATATATTTTACAGTAACATTACATTAATTTGAAATTTCAATAGGTAAATGTTGATTACAGTGTTTTAGTGATTATTAAAAAAAGATGATTTTTACCCTTAATTTACTGTAATGAAGTAATTTGCCTCATTCATAACATAATCTAAACCATTTTAAAAAAAACTTGAATATATAACAGAAACACTGAATTTCGTATTAACTATGTAAAATTGATTAATGGTTCAACGTTAAAACAAAAATTAATGGTAACAAAAAGTAATTAATTGTAATAGTATTACTAGAGATAATTAATTTATCTATTTGATTTTACCTCTTCTGCAAAATCAACAAAATAAACCAATGAATATAACCTTATGTTATATATCACGGAGGATGTGAAAGAAACTATGAGTTTTACATTTAAATACGGTGCAGATTAAACCCTATCCAAATAGAATTGTATAATTGGATTTGTTCGAGTGTTTGATTAATGGTATATAATGGAGCTATATAGTTATCATTATGAACTAGATACAATTGAGGTGTTATATTATCTTCATTTGAAAATGATTGAACACTAAAAGTTTGGTTAACCAATGTTAACTGGGCATCATTGTCTTGTAAAAACTTATCCACTGGAATGAAATCGTCTTTCTCTGCTAACATAAATCCAAAGTAATTATCATGCACATTTTGAATAGCATAATTACACCTAAGAAAGAAAAAATAGTTATTATGGGATTGACTGATTTACAGGAAAATAACCTCGAATATATCAAAAACATTGTGCATTCCTCATTAATATCAATGAATAAAAATGTGGAATTTAAAGAAAGTATTAATTAGTTAAGAAATAAATAAGTTACCAACCAGTTAATGTTCTTCATAAAACTATAAAAATATAAGGATAACGAAAGATAGACTAATCTAATACCAATGAGGAAAGCCTACTAAGCTAAATTAAAAAAAGACACCTAAAGCCTATGTTAATCTGTGTGTAATAATACAAATTATAGCGTTTACTATTGATAGAGTAAATATTTACTTACCACCTAATTTAACCAACTTTACATTAATACATACACGGTAGACCTATGCAATTAAGTCCCAAACTACCCTTTTATATTTTTAGCTGTAAGTCCAACCAAGGTAGGGGCGCCACTTAATATCCGCAGGAATATAAATAGTATGACCATATTTACTAGTGACAAAAATATAGTAAAAAATTTAGTGTCAAGAGCCTTCTAAATTGATCCAAAGTAAATGTAGATAGAAAAAATGTGAGTGTCGAACCATATTGGCTTGAAGGATTAGCCCGGAGCTAGTAAATAAATTTTATCTTGGTTTAATTAGTCTAAATGTGGTATTGGAAATTTAGGGAATAATTGTAAAGGTAATATAATGTTGTTTAAATTACCATGTCAATGTAAACTTTCTAATTTACTAGTATAGTTATAGAAATATATATTTTTTCATTACTAATATGATAGGTCGAGAACAATGACTTTAAATGATTATAGAAGACCCTCTTTGAAATACAATATTTACATGATGGACATGAAAAAATAAAGTATTTTTAAGTATATGCAGTCTAGTCTACTTAATAGTTATTTATTAATAATAATGTAGTCCCTACTTTATACAAAACAAAGTGTATTATCTTTAAAACCCAATTACACTATAATGATTAATATTATATATTTTTTGTTATTCATAATATAATTTCCAACTAAATATTCACAATAAATTATTAAATAAAAACAAAACATATCAATAAAATAAAATAAATTCGAGGTTGACAAGATATTTTTTAAAAACTTGGGTATTAAAATACTCTAATTTGTATCCAAATCCTACATCTAAGTTTTAAAGCACAACTTTCTAAATAGAAATAACATCAATTGTATTTATAAAATATGCATAATCCGTACTTAAGAAGAAATATATAATTCATAAATCCCAAAATCAAATCTATCAGAGTGTCAGTTAAACAATATGTAATGTGAAAATATTTATATACAAAATCGCTGACACCCTAAAATAAAAATTTAAAAAATTTAAATAAGAAAAGAAAAAATTAGAATAATAAAAACATACCCCAAGTGAAATGTCACGACTATCGAACTTAGTGATTAAAAACATTGTATAGTTTCCAGGCTTTCACAAACATAATCGTTTATCCACTATTACAATGGAGATCTATACAAAGGTATGGAGTGATAATGTAATGTATAAGAAAGGCGGTGTGTTTTGGAGACTTATCTTTTGATAATGTAGGGTTGAGTTTTGTAGTGTTAGTGGTCAACAGGGTTGTTGCATAAATATCCATAGTGATGTTTCAAAGTTTAATTAGCATTGTGGGGTGCTTTTTACAAGATAATTTTTATAAACATCTTGGGCCTTATTCTATGTTAATGTTTTAAGACTTATTTAGCATTATGGGTTTATTTTTACAACATAATTCTTTATAAATTTTTTGGGCCTTATTCTATATATATGTTTTAAGGCTTATTTAGCATTATGGTATTCTTTTTACAAAATAATTCTTTATAAATTTTTTGGACCTTATTTTATAGAAAATTCTTCAATCCTTGGGACCAATATTACGATTAGCCATTTATATCATGACACATGGCCAATGTTTATAGAATTCAGTAACCTAATATCCAATATTTGACGGAAGTATTACCCTTATTTTATACATGATCTCCATTGTAAGCATACTCAATACATTAAGCAAACTCGCGAATACTTTTTCAATAAAAATAAAATTTCATAATCCTTTAAAAAAAAGATAATGATAACTTAACAATTTATAATGAAAAAATATTAGGTGAGCTCAATTTCGGACCATTTTTGCTATTAATTCGATTAATTTAAAAAATATCATTAATTTATTATGTATATATTAGTGCGTTGATAAATACCTTATTTGCACAAATTTGAAAAAATAAAAGATTTATTGACTATATGGTTCGTTATTGATAACATAACCACACACAAAGTCTTTGATAAATGATCAAATATGTTATTTGAACAACTATAATTTTCAATACATATATATACTAGATATGGCCCATGCCTCGAGGTTCATACAACAACGAATGAAATCAAACAATTATACTTAAAATGAATAAAATAATTGTCTAGATGCATATATAATATGTTTGTTAAAGTATAGGAAAAAATAATAAAATAATTTTAATTTTTACAGTAATTTTTATTAATCTATCTCTTTAAGTATTATTATACACTACTATATTGAAATAAAAATTTACAACATATTGTAACTTTAGTTATATTCATGTTCAAATAATATTTATCTTCTATTAACATATTTATCTTTTGTATAAAAGGTTACATATACTATTAATTTATTAGTTTCTTGGTTTAAAATGCTTCATTTTTAGATTAAGCATCGAAAATAATTAGAATATACTTAAAAAATTTGAATGTTAGTTAATTATTTTTTTAAATATAATGAAAAAAGAGTTGATAGTAGTAAGAATGATTGATGTAGAGATATTAATCATATTATTTACAATGATAAGAGATACTATCAAGATTAATGTAAGATCATATGGTTTACCAAACATTATAGTTCAAAAGTTAGTCAACAAATCTCAATTAAATCAAAGGATTGAATTTACAAATACACATATACAAAATATCAAACTCAAAATCAATAAGAAAATACAAAATCAGATCATCGCTCGCTTATGAATATGCAATTTCTAGTGGTCTTTTCTTTCAACATGATCTTGGTAACACATGTTGCGTACTACAAAACACCCAACACAAAGGTAAAAATAAGTAGCATTGAAGAAGACAAATAACTAAAACATAAAATTGGTACAAAACCATTACTCAGATATAGAGAATATCAAACATTCGAATCTAAATGATTAAGAAAGAAACGCTAATAAATAATCAAATATTACTCTCGATATTCGTCATGATAAATCAATTTAAAATATTTAAATTAAACATTAAATAAAAAATCATGTTATCATTTACTAAGTTAACAAATTCTAATTACTTATCTCCTAGCATCATATGATATTATTTCCCATTTAAAACATCTTTAATTCAACCCTCTAGTGTTACGTGTTTCTACTCCTTTTCTTTTGTAATTATAATTATTATTTATTTCATCATACCTTTATGCGTATCGCTAGTTCCCTCAATAAATTTTGTAATTTTCACACACGAATATAAGTTCTTGAATTGTGTAAGACTGACTACACTATATTCGTATTATTTTAATAAAGAAAACTATGGAGGAATTATAATTTTGAAATTTCAATTTTAGAGCATAAATCTAATTAAAAATTTATATATTACATTTATAATTGTATTTAGATTATAAATACTTAACGCTCTTGATTATTTACTAGTATAAAAGCATTTACCACGATAAACAAAATAGAAATTAACTAAAAAAAGTTACATATGAATATACCTAAAAAACCATTATAATTATATAATCATATGGAAAAAATAGATAGTATATTTTTCTTAAAATTTGTGGTTTAGATGTCCTCAAAGTTCCATACTTTGGAATTTACCCATCTAAATACTCCTATATCTCCATATGTTTAGAAACACAAAGTTGGATCAGAAGATATCTTGAAAAAGTGGAGATAATCGAATGGACTGGTCCACATATTGGGATGGGGAGGCGTGCATGTGTGGTTTTTTAGTCCATACAAGGTTTAAATGGTTTTACCTTTCATAAGATGGCTAACCCAAGTGCCAGGTGACCATTTGTAACACGTTTTACCAACCACCCCATTTTCAACACTACTTTATTTATATTATGGGTACCACTTTATTACACATCCACCCACTCTTTTCCTACTACATATTTAATCTTAATCGAGGATAGTGAATTAATTAGGTCACCAAAATATCTAATTATACATACCTTATTACAACAAATATCATGCAAGAGCTTGTACACAAATTTTTGGCAACATACTTAATACCTTATAACTAAAAATTATACTTGGATTCGCATCTGACCTCAGAATTCTCACCAATACTTTTCTATTTCGTATACTCAATTAGAACATACACCTCCAATTGGTGCATAATTATGAGGCTTCTCCTTTGATTGGTTAGACTTTGTCAAATGGTACATCTTATATCTAAGAATATGATTTTTACCTTCAAAGATAGTGTGAAGAAGTAATTTGACTCATTTATAACATAATCCAAACCATTTTAAAAAAACCTCAATATATAAAGAAAATCATGATTTTCATATTTAGTATGTAAAATATGTAAACTTGATTATTGGTGCATTGCTAACACAAGAATTAATGGTAACAAAAAAATAAAAAATAGTAAAATTATACAAAAAAAGAAGACTAAAGGTAATTAAAATATACAAAAGAACAAGACTAAAGGTAATTAATGGTAACCTCAATATTTTTTCTAATATTTCAAATTATATGCAAAAAACTACAATTTTGAAACATTAATAAAAAAGATGATTTTTACTTTTAAATATTGTGTAAAAATTCATTTGACTCATTTATAACATAATCCGAACCATTTAAAAAAAGTAACTAATTTATTAATCTAATGACATGTGTTTTTCTATATTAAGCAATGGCCATGATATGAATATTGGACCATCCAATATTGGATGGAAGTCTTACCCTAATAAATTAGTTACTTTTGTAAGTTCTAAACATGGAGTATATGTACTAATATTATTGGTGTAGGATCATCCAATATTGGATGGAAGAATTTTCCAATTTATTAATCTAATGACATGTGTTTTTCTATATTAAGCAATGACCATGATATGAATATTGGACCATCCAATATTGGATGGAAGTCTTACCCAATATGTAAACTTGATTATTGTTGCATTACTAACACAAGAATTAATGGTAACAAAAAAATAAATAATAGTAAAATTATACAAAAAAAAAAAGAAGACTAAAGGTAAATAAAATATTTGATACATTACTAGAGATAATAAATATGTTTATTTGATTTCACCTCTCTAGCAAAATAAACAAAAAAAATAACAATTAATATTTTATAACCTTGTAATGAATAGATTAAATGTAAATAGATTAAAATTTTATAAATATTAATAATAATTATTAATTACAGTATTTAAATAGATTATACTGTAATATAATTATTGAATATCTACATTCCCTTAATCCCTTAATGGAATGGAAGAATAGAATTATAAAAGAAGAAGGAGAAGAAAGAGAAGAAAGAGAAGACCCAAGAGATTAGGAGGAAAATTTATTTATCTTTTCACATATCATTCTTCTAATTACAATTCCAATATATAGAGATCCTACAACGGTAATATCATTTCAATTTCAAATGATATTATATTCCCACCTAACTAATTATATGACTATTATGGATTTTATTTCCATTTCCATAGTCATTACATTGCCCTACCCTATTTCAAGAACTTTGCCCTCAAGGTTCTGTTAATAAAAGTATAGTTGAACTGATACACATACCAATTGGATACTATAAAATTTCTAATTATCCTTTGTTTGTTACCATGAACTTGTATCATACAAAAGCAGATACAATGAAAATATCACTTATAAAATAATTGTTCTCTGAATCTGAAATACAATATATTGGCCGCCAATAAAACCAACAAATTTTAAGAAACATTAATTCCGACAATGTTATGAATCTATGTTTATCCTTTAGCCAAATCATTAGGCGAGACTGATCGTAGCTTTTTTTTTTATTTTCTATTATTATCTTATTGGGAAATTTTTTATCTGTCAACAGGTTGACACATGTATACACATGTATTTGTAACTTCTAAGACGGGTTTGGGTCATTTTATATTTTTATTTTTCATTACTTCTTCCTTGTGGAAGGGTGACCACATTAATTTATATGGAATTTGTATCTTAATTTCTCATTATGCCTTCAATACCCTCAATATATTCAAGTTACGAGTCTTCGAGTAAAATATGCCGCTATTTTCCTTATTACTAACTAATTCCAATAATACTCTAATCAATATATCGGGTTCTTTATAGTTATTACCGGTTAAGACAAGTCATTTGTAAACTATATTAGTTTTTACCTAGTTAGAATCTCATAGGCCCATTCACACGCGATAAAAAGACACTCGATATATCTTGGTCCAACTCCTTATTGCCTATCGTTGACACACTGGCATTCACTCTTCATTTAAACTAGATATTAGTGAACTTGGTCAAGTCATTTTCTATGTTCTTCATAAACAACATCTTCTTACTCTTGGTTGTGTCTTTACACCCAAGCAATCTTGAAGTCAGACCCAAAATGAAGAGACAAAGTGTCTATGAGCTTAAAGAAGTTCAATAGGTAGAGTAGTCGAAATTTTAAAAATACACCACAACAAATAGCAATCCCGTTGTGTTGAATCGAAGCTTGGCCAGCCACGTCAACCAAGTGGAAAATCCTAAGAAATTTTTCCTGATGCTCTAACTGACTAGTCATCGACAACCAAATTGACCGGGTTTATTTAATATATTTTCAGTATTTTCCACAATTCATACTCTACGTGAGTTTACAAGTATTTGGAATAAATCCTTAGGAGGAAAACACAAGAGAAGACCATTGAAGATTCAAAATATTCTATTGATATTTATTTGTCGATTTACTTCTTATCTTTATTTGGGTATTTTAATTATGTATTTTGATGGATAATGCTATTATTTGTTATATATAAACTAAACACTTAAATTTCTAGGTTTCCATTATAAATAATGCTATTTATTATTCTTTTTCACACCACCATATCATATTCAAATATTATGTCCCATTTTTTGATTAAAATTAAACTATAATTATAATACGTATAAAATTTCAACTATTTATTTCAATAAAATCAAGTTACACATAACATGATATGAGGAAGGTATAAAAAGAGTGGTATATAGCATTACTTCTCACAAAACCTATATTAAGGGTAGATTATTATATGATCAAAGGGGTAGATGAAATTCTTATGTTCGAATTAAGATCTGTAGTAATAAAATTCTATCACATATATGATCACCATAAAGGTAAAATAAAAATGGTATTTAAAAATTAGTGAAATCACGTATTCAAAAAAAAACATTATTGTAAAAGATCTAGATAATGGAAATTATGTAACTCGTGTATTAAATATATTTTTCTAGAGACGGATTTTATAAATTATAGTACTTCTCAGTTGACGTTCAAATCTAAGTAAGAAGTTCAAAACTTTGCAAACAATCTACTTAATCGTAGTTAAGAATTCTTGTAACACAATTTTTATAAGATAAAATGATCAACTTGGATTTTTTTTAAATGTACTACATATAACACTAAATTGACTAGTACATACACTATCAAGATGGATTTTACTACTACTTATGCTACACAATTTAATTATTCATTCTTAACGAAAATATTTGTGCAAATTCTATGTGGCTCGACTTCCTCTATATCTCCCTCTATAAAACTAACGAAGAAGAGGCTTAACACGTCATATGGGTCTATATATATACAAGCCACTAAAATAGATCCTAAATTCATATCAAGAACAAAACAAAATAAAGAAATCGAGACTGAGGGATTACACTTAATATGTATATAGACAAGATAGTTTGTGAGAGACGATAACTCGTCCATAGTGAAAATGTTGTCAAAGCTTTCACTCCTTACTTCTCTTTTCCTATATTAGTAAATCATGGTAGTATTTGACAGAATAAAAAGAGTCTATTCTCAAACTTTCGAGGTAATAAACATGACATATTATTATCGCAAGAGGTATGAGTTACCAGCACATAATGTTATTTGACTTGAATTGTAATGGTCAACGACCTTTTTCCACTCAAGTAAATATCTTTTTAATTAATGTAAGAAAACAGTATACATCTAATTTACTTTAGTAATTAAATATATTTATAAAATAAGGACCTCTAGTGCAATTAACTAAAAATGAATAAATTCTACCATAGACTCCTTCGATGTCTCAAAAGAAATTTTTGGATTTATCCTAATAATAAATGTTTATTTACCTTCTACACTAGCAAAACTCAACAATTTCTTATGCAAATCTAGAAGACAAATTTATTTTCTTTCTTGATTTAGATTTTTTACTTAAAACTCCTTTTCTTATTCTTGTCGTAATCATACATTGTATTCATTGGAATGGACATGTAAACGGAAATGGAAAAAGCTACTCCTTATTAAAATTAAGCGGCACCATGATGGTTTTACACTCTTAGTGCTTATACCTATGTAAGGTGGCGTAGATATCATTTCATTCTACATTCGAAATTCTAAAAAAATAACTAGAAATAAATGATTAATTAATTAATAAATATAAACCTTTTATGTAAATTATATGCAATAGCAAATAAACTAGTCGGGTTCACAATTAAGTAATCGCAACCCATTATCTTTTCATTTGATAATGTAGGAAATTTTTGTTTTCATAGTATAGGGAATCCCCCCTTAGTGTCGTAATAGCTAGAAAAGAATATATAAAATAAATTATTCCTTCTTTCAGAATCTTCATAATCCAAAATTTTTGGTAAATGGACTTAATTTTTATCAATTACTTTTCAAGAAGGTAAATAAATATATTTATTTTCCTAACCATAATGAAAAGTATTTAATAAATGCAATTTTTCAGAAAAAAAAAAGATGTGAAATTATATTTGGGATAAACTTATAATAGATTTTTAAGTGAAGAAAAAACATAATTTCATAAAATTCACTTTGTATATAGAAAAATTTGGAAACCTTACGCTATAAATAATAACCCCCTTTTTTAGATTAAATATGGATATCCCATCGCATTGCATGAAGTACTCCAACAATAAAAGAATCATGCTATTGAAACCAAAAATTCCTAATTATTGCAACTTTGTGTTATGTATGGATTGACAAGTCAATGATGTTTAATGGGACATGTAATAATGCTGGGCAAAGCTTAGTACATTTTCTTATTATTTTTCCCATTCAAGTGTAAAATGTACTAAGATGTGACTATTTTTAACTCATTTAGTTATGTATTAAATTTTTTGATGGATTTATGTATTTGATATTTTGAACATCTTATTTAGCTATACATGACTCGGGCAGGAAGACGGTCATTTGCACAGACAACCTTGAACTTGTTCAATGTATTTCTTCGTTTCCAGTAGCGTGGTTGAAGGTCAAGCCATTCATTAAGCGTATCATAAAAAATGTAAAAGAAAATAGACAAATGTCCTTCATGCGTATCCCTAAACGACTTAATGAATGGGCAGAAATTGTGGTGCGAAACGCTAGGCAACAGTCTGCTTAGAGGAGTCATCATCTGCAAATTACCCTCCAGTTTGGAAAATTGAGCAACAGATGTGTGTCTCACTTATTCACCTTTCCGTTTCACCAAAAAAAAAGAAAAAAAAATAAACCAATCATTCCTATAGGCACTTAAGGTGAGGTAAAATTTCATTAAAAGGGCATATAACTCTTTGTAACAATAAAGTGTGGTCAACCGAAACCCCAAAAATATTTATTAGCTGAGAAATATTAAATCTCTTAATGCATATGGGAAACAACTTTACTCTTCACCCGTACCACAAAAAGTTTTAAATACATGAATTAGTAGACAATAAAATAAGTCAGTCTACTAGCCTTGACATGTATTAATACATTTCCTTTTATCATCAAACAATCTATTACATTTATTAGCATGATACGAGAGCTTTTTCTTACCTTGTGACTAGAGCAACAACGTTTTCCGATATTATAATTACTCCATTAAGTAGGACTTCATATAGCCGAACCATAAGAAAAAATAATGCAACAAATAAAATTTTAGTCACAGTATTTGATATATTAGTCAATGTAAACCTAGACAAGTTAAACATCATTACCTTTAGTGTTTTGTTAGCTAATTTGAGTATTACATTGTACATAATCTACGACTCTAATCTTAATTATTATAATGTCTATCTTTCTCTCATTATCCAACCACACCCCATGCAAAAAAAATTCCTATATAACTATTCATATCCATGATAAAATCGAATTTAACACTTTAACCCACAATCTTGTGATTATGTTTGTCTAAAAGGTTTCTTGCTACAAAAGCAACTACTGCATGTTGATTAATAGTAAAATCTACCCTAATAAGCCTAAAAATGGAGGAAGTTTAGTGTTGGGTTAAAAAAATTTGAATTGCATAAAATTACTTGAATTACTCTTCTTTGTAAAAATGCCAAGCGCAAGTTATCTAGTACATTCCATACAATTATCAAAAGGTGCTAAACATTCCAACTAGTTACACATTATATTTTCCTTTGCTAAAATGAAACGGACAACCATACGTTCCCTTTAAAGTACTTCCATCGTGAAAAATAAACCACAACAATTAAAGAAACAGGCGACTGAAACATATCATAAGGCCCTAATTAGATGTAGCTAATTATTACAAAATTAAGAAAATGTGTTCCATTAACATTTAAAACCACATACAAAAATTTATCCCAACGAGAACCAACAACCTTTAAAAATGAAATCAGTAAATCTAATTAGATTTGAACAAAACTTAATGGGAAGTACAAACTATCATGGTGCGCAGATATGAACCATAATAGTAAACTAATCCAAAATGAGGCTTTATCCTATAAGTTTGTTTTTCAACTTTTCAATCCCTGATCTTACCAATTTTGCCAAGTTAGTCCCTTATCTTTGTTCTATAATATTTTTTCTATTATATTTACACATCACAATGTTACGTTGTTGTCCATACTCCTTTATAATCAAATTATTAATTTACTTGCTAAATAACTTAACTTTTTTTATTAATCGATTACAATGAGATCCCTCAAATTCAAGGAAGATATAATTATGTTAAAGTGGATACATTCAAGGAATGTGGATATATATATATATATATATATATATATATATATATATATATATATATATATATATATATATATATATTATCTTAACAAGTACATACATCTAATAATAAACGGATTTATTCCCCATGTTCATACACACTATATATGTGACAATATGAAAAACCTTATGACTTATTTCTTTGTGCACCTAGCCATCAGGTTGTGAACATTGTTTAAAAAGTATGAAAATTATGTACAAAAATATTTAAAGAACTAAAAAGAATATGACAAGTCCACTCAATCACCAATAAGGAAACTAAATATAAAATTAATTTAGAATCACTTGACTAGCTTGAAAAGAGTGAGTTTTTTCTTTATGATAAAATAGTTTGAGTGAGAGAAGATTCATTTCAACACCAACTATTAAAAGACTTGATTTGGAGGAAAAAATAACACTAATAAGTAACATTAATTTTTATTACCCCTCTTTCCACTTCCACCCATGGTCATAAGAGTTATCACTAATCTAACTACTTTGTTTTTATTATTACACCAACGCAAATTTACAATAAAAAAATTTTGGGTTTTATAAATATTGTTGATTAAGTCTTCATTTTGGTGTAAATTTAAAATTTTACTTGTGGAGCAAACTTTTATTTTGGTTGAGGCAAATTTTCGTATTGTCGCAAATTTTATAATATTTCCTACACATCCTATCACATTCATTATCACCTCTTCTTCTCATTTTAGGAGGCTAGCATGTCCTTTATATCTTTTCATTTGTCATTCATTAATATATCTCGTTCTTCAAAAACTTCTTCACATCATACAATCCATTTTTCTCGGTCTTCAACCTTTATTCATATCTATATACTAATAATATCCTTTCTTTCAACTTCATTAAAAGTCCACCCATGAATTTCAGATTTAGTATCACATAAATTTTCTTAAACATGAATGTTGCAATTACAATATTTTTATCCTAAGTCAAAATATATATAACTACCCATTGTCTTAAAATTGTCCATATACAGTTTTGTTATAGTGATACAAACTAATTTATAAATCCAACCAACAAGTAAAGTCTATTTGTGGTCTCCTAATCTTGTAGTCTCTCCAGATATTCATAATTTTCACTTGGTCTCCACACCTTTTTAAAGGTATTTTTTAGGTGTTTCAAACAAATTATACTTTATGATTAGAGTAATCAATGAGATTAACCTTATAAGAGAAAGAACAATATATTTTGATGTTTGGATAATCCCTGAGGTTAACCTTAATATTATTTTTACACATCATATCATATGTTTTTATAGAAATATAAAATATTCATCTTTAGGTTACTTCTTTTTATGATAAGTATAGGGTAGAATCGTCCAACCCAACAATACAACAACTCCCTCAATTGAAATGTTATAGCCAAAGATCATTATTCTGTAAACAGGATTCAACAAAACATTTCGATAATTTTAATATCTTTACATTATAGAAATAAATTATTAATGGATGTAATCAAAAATTAATTTTTATATCTCAGTTAGTAAAAACAAATTGAACTTGATAAATAATCAAATTGATACTTTTGTCAACTAAAATTAAATTAAATTTTTAAAAATAAATTATCTGACTTGAATTGTATGTAACATGGGAAAATGTTCAATTTTTACCATTTTATTATACAAGTCTCTAATGGTAATGTTGAAGATAATTTTGGCTCATATTATTTTTCTTTTTTATTTATGTTATATACCATATATTTATTTTCTAGAATGGACAAAAGATGATAAGTGTTTGAATACATTAAGATCTATGCTTTTATTGAAATCAAAACACGGTTTATATATGAAGAATATATATTTATTTTGATAAACATATTTATTTTTATATTTTCTATGAATCTACCTTTTAAAGAACATTTTTTATGTGCATTTTCAATATTAATGATAGATATGTAAAATACAAAACTATAATTTATACATATTCCAAATTGAGTTTGAAACATCACATGCTAGGAGCATAAATTTAAATTCAGTCACCTTACAAAACTATGGTAGTCTATTTACGTGGTATGTGTAACTCACACGCTCTTTATTCGATCTCAAATTTGAAATCAAACTCTTTTTCTGGTTCTTTTTATGGGCGATCAAGAACACATATTAAAAAAACCAAAATAATCAAAAAATTCATTGAGATAAGTCTAAATTCTTCTAAGTTCTGAACACGAAGGCATAAAAGTAGTTAGGTAGTGATGACACCCTATACCGTCGCGAAAAAACGCCAACACGAAATCGCAACCTCGACAAGGATTTAAGAACATTTCCAAATATTTTTTCGAGGATAAAAATCTTTGAAAGACATAAGATAAATCAATAGGGTAAAGCACAAACGACATGAAATCCCATAAAAAGAAAATATTCTATAGAAGTTAAGTTCAACTCGGGAAAGTTAATCAAGAAATCTTAGAAGTCTTCTCGAGGTACCACAAAAAACCTTTGAAGTTACATTAAGAAGAAGAGAAAGGAACCTTTTGATAGTACGTCACTAAAAAAATATAATGATGTGTCAAATAAAAAAAGATTAGATGTGGTATTATCAAGATTATTTCATGCAAAAGGAGCATTAACGGGTAGAAGCGTGCAACATATGGAGTGCCAAAAAACATCTACATAATATAGAGTTCCCTAAATTCAAACAGGTCTTCGGCATGTAAAATCAAATAATAAATGAATACCTTATGAAGTAAGTAATAGGCTATACTAAGGTAGGAAGGAGTCCATAAAAATTGTTGAAACATCCGTTACAATTAAAGGTGCCTCAGTAAGAGTAAACTATACAGAAAAAGTATTAGAGGAAAGGGCAACCAACTTCGGTAGCTAGCTGCATATGAATCCGCACAAATATATGTACTCAAGAATATACTTGGTGGATTATGATCACATTTCTTCCATTGTGAGAAAATGCATACCCCATTATTTACTGCAACACTTGATTTTCTATTCCTTAAGCTTTTTGTTTTTGTTGTTGCAGTCTCTAATAATGGTCCGTTTAGGGTCATTGACAGTGTACTAAGATTTAAGTAACATAAGACCTCTTATTAATTTCATGTGCTTGTAGCTTTTGAATTTGACTTCAATCTCTGTTCTACATTTTATTTCGTTGTAGTTTCATAAACTGTACCGTGTAATTGTTTCCAATTTTTTAAGAATATATATTTTTACATCAATTAACCAATATAATTTGCTTAATTATATCAAGTCTGAAAACAAAAATAAATATAGAACATTTTTTGAGAAAAAACTATTATATCCTATGTACTCCGTCCTCACGAACCTTTCGAAGGTAGGTTCTCGGGTCTTCTTCGAACCCATTATTTCACGGTCATTACATTTCCTCTAAAGATATGATGGTTTACCCCGAAATGAAGAGTCAACATTGTCTACTATGATCATATTACTACCTCGATGATAATTTCTTGAATAAAAAATAAGAATAATAAGAAAATTAAAGATGTTAATCTTTTCATTCATCCAAATCCATATATTACAACATTAGGCTAACTAGGCCATACGTATTCACATGGTGAGATATACGTTTGTTGATGTATTAAGTTCTTGAACAATAACAAATTGTGTAAAAACTCTTAGTTTTTGGTATAAAGTATATAACCAAATAAAAAAATACTAGCACTCGATATAAACCTTTGACTCATTTTAATTACTAGTCTTGAATCTTTTGCGAGATGGTGAACCAAATTTGTTTGGAATGATTTTCTTGTTTGCTAGTTTTGGAATATCGAAATTAGTAGAAGGTACTATGTTACATATTATTTCAATGCCTGTGTATGGTGTCATATAGTATCGTTAACTATGTAGCCAAACAACCTTTAAAGTTCATAAACACTCCTCTTCTCCATCTATAACAGAATGGTGACGATGAAACACCTATCAAATAAACAATACACATAAATTTTTAATAATTATCGTAAACTAAAGTACTAGATAAAGTATTGAACCTAAACCACATGAGCTTAGAAACCAATCTATATTTGAAATTTGTTGGGTATATAGATCTAATGTTGTTTCTTAATCAAATTCAGACTAATTAATTCAATTGAAATGTAAATAGTGAATAAATTAGTGAATCAAATAGGATTAAATCTACCATAGTTGACTAGGGCGTCGTAGTACAATCCTTTTATACACAGTGCAAACTTTAACTCATTCCATAACCTCCTTAGAGAAACGTCTATCTTGAAGTTGTTGTTCCCTTGGATGGATACGACTAACGAGTTCATAAATTTCTTTTGTTTGTTGCTTCCTTGGACGGATATGATATGAGACTAATATAATGTACTGTGCGAGTATAGAGTGGGTAGAAATATAGTTATTAAATTCACCGGATGGATTACGAAGATATATTATAAGTAATCAAATTGAATGTCCCATTCCGAGTATTAATTTAGGTATTCCATAAGGTTATTTTTTTATTTTAGTAAGAATATTTTTGTTTAGATCATGCCTCATATGGAAAAATATCCCGTGTTAATGATACAAGCTACAATATGAAAATAAAAACTTTTTTTACAAATTTTGTGGACGATAAAAGAAGGGTTGAAAATTAGATAATACAAACTCCTTTTTTTAACGAAGTTGTCCAAAACTATCCTTGAATTTCAAATTATATCATCCAAATGAGAAAAAATAGTATGTCGAATCATGATTCATTATTTAACCTTATCGATAACACAATCACGTTTAAGAAAATGTAAGAAAAAATTTATACATACTTTAATGATTGCAAATGTTAGTGTGATATTATTAATTTCAACTATATTATACCCCACAGATTAAAATCTAGAGTTGCGATAAATTTTGTTTCAATTATTTTGTCACATTAATGCTCCCCCAATACATAGAAGGTTGCAACTATTTGTAAAAATAATTGTTCACAAAAGGTTGTTTATTTATAAATTCAAAGAAAATATATATCATTAATAAAAAATTAACACTATTTAAATACCAATTTTTTCCCTACAATAAATCAAGATTTCAACACACTTTAGGAGAGGTATATTAGTAAACATAGAATCTAATAATTGTTTTTCTTAAATTTTTAGTACAAAAAGTGTGTCAGCCTTTTCGATGAAGGAAGTAACATATATTATATGTTTCAAGATCCCATGAGATAATAAAATTAGTGTCATGAGGTAGACAAACTTGAATATAATGGTATTATGCACGCTACTTATTTATCACATGTGCACTTAATCTTTTCCACTAACCATATCTATGGGGAGAGTATTGTGAAAGTCCCCATATGATTAGTAAAAATTTAAGTTTATAACACTTGAAAAAATAATATTGAAAGCTACAAAGAAAGGAGTGCATATTGTTTTACATTCATAATGAAATCAATTTTATAATGTCATAATACATAAACGTGTTGTAGTGTATTTCACTGAATCTCACAACTGTATTGTGATATTATTATCTACTAAAAGTATAATGTAATAGATTCAAGGTATAATTAGATACATCTCAAACACAATAACCAGTAGAAGGTTGAAGACTTACAAAGATGATTACAGAGAAGTTATCCATTATGCAAATGACATGACTAAATTATTTTTCTTTGTAAATGAAATATTCAAATAATTTATCTATATTATTATGATTAGTAAGAAATAAAATTGAAAACATATTAAATAAAATTTAAATTATTAAGAAATTTAAAAAATACGACAAATTTAAATAAATTTTATCCATATCCATGAACAAATTTATAATTATGCATAATATAAATGTGATGAATTTATACAATAACTTAAATTTGGTGTCGACTAGGGTGTGATAAAAATATGATATAAATAAGCATCCTAGCCTATCACGGTTCTGCAAGTATACAGATCGTATGCAAATTTTAATTAATAAGTAAGATTCGTTCCTCAAAGACTACGAAGGTTAGGACGAACTTATGCAAATAATCAAGTACAATTATTAAGAGCTAGAACAAATAATACACAGAGAAATAAAAGAAAAATAGATTTTTATTGGGTTTTTTATTAAGAAAATTAAAGTAATAAATTAAAGACTAGAAAATTAAATGTAAGAGAAGAAGATACTATGGGAGTTTCGCTTGAGTAAATAGTATGTAATCCCCACTAGTTTTTCCGTTCTAAACATGTAAGGGTGAATTTTGAAGTATTTCAATAATCGGTTTTAATTGCGCTAGGTAGTTTTAAATAGGGTTTCCCTGTGTCAATAAGGAGTCCTAAGCAAACTTTTCCTGCAATTGATTAAATAGCAATACACTAAACCATAGTCATTATCTAGTTAGGTTGATTTGTCAGATCTAAACTGTACACTAGATGTTATGTGCTAAACCTATAGTTAAATATACCGTTGTCAATGATTACTTAACTACTATGATGGTAATTCTATATGGTCGCGATCCACAAGAACACTAAATATAAATCCCTACACATAAACAGAGAATAAAAACAATAATTCAATTTAAAACATAGAATTCCCAAATTAGATAGATGTTAACCAAAACTAGGGTTCATACATATATGCTAAAACTCAAGCTAAATAGAATTTAGTTCATACTAATGGAAGAAAAGAAAGAAATTACAAATTCAAGGGTTGAAGAAGACATATTTGATGAACAACTCCTTCCAAACTTCTTTTCTTGTGTTGTAAGCTTCATCTTGGATTGTGGTTTGGTCAAGGATGATTTTCTAATGATAAGAGGCTGTATTTATAGTGTATAGGAAGATCTTATTCATTTTCTTGAAGGAGAAGGTTAGTATTGGACTCCTAGCCCAACTCAAATTCGTAACCCTAAAATATTGAATCAACCCTGTTTTTGTTTTCGCCCTAACATCTTCAAATCTTATCTGTTTGACGCGTATGAATAATCGAAATTCATCGTCTCAGAAAGATATTTAACTTTTCTCTTTACCGTTTCTCCAAATTCCTCAACGTATTTGAGATATAGGCTGATTTGTGGTCGTGGATGGTGAAATTCAGATTTATGGCAGCTTTTCCTTTTCTATATTTTTAGCTTTTGTTTCCTTATCTTCAATTTCCATGTTTATCCTCTTTCCTTTAACTCTTGGAGCCAAATTGGACTCTAATTAATTACAATATATATTTAAAGCTACACACTAAATAAACAATTAAACCCAATATGCTCTAAAAATAAGAAGTATTTAATTCAAGACACAAAATAGGAAAGTGTAATAAATCATGAGAAAATCGACCTACACTCTAATAAATATGCCTAAAATGATGTCTCAGAGATAGATTTTATTATCACAAATGAGGAGACATCAAGACCCCCAACTCAAAGTTTTATCGTCCCGATACAATAAAAATAAAGAATTGTAGGGAAGTCAAGAAGAAGAAGTCGGAGGAGAATAAGAATAGAACATAATGAATGATCCTAGAGCATAGTATCCAAAAAATCTCATATAGTAATGCTCAAGAAATAATGCACAATTAAGCTCAATATACACATAATCCACCATCCACGAATTCAAGTTAAGATTAATTTCGCAATGCCAGAAGGAGAGGTTGATAACTTAGTCATGCTAATGGCTATAGGTTGTTCATAGGTCCTAATATAGCATTCAATGGTCCACTTAACAACTACCTAATAGCTCAATTGTTTCTCCATTAAGAAGTTAGAAATCCTAAGATCTTTCGTTATAACGTGCCTTAGGGACGGTGTGGTATATTTGGATAATGAAAAGTGAGCTTTTGGCTCTCTCCTCACATTCCATCAACGAATCGCCCTAGAGCTTGAGTTCTCACTCGAAGATGTTCTTACTCAACCCAATTTTTGATGCTTTTGATGTGCATCCCCAATTATCCCAAATAAAGCCCTTCATGATGATATACAAATTCCACATTGCCGGTCCAGATATATATTCTTTTCATAATTTTTTTTTCTTTTGTATAGCTATGACTCTCTTTTTGATGTTCGAGATATCACGCTATTTTTTTTCATATATATAATTTTTTCTTTTCAAATCTAGCTCGTAGCTTCTTTTTCATTCACTATTAGCCGACAAAGGGTTACAATAATAACTTTCCCGTCATCAATAAAATCACAATTACAAATTCCCAAACTCATGCTCTAAAAATGACTTGTCTCAGGTTTTGCGATTCAAGTGCGGGTCATATAAATAAGTCCTACAAACTAAGGGTATGGGTTATAATGTGTTTAATAAAAGGCTTTAGAAAGGCTCAGAGGGGCTAAGATAGATAAATAATAAAAATAGTCAAATAAAAAGGGTGAGAACGTATAAAAAGGCTTCTAGTGGATTCAATATGAAAGAATTTCCTTATTCATTTTTCTAACTACCGGATTTTGTTAATTTTTCACTACTAGTTCATAGACAAGTGGGTTTTCAACTAATTTCAAACCTCACATTCTGCACACCAAATAACTTGCTCTAAGTTTCAACGTAACTTCTTAGCACTGCTCATTAACTTTTCTATCTTTTATTTCCTGTTTTTATACATGCATACTAAACATATTTGTGACATCTTTCAAAAACATACTACTTACTATCGTTGACTGATGTCTCCCTTTTTGGTCTAATTATAAGCCCTTAGGAGACATCATTATAGGATGAAAATGGTCTTTTTATATTGACTTTTGTGCTTAAATGGAAATATTGCACTTTCTCCCCTTAGAATTAGACTATTTACATTTATAGAGCTTTTGTGCATTAATTAACTTATTATTAGTGCAAATTTAGTAGGTTTATGAATTTCACGAGAAACCAATCCAAGAAGGAGAAGTGATAATTAAAGTCTTAGAATATTTCTAGTGTGTTAATCAAATTTCTTAAAGTTAAATTGCACTTTCTTATTTCTAGTCTTGATTTAATGATTTATTATTTTTTTAAGCATATGCGGTTTAATTATTTATTTAATGTGAAACTTTAAAAGAATTATGGTAATTAATTAGAGAACAAGCCAAGTCAAAGAAGTAAAAGAAAGAAGATTTACTTGGAAATAATAAGATTAAGGAAAGATATATGGAAAGATATATGGAAAGAAGGAAAAGATAAAGTTGCCTTATGAATCTGAAATTCTAGCCACATTTCAAAGATAAATCCATAACTAAAGATTGGCTAGGAATCTGGACGAGTGGTCTCCACCAATAGAAAGCTCTTTCCAAGTCAAGCAGTTTCATATATTGGAACTCCTCAAACGGATACGTATTGAAGGATATATGACCAAATCAAATCAGCATCAGAATCTAACCTTTCCTAGAATTTAGGGCTACGAATTTAAGAGTTCTTGCCTTGTCTTCCACTCCAAGTAATTCGACCTACCACCTATAAATACAAGCTCCAAACCTTATAAAATCATCCCTTTGTTGCATAAGCTTAATATACACAAATAAATCATCATAGAAGCAATCAAGAGGATCTAGAGGAGGCAGAAGCAAGAGCTAGAGCTTAACTACATCAATTCAACACTTCTCCATCTCTATTCTTCGGGTAATTTAGTTTTAGATCTATTTTGTCTATGAGGTATTTCTAAGCTATTTATCTAAGAAGTTTTATTATGCATAATTTCTCTTTAGGATTGTAATTTTTTGAACCATTGAATATTGTTTTTCTGTTTTACTTTGAATTTGGAATTTTAGTATTTAATTGAATTGGTTCTTAATTTCCATTGACTATATTCTTGTTTTAATCACTAATTTTGAAGTCATGAATCAAATTTAGCTCATAGTAATTAGGCTATTCCATATTGTGGCGTATGGATCACCTTGACGGGGGGTTTAATTACAGACATAGAATATAGACGCGTGGTATCCGTTATTTGACCCAGACGGGCTTGACAAACCACGTAGCCTATGAGGTAAAATTGTATTCATCTGAAAGTAGCTTATAATCGCCCTGGCGGGGTTTGTAGTACCGTAGGATAGCTTCTAGGTCCGCCCTGACGGGGGCTAGGAGATAGTAGATTCCCGACTATTGCGAGATTTCTCATTCACCCTTATTCTTAGGAATCATAGATTCAATAGGATGGATTCATTCTTGCATATCCTTATCTTTCTTGCATAATTATTAATTGTTTATTTTATTGTCTATTTTATTATTTAGTTAATTAGAAAAAAAACTCATTTATTATTTATCTTTAGCAATTAAAACTATCTATTCTAATATTGAACACGAAGTTAGAATAACTACTTAAATCCCTTTGGAGACGATAATCCCGTATTTAATTATCTATTACTTGGTACGACCCGTACACTTGCGGTCTGTGGTTCCTTTATTCCTTTGCTTTTATTTCATTATTTAATAACACACAAGGACCCACCATTGACCTAATTAAATCATGCTCATAGGTACATTCAACATATTCTATGTCTATTTCAACCCAAATTTTTTTAATTTTATGCAAAAACAAAGGAAGATGAGGACAACGAATCCCCACCCCAAACTCAAAAGTGAGCCGTGTCCCCACGATTCGAAAAAGACTCAATAAAGCAATAAAATTTAAAATTAAAACTAACAAACTACCTAATGCATACAAGCAATTAAGAAGGAGAATTAGAGCGGTGTACCTGGCTGGCCATAAAGATCCATCATGTCCTCCTCCGAAGAAGAAGATTAACTGTCAATATCCATGATCTCAGTTACCTCTCCCAATTGTAAATTAATCTGTGCAATTTCCATCCAAATTGCCTTGTTTTATTTTCTTAAAAAATTTGACTTCATGTTTCAATTTGATGGCCCATGGAGGAATACAAGAATTATCCTGAGATGAAGAGGAAGAAGAAGAACCTTGATCTTGAATTTGTGTCTTTACTTTAGGCTTTGCTGGTACAAACATCCTAGCTGTTAATCTCTTTGGTAGTGGTTGTGCTAGTGCCTCTATCTTTGATCTTTCAATAGCCTCATCAAGATTGATAGGCTTTTCCATGGTGGCTCCGGGCAAATTTTTGTTCTTCCCTAGTATGGAACACTTCCTCTTGTAATCTATTACATCAGTTCTATTTGTCATGTTTTATTGACCCACAACTCAAGTTACACCAAGGATTGATTAAAGTTAATAAAGATTGGTGTAGCTTGAGTTTGTTGCTTGGATTTGATGAAAGAATAAGGTTTATCGATGAATCTTGGAAGAATTCTTGAAAGCTTGATGTTCTTGATGGTGTTTTATGGTGTAGTGTGATGAGTTTGATGAAGAATTTATGTTTATCGAGGATGGAGGGGAGGATGATTGATGTTGTTGTGTTAATTGTGGAGGTTTGTACAAGCTTCAAGGTCTATATATAGTGTTTGGATCTGAAAAATTCGTGTAAAGGAGGCTAGGGTTAACTCTTGATAAGGTAAGAAGTGGATTAGGAAAGAAACTCTTATAAACCGACTTAGCGCCGGTATACCAGTCAGAATGCCGGCTTACCGGTGGTGGACATAATTACTTTTCGCAAGTTTCTGTCTTGAAACCGAATCGGTACCTGTGGCCACGTGTTTTTGGGACGCCGGCTTACCGGAGATATTCACCGGTATACCGGTGCTGCTTTTTGTCCAGAAGTGAACTTCGTCAAAATACCCCCACTTTGGACCCCGTGGGCACGTGTTTTTCCTCTGGCCGGCTTACCGGTGCCTTGAGCGGTATACCGGTGCGCCTGGCTTTTCTTTGACGTACTTTCTGTTCAGAACCCGAGTCACCAACCCGTGGGCACGTGTCTCCCCACCGGCATGCCGGTGATTTGACCGGCCTACCGGCCAGTGAGCCAAATTTTTCCCAAAATTTTCCTTTTGACCCCAAACACATTTCCTGCACAATAACACACTACCTTTCCCTCCTATTAGCTTGTAAACACAATTAAAAATATACATTAACTTAGAAATATACACTACAAAACTTAAAACTAATTGAAAAAGCAATTAAAACAAGTGGCCATTTTGTTTAACGTCTTTGAGTTGGATTGTCTCCTCTAGACCAAAGTCTTCACTGTCATGGTATCTTTTCAAACGCTGGCCATTCACCATGAATGTCCTTTGCTCGATTGAATGTTCGATTTCAATTGCTCCTTGAGGTGTGACTTTCGTAACAATGTAAGGTACTCTCCAACGGGATTTAAGCTTTCCTAGGTAGTATGAGAATCAAGAGTTGTATAGTAATACCTTTTGTTCTCTCTCGAAGTGCTTTGGACGGATTTGTTTATCATGCCATCTCTTTGTTTTCTCTTTGTAGAGACGTGAATTTTTATAGGCATGATAGAGAAACTCCTCCAACTCGTTCAATTTCATCAACCTTTGTTTCCCGGCAAATTCTAGGTCTAGATTCAGAGTTTTAAAAGCCCAGAAGGCTCGAGCTTCAATCTCAAAAGGTAGATGACATGCTTTGTCGTAGACCATGCGGTAAGGAGATGCCCCAACTAGTGTTTTAAATGTTGTTATGTAAGCCTAGAGAGCATCATCTAGCTTTAACGACCAGTCTTTCCTCGTTCTATTCACGGTCTTCTCAAGAATAGATTTGATTTCTCGGTTAGAAATTTCAGCTTGCCCGTTAGTTTGTGGATGATAACTGGTTGAAATGCGGTGTCTCACTCCAAACTTACGAAGGTGGGCTTTCAACTGAACATTGATGAAATCGGTACCTTTATAACTAATTAGAACCCGTGGCATACCATGTCTTGAAAAGATACGTGACTTTAAGAATTTTATTACTGTTTGAGCATCGTTCTTTGGTGTTTCCACTGCTTCTACCCATTTTGATACATAATTTTCTGCTAGCAAAATATAAAGATTACCATGGGAAGTGACAAAAGGTCCCATGAAATCTGTCCCCCATACATAATAGATGTCGACTTCTTAGATATTGTTAAGCGGCATCACATCCCTTTTTGATATATTACCAATGAACTGGCATCTTTGACATGACTGGACAAAACGATGACAATCGATGTGTAGGGTAGGCAAATAGAAATCAGATTGAAGAATTTTACTTGCAGTTCTATCGCTTATAAAGTGACCACCATATTGTGATCCATGACAGCTTGCTATAATCTTATCAACTACGCCTTTATGGACACGTCTTCTGACTACTTGGTCACTACAAATTTTCCAGTGGTATGGTTCATCCAAAAAGAACTGTTTGGACTGGTGAGATAGACGTTGTTTTTGTTGTGGATGGTAATCCTTAGGGAATACACCACTCACGATGAGGTTCACTAAATTTGCATACCATGGCACAAACACATCTTTAATAGAAAAAAGATGTTCATTAAGGAATACCTCTTTAACCAATAAAGGTTCTTTATTGACATCAGATTCTTCGAGCCTGGATAAATGATCAGCAACTTGATTCTCGCATCCCATTCGGTCTCGAATATCTATGTCAAATTCTTGCAGCAAAAGTACCCATCTGATTAGACGCGTCTTAGTGTCCTTTTTCTCCATGAGGTATTTGATTGCTAAATGATCTGTGTATACAATAGTTTTCTTCCCAATCAAATAGGAACGAAATTCATCAAAAGCATATACCACAGCTAACATCTCATTCTCTGTTACCGTTTAATTCATCTGGGCAGCGTTGAAGGTCTTACTTGCGTAATAAATCGTGTGGAATAACTTTTATTTCCTCTGCCCCAACACAACACCCATTGCGTGATCACACACATTGCACATAAGTTCAAACAGAGCTTTCCAATCTAGAGGTATAACAATAGGTGTGGAGATTAGCTTCTCTTTAATCGTCACAAACGCTTGAAGACATTCGTCAGTAAAGTTAAAAGTAGTATCCTTTTCAAGTAAAGAACAAAGCAGTTTGGCGATTTTCGAGAAATTTTTAATAAATCTTCGGTAAAATCCTGTGTGACACAAGAAACTTCTCACTCCCTTTACAGAAACTGGAGGTGGTAATGTTTTGATAACTTCAACTTTAGCACGATCAACCTCCATCCCTGCCTTCAAAACTTTATGTCCCAACACAATTTCCTCTTGAACCATGAGGTGGCATTTTTCCCAATTAAGCACAAGATCTTTTTCTCTACATTTCACAAGTACTTTCTCAATATTATTTAAACAATCATCAAAACTATATCCAAACACCAATAAATAATCCATAAAAACCTCCAAATATTTATCAATCATGTCCCAAAATATAACCATCATGCACCTCTGGAACGTGGAAGGTGCATTGTATAAACCAAACGGCTTCCTTCTATATGCAAAGGTGCAAAACGGACAAGTGGAAGTTGTTTTGTGTTGATCAAGGGGGTCCATACAAATCTGATTATAACCTGAATATCCGTTTAGAAAACAATAATACTCTCTCCCTGCGAGTTTGTCTACCATCTAATCAATGAATGGTAGCTGGAAGTGATCTTTATTTGTAGCTTTGTTGAGTCTTCAGTAATCCATGCATACTCGCCACCCCACAACTGTTCTTGATGGTATGGCTTCACCTTGATTATTAAGGACACTAGTAATACCTCCTTTCTTTGGAAAACATTGCACTAGACTAACCCAATCACTACTCGCAATCAAATAGATAATTCCCGCGTCTAATAACTTGATTACCTCCTTGCTCACCACTTCTTTCATAGCTGGCATGAGTCTTCTTTGTCCCTATATAGATCGCCCTCCTTTGTTCTAAAGAATAATTTTATGTTTGCAAACGGAAGGACTAATTCCCTTGATGTCGGCAGTAGTCCATCCAATTGCTTCTTAGTTAGCACGAAGCACATGAAGTAGCTTCTCCTCTTGACGATCTGAAAGGTTAGCAGAAATAATAACGGGCAATGTTTTGTTCATACCTAAATATGAATAGCGTATATGGTCTGGAAGGGTTTTTTCTTCGAGAACAGGTGGACATATTATGGATGGTTGCTTTTTTGGTTCAATGTCACCTGATTCTCGAAGTTGTTCTCGTATATTTGATCATAATGCAGCAACTTCGTTAGTGGTATTTTCGTTTTCCTCTTGTGATTCAAGTGCTAAGGCTTCATCAAGATCATCATCTATGCTTGCTTCATTTAAGACTTCTTGTGTATTTTTTCCGATGACATCTATTTTGAAACATTCATCTTTCGAATCTGGTAATTTCATATCCTTAAACACATTGAATCATACATGTTCCTCTTGGACCCTCATGATCAATTCACCATTCTCAACATCTATTAGTGTACGCCCCGTGGCTAAAAATTGTCTACCCAAGATGATGGGGACATTCTTATCGGCGTCGTAGTCAAGAATAATAAAATCACAAGGAAAAATAAATATACCAGCTTTAACTAAAACATTTTCAATTTTACCAACTGGTCGGGAGAGGGAGCGATCCGCCATTTGTAATACCACAAAAGTGGGTACTACCTCTCCAATATTAAGCTTCTCGAACAGGGATCTTGGCATGAGATTGATACTCGCGCCTAAATCACATAATGTTTTCCCGGTCCAACTGTCTCCAATACCTATGGGAATCGTAAAACTTCCAGGATCTTGTAGCTTCGGTGGTAACTTGTTTTGACAAATAGCACTTAACTCCACTGGCAATCCAATAGTTTCCCTAGTTTCTAAACTTGGTTTGTTAGAGAGAATGTCCTTCATGAATTTCAGATACTTTGGCATTCTTTTGAGAGCTTCTACAAATGGCATATTAATATCTAACTTGCTCACCATGTTAAGGAACTTCTTGAATTCTTGGTCATTGTCCTTTTTCTTGACACGTGAAGGGTATGGTGGTGGAGGGCGTGTATTAGTTTCCACTGAAATTTTCTTCTTTTCTGGTGTCTTCTCCGAGATACTCTTCGGTTCAACTACCTCTTTGACCTTATCTTCTATTGTTTCTTCAACCTCTTTTTCTGGAATAGAGGTTGGTTCTGGTTCTCTTTTAGGTGGAGGTAATTTTTTTCCACTTTGCAATTTAACTGCATGACAAGCATCATTTCGAGGTGAAATAGTATCACTTGGGAGTTACCCTTTTGGCCTATTTTTCAATGTACTCGCCATATATGACAACATATGCTCGAGATTTTTTATCACCTTTTGCTGGGTTTGAAGTCTTTGCTGGCTTATCTTCATATTTTCTCCAACTAATTCCATCATTTTAGCCATACTTGAATTCAAACTCAAGGGTTGTTCTTTATTTGCTTGTTGCATTGACTGTTTTGGTGGTTCTTGATAAGCTTTTTCAATAATTGGCGCTTGTTGATGTATAGGTTGTGGTTGATAATAAGATTGAGGTTGGGGTTGATGATAAGTCTGTTGATTTATTACCCAACTTCGCTTTTGTGGAGGCTGATATCTAGCGTAAATTTCTTGAGGATGATCATAACCATTAGAATAATAGTTACTTTGATGAGATATAAAGGAAGCTGAGGCTGAATTATTCATACACTTTTCCCACACATGATTTCTTGATCCACAACATGGACACGAAGGTATGGTATGTACTAGATTACCTGAGCAATTGTTCAAGCTTTTTCTTGTAGTTCTTTAAGTTGTTGGGTCAATTCCTTGATCTTCAAAGATTCTGACGTCTCTTTTTGTTTTTCTGGTTCACTTGGCAAACTTCTCTCAGTCTCAAGAACTTTGTCCATACAATTTTCAGCTTCCAAAGGATCTAGTAACATAAAACCTTTGTTTCCTAACGAATCTGCTCTTGCCCTGGACTTGTTATTAAGTCCTCCATAGAACATAGTTAAAGAATTTTCCGGCGATGATTTATGGTATGGACATCTTGCCTTTTTCTTATTATATCGTAACCATGCTTCACCCAAACATTCTCCGTCTTCCTACGTAAACTGTTCAAGCTCCAACGTATCTTTTAATCTTCTACTAACCGGAAAAAATTGGTCTAGGAATCTTGATTAAAGCTTATCCCAATCTGGAATAACGTGAGGATATTGGGTATCGTACCAATCGCTTGCACCTCCGGTCAAGAAGAACTGGAACATAACATAGTACATCTACTCCTTTGTAACTCCTCTTACGATATAAGCATCACAGATCTTTATGAATTTCTGAATATATCGGATTTGATCTTGTTGTGCAGCACCGTAAATTGTCCATGATTTGCAAACTACGCTAACATCCCTGCATCTGGCCTAATTTTAGCGGCTTGGATTTCTGGAGTGCGGATTCTGCGTGGTTGCACTCTAAACGAGATGGGTAGCTCAAGTATCCTTGGGTTCTCCATCTGTAAATATCTGTAAAACAAAAACTAAAAAGACAAAAGCGTAAAATAGAACTAACTAAAATAAAAGCACAAGATATATGCACAAGGACTAATGATGTAGTCCCCGGCAGCGGGGCCAAAAACTTGGTGTCGAATAGGGTGCGATAAAAATATGATATAAATAAGTGCAAATAAGCACCCTAGCCTATCACGGTTCTGCAAGTATACATATCATATGAAAGTTTGAATTAATAAGTAAGATTTGTTGCTCAGAGCCTACGAAGGTTAGGAAAAACTTATGCAAATAATCAAGTGCAATTATTAAGAGCTAGAACAAATAATACACAGAGAAATAAAAGACAAATATATTTTTATTTGATTTTTGATTAAGAAAATTAAACTAATAAATTAAATAGAGAAAATTAAATGCAAGAGAAGAAGATAGTATGAGAGTTTAGCTTGAGCAAAATAGCATGTAATCCCCACTAGTTTTGCCGTTCTAAACATGTAAGGGTGAATTATGTAGTATTTCAATAATCAGTTTCAATTGCGCTGGGTAGTCTTAAATAGGGTTTATTTGTTTCAATAAGTAGTCCTAAGCAAACTTTTCGTTTAATTGATTAAATAGCAATACACTAAAGCATGGTGATTATCTAGTTAGGTTGATTTGTCAGATCTAAACCGTACACTAGATGTTATTTCCTAGACCTAGAGTTAAATATACCGTTGTCAACGATTACTTAACTACTATGATGGTAATTCTATATGGTCGCGATCCACAAGAACAAAGAATATAAATTCCAACACATAAACAGAGAATAAAAACAATAATTCAATCTAAAACATAGAATTCCCAAATTAGATAGATGTCAACCAAAACTAGGGTTCATACATATATGCTAAAACTCAAGCTAAATAGAATTTAGTTCATACTAATGGAAGAAAAGAAAGAAATTACAAATTCAAGGGTTGAAGAAGACATATTTGATGAACAACTCCATCCAAACTTCCTTTCTTGTGTTGTAAGCTTCCTCTTGGATTAAGGTTTGGTCAAGTATGATTTTCTAATGATAAGAGGTTGTATTTATAGTGTATAGGAATATCAAATTCGTTTTCTTGAAGGAGAAGGTTAGTATTGGACTCCTAACCCAACTTAAATTCTTAACCCTAAAATATGGAATCAGTCATATTTTTGTTTTGGCCCTAACAGCTTCAATTCTTATCCGCTTGACACGTATGAGTAATAGAAATTCATCGTCTCAGAAAGATATTTAACTTTTGTCTTGATCGTTTCTCCAAATTCCTTACCGTTCTTTAGATATAAACTGATTTGTGTTCGTGGTTGGTGAAATTCTGATTTATTGCAGCTTTTCCTTTTCTATATTTTTAGTTTTTGTTTCCTTATCTTCAATTTCCATGTTTATCCTCTTTCCTTTAGCTCTTGGAACCAACTTGGACTCTAATTAATTACCATATATCTTTAAAGCTTCACGCTATATAAACAATTAAATCCAATATGATCTAAAAATAGTAAATAATTAATTCAAGACACAAAATACGAAAGTGTACTAAATCATGAGAAAATCGACCTATACTCTAATAAATACGCCTAAAATGATGTGTCAGAGATAGATTTTATTATAAAAAATGAGGAGACATCAACTTACAAAGTTGATTATGGAGAAGTTATCCATTATTGAAATGACGTGACTAAATATTTTTTCTCTGTAAATGAAATATTCAAATAATTTATCTATAATATTATGATTAGTAAGAAATAAACTTGAAAATGTATTAAATAAAATTTTAAATTATTAAGAAATTTAAAAAATACGACAAATTTAAATAAATTTTATCCATATCCATGAATAAATTTATAATTATGCATATTATAAATGTAATTTTTCTATAATTTATTTGTCCTATCAGATTGCACATCAAAGACTTTTCAACATGAACTGAAATCATAAAATAAAAAAATTATTAATTATGTAAAAGTTTGAAAATCATGTTTACAAGTTTTAATCAAAACCTGTATTGAGGGATGAGTTGGAACTATTAGTAAGGGTCTCCGGTACTATTATGATCTTAATGTTTGTTGGGCCTTAGTGTTATGTGACGCTATGTTACCTAACCAATCATGAACTATATCCATCATGCAATATCACAATTTAATTTGTAAAATATTCTACAAGACATGTAAGGAGGTAATTTGGTACCTCTTTTTGATTTAATCTATTCAATAATGGGGTCAAGGTTATATTTTGCAAAATTTGCTACGGTCTCATGGGTGAGAACATTCTAGGGTCTAACAAGGTGTGCTTTAGTGGAAGTCGAGAATCGGTCTCTTCATCTTAATCGTTATAGTTTTAATTTCCAAGAACGAGGTTCGACAGAGTTTAGATGCTTACAGATGTATAATCTTTGAAAACTTCTTCTACAAAATTACTTTTAAGATATAGATCCTTGTGATGAGACCCTTAATGCTAAAACTAGTATCTTTAGTCCAAACGACTTCCATTCAAGGAAAGAGAAATCAAAGATGATATGATAATTTCCCACGAAACACTTCATAATATCAAGAGGATTAACCCAACGGGAAGGAGGCGTATGCCATACTCATTCTTGAAGTTCATTACCTAAACGAGGTCATATATAAATATTACTTTGTTTTGTTTTATTTGTATAAACAAGTAAAACAAAATAGAAACTAATGCAGATATAAAATAAAAGTAAATAAATAACTCTACTTGTCGAGACTTAGACTGGATCCGGTGTCTTTAAGGTATTTAGGCCACGTACATGTGTCTTACGTTTGCTGGCTTCAACCTCTAGGATACAACGACAAAACTATTCAAAAGAAACTGACACTCAAATTCTAAAGAATATCAATGAACTTAACAAAGTTGCTTCATTCTATATATCTCTCTTATAATTTTAATGTTTGATGCTTTAAAAAATGAATGAATAAAATATTTGAGTTGACCAACTATTTACATGAAATGAAAAGATGTCTTGCCAGAGGTTATGATGTTTCATTTGGAGATATGTTGTATTAATATAACATACAATGTTTACTTAATTAAAACAAAAGTTTGGGCTGGTCTAGATGGTATGAACCTAAGGCCTAAAAGCCCAACAAAGCTAATGGACCAGGTTCAATCCCCTACTTTGTAACAGAAAGAAATAAAATAACATATATTATTTTTTTTCTTTTCTATTTCAGCAAATTACATGACTCGATTTCTCATTCAATTTCAAATGATTTTATCCAAGTAAATATATTATGTTAATCTTTACAACTTGAATAAGCATATTAATATCCGAATCATTTCATTAAATTGAGTCACCGACTAACATCGTAAACATGGTCAACATTTGGGTAGAATCCCATTTGTTCCAACAATCCCCACATGAATGGCAATTTTGACTAACCACCTTAAAAAATATGCAAAGGAATGCTAAACACTTGAGAGATAGAGATAGAGAAAGGTGGAAGAATACTACATCGAGAAAGGTAGCTTTTGGCCTTCAACCTTCTGTAGTAAGAGCTATCGGATTTACTTGTTAACTATTGAACGTGATGTCTTGAACTATTCAGTTGTTGTGTAAACCAAGACAATAGAAATTATATAATATGCTTCCGAACATTATTTGGTTCTCACGGTTGTGTCCATTTACGGCCCTGGACAACTCCTGGTATTTCATAAATAACCGTCGGAGAATTTTGTCTTTAAAAAATTCTCATAGGACGGCCATACCCATTTTATTCATATAGGTGGTCTCTTGTCAAGAATATCCTGCATTACTCTATCTTATGTTATCGAAGATACAAGAACCATTAAAACTTTAACTTATCCTTCACTTTTACAACTAGAACTGTTTAATTTTGTCTTAGGAATGGTTTAAGGAGGTCTCCCCACAGTGCGTCTCACCAAGTTGCAGTTTTATGATTCAGTTTTCCCTTTGAACCTAGATTGTGGGATCTCCACTCTACTAAGTAGGGTTTCCATCATGGAAACTCAGTTGCCGTAGGCTTACGACCCATTCTCCTTGACAATACTCGCACTTGCTATCTTTGTAGAACTTTGGTCGAAGGTAATCAATTGTGATAACTCTGTTTGAGAGAAGTTGTAAAACGGTATTGTGTCTACGACGTATGTGTCTCGACTTACTGTTATACATTTCATTTAATGCACTACCAATGCCACTTTGACTATCGTAATATATGCAGATAGGTGACACAGGCTTTGGCCAATTAGGAATATCCTCTAAAAAATTCCATAGCCACTCGGCTTCCTCACCAGCTTTGTCTAAAGGTATAATCTCAGATTCCATAGTGCATCTGGCTATGCACGTTTTCTTAGTGGATTTCCAAGACACGGCTGCTCCTCCTAACATGTAGACAAATCCACTTGTGGATTTTGAGTTGGTGGAGTCTAATACCCATTTTGCATCACTATATCCTTCAAGTACATTTGGATATCCCATGTACAACAACCCTTCGTTCATAGTGTATCTAAGGTACCTTAGAACTCTTACAATAGCAATCTAGTGGTTCTTCCCTGGATTATGTGTAAACCTACTTACTTGCTTACTGCATGTGTTATATCTGGCCTGGTGCACTTTGTTAGGTACATGAGAAATCCAATAATCCGAGAGTACTCCAACATGTTGATCGTATCACTAGTGTTCTTAGCAGGATGTAAATTTACATTAACATGTGTCATGGAGATAGTTGTGTCGCCATTACTAAATTTGTTTAATACATTCTCAATATAGTGTGACTGAGATAGTATAATACCTTCAGATGTTCGAAGAATTTTGATACCCAAAATAATATCCGCAAGGCCGATATCATTCATGTCAAACGTACTTGAAAGCATCCTCTTAGTGAATGTAATCATATCATTGTTACTTCCAAAGATTAACATATCATCCACATATAAACATAAAATGGTATATCCTGTCTCATTTCGTTTTACATGAACGCATTTGTCACATTCATTGATCTTGAAATCATTCAAGATCATGAATCTATCAAGTTTGTCATGCCATTGCTTCGGTGCCTGTTTTAAACCATACAAATATTTAATAAGCTTACATACTTGTTTCTCCTTACCTGGAACTACGTAACCCTCAGGTTGTTCTATATATATCTCTTTATTTAGTTCTCCATTTAGGAAAGTTGTTTTTTGATCCATTTGATGAATTTCGAGCTTGTATATTGAAGCTATAGCGATTACCATGCGAATGGATGATATTCTCGTAACTGGAGAATAAGTATAAAAATAGTCAAGTCCTTCTCTTTGACAATAACCTTTTACAACAAGGCGAACCTTGTATTTCTCAATAGACCCATCAGTCTTTAGTTTCTTCTTGAATATCCATTTGCATCCAAGTGGTTTATTCCCAGGAGGAGAATCCATTCGCTATTTAATACTTCTTTACAATAAGAGTCGTCAGGGTTTGACATAGCCTCCTTGAATGTTTGTGGTTCGTCATCTAGCATGTAAGATAGAAAGTCAGGACAAAAAGATGTAGAGGTTCTCATACGCTTACTTCTTTTTTGTTCTCCTTCATTTGACAATGATTCTTGATCATGCTATTCAGCTGGAAATGATTCTTGATCTTGCTCTTCTGGAATTGCATAATGTGTTATTTTTAAGGAACCAGAATCTGGTGTGTTCTTGTACGGAAAAGTTGTTTCAAAGAAATGTGCATTTCTTGATTCTATCATAGTAGATTTGTGTACTAGGAATCTATATGTAGCACTTTTTGTGAGCATATCCAATAAAGACGCAATTGATGGTCTTTGGTCATATTTTGACCATTTTAGGAGCATGAATTTCTACATTTTCCAAGCATCCCCACACTTTTAAGTATTTCAAGGAAGGTGGTTTTCCTTTCCATAATCCGAACAGAGTTATATATACCTTCTTGTGTGTTAACATGTTGAGGATGTGTTTTACGTTGAGCCAAACCTCTCCCCACAAGTTATGTGGTAACCATGAGTTAACCAGCAAGGAATTTACCATTTCCTTCAATGTGCGGTTCTTACATTCAACAATCCCGTTTTGTTGAGGCAAGCAGGGGGAAATGGTTTGATGGTTGATTCCATGTTCAGCGTAAAACTCCTCAAAAATAGAAACATATTCTACTCCCCTATGTATACTAAGATTCTTAATCTTTTTATTCAGTTAGTTCTCAACTTCGGTTTTGTATTGCATAAATGCATCTAAGGCCTCATCCTTACTTCGAAGAAAGTATATTTGACAATACCTAGTGCAATCGTCAATGAAAGTTATAAAATACTTTTTCCCACTTCTAGTTTCCATAAATTTTATGTCACAAATGTCAATTTGAAGTAACTCTAAAGGTACCGAAGTTCATTCTATAGATTTAACTGAGGTTTTGGTTAATTTTGACTCAATACATACTGCACATTCCTTTTAAGAATTGAAGTTCGCAGTAGATAATAACCCAACGTTTACTAACTTATTTAATGAATAAAAATTAACATCTCCCAATCTATCGTGCCATAAATTAGATGAGTCAAGGATATATTACTTTCTCGGTTACATTTTGGTAGGTACTAAGGTCATTACATTTATCTTAGATAAACCGTCACATAGGTACCCTTTACCCACAAATATCCCACCTTTAGTGAGAATAAATTTATCAGAGTTAAATACTAGTTTGAAGCCATTCTTACTCAACAACGAACATGAAACTAGATTCCTTATAATGTCACACACATGGAGAACATTATAGAGAATCGACTCTTTTCCAGAAGTCATTATTAGAATAACGATTGCATATCAAACTAATTTTTATGTAGAGAAATTTCCCATACATAAAGTCTCTTCAGTAGTTGCAACTTTGTATTTTTTCAACATATATGTCAGGTGGCCCCAGTATCCACCTACGAGTGTTTGATATTGCCAACCAAAATTACTTCATAAACTAATGTAGTAAAATCAATCTTATTTGATCTTAGTCATGGTTGCTTGGCCTTGTTTTCCTTTCATGGGATTGCTTTTACCGTTTTCTCTATGATTTCGGCCATCTATTCCTTTACACAGATAGGCATTTCTATTTAACCTCTTAGACTCCCAAAGGAGTCTATAAGAGTCGAGATCATGTCCCACAAATGCTTTTTTAATAAGTGAAACTGCTGATGGTATGATATTACCGATTCCATCATTTCTGGATATATTGTTTATCTTGGTAGACATCATTTCAATCACCAATGATTACGCAATATTATAAATAATTCAAACAAATGAATTATTCAACCTTTCTCACTAAAATACAACACAAAAAATTAATTCTTTCTTACTACAAAATGATTAAATTAATTTTAATTTCCGAAGTTTTTATATTCTTGTTGTAGAGGATCGAGAAAATGAAAGAGATAATCAATTCACGTAAAATAGAATCTCGATCAATTAAGAATTCTTTAAGCGGAAAATTTTCAAACCACAAGCTTCGAAAAGTATGCAGATATTAGCAAAATTAATATTACTTGTTATTAAAAATACACAAATATTATAACATTAAATGTTTTCACTTCTTTCAGTATTTTACTCCATATTCTATATAAGCAGAAATCTGACGTTACTAAGTGAGTAATTTTCTAGTATGAATACACAAACTTAGAAATTAAAATAAGAGAAAAGAAATAGAATGTAACATTCTTGTTCTGTATACACAAATCTAAATATTATTGCAAAAGTAAAGGTTATAAAACAAAAAGAAAATGTTTTCTGGTTTATACAACGTGAATCATAAATACCTTAAATTGTTGTGTTTTATTTGTATAAACGAGTAAAAGATATAGAAACTAATGCAGAAATAAAATAAAGTAGTTTATTTGCTTTTATTTATTTCTGCATTAGCTTCTATATTGTTTTACTAGTTTATACAAATAAAACACAACATACTTATCCTCCGAGCACTCTTAAAATCTCAACTATTTCTTGAATGTTTAACATGAGTATATCTAACTATCTTGGGTAAGTAAACATGCAATCTACGGTTATTATACAAAATTAGTTGACAAAGTATGTCACGCCCATCGTAAAGGGAGGGTGTCGTATTAGTTGTTCTAGTGGTTATAGACATTTGTCCAATGATTTTGAGGTCAAACTTTACCTGAGCTGTAATAATTCTCATGTGATAATTTTGAGGGTAAACTTTACCAGATATTTTGATAAATATAATGTGATAATTTCGAAGTCAAACTTTACCCGAGCTTTAATAATTTTCATGTGATAAATTTAAGGTCAACACCTTCCTTATTTATATTTCCATGTGTATGTATATAGAGTAATGATATATACCATCGAAAGCTCATTAAAGACATGAAATAGATTTGTAAATAAAGAGAACATGATTTACAAACATGTTCACTACTAAGAGCTTCCTATGAAATATTATGTTATGGAGTTAAATTAGCAGGAAAAAGAATTAGTTTACATATGGTCTAAGGCCCTTATTTTCTATGTAAGAAGGAGACGAAGTCTTGTAGATCTAATTCCTTTCCTTTTTGACAACATGACTGTGTCATCTTCTTCTCCTACGTGATCTTGACCCTTAGTGTCAAGCGATAATAAAATATTGTTATCACCATCAATAATGACATGTGCATCAGTGCGTAGATCACATGTTTTAACCTTCACTTTTCCCTCATACTCAAGTTGAGCCTCCACACTAGCACATGCGTACACCTTATTTAGAAAATGTTCAAATTCCATCTGCACAATAAAAAGAGGCAAATATTAGAAAACAAAACAACTTTGAAGATTAAAAGAAGTACTTTTCTTTAAGAAACTATAATTCTGAGATTACATGATAATCCTCCTTCGAGAAAGCGAGGAATAGTTAATCCAATATAAAGTAATTTTACAATAGTGATATAAACTTGAACCATTAAAGATTTATTCTATAAAATCTTAGAAAAAGTAACACTATCTTTAAAATTCAAAATACTACTACTATAATTTTAATCACCGGCATTCAAAATGGGCCTAACATCTTGCTTAATAAAACACACACTAAGGACAAAATAGGCATCTCGTCGCAATGTCAAAACCAACACTATTACACCAACATAACTGAAGTCTTCGCTTTTGTGATAGATTAATCTACCTACGAGACATCGTTTTGAAGGTTTACGGGACAAAATTGAGGGGATTTTCCCTAATAATCACCATATTGAACTTTTCCATACTATTTTGGACAATATTTCGTTCATAGTGTTTTTGCCTCAATTGTGTGTAAAGTGTGTAGCTTTTAGGTTCATGGTTGACACAAGGATCCACGAGGATCAGGAAATGTCAATAGTTGAAGTCTAAATCAAAGCCAAGGCATAAAGAGACATATAAGTCACTTTTGGTAACTTAGAGCGTTTACAAGAAAAGTGCATCATCATATTATTTCTGTCACCATAATTAATTGGTAATAGCTTTGGATCGTATTCCTTTTGATTTAGAAAGAACATGGAGTCAGAGTCGCTTGAGAGGTGACAAAATCAATTCAGAAATTAGACGAGAAACTTATGACAGTTTTACCAATGAGACTCAAACCTAAACATCATAATAAAAACGGGTTGGACCAATTTTAAGCCACTTAAGTGATCCCATTAGGTCCAAAACGTTTTTGGACATAATATATAAGCTTATTTGATATCCATAATTCAATAACCTTCAACATAATCAAGTTTTATCATTTGGAGAGAGCTCGAGCGTCTAGATAAGAGGTAAGGGTTTACACCCAAATTTAGGTTACTTCAATTTACATCATTCTCTACCATTCCATAACCAATAAATTCATTATTTTAGGTTATTTTGATTTAAGTTATTCTTGTAAAGACGATTCTTGTATTATTTTCATTGTGTTTTACTTTATTTAGTATGAGTTAAATAATTTATGCTTGAGACTTACAATGAGTATGAACCATAAGTGATTTTTATTATCTTTTGATGATTGGGGATATATATTATAATATTGAACTAAACTGAATTTTATTATTCAATTGCTTATATATTTGTGCATGTTTTCTATTCGTCCCCTGATCAAGTATAAGTAATTTGATAGTTTTAGCCAAACACGTGGAGGGAGGTCGAGATTTCAAACATAATATATACGCGCCTAGTGCCTTGTACCAGATGGTTTTAGCATGCTAGGTTGTCATTAGGGCCAAGAAATTAAGCCTACCCGAAAGCCGAGAGCATGTTAAAGGTAGAGAGCTAATATAATTCGTTTGGGGACTTGGATACATTTACATCCCAGCTATTTGTGAAACATATTTAATTCGCTCATATACCATAATCATAAAATAATCGATTAGGTGGATTACTCACAAGAATCAAGCATTACTTCTCATACGTTATAATTTTTTAGTATTACAATTTAATCTCATTTTAGTTAATAATTATTTATTTGCAAGTTAGTCCTTTCATTATTAAGAAAAAGATACAATTCCATCATTATTAATATTGTTCTTAATTGCAAATCAACATTTTAGTACATTCAAAACACATTATTTACAGCGTTAGTTTTCATGTGGATCAATAACCCTTAGGCTTATCATATACTTACTTGGCGACAACTCATACGCTTGCGGGTAGTCCTAGTTCCACTATTACCAATATATCATAATTATATCAAACTTGAAATTCCAACAAGTAAATGGAGCCGCTGCCGGGGACTATAGCATTGTAGTTTTGTGTTTTTGTTTGTAGTTTAGTGTTTAGTTGTATTTTTTTATTTTACGTCTTTCTTGTTTTAGTTGTTACAAATATTACAGGTTTATCTAATCAATTTAAAAAGATAAATGTAAGGAGTGAACGCAAATGGAACAAATCCACTCAATAATCCAATTCAAGGCATCCATGAGTGGAGAGTGCCTTTTTGTATTAAAATGCTAGGTATCACCTCCAACTATTCAAGCCGCTAGTGTCAAGACCGAGCAAGGTATGTTAAGTTAATTATTAAGATCTAGTTCGAGCTTCTCATAAGTTCATGCAAATTTATGACGCCTACACCACTTAAGCCGTTATAAGGGAATAAATGCATAACTTCATGTCCCAATTATTTCTAACAGGAAGCGCGAATGAAAGGCTAAACCCTCAATAACTCAAAACAATCCTCGATTAGGATGCTCTTCAAGTGTGATTCTTTGACCGCTACTATCTTCAAAGCATGGGGATGAAAGGTCATGTAGAGCTTAAAATTTTTATATAGGAAGATGGAAAAGTGATAGGAGATACATGGACGAGATTCCAACATCAATTAACAAGGTTCTTTCTTCACGTGTAAAATAACATGATGCAACTTTCCATGTTCTACAAGGGACTTGATGGAGATTCAAAAATAATAATTGATAATTTGTGGGGAAAAGGTGTGATAAATAAATAGATAAATAAGATAATAATAAAAGACACACAACCTTGTCTACCACGAGAAACTCACTGCAAGTATACAGATCGTTTGCAAGTTTTAATGATAAGTCAAGTTCGTTCGCAGGGATTTAATCAGTTAGATCTACTAGTATTAAATAAGCGTAGATGAATTTAGATGTTTATATAGAATATAATAAATTGAAGAATTATATGATGTGAATAAATAATAAATAAGGATGCAGATAAATAAACATGAACGTAAGTCAGATAAATTAGGGTCACTAATATGAGTCTATTAATAACTTATTCTAATCTTATGGTAAATTGAGCATTATATATTAACCGGGATTCTAAATTCTACCTAACCCCTGTCAGGGTGGACATAGGAGCAACCTCTCTACTATTAGGATCTTGGGTAAAGAAACCTTGAAAAATGATTGGTGATTAAATCAAACTTTTATGGCTATCTAGGTAGGGTCGCTAATAGACGATTATGTGGTGTTGTCAATAACTAAGAATATTCCTCAGATTGGCCAAATCTAGGGTTGTAAAAATATGTCAAAACACATAATAACAATATATGTCAAGCTCAAATCAATTAAAATAAAAAATAGTATTAATGAATGTAAAAAAAATAATAGCCCAACAATTAAAAGTACAACTTACAGAATAAAAGCTTAGAATAATGATGAAGCCACAAATCTATAACTAATTACCCTAAATATAGAGAAGGTGAGATGTAGAATAGGAGTTTGTCACACTCCAAATTCGTGCTTCTTGTCTTCCTCTACATGTTAGCTTGCTTCTTGGGTGAATAACTTGATACTAAAGATGAATATTAAATTAAAGGACTAAACTATTATTTAAAAATTGAGAAAATACAAGCAAGGACTAAGCCTATTTTTGGCATTGAGAAAGCACAAATTTACAATGGTTTAAGGGTGTATTTATAGGTGTTTAGGAAGATCTAATTCGTTTCCTTGGAGTGGAAGACAAGTAACTTGGACTCCAAGCCCAACTCAAACTCGTAACCCTAAAATATAGAAAAGGTAATAATTTGCTGTTGTTTTGTTTTGGTCATAACTGCTTCAATACCTATCCGTTTGATGTGTTTCAATAGTCTAAATTAATCGTCTCGGAAAGCTCGTTAACTTTTCTTTAGTACATTCTTCCAAATTCCTAACCAATCTTGAGTTATGAGCCCTTTTGTGGTCGTGGGTGCTGAAATTCAGATTTATTTGGCAACTTTATCATTCAATATCTTAGCTTTTCCTTTCTTTTCTCAAATTTCCATGTATATCTTCTTTCTTTTATCTCATAAAATTGACTTGGCATCTAATTAATCTCCATATATATCGTTAAAGTTTCACACTAAATAAATAAGTAAACCCAATATGCTCTACAAATAATAAATCATTAAATCAAGACATGAAATAGGAAAGTGCAATATATTATGTGAAAATCGACTACTAGACTTCCTAAAACACTAAACATGATGTTTCCAACCAATATTAAATCATCACAAATGGGGAGACATCAAGACTCCCAACTCAAAGTTCTATCATCCCGATACAATAAGGATAAAAACAAAGGGAAGTCTCTAAATACACACCTAGGTCAATTAAGCACAGAGGGAAAGAAGATAGTAGAATATATAGAATAGACTCAAGGCATTTCATGTAATAATAATTACAAACTACATACCTGCACATTTTTCATATTTACCATCGACACGTCTTGAATTCAAGATTAGATTAGTTTCGCAATGTAAGAAGGAGAGGATCTTTACTCAGTTTACCAAGGAGGCTATAGATTGTTCATCGAACTTCACTAGTATCCAAAGATCCACTTAACTACTCTCTATTGGCTTAATCACTTATAGATTACATAGCAAAGAACTAAAAGGTCTCTAAGGTTGTAATGTTGGCTTAGAGACGGTATAATAAGTATATTTGGATAATTTAGAGTGAGCTTTTGGCTCTCTCCTCACTAGCCATCAACGAATTACCCTAGAGTTTGAGTTACTCTCATAAAACGCTTTTCACTCAACCGAATGAATTCTTTATGCATAAATTAGCATCCCCAATAACCCAATTTAAGGATAAAGATGTTCACATAAAATTTCCTCTTTGGTGGTCCAAATATATATTCTTTTCAAATCAATTTTTTCCCCTTTTGTATAGCTATGACTTCTTTTTGATGTTGAGATATCACGCTATTTTTCTCATAGATTTTATTTCTTTTCTCTTCATGCTTTTTAGCTTTTTTCATTTACTATTACCCGGGCAAAGGGTTACAATATAAACATGTGAATCATCATCAATATATAGGACATAGCACAATTAATAAGTTCAAAAATCCCAACCCAATAATAATTCCCATAATGGTGGACCCACCACCCCGAACTCAATCTCTAAAACAATTGTCTATGCATCACGATTCGAGTGCGGGTCATATGGAAAAGTCCTATAATCTAAAGGGATATGGCTTATAATATGGTTAAATAAAAAGGCTTTAGAAAGGCTAGAAGGGGCTGAGAAGGATATAAAATAATAATTTGGACAACAAGTTAAAAGGCAACAAGGGGCTTATTAAAGAACCGCCTTAATCACTTTCTAAACTATGCAATTTAGTCATTCTCTTACCTTTAGCACTTTTATCAAATGGGTTTATCAACTAGATTGGATCTCACGGCTTACACACCACTCATGGCTCCCTGAGATTGAACATAGTTTCTATCGCATTGCTAACTAATCTTTTATTTACTATCAACGTGTGTTTTCCTATAAATACTTAAAACATACAAAATAAAGCAACTCATAAACATACTACTTACTATCATTAACTTACTGAGCTTATGCTTTTAAGCTATTTGATGTCTCCTCATTTGTGATAATAAAATCTGTCTCTGAAACATCATTTTAGGCTTATTTATTAGTTAATAGGTTGATTTTAGCTTAATTTAGTGCACTTTCCTATTTTGAGTCTTGATTTAGTAACATAATATTTTTAGAGCATATTGGGTTTAATTGTTTTTTTAGTGTGAATCTTTATAGATAATTATGGAGATTAATTAGACTCCAAGTTAAAGATTACAACTTATGGAAAGAGATTTACATGGAAATTGGAGATAAAGGTAACAAAGGCTAAAAACATGGAAAATGAAAAACTGCCTAAATCTGAATTTCTGCAGCAACGCCTAAAGAAATGGTGATAACTCCAAAAGGAAGCCGATTTTGGAAGATTCCTTTCATAGGGACGTAGATAATTCGATGAGGATTCTTTTTGTATATTGTGGAGCAAAAACTGACCAATAACGAATAAGATATGCTCAAAACAGTTCAGCAGTAATTATCCATACGAATTTGAGTTGGGCTTGGAGTCCATCACTTAGCCTCTCCTTCAAGAAACGAATTAGGTCAACCTATACACTATAAATACAGCCTCTTAACACTCTTAAATCATCCTTGGTAAAACCTTAAACCAAGAGGAAGGTTACAACACAAGAAAGAAGTTTGGAAGGAGCTGATCATCATTATGTCTTCTTCTACCTTTAAATTTGTAATTTCTTTCTTTTCTTGCATGAAATAAATTTCTTTAGCTTGAGTTTTAGCATATATGTATGAACCCTAGTTTTGATTGACATCTATCTAATTTGGGAATTTTAATGTTTTAAATTGAATTATATTTTTTATTCTCTGTTTATGTGTTTAGATTTATATTATGTGTTCTTGTGGACTGCAGCCATTTAGAATTACCATATAGTAGTTAGATCACCATTGACAACGGTGTTTAATTACATGTTTAGCATATAACGTCTTACATTCGGTTTAGATATGACAAATCAACTTAACTAGATAATCACTATGGTTTAGTACATGTTACTATTTACCAATTACAGGAACAGTTTGCTTAGGAAGCCTTATTGACACAGGTAAATCTTATTCAAAACTACCTAGCGTAATTGGAACCGATTATTGAAATACTACATAATTCACCCTTCCATGTTTAGAACGCCAAAACTAGTGGGGATTACATGCTAAGAACTCAAGCTATATTCTCATACTACTTCTCTTTCGTATTTATTTTCTATCTTTTAATTCTTAGTTTTAACATAGTTTAATTTAGTTTAATCAAAAATCAAATAAACATCTATTTGTCTTTACTTTTATTACGTTTTATTTGTTCTAGCTTTAAGTTTTTGCACTTGATTATTGCATAAGATTCCCCTAACCTTCGTAGTCTCTGCGGAACGAATATTACTTATTTTCTAAAACTTGCATACGATCTGTATACTTGCAGAACCGTGCTCAATCTAGGGTGATTATTTGCTCTTTATTTATATTTTATTTTATCACACCCTAGTCCCACCAAGTTTTTGGCGCCGCTACCGGGGACTACAACATTAGTCCTTGTGCATATATCTTGTGCTTTTATTTCAGTTAGTTCTATTTTACGTTTTTGTCTTTTAGTTTTTATTTTATAGATAGTTACAGATGGAAACCCCAAGGAGACTTGAGCTACCCATCGAGTTTAGAGTGGAGCCACGAGGGATTCGCGCTCCAGAAATTCAAGCCGCTAAATTCAAGCCTGGTCCAGGGATGTTAACGCAGTTTGCAACTCATGGATTATTCAGCGGTGCTGCACATCAAGATCCGATCCGATATATTCAGAAATTCATGCAAATTTGGGATGCTTATATCGTAAGAGGATTTACTAGGGAACAAGTGTATTGCGTGATGTTCCAGTTCTTCTTAAACGGAGGTGCAAGCGATTGGTATGATACCCAATACCCTCATGTTATTCCAGATTGGGACAAGCTTCAAACAAGATTCCTAGACCGCTTCTATCCGATTAGTAGACGTTTAAAAGATATGTTGGAGCTTGAACAATTTCTATAGGAAGACGGAGAGAGTTTGGGTGAAGCATGGTTACGATTTACAGAAATGAAGGCGAGATGTCCATATCATAAATCCTCGCCGGAATATTATTTAACCTTGTTTTATGGAGGCCTTAATTACAATTCAAGAGAGAAAGCAGATTCGTTAGGAAACTCAGGTTTTGTGTTACTAGACCCTGAAGAAGCTGAGTTGGGGATGGAGAGAATTCTTGAGAACGAGAGAAGTTAGCCCAAGAAACCAGAAAAAGAAGACACTTCAGAATCTTTGAAGCTTAAAGAATTGGCCCAACAACTCGAAGAACTACAAGAACAAGCCCGAACCATTGTTCAGGTAAATGTAGTACGTACAATTCCTGCGTGTCCTGTTTGTGGATCAAGAAATCATGTGTGGGAAGGATGTATAAATAATCCAGCAGTAGCTTCTATTACATATCTGCAAGATAACTATTATTCTAATGGTTATACTTATCCTCAAGAAAGCTACACTAATAATCAACAACCTCCACATCAAAGAAGTTGAGTCAGAAATCAAGACGTATCATCAACCCCAACCTCAATCCTACAATCCACCACAACCTATTCAGAAAAAGGCACCCATTGTATAGAAATCTTGTCAAGAAACGACGAAAGATCCACCTAAACAATCAATGCAACTGGCAAAGCAGGAACAAATGCAAAGCTTGAATTCAAGTATGGCTAAAATAATGCAAGCAGTTGAAACCAATATGAGTCGTAGCAAACAGAAGATTCAAGCCCAGCAGAAGATAATCAAGAAACTAGAGCATACTTTATCACATATGGCAAGTACATTACAAAATCGGCCGAAAGGGCAACTTCCAAGTGATACTATTGCTCCTAGACATGATTCTTGCCATGCCGTTGAATTGCAAAGTGGAAAACAACTACCTTCACCAAGACTAGAAACAGAACCAATCCCTATTCCAGAAAAGGGGGGAGAAGAAACAACCAAAGATACAGTATAGGAGGTAGTTAAACCGAAGAGTGTCCAAGCCGAGACACCTGAAAAGACGAGAAAACCAGTGGAACTTAATACACGCCCTCCACAACCATACCCTTCACGTGTCAGAAAGAAGGACAATGACCTGGAATTCAAGAAGTTTGTTGACATGTTGAGTAAGTTGGAATATACCGCTTGTTGAAGCTCTCAAGAGAATGCCAACATATCTTAAATTCATGAAAGACATTCTCTCCAACAAGCGAAGTATAGAAACTGGGGAAATAATTTGATTACCTGTTGAGTGTAGTGCTATATGTCAAAGTAAGTTACCACCGAAGCTAGAAGATCCCGGAAGTTTTACAATTCCCATCGGCATTGGAGATAGTTGGACCGGGAAAGCATTATGTGATTTAGGTGCAAGTATCAATCTCATGCCTAGATCTCTGTTCGAGAAGCTTAATATAGGTGAGGTAGTGCCTACATCTGTAGTATTACAAATGGCGGACCGCTCCCTCTCATGACCAATAGGTAAAATTGAAGATGTTTTAGTTAAAGCTGGTTCTTTTATTTTCCCTTGTGATTTTACTATTCTTGACTACGACGCGGATAAGAATGTCATCTTGGGTAGACCATTATTAGCCACGGGGCGTACACTAATTGATGTTAAGAATGGTAGGTTGAGCATGAGGGTACAAGACGAACAGATACGATTCAATGTGTTTAAGGCTATGAAGTTACCAAATTCGAAAGATGAATGGTTCAAAATAGATGTCATCGGAAAAATTACGCAAGAAGTCTTCAATGAAGCAAGCTTAGATGATGATCTTGACGAAGCCTTAGCACTTGAATCACAAGAGGAACTCGAGATTCCCCCTGAAGATGTTGCTGCATTAGGATCAAATGTACAAGAACTACTTCGAGAATCAGGTGACATTGAGCGAATAAAACAACCACCTATAATATGTCCACCTGTTCTCGAAGAAAAACCACTTCCAGATCACCTACGCTATGCATATCTAGGTACGAATAAAACTTTGCCTGTTATTATTTCTGCTAGCCTTTCAGGTCCTCAAGAGGAGAAGCTACTTCATGTACTTCGCGCAAACAAAGAAGCAATCAGATGGACTATTGCCGACATCAAAGGAATTAGTCCTTCCGTTTGCATACACAAAATTATTCTTGAGAACGAAGGTGGGCGATCTATAGAGGGACAAAGAAGATTTATGCCAGCTATGAAAGAAGTGGTGAGGAAGGAAGTTATCAAGTTGTTAGATGCAGGAATTATCTATCCGATTGCTAGCAGTGATTGGGTGAGTCCAGTGCAATGTGTTCCAAAGAAAGGAGGTATCACTACCATCCTTAATGATCAAGGTGAAGCCATACCATCAAGACCAGTTGTGGGGTGGCGAGTATGTATGGATTACCGAAGACTCAACAAAGCTACAAAGAAAGATCACTTCCCTCTACCATTCATTGATTAGATGCTAGACAAACTTGCAGGGAGAGAATCTTATTGTTTCCTTGACGGATATTCGGGCTATAATCAGATTTGTGTGGATCCCCTCGATCAACACAAAACAACTTTCACTTGTCTGTTTGGTACTTTTTCTTATAGAAGAATTCTGTTTGGTTTATGCAAGCACCTGCCACGTTCCAGAGGTGTATGATGGCTATATTTTGGGACATGATTGATAAATATTTGGAGGTTTTTATGGATGATTTTTCGGTGTTTGGAGATAGTTTTGATGATTGTTTGAATAACCTTGAGAAAGTCCTTGTGAGATGTAGAGAAAAAGATCTTGTGCTTAATTGGGAAAAATGCCACTTCATGGTTCAAGAGGGAATTGTGTTGGGACATAAAGTTTCGAAAGCAGGAATGGAGGTTGATCGTGCCAAAATTGAAGTTATCAAAACGTTACCACCTCCATTTTCTGTTAAAGGAGTGAGAAGTTTCTTGGGTCACGTAGGATTTTATCGAAGATTTATTAAAGATTTCTCTAAGATCGCCAAACCGCTTTGTTCTTTACTTGAAAAGGATACTCCTTTTAATTTTACTGACGAATGTCTTCAAGCGTTTTTTACGATTAAGGAGAAGCTGATCTCCACACCTATTGTTATACCTCCAGATTGGAAAGCTCCGTTTATACTTATGTGCGATGCTAGTGATCACGCTATGGGTGTTGTGTTGGGACAGAGGAAAGACAAGATCTTCCACACAATTTACTATGCAAGTAAGACTTTTAACGCTACCCAGATGAATTATACAGTAACGGAGAAAGAGATGTTGGCCGTGGTATATGCTTTTGATAAATTCCGTTCCTATCTGATTGGGAAGAAAACTGTTGTATACACGGACCATTCAGCTATCAGGTACCTTATGGAGAAAAAGGACGTTAAGCCGCGTCTTATTAGATGGGTACTGTTGCTTCAATAATTCGACATAGATATTCGAGACCGAGAGGGATGCGAGAATCAATTTGCTGATCATTTATCAAGGCTCGAAGGATCTGATGCGAACAAAGAACCATTGTTGGTTAAAGAGGTATTTCTAGATGAAAAACTTTTTGCTATTAAACATGCGTTTGTGCCATGGTATGCAGATCTAGTCAACCTCATTGTGAGTGGTGTATTCCCCAAGGATATCCACCCACAACAAAGACAAAGATTATCTCACCAGGCCAAACAGTATTATTGGGATGAACCGTACCTCTGGAAGATTTGTAGTGACCAAGTGGTTAGAAGATGTGTACATGAAGGTGAAACGGAAAAGATCATTGCAAGATGTCATAGTTCACCTTATGGAGGTCACTTTAAAGGCGATAGAACTGCAGCAAAAATTCTTCAATCTGGATTCTATTGGCCTACCATACACAAAGATTGTCATCGTTTTGTCCAGTCATGTCAAAGATGCCAGTTCACTGGTAATATATCAAAAAGAGATGCGATGCCGCTTAATAATATTCTTGAAGTCGAAATCTTTGATGTATGGGGAATATATTTCATGGGACCTTTCATCACTTCCCATGGAAATCTTTTTATTTTGCTTGCGGTAGATTATGTATCAAAATGGGTAGAAGCAGTGGCAACACCAAAGAACGATGCTCAAACAGTGATTAAATTCTTAAAAACAAACATCTTTTCAAGACATGGTACGCCACGTGTTCTCATCAGTGATAAAGGTACCCATTTCATTAATAATCCTCTGAGAAACTATCTTCGTAAGTTTGGAGCTAGACATCGTATTTCAACCGGTTATCACCCACAAACTAACGGTCAAGCCGAAGTTTCCAACCGGGAAATCAAATCTATTCTTGAGAATACCGTGGATAAAACAAGGAAAGATTGGTCTTTAAAGCTAGATGATGCTCTCTGGGCTTACAGAACAGCATTTAAAACACCAGTTGGGGCATCTCCATATCGCATGGTCTACGGCAAAGCATGTCATCTACCGATTGAACTTGAAGCTCGAGCCTACTGGGCTATTAAAACTCTGAATCTAGACCCAGAATTGGCCAGGAAACAAAGGATGATGCAGTTGAACGAGTTGGAGGAGTTTCGTTACCTTGCCTATGAAAATTCACGCCTCTACAAGGAGAAAACAAAGCGATGGCATGATAAACGGCTCCGTCCAAAGCATTTCGAGAGAGGACAAAAAGTTTTATTATACAACTCTCGATTTTCGAACTACCCAGGAAAGCTTAAATCCCGTTGCGGAGGACCTTACATTGTTACGAAGTCACACCTCATGGAGCGATTGAAATTGAACATCCAACCGAGCAACGGACATTTTTTTAATGATAGTTATAATTTTTTTAATGATAGTTATAATTTTTTTTCATTAGTTATAAACCTTTTTTTAATGATAGTTATAATTTTTTTTTTAGAAAAATCAAGGGGGGGCCATGGACCCCCCTAGACCCTTGCCTCCGCCCTCGACTCGTTAAACTCGTGAACAGTTTGGTAAGAGTTCTTTAAGAGCTCGTTAATAGGCTTGGTAGATATATTCAATTAAATTTTTATATATATATACAAAAAGTCAAAACTACGTAAAACTTTTGTATATGTAATTAATCGTAACGAATTTTTTTTATATCTAATAAGTATATTTTTAATGTCTAATAAATATACTACTAGTATCTAGGGCTGGAAATAAACCGATACTCTCACCAAGGGCTCGAGTTTGAGTTTGCTAAGGGTTTTCTTGAGTTTGGCTCGTTAGTTAATGAACCAAGCTCAAGAAAGCTAAAGTTTGGTTCGGCTCGGTTTGTATCAAACTCAAACCAAGCTCAAGCTCACTAAAATATTAGAAAACAAACTCAAGAAAGCTAAAGTTCGGGTCGGTTCGGTTCGTTTGCAGCCCTACCTAGAAGATACAGTTTTTGGCGCCATCATCACCAAATCACCCTGAACTACAAAAAACTGAAAATATCAATTGTCCTTACTTCATATAACCTTTTTTACAAAAAATATATTAAGTGATTACAAAAAACTGAAAAAGATCTCCAACTGTCCTTTTCATCATACTTTTCACCTGTAACCATGAAGAGATTCCTTTCTTAAAATCACTTAAAAAATAAACATTTCCCGTACCAACAACCTTAAAAAGAAACTAATTTTAAACTCATACATGTGAATACCTGCTTTGTAAATAAACCAATTTTTTCCAAATCATCTAGCTCTAAAAAACAAACACCACAAATTATCATCCATGATCTATCACAATACAAAATAGAAATATAGCTCTCTTCTCTTTAATACCGATTAATCATTTCAACTCTTCCCTTCCCGGTTGATTAAGACGAAAGCAAAAGAATAATATATATATATATATATATATATATACTCACTTGCTAGCAGAATTGAGGAACTTGAGATATTCCTGAACATAAGTGTTCTTCATGCCCGAGCTTCTCTGCTAAATGATCCACATGAGCTATTTTGGTATAACACAATATCTAATCTATTAACTAAGGTCTTTGGTTCCACTCCTGGTAAAGTTAATGTAGTTGAAAAAGAAGATAATAATACCTTCAAGTTATTCTTTGACTTTGGGGTTGTAGTTTTAATGTTTAAGTAAACTTTAATTTGATATTGGCTAATAGATTGTTTACCTTGTTTACTTGCATGGTCTCGCAGTTGTTGTTATTTGACCTGTTCTAGATTTGGTTGCTTAAATCTTGTTTTGTTACTCAATTTTCAGGCAATTTCTTAGCTTAATTGACTAGTGATTAATGTTTTTAATTAGTTTTCATTTTAGTTATGAATATTGGCTAATAGAATGTTACCCTGGTTTACTTGCATGATCTCGCAAATGTTGTTATTGGTCTTGTTTTGGAATTGATTGTTTAAAGTTTGCTTTGTTACTCCATTTACAAGTTGAAAATTGTAACCTAAGGTATATAAATCTATTCTTATAACTTACGAGTTACCAATTTTAAACAACAAAAATTGTTTGCATCTCTCATTTCACTTGTCCCAAATACAATGATTATATGAGGTTATCTTATGATGAATGAGTTATAATAGGTTGAAAATGGTTGAGTTGGTAACAATTGAGTTAAAAATTGTTTCTTGTAAGTTATAACATTTGTCCCTTGACCCTTAAAAGGTCCCTAAGTTTTTAAAGCCAATGAAGATATCAAATCCGAGGCTATATTTGAAGCCAATGATAAAACTAAATCTTAGGCTAACACTTATCTATTTCTTCTCTTCTGTTGTTGCAAATTTGCAAGAAATATCAAGCATTGGAAGTTTGTTTTTTTGAATCACTAAAGGATTCGCACACAAAGTTGTACAAGTTCTTAATTTTGCACAATTTAGGTTGCAAATTGATATGTATTATAATTTTAGAAGTGATTCAATTTTTGTATTAAGTCATGTACTATAATTTTTAATTTCTGATGGGAAACTGTAATATCTATCAAAAATCCTACTATTTTGAGAAAGTTTATATATTTAGTAAGTTTCTATTTTAGGCAAGTTTCTATTTATCGGAAGTTTATAATGAATGTATGAATTTTTTTAACTGTTTTAGGTGTTTGACTATTCGTTGACCATAACTGAACCCGACCCAAAACCGACCCAACCCGCCTTAAACCAACCCGTGTGGATTTAATTGAAAAAATTAGGGTATTGGGTTTAGCAAACTAAAAACCGAGGATTAGGGTTGGGTATTGGGTTCACCCCTACGGGTTGGTTAACCAACGTGTGAGCACCCCTAGGTCCTATAATCAATAAAACATACTATTAAAGCATAGTTACAATAAAAAATCAACTTATATAAAATCTAGTAGCTACCGAATTTTCTAAAAATGGACACATATTAAATATACTACTGTAGACTATAGTCTTGATCTTCTTGACAATGATCTTCGCTTAGGGAGTGATTTCTTCCATAACGTACCTATTTCGGGCAAGCCATATCTCATAAATTGTGGCGGTAAATGCTAAAGTCTTTACTTTATTTCTCCAATTTGTTCCATTGGAATCCTTTTTCAACCATTTAAGCGCGTTCTTTAGGGTATTCATTTTTCTCTTTATGTCCACCCATTCACAAATTTCTTGCCATATGCAGCTAGTAAATCTGCACTTGAAAGAAATATGTTCTCCACTTTCAAAATTTGCATTACACAACACACAAGAGGGATCTAATTCCATATATACAATTCTATTTTTGGTCTTCCGCCGTCTAAACTATCACAGAATGTTTCGGAATTATATATTATTTCCAAATTATTTTTTCCCAAGGTTTTATAGGTGCTTGGGGCCTAAAAAAATCATATGCTGATTCTTTTTTGAAAGCTTGGCGGATTTTGACTTGTAGCAGCTGTACCTATTGTTCCCTTCTTAATAAACCATGAAGCTAATAAGTCAATAGCTTTTTTTACCTCAAAACCCCCATTCGATCAGCACCTGTAGTTACTGTATATACTTGCCTTAATTCTGTTTGATCAGTAACTTCAAACTTGTACTTTGAAATCGAATTCAAAAGTTCGTTTTTTATACAACAAAGTTTCTTAAAAAGCTAGGAGTCTCGATCATGTCTATACCACGTCCAAAAGTCTTTGACTTCAGATATTCTTTGTGGATCCACTTGATCCATAAAGAGTCTTCCTTTTCGCTTATAAACTATAAAAGTTTAAAGAGTATTGCCGTGTTCCAAGAGCCTATCTCTATAAGTCCAAGCCCCCCTCGAATTTCGGTAAGCAGATAATTTCCCACGAGATCGATGTCGTCTTCGAGTCCCAAAGAAAATTATTAAATATTATAATAATTCTCTACCAGACGGTCCGAACCACAAATATGGAGAACTAGAAAATTACTACTCTTTGGAGCACCGAACGTATTAATTCCAATCTCTCGACAATAGATAAAAATTTGCCCTCCCATGCTTTCACATAATCAGTAAGTTCATCAAATAATTCTTTAAAGTGTCTAACCTTTACACCGGATGCCACTAGCGGAACCCCAGGTATTGAAATGGAAATTCACCCTTTTGCAGTTGTGTAGTATTCTCAATCACATTAATTTCCTGTTCCGCAATGCCCGTCATATAAATATTCGACTTTAATACGTTTAAATGCAGCCTTGATCTCTTAGCAAAGTTATCTAGACAGCCCATTAAAATACCAACCGAATTAGCATTACCTTTGGCGAGTAGCATAAGATTGTGTGTAAACGCTAAGTGAGTAATCTTGAGTCCCTCGCACTTCGGATGGTACATGTATAATGAGTTTTTCGTGGCCTTCCGAGTAAGTCTTGAAAGATATTCTAAGCAAAGAATGAATAGGTAAGGGGATAAGGGGTCCCCTTGCCTTAATCCCTTCTTGCCTTTGAAAAATCCATGTATACTTCAATTTATAGAAACCAAATAAGATGGAGTTGTTACGCAAGCCGTGACCCAAGTGACGTACCTCGCCGGAAAATTCAGCCCTCTAAGTACCTCGTGTAAGAATTCCCAACTGATAGAATCATAAGCTTTACGTAATCAACCTTAATCGTACATCGCGGCGATTGTCTCGTAATATTATAACCCCTTATAAGCTCTGCATCAAATGTATATTCTCCATCATTAACCGGCCCGGTACGAACGCTGATTGTGCTTTGTCCACTATTCTGTCAAGAAACGAAGATATACGACTCACTAGAATAATAGTGATAGCCTTCTATATCACGTTACATCAAGCTATTGTCATTTATTCTCCCACTGTAGAGGCTTGAGTTGTTTTTTGGAATCAAAGCAATTATCGTGTGGTTTAATTGTTTCAAAAGACACCCCGAGCTGAAAAATTCTTTAATCGCATTTATCACCGAGTTACCCACTGTATGTCATGATTTTTTTAAGAATTGTGATGAGTACCCGTCGGGCCCGGGGGCCTTCTCCTGATACTAAATATAGTTGCCCTTTGATTTTTGTTTATAAAAGTTTCGCTAAGCATTTAGTAGTTTTGTTGCTTGTTTCCGAAGATCGGGTATACTTTCGCTAATTGTTTCATCTAAGGGATCGTTTTTTGCACCTTTGGCTCTTTTTGAAATGTGCGAGTAATGTTTTTTATTTAGTACTTTTAATCCCGCTTTTAGAGCCTGCAATTTCTTACATAAAATATATTGATTAGTCCCAAAAAAGGGCCTATTCTAGGCCGAAGTTACTATATTGGTAAAATCTTCGTGTTCAGACCACATATTAAAGTATCGGAATGAAGATTTACTCTTATAAGTTTGCGTGAATACCGATACAACACATGGCGAATGGTCCGAAGTACAACCAGCTGGTACGAAATGAGCAGGACTGTATAATCCGGAGCTTTCCCACTTGCGATTACTCATGGCTCGATCGATTCTTGTAAGCACTTGTTTCCTACTCCATGAGAAAAAATTACCACTTGAAGGGATTTCATTCAGCCCCAACTTATCAGAACCGTCCACAAAGTTTTTAATTTCATACGGCGTGACCAGTGAACCATTTACTCGCTCATCCAATGTCTTCAGATTATTAAAGTCCCCCAATACTATCCACGAATCATCAGAACTTGCTGCATAATCCTCCAAGTTTTCCAAAAGTTGTCCTCGAGTGATCAGATTAATATCCACTGTAGAATTTTCAAGCCCTTCTTGTAAATTCAGATTTTTAGCAAGTTCAATAACATTATTAAAGCATGCCCATACGCGTCTTGGACAGTCTGAACATCACTCGAAGTAAATTTAACTCTTTCCCCAGCTGAAGGCTCGATATATCTCAGCTTCATGCCTACCGAAGGCTTTCTGTTATCAGCTAACATGTCCCGATATGCTAATTTTTCTGCAGGTTCGGAGCTTGTTTCATTCGATTTCCTCTCAACTGAATGTTGTTCTTCAATTGCCTTAGTTTCAAAAAACATAATTTGGTCCAGCAATTTATCAAGCCTTATGTGTTTTTTCAAAACTAATATTATTACCATGTCTGGTATTGTTTGAATCCGTGAATGTGAATTCCAACGTGTCTTTACTACATAATGATTGTGAAATATTAGGAGATGTTACCTGATTAAAAATCATGTTCGAATCCTCCTTGTCACCATCAGAATCAGCTTCGTCTTCAGTCTTTGAAGGAGACTCACCAATAATACTTATTGTACCACTAGAGCTACTTGATGATTCAGCAGCTTGAACTTGATTATGTCGTTTGTTTTTCCCCATTGAAATCAATAATTTTTTTTATTATCTATCATTAATTAATTAAGGCTCAAAGATGAATTTTTCCCCAAAGGGGTTTTTTATTCAAATTATCATGTTATTCAGCCTCGTAATTCGCTAAATACGAGATATGAAAAGTTATGGAGTGTTTGAGTTTATGTATGTGTGGGTTTGGAGATTGGTGGGTAAAGTAGCAGGAGATGGGAGTCATAAATGGTTGCTTAAAGATACCCAAACAGACAAGGATGCTGCTACCTTAATCTCTTCCTGGAATGTATCTCTTGATCCTGTAAGAAAATTCATTTTCTCCTTGTAAATAAATTTAACTACCTTCAACCTATATAAGGGATATATACAGTACAAAGACCATCTGTACCAATTCAAAATCCACACAACACTTCACAACCATGGTCAATTCATCCTCTTCTGCCTTCTATTTCTTGTTGTCTTGGCGCTCTTTTGACCAAGATGCCTTGTTACGGAACTCTCAACACAAATTTGCTAAACAACACGAACATGCACATGAACACCAAGACAATGACACCTTTTCCTGATGCGAAGGTGATAACGTCCTGTGAACTAGAGCCTATGCAAAAAGTTAGTTTCGTTAATCATATCAACTCAAGCTTCGAAAATGGGAAATTGGGAATAGGATTTGAAATGCTGTCTGAGAAGGGGGTGCTCTAAATCTTAATTAATTAGAGAATCACTCCATGTCTTTATCAATAATGATCAAGATTAAAGATCTTAGATTATTAAAACATAGATATGATCAAATATAGATATGCTCCCTTCACTCTAGGTAAACAGGTAATTAATCATATCCATCTTTTTACCTATATTCTGCTTTTTCCGATACTAGATTTGAATTGATTGGATATTTTTTATCTCTGCCCCCTATTTATTTACAGCGCTACACTGGGAAGTAAGCTCATTCAACTGATGATGCAAACGTGGTTAGACCTTGAGGCTACAGCTTTATATGCTAACAAAATGATGCCTATGTTATGGGTTGTTTATGGTTTTCCTTAAAAAACCCAAAAGCTCAAGATAAAACATTGTTGTAGTAGGTTGTTTAGTGAAGAAGCAGGGTATTTATTGAAGCATAGCAAATCAGAAGTTTAATGCATGAAGATGATCTTTAAATTATGTTGTTGTAGCTTTTTATTTTCTTTGGAAAGAAGCTTCGTGTGATATGTGATGTATCATTAACATTACACATTAGGTGTATCTTTCTGGTGCTACGCTATTTCGATAGATTTACTATTGTTCAATTCAATTAGTTGTATATGTTGATAGTGTGTAAGCTTTTACTTGATGGAATTTCAAAACTTTTAAATCTTCATCTTTCACATTGGCATATGCATCCGTGAAGATCTGTCTTTTGTGAGTCATTTTCGTGAAATTATATAGTGGTAAGTTACTGAATGTGGTATAAAATATCCCTAAGAGTTATATATATGATGATTGAGAATCTTCCCTGGAGATAAGGAAAGGTTTAGGGTAATTTCTTATTGTGAAGGTCAGGATGATGTATACAGAAAATAAGGTAGGGTAAGAGATTACATGCTACAAGCTGAAGTTGTCAAAATTCTGTACTTGTCTACTTTGTGGGGGTGCATTTTTCTCTCTTAGGACTTTCAAGCATGCTTTGTATTTAGGCGAGGCTACACAATAGATGATGCATACTATAGATGATAGTGAGGGAAGTTATGCAAATTGAAGTCGAGTTTCAGATATATTAATATATCCTATTCATTTTTCTTAATATCTTATATGGGATTTACACAACTAATATAGGAGTCACCTTCAAGGAGGACATGTAATGGATAGGTATATACCACACAATATATTAACGGATTGATGTGGAGTGTGAGCAGGACCACTATTTATTATATTTCATTTCATTAGTGACACGACTCACTAATTACAGGTCCTATAATCTTGTTCTCTTATAGGATAATTCCTATAATCTTGTCTCTTTTAGAATACTACTTCTGTAGTCCCCCGATGTTTTGAAAACTGTTTTTTATCTTTATGATAAATGACGAATTCCAGGGTGGATCCAAAATTTGAAATACGCTACATTTCAGGGTGGACCACTCACTACTACGTGTTTGATGTCCAGCGACCGGCAAGGTGGTCGTTCAAAGTATATAAATCGATCGCTAAAAGTTTTAATGACAGTTTGTGATCGTCAAAAGTTGGTCGTTATTGTATCATCATTAGAGGCACTTTTTAGCGACTATTGGTTAGATCTGCCGACTATTGGTATACTTGATCACACAAAAAGAAACAAGAGGAACTGGTAAAGCTTCGGCAATAATTTACATTACTTAATTTTGATTTGATTCTAGTACTGGCAGATGGATTATTGTGATTTGTGAGAATGTGAACGAGGTGCTCGAGGTGATCGAGGTGCTGCTTTAGGCTGTATGGATATGGAAATGGAGTGTTTGGAGCTGATATTTTCTTCAAATTATCAAATTATCGCACGAGGTATATAAATTTGGAGAAGGGTATGATGTTTTTCATCCTCGCAATTCGCTAAATACGAGAAAGAAATAAATTTGACAATGATGCTTAATATGGTGCCATGTTATGAAACTCTCAACACTAATTTTCTCACCAACATGAATATGAAAATGAACGTCAAGACAATGACACATTTTCCTGATGTGAAGGTGGAAACGTCGTGTGAACAAAAGGACGCACTAAAGAAAGAAGTTGGTTTCATGAATAATTTATATTCAAACTTGGGAAATGGGAAATCGGGAATAGGATTTGAAAATGTTGTCTGAGCTAGAATGTGGTGCTATAAATCTTAATTAATTACAGAATCAATCCGTGTCTTTCTCAATAAAAATTACGAGATTAGAGATGTTAAATTCTTGTTTATTGGTGACATCAACAAGAAAGCACGAATCAAGAAAATAGATTTGTTTTAGAAAATAAAAAACTAAAAATGGATCTGGGTGGCTGAGGAAACGCCGATGACCACCGTCCCTCCGCCTGTCACGGTTGACCTTCACAATATCTTAATGGTACTGGACAAATCAATGCCGCTCGTACTGTACCGTCAGATCTTCATAAGCGTATTAGATTTGATCTACGGCATACGCGTATACTTGTTAGAAGGGTTCTACATCAATACCTATGGTCTCGGAATCTACATCAATTTTCTACCAGCTTCTCTTGATCGCGTTTTTATCCCCTCAGGTGAATCCAGAAATGCAATCCTTAACCTCCGCCAATGATGACAGGGGCCTACTCTCCCCATCCGTGGCTCCGATGAGTTCCGCCCCTTCGTCTGTCGTCTTCCTGAGTTCAAATTCTGGTATTAAAATTCATCACAATTAACATATATATTGTTATTATCATTATAATTTGAATAAGTTTATAGGAAATTCCTTGAATGTAGCTGACTAATGTTATTTCTAATGTGTTCGTCTGTGTGAAAGTTTAGGCCGTTAATTTCGATTGATTATTAACTCTTCTTATGTATCGAAGTTGCGATTTTTACTTCATAAACGAAAGAAATAAGGGAGTCTAATATAGTTTTAATGTCATTTAAAAAGTTAAATTGTTTAGGATATAATTATCTACTTTGAGATTTGATTCTTAAGATACAATATCTAGATCTGATCTGATTCACTAGATTACTTTGTATAGATTTTGTAACTCTCTCAATTTCCTATTAAACAAATCGAGAATTATCTTTTACTTGTAAATAAAGGCACTCACTTGCAAAAGCGATATGTTTTGCATTTGTGTTAACATTCTTTAGTGCATTTGATGTTCCTCTATTCTGACCAATTTTGTTATTCTATTGGTTAGTGCTTTTCATTTCAACTATGAAGAGTATAGATATGTTCCTTTCATTCTCGGCAAACGGGTTATTAATCATATCTATCTTTTTACACATATTCTTTCAACATGTGAAATTAATCTAAACCTATCTTTTTACATCGCTACACTAGAAATTAATCCCATGATGATGCGTATATGATTAGACCTTGATGCTACAGCTTTATATGCTCTAACAAAATGATGTATATGTTTACTCAAAAGGTTAATTGAGATTAAAATTGTTGTAGTAGATTTGTTTAGTGAAGCAGGAGTATTTATTGAAAGATAACAAATAAAAAGTATAATGCATGGAGATGTTCTTTAAATTATGTTGTAGTAGATTTTTACTTTCTTTGGAAAGAAGTTTCAACATCTTCTTTTCTATAGATTGATTCACTATTGTTCCATTTAATTAGTTGTAAATGCTGATAGTATGTTGTAAACTTTTACTTATGGAAATTTTTCAAAATTTGTGTCTCATTTGACAAATAATTCTAGTGGTAAGTTATTGGAATGTTTGTATGGTATGAAATATCTAGAAGAGATAAGGAAAGATTTAGGGTACTTCTTTGCTAGGAAGGTCAAGATATTGTATACCAAAGATAAGGTAGGGTATGGGTATTGTTTTGTTTTCCCTATATTTTGTAGGGGTGCATTTTTCTCTCTTGGGACTTTCAAGCATGCTTTGTATCTAGTCGATGATACACAATAGGACCAAAGGGGATACTAATAGGGGATACATACTAATATAATTCTTTCCATGAAGGGAGTTTCAACAATTTTAATTTAGCATTAAAATGTGTTAATGATCTATTATTTAGCATTACCATATTTCCTAGTTAGATGCAATTCCGGATCATCAATGGAGTAAGAAAGGCAAAAAGGTGTCTTTACTCAAGTGGTAGATATTTAATTAACGAACGATGGAGAGGATCACTAGAAACACTTAGCATAATCTTCTTCCAAACCAATACAGTCCATTGAATTCTATTCGATATATTTCTATTCGATATGAATATTATTACAACGGTTAATTAGTATATAATAAAAACAATTATTCTATTTACTGTTAATAACCTTTTCTAGATTACCAATAACTAAAAAATCTTTATCTAAAGAATTGTCTTTCTTAAACAATGTTGGAATAGTAACTCTCCACCCCTGCACAAGCATGCCAGATGGTACTGAAAGCTTGTAACATGAATAATGAACAATAAAATTTGAAAATTTTGAAAGAAATTTAAACTAATATGTAATTATTAGATAAATATGAAAATAATGATATACTACATTTGAAGTTTAAGTTAAAAAGTTTAAAACCAGTAGATGGTCTAGTGGTTAGACTACTTTGAAAAGTCCAAGATGTCGTGAGATCGAATCTTATTGAAAAAAATATATATTTTAATCCAAAGTGGCTCTCATATGTATAAAAAAGTTTAATATCTATAAAGTTTCAATAATAATACCATCAATATAGATGAATTCTTTCCAATTACAAGATATTGAAAATATTTTTAAACTATTCATTAATATGACACTTGATTTTTACTTATAATAAAAATTTGGATTAGTCTAAAATTCATAATTTAATAAAATTTATATGAAATTAATATTTTATTATAAAATTTTATAGCATATATTTTGATTATACAATATTCACTCAAATCCATATACACACACATACATACATACATACATATATATATATATATATATATATATATATATATATATATATATATATATATACTTGTGCTAAAATATATATAATATATATTTATCATAGAAAAATATATTATATAAAAATTACTGTTGAATACAAAAATTAATATTGAAATAGTAATAGCTATAATTTATATTAAAATAATTATGAAAAAGAATATTTCAATTTTGTAACAAAATTTATTATATGAAATGTATATTTTTTAACTATTATTGTTTTTAATTATCATTTAATTATCAAATATATTAATTCTAAATTAAATATCTATATAAGAAAGCAGAATATAATTACCTGCCCCTATTAACACTCATATTTTCCTTTTCTTCTCACAATTTCCCATTCTTCTTCTTTTTATCATTTAACAATTCTATAAGCGATTTGAAAATAAAAACATTTACCCATTCAAACACTTTATCTTCACACTCACCTTCTCACCAAGCGCAGCCACTCGGGACTATTCTCCACCATCATCAACCTTCACACACACCTTCTCGCCAGCGCTGCCACTCGAGACCATTCTCCACCATCATCAACCTTCACACTTACCTTCCTACCAAGCACTGCCACTCAGGGACCATTCTTTCAATGAATTATAAAACTCATTTCACACTCACCTTCCCACCAAGCCACTCTCCTGCACAAGAAAACCTCCATAGGGACCATTCTCCACCATCAACAATCGAAGACCCCAATTTAAGGTAAAAATTAATTGTTACGGTTGAAACTCTACTAAAAATGACTTAATTTTAAACTAATCTCATCACTTTTACAAAATTTTAAAATGATCTGATTTGAATATTTTTTATAATATTTTAATGTTGGAAGCCCTTTACCAAATGCGATATGCTGAGAATAGTCATTTATTGTTTGAGTCAACAATTTGGTCTTATACTGTATTTTTTGAATTGTTTTACAACAAATATAGTTTACTGCATATTTTTGTGCAAATCCTACAATGACCATTATTAGAACCTGGGAATGGGAATAGTCATTTACTATCTTTGTGCGAAACAGAGCAAAAGAAGTAGACTATGTACTGGATGTATATTGCAGAAGTGGGAATTATATCTTTTCTTTTATCTGAGAAAGTTGAAGAAAAGGTTAGTCTTCCATTACATTTATAAATTTTAGCTTTTTATATTCCGCTGATATATCAAATGATTCCTTAAAAAAATTATCGTACACCAATTGTAATCTTGTATGAAATACTTTGTGATTAAAGTTTTTGTATTTGAAGTTTGAGATAGTATTAGTTGAGGTTGGGGTATATGTGAGGTTAAATTGCATGATTGGTCCCTGTGATTTGTGAATAGCCAATTATACTAGGGGTTAAAAAAGAGTATCAATTTAACCTGTGGAAAAATATATTTTAAAATTTAAAATACAACATATGGGTATTAGAATCAGTATATGGTTAAGCGAAGGAATTTCTCTATAAAAGAAGTATTAGAAATCTGAGCTATGATTTGCGTACAAGAATACTGGAAGGTTTCCAATTCATGGTGATGCTTCTGCAAAAGCTACTCTATATATAGATTCAACTACTTTTCCAGCGGTTCCCTTACAATCCCCATATTTTTAGGCCAGCTTTTGACAGTGATGTCTCTGAACATAGACCTGAATCTTTATTGGATGTATGTAATTATGTAAATTAGACTTTTCATATTGTCAGATATCTCCTATTCAACCCCCGTTTCATCGAATTGGGAGGAGATGAATGTAATATCTCAGCTAAAAGATGGTCATTTCTACTTGGAAGTTATAGCTGCTGTTGAAATTGATTTATCTCATGCAATATCTTTATGTAGAGATTATTTATCCTCTCATTTATCAAGAAACAATGTTTTTGATTCTCTAATATTTTGTTAAAAGAAATCATACCCTTATAAAAATGGTAGGTGTTGTTTGACATTAAGTACCTCATTATCTGAGATTAGGATGAGTTTTTAGGGTAAAATTAGTTATTTTATATTAAACAGTTATTTTATATTTTATCTGAGATTAGGATGAGTTTTTACCATTCATTTTCAATATTTCGCTGAATAGGATACAAAGATTAGAAAACCAATTTTTTTTGGCCTAGTGGTTAGGTTATTCCGCAGAGGCCAAGAGGTCATCTGTATCTTTGTGTACACTTGCAAGCTATGTTGCATATGAGCAAGAATGGCACGATATGATCCTATACTGTGATTCGGTTACTTCAAAAAAGTTTCAGTATATAAATTTGGCTATTTCAAAAGTACTTTGATGGTAGTTGTATATTTTTTTGATAGAGCGAATGACTTCAGCTTCGACCCAAATTCTCTACATAATGAGCGAATGAAATCGCTCTAATGAACCTTGAACCGCATACTACAAACTACTAATAAATTTTAGTCTGAACGATCAAAACTTAATTATTGAATTTTAAACGTAATTTCAACCATAATCATAATAATCGTAACATTGAGCGTAACCTTATATCTAAAATAATAATTTTTAGAGTGTCCTTGGACATAATTATCATAATTAACCTTAAAACATGTGTAACTTTAATTTTGAATCTTGAATAATGAACCTTGAATCATAAACCTCGCATTACAAACCTTAAACCATGAACCATGACTCTTAAACCATTAATATTGAATCTTGAATCTTAAACTTGAACCTTAAATAACGAATCATGCACAATGAACCTTGAACCATGAACTATTAACCATGAATCTTGAACCTTGGATATTGAACCTTAAACCATAAAAGATTAACCATGCGACTTGAACTTTTAACTTTTAATCTTGAACAGTTAACCACTACCTTCCTAGAACCTTTTAAAAATTTTGAACCATGAACCTTAAACCTTGGACTCTGACCACTAAAACATTTACATGTATTCTTTAACCATGAAATCTTGAAATCATGAGCCATAATACTTAAATCAAACTTTACAAATGAATCATTCACATTAATATGTACAAGATCTAGGAAACAACTTTTCTTTAAGTGTCCTAAGATACGGGTTATATCTAGTCTATATTACATAATATGACTCACCTAATTTTTCCTATTTTTTCTCTTTCCTCATTTAGTTCATAATTCCTCCATTAAAATGCTTAACTTTCTCATAATATAAAAACTGACCAATCATATAGCCTAAAAATCATTTCTTAATTCTAATAAATCATATATTCTAAAACCCATCTCTTTACCTTCTCATTTTTTTACAATCACCATATTTTCACAGCATTCTATCAGAGAATAAAAAAAATCTTCACACTCACCATCCACCAAGCCGCTCTTCTGCACAAGAAAACCGCCCCACTCGAGGACCATTCTCCACTATCGTTTACCCGGCTTGGTGAAGAACCAAAATTAAGGTAAAAAATTAACTTTTTCATTAAAATTCTAACTGATTGAATTATTTCTAACTAATCTCATCACTTTTCCTATTTTTTTATATTATCTGATTTAAGTAAAATTACAGTAAGTGATGCGCTAAGAATAGAGTATATGGTAGGGGATGTCGTGTGAGTTTTGTGGGTCCCATGATCTGACTGTTGGAATCCTTCTAACAAATATCTTTACACTCTCATTCCCACCAAGCCACCAGGCCGCTCTCCTGCACAAGAGAATCACCGCACTCGGGGACTATTCTCGACCATCATCAACCTGTCTTGGTGTTGAACCCAAAATAAGGTAAATTTTAATTAATTGTTACTATTTAAATTCTAAAAATTGAATTATTTTTAACATCTCATCACTTTTTAAATTTTATTTTTCAAAACTAAATGATTTAAGTATAATTACAGTCGTCGTGTTGTTTATTATATTTTTATAGAAATCCTGTAATGGCCATTTTAGGACCGTTGGAAGCCTTCTACCTTATGAGAAGTAATGCAGTGATAATAGTGATTTGTGGAGTGAGTAATTTGGACTTTTGACAGTCACCTTCCCACCAAGCTGCTCTCCTACACAAGAAACTCAGGGACCATTCTTCACTATGGCAAAGAACCCACATTAAAGGTAAAAAATTAATTTTTACCATTAAAATTCTAAAAAATTGATTTAATTTTGATTAATTCTCATCACTTTTAAAATTTATTAGAAATTATCGCTTCACACGCACTTTTACAATTTTTCAGAATATTTGAAATAAAAGAGATTAAATTTTTGGGGTAATTGCACTTAAACTAGCGACGCTTTGTGGAGGTAGCTAATATTGTGATTCAATCAATTGAATACGGTAAAGGAGACGCAAATGATTCACGTTTAGTTGAGATAAATGGGAATCATGGTAGAGAGATTGTTTTACCAGGTGGAATTACTATACACAATGTGGATAGATTGATCAAATGCGATAAAAGAGAACTCACGAGTTTTTCTCAAGTTTTATTTTTCCAGCTGGTATATAACTCTGGTACTGTTATGTTATTTGGAGAAAAATCTTGATTTAATATCATTTTGATTAGGTTTAGTGTTAATTACTTCAACAAATATTTAATGTGTGTTTGAATATTAATAGATGCAAGTACATGATTTTGGCGAATTATTGGATGTCTAAGTTTTAAATTTTAATGCAAAGTGTAAGTAGTGATCCTAGATATAGATTCTTGGTGATTGGGAAGTACTAGATTAATCTATAATTTTTGTATATAAAAGTACATCCAAGTACTATGTGAATACATTACGAAAATTTAATAATGTTAAAATAATAGGAAAGCAGCATATATCCAAGAAGTAATGTACATGTGTTACTATCAATATATTTTGATTTCCTCATAGATATATTCAAGAAACTGGTGTAAGTGAACCAAAATGTCTAGTAAATAATGTCCATGTTCAAGGTGATATAGCTCATTGTGATATATATGATTAAGCATACCTATATACCCAAACATGTTGACATAAATTACCGAGATGGAACTGGATTGATGTTGATATAAACATTACACTACTTGGGCAAACACTACAAGAAATAGTATCTTTAATGGCAAAAAATTTAACACTAAAAATCTTAAGTTTGCTGCTAATAGTTCGTTATTTGTCGCCTCTATAAGTTCCTCGCTAAAGATACCTTTAGTAGCAAATAATTTGTTTTTACCTCTATTAACTTATATAATTAGAGGCTATTTTGGTTTTTAAAAATATCATTAGAGGCCATTTTAGTTGTTGGCGCAATAGCTTCCCCGCTAATGTTATTTGTAGTGAAAATTTGAATGAACGATTAGATTTTTTGGCATGAATATATAAAGATCGTTGGCCCGATATTGTTTATTTTTCAAGTTTATTTTTTAGGCTGATGTGGATGGAAATGGGTTGATATCGACTATTTATTGAATTTACTACAGCTACAATGCACATACATAGACTCGAAAGGATGACCATTTGTATAAAGTCTTCCAATATTTCAACAAGGACAATAGTGAAGTGAGTATTTCCTCGGGCCCATGAGGTATTAACAATACTGTCACAAGGTATAATAAAATGGTTTGATCTAACTATTATTTAATTTACAATGACCTTTTCTGATTTATTTTGTTCAACAAATTTATCAACTGTCTGAAGAAGAGCTTATGGGTTTTCTTGGAGGTGATGATGCATTGATATTACTTTGTGATTCACACAAATTCGAGCCCAGACTTGGACCCTTCTATCCCATCTTTCTCCTGCTTGTTGTTCTTTTTGAAATTGAAGGTATTCTTCTTCCTTTAATTATTAATTTTAAATAAATATAGGTATTAATTGTATATGCAATAATATATTATATTTAAATTACTTACTATTAAGTAATTTAGTCACAATTATAATTTAGTCATAATTATGATTTTGTTTCGTAGTGAGACATGGCTTTTTGATTGATTCTACCTGAGATTCTAGTCTGACCAAGACTCCATGTTTCACAAAAAAGTAGTAAATTAAACTGTATATCCATGTGCTCAACTCATTTAGTCCCTTATTTGTGTAATTTTTTGACATTTTAAGAGTTATAAATAACCTGGCTCATTACATGATATGAAAAGGATGGTCGATGATGATGGTTAACACAAACAAACATACTACACAAATTAATATCTCATGGAAATATCCAAAGAGTAATTAAAGGAATATAAAACATTAAAAAAGAACTAAACGAATATTACATGAACGACTCTTGGTAAGTAATTACTCAAATGATTTGGTTAGTATTTTGTATTTCATGAAACTTGCTTATCTATACTAATAGGGCAGGTGTGCTATTTAGTTTAGATTGTGATGCATCTTACCCTTAATTATTATAACATCAAAAAAGTGAATTAGTACAATGATGTATCTTATTGGAGGGGTATATTTAAAATTTTAGTTTATGACACATGAGTATATCGAATTATTTTGAGTAACATAGGGACCAATCGTGCAATTTAGGTTTAATTATTTGATATTTAAAGCAGTAACACTAATATAAACTTATAGAAGGAAGCAACTAGAGCTGGAATGCCAACTGTACAAATTAATCATGATGGTACTGATGGACCTTCAATTAAGAATATTCATATGGAGAATTTAAATTCTCTCTCTCAACTTTTATTATATGAATTATTATTGATATTTATGTTTTTAATTAGTGTTTATTTGGAGCACAGTGATTTCCATGTTTTTTTGTTAATATTACTCTCTCATTACGTACTATTGTTTTATTCTCAGGCTTTAGTGTAGTGGCAGCTGGAGATGAGCCAGTTCATCAACAAGCACTTGATGTGTTAAAAGGGCAATAAATTGAACATATAATGATGTGAATACGCTAAGCTCTGAGAGAATTTGGAAGCTTGAACCCCTCACTTATGTGAATTATCCGTTGAAAACATCTATTGTATATACAATAGTCAAAAAAGAAAGGTTCAGGACTTTATTTAAACTGCTTTCTTGATAAGCACAAAATATTCATATCTGGTACTCTGTCGAAAATCTCTTGCCTGTGGTGTTGGGATGGTTCTTCATATTTGGTACCTGCACCAAGAATATAATGTGAATAAATATCACTCTAATCCTGGTCATTCATAGTTGGTACTATTAAATATCTCTTTTCTCTTTTGGTTTATTTCATACCTAATTGTTTTCATGGAATATTGATACTGATAAAGGATTTGACCGTGTCTTTTATTATTCACATTGAAACAGAGATTTGAGTACATAAATTTGTTGTAAATCTAATGCAAGATAGAAAATGTAATGATGGTTAGAGATATATTATCAGTTTTGATATTGGATGTGATGTATAATTAAATAAGTTGAGATATTTTCGGTTTAGACTTTAAGTATGGAAAACTATCATATTATTGAAAATATTTATTATTATTTTAGAGGAGTTCAAATATACCTATTATATTTATAATTCATCATACCAACTTCAGTAGTGGATAACAATATATAATACCGTATGAAAAATTCATTTTCGTGTCATAAAGTACAACTTTAACTATATTGTCCATAATAATTCACATTTACGTTTATATAAAATCACGAACAAATTGGGGTTCGACTTGAAAAATAATTTTTTTGTTAATATTTTTAAGGATAAGTCTCCAAGGGTAGCATATGCTTATTTATTTTCTTTCACTCTGTACTTTATAATTTTTCATATAATATGTTGTGTATATTTTATTGTATTGACGAGGAAATTGTAAAATGAATATAATTTTTGTTCCTCTGTTTTTATAGAAATTTGTACTTTTTAAGTAGGGACGAACCCAAGATTCTTAGTCGAGTGTGTAATATTCATACAAAATTGTAAACTATATATCATAAGCCTTGAACCTTAAATCTCAAAATATAAAACAATGAATCATGATCCATGAATTTTATATCAAACTTTACAAATGTATCTATCACTTTAACTTTATACAACATAAAAAAATTTAAGTGCCTTCATGCACGGGCTACACCTAGTGTGATATAAAAATCGAATTATATAAAAGGTCCCTACAATCAGGCACCTTTTGAGTGTATCATTATACTAAAATACCTTCGACCCAGTGGCGGACTTAAGTGGGGTCTCGGGGGCTTAAGCCGACCTAGACCCCCGACATTTTTTAGAATGTTTGTGTAATTTTTTCCCAAAATAATTATCTGTTTTGGCACTATATAATATTCATTGTTCATAATAAACAAATAAGTTTAGTAGTCTAGTGGTAAGACAAAGGTATAAACTTCTACTTCTTTTTAAGAAACTCGAAACAACAATTCCCGCACACATATCTAGCCTGCAACGATTCACTTGGTAATGTTTTATACCTCTTCTACTAACTTTACTACATCAAACACATAAAATCAATTTCACAAGAAAATAAAAAAACGTCTCTATAGAGGACGAATTAGTGAGAAAAGTTGCATGAAAAATTGGCGAAAAATGAGTGTTTAAGCCTTGTCTTTAAGTAAATTGCAGCGAGATATCATTCAAGTGTACAATAAAAAATTCAGGTGAGATTGAAAAGTAACATTGTAATATGATTTTTGTTTCATGTTTTGTTTTTTAATAACTAAGAAATCACCCTTTGTGTTAGTTTATCTGAAATGTCGATTTTTCATTCAGTTAATGTAGTTTATATAATGCTAGGTTAATTTTGTGCATAAATCTATAATGCTAAGGCTAGTTTATGAAAAAATGCATAAGAAAAAGGTTTGTGTAATGTGTATGTATATGTTTTGAAAGTGTTTGATCATTAACATTTTTTCCTATTTTGAGTGAAATTGATTTTTCACACACTAGTATTCAAAAACTGCAAACATGTTATGAATCCTGAAGTAGGTTTACCCATTAAGATTCAACACTGACATCGTAGCTACTTGAGAAACTATTGTTAATAGTAAGTGGGTCTGTACCCATTAGGGAAAAAACCTACTACTTCTACTAAATCCTTAACTAAATTAGAAGTTTAAACCGATTATGTGAAGAATAATTGACCAATAAAATTTGGTTATGGTGTAGTACCTTATTGGGTTCTTACCCATTAGATTTTAGTTAAGCATATATTTTGTGTTTCCTGCCCTGTTATGTTTGTTGGTGTTTAATCACATTTAACATTGCGTTTAATTGGATGAACATGATGGTGCAATACAAATCTTCATTTGAGGCCTTAGTTCCCGTTGTTGGTCAGAAGAGTGTAACAAAGGTGCATATTCTTGTGTGTAGCTGATTACCCTTCTACAATTCGATTGATGGGTTATACAAGATTTTTATATGCAAAACCAAGTGTAAAGAAGGTAGACCGAGAGATAAAGGCTATCTTTGACACACAAGACAACTACTACAATGGATGGGATCCGAATTGCAAACAAATGTTTGAAAGTGACACCCCAAGATGTCGGGGAAATTTTGGGCGGTTGAGGGGAACGAACAACTCATACCAGATTAGTACATGAAATATGTTGAAGAGGACATGGTATGGTTCACACATAATTTCCCTAATTAGAGGAAAATTTTGCAAATGAAATATGTGAAAGAAATGATAAAAAATGTATTAAACAAGCCACCAACCCAAGCAAACCTATACAACTTTTTAATACTAGTTGCAAGGTCTGATTTTCGATCATCTTTTACCCATCATGATCAACACGCTTACAATAGTGGGTAGTCAAAATGTCACTACATTTTAGAGATATGCTAAGCTACAATTAGGCCACCCACATATTTCAAAAACTAGTGGCATCGACAAGGCAAAATATTGAAACTGAAGTTGGAGGATGTAGTTGTCTTATTTTGGTAAGCGTATATATTATTTATTAATTTGTAAATTTAAATAACTTTTAATTCGAAAATAAGTTCAATTTAAAGTAAGAATAAGACTCTAACTTCGTTCCTATACTTTAACGTTATAAAAACATTGTTCTTTAATATACTAGATTTAATTAATACAGTTTTTAATTTTTATAAGCATGACTTATTAAATAGTACAATTCTTGTATACATGTCGCCGTCTTGAGTTTGATGATAGTATTACTTAGTTTTACGTTACTCCAATAAAATTATAATTTTTAATTTCTATGGATGATTTATTCCTCATATTAATAAATTAGAATATTAATATACATATGGTATATCAATATAATACTAATGATACTATAAATATTAAGTTTATATAATGGTGTTTATTTACATAACTTATGGGTAGCTATGAATGGATAACTGTTGGAAGAAAATGTAAATCACCGTTAAAAACAAGAGAAATGGATTTCCAGAAAAAATATTTTCGATTAATGTAAACTCTAACTATTACATAAATTTAAATACAACTCGAAACACTTATACGGAAAATAAAAAAGAATACAATTACACGAAAATATATGTTTGCGTTAAAAAGATATTCCGGTGTACTGGTTATCTCTGGCAGATATTCCACAACTCGTTTTCAGAGGGAAGAGAAGTAGAGAGAGTTTGTTCTTTTGGTTGTGTTTCGTAGCTTAAGGCAAATGAGGAGCTACTATACTCATAGGGGATGGGAGTAGGTGATGAGAAAGCCATTGTCAGAAACGTCCCACAATTAGTGTCCTTAATTACCTCCGTAATTGATTGACCTTTTAATTTGACTCATATCCTCCACGTTTTTAATTTCCAGCAATGAATCTGGGCACGTGTTGACAAAATTCTATAACCGTTGACTGGAGCGTAATTGGTGGACGATTGTCTTCTAGTGCAAAATTGGTGTTTGACTTGCCACCGACTACTATAAGAGCTAGCCTTCTTCCACCAGATTCACTTCAGAAAATGTATTCCATTTCTCATTTTTTGACTCCCCAAACTCCCATGAGCCCACGTCGGGCCGGGCCGGGCTGGGCGGGTGGTGGCGGTGGTGCGCACGTGTGGGGTTTTGCCATTTCCCTTTTGGCTTTCATAGCCTTTAGTTCTTTTGAAAGTAGTAGATGGGTAAAATATCATACACAATTTTTTTCCATCTCTCCTCCTATGTGGGACTTTTTCTTCACAAAAAAGTGACTTTCCCACTCCTCCAAAAAATAGGAATGGATTCATCTAATACTTCATATTAACTTGAATCTTTTCCACTTCTCCAAATGATCATGACGAATTCATACTAATCAATAATATAAATCCTACCAATCTCCCACTCAGGGTCTTTAGGAGAGAAGGTAATCAGGTTTCCACATTTACCAGCATTTGGGTGAATTGTAATTAAGTAGCAATGTCTTCGATTTGAATTGACACGTAGTAAAGTGAGGCAACCACCGAATTCCGTTTAAGTGAACTTACTCTTGAACTTTAATGGTTTTTGATCGAGACCCTTACATCACATGCTCTACCCTGCTGAAAATTATAGTTCCCTCGAACATCACCTTTCAGTTAATTCATCAAGTCCTTCACTAAGGACCACCCTTTACAGGCTATGAACCTTGTGGATTTCTTCATTTAAGATTGTTTAAGGACGTCTCATTAACTTTCTATCAATAAGGTCTCGCTATTACCCGTGAATTCATCAATTCCTTCTCAATAGGACCACCACGAGTGGCTATGAATTTTTAAGGAAATTTTTGTTTTGAGCCATAGGGATGGAGAGAAATCACATTGACTCATTAGTCACATGTTCCCCATTAATGGTTTTAAATCCCACCCCTCGACGTCTCCAGGACTACTCTCCTGATTAGGCCTTTGGTAAATGGATCAACTAGATTTTTCTCCGATCGTACATATTTCAAGGATATCACCCCATTCTTCAATAACTATTTTACTGAACCATGTATGATGTGAATGTGTCTCATATTTCCATTATATGCACTATTATGAGCGACTCCAATGGCTGCTTGTGAATCACAGTAGATACACACATGTGTGGCACTTCCTTCCCAAAGTGGCACATCTGATAAGAGACTTCTCAACCACTCAGCTTCTTGCCCATCCAACTCTAGTGCTATGAACCAAGACTCCGTGGTGGAGCATGCTATACAATTCTGTTTAGAGAACTTCCACGATACAACACCTCCTCCTAAGGAGAACACATAACCACTGGTGGACTTTACTTCGTCATTGTCAGAGATCCAGTTTGCATCACCAAAACCCTCAAGTACCGCAGAAAATTTTATATAGTGCAAGCCGAGATCAATGATACCCCTCAAGTAATTAATAGACGACGGAGTGCAACCAAGTGGTCACTATTCGGGTTATCAGTATATCGACTAATTATACTTACGGCGTAGGCAATGTCGGGTCGAGTGTAGTTCATTAAGAACATCACACTACCTATGATCTTAGCATATTCATTTTGGGATACAACATCCCCATAGTTTTTAGACTACTGAATACTAAAATCATAAGGAGTTTTTGCAGGCGTTACCTCAAAGGAGTCGAATTTTTTCAACATCCTTTTATTTTTTTTCTTTTTTTTTGTAATGTATATTATTTTTTTTTAATTTTATAAATAATATAATATTTTATTGCTTTTATTGCTGTTCAGTTTTATAACATGTGCTACAGATTGCCCATATATTCCTAAGGATTTTCACCCCGAGGATCGCATCTGCTTCTCCCATGTCTTTCATGTCAAACCTAGAAGACATGAAGCATTTAGTCTCATTTATAGTATGAATAGAAGTACTAAAGATGAGAATGTCATCTACATAAAGGCAGATGATGGCACATTCTAAACCTGTTACTTTGGAGTAAACACACGAATCATAACTGTTAGCCACAAACCCATATGAAATAAGAGTATTGTCTAGCTTTTCATACCATTTTTTAGGTGCCTTGTTTAAACCATACAAAGACCTATTTATCTTACAAACATTATCCCATTGACCAGGAGCCACACACCCTTCAGGTTGAGCCATGTTGATCTCTTTATCTAGATCTCCATTCAGAAACACAAGTTTAATATCCATTTGATGTATGACTAGTTTGTGAATGACGGATAAGATGATAAGGGTCCTAATGGTAGCGATTTTGGTCACAGGGGAGTAAGTGTCAAAGTATTCTAAACCTTTCTTTTGGGTGAAACCCTTAATAACAAACCTAGCTTTGAATTTTTCTACTGAACCACCAGGTCTCAATTTGGTCTTAAAAATCTATTTGCTATTAATGGGTCTGCTTCCCCTAGGTAAGTCGGTCAATTCCAATGTATGGTTACTTTTAATAGACTCAAGTTCACTATTAATTGCTTCTTTCCAAAAACTAGCATCTACCGATTTTAAAGCATTGTCATATGTTTTTGGGTCTTCCTCCATGAGGAGGTAGGCGAGTACCTGTTCTCTTATCAGGTCAATGTGAAAACCTTTAGTCATGAATGTTGTGATAAAATAAGATCCAAAGCTGAACTCGGTCCTACGTCTCTTACTTCTCCTAAGTTCTTCCTCGGGAATACTGATAGTCTCCATAGAAGTAGAGGGGCCAGGGGGAACATCACATAGAGTTACATCAAAATTAATAGATAATCAATCAGAAGACAAAGAAGCATCAACAAAATTCAAAGTTTTCAAAGGGAAAACGTGTGCAAAGAACTCAGCATCTCTAGATTCAAATATAGAGTTATCATCTAAAGACAAGAATCTATTTACCGCACTATTTTGAGCATACCCTATGAAAATTGAGTCTATGATTTTGGGTCCAACGGTGACTGAGTTAAAATCGGTTAGTTTGATTTTGGCCAGACTCCCCCGACACGTTTAAAAAATTTAGGTTTGTGGAAAGCCTTTCCACATCTCATAGGGGATGTTATCTAGGGATTTATGGGGCACCCTATTAATGACATAACAGGCTGACAAAACAGCTTTCCTCCACATGTTGGTTGGTAGGCTTGAACTAATTAACATGACATTCATAGTCTCTTTAAATGACCTATTCTTTCTCTCAGCTATGGCATTTTGTTGGGGTGTATAAGGGCACTAAGTTCGTGGATTATCCCATTTGTTTCACAAAACTCTTTAAGTGAATTAGAACTATATTCGCCTCTTTTATCCAATCTAAATCTTTTGATTTTACAGTCTAGTTGGTTTTCAACTTCGGCCATAGATTTTAAAAAAGTATTTTCTGCCTCATCTTTAGTTTTAAGAAGGTATACTTTAGTGAACCTAGAGTAGTCGTCCACAAAGGTTATATAATAAAGTTTTCCTCCTCTTCTAGTGGAGTTTTTAAAATAAGCTAAGTCTGAATGTACTAGTTCTAGCTAGCAATTTAGTCTTTCTCGTGGTTATGGATTTAAAATATTTTTTCGCAAGTTTGGACTCTACACATATATGAAAATTTACAAAGTCATCCATATTGTGAAGGGTTATTAGTCCAAATTTTTAAGCCTTTTAATGAAAGCGACATTTAAATGACCTAATCTACCATGCCACGTACCAACAGACTCAACGATGTAAGCATAATTAGATGCATTCCCATTAATGGTTACATTGTTTAAAACAAACAAACCACAATTCAAATACCCTTTCCCCACAAACTCGTCATTTTTGGTAATGATAATTCCCCCCCCCCTCGAAAACAATTTTAAGTCCCACTTTATTAAGAAGTACTCCGGAAACAAGATTCCTACGGAGAGATGGGACGAAGAGAGTATCATTTAATTCTAAAATTTTACCATAAGTGAGTTTGAGAGGAACCTGTCCTTTTCGAGAACCGTAGAGGTGGAAGAGTCACCCAAATATTCGCATTCACCATCTGTTACTTCATCAAATTTTTTGAACAAGGCTTTGTTCGAGCAGAAATGTCGGGAGGCTCTGGTGTCAATGATCCACTTGGTTTTATTCTCAACTAAATTTACCTCAACCATTACTGCGACGATAATTTCTTCGGCCTCGGTCAGATTTGCGGCAGATTTGGGACCCTATCTGGTTGTAAGATTGCATTCGAAAACTCTATGCCCTTTTTCTCACAACACTAACAGGCTCCCTTGGGTTTCTGAATCATACCAGAAGTTTTAAACCCTCCACCTTGTTTGTTGGAGTTGCCGCGGTTCTTGTTTCCCCTAGATTTGGATTTGTTTGAGCCTTGTTGTTTTCCCTTCCTTTGAACCTGTCTTTGTTACCTTGACCAGAAATTTCGACAAGATTAGCTTTTGAGGAGTGAGAAGGGAAAGAGAGAGACATGTCCTTAAGTCGATTAGCTTCTTCGACTTGCATATGGCTGATGAGTTCTCGGAGAGTCATTTTCTTCTTTTTGTGTTTAAGATGGTTGCATATTCACTCCAAGATTGGGGGAAATTTCTCAAGCAAGGTGTTAGCTTGGAAAATTTGCACATCTTTATGCCTTCGGCGATTACTTCAGCGCATAGGTTTTTGTATAGATGATGTTGTTCAGTCATAGGCTTTTGATCCGTAATTTTAAAGTTATACCAGTTCCCAGTAATGTATTTTTTCTTACCTGATTCATGACCTTTGCTGATTTCTCTTTGGAAAGGAGATCAAAGATGAGATTCGAGACGTTGCTCAACATCCAGCCCCGAGCCATGGTATTAGCTCATTTGAACATGGCTTCGAGAGCAAGATGTCTAGCCAGTTCCTCTTCAGTAGGAACTCCATTATCTACCATAAGTGGAGGATTTTCAAATATAATGAAGTTGAGTTCATACTGTTCAAGACAGATTAAGATATTTTTTGTCCAATGCTTGTAGTTGGAACCATTAAAAGGCTTCAACTTATTCACGTCGGGAAAGACCTTTGCGTTCAATGATGAAACAACAACCGACATAGGAAAAGCCATTTCAGGAAAAACAAACGGTGATAAGTGAGTATCTTTTTAAATTGTTGGAAGAAAAAGTGAATCATCGTTCAAAACAAAAGAAATGAATTTCTAGAAAAAATAATTTCGGTTAATGTAAACTCTAACTATTACATAAATTGAAATACAAGTCGAAACAATTACATGGAAAATAAAAAAGAATACAATTTCACAGAAATATATGTTGGCGTAAAAAAGATATTCCAGTGTATATGTAATCTCTAATAGAGATTCTACAACTAGTTTTCAGAGGGAAGAGAAGAAGAGAGAGTTTGTTCTTTTCGGTTTGTGTTTCTACAAATATACATTTTTCATTTTTTGACTCCCCAACTCCCACACGGCCCACGCCGTCGCCGGGCCGGGCGGGTGGTGATGGTGGTGGTGCGCGTGTGTGGGGCTTTTTCCATTTCCCTTTTTGGCTTCCATAGCCTTTAGTTCTTTTGAAAGTAGTAGATGGGTAAAATATTATATGCAATTATCTTTTCTATCTCTCCTCCTATGTGGGACCTTTTTTCACAAAAAAATGACTTTCCCACTTCTCCAAAAGAATATGAATGAATTCATTTAATACTTCATATTAACTTGAATATTTTCCACTTCTCCAAAAGATCATGACAGATTTATACTAATCAATAATATAAATCCTAACAGTAACCTCATTAAATAAAGAGACAAGCAACGTAATAGTGTTGGATTCTTATATTTGCAATTCAACCTTGCTAGTTATATTTATGTATCCTATTTTTACTTTACAAAAATTCAAGAAGCGTTGACCTCCAAACTCCCATATATTTCAATCACACCCTCACTTTAACTTCTGGATCCGCTATGGACCCCAAATTCTGAAGCTTTATACTCACAAATATGAGCTCGAATCAATGGAACAATTCACAAACGACCATTAATGACAATATCTCATTCCAAACAAAATATAGAGCTCGAATGGAAAATTGGAGCTCGAACCTTGCTCGAACTCGTAATCGTTGCTCGAATCTTGATCTTTATACACAAAGTTCTCCATGGTCGTATGAACCAAGAAAACTTGTATTAAATCTTGAATCCACCATAGATGCACAGACTATGGATGTACAAACCATGGATGCACGAACCCAAATATTTGACTCTATCATGGCTTTATTTTCGACCCCTGAGCTCGAACCATCTCTATTTTCAAACTCACACGTACATCAAAACTCAGCCTTAAGCATAAACTACTACAATGGGTAAAAAAATGGGTTCAAGCCTATCATATTCAGACAAAAAATGAGTTAAAAATGGCTTTAAATTTTGAGAGAAAAGAAAACACTGAATTTAATCTGAAAAATAAAAAATAGGTAGATAATTAGTTTATATATATATATATATATATTTATTTATTTTAGGGTATTTTGGAAATAAAAAAAATGAATTTTGAGTAAATAGTTTACTTTAGATCCCTTAGGATAATCTTTTTAATGTGAAGTTTTTAGATTAGTGTGCATATAAGGTTAAAATCTTTAGGAAAAATTTCTTATATACTTAATTGTTGGTGAAAAATAGCATATACTTTTATATAATTATATTTATTTTTTCAAATTAGTTTTACAATAATACTGGGTACCACCCAAAAATAAATTTCCAAGTATTACCTATGATTTGTCATTTAAATGCCTTAATCAGAGAAGAAAGACCGAAACAAATCCTAAAAAGAAAAATAACATGATTAGAATATTTAAATGTCACATCATGATTTTGAGTGATTTCTTTTTAAATGATACCTAACATTACTTTTAGCTTTATTGTAGATAGAAAGTCGTGGTGTTGATTTAGTCCAACCCACTGTTCAATTTCTAGATTTAGATGTTCTCGTTAACTAATTCCTGGAGAAGGTTTGGTAGATTTTAAGTCAATAGAGAAGTTGTACGATTTTATGATACTCTTATTTCACTATATAATGAATGTACAGAATATTTAACCAATATTAGTTGTGTTTTGTTCATTGAATTGAAAATCAACCAAGAGCATGGTATGCTCACTTTAAATCAGGCACTAGGTTATTCTAAACACACAATTCCCATGAATAAATGTATTAGGGGGCATGTCCATCAATTTTGACAAGTTGTATTTTGACAATGTATTAGGCTCATTTAACAAGGTTGTTGAAGATTTAAACCTGGTGATTAACATACAGAGGAAATTTAACTACCTTCAAACTATACCAGGGATATATAGAAAGACCACCCGTACCAATTCAAAATCCAGACACCTTCAAGCCTAACAATTCGCAGGTAATTATTGGATAAAAAATACATTATAGTGATACACCTGACAACACTCCAACTAAGTTCATCAACTTAGTCTACAAAAACACTTCATAACCATTGTCAATTCATCCTCTACTGCCTTCAATTTCTTGTTGACTTGGCGCTCTTTTGACCAAGATGCCTTGTTACGAAACTCTCAATACAAATTTGCTAAACAACACGAACATGCACATGAACACCAAGACAATGACACCTTTTCCTGATGTGAAGGTGATAAAGTCGTGTGACCTAGAGCCTACGCAAAAAGAAACAAGTTAGTTTCGTTAATTATATCAATTCAAGCTTCAAAAACGGAAAATTGGGAATAGGATTTGAAATGCTGTCTGAGAAGGGGGTGCTCTAACACTACAAGAAATAGTATCATTAGGGACGAGGTTATTGCGGCAACACTAAAATGGCCTCTAATGATATTTTTAAACACCAAAATGGGCCCCAAATTATATTTTTAGCGGCAATATTTTCCGCTAAAGATAAATTCAATAGAGGCAAAAACAAATAATTTGCTACTAAAGGTATCTTTAGAGACGAACTTATAGGGACGAAGCTATTAGCGGCAAAATTAAAAAATCTAGTGTTAAAATTTTTGCCTGCTAAAGATATCTTTTCTTGTAGTGTAAATCTTAATTAATTAGAGAATCACTCCAATGATCAAGATTAAAGATTTTATAATACTAAAACATAGATATTATCAAATATAGATACGTTCCCTTCGCTCTACGTAAACAGGTAATTAATCATATCCATCTTTTTACCTATATTCTGCTTTTTCCTTACTAGATTTGAATTGATTGAATATATTTTTATCTCCCCCCTTTTTGTTTACAGCGCGCTACAATGGAAAGTAAGCTCATTCAACCGATGATGCAAACTGGTCAGGACCTTGAGGCTATAGCTTTTTATGCTAACAAAATGATGCGTATGTTATGGGTTGTGGTTTACCTTAAAAAATGCAAAAGGTTGAGATAAAACGTTTGTTGCTTAGTGAAGCAGGAGGGTATTTATTGAAGCATAACAAATCAGAAGTTTAATGCATGAAGATGATTTTTAACTTATGTTGTTGTAGCTTTTTATTTTCTCTGGAAAGAAGCTTCATGTGATATGTGATGTATCATTAACATTACACATTAGGTGTATCTTTCTGGTGCTCCACTTTTTCGATATATTTACTATTTTTCAATTTAATTAGTTGTAAATGTTGATAGTGTGTAAGCTTTTACTTAATGGAAATTTCAAATTTTATAGATATTTATCTTTAACATTGGCATATGCATCCGTGAAGATATGTCTTTTGTGAGTCGTTTTTATGAAATTATATAGTGGTAAGTTATTGAATGTTTGTGTGGTATAAATATCCCTAAGAGTTATATATATGATGATTGAGAATTTTCCTTGGAGATAAGGAAAGGTTTAGGGTAACTTCGCAGGATGATGTATACCGAATATAAGGTAGGGTAAGAAATTACATGCCTACAAGCTGGAGTTGTAAAATTTCTGTACTTGTCTAATTTGTGGGGGTGCATTTAACATTTTTCTCTCTTTGGACTTTCAAGCATGCTTTGTATTTAGGCGAGGCTACACAATAGATGATGCATACTATAGATAATAGCGAGGGAAGTTACCTATGCAAATTGAAGTCAGAGTTTCAGATATATCTTATTCATTTTTCTTAATATCTTGTATGGGATTTACACAACTAAGATAGGAGTCACTTCAAGGAAAACATCTACTGGATGGTTATATATCACACCACACAATATATTAACGGATTGATAAGGAGTGTGAGGAGCACCACTATTTATTATATATATCATTTTTAGTGACATGACTCACTAATTACAGGCTATGTTTTATTTATCTACCTGCCTAGGCGCCTCTAAGCGTTGCTTAAGCGTCAACTCCTCCTCAACCGTTTACGTCTAGTTTAAATTCTAGACGTTTTTGCCTAGCCCCTTAGTCGTCGTGGAATAGACGCCTAGGCCGTCTAGGCGCCGATTAATGGCAAAAAATGGCTGCCTAGGCGCCGATTAGTGGCAAAACATGCCCGCATAGACCTTCTTGTTTTTTTTCTTATTCTCGAGAACTCTTTAATTGATATTTATAACTCAATTTTTAATATTATTATATTTACTTCAGTGTTGTTAGATGAATTTTATGACTTAAATAGTTAAAATTGCTATAATTACTACATATATTATCAAATATACAAAATTACATAGCGGGATTCAAAACCATATAATTCCAGCCTAGGCCCCGGCCCTTGTAATCCGACTAGGCGGTAGGCCCCAATTGACCGCCTAAGCCAAAAAACCGAGATCTAAAGCACAGATTACAGATATTATAATCTTGTTCTCTTATAGAATAAATCTTGTTAACTTTTAGAATAATGCTTCTGTGGTGTCTGATGTTTCGAAAACTGTTTTTTTATCTTTATCATAAATGACGAATTTCAGGGTGGATCCAAGATTTGAACTACGCGACGTTTCAGGGTGGACACTCACTACTATGTGTTTGATGTCTAGCGACTAACAAGGTGGTCGTTCAATGTACTTAAATCGATTGCTAATGACAGTTTGTGGTCGTTAAAAGTTGGTCACTAGTGTCTTATCATTAGAGGCACTTTTTAACGACTACCGGTTAGATCTGCCGACTAGGTATACTTGATCGGCAAAAGGAAACAAGAGGAACTGGTAAAGCTTTGGCAATAATTTACATTACTTGATTTTGTTTTGATTCTAGTATTGGCAAATGGATTATTGTGATTTGTGAGAATGTGAACGAGGTGGTGCTTCAGGCCGGATGGATATGAAAATGGAGTGTCTGGAGCTGATATCTTCTTCAAATTATCAAATTATCGCACGAGGTCTATAATTTTTAGATGGGTATGATGTTTTTCATTCTCGTAATTCGCTAAATACGAGAAAGAAATTGATTTTTCATAATTTTTACAATGATGCCTAATACGGTGCCAGGTTATGGAACTCTCAACACTAATTTGCTCAACAACATGAATATGAAAATGAACATCAAGACAATGACACCTTTTCCAGATGTGAAGGTGGAACGTCGTGTGAACAAAAGGACGCACAAAAGAAAGAAGTTGGTTTCATGAATAATTTTTCTAATTTATATTCAAACTTGGAAAATGGGAAATCGGGAATAGGATTTGAAAATGCTGTCCAAATAAGGTGCTCTAAATCTTAATTAATTAGAGAATCAATCTGTGTCTTTATCAATAAAAATCATGAGATTAGAGATATTAGATTCTTATTTATTGGTGACACCAACAAGAAATTAGAAATTAAGAAAAATAGATTTCTTATAAAAAATAAAAAAATAAAAAGGGATATGGGTGGCGAAGCAACCTGCGATGACCACCGTCCCTCCTCTGTGTCACAATTGACCATCATAATATTCAATGGTACCAACACATACTTGACAAATCAACACCGTTCATATATACTGTACCATTGGATCTTCATAGGAATATTAGTATTGATCTATGGCGTACACATATACTTGTTAAAAGGGTTCTACATCATTACCTATGGTCTCGAAAGATACATCATCCAGCTCTTGATCGCGTTTTTATCCTCTCATCGGTTCCGCCTCTTCGTCTGTCGTCTTCTTGAGTTCAATTTCTGGTATTAAACCTCATCACGATCAATATATATATATATTGTTATTGTTATCATAATTTGAATATATTAATAGAAAAATCACTGAATTTAGGTCAGTGATGTTATTTCTAATGTGTTTGTCTGTGTAAAAATTTAGGTCGTTAATTTCGATTAATTATTAACTCTCTGTATAAATTAAAGTCACAATTTTTACTTCATAAATGAAAGAAAGAAAGAAAGAAATCTAAAATAGTTTTGATCTAATGTAAGAAGTGAAATTGTTTGGGATAGAATTATCTGCTTTGAGGATTGATTCTTGATTTAGATACTGTATCTAGATCTGGTCTAATTCACTTGATAACTTTTTATAGATTTTGTAACTCTCGTAATTTTCTATTAAACAAATCGAGAATTATCTTTTACTTGTAAATGCATGCATTCACTTGAAAAAGCGATATGTTTTGCATTTGTGTTAACATTCTTCAGTGCATTTGATGTTCATGTATTCTGGCTAATTTTGTTATTATATTGGTTAGTGCTTTTCATTTCAACTAGGAATAAAAAAATAATTCACATGATCAAATATAGATATGATCATCTCGGCAAACCGTTTATTAATCATATCCATCTTTTTACCTATATTCTTACTACATATAAATTAATTTAAACCTATTCTTTTTTACAACGGTGCACGAAAAAAACCCATTAAACTGATGATGCAGATGTGATAATACCTTTATGCTACATCTTTATATGCTTTAACGAAATGATGCATAGTTTACCCAAAAGGTTGATTTAGATAATACTTGTTGTAGTAGATTTGTTATTTATTGAAGGATAACACATAAAAAGTTCAATTCATGGAGATGTTCTTCAAATTATGTTGTTGTATATTTTTACTTTTTTTGGAAAGAAGTTTCAACATCACTTTTTCAATAGATTGATTTACTATTGTTCAATTTAATTAGTTATAAATATTGGTATATATATATATATAGTAAGCTTTAACTTGATGAAATTTTTTCGAAATTTGTGTCTCCTTCCACAAATAATTGTAGTGGTAAGTTATTGGATATATGTTTGTATCGTATGAAATATCTCAAAGAGATAAGGAAAGGTTTAGGGAAATTCTTTACGGAGAAGGTAAGTATAATGTGTACCTAAGATAAGGTAGAAGATCAATATTGTTTTGTTTTCTCTACATGTTTGTGTACTTTTTGTGGGGGTGGGGGGCTAAAGGAAATTAGGAGTCTTTTTTTAATAAATTGGAGAGCCGCTTTGGACTCACAGTCATTGATTCAATTCGAACTCCTACCGCTTAAAAGAACAAAGGCTCTGGCTCCTTGAGTTAGCCCTAACAGGTAAATAGTCTACTAAGTTCCTAATTAGATTACACAGTAATGGAGATTTGAACTTGGAACCCATATACAAGTCTTTACTCAAGTTATAGTTGTGGAAAGCACCACTAGAAACACTCAACTGAGTCTTCCTCCAAACCAATATAATTGATCAATCAATTCTCTTTGGTATAAATATTACCACCATTTTAATTAGTATAAATTAAAAAAATTATTCTATTTATGATTAATGATTTTTTCTAAATTGACAAATAAATAAAAAGAATATTTCTTGACCAATGTTGGAATACTAACTCTACTATTTTTACGTGCATGCGGTTATTAATTATCATAAACAAACAAAAAAAATTGACGGTTTAAGAAACACATACAATACCGTCCAAAAAAAAAATCACATACAACTCACCACAACCCACACTTATCAGATTTGAATTTTGACAAATGTATAATATATTAGGATTTAAGAGACACATGCAATCCAGACCCATCAATGTTACTTTTTGACAAATATATATATATATATATATATATATATATATCGAAAAGTGGGATTTGAGAGAATCAATCAACACACATCCACCACTGTTGTTTAACTTTAAGTTCGTTTTTGAAATTTTGAAAATTTTGAGCAAAATTCTAAATTGAGATACTAATTATCAGATAAATATAGAAATAATTCTTTTTAGCGAATATGTGAAATAATATATAAGAAATTGAAACAATGATTGATGTTGGAAATTTGAGTTAAAAAGTTTAATATCAATATAGATGAATTCTTTTCAATTAAATGCTAATACAAAAGTTTTTAAACTATTCATTAACATGACAATTATTGTCATTTACAATAAAACTTTGGATTTCTCCAAAATGTATAACTTAATAAAATTTACATGAAACTTATATTATATTATAAAATTTTATAGCATATTTCAATTATACAATATTCACTCAAATCACTATATACATATACTTGTCCTAAAAATATAAATTTAAATATAATATTGATTTATCATAAAAATATATATTATAAATAAAATAAATGTTGAATAAATCAATATACAAATATTAATGTTGAAATAGTAATTGTTATAATTTATATAATAATTTATATAATAATTTATATAATATATAATAATATCTATCATCAAAAAGAAAAAATATTTCAATATTTAAACAAAAATTTATTGTATGAAATTTATATTTCTTTCCATTAGTGTTTTTAACTATCCTTTAAATATTGAATATATTAATTTAGAATTGAATATATGATATTAATAATGAACTATATATTTTAAAAGAGTTAATTACCAAGTCCCATGGTGAGACCTTTTCCATAAAACGTCCCTACAATTAGCACCTCTTTGAGTGGCTATCATTATACTATACTTCTTTAAAATAAAAGAAAAATGAAAGAGACAAAAAACCTTAAGCAACATTTCCCGTAGATGTACTAACATGCAACGTTTCACCTGTTACTCTTTTCTACCTCTTCTACTAATTGCACTACGTCACACATCAAACACATGAAATCAGTATTACTGGGAAAGAAAAAACGTCACTAACGAAGAAAAAATAGTGAGAGAAGTTGCATGAAAAAATGCAGAAGAAAGAGTGTATAAGCCATGTTTTTAGTAAAATTGCAGGGAGAAATCATTCAAGTGTTAGGTGAAATATTTGTGTTAGAATAGGGGAAAATTAAAATGTTAGGTGGAAGCCCTGTGAATCCAATGATTAGGTAAACCCATTGAATTATTGAGTAAAAATACATTAGATAATCAGTTAACACACCCTTTACAAAATATTAGCACAAGATTCGCCGACATGAAAAAAGTTGGCAAAAAACAACAAAAACCTTAAAACAAATCATGACAAAGTACCTTAAAACTAAAAGATGGATGCATTCATTTAATTGTAAAAGGTAATGGTAATTAAAATCCATCAGGATCAACGAGTAAAACCCATATCACTGATAGCAAACTTGATTGTATGACAAAAAGTTACAATACAAAGAATATAAAAAAACATTCAGATGGTACAAGCCCAAAACGTTGTTAAACTTTAAAATGTTCAAACATAGTAGATAATAGAAAGTCATACTCAAAGAGAAATAAAAATAAATAAATAATAGAGATCAGGCAATAATGGAACCTGGATATGGGGCATGATCAACTTGAGATAGTAGAAATTGAATATTCATGGGGATCGGTGGTATATAAACACTGTAACTTAATTGTTCATAGTAAAACTTCTTGCAAGAAACAAACCAAGTCTAGGTGCAAAGGAAACCCCCTAAAATTAGTGCACAAATGGTAAAAAATGATTAAGGAAGTTGGGTGGATGTTACTAGAAAAAAGTACCTACACTCACCCAAGTCTGTGGAAGAAGATATAATAGAGCGCAATATATATGATGGTTTGACTGAACAAGTTAATGAAAATACACATGAATAAATAGAAATGAGCTACTGGATACTACACTAGGAGGGAAGTGCAAGAGGACCCTTCATACCATAACACTCAATGACTTACACCGGGAATATGCGGGGCATGCATAAGAAGTTCAAGCAACCAAAATTCTGGAAGTATGCAAATAATTAGGTATCAATATTGTATGCTTCGTATAAAAATACACAAAACTAACAGAAGTTTCGAAATACTTTTCAAAAATTAGAAGATCATTCATAATTATGATAATGGTAGGATTTGAGGTCATGGAAGCAAAAAATGATCAAGTTGGTGCAAACACAAACATAGACCAAGCAATACTTTGCAAGGTTAAAATTCGAAGTTTCTTAAATCTCTGAAAATAAATGTATCAAAGATTTTCAAAAAAAAATTAAACTAATAAAATATAGGATTTCTGAAAATTCTGAAATTCTGAAATTCTTTGAGTGTTTCGAAATCAGAATGAAATTTTGAGTTCCGATATTTTTTTGGACTGGAATTGGATTGAATTTTGCTCTTCCGAAAAAAATAGAAATTTCTAAACTAGCCCTTTTCCGATCCGATCCAGCCTATTTCCACCCTTAATTGACATTACACATTAGGCATCTTTTTGGGTGCTCCACCTTTTTGATAGATTTTTTTATGTCCATATTCATTTGTTTTTTTTGTTGTTGTAAATGTGGATAGAGTGTAAACATTTACTTGATGGAAATTTCAATTTTTTTTAGATATTCAACCTTCCCATATATGTGCATTTGTGACGCTCTATGTTTTGTCAAACCTGCTTGTATTTTTTTAATAACTGTAGTAGTGAATTATTAAAAGTTTGTGTGATATGGAATATCCCGAAGCATAATATATATAGCTTGCTAGTATTTCAATTAGAGTTTTGGAAAATATTGATAAGAAAGTCGTTCTCATACGGCTTTGTGGAAACCTAGAACAAAAGAAAGTCTCTTTCATGATCTTCACTGGAGATTGAGGAAGGTAGTGTAATTGCTTACAGTGAAGGTCAGGATGATATATAGTACCAAAGATAAGGTATGGTAAGAGAGGCATGCAATGATTATAGTTTTATTTTCCCTTCAAGTTGTTTTATTTTGTTCATTACAAGTCGTAGTTGTCAAGCTTGTCTACTTTGTGGGGTGCATTTTCTCTCTTGGGACTTTCAAGCATGCTTTGGATATAGGCGAGAATACACAATAAGGCTACGGGGCTACCAGCGGCGTTACATACTATAGATCATAGTGAGGGAAGTTATCAGAGAAAATTGAAGGCGAGTTTCAGAGATATGAGAATAACCTATTTTCTCAATTTTCTGAAATCATTTTTTCGTAATATCTTATATGAAATTTAGACAACTAAGATACAATAGGAGTGGAATTCAAGGAGAACATGTAATGGATTGGTATGCTACACACTATAAAGGGGTTGATGAGGAGTATAGGTAGGACATTATTATAGATATTATACTTCATTACTGACATGACTTACTAATTACATGTCCTAGAATGTTGTTCTCTTTTAGAATAATGTTTCTCTGGTATCCGGTGTTTTGCAGATCCATGGTAAAGAAAGATGGGATAATTTCCCACCTCATGAGTGTTACAGATGGGGAAAGGTCCCATAAGAAGTGCAGGTGGAACAAGTCACATCTTCTAAATATGTTTAATGGTTATGCTTAGACAAATGTGTATATTTGCATAAATATGTAGGGTACATATGGGGAAAGGGCCCATGTTCAGTACAGGTGGGACAAATCCCAGTTGCATATATGTATATATATATATTGACTAGATCAATAATTGTAATTCTTATATATTGGTATAGATATGGCGCATGTCGTCATTAGATGGATTATTCCAAACTTTAAAACACCCTAAAATAACAAAAGCACATATATGTGCATGCAAAACACTTCCATTTTATCTATTAATAAAAGAAGAAGACTGGTGGGGGCAAATGTGTGATAAAATAATAGATAGATAAAGATAATAATAAAGAACACACACCCTTGTCAACCACGGAACTCACTGCAAGTATCACATATCGTTTGCAAGTTTTAATGATAAGTCAAGTTCGTTCGCAGGGATTTGATCCGTCAGATCTACTTATATTTAATAAGCGTAGATGAATTTAGACGTTTAGAATAAAATATAAGATAAAATGACTAATTATCTAACCCGAATAAATAAATAATGCAAATAATTAAATATGAATGTAAGTCAAGTTAATTAGGATTACTAATACGAGTCTATTACTAAATTGTTATTCTAATCTGCCACACATTGAGCATTATATATTAACCGGGATTCTAAATAATGAGTGATGGTTAAATCAAATCTTTATGGCTATCTAGTTAGGCAAAGGATCAAAACTAGACGATTATGTGGTGTTATCAATAACTAAGAATAGTCCTAAGATTGGCCACATCTAGGGTTAAAGCAATAAGTCGAAACACATAATAACAATATACGCCAAGCTCAAATCAATTAAAATAATAACCCAACAATTAAAAGTAAACTTACAAAATAAAAGTTTAGAAATATGGTTGAGCATAAATCTATAGCTAAATACCCTAAATATAGAGAAGGTGAGATGTAGAAGAGGAGTTTGTCACTCTCCAACTTCGTGCTTCTTGTCTTCCTCTATAGGCCAGCTTGCTTCTTGGATGAATAGTTTGATACTAAGGATGAATATTAAATTAAAGGACTAAACTATTATTTAAAATATTATTTAAAATTGCGGAAGTATAAGCAAGGACTAAGCCTAAGATTGGAACTGAGCAAGGACATGTTTACAATGATTTAAGGGTGTATTTATAGGTGTCTTAGAAGCCTTAATTCGTTTTCTTGAAGGAATTAATCTAGTTAAACCAAAATATTGACCAAAATATATATACTATATAAAAATATTCTATAAATACACAATCATACATAATATTGACCAAAATAAAATTAATTTATAAATAAAACACCAAACTGGTTTTATCTAGTTTATTACTATATTGTCTGATACCTATTTATGGTCACCAATAATTAACTAGCTAATTTCATAGTTTTAAAAATATTTTATAGGATTTTTTTATTTAAACCATGGATAATCCGCATTCGTCGTGGATGCGGATTTGGTAAATAATTCTAAAATCCGATAGTAAATGGATGCGGATTGGTTATCGTCATTCTTAATGGATGTGGCTGTGATTATTCCATTTTTTTGAGGGTATCCGATCCGTTGCCATCCCTACTTATAAAGAAATAGCTAACAAATAATTTATATTTAAATGTTATAAAAATATTCTTATTATTTAATATACTAGATTTAAATTATAACTTTATCATTTTTTATAAGATCAATTTATTATATATTGCAATTCTTTTATACAAGGATCTAAATAATACAATCCAAAAAGTAAACATAGTTATCGAAAATCTACCAAGTTTTAAATAGAAAAAAAATAGACTAGTCTACTACTAGCATAATAATAGTCTCATCGAAAATAATTTAGCTTTCTTCTACATCAGCCACTGCTTTATACATTCTGCATGAAAATCATGTCCGCTCCTAAAAATCATTATAGTAAAAGAATATCAGACTCTGTTTAATATATTGTAAATAAAAAGAAGAAAATTAAATGGTTATTACCTGACAAACACAGCATGGTTCCTCTGGTTCTACCTGGGTATCTGTCCTAATAACAATACCTCCTAAATATCTCCTCTACTTTAATTTCTTGTTGATGGTTTCTGTATTTAACCCTGTGCATACATCTCCGATCTGTTCCTCCAATGCTAATAACTCCTGTATTTTCATACATTCATTATAAAGTGGAGGTGGAGCCGGAGCTGAAGGTGGAGTCGGAGCCCAAGCTGGAGCCAGAGCTTAAGGTGGAGCCGGAGCCCAAGTGGAGCCAGAGATGGAGGTGGAGCCGGAGCTGAAAGTGGAGTCGGAGCCCAAGCTGGAGCAAGAGATGAAGATGGAGCTGGAACTGAAAGGTGGAGCCGCAAATTATCCAACCAAAAAGTTTTAAAAAAAAATCAACTTCGAGTCAAAAAAATTTTGAATTTTTATTCTTAATTTACATAATCTCAATTTCATAACGAAAGTTCGGCATAAATCATTTAATGAATCAATTTTAATATGTAATTTACATAGAAAAAAACCAATTAACGCCATGTCTAACAAACTTCTTATTTCTTTTTGACCAAAAAAACCATCATAACATTTCTACCTTTTTAATAAGACATTCTCATTCATAATAATACATTTGGTGCTAAAAGTGAGAAAGAGATACAATATGAAAAAAGTGGAAGCTAACTCAGGTAATATTCCATGATTTTAAATAATACAAAAAGATAAAATGATTATGATAAATGGTTAACACCATAAGACTTCTATTTCTCGTATTAGTAGAGATCATTCAGAAAAACTATTAGATAGCAAGGAATGAAGCCGAAACTCTAGATATTCTTAAAATTTTCCCACCGGCAAAGAAAATGAAAGAGAATTTTTATAGAGAATGGCTTCCTACATGTTATGGATCCTCTACCAAACAATATTTATATAAATAGTCATTTTACTTGTAATGTTTTTAAAAATATCTATCTAGTAGGATTATGTCTTGTATTTTGTATATTCATGCTTGACACATATTTAAACACTTATTCAACCCTAACTTGTTTTTTATTTATAAAATATTTAGAAAAAGAAAAAGATGCTAAAATAATATTTACAAGTTTAAGATACCTTGTGCATATTCTTGATAGTCTTATGCATCCCTTGAAACTTTCTGTTAACCAAGAGAATAGTTTAGAAGATGGACCAAATTGAAATAAAATATATATACAAATCATATATCATTCTAATACAATTTTTTAATAAAGTCGATCAAATTCAAATTAATTAACAATTCATTATAAAATATGAAGTCTAAATCTTAAGTTCTGACCAAATGTCAAAGAAGTTAAAGCATAATTTAAAATATCCACTATAAGTCCTAATTTTGTTAAAGTACATGACCGTAAATATATATTACATATAATTATCTTTAAAAAAAATTTACAATTATTATTTTCATGTATTAAGGTAAGGTAAAGTGGAAATTGTAAAAGTTTAGAGACTATAGAGCATTATTTAGAGATCAAATGTATTACCTTTGAAATATAATGACTAACAATCTTCTTGTAATCACAAAAATCTTAATTTTGCAACATAGAAACCCTAATTTTGCCGACACAACAGAGTAAGAATAAGAGAGAAGAAGAAGACGAACTCATTATATATGAGACCTTTAGGTTTTCAATCTAAACCATCCAAATGTATATAAAATCAAATGTTGATAGTCATCCACGTGTAAACTATCTAAGATATCATTTAGTAAATGGGGCCGACTTTATAATAAGTCAAGTAGTAGATCACAGATGCGGCCCAGAAGAAAAAACTAGAAACTCATTAGAAAATAAGAATTGAACAATGAGTTTCACAAGATAAGGGTTTTGATGAAGTATAAACTTACCATATCAAAAATTCTCTTAACTTGACCAAAATCTTTCATGTCAAATTCAAAAATTAAGACCTTCTTTTAATTTCTTAATTCTCTGAACTGAATGTATAATTAGTAACATATCATCAACATATAATATTATATAAATTATGTTTTTTAATAATATTCAAGAAAATTGAGACATCTATCAAATTCACATGTCTTGAAACCTACGTCAAGAACAAAAGAATCAAATCTTTTATACCATTATTTGGGGGACTATTTTAATCCATATAAATATTTTTTAGTAAACTTACATGAACTAGGTTTTTAAAATCATAGAATCCCCCCGAGTATCTCATATTAATCTCTTCTTCAAGTTCACCAAGTTAAAATATTGTTTAAATATTAAACATTTTTAGTTTAAGGTAAAAATTTGCAACATATGAATACATTGATAGTTTGAATTTGATAGTAGGGGAAAAAGTCACATTGAAATCAGTACTCTCTGAGTATAACCTTTAGTTAGAAGTCTAGCTTTATATTCAAGGGGATAATTAACATAAAATTCTTCTTTTAGTTTATAAAATAATTTTGCATTCAATAAGTTTTTTATCCTTATTTTTTTCAACAAGAATCAAAGTATTATTAACTTTTAAAGAATGTATTTCTTCTTTCATAACTTTTAACCAATTTTTTTTGCAACCAAGCACCCTAAGATATCTATCGTTTTGTTGTTGCTACAGTCTCAATGTTAGAAATATTATTCAACTCAAATGTAGTGCATAAACCATCAAGAATATATAAACCATAACATTTCTTTTCATATAAGACACATTTATCATTCTTATAAAAATTTATCACACCATATGCATTTTTAAAATGTAACCTATATCATCTAACACTCCAAGAGATATATGGTTTCTTTTTTTAATCATGCTATCATCTCACTTTAGTAAGGGTTACCATTTTCCCATTATATGTTCTCAAGTTTATTTATACAAGTAGGACAAATTAGCTTACATGAACTTAAAATACTTTCAAGCTAGATTGACATGTTTCTAAGAGTTTTCTTGTATATCCATCAAAATAGATTATAGGAATATGAAACACTTTCAAGCTAGATTGACATGTTTCTAAAAGTATTCTTATATATAAATCTATCTATTAGGCTCTCTTTAAATATATATCATTGTTTTCTATTTTGTATCTTTTGAGTATGCAACTCTAAATATTAAGAGATTAATTTATCTCAACATGTGAAAGTAAGATATTAACAGAATCTAAACACTAACTCTCAATATTTATAGCATAAGATTGATTTTACATAGAAATCCTAGTTTTATCAGATATAAGAGCGAGAAATAAGAAGAATATTAATTCGATAATGAATAATGATACAATATTTAAACTTTGGGTATGTATATGAGACCCCTTAGTTCTTCAATTTGAGTCATCCAAATGTATAAAAAATCAGGATTTTATAGTCATCAACGTGTAAGGTATATGGACTAAATGATATAATTTAGTAAATGACCCATCCTTATAATAAGTTAAGTAGCATATCACAGATACAACCTAAAAGAAGAAGCCAACAAATCAATAATCGTAAGGCCCATCTGGAAATAAGAATTGTGATTTACCAATTACAACAAGAACTACACACATGCAATGATCAATCTCGTTTATTTGTGCATGAGAGATACTTTGATAAATGAGTTCAATGTAATATGGTTCTAAATTTGTAGGCAAAGTAACAATCAGTGACACACACACATACCCCTATCCCCATCCCCCCCCCCACACACAGACACATATATATATATCTTAAACAACACATAACATCAATAAAGTGATCTTATTTTCTTTATTGAGTTTTTTGTCAAATTTTTGCTAAGATAACCTTAGAGAGATAAGAGGTCATTATGAAAAAGCATCATGAAGTTCTTCCATGATTATGTTCTTAATGACTTCATAATTGAGATGAACAGTACTCATAGATTTTAGAGCACTACAAGTGTGTCGTTTACGGAAAGAACGGATATAAAACTTGAGATTTTAAAAACCAGAAGTTGCATATATATATACCAATGACAATCTGTGGCTTTCTTCTTCTTGCAATACACACTTGCCTTGGAAGCACAATTATGAATGAAAACATTATGAAAGCCAGTCTCACACGAGTACGTAGCAACGAGACATCTTAACTCACAAATACCGTCATGCTATATTCCACCTACTAGCTTTAAGATCTTATCTCAATCACTGCTAAGAAGTTTCTTTTCAGTAAGAACATGAAATTATTTATCCAGATTACAATGCTCAATCATCTTAACCGTTTGATCACTAACTGAAGAAACAACTTGACATGTTGTGCGCGAAGAACATGTAGGAGAAAATACCAAGGGTAGTGCAACATGAATCTCGACACAAAGTTTAGACAAAGGAACTGACACATCGTGATGAATTAACCATAAAATAGTGTCAACGATACTCTATTAAGAAATCATTCAATTTCACTACTGGAATCGCGGGGGTTTCGAGACGACACGTGTCGTCGCGAATCATGGTGATATCGTCGCTAATTTAGTTTCGCGACGAAATTTCGTCGCTAAACTGTCGTCTATATCCCAGCGTCGCTATTTTGCAATTAGCGACGAATAATTGTGATGCGGAGGATGGATCCGGTATAGGTGCAAGATTTTGAGCCGTGCGAAGCTCTTTCATCCCAGCAAGAATCGCCTGAAGCAGCTCCTCGTTCTCCCTGTCCGGCTGTGTAGGAGTCCTGGATCGTTTCCAGACCGGACCAATGGTAGGCACGCAGTATTTAGTCTTGGGTGGGTGTAGACCTCCATGATTGTCTCGAGCATGGCATCCATCTACTCCTGGATGGTAACTTCAGCACCCTCCTCTCCGGCCTGCACAACCTTCTTCTTCATCTTCTCCCGAAGAACACCCTGTAATTAAATTTCAATTTAAAAATAAATTAGATTAATAAAAAAATTAATTTAAAATAAAAAATTAATTTAAATCAATTTTTTTTTAAAAAAAGACTGACACTAGCTTTCTCCAAACGCTGGTCACGCCAGCTATCTGTAGCTACATCGTACGATAGGTGGTCGAAATAGCCGCTTAATGGAGGAAGCTCCATCTCCTCCTAGGTCTCGTCATCCAAAAAAGTCAACGACTCTTTCGTCACCGTCTTCAGCTTCCCCTGGACAGTATACAATAGCAAATATTAATTAGTTAACAATTAAATTAAATAAAATACTAAATTAAATTTTAATTTTAAAAACTTATACCTCAATAATCACCTGCCGAGTGTGGGACCAGTTCCTTGACCCCGCCTAGCTCGGAACTGTCTGCAGCTCTCGATTCTTCTTGTTTATATCAGCCTAACTCTGTTACAAATAAAAAAGAAATAGTTATAAAATTAATTTAAAAAAATGTATAAAATAATTAATAAATTATTTTTCACTAAAACAATAATTTGGGTGTGTTTTTGGGTGTTTAGTATGGCAGAAATGAGATCGGTTACTGCTTTATAGAAAAAAAGATTAGCGACGACACGCAGGTCGTCGCGAAACCTTGAATTTCGTTGCGAATTTGGGCCACGTGTCGCCCCACGTACACACGACCTTTGCGTGTCAAGGGTTAGCGACGACTAGTTGTCGCGAATTTTTGGGTTGTCGTCGCTCTTTTTCGTGGGCGGGAAAGTTGACCACCCACGATGACCAATTAAATTTTTTATTATTTATTAGCCACGAAAAATCCTTTGAATGTCGTCGCGAATATTTAGCAACGACATTCAACGGTTAAATGTCGTCGTGAAACCTTTGAATGTCGTCGCTATATATATATATATTTTTTTTTTTTTTAGTTTTAAGGTTTTAGAAGCTTTCCCTTTCTTGCTTGTTTTTTTTCTTGTTCCCTTTCATGTTCCTAATTTGGGGTGTTTAGTCAACGTTTAGAGTCAAACTTGAGTGTTCGGGGTGTTTAGTCAACAGTTAGAGCAAACTTGAGTCTTCGGGGTGTTTAGTCAATAGTTGAGTCAAACTTGAGTGTTAGGGGTGTTTAGTCAACAGTTAGAGTCAAACTTGAGTGTTAGGGGTGTTTAGTCAACAGTTAGAGTCAAACTTGAGTGTTCGGGGTGTTTAGTTAACAGTTAGAGTCAAACTTGAGTGTTAGGGGTGTTTTGTCAATAGTTAGAGTCAAACTTGAGTGTTCGGGGTGTTTAGTCAACAGTTAGAGCCAAACTTGAGTGTTAGGGGTGTTTAGTCAACAGTTAGAGTCAAACTTAAGTGTTAGGGGTGTTTAGTTAACGTTTAGAGTCAAACTTGAGTGTTCGGGGTCAAAGTTGAGTGTCTAGAGTCAAAGTTGAGTTATTTGGGTCAAACTTGAGTGTTTGGGGTCAAAGTTGAGTGTTTAGAGTCAAAGTTGAGTTATTTGGGTCAACGTTGAGTTATTTGGGTTAAAGTTGAGTGTTTGGGGTCAAAGTTGAGTGTTTAGAGTCAAAGTTGAGTATTTAGAGTCAAAGTTGAGTGTTTCGGGTCAAAGTTGAGTGTTTGGAGTCAAAGTTGAGTTATTTGGGTCAAACTTGAGTGTTTAGAGTCAAAGTTGAGTTATTTGGGTCAAAGTTGAGTGTTTGGGGTCAAAGGTGAGTGTTTGGAGTCAAAGTTGAGTGTTTAGGGTCAAACTTGAGTGTTTGGGGTCAAAGTTGAGTGTTTAGAATCAAAGTTGAGTTTTTAGAGTCAAAGTTGAATTTTTAGAGTCAAAGTTGAGTGTTTAGAGTCAAAGTTGAGTGTTTGGGGTCAAAGTTGAGTGTTTAGAGTCAAAGTTGAGTTATTTGGGTCAAACTTGAGTGTTTAGAGTCAAAGTTGAGTTATTTGTGTCAAAATCAGTGTTTGGGGTCAAAGTTGAGTGTTTAGAGTCAAAGTTGAGTGTTTAGAGTCAAAGTTGAGTGTTTGGGGTCAAAGTTGAGTTATTTAGGTCAAAGTTGAGTGTTTGGGGTCAAAGTTGAGTGTTTGGGGTCAAAGTTGAGTGTTTAGAGTCAAAGTTGAATGTTTGGGGTCAAAGTTGATATCCAAAAACCAACAAAATGTGTTAATACAAATAAACCAAAATTAAAAAAACCTAATCAATATCATATCCACTAATAACAATGGGTTCATCATCGCTGATGTCTCCTCATTTGTGATAGATTAATGTTAGGATGAGACATCATTTTTAGTGATTTAGAAGTCATAATTGTCGATTTTCTTGAGAAATAGTGCACTTTCCTATTTTGAGTCTTGATTTAGTAAAATAATATTTTTAGAGCATAATGGGTTTAATTTTTTATTTAGTGTGTAGCTTTAAAGATAATTATGGATCTTAATTAGAGTCCAAGTCAAAGACTACAACTTATGGAAAGTGATTTGCATGGTAATTGGAGATGGAAAAGGAAACAAAAGCTAAAAAGATGGAAAAGGAAAAGCTGTCTTATCTAAGAGTCTACAGTACACGCCTAAAAAAGTGCTATTTTACCCAAGAAATAGGCCGATTTTGGTAATTTCCTTTCATAGAGACAAAGATAATTCTGTTACGATTCTTTTGGTATCTTATAGAGCTCAAACCGACCAATAACGAAGAAGATATGCTCAAAACGGTCAAATAGTGTTTATCTTTATTTCCATACGAATTTGAGTTGGGCTAGAGTCCAATACTTTATCTCTTCCTCAAGAAAACGAATTAGGTCTTCTAAACACCTATAAATACACCCTTATATCACTTGTAAAAAGACCCTAGAAATCCTTGCCTCATAGTAATTAGTTCTTAGGGTTTTATTCTTCAAGTTTATTGTAGAGAGCAAGATGATGTCTTTTGTAATTTCTTTTAGTTTATTTCCATCAGGTATGAACTAAACTCCCCATAGCTTGGGTTTTGCATAATGTATACTCTATGAATTCTAATTCTTCTATCTAAGTTTCTTTGGGAATTATATGTTTTAATCTGATATTAGCTAATTACTTAATATTTGTTTATGTGTTTTGATTTATTGTCTTTCCTAAAACTGATCACTTTAGGATTGTTTTAATAGTAGTTAGATGGTCTCCTTGACAGAGTTTTTGACTACTGAACAACCACATAATGTCTAGTGTCGATATTAGTTCTGACAAAACATGATTCTAACTAGATAGTCATTAGGGTTTGTTTTAATCACCATATCACCAATGATAGCAGTGTTTGCGTAGGGCCTTAGTAGCGTTTGATAACCCTATTTGAAATCACGTCTTGGTTGTGCCCTAGCCCCCTTAGTTGCTCTCAAGGTCTAAGGTATGGGAATTTAGAATCCTGACTAAGTATACCAAGAGCTAATATTCTCCCTTATTAACTAGATTTATAGATAGATTTAGAAGGATTAGTGCATACTAGCAAAACCTGAGCTATACTTCTCATCTCATATTCTTAATCTTTTACTTTATTGTCTTTTATTTTCCTAGTTTAATTCTTAATCTCGAAAATCTCCTTGCTTTTATTTTCTGTCTTTAATTATTTACTTTAACTCGTTATTCCTACTCACGTGTATAACACACTTAAGTCCCTGAGAACGAACTTAACTTGTCATTAAAACTTGCATACGTCCTGTAATACTTGCAGTATTGTGCCTGTCTAGGGTGAGAGTGCGTCGTTTTCTTGACCTTTATTTGTATTAATTTTATCACACCCTAGGCGATACCTAGTTTTTGGCGCCGCTGCCGGGGACTTGTGTCTCGTTAGCGTGTGGGATATCTATTTCGAGTAGTAGTTTTTAATTTTTCAGATTTACGCTTGTGGTTTGCTTTAGTCTTTTTCAGGTTTCACAGTGTTTAATTCTTGGCCTCCTTTATCGGAGCCTGAGAGGAGCTTTAGACCTTACAACAAACGAATTCGTGAGGAAAGAGCCTTAAGAAAAGCAATGCCAGCCCAACTGAATCCACCACTTGGTCCTCAGGAAGATCCGCCACTTTGAGTCCCACCTGGAGGACCCCAATTAATTCCACCCGGTGGAGTTCAACAAGATCCACCACCAGGTGTACAACTACCAGTAGGAGGAGGTAATGGGCAGAATAACCTTAATAATCAACAAAACCGAGTTGAACAAGACCTTCCTGGCCTTCATGTACCATTCCATGTTCAACCAACCGGTTACCGCCCTCCAGAGATTCCGAATATTAAATTTAGACCCGATCCGGGTATGCTCAGTCAATTTCAAAGTTTTGGACTCTACACTGGTACAGCAATTCAAGATCCGGTAAGATCGATTCAGAAGTTCATGCAGATTTGTCATGCCTACATTACTCCGGGCATTACACGCGAGCAACTGTATTGTCATATGTTTTCGTTCTTCTTGACCGGCAGAGCTAGCGATTGGCTAGAGAGACAACCACATGGAACCATTCATTCTTGGAGAGAACTTCAAGCCGCGTTATTTAACCGTTTTTATCCTAAGAGCATGAGACTCAAAGATCAAACCGAGCTTGCAAGATTTTGCCAAGAAGATGGAGAAACAGTGGGAGAAGCATGGACAAGGTTTCAACAAAAATTAGCTAAATGTCCGCTCCATGTTTATACACCTGCTCTACAACTTGCTATGTTCTATGAAGGTCTTAATGATAAAGGTAGAGAGAAGGTGGATAACATTGGAAAGGGTAATTTCGTGTCCATGAATCACAATGAAGCTTCCGAGGTTTTGGAAAATATTATGGAACAAGAAAGAAGTTGGCCTTCAACGCGAGCTTCTGTAGCAAAGACCCAAGGAACGCTTCGTTTAGATGCAGAAACTGCGACCTCAGCTCAGATATCCGCGTTAGAAAATCAAATCAAAGAACTGAAGATAGAGATGCAAAAGAATTTAGCCGCTGCAAACGTAGTACAAGAAGCACAAGGTTGTCAACAATGTGGGGTTAACAATCATACATGGGAAGAATGCTAATCAAATCCGCAATCTGTTTACTTTATATCCAATCGCGGAGGTTATCAATGGGGTAACCGAAACCATCCGGGTATGCAGTATTCAAATCCACAAGGGGCCGCTAATCCTGGTCATTATCAACCGCGTCCCCAGAACAACTCTTTCCAACAGAGAGGTCAGTACCAAAATCAATATCAGAATAGACATGCTCCCCCTCAACAACCTACTCAAGACACCTATACCGTATCATTAGATCAGAAAGCTTTACCTCAGTATCCTCAAGAAGGATCTATGGACAATCAACAGATAGCACAAGCTCTGGACTGTTTGACCATGACTTTGAACGCTCAGGAAGAGAAGGTCAGAGGACAAGATGCCGTCATTCAGATTTTAGGTACTCAAGTAGAACAGTTAAACAAAGTCTTAACAAATTTATTAGAACAAAAGGAAGTAAAGGCAATCGAAGGAGGTGAAAACAATGTTGGGTTCGAAGCTTGCAAGGCTATTTGCCTTGAAATTGAAGAAGCAAAAGAGGAAGTACCGCATGCTGCCGTTAGTGCCGTGGAAGTTCCGAGTACCGAAGAAGAACCAACCAAGTCTAGCCCCGTGAAATCTGACTGTTCTGAGGTTTATGTGGAGGACGATCAAGAGAAAGCCGAATTTATACAGCTACTGAGGAAGATGAAAGAGGAAATTCGATCGGTTGTGGATTACGCAGCTGAGCTGGCTAAAGAGAAAGAGAAAGAAACGTCAAAGGAGGAATCAGAAGATGAAGTTGCACCTGCTGTGCATGAAGAGAAAGAAGAAGAGAAGGTGGAATCGCCACCTATTGTTCAACCAGTGTCATCAACTATTCCTGATACAATTCCTAAGGATGACACTATACTCAAGACATTTATAGAGGCGTACCAACCTGAAATATAAACGCCTAGATGCTTGAGATTGCGAAGAGAGGGCTTACACCGCAACAAGTTTTTACGCAAGTCATTCCTGAGAAAGAGGCGAGTGTAGAGATCCCAAGAGAGAACCTGAGGGTTTCGAGAAGAAGTGAAAAAGAGCTACCAACAAAGCTTAAAGATCAGGGAAGTTTCAACCTTCCTATTCAATTACATGGTATGCTCAAGGTGAAAGCTATGTACGATGTGGGTTCTGGTGTGAATCTTATGCCTAAGTCCGTGTTCGAGAGACTTGGACTTCAGAAATCAGAGAAAACTCCAGTGAAGTTGCAGTTCGCTGACAACTCAGTTAAAAGGACATGGGGAACAGTGGAGGACGTCTTAGTCCGAGCAGGTAATATCGCCATCCCTACTGACTTTGTTATTCTTGAGTTTGATGCAGATAAGCAGGTTCCAATCATACTTGGACGACCTTTCATGGCCACAAGTCAATGTGTGATCAACTTCCAAGAAGGGACCATCACCCTTCATGCAAAGAATGTATCTAAGACCTTCTATGTCTTGGGTAAGAAACCAAGGAAGTTAGATCCCACCGTTCCTGTCATCCACAGCCTTTCACATCACAAAGTCCCTCCTGAGAAGATCCACTTCAAGCCTGTGGATACTGAGCCAAACATTGAGTTTGGGGTTGGCCATGAAGTTCTATGGAAAGCTCACAGACGCGAGAATAGGCCACGAAGTTTCAAAGATTTGTGGAATGGACCATTCATTGTCACTAAGGTTGTTTCAGCCAAGGTGATAGAAATTCGCCCCAAAACTGGGGTCAAGCGCAGATTAGTTGACGTTCATAGCCTTACTCGTTGTTGGGGAGGCTATATTCGCAAATCTTGACAGAGGTAACACGTCTAACTTTGAAAGACGTTAAACAAAAGTGCTGTACGGGAGACAACCCGTAGTTTTTAAATTTTTATGTCTTTTACGTTTTTAGTTTATGTTTAATTTAGTTGTTTTTAGTTGATAATGCATATTTGAGAAAGGTATTAGTGTTTTTGGTGTGTAGGAATTGGAGAAATCGAGTTAGGGACGCGAGCGAAATTTTTCGGAGCGGTAGAATGACCTGCGCGGACTACCCCTAGTCCGCAGCCATGGTCCGCAGGGTAGAAACCCGTACCACGGGTTGCACCACGGGTCTTGTCCAGAACCGAGAAAAAATTGACCCGCGGACTACCCCCCTGCACCGTGCCATGGTCTGCAGGTCACAAACACGTGCCACGGGGTAGATCCACGGGTATTTTGACGAAGGAGGCGCGGAGTACCCTCGCGGTGTACCCATGGTATGCACCATGGTCCGTGAGCCAAAAACGCGTGCCACGGGTTGTACCACGGGTATTATCCAGTGGGTAAAAATTCTCGAGCAACAGATGCCGCGGTGTACCCCGCGGTACACCCATGGTCCGCACGAGCCTCCAGAGAGAGAAAGAAACGGGATTTGAGTGTATAGAGGAGGTATTAAGCCATTATTCCGAATTTTATAAACCTAAAGCCTCTTTCTCTTCTCCAAAACTCTCCCAACTCCATTGAAACTCATCAAAACCTTCACCAATCACCAAAACACTACCCAATCGTCAAGAAAAACACATCAAATCTTCTCTCCACATCATTACAAGAGAGAATCAAACACCCAATCATCACCAAATCCATCAAATTGAAGAATCAAAGAGCCAAATTTCTACAATTCATCCTACAATTTCTTAAATCCAAGCCAACCCATTACAAATCCACCTCACCCACATAGAGATTCATCATCAATTCACCTATCCTAGGCCAAATTAAGCTTGTTCAATCAATAATTCACAAGATCAAATTTCAAGGGTTGCTAAAGCTTTGAGTTGGGGGTTAATTGAAGATGACTAATAGAACAACAATAATAACTAACAAGAGGGAGGTGAAGAGTAACAAGGGATTGGATTTAACAAGAAGAAATCAATTGACAAGGGTGCTAGTTCTAAATCAAAGGGTAAAGATAAAGTAGAGAAGAGTGGAATACCTTTGTTTGATCGTAATGGTAAAGAGCTTTACTTTTATGCAAAGGAGAAAACACAACCTCCACAAGGTCCTAAACCCGTAGAGAAGGAGGAAGCTTCAAACATCTTAAAAAGTTATGCAGGGAAACAATTGAAAGAACTACCTTTTGCTTATGAGAAAGTATTCAAGGAAGAAGTTGGTATAGGAGAATATGCAATATTCTTAGAGCTTGGTGAGAAATTGGGTTGGTCTACGTTCATGGTAAGACGTTCTGAATTATGAGATGAGTTAGTTTTGGAATTCTATTTAGGCCTCTTTAGCCGAGATAGTAATTGTGTTCCGATTAGAGGAAAGCTAGTTCCTTTCACAGTTGAGGAGATTAGAAACCACTTCAAGTTTTAGAAATTGAAAGGTTGTTGCAAATTTGAAGAAGCGGTTGCTAAACGAAAAATCTTTGATGATGAATTAGTTTTTGAGCATGTATTAGACAAGGAGAAAGTGCAATCACATAAGGGAGAATTGAAGGCACCTTGTCCTTACAAATATCTTCAACCGGATGCACGAATTTGGCACAATTTCCTTGTCCCTAATATCTTTGGAAACACACGAACTTTGGATGTGACTATGAAGTACGCTCTACTTTTGGACTGTATTTTGAGAGGAGAAGAAGTTGATGTGTCACAGTTGATCTATGAGGAGGTGATACGATTTTCGGTCTCTCCTAAATCCGTTTATAATGTTAAATTTCCTACTATGATCACGTGTCTTGTGCGAAAAGCGGATGTAATATTGGGTTAAGAAGAGAAACTCGAGTTTAAAACGAGTTATATTGATAATGCTTGGATCAAGGATATCTTTCGAAGAGCGGGTTCTACGCAAGTCTCGAAAGAAGAAAAGGAGCAAAGTTGGCAAGAGAAGATGGAGGAGCGTTTAACGAAATTTGAAGCAGCTCAAACTTCTTTAGTCAATGATGTGGCACAAATCAATGCTAATCAAGTGCACATCATGAAACTCCTCGAGCAATTAACGAAAGGTCCAGCAAATCCTACCTTGGAGATCAATGATGCGAGGCAATAAGCCTCGAGAGTATGTTCTCTTTCTTCCTTACCATTTCTGTAAAAATATTTATCTGCTAATTTTAATTTCTGTTTTTCGAGTCTTTTTCGAGTCGTGGGGACACGGCTCATTTTTGAGTTGGGGGTGTGGGGATTCGTTGTCTCTCATCTCCATTTTGATGTTTTTAGGTAGAAATTAAAATTTTTGATACATGGGAATTAGATGTAGAGTGTGTTTAATAGCTTAATGATAGTAAGTAATATGTTTATGAACTATGTATTTGTATGCTTTGAGTATTTGCAGGAAAACACACGTTGATAGTAAAGAAAAGATTAGTGAGCAATGCGACAGAAAGTATGTTCGATCTCAGGGAACCTTGAGAAGTGTGTAGGCCGTGAGATCCAAGCTAGTTGAAAAACCATTTGATGAAAGTGCTAAAGGTAAGAAAATAACGAAATTACATAGTGTAGAAAGTGATTAAGGCGGTTATTTCATATTTGAAGCCTTTGAAGCCTTTTTTATACCTTCTCACCTTGTGATTTTTTTTAATTTTATATGCTATATCCTTCTCAGCCCCTTCTAGCCTTTCTAAAGCCTTTTATTGAAACACGTTATAAGCCATATCCCTTTAGATTATAGGACTTTTCCATATGACCCGCACTCGAATCGCGATGCATAGACAGTTGTTTTAGAGCTTGAGTTTGGGGTGGTGGGAATTGTTATTGGGTTGGGATTTTTTTGCACTTATTAATTGTGCTTTGTGCTTTATATTTATGATGATTCACAGATTTTTATTGTAACCCTTTGCCAGGGTAATAGTGAATGGAAAAGAAGCTACGAGCTAATTGCCAACAAGGGCATTAAAAGAAAAAATATATGTATGAGAAAATTAGCGTGATATCTAAATATTAAAAGAGAGTCATAGCTTAAAAATTAATTTGAAAAGAAAAGAAAATATATATTCGGACCAGCAAAGTGGAATTTTTATGTGAACATCTTAAGCTTTAATTGGGTTATTGGGGATGCGAAATTGTGCATCAAGGAATTCACAGGGTTGAGTGAGAAACGTTTTATGAGAGTAACTCAAGCTCTAGGGCGATTCGTTGATGGATAGTGAGGAGAGAGCCAAAAGCTAAATCCAAATTATCCAAATATACTATCATACCGTCCCTAAGCCTACATTACAACCTTAAAGACCTTTTGATTCTTTGCTATGTAATTGAGAAGTGATTAAGCCATTAGAGATTAGTTGAGTGGATCTTTGAATACTAGTGAAAATCGATGAACAATCTATAGCTCTCTTGGGGAACTGAGTAAAGTCCCAAACCTTCTTACATTACGAAACTAATCTGATCTTGAATTCAAGCCGTGTTGACTGTGGATATAAGAAGTATACAGGTATGTAGTTTATAAATATTATTGCATGAAATTTTCTGAGTTATGTGCTTTAGGTTTATTCTATATATTCTGCTGTCTTCTTCCCATTGTATTGAAAATTTACAAGTGTGTATTTATAGACTTCCCTTTGTTTTTATCTTTATTGTATCGGGACGATACAACTTTGAGTTAGGGGTCTTGATGTCTCCTCATTTGTGATAGATTAATGTTAGGATGAGACATCATTTTTAGTGATTTAGAAGTCATAATTGTCGATTTTCTTGAGAAATAGTGCACTTTCCTATTTTGAGTCTTGATTTAGTAAAATAATATATTTAGAGCATATTGGGTTTAATTGTTTATTTAGTGTGTAGCTTTAAAGATAATTATGGAGCTTAATTAGAGTCCAAGTCAAAGACTACAACTTATGGAAAGAGATTTGCATGGTAATTGGAGATAAGGAAACAAAAGCTAAAAAGATGGAAAAGGAAAAGCTGTCTTATCTAGGAGTCTGCAGTACATTCCTAAAGAAGTGTTATTTTACCCAAGAAATAGGCCGAATTTGGTAATTTCCTTTCGTAGGGACAAATATAATTCTGTTACGATTCTTTTGTTATCTTATGGAGCTCAAACCGACCAATAACGAAAAAGATATGCTCAAAACGGTCCAGCAGTGTTTATCTTTATTTCCATACGGATTTGAGTTGGGCTAGAGTCCAATACTTTATCTCTTCTTCAAGAAAACAAATTAGGTCTTCTAAACACCTATAAATACACCCTTATATCACTTGTAAAAAGACCCTAGAAATCCTTGCCTCATAGTAATTAGTTCTTAAGGTTTTATTCTTCCAGTTTATTGTAGAGAGCAAGATGATGTCTTTTGTAATTTCTTTTAGTTTATTTTCATCAGGTATGAACTAAACTCCCCATAGCTTGGGTTTTGCATAATGTATACTCTATGAATTCTATTTCTTCTATCTAAGTTTCTTTGGGAATTATATGTTTTAATCTGATATTAGCTACTTACTTATTATTTGTTTATGTGTTTTGATTTATTGTCTTTCCTAGAACTGATCACTTTAGGATTGTTTTAATAGTAGTTAGATGGTCTCCTTGACAGGGTGTTTGACTATTGAACCACCACATAATGTCTAGTGTCGATATTAGTTCTGACGAAACATGATTCTAACTAGATAGTCATTAGGGTTTGTTTTAATCACCATATCACCAATGATTGCAGTGTTTGCTTAGGGCCTTAGTAGCGTTTGATAACCCTATTTGAAATCACGTCTTGGTTGTGCTGTAGCCCCCTTAGTCGCTTTCAAGGTCTAAGGTATGAGAATTTAGAATCCTGACTAAGTATACCAAGAGCTAATATTCTCCCTTATTAACTAGATTTATAGATAGAATTAGAAGGATTAGTGCATACTAGCAAAACCTGAGCTATACTTCTCATCTCATATTCTTAATCTTTTACTTTATTGTCTTTTATTTTTCTAGTTTAATTCTTAATCTCGAAAATCTCCTTGCTTTTATTTTATGTCTTTAATTATTTACTTTTACTCGTTATTCCTACTCACGCGTATAACACACTTAAGTCCGTAAGAACGAACTTAACTTATCACTAAAACTTGCATACGTCCTGTAATACTTGCAGTACTGTGCCTGTCTAGGGTGAGAGTGCGTAGTTTTCTTGAACTTTATTTGTATTAATTTTATCACACCCTAGGCGACACCAATCGCTATGAACCTCTATAGGTTCTTCTTCATCAACGTATTCAACCAAGGTGTTATAATGAATTTCCTCATTTTCATCAATAACCGTATCAAAAGACAAATCAATAAAAAAATAAGCAGGATCAATCTCGATCTCCTCGATGGATGCCAATGGTATGCTGATGTTCTCATTCCCCGTGTTATCCAATGGTATGCTGATGCTCTCATTTCCAGTAGGGAGTGATTCCGAACCCCATAACTCAGGACTACATCTGTGTCGATCGTTTATTTTCCAAACGGCTTTCCACCCTTTCATTGATTTCTTTGAACTAATCTCGTCGATGTAAAACACTTTCTTGGCCTGCGACGCTAAAATGTATGGTTCGTCGGCCCACTCAAAGTTTGTTGTGTTGATAAAGGTTACCCCATGTTCTGGCCTCGATTCAGACTTTTCATACCACTTACAGAAAAATAACACAACCGAGCACCCTCTAGTGTACATAACCTCCAATATTTTGATTATTTACCCGTAATAGGGTTTATCCTCGTAAATGGTACACATTCCGTAATCCTGCGTCACTCTTTTTTCTCCTTTGGACTTAGTTACCCACGTGACACCGTTCACAAAACATGAATCATATTTATGCACTAAACCATAAGACATGTTTGCCAAGGACACCATCTCGGGGGTAGCTAATGGATCGCCACGTGAATGCATTCCATGAATATGTCATACAATCAATAATAGTTAGTACTTTGATAATAAATATATAAGTTTTAAACCAATGCCTAAAATTACATACCTTTTCCAAAAACCAATCCTTAAACATTCGACGATGCCTAATATCTATTTCCTCACTCGTTCCTGTAAGTGTGGATTTGTGTTCACTAAAATTGTAAATGAGTATAAATAAATTAATATAAATATATAAATATATAAATATATAAATATATAAATATATAAAAATAAATATATAAATATAAATATATAAATATAAATATATAAATATATAAATATATAAATATATAAATATATAAATATATAAATATATAAATATATAAATATATAAATATATAAATATATAAATATATAAATATATAAATATATAAATATATAAATATATGCATATATAATCATATAAATATATAAATATATAAATATAAATATATAAATATATAAATATATAAATATATAAATATATAAATATATAAATATATAAATATATAAATATATAAATATATAAATATATAAATATATAAATATATAAATACTAGGTATAAACCCGTGCCTGAAGGCACTCTACAAATTTTAATTTTAAAAAATAAATTAAACAACGAATAAATAAACATTGCTAGAGATTAAAAAAAAAAAGCATAATATTTTTTGATTAGCATAATATTTTTTGGGTTAAGATTAAATATGGATAGATTATAATTTATATTCAAAAAAAATGGATTGTCAAAAAATAATAAATAACCCGTCCAAAAAAAAAAAAGTTGATCTTTGTTGTATAGATATGAATTTTTTTTATATCTTTATTTTATCCTTTTTTAATATGCATTTTCATTCATGATCGAACCTTTCAGATTTCAATTGGATTTGAAATGAAAATGTATTAGTAGCAAATCACCCTTTATGCATAATCCAAATTTGCCTGTGTATTTTAATAGTAGCAGATTACTTTCATCAGGACACCGTCTCCAGGAAAAGGTTGGGGAATCCCTATTGCTTAGTAGAATACTCTAGCTCTTATGTGGCCATTTCCTGGCTTTGTAACCATAGTTATATATGTCTCTCATATTGCTACTCATCGATCTCAAATACAAAACAATATAAACGATTAAATATCAAGAAAAATTGAACCTTTCGTCCCTACATTATACATAATAGCTAAATTTTCCACTTATTTATACTATAGTATTTTACAATGTTACAATACAAACTTATATAAACCTCTAAATTGCACAATTTTTTATTTTTTTTTGGGCGTTCTAAATTGCACAATTTTTCAATATATTATGCAAAATAGCCAAACATACTCTTATAATTTTAAAAGTAGCTAAATATGAGCAAAATCATCACTGCATCTAATCATCACTGCAAAATCATCACTGCATCTAATCATCACTGCATCTAATCATCACTGCAAAATCATCATTGCATCTAATCATCACTGCAAAATCAACTGGGTACAATTTCAGACTACAAAAAATATAACAAAGAACAAATTAATACATATATGAAGGTTAATAAAAATATAATGGACAGAAAAACCTGATGGAAAACGGCGCTAATACCATCTTTTCCTAGGATGTTCCCCATTAAAACATAACTTGAATATAACACGTCATAGGATGTTGATGGCATTTTTAGTTTGAATGATTCACCACTAATCTTAATTATCTTTGCTTCCTTCCTTCCTCGCACTAATCTGTTCCCCATTTTTTTCTATTTTCTTGAGTTTTATAAGTCGCTTAAGATCTATGATCTCTACACAGGAACTACTAACCAAAACTGAATAGTTTTTGTATGGACTCAAAAGGAATAATACGTAGCATATAGTTTGATATGGATTTGGGTTCTTCGATTGTTGATTAGCCAAGCCGGGGTTGATAATGGTGAAGAATGGTGTCCCTGAAACAATTTAAAAAATGCAGTATAAGAAAATTGCACAATAGGTCCCTGATGCACTATATGTCCTTTTATAGTTTAAAAAATCCCATAGGTCCTGTATTGTGCATAAATTGCACTATAAGTCACTGTATTGTGCAAAAATCACAATTTAGGTCTCTGCAAAAATCGCATTATAGGTCCCTCTGCAAAAATCGCATTGTAGGTCCCTGTAACAACACGACTCTATTATACTTAAATCCCGTAATACTGAAATTGTAAAAATGATTAGATTAGGTTAAAAATAATTTGATATTTTAAAGTTTCAATAGTGAAAATTAACTGTTTACCTTAATTTCGGTTCTTCGATTGTTGGTGGCTTAGCCAAGCCGGTTAATGATGGGAAGAATGGTTTCCAAAAATTATTTTTTTACCTTAATAAGCCGGTATTTGCAATGTTCTTCAGAGATAAATCGAGATGAGTAAAGCTATGGTTCAACCACCATCTAGATACTCTTCTCTCTGCAATAAAGGTAACCAATAAAATATTAGAAAGATTAAAAAATTTCAATAAGTATGTAATCGTGAAATACTCTCCCATGCATTTCTGAAATTAGAGACTCCTACTCTTAGCGTGTAATCTGCTGCCACTACTTCAGAATCCTCTAACTGATATTCATCTTCCACCCCATCATCATCAGCATCACCTGTACTTGGATCAACCTGATTTTACCACAAGTAAAACACATCAATCATACTATATTACAAACAGATTCATTCATTCATTTATTTATTCATACCTCTTTAACAATGAATCTCAATGTGTTTGAAAACTTTCCAACTGCAGGGACTCCTTCAGGTATCTCGAACGCCACGTATGTCTGTCCCGGAGTATCGTATGGAAGCGATTTCAAGGACTTGATTGCAAATTCTTAGAATTCTTCAGCATCAGATGCATCCACTACAACATTCACCTAGACAAAACCACATACACATATTATTAGGTCAAAAGTAAGAATTTCTTAATTAAAAGGTCCTTACATTTTCCAATAATTGCTCAGGGATGGTGTAAATGATATTGTACTGGAAGACTACATGTTTATCGAAAATATGCTTCACAAAATTTTGGATTAAAAACAAAAAATTATTGCAACCAACAAATATATATAGCTTTCACAGAAAAATATATTAGATCATTGCAGTATAAGTTCCTATATTATGCGAATTGGTCCCTACATTAATTTTTTGAGTTAATTGCACTACAGTTCCCCATATTATGCAAAAGTTAAATGGCAATGGATAAGAGAAGATGGGTAAAAAAAAGAGTACCTGCATCCTGGTTTAGCAAATTCGATAGGGTAACAACCTGCTTTGTCCTGGTTGAGAATCAGATGTTTGTTCATCTTATATTCCTTTTAATTGGATATAAACACTGCAAATACTCAATCAAACAAACGGAATGGTGATTAATTTGAGAGTTTATATGTAGATATTTATATCAAATCTAAATTAATCTAGTAAATTTGTAACAAAAATACTTAAAAACTTACTTCACCAAGGTTTTCTGTATGGATAGGTTTGAATCAATGGCGGCGGATCCGGAGAGAGTCCGGGAGTACGTGTCTCCGGATTCATCCTTATAAACCTGAGATTTGGAAAAGATGCAAGTGCAGGTATGTATTATACTATCTGCAATTAATTAACCTATCTTTTTTATTGATACTTACTTTTTTTTCTTTCCGGTAGTCCTTGAAAAGCACCCGATTTTGCCCAAAAAGCCTGCAAAACAAATGATGATTCTTAATGGAAATGGAAGAGCTAAGAATACGAATAAACAATTCAATTGCATCGCTCACTAAACCTACAAAGAAGCTAGAGATAAAGGACCTATGCAGTAATTATTGATTTGTATTATTGTTAAACCTGTTCATTCCTTCAAAGATTTTTCAAGTGCCTCGAGCTCTATCACTCTATCTTCCATATCCTACAAAAGAAAATAAAAAAACTATTTTCTTACTTGTCCATCAAAATTAGAATACATTACCGGATAATACAGCAGACAAAATGCCATTAGGCAAACTTAGAAATTCCTCAGACATAACATTGTTGCTATCTGAAAATGCCAATTATTTTTAATTTAAACAAATTACAAATTCCACAAATTATTGCAATAAACAAATTAAGATGAAATTCTAAAAAGAATCAAAATTAGAAAAACATTACTGGATAAAACTCACAGCATCTGTACACAATCTCACTTCTCATACGGAAAAAGACTTCCAATGTCATATGGCCATTGTAGGATTTGTATACAAAAATTATAAACTCCACAGCTGTAATTATATTTAAAACAGATAAATCTGAAAACTGAAAAGTGATAAGATTAGGGAAAAATAATTCAATTTTAAACAGGGACCAAAGGTGCAATTAATTAAATCAATTTACCAGAATAAAATCGGAGATCTCTCTACTGCTGGAGAGGACCTCGGATGGTTGAATCAAAATTTCACAGCAAAGCTTTCCGAGCTCAAGTTTCAAGTGCGCTGATAAATTCCTCATTTAATCTGCAAATTAGATCACAATTAAATACATTCAACAGAAAAAATGATACCTAGTTAAATAATATTTTTAATCAAAATTTATATCCTTTTATATATATATATATATATATATATATATATATATATATTAAAGCAGCAATGAAACTAATGAGAAAACCAGGTAAGCGGCTTGCTTGGTGGAAAGGCGAGTCTATCTTCCGCTAACTCAAAATTTATTTGAATATTTTGAGACAGCAGATTAGAAAGGTTCAACAGCTTCCACATTCAAATTGAACTTCTTAAAAATAGCAAAACCTTCTTCAAATAATTCAGCTTCTACAGCATCACCTCCAACAGCAGGTCCATCAAAATTATCAAGTCTATTAATATAATCCATGACTCTAGAAGGATCTGCTTTTATAGCAGTTAAGATATAATTCAATTTCGCATTAACATGATATAACCAAATTCCAAACTTACCTATGCCTTTCTGCATTTCCATCCAATTTTTCATCTTTTTATGTTAGTTGAGAATCAAATCAAAAAATGCAGTATAAGAAAATAATTGCTCACTCTAACAGTCACGGCAAATCATGGGACCCGCAAAAATTCACACGCCATCCAGTCTGCTATTCTCAGTGTATCACCGTTCATAGGCTAAAAGCTCTGAACTGATAAGAATAGGTTTAAAATAAATAAAACTCTGAACTGATAAGAATAGATTCGAAAAATACAGTAAATTGCACTATAGGACCTGTGTTGTGCAAAAATGGCCAGGATCTGAATAAAAAAATAAAAAAACCTATCTTTTCTGTATGGATAGGTTTGAATCAATAGCGGCGGATCCAGAGGGAGTCCGAGAGTGGCGGCGCTTGAAGAGATGGCGGCGGATCGGATGTAGAGATGTGGAGAGGGAGGGTTCTTCGATTTCTCGATGATGCCAAGTGTTGCGATGGTGGATGCTTGTCTGGAGATTGGGCTTGTGGAGGGTTCTTCGAATCGCTTGGGCTTGTGGAGGGTTCTTCGATTCGCTTGGTGGGAGAAGTTGTCGTGCCGGAGGTGGAAAATGGTCGTGGCGACGGATCGGAGCTGGATCTTTTTGTTTTTTGTTTTCGATTTGGATTGGGAATCCGTGAAGTGATTTCTTTTTGTTTTTTGTTATTAATTTTAAATTTTAAAAATAAGTAATCCAAGGGCTGAAAAATATAGAAGAGACAACATTTTAAATCGTAGATTGAATTTAGACAATCTGGACCATTAATTGAAATCGATCTAAAGGCCGAAAGTGATTGAAATTTGATCCAAAGGCTAAAAAATGTGGAGAAAAATGAGAGACATTTCGGGCCGTTGGCCCTTCTCCAATATTATATAGATATAAATATATGCATATATTGATATAAATATATAAATATATGCATATATTCATATAAATATAAATATAAATATAGACAAAGATTATAATATTTACTTACGTCATGTATGCTTCGAGTTCGTCGCAATTATGCAAAATATACCAACTTATGTGCTCCTTCTCCTTATATGGTAAAGTAACATACTCTATCTTGCCAACTGGAGTGCATTGGGAATTGAAAACGGATAGCTCTTTTGGAACCGGCGGTGCTTCGTTGTATCTTCCTGGATCGTTGAACCTTGTTTTTTCTTCACTAAGATATCTTGATATGATTTCAACGTCTGTTCCGCAACGTAGCCCTCGGCTATTGAACCCTCTGGTCTAACCGGATTCCGAATATACTCTTTCAACTTTATCAAATACCTTTTAAATGGGTACATCCACCGCATTTGGACCGGCCCCCTAGCAACGCTTCATCGTATAAGTGTATCACCAAGTAGATCATTATATCAAAAAACGCGGGGGGCAAAATCATTTCTAGCCTACACATAACTTCAACCACTTTCTTCTTTCCCGATTCTAACTCTTTCCTGCTTAGATTTTTATTGCAAACGATTCTAAACACATTCGCTAACCCAATAAACACATCACTAATCGCTTTGTCTTCAATAAGCCCGGGGAGACTAGCCACGAAAAGATATTGCATCATCACGTGACAGTCGTGAGATTTCATGACGATAATCTTTCCCGTATCACTTTGAACATTGTTTCTCATACTAGATGCGAAACCGTCGGGAAACTTCTGTGCCTTCAGCCAGTCAAGAAATATAGTCCGCTTTTCAGGTGTTAATGTGTACTTTCCCCGTTTCTAATTTTTTTTACCATTTCTCTCAGTCAACCACAATTCTTTTCTAATCTTCAATTTCTCAAGATCCATTCTTGCTTTCACGTTATCTTTGTTAACTTTCCCATCAAGACCTATAACTGTACCGAGAAGAACATCACACATGTTTTTCTCGCAATGCATAACGTCAATGTTATGTTTCAACAAGTTTTCAGACCAATAAGGTAAACGATAGAAAATACTCTTTTTCTTCCAACTGAATCGCCGATTAACATCTTGCTTCACGATATTTCCCCCAAAATCCTTGTGTTTACCGGGAAACACAATGGGAAGCCCATCTAACTGTGTCTGAATATTTGCAGGACTATATTTCTTCGGTGGGTCCCTATAATCGGATTGTTTACTGTACAAAACATTTTCAATTCTAAATCGATGTCCGCTAGGTAACCAACGTCTATGGTCAAAGTAAACAATCCCTTTCGTCACACTCAATGACGGAGTATGATCCATGCATTCGGGACAAGCTTTGTAACCTTGACCCGACCATCCCGAAGTGTATGACCTAGCGGGAAAATCATTAGTGGTAGACAACAAACAAACCTTCATCGTAAACTCTTCTTTCTTACAGGCATCATACGTAACGATGCCTTCATCCCACAACTCTTCCAACTCATCTATAACAGGACGAAGAAAGACATCCATGTCCTTGCTGGGTGAACGGGGTCCCGGAATCAACAAACAAAGCTGGAATGTGGTTTCCTTGATGCATACCCACGGTGGCAAGTTATAAACGGTTAATATGACTGGACACATGTTGTACGAGTTGTTCTGCATAGAGAAAGGACAAAACCCGTCGATTCCGAGACCTAGATATACGTTACGAGGTTCGCTAGCAAACTCAGGGTGTAGCGTTGCAAATCTCTTCCAACTATCACCATCAACCGGATGACGCAACACATCCGGATCGGCACTGTTATCAGTATGGTGCCAAATCATGTCTTCAGCGGTGTGCTTTGAAGCGTATAGTCGCTGTAATCTAGGAGCAATTGGAAAGTATCGAAACTTCTTATGCGGTACTTTGATACCCTTCTTTGGGTCCCATCTAGACTCGCTACAAACTGGACACTTATCGAGGTCTTTGTTTACTTTGTAGTAAATAACACAATCGTTCAAACAAACGTCGATGGTAATATACCCCATACCCAAACTTTAGAACTTCTTGTTGCATGCTTCATAAGAATCGGGCAAATTGTGAGGTTTAGGAAAAATACGACCCAACAACTCCAATAGCTCGGTGAATGAGGTGTTAGTCCATTTGTTCTTTACTTTTACGTGCATTAACTTGGCAATGAAATTCAACGAACTCTGTGTCTAATTCTTAGAACAATGTGTCAAAACTGCTTCGACTTGGAATATGTGCATCTCTCATCTCGGTGTCTCCCGGATGTCCACCAACATCGTAACTCTGTCTCACATCGTCATAAACATGCTGAATTTCATTTACTATAATTGGATCTTTACTTGCAGGGGGTGTATGTGTTTGTATCTCCTCCTCAACGTGTTTTGTTCAAACCTTATAATCATGGTTAAATCCCTCTCTTAGAAGGTGGGCCATAACAACTTCGGTTTTAATCGACAAAAATTATTACACTTCTTACACGGGCAAGACAAGTAACCGGTATAACCTCTACTATTCTTAGCAAAATCGATAAATTTATAAACCCCAAAAATATATTCACCATCTAACACAGTCTTCAATTAGATCCAACTCTTATTGATACTCATGTCCGAACTCGATGCCATCTCTTAACAACAATTTGAGTAAACTATGCGACTACATTCATATAAAAAAATAAAATACATAATTATTACAACCCAATGAATAAAATAAATAAAAATTACAACACAATAAACAAAATAAAAAAAATTACAAACTCATTGAATGAATAAATATTACAAACCATTGAATGAATAAAAATTACAAACCATTAAATGAATAAATATTACAAACCATTAAATGAATGAATATATAAAAGAAGAACAAAGAATCAAATAAACAAGTAAAAATATATGAGCACAAAATATAAATTCACACAACACATGAATAATCAACCAACAAATATTTAATTCAATAACCTAATCATATGTTTTATCAACTTGCTAATATAAACAAATAAATAAAAAATTAAAAAAGCATGAAATTTAATGGAAATAGCTTGAATTGGATGGATAAATTGAAGAGTGATGTTAATTCTCCACCAAGAAAATTGTATTAATTCACCTAATCAAACCATATAGAAAGAATAAAACACAATTAGAATTCAAAAAAAAATAAATTAAAAGGTGAATTTCATGCAATTATTACCTTAAATTGTGTGATGAAAGATGATATTAATGGAGTCCCACCTTGATTATTGAACCAATAATGATGCAAGATAAAGAGGAAAAGCAATTACAAATAAAAAAAGGAATTTAGTTGTGTTTTTGGGAGAAAATCGAAGGATTTTTTTGGGTGTTTTGTGTGTTAAAAACATGCTGTCTCCATTAAATAGGATTTAACATTAGCGACGAATTACGGGTCGTCGTTAAACAAAGACATGTCGTCGATAATCTTCAAAATAACGACGAAAACACGTGTCGCTAAGATAGTGACGAAAGATCGACAATTAAAAAAAATTCACAAATAAATAAAAAACAATCAGCGGGGAAAAGCAATTGAATAACGACGAATACATGTGTCGCTAATTAACGACGCCTTTTTTCGCCAGTAAGATAATGTCGTCGCGAAATTCAAAAGATTAGCGGCGATCTACGGGTTGTCGCTAAATTCTCGTGGGTAAACAGCATGAATCCAGTAGTGTTTCTTCCAACGTTCGACTACATAATTCTTGATATACTAATGAATCAAAATACATAAATGGATAAAAGAAATACTGATCATCATATTTGAATTGAACAAGAAGATTCAGTGTCATATTACACAAAACCTATCAATAGGGATGGCAATGGTTAACCGATGGATATCTGATCCGATAAAAAACCCATTAGTGAAACCGATGGCGCATCCATGAGGGTTTGGTTCTCACAAAAGGTGACCGATGGATAAACCATTACTATTTAGTTTTTTACAATAATCTGTTGGATAATCCAGAATTTGAATAAATTATAAGAAATAAAAGATAAAAAAATATATATACTATATAAAAATATTCTATAAATACACAATCATACATAATATTGACCAAAATAAAATTAATCTATAAATAAAACACCAAACTGGTTTTATCTAGTTTATTACTATATTGTCTAAAACCTATTTATGGTCACCAATAATTAAGTAGCTAATTTCATAGTTTTAAAAATATTTTATAGGATTTTTTTATTTAAAACCTATTGAATAATTACGGATGTGGATTAACCGTGGATAATCCGCATTCGTCGTGGATGCGGATTTGGTAAATAATTCTAATATCCGATAGTTAATGGATGTGGATTTGGTTATCGTCTTTCTTAATGGATGTGGATGTGGTTATTCTATTTTTTGAGGATATCCGATCCGTTGCCATCCCTACGTATAAAGAAATAGCTAAAAAATAATTTATATTTAAATGTTATAAAAATATTCTTATTATTTAATATACTAGATTTAAATTATAACTTTATCATTTTTTATAAGATCAATTTATTATATATTGCAATTTTTTTATACAAGGATCTATTTTGAGTTAAGGATAGTAATACTTAATAATTTATTATTTGTATTGCTTAAATAAAAATAAAATTTGAATTCTTTAGATAATTTATTTCAGAAATTTATAGATTAAAATATTAATATAACACACATTAATTATTTATATAATACCAAAAAATCTATATGAATGAAGTGTAATGGTATTTATTTGCATATTTTTTGTACTATCCGATAATATTATCTATTAAAAAAAGACAAGAAACGTAATTGTGTTGGATTCCCATATTTGTATTTCAACATGGGTAATTACATATTTGTGTATATTATGTTTATTATAAGAAAAATCGAAAAACGTTAAACCCCGAACTCCGTACATTACAGTTCCCACACCCCATCCCAGTTTAGTTTCTTGATTTGCCCCTAGAAATTGGTAACATGAGTTAAGGTGGCTATCAGGCTGGCAGTTCCAATACCGAACCCTCTTCAATTCAGGCTACCAAACCCACCGTCTATATTTAATTTAATAATCACCTTGAATCCTAACACACTATTTCACTACGGGTCTATGATTGAAATCAAACCTATGGAGTTGATTAGCAATATATACAAAGTAATAATTCTCACCCACCATTTTTTCACCTCTTTATTGCGTTCGATGTCATTTCTTCATATCATTTTCCCTTGAAAAATGCATTAGAAAACTGCTTCTTTGAAATTTCTTGCAAGAACTCAACTTCTTTTTGGGTTCTTGCCTTACAAAAATCTTGTACACACGTATTGTACTCAAATTCATTCACAACATATGCAATATTATTTAGATAAGATATCATGCTTTTTGTGAATCTATTAGAACCTTTGTGTTTGGTCTTTAAGTTATTTTTTAGATGTACCATGCAAAAAGAATGGGGAGAAGAAGGAAAACGCTGCATAAGACTAAAGTAATACCGGTAAGACGGTTAGAAACAAACGTAATCTCTCATTCGAATATATATGGGGCAGTAAAAATCAAAAATCTATTTTGATTGATACCGCCTTCTGATTGCTCAATAGAAAAAGTAACGGGAAACAAGCCTAGACAAAAAAATAAGAGATGTGAAAGATAAAATTAAAAAAGCACATATGGCACAATCCCGTATCACATAGCCTACATGAAAATGAAAATTTGTACCACTATTTGCATCCTTCGTAGTAGCAATAATCAATACTCCCTTATAGTTATATTTCAAAAAAATTCCACCGATAAAGAGAAACGGGCGACAAGTACAGAAACCCGCAATACAAGCACCAAAAGCAACGTGGCAACTCTCAAAATAATGGGTTATAAAATAAATTGATACGATACTTCCTTAGAATGATCGATTACTTTTAACTTCAGAAAATATGAACATATATGGTTATTACATACACCAACATTACCAGATATTGCATTTCATGCTTTGTTCACAGCATGGTATGCACGTTTGTAGCATATTTCATAACCATGACTATTTTTAAAAAAGATAACAATATCTATCGATTTAGTAGATAGAGTAGACCTAATTTCTTCAATGATTATGTTCTTAATGACTTCACAACTCAGATGAACACTACACATAAATTTTCCCGATGCACTGCAAGTGTGTCGTTTACGGAAAGACGGATATAAAGCTTGAGATTTGAAAAATCACAAGTTGCATAAATATACCAACGACAAACTGTATCTTTCTTCTTCTTGAAATACACACTTACCTTGGAAGCACGATTATGAATGAAAACATTATGAAAGTCAGTTTCACACGAGTACCTAGCAACGAGACATCTTAACTCACAAATACCGCCATGGTATATTTCACCTACTAGCTTTAAGATCTTATCTCAATCAGTGCTAAGAAGTTTCTCTCTAGTAAGAACATGAAACTCTTTATCATAATTACGATGCCCAATCCGTTTAACCGTTTGATCACTAACGGAAGAAACAACTTGATGTGTTGTGCGCAAAAAACATGTATGAGCAAATACGAAGGGTAGTGCAACATGAATCTCGATACAAAGTTTAGATAAAAGAACTGACACATCATGATGAATTAACCATAGAATAGTGTCAACATCAGTTCACCTAGCATTAAGCATAACTGTTGACTACCAAAACTGTAGCGATGCTCTACTAAGAAATCGTTCAATTCCTTCCAACGTTCGACTGTATAATTCTTGATAGACTGAAAAGAATCAAAAAACTCAAAGGAATAAAAGAAACACTGATCACCATATTTGATTTCAAAAAGAAAATTCAGTGTCAAATTACACAAAAACTATATAGAAACAACTAAAAAAAGATTTATATTTAAATGTTATAAAAAAATCCTTATTATTTAATATACTAGATTTAAGATATAAATTTATCATTTTTTGTAAGATCGGTTTATTAAATATTGCAAATTTTTCATATAAGGCTCTATTTTAAGTTTGAGGATTGTAATACTTAATAATTTATTAATTGTATTACTTAAATAAAATTTAAATTTGAATCTTTAGATAATTTATTTCATAAATTTATAAATTAGAATATTAATATAACACAAATTAATTATTTATATAATACTAATAATACTATATGAATTAAGTGTAATTGTATTAATTTGCATTTTTTTAACCAACCAATAATATAATATATTAAAAAAAAGACTGAGAAAAATAATTGTGTTAGATTTCCATATTTGTATTTTAACATTGGTAATTATACATTTATGTATATTATGTTTATTATAAAAAAATTCAAAAAGCTTTAAACCGCAAACTCCCTATATTTCAATCCTCACATCTCATCGCAGTTTAGTTTCTTGATCAAATTGGTAACATGAGTCAAGGTGGCTATCAGACCGGTCTAAATCAGTTCCGAGACCGGTCTGAATCAGTTCCAAGACCGGACCCTCCTCAATTCATGCTACCAAACCCACCGCACATATTCATTTTGATAATCACCTTGAATCCTAACACACTATTCCCCACTATGAGTCAATGATTAAAATCAAAATATGGAGTTGATTAGCATATACAAGTAATAATTCTCGTCCATCTTTTTTTCACCTCTTTATCCGTTATTACCCTCTTCTCAATTGTAATTTCTTCTAAATCCCGAATCATTCTCGATTATTTAATTAACTTTTTTTAAGATGCAAAAATTTTACATTGAGTGGTCTCCAGAATAAGTGTATTTTAATAGTCTTTTCACTTTAATGATGTTCAAAATTGATTCTTTAAACCTTATTGTCGGACTTCACTGGCTTGAAACAACGTTTGTAGCTCAAGCACTTTCGTCTCTTCGTTGTTTTGGGCTAATTGCACTATCGGTCCCCGTGTTATGCAAATTAGCAAATAAACGCTGGGTAGTTTCCTGCACACTAAACATCTCAAAGGGGAATTGAGTTAGTAATGTGATTCAGCAAATCCTAAGCATATGACTTTGTGCATGGCAAATAAGAGTCTTTTTTGAAAAACATAAAATTGGTTGGTGGTGAATTTGGATAAGGGGTACTTTTGATACTTCCATAAACACATGGTTATGTTTGACTATTCTGTATAACACAAGGACCAATGATGCAAATCACCCTTTACTTACTGTGCAATTTTGCATAATTTCACCCTTTTTGATAATTATGCAAGAAAATTGAATACTCATTTATTTGTAAAATTTGCAGTATTAGATGATGAGTTGAAGAAGGGTCTTCACAAGGTGTCTCTCATAAGAAATTGAGTTATTGTGCAATTTTCACACAATATAAGGGACGTATAGTGCAATATTTGTCTACTTCATGTAAGGACATCTCGAGCTTAGTTTGTTGTGGCGTATTCCACATTTAATAGTGAGTACATGGTTCTTCGTTCTTAGAGTATTTCAAGTGATCGAGAGCTTGTTGATCTCTAATGGCTTCTATAAGAGTTACAAAATACTCAATATCAATAAAGATTGATACTTAGCCATGATTATATATAGTGATGAAGCAAGAGAAACTTCGAAAGTACTTCAGTTATTACAATGACTTACAAATATTCGTGTAAAAAATGTCTTCTTCTATGATTCATAATATGGGAGTTTCATACAAATTTTTTTGAGTTAATTGAACTATAGGTGCCTATGTTATGTAAAAATTGCAATGTAGGTCCCTATAGTAAATTTGTTTTAATTTGGTCTCTTATAGAAGTCAGGTTCCCATTAGAGACAATTCGGATCAGAACCGGAACCGGTCCAGTAAGGGAAGACCCAATAGCCCGAACCAGACCGTTAATGAAAAGAAAACCTATAAAAACCGGTCTAAACCGGACCAGACGTTAGCTATCCTGAAACATTAGTAACAATTATTTATTTTTCTTCTTTTCCTGTATGAGCCTCAGAGATTCAAATTGAATATTGTGATAGTGAAGCTTCTTCTATCACACAACTAAAGCTTGACCCTGAAGAACAGATAATCATTTATTTCTTTTTACTGAATTAATTATCATTTTACTAATGGAGGCAAATCAATATATCCAGGACAATACTAAAATTATTCCATGGGAATCAAATGTGAATAAAATTTAGAATACTTGAAAGTGGAATTCAAAACATCGCCTGATACATATTTATTTATTTTATTTATTTATTTTTGGTTTATTTATTTATTTATTTTTGGGGTTAATCTACTAGTCTGGATTGGGCTAAAAGTCTGGTACAAATATTGAGTCCAGGAATAACTAATATCTTGGCCAGGGGCTAATTTATTTATTTTATTAATGTTTTTCCCTAGCAAAAAAAATGGACAAATTCACAATATATTAAAAGACCATACTGCAACTCTAATCGAATAATAATACAATCCAAAAAGTAAATATAGTTATCGAAAATCTGCCAAGTTTTAAATAGAAAAAAATAGACTAGTCTACTACTAGCATAATAATAGTCTCATCCAGAATAATTTAGCTTTCCTCTTTACTCAATCCTGTAGTTTTACAAACATGGCATAAGTTCTTCTACATCAGCCACTGCTTTATACATTCTACATGAAAATCATGTCCGCTCCTAAAAATCATTATAGTAAAAGAATATCAGACTATGTTTAATATATTGTAAATAAAAAGAAGAAAATTAAATGGTTATTACCTGACAAACACAGCATACACAGCATGGTTCCTCTGGTTCTAGCTGGGTATCTGTCCTAATAACAATGTGCATACATCTCCGATCTGTTCCTCCAACGCTAATAACTCATGTATTTTTATATATTCATTATAAAGTGGAGGTGGAGCCAGAGCTGAAGGTGGAGTCGGAGCCCAAGCTAGAGCCAGAGCTTAAGGTGGAGCTGGAGCCCAAGTGGAGCCACAGATGGAGGTGGAGCCGGAGCTGTAAGTGGAGTCGGAGCCCAAGCTGGAGCGAGGGATGGAGATGGAGCTGGAACTGAAGGTGGAGCCGCCAATTATCCAACCAAAAATAAAAAAAAAACAACTTCGAGTCAAAACAAATTTTGAATTTTTATTCTTAATTTACATAATCTCGATTTCATAACGAGAGTTCGGCATAAATGATATAGTGACTCAATTTTCATATGTAATTTACATAGAAAAAAACCAATTAACGCCATGTCTAACAAACTTCTTATTTCTTTTTGAAAAAAAAACCATCATAACATTACTACCTTTTTAATAAGACATTCTTACTCATAATAATACATTTGGTGCTAAAAGTGAGAAAGAGATACAATATGAAAAAAGTGGAAGCTAACTAGGTAATATTCCATAATTTTAAATAATACAAAAAGATAAAATGATTATGATAAATGGTTAACACCATAAGACTTCTATTTCTCATCTAAGTAGAGATCATTTAGAAAAACTATTGGATAGCAAGGCATGAAGCCGAAACTCTAGATATTCTTAAAATTTTCATAACAGCAAAGAAAATGAAAGAGAAGAAGATTTTTATATAGATTGGCTTACTACTTGTTATGGATCGTTTACCAAACAATATTTTTATAAATAGTCCTTTTACTTGTAATGTTTTTGAAAATATCTATCTAGTAGGATTATGTCTTCTATTTTGCATATTCATGCTTGACACATATTTAAACACGTATTCAACACTAACTTGTTTTTTATTAATAAAATATTTAGAAAAAGAAAAAGTTGCTAAAATAATGTTTACAAGTTTAAGATACCTTGTGCATTTTCTTGATAGTCTTATGCATCCCTTGAAACTTTCTGTTAACCAAGACAAAAGTTTAGAAGATGGTCCAAATTGAAATAAAATATACATACAAATCATATATCATTCTTATACAATTTTTTTAATAAAGTCGATCAAATTCAAATTAATTAACAATTCATTATAAAACATGAAGTCTAAATCTTAAGTTCTGACCAAATGTCAATGAAGTTAAATCATAATTTAAAATATCCTCTATAAGTCATAATTTTGTTAAAGTGCATGATAGTAAATATATATTACATATAATTATCTTTAAAAAAATTTACAATTATTATTTTCAAGTATTAGGGTAAAGTGGAAATTGTAAAATTTTAGAGACCATAAACAATAATTTAGAGATCAAATGTATTACCTTTGAAATATAATGACCAACGATCTTCTCGTAAACACAGAAATCTTAATTTTGCCAACATAGAAACCCTAATTTTGCCAACACAAAGTAAGAATAAGAGAGAAGAAGAAGACTAACTCGGTAATGAATAATAATACAATATATATGAGACCTTTAGGTTTTCAATCTAAACCATCCAAATGTATATAAAATCAAAAGTAGATAGTCATCCACGTGTAAATGATCTAAGATATCATTTAGTAAATGGACCCAACTTCATAATAAGTCAAGTAGTAGATCACAAATGCGGCCCAAAAGAAAAAACTAGAAACTCATTAGAAAATAAGAATTGAACAATGAGTTTCACAAGATAAGGATTTTGATGAAGTATAAACTTACCATATCAAAAATTGTCTTAACTTGACCAAAATCTTTCGTGTCAAATTCAAAATTAAGACCTTCTTTTAATTTCTTAATTCTCCGAACTGAATGGATAAATTAGTAACATATCATCAACATATAATATTATATAAATTATGTTTTTTTATAAAATTCAAAAAAATTGAGACATCTATCAAATTCACATGTCTTGAAACCTAAGTCAAGAACAAAAGAATCAAATCTTTTATACCATTATTTGGGGGACTTTTTTAATCCATATAAATATTTTGTAGTAAACTTACATGAACTAGGTTTTTACAATCATAAAATCCCCCCTAGTATCTCATATTAATCTCTTCTTCAAGTTCACCATGTTAAAATATTGTTTAAATATTAAACATTTCTAGTTTAAGGTAAAAATATGCAACATATGAATACATTGATAGTTTGAATTTGATAGTAGGGGAAAAAGTCACATTGAAATCAGTACTCTCTGAGTACAACCTTTAGTTGTAGTGCATAAACCATCAAGAATATATAAACCAGAACATTTCTTTTCATATAAGACACATTTATCAAACTTATAAACATTTATCACACCTTATGCATTTTTAAAATGCAACCTTTATCATCTAACACTCCAAGAGATATAAGGTTTCTTTTTTTTCATCATGCTATCATCTCACTTTAGTAATGGTTACCATTTTCCCATTATATGTTCTCAAGTTTATTGATACAAGTAGGACAAATTAGCTTACATGAACTTAAAATACTTTCAAGCTAGATTGACATGTTTCTAACAGTATTCTGGTATATCCATCAAAGTAGATTATAGGAATATGAAATACTTTCAAGCTAGATTGACATGTTTCTAAAAGTATTCGTATATATAAATCTATCTATTAGGATCTCTTTAAATATATATATCCTTGTTTTCTATTTTGTATCTTTTGAGTATGCAACTCTAAATATTAAGAGATTAATTTATTTCAATATGTGAAAGTAAGATATTAACAGAATCTAAACAATAACTCTCAATATTTAAAGCATAAGATTGATTTTACATAGAAATCCTAGTTTTATCAGATATAAGAGCGAGAAATAAGAAGAATATTAATTCGATAATGAATAATGATACAATATTTGAACTTTGGGTATGTATATGAGACCCCTTAGGTCTTCAATTTGAGTCATCCAAATGTATAAGAAATCAGGATTTTATAGTGATCAACGTGTAAGGTATATGGACTAAATGATATAATTTAGTAAATGACCCATCTTTATAATAAGTCAAGTAGCGGATCACATATGCAACCTAAAAGAAGAAGCTAACAAATAAATAATCGTAAGGCCCATATGGAAATAAGAATTATGATTTACCAATTACAACAAGAACTACACACATGCAATGATCAATCTCGTTCATTTGTGCATGAGAGATACTTTGATAAATGAGTTCAATGTAATATGGTTCTAAAGTTGTAGGCAAAGTAACAATCACTGACACACACATACCCCTATCACCATCCCCATCCACCCCCCCCACACATATATATATATACACACACACTAGGGAATGTCCCGTACCTGAAGGTACTTGGGCTAAAATTAATTTAAAAAATTATAATAAATTGTGCAAAACTCATAATTGAATTATATGTAAAAGAAGTGCAAATCATTCTATTACTTGTAAAAATTAGTATAAAAAATGATAAAATATATTTATACATATAATCACCATCTTATATACATAGTTATGCATTTCTCTCATAACTCTACAAACATAAGATGAATATGTATCTTATATTTCGCTATATTATAAAATATTTATATATTTTATATATGTATTTCAACTTTTTTTACTGGACAATATTATACGTGTATTTTACATAAGACTTTGCGAAGATTATTACTTTTTAAGCTAATTCTAAAAAAAACCCGTACCTTATTACTTTTTAAGCTAATTCTAAAAAAACACCGTACCTGAAGGTACTTGGACAAAAACTAATTTAAAAAATTATAATTGATAGTGCAAAATTCATCATTTAGTTTATATCAATACTTAAATGAAAATCATATATAAAAACGTGTTTTCCATAAATATAATGTCTTTTTGAAGAAACTATTTCTTTCGTATTTCTAGTTGTATGTTCTACTTGATTATAGAAAAAATTTGTAATAATTAAAAGTAGCTAAGCAAAATCTGATATTGGATCATAAGTAAATTTACAAAATAAAACTTACTTATAGTTACAACAAAAACATACCATTTGCAAATTAATAAAACGGGTAAATGTAACACTATGGTGTTTCAGACCCTTAAAGGACATGGTGGTATGGAGAAAGGGGTGAAAATCGGATCTAAAATTTTCGTTTTTTATTTTTCCAATCCGAAAATTCTAATTTTCGAAAAGATGTTTAATGTTCTGGAATTCTGATTTTTCAAAAAAATTTGGGTCGGAATTGGGTGCTACCAATTAATTTTTCGAATTTTCCGGTTTCCTGATCTATTTTTTTTTCGATTTTACGTTCCAAATACTAAAAAAAGTTAATAAATTCAAGATAAAAAAAGTATACAAAAGGAAACTCTGAAAATTTCAGAATAAAAAAAGAAAAGAAAAAGTAAACTTTGAAAAACAATGAAACATGTTTATTTTCGAAAAAAAATAAAACAATGGAACATGATCTATAACTTTATAAGAATCTTTATCAATTCATACATACATAATTAATACAAATATACCATGTCTTGATAATTAACCAAGATAAGATCGAAAAAACAAAAGTTGAAATATTTAACTTTACACTTTCCATATGTAAATACTAAAAAAATTATCTTGCAAGAGTTATTCCTAGCACAAACATCACATTATAAAATTACAGAGACATGTTAATTATATGAGCTTTCTTAATCTTTATCTAGATTATGTTGTTTTGTTGTTTAAGATTCAAGAATAAGCGATTGAAGCTCTGTATGAGAGTCATCAAGAGAATTTCCACTCTTTGCTAATTTTATTCATCAAGTCATCATGGAACAACTTGAGTGCATCTGTAGCAGAAAGAGAATTCACCGATTCATTCAAATCTCGAAACTTAATCCTTTTCTCTTCCACCCGAAAGCACTTCATACATCTCGAATTCTATTCATACATTCATTGACCCAGAAGATTGAATCATAAAATTAACATATCTGCATACATACATACAAACCATTTGCTTCAAATAAATAAATCATGTATATAATATAAAAAGGTTAAAGAGAGAAAGAAAGATATTTATTTAAGGATTAAACATTACCTGAATCCCCTGGAACGTTGACAAATACGGTCCATGATAAGGCTTACATCTCTAACTTGAAATTAAAATTGTTAAAATATTGTTGACAACTACAAAAAGCGACAATAAGGGTAGTATAAAGTATAAACCTTGCCAACCCTGGAGAAGAACTCATATACATCTCGTCCATCTGCCTTGAAAGAAATCTGAAAGATTCATAAAAAAAATGTTAGAGAAATTCATTATCAGTAAATACTACAATCAATTGATTTGCAAGATTACCTGATATGCGAAGACTGTTCTTTGATCTTGTTCATGATCAGCTTGTGGTTCCACTTTTTCTTCTTTTTTCTCTTTATGTCTTCTACAAATAATAATACATAAACCTGAAATTCTTAGCGATTCACTCATATAAAAATTGGTTATCCTCTGACTTTTTTCAGAAAGAGTCAGGCAACATGACATGATAAAGAAACATGTTTATTCATATCATATTACCTGATAAAGACTCTAAACTTCAATTTTAGTAAATGTAAATTTTATTTTATCCTTAAATAACTTAAAACTATATTACCTGATTAGTCCCTGGAAGAGGCCATTGGATCAGATACCACACCAACTCTACATGGTAACTCCGTCTTAATAGTCCATACTATATGAACTTGCAAAAATAAAGGACATTGCAGTAAAAAAGAAAAAAAGCTCATAATTTGCATTTGTGAAATTAAATTTATGTTAACTTACAGAAACTTTTGAGGTGGAGCCAAGAGTTATTATATCTCCACTTGAGAGCTCAAATGTTAAGAAAAGAAATATAGAGACCTAAAGAGTATAGTGCAATTTCACATAAATTGCTATTATAAAAAAATATTCATTATTATATTATGGACCCCCTCAAATTATCAGAATCTTCATTTGGTCACCCAACATTTGAAACTCGTTTTATTGGGCTTTGATTTATTTTATTTGCATGTTTAAAGTTTACTTACTTTAAAAAACACTAATATATGGACATATAATGCATTATTTACATAACATAGGAACATATTGTAAATTGGGAATTCATTATATAAGAAAACACATAGAATTAATACTATAAGGACCTATTTGCAAAAATGAAAACTTATTAAACTCGAAAAAACAAACCAGAAAAATCAGAGAAACAGCCTGCAGGATAAGATGTTGTGTCAGCAATATAAGAAGCAGCTTCATAGAGCATGTACAGAAGGAAAAAGCTAAGGCTTAATCCCATAGTTATTTTCACTATTTTCCTGCAAAATATAGTATAAATTAAGGACCTTTAGTACAATTATTTCAGATATTTTGTATAATATAGGGACTTCTGGTGCAATCAACTTAAAAACAGAATCACCATACGAATATGTTGTTTTCATATGTATACGAATATATACAACTAAGAAATTACCATGAATGGGAAGCTTGATTCTCCATTTGCGCGATTTCTTCTGTCCATAAGTCAGAATTGAAACTGAATTAACTGTTTAAAGAAGCAAATGTAATTCAATACTTCGATTATTTTCTCCAAAAATAAACAGAGATTTGTAAATTATGATATTAAAAGTAGGCGAAGCTAATAAATGTAGGTGAAGCTACTGATCAAATTCTATACAACAATTTTTGTATAATAAAGGGATTTATAATGTAACATTTGCATAACGCATGGACCTTTAACGCAATTTTGCATAACACAGGGACCTATAAAACAATTAACTCAAATATATAGGGCTAAAATGACAGTAGGTCTCTCAGTATTTAACACTTTATGCAACTCGAATATTACACATCCCTTCTAAATGAAAAATAAAATTAGAAAGGCTAATTGCATTCAGTACCTTGGTTATACAATTGAGCCATTTTACCTTTTACTTTAATGGAAGTGTCTCTCGGACATTTGGTCGAACATCTCTAGCACGAAATGTGAATAGGTCTTGAAATGTTTGTGATCTCTGTAATTCTCCAACACCCAAGATTGTCATCATTTACAATAAACATACGATGTTACTGACCAGTATTACAACCACTTCCTGGAATCAATTCAGTTCGAATTGACCTTTAACACAACTAAACACAACTAATAGAAACTGTGCATTTTTTGCTTTTCTTTATAATTGAAGATGAGCTCTAAAATATTGAATCTTCCCATAGGTTTGGTGGAATTAGCTTCAGCTGGTAATTCTATGACAATATTCAATAATATTTCAAAGCTTTTTAATAAACCTTTAGTGTAGCTACTTCTTTTCTGGCTGAAGATATCTCAAAAAATTCAAGCGAATCTGTAAATGGTGTAACGCAAGGCAACAATTATCTTCTGTAAATGATGAGAGCAATGAGAACTCGCCGATGAGAACTCGCAGATGAGAACTCACTATGGTGGTGAGAACGGGTTGGACGAGATTGAAGTGTGAAGGTGAAGCATATTTAAGTAGCTTATATAGTAGCGGCATGTTTGGCATTTTGTAATTCTTTAAGTAATGAAACGAATCGTCGGTTGTAACATATTTTTGGCTAATAATCAACCCCGACCCTTTTTTATACCCCTTAGGGATATATATATATATATATATATATATATATATATATATATATATGTGTGTAACTAAAGATATAAAATTTCATGTATAACAAAATATGACATCAATAAAGTGATCTTATTTAATTCGTTGAGTTTTTTGTCAAATTTCTGCTAAGATAACCTTAGAGAGATAAGAGGTCATTATGAAAAAGTATCATGAAGTTCTTCCATGATTATCTTCTTAATGACTTCAGAATTGAGATGAACAGTACTCATAGATTTTTCAGTGCACTGCAAGCGTGTCGTTTACGGAAAGAACGGATATAAAACTTGAGATTTGAAACATCAGAAGTTGCATATATATACCAACGACAATCTGTAGCTTTCTTCTTCTTGAAATACACACTTTCCTTGGAAGCACAATTATGAATGAAAACATTATGGAAGCCAGTCTCACACGAGTACGTAGCAACGAGACATCTTAACTCACAAATACCGTCATGCTATATTCCACCTACTTGCTTTAAGATCTTATCTCAATCACTGCTAAGAAGTTTCTTTTCAGTAAGAACATGAAATTATTTATCCAGATTACGATGCTCAATCAGCTTAACCGTTTGATCACTAACTGAAGAAACAACTTGACGTGTTGTGCGCGAAGAACATGTTGGAGCAAATACCAAGGGTAGTGCAACATGAATCTCGACACAAAGTTTAGAAGAAAGGAATTGACACATTGTGATGAATTAACCATAAAATAGTGCCAACATCAGTTTTACCTAGCATTAAGCATGATTGTTGACTACCAAAACTATCAATACTCTATTAAGAAATCATTCAATTTCTTCCAACGTTCGACTACATAATTCTTGATATACTAATGAATCAAAATACATAAATGGATAAAAGAAATACTGATCATCATATTTGAATTGAACAAGAACATTCTGTGTCATATTACACAAAACCTATAAATAGGGATGGCAATGGTTAGAATATTAACCGTAACTGATGGATATTTGATCCGATAAAAAACGCGTTAGTGAAACTGATGGCGCATCCATGAGGGTTTGGTTCTCACAAAAGGTGACCGATGGATAAACCGTTAGTATTTAGTTTATTACAATAATCTGATGGATAATCCAGAATTTGAATAAATTATAAGAAATAAAAACTAAAAATATATATACTACATAAAAATATTCTATAAATACACAATCATACATAATATTGAACAAAATAAAATTAATCTATAAATAAAACACCAAACTGGTTTTATCTAGTTTATTACAATATTGTCTAAAATCCGACAGTTAATGGATGCGGATTTGGTTATCGTCTTTCTTAATGGATGTGGATGTGGTTATTCCATTTTTTGAGGATATTCGATACGTTGCCATCCCTACTTATAAAGAAATAGCTAAAAAATAATTTACATTTAAAAGTTATAAAAAAATTCTTATTATTTGATATACTAGATTTAAATTATAACTTTATCATTTTTTATAAGATCAATTTATTAAATATTGCAATTTTTTTATTCAAGGATCTATTTTAAGTTAAGGATAGTAATACTTAATAATTTATTATTTGTATTACTTAAATAAAATAAAATTTTAATTCTTTAGATAATTTATTTCTGAAATTTATAGATTAAAATATTAATATAACACACATTAATTATTTATATTATACTAAAAATTCTATATGAATGAATTGTAATGGTATTAATTTGCATATTTATTGTACTATCCGACAATATTATCTATTAAAAAAAGACAAGAAACGTAATTGTGTTGGATTCCCATATTTGTATTTCAACATGGGTAATTATATATTTGTGTATATTATGTTTATTATAAGAAAAATCGAAAAACGTTAAACCCCGAACTCCCTACATTACAGTTCCCACACCCCATCCCAGTTTAGTTTCTTGATTTGCCCCTAGAAATTGGTAACATGAGTTAAGGTGGCTATCTAATCAGCAGTTCCAAGACCGAACCCTATTCAATTCAGGCTACCAAACCCATCGTCTATATTCAATTTGATAATCACCTTGAATCCTAACACACTATTCCACTACGGGTCTATGACTGAAATCAAACCTATGGAGTTGATTAGCAATATATACAAACTAATAATTCTCACCCACCATTTTTTCACCTCTTTATTGCGTTCGATGTCATTTCTTCATATCATTTCCTCTTGAAAATGCATTAGAAAACTGCTTCTTTGAAATTTCTTGCAAGAACTCAACTTCTTTTTGGGTTCTTGCCTTACAAAAATCTTGTACACACGTATTGTACTCAAATTTATTCACAACATATGCAATATTATTTAGATAAGATATCATGCTTTTTGTGAATCTATTAGAACCTTTGTGTTTGGTCTTTAAGTTATTTTTTAGATGTACCATGCAAAAAGAATGGGGAGAAGAAGGAAAACGCTGCATAAGGCTAAAGTAATACCAGTAAGACGGTTAGAAACAAACGTAATCTCTCATTCGAATATATATGGGGTAAGAAAAATCAAAAATCTATTTTGATTGATACCGCCTTCTGATTGCGCAATAAAAAAAGTAGCGGGAAAACGGCCTAGACAAAAAATATGAGATGTAAAAGATAAAATTACAAAAGCACATATGGCACAATCCGTATCACATAGCCTACATGAAAATGATAATTTGTACCAATATTTGCATCCTTCGTAGTAGCAATAATCAACACTCCCTTATAGTTATATTTCAAAAACAATCCACCGATAAAGAGAAACGGGCGACAAGTACGGAAACCCGCAATACAAGCATCAAAAGCAACGTGGCAACTCTCACAATAATGGGTTATAGAATAAATTGATACAATACTTCCCTAGAAGGATCGATTGCGTTTAACTTCTGAATATATGAACATATATGGTTATTACATACACCAACATCACCATATATTGCATTTCGTGCTTTGTTCATAGCATGATATGCACGTTTGTAGGATATTTCATAACCATGACTATGTTTAAAAAAGATAACAATATGTATCGATTTAGTAGATAGAGTAGACTTAATTTCTTCCATGATTATGTTCTTAATGACTTCACAACTAAGATGAACACTACTCATAGATTTTCCCGGTGCACTGCAAGTGTGTCGTTTACGGAAAGACGGATATAAAGCTTGAGATTTGAAACATCACAAGTTGCATATATATACCAAGGACAATCTGTAGCTTTCTTCTTCTTGAAATACACACTTACCTTGGAAGCACGATTATGAATGAAAACATTATGAAATTCAGTTTCACACGAGTACCTAGCAACGAGACATCTTAACTCACAAATACCGCCATGGTATATTTCACCTACTAGCTTTAAGATCTTATCTCAATCACTGCTAAGAAGTTTCTCTCAAGTAAGAACATGAAACTCTTTATCAAAATTACGATGCCCAATCAGCATAACCGTTTGATCACTAACGGAAGAAACAACTTGATGTGTTGTGCGCGAAAATCATGTAGGAGCAAATACGAAGGGTAGTGCAACATGAATCTCGATACAAAGTTTAGATAAAAGAACCGACACATCATGATGAATTAACCATAGAATAGTGTCAACATCAGTTCACCTAGCATTAAGCATAATTGTTGACTACCAAAACTGTATCGATGCTCTACTAAGAAATTGTTCAATTCCTTCCAATGTTCGACTGCATAATTCTTGATAGACTGAAAAGAATCAAAATACTCAAACGAATAAAAGAAACACTAACCACCATATTTGATTTCAAAAAGAAAATTCGGTGTCATACTGCACAAAAACTATATAGAAACAACTAAAAAATGATTTATATTTAAATTTTATAAAAAAATCCTTATTATTTAATATACTAGATTTAAGTTATAAATTTATCATTTTTCATAAGATCGGTTTATTAAATATTGCAAATCTTTTATACAAGGCTCTATTTTAAGTTTGAGGATTGTAATACTTAATAATTTATTATTTGTATGAATTAAATAAAATTTAAATTTGAATCTTTAGATAATTTATTTCATAAATTTATAAATTAGAATATTAATATAACACACGTTAATTATTTATATAATACTAATAATACTATATGAATTAAGTGTAATTGTATTAATTTGCATTTTTTAACCAACCAATAATATAATATATTAAAAAAAAGACAGAGAAAAATAATTGTGTTAGGTTTACTTTTGTGTATATTATTTTTATTATAAAAAAATTCAAAAATCGTTAAACCGCAAACTCCCTATATTTCAATCCTCACATCTCATTACAGTTTAGTTTCCTGATCTATCCCTGGAAATTGGTAACATGAGTCAAGGTGGCTATCAGACCGGTCTAAATCAGTTCCGAGACCGGTCTGAATCAGTTCCAATACCGAACCCTCCTCAATTCATGCTACCAAACCCACCGCCCATATTCACTTTGATAATCACCTTAAATCCTAACACACTATTCCACTATGATTCAATGATTAAAATCAAACATATGGAGTTGATTAGCAATATATACAAGTAATAATTCTTGTCCATCTTTTTTTCACCTCTTTATCCGTTATTATCATCTTCTCCATTGTAATTTCTTCTAAATCCCAAATCATTCTTATTATTTAATTAACTTTTTTTAAGATGAAGATATTTTACATTGAGTTGTCTCCCGAATAAGTGTATTTTAATAGTCTTTTTACTTTAACGATGTTCAGAATTTATTCTTTAAACCTTATCGTCGGACTTCACGGGCTTGAAACAACGTTTATAACTCAATCACTTTCGTCTCTTAGTTGTTTGGGCTAATTGCACTATTGGTCCCGTGTTATGCGAATTAGCAAATAAAAGCTGGGTAGTTTCATGCACACTAAACATCTCAAAGGGGAATTGAGTTAGTAATGTGATTCAGCAAATCCTAAGCATATGACTTTGTGCAAGGCAAATAAGAGTCTTTTTTGAAAAAAATAAAATTGGTTGGTGGTGAATTTGGATAAGGGTACTTTTGCTAATTCCATAGACACATGGTTATGTTTGACTATTCTGTATAACACAAGGACCAATGGTGCAAATCACTCTTTACTTACTGTGCAATTTTGCATAATTTTAACCTTTTTGATAATTATGCAAGAAAATTGAATACTTGTTTATTTGTAAAATTTGCAGTATTAGATGATGAGTTGAAGAAGGGTCTTCACAAGGTGTCTCTCGTAAGTAATTGAGTTATTGTGCAATTTTCACACAATATAAGGGACATATAGTGCAATATTTGTCTACTTCATGTAAGGACATCTCGGGCTTAGTTTGTTGTGGCGTATTCCACATTTAATAGTGAGTACATGGTTTTTCGTTCTTAGAGCATTTCAAGTGATCGAGAGCTTTTTTATCTCTAATGGCTTCTATAAGAGTTACAAAATACTCAATATCAATAAAGGTTGATACTTAGCCATTGTTATATATTGTGATGAAGCAAGAGAAACTTCGAAAGTACTTCAGTTATTATAATGACTTACAAATATTCCTGTAAAAAATGTCCGCCTATATGATTCACAAGATGGGAGTTTCATACAAATTTTTTTGAGTTAATGCACTATAGGTGCCTATGATATGTAAAAATTGCAATGTAGGTCCCTATATTAATTTTTTTTAATTTGGTCTCTTATAGAAGTCCGTTCCCATTATAGATAATTTGTATCAGAACAAAACCTGTCCAGTAAGGGAAGGCCCAATAGCCCGAACCAGACCGTTAATGAAAAGAAAACCTATAAAAAACGGGTCAAAACCGGACCAGACGTTAGCTATCCTGAAACATGAGTAAACATTATTTATTTTTCTTCTTTTCCTGTATGAGCCTCAGAGATTCAAATTGAATATTGTGATAGTGAATCTTCTTCTATCACACAACCAAAGCTTGACCCTGAAGAACAGATAAACATTTATTTCTTTTTTACTGAATCAATTATCATTTTACTAATGGAGGCAAATCTATAAATCCAGGATAGTACTAAAATTATTCCTTGGGAATCATATGGGAATAAAATTTAGAATACTTGAAAGTGGAATTCAAAACATTGCCAGGGGCTAAAAGTCTGGATTGGGCTAAAAGTCTGGTACGAATATTGAGTCCAGGAATAACTAATATCTAGGCCAGCGGCTAATTTATTTATTTTTATTAATGTTTTTCCCTAGAAAAAAATGAACAAATTCACAATATATCAAAAGACCATACTGTAACTCTAATCGAATAATAATACAATCCAAAAAGTAAACATAGTTATCGAAAATCTGCCAAGTTTTAAATAGGAAAAAAATAGACTAGTCTACTACTAGCATAATAATAGTCTCATCCAAAATAATTTAGCTTTCCTCTTTACTCAATCATGTAGTTTTACAAACAGGGCACAAAATTCTTCTACATCAGCCACTGCTTTATACATTCTGCATGAAAATCATGTCCGCTCCTAAAAATCATTATAGTAAAAGAATATCAGACTCTGTTTAATATATTGTAAATAAAAAGAAGAAAATTAAATGGTTATTACCTGACAAACATAGCATGGTTCCTCTGGTTCTACCTGGGTATCTGTCCTAATAACAATACCTCCTGAATATCTCCTCTGCTTTAATTTCTTGTTGATGGTTTCTGTATTTAACCCTGTGCATACATCTCTGATCTGTTCCTCCGATGTTAATAACTCCTGTATTTTTATACATTCATTATAAAGTGGAGGTGGAGCCGGAGCTGAAGGTGGGGTCGGAGCCCAAGCTGGAGCCAGAGCTTAAGGTGGAGCCGGAGCCAAAGTGGAGCCAGAGATGGAGGTCGAGCCCGGAGCTGAAAGTAGAGTCAGAGCCCAAGCTGGAGAGAGATGGAGATGGAGCTGGAACTGAAGGTGAAGCCGCCAATTATCCAACCAAAAATAAAAAATAAAAATCAACTTCTGAGTAAAAAAAATTTGAATTTTTATTCTTAATTTACATAATCTTAATTTTATAACGAGAGTTTTGCGTAAATCATATAGTGAATCAATTTTAATATGTAATTTACATAGAAAAAAAACAATTAACGCCATGTCTAACAAATTTCTTATTTCTTTTTGACCAAAAAAAACCATCATAACATTTCTACCTTTTTAATAAGACATTTTCATTCATAATAATACATTTGGTGCTAAAAGTGAGAAAGAGATACAATATGAAAAAAGTGGAAGTTAACTCAGGTAATATTCCATAATTTTAAATAATACAAAAAGATAAAATGATTATGATAAATGGTTAACAACATAAGACTTCTATTTCTTGTGTCAGTAGAGATCATTTAGAAAAAATATTTGATATCAAGGCATGAAGCCGAAACTCTAGATATTCTTAAAATTTTCCTACCGGCAAAGAAAATGAAAGAATACGAATTTTATAGAGAATTGCTTCCTACTTGTTATGGATCCTCTACCAAACAATATTTATATAAATAGTCCTTTTACTTGTAATGTTTTGAAAAATATCTATCTAGTAGGATTATGTCTTCTATTTTGCATATTCATGCTTGACACATATTTAAACACTTATTCAACCCTAACTTGTTTTTTATTAATAAAATATTTAGAAAAAGAAAAAGATGCTAAAATAATGTTTACAAGTTTAAGATACCTTGTGCATCTTCTTGATAGTCTTATGCATCCCTTGAAACTTTCTGTTAACCAAGAGAAAAGTTTAGAAGATGGTCCAAATTGAAATAAAATATACATACAAATCATATATCATTCGAATACAATTTTTTTAATAAAGTCGATCAAATTCAAATTAATTAACAATTCATTATAAAATATGAAGTCTAAATCTTAAGTTCTGACCAAATGTCAAATAAGTTAAAGCATAATTTGAAATATCCTCTATAAGTCCTAATTTTGTTAAAGTGCATGATAGTAAATATATATTACATATAATTATCTTTGAAAAAATTTACAATTATTATTTTCATGTATTAGGGTAAAGTGGAAATTGTAAAATTTTAGAGATCATAAACAATAATTTAGAGATCAAATGTATTACCTTTGAAATATAATGACCAACGATCTTCTCGTAATCACATAAATCTTAATTTTGCCAACATAGAAACCCTACTTTTGCCGACACAGAGTAAGAATAAGAGAGAAGAAGATGAACTCGGTAATGAATAATAATACAATATATATGAGACCTTTAGGTTTTCAATCTAAACCATCCAAATGTATATAAAATCAAATGTTGATAGTCATCCACGTGTAAACTATCTAAGATATCATTTAGTAAATGGGCCCAACTTTATAATAAGTCAAGTAGTAGATCACAAATGCGGCCCAAAAGAAAAAACTAGAAACTCATTAGAAAATAAGCATTGAACGATGAGTTTCACAAGATAAGGGTTTTGATGAAGTATAAACTTAACATATCAAAAATTCTCTTAACTTGACCAAAATCTTTCATGTTAAATTCAAAATTAAGACCTTCTTTTAATTTCTTAATTCTCTGAACTGAATGGATAATTAGTAACATATCATCAACATATAATATTATATAAATTATGTTTTTTTATAAAATTCAAAAAAATTGAGATATATATCAAATTCACATGTCTTGAAACCTAAGTCAAGAACAAAAGAATCAAATCTTTTATACCATTATTTGGGGGACTATTTTAATCCATAAAAATATTTTTTAGTAAACTTACATGAACTAGGTTTTTACAATCATAAAATCCCCCTAGTATCTCATATTAATCTCTTCTTCAAGTTCACCATGTTAAAATATTGTTTAAATATTAAACATTTCTAGTTTAAGGTAAAAATTTGCAACATATGAATACTTTGATAGTTTGAATTTAACAGTAGGGGAAAAAGTCACATTGAATCCAGTACTCTCTGTGTATATCCTTTAGTTACAAGTCTAGATTTATATTCAAGGGGATAATTAACATGAAATTCCTTTTAGTTTATAAAATAATTTTGCATTCAATAAGTTTTTTATCCTTATTTTTAAAAAAAAAATCTTCCATCCAATATTGGATGATACTACACCAATTAAATTTATACACATACCCCATGTTTTAAACTTACAAAAGTAACTAATCTATTAATCTAATGACATGTGTTATGTTATATTAATCAATGGATGAGATATAAATATTGGACAATCCAATATTGGATGGAAGTCTTACCCTATTTTTTTTCAACAAGAATCAAAGTATTATTAACTTTTAAAGAATGTATTTCTTCTTTCATAAGTTTTAACCAATTTTTTTGCAACCAAGTACCCTAAGATATCTATCATTTTGTTGTTGCTACATTCTCAATGTTAGCAATATTATTCAACTCAAATGTAGTGCATAAACCATCAAGAATATATAATCCAGAACATTTCTTTTCATATAAGACACATTTATCATTCTTATAAACATTAATCACACCTTATGCATTCTTAAAATGCAACCTATATCATCTAACACTCCAATAGATATACGGTTTCTTTTTATAATCATGTTATCATCTCACTTTAGTAAGGGTTACCATTTTCCCATTATATGTTCTCAAGTTTATTGATACAAGAGGACAAATAAGCTTACATGAACTTAAAATACTTTCAAGCTAGATTGACATGTTTCTAAGAGTATTCTTGTATATCCATCAAAATAGATTATAGGAATATGAAATACTTTCAAGCTAGACTGACATGTTTCTAAAAGTATTCTTATATATAAATCTATCTATTAGGCTCTCTCTAAATATATATCCTTGTTTTCTATTTTGTATCTTTTGAGTATGCAACTATAAATATTAAGAGATTAATTTATATCAATATGTGAAAGTAAGATATTAACAGAATCTAAACACTAACTCTCAATATTTATAGCATAAGATTGATTTTACATAGAAATCCTAGTTTTATCAGATATAAGAGCGAGAAATAAGAAAAATATTAATTCGGTAATGAATAATGATACAAAATTTGAACTTTGGGTATGTATATGAGACCCCTTAGGTCTTCAATTTGAGTCATCCAAATGTATAAGAAATAAGGATTTTATAGTCATCAACGTGTAAGGTATATGGACTAAATGATATAATTTAGTAACTGACCCATCTTTATAATAAGTCAAGTAGCAGATCATAGATGCAACCTAAAAGAAGAAGCCAACAAATCAATAATCGTTGGGCCCATCTGGAAATAAGAATTGTGATTTACCAATTACAACAAGAACTACACACATGCAATGATCAATCTCGTTTATTTGTGCATGAGAGATACTTTGATAAATGAGTTCAATGTAATTTGATTCTAAAGTTTTAGGCAAAGTAACAATCAGTGACACACACATACCCCTATCCCCATCCTCCCCTCCCCACAAATATATATATATATATAGTAGGGAATGCCCCGTACCTGAAGGTACTTGGTCTAAAATTAATTTGAAAAATTATAATAAATTGTGCAAAACTTATAATTAAATTATATGTAAAAGAAGTGCAAATCATTCTATTACTTGTAAAAATTAGTATAAAAATGATAAAATATATCAATACATATAATCATTATCTTATATACATAGTTATGCATTACTCACATAACTCTACAAACATATGATGAATATGTATCCTATATTTCGCTATATTATAAAATATTTATATATTTTATATATGTATTTCAACTTTTTTTACTGGACAATATTATACGTGTATTTACATAAGACTTTGCGAAGATTATTACTTTTAAAGCTAATTCTAAAAAACCTGTACCTTCTTACTTTTTAAGCTAATTCTAAAAAAACACCGTACGTGAAGGTACTTGGACAAAAACTAATTTAAAAAATTATAATTGATAGTGCAAAATTCATCATTTAGTTTATATCAATAGTTAAATGAAAAACATATATAAAAACGTGTTTCCCATAAATATAATGTCTTTTTAAAGAAACTATTTCTTTCGTATTTCTAGTTGTATGTTCTGGTTGATTATAGAAAAAATCTGTAATAATTAAAAGTAGTTGAGCAAAATCTGATATTGGATCATAAGTAAATTTGCAAAATAAAACTTACTTATAGTTACAACAGAAATATACCATTTGCAAATTAATAAAACGGGTAAATGTAACACTATGGTGTTTCAGACCGTTAAAGAACATGGTTGTATGGAGATAGGGGTGAAAATCGGATCTGAAATTTTCGTTTTTTTATTTTTCCAATCCGAGAATTCTAATTTCTGAAAAGATGTTTAATGTTCTGAAATTCTGATTTTTCCAAAAAATTTGGGTCGGAATTGGGTGCTACCAATTAATTTTTCGAATTTTCGGTTTCCTGATCTATTTTTTTTTTCGATTTTACGTTCCAAATATTAAAAAAAGTTAATAAATTTAAGATAAAAAAAAGTATACAAAAGGAAACTCTAAAATATTCAGAATAAAAAAAAGAGAGAAAAAGTAAACGTTGAAAAACAATGAAACATGTTTATTTTCAATAAAAAATAAAACAATGGAACATGATATATAACTTTATAAGAATCTTTATCAATTCATACATACATAATTAGTACAAATATACCATGTTTTGATGATTAACCAAGATAGGATCGGAAAAACAAAAGTTGAAATATTTAACATTACACTTTCCATATGTAAATACTCATAAAATTATCTTGCAAGAGTTATTCCCAGCACAAACGTCACATTACAAAATTAAGACATGTTAATTATATGAGCTTTCTTAATCTTTATCTAGATTATGTTGTTTTGTTGTTTGAGATTCTAGAATAAGCGATTGAAGCTCTGTATGGGAGTCATCAAGAGAATTTCCACTCTTTGCTAATTTTATTCATCAAGTCATCATGGAACAACTTGAGTGCATCTGTAGTAGAAAGAGAATGCACCGATTCATTCAAATCTCGAAACTTAGTCCTTTTCTCTTCCACCTGAAAGCACTTCATACATCTCGAATTCTATTCATACATTCGTTGACCCAGAAGAGGCTGACCAGAGAGAGATATTGAATCATAAAATCAACATATCTGCATACATACAATACAGACCATTTGCTTCAAATAAATAAATCATGTATATAATATAAAAAGGTTAAAGAGAGAAAGAAATATATTTATTTAAGGATTAAACATTACTTGAATCCCTTGGAACGTTGAGAAATACGGTCCATGATAAGGCGTACATCTCTAACCTGAAATTAAAATTGTTATATTATTGTTGACAACTACAAAAATACGACAGTAAGGGTAGTATAAAGTATAAACCCTGCCAACCGTGGAGAAAAACTCATATACATCTCGTTCATCTGCCTTGAAAGAAATCTGAAAGATTCATCAAAAAACTGTTAGAGAAATCCATTATCAGTAAATACTACAATCAATTGATTTGCAAGATTACCTGATAGGCGAAGACTGATCTTTGATCTTGTTCATGATCAGCTTGTGGTTCCATTTTTTCTTCTTTTTTCTCTTTTTGTCTTCTGCAAATAATAATACATAAACCTGAAATTATTAGTGATACACTCATATAAAAATTGGTTATCCTCTGACTTTATTCAGAAAGAGTCAGGCAAACATAACATGATAAAGAAGCATGTTTATTCATATCATATTACCTGAAAAAGACTCTAAACTTCAATTTTAGTAAATGTAAATTTTATTTTATCCTTCAATAACTTAAAACTATATTACCTGATTAGTCCCTGGAAGAGGCCATTGGATCAGATGCCACACCAACTCTACATGGTAACTCCGTCTTAATAGTCCATACTATTTGAACCTGCAAAAATAAAGAAAATTACAGTAAAAAGAAAAAAAGCACATAATTTGCATTTGTGAAATTAAATTTATGTTAACTTACAGAAACTATTGAGGTGGAGCCAAGAGTTATTATATCTCCACTTGAGAGCTCAAATGTTGAGAAACGAAATAAAGAGACCTAAAGACTATAGTGCAATTTCACATAAATTGCTATTATAAAAAAATGTTTATCATTATATTATAGACCCCCTCAAATTATAAGAATTTTCATTTGGCCCCCCAACATTTGAAACTCGTTTTATTGGGCTTTGATTTATTTTATTTGCATGTTTAAAGTGTAATTACTTTAAAAAACACTAATATATGGACATATAATGCATTATTTACATAACATAGGAACATATTGTGCAATTCACTCTGACAACACAAATTCCTGGCACCAAGGGTAAATTGGGAATTCAATATATAAGAAAACACATAGAATTAATACTGTAAGGACCTATTTGCAAAAATGAAAAATTATTAAATTCGAAAAACTAACCAGAAAAATCAGGAAACAGCCTGCAGGATAAGATGTTGTGTCAGCAATATAAGAAGCAACTTCATAGAGCAGGTACAGAAGGAAAAAGCTGAGGATTAATCCCATAGTTATTTTCACTATTTGCCTGCAAAATATAGTATAATATAAGGACCTTTAGTGCAATAATTTTAGATATTTTGTATAATATAGGGACTTCTTGTGCAATCAACTTAAAAACATAATCACCATACGAATATGTTGTTTTCATATGTATACGAATATATACAACTAAGAAATTACCATGAATGGGAAGCTTGATTCTCCATTTGCGTGATTTCTTCTGTCCATAAGTCAGAATTGAAACTGAATTAACTGTTTAAAGAAGCAAACGTAATTCAATACTTCGATTATTTTCTCCAAATATAAACAGAGATTTGTAAATTATGATATTAAAAGTAGGTGAAGCTAATAAATGTAGGTGAAGCTACTGATCAAATTCTATATAGCAATTTTTGTATAATAATGGGATTTATAATGCAACTTTTGCATAACACATTGACCTTTAACACAATTTTGCATAACACAGGTACCTATAACACAATTAACTCAAATATATAAGGCTATAATGACAGTAGGTCTCTCAGTATTTAACTCTTTATGCAACTCGAATATTACACATCCCTTCTAAATGAAAAATAAAATTAGAAAGGCTAATTGCATTCATTACCTCAGTTATACAATTGAGCCATTTTACCTTTTAGTTTAATGGAAGTGTCTCTCGGCCATTTGGTCGAACATCTCTAGCACGAAATGTGAATAGGTCTTGAGATGTTTGTGATCTCTGTAATTCTCCAACACCCAATATTGTCATCATCTACAATAAACATACAATGTTACTAACCAGTAATAAATCCAATTCATTGAATCAATTCAGTTCGAATTTACCTTTAACACAACTAATAGAAACTGTGCATTTTTTCCTTTTCTTTATAATTGAAGATGAGCTTTAAAAGATTGAATCTTCCCATAGGTTTGGTGGAATTAGCTTTAGCTGGTAATTCTATGACAATATTCAATAATATTTCAAAGCTATTCAATAAACCTTTAGTGTAGCTACTTCTTTTGTGGCTGAACATAACTCAAAAAATTCAAGCAAACCTGTAAATGGTGTAACGAAAGGAAACAATTATCTTCTGTAAATGATGAGAGCAATGAGAACTCGCCGATGAGAATTCGCAGATGAGAACTCACCATGGTGGTGAGAACAGGTTGGGTGAGATCGAAATATGAAGGTGAAGCTTATTTAAGTAGCTTATATAGTAGGGGCATGTTTGGCATTTTTTAATTCTTTAAGTAATGAAACGATCTAAATCGTCGGTTGTAACATATTTTTGGCTGATAATCAATCCCGGCCCTTCTTTATACCCCTTAGGGATATGTATATGGATATACACACATATATATATATACTGTGTAATTAAAGATTTAAAATTTCATGTATAACAAAACATAACATCAACAGAGTGATCTTATTTTCTTCGCTGAGTTTTTTGTCAAATTTCTGCTAAGATAACCTTAGAGAGATAAGAGGTTATTATGAAAAAGCATCATGAAGTTCTTCCATGATTACGTTCTTAATGACTTCAGAATTGAGATGAACAGTACTCATAGATTTTTCAGTGCACTGCAAACATGTCGTTTACGGAAAGAACGGATATAAAACTTTAGTTTAGAAACATCAGAAGTTGCATATATATATATATATACCAACGACAATCTGTAGCTTTCTTATTCTTGCAATACACACTTGTCTTGAAAGCACAATTATGAATGAAAACATTATGAAAGCCAGTCTCACACGAGTACGCAGCAACGAGACATCTTAACTCACAAATACCGTCATGCTATATTCCACCTACTAGCTTTAAGATCTTATCTCAATCACTGCTAAGAAGTTTCTTTTCAGTAAGAACATGAAATTATTTATCAAGATTACGATGCTCAATCAGCTTAACCGTTTGATCACTAACTAAAGAAACAACTTGACATGTTGTGCGCGAAGAACATATAGGAGCAAATACCTAGGGTAGTGCAACATGAATCTCGACACAAAGTTTAGACAAAGGAACTACACATCGTGATGAATTAACCATAAAATAGTGTCAACATCAATTTTACCTAACATTAAGCATGACTGTTGACTACCAAAACTATCGATACTCTATTAAGAAATCATTCAATTTCTTCCAACGTTCGACTACATAATTCTTGATATACTAATGAATCAAAATACATAAATGGATAAAAGAAATATTGATCATCATATTTGAATTGAACGAGAAGATTCAGTGTCATATTACACAAAACCTATAAATAGGGATGGCAATGGTTAGAATATTAACCGATGGATATCTGATCCGATAAAAACCCGTTAGTGAAACGGATGGCGCATCTATGAGGGTTTGGTTCTCACAAAAGGTAACCGATGGATAAACCGTTAGTATTTAGTTTTTTACAATAATCTAATGGATAATCCAGAATTTGAATAAATTATAAGAAATAAAAAATAAAAAAAATATATATACTGTATAAAAATATTCTATAAATACACAATCATACATAATATTGACCAAAATAAAATTAATCTATAAATAAAACACCAAACTGGTTTTATCTAGTTTATTAATATATTGTCTAATACCTATTTATGGTCACCCAATAATTAAGTAGCTAATTTAATAGTTTTAAAAATATTTTATAGGATTTTTTTATTTAAAACTTATTGAATAATTACGGATGTGGATTAACCGTGGATAATCCGTATTCGTCGTGGATGCGTATTTGGTAAATAATTCTAAAATCCGATAGTTAATGGATGCATATTGGTTATCGTCTTTCTTAATGGATTTGGATGTGGATATTCCATTTTTTTGAGGATATCCGATTCGTTGTCTTCCCTAAGTATAAAGAAATAGCTAAAAAATAATTTATATTTAAATGTTATAAAAAATTCTTATTATTTAATATACTAGATTTAAATTATAACTTTATCAATTTATATAAGATCAATTTATTAAATATTGTAATTTTTTTATACAAGGAACTATTTTGAGTTAAGGATAGTAATACTTAATAATTTATTATTTGTATTACTTAAACAAAATAAAATTTTAATTCTTTAGATAATTTATTTCATAAATTTATAGATTAAAATATTAATATAACACACATTAATTATTTATATAATACTAAAAATTCTATATGAATGAAGTGTAATGGTATTAATTTGCATATTTTTTGTACTAACCGATAATATTATCTTTTAAGAAAAAGACAAGAAACGTAATTGTGTTGGATTCCCATATTTGTATTTCAACAGGGGTAATTACATATTTGCGTATTTTATGTTTATTATAAGAAAAATCGAAAAACGTTAAACCCCGAACTCCCTACATTACAATTCCCACACCCCATCCCAGTTTAGTTTCTTGATTTGCCCCTAGAAATTGGTAACATGAGTTAAGGTGGCTATCAAACAGGCAGTTCCAAGACCGAACCCTCTTCAATTCAGGCTACCAAACCCACCGTCTATATTCAATTTGATAATCACCTTGAATCCTAACACACTATTCCACTACGGGTCTATGATTGAAATCAAACGTATGGAGTTGATTAGCAATATATACAATGTAATAATTCTCACCCACCATTTTTTCACCTCTTTATTGCGTTCGATGTCATTTCTTCATATCATTTTTCCTTGAAAATGCATTAGAAAACTGCTTCTTTGAAATTTCTTGCAAGAACTCAACTTCTTTTTGGGTTCTTTCCTTACAAAAATCTTGTACACACGTATTGTACTCAAATTTATTCACAACATATGCAATATTATTTAGATAAGATGTCATGCTTTTTGTGAATCTATTAGAACCTTTGTGTTTGGTCTTTAAGTTATTTTTTTGATGTACCATTCAAAAAGAATGGGGAGAAGAAGGAAAATGCTGCATAAGGCTAAAGTAATACCGGTAAGACGGTTAGAAACAAACGTAATCTCTCATTTGAATATATATGGGGCAAAAAAAATCAAAAATCTATTTTGATTAATACCGCCTATTGATTGCGCAATAGAAAAAGTAACGGGAAACAAGCCTAGACAAAAAATAAGAGATGTGAAAGATAAAATCACAAAAGCACATATGGCACAATCCTGTATCACATAGCCTACATGAAAATGAAAATTTGTACCACTATTTTCATCCTTCGTAGTAGCAATAATCAACATTCCCTTATAGTTATATTTCAAAAGCATTCCACCGATAAAAAGAAACGGGCGACAAGTACGGAAACCCGCAATACAAGCACCAAAAGCAACGTGGCAACTCTCAAAATACTGGGTTATAGAATAAATTGATATGATACTTACCTAGAAGGATCGATTGCGTTTAACTTCTGAAAATATGAACATATATGGTTATTACATACACCAACATCACCATATATTGCATTTCGTGCTTTGTTCATAGCATGATATGCACGTTTGTAGGATATTTCATAACCATGACTATGTTTAAAAAAGATAACAATATCTATCGATTTAGTAGATAGAGTAGACTTAATTTCTTCCATGATTATGTTCTTAATGACTTCACAACTGAGATGAACACTACTCATAGATTTTCCCGGTGCACTACAAGTGTGTCGTTTACGGAAAGACGGATATAAAGCTTGAGATTTGAAACATCACAAGTTGCATATATATATACCAACGACAATCTGTAGCTTTCTTCTTCTTGAAATACACACTTACCTTGGAAGCACGATTATGAATGAAAACGTTATGAAAGTCAGTTTCACACGAGTACCTAGCAACGAGACATCTTAATTCACAAATACCGCCATGGTATATTTCACCTACTAGCTTAAGATCTTATCTCAATCACAGCTAAGAAGTTTCTCTCCAGTAAGAACATGAAACTCTTTATCAAAATTACGATGCCCAATCAGCTTAACCGTTTGATCACTAACGGAAGAAACAACTTGATGTATTGTGCGCGAAAAACATGTAGGAGCAAATACGAAGTGTAGTGCAACATGACTCTCGATACAAAGTTTAGATAAAAGAACCGACACATCATGATGAATTAACTATAGAATAGTGTCAACATCAGTTCACCTAGCATTAAGCATAATTGTTGACTACCAAAACTGCATTGATGCTCTACTAAGAAATCGTTCAATTCCTTCCAACGTTCGACTGCATAAATCTTGATAGACTGAAATGAATCAAAATGCTCAAACGAATAAAAGAAACACTGATCACCATATTTGATTTCAAAAAGAAAATTCGGTGTCATATTACAAAAAACTATATAGAAACACCTAAAAATGATTTATATTTAAATGTTATAAAAAAATCCTTATTAAATATATTTAAGTTATAAATTTATCATTTTTCATAAGATCGGTTTATTAAATATTGCAAATCTTTTATACAAGGCTCTATTTTATGTTTGAGGATTGTAATACTTAATAATTTATTATTTGTATTAATTAAATAAAATTTAAATTTGAATCATTAGATAATTTATTTCATAAATTTATAAATTAAAATATTAATATAACACACATTAATTATTTATATAATACTAATAATACTATATGAATTAAGTGTAATTGTATTAATTTGTATTAATTTATATTAAAAAAAAGAAGAGAAAAATAATTGTGTTAGATTTCCATATTTGTACATTTGTGTATATTATTTTTATTATAAAAAAATTCAAATCGTTAAACCGCAAACTCCATGTATTTCAATCCTAACATCTCATCCCAGTATAGTTTCCTGATCTATCCTGAAAATTGGTAACATGAGTCAAGGTGGCTATCGGTCTAAATCAGTTCCGAGACGGTCTCCCATACCGAAACCCTCCTCAATTCATGCTACCAAACCCACCGCCCATATTCAATTTGATAATCACCTTAAATCCTAACACACTATTCCACTATGAGTCAATGATTAAAATCAAACATATGGAGTTGATTAGAAATATATACAAGTAATAATTCTCGTCCATCTTTTTTTCACCTCTTTATCTGTTATATTCTTCTCTATTGTAATTTCTTCTAAATCCCAAATCATTCTCGATTATGTAATTAAATTTTTTTAAGATGAAGAAATTTTACATTGAGTGGTCTCCAGAATAAGTGTATTTTAATAGTCTTTTCACTTTAACGATATTCAAAATTGATTCTTTAAACCTTATTGTCGGACTTCGTGGCTTGAAAAAACGTTTGTAGCTCAAGCATTTTCGTCTCTTCGTTGTTTTGGGCTAATTGCACTATCGGCCCCGTGTTATGCGAATTAGCAAATAAACGTTGGGTAGTTTCTTGCACACTAAATATCTCAAAGGGGAATTGAGTTAGTAATGTGATTCAGCAAATCCTAAGCATAGGCAAATAAGAGTCTTTTTTGAAAAAAATAAAATTGGTTGGTGGTGAATTTGGATACGGGTACTTTTGCTACGTCCATAAACACATGATTATGTTTGACTATTCTGTATAACACAAGGACCAATGGTGCAAATCACCATTTACTTACTGTGCAATTTTGCATAATTTCACCTTTTTTGATAATTATGCAATAAAATTGAATACTCATTTATTTGTAAAATTTGCAGTATTAGATGACAAGTTGAAGAAGGTCTTCACAAGGTGTCTCTCGTAAGAAATTGAGCTATTGTGCAATTTTCACACAATATAAGGGACTTATAGTGCAATATTTGTCTACTTCATGTAAGGACATCTCGGGCTTAGTTTGTTGTGGCGTATTCCACATTTAATAGTGAGTACATGGTTCTTCGTTCTTAGAGTATTTCAAGTGATCGAGAGCTTGTTGATCTCTAATGGCTTCTATAAGAGTTACAAAATACTCAATATCAGTAAAGATTGATACTTAGCCATTGTTATATATAGTGATGAAGCAAGAGAAACTTCGAAAGTACTTTAGTTATTACAATGACTTACAAATATTCGTGTAAAAAATGTCTGGCTCTATGATTCACAAGATGTGAGTTTCATAAATTTTTTTTGAGTTAATTGCACTATAGGTGCCTATGTTTATGTAAAAATTGCAATGTAGGCCCCTATAGTAAATTTGCTTTAATTTAGTCTCTTATAGAAGTCAGGTTCCCATTAGAGACAATTCGGATCAGAACCGGAACCGATCCAGTAAGGGAAGGCCCAATAGCCCGACCATTATTGTGAAAAGAAAACCTATAAAAAACAGGTCTAATCCGGACCAGACGTTAGCTATCCTGAAACATGAGTAACAATTATTTATTTTTCTTCTTTTCCTGTATGAACCTCAGAGATTCAAATTGAATATTGTGATAGTGAAGCTTCTTCTATCACACAACTAAAGCTTGACCCTGAAGAACAGATAAATATTTATTTCTTTTTTACTGAATTAATTATCATTTTACTAATGGAGGCAAATCTATAAATCCAGGACAGTACTAAAATTATTCCTTGGGAATCAAATGGGAATATAATTTAGAATACATGAAAGTGGAATTCAATACATATTATTTATTTATTTATTTTTGGGGTTAATCTACTAGTGTGGATTGGGGTAAAAGTCTGGTACAAGTATTGAGTCCAGGAATAACTAATATCTAGGCCAGGGGCTAATTTTTTTTTTATTAATGTTTTTCCATAGAAAAAAAATGGACAAATTCACAATATATCAAAAGACCATACTGCAACTCTAATCGAATAATAATACAATCCAAAAAGTAAATATAGTTATAAAAAATCTGCCAAGTTTTAAATAGAAAAAAATAGACTAGTCTACTACTAGCATAATAATAGTCTCATCCAGAATAATTTAGCTTTCCTCTTTACTCAATCATGTAGTTTTACAAACATGGCATAAGTTCTTCTACATCAGCCACTGCTTTATACATTCTGCATGAAAATCATGTCCGCTCCTAAAAATCATTATAGTAAAAGAATATCAGACTCTGTTTAATATATTGTAAATAAAAAGAAGAAAATTAAATGGTTATTACCTGACAAACACATCATGGTTCCTCTGGTTCTACCTGGGTATCTGTCCTAATAACAATACCTCCTGAATATCTCCTCTGATTTAATTTCTTGTTGATGGTTTATGTACTTAACCCTGTGCATACAGCTCCGATCTGTTCCTCCAATGCTAATAACTCCTGTATTTTTATACATTCATTATAAAGTGGAGTTGGAGCCGGAGCCGAAGGTGGAGTCGGAGCCCAAGTGCAGCCAGAGATGGAGGTGGAGCCGGAGCTGTAAGTGGAGTCGGAGCCCAAGCTGGAGCGAGAGATGGAGATGGAGCTGGGACTGAAGGTGGAGCCGCCAATTATCCAACCAAAAATTTAAAAAAAAAAATCAACTTCGAGTCAAAAAATTTTGAATTTATATTTTGAATTTACATAATCTCAATTTCATAACGAGAGTTCGGCATAAATCATATAGTGAATCAATTTTAATGTGTAATTTACATAGAAAAAAACAATTAACGTCATGTCTAACAGACTTCTTATTTCTTTTTTACCAAAAAAAACCATCTTAACATTTCTACCTTTTTAATAAGGCATTCTCATTCATAATAATACATTTGGTGCTAAAAGTGAGAAAGAGATACAATATGAAAAAAGTGGAAGCTAACTCAGGTAATATTCCATAATTTTAAATAATACACAAAGATAAAATGATTATGATAAATGGTTAACACCATAAGACTTCTATTTCTCGTGTCAGTAGAGATCATTCAGAAAAACTATTGGATAGCAAGGCATGAAGTCAAAACTCTAGATATTCTTAAAATTTTCCGACCGTCAAAGAAAATGAAAGAGGAGATATATATACATATATATCATCAATAACAATTAACTATTTAAAAGATAATTAAAGAAAAAAAATTCTATTCTTACTTTACGAATCCCAGGTAATGTAGAATTATATGGTTGAGAAGACACTGACTCTTCTGCACTATCACCACCATCACCACTACTTCTATCCATCAGCATCTTATGACGCTCAATCAGATCCAATACCGAACCCTCCTCAATTCATGCTACCAAACCCACCACCCATATTCAATTTGATAATCACCTTAAATCCTAACACACTATTCCACTATGAGTCAATGATTAAAATCAAACATATGGAGTTGATTAGAAATATATACAAGTAATAATTCTCGTCCATCTTTTTTTCACCTCTTTATCTGTTATATTCTTCTCTATTGTAATTTCTTCTAAATCCCAAATCATTCTCGATTATGTAATTAAATTTTTTTAAGATGAAGAAATTTTACATTGAGTGGTCTCCAGAATAAGTGTATTTTAATAGTCATTTCACTTTAACGATGTTCAAAATTGATTCTTTAAACCTTATTGTAGGACTTCGTGGCTTGAAACAACGTTTGTAGCTCAAGAATTTTCTCTTCGTTGTTTTGGGCTAATTGCACTATCGGTCCAGTGTTATGCGAATTAGCAAATAAACGCTGGGTAGTTTCTTGCACACTAAACATCTCAAAGGGGAATTGAGTTAGTAATGTGATTCAGCAAGTCCTAAGCATATGACTTTGTGCAAGGCGAATAAGAGTCTTTTTTGAAAAAAATAAAATTGGTTGGTGGTGAATTTGGATACGGGTACTTTTGCTACGTCCATAAACACATGGTTATGTTTGACTATTTTGTATAACACAAGGCTTCACAAGGTGTCTCTCGTAAGAGATTGAGCTATTGTGCAATTTTCACACAATATAAGGGACTTATAGTGCAATATTTGTCTACTTCATGTAAGGACATCTCGGGCTTAGTTTGTTGTGGCGTATTCCACATTTAATAGTGAGTACATGGTTCTTCGTTCTTAGAGTATTTCAAGTGATCGAGAGATTGTTGATCTCTAATGGCTTCTATAAGAGTTACAAAATACTCAATATCAATAAAGATTGATACTTAGACATTTTTATATATAGTGATGAAGAAAGAGAAACTTCGAAAGTACTTCAATTATTACAATGACTTACAAATATTCGTGTAAAAAATGTCTGGCTCTATGATTCACAAGATGGGAGTTTCATACAATTTTTTTGAGTTAATTGCACTATAGGTGCCTATGTTTATGTAAAAATTGCAATGTAGGCCCCTATAGTAAATTTGTTTTAATTTGGTCTCTTATAGAAGTCAGGTTCCCATTAGAGACAATTCGGATCAGAACCGGAACCGATCCAGTAAGGGAAGGCCCAATAGCCCGACCATTCTTGTGAAAAGAAAACCTATAAAAAACAGGTCTAATCCGGACCAGACGTTAGCTATCCTGAAACATGAGTAACAATTATTTATTTTTCTACTTTTCCTGTATGAACCTCAGAGATTCAAATTGAATATTGTGATAGTGAAGCTTCTTCTATCACACAACTAAAGCTTGACCCTGAAGAACAGATAAATATTTATTTCTTTTTTACTGAATTAATTATCATTTTACTAATGGAGGCAAATCTATAAATCCAGGACAGTACTAAAATTATTCCTTGGGAATCAAATGGGAATATAATTTAGAATACATGAAAGTGGAATTCAATACATATTATTTATTTATTTATTTTTGGGGTTAATCTACTAGTGTGGATTGGGGTAAAAGTCTGGTACAAGTATTGAGTCCAGGAATAACTAATATCTAGGCCAGGGGCTAATTTTTTTTTTATTAATGTTTTTCCCTAGAAAAAAAAATGGACAAATTCACAATATATCAAAAGACCATACTGCAACTCTAATCGAATAATAATACAATCCAAAAAGTAAATATAGTTATAAAAAATCTGCCAAGTTTTAAATAGAAAAAAATAGACTAGTCTACTACTAGCATAATAATAGTCTCATCCAGAATAATTTAGCTTTCCTCTTTACTCAATCATGTAGTTTTACAAACATGGCATAAGTTCTTCTACATCAGCCACTGCTTTATACATTCTGCATGAAAATCATGTCCGCTCCTAAAAATCATTATAGTAAAAGAATATCAGACTCTGTTTAATATATTGTAAATAAAAAGAAGAAAATTAAATGGTTATTACCTGACAAACACATCATGGTTCCTCTGGTTCTACCTGGGTATCTGTCCTAATAACAATACCTCCTGAATATCTCCTCTGATTTAATTTCTTGTTGATGGTTTCTGTACTTAACCCTGTGTGCATACAGCTCCGATCTGTTCCTCCAATGCTAATAACTCTTGTATTTTTATACATTCATTATAAAGTGGAGTTGGAGCCGGAGCTGAATGTGGAGTCGGAGCCCAAGCTAGATCCAGAGCTTAAGGTGGAGTCGGAGCTCAAGTGGAGCCAGAGATGGAGGTGGAGCCGGAGCTGTAAGTGGAGTCGGAGCCCAAGCTGGAGCGAGAGATGGAGATGGAGCTGGGACTGAAGGTGGAGCCGCCAATTATCCAACCAAAAATTTTAAAAAAAAATCAACTTCGAGTCAAAAAATTTTGAATTTATATTTTTAATTTACATAATCTCAATTTCATAACGAGAGTTCGGCATAAATCATATAGTGAATCAATTTTAATGTGTAATTTACATAGAAAAAAACAATTAACGCCATGTCTAACAAATTTCTTATTTCTTTTTGACCAAAAAAAACCATCATAACATTTCTACCTTTTTAATAAGGTATTCTCATTCATAATAATACATTCGGTGCTAAAAGTGAGAAAGAGATACAATATGAAAAAAATGGAAGCTAACTCAGGTAATATTCCATAATTTTAAATAATACACAAAGATAAAATGATTATGATAAATGGTTAACACCATAAGACTTCTATTTTTCGTGTCAGTAGAGATCATTCAGAAAAACTATTGGATAGCAAGGCATGAAGTCGAAACACTAGATATTCTTAAAATTTTCCGACCGTCAAAGAAAATGAAAGAGGAGATATATATACATATATATCATCAATAACAATTAACTATTGAAAAGATAATTAAAGAAAAAAAATTCTATTCTTACTTTACGAATCCCAGGTAATATAGAATTATACGGTTGAGAAGACACTGACTCTTCTGCACTATCACCACCATCACCACTACTTCTATCCATCAGCATCTTATGACGCTCACTAAACTCTTTTGTCTTTCGATACATACACTGCAAAATATTCAACCATATTATTAATCTTTCATTTTTCCCATATCGTCTTGGCTAGCTAAAAACATACAAATATCTCATTACCTTAAATTGCAAAGTATTATTAATAGCATCACTCACAAGCTCCCAGTTTGTACCCATATCATGCACCACTACAACAAGTGCCTATATCATAAACTCAACCGTAATAAATTCTACTATTCCTACCAATTTACCCAACTAAAAAAAAACTATACTAGTTAAATGAAAGAGAAGACGATTTTTATAGAGAATGGCTTCCTACTTGTTATGGATCCTCTACCAAACAATATTTATATAAATAGTCCTTTTACTTGTAATGTTTTGAAAAATATCTATCTAGTAGGATTATGTTTTCTATTTTGCATATTCATGCTTGACACATATTTAAACACTTATTCAACCTTAACTTGTTTTTTATTAATAAAATATTTAGAAAAAGAAAAAGATGCTAAAATAATGTTTACAAGTTTAAGATACCTTGTGCATCTTCTTGATAGTCTTATGCATCCCTTGAACTTTCTGTTAACCAAGAGAAAAGTTTAGAAGATGGTCCAAATTGAAATAAAATATACATACAAATCATATATCATTCTAATACAATTTTTTTAATAAAGTCGATCAAATTAAAATTAATTAACAATTCATTATAAATTATGAAGTCTAAATCTTATGTTTTAACCAAATGTCAAAGAAGTTAAAGCATAATTTAAAATAACCTCTATAAGTCCTAATTTTGTTAAAGTGCATGATAGTAAATATATATTACATATAATTATCTTTAAAAAAATTTACAATTATTATTTTCATGTATTAGGGTAAAGTGGAAACTGTAAAATTTTAGAGACCATAAACAATAATTTAGAGTTCAAATGTATTACCTTTGAAATATAATGACCAACGATCTTCTCGTAATCACAGAAATCTTAATTTTTCCAACATAGAACCCTAATTTTGCCGACACAGAGTAAGAATAAGAGAGAAGAAGAAGACGAACTCGGTAATGAATAATAATACAATATATATGAGACATTTAGGTTTTCAATCTAAACCATCCAAATGTATATAAAATCAAATGTTGATAGTCATCCACGTGTAAACTATATAAGATATCATTTAGTAAATGGGCCTAAATTTATAATAAGTCAAGTAGTAGATCACAAATGAGGCCCAAAAGAAAAAACTAGAAACTCATTAGAAAATAAGAATTGAACAATGAGTTTCACAAGATAAGGGTTTTGATGAAGTATAAACTTACCATATCAAAAATTCTCTTAACTTGACCAAAATCTTTCATGTCAAATTCGAAATTAAGACCTTCTTTTAGTTTCTTAATTCTCTGAACTGTATGGATAATTAGTAACATAACATCAACATATAATATTATATAAATTATGTTTTTTTTATAAAATTCAAGAAAATTGAGACATCTATCAAATTCACATGTCTTGAAACCTAAGTCAAGAACAAAAGAATCAAATCTTTTATACCAGTATTTGGGGGACTATTTTAATCCATATAAATATTTTTTAGTAAACTTACATGAACTAGGTTTTTACAATCATAAAATCCCCCCAAGTATCTCATATTAATCTCTTCTTCAAGTTCACCATGTTAAAATATTGTTTAAATATTAAACATTTCTAGTTTAAGGTAAAAATTTGCAACATATGAATACATTGATAGTTTGAATTCGACAGTAGGGGAAAAAGTCACATTGAAATCAGTACTCTCTGAGTATATCCTTTAGTTACAAGTCTAGCTTTATATTCAACATAAAATTCATTTTAGTTTATAAAATAATTTTGCATTCAATAACTTTTTTATCCTTATTTTTTTCAACAAGAATTTTAAAGAATGTATTTCTTCTTTCATAACTTTTAACCAATTTTTTTGCAACCAAGTACCCTAAGATATTTATCACTTTGTTGTTGCTACATTCTCAATGTTAGCAATATTATTCAACTCAAATGTAGTGCATAAACCATCAAGAATATATAAACTAGAATATTTCTTTTCAAATAAGACACATTTATCATTCTTATAAACATTTATCACACCTTATGCATTTTTAAAATGCAACCTATATCATCTAACACTCCAAGAGATATAAGGTTTCTTTTTTTAGTCATGCTATCATCTCACTTTAGTAAGGGTTACCATTTTCCCATTATATGTTCTCAAGTTTATTGATGCAACTAGGAAAAATTAGCTTACATGAACTTAAAATACTTTCAAGCTAGATTGACATGTTTCTAAGTGTATTCTTGTATATCCATCAAAACTGATTATAGGAATATGAATTACTTTCAAGCTAGATTGACATGTTTCTAAAAGTATTCTTATATATAAATCTATCAATTAGGCTCTCTCTAAATATATATATATTCTTGTTTTCTATTTTGTATCTTTTGAGTATGCAACTATAAATATTAGGAGATTAATTTATCTCAATATGTGAAAGTAAGATATTAACAAAATCTAAACACTAACTCTCAATATTTATAGCATATGATTGATTTTACATTGAAATCCTAATTTTATCAAATATAAGAGCGAGAAATAAGAAAAATATTAATTCAATAATGAATAATGATACAAAATTTGAACTTTGGGTATGTATATGAGACCCCTTAGTTCTTCAATTTAAGTCATCCAAATGTATAAGAAATCAGGATTTTATAGTCATCAACGTGTAAGGTATATGGACTAAATGATATGTAAAATTAATCTATATGGAATAATGATGCCCCGTACCTGAAGGTACTTGGGCTAAAATTAATTTGAAAAATTATAATAAATTGTGCAAAACTCATAATTGAATTATATGTAAAAGAAGTGCAAATCATTCTATTACTTGTAAAAATTAGTATAAAAAAATAATAAAATATATCAATACATATAATCACCATCTTATATACATAGTTATGCATTTCTCTCATAACTCTACAAACATAAGATGCATATGTATATGTTTATTTTACATAAGACTTTGCGAAGATTATTACTTTTTAAGCTAATTCTAAAAAAACTCGTACCTTATTACTTTTTAAGCTAATTCTAAAAAAACACAGTACCTAAAGGTACTTGGACAAAAACTAATTTAAAAAATTATAATTGATAGTGCAAAATTCATCATTTAGTTTATATCAATAGTTAAATAAAAATCATATATAAAAACGTGTTTCTCATAAATATAATTTGTTTTTAAAGAAACTATTTCTTTCTTATTTCCAGTTGTATGTTATAGTTGATTATAGAAAAAATATGTAATAATTAAACGTAGTTGAGCAAAATCTGATATTGGATCATAAGTAAATTTGCAAAATAAAACTTACTTATAGTTACAACAGAAACATACCATTTGCAAATTAATAAAACGGGTAAATGTAACACTATGGTGTTTCAGACCCTTAAAAAACATGGTGGTATGGAGAAAGGGGTGAAAATCGGATCTGAAATTTTTATTTTTTTATTTTTCCAATCCGAAAATTCTAATTTCAAAAAAGATGTTTAATGTTCTGAAATTATGATTTTTCCAAAAAATTTGGGTCGGAATTGGGTGCTACCAATAATTTTTTCGAATTTTTCGGTTTCTTTGATCTATTTTTTTTTCGATTTTACGTTCCAAATATTAAAATATACCATGTTTTGATAATTAACCAAGATAGGACCGGAAAAACAAAAGTTGAAATATTTAACTTTACACTTTCCATATGTAAATAATCAAAAAATTATCTTTTAAGAGATACAGAAACATCACATTTCAAAATTACAAAGACAGGTTAATTATATGAGTTTTTTTAATCTTTATCTAGATTATGTTGTTTTGTTGTTTGAGATTCAAGAATAAGCGATTGAAACTCTGTATGGGAGTCATCAAGAGAAATTTCCACTCTTTGCTAATTTCATTCATCAAGTCATCATGGAACAACTTGAGTGCATCTGTAGTAGAAAGAGAATGCACCGATTCATTCAAATCTCGAAACGTAATCCTTTTCTCTTCCACCCAAAAGCACTTCATACATCTTGAATTCTATTCATACATTCGTTGACCCAGAAGAGGCTGACCAGAGAAAGATATTGAATCATAAAATCAACATATCTGCATACATACAATACAGACCATTTGCTTCAAATAAATAAATCATGTATATAATATAAAAAGGTTAAAGAGAGAAAGAAAGTTATTTATTTAAGGATTAAACATTACTTGAATCCCTTGGAACGTTGAGAGAGAAATACGGTCCATGATAAGGCGTACATCTCTAACCTGAAATTAAAATTGTTAAAATATTGTTGACAACTACAAAAAAGCTACAGTAAGGGTAGTATAAAGTATAAACATTGCCAACCCTGGAGAAAAATTCATATACATCTCGTTCATCTGCCTTGAAAAAAATCTGAAAGATTCATCAAAAAAAAATGTTAGAGAAATTCATTATCGGTAAATACTACAATCAATTGATTTGCAAGATTACCTGATAGGCGAAGACTGTTCTTTGATCTTGTTCATGATTAGCTTGTGGTTCCACTTTTTCTTCTTTCTTCTCTTTATGTCTTCTGCAAATAATAATACATAAACCTGAAATTCTTAGCGATACACTCATATACAAATTGGTTATCCTCTGAATTTTTTCAGAAAGAGTCATGCAAACATGACATGATAAAGAAGCATGTTTATTCATATCATATTACCTGATAAAGACTCCAAACTTCAATTTTAGTAAATGTAAATTTTATTTTATCCTTCAATAACTTAAAACTATATTACCTGATTAGTCCCTGGAAGAGGCCATTGGATCAGATGCCACACCAACTCTACATGGTAACTCCGTCTTAATAGTCCATACTATTTGAACCTGCAAAAATAAAGGACATTACAGTAAAAAAGAAAAAAAACTCATAATTTGCATTTGTGAAATTAAATTTATGTTAACGTATAGAAACTTTTGAGGTGGAGCCAAGAGTTATTATATCTCCACTTGAGAGCTCAAATGTTGAGAAAAGAAATATAGAGACCTAAAGACTATAGTGCAATTTCACATAAATTGCTATTATACAAAAATATTTATTATTATATTATGGACCCCCTCAAATTATAAGAATCTTCATTTGGCCCCCCAACATTTGAAACTCGTTTTATTGGGCTTTGATTTATTTTATTTGCTTGTTTAAAGTGTACTTACTTCAAAAAACACTAATATATAGACATATAATGCATTATTTACATAACATAGGAACATATTATGCAATTCAGTCTGACAACACAAATTCCTGGCTCCAAGGGTAAATTGGGAATTCCGTATATAAGAAAACACATAGAATTAATACTATAAAGACCTATTTGCAAAAATGAAAACTTATGAAACTCGAAAAACTAACCAGAAAAATCAAGGAAACAGCCTGCAGGATAAGATGTTGTGTCAGCAATATAAGAAGCAGCTTCATAGAGCAGGTACAGAAGGAAAAAGCTGAGGCTTAATCCGATAGTTATTTTCACTATTTGTCTACAAAATATAGTATAATATAAGGACCTTTAGTGCAATTATTTCAGATATTTTGTATAATATAGGGACTTCTGGTGCAACTTAAAAACAAAATCACCATACGAATATGTTGTTTTCATATGTATACGAATATATACAACTAAGAAATTACCATGACTGGGAAGCTTGATTCTCCATTTGCGCGATTTCTTCTGTCCATAAGTCAGAATTGAAACTGAATTAACTGTTAAAGAAGCAAACGTAATTCAATACTTCGATTATTTTCTCCAAAAATGAACAAAGATTTGTAAATTATGATATTAAAAGTAGGTGAAGCTAATAAATGTAGGTGAAGTTACTGATCAAATTCTATACATCAATTTTTGTATAATAAAGGGATTTATAATGCAACTTTTGCATAACACATTTACCTTTAACGCAATTTTGCATAACACAGGGACCTATAACACAATTAACTCAAATATATAGGGCTAAAATGACAGTAGGTCTCTCAGTATTTAACTCTTTATGCAACTCGAATATTACACATCCCTTCTAAATGAAAAATAAAATTAGAAAGGCTAATTGCATTCAGTACCTCAGTTATACAATTGAGCCATTTTACCTTTTAGTTTTATGGAAGTGTCTCTCGGCCATTTGGTCGAACATCTCTAGCACGAAATGTGAATAGGTCTTGAGATGTTTGTGATATTTGTAATTCTCCAACACCCAAGATTGTCATCATCTACAATAAACATACAATGTTATTGACCAGTAATACATCCACTTCATTGAATCAATTCAGTTCGAATTTACCTTTAACACAACTAATAGAAACTGTGCATTTTTTCCTTTTCTTTATAATTGAAGATGAGCTTTAAAATATTGAATCTTCCCATAGGTTTGGTGGAATTGGCTTCAGCTAGTAATTCTATGACAATATTCAATAATATTTCAAAGCTATTCAATAAACCTTTAGTTTAGCTACTTCTTTTGTGGCTGAACATATCTCAAAAAATTCAAGCAAATGTGTAAATGGTGTAACGAAAGGCAACAAGTATCTTCTGTAAATGATGAGATCAATGAGAACTCGCCGATGAGAACTCGCAGCTCACCATGGTGGTGAGAACAGGTTGGGTGTGTTCAATGTGAAGGTGAAGCGTATTTAAGTAGCTTATATAGTAGGGGCATGTTTGGCATTTTTTAATTCTTTAAGTAATGAAACGATCTGAATCAAGGAGAAATATTTTTAATGAATTGTAAGAGACAAAAGGTGATTTTCTTTTTTCTAGGTGTTCTATCAAATGCCTCAATGAAAAAAGCCATTACTTTACACACGATTGATCAAGGTAAAGTCTAAGAAAACCCTTCATGTTTAAGAAAGCAATTATTTTTGTAATTTTGGTTTTGAGATCGGGATCGGTTTCCAGGCCAGTATGCACCTAGAAAGGGTATTTGTGGACGATTTTTTACTCCCCAATCTACTAAACCTTTGACACCGATTTTTGATTCATCAAAGATTCTCACTTCTTGGAGGCTTTGTTGCTGTTCTGTTATGGAGTTTGAGTTCACAACTGTGGCTTTGACTATGGAGTTTAGTCTGACAATTTTAGAAATTTTTTGAAGAAATTTTTTGTTGAATTTTTAATTAAAAAATCAGGGACATTCTTGCAAAATTTTGGTATTTTGTTGTTTGAATAGTATATAATGTTTAATAATAGGTTTTTTCAGGTAATATATCTCCTACCTTATCATTATTATCATTAGATCATAATCTGCAATTTACGTAAATTGCAACAGTTGTACCTTTGGAAGAGAAACTGAAATTGTACTCAGATGATCCAACCAAGACAATGAGAATGTTCAAGTTTCATAATTGAATATATTATATAAGAGTTTTCAACAAAGCTAATCATACTATTAGTTTCTCCTATACAGTTTCTCATATGCAGCAATTTCATTTTTAAAAAAGGTAATTTTGTTATGATGGGTTTATATCATATGTAATTTCTGTTTACTGCATTATTTCCTTACATATATTGTTTGTTTGTGATTTACTATTTATTATTACAACCATATAATAAGGTTTTGAAAGATGATATTGAATCTCTCCAAGAGATGTTCCAGGAAATGGCCTAGCAATCATACATTTGATGTAAATAAAGAAAGATATTCCTGAATATTCCAAGGTGCCTATAGAAACAAAAGAAATAATTGTGGGGGCCATGAAATTGAATTAATGTGAATGTGTTGAATAATAATTATAGTATTTTATGGATGTTTTATAATTTTCTACAGTTTTGAAGTGAAAATATATGTATAAGTTTTTTATTAGATTTTGGTTTTTTCTATCATAAATGTTATATTTTTTAGATTTGTGTTTATTGTCCATCCAATACTAAGAATTGTGATTTCAATATTTACTCAGTTAACCTACTCTGGCGTATAAATTATATTCCAAAATTGAGCTCAAATGAAATCACACATTAATTTGCATTTCTTGATACATAACAAAGTAATTAATCAGGAACAAAGATACAATTAAAATAAGAAATCTACCTTATGTTGTTGTTACTTTTGGAATAATTTAGATGATTCATAATTTAGATTCATTAGTATAGTACACTAAAGTAACTAAGGTTTAAAATCATGAGATTACTTTAACAATTGCATATTAAAGGAGAATAGGAGTAATGAGAATAGAATTAATAACGTATTACTCTGAATGGCCCTCAAGTGTTGATGCTTGATGTTACACAAATAGTAAACCATTGAACTTGTGAAATCACAACCATCCATTTGGCCTTCCCAACTATCTCCACTAACTCTAACTAGCAATTACTGATTTATAGATATTTAGCTTATAATATAGATATGGATAAATTGTTTATTTAAAAATATATGTAGAGTGTACGTACTGAATTTATAGAGTTTGCTTACTTTAACCAAAGCCCTAAATGCTTTACTACATTTATACATCAAAAAATAGCAAGTAATTGTAGACATCACAATAACTAAAGTTGAAATTCAGTTAATTTCTTTACAATTTGTTAAGAAGAATAAATTCTCTTATAACATTGAAGTGTCATCGGGTACGTGGTGATGCAAGACCCGTGAGCAACGACAATTGAGTTACAATAGAAAAGAGAGTGGTTCGATAAAGAAGATTGTTAAAATCAATTTCTATTGCATGTAATTTTACTAAATCACACTACTATAAATTTACGAAAAGACTCGTAATGTTTCTTTAATAATTAAATAATCAATCAGTCTTTATAGTGCCCTCGGGCACGGGCAATCTCTAGTATATATATATATATATATATAAGCTGTGTAATTAAAGATTTAAATTTCATGTATAACAAAACATAACATCAATAAAGTGATCTTATTTTCTTCGCTGAGTTTTTTGTCAAATTTCTGCTAAGATAACCTTAGATAGATAAGAGGTCATTATGAAAAAACATCATGAAGTTCTTCCATGATTATGTTCTTAATGACTTCAGAATTGAGATGAACAGTACTCATAGATTTTTCGTGCACCGCAAACGTGTCGTTTACGGAAAGAACGGATATAAAACTTGAGATTAGAAACATCTGAAGTTGCATATATATACCAACGACAATCTGTAGCTTTCTTCTTCTTGAAATACACACTTACCTTTGAAGCACGATTACGAATGAAAACATTATGAAAGTCAGTTTCACACGAGTACCTAGCAACGAGACATCCTAACTCACAAATACCGCCATGGTATATTTCACCTACTAGCTTTAAGATCTTATCTCAATCACTGCTAAGAAGTTTCTCTCCAGTAAGAACATGAAACTGTTTATCAAAATTATGATGCCCAATCGGCTTAACCGTTTGATCACTAACGGAAGAAACAACTTGATGTGTTGTGCGCGAAAAACATGTAGGAGCAAATACGAAGGGTAGTTCAACATGAATCTCGATACAAAGTTTAGATAAAAGAAACTACACATCATGATGAATTAACCATAGAATAGTGTCAACATCAGTTCACATAGCATTAAGCATAATTGTTGACTACCAAAACTGTATCGATGCTCTACTAAGAAATCGTTCGATTCCTTCTAACGTTCGACTGCATAATTCTTGATAGACCGAAAAGAATCAAAATACTCAAACGAATAAAAGAAACACTGATCACCATATTTGATTTCAAAAAGAAAATTCGGTGTCATATTACACAAAAACTATATAGAAACAACTAAAAAATTAGTTATATTTAAATGTTATAAAAAAAAATCCTTATTGTTTAATATACTAAATTTAAGTTATAAATTTATCATTTTTCATAAGATCGGTTTATTAAATATTGCAAATTTTTTATACAAGGCTCTATTTTAAGTTTGAGGATTGTAATACTTAATAATTTATTATTTGTATTACTAAAATAAAATTTAAATTTGAATCTTTAGATAATTTATTTAATAAATTTATAAATTAGAATATTAATATAACACACATTAATTATTTATATAATACTAATAATACTATATGAATTAAGTGTAATTGTATTAATTTGCATTTTTTTTAACCAACCAATAATATAATATATAAAAAAAAAGACGAGAAAAATAATTTTCACTACTCCGCGTCAAGCTACTAGCGACTACATGAGTAGTCGCTAGAAGTTTAAAACGTAGTCGATAGAAGTTAGTTCATGGTTCTAGCGACTACAAGTAGTCGCTAGAAATTAGTCGCGATAAACTTGTCGTTAGAAGCTAAACCTTACGACTACTGGGCAATAAGTAGTCGTTAGAGCTTGGGTTGGTATTAACGACTACAATGTAGTCGCTAGATTACGCAACTCTTAGCGACTACTTTGTAGTCGAGAAACGTGAACAACATCAACGACTACAATGTAGTCGTTAATTTCTAAAGATATGACGACTACTGTTTGTAGTCAATGTCGACTACAATGTAGTCGGTAATAATAATTTTTTATTTTTAAAAAAAATAAAAAAACACAATTTTCGAATTTTTTTTAATTGCATTTCTGTAATTAAAAATAATTCGAAAATCATATTTTTTTATTTTTTTTAAAAATAAAAAATATAAAAATAATAATAAAATTAACAATTCTAAATAATTAATTAAAATATTAAATTAAACCAAATTCAAACCCGGTCAAGCCAGGTCAAAGTCAAACCCGGTCAAGCCAGGTCAAAGTCAAACCTGGTCAAGCCAGGTAAAAGTCACCAAACATAAAACCATTACATAAGTCTTAGTACAAACCAAAAAAAATAAAGTCTTAATCCGAATAGTCTTAAAAAAAGTAAATAAAACATCACTAAAATCCTTGCCGTCTATAAATGTCTTCCTCATTCCCGAGCACGTCATCATCTTCATCCAAATCAATATCCATCTCAACATCTTCACCACTACTACTACTATCATCATCTGAGTCATCGCTAGGAGGAGTGGGGCCCGCATTCATAGGCTGGAAGGGGGCCTCGCCTTTATCCGACCTCAACTGATTAACGTATGCGATGGCATCATTCACAGTAGCCATCGAAAAAGGTGCAGGCGCGGTGCTAGTAGAATCTTCAGGGCGGGGGAATGGGGGAAGACCGCTGGACACTCGGAGCTCGTTAATAGCCGCCATCATCTCCTCGTGTTGCTCGTTCCGGGCTAGAGTAGTCTTAGCCTTGTTCTTCGATTTTCCCGGACGGCCAATGCCCGGAATAAAGCTCCTCTTCGGTGACCCAACCTCCTTCGCGGTCCTCTTCACGTAATCGTATTGCTCCTTTTGGCTCAATCCTCCCCAATCGCCTGACTCTGATTGACTTTGAGTCACCTTTTCCTTCATCGCGTCCTTGAGCAATTTCTGTTACATAAAAAACAGTATATCAATTAAATTTGATAATAAATGAAAAAATTAATTAAAACAATCTAATAAAGAAAATCTTACATCGGCTCTTTCGTACCCCACGGACCTCCACTCTTTCGTCTTCTTTGTCTTCCCCACCACCTCGTAAAAAGCACCCATACGCGGAATCGGGATGTCTTGTTGGGTAGACTCATCCCTTATCACCAGATTCCCTCCCGGGATTAATTCTTCACCCTGTTTCAAGAAAATAAAGAATATTCAAAATAAATTATAAATTAATTAAAAAAAATTTACTTAAATAAAAAATTACCTCGTATAGCATATCCCGAGTTCGGGAATACCTCCTCGACCCCGCTCCACTCTTGTTTTTCTGCTTTTCTCGATTCTTTTGATTTTCTTTTGCTTGATTCTGAAAAAATATAAAATTCATTTATTAATAAAAACAATTATAATTTTAAATATATACGAAAATTAAAATTAATCAAAAATTCACCTTAGCTTTTCTCGAACCCCAATACTCGCAGCACAAAGCCCACGCCTCATCTGACATCCAATCCGGCTTCAAACCCTTTCTCCAATAATGCTTCTTCACGTAGTATTTGTAGTCTTTAAACCTCATCCTCATTGTGTCGTCCAAATTCCCAAAAATCTTGTTCCAATCTTTCGTCTTTCTCCACTCATTTATGTTAAAATATTTCTGTAAAAAAAATACATTAGTTAAATTTAAATAAGAATAATAAATTAAGTTAAAAAAATTTTAACAATTAAATTAAATACCGATAATCTCTTAATAACAGCGTTTTTGTCCGCCTCCGGCACTTTTCTCCAAGACGGGTGATAGAGCGGAATCCTCTCTCGTACTGCGATTCCAATAACTTGAGCAACGTGGTGCCCGTACTTGCCCGTTGGACTCCACGTGTCGTCTAACACACAAAAGTTGACCGGCAAAGGCCACCCAACTTCCTTAAGTGCCTTCATCGCAGTCTTTAAGGCACCTCCACCCCTTCTTCTCCGTCTAGGGGGATCTGTTTTAACATTACATTAACTATTAGTGACTTTATTTTTTAACAAAGTATTGAATTGAATTTGTTTTTTTACCAGGCTGGTTTGCACAGTCGGCTAGGTTTCGGTTCGGATTCTCGTTTGGGTCCCTCTCACCACCAGCCCCTCCGTGCTGTCGAGTCATGACATCGGCCATCTAGCAATTTATAGGTAAATTAAAATACAGAATAAAAATAAAATTAAATAAATTATTACAATCATAAATAAAATAAATCAAATAAATTATAAACGTCCATATTTAATTCCATAAATATTCCTATATATATTTTTAAATTGCATAAAAGTCCCTAAAGTCCATATTTAATTTTTCTTAAATAGCATAAAAATTCCTAAATATTTTTTAAAATTGCATAATAGTCCCTAAAATCCATATTTAGTTTTTCTTAAATTTCATGAAAGTCCCTATTTAGTTTTAAATTGCATAAAAGTCCCAATTTATTTTTTCTAAAATTTCATGAAAGTCCTTATTCATTATTATAAAATTGCATAAAGGTCCTTATATATTTTTTTAAATTGCATAAAGGTCCCTATATATTTTTTAACACATAACAAAGATTAAAAATTTGCATAAAGGTCCCTATATATTTTGTAACACATAACAAACATTAATCTAACAATTTCTAAAAAACATAACAAAGATTAAAAAAATTCCAAAAAATCATCCTACTAAATTTTCAAACAAAAACCATGAATAACTTGTTTAAATTAACAAAAACCAAACCCTATTAACACTAATCATTCTCGGAATTAAGAATCAAGCATCAAAAAAAGGAAAAAAATTTAAGTAGATTTCACAAATTAATTTTTTCACCAATTTAAGATCAATTTTTGGTTTAAAAAATTCATACTACACTCTAATTACACCCTACTATTTTCGGAATTAAAAATAACATGTAATAATCAAAAAAAAAAGACATGAAAATTAAAAAATAAAAAATTGGTTGGAATACTAACCTTTTTGGATAAAATTGGAGATGATTTGGTGTTGAATCCATACCATATTGATTCGGAATGAAACACAAACAAAAAAAAAATTAATTAGAAATGTAAAAATGGAGGAAAGAAGCTTAATATAAGGTTGAAAATGGAAGAGAATGAGATTTGGTGTTGGATTAGCTTACCTTTGATGAAGATATGGTGTTGGAATGGAATGGAATCGCCCCTTGGAGTGGTTGAATGAAGCTCTCGTTTTTTAGAAATTTTGTTTGAGGAATGAGAGTGAAGAAATGAGCTCTCGGTTTAGATATAGGGTTTTCTTTCTAGCGACTACTTAGTGTAGTCGCTAGAATCAAGAAAGTAGTCGCTAGATTAGTGGTTACTTACACGTGTATTGATATTGACCACGTCAACGAGTATTTAGCGACTACAATGTAGTCGCTAGATTGAAAAGTAAAACGCGTGTCCATTGAGTGGGCGGGAAAACTGACCGCCATGGTTTTGGGGAATTTATTTCGTTGTCTAGCGACTACAATGTAGTCGCTAGTGCTCTATAATCATTAGCGACTAGTTCATGTACATGAACTAGTCGCTATAAGTAAAATGTAGTCGCTAGAATTTTTTTTTTTTTCCCAAAAAAAACACTAAACACTATACAATTATCCAATATTTTAATTCAATACCAAATAATCATTTAAATTAAAGTTAAGTGTTTGGAGTCAAAGTTAAGTGTTTGTGGTCAAAGTTAAGTGTTTGTGGTCAAAGTTAAGTGTTTGTGGTCAAAGTTAAGTGTTTGTGGTCAAAGTTGAGTGTTTGTGGTCAAAGTTAAGTGTTTGTGGTCAAAGTTGAGTGTTTGTGGTCAAAGTTGAGTGTTTGTGGTCAAAGTTGAGTGTTTGTGGTCAAAGTTAAGTGTTTGTGGTCAAAGTTAAGTGTTTGTGGTCAAAGTTGAGTGTTTGTGGTCAAAGTTAAGTGTTTGTGGTCAAAGTTGAGTGTTTGTGGTCAAAGTTGAGTGTTTGTGGTCAAAGTTGAGTGTTTGTGGTCAAAGTTGAGTGTTTGTGGTCAAAGTTGAGTGTTTTTGTTCAAAGTTGAGTGTTTGTGGTCAAAGTTGAGTGTTTGTGGTCAAAGTTAAGTGTTTGTGGTCAAAGTTAAGTGTTTGTGGTCAAAGTTGAGTGTTTGTGGTCAAAGTTGAGTGTTTGTGTTCAAAGTTGAGTGTTTGTGGTCAAAGTTAAGTGTTTGTGGTCAAAGTTGAGTGTTTTGAGTCAAAGTTGAGTGTTTTGAGTCAAAGTTGAGTGTTTTGAGTCAATGTTGAGTGTTTTGAGTCAAAGTTGAGTGTTTTGAGTCAAAGTTGAGTGTTTGTACCACTATTTGCATCCTTCGTAGTAGCAATAATCAACACTCCCTTATAGTTATATTTCAAAATCATTCCACCGATAAAGAGAAACAGGCGACAAGTACGGAAACCCGCAATACAAGCACCAAAAGCAACGTGGCAACTCTCAAAATAATGGGTTATAGAATAAATTGATACGATACTTCCCTAGAAGGATCGATTGCTTTTAACTTCTGAAAATATGAACATATATGGTTATAACATACACCAACATCACCAGATACTGCATTTCGTGCTTTGTTCACATCTCATCCCAGTTTAGTTTCCTGATCTATCCCTGGAAATTGGTAACATGAGTCAAGGTGGCTATTAGACCTGTCTAAATCAGTTCCGAGACCGAGACCGGTCTCAATCATTTCCAAGACCAAACCCTCCTTAATTCATGCTACCAAACCCACCGCCCATATTCAATTTGATAATCACCTTGAATCCTAACACACTATTACACTATGAGTCAATGATTAAAATCAAAATATGGAGTTGATTAGCAATATATACAAGTAATAATTCTCTTCCATCTTTTTTTCACCTCTTTATCTGTTATTATTATCTTCTCTATTGTAATTTCTTCTAAATCCCGAATCATTCTCGATTATTTAGTTAACTTTTTTAAGATGCAGAAATTTTACATTGAGTGGTCTCCGGAATAAGTGTATTTTAATAGTCTTTACACTTTAACGATGTTCAAAATTGATTCTTTAAACCTTATTGTCGGACTTCACTGACTTGAAACAACGTGTCTAGCTCAAGCACTTTCGTCTCTTCCTTGTTTTGGGCTAATTGTATCGGTCCCCGTGTTATGCGAATTAGCAAATAAACGCTGGGTAGTTTCCTGCACACTAAACATCTCAAAGGGGAATTGAGTTAGTAATGTGATTCAGCAAATCCTAAGCATATGACTTTGTGCAAGGCAAATAAGAGTCTGTGAATTTGGATACTGACAGGGGTACTTTTGCTACTTCCATAAACATATGGTTATGTTTGACTATTCTGTATAACACAAGGACCAATGGTGCAAATCACCCTTTACTTACTGTGCAATTTTGCATAATTTCACCCTTTTTGATAATTATGCAAGAAAATTGAATACTCATTTATTTGTGAAATTTGCAGTATTAGATGATGAGTTGAAGAAGGGTCTTCAAAAGGTGTCTCTCGTAAGCAATTGAGTTATTGTGCAAATTTCAAACAATATAAGGGACATATATTGCAATATTTGTCTACTTCATGTAAGGACATCTCGGGCTTAGTTTGTTGTGGCGTATTCCACATTTAACAGTGAGTACATGGTTCTTCGTTCTTAGAGTATTTCAAGTGATTGAGAGTTTGTTGATCTTTAATGGCTTCTATAAGAGTTACAAAATACTCAATATCAATAAAGATTGATACTTAGCCATTGTTATATATAGTGATGAAGCAAGAGAAACTTCGAAAGTACTTCAGTTATTACAATGACTTACAAATATTCGTGTAAAAAATGTCTGCCTCTATGATTCACAAGATGGGAGTTTCATTCAAATTTTTTTGAGTTAATTGCACTATAGGTGCCTATGTTATGTAAAAATTTCAATGTAGGTCCCTATATTAATTTTTTTTTTAATTTGTTCTCTTATAGAAGTCCCGTTCCCGACCGTTAATGAAAAGAAAACCTATAAAAAACAGGTCTAAACCGGACCAGACGTTAGCTACCCTGAAACATGAGTAACAATTATTTATTTTTCTTCTTTTCCTACGAGATTCATATTGAATATTGTGATAGTGAAGCTTCTTCTATCACACAACCAAAGCTTGACCCTGAAGAACAGATAAACATTTATTTCTTTTTTTCTGAATCAATTATCATTTTACTAATGGAGGCAAATCTATAAATCTAGGATAGTACTAAAATTATTCCTTGGGAATCAAATGGGAATAAAATTTAGAATACTTGAAAGTGGAATTCAAAACATCGCCTGATACAAATTTATTTATTTATTTATTTTTGGGGTTAATCTACTAGTCTGGATTGGGCTAACAGTCTGGTACAAATATTGAGTCCAGGAATAACTAATATCTAGGCCAGGGGCTAATTTATTTATTTAATTAATGTTTTTCCCTAGAAAAAAATGGACAAATTCACAATATATCAAAAGACCATACTGCAACTCTAATCGAATAATAATACATTCCAAAAAAATCATTATAGTAAAATAATATTAGACTCTGTTTAATATATTGTAAATAAAAAGAAGAAAATTAAATGGTTATTACCTGAAAAACACAGCATGGTTCCTCTAGTTCTACCTGGGTATCTGTCCTAATAAGAATACCTCCTGAATATCTCCTCTGCTTTAATTTCTTGTTGATGGTTTCTGTATTTAACCTTGTGCATACATTTCCGATCTATCCCTCCAATGCTAATAACTCCTGTATTTTTATACATTCATTATAAAGTGGAGGTGGAGCCGGAGCTGAAGGTGGAGTCGGAGCCCAAGCTGGAGCCAGAGATGGAGGTGGAGCCGGAGCTGAAAGTGGAGACGGAACCCAAGCAGGAGCGAGAGATGGAGATGGAGCTGGAACTGAAGGTGGAGCCGCCAATTATCCAACATAAAAAATTTTAAAAAAAAAAATCAACTTCGAGTCAAAAAAAATTTTGAATTTTTATTCTTAATTTACATAATCTCAATTTCATAACGAGAGTTCGGCATAAATCATATAGTGACTCAATTTTCATACGTAATTTACATAGAAAAAAACCAATTAACGCCATGTCTAACAAACTTCTTATTTCTTTTTGACAAAAAAAACCATCATAACATTTCTACCTTTTTAATAAGACCTTCTCATTCATAATAATACATTTGCTGCTAAAATTGAAAAAGAGATACAATATGAAAAAAATGGAAGCTAACTCAGGTAATATTCCATAATTTTAAATAATACAAAAAGATAAAATTATTATGATAAATGGTTAACACCATAAGACTTCTATTTCTCATGTCAGTTGAGATTATTCAGAAAAACTATTGGATAGCAAGACATGAAGCTGAAACTCTAGATATTCTCAAAATTTTCTTACCGGCAAAGAAAATGAAAGAGAAGACGATTTTTATAGAGAATGGCTTCATACTTGTTATGGATCCTCTACCGAACAATATTTTTATAAATAGTCCTTTTACTTGTAATGTTTTTAAGAATATCTATCTAGTAGGATTATGTCTTCTATTTTGCATATTCATGTTTGACACATATTTAAACACTTATTCAACCCTAACATGTTTTTTATTGATAAAATATTTAGAAAAAGAAAAAGATGCTAAAATAATGTTTACAAGTTTAAGATACCTTGTGCATTCTTGATAGTCTTATGCATCCCTTGAAACTTTCTGTTAACCAAGAGAAAAGTTTAGAAGATGGTCCAAATTGAAATAAAATATACATACAAATCATATATCATTCTAATACAATTTTTTTAATAAAGTCGATCAAATTCAAATTAATTAACAATTCATTATAAAATATGAATTCTAAATCTTAAGTTCTAACCAAATGTCAAAGAAGTTAAAGCATAATTTAAAATATCCTCTATAAGTCCTAATTTTGTTGAAGTGCATGATAGTAAATATATATTACATATAATTATTTTTAAAAAAATTTACAATTATAATTTTCAAGTATTAGGATAAAGTGGAAATTGTAAAATTTTAGAGACCATAAACAATAATTTAGAGATCAAATGTATTACCTTTGAAATATAATGACCAACGATCATAAACACAGAAATCTTAATTTTGCCAACATAGAAACCCTAATTTTGCGACACAAAGTAAGAATAGGAGAGACGAAGAAGACGAACTCGGTAATGAATAATAATACAATATATATGAGACCTTTAGGTTGTCAATCTAAACCATCCAAATGTATATAAAATCAAATTTTGATAGTCATCCACGTGTAAACTATTAGGACACATTCAAACTCCACAAATCAAGGAGATAAACTTATCTCATAAGAACTTATCGCCATCGATCTTAACAAACTTAGTCTAGAGTTATTTTAAAACTCTTATCTCTTATCTTAGACTTTTAGTATTTGATGACTCTTGCAAATATTTCTATATAAACTTAGACAATCTAATGTAAAATTATTCAAGAGAGAATAATATATTGCAACCTTCTTCAAATGGCATTACCTACAAATGCACAAACATCCGAAATATCCACCAATATCACAAAACACCCACTTTCCCCTCATCCTCTCATCTCTCTAAATCCTGCAGCACAACTCTCTCTTAAGCTATCAAGCTCTAATTATCCAACTTGGAGAGCTCAATTTCAAACCCTTCTCTTTGGCTATGATCTTATGGGATTTGTTGATGGATCTAAGCCATGTCCATCTTAACACACCACCACTGCTGGACAACTTGCACCTAACCCAGCCTACTCTCATTGGCTTCGCCAAGACAGTTTGTTACGACATGCTATACTTGCCTCGGTTGAGCCCTCCATTGCCACTCATGTCTCTAGGGCCACCACAGCAAAAATAGCTTGGGATAAGCTTGCCACATCGTACACAAATACCTCCGAAACTAGGATATATGGTCTCCGCGACACCCTTGTCAAAACTACAAAAGAAAATCTTCCCATAGCAGATTACCTGCACAACATCAAATCCATATCAGACGAACTTGCTCTTGCTGGCTCCCCTTTAGGTGATGATGAACTAATTATCACTGTGTTATCAGGACTCAATGATGAGTATAAGGAGATCAGTGCAGCTCTTCGTGCTCGTGATTCTCCCATTTCCTTTGAAGAGCTCTTTGACAAACTTGTTGTAACAGCTCACTTCTCAAATTAAACCTATGGCAGAGGACGTGGTCAAATTTCAACCAACAAGAAAGGCTTCTCAAACTTCCAGGGATTTCAATCGACACAGAACAAAGTGTCAAGAGGATCCAACGGTAACAATAGCCAATCTTTCAATCAATTCTCCTCTCGACAATCAAATAATCAATGGCGTCCAAACTCTCGGAACATCGCTCACAGAGTTCAATGCCAATTATGTGATAAATTTGGTCACATAGCCAAAGTTTGTCGCTCCAAACCAGCACCTTACATGGACCCTCAAGCTAATCTCATGACACAAGAGCAACAACAGTATAATTCAAATCCCAACTGGATATTAGACTCTGGGGCCTCTCACCATATTACTTCGGATCTACAGAACCTTTTAGTTCACTCAGGATATGATGGTAACGATGGTGTCCTCATTGGCGATGGTACTAAAATTCCTATTACTCACTCTGGCTTATTAAAACTCTCATCTCCCCCAATAACTTTATTCTTCGTAATGTTTTGTGTGTTCCTAAGATTCGCAAAAACCTTCTTTCTGTTTCTCAGTTTTGTAAATCTAATAATGCATCTATTGAATTTTTTTCTGACTTTTTCCTTGTGAAGGATCGGACAACGGGGGCATCCTTGGTGCAAGGCCGGAGTAAAGGAAATCTGTACGAGTGGCCAACCTCTCCCTCCCAACCTCATGCTCTACATGCCACTAGACCGTCTCTTAATGAATGGCATTGCCGCCTTGGTCATCCTAATTCTCGTATGCTAAAGTCTATTATTTCTAGTCAGTCCCTAGTTAGCTCTAGTCCAGTATTGAGTCCGTGTAACTCGTGTCTATGCAATAAAAGCCATAAGCTTCCCTTTGGTGTCTCTTCATTAAAATGTAATAAACCATTAGAGTTAATTTACACAGATGTGTGGGGACCTGGTCCTATTACTTCTTTTAACAAATGTCGTTAGTATATCCTATTTGTGGACCACTTTAGAAAATACACTTGGTTATACCCCCTTCTTCTTAAATCAGACACCACACAAACCTTTGTAAACTTCAAAAATATTGTGGAAAAATACTTTCAGCTACCTATCATCACATTATACTCTGATGGTGGAGGTGAATACACTGGTCTTTCTGTCATTCTCAAAAAATTTGGTATACAACATTTACAATCTCCACCTTATACTCCACAAGTTGTAGGTTCTGCAGAATGGCGTCATCGTCACATACTTGAGACTTCACTTTCCCTCCTATCTCAAGCTTCAGTCCCTCTTCATTACTGGCCCTTGGCGTGTCAAACAGCGGTATATCTCATTAATAGACTACCAACTTCTGTCCTTCATAATAAATCTCCATTTGAAGCTCTATTTGGTGATAATCCGAACTACACTAAGCTAAAAATATTTAGGTGTCTTTGTTATCCATGGTTAAAACCATACGCTCGTCATAAACTAGAACCAAAGTCCAAGCCATGTGTCTTCCTTGGCTATTATACATCTCACAACGCATATCAATGTTTAGATATCTCCTCCAACAAGTTTTATATTTCCCGTCATGTAGTGTTTGTCGAAACAATCTTTCCTTTCACAAAAATGCAGCATCAGCTCCTTGTCTCTTCCTCCACACATAAACAATGGGTTAATATCTCATCTCACTTGCACTCGTCCTTATCTGATCACGTACCTATCCAACAACCTCACCAAGTCTCGTCTACGTTGTCATCTTCTCTAGACAACATTCCGCCAGTTCCAACCACCACCGATCCAGTACCACCCAACGGCGATTCATCACCCACTCACCCATTACATGGTTCCACTTGTTCAGAATCCTCTACAGTGTCATCCCCAAGGCTGCTCCCTCCGACTCCTACAACAACGGTAAGTCACTCACACCCTCCAACTACATCTACATTACCCAACACCTCACATCCTATGGTTACGAGAGCAAAAAATAATATAACTAAACCTCTTAAAAAATTATGCCTCACATCTACCCATACTTTTTCTTCCCCGGTTGAACCCACCACCCTATCTCAAGCTAAAAAATTGCCACAATGGCGCACTGCCATGAGTGAGGAATTTGATGCCTTAATTCGCAATAATACTTGGACACTTGTTCCATCTACTACTAACAAAAATGTTATAGGTTGCAAGTGGATTTTCAGAATTAAACGGAATCCGAATGGAAAAATAGAAAAGTACAAGGCTCGACTTGTAGCAAAGGGATTAATCCAAAAACCAGGAATTGATTATCATGCTACCTTCGGCCCAGTTGTCAAGCCTACAACCATCCGTCTTATCCTATCTATTGCGGTTCAGTTTAGAAGGCAGCTGCGTCAGTTAGATGTCAATAACGCATTCCTTAAAGGAAGTTTGAATGAAGAGGTATATATGAGTCAACCTCCTGGTTTTGTTAGTACTCAATTATTTAGTAAATGGTCCCAACTTTATAATAAGTCAAGTAGTAGATCACAAAATGCGGCCCAAAAGAAAAAACTAGAAACACATTAAAAAATAAGAATTGAACAACGAGTTTCACAAGATAAGGGTTTTGATGAAGTATAAACTTACCATATCAAAAATTCTCTTAACTTGACCAAAATCTTTCATGTCAAATTCAAAATCAAGACCATCTTTTAATTTTTAATTCTCTGAACTGAATGGATAATTAGTAACATATCATAGACATATAATATTATATAAATTATGTTTTTTTATAAAATTCAAGAAAATTGTGACATCTATCAAATTCACATGTCTTGAAACCTAAGTCAAGAACAAAAGAATCAAATATTTTATACCATTATTTGGGGAACTATTTTAATCCATATAAATATTTTTTAGTAAACTTACATGAACTAGGTTTTTACAATCATAAAATCCCCCCGAGTATCTCATATTAATCTCTTCTTCAAGTTCACCATGTTAAAATATTGTTTAAATATTAAACATTTCTAGTTTAAGGTAAAACTTTGCAACATATGAATACTTTGATAGTTTGAATTTGACAGTAGGGGAAAAGTCACATTGAAATTAGTACTCTCTGAGTATATCCTTTAGTTACAAGTCTAGCTTTATATTCAAGGGGATAATTAACATCAAATTCATTTTAGTTTATAAAATAATTTTGCATTCAATAAGTTTTTTATCCTTATTTTTTTCAACAAGAATCAAAGTATTATTAACTTTTAAAGAATGTATTTCTTCTTTCATAACTTTTAACCAATTTTTTTGCAACCAAGTACCCTAAGATATCTATCATCTTGTTGTTGCTACATTCTCAATGTTAGCAATATTATTCAACTCAAATGTAGTGCATAAACCATCAAGAATATATAAATCTGAACATTTCTTTTCATATAAGACACATTTATCATTCTTATAAACATTTATCACACCTTATGCATTTTTAAAATGCAACCTATATCAGCTAACACTCCAAGAGATATAAGGTTTCTTTTTTTAATCATGCTATCATCTCACTTTAGTAAGGGTTACCATTTTCCCATTATATGTTCTCAAGTTTATTGATACAAGTAGGACAAATTAGCTTATATGAACTTAAAATACTTTCAAGCTAGATTGACATGTTTCTAAGAGTATTCTTGTATATCCATCAAAATAGATTAAAGGAATATGAAATACTTTCAAGCTAAATTGACATGTTTCTAAAAGTATTCTTATATATAAATCTATCTATTAGGCTCTCTCTAAATATATATATCCTTGTTTTCTATTTTGTATCTTTTGAGTATGCAACTCTAAATATAAAGAGATTAATTTATCTCAATATGTGAAAGTAAGATATTAACAGAATCTAAACACTAACTCTCAATATTTATAGCATTACATTGATTTTACATAGAAATCCTAGTTTTATCAGATATAAGAGCGAGAAATAGGAAGAATATTAATTTGATAATGAATAATGATACAATATTTGAACTTTGGGTATGTATATGAGACCCCTTAGGTCTTCAATTTGAGTCATCCAAATGTATAAGAAATCAGGATTTTATAGTCATCAACGTGTAAGGTATATGGACTAAATGATATAATTTAGTAAATGACCCATCTTTATAATAAGTCAAGTAGCAGATCACAGATGCAACCTAAAAGAAGAAGCCAACAAATCAATAATCGTAAGGCCCAATTGGAATTAAGAATTGTGATTTACCAATTACAACAAGAACTACACACATGCAATGATCAATCTCGTTTATTTGTGCATGAGAGATACTTTGATAAATGAGTTCAATGTAATATGGTTCTAAAGTTGTAGGCAAAGTAACAATCAGTGACACACACATACCCCTATCCCCATCCCCATCCCCCACACATATATATATATATATATATATATATATATATATATATATATATACTAGGGATAACCCGTGCCCGAGGGCACTAAGAAATTTTTTAACAATAGGAATGAGAATGGAATGGAACCGTTATAGGTAATCTATTCGTCTAAATAAGTTACATATTATCTTACTTTTTTTATTCGAGATTATATTTTAAATTATGTTGAATCGACTAAAATAACTTTAGATGGGTCATTTCAGAAGCATAAAGTTGATTAGTAGTGATAAAATCACCTATTTGAATCATTTATTCAGATTAAAGTTTCCAAAGAACCAAAGTCCATATTGGAGAAACTACCGAGAATAATTGATGATAGAAAAGTTTTAGAATATCAAGAACAGTGCTAAATTATTTATGCAATACATTTGAAGGTACAAAGGTCATGTATTAATATATTTTTTTCTAGACTTATTAATTTTCTACTACTTCTCATAGAAAACTGTAACACCATATGTTTTAATTGCATACGATAGTAAAAAAATATTTATTATGGAGGAACTCGAATAACTTGTTGCAACAAACATGCTGCAAGCGGTTGGTAATTCCGTCTAACACACAAACCCTTATAATCCCGCTACATGACCCTGGTGCACCTGCTAATATATGCAACCTCAATTAGCTAATTCAATTGAAGTTTCACCATAATAAATGAGCTTTCTATTTATTACAAAGCATTTAAGTATCTAAATACAATTAACAGTTGTTACAATGAAATAAAATGATAAATATTCACTTAAATTCATTTTTAACCGATAATCCATATTTTAAAAAATCGTTACTATTCGTAAATTGTTAATCTATCAAATCCATCCATATATATTATTTAAAAGGATTCAATATATGATTATATTCTAACTTCTTATAGAAAAAATTATATTCCAATTCAAACCTTATATTATGAAACAAACTTCTTGTCCGATTTGTAGAGTTAAATATAATCAGAGGTAGATCTATGTTTTTTTATCAAAAGGTAAATCTATATTCATGTAAATCAGAAAAAGAAATACCATTTATTATTAAAAAAAGTCATATGTGTCTTAAGTTAATCGTGTTCTTTCATGTAAGAAAAAATAAACTCATATTCTTATGCACAAAAAGTAAAACAGTCTTAGTAATTTTTTATTATAATAATAGACGAATACTAGTTTTAATAAAAAAAATCTTATATCAGCAATTTGTGTATCCGACAAAAAAACCACATGTGTCTAGGTAACAGATGAACCAAATAGTTATAATAGAGAAATTAAAAAATATCAATGATTAAAGCTTTGAAGAAGATTCACTAACTAACTTTATATCTAATACTTGAAAATACCGAAAAAGGCTAATGTCCTGTTTACTCTTTATATTTAGCCTGAAGCCCTTGTTTGCAAATTAAATAGAGAGTTTACAAATTATATACATATTTCGATCCGCTTCAAGAGTTTTTGTACAAAAATTTAAATTTATCTTTAAGTAAAACATAAAATAATAATAAACATTCTAAATTATCAATAAAAAATAAGTTATCCAACATACTGTTTGTGTTAATAATATTGCAATCTTGAAGAGGTAGATAAATGCAACCCTTGTTTTGCAAATTATATGCTTATTCTGATCCCGCTTCAAGAGTTACTAATATATTAACTAATACATGATTAATAACAAATATAAAGTTACTAATATATTAGAAATTAAAAGAGAAAGTCACTGCCAAGCCATTGCATAATTATGCATTATGAAATTATCAAGACACATAAGCATCTTATTTATGACTCATATAAATAAGAAGCGACCAAACAAAACTTTTGTTTATTTATCTTCTGAAACCTTATTTAAAATTTGTAAATTATAAAAATGTATATAAGTGATAGTAATTATATATATGATTATTAAAATTAAGAATAAGAAGTAATAAAATGTTTGGTAATAAAAAACTTTGTCGAATTCAAGGTATGACATCCATGGCACTTCAGTTTCTGCTAATGTTTTTCTCCAAGATTATACTTTACAATAGTGTAGATTAATTTTTTTTGACTTTGCACTGGTGTAGTGTAATTCTTTTTTTTATTAAGGTATTTGGTGGTTGAGGAGGAAGTAGTGGGTGATAGTAGTGGGGTGTGACTTATTATGGTTACAATACATGTGTTAAGATCTAAATCATTGGAGATGCCATATATTTTTGCTCTAGTTAAATCTTTACCGTTATGTGACTTTCGACTTGTCCCATATAATATATATATATATATATATATATATATATATACTAGGGAATGCCCCGTACCTGAAGGTACTTGGGCTAAAATTAATTTGAAAAATTATAATAAATTGTGCAAAACTCATAATTGAATTATATGTAAAAGAAGTGCAAATCATTCTATTACTTGTTAAAATTAGTATAAAAAATGATAAAATATATCAATACATATAATCACCATCTTATATACATAGCTATGCATTTCTCTCATAACTCTACAAACATAAGATGAATACGTATCTTCGCTATATTATAAAATATTTATATATTTTATATATGTATTTCAACTTTTTTTACTGGATAATATTACACGTGTATTTTACATAAGACTTTGCGAAGATTATTACTTTTTAAGTTAATTCTATAAAAAAACCTGTACCTTATTACTTTTTAAGCTAATTCTAAAAAAACACCGTACCTGAAGGTACTTGGAAAAAACTAATTTAAAAAATAATAATTGATAGTGCAAAATTCATCATTTAGTTTAAATCAATTGTTAAATGAAAATCATATATAAAAACGTGTTTCCCATAAATATAATGTCTTTTTAAAGAAACTATTTCTTTCGTATTTCCAGTTGTATGTTCTAGTTGATTATATAAAAAATCTGTAATAATTAAAAGTAGTTGAGCAAAATCTGATATTGGATCATAAGTAAATTTGCAAAATAAAACTTACTTATAGTTACAACGGGTAAATGTAACACTATGGTGTTTTTTCAGACCCTTAAAGAACATGGTGGTATGGAGAAAGGGGTGAAAACCGGATCTGAAATTTTCGTTTTTTTATTTTTCCAATCCGAAAATCCTAATTTCTGAAACGATGTTTAATGTTCTGAAATTCTGATTTTTCCATAAAATTTGGGTCGGAATTGGGTGCTACCAATTAATTTTTCGAATTTTTCGGTTTCCTGATCTATTAATTTGCTAATTTCCACTCTTTGCTAATTTTATTCATCAAGTCATCATGGAACAACTTGAGTGCATCTGTAGTAGAAAGAGAATGCACCGATTCATTCAAATCTCGAAACTTAATCCTTTTCTCTTCCACCCGAAAGCACATCATACATCTCGAATTCTATTCATACATTCGTTGACCCAGAAGAGGCTGACCAGAGAGAGATATTGAATCATAAAATCAACATATCTACATACATACATACAGACCATTTGCTTCAAATAAATAAATCATGTATATAATATAAAAAGGTTAAAGAGAGAAAGAAAGATATTTATTTAAGGATTAAACATTACTTGAATCCCTTTGAACGTTGAGAAATACGGTCCATGATAAGGCGTACATCTCTAACCTAAAATTAAAACTGTTAAAATATTTTTGACAACTACAAAAAAGCGACAGTAAGGGTAGTATAAAGTATAAACCTTGCCAACCCTGGAGAAAAACTCATATACATCTCGTTCATCTTCCTTGAAAGAAATCTGAAAGATTCATCAAAAAAAATGTTAGAGAAATTCATTATCAGTAAATACTACAATAAATTGATTTGCAAGATTACCTGATAGGCGAAGACTGTTCTTTGATCTTGTTCATGATCAGCTTGTGGTTCCACTTTTTCTTCTTTTTTTCTCTTTATGTCTTACCTGGAATTCTTAGCGATATAAAATTTTGTTATCCTCTGACTTTTTTCAGAAAGAGTCAAGCAAACATGACATGATAAAGAAGCATGTTTATTCATATCATATTTCCCTGATAAAGACTCCAAACTTCAATTTTAGTAAATGTAAATTTTATTTTATCCTTCAATAACTTAAAACTATATTACCTGATTAGTCCTTGATAGAGGCCATTGGATCAGATGTCACACCAACTCTACATAGTAACTTCGTCTTAATAGTTTATACTAATTGAACCTGCAAAAATAAAGGACATTACAGTTAAAAGAAAAAAAGCTAAAAATTTGCATTTCTGAAATTAAATTTATGTTAACTTACAGAAACTTTTGAGGTGGAGCCAAGAGTTATTATCTCTCCACTTGAGAGCTCAAATGTTGAGAAAAGAAATATAGAGACCTAAATTCTATAGTGCAATTTCACTTAAATTGCTATTATAAAAAAATATTTATTATTATATTATGGACCCCCTCAAATTATAAGAATCTTCATTTGGCCCCCCAACATTTGATACTCGTTTTATTGGGCTTTGATTTATTTTATTTGCCTGTTTAAAGTGTACTTACTTTAAAAAACACTAATATATGGACATATAATGCATTATTTACATAACATAGGAACATATTGTGCAATTCACTTTGACAACACAAATTCCTGGCTCCAAGGGTAAATTGGGAATTCAATATATAAGAAAACAAATAGAATTAATACTATAAGGACCTATTTGCAAAAATAAAAACTTATTAAACTCAAAAAAACTAACCAGAAAAATCTGGGAAACAGCCTGCAGGATAAGATGTTGTGTCAGCAATATAAGAAGCAGCTTCATCATAGAGCAGGTACAGAAGGAAAAAGCTGAGGCTTAATCCCATAGTTATTTTCACTATTTGCCTGCAAAATATAGTATAATATAAGGACCTTTATTGCAATTATTTCAGATATTTTGTATAATATAGGGACTTCTGGTGCAATCAACTTGAAAACATAATCACCATACGAATATGTTGTTTTCATATGCATAAGAATATATACAACTATGAAATTACCATGAATGGGAAGCTTGATTCTCCATTTGTGCGATTTTTTCTGTCCATAAGTCAGAATTGAAACTTAATTAATTGTTTAAAGAAGCAAACGTAATTCAATACTTCTATTATTTTCTCCAAAAATAAACAGAGATTTGTGAATTATAATATTAAAAGTAGGTGAAACTAATAAATGTAGGTGAAGCTACTGATCAAATTCTATACAACAATTTTTGTATAATAAAGGGATTTATAATGCAACTTTTGCATAACACAATGACCTTTAACGCAATTTTGCATAACACATGGACCTATAACATAATTAACTCAAATATATAGGGCTAAAATGACAGTAGGTCTCTCAGTATTTAACTCTTTATGCAACTCGAATATTACACATACCTTCTAAATGAAAAATAAAATTAAAAAGGCTAATTGCATTCAGTACCTCAGTTATACAATTGAGCCATTTTACCTTTAAGTTTTATGGAAGCGTCTCTCGGCCATTTGGTCGAACATCTCTAGCACGAAATGTGAATAGGTCTTGAGATGTTTATGATCTCTGTAATTCTCCAACACCCAAGATTGTCATCATCTACAATAAACATACAATGTTACTGACCAGTAATACATCTACTTCATCGAATCAATTCAGTTCGAATTGACCTTTAACTCAACTAATAGAAACTGTGCATTTTTTCCTTTTCTTTATAATTGAAGATGAGCTTTAAAAGATTGAATCTTCCCATAGGTTTGGTGGAAGTAGCTTCAGCTGGTAATTCTATGACAATATTCAATAATATTTCAAAGCTATTCAATAAACCTTTAGTGTAGCTACTTTTTTTGTGGCTGAACATATCTCAAAAAATTCAAGCAAACTTGTAAATGGTGTAACGAAAGGCAACTATTATCTTCTGTAAATGATGAGAGCAATGAGAACTCGCAGATGAGAACTAGCAGATGAGAACTCACCATGGTGGTGAGAACAGGTTGGGTGAGATCGAAATGTGAAAGTGAAGTGTATTTAAGTAGCTTATATAGTAGGGGCATGTTTGGCATTTTTTAATTCTTTAAGTAATGAAACGATCTGAATCGTCGGTTGTAACATATTTTTGGCTAATAATCAATCTTGTCCCTTCTTTATACCCCATAGGGATATATATATATGGATATATATATATATATATATATATATATATATATATATATATATATATATATATATATATATATATATATATATATATATATATATATATATATATGTTGTGTAATTAAAGATTTAAAATTTCATGTATAACAAAACATAACATCAATAAAGTGATCTTATTTTCTTTGCGGATATTTTTGTCAAATTTCTGCTAAGATAACCTTAGAGAGATAAGAGGTCATTATGAAAAAGCATCATGAAGTTCTTCCATGATTATGTTCTTAATGACTTCAGAATTGAGATGAACAGTACTCATAGATTTTTCAGTGCACTGCAATCGTGTCATTTATGGAAAGAACGGATATAAAACTTGAGATTAGAAACATCCGAAGTTGCATATATATACCAACGACAATCTGTAGCTTTCTTCTTCTTGCAATACACACTTGCCTTGGAAGCACAATTATGAATGAAAACATTATGAAAGCCAGTCTCACACGAGTACGTAGCAACAAGACATCTTAACTCAGAAATACCGTCATGCTATATTCCACCTACTAGCTTTAAGATCTAATCTCAATCACTGCTAAGAAGTTTCTTTTCAGTAAGATCATGAAATTATTTATCAAGATTACGATACTCAATCAGCTTAACCGTTTGATCACTAACTAACTGAACAAACAACTTGACGTGTTGTGCGCGAAGAATTAACCATAAAATAGGAACTGAAACATCGTGATGAATTAACCATAAAATAGTGTTAACATCAGTTTTACCTAGCATTAAGCATGATTGTTGACTACCAAAATTATCGATACTCTATTGAGAAATCATTCAATTTCTTCCAACGTTCGACTACATAATTCTTTATATACTAATGAATCAAAATACATAAATGGATAAAAGAAATACTGTTCATCATATTTGAATTGAACAAGAAGATTCAGTGTCATATTACACAAAACCTATAAATAGGGATGGCAATGGTTAGAATATTAACCGTAACCGATGGATATCTGATCCGATAAAAAACCCGTTAGTGAAACCGATGGCGCATCCATGAGGGTTTGGTTCTCACAAAAGGTAACCGATGGAGAAACCGTTAGTATTTAGTTTTTTACAATAATCTGATGGATAATCCAGAATTTGAATAAATTATAAGAAATAAAAAATATATATACTATATAAAAATATTCTATAAATACACAATCATACATAATATTGACCAAAATAAAATTAATCTATAAATAAAAGACCAAAGTGGTTTTATCTAGTTTATTAATATATTGTCTAATACCTATTTATGGTCACCCAATAATTATGTAGCTAATTTCATAGTTTTAAAAATATTTTATAGGATTTTTTTATTTAAAACCTATTGAATAATTACGGATGTGGATTAACCGTGGATAATCCGTATTCGTCGTGGATGCGGATTTGGTAAATAATTCTAAAATCTGATAGTTAATGGATGCGGATTTGGTTATCGTCTTTGTTAATAGACGTGGATGTGGTTATTCCCTTTTTTGAGGATATCTGATCCGTTGTCATCCCTACCTATAAAGAAATAGCTAAAAAATAATTTATATTTAAATGTTATAAAAAATTTCTTATTATTTAATATACTAGATTTAAATTATAACTTTATCATTTTTCATAAGATCAATTTATTAAATATTGCAATTTTTTATACAGGGATCTATTTTGAGTTAAAGGATAGTAATACTTAATAATTTATTATTTGTATTTCTTAAATAAAATAAAATTTTAATTCTTTAGATAATTTATTTAATAAATTTATAGATTAAAATATTAATATGACACACATTAATTATTTTAAAAATACTAAAAATAATATATGAATGAAGTGTAATGGTATTAATTTGCATATTTTTTGTACTTACCGATAATATTATCTATTAAAAAAAAGACAAGAAACGTAATTGTGTTGGATTCCCATATTTGTATTTCAACATGGGTAATTACATATTTGTGTATTTTATGTTTCTTATAAGAAAAATCGAAAAACGTCAAACCCCGAACTCCCTACATTACAATTCCCACACCCCATCACAGTTTAATTTCTTGATTTGCCCCTAGAAATTGGTAAAATGAGTTAAGGTGGCTATCAGACCGGCAGTTCCAAGACCGAACATGATGTCTCCTCATTTGTGATAATAAAATCTATCTCTAAGACATCATTTTAGGCGTATTTATTAGTTTATAGGTCGAATTTAGCTTGATTTAGTACACTTTCTGGTGTCGCCTAGGGTGTGATAAAAATAAGATAAATAAAGTCTAGAAAACTACGCACTCTCACCCTAGACAGGCACAGTACTGCAAGTATTACAGGATGTATGCAAGTTTTAGTTAGTAAGTTGAGTTCGTTCTCAGGGACTTAAGTGTGTTATATGAGTAGGTAACAATAACAAGTAAGCAATAATTAATTAAAAGACAGAAAATTAAAGGGAATAAATTCGAAAATAGCAAATTAAACTAAGAAAATAAAGACAATAAAATAAAATACTAAGAATGAGATGAGAGATATAACTTAGGTTTTGCTAGTATGCACTAATCCTTCTAATTCTTTCTATTCGGTCTAGTTTATAAGGGAGAATATTAGCTCTTGTATACTTAGTCAGGATTCTAAATTCCCGTACCTTAGACCTTGAGAGCGACTAAGGGGGCTACGGCACAACCAAGACGCTGTTTTAAATAGTGTTATCAAACGCTACTAAGGCCCTAAGCAAACAATTCAATCAATTGGTGATATGGTAATTAAAACAAACCCTAGTGACTATCTAGTTAGAATCAGTTTTGTCAGGACTAATATCAGACACTAGATGTTATGTGGTGGTTCAATAGTTAAACACCCAGCTAATGTGACCATCTAACTACTATTAAAACAACCCTAAAGTGACCAGTTAGGAAAGACAATAAATCAAAACACATTAACAATTTAAAGGTAAGTAGCTAATATCAAATGAAATCATGTAATTCCCAAAGAAACTTAGATAGAAGAATTAGAATTCATAGATTATACATGATGCAAAACCAAAGCTATGGGAAGTTTAGTTCATACCTGAAGGAAATAAACTAAAAGAAATTACAAAAGACATCATCTTGCTGTCTACAATAAACTGGAAGAATAAAACCTCAAGAACTAATTACTATGAGGCAAGGATTATTTACAAGTGATATAAGGGTGTATTTATAGGTGTTTAGAAGACCTAATTCGTTTTCTTGAGGGAGAAGCAAAGTAGTGGACTCCAAGCCCAACTCAAATTCGTATGAAAATAAAGATAAACACTGCTGGACCGTTTTGAGCATATCTTCTTCGTTATTGGTCGGTCTTTCCTCCATAATATACCAAAAGAATCCTCACGGAATTATCTATGTCCCTATGAAAGGATTTTACCAAATTCGGCTTCCTTGTTGGAGTTATCGCCACTTCTTTAGGCGTGTGCTGCAGAATCCCAGATTTAGGCAGCTTTTCCTTTTCAATATTTTTAGCTTTTGTTTCCTTATCTCTACTTACCATGCTAATCTCTTTCCATATGTTGTAGTCTTTCACTTGGACACTAATTAATCTCCATAATTATCTTTAAAGCTTCACACTAAATAAACAATTAAACCCAATATGCTCTAAAAACATTATTTTACTAAATCGAGACTCAAAATAGGAAAGTGCACTATTTCTCAAGAAAATCGACTATTATGACTTCTAAATCACTAAAAATGATGTGTAATCCTAATATAAACCTATCACAAATGAGGAGACATCAAGACCCCCAACTCAAAGTTGTATCGTCCTGATACAATAAAGATAAAAACAAAGGAAAGTCTATAAATACACACTTATAAAATTCTCAATACAATGGGAAAAGCATAGCAGAATAAATAGAAAAAACATAAAGAACATAACTCCGAAAATTTCATGCAATAATATTCATAAACTACATACCTGTACATTTCTCTCATATCCACAGTCAACACGGCTTGAATTCAAGATTAGATTAGTTTCGCAATGTAAGAAGGATTGGGACTTTACTCAGTTCCCCAAGGAAGCTATAGATTGTTCATCAAACCTTACTAGTATTCAAAGATCCACTCAACTAATCTCTAATGGCTCAATCACTTCTCAATTACATAGCAAAGAATCAAAAGGTCTTTAAGGTTGTAATTTAGGCTTAGGGACGGTATGATAGTATATTTGGATAATTTGGAGTGAACTTTTGGCTCTCTCCTCACTAGCCATCTACGAATCGCCCTAGAGCTTGAGTTACTCTCATAAAACATTTCTCACTCAACCCAATGAATTCCTTGATGCACAATTTAGCATCCCCAATAACCCAATTAAAGCATAACATGTTCACATAAAAATCCACTTTGCCGGTCCGAATATATATATTTTCTTTTCTTTTCAAATCAATTTTTTCTATAGCTATGACTCTCTTTTACTGTTGAGATATCACGCTATTTTCTCATATATATATTTTTTCTTTTAATGCCCTTGTTGGCAATTTTAGCTCGTAGCTTCTTTTTCCTTCACTATTACCCCGGCAAAAGGTTACAATAAAAATATGTGAATCATCCTCAATATAAAGCACAAAGCACAATTAATAAGCTCAAAAATCCCAACCTAATAACAATTCCCATAATGGTGGACCTACCACCCCAAACTCAAGCTCTAAAACAACTGTCTATGCATCGCGATTCGAGTGCGGGTCATATGGAAAAGTCCTATAATCTAAAGGAATATGGCTTATAATGTGTTTCAATAAAAAGATTTAGAAAGGCTAGAAGGGGCTGAGAAGGATATAGCATATAAATCAAAAATCACAAGGTGATAAGGTATAAAAAGGCTTCAAAGGCTTCAAATATGAAAGAACCGCCTTAATCACTTTCTACACTATGCAATTTTGTTATTTTCTTACCTTTAGCACTTTCATCAAATGGTTTATCAACTAGCTTGGTTATCATGGCCTACACACTTCTCAAGGTTCCCTGAGATCGAACATACTTTCTATCGCATTGCTCACTAATTTTTTCTTTACTATCAACGTGTATTTTCCTACAAATACTCAAAGCATACAAATAACATAGCTCATAAACATATTACTTACTATCATTAATTCACTGAGCTTATGCTTTCAAGCTATTAAACACACTCTACATCTAATTCCCAAAAAATTTTAATTTCTACCTATAAACAGAAAAAATGGAGATGAGAGACAACGAATCCCCACACCCCCAACTCAAAAATGAGTCGTGTCCCCACGACTCGAAAAAGACTCAAAACAGAAATTAGAATTAGCAGATAAACATATTTACAGAAATGGTAAGGAAGAAAGAGAACATACTCTCGAGGCTTATTGCCTCGCATCATTGACATCCAAGGTTGGATTTGCTGGACCTTTCGTTAATTGCTCAAGGAGTTTCATGATGTGTACTTGATTAGCATTGATTTGTGCCACATCATTGACTAAGGAAGTTTGAGCTGTTTCGAATTTCGTTAAACGCTCCTCCATCTTCTCTTTCCAACTTTGCTCCTTTTCTTCTTTCGAGACTTGCGTAGAACCCGCTCTTCAAAAGATATTCTTGATCCAAGCATTATCAATATAACTCGTCTTAAACTCGAGTTTCTCTTCTTCACCCAATGTAACATTCGCTTTTCGCACAAGACACGTGATCATAGTTGAAAATTTAACATTATAAACTGATTTAGGAGAGACCGAAAATCGTATCACTTCCTCATAGATCAACTGTGCCACATCTACTTCTTCTCCTCTCAAAATACAGTCCAACAGTAGAGCGTTCTTCATAGTCACATCCAAAGTTCGTGTGTTTCCAAAGACATTAGGAATAAGGAAATTGTGCCAAATTCTCGCATCCGATTGAAGATATTTGTAAGGCCAAGGTGCCTTCAATTATCCCTTATGTGACTGCACTTTCTCCTTGTCTAGAACATGCTCAAAAAGTAATTCATCATCAAAGATTCTTCGTTTAGCAACCTCTTCTTCAAATTTGCAGTAACCTTTCAATTTCGTAAACTTGAAGTGGTTTATAATCTCCTCAACTGTGAAAGGAACTATCTTTCCTCTAATCGGAACACAACCTTTACTATCTCGGCTAAAGAGGCCTAAATAGAATTCCAAAACTAACTCATGACATAATTCAGAACGTCTTACCATGAACATAGACCAACCTAATTTCGCAAAGCTCTAAGAATCTCGCGTATTCTCCTGTACCAACTTCTTCCTTGAATACTTTCTCATAAGCAAAAGGTAGTTCTTTTAATTGTTTTTCTGCAGAAGCTTTCAGGGCCCTTGAAGCTTCCTCTTTCTCCTTGGGTGTAGGACCTTGTGGAAGTTGTGTTTTCTCCTTTGCATAAAAGTAAAGCTTTTTACCATTACGATCACACAAAGTTATACCTCCATCTTCAACATCGTCTTTACCCTTTGATTTAGAACTAGAACCTTTGTCAATTGATTTCTTCTTGATTGAATCCAATACCTTGCTCTTCTTCACCTCCCTCTTTTTAGCTAATATTGTTGTTCTATTAGTCTTCCTCAATTAACCCCCAACTCAAAGCTTTAACAACTCTTGAAATTTGAACTTGTGAATTTTTGGTTGAACAAGCTTGATTTGGCTTAGGAAATATGCATGGATGATGAATCTCTATGTGGTGAGGTGGATTTTAAATGAGTTGGCTTGGATTTAAGAAATTGTAGGATGAATTGTAAAAATTTAGCCTCTTGATTCTTCAATTTGATTGTGTTTGGTGAGGATTGGGTGCTTGAATCTCTATTGTAATGATGTGGAGAGAAGGTTTGATGTGTTTTTCTTGATGATTGGGTAGTGTTTTGATGATTGGTGAAGGTTTTTATGAGCTTTAATGGAGTTGGGAGAGTTTTGGAGAAGAGAAAGAGGCTTGAGGTTTATAAAATTCGGACTAATGAGCATTAACCCTCCTTATAAGCTTGAATCCCGTAACTTTCTCTCTCTAGCGACGATGTGCGGACCATAGGCGCGGTACATGGGTGCACCGCAGCTTCTGTTGCTCCAAAATTTTTGCCTCGGCAAAAAAAAACGTGGTACCTACCCCGTGGCACGGGTTTTGGGTGCGCGGACCATGGGCGCGGTACATGGGTGCACCGCATGGGTGCACTGCGGCTTCTGTAGCTTCATTCGGCTAAATACCCATTGTAGCACCCCGTGGCACGTGTTTTAGGCATGCGGTGTAGGGGTGCGGTGCAGGGGGTATACCGCGTAGGTCTTTTTTCGTCTCGGTATAAAACCCGCTGCTCTTACCCGTGGTACGGGTTTTTGTCCTCTGTGGTACACCGCGGCTGAGGTGTGGTATACCGCACCGATGGTGCATCCTTTCCGAAATTTTTTGTTTCTTCCCTAACTCGATTTCTCCAATACCTAAGCATCAAAAACACTAATACCTTTCTCAAATATGCAATATCAACTAACAATAACTAAACTAAACATAAACTAAAAACGTAAAAGACATAAAAACTAAAAAATTGCGGGTTGTCTCCCGTGCAACACTTTTATTTAACGTCTTTCAAAGTTAGACGTGTTACCTCTATCAAGATTTGCGAATATATCCTCCCCAACAACGAGTTAGGCTATGAACGTCAACTAATCTGCGCTTGATCCCAGTTTTGGGTCAAATTTCTATCACCTTGGCTGAAACAACCTTAGTGACAATGAATGGTCCCATCCACGAGTCTTTAAAACTACGTGGCCTATTCTCGCGTTTGTGAGCTTTCCATAGAACTTCATGGCCAACCCCAAATTCAATGTTTGGCTCAGTATCCACAGGTTTTAAGTGGATCTTCTCAGGAGGGACTTTGTGATGTGAAAGACTGTGGATGACAGGAACGGTGGGATCTAACTTCCTTGGTTTCTTACCCAAGACATAGAAGGTCTCGGATACATTCTTTGCATGAAGGTTGATGGTCCCTTCTTGGAAGTTGATGACACTTTGACTTGTGGCCATGAAGGGTCGTTCAAGTATGATTGGAACCTGCTTATCTGCATCAAACTCAAGAATAACAAAGTCAGTAGGGATGGCGATATTACCTGCTCGGACTAAGACGTCCTCCACTGTTTCCCATGTCCTTTTAACTGAGTTGTCAGCGAACTGCAACTTCACTAGAGTTTTCTCTGATTTCTGAAGTCCAAGTCTCTCGAACACGGACTTAGGCATAAGATTCACACCAGAACCCACATCATACATAGCTTTCACCTTGAGCATACCATTAATTTGAATAGGAAGGTTAAAACTTCCCGGATCTTTAAGTTTTGTTGGTAGCTCTCGTTCACTTCTTCTTGAAACCCTCATGTTCTCTTTTTGGATCTCTACACTCGCCCCTTTCTCAGGAATAACTTGCAAAAAATCTTGTTGCGGTGTAAGTCCTCTTTTAGCAATCTCAAGCATTTGGGTGTTGATATTTTCAGGTTTGTACGCCTCTACAAATGTCTTGAGTATAGTGTCATCCTTAGGATTTGTATCAGGAATAGTTGGTGACACTGTTTGAACAATAGGTGGCGAGTCCACCTTCTCTTCTTCTTTCTCTTCTTGCACAGCATGTGCAACTTCATCTTCAACTTTTGAATTTAGCTCAGCTTGATAATCCATAGCCGATCGTATTTCCTCTTGCATCTTCTTCAAAAGTTGTATAAACTCGGCTTTCTCTTGATCGTCCTCCACATAAACCTCAGAACTATCAGATTCCACGGGGCTAGACTTGGTTGGTTCTTCTTCAGTACTCGGAACTTCCACAGCACTAACGGCAGCATGCGGTACTTCCTTCTGTTCTTCAATTTCAAGGCAAATAGCCTTGCAAGCTTCGAACCCAACATTGTTTTAACCTCCTTCGATTGCCTTCACTTCCTTCTGTTCCATTAAATTTGTTAAAACTTTGTTTAACTGTTCTACTTGAGTACCTAAAATCTGAAGTGCGGCATCTTGTCCTCGGACTTTCTCTTCCTGAGCGTTCATACTCGTTGTCAAACGGTGCAAGGCTTGTATTATCTGTTGATTGTCCATAGATCCTTCTTGAGATACTGAGGTAAAGCTTTCTAATCTAACGAATAGGTATAGGCATCTTGAACAGGTTGTTGAGGGGGAGCAGGTCTATTCTGATACTGATTTTGGTACTGACCTCTCGGTTGGAAAGAGTTGTTCTGGGGTCGCGGTTGATAATGACCAGGATTAGCGGCCCCTTGTGGATTTGAATACTGCATACCCAGATGGTTTCGGTTACCCCATTGATAACCTCCTCGGTTGGATATAAAGAAAACAGATTGTGGATTTGATTCGCACTATTCCCATGTATGATTATTAACCCCACATTGTTGACAACCTTGTGCTTCTTGTACTACGTTTGCAGCGGCTAAATTCTTTTGCATCTCTAACTTCAGCTCTTTGATTTGATTTTCTAATGCGGATATTTGAGCTGAGTTCGCAGTTTCTGCATCTAAACGAAGCGTTCCTCGGGTCTTTGCTACAAAAGCTCGCATTGAAGGCCAACTTCTTTCTTGTTCCATAATATTCTCTAAAACCTCGGAAGCTTCATTATGGTTCATGGACACGAAATTACCCTTTCCAATGTTATCTACCTTCTATCTACCTTTATTATTAAGACCGTCATAGAATATAGCAAGTTGTAGAGCAGGGGTATAACCATGGAGCGGACATCTAGCTAATTTATGTTGAAACCTTGTCCATGATTCTCCTACTGTTTCTCCATCTTCTTGACAAAATCTTGCAAGCTCGGTTTGATCTTTGAGTCTCATGCTCTTCGGATAAAAACGGTTAAAAAATGCGGCTTGAAGTTCTGCCCAAGAATTAATTGTTCCATGTGGTTGTCTTTCTAGCCATTTGCTAGCTCTACCGGTCAAGAAGAACGAAAACATATGACAATACAGTTGCTCGCGTGTAATGCGAAGAGTAATATAGGCATCACAAATCTGCATGAACTTCTGAATCGATCTTACCGGATCTTGAATTGTTGTACCATTGTAGAGTCCAAAACTTTGAAATTGACTGAGCATACCCGGATCGGGTCTAAATTTGATATTCTGGATCTCTGGAGGACGGTAACCGATTGAACATGAAACGGTACATGAAGACCAGGGAGATCTTACTGTACTTGATTCTGTTGATTAACGTTATTCTTCCCATTACCTCGTCCTAGTGGTGGTAGTACACCGTATTTTCCACCACCAGGTGGTGGTGGTGGTGGACCTCTCGGATTTACTCCAAGTTGGTCATCAAGTGGTGGATCTTGATGGGCTGCCATTACTCTAAACACTGTGAAACCTGAAAAAGACTAAAGCAAACCACAAGCGTAAATCCGGAAAAATAAAAACTAAAAACTGAAAAATAAAAACTAATTAAAAACTACTACTCGAATTAGATAACCCACACGCTAACGAGACACAAGTCCCCGGCAGCGGCGCCAAAAACATGGTGTCGCCTAGGGTGTGATAAAAATAAGATAAATAAAGTCTAGAAAACTACGCACTCTCACCCTAGACAGGCACAGTACTGCAAGTATTACAGGACGTATGCAAGTTTTAGTTAGTAAGTTGAGTTCGTTCTCAGGGACTTAAGTGTGTTATACGAGTGGGTAACAATAACGAGTAAGCAATGATTAATTAAAATAAACAAAATTAAAGGGAATAAATTAGAAAATAGCAAATTAAACTAAGAAAATAAAGACAATAAAATAAAATAATAAGAATATGAGATGAGGGATATAGCTTAGGTTTTGCTAGTATGCACTAATCCTTCTAATTCTTTCTATTGAACTAGTTTATAAGGGAGAATATTAGCTCTTGTATACTTAGTAAGGATTCTAAATTCCCGTACCTTAGACCTTGAGAGCGACTAAGGGGGCTACGGCACAAACAAGACGCTGTTTTAAATAGGGTTATCAAACGCTACTAAGGCCCTAAGCAAATAATTCAATAAATTGGTGATATGGTGATTAAATAGGGTTATCAAACGCTACTAAGGCCCTAAGCAAATAATTCAATAAATTGGTCCTGACTATCTAGTTAGAATCAGTTTTGTCAGGACTAATATCGGACACTAGATGTTATGTGGTGGTTCAATAGTTAAACACCCAGCTAAGGTGACCATCTAACTACTATCAACATCTAACTACTATCAAAACAATCCTAAAGTGATCAGTTCTAGGAAAGACAATAAATCAAAACACATAAACAAATATAAAGGTAAGTAGCTAATATCAAATTAAAACATCTAATTCCCAAAGAAACTTAGATAGAAGAATTAGAATTCATAGATTATACATGATGCAAAACCCAAGCTATGAGAAGTTTAGTTCTTACCTGAAGGAAATAAAGTAAAAGAAATTACAAAATACATCATCTTGCTCTCTACAATAAACTGGAAGAATAAAACCTTAAGAACTAATTACTATGAGGCAAGGATTATTTACAAGTGATATAAGGGTGTATTTATAGGTGTTTAGAAGACGTAATTCGTTTTCTTGAGGGAGAAGCAAAGTAGTGGACTCCAAGCCCAAATCAAATTCGTATGGAATTAAAGATAAACACTGCTGGACCGTTTTGAGCATATCTTCTTTGTTATTGGTCGGTTTTTGCTCCATAATATACCAAAAGAATCCTCACGGAATTATCTACGTCCCTGTGAAAGGATTTTACCAAATTCGGCTTCCTTGTTGGAGTTATCACCACTTCTTTAGGCGTGTGCTGCAGAATCCCATATTTAGGTAGTTTTTCCTTTTCCATATTTTTAGCTTTTGTTTCCTTATCTCCACTTACCATGCTAATCTCTTTCCATATGTTGTAATCTCTGACTTGGACTCTAATTAATCTCCATAATTATCTTTAAAGCTTCACACTAAATAAACAATTAAACCCAATATGCTCTAAAAATATTATTTTACTAAATCAAGACTCAAAATAGGAAAGTGCACTATTTCTCAAGAAAATCGACTATTATGACTACTAAATCACTAAAAATGATGTCTCATCCTAATATAAACCTATCACAAATGAGGAGACATCACTTTCCTATTTTGGGTCTTGAATTAATTAATTATTATTTTTAGAGCATATTGGGTTTAATTATTTATATAGTGTGAAGCTTTAGAGATATATGGTAATTAATTAGATTCCAAGTTGGTAAAGAGAACTAAAGGAAAGAAGATAATCATGAAAATTGAAGATAAAGGAAAGAAAAGCTAAAAACATGGAAAAGGAAAAGCTACCTAAATCCTGAATTTCTGCACCTACGACCACAAATCAGCTTATATCTTAAAAACGGTGAGGAATTTGGAGAAACGGTCAAGTGCAAAGTTGAAGATCTTTCCGAGACGATGAATTTGATATACTCATACGCATCAATCGGAGAAATACTGAAGTTGTTAGGACCAAACGAAAAACAAAGCTGATTGCATGTTTTTGGGCTACGAATTTGAGTTGGGCTTGGAGCCCATAGTTACCTTTTTCTTCAAGAAAACGAATTAGGTCAACATATAGACTATAAATACAGCCTCTTAACACTCTTAAATCATCCTTGGTGAAACCTTAAACCAAGAGGAAGCTTACAACACAAGAAAAGAAGTCTGGAAGGAGCTGTTCATCAAGATGTCTTCTTCTACCTCTGAATTTGTAATTTCTTTCTTTTCTTGCATTAGTATGAACTAAATTTCTTTGGCTTGAGTTTTAGCATATATGTATGTACCCTAGTTTTTATTGACATCTATCTAATTTGGGAATTCTATGTTTTAAATTGAATTATTGTTTTTATTCTCTGTTTATGTGTTTGGATTTATATTCTGTGTTCTTATGGAACCTAGGCCATATAGAATTACCATCTAGTAATTAGGTCACCATTGACAATGGTGTTTAATTACATGTTTAGCACATAACGTCTAGTATTCGGTTTAGATCTGACAAATCAACCTAACTAGATAATCACTTTGGTCCCGTATATATTACTATTTACCAATTACAGGAACAGTTTGCTTAGGAAGCCTTATTGACACAGGTAAATCATATTTAAAACTACCTAGCGTAATTTGAACCGATTATTGAAATACTATATAATTCACCCTTGCATGTTTAGAACAGTAAAACTAGTGGGGATTACATGCTATTGACTCAAGCTATATTCTCATACTACTCCTTCTTTCATATTTAATTTTCTGTCTTTAAATTCTTAGTTTAATTTAGTTAATCAAAAACCCAAATAACTATCAATTTGTCTTTATTTTTCTTGCGTTTCTTTGTTCTAGCTTTAATTATCTGCACTTGATTATTGCATAAGATTCCCCTAACCTTCGTAGTCTCTGCGGAACGAATCTTACTTATTTTCTAAAAATTGCATACGATCTGTATACTTGCAGAACCGTGCTAGCTTTAGGGTGTTTATTTGCATCTAATTATTATATCTTTTTATAACACCCTAGGCGACACCAAGTTTTTGGCGCCGCTGCCGGGGACTACATCGTTAGTTCTTGTGCATATATCTTGTGCTTTTATTTCAGTTAGTTCTATTTTACGCTTTTTGTCTTTTTTGTTTTAGTTTTATAGATAGTTACAGATGGAGAACCCAAGGAGACTTGAGCTACCCATCGAATTCAGAGTGCAACCAAGAGGAATTCGCGCTCCAGAAATCCAAACCGCTAAATTTAAGCCTGATCCAGGGATGCTAACTCAGTTTGCAACTCATGGATTATTCAGCGGTGCTGCACATCAAGATCCGATCCGATATATTGAGAAATTCATGCAAATCTGTGATGCTTATATCATAAGAGGAGTTACTAGGGAACAAGTGTATTACGTGATGTTCCAGTTCTTCTTGACCGGAGGTGCAAGCAATTGGTATGATACCCAATACCCTCATGTTATTCCAGATTAGGACAAGCTTCAAGCAATATTTCTAGACCGCTTCTATCCGGTTAGTAGACGTTCAAAAGATATGTTGGAGCTTGAACAATTTATACAGGAAGACGGAGAGAGTTTGGGTGAAGAATGGTTAAGATTTACAAAAAAGAAGGTGAGATGTCCATATCATAAATCATTGCCGGAATATTATTTAACCTTGTTTTATGGAGGACTCAATGACAAGTCAAGGGAAAAAGCAGATTCGTTAGGAAACACAGGTTTCGTGTTACTAGATCCAGAAGAAGCTGAGTTGGGGATGGAGAGAATTCTTGAGAACGAGAGAAGTTGGCCCAAGAAACCAGAAAAAGAAGACACTTCAGAATCTCTGAAGTTTAAAGAAATGGCCCAATAACTCGAAGAACTACAAGAACAAGCTCGAAAAATTGCTCAGGTGAATGTAGTACGTGCAATACCTTCGTGTCCTGGTTGTGGATCAAGAAATCATGCGTGGGAAAGGTGTATGAATAATCCATCATTAGCTTCTGTTACATATCCTCAAGATATCTATTATTCTAATGGTTATACTTATCCTCAAGAAAGCTACGCTAATTCTCAACAACCTACACAACAAATAAGTTGGGTCAGAGATCAAGAGACTTATTATCAACCCCAACCTCAATCCTATAATCCACCAAAACCTATTCAGCAAAAGATGCCCATTATTGAAAAATCTTGTCAAGAAACGAAGAAAGAACCACCAAAACAATCAATGCAACTGGAAAGGAAAGAACAAATCCTAAGCTTGAATTCGAGTATGGCTAAATTGATGCAAGCAATTGAAAACAATATGAGTCGTAGCCAACAGAAGGTAATCAAGAAACTAGAGTATACGTTATCACATATGGCAAGTACATTACAAAATAGGTCGAAAGGGCAACTTCCAAGTGATAATGTTTCTCCTAGAGATGATTCTTGTCATGTAGTTGAATTGCGAAGTGGAAAACAACTACCCCCACCAAGACCAGAAACATAACCAATCCCTATTCCAGAAAAGGAGGGAGAAACAACCAAAGATACAGTAGAGGAGGTAGTTAAACCAAAGAGTGTCCAAGCTGAAACACCAGAAAAAACGAGAAAGCCAATGGAACTTAACACACGCCCTCCACCACCATACCCGTCACGTGTTAGAAAGAAGGACAATGACATGGAATTCAAGAAGTTCGTTGACATGTTGAGCAAGGTAGAGATTAATATGCCGTTTGTTGAAGCTCTCAAGAGAATGCCAAAATATCTGAAATTCATGAAGGACATTCTTTCCAACAAACGAAGTATAGAAACTGGGGAAACAATTGGTTACCTTGGAGTGTAGTGCTATATGTCAAAACAAGTTACCACCGAAGCTAGAAGATCCCAGAAATTTTACAATCCCCATCGGTATTGGAGATAATTGGACCGGGAAATCATTATGTGATTTAGGCGCGAGTATCAATCTCATGCCAAGATCCATGTTTGAGAAGCTTAATATAGGAGAGGTAGTACCCACCTATGTGGTATTACAAATGGCGGATCGCTCCCTCTCATGACCATTAGGTAATATTAAAGATGTTTTAGTTAAAGCTGGTTCTTTTATTTTTCCTTGTGATTTTATTATTCTTGACTACGACGCGGATAAGAATGTCCCCATCATCTTGGGTAGACCATTCTTAGCCACGGGGCGTACACTAATTGATGTTGAGAATAGTGAGTTGATCATGAGGGTACAAGACGAATATATAGGATTCAATGTGTTTAAGGCTATGAAGTTACCAAATTCAAAAGATGAATGTTTCGTAATAGATGTCATCGGAAAAATTTCGCAAGAAGTCTTCAATGAAGCAAGCTTAGATTATGATCTTGGCAAAGCCTTGACACTTGAATCACCAGAGGAACTCGAGATTCCCCCTGAAGGAGTTGCTGCATTAGGATCAAATGTACGAGAACTACTTCGAGAATCAGGTGACATTGAACCAATGAAACAACCATCCATAATATGTCCACCTGTTCTCGAAGAAAAACCGCTTCCAGATCATCTACGCTGTGCATATCTAGGTACGAATAAAACTTTTCCTGTTATTATTTCTGCTAACCTTTCAGGTCCTCAAGAAGAGAAGCTACTTCATGTACTTCGCGCAAACAAAGAAGCAATCAGATGGACTATTGCCGACATCAAAGGAATTAGTCCTTTCGTTTGCAAACACAAAATCATTCTTGAGAACGAAGGGGTGCGATCTATAGAGGGACAAAGAAGACTCATGCCAGCTATGAAAGAAGTGGTGAGAAAGGAAGTTATCAAGTTGTTAGATGCATGAATTATCTATCTGATTGCTAGCAGTGATTGGGTTAGTCCAGTGCAATGTGTACCAAAGAAAGGAGGTATCACTACCATCCTTAATGATCAAGGTGAAGCCATACCATCAAGAACAGTTGTGGGGCGGCGAGTATGCATGGATTACCGAAGACTCAACAAGGCTACAAAGAAAGATCACTTCCCGCTACCATTCATTGATCAGATGCTAGACAAACTTGCAGGGAGAGAGTATTATTGTTTCCTTGACGGATATTCGGGTTATAATCAGATTTGTGCGGATCCCCTTGATCAACACAAAACAACTTTTACTTGTCCGTTTGGTACTTTTGCTTATAGAAGGATGTCGTTTGGTTTATGTAATGCACCTGCCACGTTCCAGAGGTGCATGATGGCTATATTTTGGGACATGATTGATAAATACTTGGAGATTTTTATGGATGATTTTTCGGTGTTTGGAGATAGTTTTGATGATTGTTTGAATAATCTTGAGAAAGTCCTTGTGAGATGTAGAGAAAAAGATCTTGTGCTTAATTGGGAAAAATGCCACTTCATGGTTCAAGAGGGAATTGTGTTGGAACATAAGGTTTCGAAGACAGGGATGGAGGTTGATCGTGCTAAAATTGAAGTAATCAAAACATTACCACCTCCAGTTTCTGTAAAAGGAGTGAGAAGTTTCTTGAGTCACGCAGGATTTTATCGAAGATTTATTAAAGACTTCTCCAAAATCGCCAAACCGCTTTGTTCTTTACTTGAAAAGGATACTCCTTTTAACTTTACTGACGAATATCTTCAAGCGTTTTTGACGATTAAGGAGAATCTAATCTCTACACCTATTGTTATACCTCCTGATTGGAAAGCTCTGTTTGAACTTATGTGCGATGCTAGTGATCACGCTATGGGTGTTGTGTTGGGACAGAGGAAAGACAAGATCTTCCACACGATTTATTGTGCAAGAAAGACTTTCAACGCTGCCCAGATGAATTATACAGTAACAGAAAAAGAGATGTTGGCGGTGGTATATGCTTTTGATAAATTTCGTTCCTATCTGATTGGGAAGAAAACTATTGTATACACGGACCATTCAGTTATCAGGTACCTTATGGAGAAAAAGTACGCTAAGCCGCGTCTTATTAGATGGGTACTGCTGCTTCAAGAATTTGACATAGATATTCGAGACCGAAAAGGATGCAAAAATCAAGTTGCTGATCATTTATCAAGGCTCGAAGGATCTGATGCGAACAAAGAACCATTGTTGGTTAAAGAGGTATTCCCTGATGAACAACCTTTTGCTATTAAAAATACGTTTGTGCCATGGTATGCAGATCTAGTCAACCTCATAATCAGTGGAGTATTCCCCAAGGATATTCACCCACAACAAAGACAAAGATTATCTCACCAGGCCAAACAGTACTACTGGGATGAAATGTACCTCTGGAAGATTTGTATTGACCAAGTTGTTAGAAGATGTGTTCATGAAGGCGAAGTTGACAAGATCATAGAAAGTTGTCATAGTACACCTTATGGAGGTCACTTTAAAGGCGATAGAACTGCAGCTAATATTCTTCAATCCAGATTCTATTGGCCTACCCTACACAAAGATTGTCATCGTTTTGTCCAGTCATGTCAAAGATGCCAGTTCACTGGTAATATATCAAAAAGAGACGCGATGCCGCTTAACAATATCCTAGAAGTTGAAATCTTTGATGTATGGGGAATAGATTTCATGGGACCTTTCATCACCTCCCACGGAAATCTTTATATTTTACTTGCAGTAGATTATGTATCAAAATGGGTAGAAGCAGTGGCAACACCAAAGAAAGATGCTTAAACAGTGAATAAATTCTTAAAAACAAACATCTTTTCAAGACATGGTACTCCACGGGTTCTCATTAGTGATAAAGGTACCTATTTTATTAACGCTCCACTGAGAAACTATCTTCGTAAGTTTGGAGTGATACACCGTATTTCAACCGGTTATCACCCACAAACTAACGGTCAAGCTGAATTTTCCAGCCGGGAAATCAAATCTATTCTTGAGAAGACCGTGAATAAAACGAGAAAAGATTGGTCTTTAAAGCTAGATGATGCTCTCTGGGCTTACAGAACATCATTTAAAGCACCAGTTGGGGCATCTCCATATCGCATGGTCTACGGTAAAGCATGTCATCTTCCTATTGAACTTGAAGCTCGAGCCTTCTGGGCTATTAAAACTCTGAACCTAGATCCAGAATTGGCCGGGAAACAAAGGATGATGCAGTTAAATGAGTCGGAGGAGTTTCGCTATCTTGCCTACGAAAATTCACGTCTTTACAAGGAGAAAACAGAGAGATGGCATGATAGGCGACTCCGTCCAAAGCATTTCGAGAGAGGACAAAATGTTTTATTATACAACTCTTGATTTTCGAACTACCCAGGAAAGCTTAAATCCCGTTGGGGAGGACCTTACATTGTTACGAAAGTCACACCTCATGGAGCAATTGAAATTGAACATCCAACCGAGCAACGGACATTAATTGTGAATGGCCAGCGTTTGAAGAGATACCATGACAGTGAGGACTTTGGGTGAGAGGAGATAATACATCTCGTAGAAAGCTCTTAGCCTGAGGTACACGTCTAACTCAAAGACGTTAAACAAAAGTGCTCTTGGGAGACAGCCCTTGTTTTAATTTCTTTTTAGATTAATTTATTGCTTTGTAGTGTATAATATTAAGTTAGTGTAGATTTTTAATTGTGTTTACAAGCTAATAGGAGAGAAATGTAGTGTATTACTGTGCAGGAAATGAGTTTGGGGTCAAAGGAAATTTTCTGGAAAAATTCGTAGGCTAGTCCAGTGTACCGTGCCTCACGTCCGGTGCACCGCGCCTGGAAAAACCCGTACCACGGGTACACTGACTCGGGTTTTATGCCGAGAGAAATTTTTTTGGAGCATGTCAGGTCTGGTATACCGCGACATAGGTGTGGTATACCGCAGAGGCAAAAACCCGTACCACGGGTATGGGAGCTCGGGTTTTTTGACGAGGATTAAAAATTGGAACAGCAGAAGCTGCGGTACATCGCGGCCTAGGTCCGGTGCAACATCACTATGGCGGTTTTGAAGAGTTTTATTCCTATTCTAATTCTTACCTTATCAAAACTCAACCCTAACCCCTCCCACACGAAATTTTCAAACCCAAACACTATTTATAGACCTTAAAGCTTGTACAAACCTTCACAATTAACACAACAACATCAATAATTCTCTCCTCCTTCCTCCATAAACACAAATTCTTCATCAAATTCATCACACTACACCATTAAACACCATCAAATTCATCAAGCTTTCAAGAATTCTTCCAAGATTCATCAAGAGACCTTTCTCTTTCATCAATTCCAAGCAAGAACCTCAAGCTAAACCAATTTCTCTTAAACTTTTAAATCATCCTTGGTATAACTTGAGTTGTGGGTAAATCAAACATGACTAACCGATCTGATGCTATGGAATACAAGAGAAAAAGCACCATCCTTGGGAAGAATAAGAAATTGCCTAGAGCCGCCATTGAAAAGCCTATCACAATTGATGAGGCTACTGAAGAATCAAAAGAAAAGGCACCAGCACAACCACTACCAAAGAAGTTAACTGCTAGAATGTCTGTATCAGCTAGGCCTTTGAAGAAGATAAAGATTCATGACAAAGGTTCTTCTACTTCTTCCTCTAAAATTGATCATGATCTTCCCCCATGGGCTCTTAAATTACAACATGAAGTTGAAAGATTACAAGAAGAAAACAAAGAACTTTGGACAGAAGATATACAGATGCAATCACAACTGGAAGATATAACCTTGGAAAAGGATATTGATAATTATTCTGATCCCTCTGCTTCGGAAGAGGAGGAGGACATAATGGATCTCTATTGCCAGCCAGGTAAGCCATTCTAATTCTCTTTTCTTAATAGATTGTATGCATTAGGTAGTTTAGTTAGTTTTTAATTTTTAATTTTATTTCATTCTTGAGTCTTTTTCGAGTCGTGGGGACACGACTCACTTTTGAGTTGGGGTGGGGATTCGTTGTCCTCATCCTCTTTTCGTTTTTGCATAAAATTTAAAATGTTTAGGTTGAATTAAGGCATAGAATATTTGAATGTACCTATTTGAGCATGATTTTATTAGGTCAATGATAGTAAGTAGTATGTTTTTGAAAGATGTTACAAATTGTTTAGATGCATGTATGAAAACAGGAAATAAAGGATAAGAAAGTTAATGAGCAATGCTATGAAGTAACGTTGAAACTTAGGGAGAGTTATTTAGTGTGTAGAACGTGAGGTTTGAAATCAGTTGAAAACCCACTTGTCTATGAACTAATAATGAAAACGTAACGAAATCCGGTAGTTAGAAAAATGAATAAAGCAGTTCTTTCATGATTAAAACACTTGAAGCGTTTTATACCTTCTCACCCTTTATTTGATTATTGTTATTAATTGTCCGTTTTAACCCCTCTGAGCCTTTATAAAGCCTTTTTATTGAACCAAGTTATAATCCATACCCTTAGTTTGTAGGACTTATCTATATGACCCACACTCGAATCGCAAAACCTGAAACAAGTCGTTTTTAGATCTTGAGTTTGGGCTGGTGGGTTTCATCTTTTTGGAACATTGGGATTTGGGAATTATAATTGTGATTGTATTGATGATGAAATTGTTATTATTGTAACCCTTTGCCGGGGTAACAGTGAATGGAAAAGAAGCTACGAGCTAAAATTGCCAACAAGGGCATAAAAAGAATATATACATGAATAAAAATAGCATGATATCTCGAACATTAAAAAGAGAGTCATAGCTATACAAAAGAAAAATTGATATGAAAAGAATATATATTCGGACCAGCAAAGTGGAATTTGTAAATCATCACTAAAGGTTGTAATTGGGATTTATTGGGGATGCGCATCAAAAGCATCAAAAATTGGGTTGAGTGAGAACATCTTCGAGTGAAACTCAAGCTATAGGGCGATTCGTTGATGGCTAGTGAAGAGAGAGCCAAAAGCTAACTTTTCATTATCCAAATATACCACACCGTCCCTAAGCCAAGTTATAACCAAAGACCTTAGGATTTCTAACTACTTGGTGGAGAAACAATTGAGCTATTAGGTAATAGGTGAGTAGGCCATTGGATGCTATATTAGGACTTATGAACAACCTATAGCCATTAACCTGAACTAAGTTATCATCCTCTCCTTCTGGCATTGCGAAATTAATCTGGACTTGAATTTATGGATTGTTGATTACATGTATATTAAGCATATTTGTGCATTATTTCTTGAGCATTACTACATGAGACTTTTTAGATATTTTTCTCTAGGATCATTCATTATGTTCTGTTCTTACTATTCTCCGACTTCTTCTTCTTGTTAAATGACTACCCTACTGTTCTTTACTTTTATTGTATCGGGACGATACAACTTTGAGTTGGGGGTCTTGATGTCTCCTCATTTGTGATAATAAAATCTATCTCTGAGACATCATTTTAGGCATATTTATTAGTTTATAGGTCGAATTTAGCTTGATTTAGTACACTTTCCTATTTTGGGGCTTGAATTAATTAATTATTATTTTTAGAGCATATTGGGTTTAATTATTTACTTAGTGTGAAGCTTTAGAGATATATGGTAATTAATTAGAGTCCAAGTTGGTAAAGAGAACTAAAGGAAAGAAGATAAACATGGAAATTGAAGATAAAGGAAAGAAAGCTAAAAACATGGAAAAGGAAAAGCGGCCTAAATCCTGAATTTCTGCATCTACGACCACAAATCAGCTTATATCTTAAAAACTGTGAGGCATTTTGAGAAACGGTCTAGAGAAAAGTTGAATATCTTTCCGAGAAGATGAATTTGATATACTCATACGCATGAATCGGAGAAATATTGAAGCTGTTAGGACCAAAAGAAAATCGGGACTGATTGCATGTTTTTGGGCAACGAATTTGAGTTAGGCTAGGTGTCCATAGTTACCTTTTCCTTCAAGAAAACGAATTAGGTCAACCTATACACTATAAATACAGCCTCTTAACACTCTTAAATCATCCTTGGTGAAACCTTAAACCAAGAGGAAGCTTACAACACAAGAAAAGAAGTCTGGAAGGAGCTGTTCATCAAGATGTCTTCTTCTACCTCTGAATTTGTAATTTCTTTCTTTTCTTGCATTAGTATGAACTAAATTTCTTTAGCTTAAGTTTTATCATATATGTATGAACCCTAGTTTTGATTGACATCTATCTAATTTAGGAATTCTATGTTTTAAATTGAATTATTGTTTTTATTCTCTGTTTATGTGTTTGGATTTATATTTTGTGTTCTTATGGAACCTATGCCATATAGAATTACCATCTAGTAATTAGGTCACCATTGACAACGGTGTTTAATTACATATTTAGCACATAACGTCTAGTATTCGGTTTAGATCTGACAAATCAACCTAACTAGATAATCACTATGGTTTAGTATATATTACTATTTATCAATTACAGGAACAGTTTGCTTAGGAAGCCTTATTGACACAGGTAAATCCTATTTCAAACTACCTAGCGTAATTGGAACCGATTATTGAAATACTACATAATTCACCCTTACATGTTTAGAACGGCAAAACTAGTGTGGATTACATGCTATTGACTCAAACTATATTCTCATACTCCTCTTTCTTTCATATTTAATTTTCTGTCTTTAAATTCTTAGTTTAATTTAGTTAATCAAAAACCCAAATAAATATCTATTTGTCTTTATTTTTCTTGCGTTTATTTGTTCTACCTTTAATTATCTACACTTGATTATTGCATAAGATTCGCCTAACCTTCGTAGTCTCTGCGGAACGAATCTTACTTATTTTCTAAAACTTGCATACGATATGTATACTTGCAGAACCGTGCTAGCTTTAGGGTGTTTATTTGCATCTAATTATTATATCTTTTTATCACACCCTAGGCGACACCAGAACCCTCTTCAATTCAGGCTACGAAACCTACCGTCTATATTCAATTTGATAATCACCTTGAATCCTAACACGCTATTCCACTATGGGTTTATGATTAAAATCAAACCTATGGAGTTGATTAGCAATATATACAAAGTAATAATTCCCACCCACCATTTTTTCACCTCTTTATTGCGTTTGATGTCATTTCTTAATATCATTTTCCCTTGAAAATGCATTAGAAAACTACTTCTTTAAAATTTCTTGTAAGAACTCAACTTCTTTTTGGGTTCTTGCCTTACAAAAATCTTGTACACACATATTGTACTCAAATTCATTCACAATATATGCAATATTATTTAGATAAGATATCATGCTTTTTGTGAATCTATTAGAACCTTTGTGTTTGGTCTTTAAGTTATTTTTTAGATGTACCATGTAAAAAGAATGGGGAGAAGAAGGAAAACGCTGCATAAGGCTAAAGTAATACCGGTAAGACGGTTAGAAACAAACGTAATCTCTCATTCGAATATATATGGGGCGAGAAAAATCAAAATTCTATTTTGATTGATACCGCCTTCTGATTGCGCAATAGAAAATGTAACAAGAAACAAGCCTAGACAAAAAATAAGAGATGTTTACAAAAGCACATATGGCACAATCCCGTATCACATATCCTACATGAAAATAAACATTTGTACCACTATTTGCATCCCTCGTATTAGCAATAATCAACACTCCCTTATAGTTATATTTCAAAAACATTCCACCGATAAAGAGAAACGAGCGAAAAGTACGGAAACCCGCAATACAAGCACCAAAAGCAACGTGGCAACTCTCAAAAGAATGGGTTATAGAATAAATTGATACGATACTTCCCTAGAAGGATCGATTGCTTTTAACTTCTGAAAATATGAACATATATGGTTATTACATATACCAACATCACCAGATACTGCATTTCGTGCTTTGTTCACATCATGATATGCACATTTGTAGGATATTTCATAACCATGACTATGTTTAAAAAAGATAACAATATCTATCGATTTAGTAGATAGAGCAGACTTAATTTCTTCCATGATTATGTTCTTAATGACTTCACAACTGAGATGAACACAACTCATAGATTTTCCCGGTGCACTGCAAGTGTGTCGTTTACGGAAAGACGGATATAAAGCTTGAGATTTGAAACATCACAAGTTGCATATATATACCAACTACAATCTGTAGCTTTCTTCTTCTTGAAATACACACTTACCTTGGAAGCACGATTATGAATGAAAACATTATGAAAGTCAGTTTCACACGAGTACCTAGCAACGAGACATCTTAACTCACAAATACCGCCATGGTATATTTCACCTACTAGCTTTATGATCTTATCTCAATCACTGCTAAGAAGTTTTTCTCCAGTAAGAACATGAAACTCTTTATCAAAATTACGATGCCCAATCAGCTTAACCGTTTGATCACTAACGGAAGAAACAACTTGATGTGTTGTGTGCGAAAAACATGTAGGAACAAATACGAAGGGTAGTGCAACATGAATCTCGATACAAAGTTTAGATAAAAGAACCGACATATCATGATGAATTAACCATAGAATAGTGTCAACATAAGTTTACCTAGCATTAAGCATAATTGTTGACTACCAAAACTGTATCGATGCTGTACTAAGAAATCGTTCAATTCCTTCCCACGTTCGACTGCATAATTCTTGATTGACTGAAAAGAATCAAAATACTCAAACGAATAAAAGAAACACTGATCACCATATTTGATTTCAAAAAGAAAATTCGGTGTCATATTAAACAAAAACTATATAGAAACAACTAAAAAATGATTTATATTTAAATGTTAACAAAAAATCCTTATTATTTAATATACTAGATTTATGTTATAAATTTATCATTTTTCATAAGATCGGTTTATTAAATATTGCAAATTTTTTATACAAGGCTCTATTTTAAGTTTGAGGATTGTAATACTTAATAATTTATTATTTTTATTACTTAAATAAAAATTAAATTTGAATCTTTAGATAATTTATTTCATAAATTTATAAATTAGAATATTGATATAACACACATTAATTAGTTATATAATACTAATAATACTATATGAATTAAGTGTAATTGCATTAATTTGCATTTTTTTAACCAACCAATAATATAATATATTAAAAAAAAGACGAGAAAAATAATTGTGTTAGATTTTCATATTTGTATTTTAACATTGGTAATTATACATTTTTCTATATTATTTTTATTATAAAAAAATTCAAAAATCGTTAAACCGCAAACTCCCTATATTTCAATCCTCACATCTCATCCCAGTTTAGTTTCCTGATCTATCCCTGGAAATTGGTAACATGAGTCAAGGTCGCTATCAAACTGGTCTAAATCAGTTCCGAGACCGGTCTCAATTAGTTCCAAGACCAAACCCTCCTCAATTCATGCTACCAAACCCACTGCCCATATTCAATTTGATAATCACCTTGATTCCTAACACATTATTCCACTATGAGTCAATGATTAAAATCAAAATATGGAGTTGATTAGCAATATATACATGTAATAATTCCCGTCCATCTTTTTTTCACCTCTTTATCTGTTATTATCATCTTCTCCATTGTAATTTCCTCTAAATCCCGAATCATTCTCGATTATTTAATTAACTTTTTTTAAGATGAAGAAATTTTACATTGAGTGGTCTCCAGAATAAGTGTATTTTGATAGTCTTTTCACTTTAACGATTTCAATTGATTCTTTAAACCTTATTGTAGGACTTCACTGGCTTGAAACAACGTTTGTAGCTCAAGCACTTTCGTCTCTTCGTTGTATGGGCTAATTGCACTATCGTTCCCCGTAATTATGCGAATTAGCAAATAAACGCTGGGTAGTTTCCTGCACACTAAACATCTCAAAGGGGAATTGAGTTAGTAATGTGATTCAGCAAATCCTAAGCATATGACTTTGTGCAAGGCAAATAAGGGTCTTTTTTGAAAAAAATAAAATTGGTTGGTGGTGAATTTGGATACTGACAGTGTACTTTTGCTACGTCCATAAACACATGGTTATGTTTGACAATTCTGTATAACACAAGGACCAATGGTGCAAATCATTCTTTACTTACTGTGCAATTTTGCATAATTTCACCCTTTTTGATAATTATGCAAGAAAATTGAATACTCATTTATTTGTAAAATTTGCAGTATTAGATGATGAGTTGAAGAAGGGTCTTCACAAGGTGTCTCTCGTAAGAAATTGAGTTATTGTGCAATTTTCACACAATATAAGGGACATATAGTGCAATATTTGTCTACTTCATGTAAGGACATCTCGGGCTTAGTTTGTTGTGGCGTATTCCACATTTAATAGTGAGTACATGGTTCTTCGTTCTTAGAGTATTTCAAGTGATCGACAGCTTCTTGATATCTAATGGCTTCTATAAGAGTTACAAAATACTCAATATCAATAAAGATTGATACTTAGCCATTGTTATATATAGTGATGAAGTAAGAGAAACTTCGAAAGTACTTCAGTTATTACAATGACTTACAAATATTCGTGTAAAAAATGTCTGCCTCTATGATTCACAAGATGGGAGTTTCATTCAAATTTTTTTGAGTTAATTGCACTATAGGTGTCTATGTTATGTAAAAATTGCAATGTAGGTCCCTATATTAAATTTGTTTTAATTTGGTCTCTTATAGAAGTCCGGTTCCATTATAGACAATTCGGATCAGAACCGGAACCGGCCCAGTAAGGGAAGGCCCAATAGCCCGAACCAGACTGTTAATGAAAAGAAAACCTATAAAAAACGGGTTTAAACCGGACAAGACGTTAGCTACCGTGAAACATGAGTAACTATTATTTATTTTTCTTCTTTTCCTGTATGAGCCTCAGAGATTCAAATTGAATATTGTGATAGTGAAGCTTCTTCTATCACACAACCAAAGCTTGACCCGGAAGAACAGATAAACATTTATTTCTTTTTTTTACTGAATCAATTATCATTTTACTAATGGAGGCAAATCTTTAAATCCAAGGACAGTACTAAAATTATTTCTTGGGAATCAAATGGGAATAAAATTTAAAATACTTGAAAGTGGAATTCAAAACATCGCCTGATACATATTTATTTATTTTTGGGGTTAATCTACTAGTCTGGATTTGGCTAAAAGTCTGGTACAAATATTGAGTCCAGGAATAACTAATATCTAGGCCAGGGGCTAATTTATTTTTTTATTAATGTTTTTCCCTAGAAAAAAAAATGGACAAATTCACAATATATCAAAAGACCATAATATAACTCTAATCGAAGAATAATACAATCCAAAAAGTAAACATAGTTATCGAAAATCTGCCAAGTTTTAAATAGAAAAAAAAATAGACTAGTCTACTACTAGCATAATAATAGTCTCATCGAAAATAATTTAGCTTTCCTCTTTACTAAATCCTGTAGTTTTACAAACAGGGCAAAAATTCTTCTACATCAGCCACAGCTTTATACATTCTGCATGAAAATCATGTCTGCTCCTAAAAATCATTATAGTAAAAGAATATCAAACTCTGTTTAATATATTGTAAATAAAAAGAAGAAAATTAAACTGTTATTACCTGACAAACACAACATGGTTCCTCTGGTTCTACCTGGGTATCTGTCCTAATAACAATACCTCCTGAATATCTCCTCTGCTTTAATTTCTTGTTGATGGTTTCTGTATTTAACCATGTGCATACATCTCCGATCTGTTCCTCCAATGCTAATAACTCCTGTATTTTCATACATTCATTATAGAGTGGAGGTGGAGCCGGAGCTGAAGGTGGAGTCGGAGCCCAAGCTGGAGCCAGAGCTTAAGGTGGAGCCGGAGCCCAAGTGGAGCCAGAGATGGAGGTGGAGCCGGAGCTGAAAGTGGAGTCGGAGCCCAAATTGGAGCGAGAGATGAAGATGGAGCTGGAACTGAAAGGTGGAGCCGCCAATTATCCAACCAAAAGGTTTAAAAAAAATCAACAGAGTAAAAAAAAATTTTGAATTTTTATTCTTAATTTACATGATCTCAATTTCATAACGAAAGTTCGGCATAAATCATATAGTGAATCAATTTTTAATATATAATTTACATAGAAAAAAAACCAATTAACGCCATGTCTAACAAACTTCTTATTTCTTTTTGACCAAAATAACCATCATAACATTTCTACCTTTTTAATAAGACATTCTCATTCATAATAATACATTTGGTGCTAAAGTGAGAAAGAGATACAATATGAAAAAAGTGGAAGCTAACTTAGGTAATGTTCCATAATTTTAAATAATACAAAAAGATAAAATGATTATGATAAATGGTTAACACCATATGACTTCTATTTCTCGTGTCAGTAGAGATCATTCAGAAAAAACTATTAGATTGCAAGGAATGAAGCCGAAACTCTAGATATTCTTAAAATTTTCACACCGGCAAAGAAAATTAAAGAGAAGACGATTTTTATAGAGAATGACTTCCTACTTGTTATGGATCCTCTACCAAACAATATTTATATAAATAGTCCTTTTACTTGTAATATTTTTAAAAATATCTATCTAGTAGGATTATATCTTCTATTTTGCATATTCATGCTTGAAACATATTTAAACACTTATTCAACCCTAACTTGTTATTTATTAATAACATATTTAGAAAAAGAAAAAGATGGTAAAATAATATTTACAATTTTAAGATACCTTGTGCATCTTCTTGATAGTCTTATGCATCCCTTGAAACTTTCTGTTAACCATGAGAAAAGTTTAGAAGATGGTCCAAAATGAAATAAAATATACATACAAATCATATATCATTCTAATACAATTTTTTTAATAAATTCGATCAAATTCAAATTAATTAACAATTCATTATAAAATATGAAGTCTAAATCTTATGTTCTAACCAAATGTCAAAGAAGTTAAAGCATAATTTAAAATATCCTCTATAAGTCCTAATTTTGTTAAAGTGCATGATAGTAAATATATATTACATATAATTATCTTTAAAAAAAATTTACAATTATTATTTTCATGTATTAGGGTAAAGTGGAAATTGTAAAATTTTAGAGACCATAAACAATAATTTAGAGATCAAATGTATTACCTTTGAAATATAATAACCAACGATTTTCTTGTAATCACAGAAATCTTAATTTTGCCAACATAGAAACCCTAATTTTGCCGACACAGAGTAAGAATAAGAGAGAAGAAGAAGACGAACTCGGTAATGAATAATAATACAAGGAAAATTCTTCCATCCAATATTGGATGATCCTACACCAATCATATTAATACACATACCCCATGTTTTAAACTTGCAAAAGTAACTAACATATTAATCTAGTGACATGTGTTTTGTTAAAATAATCAATGGATGTGATATAAATATTGGACCATCCAATATTGGATGGAAGTCTTACCCATAATACAATATATATGAAACCTTTAGGTTTTCAATCTAGACCATCCAAATGTATATAAAATCATATGTTGATAGTCATCCACGTGTAAACTATCTAAGATATCATTTAGTAAATGGGGCCAACTTTATAATAAGTCAATTAGTAGATCATAAATGCTGCCCAAAAGAAAAAACTAGAAACTTATTAGAGAATAAGAATTGAACAATAAGTTTCACAAGATAAGGGTTTTGATGAAGTATAAACTTACCATATCAAAAATTCTCTTAACTTGACCAAAATCTTTCATGTCAAATTCAAAAATTAAGACCTTCTTTTAATTTCTTAATTCTCATATCATCAACATATAATATTATATAAATTATGTTTTTTTATTAGATTCACGAAAATTGAGACATCTATCAAATTCACATGTCTTGAAACCTACGTCAAGAACAAAAGAATCAAATCTTTTATACCATTATTTGGGGGACTATTTTAATCCATATAAATATTTTTTAGTAAACTTACATGAACTAGGTTTTTACAATCATAAAATTCCCCGAGTATCTCATATTAATCTCTTCTTCAAGTTCACCAAGTTAAAATATTGTTTAAATATTAAACATTTCTAGTTTAAGGTAAAAATTTGCAACATATGAATACATTGATAGTTTGAATTTGATAGTAGGGGAAAAAGTCACATTGAAATCAGTACTCTCTGAGTATAACCTTTAGTTAGAAGTCTAGCTTTATATTCAAGGGGATAATTAACATAAAATTCTTCTTTTAGTTTATAAAATAATTTTGCATTCAATAAGTTTTTTAACCTTCATTTTTTCAACAAGAATTAAAGTATTATTAACTTTTAAAGAATGTATTTCTTCTTTCATAACTTTTAACCAATTTTTTTGCAACCAAGTACCCTAAGATATCTATCGTTTTGTTGTTGCTACAGTCTCAATGTTAGCAATATTATTCAACTCAAATGTAGTGCATAAACCATCAAGAATATATAAACCAGAACATTTCTTTTCATATAAGACACATTTATCATTCTTATAAACATTTATCACACCTTATGCATTTTTAAAATGCAACCTATATCATCTAACACTCCAAGAGATATAAGGTTTCTTTTTTTAATCATGATATTATCTCACTTTAGTAAGGGTTACCATTTTCCCATTATATGTTCTCAAGTTTATTTATACAAGTAGGACAAAGTAGCTTACATGAACTTAAAATACTTTCAAGCTAGATTGACATGTTTCTAAGAGTATTCTTGTATATCCATCAAAATAGATTATAGGAATATGAAATACTTTCAAGCTATATTGACATGTTTCTAAAAGTATTCTTATATATAAATCTATCTATTAGGCTCTCTCTAAATATATATATCCTTGTTTTCTATTTTGTATCTTTTGAGTATGCAACTCTAAATATTAAGAGATTAATTTATCTCAATATGTGAAAGTAAGATGTTAACAGAATCTAAATACTAACTCTCAATATTTATAGCATAAGATTGATTTTACATAGAAATCCTAGTTTTATCAGATATAAGAGCGAGAAATAAGAAGAATATTAATTCAATAATGAATAATGATACAATATTTGAACTTTGGGTATGTATATGAGATCCCTTAGGTCTTCAATTTGAGTCATCCAAATGTATAAGAAATCAGGATTATATAGTCATCAACGTGTAAGTTATATGGACTAAATGATATAATTTAGTAAATGACCCATCTTTATAATAAGTCAAGTAGCATATCACATATACAACCTAAAAGAAGAAGCCAACAAATCAATAATCGTAAGGCCCATCTGGAAATAAGAATTGTGATTTACCAATTACAACAAGAACTACACGCATGAAATGATCAATCTCGTTTATTTGTGCATGAGAGATACTTTGATAAATGAGTTTAATGTAATATGGTTCTAAAGTTGTAGGCAAAGTAACAATCAGTGACACACACACATACCCGTATCCCCATTCTCATCCCCCCCACACTCATATATATATGTATATATATATATATATGTATATATATATGTATATATATATATGTATATATATATGATGTGTAATTAAATATTTAAAATTTCATGTATAACAAAACATAACATCAATAAAGTGATCTTATTTTCTTTGTTGAGTTTTTTGTCAAATTTCTGCTAAGATAACCTTAGAGAAATAAGAGGTCATTATGAAAAAGCATCATGAAGTTCTTCCATGATTATGTTCTTAATGACTTCAGAATTGAGATGAACAGTACTCATAGATTTTTCAGTGCACTGCAAGCGTGTCGTTTACAGAAAGAACGGATATAAAACTTGAGATTTGAAACATCATAAGTTGCATAAATATACCAACGAAAATTTGTAGCTTTCTTCTTCTTGAAATACACACTTGCCTTGGAAGCACAATTATGAATGAAGACATTATGAAAGCCAGTCTCACACGAGTACGTAGCAACGAGACATCTTAACTCACAAATATCATCATGCTATATTCCACCTACTAGCTTTAAGATCTTATCTCAATCATTTCTGAGAAGTTTCTTTTTAGTAAGTACATGAAATTATTTATCAAGATTACGATGCTCAATCAGCTTAACCGTTTAATCACTAACTGAAGAAACAACTTGACGTGTTGTGCGCGAAGAACATGTAGGAGCAAATACCAAGGGAAGTTCAACATGAATTTCGACACAAAGTTTAGACAAAAGAACTGACACATCGTGATGAATTAACCATAAAATAGTGTCAACATCAGTTTTACCTAGCATTAAGCATAATTGTAGACTACCAAGACTATCGATACTCTATTAAGAAATCATTCAATTTCTTCCAACGTTCGACTACATAATTCTTGATATACTAATGAATCAAAATACATAAATGGATAAAAGAAATACTGATCATCATATTTTAATTGAACAAGAAGATTCAGTGTCATATTACACAAAACCTATAAATAGGGATGGCAATGATGAGAATATTAACCGTAACCGATGGAAATCTGATCCGATAAAAAACCCGTTACTGAAACCGATGGTGCATCCATGAGGGTTTGGTTCTCACAAAAGGTAACCGATGGATAAACCGTTAGTATTTAGTTTTTTACAATAATCTGATGGATAATCCAGAATTTGAATTAATTATAAGAAATAAAAAAAAAAAATATATATACTATATAAAAATATTCTATAAATACACAATCATACATAATATTGACCAAAATAAAATTAATCTATAAATAAAACACCAAACTAGTTTTATCTAGTTTATTACTATATTGTCTAATACCTATTTATGGTCACCCAATAATTAAGTAGCTAATTTCATATTTTTAAAAATATTTTATAGGAGTTTTTTATTTAAAACCTATTGAATAATTACGGATGTGGATTAACCATGGATAATCCGCATTCGTTGTGGATGCGGATTTGGTAAAATTCTAAAATCCGATAGTTAATGGATGCGGATTTGGTTATCTTCTTTATTAATGGATATGGATTTGGTTATTCTATTTTTTGAGGATATCTGATCCGTTGCCATCCCTACGTATAAAGAAATAGCTAAAAAATAATTTATATTTAAATGTTATAAAAAAATTCTTATTATTTAATATACTAGATTTAAATTATAACTTTATCATTTATTATAAGATCAATTTATTAAATATAGCAATTTTTTTATACTAGGATCTATTTTGAGTTAAGGATAATAATATTTAATAATTTATTATTTGTATTACTTAAATAAAATAAAATTTTAATTCTTTTGACAATTTATTTCATAAATTTATAGATTAAAATATTAATATAACACACATTAATTATTTATATAATACTAAAAAATCTATATGAATGAAGTGTAATGGTATTAATTTGCGTATTTTTTGTACTAACCGATAATATTATCTTTAAAAAAAAGACAAGAAACGTAATTGTGTTGGATTCCCATATATGTATTTCAACATGGGTAATTACATATTTGTGTATTTTATTTTTATTAAAAGAAAAATCGAAAAACGTTAAACCCCGAACTCCCTACATTACAATTCCCACACCCCATCCCAGTTTAGTTTCTTGATTTGCCCCTAGAAATTGGTAACATGAATTAAAGTGGCTATCAGACCGGCAGTTCCATGACCGAACTCTCTTCAATTCAGGCTACCAAACCCACCGTCTATATTCAATTTAATAATCACCTTGAATCATAACACAGTATTCCACTACGGGTCTATGATTGAAATCAAACGTATGGAGTTGATTAGCAATATATACAAAGTAATAATTCTCACCCACCATTTTTTCACCTCTTTATTGCGTTCGGTGTAATTTCTTCATATCATTTTCCCTTGAAAATGCATTAGAAAACCGCTTCTTTGAAATTTCTTGCAAGAACTCAACTTCTTTTTGGGTTCTGGCCTTAGAAAAATCTTGTACACACGTATTGTACTCAAATTTATTCACAACATATGCAATATTATTTAGATAAGATATCATGCTTTTTGTGAATCTTTTAGAACCTTTGTGTTTGGTCTTTAATTTATTTTTTAGATGTACCATGCAAAAAGAATGGGGAGAAGAAGGAAAATGCTGCATAAGGCTAAAGTAATACCGGTAAGATGGATAGAAACAAACGTAATCTCTCATTCGAATATATATGGGGCAAGAAAAATAAAAAATCTATTTTGATTGAAACCGCCTTCTGATTGCGCAATACAAAAAGTAACGGGAAACAAGCCTAGACAAAAAATAAGAGATGTGAAAGATAAAATTACAAAAGCACATATGGCACAATCACGTATCAGATAGCCTACATGAAAATGCAAATTTGTACCACTATTTGCATCCTTCGTAGTAAAAATAATCAACACTCCCTTATAGTTATATTTCAAAAACATTCCACCGTTAAAGAGAAACGGGCGACAAGTACGGAAACCCGCAATACAAGCACCAAAAGTAACGTGGCAACTCTCAAAATACTATAGAATAAATTGATACGATACTTCCCTAGAAGGATCGATTTCTTTTAACTTCTGAAAATATGAACATATATGGTTATTACATACACCAACATCACCAGATACTGCATTTCGTGCTTTGTTCACAGCATGATATGCACGTTTGTAGGATATTTCATAACCATGACTATGTTTAAAAAAGATAACAATATCTATCGATTTAGTAGATAGAGCAGACTTAATTTCTTCCATGATTATGTTCTTAATGACTTCACAACTAAGATGAACACTACTCATAGATTTTCTCGGTGCACTACAAGTGTGTCGTTTACGGAAAGACAGATATAATGCTTGAGATTTGAAACATCACAAGTTGCATATATATACCAACGACAATCTGTAGCTTTCTTCTTCTTGAAATACACACTTACCTTGGAAGCACGATTATGAATGAAAAAATTATCAAAGTCAGTTTCACACGAGTACCTAGCAACGAGACATCTTAACTCACAAATACCGCCATGGTATATTTCACCTACTAGCTTTAAGATCATATCTCAATCACTGCTAAGAAGTTTCTCTCCAGTCAGAACATGAAACTCTTTATCAAAATTATGATGCCCAATCAGCTTAACCGTTTGATCATTTACAGAAGAAACAACTTGATGTGTTGTGCGCGAAAAACATGTAGGAGCAAATACGAAGGGTAGTGCAACATGAATCTCGATACAAAGTTTAGATAAAAGAATCGACACATCATGATGAATTAACCATAGAATAGTGTCAACATTAGTTCACTTATCATTATGCACAATTGTTGACTACCAAAACTGTATCGATGCTGTACTAAGAAATCTTTCAATTCCTTCCAATGTTCGACTGCATAATTCTTGATAAACTGAAAAGAATCAAAATACTCAAACGAATAAAAGAAACACTGATCACCATATTTGATTTCAAAAAGAAAATTCGGTGTCATATTACAAAAAAACTATATAGAAACAACTAAAAAATGATTTATATTTAAATGTAATAAAAAAATACTTATTATTTAATATACTAGATTTATGTTATATATTTATCATTTTTCATAAGTTTGGTTTTTTAAATATTGCAAATTTTTTATACAAGACTCTATTTTAAGTTTGAGGATTGTAATACTTAATAATTTATTATTTGTATTACTTAAATAAAATTTAAATTTGAATCTTTAGATAATTTATTTCATCAATTTATAAATTAGAATATTAATATAACACACATTAATTATTTATATAATACTAATAATACTATATGAATTAAGTGTAATTTTATTAATTTGCATTTTTTTAACCAACCAATAATATAATATATTAAAAAAAAGACGAGAAAAATAATCGTGTTAGATTTCCATATTTGTATTTTAACCTTGGTAATTATACATTTTTTTATATTATTTTTATTATAAAAAATTCAAAAATCGTTAAACCGCAAACTCCCTATATTTCACTCCTCACATCTCATCCCAGTTTAGTTTCCTGATCTATCCCTGGAAATTGGTAACATGAGTCATGGTGGCTATCAGACCGGTCTAAATTAGTTCCGAGACCGGTCTCAATCAGTTCGAAGACCGAACCCTCCTCAATTCATGCTACCAAACCCACCGTCACTATTCAATTTGATAATCACCTTGAATCCTAACACACTATTCCACTATGAGTCAATGATTAAAATCAAACATATGGAGTTGATTAGCAATATATACAAGTAATAATTCTCGTCCATCTTTTTTTCACCTCTTTGCCCGTTATCATCATCTTCTTTATTGTAATTTCTTTTAAATCCCGAATCATTCTCGATTATTTAATTAACTTTTTTTAAGATGCAGAAATTTTACATCGAGTGGTCTCCAGAATAAGTGTATTTTAATAGTCTTTTCACTTTAACGATGTTCAAAATTGATTCTTTAAACCTTATTGTCGGACTTCACTGGCTTGAAACAACGTTTGTAGCTCAAGCACTTTCGTCTCTTCGTTGTTTTGGGCTAATTGCACTATCAGTCCCCGTGTTATGCAAATTAGCAAATAAACGCTGGGTAGTTCCCTGCACACTAAACATCTCAAAGGGGAATTGAGTTAGTAATGTGATTCAGCAAATCCTAAGCATATGACTTTGTGCAAGGCAAATAAGAGTCTTTTTTGAAAAAAATAAAATTGGTTGGTTGTGAATTTGGATACGGGTAGTTTTGCTAAGTCCATAAACACATTTTATGTTTGACTATTCTGTATAACACAAGGATTAATGGTGCAAATCACCCTTTACTTACTTACTTTGCAATTTCGCATAATTTCACCCTTTTTGATAATTATGCAATAAAATTGAATACTCATTTATTTGTAAAATTTGCAGTATTAGATGATGAGTTGAAAAAGGTCTTCACAAGGTGTATCTCGTAAGAAATTGAGCTATTGTGCAATTTTTACACAATATAAGGGACTTATAGTGCAATATTTGTCTACTTCATGTAAGGACATCTCGGGCTTAGTTTGTTGTGGCGTATTCCACATTTAATAGTGAGTACATGGTTCTTCGTTCTTAGAGTATTTCAAGTGATCGAGAGCTTGTTGATCTCTAATGGCTTCTATAAGAGTTACAAAATACTCAATATCAATAAAGATTTATACTTAGCCATTGTTATTGTTACATATAGTGATGAATCAAGAGAAACTTCGAAAGTACTTCAGTTATTACAATGACTTACAATATTCGTGTAAAAAATATCTGCCTCTACGATTCACAAGATGGGAGTTTCATACAAATTTTTTTGAGTTAATTGCACTATAGGTGCCTATGTTTATGTAAAAATTGCAATGTAGGTCCCTATAGTAAATTTGTTTTAATTTGGTCTCTTATAGAAGTCAGGTTCCCATTAGAGACAATTCGGATCAGAACCAGAACCGGTTCAGTAAGGGAAGGCCCAAAAGCCCGACCGTTAATGTGAAAAGAAAACCTATAAAAAACGGGTCTAATCCGGACCAGACAATAGCTATCCTGACACATGAGCAACAATTATTTATTTTTCTTCTTTTCTTGTATGAGACTCAGAGATTCAAATTGAATATTGTGATAGTGAAGCTTCTTCTATCACACAACTAAAGCTTGACCCTGAAGAACAGATAAATATTTATTTCTTTTTTACTGAATTAATTGTCATTTTACTAATGGAGGCAAATCTATAAATCCAGGACAGTACTAAAATTATTTCTAGGGAATCAAATGGGAATATAATTTAGAATACTTGAAAGTTGAATTCAAAACATCGCCTGATACATATTTATTTATTTATTTATTTTTTTGTGTTAATCTACTAGTCTGGATTGGGCTAAAAGTATGGTACAAATATTGAGTCCAGGAATAACTAATATCTATGCCAGGGGCTAATTTATTTTTTTTATTAATGTTTTTCCCTAGAAAAAAAATGGACAAATTCACAATATATCAAAAGACCATATTGCAACTCTAATCGAATAATAATACAATCCAAAAAGTAAACATAGTTATCGAAAATCTTCCAAGTTTTAAATAGAAAAAAAATAGACTAGTCTAATACTAGCATAATAATAGTCTCATCTAGAATAATTTAGCTTTCCTCTTTGCTCAATCCTGTAGTTTTACAAACATGGCATAAGTTCTTCAACATCAGCCACTACTTTATACATTCTGCATGAAAATCATGTCCGCTCCTAAAAATCATTATAGTAAAAGAATATCAAACTCTGTTTAATATATTGTAAATAAAAAGAAGAAAATTAAATGGTTATTACCTAACAAACACAGCATGGTTCCTCTGGTTCCTCTGGTTCTACCTGGGTATCTGTCCTAATAACAATACCTCCTGAATATCTCCTCTGATTTAATTTCTTGTTGATGGTTTCTGTACTTAACCATGTGCATACATCTCCGATATGTTCCTCCAATGCTAATAAATCCTGTATTTTTATACATTCATTATACAGTGGAGGTGGAACCGGAGCTGAAGGTGGAGTCGGAGCCCAAGCTAGAGCCAGAGATTAAGGTGGAGCCGGAGCCCAAGTGGAGCCAGAGATGGAGGTGGAGCCGGAGCTGTAAGTGGAGTCGGAGCCCAAGATGGAGCGAGAGATTGGAGATGGAGCTGGAACTGAAGGTGGAGCCGCCAATTATCCAACCAAAAATTAAAAAAAAAATCAACTTCGAGTCAAAAAAATTTTGAATTTTTTTTTAATTTACATAATCTCAATTTCATAACGAGAGTTCGGCATAAATCATATAGTGAATCAATTTTGATGTGTAATTTACATAGAAAAAAACCAATTAACGTCATGTCTAACAAACTTTTTATTTCTTTTTGACCAAAAAAAAACCATCATAACATTTCTACCTTTTTAATAAGACATTCTCATTCATAATAATACATTTGGTGCTAAAAGTGAGAAAGAGATACAATCTGAAAAAAGTGGAAGCTAACTCATGTAATATTCCATAATTTTAAATAATACAAAAAGATAAAATGATTATGATAAATGGTTAATACCATACACTTCTATTTCTCGTGTCAGTAAAGATCATTCAGAAAAACTATTGGATAGCAAGGCATGAAGCCGAAACTCTAGATATTCTTAAAATTTTCCAACCGCCAAAGAAAATGAAAGAGGATATATATATATATATACATATATATCATCAGTAACAATTAACTATTGAAAAGATAATTAAAGAAAAAAAAATTCTATTCTTACTTTAGGAATCCCAGGTAATGTAGAATTATACGGTTGAGAAGACACTGACTCTTCTGCACTATCACCACCATCACCACTACTTCTATCCATCAGCATCTTATGATGCTCACTACACTCTTTTAGCTTTCGATACATACACTACAAAATATTCAACCATATTATAAATCTTTCATTTTTCCCATATTGTCTGTGGCTAGCTAAAAACATACAAATATCTCATTACCTTAAATTGCAAAGTACTATTAATAGCATCACTCACAAGCTCCCAGTTTGTACCCATATCATGCACCACTACAACAAGTGCCTACATCATAAACTCAACCGTAATAAATTCTACTATTCCTACCAATTTATCCCACTAAAAAAACTATACTAGTTAAATGAAAGAGAAGACGATTTTTATAGAGAATGGCTTCCTACTTGTTATGGATCCTCTACCAAACAATATTTATATAAATAGTCCTTTTACTTGTAATGTTTTGAAAAATATCTATCTAGTAGGATTATGTCTTCTATTTTGCATATTCATGCTTGACACATATTTAAACACTTATTCAACCCTAACTTGTTTTTTATTAATAAAATATTTATAAAAAGAAAAAGATGCTAAAATAATGTTTACAAGTTTAAGATACCTTGTGCATCTTCTTGATAGTCTTATGCATCCCTTAAAACTTTCTGTTAACCAAGAGAAAAGTTTAGAATATGGTCCAAATTGAAATAAAATATACATACAATTCATATATCATTCTAATACAATTTTTTTAATAAAGTCGATCAAATTCAAATTAATTAACAATTCATTATAAAATATGAAGTCTAAATCTTATGTTCTAACCAAATGTCAAAGAAGTAAAAGCATAATTTAAAATATTCTCTATAAGTCCTAATTTTGTTAAAGTGCATGATAGTAAATATATATTACATATAATTATCTTTAAAAAAATTTACAATTATTACTTTCATGTATTAGGGTAAAGTGGAAATTGTAAAATTTTAGAGACCATAAACAATAATTTAGAGATCAAATGTATTACCTTTGAAATATAATGACCAATGATCTTCTAGTAATCACAGAAATCTTAATTTTGCCAACATAGAACACTAATTTTGCCGACACGGAGTAAAAATAAGAGAGAAGAAGAAGACGAACTCGGTAATGAATAATAATACAATATATATGAGACATTTAGGTTTTCAATCTAAACCATCCAAATGTATATAAAATCAAATGTAGATAGTCATCCACGTGTAAACTATCTAAGATATCATTTAGTAAATGGGCACAACTTTATAATAAGTCAAGTAGTAGATCACAAATGCCGCCCAAAAGAAAAAACTAGAAACTCATTAGAAAATAAGAATTGAACAATGAGTTTCACAAGATAAGGGGTTTGATGAAGTATAAACTTACCATATAAAAAATTCTCTTAACTTGACCAAAATCTTTCATGTCAAATTCAAAACAAAGACCTTCTTTTAATTTCTTAATTCTTTGAACTGTATGGATAATTAGTAACATATCATCAACATATAAAATTATATAAATTATGTTTTTTTTATAAAATTCAAGAAAATTGAGACATCTATCAAATTCACATGTCTTGAAACCTAAGTCAAGAACAAAAGAATCAAATCTTTTATACCATTATTTGGGGGACTATTTTAATCCATATAAATATTTTTTAGTAAAATTACATGAACTAGGTTTTTACAATCATAAAATCCCCCCGTGTATCTCATATTAATCTCTTCTTCAAGTTCACCATGTTAAAATATTTTTTAAATATTAAACATTTCTAGTTTAAGGTAAAAATTTGCAACATATGAATACACTGATAGTTTGAATTTGACAGTAGGGGAAAAAGTCACATTGAAATCAGTACTCTCTGAGTATATCCTTTAGTTACAAGTCTAGTTTTATATTCAAGGGGATAATTAACATAAAATTCCTTTTAGTTTATAAAATAATTTTGCATTCAATAACTTTTTTATCCTTATTTTTTTCAACAAGAATCAAAGTATTATTAACTTTTAAAGAATATATTTCTTCTTTCATAACTTTTAACCAATTTTTTTGCAACCAAGTACCCTAAGATATCTATCATTTTGTTGTTGCTACATTCTCAATGTTAGCAATATTATTCAACTCAAATGTAATGCATAAACCATCAAGAATATATAAACTAGAACATTTCTTTTCATATAAGACACATTTATCATTCTTATAAACTTTTATCACACCTTATGCATTTTTAAAATGCAACCTATATCATCTAACACTCCAAGAGATATAAGGTTTCTTTTTTTAGTCATGCTATCATCTCACTTTAGTAAGGGTTACCATTTTCCCATTATATGTTCTCAAGTTTATTGATACAACTAGGACAAATTAGCTTACATGAACTTAAAATACTTTCAAGCTAGATTGACATGTTTCTAAGAGTATTCTTGTATATCCATCAAAACAGATAATAGGAATATGAAATACTTTCAAGCTAGATTGACATGTTTCTAAAAGTGTTCTTATATATAAATCTATCTATTAGGCTCTCTCTAAATATATATATCCTTGTTTTCTATTTTGTATCTTTTGAATATGAAACTATAACTATTAGGAGATTAATTTATCTGAATATGTGAAAGTAAGATATTAACAAAATCTAAACACTAACTCTCAATATTTATAGCATATGATTGATTTTACATTGAAATCCTAGTTTTATCAGATATAAGAGCGAGAAATAAGAAAAATATTAATTCGATAATGAATAATGATACAAAATTTGAACTTTGGGTATGTATATGAGACCCCTTAGTTCTTCAATTTGAGTCATCCAAATGTATAAGAAATCAGGATTTTATAGTCATCAATGTGTAAGGTATATAGACTAAATGATATAATTTAGTAAATGACCCATCTTTATAATAAGTCAAGTAGGAGATCACAGATGCAACCTAAAAGAAGAAGCCAACAAATCAATAATCGTAAGGCCCATCTGGAAATAAGAATTGTGATTTACCAATTACAACAAGAACTACACACATGAAATGATCAATCTCGTTTATTTGTGCTTGAGAGATACTTTGATAAATGAGTTCAATGTAATATGGTTCTAAAGTTGTAGGCAAAGTAACAATTAGTGACACACACATACCCCTATCCCCATCCCTATCCCCCATATATATATACTAGAGATGCCCCGTACCTGAAGGTACTTGGGCTAAAATTAATTTGAAAAATTATAATAAATTGTGCAAAACTCATAATTGAATTATATGTAAAAGAAGTGCAAATTATTCTATTACTTGTAAAAATTAGTATAAAAAATGATAAAATATATCAATACATATAATCACCATTTTATATACATAGTTATGCATTTCTCTCATAACTCTACAAACATAAGATGAATATGTATCCTATATTTCGCTATATTATAAAATATTTATATATTTTATATATGTATTTCGACTTTTTTTACTGGACTATATTATACGTGTATTTTACATAAGACTTTGCAAAGATTATTACTTTTTAAGCTAATTCTAAAAAAACCCTTACATTATTACTTTTTAAGCTAATTCTAAAAAAACACCGTACCTGAAGGTACTTGGACAAAAACTAATTTAAAAAATTATAATTGATAGTGCAAAATTCATCATTTGGTTTATATCAATAGTTAAATGAAAATCATATATAAAAACGTGTTTCACATAAATATAATGTCTTTTTAAAGAAACTATTTCTTTCGTATTTTCAGTTGTATGTTCTAGTTGCTTATAGAAAAAATCTGTAATAATTAAAAGTAGTTGAGCAAAATCTGATATTGGATTATAAGTAAATTTGCAAAATAAACCTTACTTATAGTTACAACAGAAACGTACCATTTGCAAATTAATAAAACGGGCAAATGTAACACTATGGTGTTTCAGACCCTTAAAGAACATGGTGGTATGGAGAAAGGGGTGAAAATCGGATTCCAAAAAATTTGGGTCGGAATTGGGTGCTACCAATTAATTTTTCGAATTTTTCGGTTTCCTGCTCTTTTTTTTTCGATTTTACATTCCAAATATTAAAAAAAGTTAATAAATTTAAGATAAAAAAAAGTATACAAAAGGAAACTCTGAAAAATTCAGAAATAAAATAAAATAATGGAACATGATATATAACTTTATAAGAATCTTTATCAATTCATACATACATAATTAATACAAATATACCATGTTTTGATAATTAACCAAGATAGGATCGGAAAAACAAAAGTTGAAATATTTAACTTTACACTTTCCATATGTAAATACTCAAAAAATTATCTTGCAAGAGTTACACAAAATTGACAGGTTAATTATATGAGCTTTCTTAATTTTTATCTAGATTATGTTATTTTGTTGTTTGAGATTCAAGAATAAGCGATTGAAGCTCTGTATGGGAGTCATCAAGAGAATTTCCACTCTTTGCTAATTTTATTCATCAAGTCATCATGGAACAACTTGAGTGCATCTGTAGTAGAAAGAGAATGCACCGATTCATTCAAATCTCGAAACTTAATCCTTTTCTCTTCCACCCGAAAGCACTTCATACATCTCAAATTCTATTCATACATTCGTTGACCCAGAAGAGGCTGACCAGAGAGAGATATTGAATCGTAAAATCAACATATCTGCATACATACAATACAATACAGACCATTTGTTTCAAATAAATAAATCATGTATATAATATAAAAATGTTAAAGAGAGAAAGAAAGATATTTATTTAAGGATTAAACATTACTTGAATCCCTTGGAACGTTGAGAAATACGGTCCATGATAAGGCGTACATCTCTAACCTGAAATTAAAATTGTTAAAATATTGTTGACAACTACAAAAAAGACAGTAAGGGTAGTATAAAGTATAAACCTTACCAACCCTGGAGAAAAACTCATATACATCTCGTTCATCTGCCTTGAAAAAAATCTAAAAGATTCATCAAAAAATGTTAGAGAAATTCATTATCAGTAAATACTACAATCTATTGATTTGCAAGATTACCTGATAGGCGAAGACTGTTCTTTGATCTTGTTCATGATCAGCTTGTGGTTCCACTTTTTTCTTCTTTTTTCTCTTTATGTCTTCTGCAAATAATAATACATAAACCTAAAATTCTTAGCGATACACTCATATAAAAATTGGTTATCCTCTGACTTTTTTCAGAAAGAGTCCGGCAAACATGACATGATAAAGAAGCATGTTTATTCATATCATATTACCTGATAAAGACTCCAAACTTCAATTTTAGTAAATGTAAATTTTATTTTATCCTTCAATAACTTAAAACTATATTACCTGATTAGTCCTTGGAAGAGGCCATTAGATCAGATGCCACACCAACTCTACATGGTAACTCCGTCTTAATAGTCCATACTATTTGAACCTGCAAAAATAAAGGACATCACAGTAAAAAAGAAAAAAAGCTCATAATTTGCATTTGTGAAATTAAATTTATGTTAACTTACAGAAACTTTTGAGGTGGAGCCAAGAGTTATTATCTCTCCACTTGAGAGCTCAAATGTTGAGAAAATAAATATAGAGACCTAAATTCTATAGTGCAATTTCACATAAATTGCTATTATAAAAAAATATTTATTATTATATTATGGCCCCCCTCAAATTATAAGAATCTTCATTTGGCCCCCCAACATTTGAAACTCATTTTATTGGGCTTTGATTTATTTTATTTGCCTGTTTAAAGTGTACTTACTTTATAAAACACTAATATATGGACATATAATGCGTTGTTTTCATAACATAGGAACATATCGTGCAATTCACTTTGACAGCACAAATTCCTGGCTCCAAGGGTAAATTGGGAATTCAATATATAATAAAACACATAGAATTAATACTATAAGGACCTATTTGCAAAAATGAAAACTTATTAAACTCGAAAAAACTAACCAGAAAAATCAGGGAAACAGCATGCAGGATAAGATGTTGTGTTAGCAATATAAGAAGCAGCTTCATAGAGCAGGTACAGAAGGAAAAATCTGAGGCTTAATCCCATAGTTATTTTCACTATTTGCCTGCAAAATATAGTATAATATAAGGACCTTTAGTGCAATTGTGCAATCAACTTGAAAACAGAATCACCATACGAATATTTTGTTTTCATATGTATACGAATATATACAACTATGAAATTACCATGAATGGGAAGCTTGATTCTCCATTTACGCGATTTCTTCTGTCCATAAGTCAGAATTGAAACTGAATTAATTGTTTAAAGAAGCAAACGTAATTCAATACTTCTATTATTTTCTCCAAAAATAAACAGAGATTTGTAAATTATAATATTAAAAGTAGGTGAAGCTAATAAATGTAGGTGAAGCTACTGATCAAATTCTATACAGCAATTTTTGTATAATAAAGGGATTTATAATGCAACTTTTGCATAACACAATGACCTTTAACGCAATTTTGCATAACACATGGACCTATAACATAATTAACTCAAATATATAGGGCTAAAATGACAGTAGGTCTCTCAGTATTTAACTCTTTATGCAACTCGAATATTACACATCCCTTCTAAATGAAAAATAAAATTAAAAAGGCTAATTGCATTCAGTACCTCAGTTATACAATTGAGCCATTTTACCTTTTAGTTTAATGGAAGCGTCTCTCAGCCATTTGGTCGAACATCTCTAGCACGAAATGTGAATAGGTCTTGAGATGTTTGTGATCTCTGTGATTCTCCAACACCCAAGATTGTCATCATCTACAATAAACATACAATGTTACTGACCAGTAATACATCCACTTCATCGAATCAATTCAGTTCGAATTTACCTTTAACACAACTAATAGAAACTGTGCATTTTTTCCTTTTCTTTATAATTGAAGATGAGATTTAAAAGATTGAATCTTCCATAGGTTTGGTGGAATTAGCTTCAGCTGGTAATTCTATGACAATATTCAATAATATTTCAAAGCTATTCAATAAACCTTTAGTGTAGCTACTTCTTTTGTGGCTGAACATATCTCAAAAAATTCAAGCAAACCTGTAAATGGTGTAACGAAAGGCAACAATTATCTTCAATAAATGATGAGAGCAATGAGAACTCGCCGATGAGAACTCGCGGATGAGAACTCACCATGGTGGTGAGAACAAGTTGGGTGAGATCTAAATGTGAAGGTGAAGCGTATTTAAGTAGCTTATATAGTAGGGGCATGTTTGACTTTTTTTAATTCTTTCAGTAATGAAACAATCTGAATCGTCGGTTGTAACATATTTTTCGCTAATAATCAATCACGACCCTTCTTTATACCCCTTAGGGATATATATATGGATATATATATATATATATATAGATATATGCTGTGTAATTAAAGATTTAAAATTTCATGTATAACAAAACATAACATCAATAGTGATCTTATTTTCTTTGCTGATTTATTTGTCAACTTTCTGCTAAAATAACCTTAGAGAGATAAGCGGTCATCATGAAAAAGCATCATGAAGTTCTTCCATGATTATGTTCTTAGTGACTTCGGAATTGAGATGAACAGTACTCATAGATTTTTCAGTGCACTGCAATCGTGTCGTTTATGAAAAGAACGGATATAAAACTTGAGATTAGAAACATCAGCAGTTGCATATTTATACCAACGACAATCTGTAGCTTTCTTCTTCTTGCAATACACACTTGCCTTGGAAGCACAATTATGAATGAAAACATTATGAAAGCCAGTCTCACACGAGTACGTAGCAACGAGACATCTTAACTCACAAATACCGTCATGCTATATTCCACCTACTAGCTTTAAGATCTTATCTCAATCATTGCTAAGAAGTTTCTTTTCAGTAAGAACATGAAATTATTTATCAAGATTACGATGCTCAATCAGTTTAACAGTTTGATCACTAACTAAAGAAACAACTTGACGTGTTGTGCGCGAAGAACATGTAGGAGCAAATACCCAGGGTAGTGCAACATGAATCTCTACACAAAGTTTAGACAAAGGAACTGAAACATCGTGATGAATTAACCATAAAATAGTGTCAACATCAGTTTTACCTAGCATTAAGTATGATTGTTGACTACCAAAATTATCGATACTCTATTAAGAAATCATTCAGTTTCTTCTAACGTTCGACTACATAATTCTTGATATACTAATGAATCAAAATACATAAATGGATAAAAGAAATACTGATCATCATATTTGAATTGAACAAGAAGATTCAGTGTCATATTACACAAAACCTATAAATAGGGATGGCAATGGTTAGAATATTAACCGTAACAGATGGATATCTGATCCGATAAAAACCCCGTTAGTGAAACCGATGACAAATCCATGAGGGTTTGGTTCTCATAAAAGGTAACCGATGGAGAAACCGATAGTATTTAGTTTTTTACAATAATCTGATGGATAATCCAGAATTTGAATAAATTATAAGAAATAAAAATATATATATATACTATATAAAAATATTCTATAAATACACAATCATACATAATATTGACCAAAATAAAATTAATATATAAATAAAACACCAAACTGGTTTTATCTAGTTTATTAATATATTGTTTAATAATTATTTATGTTCACCCAATAATTAAGTAGCTAATTTCATAGTTTTAAAAATATTGTATAGGATTTTTTTATTTAAAACCTATTGAATAATTATGGATGTGGATTAACCGTGCATAATCCATATTCGTCGTGGATGCGGATTTGGTTATCGTCTTTCTTAATGGACGTGGATGTGGTTATTCCATTTATCAAATATTGCAATTTTTTTATACAAGGATCTATTTTGAGTTAAGGATAGTAATACTTAATAATTTATTATTTGTATTTCTTAAATAAAAAAAATTTAATTCTTTAGATAATTTATTTCATAAATTTATAGATTAAAATATTAATATGACACACATTAATTATTTATATAATACTAAAAATTCTATATGAATGACGTGTAATGGTATTAATTTGCATATTTTTTGTATTAACCGATAATATGATCTATTAAAAAAAAGACAAGAAACGTAATTGTGTTGGATTCCCATATTCTAAAGATGAATGTTTCAAAATAGATGTTATTGGAAAAATTGCACAAGAAGTCTTCAATGAAGCAAGCTTAGATGATGATCTTGACGAAGCCTTGACACTTGAATCACCAGAGGAACTCGAGATTCCCCCTGAAGGTGTTGCTGCATTAGGATCAAATGTACGATAACTACTTCGAGAATCAGGTGACATTGAACCAATGAAACAACCATCCATAATATGTCCACCTGTTCTCGAAGAAAAACCGCTTCCAGATCATCTGCGCTATGCATATCTAGCTACGAATAAAACTTTGTCTGTTATTATTTCTGCTAACCTTTCAGGTCCTCAAGAAGAGAAGTTACTTCATGTACTTCGCGAAAACAAAGAAGCAATCGGATGGACTATTGCCGACAACAAAGGAATTAGTCCTTCCGTTTGCAAACACAAAATCATTCTTGAGAACGAAGGGGTGCGATCTATAGAGGGACAAAGAAGACTCATGCCAGCTATGAAAGAAGTGGTGAGAAAGGAAGTTATAAAGTTGTTAGACACAGGAATTATCTATCTGATTGCTAGCAGTGATTGGGTTAGTTCAGTGCAATGTGTTCCAAAGAAAGGAGGTATCACTACCATCCTTAATGATCAAGGTGAAGCCATACCATCAAGAACAGTTGTGGGGCGGCGAGTATGCATGGATTACGGAAGACTCGACAAGGCTACAAAGAAAGATCACTTCCCGCTACCATTCATTGATCAGATGCTAGAAAAACTTGCAGGGAGAGAATATTATTGTTTCCTTGATGGATATTCGGGTTATAATCAGATTTGTGTGGATCCCCTTGATCAACACAAAACAACTTTTACTTGTCCGTTTGGTACTTTTGCCTATAGAAGGATGCCGTTTGGTTTATGTAATGCACCTGCCACGTTCCAGAGGTGCATGATGGCTATATTTTGGGACATTATTGATAAATACTTGGAGGTTTTTATGGATGATTTTTTGGTGTTTGGAGATAGATTTGATGATTGTTCGAATAATCTTGAGAAAGTCCTTGTGAGATGTAGAGAAAAAGATCTTGTGCTTAATTGGGAAAAATGCCACTTCATGGTTCAAGAGGGAATTGTGTTGGGACATAAGGTTTCGAAGGCAGGGATGGAGGTTGATCGTGCTAAAATTGAAGTAATCAAAACATTACCACCTCCAGTTTCTGTAAAAGGAGTGAAAAATTTCTTGAGTCACGCAGGATTTTATCGAAGATTTATTAAAGACTTCTCCAAAATCGCCAAACCGCTTTGTTCTTTACTTGAAAAGGATACTCCTTTTAACTTTACTGACGAATGTCTTCTAGCGTTTTTGACGATTAAGGAGAAACTAATTTCTACACCTATTGTTATACCTCCTGATTGGAAAGCTCTGTTTAAACTTATGTGCGATGCTAGTGATCACGCTATGGGTGTTGTGTTGGGACAGAGGAAAGACAATATCTTCCACACTATTTATTATGCAAGTAAGACTTTCAACGCTGCCCAGATGAATTATACAGTAACGGAGAAAGAGATGTTGTCCGTGGTATATGCTTTTGATAAATTCCGTTCCTATCTGATTGGGAAGAAAACTATTCTATACACGGACCATTCAGTTATCAGGTACCTTAAGGAGAAAAAGGATGCTAAGCCGCGTCTTATTAGATGGGTACTGCTGCTTCAGAATTGGACATAGATATTCAAGACCGAAAAGGATGCAAAAATCAAGTTGTTGATCATTTATCAAGGCTCGAAGGATCTGATGCGAACAAAGAACCATTGTTGGTTAAAGAGGTATTCCCTGATGAACAACTTTTTGCTATTAAAAATACGTTTGTGCCATGGTATGCAGATCTAGTCAACCTCATAATGAGTGGAGTATTCCCCAAGGAAATTCACCCACAACAAACACAAATATTATCTCACCAGGCCAAACAGTACTACTGGGATGAACTGTACCTCTGGAAGATTTGTAGTGACCAAGTTGTTAGAAGATGTGTTCATGAAGGCGAAGTTCACAAGATCATAGCAATTTGTCATAGTTCACCTTATGGAGGTCACTTTAAAGGCGATAGAACTGCAGCTAAAATTCTTCAATCCAGATTCTATTAGCCTACCCTACACAAAGATTGTCATCGTTTTGTCCAGTCATGTCAAAGATGCCAGTTCATTGGTAATATATCAAAAAGAGACGTGATGCCGCTTAACAATATCCTAGAAGTTGAAATCTTTGATGTATGGGGAATTGATTTCATGGGACCTTTCATCACCTCCCACGGAAATCTTTATATTTTGCTTGCAGTAGATTATGTATCAAAATGGGTAGAAGCAGTGGCAACACCAAAGAACGATGCTCAAACAGTGATTAAATTCTTAAAAACAAACATCTTTTCAAGACATGGTATGCCACAGGTTCCCATTAGTGATAAAGGTACCCATTTTATTAACGCTCCACTGAGAAACTATCTTCGTAAGTTTGGAGTGAGACACCGTATTTCAACCGGTTATCACCTACAAACTAACGGTCAAGCTGAAGTTTCCAACCGGGAAATCAAATCTATTCCTGAGAAGACCGTGAATAAAACGAGAAAAGATTGGTCTTTAAAGCTAGATGATGCTCTCTGGGCTTACAGAACAGCATTTAAAACACCAGTTGGGGCATCTCCATATCGCATGGTCTACGGTAAAGCATGTCATCTTCCTATTGAACTTGAAGCTCGAGCCTTCTGGGCTATTAAAACTCTGAACTTAGATCCAGAATTGGCCGGGAAACAAAGGATGATGCAGTTAAACGAGTCGGAGGAGTTTCACTATCTTGCCTACGAAAATTCACGTCTTTACAAGGAGAAAAAAAGAGAAGGCATGATAGGCGACTCCGTCCAAAGCATTTTGATAGAGGAAAATAGGTTTTATTATACAACTCTGGATTTTCGAACTACCCAGGAAAGCTTAAATCTTGTTGGGGAGGACCTTACATTGTTACGAAAATCACACCTCATGGAGCAATTGAAATTGAACATCCAACCGAGCAACGGACATTCATGGTGAATGGCTAGCGTTTGAAAAGATACCATGACAGTGAGGACTTTGGGCAAGAGGAGACAATACATCTCGTAGAAAGCGCTTAGCCTGAGGTACACGTCTAACTCAAAGACGTTAAACAAAAGTGCTCTTGGGAGACACCTCTTGATTTAATTGCTTTTTAGATTAATTTATTGCTTTGTAGTGTATAATATTAAGTTAGTGTAGATTTTTAATTGTGTTTACAAGCTAATAGGAGAGAAAGGTAGTGTGTTACTGTGCAGGAAATGAGTTTGGGGTCAAAGGAAATTTTCTGGAAAAATTCGCAGGCCAGTCCGGTGTACCGCGCCTCACGTCTGGTGCACCGCGCCTGGAAAAACCCTAACCACGGGTACACCGACTCGGGTTTTATGCCGAGAGAAATTTTTTTGGAGCATGTCAGTTCCGGTATACCGCGGCATAGGTGCGGTATACCGCAGAGGCAAAAACCCGTACCACGGGTATGGGAGCTCGGGTTTTTTGACGAGGATTAAAAATTAGAACAGCAGAAGCTGCGGTACATCGCGGCCTAGGTCCGGTGCACCGCACTATGGCGGTTTTGAAGAGTTTTATTCCTATTCTAATTCTTACCTTATCAAAACTCAACCCTAACCCCTCCCACACAAAATTTTCAAACCCAAACACTATATATAGACCTTAAAGCTTGTACAAACCTTCACAATTAACACAACAACATCAATAATTCTCTCCTCCTTCCTCAATAAACACAAATTCTTCATAAAATTCATCACACTACACCATTAAACACCATCAAATTCATCAAGCTTTCAAGAATTCTTCCAAGATTCATCAAGAGACCTTTCTCTTTCATCAATTCCAAGCAACAACCTCAAGCTAAACCAATTTCTCTTAAACTTTTAATTCATCCTTGGTATAACTTGAGTTGTGGGTAAATCAAACATGACTAATCGATCTGATGCTATGGAATACAAGAGAAAAAGCACCATCCTTGGGAAGAATAAGAATTTGCCTAGAGCCACCATTGAAAAGCCTATCACCATTGATGGGGCTACTGAAGAATCAAAAGAAAAGGAACCAGCACAACCACTACCAAAGAAGTTAACTGCTAGAATGTCTGTATCAGCTAGGCCTTTGAAGAAGATAAAGATTCATGACCAAGGTTTTTCTACTTCTTTCTCTAAAATTGATCATGATCTTCCCCCATGGGCTCTTAAATTACAACATGAAGTTGAAAGATTACAAGAAGAATACAAAGAACTTTGGGTGGAAGTTATACAGATTCAATCACAAGTGGAAGATATAACCTTGGAAAGGGATATTGATAATTATTCTGATCCCTCTGCTTCGGAAGAGGACATAATGGATCTCTATGGCCAGCCAGGTAAGCCATTCTAATTCTCTTTTCTTAATATATTGTATGCATTAGGTAGTTTAGTTAGTTTTTATTTTTAAATTTTATTTCCTTCTTGAGTCTTTTTCGAGTCGTGGGGACACGACTCACTTTTGAGTTGGGGGTGGGGATTCGTTGTCCTCATCTTCTTTTCGTTTTTGCATAAAATTTAAAATTTTTAGGTTGAATTAAGGCATAGAATATTTTGAATGTACCTATTTGAGCATGATTTTATTAGGTCAATGATAGTAAGTAGTATGTTTTTGAAAGATGTTACAAATTGTTTAGATGCATGTATGAAAACAGGAAATAAAGGATAGGAAAGTTAATGAGCAATGCTATGAAGTCATGTTGAAACTTTGGGAGAGTTATTTAGTGTGTAGAACGTAAGGTTTGAAATTAGTTGAAAACCCACTTGTCTATGAACTAATAATGAAAACGTAACGAAATCCCGTAGTTAGAAAAATGAATAAGGCAGTTCTTTCATGATTAAAACACTTGAAGCCTTTTATACCTTCTCACCCTTTATTTGATTATTGTTATTAATTGTCCGTCTTAACCCCTCTGAGCCTTTTTATTGAACCACGTTATAATCTATACCCTTAGTTTGTAGGACTTATCTATATGACCCGCACTAGAATCGCAAAACCTGAAACAAGTCGTTTTTAGATCTTGAGTTTGGGGTGGTGGGTTTCATCTTTAGGGAACATTGGGATTTGGAAATTATAATTGTGATTGTATTGATGATGAAATTGATATTATTGTAACCCTTTGACGGGATAATAGTGAATGAAAAAGAAACTACGAGCTAAAATTGCCAACAAGGGCATAAAAAGAATATATACATGAATAAAAATAGCGTGATATCTCGAACGTCAAAAAGAGAGTCATAGCTATACAAAAGAAAAATTGATATGAAAAGAATATATATTCGGACCAGCAAAGTGGAATTTGTAAATCATCACTAAAGGTTGTAATTGGGATTTATTGGGGATGCGCATCAAAAATATCAAAAATTGGGTTGAGTGAGAACATATTCGAGTGAAACTCAAGCTATAGGGCGATTCGTTGATGGCTAGTGAGGAGAGAGCCAGAAGCTCACTTTTCATTATCCAAATATACCACACCGTCTCTAAGCCAAGTTATAACCAAAGACCTTAGGATTTCTAACTACTTGGTGGAGAAACAATTGAGCTATTAGGTAATAGGTGAGTGGACCATTGGATGCTATATTAGGACCTATGAACACCTATAGCCATTAACCTGAACTAAGTTATCATCCTCTCCTTCTGGCACTGCGAAATTAATCTGGACTTGAATTTATGGATTGTTGATTTCATGAATATTAAGCATATTTGTGCATTATTTCTTGAGCATTACTACATGAGACTTTTTAGATATTTTGCTCTAGGATCATTCATTATTATCTATTCTTACTATCCTTCTTACTATCCTTCGACTTCTTCTTCTTGTTTAAATGACTACCCTACTGTTCTTTACTTTTATTGTATCGGGACGATACAACTTTGAGTTGGGGGTCTTGATGTATCCTCATTTGTGATAATAAAATCTATCTCTGAGACATCATTTTAGGCATATTTATTAGTTTATAGGTCGAGTTTAGCTTGATTTAGTACACTTTCCTATTTTGGGTCTTGAATTAATTAATTATTATTATTAGAGCATATTGGGTTTAATTATTTAGTTAGTTTGAAGCTTTAGATATATATGGTAAATAATTAGAGTCCAAGTTGGTAAAGAGAACTAAAGGAAAGAATATAAACATGAAAATTGAAGATAAAGGAAAGAAAAGCTAAAAACATGGAAAAGGAAAAGCGGCCTAAATCCTGAATTTCTGCATCTACGACCATAAATCAGCTTATATATTAAAAACGGTGAGGCATTTTGAGAAAAGGTCAAGATAAAAATTGAAGATCTTTCCGAGAAGATGAATTTGATATACTCAGACGCATCAATCGGAGACATATTGAAGCTGTTAGGACCAATAGAAAAACGGGACTGATTGCATGTTTTTGGGCTACGAATTTGAGTTGGGCTTGGAGCCCATAGTTACCTTTTCCTTCAAGAAAACGAATTAGATCAACCTATACACTATTAATACAGCCTCTTAACACTCTTAAATCATCCTTGGTGAAACCTTAAACCAAGAGGAAGCTTACAACACAAGAAAAGAAGTCTGGAAGGAGCTATTCATCAAGATGTCTTCTTCTACCTCTGAATTTGTAATTTCTTTCTTTTCTTGCATTAGTATGAATTAGATTTATTTGGCTTGAGTTTTAGCATATATGTATGAACCCTAGTTTTTATGACATTTATCTAATTTGGGAATTCTATGTTTTAAATTGAATTATTGTTTTTATTCTCTGTTTATGTGTTTGGATTTATATTCTGTGTTCTTATGAAACCTAGGCCATATAGAATTACCATCTAGTAATTAGGTCACCATTGAAAACGGTGTTTAATTACATGTTTAGCACATAACGTCTAGTATTCGGTTTAGATCTGAGAAATCAACTTAACTAGATAATCACTATGGTTTAGTATATATTACTATCTACCAATTACAGGAACAGTTTGCTTAGGAAGCCTTATGGCACATGTAAATCCTATTTCAAACTACCTAGCGTAATTGGAACCGATTATTGAAATACTACATAATTCACCCTTACATGTTTAGAACGGCAAAACTAGTGGGGATTACATGCTATTGACTCAAGCTATATTCTCATACTACTCTTACTTTCATATTTAATTTTCTGTCTTTAAATTCTTAGTTTAATTTAGTTAATCAAAAACCCAAATAAATATCTATTTGTCTTTATTTTTCTTGCGTTTATTTGTTCTAGCTTTAATTATCTGCACCTGATTATTGCATAAGATTCCTCTAACCTTCGTAGTCTCTGCGGAACGAATCTTACTTATTTTCTAAAACTTGCATACGATCTGTATACTTGCAGAACCGTGCTAGCTTTAGGGTGTTTATTTGCATCTAATTATTATATCTTTTTATCACACCCTAGGCGACACCAGAACCCTCTTCAATTCAGGCTACCAAACCCACCGTCTATATTCAATTTGATAATCACCTTGAATCCTAACACACTATTCCACTACGGGTCTATGATTGAAATAAAACCTATGGAGTTGATTAGCAATATATATAAAGTAATAATTCTCACCCACCATTTTTTCACCTCTTTATTGTATTCGATGTCATTTCTGCATATCATTTTCCCTTGAAAATGCATCAGAAAACCGCTTCTTTGAAATTTCCTGCAAGAACTCAACTTCTTTTTGGGTTCTTGCCTTACAAAGATCTTGTACACACGTATTGTACTCAAATTTTATTCACAACATATGCAATATTATTTAGATAAGATATCATGCTTTTTGTGAATCTATTAGAACCTTTGTGTTTGGTCTTTAAGTTATTTTTTAGATGTACCATGCAAAAAGAATTGGGAGAAGAAGGAAAACGCTGCATAAGGCTAAAGTAATACCGGTAAGACGGTTAGAAACAAACGTAATCTCTCATTTGAATATATATGGGGCAAGAAAAATCAAAAATCTATTTTGTTGATACCGCCTTCTGATTGCGCAATAGAAAAAGTAACGGGAAACAAGCCTAGACAAAAAAATAAAAGATGTGAAAGATAAAATTACAAAAGCACATATGGCACAATCCCGTATCACTTAGCCTACATGAAAATGAAAATTTGTACCACTATTTGCATCCTTCATAGTACCAATAATCAACACTCCTTTATAGTTATATTTCAAAAACATTCCACTGATAAAGAGAAACGGGCGAAAAGTACGGAAACCCGCAATACAAGCACCAAAAGCAACGTGGCAACTCTCAAAAGAATGGGTTATAGAATAAATTGATACGATACTTCCCTAGAAGGATCGATTGCTTTTAACTTCTGAGAATATGAACATATATGGTTATTACATACACCAACATCACCAGATACTGCATTTCGTGCTTTGTTCACAGCATGATATGCACATTTGTAGGATATTTCATAACCATGACTATGTTTAAAAAAGATAACAATATCTATCGATTTAGTAGATAGAGTAGACTTAATTTATTCCATCATTATGTTCTTAATGACTTCACAACTGAGATGAACACTACTCATAGATTATCCGGTGCACTGCAAGTGTGTCGTTTATGGAATGACTGATATAAAGCTTGAGATTTAAAACATCCCAAGTTGCATATATATATACCAACGACAATCTGTACCTTTCTTCTTCTTGAAATACACACTTACCTTGGAAGCACGATTATGAATGAAAACATTATGAAAGTCAGTTTCACACGAGTACCTAGCAACGAGACATCTTAACTCACAAATACCGCCATGGTATATTTCACCTACTAACTTTAAGATCTTATCTCAATCACTGCTAAGAAGTTTCTATCCAGTAAGAGCATGAAACTCTTTATCAAAATTACGATGCCCAATCAGCTTAACTGTTTGATCACTAAAGAAAGAAACAACTTGATGTGTTGTGCGCGAAAAACATGTAGGAGCGAATACGAAGGGTAGTTCAACATGAATCTCGATACAAAGTTTAGATAAAAGAACCGACACAACATGATGAATTAACCATAGAATAGTGTCAACATCATTTCACCTAGCATTAAGCATAATTGTTGACTACCAAAGCTGTATCGATGCTCTACTAAGAAACCGTTCAATTCCTTCCAACATTCGACTGCATAGTTCTTGATAGACTGAAAAGAATCAAAATACTCAAACGAATAAAAGAAACACTGATCACCATATTTGATTTCAAAAAGAAAATTCGGTGTCATATTACACAAAAAACTATATAGAAACAACTAAAAAATGATTTATATTTAAATGTTATAAAAAAATCCTTATTATTTGGTATACTAGATTTAAGTTATAAATTTATCATTTTTCATAACATCGGTTTATTAAATATTGCAAATTTTTTATACAAGGCTCTATTTTAAGTTTGAGGATTGTAATACTTAATAATTTATTATTTGTATTACTTAAATAAAATTTAAATTTGAATCTTTAGATAATTTATTTCATAAATATATAAATTAGAATATTAATATAACACACATTAATTATTTATATAATACTAATAATACTATATAAATTAAGTGTAATTGTATTAATTTGCATTTTTTAACCAACCAATAATATAATATATTAAAAAAAGACGAGAAAAATAATTGTGTTAGATTTCCATATTTGTGTTTTAACATTGGTAATTATACATTTGTTTATATTATTTTTTATTATAAAAAAAATTCAAAAATCGTTAAACCGCAAACTCCCTATATTTCAATCCTCACATCTCATCCCAGTATAGTTTCCTGATCTATCCCTGGAAATCGGTAACATGAGTCAAGGTGGCTATCAGACCGGTCTAAATCAGTTCCGAGACCGGTCTCAATCAGTTCCAAGACCGAACCCTCCTCAATTCATGCTACCAAACCCACCGTTCATATTCAATTTGATAATCACCTTGAATCCTAACACACTATTCCACTATGAGTCAATGATTAAAATCAAACATATGGAGTTGATTAGCAATATATACAAGTAATAATTCCCGTCCATCTTTTTTTCACCTCTTTATCCGTTCTTATCATCTTCTCAATTGTAATCTCTTCTAAATCCTGAATCATTCTCGTTTATTTAATTAACTTTTTTTAAGATGAAGAAATTTTACATTGAGTGGTCTCCAGAATAAGTGTATTTTAATAGTCTTTTCACTTTAACGATGTTCAAAATTGATTCTTTAAACCTTATTGTCGGACTTCACTGGCTTGAAACAACGTTTGTAGCTCAAGCACTTTTGTCTCTTCGTTGTTTGGGCGAATTGCACTATCGGTCCCCGTGTTATGCGAATTAGCAAATCAACGCTGGGTAGTTTCCTGCACACTAAACATCTCAAAGGGGAATTGAGTTAGTAATGTGATTCATCAAATCCTAAGCATATGACTCTATGCAAGGCATATAAGAGTCTTTTTTGAAAAAAAATAAAATTGGTTGGTGGTGAATTTGGATACTAACAGGGTACTTTTGCTACTTCCATAAACACATGGTTATGTTTGACTATTCTGTATAACACAAGGACCAATGGTGTAAATCATTCTTTACTTACTGTGCAATTTTGCATAATTTCACCCTTTTTGATAATTATGCAAGAAAATTGAATACTCATTTATTTGTAAAATTTGCAGTATTAGATGATGAGTTGAAGAAGGGTCTTCACAAGGTGTCTCTCGTAAGCAATTGAGTTATTGTGCAATTTTCACACAATATAAGAGACATATAGTGCAATATTTGTCTACTTCATGTAAGGACATCTCGGGCTTAGTTTGTTGTGGCTTATACCACATTTAATAGTGAGTACATGGTTCTTCGTTCTTAGAGTATTTCAAGTATTCGAGAGCTTAGCCATTGTTATATATAGTGATGAAGTAAGAGAAACTTCGAAAGTACTTCAGTTATTACAATGACTTACAAATATTCGTGTAAAAAATGTCTGGCTCTATGATTCACAAGATGGGAGTTTCATTCAAAAAATTTTGAGTTAATTGCACTAGAGGTGCCTATGTTATGTAAAAATTGCAATGTAGGTCCCTATATTAAATTTCTTTTAATTTAGTCTCTTATAGAAGTCTGGTTCCCATTATAGACAATTCGGATCAGAAGCGGAACTGGTCCAGTAAGGGAAGGCCCAATAGCCCGAACCAGTTAATGAAAAGAAAACCTATAAAAAACAGGTTTAAACCGGACCAGACGTTAGCTACCCTGAAACATGAGTAACAATTATTTATTTTTCTTCTTTTCCTGAGCCTTAGAGATTCAAATTGAATATTGTGATAGTGAAGCTTCTTCTATCACACAACCAAAGCTTGACCTTGAAGAACAGATAAACATTTATTTCTTTTTTTACTGAATCAATTATCATTTTACTAATGGAGGCAAATCTATAAATCCAAGGACAGTACTAAAATTATTTCTTGGGAATTCAAAACATTCGCCTGATACATATTTATTTATTTATTTATTTATTTTTGGGGTTAATCTACTAGTCTGGGCTAAAAGTCTGGTACAAATATTGAGTCCATGAATCACTAATATCTAGGCCAGGGGCTAATTTATTTTTTTTATTAATGTTTTTCCCTAGAAAAAGAAATGGACAAATTAACAATATATAAAAAGACCATACTATAACTCTAATAGAATAATAATACAATCCAAAAAGTAAACATAGTTATCGAAAATCTGCCAAGTTTTAAATAGAAAAAAAATAGACTAGTCTACTACTAGAATAATAATAGTCTCATCGAAAATAATTTAGATTTCCTCTTTACTCAATCCTGTAGTTTTACAAACAGGGCACAAATTCTTCTACATCAGCCACTGTAGTAAAAGAATATCAGACTCTGTTTAATATATTGTAAATAAAAAGAAGAAAATTAAATGGTTATTACCTGACAAATACAGCATGGTTCCTCTGGTTCTACCTGGGTATCTGTCCTAATAACAATACCTCCTGAATATCTCCTCTTCATTAATTTCTTGTTGATGGTTTCTGTATTTAACCATGTGCATACATCTACGATCTGTTCCTCCAGTGCTAATAACTCCTGTATTTTCATACATTCAATATAAAGTGGAGGTGGAGCCGGAGCTGAAGGTGGAGCCGGAGCCCAAGTGGAGCTAGAGATGGAGGTGGAGCCGGAGCTGAAAGTGGAGTCGGAGCCCAAGCTGGAGCGAGAGATGAAGATGGAGCTGGAACGTAAAGGTGGAGCCGCAAATTATCCAAATGAAAAAGTTAAAAAAAATTATCAACTTCGAGTCAAAAAAAATTTGAATTTTTATTCTTAATTTACATATTCTCAATTTCATAACGAAAGTTCGGCATAAATCATATAGTGAATCAATTTTAATATTTAATTTACATAGAAAAAAAACCAATTAACGTTATGTCTAACAAACTTCTTATTTCTTTTTGACCAAAAAAACCATCATAACATTTCTACCTTTTTAATAAGAAATTCTCATTCATAATAATACATTTGGTGCTAAAAGTGAGAAAGAGATACAATATGAAAAAAGTGGAAGTTAACTCAGGTAATATTCCATAATTTTAAATAATACAAAAAGATAAAATGATTATGATAAATGGTAAACACCATAAGACTTCTATTTCTCGTATCAGTAGAGATCATTCAGAAAAACTATTAGACAGCAAGGAATGAAGCCGAAACTCTAGATATTCTTAAAATTTTCCCACCGGCAAAAAAAATTAAAGAGAAGACGATTTTTATAGAGAATGGCTTCCTACTTGTTATGGATCCTCTACCAAACAATATTTATATAAATAGTCCTTTTACTTGTAATGTTTTTAAAAATATCTATCTAGTAGAATTATATCTTCTATTTTGTGTATTCATTCTTGACACATATTTAAACACTTATTCAACCCTAACTTGTTTTTTATTAATAAAATATTTAGAAAAAGAAAAAGATGCTAAAATAATATTTACAAGTTTAAGATACCTTGTGCATATTCTTGATAGTCTTATGCATCCCTTGAAACTTTCTGTTAACCAAGAGAAAAGTTTAGAAGATGGTCCAGATTGAAATAAATATACATACAAATAATATATCATTCTAATATAATTTTTTTAATAAAGTCGATCAAATTCAAATTAATTAACAATTCATTATAAAATATAAAGTCTAAATCTTAAGTTCTGACCAAATGTCAAAGAAGTTAAAGCATAATTTAAAATATCCTCTATAAATCCTAATTTTGTTAAAGTGCATGATAGTAAATATATATTACATATAATTATCTTTAAAAAAAATTTACAATTATTATTTTCATGTATTAGGGTAAAGTGGAAATTGTAAAATTTTAGAGACCATAAACAATAATTTAGAGATCAAATCTTAATTTTGCCAACATAGAAACCCTAATTTTGAAGACACAGAGTAAGAATAAGAGAGAAGAAGAAGACGAAACTCGGTAATGAATAATAATACAATATATATGAGACCTTTAGGTTTTCAATCTAAACCATCCAAATGTATATAAAATCAAATGTTGATAGTCATCCACGAATAAACTATCTAAGATATCATTTAGTAAATGGGCCCAACTTTATAATAAGTCAAGATGCGGCCCAAAAGAAAAAACTAAAAACTCATTAGAAAATAAGAAATGAACAATGAGTTTCACAATATAAGGGTTTTGAAGAAGTATAAACTTACCATATCAAAAATTCTCTTAACTTGACCAAAATCTTTCATGTCAAATTCAAAAATTAAAACCTTCTTTTAATTTCTTAATTCTCTTGAACTGAATGTATAATTAGTAACATATCATCAACATATAATATTATATAAATTATGTCTTTTTATAAAATTCAAGAAAATTGAGACATCTATCAAATTCACATGTCTTGAAACCTACGTCAAGAACAAAAGAATCAATTCTTTTATACCATTATTTGGGGGGACTATTTTAATCCATAAAAATATTTTTTAGTAAACTTACATGAACTAGGTTTTTACAATCATAAAATCCCCCCGAGTATCTCATATTAATCTTTTCTTCAAGTTCACCAACTTAAACTATTGTTTAAATATTAAACATTTCTAGTTTAAGGTAAAAATTTGCAACATATGAATACATTGATAGTTTGAATTTGATAGTAGGGGAAAAAGTCACATTGAAATCAGTACTCTCTGAGTATAACCTTTAGTTAGAAGTCTAGCTTTATATTCAAGGGGATAGTTAACATAAATTCTTCTTTTAGTTTATAAAATAATTTTGCATTCAAAAAGTTTTTTATCCTTATTTTTTTCAACAAGAATCAAAGTATTATTAAATTTTAAAGAATGTATTTCTTCTTTCATAACTTTTAACCAATTTTTTTGCAACCAAGTACCCTAAGATATCTATCGTTTTGTTGTTGCTACAGTCTCACTGTTAGCAATATTATTCAACTCAAATGTAGTGCATAAACCATCAAGAATATATAAAACAGAACATTTCTTTTCATATAAGACACATTTATCATTATTATAAACATTTATCACACCTTATGCGTTTTCAAAATGCAACCTATATCATCTAACACTTTAAGAGATATAAGGTTTCTTTTTTTAATCATGCTATCATCTCACTTTAGTAAGGGTTACCATTTTCCCATTATATGTTCTCAAGTTTATTTATACAAGTAGGACAAATTAGCTTACATGAACTTAAAATACTTTCAAGCTAGATTAACATGTTTCTAAGAGTATTCTTGTATATCCATCAAAATAGATTATAGGAATATGAAATACTTTCAAGCTAGATTGACATGTTTCTAAAAGTATTATTATATATAAATCTATCTATTAGGCTCTCTTTAAATATATATATCCTTTTTTTCTATTTTGTATCTTTTGAGTATGCAACTCTTAATATTAAGAGATTAATTTATCTCAATATGTGAAAGTAAGATATTAAAAGAATCTAAACACTAACTCTCAATATTTATAGCATAAGATTGATTTTACATAGAAATCCTAGTTTTATCAGATATAAGAGCGAGAAATAAGAAGAATATTAATTCGATAATGAATAATGATACAATATTTGAACTTTGGGTATGTATATGAGACCCCTTAGGTCTTCAACTTGAGTCATCCAAATGTATAAGAAATCAGGATTTTATAGTCATCAACGTGTAAGGTATATGGACTAAATGATATAATTTAGTAAATGACCCATCTTTATAATAAGTCAAGTAGAATATCACAGATACAACCTAAAAGAAGAAGCCAACAAATCAATAATCGTAAGGCCCATCTGGAAATAAGAATTGTGATTTACCAATTACAACAAGAACTACACACATGCAATGATCAATCTCGTTTATTTGTGCATGAGAGATACTTTGATAAATGAGTTCAATGTAATATGGTTCTAAAGTTGTAGGCAAAGTAACAATCAGTGACACACACATACCCATATCCCCATCCTCATCCCCCCCACACTCATATATATATATATATATGTATGTATATATATATATATAAATATATATATATATATATATATATATATATATTTATATATGTATATATATATATATATATATATGATGTGTAATTAAAGATTTAAAATTTGTATAAAGTGATCTTATTTTCTTTGTTGAGTTTTTTGTCAAATTTCTGCTAAGATAACCTTAGCGAAATAAGAGGTCATTATGAAAAAGCATCATGAAGTTTTTCCATGATTATGTTCTTAATGACTTCAGAATTGAGATGAACAGTACTCATAGATTTTTCAGTGCACTGCAAGCGTGTCGTTTACAAAAAGAACGGATATAAAACTTGAGATTTGAAACATCAGAAGTTGCATATATATACCAACGACAATTTGTAGCTTTCTTCTTCTTGCAATACACACTTGCCTTGGAAGCACAATTATGAATGAAGACATTATGAAAGCCAGTCTCACACGAGTACGTAGCAACGAGACATCTTAACTCACAAATAGCGTCATGCTATATTCCACCTACTAGGTTTAAGATCTTATCTCAATCATTGCTAAGAAGTTTCATTTCAGTAAGTACATGAAATTATTTATCAAGATTAACAGTTTGATCACGAACTGAAGAAACAACTTGACGTGTTGTGCGTGAAGAACATGTAGGAGCAAATACCAAGGGTAGTTCAACATGAATATCGACACAAAGTTTAGACAAAAGAACTGACACATCGTGATGAATTAACCATAAAATAATGTCAACATCAGTTTTACCTAGCATTAAGCATAATTGTTGACTACCAAAACTATCGATACTCTATTAAGAAATCATTCAATTTCTTCCAATGTTCGATTACATAATTCTTGATATACTAATGAATCAAAATACATAAATGGATAAAATAAATATTGATCATCATATTTGAATTGAACAAGAAGATTCAGCTTCATATTACACAAAACCTATAAATAGGGATGACAATGGTTAGAATATTAACTGTAACCGATGGACATCTGATCCAATAAAAAACCCATTAGTGAAACCGATGGCGCATCCATGAGGGTTTGGTTCTCACAAAAAGTAACCGATGGATAAACCGTTAGTATTTAGTTTTTTTTACAATAATCTGATGGATAATCCAGAATTTGAATAAATTATAAGAAATAAAAAATAAAAAAATATATATACTATATAAAAATATTCTATAAATACAAAATCATACATAATATTGACCAAAATAAAATTAATCTATAAATAAAACACCAAACTGGTTTTATCTACGTTACTACTATATTTTCTAATACCTATTTATGGTCACCAAATAATTAAGTAGCTAATTTCATAGTTTTGAAAATATTTTATAGAATTTTTTTATTTATAACCTATTGAATAATTACGGATGTGGATTAACCGTGGATAATCCGCATTCGTTGTGGATGCGGATTTGGTAAATAATTCTAAAATCCGATAGTTAATGGATGCGGATTTGGTTATCTTCTTTATTAATGGATGTGGATTTGGTTATTCTATTTTTTGAGGATATCTGATCCGTTGCCATCCCTACGTATAAAGAAATAGCTAAAAAATAATTTATATTTAAATGTTATAAAAAAAATCTTATTATTTAATATACTAGATTTAAATTATAACTTTATCATTTTTTATACGATGAATTTATTAGATATAGCAATTTTTTTATACTAGGATCTATTTTGAGTTAAGGATAGTAATACTTAATAATTTATTATTTGTAATACTTAAATAAAATAAAATTTTAATTCTTTAGATAATTTATTTCATAAATTTATAGATTAAAATATTAATATAACACACATTAATTATTTATATAATACTAAAAGTTCTATATAAATGAAGTGTAATGGTATTAATTTGCATATTTTTTGTACTAACCGATAATATTATCTTTAAAGAAAAAAGACAAGAAACGTAATTGTGTTGGATTCCCATATTTGTATATCAACATGGGTAATTACATATTTGTGCATTTTATTTTTATTATAAGAAAAATTGAAAAATGTTAATCCCCTAACTCCCTACATTACAATTCCCACACCCCATCCCAGTTTAGTTTCTTGATTTGCCCCTAGAAATTGATAACATGAGTTAAGGTGGCTATCAGACCGGCAGTTCCATGACCGAACCCTCTTCAATTCAGGCTACCAAACCCACCGTCTATATTCAATTTGATAATCACCTTGAATCCTAACACAATGTTCCACTACGGGTCTATCATTGAAATCAAACGTATGGAGTTGATTAGCAATATATACAAAGTAATAATTCTCACCCACCATTTTTTCACCTCTTTATTGCGTTCGATGTCATTTCTTCATATCATTTTCCCTTGAAAATGCATTAGAAAACTGCTTCTTTGAAATTTCTTGCAAGAACTGTACTTCTTTTTGGGTTCTTGCCTTACAAAAATCTTGTACACACGTATTGTACTCAAATTTATTCACAACATATGCAATATTATTTAGATAAGACATCATGCTTTTTGTAAATCTAATAGAACCTTTGTGTTTGGTCTTTAAGTTATTTTTTAGATGTACCATGCAAAAAGAACGGGGAGAAGAAGGAAAACGCTGCATTAGTCTAACGTAATACCGGTAAGACGGTTAGAAACAAACATAATCTCTCATTCGAATATATATGGGGCAAGAAAAATCAAAAATCTATTTTGATTGATACCGCCTTCTGATTGCGCAATAGAAAAAGTAACGGGAAACAAGCCTAGACAAAAAATAAGAGATGTGAAAGATAAAATTACAAAAGCACATATGGCACAATACCGTATCATATAGCCTACATGAAAATGCAAATTTGTACCACTATTTGCATCCTTCGTAGTAGCAATAATCAACACTCCCTTATAGTTATATTTCAAAAATATTCCACCCATAAAGAGAAACGGGCGACAAGTACGGAAACCCGCAATACAAGCACCAAAAGCAACGTGGCAACTCTCAAAATACTGGGTTATAGAATAAATTGATACAATACTTCCCTAGAAGGATCGATTTCTTTTAACTTCTAAAAATATGAACATATATGGTTATTACTACACCAACATCACCAAATACTGCATTTCGTGCTTTGTTCACAGCATGATATGCACGTTTGTAGGATATTTCATAACCATGACTATGTTTAAAAAAGATAACAATATCTATCGATTTAGTAGATAGAGCAGACTTAATTTCTTCCATGATTATGTTCTTAATGACTTCACAACTAAGATGAACACTACTTATAGATTTTCTCGGTGCACTGCAAGTGTGTCGTTCACAGAAAGACGGATATAAAGCTTGAGATTTGAAACATCACAAGTTGCATATATATACCAACGACAATCTGTAGCTTTCTTCTTCTTGAAATACACACTTACCTTGGAAGCACGATTATGAATGAAAACATTATGAAAATCAATTTCACACGAGTACCTAGCAACGAGACATCTTAACTCACAAATACCGCCATGGTATATTTCACCTACTAGCTTTAAGATCGTATCTCAATCACTGCCAAGAAGTTTCTCTCCAGTAAGAACATGAAACTCTTAATCAAAATTAAGAAGCCCCTTAACCATTTGATCATTTACGGAAGAAACAACTTGATGCGTTGTGCGCGAAAAACATGTAGGAGAAAATACGAAGGGTAGTGCAACATGAATCTCGATACAAAGTTAAGATAAAAGAATCGACACATCATGATGAATTAACCATGGAATAGTGTCAACATTAGTTCACTTAGCATTAAGCATAATTGTTGACTACCAAAACTGTATCGATGCTCTACTAAGAAATCTTTCAATTCCTTCCAACGTTCGACTGCATAATTCTTGATAGACTGAAAAGAATCAAAATACTCAAACGAATAAAAGAAACAATGATCACCATATTTGATTTCAAAAAGAAAATTCGGTGTCATATTACAAAAAAACTATATATAAACAACTAAAAAATGATTTATATTTAAATGTTATAAAAAAATCCATATTATTTAATATACTAGATTTATGTTATATATTTATCATTTTTCATAAGATCGGTTTATTAAATATTGCAAATTTTTTATACAAGACTCTATTTTAAGTTTGAGGATTGTAATACTTAATAATTTATTATTTGTATGACTTAAATAAAATTTAAATTTGAATCTTTAGATAATTTATTTCATAAACTTATAAATTAGAATATTAATATAACACACATTAATTATTTATATAATACTAATAATACTATATGAATTAAGTGTAATTTTATTAATTTGCATTTTTTTAACCAACCAATAATATAATATATTAAAAAAAAGACGAGAAAAATAATTGTGTTAGATTTCCATATTTGTATTTTAACCTTGGTAATTATACATTTGTTTATATTATTTTTATTATAAAAAAATTCAAAAATCGTTAAACCGCAAACTCCCTATATTTCAATCCTCACGTCTCATCCACGTTTAGTTTCCTGATTTATCCCTTGAAATTGGTAACATGAGTCAAGGTGGCTATCAGACCGGTCTAAATCAGTTCCGAGACCGGTCTCAATCAGTTCGAAGACCGAACCCTCCTCAATTCATGCTACCAAACCCACCGTCACTATTCAATTTGATAATCACCTTGAATCCTAACACACTATTCCACTATGAGTCAATGATTAAAATCAAACATATGGAGTTGATTAGCAATATATACAAGTAATAATTCTCGTCCATCTTTTTTTCACCTCTTTGTCCGTTATTATCATCTACTCCATTGTAATATCTTTTAAATCCCGAATCATTCTCGATTATTTAATTAACTTTTTTTAAGATGCAGAAATTTTACATTGAGTGGTCTCCAGAATAAGTGTATTTTAATAGTCTTTTCACTTTAACGATGTTCAAAATTGATTCTTTAAACCTTATTGTCGGACTTCACTGGCTTGAAACAACGTTTGTAGCTCAAGCACTTTCGTCTCTTCGTTGTTTTGGGCTAATTGCACTATCAGTCCCCGTGTTATGCGAATTAGCAAATAAACGCTGGGTAGTTCCCTGCACACTAAACATCTCAAAGGGGAATTGAGTTAGTAATGTGATTCAACAAATCCTAAGCATATGACTTTGTGCAAGGCAAATAAGAGTCTATTTTGAAAAAAATAAAATTGGTTGGTGGTGAATTTGGATACGGGTAGTTTTTCTACGTCCATAAACACATTTTATGTTTGACTATTCTGTATAACACAAGGACCAATGGTGCAAATCACCCTTTACTTACTTACTGTGCAATTTCGCATAATTTCACCCTTTTTGATAATTATGCAATAAAATTGAATACTCATTTATTTGTAAAATTTGCAGTATTAGATGATGAGTTGAAAAAGGTCTTCACAGGGTGTATCTCGTAAGAAATTGAGCTATTGTGCAATTTTCACACAATATAAGGGACTTATAGTGCAATATTTGTCTACTTCATGTAAGGACATCTCGGGCTTAGTTTGTTGTGGCGTATTCCACATTTAATAGTGAGTACATGGTTCTTCGTTCTTAGAGTATTTCAAGTGATCGAGAGCTTGTTGATCTCTAATGGCTTCTATAAGAGTTACAAAATACTCAATATCAATAAAGATTGATACTTAGCCATTGTTATTGTTACATATAGTGATGAATCAAGAGAAACTTCGAAAGTACTTCAGTTATTACAATGACTTACAATATTCGTGTAAAAAATGTCTGCCTCTACGATTCACTAGATGGGAGTTTCATACAAAATTTTTTGAGTTAATTGCATTATAGGTGCCTATGTTTATGTAAAACTTGCAATGTAGGTCCCTATAGTAAATTTGTTTTAATTTGGTCTCTTATAGAAGTCAGGTTCCCATTAGAGACAATTAGGATCAGAACCAGAACCGGTCCAGTAAGGGAAGGCCCAAAAGCCCGGCCGTTATTGTGAAAAGAAAACCTATAAAAAACGGGTCTAATCCGGACCAGACCTTAGCTATCTTGAAACATGAGTAACAATTATTTATTTTTCTTCTTTTCCTGTATGAGCCTCAGAGATTCAAATAGAATATTGTGATAGTGAAGCTTCTTCTATCACACAACTAAAGCTTGACCCTGAAGAACAGATAAATATTTATTTATTTTTTACTGAATTAATTGTCATTTTACTAATGGAGGCAAATCTATAAATCCAGGACAGTACTAAAATTATTTCTTGGGAATCAAATGGGAATATAATTTAGAATACTTGAAAGTTGAATTCAAAACATCGCCTGATACATATTTATTTATTTATTTATTTTTTGGTGTTAATCTACTAGTCTGGATTGGGCAAAAAGTCTGGTACAAATATTGAGTCCAGGAATAACTAGGAATAACTAATATCTATGCCAGGGGCTAATTTATTTTTTTTATTAATGTTTTTCCCAAGAAAAAAAATGGACATATTCACAATATATCAAAAGACCATACTGCAACTCTAATCGAATAATAATACAATCCAAAAAGTAAACATAGTTATCAAAAATCTGCCAAGTTTTAAATAGAAAAAAAAATAGACTAGTCTACTATTAGCATAATAATAGTCTCATCCAGAATAATTTAGCTTTCCTCTTTGCTCAATCCTGTAGTTTTACAAACATGGCATAAGTTCTTCTACATCAGCCTGCTTTATACATTCTGCATGAAAATCATGTCCACTCCTAAAAATCATTATAGTAAAAGAATATCATACTCTTTTAATATATTGTAAATAAAAAGAAGAAAATTAAATGGTTATTACCTGACAAACACAGCATGGTTTCTCTGGTTCTACCTGAGTATCTGTCCTAATAACAATACCTCTTGAATATCTCCTCTGATTTATTTTCTTGTTGATGGTTTCTGTACTTACCCATGTGCATACATCTCCGATCTGTTCCTCCAATGCTAATAACTCCTGTATTTTTATACATTCATTATAAAATGGAGGTGGAGCCGGAGCTGAAGGTGGAGTCGGAGCCCATGCTAGAGCCAGAGCTTAAGGTGGAGCAAGAGCCCAAGTGGAGCCAGAGATGGAGGTGGAGCCGGAGCTGTAAGTGGAGTCGGAGCCCAAGCTGGAGCGAGAGATGGAGATGGAGCTGGAACTGAAGGTGGAGCCGCCAATTATCCAACCAAAAATTTTAAAAAAAAAAATCAACTTCGAGTCAAAAAAATTTTGAATTTTTATTTTTAATTTACATAATCTCAATTTCATAATGAGAGTTCGGCATAAATCATATAGTGAATCAATTTTAATGTGTAATTTACACAGAAAAAAACCAATTAACGTCATGTCTACCAAACTTCTTATTTCTTTTTGACCAAAAAAAACCATCATAACATTTCTACCTTTTTAATAAGACATTCCCATTCATAATAATACATTTGGTGCTAAAAGTGAAAAAGAGATACAATATGAAAAAAGTTGAAGCTAACTCAGGTAATATTCCATAATTTTAAATAATACAAAAAGATAAAATGATTATGATAAATGGTTAACACCATAAGACTTCTATTTCTCGTGTAGTAGAGATCATTCAGAAAAACTATTGGATAGCAAGGCATGAAGCCTAAACTCTAGATATTCTTAAAATTTTCCGGCAAAGAAAATGAAAGAGGAGATATATATACATATATATCATCTGTAACAATTAAATATTGAAAAGGTAATTAAAGAAAAAAAATTCTATTCTTACTTTAGGAATCCCAGGTAATGTAGAATTATACGGTTGAGAAGACACTGAGTCTTCTACACTATCACTACCATCACCACTACTTCTATCTATCAGCATCTTATGACGCTCACTACACTCTTTTGGCTTTCGATACATACACTGCAAAATATTCAACCATATTCTTAATCTTTCATTTTTCCCATATCGTCTGTGGATAGCTAAAAACATACAAATATCTCATTACCTTAAATTGCAAAGTACTATTAATAGCATCACTCACAAGCTCCCAGTTTGTAACCATATCATGCACCACTACAACAAGTGCCTACATCATAAACTCAACCGTAATAAATTCTACTATTCCTACCAATTTACCTCACTAAAAAAACTATATACTAGTTAAATGAAAGAGAAGACGATTTTTATAGAGAATGGCTTCCTACCATTTATGGATCCTCTACCAAACAATATTTATATAAATAGTCCTTTTACTTGTAATGTTTTAAAAAATATCTATCTAGTAGGATTATGTCTTCTATTTTGCATATTCATGCTTGACACATATTTAAACACTTATTTAACCCTAACTTGTTTTTTTATTAATAAAATATTTAGAAAAAAAAATGATGCTAAAATAATGTTTACAAGTTTAAGATACATTGTGCATCTTCTTGATAGTCTTATGCATCCCTTGAAACTTTCTGTTAACCAAGAGAAAAGTTTAGAAGATGGTCCAAATTGAAATAAAATATACATACAAATCATATATCATTCTAATACAATTTTTTTAATAAAGTCAATCAAATTCAAATTAATTAACAATTCATTACAAAATATGAAGTTTAAATCTTATGTTCTAACCAAATGTCAAAGAAGTTAAAGCATAATTTAAAATATCCTCTATAAGTCCTAATTTTGTTAAAGTGCATGATAGTAAATATATATTACATATAATTATCTTTAAAAAAATTTACAATTATTATTTTCATGTATTAGGGTAAAGTGGAAATTGTAAAATTTTAGAGAGCATAAACAATAATTTAGAGATCAAATGTATTACCTTTGAAATATAATGACCAATGATCTTCTCGTAATCACAGAAATATTATGAATGAAAACATTATGAAAGTCAGTTTCACACGAGTACCTAGCAACGAGACATCTTAACTCACAAATATCGCCATGGTATATTTCACCTACTAGCTTTAAGATCTTATCTCAATCACTGCTAAGAAGTTTCTCTCCAGTAAGAACATGAAACTCTTTATCGAAATTATGATGCCCAATCAGCTTAACCGTTTGATCATTTACGGAAGAAACAACTTGATGTGTTGTGCGCGAAAAACATGTAGGAGCAAATACGAAGGGTAGTGCAACATGAATCTCGATATACAAAGTTTAGATAGAAGAATCGACACATCATGATGAATTAACCATGGAATAGTGTCAACATTAGTTCACTTATCATTATGCATAATTGTTGACTACCAAAACTGTATCGATGCTGTACTAAGAAATCTTTCAATTCCTTCCAACGTTCGACTGCATAATTCTTGATAAACTGAAAAGAATCAAAATACTCTAACGAATAAAAGAAACACTGATCACCATATTTGATTTCAAAAAGAAAATTCGGTGTCATATTACAAAAAAAACTATATAGAAACAACTAAAAAATGATTTATATTTAAATGTAATAAAAAATACTTATTATTTAATATACTAGATTTATGTTATATATTTATCATTTTTCATAAGATCGGTTTATTAAATATTACAAATTTTTTATACAAGACTCTATTTTAAGTTTGAGGATTGTAATACTTAATAATTTATTATTTGTATGACTTAAATAAAATTTAAATTTGAATCTTTAGATAATTTATTTCATAAACTTATAAATTAGAATATTAATATAACACACATTAATTATTTATATAATACTAATAATACTATATGAATTAAGTGTAATTTTATTAATTTGCATTTTTTTAACCAACCAATAATATAATATATTAAAAAAAAGACGAGAAAAATAATTGTGTTAGATTTCCATATTTGTATTTTAACCTTGGTAATTATACATTTGTTTATATTATTTTTATTATAAAAAAATTCAAAAATCGTTAAACCGCAAACTCCCTATATTTCAATCCTCACGTCTCATCCACGTTTAGTTTCCTGATTTATCCCTTGAAATTGGTAACATGAGTCAAGGTGGCTATCAGACCGGTCTAAATCAGTTCCGAGACCGGTCTCAATCAGTTCGAAGACCGAACCCTCCTCAATTCATGCTACCAAACCCACCGTCACTATTCAATTTGATAATCACCTTGAATCCTAACACACTATTCCACTATGAGTCAATGATTAAAATCAAACATATGGAGTTGATTAGCAATATATACAAGTAATAATTCTCGTCCATCTTTTTTTCACCTCTTTGTCCGTTATTATCATCTACTCCATTGTAATATCTTTTAAATCCCGAATCATTCTCGATTATTTAATTAACTTTTTTTAAGATGCAGAAATTTTACATTGAGTGGTCTCCAGAATAAGTGTATTTTAATAGTCTTTTCACTTTAACGATATTCAAAATTGATTCTTTAAACCTTATTGTCGGACTTCACTGGCTTGAAACAACGTTTGTAGCTCAAGCACTTTCGTCTCTTCGTTGTTTTGGGCTAATTGCACTATCAGTCCCCGTGTTATGCGAATTAGCAAATAAACGCTGGGTAGTTCCCTGCACACTAAACATCTCAAAGGGGAATTGAGTTAGTAATGTGATTCAGCAAATCCTAAGCATATGACTTTGTGCAAGGCAAATAAGAGTCTATTTTGAAAAAAATAAAATTGGTTGGTGGTGAATTTGGATACGGGTAGTTTTGCTACGTCCATAAACACATTTTATGTTTGACTATTCTGTATAACACAAGGACCAATGGTGCAAATCACCCTTTACTTACTTACTGTGCAATTTCGCATAATTTCACCCTTTTTGATAATTATGCAATAAAATTGAATACTCATTTATTTGTAAAATTTGCAGTATTAGATGATGAGTTGAAAAAGGTCTTCACAGGGTGTATCTCGTAAGAAATTGAGCTATTGTGCAATTTTCACACAATATAAGGGACTTATAGTGCAATATTTGTCTACTTCATGTAAGGACATCTCGGGCTTAGTTTGTTGTGGCGTATTCCACATTTAATAGTGAGTACATGGTTCTTCGTTCTTAGAGTATTTCAAGTGATCGAGAGCTTGTTGATCTCTAATGGCTTCTATAAGAGTTACAAAATACTCAATATCAATAAAGATTGATACTTAGCCATTGTTATTGTTACATATAGTGATGAATCAAGAGAAACTTCGAAAGTACTTCAGTTATTACAATGACTTACAATATTCGTGTAAAAAATGTCTGCCTCTACGATTCACTAGATGGGAGTTTCATACAAAATTTTTTGAGTTAATTGCATTATAGGTGCCTATGTTTATGTAAAACTTGCAATGTAGGTCCCTATAGTAAATTTGTTTTAATTTGGTCTCTTATAGAAGTCAGGTTCCCATTAGAGACAATTAGGATCAGAACCAGAACCGGTCCAGTAAGGGAAGGCCCAAAAGCCCGGCCGTTATTGTGAAAAGAAAACCTATAAAAAACGGGTCTAATCCGGACCAGACCTTAGCTATCTTGAAACATGAGTAACAATTATTTATTTTTCTTCTTTTCCTGTATGAGCCTCAGAGATTCAAATAGAATATTGTGATAGTGAAGCTTCTTCTATCACACAACTAAAGCTTGACCCTGAAGAACAGATAAATATTTATTTATTTTTTACTGAATTAATTGTCATTTTACTAATGGAGGCAAATCTATAAATCCAGGACAGTACTAAAATTATTTCTTGGGAATCAAATGGGAATATAATTTAGAATACTTGAAAGTTGAATTCAAAACATCGCCTGATACATATTTATTTATTTATTTATTTTTTGGTGTTAATCTACTAGTCTGGATTGGGCAAAAAGTCTGGTACAAATATTGAGTCCAGGAATAACTAGGAATAACTAATATCTATGCCAGGGGCTAATTTATTTTTTTTATTAATGTTTTTCCCAAGAAAAAAAATGGACATATTCACAATATATCAAAAGACCATACTGCAACTCTAATCGAATAATAATACAATCCAAAAAGTAAACATAGTTATCAAAAATCTGCCAAGTTTTAAATAGAAAAAAAAATAGACTAGTCTACTATTAGCATAATAATAGTCTCATCCAGAATAATTTAGCTTTCCTCTTTGCTCAATCCTGTAGTTTTACAAACATGGCATAAGTTCTTCTACATCAGCCTGCTTTATACATTCTGCATGAAAATCATGTCCACTCCTAAAAATCATTATAGTAAAAGAATATCATACTCTTTTAATATATTGTAAATAAAAAGAAGAAAATTAAATGGTTATTACCTGACAAACACAGCATGGTTTCTCTGGTTCTACCTGAGTATCTGTCCTAATAACAATACCTCTTGAATATCTCCTCTGATTTATTTTCTTGTTGATGGTTTCTGTACTTACCCATGTGCATACATCTCCGATCTGTTCCTCCAATGCTAATAACTCCTGTATTTTTATACATTCATTATAAAATGGAGGTGGAGCCGGAGCTGAAGGTGGAGTCGGAGCCCATGCTAGAGCCAGAGCTTAAGGTGGAGCAAGAGCCCAAGTGGAGCCAGAGATGGAGGTGGAGCCGGAGCTGTAAGTGGAGTCGGAGCCCAAGCTGGAGCGAGAGATGGAGATGGAGCTGGAACTGAAGGTGGAGCCGCCAATTATCCAACCAAAAATTTTAAAAAAAAAAATCAACTTCGAGTCAAAAAAATTTTGAATTTTTATTTTTAATTTACATAATCTCAATTTCATAATGAGAGTTCGGCATAAATCATATAGTGAATCAATTTTAATGTGTAATTTACACAGAAAAAAACCAATTAACGTCATGTCTACCAAACTTCTTATTTCTTTTTGACCAAAAAAAACCATCATAACATTTCTACCTTTTTAATAAGACATTCCCATTCATAATAATACATTTGGTGCTAAAAGTGAAAAAGAGATACAATATGAAAAAAGTTGAAGCTAACTCAGGTAATATTCCATAATTTTAAATAATACAAAAAGATAAAATGATTATGATAAATGGTTAACACCATAAGACTTCTATTTCTCGTGTAGTAGAGATCATTCAGAAAAACTATTGGATAGCAAGGCATGAAGCCTAAACTCTAGATATTCTTAAAATTTTCCGGCAAAGAAAATGAAAGAGGAGATATATATACATATATATCATCTGTAACAATTAAATATTGAAAAGGTAATTAAAGAAAAAAAATTCTATTCTTACTTTAGGAATCCCAGGTAATGTAGAATTATACGGTTGAGAAGACACTGAGTCTTCTACACTATCACTACCATCACCACTACTTCTATCTATCAGCATCTTATGACGCTCACTACACTCTTTTGGCTTTCGATACATACACTGCAAAATATTCAACCATATTCTTAATCTTTCATTTTTCCCATATCGTCTGTGGATAGCTAAAAACATACAAATATCTCATTACCTTAAATTGCAAAGTACTATTAATAGCATCACTCACAAGCTCCCAGTTTGTAACCATATCATGCACCACTACAACAAGTGCCTACATCATAAACTCAACCGTAATAAATTCTACTATTCCTACCAATTTACCTCACTAAAAAAACTATATACTAGTTAAATGAAAGAGAAGACGATTTTTATAGAGAATGGCTTCCTACCATTTATGGATCCTCTACCAAACAATATTTATATAAATAGTCCTTTTACTTGTAATGTTTTAAAAAATATCTATCTAGTAGGATTATGTCTTCTATTTTGCATATTCATGCTTGACACATATTTAAACACTTATTTAACCCTAACTTGTTTTTTTATTAATAAAATATTTAGAAAAAGAAAATGATGCTAAAATAATGTTTACAAGTTTAAGATACATTGTGCATCTTCTTGATAGTCTTATGCATCCCTTGAAACTTTCTGTTAACCAAGAGAAAAGTTTAGAAGATGGTCCAAATTGAAATAAAATATACATACAAATCATATATCATTCTAATACAATTTTTTTAATAAAGTCAATCAAATTCAAATTAATTAACAATTCATTACAAAATATGAAGTTTAAATCTTATGTTCTAACCAAATGTCAAAGAAGTTAAAGCATAATTTAAAATATCCTCTATAAGTCCTAATTTTGTTAAAGTGCATGATAGTAAATATATATTACATATAATTATCTTTAAAAAAATTTACAATTATTATTTTCATGTATTAGGGTAAAGTGGAAATTGTAAAATTTTAGAGAGCATAAACAATAATTTAGAGATCAAATGTATTACCTTTGAAATATAATGACCAATGATCTTCTCGTAATCACAGAAATATTATGAATGAAAACATTATGAAAGTCAGTTTCACACGAGTACCTAGCAACGAGACATCTTAACTCACAAATATCGCCATGGTATATTTCACCTACTAGCTTTAAGATCTTATCTCAATCACTGCTAAGAAGTTTCTCTCCAGTAAGAACATGAAACTCTTTATCGAAATTATGATGCCCAATCAGCTTAACCGTTTGATCATTTACGGAAGAAACAACTTGATGTGTTGTGCGCGAAAAACATGTAGGAGCAAATACGAAGGGTAGTGCAACATGAATCTCGATATACAAAGTTTAGATAGAAGAATCGACACATCATGATGAATTAACCATGGAATAGTGTCAACATTAGTTCACTTATCATTATGCATAATTGTTGACTACCAAAACTGTATCGATGCTGTACTAAGAAATCTTTCAATTCCTTCCAACGTTCGACTGCATAATTCTTGATAAACTGAAAAGAATCAAAATACTCTAACGAATAAAAGAAACACTGATCACCATACTTGATTTCAAAAAGAAAATTCGGTGTCATATTACAAAAAAAAACTATATAGAAACAACTAAAAAATGATTTATATTTAAATGTAATAAAAAATACTTATTATTTAATATACTAGATTTATGTTATATATTTATCATTTTTCATAAGATCGGTTTATTAAATATTACAAATTTTTTATACAAGACTCTATTTTAAGTTTGAGGATTGTAATACTTAATAATTTATTATTTGTATGACTTAAATAAAATTTAAATTTGAATCTTTAGATAATTTATTTCATAAACTTATAAATTAGAATATTAATATAACACACATTAATTATTTATATAATACTAATAATACTATATGAATTAAGTGTAATTTTATTAATTTGCATTTTTTTAACCAACCAATAATATAATATATTAAAAAAAAGACGAGAAAAATAATTGTGTTAGATTTCCATATTTGTATTTTAACCTTGGTAATTATACATTTGTTTATATTATTTTTATTATAAAAAAATTCAAAAATCGTTAAACCGCAAACTCCCTATATTTCAATCCTCACGTCTCATCCACGTTTAGTTTCCTGATTTATCCCTTGAAATTGGTAACATGAGTCAAGGTGGCTATCAGACCGGTCTAAATCAGTTCCGAGACCGGTCTCAATCAGTTCGAAGACCGAACCCTCCTCAATTCATGCTACCAAACCCACCGTCACTATTCAATTTGATAATCACCTTGAATCCTAACACACTATTCCACTATGAGTCAATGATTAAAATCAAACATATGGAGTTGATTAGCAATATATACAAGTAATAATTCTCGTCCATCTTTTTTTCACCTCTTTGTCCGTTATTATCATCTACTCCATTGTAATATCTTTTAAATCCCGAATCATTCTCGATTATTTAATTAACTTTTTTTAAGATGCAGAAATTTTACATTGAGTGGTCTCCAGAATAAGTGTATTTTAATAGTCTTTTCACTTTAACGATATTCAAAATTGATTCTTTAAACCTTATTGTCGGACTTCACTGGCTTGAAACAACGTTTGTAGCTCAAGCACTTTCGTCTCTTCGTTGTTTTGGGCTAATTGCACTATCAGTCCCCGTGTTATGCGAATTAGCAAATAAACGCTGGGTAGTTCCCTGCACACTAAACATCTCAAAGGGGAATTGAGTTAGTAATGTGATTCAGCAAATCCTAAGCATATGACTTTGTGCAAGGCAAATAAGAGTCTATTTTGAAAAAAATAAAATTGGTTGGTGGTGAATTTGGATACGGGTAGTTTTGCTACGTCCATAAACACATTTTATGTTTGACTATTCTGTATAACACAAGGACCAATGGTGCAAATCACCCTTTACTTACTTACTGTGCAATTTCGCATAATTTCACCCTTTTTGATAATTATGCAATAAAATTGAATACTCATTTATTTGTAAAATTTGCAGTATTAGATGATGAGTTGAAAAAGGTCTTCACAGGGTGTATCTCGTAAGAAATTGAGCTATTGTGCAATTTTCACACAATATAAGGGACTTATAGTGCAATATTTGTCTACTTCATGTAAGGACATCTCGGGCTTAGTTTGTTGTGGCGTATTCCACATTTAATAGTGAGTACATGGTTCTTCGTTCTTAGAGTATTTCAAGTGATCGAGAGCTTGTTGATCTCTAATGGCTTCTATAGGAGTTACAAAATACTCAATATCAATAAAGATTGATACTTAGCCATTGTTATTGTTACATATAGTGATGAATCAAGAGAAACTTCGAAAGTACTTCAGTTATTACAATGACTTACAATATTCGTGTAAAAAATGTCTGCCTCTACGATTCACTAGATGGGAGTTTCATACATAATTTTTTGAGTTAATTGCATTATAGGTGCCTATGTTTATGTAAAACTTGCAATGTAGGTCCCTATAGTAAATTTGTTTTAATTTGGTCTCTTATAGAAGTCAGGTTCCCATTAGAGACAATTCGGATCAGAACCAGAACCGGTCCAGTAAGGGAAGGCCCAAAAACCCGGCCGTTATTTTGAAAAGAAAACCTATAAAAAACGGGTCTAATCCGGACCAGACCTTAGCTATCTTGAAACATGAGTAACAATTATTTATTTTTCTTCTTTTCCTGTATGAGCCTCAGAGATTCAAATTGAATATTGTGATAGTGAAGCTTCTTCTATCACACAACTAAAGCTTGACCCTGAAGAACATATAAATATTTATTTATTTTTTACTGAATTAATTGTCATTTTACTAATGGAGGCAAATCTATAAATCCAGGACAGTACTAAAATTATTTCTTGGGAATCAAATGGGAATATAATTTAGAATACTTGAAAGTTGAATTCAAAACATCGCCTGATACATATTTATTTATTTATTTATTTTTTGGTGTTAATCTACTAGTCTGGATTGGGCAAAAAGTCTGGTACAAATATTGAGTCCAGGAATAACTAGGAATAACTAATATCTATGCCAGGGGATAATTTATTTTTTTTATTAATGTTTTTCCCAAGAAAAAAAATGGACAAATTCACAATATATCAAAAGACCATACTGCAACTCTAATCGAATAATAATACAATCCAAAAAGTAAACATAGTTATCGAAAATATGCCAAGTTTTAAATAGAAAAAAAAAATAGACTAGTCTACTACTAGCATAATAATAGTCTATCCAGAATAATTTAGCTTTCCTCTTTGCTCAATCCTGTAGTTTTACAAACATGGCATAAGTTCTTCTACATCAGCCTGCTTTATACATTCTGCATGAAAATCATGTCCACTCCTAAAAATCATTATAGTAAAAGAATATCATACTCTTTTAATATATTGTAAATAAAAAGAAGAAAATTAAATGGTTATTACCTGACAAACACAGCATGGTTTCTCTGGTTCTACCTGAGTATCTGTCCTAATAACAATACCTCTTGAATATCTCCTCTGATTTATTTTCTTGTTGATGGTTTCTGTACTTACCCATGTGCATACATCTCCGATCTGTTCCTCCAATGCTAATAACTCCTGTATTTTTATACATTCATTATAAAATGGAGGTGGAGCCGGAGCTGAAGGTGGAGTCGGAGCCCATGCTAGAGCCAGAGCTTAAGGTGGAGCAAGAGCCCAAGTGGAGCCAGAGATGGAGGTGGAGCCGGAGCTGTAAGTGGAGTCGGAGCCCAAGCTGGAGCGAGAGATGGAGATGGAGCTGGAACTGTGGAGCCGCCAATTATCCAACCAAAAATTTAAAAAAAAAAAATCAACTTCGAGTCAAAAAAATTTTGAATTTTTATTTTTAATTTACATAATCTCAATTTCATAATGAGAGTTCGGCATAAATCATATAGTGAATCAATTTTAATGTGTAATTTACACAGAAAAAACCAATTAACGTCATGTCTACCAAACTTCTTATTTCTTTTTGACCAAAAAAAACCATCATAACATTTCTACCTTTTTAATAAGACATTCCCATTCATAATAATACATTTGGTGCTAAAAGTGAAAAAGAGATACAATATGAAAAAAGTTGAAGCTAACTCAGGTAATATTCCATAATTTTAAATAATACAAAAAGATAAAATGATTATGATAAATGGTTAACACCATAAGACTTCTATTTCTCGTGTAGTAGAGATCATTCAGAAAAACTATTGGATAGCAAGGCATGAAGCCGAAACTCTAGATATTCTTAAAATTTTCTGGCAAAGAAAATGAAAGAGGAGATATATATACATATATATCATCAGTAACAATTAAATATTGAAAAGGTAATTAAAGAAAAAAAATTCTATTCTTACTTTAGGAATCCCAGGTAATGTAGAATTATACGGTTGAGAAGACACTGAGTCTTCTACACTATCACTACCATCACCACTACTTCTATCTATCAGCATCTTATGACGCTCACTACACTCTTTTGGCTTTCGATACATACACTGCAAAATATTCAACCATATTCTTAATCTTTCATTTTTCCCATATCGTCTGTGGATAGCTAAAAACATACAAATATCTCATTACCTTAAATTGCAAAGTACTATTAATAGCATCACTCACAAGCTCCCAGTTTGTAACCATATCATGCACCACTACAACAAGTGCCTACATCATAAACTCAACCGTAATAAATTCTACTATTCCTACCAATTTACCTCACTAAAAAAACTATATACTAGTTAAATGAAAGAGAAGACGATTTTTATAGAGAATGGCTTCCTACCATTTATGGATCCTCTACCAAACAATATTTATATAAATAGTCCTTTTACTTGTAATGTTTTAAAAAATATCTATCTAGTAGGATTATGTCTTCTATTTTGCATATTCATGCTTGACACATATTTAAACACTTATTTAACACTAACTTGTTTTTTTATTAATACAATATTTAGAAAAAGAAAATGATGCTAAAATAATGTTTACAAGTTTAAGATACATTGTGCATCTTCTTGATAGTCTTATGCATCCCTTGAAACTTTCTGTTAACCAAGAGAAAAGTTTAGAAGATGGTCTAAATTGAAATAAAATATACATACAAATCATATATCATTCTAATACAATTTTTTTAATAAAGTCAATCAAATTCAAATTAATTAACAATTCATTATAAAATATGAAGTCTAAATCTTATGTTCTAACCAAATGTCAAAGAAGTTAAAGCATAATTTAAAATATCCTCTATAAGTCCTAATTTTGTTAAAGTGCATGATAGTAAATATATATTACATATAATTATCTTTAAAAAAATTTACAATTATTATTTTCAAGTATTAGGGTAAAGTGGAAATTGTAAAATTTTAGAGAGCATAAACAATAATTTAGAGATCAAATGTATTACCTTTGAAATATAATGACCAATGATCTTCTCGTAATCACAGAAATATTATGAATGAAAACATTATGAAAGTCAGTTTCACACGAGTACCTAGCAACGAGACATCTTAACTCACAAATACCGCCATGGTATATTTCACATACTAGCTTTAAGATCTTATCTCAATCACTGCTAAGAAGTTTCTCTCCAGTAAGAACATGAAACTCTTTATCAAAATTATGATGCCCAATCAGCTTAACCGTTTGATCATTTACGGAAGAAACAACTTGATGTGTTGTGAGCGAAAAACATGTAGGAGCAAATACGAAGGGTAGTGCAACATGAATCTCGATATACAAAGTTTAGATAGAAGAATCGACACATCATGATGAATTAGCCATGGAATAGTGTCAACATTAGTTCACTTATCATTATGCATAATTGTTGACTACCAAAACTGTATCGATGCTGTACTAAGAAATCTTTCAATTCCTTCCAACGTTCGACTGCATAATTCTTGATAAACTGAAAAGAATCAAAATAATCTAACGAATAAAAGAAACACTGATCACCATATTTGATTTCAAAAAGAAAATTCGGTGTCATATTACAAAAAAAACTATATAGAAACAGCTAAAAAATTATTTATATTTAAATGTAATAAAAAATACTTATTATTTAATATACTAGATTTATGTTATATATTTATCATTTTTCATAAGATCGGTTTATTAAATATTGCAAATTTTTTATACAAGACTCTATTTTAAGTTTGAGGATTGTAATACTTAATAATTTATTATTTGTATGACTTAAATAAAATTTAAATTTGAATCTTTAGATAATTTATTTCATAAACTTATAAATTAGAATATTAATATAACACACATTAATTATTTATATAATACTAATAATACTATATGAATTAAGTGTAATTTTATTAATTTGCATTTTTTTTAACCAACCAATAATATAATATATTAAAAAAAAGACGAGAAAAATAATTGTGTTAGATTTCCATATTTGTATTTTAACCTTGGTAATTATACATTTGTTTATATTATTTTTATTATAAAAAAATTCAAAAATCGTTAAACCGCAAACTCCCTATATTTCAATCCTCACGTCTCATCCACGTTTAGTTTCCTGATTTATCCCTTGAAATTGGTAACATGAGTCAAGGTGGCTATCAGACCGGTCTAAATCAGTTCTGAGACCGGTCTCAATCAGTTCGAAGACCGAACCCTCCTCAATTCATGCTACCAAACCCACCGTCACTATTCAATTTGATAATCACCTTGAATCCTAACACACTATTCCACTATGAGTCAATGATTAAAATCAAACATATGGAGTTGATTAGCAATATATACAAGTAATAATTCTCGTCCATCTTTTTTTCACCTCTTTGTCCGTTATTATCATCTACTCCATTGTAATATCTTTTAAATCCCGAATCATTCTCGATTATTTAATTAACTTTTTTTAAGATGCAGAAATTTTACATTGAGTGGTCTCCAGAATAAGTGTATTTTAATAGTCTGTTCACTTTAACGATGTTCAAAATTGATTCTTTAAACCTTATTGTCGGACTTCACTGGCTTGAAACAACGTTTGTAGCTCAAGCACTTTCGTCTCTTCGTTGTTTTGGGCTAATTGCACTATCAGTCCCGTGTTATGCGAATTAGCAAATAAACGCTGGGTAGTTCCCTGCACACTAAACATCTCAAAGGGGAATTGAGTTAGTAATGTGATTCAGCAAATCCTAAGCATATGACTTTGTGCAAGGCAAATAAGAGTCTATTTTGAAAAAAATAAAATTGGTTGGTGGTGAATTTGGATACGGGTAGTTTTGCTACGTCTATAAACACATTTTATGTTTGACTATTCTGTATAACACAAGGACCAATGGTGCAAATCACCCTTTACTTACTTACTGTGCAATTTCGCATAATTTCACCCTTTTTGATAATTATGCAATAAAATTGAATACTCATTTATTTGTAAAATTTGCAGTATTAGATGATGAGTTGAAAAAGGTCTTCACAGGGTGTATCTCGTAAGAAATTGAGCTATTGTGCAATTTTCACACAATATAAGGGACTTATAGTGCAATATTTGTCTACTTCATGTAAGGACATCTCGGGCTTAGTTTGTTGTGGCGTATTCCACATTTAATAGTGAGTACATGGTTCTTCGTTCTTAGAGTATTTCAAGTGATCGAGAGCTTGTTGATCTCTAATGGCTTCTATAAGAGTTACAAAATACTCAATATCAATAAAGATTGATACTTAGCCATTGTTATTGTTACATATAGTGATGAATCAAGAGAAACTTCGAAAGTACTTCAGTTATTACAATGACTTACAATATTCGTGTAAAAAATGTCTGCCTCTACGATTCACAAGATGGGAGTTTCATACAAATTTTTTTGAGTTAATTGCATTATAGGTGCCTATGTTTATGTAAAACTTGCAATGTAGGTCCCTATAGTAAATTTGTTTTAATTTGGTCTCTTATAGAAGTCAGGTTCCCATAAGAGACAATTAGGATCAGAACCAGAACCGGTCCAGTAAGGGAAGGCCCAAAAGCCCGGCCGTTATTGTGAAAAGAAAACCTATAAAAAACGGGTCTAATCCGGACCAGACCTTAGCTATCTTGAAACATGAGTAACAATTATTTATTTTTCTTCTTTTCCTGTATGAGCCTCAGAGATTCAAATTGAATATTGTGATAGTGAAGCTTCTTCTATCACACAACTAAAGCTTGACCCTGAAGAACAGATAAATATTTATTTATTTTTTACTGAATTAATTGTCATTTTACTAATGGAGGCAAATCTATAAATCCAGGACAGTACTAAAATTATTTCTTGGGAATCAAATGGGAATATAATTTAGAATACTTGAAAGTTGAATTCAAAACATCGCCTGATACATATTTATTTATTTATTTATTTTTTGGTGTTAATCTACTAGTCTGGATTGGGCTAAAAGTCTGGTACAAATATTGAGTCCAGGAATAACTAGGAATAACTAATATCTATGCCAGGGCTAATTTATTTTTTTTATTAATGTTTTTCCCAAGAAAAAAAATGGACAAATTCACAATATATCAAAAGACCATACTGCAACTCTAATCGAATAATAATACAATCCAAAAAGTAAACATAGTTATCGAAAATCTGCCAAGTTTTAAATAGAAAAAAAAATAGACTAGTCTACTACTAGCATAATAATAGTCTCATCCAGAATAATTTAGCTTTCCTCTTTGCTCAATCCTGTAGTTTTACAAACATGGCATAAGTTCTTCTACATCAGCCACTACTTTATAAATTCTGCATGAAAATCATGTCCGCTCCTAAAAATCATTATAGTAAAAGAATTACAGACTCTGTTTAATATATTGTATATAAAAAGAAGAAAATTAAATGGTTATTACCTGACAAACACAGCATGGTTCCTCTGGTTCTACCTGGGTATCTGTCCTAATAACAATACCTCCTGAATATCTCCTCTGATTTAATTTCTTGTTGATGGTTTCTGTCTTAACCATGTGCATACATCTCCGATATGTTCCTCCAATGCTAATAAATCCTTTATTTTTATACATTCATTATACAGTGGAGGTGGAACCGGAGCTGAAGGTAGAGTCGGAGCCCAAGCTAGAGCCATAGATTAAGTTGGAGCCGGAGCCCAAGTGGAGCCAGAGATGGAGGTGGAGCCGGAGCTGTAATTGGAGTCGGAGCCCAAGATGGAGCGAGAGATGGAGATGGAGCTGGAACTGAAGGTGGAGCCGCCAATTATCCAACCAAAAATTTTAAAAAAAAATCAACTTCGAGTCAAAAAAATTTTGAATATTTTTTTTTAATTTACACAATCTCAATTTCATAACGAGAGTTCGGCATAAATCATATAGTGAATCAATTTTAATGTGTAATTTACATAGAAAAAAACCAATTAACGTCATGTCTAACAAACTTCTTATTTCTTTTTGACCAAAAAAACCATCATAACATTTCTACCTTTTTAATAAGACATTTGGTGCTAAAAGTGAGAAAGAGATACAATATGAAAAAAGTGGAAGCTAACTCAGGTAATATTCCATAATTTTAAATAATACAAAAAGATAAAATGATTATGATAAATGGTTAACACCATAAGACTTCTATTTCTCGTGTCAGTAGAGATCATTCAGAAAAACTATTGGATAGCAAGGCATGAAGCCAAAACTCTAGATATTCTTAAAATTTTCCGACCGCCAAAGAAAATGAAAGAGGAGATATATATATATATATATATATATATATATATATATATACATATATATCATCAGTAACAATTAACTATTGAAAAGATAATTAAAGAAAAAAAAAATTTATTCTTACTTTACGAATCCCATGTAATGTAGAATTATACGGTTGAGAAGACACTGACTCTTCTGCACTATCACCACCATCACCACTGCTTCTATCCATCAGCATCTTATGATGCTCACTACACTCTTTTGGCTTTCGATACATACACTACAAAATATTCAACCATATTATAAATCTTTCATTTTTCCCATATTTCTGTGGCTAGCAAAAAACATACAAATATCTCATTACCTTAAATTGCAAAGTACTATTAATAGCATCACTCACAAGCTCCCAGTTTGTACCCATATCATGCACCACTACAACAAGTGCCTACATCATAAACTCAACCGTAATAAATTCTACTATTCCTACCAATTTACCCCACTAAAAAAAACTATACTAGTTAAATGAAAGAGAAGACGATTTTTATAAAGAATGGCTTCCTACTTGTTATGGATCCTCTACCAAACAATATTTATATAAATAGTCCTTTTACTTGTAATGTTTTGAAAAATATCTATCTAGTAGGATTATGTCTTCTATTTTGCATATTCATGCTTGACACATATTTAAACACTTATTCAACCCTAACTTGTTTTTTATTAATAAAATATTTATAAAAATAAAAAGATCCTAAAATAATGTTTACAAGTTTAACATACCTTGTACATCTTCTTGATAGTCTTATGCATCCCTTGAAACTTTCTGTTAACCAAGAGAAAAGTTTAGAAGATCGTCCAAATTGAAATAAAATATACATACAAATCATATATCATTCTAATACAATTTTTTTAATAAAGTCGATCAAATTCAAATTAATTAACAATTCATTATAAAATATGAAGTCTAAATCTTATGTTCTAACCAAATGTCAAAGAAGTAAAAGCATAATTTAAAATATCCTCTATAAGTCCTAATTTTGTTTAAGTGCATGATAGTAAATATATATTACATATAATTATCTTTGAAAAAATTTACAATTATTACTTTCATGTATTAGGGTAAAGTGGAAATTGTAAAATTTTAGAGACCATAAACAATAATTTAGAGATCAAATGTATTACCTTTGAAATATAATGACCAACGATCTTCTAGTAATCACAAGAAATATTAATTTTGCCAACATAGAACCCTAACGTTGCCGACACAGAGTAAGAATAAAAGAGAAATAGAAGACGAACTCGGTAATGAATAATAATACAATATATATGAAACATTTAGGATTTCAATCTAAACCATACAAATGTATATAAAATGAAATGTTGATAGTCATCCACGTGTAAACTATCTAAGATATCATTTAGTAAATGGGCCTAACTTTATAATAAGTCAAGTAGTAGATCACAAATGCGGCCCAAAAGAAAAAACTAGAAACTCATTAGAAAATAAGAATTGAACAATGAGTTTCACAAGATAAGGGTTTTGATGAAGTATAAACTTACCATATCAAAAATTCTCTTAACTTGACCAAAATCTTTCATGTCAAATTCAAAATTAAGACCTTATTTTAATTTCTTAATTCTCTGAACTGTATGGATAATTAGTAACATATCATCAACATATAAAATTATATAAATTATGTTTTTTTTATAAAATTCAAGAAAATTGAGACATTTATCAAATTCACATGTCTTGAAACCTAAGTCAAGAACAAAAGAATCAAATCTTTTATACCATTATTTGGGGGACTATTTTAATCCATATAAATATTTTTTAGTAAACTTACATGAACTAGGTTTTTACAATCATAAAATCCCCCCGAGTATCTCATATTAATCTCTTCTTCAAGTTCACCATGTTAAAATATTGTTTAAATATTAAACATTTCTAGTTTAAGGTAAAAAATTTCAACATATGAATACATTGATAGTTTGAATTTGACAGTAGGGGAAAAAGTCACATTGAAATCAGTACTCTCTGAGTATATCCTTTACTTACAAGTCTAGCTTTATATTCAAGGGGATAATTAACATAAAATTCCTTTTAGTTTATAAAATAATTTTGCATTCAATAACTTTTTTATCCTTATTTTTTCAACAAGAATCAAAGTATTATTAACTTTTAAAGAATGTATTACTTCTTTCATAACTTTTAACCAGTTTTTTTGCAACCAAGTACCCTAAGATATCTATCATTTTGTCGTTGCTACATTCTCAATGTTAGCAATATTATTCAACTCAAATATAGTGCATAAACCATTAAGAATATATAGACCAGAACATTTATTTTCATATAAGACACATTTATCATTATTATAAACATTTATCACACCTTATGCATTTTTAAAATGCAACCTATATCATCTAACCCTCCAAGAGATATAAGGTTTCTTTTTTTAATCATGCTATCATCTCACTTTAGTAAGAGTTACCATTTTCCCATTATATGTTCTCAAGTTTATTGATACAACTAGGACAAATTAGCTTACATGAACTTAAAATACTTTCAAGCTAGATTGACATGTTTCTAAGAGTATTCTTGTATATCCATCAAAACAGATTATAGGAATATGAAATAATTTCAAGCTAGATTGACATGTTTCTAAAAGTATTCTTATATATAAATCTATCTATTAGGATCTCTCTAAATATATATATCCTTGTTTTCTATTTTGTATCTTTTGAGTATGCAACTATAAATATTAGGAGATTAATTTATCTCAATATGTGAAAGTAAGATATTAACAAAATCTAAACACTAACTCTCAATATTTATAGCATATGATTGATTTTACATTGAAATCCTAGTTTTATCAGACATAAGAGCGAGAATAAGAAAAATATTAATTCGATAATGAATAATGATACAAAATTTGAACTTCGGGTATGTCTATGAGACCCCTTAGTTCTTCAATTTGAGTCATCCAAATGTATAAGAAATCCGGATTTTATAGTCATCAACGTGTAAGGTATATGGACTAAATGATATAATTTAGTAAATGACCCATCTTTATAATAATTCAAGTAGTAGATCACAGATACAACTGATGTCTCCCTAATTGTTCTTATGTTCGACCCTTAGGAGACATCATTTTTTGTGTTTATTTAATTAATTTGATAGACTTTTGGACTAAATATGCAATAATCCGGAATTTCCTTTTTATTTCTAGCATTTTTAAATTATTAAGCTTTTGCGCGTAATATTGGTATTTTTTAGTGAAAAGTTTACAGGTTTTAGATGTCAGCTAGAAGAGGAATCCGAGGAGAAAGTCAAAGATCGTGATATAGAGTCAAGACTTGAAGATAAATCCCGAAGATATTATTTTTAGAGCTGAAAATCTGTTTTCCAGGCCATAGATTGATGATTTAGCCGATGACCTTTGAAGAGAAAACTATCCTTATCGAGTTACGGAAAGTTAGCAACTTCAAGTCAATCGGAGTCATAACGAAGCGGGAAAAGCCGTTTTAGTGAAGGTGTATCAGCAGTTACGGGATTTTGGGCTTAGAATTTGGGCTTGGACATTTAATTAGTGTTTTATTAGTAGGTCCAAGCCCTAATCCGTTTTTACACTTATAAAAGGAAGATTTGACTTCTATTTTTCACACAATTCACATTCCACAAGATTAAACATCAGAGAGGGCAACAGTAGGAAGAAAGAAGAAGCTGCATGGAGAGGGTCTATATTTCCAACTCCGGAAATTAGGTTTCTTTCAATTTTAATTTTGTAATCAAATATGAATTCCATTTCAATTAATTTAGTTTTTCTTTTTAATATGAGCTAAACATTTAATAGTGCTTGAGAACAATTAATGGGTGAATCCAAATCTTATTGAATTTCGAATATTGAATTTGGGTTTCTGTTAAATTAAATTAGATTGTGGATTTTACTCTTTTCTATAAATTAAGATTATTTACTATTTAAGTTCTTCCATAATTATGTTCTTAATGACTTCAGAATTGAGATGAACAGTACTCATAGATTTTTCAGTGCACTGCAAGCGTGTCGTTTACAAAAAGAACGGATATAAAACTTGAGAATTGAAACATCAGAAGTTGCATATATATACCAACGACAATTTGTAGCTTTCTTCTTCTTGCAATACACACTTGCATTGGAAGCACAATTATGAATGAAGACATTATGAAAGCCAGTCTCACACGAGTACGTAGCAACGAGACATCTTAACTCACAAATAGCGTCATGCTATATTCCACCTACTAGCTTTAAGATCTTATCTCAATCATTGCTAAGAAGTTTCATTTCAGTAAGTTCATGAAATTATTTATCAAGATTAACAGTTTGATCACTAACTGAAGAAACAACTTGACGTGTTGTGCGCGAAGAACATGTAGGAGCAAATACCAAGGGTAGTTCAACATGAATATCGACACAAAGTTTAGACAAAAGAACTGACACATCGTGATGAATTAACCATAAAATAATGTCAACATCAGTTTTACCTAGCATTAAGCATAATTGTTGACTACCAAAACTATCGATACTCTATTAAGAAATCATTCAATTTCTTCCAATGTTCGATTACATAATTCTTGATATACTAATGAATCAAAATACATAAATGGATAAAAGAAATATTGATCATCATATTTGAATTGAACAAGAAGATTCAGCTTCATATTACACAAAACCTATAAATAGGGATGGCAATGGTTAGAATATTAACTGTAACCGATGGATATCTGATCCGATAAAAAACCCATTAGTGCGATGGCGCATCCATGAGGGTTTGGTTCTCACAAAAGGTAACCTATGGATAAACCGTTAGTATTTAGTTTTTTTTACAATAATCTGATGGATAATCCAGAATTTGAATAAATTATAAGAAATAAAAAATAAAAAAATATATATACTATATAAAAATATTCTATAAATACACAATCATACATAATATTGACCAAAATAAAATTAATCTATAAATAAAACACCAAACTGGTTTTATCTATGTTACTACTATATTGTCTAATACCTATTTATGGTCACCCAATAATTAAGTAGCTAATTTCATAGTTTTAAAAATATTTTATAGGATTTTTTTATTTAAAACCTATTGAATAATTACGGATGTGGATTAACCGTGGATAATCCGCATTCGTTGTGGATGCGGATTTGGTAAATAATTCTAAAATCCGATAGTTAATGGATGCGGATTTGGTTATCTTCTTTATTAATGGATGTGGATTTGGTTATTCTATTTTTTGAGGATATCTGATCCGTTGCCATCCCTACGTATAAAGAAATAGCTAAAAAATAATTTATATTTAAATGTTATAAAAAAAATCTTATTATTTAATATACTAGATTTAAATTATAACTTTATCATTTTTTATACGATCAATTTATTAGATATAGCAATTTTTTTATACTAGGATCTATTTTGAGTTAAGGATAGTAATACTTAATAATTTATTATTTGTAATACTTAAATAAAATAAAATTTTAATTCTTTAGATAATTTATTTCATAAATTTATAGATTAAAATATTAATATAACACACATTAATTATTTATATAATACTAAAAGTTCTATATAAATGAAGTGTAATGATATTAATTTGCATATTTTTTGTACTAACCGATAATATTATCTTTAAAGAAAAAAGACAAGAAACGTAATTGTGTTGGATTCCCATATTTGTATTTCAACATGGGTAATTACATATTTGTGTATTTTATTTTTATTATAAGAAAAATTGAAAAATGTTAATCCCCTAACTCCCTACATTACAATTCCCACACCCCATCCCAGTTTAGTTTCTTGATTTGCCCCTAGAAATTGATAACATGAGTTAAGGTGGCTATCAGACCGGCAGTTCTATGACCGAACCCTCTTCAATTCAGGCTACCAAACCCACCGTCTATATTCAATTTGATAATCACCTTGAATCCTAACACAATGTTCCACTACGGGTCTATCATTGAAATCAAACGTATGGAGTTGATTAGCAATATATACAAAGTAATAATTCTCACCCACCATTTTTTCACCTCTTTATTGCGTTCGATGTCATTTCTTCATATCATTTTCCCTTGAAAATGCATTAGAAAACTGCTTCTTTGAAATTTCTTGCAAGAACTGTACTTCTTTTTGGGTTCTTGCCTTACAAAAATCTTGTACACACGTATTGTACTCAAATTTATTCACAACATATGCAATATTATTTAGATAAGACATCATGCTTTTTGTAAATCTATTAGAACCTTTGTGTTTGGTCTTTAAGTTATTTCTTAGATGTACCATGCAAAAAGAACGGGGAGAAGAAGGAAAACGCTGCATTAGTCTAACGTAATACCGGTAAGACGGTTAGAAACAAACATAATCTCTCATTCGAATATATATGGGGCAAGAAAAATCAAAAATATATTTTGATTGATACCGCCTTCTGATTGCGCAATAGAAAAAGTAACGGGAAACAAGCCTAGACAAAAAATAAGAGATGTGAAAGATAAAATTACAAAAGCACATATGGCACAATCCCGTATCACATAGCCTACATGAAAATGCAAATTTGTACCACTATTTGCATCCTTCGTAGTAGCAATAATCAACACTCCCTTATAGTTATATTTCAAAAATATTCCACCGATAAAGAGAAACGGGCGACAAGTACGGAAACCCGCAATACAAGCACCAAAAGCAACGTGGCAACTCTCAAAATACTGGGTTATAGAATAAATTGATACAATACTTCCCTAGAAGGATCGATTTCTTTTAACTTCTAAAAATATGAACATATATGGTTATTACATACACCAACATCACCAAATACTGCATTTCGTGCTTTGTTCACAGCATGATATGCACGTTTCTAGGATATTTCATAACCATGACTATGTTTAAAAAAGATAACAATATCTATCGATTTAGTAGATAGAGCAGACTTAATTTCTTCCATGATTATGTTCTTAATGACTTCACAACTAAGATGAACACTACTTATAGATTTTCTCGGTGCACTGCAAGTGTGTCGTTCACGGAAAGACGGATATAAAGCTTGAGATTTGAAACATCACAAGTTGCATATATATACCAACGACAATCTGTAGCTTTCTTCTTCTTGAAATACACACTTACCTTGGAAGCACGATTATGAATGAAAACATTATGAAAGTCAATTTCACACGAGTACCTAGCAACGAGACATCTTAACTCACAAATACCGCCATGGTATATTTCACCTACTAGCTTTAAGATCGTATCTCAATCACTGCCAAGAAGTTTCTCTCCAGTAAGAACATGAAACTCTTTATCAAAATTACGAAGCCCCTTAACCATTTAACCATTTGATCATTTACGGAAGAAACGACTTGATGCGTTGTGCGCGAAAAACATGTAGGAGAAAATACGAAGGGTAGTGCAACATGAATCTCGATACAAAGTTTAGATAAAAGAATCGACACATCATGATGAATTAACCATGGAATAGTGTCAACATTAGTTCACTTAGAATTAAGCATAATTGTTGACTACCAAAATTGTATCGATGCTCTACTAAGAAATCTTTCAATTCCTTCCAACGTTCGACTGCATAATTCTTGATAGACTGAAAAGAATCAAAATACTCAAACGAATAAAAGAAACAATGATCACCATATTTGATTTCAAAAAGAAAATTCGGTGTCATATTACGAAAAAACTATATATAAACAACTAAAAAATGATTTATATTTAAATGTTATAAAAAAATCCATATTATTTAATATACTAGATTTATGTTATAAATTTATCATTTTTCATAAGATTACTTTATTATATATTGCAAATTTTTTATACAAGGCTCTATTTTAAGTTTGAGGATTATAATACTTAATAATTTATTATTTGTATTACTTAAATAAAATTTTAATTTTAATTTTTAGATAATTTATTTCATAAATTTATAAATTAGAATATTAATATAACACACATTCATTACTTATATAATAAAAATAATACTATATGAATTAAGTGTAATTTTATTAATTTGCATTTTATTAACCAAACAATAATATAATATATTAAAAAAAAGACGAGAAAAATAATTGTGTTAGATTTCCATATTTGTATTTTAACATTGGTAATTATACATTTGTTTATATTATTTTTATTATAAAAAAAATTCAAAAATCGTGAAACCGCAAACTCCCTATATTTCAATCCTCACATCTCATCCCAGATTAGTTTCCTGATCTATCCCTGGAAATTGGTAACATGAGTCAAGGTGGCTATCAGACCGGTCTAAATCAGTTCTGAGACCGGTCTCAATCAGTTCGAAGACCGAACCCTCCTCAATTCATGCTACGAAACCCACCGTCACTATTCAATTTGATAATCACCTTGAATCCTAACACATTATTCCACTATGAGTCAATGATTAAAATCAAACATATGGAGTTGATTATCAATATATATAAGTAATAATTCTCGTCCATCGTTTTTTCACCTCTTTATCCGTTATTATCATCTTCTCCATTGTAATTTCTTTTAAATCCCGAATCATTCTCGATTATTTAATTAACTTTTTTTAAGATGCAGAAATTTTACATTGAGTGGTCTCCAGAATAAGTGTATTTTAATAGTCTTTTCACTTTAACGATGTTCAAAATTGTTTCTTTAAACCTTATTGTCGGACTTCACTGGCTTGAAACAACTTTTGTAGCTCAAGCACTTTCGTCTCTTCGTTGTTTTGGGCTAATTCCACAATCGGTCCCCGTGTTATGCGAATTAGAAAATAAACGCTGGGTAGTTTCCTGTACACTAAACATCTCAAAGGGGAATTGAGTTAGTAATGTGATTCAGCAAATCCTAAGTATATGACTTTGTGCAAGGCAAATAAGAGTCTTTTTTGAAAAAAATAAAATTGGTTGGTGGTGAATTTGGATACGGGTACTTTTGCTATGTCCATAAACACATGGTTATGTTTGACTATTCTGTATAACACAAGGACCAATGGTGAAAATAACCCTTTACTTACTTTGCAATTTTGCATAATTTCACCCTTTTTGATAATTTTGCAAGAAAATTGAATACTCATTTATTTGTAAAATTGGCAGTATTATATGATGAGTTGAAGAAGGGTCTTCACAAGGTGTCTCTCGTAAGCAATTGAGTTATTGTGCAATTTTCAAACAATATAAGGGACTTATATTGCAATATTTGTCTACTTCATGTAAGGACATCTCGGGCTTAGTTTGTTGTGGTGTATTCCACATTTAATAGTGAGTACATAGTTCTTCGTTCTTAGAGTATTTCAAGTGATCGAGAGCTTGTTGATCTCTAATGGCTTCTATAAGAGTTACAAAATACTCAATATCAATAAAGATTGATACTTAGCCATTGTTACATATAGTGATGAAGCAAGAGAAACTTCGAAAGTACTTAATGTGAAAAGCTCGACCGTTAATGTGAAGAGAAAACCTATAAAAAACGGGTCTAATCCGGACCAGACGTTAGCTATCCTGAAACATGAGTAACAATTATTTATTTTTTCTTTTTTTCCTGTATGAGCCTCAGTGATTCAAATTGAATATTGTGATAGTGAAGCTTCTTCTATCACACAACTAAAGCTTGACCCTGAAGAACAGATAAATATTTATTTCTTTTTTACTGAATTAATTATCATTTTACTAATGGAGGCAAATCTATAAATTCAGGACAGTACTAAAATTATTCATTGGGAATCAAATAGAATATAATTTAGAATACTTGAAAGTGGAATTCAAAACATCACCTCATACATATTTATTTTTTTTTTTTTTTTTTTGGGTTTAATCTACTAGATCGGATTGGGCTAAAAGTCTGGTACAAATATTGAGTCCAGGAATAACTAGGAATAACTAATATCTAGCAAGGGGCTAATTTTTTTTTTTATTAATGTTTTTCCCTAGATAAAAAATGGACAAATTCACAATATATCAAAAGACAATACTGCAACTCTAATCGAATGATAATACAATCCAAAAAGTAAACATAGTTATCAAAAATCTGCCAAGTTTTAAATAGAAAAAAAATAGACTAGTCTACTACTAGCATAATAATAGTATCATCCAAAATAATTTAGCTTTCCTCTTTACTCAATCCTGTAATTTTACAAACATGGCATAAGTTCTTCTACATCAGCCTGCTTTATACATTATGCATGAAAATCATGTCCACTCCTAAAAATCATTATAGTAAAAGAATATCATACTCTTTTAATATATTGTAAATAAAAAGAAGAAAATTAAATGGTTATTACCTGACAAACACAGCATGGTTTCTCTGATTCTACCTGGGTATCTGTCCTAATAACAATACCTCTTGAATATCTCCTCTGATTTATTTTCTTGTTGATGGTTTCTGTACTTACCCATGTGCATACATCTCCGATCTGTTCCTCCAATGCTAATAACTCCTGTATTTTTATACATTCATTATAAAATGGAGGTGGAGCCGGAGCTGAAGGTGGAGTCGGAACCCATGCTAGAGCCAGAGCTTAAGGTGGAGCAAGAGCCCAAGTGGAGCCAGAGATGGAGGTGGAGCCGGAGCTGTAAGTGGAGTCGGAGCCCAAGCTGGAGCGAGAGATGGAGATGGAGCTGGAACTGAAGGTGGAGCCGCCAATTATCCAACCAAAAATTTTAAAAAAAAAAATCAACTTCGAGTCAAAAAAATTTTGAATTTTTATTTTTAATTTACATAATCTCAATTTCATAATGAGAGTTCGGCATAAATCATATAGTGAATCAATTTTAATGTGTAATTTACACAGAAAAAAACCAATTAACGTCATGTCTACCAAACTTCTTATTTCTTTTTGACCAAAAAAAACCATCATAACATTTCTACCTTTTTAATAAGACATTCCCATTCATAATAATACATTTGGTGCTAAAAGTGAGAAAGAGATACAATATGAAAAAAGTTGAAGCTAACTCAGGTAATATTCCATAAATTAAAATAATACAAAAAGATAAAATGATTATGATAAATGGTTAACACCATAAGACTTCTATTTCTCGTGTAGTAGAGATCATTTAGAAAAACTATTGGATAGCAAGGCATGATGCCGAAACTCTAGATATTCTTAAAATTTTCCGGCAAAGAAAATGAAAGAGGAGATATATATACATATATATCATCAGTAACAATTAACTATTGAAAAGGTAATTAAAGAAAAAAAATTCTATTCTTACTTTAGGAATCCCAGGTAATGTAGAATTATACGGTTGAGAAGACACTGAGTCTTCTACACTATCACTACCATCACCACTACTTCTATCTATCAGCATCTTATGACGCTCACTACACTCTTTTGGCTTTCGATACATACACTGCAAAATATTCAACCATATTCTTAATCTTTCATTTTTCCCATATCATCTGTGGATAGCTAAAAACATACAAATATCTCATTACCTTAAATTGCAAAGTACTATTAATAGCATCACTCACAAGCTCCTAGTTTGTAACCATATCATGCACCACTACAACAAGTGCCTACATCATAAACTCAACCGTAATAAATTCTACTATTCCTACCAATTTACCTCACTAAAAAAAACTATATACTAGTTAAATGAAAGAGAAGACGATTTTTATAGAGAATGGCTTCCTACCATTTATGGATCCTCTACCAAACAATATTTATATAAATAGTCCTTTTACTTGTAATGTTTTACAAAATATCTATCTAGTAGGATTATGTCTTCTATTTTGCATATTCATGCTTGACACATATTTAAACACTTATTTAACCCTAACTTGTTTTTTATTAATAAAATATTTAGAAAAAGAAAATGATGCTAAAATAATGTTTACAAGTTTAAGATACCTAGTGCATCTTCTTGATAGTCTTATGCATCCCTTGAAACTTTCTGTTAACCAAGAGAAAAGTTTAGAAGATAGTCCAAATTGAAATAAAATATACATACAAATAATATATCATTCTAATACAATTTTTTTAATAAAGTCAATCAAATTCAAATTAATTAACAATTCATTATAAAATATGAAGTCTAAATCTTATGTTCTAACCAAATGTCAAAGAAGTTAAAGCATAATTTAAAATATCCTCTATAAGTCCTAATTTTGTTAAAGTGCATGATAGTAAATATATATTACATATAATTATCTTTAAAAAAATTTACAATTATTATTTTCATGTATTAGGGTAAAGTGGAAATTGTAAAATTTTAGAGAGCATAAACAATAATTTAGAGATCAAATGTATTACCTTTGAAATATAATGACCAATGATCTTCTCGTAATCACAGAAATATTATGAATGAAAACATTATGAAAGTCAGTTTCACACGAGTACCTAGCAACGAGACATCTTAACTCACAAATACCGCCATGGTATATTTCACCTACTAGCTTTAAGATCTTATCTCAATCACTGCTAAGAAGTTTCTCTCCAGTAAGAACATGAAACTCTTTATCAAAATTATGATGCCCAATCAGCTTAACCGTTTGATCATTTACGGAAGAAACAACTTGATGTGTTGTGCGCGAAAAACATGTAGGAGTAAATACGAAGGGTAGTGCAACATGAATCTCGATACAAAGTTTAGATAGAAGAATCGACACATCATGATGAATTAACCATGGAATAGTGTCAACATTAGTTCACTTATCATTATGCATAATTGTTGACTACCAAAACTGTATCGATGCTGTACTAAGAAATCTTTCAATTCCTTCCAACGTTCGACTGCATAATTCTTGATAAACTGAAAAGAATCAAAATACTCTAACGAATAAAAGAAACACTGATCACCATATTTGATTTCAAAAAGAAAATTCGGTGTCATATTACAAAAAAAACTATATAGAAACAACTAAAAAATGATTTATATTTAAATGTAATAAAAAATACTTATTATTTAATATACTAGATTTATGTTATATATTTATCATTTTTCATAAGATCGGTTTATTAAATATTGCAAATTTTTTATACAAGACTCTATTTTAAGTTTGAGGATTGTAATACTTAATAATTTATTATTTGTATGACTTAAATAAAATTTAAATTTGAATCTTTAGATAATTTATTTCATAAACTTATAAATTAGAATATTAATATAACACACATTAATTATTTATATAATACTAATAATACTATATGAATTAAGTGTAATTTTATTAATTTGCATTTTTTTAACCAACCAATAATATAATATATTAAAAAAAAGACGAGAAAAATAATTGTGTTAGATTTCCATATTTGTATTTTAACCTTGGTAATTATACATTTGTTTATATTATTTTTATTATAAAAAAATTCAAAAAACGTTAAACCGCAAACTCCCTATATTTCAATCCTCACGTCTCATCCACGTTTAGTTTCCTGATTTATCCCTTGAAATTGGTAACATGAGTCAAGGTGGCTATCAGACCGGTCTAAATCAGTTCCGAGACCGGTCTCAATCAGTTCGAAGACCGAACCCTCCTCAATTCATGCTACCAAACCCACCGTCACTATTCAATTTGATAATCACCTTGAATCCTAACACACTATTCCACTATGAGTCAATGATTAAAATCAAACATATGGAGTTGATTAGCAATATATACAAGTAATAATTCTCGTCCATCTTTTTTTCACCTCTTTGTCCGTTATTATCATCTACTCCATTGTAATTTCTTTTAAATCCCGAATCATTCTCGATTATTTAATTAACTTTTTTTAAGATGCAGAAATTTTACATTGAGTGGTCTCTAGAATAAGTGTATTTTAATAGTCTTTTCACTTTAACGATGTTCAAAATTGATTCTTTAAACCTTATTGTCGGACTTCACTGGCTTGAAACAACATTTGTAGCTCAAGCACTTTCGTCTCTTCGTTGTTTTGGGCTAATTGCACTATCAGTCCCCGTGTTATGCGAATTAGCAAATAAACGCTGGGTAGTTCCCTGCACACTAAACATCTCAAAGGGGAATTGAGTTAGTAATGTGATTCAGCAAATCCTAAGCATATGACTTTGTGCAAGGCAAATAAGAGTCTTTTTTGAAAAAAATAAAATTGGTTGGTGGTGAATTTGGATACGGGTAGTTTTGCTACGTCCATAAACACATTTTATGTTTGACTATTCTGTATAACACAAGGACCAATGGTGCAAATCACCCTTTACTTACTTACTGTGCAATTTCGCATAATTTCACCCTTTTTGATAATTATGCAATAAAATTGAATACTCATTTATTTGTAAAATTTGCAGTATTAGATGATGAGTTGAAAAAGGTCTTCACAAGGTGTATCTCGTAAGAAATTGAGCTATTGTGCAATTTTCAAACAATATAAGGGACTTATAGTGCAATATTTGTCTACTTCATGTAAGGACATCTCGGGCTTAGTTTGTTGTGGCGTATTCCACATTTAATAGTGAGTACATGGTTCTTCGTTCTTAGAGTATTTCAAGTGATCGAGAGCTTGTTGATCTCTAATGGCTTCTATAAGAGTTACAAAATACTCAATATCAATAAAGATTGATACTTAGCCATTGTTATTGTTACATATAGTGATGAATCGAGAGAAACTTCGAAAGTACTTCAGTTATTACAATGACTTACAATATTCGTGTAAAAAATGTCTGCCTCTACGATTCACAAGATGGGAGTTTCATACAAAATTTTTTGAGTTAATTGCACTATAGGTGCCTATGTTTATGTAAAACTTGCAATGTAGGTCCCTATAGTAAATTTGTTTTAATTTGGTCTCTTATAGAAGTCAGGTTCCCATTAGAGACAATTCGGATCAGAACCAGAACCGGTCCAGTAAGGGAAGGCCCAAAAGCCCGGCCGTTATTGTGAAAAGAAAACCTATAAAAAACGGGTCTAATCCGGACCAGACCTTAGCTATCTTGAAACATGAGTAACAATTATTTATTTTTCTTCTTTTCCTGTATGAGCCTCAGAGATTCAAATTGAATATTGTGATAGTGAAGCTTCTTCTATCACACAACTAAAGCTTGACCCTGAAGAACAGATAAATATTTATTTATTTTTTACTGAATTAATTGTCATTTTACTAATGGAGGCAAATCTATAAATCCAGGACAGTACTAAAATTATTTCTTGGGAATCAAATGGAAAAATAATTTAGAATACTTGAAAGTTGAATTCAAAACATCGCCTGATACATATTTATTTATTTATTTATTTTTTGGTGTTAATCTACTAGTCTGGATTGGGCTAAAAGTCTGGTACAAATATTGAGTCCAGGAATAACTAGGAATAACTAATATCTATGCCAGGGGCTAATTTATTTTTTTTATTAATGTTTTTCCCAAGAAAAAAAATGGACAAATTCACAATATATCAAAAGACCATACTGCAACTCTAATCGAATAATAATACAATCCAAAAAGTAAACATAGTTATCGAAAATCTGCCAAGTTTTAAATAGAAAAAAAAATAGACTAGTCTACTACTAGCATGATAATAGTCTCATCCAGAATAATTTAGCTTTCCTCTTTGCTCAATCCTGTAGTTTTACAAACATGGCATAAGTTCTTCTACATCAGCCACTACTTTATAAATTCTGCATGAAAATCATGTCCGCTCCTAAAAATCATTATAGTAAAAGAATATCAGACTCTTGTTTAATATATTGTAAATAAAAAGAAGAAAATTAAATGGTTATTACCTGACAAACACAGCATGGTTCCTCTGGTTCTACCTGGGTATCTGTCCTAATAACAATACCTCCTGAATATCTCCTCTGATTTAATTTCTTGTTGATGGTTTCTGTACTTAACCATGTGCATACATCTCCGATATGTTCCTCCAATGCTAATAAATCCTTTATTTTTATACATTCATTATACAGTGGAGGTGGAACCGGAGCTGAAGGTAGAGTCGGAGCCCAAGCTAGAGCCATAGATTAAGGTGGAGCCGGAGCCCAAGTGGAGCCAGAGATGGAGGTGGAGCCGGAGCTGTAATTGGAGTCGGAGCCCAAGATGGAGCGAGAGATTGAGATGGAGCTGGAACTGAAGGTGGAGCCGCCAATTATCCAACAAAAAATTTAAAAAAATAAATCAACTTCGAGTCAAAAAAATTTTGATTTTTTTTTTTTAATTTACACAATCTCAATTTCATAACGAGAGTTCGGCATAAATCATATAGTGAATCAATTTTAATGTGTAATTTACATAGAAAAAAACCAATTAACGTCATGTCTAACAAAATTCTTATTTCTTTTTGACAAAAAAAAACCATCATAACATTTCTACCTTTTTAATAAGACATTCTCATTCATAATAATACATTTGGTGCTAAAAGTGAGAAAGAGATACAATATGAAAAAAGTGGAAGCTAACTCAGGTAATATTCCATAATTTTAAATAATACAAAAAGATAAAATGATTATGATAAATGGTTAACACCATAAGACTTCTATTTCTCGTGTCAGTAGAGATCATTCAGAAAAACTATTGGATAGCAAGGCATGAAGCCAAAACTCTAGATATTCTTAAAATTTTCCGACCGCCAAAGAAAATGAAAGAGGAGATATATATATATATACATATATATCATCAGTAACAATTAACTATTGAAAAGATAATTAAAGAAAAAAAAATTTATTCTTACTTTACGAATCCCATGTAATGTAGAATTATACGGTTGAGAAGACACTGACTCTTCTGCACTATCACCACCATCACCACTGCTTCTATCCATCAGCATCTTATGATGCTCACTACACTCTTTTGGCTTTCGATACATACACTACAAAATATTCAACCATATTATAAATCTTTCATTTTTCCCATATTGTCTGTGGCTAGCTAAAAACATACAAATATCTCATTACCTTAAATTGCAAAGTACTATTAATAGCATCACTCACAAGCTCCCAGTTTGTACCCATATCATGCACCACTACAACAAGTGCCTACATCATAAACTCAACCATAATAAATTCTACTATTCCTACCAATTTACCCCACTAAAAAAAACTATACTAGTTAAATGAAAGAGAAGACGATTTTTATAGAGAATGGCTTCGACTTGTTATGGATCCTCTACCAAACAATATTTATATAAATAGTCCTTTTACTTGTAATATTTTGAAAAATATCTATCTAGTAGGATTATGTCTTCTATTTTGCATATTCATGCTTGACACATATTTAAACACTTATTCAACCCTAACTTGTTTTTTATTAATAAAATATTTATAAAAATAAAAAGATGCTAAAATAATGTTTACAAGTTTAAGATACCTTGTACATCTTCTTGATAGTCTTATGCATCCCTTGAAACTTTCTGTTAACCAAGAGAAAAGTTTAGAAGATGGTCCAAATTGAAATAAAATATACATACAAATCATATATCATTCTAATACAATTTTTTTAATAAAGTCGATCAAATTCAAATTAATTAACAATTCATTATAAAATATGAAGTCTAAATCTTATGTTCTAACCAAATGTCAAAGAAGTAAAAGCATAATTTAAAATATCCTCTATAAGTCCTAATTTTGTTAAAGTGCATGATAGTAAATATATATTACATATAATTATCTTTAAAAAAATTTACAATTATTACTTTCATGTATTAGGGTAAAGTGGAAATTGTAAAATTTTAGAGACCATAAACAATAATTTAGAGATCAAATGTATTACCTTTGAAATATAATGACCAACGATCTTCTCGTAATCACAGAAATATTAATTTTGCCAACATAGAACCCTAACGTTGCCGACACAGAGTAAGAATAAAAGAGAAGAAGAAGACGAACTCGGTAATGAATAATAATACAATATATATGAGACATTTAGGTTTTCAATCTAAACCATACAAATGTATATAAAATCAAATGTTGATAGTCATCCACGTGTAAACTATCTAAGATATCATTTAGTAAATGGGCCTAACTTTATAATAAGTCAAGTAGTAGATCACAAATGCGGCCCAAAAGAAAAAACTAGAAACTCATTAGAAAATAAGAATTGAACAATGAGTTTCACAAGATAAGGGTTTTGATGAAGTATAAACTTACCATATCAAAAATTCTCTTAACTTGACCAAAATCTTTCATGTCAAATTCAAAATTAAGACCTTATTTTAATTTCTTAATTCTCTGAACTGTATGGATAATTAGTAACATATCATCAACATATAAAATTATATAAATTATGTTTTTTTTTATAAAATTCAAGAAAATTGAGACATTTATCAAATTCACATGTCTTGAAACCTAAGTCAAGAACAAAAGAATCAAATCTTTTATACCATTATTTGGGGGACTATTTTAATCCATATAAATATTTTTTAGTAAACTTACGTGAACTAGGTTTTTACAATCATAAAATCCCCCCGAGTATCTCATATTAATCTCTTCTTCAAGTTCACCATGTTAAAATATTGTTTAAATATTAAACATTTCTAGTTTAAGGTAAAAAATTTCAACATATGAATACATTGATAGTTTGAATTTGACAGTAGGGGAAAAAGTCACATTGAAATCAGTACTCTCTGAGTATATCCTTTACTTACAAGTCTAGCTTTATATTCAAGGGGATAATTAACATAAAATTCCTTTTAGTTTATAAAATAATTTTGCATTCAATAACTTTTTTATCCTTATTTTTTCAACAAGAATCAAAGTATTATTAACTTTTAAAGAATGTATTACTTCTTTCATAACTTTTAACCAGTTTTTTTGCAACCAAGTACCCTAAGATATCTATCATTTTGTCGTTGCTACATTCTCAATGTTAGCAATATTATTCAACTCAAATATAGTGCATAAACCATTAAGAATATATAGACCAGAACATTTATTTGCATAAACCCTCCAAGAGATATAAGGTTTCTTTTTTTAATCATGCTATCATCTCACTTTAGTAAGAGTTACCATTTTCCCATTATATGTTCTCAAGTTTATTGATACAACTAGGACAAATTAGCTTACATGAACTTAAAATACTTTCAAGCTAGATTGACATGTTTCTAAGAGTATTCTTGTATATCCATCAAAACAGATTATAGGAATATGAAATACTTTCAAGCTAGATTGACATGTTTCTAAAAGTATTCTTATATATAAATCTATCTATTAGGATCTCTCTAAATATATATATCCTTGTTTTCTATTTTGTATCTTTTGAGTATGCAACTATAAATATTAGGAGATTAATTTATCTCAATATGTGAAAGTAAGATATTAACAAAATCTAAACACTAACTCTCAATATTTATAGCATATGATTGATTTTACATTGAAATCCTAGTTTTATCAGACATAAGAGCGAGAATAAGAAAAATGTTAATTCGATAATGAATAATGATACAAAATTTGAACTTCGGGTATGTCTATGAGACCCCTTAGTTCTTCAATTTGAGTCATCCAAATGTATAAGAAATCAGGATTTTATAGTCATCAACGTGTAAGGTATATGGACTAAATGATATAATTTAGTAAATGACCCATCTTTATAATAATTCAAGTAGTAGATCACAGATACAACTGATGTCTCCCTAATTGTTCTTATGTTCGACCCTTAGGAGACATCATTTTTTGTGTTTATTTAATTAATTTGCTAGACTTTTGGACTAAATATGCAATAATCCGGAATTTCCTTTTTATTTCTAGCATTTTTAAATTATTAAGCTTTTGCGCGTAATATTGGTATTTTTAGTGAAAAGTTTACAGGTTTTAGATGTCAGCTAGAAGAGGAATCCGAGGAGAAAGTCAAAGATCGTGATATAGAGTCAAGACTTGAAGATAAATCCCGAAGATATTATTTTTAGAGCTGAAAATCTGTTTTCCAGGCCATAGATTGCTGATTTCGAGGTGCTTAAGAGATGATTTAGCCGCTGACCTTTGAAGAGAAAACTATCCTTATCGATTTACGGAAATTTAGCAACTGATTTCAAGTCCATCGGAGTCATAACGAAGCGGGAAAAGCCGTTTTAGTGAAGGTGTATCAGCAGTTACGGGATTTTGGGCTTAGAATTTGGGCTTGGACATTTAATTAGTGTTTTATTAGTAGGTCCAAGCCCTAATCCGTTTTTACACTTATAAAAGGAAGCTTTGACTTCTATTTTTCACACAATTCACATTCCACAAGATTAAACATCAGAGAGGGCAACAGAAGGAAGAAAGAAGAAGCTGCATGGAGAGGGTCTATATTTCCAACTCCGGAAATTAGGTTTCTTTCAATTTTAATTTTGTAATCAAATATGAATTCCATTTCAATTAATTTAGTTTTTCTTTTTAATATGAGCTAAACATTTAATAGTGCTTGAGAACAATTAATGGGTGAATCCCAATCTTATTGAATTTCGAATGTTGAATTTGGGTTTCTGTTAAATTAAATTAGATTGTGGATTTTACTCTTTTCTATAAATTAAGATTATTTACTATTTTTAGCGTCATGAACTAGGAATAGGTGTTAGTATTTAGGCTATTCCAATTAGTGGCAATTGGATCATCCTGACGGAGGGTTTTGGTACAGAACCATTTATTCAATCTAGGATAAAAGCTATTGATTCTGACGAACTTAGCTAATTCTAGGGCCAATGAGGTAATAAAACTTAAACATCCAAAAGTGGATCATATTTACCCTGACGGGACTAGTGACACTCTAGGATCGCCTTATAGTCCACCCTGACGGGGGTATAAGGAATTTAGAATCCCGACCATTGTAATTGACCAATTTAGCCCTTAAACAACATAAGATAGGAAATAGGATTAGGAGGATCCCTTGCGTTCTCAAGTGCTACCTTCTCATACTGCGTTTTACATTATTTTACTTGCGTCTTAGCTTTTAATTGCATTTATAATTTGTCTTTCATTTAGTAGCTTTAATAACAAAAACCAAACAAACATAATTTCTTTACTTGTTTTCATAAGTGCAACCAATCATTACTTGTTAAACATTGTAGTCAACCATCCCGTCCTTGGAACGAATCTGTTTTATCATCTATATTACTTGGGACAACCGTACACTTACGGTTATGGTTCGATTATTTATTGCATTTATTTAGAACACACAAAGGACCACCAAATTTTTGGCGCCGCTGCCGGGGATGGTAGCCTGTGACCACGGTGTTTGCCTTTAGTGATAGTTGCATTTATTTTATTTTATCAGTTTTACGCTTTTTGTTTGTTCATTCCTTTTTAGGTTTTTAGGTTTGGTGTATGCGAAGAAGGCTATTCAAGGATCTAGAGCCAACACCTCCGATCCTTAGTAATCCAGAATCGTTGATCAGACTTGCTAACAAGAGAAGGAGAAAACAAGAAGCTTTAGAGGTACAAGAATTAATAACAGAATGGATGAGATGAATCTTCAGAATGAACAAAATACTGGACAAGGTCAATTAGGCACAAATGGCCAACCTTTAGCGCCACCTGGCCTTATTCCTCAAATTCCACCACCGAATCCTAATCCTCAAGTTCAGATAGTAATGAATCAAGATCCATGGTTTGTTAATGGTCCACCAGAAGCTCCATTCCGTGCTCCTGCTCTAGGAGTAGGTGCTCCAGATATTAATGTTCCGCGATTTCGTCCAGATTCGGGTATGTTAGCTCAATTCCAAAATTTTGGAAATTTTCGTGGTAGACCAGCAGAAGATCCTATCCGAGCCGTTCAGAAATTTAAGCAAATATGTGATTCTTATATCACACAAGGAGTTTCAAGAGAACAGTTGTATTATGACGCGTTTCGATTTTTCGTCATTGATGGAGCAAGTGAATGGCATGATACACAAGATCCTACGAAGATAACAAACTGGGACCAATTAGAAACTGCTTTCTTTGACAGGTTTTACCCAAGTAACATGAGGTTAGATGATCAGCTTGAGTTAACACATTTCCGTCAAGAGTATGATGAAACTTTGGGTAAGAGTTGGACAAGATTTCAGATGTGTTTACGAAGGGTTCCCGATCATGGCTTTACAGAACAACAACAATTGAAAATATTTTACAAAGGCCTTGAAGGAGCTTCGAGAGAGAAGTTGGATTTGTTATGTGGTGCAGGTTTTCTTCAAGTTCAACCCGCTCATGCTAAAATCATTTTGGAAAGAACCGTCAAGAATGAAGTTGGGTGGACTTCTGTAAGAACACCGGTTAAAGGAGTGAGTAATGTCAATATGGAAGAAAAATTTGCTACGCTTGAGAATAAGATTCAAAATACTATAGAGCAAAAATTAAAACAGCTTACTTTAGCTGTAAAAGAAGGATTTTCGGGTAAGAAGGTAGCTGTGCAAGCTGCACAAGAGGTTTATATGTGTTCGATTTGCAGTGTAGATGATCATGATGAGGAAAATTGTCTGAATAACCAAGAGCCTGTAATGTTTGTGTCCAACAGAGGTAACTTCAATTAAAGTGGTAATTGATATCAGCCTAACAGAAACCATCCTGGGTTTCAATACTCAAATCCTAATGGGGCAGCCAATCCTACATATGCGTATCAGCCGCGTCCCCAAGGTAACAACTACAATCCAAGGCCACACAACAATTGTCAAGGAGGACGGAATCAGGGTAATTATGTACAAAGACAAGCTCCTCAGAATACTTACGATGAAACCCTTAACCAAAAAGCCTTACCTGCCCATCCACAAGAAGGAGTAGTTACCCTTCAGAAAACAGTTGAAAGTTTAATTGCGCTTCAAACACAAGATATGGAATGTCAACAAGCGTCGGAAGCAAATATGAAATTAATACAGAATCAAATGGAGCAATTTGCAAAACAGCTTAATCAGCGTCCACAAGGGCAACTCCCTAGTGACACAGAAAATCCGAGACAACATGAAGATTGCAAAGCTGTTACATTAAGAAGTGGTAAGAACCTTCCTCCACCTCCTTTTCCCGTTATGAAAGAGAAAGAAGTCCCAAGAAAAGAAAAGGAAGTGGGTGAGAAAGAGAAGGAGAATGAGAAAGATAGTGAGGTTCAAGAAATAGAAAGACCAAGAGAAGTTCCGAAAAAGAAAGATGATATTGTGATCAATCGCCCTCCACCACCTTTTCCATCTCGAGTTCAGAAAAAGGGTGATTTGGGTGATTTTCAGAAATTCTTTAATAGAGTGAAGGGTCTAAGTATTAATATTCCGCTACTAGAGGCTATTCGAGATATTCCTAAGTACACGAAGTTTCTGAAGAGGGCCCTCACTAACAAAAGGCCTTATTGTGATAATGAGATGATTGGTCTTCCTGAAGAGTGTAGTGCAATTTGCCAGAGTAAATTACCTCCAAAGTTAGTTGATCCTGGGAGTTTCACGATTCCGATATCGATTGGAGAAGAATGGAAAGGAAAAGCGCTATGTGATTTGGGGGTAAGCATCAATTTGATGCCCAAATCGATCTTTGATAAGCTAAAAATTGGAGAAGCAAGACCCACTTCTATGGTCTTGTAAATGGCGGACAGGTCTCTTGCACATCCTGAAGGCCGAATTGAGGATGTCCTCGTTAAGGCAGGTACACTTATATTTCCCTTTGATTTCGTAATACTTGAGTACGATGCAGATATAAATGTCCCCATTATTTTGGGTAGACCATTCCTAGCTACAGGGCGTACATTAATCGATGTAGAGAACGGAGAATTAACGATGGGGATACAAGACGAGGAAGTCAAATTCAATGTATTTCGAGCTATGAAATTTCCGGATTTTCAGGAAGATTGCTTCAGAATGGATGTAGTTGAGCAAGCATCGCAAGAGGCATTTAATGGTTTAAATTTTGATGATGTTTTGCAGGCTGCTTTGACTTTAGACTTGCCTGAGATGATGGAAGAGCTTGCCGAAACAGTGGCAGCTCTTAATTCTGAAAATCCGAAGTATAGGCGTCTTGCCTATGAACCTGTGAGAGAACCGGGGGAGATTGTTCCTTAAAAGAAGCCTTCAATTGAATCTCCTCCAGAATTGGAAGAAAAACCATTGCCAGCACACTTGAGGTATGCGTATTTAGGTACTAATGAAACTCTACCTGTTATTGTTTCAGCTAATTTAACAGGTCCTCAAGAAGATAAACTGTTGCGTGTGTTGAGAGCCAACAAAGAAGCAATAGGTTGGACAATTGCTGACATCAAAGGCATTAGTCCATCCTATTATCAACATAAAATTATACTTGAAGATGTTAATGCACGCTCAGTTGAAGGTCAAAGGAGATTGATGCCCGTTATGAAGGATGTAGTGAAGAAAGAGGTGATCAAGCTTTTAGATGCGGGGATTATCTATCCCATTTCGAGTAGTGAATGGGTGAGCCCAGTTCAGTGTGTACCGAAGAAAGGAGGAATGCCAACAGTTCTGAATGATAAAAATGAAGCGATTCCTTCAAGAACGGTAGTTGGTTGGAGAGTTTGCATGGATTACAGAAAGATGAACAAAGCCACCAGAAAAGATCATTTCCCTTTGCCCTTCATCGATCAAATGTTAGATAAATTAGCCGGAAGAGAATATTACTGTTTCTTGGATGGCTACTCCGGGTACAATCAGATTTACGTGGCTCCAGAAGATCAACATAAGACTACCTTTACATGCCCATTTGGTACTTTTGCATATCGTAGGATACCATTTGGGTTATGTAATGCTCCCGCTACTTTTCAAAGGTGTATGATGGCCATCTTCTGGGATATGATCGATAATTTCTCCGTGTTTGGTGATGATTTTGATAAATGTTTAGATAGCTTGGAGAAAGTGTTGGTAAGATGTAAGGAAACAGACTTGGTGCTAAACTGGGAGAAGTGTCATTTCATGGTTCACGAAGGTATTGTTCTGGGTCACAAAGTTTCGAGTGCTGGGTTAGAGGTTGATAGAGCGAAGATAGAGGTAATTAAAACTCTTCCCCCTCCTATTTCTGTTAAAGGGGTAAGGAGTTTTCTTGGCCATGCTGGCTTTTATAGGCGGTTTATTAAGTATTTTTCTAAGATTGCTAAACCGTTATGCAACTTACTCGAAAAGGATTCCAAATTCCTTTTTGATGAAGCTTGTTTAGCGGCCTTCAAAGCAATCAAAGAAAAGCTTATTTCTGCTCTTATAGTGTTACCTCCAGATTGGAATCTACCGTTTGAGGTTATGTGTGATGCGAGTGATTTGTGTATGGGAGCTGTATTGGGACAGAGAAAAGAGAAGGTTTTTCATTCGATTTACTATGCTAGTAAAACTTTTAGTGGTGCTGAAATTATTTACACAGTTACAGAAAAGGAGTTACTAGCAGTGGTATATTCATTTGATAAATTTCGCTCTTATCTTCTTAGAGCGAAAGTTATTGTTTATACAGATCATTCTGCGATCAGATATCTTATGGAAAATAAAGATGCGAAATCAGATGGGTTTTATTACTTCAAGAGTTCGATTTAGAGATCAAAGATAGAAAGGGTTGTGAGAATCAGGTTGCAGATCATCTATCGCGTTTAGAGGGTTCAGAGATGAATAGTGGTACTGAAGCAGTTAGAGAATAGTTTCCTGATGAGAGTTTATTCGTTGTTCGAGATTATGAAGCTCCGTGGTATGCAGATATTGCGAATTTAGTGGTGAGTGGTGTTTTTCCTGAAGTTTCTACTTATCAAGAAAGAAAGAGGTTAGCTCATCGTGCTAGACAGTTCTTTTGGGAGGATCCTTTCCTCTACAAAGTTTGTGCTGACCAAATGATACGAAGATGTGTAGCAAGGGAGGAAACTGAAGCCATTATAGCTGGATGCCACGATTCATTATATGGAGGACATTTCAAAGGAGATAGAACTGCTGTGAAGGTATTTCAATCAGGTTTTTACTGGCCTTCTCTTGTTAAAGATTGTCATGAATATGTTAAGAAATGCACGAGATGCCAGTTTACCGGAAACATATCCAAGAGGGATAATATGCCACGTAATAATGTGTTAGAAGTTGAAATATTCAATGTTTGGGGTATAGAATTTATGGGTCCTTGCGTTCCTTCAAATGGTAACCTCTACATCTTATTAGCTGTTGATTATGTATCTAAGTGGGTAGAAGCGGTGGCTTTACCTACCAATGATTCACGAGTGGTGATCAAATTCTTAAAATCACATATTTTCACTAGACATGGTACACCTAGAGTGATTATTAGCGATGGAGTATCTCATTTCGTTAATAAATATCTGAAGACTGTTCTAGAGAAGTATGGAGTAAGACACCGTGTATCTACTACATATCATCCACAATCCAATGGTCAAGCTGAAGTTTCGACTCGTGAAGTCAAATCAATTCTAGAGAAAACCGTTGGTCCTACAAGAAAATATTGGTCAATGAAGTTAGATGATGCGTTGTGGGCCTATCGTACTGCGTTCAAAACTCCAGTTGGTGCATCTCCTTATCGTATGGTGTATGGTAAGGCTTGTCACTTACCTTTAGAGCTTGAAATGGGTGCCTTTTGGGCGATTGCGCAGTTGAACTTAGATCCTATCTTAGCCGGAAAGAATCGTATGATGAAGCTTAATGAACTTGACGAATTCCGATTGCATGCGTATGAAAATGCCAAACTTTACAAAGAAAACACGAAGAAATGGCATGACAATCGGATTCGGACAAAGAACTTTGAAGTGGGGAAAAGAGTATTGAAGTATAATTCAAACTTTAGCAATTATCCGGGTAAGTTAAGATCTAAGTGGCCAGGTCCATACATTGTGACCAAATTTACACCTCATGGAGCTATAGAAATAGAACATCCGCTAATAAACCGTACCTTTATGGTGAACGGTCATAGATTAAAGATATACCATGGAGGTGAAGATACCAATCGCTTGGAAGATCCACATCCCGGAGAGGTCATGTACCTCATAGAGGCTCCTTAGAAGCGTGAGGTAACCCGTTGAGCTTAACGATGCTAAACAAAAGCCAAATCTTTGTACATTAGTTGAGTTTTTAAATGTTTGCAATTTAGAATAGTTTGATTTTCGTAATTTTAGTGTTTATTATTAAGAAATGAGGAAGGGTAGTTGTTTTTGACGATTTCAGGGGTAAAAAGGTCATGAGTTTAGGGTCGATAAGGCGAAAATAGGAGAAAAATAGGTTGGATGTCCAGGAGAGACCGGGTACCCGGTTTCGTAAAAACCGGGAACCCGGTTTTGGAGCTGGTACCAACCTTTTCAACGCAACACTTGGCGTCTTGGTTCACGACACAACTTCGGAACCGGGTACCCGGATTTTCAAAACGGTGAACCCGGTTTTGGTGCTGTAACTTCTGAAAATCTCTGACCCAGCGTCTTGGTGGCTTGCGTTTTGCTGCGTTTTGATTTGCGCCATCGACACATAACCCGGAACCCGCATTTGGCAAAACCGGGTACCCGGTTTCGGAGCTGTAATCTTCCAAAAGTTCTGACCCGGCGTTTTGGAGTCCTGCGTTTTGGCGCGTCTTGACTCGCGCCATCGAGAAATTCCGGGTACCCACATTCTACAAAACCGGGAATCCGGTTTCGGCGAGTGAAATCTCTGACCCCGCGTCTTGGGGTCCGGCGTTTTGGTGCGTTTCGAAAAATAAAAAATCATTAAGTAGTTTTTCCGCGCCGTCACAGCGATGCGGAACCGGGAACCCGGTTTTGAAGCTGTGATGTCGGTTTTTGAGGCCTTAACCTAGTTTTCTTAGCCTCTTCTGCAAGTTTTTACCTAAAACGCCCCAATAGCCTCCCCACCTCCGAAATTCATCAACAAAAACACTATATATCATCAAATCCTACCCTCTTTCACCACAAAAACACAAAATCAACTCACCTCCTCTCCAAAATAACATCAAATCCTTAGTTTTTCCCAAGAATTTTCTTCACCCAATCCTTAAACTACACCGAGTTCTTTCTTCTCCCATCCAAATTAAACAGGACCCATCTCATATTCCACCAAGTTCTTTAATTCCTAAGCCTCGAAACACCAAAATTCTAAACTTTTCTCTAAGTTTTTCATTATTTGAAGTTTTGAGTTTGGGGTGGAAAGAGATGACTAACACAACCGGTGATTTCCGAAGAACAGCTCCTAGAAGAAAGACCACCATTGGTGGTTCCCAAGATCAAGCTATTGAGATTCTGATTCGCGTCCTAAGCGAAAAATTGACGAAGTTAAGCTTGATTCTAACAGAATAGAAATCACAAGTCAAAAGAGAAGATTAATTGATGAGCTAGAAAGTGAGAAGGAACCGGAAGAGTAAATTGCGAAGAACATTGACAAGGAAACTGAACAAGAGATTCCGAAAGTACCAGTTCAACAGAAACCTCCGCGTATGAAGATGTGGGCCCACAAGCCTAAGAGGGTTTATACTTGTTGGAATACTCAGGTTCGTGAAAGAATTGAATTTTTGAAGTTTGGTGAGGAGACAAATTTTCCTAAGGTTATTATGAGTAGTGAACACAAGGAATATGCTGTGACATGTAACAAATTTGGTTGGAAAGAGTTGCAAGAAAGGATGCTTGAGTTTATTCCTACTTTGGTGCGAGAATTTTATGAAGGTCTAGCTACCTCCCGTGATGCAATTGATATCCGCAAATGGTAGTTCATTTCTCTATTGAACGTATTCGGAAATCCTTGAAATTACCCAACTTTTCTGGAACATGTCATTTCCAAGAAACTCTTAATGACCCTTCTTTCGATTTTGAATCCCTTTGGGGGACCGTGCTTGTTAATGGGGCTATCCCAATTCCTGAAGGAGAAAGATATCCTGGACAGTTTTACAACAGTAGTTTGACACCTCGTGCGAAGGTTTGGTCTCGTTTCGTAATACCCACTTTCCTTGGTATTAAGCACACGTCCGAGTTGAAGAAAGAGAACGTATTTGTTATTAAGTGTATTTTGGAGGGGAAACCATTTGATGTTGCTAAGATTATTTATGATACGATCATGGAGTTCAAGAAATCCCCAATGAAACAACAAAATTTGAAGTTCCCTTGTACTATTACTCAGTTGTGTCTAGACGCAAAGATTCCGCGTAAGAACGCAGATATTGACGTTGTTTCAGTTGGTGTGAGTATAGCTTTGAGCACGATCAAGAATATCCATGAAGAAGCAACACGAGCTACCAAGAGTCCTAGAACTCCTCAATCAAAGAAAGCGAAAACTGTTCCTGAGTTGGAATCGAAGATTCAGGTGTTGGAATAAAATCAGGAGAAGATGATTGCTACCTTGGGAAACGTTACAAAGGAATTGGACCTGCTTCGAAATTTGATCCTAGGCATAAATACACTTCAAAACGCGATTTATGATGCTGTTACGCGAGATAAAGGTCCAGAACGCAACACCGATAACCAGCCTCGCGCTGGTTAAGATACGTTTTCTAAACCTTCCTCTTAGTGTAGATTAGTTTAAATGCTTTATTGAGTCTTTTCGAGTCGTGGGGACACGACTCATTTTTGAGTTTGGGGTGGGGTTCGTTGCCTCATCCCAGTTTTTATGTGCTATTTGTTTTATTTGCTTTCAATAAAAGAATTTTCGGAGTTGCGTTTGACTGTAGAAATTTTTAAATATCCCTTTAAGCATATTTTTGATGAATCTATAATAGTAAATAGTGGACTTTAAGGATTTATATAAAACGCATTTAGAATTGCATGCAAACATAGGTAATTAATAGGAAAAATTAATGAACAATGCAAATGAAGTAAGCTTGTACTTAAGGAATATGTTTGGTGTGTAGAACGTGAAATCCTAATTAGTAGAGAACCCACCTAGATATGAACTAAAGACAAGCTATGTACTTAGGAAAATGATAGGGGCAGTTCTTTGTTAGCCATTTGTGCCTTTTTAGCCTTCTATCCCTTGTATTAATCATTATCCGTCTTAGCCCACTTTGAGCCTTTAGCCTTTTCTTTGTAGCCACGATATAAACAATTATCCCTTAGATTATTAGGCATGACCATATGACCCGCACTTGAATCACAATCCTGAGACATGTCTCGAGCTTGAGTTTGGGGTGGTGGGACCACTTATGGGGAATTTAATGGGTTGGGATTCATGTGCATTGTATTGTAGCAAAATTGCAGATGATTTATACTTATAACCCTTTGCCGGGAATGAAGAAAAATGAAAAAGAAAGAAAAAAATGAAAAATTTCGAAAAATCATACAGTAGAAACCGGGAACCCGGTTTGCTTCTGTACAAAAAAAAATATGGAAAAAGAGAAAAGAAAAAGAAAAAGATGAATGAATAAAACATCCGGCAAAGTGGAATTTTTCTGAAAAATCATCTTGTTTATAGTGGGTAGACATGGGACGCTAAATTGTTGCGTATATGGGTGCGTGAGAACATCTTTTGAGCGTTAACTCAAGCTCGAGGACATTGTTGATGGTAAGTGAGGAGAGAGCCAAAAGCTCACTTCAAATTTACCAAATATACATCGACACCCGTCCTTAAGCCAATATTATAACCATAAAGACCTCGTGATTCCTAAGTGCATAGTGAATTTATGATTCTGTTGATAGGGAATATACTAGGTGGAGCGTTCAAAGCGATTTAGGATTAATGACCACCCTATAGCCATCATACAGAGATGAGTACAAGTGTAACCTTCAAGCATTGCAACTTTAATTTTATGATTGAGATTATTTATGTTTGATGTTGCATTTTAGATGTATGTGTATATTAGTTTCTAGAGTTTGCTATATGAGATTTATTTTAAGAATTGCTTTAGGGTTTATTTGTTAGCTTCTAGTTGTTTATACGCTTACTTATACCCCTTTGTTTTGTTTTACTTTGTCGGGACGACAAAGGTTTGAGTTGGGGGTCTTGATGTCTCCCTAATTGTTCTTATTTTCGACCCTTAGGAGACATCATTTTTGGTGTTTATTTAATTAATTTGATAGACTTTAGTACTAAATATGCAATAATCCGGAATTTCCTTTTTATTTCTAGCATTTTTAAATTATTAAGCTTTTACGCGTAATATTGGTATTTTTAGTGAAAAGTTTACAGGTTTTAGATGTCAGCTAGAAGAGGAATCCGAGGAGAAAGTCAAAGATCGTGATATAGAGTCAAGACTTGAAGTTAAATCCCGAAGTTATTATTTTTAGAGCTGAAAATCTGTTTTCCAGGCCATAGATTGCTGATTTCGAGGTTCTTAAGAGATGATTTAGCCGCTGACCTTTGAAGAGAAAACAATCCTTATTTAGTTACGGAAATTTAGCAACTGATTTCAAGTCAATCGGAGTCATAACGAAGCGGGAAAATCCGTTTTAGTGAAGGTGTATCAGCAGTTACGGGATTTTGGGCTTAGAATTTGGGCTTGGACATTTAATTAGTGTTTTATTAGTAGGTCCAAGCCCTAATCCGTTTTTACACTTATAAAAGGAGCCTTTGACTTCTATTTTTCACATAATTCATATTCCACAAGATTAAACATCAGAGAGAAGCAACAGAAGGAAGAAAGAAGAAGTTGCAAGAACTGGAGAGGGTCTATATCTCCGTTCTCAGTCATTCCAACTCCGGAAAATTAGGTTTCTTTCAATTTTAATTTTGTAATCAAATATGAATTCCATTTCAATTAATTTAGTTTTTCTTTTTAATATGAGCTAAACATTTAATAGTGCTTGAGAACAATTAATGGGTGAATCCCAATCTTATTGAATTTCGAATGTTGAATTTGGGTTTCTGTTAAATTAAATTAGATTGGGGCTTTTACTCTTTTCTATAAATTAAGATTATTTATTGTTTTTAGCGTCATGAACTAGGAACAGGTGTTAGTATTTAGGCTATTCCAATTAGTGGCAATTGGATCATCCTGACGGAGGGTTTAGGTACAGAACCATTTATTCAATCTAGGATAGAAGCTATTGATTCTGACGAACTTAGCTAATTCTAGGGCCAATGAGGTAATAAAACTTAAACATCCAAAAGTGGATCATATTTACCCTGACAGGACTAGTGACACTCTAGGATCGCCTTATAGTCCACCCTGACGGGGGTATAAGGAATTTAGAATCCTGACCATTGTAATTGACCAATTTAGCCCTTAAACAACATAAGATAGGAAATAGGATTGGGAGGATCCCTTGCGTTCTCAAGTGCTACCTTCTCATACTGCGTTTTACATTATTTTACTTGCGTCTTAGCTTTTAATTGCATTTATAATTTGTCTTTCATTTAGTAGCTTTAATAACAAAAACCAAACAAACATATTTTCTTTACTTGTTTTCATAAGTGCAACCAATCATTACTTGTTAAACATTGTAGTCAACCGTCCCGTCCTTGGAACGAATCTGTTTTATCATCTATATTACTTGGGACAACCGTACACTTGCGGTTGTGGTTCGATTATTTATTGCATTTATTTAGAACACACAAAGGACCAACATCAACCTAAAAGAAGAAGCCAACAAATCAATAATCGTAAGGCCCATCTAGAAATAAGAATTGTGATTTACCAATTACAACAAGAACTACACACATGAAATGATCAATCTCGTTTATTTGTGCTTGAGAGATACTTTGATAAATGAGTTCAATGTAATATGGTTCTAAAGTTGTAGGCAAAGAAACAATCAGTGACACACACATACCTCTATCCCCATCCCCATCCCCCCCCACATATTTATATATATATATATATATATATATATATATATATATATATATATATATATATATATATATATATATATATATATATATAGTAGGGATGTCCCGTACCTGAAGGTACCTGGGCTAAAATTAATTTGAAAAATTATAATAAATTGTGCAAAACTCATAATTGAATTATATGTAAAAGAAGTGCAAATCATTCTATTACTTGTAAAAATTAGTATAAAAAAATGATAAAATATATCAATACATATAATCACCATCTTATATACATAGTTATGCATTTCTCTCATAACTCTACAAACATAAGATGAATATGTATCCTACATTTCGCTATATTATAAAATATTTATATATTTTATATATGTATTTCAACTTTTTTTACTGGACAATATTATACGTGTATTTTACATAAGACTTTGCGAAGATTATTACTTTTTAAGCTAATTCTAAAAAAACCCGTACCTTATTACTTTTTAAGCCAATTCTAAAAAAACACCGTACCTGAAGGTACTTGGACAAAAACTAATTTAAAAAATTATAATTGATAGTGCAAAATTCATCATTTAGTTTATATCAATAGTTAAATGAAAATCATATATAAAAACGTGTTTCTCATAAATATGATGTCTTTTTAAAGAAACTATTTCTTTCGTATTTCCAGTTGTATGTTCTAGTTGATTATTGAAAAACTCTGTAATAATTAAAAGTAGTTGAGCAAAATCTGATATTGGATCATAAGTAAATTTGCAAAATAAAACTTACTTATAGTTACAACAGAAACATACCATTTGAAAATTAATAAAACGGGCAAATGTAACACTATGGTGTTTCAGACCCTTAAAGAACATAGTGGTATGGAGAAAGGGGTGAAAATCGGATCTGAAATTTTCTGTTTTTTATTTTTCCAATCCGAAAATTCTAATTTCCGAAAAGATGTTTAAAGTTCTGAAATTCTGATTTTTCCAAAAAATTTGGGTCGGAATTGGGTGCTACCAATTAATTTTTTGAATTTTTCGGTTTCCTGGTCTTTTTTTTTCGATTTTACGTTCCAAATATTAAAAAAAGTTAATAAATTTAAGATTAAAAAAAAGTATACAAAAGGAAACTCTGAAAAATTCAAAAAAAAAAAGAAAACAATGGAACGTGATATATAACTTTATAAGAATCTTTATCAATTCATACATACATAATTAATACAAATATACCATGTTTTGATAATTAAACAAGATAGGATCGGAAAAACAAAAGTTGAAATATTTAACTTTACACTTTCCATATGTAAATACTCAAAAAAATTATCTTGCAAGAGTTACATAAACATCACATTACAAATTTACAGAGACATGTTAATTATATGAGCTTTCTTAGTCTTTATCTAGATTATGTTGTTTTGTTGTTTGAGATTCAAGAATAAGCGATTGAAGCTCTGTATGGGAGTCATCAAGAGAATTTCCACTATTTGCTAATTTTATTCATCAAGTCATCATGAAACAACTTGAGTGCATCTATAGTAGAAAGAGAATGCACCGATTCATTCAAATCTCGAAACTTAATCCTTTTCTCTTCCACCCGAAAGCACTTCATACATCTCGAATTCTATTCATACATTCGTTGACCCAGAAGAGGCTGACCAGAGAGAGATATTGAATCATAAAATCAACATATCTGCATACATACAATACAGACCATTTGCTTCAAATAAATAAATCATGTATATAATATAAAAAGGTTAAAGAGAGAAAGAAATATATTTATTTAAGGATTAAACATTACTTGAATCCCTTGGAACGTTGAGAAATACGGTCCATGATAAGGCGTACATCTCTAACTTGAAATAAATTGTTAAAATATTGTTGACAACTACAAAAAAGCGACAGTAAGGGTAGTATAAAGTATAAACCTTGCCAGCCCTGGAGAAAAACTCATATACATCTCGTTCATCTGCCTTGAAATAAATATGAAAGATTCATCAAAAAAAATGTTAGAGAAATTCATTATCAGTAAATACTACAATCAATTGATTTGCAAGATTACATGATAGGCGAAGATTGTTCTTTGATCTTTTTCATGATCAGCTTGTGGTTCCACTTTTTCTTCTTTTTTCTTTTTATGTCTTCTGCAAATAATAATACATAAACCTGAAATTCTTAGCGATACACTCATATAAAAATTGGTTATCCTCTGACTTTTTTCGGAAAGAGTCAGGCAAACATGACATGATAAAGAAGCATGTTTATTCATATCATATTACCTGATAAAGACTCCAAACTTCAATTTTAGTAAATGTAAATTTTATTTTATCCTTCAATAACTTAAAACTATATTACCTGATTAGTCCCTGGAAGAGGCTATTGGATCAGATGCCACACCAACTCTACATGGTAACTCCGTCTTAATAGTCCATACTATATGAGCTGCAAAAATAAAGGACATTGCAGTAAAAAAGAAAAAAAGCTCATAATTTGCATTTGTGAAATTAAATTTATGTTAACTTACAGAAACTTTTGAGGTGGAGCCAAGAGTTATTATATCTCCACTTGAGAGCTCAAATGTTGAGAAAATAAATATAGAGACCTAAATTCTATAGTGCAATTTCACATAAATTGCTATTATAAAAAAATATTTATTATTATATTATGAACCCCCTCAAATTATAAGAATCTTCATTTGGCCCCCCAACATTTGAAACTCGTTTTATTGGGCTTTGATTTATTTTATTTGCCTGTTTAAAGTGTAATTACTTAAAAAAACACTAATATATGGACATATAATGTATTATTTACATAACATAGGAACATATTGTGCAATTCACTCTGACAACACAAATTCCTGGCTCCAAGGGCAAATTGGGAATTCAATATATAAGAAAACACATAAAATTAATACTATAAGACCTATTTGAAAAAATGAAAACTTATTAAACTCGAAAAACTAACCAGTAAAATCAAGGAAACAGCCTGCAGGATAAGATGTTGTGTCAGCAATATAAGAAGCAGCTTCATAGAGCAGGTACAGAAGGAAAAAGCTGAGGCTTAATCCCATAGTTATTTTCACTATTTGCCTACAAAATATAGTATAATATAAGGACCTTTTGTGCAATTATTTCAGATATTTTGTATAATATAGGGACTTCTGGTGCAATCAACTTAAAAACAAAATCACCATACGAATATGTTGTTTTCATATTTATAAGAATATATACAACTAAGAAATTACCATGACTGGGAAGCTTGATTCTCCATTTGGGCGATTTCTTCTGTCCATAAGTCAGAATTGAAACTGAATTAACTGTTTAATGAAGCAAACGTAATTCAATACTTCGATTATTTTCTCCAAAAATAAACAATAATTTGTAAATTACGATATTAAAAGTAGGTGAAGCTAATAAATGTAGGTGAAGCTACTGATCAAATTCTATACAGCATTTTTTGTATAATAAAGGGATTTATAATGCAACTTTTGCATAACACATTGACCTTTAACACAATTTTGCATAACACAAGGACCTATAACACAATTAACTCAAATATATAGGGCTAAAATGACAGTAGGTCTCTCAGTATTTAACTCTTTATGCAACTCGAATATTACACATCCCTTCTAAATGAAAAATTAAATTAGAAAGGCTAATTGCATTCAATACCTCAGTTATACAATTGAGCCATTTTACCTTTTAGTTTTATGGAAGTGTCTCTCGGCCATTTGGTCGAACATATCTAGCACGAAATGTGAATAGGTCTTGAGATGTTTGTGATCTCTGTAATTCTCCAACACCCAATATTGTCATCATCTACAATAAACATACAATGTTACTGACCAGTAATACATCCACTTCATTGAATCAATTCAGTTCGAATTTACCTTTAACACAACTAATAGAAACTGTGCATTTTTTCCTTTTCTTTATAATTGAATATGAGCTTTAAAAGATTGAATCTTCCCATAGGTTTGGTGGAATTAGGTTCAGCTGGTAATTCTATGACAATATTCAATAATATTTCAAAGCTATTCAATAAACCTTTAGGGTAGTTACTTCTTTTGTGGCTGAATATATCTCAAAAAATTCAAGCAAACCTGTAAATAATGTAACAAAAGGCAACAATTATCTTCTGTAAATGATGAGAGCAATGAGAACTCGCCGATAAGAACTCGCTGATGAGAAATCACCATGGTGGTGAGAACAGGTTGGGTGAGATCGAAATGTGAAGGTGAAGCGTATTTAAGTAGCTTATATAGTAGGGGCATGTTTGGCATTTTTTAATTCTTTAAGTAATGAAACAATCTGAATCGTCGGTTGTAACATATTTTTGACTAATAATCAATCCCGGCCCTTCTTTATACCCTTTAGGGATATATATATATATATAAGCTGTGTAATTAAAGATTTAAAATTTCATGTATAACAAAACATAACATCAATAAAGTGATCTTATTTTCTTCGCTGAGTTTTTTGTCAAATTTCTGCTAAGATAACCTTAGAGAGATAAGAGGTCATTATGAAAAAACACCTTGAAGTTCTTCCATTATTATGTTCTTAATGACTTCATAATTGAGATGAACAGTACTCATAGATTTCTCAGTGCACTGCAAACGTGTCGTTTACGGAAAGAACGGATATAACACTTGAGATTAGAAACATCAGAAGGTGCATATATATACCAACGACAATCTGTAGCTTTCTTCTTCTTGCAATACACACTTTCCTTGGAAGCACAATTATGAATGAAAACATTATGAAATCCAGTCTCACACGAGTACGCAGCAACGAGACATCTTAACTCACAAATACCGTCATGCTATATTCCACCTACTAGCTTTAAGATCTTATCTCAATCACTGCTAAGAAGTTTCTTTTCAGTAAGAACATGAAATTATTTATCAAGATTACGATGCTCAATAAACTTAACAGTTTGATCACTAACTGAAGAAACAACTTGATGTGTTGTGTGCGAAGAACCTGTAGGAGCAAATACCTAGGGTAGTGCAACATGAATCTTGACACAAATTTTAGACAAAGGAACTGACACATCGTGATGAATTAACCATAAAATAGTGTCAACATCAATTTTACCTAGCATTAATCATGATTGTTGACTACCAAAACTATCGATACTCTATTAAGAAATCATTCAATTTCTTCCAACGTTCGACTACATAATTCTTGATATACTAATGAATCAAAATACATAAATGGATAAAAGAAATACTGATCAGTATATTTGAATTGAACAAGAAGATTCAGTGTCGTATTACACAAAACCTATAAATAGGGATGGCAATGGTTAGAATATTAACCGTAACCGATGGATATCCGATCCAATAAAAAACCCGTTAGTGAAATCGATGGCGCATCCATGAGGGTTTGGTTCTCACAAAAGGTAACCGATGGATAAACCGTTAGTATTTTGTTTTTTACAATAATCTGATGGATAATCCAGAATTTGAATAAATTATAAGAAATAAAAAAAATATATATATATACTATATAAAAATATTCTATAAATACACAATGATACATAATATTGACCAAAATAAAATTAATCTATAAATAAAACACCAAACTGGTTTTATCTAGTTTATTACTATATTGTCTAATACCTATTTATGGTCACCCAATAATTAAGTAGCTAATTTCATAGTTTTAAAAATATTTTATAGGATTTTTTTATTTAAAACCTATTGAATAATTACGGATGTGGATTAACCGTGGATAATCCGCATTCGTCGTGGATGCGGATTTGGTAAATAATTCTAAAATCCAATAGTTAATGGATGCGGATTTGGTTATCGTCTTTCTTAATGGATGTGGATGTGGTTATTCTATTTTTTGAGGATATCCGATCCGTTGTAATCCATACGTATAAAGAAATAGCTAAAAAATAATTTATATTTAAATGTTATAAAAAATTCTTATTATTTAATATACTAGATTTAAATTATAACTTTATCATTTTTTATAAGATCAATTTATTAAATATTGCAATTTTTTTATACAAGGATCTATTTTGAGTTAAGGATAGTAATACTTAATCATTTATTATTTGTATTACTTAAATAAAATAAAATTTTAATTCTTTAGATAATTTATTTCATAAATTTATAGATTAAAATATTAATATAACACACATTAATTATTTATATAATACTAAAAATCCTATATGAATGAAGTGTAATGGTATTAATTTGCATATTTTTTGTACTAACCGATAATATTATCTATTAAAAAAAAGACAAGAAACGTAATTGTGTTGGATTCCCATATTTGTATTTTAACATGGGTAATTACATATTTGTGTATTTTATGTTTATTATATGAAAAATCGAAAAACGTTAAACCCCGAACTCCCTACATTACAATTCCCACACCCCATCCCAGTTTAGTTTCTTGATTTGCCCCTAGAAATTGGTAACATGAGTTAAGGTGGCTATCAGACCGGCAGTTCCAAGACCGAACCCTCTTCAATTCAGGCTACCAAACCTACCGTCTATATTCAATTTGATAATCACCTTGAATCCTAAAACACTATTCCACTACGGGTCTATGATTGAAATCAAACCTATGGAGTTGATTAGCAATATATACAAAGTAATAATTCTCACCCACCATTTTTTCACCTCTTTGTTGCGTTCGATGTCATTTTTTCATATCATTTTCCCTTGAAAATGCATTAGAAAACCGCTTCTTTGAAATTTCTTGCAAGAACTCAACTTCTTTTTGGGTTCTTGCCTTACAAAAATCTTGTACACACATATTGTACTCAAATTCATTCACAACATATGCAATATTATTTAGATAAGATATCATGCTTTTTGTGAATCTATTAGAACCTTTGTGTTTGGTCTTTAAGTTATTTTTTAGATGTACCATGCAAAAAGCAAAAAGAGTGGGGAGAAGAAGGAAAACGCTGCATAAGGCTAAAGTAATACCGATAAGACGATTAGAAATAAACGTAATCTCTCATTCGAATATATTTGGGGCAAGAAAAATAAAAAATTATACCGCCTTCTGATTGCGCAATAGAAAAAGTAACGGGAAACAAGCCTAGACAAAAAATAAGAGATGTGAAAGATAAAATTACAAAAGCACATATGGCACAATCCCGTATCACATATCCTACATGAAAATGAAAATTTGTACCACTATTTGCATCCTTCGTAGTAGCAATAATCAACACTCCCTTATAGTTATATTTCAAAAACATTCCACCGATAAAGAGAAACGGGCGAAAAGTACGGAAACCCGCAATAAGAGCACCAAAAGCAACGTGGCAACTCTCAAAATACTGGGTTATAGAATAAATTGATACGATACTTCCCTAGAAGGATCGATTTCTTTTAACTTCTTAAAATATGAACATATATGGTTATTACATACACCAACATCACCAGATACTGCATTTCGTGCTTTGTTCACAGCATGATATGCACGTTTGTAGGATATTTCATAACCATGACTATGTTTAAAAAAGATAACAATATCTATCGATTTAGTAGATAGAGCAGACTTAATTTCTTCCATGATTATGTTCTTAATGACTTCATAACTAAGATGAACACTACTCATAGATTTTCTCGGTGCACTGCAAGTGTGTCATTTAGGGAAAGACGGATATAAAGCTTGAGTTTTGAAACATCACAAGTTGTATATATATACCAACGACAATCTGTAGCTTTCTTCTTCTTGAAATACACACTTACCTTGGAAGCACGATTATGAATGAAAACATTATGAAAGTCAGTTTCACACGAGTACCTGGCAACGAGACATCTTAACTCACAAATACCGCCATGGTATATTTCACCTACTAGCTTTAAGATCTTATCTCAATCACTGTTAAGAAGTTTCTCTCCAGTAAAAACATGAAACTCTTTATCAAAATTACGAAGCCCAATCTGCTTAACCGTTTGATCATTTACGGAAGAAACAACTTGATGTGTTGTGCGCGAAAAACATGTAGGAGAAAATACGAAGGGTAGTGCAACATGAATCTCGATACAAAGTTTAGTTAAAAGAATCGACACATCATTAAACTCGAAAAACTAACCAGAAAAATCAAGGAAACAGCCTGCAGGATAAGATGTTGTGTCAGCAATATAAGAAGCAGCTTCATAGAGCAGGTACAGGTACAGAAGGAAAAAGCTGAGGCTTAATCCCATAGTTATTTTCACTATTTGCCTACAAAATATAGTATAATATAAGGACTTCTGGTGCAATCAACTTAAAAACAGAATCACCGTACGAATATGTTTTCATATTTATACGAATATATACAACTAAGAAATTACCATGACTGGGAAGCTTGATTCTCCATTTGCGCGATTTCTTCTGTCCATAAGTCAGAATTGAAACTGAATTAACTGTTTAAAGAAGCAAACGTAATTCAATACTTCGATTATTTTCTCCAAAAATAAACAATGATTTGTAAATTACGATATTAAAAGTATGTGAAGCTAATAAATGTAGGTGAAGCTACTGATCAAATTCTATACAGCATTTTTTGTATAATAAAGGGATTTATAATGCAACTTTTGCATAACACATTGACCTTTAACGCAATATTGCATAACACAGGGACCTATAACACAATTAACTCAAATATATAGGGCTAAAATGACAGTAGGTCTCTCAGTATTTAACTCTTTATGCAACTCGAATATTACACATCCCTTCTAAATGAAAAATTAAATTAGAAAGGCTAATTGCATTCAGTAAGCCATTTTACCTTTTAGGTTTATGTAAGTGTCTCTCGGCCATTTGGTCGAACATCTCTAGCACGAAATGTGAATAGGTCTTGAGATGTTAGTGATCTCTGTAATTCTCCAACACCCAAGATTGTCATCATCTACAATAAACATACAATGTTACTGACCAGTAATACATCCACTTCATTGGATCAATTCAGTTCGAATTTACCTTTAACACAACTAATAGAAACTGTGCATTTTTTCCTTTTCTTTATAATTGATGATGAGCTTTAAAAGATTGAATCTTCCCATAGGTTTGGTGGAATTAGGTTCAGCTGGTAATTCTATGACAGTATTCAATAATATTTCAAAGCTATTCAATAAACCTTTAGTGTAGTTACTTCTTTTGTGGCTGAACATATCTCAAAAAATTCAAGTAAACTTGTAAATGGTGTAACGAAAGGCAACAATTATCTTCTGTAAATGATGAGAGCAATGAGAACTCGCCGATAAGAACTCGCAGATGAGAAATCACCATGGTGGTGAGAACAGGTTGGGTGAGATCGGAATGTGAAGGTGAAGCGTATTTATGTAGCTTATATAGTAGGGGCATGTTTGGCATTTTTTAATTCTTTAAGTAATGAAACGATCTGAATCGTCGGTTGTAACATATTTTTGGCTAATAATCAATCCCGGCCCTTCTTTATACCCTTTAGGGATATATATATATATATATATATATATATATATATATATATATATATATATATATATATATATGTATATATATATATATAAGTTGTGTAATTAAAGATTTAAAATTTCATGTATAACAAAACATAACATCAATAAAGTGATCTTATTTTCTTCGCTCAGTTTTTTGTCAAATTTCTGCTAAGATAACCTTAGAGAGATAAGAGGTCATTATGAAAAAACGTCATGAAGTTCTTCCATTATTATGTTCTTAATGACTTCAGAATTGAGATGAACAGTACTCATAGATTTTTCAGTGCACTGCAAACGTGTCGTTTACGGAAGGAACGGATATAACACTTGAGATTAGAAACATCAGAAGTTGCATATATATACCAACGACAATCTGTAGCTTTCTTCTTCTTGAAATACACACTTACCTTGGAAGCATGATTATGAATGAAAACATTATGAAAGTCAGTTTCACACGTGTACCTAGCAACGAGACATCTTAACTCACAAATACCGCCATGGTATATTTCACCTACTAGCTTTAAGATCTTATCTCAATCACTGCTAAGAAGTTTCTCTCCAGTAAGAACATGAAACTCTTTATCAAAATTACGAAGCCCAATCTGCTTAACCGTTTGATCATTTACGGAAGAAACAACTTGATGTGTTGTGCGCGAATAACATGTAGGAGAAAATACGAAGGGTAGTGCAACATGAATCTCGATACAAAGTTTAGTTAAAAGAATCGACACATCATGATGAATTAACCATGGAATAGTGTCAACATTAGTTCACTTAGCATTAAGCATAATTGTTGACTACCAAAACTGTATCGATGCTCTACTAAGAAATCTTTCAATTCCTTCTAACGTTCGACTGCATAATTCTTGATAGACTGAAAAGAATCAAAATACTCAAACGAATAAAAGAAACACTGATCACCATATTTGATTTAAAAAAGAAAATCCGGTGTCATATTACAAAAAAACTATATATAAACAACTAAAAAATGATTTATATTTAAATGTTATAAAAAAATCCATATTATTTAATATACTAGATTTATGTTATAAATTTATCATTTTTCATAAGATCGGTTTATTAAATATTGCAAATTTTTTATACAAGGCTCTATTTTAAGTTTGAGGATTGTAATACTTAATAATTTATTATTTGTATTACTTAAAGAAAATTTAAATTTTAATCTTTATATAATTTATTTCATAAATTTATAAATTAGAATATTAATATAACACACATTAATTATTTATATAATACTAATAATACTATATGAATTAAGTGTAATTTTATTAATTTGCATTTTTTTAACCAACCAATAATATAAAAAATTAAAAAAAAAAGACGAGAAAAATAATTGTGTTAGATTTCCATATTTGTATTTTAACATTGGTAATTATACATTTGTTTATATTATTTTTATTATAAAAAAATTCAAAAATCGTTAAACCGCAAACTCCCTATATTTCAATCCTCACATCTCATTCCAGTTTAGTTTCCTGATCTATCCCTGGAAATTGGTAACATGAGTCAAGGTGGCTATCAGACCGGTCTAAATCAGTTCTGAGACCGGTCTCAAACAGTTCGAAGACCGAACCCTCCTCAATTCATGCTACAAAACCCACCGTCACTATTCAATTTGATAATCACCTTGAATCCTAACACACTATTCCACTATGAGTCAATGATTAAAATCAAACATATGGAGTTGATTATCAATATATATAAGTAATAATTCTTGTCCATCGTTTTTTCACCTCTTTATCTGTTATTATCATCTTCTCCATTGTAATTTCTTTTAAATCCCGAATCATTCTCGATTATTTAATTAACTTTTTTTAAGATGCAGAAATTTTACATTGAGTGGTCTCCAGAATAAGTGTATTTTAATAGTCTTTTCACTTTAACGATGTTCAAAATTGTTTCTTTAAACCTTATTGTCGGACTTCACTGGCTTTAAACAACTTTTGTAGCTCAAGCACTTTCGTCTCTTTGTTGTTTTGGGCTAATTGCACTATCGGTCCCCGTGTTATGCGAATTAGAAAATAAACGCGGGGTAGTTTCCTGCACACTAAACATCTCAAAGGGGAATTGAGTTAGTAATGTGATTCAGCAAATCCTAAGTATATGACTTTGTGCAAGGCAAATAAGAGTCTTTTTTGAAAAAAATAAAATTGGTTGGTGGTGAATTTGGATACGGGTACTTTTGCTATGTCCATAAACACATGGTTATGTTTGACTATTCTGTATAACACAAGGACCAATGGTGAAAATCACCCTTTACTTACTGTGCAATTTTGCATAATTTCACCCTTTTTGATAATTATGCAAGAAAATTGAATACTCGTTTATTTGTAAAATTGGCAGTATTAGATGATGAGTTGAAGAAGGGTCTTCACAAGGTGTCTCTCGTAAGCAACTGAGTTATTGTGCAATTTTCAAACAATATAAGGGACTTATATTGCAATATTTGTCTACTTCATGTAAGGACATCTCAAGCTTAGTTTGTTGTGGCGTATTCCACATTTAATAGTAAGTACATGGTTCTTCGTTCTTAGAGTATTTCAAGTGATCGAGAGTTTGTTGATCTCTAATGGCTTCTATAAGAGTTACAAAATACTCAATATCAATAAAGATTGATACTCAATGTCTGCCTCTATGATTCACAAGATGGGAGTTCCATACAAATATTTTTGAGTTAATTGCACTATAGGTGCCTATGTTATGTAAAAATTGCAATGTAGGTCCCTATATTAAATTTGTTTTAATTTGGTCTCTTATAGAAGTCCAGTTCCCGACCGTTAATGAAAAGAAAACCTATAAAAAACGGGTCTAAACCGGACCAGACGTTAACTACCCTGAAACATGAGTAACAATTATTTTTTTTTCTTTTTTTTTCTGTATGAGCCTGATAAACATTTATTTCTTTTTTTCTGAATCAATTATCATTTTACTAATGGAGGCAAATCTATAAATCCAGGACAATACTAAAATTATTCCTTGGGAATCAAATGAGAATAAAATTTAGAATTCTTGAAAGTGGAATTCAAAACATCGCCTGATACAAATTTATTTATTTATTTATTTTTGGGGTTAATCTACTAGTCTGGATTGGGCTAACAGTCTGGTACAAATATTGAGTCCAGGAATAACTAATATCTAGGCCAGGGGCTAATTTATTTATTTTATTAATGTTTTCCCTAGAAAAAAAATGGACAAATTCACAATATATCAAAAGACCATACTGCAACTCTAATCGAATAATAATACATTCCAAAAAGTAAACATAGTTATCGAAAATCTGCCAAGTTTTAAATAGAAAAAAAATAGACTAGTCTACTACTAGCAGAATAATAGTCTCATCCAGAATAATTTAGCTTTCCTCTTTACTCAATCCTTTAGTTTTACAAACAGGGCACAAATTCTTCTACATCAGCCACTACTTTATACATTCTGCATGAAAATCATGTCCGCTCCTAAAAATCATTATAGTAAAAGAATATCTTTAATATATTGTAAATAAAAAGAAGAAAATTAAATGGTTATTACCTGACAAACACAGCATGGTTCCTCTGGTTCTACGTGGGTATCTGTCCTAATAACAATACCTCCTGAATATCTCCTCTGCTTTAATTTCTTGTTGATGGTTTCTGTATTTAACCCTGTGCATACATCTCCGATCTGTTCCTCCAATGCTAATAACTCATGTATTTTTATACATTCATTATAAAGTGGAGGTGGGGCCAGAGCTGAAGGTGGAGTCGGAGCCCAAGCTGGAGCCAGAGCTTAAGGTGGAGCCGGAGCCCAAGTGGAGCCAGAGTTGGAGGTGGAGCCGGAGCTGAAAGTGGAGTCGGAGCCCAAGCTGGAGCGATAGATGGAGATGGAGCTGGAAGTTAAGGTGGAGCCGCCAATTATTCAACCAAAAATTTTAAAAAAATAAATCAACTTCGAGTCAAAAAAAATTTGAATTTTTATTCTCAATTTACATTATCTCGATTTCATAACGAGAGTTCGGCATAAATCATCTAGTGACTCAATTTTCATATGTAATTTACATAGAAAAAAACCAATTAACACCATGTCTAACAAATTTCTTATTTATTTTTGACAAAAAAAACCATCATAACATTTCTACCTTTTTAATAAGACATTCCCATTCATAATAATACATTTGGTGCTAAAAGTGAGAAAGAGATTCAATATGAAAAAAGTGGAAGCTAACTCAGGTAATATTCCATAATTTTAAATAATACAAAAAGATAAAATGATTATGATAAATGGTTAACACCATAAGACTTCTATTTCTCGTGTAGTAGAGATCATTCAGAAAAACTATTGGATAGCAAGGCATGAAGCCGAAACTCTAGATATTCTTAAAATTTTCCGACCGGCAAAGAAAATGAAAGAGGAGATATATATACATATATATCAACAGTAACAATTAACTATTGAAAAGATAATTAAAGAAAAAAATTATATTCTTACTTTAGGAATCCCAGGTAATGTAGAATTATACGGTTGAGAAGACACTGACTCTTCTGCACTATCACTACCATCACCACTACTTCTATCCATAAGCATCTTATGACGCTCACTACACTCTTTTGGCTTTCGATACATACACTGCAAAATATTCAACCATATTATTAATCTTTCATTTTTCCCATATCGTCTATGGATAGCTAAAAACATACAAATATCTCATTACCTTAAATTGCAAAGTACTATTAATAGCATCACTCACAAGCTCCCAGTTTGTAACCATATCATGCACCACTACAACAAGTGCCTACATCATAAACTCAACCGTAATAAATTCTACTATTCCTACCAATTTACCTCACTAAAAAAACTATACTAGTTAAATGAAAGAGAAGACGATTTTTATAGAGAATGGCTTCCTACTTGTTATGGATCCTCTACCAAACAATATTTACATAAATAGTCCTTTTACTTGTAATGTTTTATAAAATATCTATCTAGTAGGATTATGTCTTCTATTTTGCATATTCATGCTTGACACATATTTAAACACTTATTTAACCCTAACTTGTTTTTTATTAATCAAATATTTAGAAAAAGAAAAAGATGCTAAAATAATGTTTACAAGTTTAAGATACCTTGTGCATCTTCTTGATAGTCTTATGCAACCCTTGAAACTTTCTGTTTGGTCCAAATTGAAATAAAATATACTTACAAATCATATATCATTCTAATACAATTTTTTTAATAAAGTCCATCAAATTCAAATTAATTAACAATTCATTATAAAATATGAAGTCTAAATCTTATGTTCTAACCAAATGTCAAAGAAGTGAAAGCATAATTTAAAATATCCTCTATAAGTCCTAATTTTGTTAAAGTGCATGATAGAAAATATATATTACATATAATTATCTTTAAGAAAATTTACAATTATTATTTTCATGTATTAGGGTACAGTGGAAATTGTAAAATTTTAGAGAGTATAAACAATAATTTAGAGATCAAATGTATTACCTTTGAAATATAATGACCAACGATCTTCTCGTAATCACAAAAATATTAATTTTTCCAACATAGAACCCTAATTTTGCCGACACAGAGTAAGAATAAGAGAGAAGAAGAAGACGTTCTCAGTAATGAATAATAATACAATATATATGAGACATTTAGGTTTCTAATCTAAACCATACAAATGTATATAAAATCAAATGTTGATAGTTATCCACGTGTAAACTATCTAAGATATCATTTACTAAAGGGGCCCAACTTTATAATAAGTCAAGTAGTAGATCACAAATGCCGCCCAAAAGAATAAACTAGAAACTCATTAGAAAATAAGAATTGAACAATGAGTTTCACAAGATAAGGGTTTTGATGAAGTATAAACTTACCATATCAAAAATTCTCTAAACTTGACCAAAATCTTTCATGTCAAATTCAAAATTAAGACCTTATTTTAATTTCTTAATTCTCTGAACTGTATGGATAATTAGTAACATATTATCAACATATAAAATTATATAAATTATGTTTTTTTTATAAAATTCAAGAAAATTGAGACATCTATCAAATTCACATGTCTTGAAACCTAAGTCAAGAACAAAAGAATCAAATCTTTTATACCATTATTTTGGGGACTATTTTAATCCATATAAATATTTTTTAGTAAACTTACATGAACTAGGTTTTTACAATCATAAAATCCCCCCGGGTATCTCATATTAATCTCTTCTTCAAGTTCACCATGTTAAAATATTGTTTAAATATTAAACATTTCTAGTTTAAGGTAAAAATTTGCAACATATGAATACATTGATAGTTTGAATTTGACAGTAGGGGAAAAAGTCACATTGAAATCAGTACTCTCTGAGTATATCCTTTAGTTATAAGTCTAGCTTTATATTCAAGGGGATAATTAACATAAAATTCTTTTTAGTTTATAAAATAATTTTGCACTCAATTACTTTTTTATCCTTATTTTTTCAACAAGAATCAAAGTATTATTAACTTTTAAAGAATGTATTACTTCTTTCATAACTTTTAACCAGTTTTTTTGCAACCAAGTACCCTAAGATATATATCATTTTGTCGTTGCTACATTCTCAATGTTAGCAATATTATTCAACTCAAATGTAGTGCATAAACCATTAAGAATATATAGACCAGAACATTTCTTTTCATATAAGACACATTTGTCATTCTTATAAACATTTATCACACCTTATGCATTTTTAAAATGCAACCTATATCATCTAACCCTCCAAGAGATATAAGGTTTTTTTTTTTAATCATGCTATCATCTCACTTTAGTAAGGGTTACCATTTTCCCATTATATGTTCTCAAGTTTATTGATACAACTAGGACAAATTAGCTTACATGAACTTAAAATACTTTCAAGCTAGATTGACATGTTTCTAAGAGTATTCTTGTATATCCATCAAAACAGTTATAGGAATATGAAATACTTTCAAGCTAGATTGACATGTTTCTAAAAGTATTTGTATATATAAATCTATCTATTAGGAACTCTCTAAATATATATATCCTTGTTTTCTATTTTGTATCTTTTGAGTATGCAACTATAAATATTAGGAGATTAATTTATCTCAATATGTGAAAGTAAGATATTAACAAAATCTAAACACTAACTCTCAATATTTATAGCATATGATTGATTTTACATTGAAATCCTAGTTTTATCAGATATAAGAGCGAGAAATAAGAAAAATATTAATTCGATAATGAATAATGATACAAAATTTGAAATTCGGGTGTGTATATGAGACCCCTTAGTTCTTCAATTTGAGTCATCCAAATGTAAACGAAATCGGGATTTTATAGTCATCAACGTGTAAGGTATATGGACTAAATGATATAATTTAGTAAATGACCCATCTTTATAATAAGTCAAGTAGGAGATCACAGATGCAACCTAAAAGAAGAAGCCAACAAATCAATAATCGTAAGGCCCATCTAGAAATAAGAATTGTGATTTATCAATTACAACAAGAACTTCACACATGAAATGATCAATCTCGTTTATTTGTGCTTGAGAGATACTTTGATAAATGAGTTCAATGTAATATGGTTCTAAAGTTGTGGGCAAAGTAACAACCAGTGACACACACATACCTCTATCCCCATCCCCATCCCCCCACACACATATATATATATATATATAGTAGGGATGTCCCGTACCTGAAGGTACTTGTGCTAAAATTAATTTGAAAAATTATAATAAATTGTGCAAAACTCATAATTGAATTATATGTAAAAAAAAGTGCAAATCATTCTATTACTTGTAAAAATTAGTATAAAAAAATGATAAAATATATCAATACATATAATCACCATCTTATATACATAGTTATGCATTTCTCTCATAATTCTACAAACATAAGATGAATATGTATCCTATATTTCGCTATATTATAAAATATTTATATATTTTATATATGTATTTCAACTTTTTTTACTAGACAATATTATACGTGTGTTTTACATAAGACTTTGCGAAGATTATTACTTTTTAAGCTAATTCTAAAAAAACCCGTACCTTATTACTTTTTAAGCGAATTCTAAAAAAACACCTTACCTGAAGGTACTTGGACAAAAACTAATTTAAAAAATTATAAATGATAGTGCAAAATTCATCATTTAGTTTATATCAATAGTTAAATGAAAATCATATATAAAAATGTGTTTCTCATAAATATAATGTCTTTTTAAAGATTTCTCATAAATATAATGTCTTTTTAAAGAAACTATTTCTTTCGTATTTCCAGTTGTATGTTCTAGTTGATTATAGAAAAAATATGTAATAATTAAAAGTAGTTGAGCAAAATCTGATATTGGATCATAAGTAAATTTGCAAAATAAAACTTACTTATAGTTACAACAGAAACATACCATTTGAAAATTAATAAAACGGGCAAATGTAACACTATGGTTTTTCAGACCCTTAAAGAACATGGTGGTACGGAGAAAGGGGTGAAAATCGGATCTGAAATTTTCTGTTTTTTATTTTTCCAATCCGAAAATTCTAATTTCCGAAAAGATGTTTAATGTTCTGAAATTCTGATTTTTCCAAAAAATTTGGGTCGGAATTGGGTGCTACCAATTAATTTTTCGAATTTTTCGGTTTCCTGATTTTTTTTTTTCGATTTTACGTTCCAAATATTAAAAAAAGTTAATAAATTTAAGATAAAAAAAAATATACAAAAGAAAACTCTGAAAAATTCAGAAGAAAAAAGAAAACAATGGAACATGATATATAACTTTATAAGAATCTTTATCAATTCATACATACATAATTAATACAAATATACCATGTTTTGATAATTAACCAAGATAGGATCAGAAAAACAAAAGTTGAAATATTTAACTTTACACTTTCCATATGTAAATACTCAAAAAATTATCTTGCAAGAGTTACATAAACATCACATTACAAAATTACAGAGACATGTTAATTATATGAGCTTTCTTAATCTTTATCTAGATTATGTTGTTTTGTTGTTTGAGATTCAGGAATAAGCGATTGAAGCTCTGTATGGGAGTCATCAAGATAATTTCCACTCTTTGCTAATTTTATTCATCAAGTCATCATTGAACAACTTGACTGTATCTGTAGTAGAAAGAGAATAAACCGATTCATTCAAATCTCGAAACATAATCCTTTTCTCTTCCACCCGAAAGCACTTCATACATCTCGAATTCTATTCATACATTCGTTGACCCAGAAGAGGCTGACCAGAGAGAGATATTGAATCAGAAAATCAACATATCTGCATACATACAAATACATACAATACAGACCATTTGCTTCAAATAAAAAAATCATGTATATAATATAAAAAGGTTAAAGAGAGAAAGAAAGATATTTATTTAAAGATTAAACATTACTTGAATCCCTTGGAACGTTGAGAAATATGATCCATGATAAGGTTTACATCTCTAACCTGAAATTAAAATTGTTAAAATATTGTTGACAACTACAAAAAAGCGACAGTAAGGGTAGTATAAAGTATAAACCTTGCCAGCCCTGGAGAAAAACTCATATACATCTCGTTCATCTGCCTTGAAAAAAATCTGAAAGATTCATCAAAAAAAATGTTAGAGAAATTCATTATCAGTAAATACTACAATCAATTGATTTGCAAGATTACCTGATAGGCGAAGATTGTTCTTTGATCTTTTTCATGATCAGCTTGTGGTTCCACTTTTTCTTCTTTTTTCTTTTTATGTCTTCTGCAAATAATAATACATAAACCTGAAATTCTTAGCGATACACTCATATAAAAATTGGTTATCCTCTGACTTTTTTCGGAAAGAGTCAGGCAAACATGACATGATAAAGAAGCATGTTTATTCATATCATATTACCTAATAAAGACTCCAAACTTCAATTTTAGTAAATATAAATTTTATTTTATCCTTCAATAACTTATAACTATATTACCTCTGATTAGTCCCTGGAAGAGGCCATTGGATCAGATGCCACACCAACTCTACATGGTAACTCCGTCTTAATAGTCCATACTATATGAACCTGCAAAAATAAAGGACATTGCAGTAAAAAATAAAAAAAGCTCATAATTTGCATTTGTGAAATTAAATTTATGTTAACTTATAGAAACTATTGAGGTGGAGCCAAGAGTTATTATATCTCCACTTGAGAGCTCAAATGTTGAGAAAAGAAATATAGTTCCATTTAACATAAATTGCTATTATAAAAAAATATTTATTATTATATTATGGACCCCCTCAAATTATAAGAATCTTCATTTGGCCCCCCAACATTTGAAACTCGTTTTATTGGGCTTTGATTTATTTTATTTGCCTGTTTAAAGTGTACTTACTTTAAAAAACACTAATATATGGACATATAATGCATTATTTACATAACATAGGAACATATTGTGCAATTCACTCTGACAACACAAATTCCTGGCTCCAGGGGTAAATTGGGAATTCAATATATAAGAAAACACATAGAATTAATACTATAAGGACGTATTTGCAAAAATGAAAACTTATTAAACTCGAAAAACTAACCAGAAAAATCAAGGAAACAGCCTGCAGGATAAGATGTTGTGTCAGCAATATAAGAAGCAGCTTCATAGAGCAGGTACAGAAGGAAAAAGTTGAGGCTTAATCCCATAGTTATTTTCACTATTTGCCTATAAAATATAGTATAATATAAGGACCTTTTGTGCAATTATTTCAGATATTTTGTATAATATAGGGACTTCTGGTGCAATCAACTTAAAAATAGAATCACCATACGAATATGTTGTTTTCATATTTATACGAATATATACAACTAAGAAATTACCATGACTGGGAAGCTTGATTCTCCATTTGCGCGATTTCTTCTGTCCATAAGTCAGAGTTGAAACTGAATTAACTGTTTAAAGAAGCAAACGTAATTCAGTACTTCGATTATTTTCTCCAAAAATAAACAATGATTTGTAAATTACGATATTAAAAGTAGGTGAAGCTAATAAATGTAGGTGAAGCTACTAATCAAATTCTATACAGCAATTTTTGTATAATAAAGGGATTTATAATGCAACTTTTGCATAACACATTGACCTTTAACGCAATTTTGCATAACACAGGGACCTATAACACAATTAACTCAGATATATAGGGCTAAACTGACAGTAGGTCTCTCAGTATTTAACTCTTTATGCAACTTGAATATTACACATCCCTTCTAAATGAAAAATAAAATTAGAAAGGCTAATTGCATTCAGTACCTCAGTTATACAATTGAGCCATTTTACCTTTTAGTTTTATGTAAGTGTCTCTCGGCCATTTGGTCGAACATCTCTAGCACGAAATGTGAATAGGTCTTGAGATGTTTGTGATCTTTGTAATTCTCCAACACCCAAGATTGTCATCATCTACAATAAACATACAATGTTACTGACCACTAATACATCCACTTCATTGAATCAATTCGGTTCGAATTTACCTTTAACACAACTAATAGAAACTGTGCATATCTTCCTTTTCTTTATAATTGAAGATGAGCTTTAAAAGATTGAATCTTCCCATAGGTTTGGTGGAATTAGGTTCAGCTGGTAATTCTATGACAATATTCAATAATATTTCAAAGCTATTCAATAAACCTTTAGTGTAGCTACTTCTTTTGTGGCTGAACATATCTCAAAAAATTCAAGCAAACCTGTAAATGGTGTAACGAAAGGCAACAATTATCTTCTGTAAATGATGAGAGCAATGAGAACTCGCTGATGAGAACTCGCAAATGAGAAATCACCATGGTGGTGAAAACAGGTTGGGTGAGATCGAAATGTGAAGGTGAAGCGTATTTAAGTAGCTTATATAGTAGGGGCATGTTTGGCATTTTTTAATTCTTTAAGTAATGAAATGATCTGAATAGTCGGTTGTAACATATTTTTGGCTAATAATCAATCCCGGCCCTTCTTTATACCCTTTAGGGATATATATATATATATACTAGGTATGAACCCGTGCCTGAAGGCACTCTAACAATATTAATTTAGAAAAATAAATATAAAACATGATTATGAAGCAATGTTTTTAGAAAATAAATATATGCATGCTAATCGATATCTCCAAGATCAAATATTTGTTTTCCATCACTCATCTGTTACAACACGTGATTGGGCCTTAACTAAGTGTCTATAGTTTCTTAGCATGTGTACCTATGTATTCAAATACACGATCTTTAAGGAGGACGAATAGAAACCACTCCAGATTTCTACAATGCTTACTATTGATCTAAACCTTGTATCAATCGGATTGAGAGTTAGATAATCATGTGCTCGAGGTTCAATTATGCAAACTTGAATATGAATTATGATAGGACGGTTCCAAGAATTGAGTCAAGGGTTGATGGAGTTGGGACATAACATATCTAGTGATAAGATTGTTGTTCAATGCGCATGTGTATATACATCTCACCTTCTCAGTCAATTTTCTACTTGGTTACATTTTTTAGACATTGTGTCACTTTGCACTGTTGATTCTCCATAAATCCTTAACCGTATTTTAAGTTCAACCATTAGGGCTCGTTAAATGTAGGTCTAAGTGATTCATATTGTAAATCACATGCTTTTATAAAGCATTCAAGTGCATATTACATGCCCTTTCCCTTTCCTAATTTTTTTTTCAATATCTTCATATAGGAATAAATTTGAGAACTATCTCAAGACATGAATCATTTCGGTTATGAGATAAATTTCATGATTCCATTTACTTGACTTGGTCATGAATATAATCTTGTTTATTTATTTGGTCAATGGTTACCGTAATCATAATAGAAAAATTCAAATTATTACCAGTTTCAGATTCTATTATAAGTTTTTGCCTTCTTCTACCCATCACAACTAAATATTTTTTTCTTTCTTCATTCTCCTTCTGCTATTATAAGACACGATATATACCAAAGTGTAAGAATGAGGAATATAAAAAATGTATGAAAACTCAAACTCCTTGAATGCATTTCAATAAAAAATTGTATTCTTTTAGATAGAGGGATTAAAAGGGAGAGAAAAGATTATAAAGGATATATTGTAAAAAACTTGGAAGGTTAGGTTACTAAAGAATTATAAGTATACCTTCTAATCCTTTATACTGTATCCCTTCAATGTCTTCATTACCCTTATGTTCTTTGTACAAAAATTAATTCTTTCCATTACTTATAGAATCCAAACACATATTTCAAAGAATTCTTTACTATACTATCCATCTATATAAAAGAAAATAATAACGAACTTGCATTATCGGAAGCCAACCAGAAGACAATTCAAAAGTTTCACTATAAATGATCAATCAACTTAATGAATCAAAGAAAACCCTCTATGATTATGTCACAAAATAAAATAAAAAAACTGAACTTGATCATTTGATTACATTCTTTAATTAAGAGAATGAAGAATTACATTGTCGGAAAAAGTTTTGTTACTCCCGGCTTTCATATCCTGACAACACATCTATTCTATAGTTTATTAGCATTTGTATCAATGTATTCAAGCACACGATCTGTGAGGAGGTCGGATAAAACTGCTTCAGATCTCTACGGAGCTTAATATTGATCAAAAACCTGTATGCAAAGTTAAAAAGCAATTATGATAGGACGGCTCCAGAATTGAGGATTGAGTCAAGCGTTGATGAAGTTGTAACTCCTCCAGTGATATAAAAAAAACTTCTCTAGTGATGATAAGCTTGTTGCAAGTAGTTGTAAATATAGAGTTCAGTAGTTGTTGCATTAAGAAATGTCTTAATGCAAGAGGATGGTACAATTTTTGTCACCTGTAATAGAAGACATGGATTAAGGACTTATAGTGCAATTTTTTCACATAATATAGGGATCTGTAATGCAATTTTTGTATAATAGTAGTGCGAATACGTCTGGCGAAATTTCGTGGGCATGCCGGTGAACCGTATAGAGACTTATAGTGCAGTTATCACATAATTTGGGGAATTATAATGCAAGTTTTACATAAATTAGGGACATATTGTGCAATTAAGTCCGGAATTAAAATCGCAAAAAATTATAGGGACCCTTGAATGTCAGTAAAAGAAACTAATACATCGCAACTGAACTTGACACAAAATACCCTGTACAATAAATTAATGTAGGGACCTTTAGTGCAATTTTTAATAATATAAGGACCAAGACTGTAATTGAACTCAAAAAGTACTTCATGGAATTTGATTTGGGGACTGAAAATGGTATAAAAACAAAGTCCAGGGATTATTATGACGTTCTATGACTAAACTGAAAATATCCTATAGTTCAGGGACCATTTAGCAAACATGAGGAAAAATTAACCTTTGCATTCTCTTGGTGTGATAAATCTCCCTGCTATGACCTCCATTATACGGGAGTATTCTCACATGTACAGATAAAAAAATTATACCATTATAGGAAATTTATTTAAACTGAGCGGAATTATTGTAGTCTGACTGCAAACGCCTAGAAAATCGGTGAACCTATTAACTTTTATAATAGATATATAAATTTGATATGTAAAAAAGCTAATTACCTGCTCAAAATTCGCCACTGATCTTCCAAATCTTTTTGCAGAGATATAATTGTTTTCGATGTAAAAAACCTGGGTTTTTCTCGATAAAATTTGAACAAAATTAAGGTAATTGATTATATGATTCTTCAGTTGTACCTTGAAGCTGTTCTTTAGCATCTTCCATAGCTCGCCAAATCTGTGTAACTTAATTCCACTCCGTATTCTCGTAAAATATCATTTGCTATATCTTTTGGTTTTTGATTCGGTAAATCTTGCAATTTATCTTCGATTACACTTAAAAGCCAGCTTTTTGAAGGGTGTGATGTCTTTACTGTATTTCCAGGGGGCAAGTGTGTAAATTGTTAAACTTTTTGATCTTGAAAGATCGAGAAGAAGGAACAAACGAAGCGTGTATTCTCCATGAACAGTTTTCTTGTCCGCACCTTCCGCTAGCTCGAACTGTATCGTTTTTTTTAATTTGTATACGAATCTATGGGCAATTGTGTACTTTTGTAAAGCTTCACGAAACTCTTTAACGCTTTTAAACTCTTGACCTACTCTAAGTATTCCGATTTTCCATGATTAGATTACTTTTTCAGGCCATTCTTCGTAAGACATAGCGTAACCTGAAGGTGTTTCGAGACTATCCGCCCATGGTACGTTTACTAAATTTTGGTCAGTTGATTCGAGTGGGTCCAGCTTTTTTAATGGCTTTGTTTCGTCAGCGTGGGCTACTATTGTGGGCCCGTTTTTACCGACTTTCCATGAGGCGGTGCGTTGTCTCTTTTTAACTGTGTCTCCGCCGGAGTTCACTACCCCTATAGATAAAAACAGAGGATTAAACACCAAACATATAATATATACAAAAAGTAAAAAATAATTCTGTCCGTAACATCTCCAACTGACCAAATAGATGGAACTGATGATCGCGAATATTCATCAACCTGAGAATCATATAAAAAATTACTATCAAGCCCTTGTGCAACATTCTCATAGACAACAAATGTTCAATACCTCTATTGCCCCATTCTTCTCCATTTTCACTCCTACTTCCTCCAATCCTAAATTCTGTCATAAAAATTACACAAATTCAAAGCTTGATGAGAATAAATTTATAAGAAAGGGAGTATTTAACCTTTGTATTTGGTCTACGTCCAGTAGCAAACATTATATGAGAGAAGCCTCCAATTGTTCCTTTATTAGTCTTTAAAGAGAGGGACCCATCTGATGATTTCACAATAGCTTGAGGTGATTCTTTTGAATGAAATCCAACAAAATCCCTAACCTTCAATAAATTTAAAAGAAGATATGTTTTAACTTTTAAGTGAACAATGACACAACATGATTCTTTACAGTCCCTTTACCTCTTCATCAAAGCCTCGTAAAACATGTTTTTGTCTTATAAACACATGAACATCACTTTTTAATCCATTAAAGATCCCAGCAAACTCTACTGCAATATATCCACCTCCAACTATCGCAATTTTCTTTGGCTCATATACTTACCCACCAAAAGATGGTTTTTGTGTTGTGCTTAATAGACATTCGTTCTTGTGTTGTGCTTCAGAAATCTCAAACTCTAAAAACACACCAAAAAAGGAGAAATTTTAGAGCCATACTCTACAAACATGAGAATTATAGCCAGAATTTAAGATTACGAATGTCGAATTTTCAATATATGTTACAATTTCTTTTTGTTTTTGTTACTGCAGAACAATTCAAAAAAATGTAGTATTAAATTAACCTGAAATCTGAACCGATGAGAATAGGATTAAATTAAACAAAGGTTTTAGAGATTCAATGGATATTTACTGCAAAACAATTCGAAAAATACAGATAAGACCAAATTAGCGCATCGCCTCCTCCTCATATACAGTATTATCTGTAGAATCTGAATTCGAAGTTTCATGTTAGTAAGCTTAAATCTACTCCGGTTTTTCTTACTCAGTTCCATTCAGCAAGTTTATAGAGATTAGGTTAAAAATTAAATTTTTACCTTAATTTGGGTTCTTTGCCAAGCCGGTTGATAATGGCTGTGGAAATGGTGGCGGATTTCTTGTGCAGGAGAGTGGCTTGGTGGGAAGGTGAGACCTGAGTGTGAAGAGATTTGTGAGCGGCTTGTTGATGGAGCAACCAAGCCGGTTTGATGATGTTGATGATGGCGGAGAATGGTCCCGAGTTGCTAGCGGCTTGGTGGGAAGGTTAGTGTTTCCAAGCCGGGTTGATGATGATGGTGGAGGTTTCTTTGATTGTTGATGGCGTAGCAAAGCCTGGTTGTGGCGATTTGGAAAGGATAGAGAGAGAGTAGATGGAAAGGTGAAACCTGAGTGCGAAGTGAATCCTTTTCGTTTAATCCCTAAATTTTGAAAAAAATAATAAATAAAATTATAATAAAATGGCCACATATAATCTAACGGCTGAAAAATATAGAAGAGACATCAAGACATTTTAAACCGGAGATCGAATTTATATAATCTGGACCATTAATTATAATTGATCTAAAGGTCGAAAATGATAGAAATTTGATCTGATGGCTTAAAAATATGGAGAAAAACAGAAGACATTTCGGGCCGTTGGCCCTTCTCCAATATTATATAGATATATATAAGCTGTGTAATTAAAGATTTAAAATTTCATGTATAACAAAACATAACATCAATAAAGTGATCTTATTTTCTTCGCTGAGTTTTTTGTCAAATTTCTGCTAAGATAACCTTAGAGAGATAAGAGGTCATTATGAAAAAACATCATGAAGTTCTTCCATGATTATGTTCTTAATGACTTCAAAATTGAGATGAACAGTACTCATAGATTTTTCAGTGCACTGCAAACGTGTCGTTTACGGAAAGAACGGATATAACACTTGAGATTAGAAACATCAGAAGTTGCATATATATACCAACGACAATCTGTAGCTTTCTTCTTTTTGCAATACACACTTGCCTTGGAAGCACAATTATGAATGAAAACATTATGAAATCCAGTCTCACACGAGTACGCAGCAACGAGACATCTTAACTCATAAATACCGTCATGCTATATTCCACCTACTAGCTTTAAGATCTTATCTCAATCACTGCTAAGAAGTTTCTTTTCAGTAAGAACATGAAATTATTTATCAAGATTACGATGCTCAATCAGCTTAACAGTTTGATCACTAACTGAAGAAACAACTTGACGTGTTGTGCGCGAAGAACATGTAGGAGCAAATACCTAGGGTAGTGCAACATGATTCTCGACACAAAGTTTAGACAAAGGAACTGACACATCGTGATGAATTAACCATAAAATAGTGTCAACATCAATTTTACCTAGCATTAAGCATGATTGTTGACTACCAAAACTATCGATACTCTATTAAGAAATCATTCAATTTCGTCCAACGTTCGACTACATAATTCTTGATATACTAATGAATCAAAATACATAAATGGATAAAAGAAATACTGATTATCATATTTGAATTGAACAAGAAGATTCAGTGTCGTATTACACAAAACCTATAAATAGGGATGGCAATGGTTAGAATATTAACCATTTGTGAAATCGATGGCGCATCCATGAGGGTTCGGTTCTCACAAAAGGTAACCGATGGATAAACCATTAGTATTTTGTTTTTTACAATAATCTGATGGATAATCCAGAATTTGAATAAATTATAAGAAATAAAAAATAAAAAAATATATATACTATATAAAAATATTCTATAAATACACAATGATACATAATATTGACCAAAATAAAATTAATCTATAAATAAAACACCAAACTGGTTTTATGTAGTTTATTACTATATTGTCTAATACCTATCTATGGTCACCCAATAATTAAGTAGCTAATTTCATAGTTTTAAAAATATTTTATAGGATTTTTTTTATTTAAAACCTATTGAATAATTACGGATGTGGATTAACCGTGGATAATCCGCATTCGTCGTGGATGCGGATTTGGTAAATAATTCTAAAATCCAATAGTTAATGGATGCGGATTTGGTTATCGTCTTTCTTAATGGATGTGGATGTGGTTATTCTATTTTTTGAGGATATCTGATCCGTTGTAATCCCTACGTATAAAAAAATAGCTAAAAAATAATTTATATTTAAATGTTATAAAAAATTCTTATTATTTAATATACTAGATTTAAATTATAACTTTATCATTTTTTATAAGATCAATTTATTAAATATTGCAATTTTTTTATACAAGGATATATTTTGAGTTAAGGATAGTAATACTTAATCATTTATTATTTGTATTACTTAAATAAAATAAAATTTTAATTCTTTAGATAATTTATTTCATAAATTTATAGATTAAAATATTAATATAACACACATTAATTATTTATATAATACTAAAAATTCTATATGAATGAAGTGTAATGGTATTAATTTGCATATTTTTTGTACTAACCGATAATATTATCTATTAAAAAAAAGACAAGAAACGTAATGGTGTTGGATTCCCATATTTGTATTTTAACATGGGTAATTACATATTTGTGTATTTTATGTTTATTATATGAAAAATCGAAAAACGTTAAACCCCGAACTCCCTACATTACAATTCCCACACCCCATCCCAGTTTAGTTTCTTGATTTGCCCCTAGATATTGGTTACATGAGTTAAGGTGGCTATCAGACCGGCAGTTCCAAGACCGAACCCTCTTCAATTCAGGCTACCAAACCCTTCGTCTATATTCAATTTGATAATCACCTTGAATCCTAACACACTATTCCACTACGGGTCTATGATTAAAATCAAACCTATGGAGTTGATTAGCAATATATACAAAGTAATAATTCTCACCCACCATTTTTTCACCTCTTTGTTGCGTTCGATGTCATTTTTTCATATCATTTTCCCTTGAAAATGCATTAGAAAACCGCTTCTTTGAAATTTCTTGCAAGAACTCAACTTCTTTTTGGGTTCTTGCCTTACAAAAATCTTGTACACACATATAAATTCATTCACAACATATGCAATATTATTTAGATAAGATATCATGCTTTTTGTGAACCTATTAGAACCTTTGTGTTTTGTCTTTAAGTTATTTTTTAGATGTACCATGCAAAAAGCAAAAAGAATGGGGAGAAGAAGGAAAACGCTGCATAAGGCTAAAGTAATACCGGTAAGACGGTTAGAAACAAACGTAATCTCTCATTCGAATATATATGGGGCAAGAAAAATCAAAAATCTATTTTGATTTATACCGCCTTCTGATTGCGCAATAGAAAAAGTAACGAGAAACAAGCCTAGACAAAAAATAAGAGATGTGAAAGATAAAATTACAAAAGCACATATGGCAAAATCCTGTATCACATATCCTACATGAAAATGAAATTTTGTACCACTATTTGCATCCTTCATAGTACCAATAATCAACACTCCCTTATAGTTATATTTCAAAAACATTCCACTGATAAAGCGAAACGGGCGACAAGTATGGAAACCCGCAATACAAGCACCAAAAGCAACGTGGCAACTCTCAAAAGAATGGGTTATCGAATAAATTGATACGATACTTCCCTAGAAGGATCGATAGCTTTTAACTTCTGAAAATATGAACATATATGGTTATTACATACACCAACATCACCAGATACTGCATTTCGTGCTTTGTTCACAGCATGATATGCACCTTTGTAGGATATTTCATAACCATGACTATGTTTAAAAAAGATAACAATATCTATCGATTTAGTAGATAGAGTAGACTTAATTTCTTCCATGATTATGTTCTTAATGACTTCACAACTGAGATGAACACTACTCATAGATATTCCCGGTGCACTGCAAGTGTGTCGTTTACGGAAAGACGGATATAAAGCTTGAGATTTGAAACATCACAAGTTGCATATATATACCAACGACAATATGTAGCTTTCTTCTTCTTGAAATACACACTTACCTTGGAAGCACGATTATGAATGAAAACATTATGAAAGTCAGTTTCACACGAGTACCTAGCAATGAGACATCCTAACTCACAAATACCGCCATGGTATATTTCACCTACTAGCTTTAAGATCTTATCTCAATCACTGCTAAGAAGTTTCTCTCCAGTAAGAACATGAAACTCTTTATCAAAATTACGATGCCCAATCAGCTTAACTGTTTGATCACTAAAGAAAGAAACAACTTGATGTGTTATGCGCGAAAAACATGTAGGAGCAAATACGAAGGGTAGTTCAACATGAATCTCGATACAAAGTTTAGATAAAAGAACCGACACAACATGATGAATTAACCATAGAATAGTGTCAACATCATTTCACCTAGCATTAAGCATAATTGTTGACTACCAAAGCTGTATCGATGCTCTACTAAGAAACCGTTCAATTCCTTCCAACATTCGACTGCATAATTCTTGATAGACTGAAAAGAATCAAAATACTCAAACGAATAAAAGAAACACTGATCACCATATTTGATTTCAAAAAGAAAATTCGGTGTCATATTACACAAAAACTATTTAGAAACAATTAAAAAATGATTTATATTTAAATGTTATAAAAAAAATCCTTATTATTTAATATACTAGATTTAAGTTATAAATTTATCATTTTTCATAAGATCGGTTTATTAAATATTGCAAATTTTTTATACAAGACACTATTTTAGGTTTGAGGGTTGTAATACTTAATAATTTATTATTTGTATTACTTAAATAAAATTTAAATTTGAATCTTTAGATAATTTATTTCATAAATTTATAAATTAGAATATTAATATAACACACATTAAATTTTTATATAATACTAATAATACTATTTGAATTAAGTGTAATTGTATTAATTTGCATTTTTTTCAACCAACCTATAATATAATATATTAAAAAAAAAGACGAGAAAAATAACTGTGTTAGATTTCCATATTTGTATTTTAACATTGGTAATTATACATTTGTGTATATTATTTTTATTATAAAAAAAATTCAAAAATCATTAAACCGCAAACTCCCTATATTTCAATCCTCACATCTCATCCCAGTTTAGTTTCCTGATCTATCCCTTGAAATGAGTAACATGAGTCAAGGTGGCTATCAGACCGGTCTAAATCAGTTCCGAGACCGGTCTCAATCAGTTCCAAGACCGAACCATTCTCAGTTCATGCTACCAAACCCACCGTCCATATTCAATTTGATAATCACCTTGAATCCTAACACACTATTCCACTATAAGACAATGATTAAAATCAAACATATGGAGTTGATTATCAATATATACAAGTAATAATTCCCGTCCATCTTTTTTTCATCTCTTTATCCGTTATTATCATCTTCTCCATTGTAATTTCTTCTAAATCTCGAATCATTCTCGATTATTTAATTAACATTTTTTAAGATGAAGAAATTTTACATTGAGTGGTCTCCAGAATAAGTGTATTTTAATAGTGTTTTCACTTTGAAGATGTTCAATATTGATTCTTTAAACCTTATTGTCGGACTTCACTGGCTTGAAACAACGTTTGTAGCTCAAGCACTTTCGTCTCTTCGTTGTTTGGGCTAATTGCACTATCGGTCCCCGTGTTATGTGAATTAGCAAATAAACCCTGGGTAGTTTCCTGCACACTAAACATCTCAAAGGGGAATTGAGTTAGTAATGTGATTCAGCAAATCCTAAGCATATGACTTTGTGCAAGGCAAATAAGAGTCTTTTTTGAAAAAAATAAAATTGGTTGGTGGTAAATTTGGATACTGACAGGGGTACTTTTGCTACTTCCATAAACACATTGTTATGTTTGACTATTCTGTATAACACAAGGACCAATGGTGCAAATCACCCTTTACTTACTGTGCAATTTTGCATAATTTCACCCTTTTTGATAATTATGCAAGAAAATTGAATACTCGTTTATTTGTAAAATTGGCAGTATTAGATGATGAGTTGAAGAAGGGTCTTCACAAGGTGTCTCTCGTAAGCAACTGACTTATTGTGCAATTTTCAAACAATATAAGTGACTTATATTGCAATATTTGTCTACTTCATGTAAGGACATCTCAGGCTTAGTTTGTTCTGGCGTATTCCACATTTAATAGTAAGTACATGGTTCTTCGTTCTTAGAGTATTTCAAGTGATCGAGAGTTTGTTGATCTCTAATGGCTTCTATAGGAGTTACAAAATACTCAATATCAATAAAGATTGATACTCAATGTCTGCCTCTATGATTCACAAGATGGGAGTTCCATACAAATATTTTTGAGTTAATTGCACTATAGGTGCCTATGTTATGTAAAAATTGCAATGTAGGTCCCTATATTAAATTTGTTTTAATTTGCTCTCTTATAGAAGTCCAGTTCCCGACCGTTAATGAAAAGAAAACCTATAAAAAACGGGTCTAAACTGGACCAGACGTTAACTACCCTGAAACATGAGTAACAATTATTTTTTTTTCTTTTTTTTTCTGTATGAGCCTAAGAGATTCAATTTGAATATTATGATAGTGAAGCTTCTTCTATCACACACCCAAAGCTTGACCCTGAAGAACAGATAAACATTTATTTCTTTTTTTCTGAATCAATTATCATTTTACTAATGGAGGCAAATCTATAAATCCAGGACAATACTAAAATTATTCCTTGGGAATCAAATGAGAATAAAATTTAGAATTCTTGAAAGTGGAATTCAAAACATCGCCTGATACAAATTTATTTATTTATTTATTTTTGGGGTTAATCTACTAGTCTGGATTGGGCTAACAGTCTGGTACAAATATTGAGTCCAGGAATAACTAATATCTAGGCCAGGGGCTAATTTATTTATTTTATTAATGTTTTCCCTAGAAAAAAAATGGACAAATTCACAATATATCAAAAGACCATACTGCAACTCTAATCGAATAATAATACATTCCAAAAAGTAAACATAGTTATCGAAAATCTGCCAAATTTTAAATAGAAAAAAAATAGACTAGTCTACTACTAGCAGAATAATAGTCTCATCCAAAATAATTTAGCTTTCCTCTTTACTCAATCCTTTAGTTTTACAAACAGGGCACAAATTCTTCTACATCAGCCACTACTTTATACATTCTGCATGAAAATCATGTCCGCTCCTAAAAATCATTATAGTAAAAGAATATCTTTAATATATTGTAAATAAAAAGAAGAAAATTAAATGGTTATTACCGGACAAACACAGCATGGTTCCTCTGGTTCTACGTGGGTATCTGTCCTAATAACAATACCTCCTGAATATCTCCTCTGCTTTAATTTCTTGTTGATGGTTTCTGTATTTAACCCTGTGCATACATCGCCGATCTGTTCCTCCAATGCTAATAACTCATGTATTTTTATACATTCATTATAAAGTGGAGGTGGGGCCAGAGCTGAAGGTGGAGTCGGAGCCCAAGCTGGAGCCAGAGCTTAAGGTGGAGCCGGAGCCCAAGTGGAGCCAGAGTTGGAGGTGGAGCCGGAGCTGAAAGTGGAGTCGGAGCCCAAGCTGGAGCGATAGATGGAGATGGAGCTGGAAGTTAAGGTGGAGCCGCCAATTATTCAACCAAAAATTTTAAAAAAATAAATCAACTTCGAGTCAAAAAAAATTTGAATTTTTATTCTCAATTTACATTATCTCGATTTCATAACGAGAGTTCGGCATAAATCATCTAGTGACTCAATTTTCATATGTAATTTACATAGAAAAAAACCAATTAACACCATGTCTAACAAATTTCTTATTTCTTTTTGACAAAAAAAACCATCATAACATTTCTACCTTTTTAATAAGACATTCCCATTCATAATAATACATTTGGTGCTAAAAGTGAGAAAGAGATTCAATATGAAAAAAGTGGAAGCTAACTCAGGTAATATTCCATAATTTTAAATAATACAAAAAGATAAAATGATTATGATAAATGGTTAACACCATAAGACTTATATTTCTCGTGTAGTAGAGATCATTCAGAAAAACTATTGGATAGCAAGGCATGAAGCCGAAACTCTAGATATTGTTAAAATTTTCCGACCGGCAAAGAAAATGAAAGAGGAGATATATATACATATATATCAACAGTAACAATTAACTATTGAAAAGATAATTAAAGAAAAAAATTATATTCTTACTTTAGGAATCCCAGGTAATGTAGAATTATACGGTTGAGAAGACACTGACTCTTCTGCACTATCACTACCATCACCACTACTTCTATCCTTCAGCATCTTATGACGCTCACTACACTCTTTTGGCTTTCGATACATACACTGCAAAATATTCAACCATATTATTAATCTTTCATTTTTCCCATATCGTCTATGGATAGCTAAAAACATACAAATATCTCATTAACTTAAATTGCAAAGTACTATTAATAGCATCACTCACAAGCTCCCAGTTTGTAACCATATCATGCACCACTACAACAAGTGCCTACATCATAAACTCAACCGTAATAAATTCTACTATTCCTACCAATTTACCTCACTAAAAAAACTATACTAGTTAAATGAAAGAGAAGACGATTTTTATAGAGAATGGCTTCCTACTTGTTATGGATCCTCTACCAAACAATATTTACATAAATAGTCCTTTTACTTGTAATGTTTTATAAAATATCTATCTAGTAGGATTATGTCTTCTATTTTGCATATTCATGCTTGACACATATTTAAACACTTATTTAACACTAACTTGTTTTTTATTAATCAAATATTTAGAAAAAGAAAAAGATGCTGAAATAATGTTTACAAGTTTAAGATACCTTGTGCATCTTCTTGATAGTCTTATGCAACCCTTGAAACTTTCTGTTTGAAAAGGCCAGTTAATAAAGTCTTTATTACTCGATTAAATATTTGATCGGTTTTTATGAATAAAATTCGAGAGCTGAAATTCCTAAATACAATAGGACTTGTAAATACTACCTCCATTCAATAATAATTTACTCTTTAGAAGTTTCCAAACAAATTAAAAAATCTGAAAAGTATGGAAATTTAGTTAAAAATTTACTAACTTATATTCCTACCAGAGTGATGAGACTTGACCCAAGACAACGATAGGGTATTTGATGAATTACAAACCATAATATGAAGTTGTCCGAGGAAGTTTATGTAAATTGCAATGGAAGAAAGATTGTCATGGTAATTATAGAAAGAATGTGACTATCATCTTCTTGATATAATTATTACCAAAGACTCTTAGTACTCTAATTAAGAGTGGAACGACATGTTAGAAACACACGAAGGGCGTTCAAAGAAAATGTACCAATACCGAAGGCCTCATCTAATGAAGAGAATACGAAGAGACAGATAATAAATTATGGCTCCCCAAGAACTTATGCTATTAGCCTCTTGGAATAATCATCTCCAAGGGATTTCTGGTGCAAGATAGAATTATCAAAATACCCTTGCAACTCAACAAAATAAATAGTAGAAGAGAGGCCTCAAGCATTGGGGAGTCAAAGACCAAATCCGAATGTTGGCATGTTCCTGACTCCGATCTTTCTATCGGCATAAAAGTTTCAGCTACTAAAAAAATTCTTTACTCAAGTGATGAATTTTCTCGAGAAACACTCTCAAAAGATGTACCAATATTTGCATATGAAAAACGTCTTTCCAAATCATCGGTGCTAGTGTCGGCATATTTCAATAAAATAATCACAAAACCGATGATTAATCAGCTCGATTAACGTTTGATATAAAAGACAACCCCTCGCATTTGCGCATAGTTAGAGTGAAAGTGGTTAATTTGGTGTTATACGAGAATAGAAAGAGGATATAAAGCAAGTAATTTCAACCCTAAGTATTGTCACAAGACTATGTATGTTCCCTGTATAGGCCAAATATAATCCATCTATACTATATCAACCACATTAAGGCATGAATGAATGAGACCGAAGATATGAGTATCAAACCAATTGTATGTCGTATATTTAGAGGGTAGAAGAATTTCAAACTCACCCAAAGATGGATATACCAAAGTTATAAAGTTGTACTTGGACGACGTCCAAAGGTAGCTATTTGCTACATATCGATATAGTGTAATGTGTTACATTTTGGAAAAAAATACCTGATACGTTCATGCTTAATAGTTTGCAAAGAAAGCCATTTTTTTAATAAATTTCAACTGCAAAACTGTCTCGGGTGTCTTATAATATTTCATCCGAAAATTGGATTTACATTACACAGAGAATTTCACATTGGATATGTACTTTGGTGGGAGTTTAATGATGGTCGCTATAAAGGTGGATCAGTCATTTACTTTTACAAATATGTGCATAAAAAATCGAGATTGGCTAACATACGAATAAGGTTTTTGAGATTACAGGTGTCCAATATTTTCAATACACGAGTGATTTGAAGAAGAGGTGACCTTCTGTTTCCGACTCCACGCCGCAACTCCTACATTTCAGGTCCTGTACCATCCCTCTTAACACAAGATTTTTACTTTTCAGAAGACCCCACACCGCTCTCCACAAGAGTATTTTAATATTTTGCGGGAACTTTAATGTCCAAATTAAATCCCTATTTCAAATCCGATCTACAATCCGTCGGACTTAATTTATTATATCCCGTTTTAACTGTGAATATACCAGCGTGCGTCAAGCTCCATTTAAATATCCTTCGATCACCATTCTCCGCAATATTTAAGCCCCTTGCAATACCTCCTTACCAGCCAAGATGTTTTTACAAATTCGAGAATCTGATGGCTTCGTATCCCGCTCCATAAACACATTCCAAAAGTGTTTTTGTTTCAACACCTTAACCCACAAAGCCGAGTCATTTTGCAACACTTTCCAACCTTGTTACGCTAGAAGCTCCCTATTATAATTCCTCGCCTTCCTAAGTCCCAGACCCCCCCCCCATCTTATTTGGTCGGAATATTACATCCCACGCCAACCAATGTATCTTTCTCCCTTCACTAGACGAACCCCAAATAAAATCGTGAATAATCCTATCAATCTCCTCACATGAATACACCAGAAGCTTCATGGTTTGCATAATATACGTGGGAATTGCCGTTAATACTAATTGAGCAAGCGTAATACGCCCCGATAAGGACAAATTGTAACTCTTCCAATTCGGTAACTTTTTTTGCATCTTCTAAGTTTCATTCCGAAAGAAACCTCTTAGGAGGCGTTGCGACCTAATCGGCGTGCCGAAATATACCCCCAGGGTATCAGTTAACGTAAAACCACTCATAGTGGCAAGTTCCTTCGCCTTTCCACTCAACACATTAGTCGAAAAGTAAATCAATGATTTCTCCTCGCTTACTTGGTGTTGCCTAGGGTGTGAATAAAGTATGATAAATAAATACGTAAAACAATGCACTAATTACCCCAGATTTAAAACGTACTACAAGTATTACAGGACGTATGCAAGTTTTAAGAATAGAAGATTCGTTCTCAGGGATATTAATGGGTAAATAAAGCAGAGTAGCAATTAATAATTAAAAGATAAATAATTAAATATGACAGAAATAAGATGAGAGAATACCGCTTAGGTTTTGCTAGTATGCATTAATCCTTCTAATTATTTCTATTAGTTCAGTTTATAAGGGAGACAATCGCTCTTAGATAAGTAGTCAGGATTCTAAATTCCCCCTATCCCCAGAGAGAGAACTAGGGTGGCGACCTCACAATCACGAGGGAACTCAAATAGGATATTCATGCGCTACTAGGTTTCTAAATGCGACTGGCCTACTAGTGATGATTGCTGATTAAATTAAACCCTAATGACTATCTAGTTAGGCAAATATTGTCAAGATTTATTCTGTACACTAGACGTTTATGTGGTATTTCAATAATAAGACACCCCTTCAGGGTGACCATCTAACTACTATTAGCAAAGCCCTAAATTGATTAGGTTTAAGACAGACAATAAATCAAAGCACATAAATCAAATATATGGTTAAGCAACTAGAATCAATTTAAAATATATAATTCCCAAAGAAACTTAGATAGAAAGAAAATAGAATTCATAGATTATACATAATGCAAAACCCAAGCTATGGGAAAATTAGTTCATACCTGAACGAATAAAACTAAAAAAAAGATACATGAATGACATCTTGCTTTCTTGAATGACTAAGAATTAATATAAGGTTTCGAACTGAGAAAGGATGATTTTACAAAGGATAAAGGGTGTATTTTTAGGGGTTTAGGAAGCCCTAAGTCGTTTTATTGGAGTGGAAGAATAGTAACTTGGACTCCTAGTCCAACTCAAATTCGTAACCATAAAATATAGAAAGGGTAATAATCTGCAGTTGTTTTGTTTTGGCCGTAACTTCTTCGTTTGAACTCCGATTGACGTGTTATTTATATCGAAATTGATCGTCTCAGAAATCTCTATCACTTTGAGTAAGACCATTTTTCCAAATTATTATAAAATCTTGAGTTATAATCACTTTAATGGACGTGGCTGCTAGAATTTAGATTTACTTGGCAACACTATCTTTCCATATCTATCTTTTCTTTCCTTTGTCTCCGATTTCCATGCATATCTTCTTTCCTTTATCTTTTGGAATTGATTTGGCATCTGATTGATTGTTATATATCTTTAAAGCTTCATACTAAATAAATAAATTAAACAAAATGTGCTCTAAAAATAATAAATCATCAAATCAAGACAAGAGATAAGAAAATATAGTAAATCATATAAAAATCGAGACCCCCAACTCAAAGATTAAATGTGCTCTAAGATTAAATCATCACAAATAGGGAGACATCAAGACCCCCAACTCAAAGTTGTATCATCCCGATAGAATAAAGATAAACACATAGGGAAAACTCTAAATACACACCTAGGTCAATTAAGCACAGTAGGAAAGAAGATAGCAGAATATATAGAATAGACATAAAGCAACTACTTACAAAATGTAATAATATTTACAACTACATACCTGCACATTTGTCATATCCACTATCAACATGGCTTTAATTCATGATCAGATTAGCTTCACAATGTTAGAAGGAGATGATCTTTACTCAGTTCACCAAGGAGGCTATAGACTGTTCATCAAACTTCACTAGTATCCAAAGATCCATTTAACTACTCTATATTGGCTCAGTCACTTCTAGATTACATAGAAAAGAATCAAAAGATCTTTAAGGTTGTAATGTTGGCTTAGGGATGGTATGATAGTATATTTGGATAATTTAGAGTGAGCTTTTGGCTCTCTCCTCACTAGCCATCAACGAATCGCCCTAGAGCTTGAGTTACTCTCATAAAACGTTCTCACTCAACCCAATGATTTTCTTGATGCACAAAGTAGCATCCCCAACAACCCAATACTAAAGCATAAGATGTTCACATAAAAATTCCACTTTGCCGGTCCAAATATATATATTCTTTTCATATCAATTTTTTCTTTTGTATAGCTATGGCTCTTTTTTTTATGTTTGAGATATCATGCTATTTTTTCTCATAATTTTTTCTTTTTTTTTCATGCTTTTCAGCTTTTCTCATTTACTCTTACCCCGGCAAAGGGTTACAATATAAACCTATGAATCATCATAAATGTATAGAACAGAGCACAATTAATAAGCTAAAAAATCCCAACCCAATAACAATTCACATAATGGTGGACCCACCACCCCAGACTCAAGCTCTAAAACAATTGTCTATGCATCATGATTTGAGTGCGGGTCATGAGAGAAAACGAATCCCCACACCCCAACTAAAAAATAAGAAGTGTCCCCACGACTCGAAAAAAGACTCTAAAAAGAAATCAAAATAAGCAGATAAATCATATACAGAAATGGTAAGGAAGAAAGAAAACATACTCTTAAGGCTATTGCCTCGCATTATCGACATCCAAGATAGGAATTGCTAGATCTTTCTTTAATTTCTGAAGGAGTATCATGATGTGCACTTGATTAGCTTTGATTTGTGCCACATCATTGGCTAAGGAAGATTGAGCTACTTCGACTTTATTTAATCTCTCATCTACCTTCTCTTGCCAAATACGATCCTTTTCATCTCTTGAAAGTTGTATAATTCCCGATCCACTCAAAATTTTCTTGACCCAAGCATTGTCAATATTACTACTCATCTTAAACTCTAGTTTCTCTCCTTCACCCAGAATCATATTCGCTTTTCGAACAAGACACGTGATTATAGTAGGATATTTCACATTAAATAACGAAAAGGGAGAGATCGAAAATCGCATCACCTCCTCAAAGATTAATTTTGCAACATCCACTTCTTCTCCCCTCAAAATACAATTCAACAAGATATCTCTTTTCTTAGTTTCATCCGAGTATCTTGTGTTTCCAAAGGCATTAGTTGTAAGAAAGTGGTGCCAAACTCTTTTATCCGGTTGGAGATATTTGTAAGGCCAAGGTGCCTTTAACTCTCCCTTATGTGACTGGACTCTTTCTTTATCTAAGACATGCTCAAAAAGTAAATTCTAATAGAAGGTTTTGATACTGTCCACCACTTCTCTATACTTACATGGTCCAACCAATTTCTTAAACTAAAAGTGGTTTCGAATCTCTTCAAGTGTGAAAGGAACTAACTTGCCTCTAACTGGAACATAACCTTTACTATCTCGGCTAAAGAGGCCTAAATTGAATTCAGAACCAAACTCATGGAATAAATTAGAACGTCTTACCATAAACGTAGACCAACCCAATATATCACCGATCTCGAAGAATCTCTTGAACACTCCTTTACCAATTTCTTCTTCGAATACATTCTCATAAGGAAAAGGAAGTTCCTATAATTGTTACTTTTTAGAAGCTATCAGGGCCCTTGAAGCTTTTTCTTTTTCTTCGGGTGTAGGACCTTCGATCTGTAGAAGTTGTAGTGTTTTCTTTATGAAAGCTGGAACCTTTTTGCTCATTACATTCACCACAACTAGCTGTCCTCTCTTCTCTTGACCTGTTTTACCCTTTGTGTTGGAACTTGAACTCTTCTCAATTGATTTCTTCTCAATAAAACACAATACCTTACTTTTCTTCATCTACCTCACAATAGATAATGTTTCTGTTCTTTTCGTCATCTCAATTAACCTCCAACTCAAGCTTTAACCACTCTTGAAATTTGAAACTCTTGATTATGGGTTGAACAAGCTTTATTTGTTTTAGGAAAGGTGTTTTGATGTTATTATCTATATGGGTAAGATGGATTCTTGATGGACTGGTATGGATCTAAGAAACTATTGGATAAATTTTGAAAATTTAGGCTTTTGATTCTTGGATTCAATGTGTTTTGGTATGATTTGGCTAGTTGAAACTTCTTTGTAATGATGTGGGGAAAGAGTTTGATGTGTTTTTATGGTGATTGGGTAGTGTTTTGATGTTTGGTGAAGATTTGTTGAATCTTTAATGGATTTGGGAGAGGTTTGGAGAAGAAAGAGAAGCTCAAGGATTTGAAAATTCGGAATAGAACTAACCTCTTCCTCTTTATAACCAAAAAAATGCACTTTTTTCTCTCTCCAGCGGCACTGGCCGGCATACCGGTCATATGACTAGCTTACTGGTCGCAGACCGTGTCGACCATCGCGCCCACGGTTTTTCCATGTTGCTCTTGGCAATAAACCCAATTTCACAAATTGTGCCACGGTTTTTCTTCGGGCCGGTATACCGGTGGTGTGAGCAGCTTACCGGTGGTCAACTTTTTTAAAATCTTTGTCTCGGCATGGAACCTAATTTCACGAACCGTGCCATGATTTTTTGACCCACGTGCATACCGGTCATCTCACCGGCTTACCGGTAAGCTGATCAGAATATGCTCAAAAAATTATTTTTCTTCCCTAACTCGATTTTCTCTAATACCTGACATCAAAAACACTATACCTTTCTCAAATACGTAATATCAACTATAAACAACTAAACTAAACATGAATTAAAAACATAAAAACTTAAAAAAAATTGCGGGTTCTCTCCCGTACAACACTTCTAATTAACGTCTTTTAAAGTTAGACGTGTTACCTCTATCAAGATTTGCGAATATAGCCTCCCCAGCAACGAGCAAGGAATAAACATCTACTAATCTCCGTTTAATGACCCTCTTGGGCCTGATCTCTATCACCTTAGCTGAAACAACTTCAGTGACAATGAATGGTCCCATCCACGAGCCTTTGTGACCTCGTGGCCTATTCTCCGGTTTGTGGGCTTTCCATACAACTTCATGGCCGACTCCAAACTCAATATTTGGCTCAGTAGCCATAGGCTTTGCGTGGATTTCTTCTGGGACTTTGTGATGTGAAAGGCTATGGATGATAGGAACAGTGGGATCTGACTTCCATGGTTTCTTTCCCCAGACATGGAATGTCTCAGATTTATTTTTAGCATGAAGGGTAGTTGTCCATTCCTGAAAGTTGATTATGCTCTGACTTGTGGCCATGAAGGGCCTTCCAAGTATGATTAGAATCTGCTTATCTGCATCGAAATCAAGTATAACAAAGTCAGTTTGGATGGTGATATTACCTGATAGGGCATGAACATCCTCCACTGTTCCCCATGTCTTGGTAACTGAGTTGTCAAAAAATTGCAACTTCACTGGAGCTTTTTATGATTTCTGAAGTCTAAGTCTATCGAACACAAACTTTGGCATAAGATTCACACCTAAAACCACATCACACATAGATTTCATCTTGAGCGTACCATTTATCTGAATAGGAAGATTAAAGCTTCCTGGATCTTTGAGCTTTAATGGTAACTCTTTTTCTACTTTTTTCGAGACTGTCTCAGTATGAGCCTTAGTCTCTTTCCTGGCTTCTACACTCACTTCTTTCTCCGGAATAACTTGCATAAATACTTGTTGCGGTGTAAGCCCTTTCTTTTCAATCTCAAGCATTTGGGCGTTGATATATTCAGGAGTATATTCCTCTAAAAATGTCTTGAGTTCAATGTCAACCTTTGGATTTGTATCAGGAATGGTTGGTGACACTGTTTGAAAACCTGGTGGCGATTCCACCTTCTCTTCTTCTATCTTTTCTTGCAAAGCAGGTGCAACTTCATCTTTCAACTCTTTTGAGGCTTTCTCCTCCTTCTCTTTAGCTCTTCCAGTTTGTAATTCCATAACCGATCTAATCTCTTCTTGCATATCTCTCAGAAGCTGTATAAATTTGTATTTTTCTGGATCTTCATCGTCAGAAGAGTCAGAGTTCACGGGGCTAGACTTGGTTGGTTCTTCTTCAGTTTTAGGAACTTCCACGGCATTTTCTGCAGCATGCGGTACTTCCTTATTCTCTTTAATTTCAAGGCAAATATCCTTACAAGATTCGAACCCAACATTGGCATCACATCCTTCGATAGACTTCAATTCTTTCGCTTCCATAATATTAGTTGGAACTTTATTCATTTGTTCTACTTGCGTACCTAAGATCTGAATTGAAGCTACTTGCTCTCTTAACTACTCGTTCTGTGAATGAATATTAGTTGTCATCAGTTCCATAAAATTCTCCAATTGTTGATCACCCACAACTCCTTCTTGAGGATGTTGTGGTAGAGCCTTCTAAGCTAAAGCATCGGTATATGCATCATCGACAGGTTGCTGTGGAGGAGCAGGTCGATTATAATTCTGATTTCCCTAATATGGAGCTTGACCTCGTGGTTGGAAAGAGTTATTCTTGAGATGAGGTTCATAATTACCTGGATTAGCGGCCCCCTGTAAATTTGAATACTACATACCAGCATGATTCATCTTACCAAATTGATAATTTTTCGGTTGGATATAAAATAAATAGATGATGGATTTCCTTCACACTCTTCCCATGTATGATTTGTGATGCCACAATGTGGACAACCTTTTGCTTCTTGCACTACATTTGATGCGGCTAAAATTTTCTGCATCTCAAGCTTAATCTCTTTGATTTGATTTTCTAATGCGGTAAATTGAGCTGAGTTTGCATTTTCTGCATTTAATCAAAGCGTACCTCTAGTGTTTGTAACAGGAGCTCGCGAAAGTGGCCAACTCCTTTCTTTTTCTATTATGTTTTCCATACCTTCGGCGGCTTCTGCAGGATCCATGGACGCAAAATTTCCCTTTCCAAGATTATCTACCCTCAGTCTACTTTTGGCATTGATACCTTGATAAAATATAGCTAACTGTAAAGACGGTGTGTAACAATGGAGTGGACATCTAGCTAACTCATGTCGAAACCTTGTCTATGCGTCTCCTACTTCTTCTCCATTCTCTTGACAAAACTTAGCAAGCTCGCTCTGATCTTTGAGTCTCATACTTTCGGATACAAACGGTTAAAGAATAAGGCTTAAAGTTCTGCCCAAGTAGTAATGGTACCTAGTGGTGGTCTATCTAGCCAATCACCAGCTTTGCCGGTCAGAATGAACGAAAACATGTGACAATACAGTTTCTCGCGTGTAATGCCTGGAGTAACATATGCATCACAAATCTACATGAACTTCTGAATCGCTCTTACTGGATCTTGAGCTGCTGCACCACTATAGAGTCCAAAACTTTGAAATTGACTAAGCATGCCCAAATCGGGCCTGAACTTGTTATTCTAGACTTTTGGATGACAATAACCTAATGATTGAACTTGAAAGAGAGATCCCAAGCCTGGGAGATCTTGTTCAATTCTGATGGTGTTTCTATTATCTCCTGATGGTGGTGGTGGTAAAGGTCCTAAAGGACCAAGTGATGGATCCACTAGTGGTGGATCTAATGCTTCTTGATGTTCTCCCATAGCTCTTCTTCCGGCTCTGTCTTCTCTAAGACGTTTGTTTTAAGCTTTGAAGCTCCTTTCGGGCTCCGCAAGAGGAGGCCAAGGATGCACTGCTAAAACCTGAAAAAGACTAAAACAAACCAACAAGCGTAAATCTGGAAAAATAAAAATAAAAACTGGAAAATAAAAAATAACTAAAAACTACTACTAAAATTAAATAACCCACACGCTAACGAGACACAAGTCCCTGGCAGCGGCGCCAAAGTGTCGCCTAGGGTGTGATAGAAATATGATAAATAAATACGAAAAACAATGCACTAACCATCGTAGACTTAACACATTACTGCAAGTATTACAAGACATATGCAAGTTTTAATGATAAGAAGATTCGTTCTCAGGGACTTAATGTGTTATACGAATGGGTAAATAAAGCAGAGTAGCAATTAATAAGTAAAAGATAAATAATTAAATATGAGAGAAATAAGATTAGAAAATATAGCTTAGGTTTTGCTAGTAAGCACTAATCCTTCCAATTCTTTCTATCAGGTTAGTTTATAAAGGATATAATAGCTCTTAGATAAGTAGTCATGCTAGTATGCACCAATCCATCTAATTCTTTCGATCAGGTCAGTTTATAAAGGATATAATAGCTCTTAGATAAGTAGTCAGGATTCTAAATTTTCGCCTATTCCCGGAGAGTAAACTAGGGTGACGACCTCACAATCACGAGGAGACTCAAATAGGGTGTTCCTGCGCTACTAGGTTCCTAAATGAGACTGGCCTACTAATGAGGATTCGCGATTAAATTAAACCCTAATGACTATCTAATTAGGCAAATCTTGTTAGGATTAATTTCGTACACTAGACGTATATGTGGTGTTTCAATAATTAGACACCCCTTTCGAGTGACCATCTAAATACTATAAGAAAAGCTCTGAATTGATCAGCTTTAAGACAGACAATAAATCAAAGCACATAAATCAAATATATGGTTAAGCAGCTAAAATCAATTTAAAACATATAATTCCCAAAGAAACTTATATAGAAAGAAAATAGAATTCATAGATTATACATAATTCAAAACCCAAGGAATGGGGAAATTAGTTCATACCTGAAGGAATAAAACTAAAAGAATGATACATGAATGGCATCTTGCTCAATTGAATGACTAAGAATTAATATAAGTTAGAACTGAGCAAGGATGATTTTAAAAAGGTTAATAGGTGTATATTTAGGGGTCTAGGAAGCCCTAAAACGCTTTCTTAGAGTGGAAGACAAGTAACTTGGAATCATAGCCCAACTTAAATTCGTAACCCTAAAATATAGAAAGGGTAATAATCTGCCGCTGTTTTGTTTTGGACGTAACTTCTTCTTTTCAACTCTGATTGACGCGTTCTGTATATCGAAACTGATCATCTTGGAAATATCTAACACTTTTATTCAAACCATACTTCCAAATTCCTAGCCAATCTTGAGTTATGATCACATTAATGGACGTGGCTGCTGGAATTCAGATTTACTTGGCAACTTTATCTTTCCATATTTATCTTTTCTTTCCTTTATCTCCAATTTCCATGCATATCTTTTTTCCTTTATCTCTTGGAATTGATTTGACATCTAATTAATTTCTATATATCTTTAAAGCTTCAAACTAAATAAATAAATTAAATCAAATATGCTTTAAAAATAATAAATCATCAAATCAAGACAAGAGATAAGAAAATATAATAAATCATATAAAAATCTAGTAACGACTTTCCTAAAACACTAAAAATGATGTCTCCAACTAATATTAAGTCATCACAAATAGAGAGACATAATTACTGTTTGTCCCGCCTCATCACAAAAATCCCGTATAACCTCCTTGACAAAACCCACTTGAGGTATCTCAGCCCCTGCAAACAAGAGTAGATCATCTGCAAAAAAACATATGTGAGATCGTCGGACCCTGGCGATGAATGTGGATAGGTAACCACTCCCCACCCTCGCAGAGCCCCTGAATAAGAATAGAAAGTCTCTCCATACATAAAACAAATATATAGGGTGAAAGAGGATCTCCCAGACGAAGCTGTAGAGATGGAGAAAGTCTATATCTCCATTCTCAGCCAAATCCTATTCCGGAAATTAGGTTTTCTTTATCTTTAATTTTGTAAGACAATATAAATTCCATTACTTTTTATTTAGTTTTCTTTTTAATTAGTATGAGCTAATTCCTTTATAGTACTTGAGAATTCTTTATGGGTGAATCCCAATTCTACTGAAATTCTATGTCAGAATTTGGGTTTCTGTTACATTAAATTAAATTGGGACTTTTACTCTTTTCGATAAATTGAGGTTATTTACTGTTTTTGGAGTCATGAACTAAGAACATGTATTAGTATCTAGGCTATTCCACATATGTGGCGTGTGGATCATCATGACGGAGGGTTTAGGTACGGACTTATTTATTCAATCTAAAATAGAAGCTATTGATTCTGACGAACTTAGTTAATTTTAGGGCCAATGTGGTAAATTGCTTAATCATCTAAAAGTGGATCATATTTACCCTGACGAGACTAGTGACACTTTAGGATAGCCTTATAGTCCACCCTGACAGGGGTATAAGGAATTTAGAATCCTGACCATTGTAATTGACCGATTTAACCCTTAAACAGCATAGGTTATGAAATAGGATTAGGAGGATCCATTGCGTTCTCAAGTGCTACCTTCTCATATTTGCGTTTCACATTTATTTACTTGCGTCTTAGTATTTAATTGCATTCTCCATTTAGTCTTTCATTACTTAGAATTAATAAAAACAAACAATCAATCATTATATCTGTATTTGCTTTCATAAGTGCAACCATTCATTATTCGATAAGCATTGTAGTTAACCAAACTGTCCCTGCGAACGATCCTAGAATCACTTATTACTACTTGGGACAACCGTACACTTGCGGTTGTGGTTCAATTATTTTTGCATTTATTTTAGAACACACAAAGGACCACCATGTTTTTGGCGCCGCTGCCGGGGGCGGTAGCGTGTGACCACGGTGTTTATCCGTTAGTGATAGTTGCATTTATTTTTATTTCAGTTTTACGCTTTTTGTTTGTTGATCTTTTTCAGTTTTGAGGTTTGGTGTATGCGAAGGAGACTCTTTTAAGGATCTAGAGCCAGCACCTCCGATCCTTAATAATCCGGAATCATTAATCAGACTTGCTAACAAGAGAAGGAAATAACAAGAAGCTCTAGAAGTGGAAGAACTAGCGAACAGAATGGAAAACATTAATATTCAGAACCAACAAAACAATAACGGACAAGCTCAGCTAGACGCGAATGGCCAGCCTATAGCGCCACAAGTTCTTAATCCTTTGGCTCCGCCTGGCATTCCTAATCCTCAAGTCCAAGCTCAAATGGCAGTTAACCACGATCCATGGTTTGTTAATGGTCCAGAAGAAGTTCCTTTCCGTGCCCCTGCTTTAGGGGAAGGTGCTCCAGATATAGATATTCCGAGGATTCGTCCAGATTCGGATATGTTAGCTCAATTCCAAAATTTTGGAAATTTTCGTGGTAAAGCTGGAAAAGGATCCCCTTTGAGCAGTACAGAAATTTAAGCAGATATGTGATTCTTACATCACACAAGGAGTTTCCAAAGAACAAATGTATTTTGCTGTATTTCTATTTTTTGTTATTGATGGAGCGAGTGAATGGCACAATACACAAGATCCTACGAAGATAACAAACTGGGAACAATTAGAAACTGCATTTTTCAACAGATATTATCCGTCCAATATGAGGTTAGATGCTGAACTTAAGTTAACGCATTTCAAGTAAGAATATGATGAAGCATTGGGTAAAAGTTGGTCAAGATTTCAGAAATGTTTACGAAGAGTCCCGAATCATGACCTTACTCAACAACAACAGATGAAGATTTTTTATAATGGCCTTGAGGGAGGCTCTAGGAAAGATTTAGATTTGTTATGTGGTGGTGCGTTTTTGCGAGTTCAACCTGCGTATGCAAAAATTATTCTAGATAGAACAGTTGGTAATGAAGTTGGGTGGAATACCGTAAGAACACCAGTTAGAGGAGGAGTTAATAATGTCAATATTGAAGAAAAGTTCAACTCCTTAGAAACCAAGATTCAAACCACACTAGAACAACAACTGAGACAACTTACTTTAGCCGTGAAAGAAGGTTTTTCGAACAAGAGAGGTGAGGTAAAAGTTGCACAAGAGGTGTATGGATGTGAATATTGTGGTGTAAATGATCATAGATGGGAGAATTGTCAGAATAATCAAGAATCCGTGATGTTAACTTTAATTCGAGTGGTAATGGATATCAGCCTAACATAAACCATCATGGGTTTCAATATTCAAATCCTAATGGGGCAGCCAATCCTACATATGCGTATCAGCCGCGTCCCCAAGGTAACAATTTCAATCCAAGACCACACAATATTTATCAAGGAGGACAGAATCAGGGGAACTATGTGCAAAGACAAACTCCTCAAGACACTTACAATGAAACCATGAACCAAAAAGCTTTACCCGCCCATCCACAAGAAGGTGTAGTTACCCTTCAGTAAACCGTAGAAAGCTTAATTGCTCTTCAAACGCAAGCTATAGAACGTCAACAAGCGTCTGACGCAAATATGAAGCTATTACAGAATCAAATGGATCGATTCGCAAAACAGCTTAATCAACGTCCACAAGGGCAGCTCCCTAGTGACACAGAGAATCCGAGACAACATGAAGATTGCAAAGATGTTACTCTTAGAAGTGGTAAGAACCTCCCTCCACCTCCTTTTCATGTTATGAAAGAGAAAGAAGTTCCGAGAAAAGAGAAGGATGTGAGTGAGAAAGAGAAAGATGTTGAGGTTGAAGAAATAGAGAGGCCAAGTGAAATTTTGAAGAAGAAATATGATACTGTGAGTAATCGCCCTCCACCACCGTTTCCATCTCGAGTTCAAAAAAAGGGTGATTTGGTCGATTTTCAGAAGTTCTTTAATAGAGTGGAGGGCCTTAGTATTAATATTCCGTTGTTAGAAGCTATTCGAGATATCCCTAAGTATACAAAGTTTTTGAAGAGCACCCTCACTAATAAAAGGTCATACTGTGATAACGAGATGATTGGTCTTCCTGAAGAATGTAGTGCTATCTGTCAAAGTAAATTACCTCCAAAGTTAGTTGATCCGGGGAGTTTCACAATTCCGATATCGATTGGAGAAGAATGGAAAGGAAAAGCACTATGCGATTTGGGTGCAAGCATCAATTTGATGCCCAAGTCGATCTTTGATAGGCTAAAAATTGAAGAAGCGAGACCCACTTCTGTGGTCTTGCAAATGGCGGACAGGTCTCTTGCACATTCAGAAGGCCGAATTGAAGATGTCCTCGTTAAGGCAGGTACGCTTATATTTCCCGTTGATTTTGTTATACTTGAATACGACGCGGATAGGAATGTTCGCATTATTTTGGGAAGACCATTCCTAGCCACGGGGCGTACATTGATTGATGTAGAAAATGGCGAATTAACGATGACGATACAAGACGAGGAGGTCAAATTTAATGTGTTCCGAGCTATGAAATTTCCAGATTCTCAAGAAGATTGCTTCCGAATGGATGTAGTTGAGCAGGCATCGCAAGAGGTATTTGATTGTTTTAATTGTGATGATATTTTGCAGGCCGCTTTAACATTAGACTTGCCTGAGATGATGGAAGAGCTTGCCCAAACATTGGCAGCTCTTAATTCTGAGAATCCAAAGTATAGGCGTCTTGCCTATGAACCTGTGAGAGAACCGGGGGAGATTATTCCTAAAAAGAAGTCTTCAATTGAATCTCCCCCGGAATTGGAAGAAAATCCATTACCATCAGACTTGAGGTATGCATATTAGGTACTAATGAAACTCTACCTGTTATTGTATTAGCGAATTTAACAGGCCCTCAAGAAGATAAACTGTTGCGTGTGTTGAGAGCCAACAAAGAGGCAGTAGATTGGACAATTGCTGACATCAAAGGCATTAGTTCCTCCTATTGTCAACACAAAATCATACTTGAAGATGATAACACACGCTCAGTTGAAGGTCAAAGGAGATTAATGCCCGTTATGAAGGATGTAGTGAAAAAGGAAGTTATCAAGCTTTTAGACGCGGGTATTATTTATCCCATCTCGAGTAGTGAATGGGTGAGCCTAGTTCAGTGTGTACCGAAGAAAGGAGGAATGACAACAATTCTTAATGATAAAAATTAAGCGATTCCTTCAAGAACGGTAGTTGGTTGGAGAGTTTGCATGGATTAAAAAAAGCTGAACAAAGTCACGAGAAAAGATCACTTCCCATTGCCCTTCATTGATCAAATGTTAGACGAATTAGCCGGAAGAGAGTACTACTGTTTCTTAGATGGTTATTCCGGGTATAATCAGATTTACGTGGCTCCAGAAGATCAACATAAAACTACATTTACATGTCCCTTTGGCACTTTTGCATATCGCAGAATGTCATTTGGGTTGTGTAATGCACCTGCTACCTTTCAAAGATGTATGATGGCCATCTTCCGGGATATGATTGATAATTTTCTTGAAGTGTTTATGGACGATTTCTCCGTGTTTGGTGATGATTTCGATAGATGTTTAGATAACTTGGAGAAAGTGTTAATCAGATGCAAGGAAACAGATTTGGTCTTAAACTGGGAGAAGTGTCATTTCATGGTTCGCGAAGGTATCGTTCTGGGTCACAAAGTTTCGAGTGCTGGATTAGAGGTCGATAGAGCAAAGATAGAGGTAATTAAAACTTCCCCCCTCCTGGTTATGTTAAAGGGGTAAGAAGTTTTTTGGGCCATGCTGGCTTTTATAGGCGTTTTATTAAAGACTTTTCTATGATTGCTAAACCGTAATGCAACTTACTCGAAAAGGATTCCAAATTCCTTTTTGATGAAGCTTGTTTGGCGGCCTTCCAAGCAATCAAGGAAAATCTTATTTCTTCTGCTATAGTATTACCTCCAGATTGGAGTTTACCGTTTGAGGTTATGTGTGATGCGAGTGATTTGTGTATGGGAGTTGTATTAGGACAGAGAAAAGAGAAAGTTTTTCATTCGATTTACTATGCTAGTAAAACTTTTAATGGTGCTCAAATTAATTATACAGTTACAGAAAAAGAGTTGCTAGCCGTTGTGTATTAATTTGATAAATTTCGCTCTTATCTTCTTGGAGCGAAAGTTATTGTTTATACAGATCATTCAGCAATTAGATATCTTATGGAAAAGAAGGATGCTAAACCAAGGTTAATCAGATGGGTTTTATTGCTTCAAGAGTTCGATTTGGAGATCAAAGATAGAAAGGGTTGTGAGAATCAGGTTGCAGATCATCTATCGCGTCTTCAGGGTTCAGAGATGAATAGTGGTACTGAAGGAGTTAGAGAAGAATTTCCCGATGAGAGTTTATTTGTTGTTCATGATTATGAAGCTCCTTAGTATGCAGATATTGCGAATTTAGTGGTGAGTGGTGTTTTTCCTGAAGGGTCTACTTATCAAGAAAGAAAGAGGTTAGCTCATCGTGCTAGGCAGTTCTTTTGGGAGGATCCCTTCCTCTACAAAGTTTGTGCTGACCAAATGATACGAAGATGTGTAGCCAGGGAGGAAACAGAAGCTATTATAGTGGGATGCCATGATTCACTCTATGGAGGACATTTCAAGGGAGATAGAACAGCTGCTAAGGTATTCCAATCAGGTTTTTACTAGCCTTCTCTTGTTAAAGATTGTCATGAATATGTTAAGAGATGTACGAGATGCCAGTTTACTGGAAACATATCAGAGAGGGATGAGATGCCACGTAATAATGTGTTAGAAGTTGAAATATTTGATGTTTGGGGTATAGACTTTATGGGTCCTTACGTTCCTTCAAATGGTAACCTCTACATCTTATTAGCTGTTGATTACGTGTCTAAGTGGGTAGAAGATGTGGCTTTACCTACCAATGATTCACGAGTGGTGATTAAGTTCTTGAAGTCACATATTTTCACTAGACATGGTACACCTAGAGTGATTATTATCGATGGAGGATCTCATTTCGTTAATAAATATTTGAAGACTGTTCTAGAGAAGTATGGAGTAAGACACCGTGTATCTACTGCATACCATCCACAATCCAATGGTCAAGCTGAAGTATCGAATCGTGAAGTGAGATCAATCCTAGAGAAAACCGTTGGTCCTACAAGAAAAGATTGGTCAATGAAGTTAGATGATGCGTTATGGGCTTATCGTACTACGTTTAAGACTCCAGTTGGTGCTTCTCCCTATCGAATTGTGTATGGTAAGGCTTGTAACTTACCTCTTGAGCTTGAAATGGGTGCCTATTGGGCGATTGCACAGTTAAACTTAGATCCTACCTTAGCCGGAGCGAATCGGGTGATGAAGCTTAATGAACTTGACGAATTCCGATTGAATGCCTATGAAAATGCTAAACTTTATAAAGAAAACACGAAGAAATGGCATGACAATCGAATTCGTACAAAGAACTTTGAAGTAGGACAAAGAGTATTGAAGTATAATTCAAAGTTCAGCAATTATCCGGGTAAGTTAAGATCTAAGTGGTCAGGTCCTTACATTGTGACCAAAGTTACACCTCATGGGGCGATAGAAATAGAACATCCGCTAGAGAACCGTACCTTCATGGTGAACGGTCATCGTTTAAAGATATACCATGGAGGTGAAGATACCAACCGCTCAGATGATCCACATGCCGGGGAGGTCATGTATCTCCTCGAGACTCCTTCGAAGCGTGAGGTAACCCGTCGAGCTTAACGACGTTAAACAAAAACCAATTTCTTGTATATTAGGTTAAGTACTTCAATTTTCGTAGTGTAAATTAGTTTGATTTTCGTTAAATTTAGTGTGAGGAAGGGTGTTTGTTTTTGATGATTTCAGGGGTAAAATGGTCATGAGTTTGGGGTCAAAACGACGAGAAAACGAAAAAATTTGGAGTCCACAGCAGGTCTGATCGGCAAGCCGGCGAGCTGGCCGGCATACCGGCCAACCGAGCTGAGAGACCCCAAATCTCTGACCACTGCGTCAGCATTGACGCAGCATAGCTGCATCTCGATTTGCGCCAGCGAGGAACCGCCGGCATGCCGGTCAGATGACCGGCTAGCCGGCCGATGAAGATGATGTTTCTGACCACTGCGTCAGCAAAGACGCAAGGACGCTGTGTCTCGAAGTGCGCCAGCGACATGCCGGTCAGATGACCGGCTAGCCGGCCAAGGAAGAGGAAGTCTCTGATCACTGCGTCAGCAATGACGCAAGGTAGCTTGCGTCTGAGGTAAAAAAAAATCGAATTTTGTAATTTTTTCGCCGCCTTCGCGACCGGCATGCCGGCGAATCCGCCGGCTAGCCAGCGCGCTGTTGCGAGAGGCGGTTTTGAGTGCTTTTAACCTAGTTTGTTGCCTCCTTTTCCAAGCCAACCTCATAATCCAAATCCTTGCCTCCTCCTACTCCGAAAATCATCAATAAACAGGTATAAAATCATCAAACCAAGCCTTCTTTCATCACAAAAACACACAATCAACTCATATCTTCTCCAAAACATCACCAAATTTCATCTTTTCTCCACAAATTTCTTCTTCCTAACCTTGAAATTAAACCCAATTCTTCCACAATTCCTCTCAATTAACCTTAACCCATCTCATATTCCACCTAAATCTTCAAGTTTAAACCCTTAAAACATCAAAGTTCTAAGCTTTTCTCTAGCCTTTTCACTATTTGAAGTTTTGAGTTTGGGGTGAAAAGAGATGACTAACAGAACTGCTTCCATATGTAACTATCGAAGAACCTTACCAAGAAACAGGAACAATGTTGGAGCTAGCCCAGACCAGGCAATTGAGATTCCGGATTCGCGATCCAAAAAGACTAAACAAATCCCAATTGCTCCGAAAAGAAAGGAAAATCCAAGTAAGGCTAATCCGAAAAAGAGTAGATTAATTGATGAAAGTGAAGAAGAAGTTGAGGAAGAGATTGAGGAAGAAACAGAATAAGAAGTTCCTGAAGAACCGGTGCAACAACCAAAGCCTCCGCGTAAGAAAGTATGGGCTCAAAAGCCAAAGAGAGTCTTCATTCCTTGGGAAACTCAGGTTCGTGATAGAATTCAACTTTTGAAGTTTGGTGAGGAGATGAATCTTCCTAAGGGTATTATGACTAGTGCTTATAAAGATTATCGTATTACTTGTGACAAACTGGGTTGGAAAGAATTAAGAGAAAGGAAGCTTGAGTATATTCCTACATTGGTTCGAGATTTTTATGAAGGAATCGCCTTCTCAAAAGATGCAGTTGTGATTCGCAAGAAGGTAGTTCCTTTCTCCGTTGAGCTTATTCGTAAATCGTTAAAATTACCCGATTTTTCTGGACTATGCCCTTTCCAAGAATCTCTTAAAGAACCGTCTTTCGATTATAAATCCCTTTGGGGAACAATACTTATTGATGGGGCCCGCCTAATTCATGAAGGAGAGAGATATCCTGGACAGATGTATAGCAGTAATTTGTTACCATGTGCTAAGGTATGGTCCCGTTTCATAATCCCTACCTTCTTCGGAATTAAACACATATCAGAAGTGAAGAAGGAGCCTCTTATGTTTATTAAGTGTATTGTTGCGGAAAAACCAATGGATGTTGCTCGTATGATTTATGATACCATCATGGAATTTGCTAGAATTCCAACTTCGCAAAAAAATCTCAAATTCCCTTGTACTATCACTACTTTGTGCTTAGACGCAAAAGTTCCGCGTAAAGCCGCAGAGATTGACCGTGTTGTAGTTGGAGAGAACATGGGTATAGCTTTAATCCAGAATGTTCATGATGAAGTGTTAAGAGCAGTAAAAACTCCTAGAGCTCCTCCAAAGAAGAAGATGCATACCGATAGCGTGTTGGAAGCGAAAGTGAAGATGTTAGAAGAGAACCAAGTTAAGATGATTGCGTCTTTGGGAAACGTTACAAAAGAGCTAGAACTTCTCCGAAACATGTTAATGGGGGTGAGCACAATTCAACACGCCACCTATGGTTTACTTACAAAGGAAAAAGTTCATGGACGCAACACCGATGACCAGCCACGCGCTGGTTGAGATACGTTTTCTATCCCTTCCGCGTTTTAGTTTAGTTTAGTTTATTTTATTGCGTCGAGTCTTTTTTTCGAGTCGTGGGGACACGGCTCATTTTTGAGTTTGGGGTGGGGTTCGTTGCCTCATCCCAGTTTTTATGTGTTATATGTTTTATTTGCTTTCAGTAAAATAATTTTTGGAGTTGCGTTTGACTGTAGAAGATTTTAAATGTCCCTTTAAGCATACTTTTGATGAATTAATGATAGTAAGTAGTGGACTTTAGGGAATAATATAAAACGCACTTAGAATTCCATGCGAACATAGGTAATTGATAGGAAAAATTAATGAACAATGCAAATGAAGTAAGCTTGTACTTAAGGAATATGTTTGGTGTGTAGAACGTGAAATCCTAATTAGTAGAGAACCCACCTAGATATGAACTAAAAAACAAACTATGTACTTAGGAAAATGATAGGGGCAGTTCTTTGTTAGCCTTTTAGCTTGATATCCCTTATTATAATTTTATCCGTCTTAGCCCAAATTTTGAGCCTTAAGCCTTTTCTTTTGTAGCCACGATATAAGCCCATTATCCTTTAGATTATTATGCATGACCAAATGACCCTCACTTGAATCACGATCCTGAGACTTGTCTCGAGCTTGAGTTTGGGGTGGAGGGTCCACATTTGGGAATTTACATTGGGAGGGAATTATGTGTTTGTATTAAGGCACAAAAATAAAAGATGATATTATTATTTGTAACCCTTTGCCGGGATTTGAAAAAAAAAAAGAGAAAAAGAAAAAAATTATAAGAGACATCACCTTTCACATCAAAATGATGGTCATGGGTATCTTGTACAAAAAAAGGGAGAAAAGAAATGAAAAAGAAAATAAAAAGAAAGAATAAAATAAACCGGCAAAGTGGAATATTTTTGGAAATTATCTTAGTTTTCATTGGATTGACATGGGGACGCAATTTTAGTGCGTCAAATGGGTGAGTGAGAAGACTTTTGAGCGTAAACTCAAGCTCGAGGACATTGTTGATGGTAAGTGAGGAGAGAGCCAAAAGCTCACTTCAAATTTACCAAATATACATACAACACCGTCCTTAAGCCATTATTAAAAGCGTAAAGTTCTCGTGATTCCTAAGTGCATAGTGAATTTGTGATTCTGTTGATAGGGAATATACTAGGTGGAGCGTTCAAAGCGAGTTAGGATTAATGACCACCCTATAGCCATCATACAGAGATGAGTACAAGTGTAACCTTCAAGCATTGCAACTTTAATTTTATGATTGAGATTATTTATGTTCGATTTTGTATGATAAGTGTATGTATATATTAGTTCCTAGAGTTTTCCTATATGAGATTTATCTTAAGAATTGCTTTAGGTGTATTAGCTAGCTTCTATTTGTTCTTACGTTTACTTCTACCCCTTTGTTTTGTTTTGTTTTACTTTGTCGGGACGACAAAGGTTTGAGTTGGGGGTCTTGATGTCTCCCTAATTGTTCTTATTTTCGACCCTTGGGAGACATCATTTTTTGTGTTTAATTGAATATTTTGATAGACTTTTGAGTTAAAAATGCAATAATCCGGAATTCCTATTTTATTTCTAGCATTTTTGATTTATTAAACTTTTGCGCGTAATCTTGTGTATTTTAGTGAAAAGTTTGTAGGTTTTAAATAATAGCTAGGAATGGAATCCGAGAAGAGAGTCAAAGATCGTGATATGGAGTCAAGACTTGAAGATAAATCCCGAAAGAATTTTATTTTAGAGCTGCAAATCTGGAAAACAGGCCAAAGATTGCTGATTTCGAGGCACTTAAGAGATGATTTAGCCGCTGACCTTTGAAGAGAATATGTTCCTTATCGAGTTATGGAAATTTTTCAAGTGATTTCAGGTCAATCGGAGTTATAACGAAGCGGCTAGAGCTGTTTTAGTGAAGGTGGTGCAGCAGTTACGGGATTTTTGGCTTAGAAACTGGGCTTGGACATTTAATTAGTGATTTATTCTTAAGTCCAAGCCCTAATCCGTTTTTCCACATATAAAATGAGCCCTTGACTTCTATTTTAAATACAATTCACTTTTTACAAATTAAAACATCAGAGAGAAGCAACAAAAGGAAGACAGAAGAAGCTGTAGAGCTTGAGAAATTCTATATCTCCATTCTCAGCCAAATCCTATTCCGGAAATTAGGTTTTCTTTATCTTTAATTTTGTAAGACAATATGAATTCCATTACTTTTCATTTAGTTTTCTTTTTAATTAGTATGAGCTAATTCCTTTATAGTACTTGAGAATGCTTTATGGGTGAATCCCAATTCTACTGAAATTCTATGTCTGAATTTGGGTTTCTGTTAAATTAAATTAAATTGGGTCTTTTACTCTTTTCGATAAATTGAGGTTATTTACTGTTTTTGGAGTCAGGAACTAAGAACATGTATTAGTATCTAGGCTATTCCACATATGTGGCATGTGGATCATCCTGACGGAGGGTTTAGGTACGGATAGGGCTGCAAATGAACCGATACTCTCACCAAGGGCTCGAGTTTGAGTTCGTTAAGGGTTTGTTTGAGTTCGGCTCGTTAGTTAAACAAGCCAAGCTCAAGCTTTAAATTCAGGCTCGTTTACTAAACGAGACAAACTCAAACATATATAAGCTCGATTCGTTAAGCTCGTGAACAGTTTGGTAAGGGTTCTTTAAGAGCTCGTTAATAGGCTTTATAGATATATTCAATTAAAAATTATATATGTATACATACAAAAAGTCCAAACTTTTGTATTATGTAATTAATCATAACTAAAATATTTTATATCTATTAAGTAATTTTTTTTATATCTAATAAATATACTACTATTATCTAGGGCTACAAATGAACCGATACTCTCACAAAGGGCTCGAGTTTGAGTTCGCTAAGGGCTTGTTTGAGTTCGGCTCGTTAGTTAACAAACCAAGCTCAAGAATGCTAAAGCTTGGTTCGGCTCGTTTCGTTTCAAGCTCAAACCAAGCTCAAACTCACTAAAATATTAGCAAACAAACTCAAGAAAGCTAAAGTTCGGCTCGGTTCGGTTCGTTTGCAGCCCTAGGTACGGACTTATTTATTCAATCTAAAATAGAAGCTATTGATTCTGACGAACTTAGCTAATTTTAGGGCCAATGTGGTAAATTGCTTAATCATCTAAAAGTGGATCATATTTACCCTGACGGGACTAGTAACACTTTAGGATAGCCTTATAGTCCACCCTGACGGGGGTATAAGGAATTTAGAATCCCGACCATTGTAATTGACCGATTTAACCCTTAAACAGCATAGGTCATGAAATAGGATTAGGAGGATCCCTTGCGTTCTCAAGTGCTACCTTCTCATATTTGCGTTTCACATTTATTTACTTGTGTCTTAGTATTTAATTGTATTTTCCATTTAGTCTTTCATTACTTAGAATTACTAAAAACAAACAATCAATCAATATATCTTTATTTGCTTTCCTAAGTGCAACCATTCATTATTCGATAAGCATTGTAGTTAACCAAATTGTCCCTGCGAACGATCCTAGAATCACTTATTACTACTTGGTACAACCGTACACTTGCGGTTGTGGTTCAATTATTCTTGCATTTATTTTATAACACACAAAGGACCACCATCTCCATATACCCCTTTGTTGACACTAACTTTTGCATTCTATGATCAATTTCTTAAGCCAACGCTACATTATCAATTGTTGACCGGCCCAGAAGGAAACTACTCTGATTTGGTCCCACTTTTCCGCTGAAAATGGTCTTATGTGGTTAACCATCACCTTCATGATGAATTTTACCTGAACATTAATGGGGCTAATCGGGCGCAGTTGTCCAACCCCTTCTGGATCCGGCACTTTAGGAATCAAATTAATCAAGGATCCGTTAAGGTTCGACAGCACCTTCCCCGTCCGAATCGAGTTCCTCACCATACTACACACCTCGGCTCCAACTATATCCCAACACTTCTCGTAAAATAACGGTGATATCCCATCCAAGCCTGGTGCCTTGTTTGGGTTAGACTGGAAGACTGCAATACGTATCTCCTCATTTGTAAATTCCTCAGCTACAAGCGCCCTTTCTTCCCCTCCCCCCAATCTAGTAACATGCGGCTTTGCAAAGGGCCCCTGAAAACTACTAAAGTCCGAGTATAGCTCCACAAAAAAATCTCGGACTAACGTACCCAACTCTACCTCGCCCTCTACCCAATTACCATTCGAGTTCTTAAGTCTCTATATCTAGGATATCTTCCTCCTCGTAATCGTTTCCAAATGATGGAATCTTGTGTTCCTTTCTCCCAATCAGATCCACTTTTCCTTTGAGCGTTGGAACCAAAATATCTCTTCCTCCTCCAACACACTAAGATACTCATTTCTCAATCTCTTACCTAACCTGAACAATGAGGAGTTATATGACCTTTGCAGTGAGATTTGGATCCCCTTAAGCCTTGATAGTTACACTCATTTCCTCTTATTTATATCCCCAAATACCGTCTCTTTCCAAACCAGAAACTGCTCTTTCATATCCTCTATGGTATCCCCTAATCCTGACGAAGTATGTTTCCACTTGTCTTGAACAAATTTCTTAAAATCTTTATGTAAACACCACGCCGATTCAAAACAAAATTTTCTAGGCGGGCGGACTTGATCAATCGGATTCAATTGGATCAGAATGGGTGCATGATCTGAATGTATCCGATCTAAATTTACCACCTTAGCAAATGGAAATAAGGATAAAAGCTCCACATTTCCATACTCTCTATCAAGCCGAAAGAGAATCCTTTGACCCGTATTCCAAGAATCACACCACGTGAAACGCGGACCTTAAAAGCCTAAATCCATCAATTCACACATGTGACGCCATTCTTCAAAATTGTCCATTCTCCGTGTGATCCCCGACTCCCCTCCTTTCTTATCCTCCTCTAGTCCTACCTGGTTAAAGTCCCCGGCAATCAACCACAGCCTATCAAGATTGCTATTGAGTGCATCCCAAAGGGGCTCCCTATCATGCGATTCAGGTCGCGCGTATACCGCTGGAAAAACCCGCGACTCGCAGTTAACTTTAGAAACTTCGATATTGATTACTTGATTACCCGCTGATAGTACTCCGACCCTAATTTATGAGTCATCCCAGTGGAGCCAAATACCACCTTTAAAATTACTCGCCTCCAAACTCGTGGAATTCATCTTACCCAACTCCCGAATAATCTCATTAGCTTTGCTTCCACCAACTATCGGTTCTACTATAACTATCAACCAAACTCTGTGCAAACGCATCATTTCTGTTACTACCCTCCGGAAATACGGTGATGCCGCACCATGACAATTCCGTACGAGTATATTAAGTGGTTGAGAATGTCCTCCTTAACTACTTGTATTCCTGGTTTGTGTACACATAACAAACAATTAGTATAAAAAGAACTACATGATTAGGATCGTACCTAATCCATATTATTGCCTCCATCTGGAAAAAGCTCCATTTGTTCATCTATGTCTAAGTCCTCCATCTGGGTTTCGGGAATTATTGACACTTCAGTTTCACCCAGTTCGAAAGGACGCATTACATTATGGCGTTTCGATTGATTATTTCAGTTGTCACTCGGAATATCCAACTCCCCTTGCCCGAACGCCGCCGGCAATTCGAAATCATTACCTACGGTTGCTCCTCCCATCGACCCCCGAGCTTTTGTTACCCACTGCCCAGCCGCATTAATTAATTTTTCAGAATTTACACTTTTAGTCCCTGCTGCAATTGATGGTTCTGTTTTCTAAAAACCACCACATGAACTCTGCTACAAAATTGCAGCACCTGTACCTACCCCCTATTATTTAAATATATTCCCTCATTCCTTGCGCTACCTACCACTATCCCTTCAATTCCATTTTCTTTTTCACATTCATTTGCACTCTAAGATTCATTCCAGCCGCCTGCTAACTCACATGGGCCACTACATCAATCCTTGTTCCTTTCTCACTTATCCGCCCAACATCACCCACCTTATCACCCTTCTGCTTATTACCAATCAAAACTATTTTTTCCTTATTCTTATTGATTAATTCCTCATTTTCAAATACATCACTAATTCCCACTGGTGGGGGCAAAGGTGTGATAAAATTATAGATAAATAAAGATAATCATAAAGAGCACACACCCTTGAGAACCACGGAAATCACTGCAAGTATCATTGATCGTTTGCAAGTTTTAATGTTAAGTTAAGTTCGTTCGCGGGGATTTAATTCGTTAGATCTACTTATGTTCAACAAGCGTAGATGAATTTAGATGTTTAGAATAAAATATAAAAATATAAAATAATATGAATGACTATCTGATATGAAATAAACAAATAAGAATGCAGATAAATAGATATGGATGTAAGTCTAATAGATTAGGGTCACTAATATGAGTCTATTTTACTAAGTTGTTATTATAACCTGTCACATATTAAACATTATATATTAACCAGGATTCTAAATTCTACCTAGCCTCTATTAGGCTTAGGAGTAACCTCTCCACCACCAAGGATTCTTGAGTAATGATTGGTGATTAAATCAAACATTTATGGCTATCTAGTTAGGCAAAGGATCAAAACTAGACGATTATGTGGTGTTGTCAATAACTAAGAATAATCCTAAGATTGGCCAAATCTAGGGTTGTAACAATAAGTCAAAACACATAATAACAATATACACCAAGCTCAATCAATTAAAATAAAAAATAGTATTATGAAATTAAAGACAAAATAATAACCCAACAATTAAAAGTAAAAGTTACAGAATAAAAGCTTAGAATTATGGTTGAACATAAATCTATAGCTAATTCCCCTAAATATAGAGAAGGTAGATGTAGAAGAAGAGTTTTTCACTCTCCAACTTCTTGCTTCTTGTCTTCCTCTATAGGTCAGCTTGCTTCTTGAATGAATAGCTTGATACTAATGATGAATATTAAATTAAAGGACTAGACTATTATTTAAAACTGAGAAAATACAAGTAAGGACTAAGGCTAAGCTTGAAACTGAGCTAGTACATGTTTATAATGGTATAAGGGTGTATTTATAGGTGTTGAGGAACCCTAATTCATTTTCTTGAAGGAGAAGTAAGTGGTGGACTCCAAGCCCAACTCAAATTCGTAACCCTAAAAATATGAAATCAGGCCCGTTTTTTTTTTGGTCCTAGCCGCTTCAATACGCATCCGTCTGACGTGTATGAGTATACCAAATTAATTGTATCAGAAAGATCTTCAACTTTGCTCTTGACCGTTTCTCCAAATTCCACATCGTTTTTGAGTTATAAGCTGATTTGTGGTCGTAGGTGCAGAAATTCAGGATTAAGGCAGCTTTTCCTTTTCCATGATTTTAGCTTTTCTTTCCTTATCTCCAATTACCATGCTTATCTCTTTCCATATCTTGTAGTCTTTAACTTGGACTCTAATTAATCTACATAATTATCTTTAAAGCTTTACACTAAATAAATAATTAAACCCAATATGCTCTAAAAATAATAATTTACTAAATCAAGACTCAAAATAGGGAAGTGCACTATTTCTTAAGAAAATCGACTAGAAGACTTACTAAATCACAAAAAATTATGTCTCATCCTAATATAAATCTATCACAAATAAGGTGACATCAAGACCCCCAACTCAAAGTTGTATCGTCCCGATACAATAAAGATAAAAACAAAGGGAAGTCACTAAATACACACCTAGGTCAATTAAGCACAGAGGGAAGAAGATAGCAGAATATGGAGAATAAACTCAAAGCAACTACTCATAAAATTTCATGTAATAATATTTACAAACTACATACCTGCACACTTCTCATATCCAGAATCAACACGATTTGACTTCAAGATTGGATTAGCTTCGCAATGTAAGAAGGAGAGGAACTTTACTCAGTTCACCAAGGAAGCTATAGATTGTTCATCGAACTTTACTAGTATCTAAAGATCCACTAAACTACTCTCTATTGGCTCAATCACTTCTCGATTACATAGCAAAGAATCAAAAGGTCTTTAAGGTTGTAATGTAGGCTTATGGACGGTATGATAAGTATATTTGGATAATTTAGAGTGAGCTTTTGGCTCTCTCCACACTAGCCATCAACGAATCGCCCTAGATCTTGAGTTACTCTCATAAAACATTCTCACTCAACCCAATGAATTATTTGAAGCTCAATTTAGCATCCCCAATAACCCAATGAAAGCATAAAATATTCACATAAAAATTCCTCTTTGCCGGTCCGAATATATATATTTTCTTTTCAAATCAATTTCTTCAGCTATGACTCTCTTTTTAATGTTGAGATATCACGCTATTTTTTCATATATATATATATATATATTGTGTCTTTTCTTTTTATGCCCTTGTTGGCAATTTTAGCCCGTAGCTTCTTTTTCATTCACTATTACCCCGGCAAAGGGTTACAATATAATCCTGTGAATCATCATCAATATAATAACAGAGCACAATTAATAAGCTCAAAAATCCCATCCCAATAATATTTCCCATAATGGTGGATCCACCACCCCAAACTCAAGCTCTAAAACAATTGTCTATGCATCGCGATTCGAGTGCGGGTCATATGGAAAGGTCCTATAATCTAAAGGGATATGGCTTATAATGTGTTTAAATAAAAAGGCTTTAGAAAGGCTAGAAAGGGCTGAGAAGGATATAGCATATAGAATCAAATAACAAGGTGAGAAGGTATAAAAAGGCTTCAAGTGGCTTCAATATGAAAGAACTGCCTTAATCACTTTCTACACCATGTAATTTCGTTATTTTCTTACCTTTAGCACTTTTATCAAATGGGTTTGTCAACTAGCTTGGATCTCACGGCCTACACACTTCTCAAGGTTCCCTGAGATCGAACATACTTTCTATCGCATTACTTACTAATCTTTTCTTTACTATCAATGTGTGTTTTCCTGCAAATACTCAAAAGATACAAAATAAAATAGCTCATAAACATACTACTTTCTATCATCAATTCATTGAGCTTATACTTGCAAGCTATTAAACACACTCTATATACATCTAAACCTTCTCATAAAAATTTTAATTTTACCTAAAAACCTATAAAACACATAAAAATGGAGATGAGGGACATCGAATCCCCACACCCCAAACTCAAAAAATGAGTCGTGTCCCCACGACTAGAAAAGACTCAAAAATAAAATTAAAATTTTACAGATATTGCACATAAAAGAAAAGGTAAGGAAGGAAGAAAACATACTCTTCGAGGCTTTTTACCTCGCCTGATCAATACCCGGAATAGGGTGTGGTGCTTTCCATGTATGAAAACTTCTAGTATCACCAATTTCGCTTTCCCTTACATCTTCTTATGTTCCATCCCTATCAATCACACTCTAGAAATCTCTTGTTTATCTTCTTCCAACTTTGCTTACGAATACTTTCTCATGTGACAGTGCTTATCCAGGAATATGTTTTGAACACAACTACTAGCGTCCCAGAAGCTTTTGTTCATCTTAGGTAGATGGATCTTGATAGGAAGAGGTTATGGTGTCTTCTCTATGAAAGTTGAAACCTATTTGCTCAATGAATTCACCACTGCATGCTTTCCTTTACTTACTTGACCCAATTTACCTGGTAATTTATTCCCGAACTAGTACCCATCTCAATTGATTTATTCTTGATCTTACCCAATACCTTGCTTTGATTCTTCATATCCCACAACACTTGATAATATCTCTATTCTCTTCATCATCTCTTTTGACCTCCAACTCAAAGCTTTGAACACTCTTGAAATTTGTAACTCTTGATCATAGGTGGAACAAGATTTATTGGGTTAGGAAAGGTGTTAGGATGACAATTTTCTATGTGGGTATGATGGAATAAAGCTTTAATGATGTGGGTTTAAGGAATTTTTGAAGAAGATTTTGAAATTCATGGGTTTGATTCTTGGTTTCTAGGTGTTTTGATATGATTTGGGTGCTTGAATCTTCTTTGTAATGATGTAGGGTAGGATTTGGATGTGAATTCATGGTTATTTGGTAGTGTTTTTATGTTGGGTGAAGGTTTGATGAAGCTTTAATGGAGTTGGGAGAGGGTTGGAGAAGAAAGTGAGGCTTAAGGATTGAGAAATTCGGACTAGAACTCACCTCTTCTTCTTTATAACCTTAAAAACGTGAATTTTTTTTTTCTTCAGGGTCATCGAGCGGTATACCGGCCGTAGGGCCCGGTATACCGGAGCTACTGTTCTTCCAGACCAATGTTACGTCAAAATACCCGAGTCGTAACACATGGGCACCCCTTTTTGCCTGACCGGGTTACCGGTGGTGTGACCGGGTACCCGGTGCTTCTGTTGTTCGACTTGGCTCGGAAATGAACACGTGGTGATACCCGTGGCCACGGGTTTTGTGCTGGGCGGTATACCGGCTGTAGTACCCGGTATACCGGTGGAAGGTCAGAAAACTCCCAAAAAATTTCGTTTTTGCTTCCAAAACTCGATTTCTTTAATACCTAACATCCAAAAACACTAGCACCTTCCTCAAATATGCAATATCAAATAAAAACAACTAAACTAAACTAAAACTAAAACATAAAAACATAAAATATTACTATGGGATGTCTCCCAAAGGGCCCTTTTGTTTAACGTCTTTCAAAGATAGACGAGTTACCTCGGTTATTTATTTTTATATCCTCCCCAGCAGTGAGTAAGATGATTAACACTTACCAATCTGAGCTTGCAACCCTCGATAGCCTTGATTTCGACCACTCCATCTGAGATGATTTGCGTGATGATATATGGCCCCTTCCAAGAACTGCTATGTTTGGGATTGGGAGGTTTCCATGCCACCTCGTCTCCTACCCCAAACTCAATCTTTTTCTACATGGTTTCTTGGGGGCTTACAGGTTCTGGCTTCTTAGTTACAACTCTGATTGGATATAGTTCTTTTGACTCATTTTTCTTTTTCATCTTCCCCTAAACATAGAACGTTTCAGAGTTGTCTTCAATACGGAGAATCACGGTTCCTTCATTCACATTCCCTATAGTATCGCTGGTGGCTAGGAATGGACCCCCAAGAATGAATGGGGCGTTCTTATCTGCTTTATAATCAAGAATAATAAAGTTTGTGGGAATAACAAGGTTACCTACTTGAACTAGTACATCCTCTATTACTCCCCACGGCTTTGCTGTTGATTGATCCGCAAGTTGTAAGATTACGGATGTCGGTTTCGCATCACTAATACCAATCTTCTTGAATATATCTTTGGGCATGATATTTACACTTACACCTAAATCACACAAGGCTTTTCCATGAAATATACCACCTATTTTTATTGGGATGTTGACACTTCCAGGATCTTTAAGCTTCGGTGGTAATCTTTGCTGAACTTGTGCTGATATCCCTTCGTTGAATGTCACAGATTTGGATCTTGTGAACCTTTATTTATTGGAGAGTGCCTCCATAAAGAATCTATCATAGTTTTTCCTTCCTTCCATAGCTTCGAGTAAAGGGACGTTAATTTTCACTTGTTTTAACGCCTCTATACACTTCTGTTGTTGCTTCTTTGGATAAGCGGGATAGTAGCAATGTATGGGTGATTGTCTTGCTCTACTTATCTCTTCAATTCTTGGTTCCTCAACCCCTATTGGCTTCTTAATCTCACTTTGTTCAACTTCTTCACACCAATCTTCAACAATTATCTCATCTAAGTTCATCCTATCTACGGTTGACGTATTTGGAAGGACATCCCTTTTTTATGGAGATGGTAGCGTTTCCTTCATCTTTTCAGCTTGAAGACTAATAGTCTTAACCTTGTCGTCAATGTATTGGATCTTCTTCATGTTAGATGTTGTATCTTGGGTCAATAGTAGGAGTTGACTTTGCATTTGTTCTATGATTGTAGTGAGCCGCATCACATTCTTCTCTAAAAGTTGATTATGTTGTTTCAAATCTTGATTCTGTTGTTGCAGGCTTTGCACTACTGATGCATCAATCTTTGATTCAATTCTGCTCATATTATCCTTCGAGAAGTTGATGAATTGACTAATAGTCTCTTTTAACTCAGTGATTTCTTCTTGAGGACGTGATTGAGCTTGACTTACATTATGTACATTACAGCCTGGTGGATGATTAGCTTGGTTTTCATAGGCTTGTTCTTGTATGTATAACTGTTGAGGTGGCTTTGGGATGCCTTCCTTAACGGTTATATCGAGTTGTTGTATTTGATCTCGCAAGCTTGAAATCCTTGCTTCTTCTTCTTCGTTAGTGGTAGGAATTTGTTCTTGTGGACGACTCATGTTGTTCTCAATGATTGTTTCCATACCACTTTGTGCTTCTTTTGGATCCATAGAGACAAAATTACCATGACCCATAGCATTTGCTCTCAGCCTTGACTCTCTATCGAGTCCATTATAGAACATGGATAATTGTGGCGTGTATCCATGTAGTGGACATCTTGCCAACATCTTTTGAAATCTCGTCCATGCTTTGCCAACACTCTCTCCGGCTTCTTGTAAGAAATTCATAGGATCCAATAGTTCCTTCACTCTCATACTTTTAGGATAAAATTTATCAAGGAATCTTCCTTGCAGCTTGTCCTAATTAGTTATTAGCTCGGGAGGTTGATCATCGAACCAATCGCTTGCTTTCCCGGTCAAGAAAAATTGAAATATTAAATAATACATATGTTCTTGCGTAACACCTTCATTAATGTAGGCATCACAGAATTGTATGAATTTCTGAACAGATCTGACTGGATCTTGATTTGTATCACCATTAAATTTCCCATAGCTCGCGAATTGATTAATCAGGTCAGGATCGGGCTTGAATCGAACGGCTTGGATAGTTGGGACGCGAATCCCAATGCGTTGAACTCGATATCTACCTAACTGTTGATTATCCATCTAAATCCTGAAAAAGACTAAAACAAAAAGAATGGGTAAAACTGAAAACAAATAAACTTCTACACTTAATAAACACAAAAAAGATTTAACTTAAAGATAAATCCCCGGCAGCGGCGCCAAAAACTTGGTGGGGGCAAAGGTGTGATAAAATAATAGATAAATAAAGATAATCATAAAGAGCACACACCCTTGAGAACCACAGAAATCACTGCAAGTATCATTGATCATTTGCAAGTTTTAATGATAAGTTAAATTCGTTCGCAGGGATTTAATTCGTTAGATCTACTTATGTTCAACAAGCGTAGATGAATTTAGATGTTTAGAATAAAATATAAAAATATAAAATAATATGAATGACTATCTGATATGAAATAAACAAATAAGAATGCAGATAAATAGATATGGATGTAAGTCTAATAGATTAGGGTCACTAATATGAGTCTATTTTACTAAGTTGTTATTCTAACCTGTCACATATTAAACATTATATATTAACCAGGATTCTAAATTCTACCTAGCCTCTATTAGGCTTAGGAGTAACCTCTCCACTACCAAGGATTCTTGAGTAATGATTGGTGATTAAATAAACCTTTATGGCTATCTAGTTAGGCAAAGGATCAAAACTAGACGATTATGTGGTGTTGTCAATTACTAAGAATAATCCTAAGATTGGCCAAATCTAGGGTTGTAACAATAAGTCAAAACACATAATAACAATATACACCAAGCTCAATCAATTAAAATAACAAGTAGTATTATGAAATTAAAGACAAAATAATAACTCAGCAATTAAAAGTAAAAGTTACAGAATAAAAGCTTAGATTTATGGTTGAACATAAATCTATAGCTAATTACCCTAAATATAGAGAAGGTAGATGTAGAAGAGGAGTTTGTGCTTCTTGTCTTCCTCTATAGGTCAGCTTGCTTCTTGAATGAATAGCTTGATACTAAGGATGAATATTAAATTAAAGGACTAAGCTATTATTTAAAACTGAGAAAATACAAGTAAGGACTAAGGCTAAGCTTGAAACTGAGCTAGTACATGTTTATAATGGTATAAGGGTGTATTTATAGGTGTTGAGGAACCCTAATTCGTTTTCTTGAAGGAGAAGTAAGTGGTGGACTCCAAGCCCAACTCAAATTCGTAACCCTAAAAACATGAAATCATGCCCGTTTTTCTTTTGGTCCTAGCAGCTTCAATACGCATCCGTTTGACGTGTATGAGTATACCAAATTCATCGTATCGGAAAGATCTTCAAGTTTTCTCTTGACCGTTTCTCCAAATTCCACATCGTTTTTGAGTTATAAGCTGATTTGTCGTCGTAGGTGCAGAAATTCAGGATTAAGGCAGCTTTTCCTTTTCCATGATTTTAGCTTTTCTATCCTTATCTCCAATTACCATGCTTATCTCTTTCCATATCTTGTAGTCTTTGACTTGGACTCTAATTAATCTACATAATTATCTTTAAAGCTTCACACTAAATAAATAATTAAACCCAACATGCTCTAAAAATAATAATTTACTAAATCAAGACTCAAAATAGGAAAGTGCACTATTTCTTAAGAAAATCGACTAGAAGACTTCCTAAATCACAAAAAATGATGTCTCATCCTAGTATAAATCTATCACAAATGAGGTGACATCAAGACCCCCAACTCAAAGTTGTATCGTCCCGATACAATAAAGATAAAAACAAAGGGAAATCTCTAAATACACACCTAGGTCAATTAAGCACAGAGGGAAGAAGATAGCAGAATATAGAGAATAAACTCAAAGCAACTACTCAGAAAATTTCATGTATTAATATTTACAAACTACATACCTGCACACCTCTCATATCCACAATCAACACGGTTTGACTTCAAGATTAGATTAGCTTCGCAATGTAAGAAGAAGAGGAACTTTACTCAGTTCACCAAGGAAGCTATAGATTGTTCATCGAACATTACTAGTATCTAAAGATCCACTTAACTACTCTCTATTGGCTCAATCATTTCTCGGTTACATAGCAAAGAATCAAAAGGTCTTTAAGGTTGTAATGTAGGCTTATGGACGGTATGATAAGTATATTTGGATAATTTAGAGTGAGCTTTTGGCTCTCTCCTCACTAGCCATCAACGAATCGCCCTAAAGCTTGAGTTACTCTCATATAACATTCTCACTCAACCCAATGAATTCTTTAATGCTCAATTTAGCATCCCCAATAACCCAATGAAAGCATAAAATGTTCACATAAAAATTCCTCTTTGCCGGTCCGAATATATATATTTTCTTTTCAAATCAATTTCTTCAGCTATGACTCGCTTTTTAATGTTGAGATATCACGCTATTTTTTCATATATATATATATATATTGTGTCTTTTCTTTTTATGCCCTTGTTGGCAATTGTAGCTCGTAGCTTCTTTTTCATTCACTATTACCCCGGCAAAGGGTTACAATATAATCCTGTGAATCATCATCAATATAATAACAGAGCACAATTAATAAGCTTAAAAATCCCATCCCAATAATATTTCCCATAATGGTGCACCTACCACCCCAAACTTAAGCTCTAAAACAATTGTCTATGCATCGCGATTCGAGTGCGGGTCATATGGAAAGGTCCTATAATCTAAAGGGATATGGATTATAATGTGTTTAAATAAAAAGGCTTTAGAAAGGCTAGAAGGGGCTGAGAAGGATATAGCATATATAATCAAATAACAAGGTGAGAAGGTATAAAAAGGCTTCAAGTGGCTTCAATATGAAAGAACTGCCTTAATCACTTTCTACACCATGTAATTTTGTTATTTTCTTACCTTTAGCACTTTCATCAAATGGGTTTGTCAACTAGCTTGGATCTCACGGCCTACACACTTCTCAAGGTTCCCTGAGATCGAACATACATTCTATCGCATTGCTTACTAATCTTTTCTTTACTATCAATGTGTGTTTTCCTGCAAATACTCAAAAGATACAAAATAAAATAGCTCATAAACATACTACTTTCTATCATCAATTCACTGAGCTTATACTTGCATGCTATTAAACACACTCTATATACATCTAAACCTTCTCATAAAAATTTTAATTTTACCTAAAAAACAATAAAACACATAAAAATGGAGATGAGGAACATCGAATCCCACACCCCAAACTCAAAAAATGAGTCGTGTCCCCACGACTAGAAAAGACTCAAAAATAAAATAAAAGAAAATTAAAATTTTACAGATATTGCACATAAAAGAAAAGGGTAAGGAAGAAAGAAAACATACTCTTCTAGGCTTTGTACCTCGCCTGATCAATACCCGGAATAGGGTGCGGTGCTTTCCATGTATGAAAACTTCTAGTATCACCAATTTCGCTTTCCCTTACATCTTCTTATGCTCCATCCCAATCAATCACACTCTAGAAATCTCTTGTTTATCTTCTTCCAACTTTTCTTACGAATACTTTCTCATGTGACAGTGCTTATCCAAGAATATGTTTTGAACACAACTACTAGCGTCCCAGAAGCTTTTGTTCATCTTAGGTAGATGGATCTTGATAGGAAGAGGTTATGGTGTCTTCTATATGAAAGTTGAAACCTTTTTGCTCATTGAATTCACCACTGCATGCTTTCCTCTACTTACTTGACCCAATTTACCTTGTAATTTATTCCCGAACTAGTACCCATCTCAATTGATTTATTCTTGATCTTACCCAATACCTTGCTTTGATTCTTCATATCCCACAACACTTGATAATATCTCTATTCTCTTCATCATCTCTTTTGACCTCCAACTCAAAGCTTTGAACACTCTTGAAATTTGTAACTCTTGATCATAGGTGGAACAAGCTTTATTGGGTTAGGAAAGGTGTTAGGATGACAATTTTCTATGTGGGTATGATGGAATCAAGCTTTAATGATGTGGGTTTAAGGAATTTTAGAAGAATATTTTGAAATTCATGGGTTTGATTCTTGGTTTCTAGGTGTTTTGATATGATTTGGGTGCTTGAATCTTCTTTGTAATGATGTAGGGGAGGATTTGGATGTGAATTCATGGTTATTTGGTAGGGTTTTGATGTTGGGTGAAGGTTTGATGAAGCTTTAATGGAGTTGGGAGAGGGTTGAAGAAGAAAGTGAGGCTTAAGGATTGAGAAATTCGGACTAGAACTCACCTCTTCTTCTTTATAACCTTAAAAACGTGAATTTTTTTTTCTCCAGGGTCATCGAGCGGTATACCGGCCGTAGGGCCCGGTATACCGGAGCTACTGTTCTTCCAGACCCATGTTATGTCAAAATACCCGAGTCGTAACACATGGGCACCCCTTTTTGCCTGACCGGGTTACCGGTGGTGTGACCGGGTACCCGGTGCTTCTGTTGTTCGACTTGGGACCTCTCGGCAATGAACACGTGGTGATACCCGTGGCCACGGGTTTTGTGCTAGGCGGTATACCGGCCGTAGGGCCCGGTATACTGGTGGAAGGTCAGAAAACTCCCAAAAAATTTTGTTTTTGCTTCCCAAACTCCATTTCTTTAATACCTAACATCCAAAAACACTAATACCTTCCTCAAATACGCAATATCAACTAAAAACAACTAAACTAAACTAAAACTAAAACATAAAAACATAAAAAATTACTATGGAATGTCTCCCAAATGGCACTTTTGTTTAACGTCTTTCAAAGTTAGACGAGTTACCTCGGTTATTTATTTTTATAGCCTCCCCAGCAGTGAGTAAGATGATTAACACTTACCAATCTGAGCTTGCAACCTTCGATAGCCTTGATTTCAACCACTCCTTCTGAGATGATTTGCGTGATGATATATGGCCCCTTCCAAGAACTTCTATGTTTGGGATTGGGAGGTTTCCATGCCACCTCGTCTCCTACCCCAAACTCAATCTTTTTCTCCATGGTTTCTTGGGGGCTTACAGGTTCTGGCTTCTTAGTTACAACTCTGATTGGATATAGTTCTTTTGACTCATTTTTCTTTTTCATCTTCCCCGAAACATAGAACATTTCAGAGTTGTCTTCGATACGGAGAATCACGGTTCCTTCATTCACATTCACTATAGTATTGCTGGTGGCTAGGAATGGACGCCCAAGAATGAATGGGGCGTTCTTATCTGCTTTATAATAAAAAATAATAAAGTCTGTGGGAATAACAAGGTTACCTACTTGAACGAGTACATCCTCTATTACTCCCCACGGCTTTGCTGTTGATTGATCCGCAAGTTGTAAGATTACGGATGTCGGTTTCGCATCACTAATACCAATCTTCTTGAATATATCTTTGGGCATGATATTTACACTTGCCCCTAAATCACACATGGCTTTTCCATGAAATATACCACCTATATCCCTTCGTTGAATGTCACAGATTTGGATCTTGTGAACCTTTCTTTATTGGAGAGTGCCTCCATAAAGAATCTATCATATTTTCGCCTACCTTCCATAGCTTCGAGTAAAGGGACGTTAATTTTCACTTGTTTTAACGCCTCTATGCACTTATTTTGTTGCTTCTTTGGATAAGCGGGATAGTAGCAATGTATGGGTGATTGTCTTGCTCTACTTATCTCTTCAATTATTGGTTCCTCAACCACTCTTGGCTTCTTAATCTCACTTTGTTCAACATCTTCAACCCAATCTTCAACAATTATCTCATCTAAGTTCATCCTATCTACGTTTGACGTGTTTGGAAGGACATCCCTTTTTGATGGAGATGGTAGCGTTTCCTTCATCTTTTCAGCTTGAAGACTAATAGTCTTAACCTTGTCGTCAATGTATTGGATCTTCTTAATGTTAGATGTTGTATCTTGGATCAATCGTAGGAGATGACTTTGCATTTGTTCTATGATTGTAGTGAGCCGCATCACATTCTTCTCTAAAAGTTGATTATGTTGTTTCAAATCTTGATTCCGATGTTGCAGGCTTTGCACTACTGATGCATCAATCTTTGATTCAATTCTGCTCATATTATCCTTCGAGAAGTTTATGAATTGACTAATAGTCTCTTTTAACTCAGTGATTTCTTCTTGAGGACGTGATTGAGCTTGACTTACATTATGTACATTGCAGCCTGGTGGATGATTAGCTTGGTTTTCATAGGCTTGTTCTTGTATGTATAACTGTTGAGGTGGCTTTGGGATGCCTTCCTTAACGGTTATATTGAGTTGTTGTATTTGATCTCGCAAGCTTGAAATCCTTGCTTCTTCTTCTTCGTTTGTGGTAGGAATTTGTTCTTGTGGACGACTCATGTTGTTCTCAATGATTGTTTCCATACCACTTTGTGCTTCTTTTGGATCCATAGAGACAAAATTACCACGACCCATAGCATTTGCTCTCAGCCTTGACTCTCTATCGAGTCCATTATAGAACATGGATAATTGTAATTGTGGCGTGTATCCATGTAGTGGACATCTTGCCAACATCTTTTGAAATCTCGTCCATGCTTCGCCAACACTCTCTCCGGCTTCTTGTAAGAAATTCATAGGCTCCAATAGTTCCTTCACTCTCATACTTTTAGGATAAAATTTATCAAGGAATCTTTCTTGAAGCTTGTCCCAATTAGTTATTAGCTCGGGAGGTTGATCATCGAACCAATCGCTTGCTTTCCCGGTCAAGAAAAATTGAAATATTAAATAATACATATGTTCTTGCGTAACACCTTCATTAATGTAGGCATCGCCGAACTCTATGAATTTCTGAACAGATCTGACTGGATCTTGATTTGTATCACCATTAAATTTCCCATAGCTCGCGAATTGATTAATCAGGTCAGGATCAGGCTTGAATCGAACGGCTTGGATAGTTGGGACGCGAATCTCAATGTGTTGAACTCGAAATCTACCTAACTGTTGATTAGACATCTAAAACCTGAAAAAGACTAAAACAAAAAGAACGGGTAAAACTGAAAACAAATAAACTTCTACACTAAATAAACACAAAATAGATTTAACTTAAAGATAAATCCCCGGCAGCGGCACCAAAAACTTGGTGGGGGCAAAGGTGTGATAAAATAATAGATAAATAATGATAATAATAAAGAGCACACACCCTTGAGAACCACGGAACTCACTACAAGTATCACAGATCGTTTGCAAGTTTTAATGATAAGTTAAGTTCGTTCACAGGGATTTAATCCGTTAGATCTACTTATGTTCAACAAGCGTAGATGAATTTAGTTGTTTAGAATAAAATATAAAAATATAAAATAATATGAATGACTATCTGATATGAAATAAACAAATAAGAACGCAGATAAATAAATATGGATGTAAGTCTAATAGATTAGGGTCACTAATATGAGTCTATTTTACTAAGTTGTTATTCTAACCTGTCACAGATTAAACATTATATATTAACCAGGATTATAAATTCTACCTAGCCTCTATTATGCTTAGGAGCAGCCTCTCCACTACCAAGGATTCCTGAGTAATGATTGGTGATTAAATCAACCTTTATGGCTATCTAGTTAGGCAAAGGATCAAAACTAAACGATTATGTGGTGTTGTCAATAACTAAGAAAAATCCTAAGATTGGCCAAATCTAGGGTTGTAACAATAAGTCAAAACATATAATAACAATATACGCCAAGCTCAATCAACTAAAATAACAAATAGTATTATGAAATTAAAGACAAAATAATAACCCAACAATTAAAAGTAAAACTTACAGAATAAAAGCTTACAAATTATGGTTGAACATAAATCTATAGCTAATTACCCTAAATATAGAGAATGTAGATGTAGAAGAGGAGTTTGTCACTCTCCAACTTCTTGCTTCTTGTCTTCCTCTATAGGCCAGCTTGCTTCTTGAATGAATAGCTTGATACTAAGGATGAATATTAAATTAAAGGATTAAGCTATTATTTAAAACTGAGAAAATACAAGTAAGGACTAAGGCGAAGCTTGAAATTGAGCAACGACATGTTTACAATGGTATAAGGGTGTATTTATAGGTGTTTAGGAACCCTAATTCGTTTTTTTGAAGGAGAAGTAAGTGGTGGACTCCAAGCCCAACTCAAATTCGTAACCCTAAAAACATGAAATCAATTCTGTTTTTCTTTTGGTCCTAGAAGCTTCAATACTCATCCATTTGACGCGTATGAGTATACCAAATTCATCGTCTCAGAAAGATCTTAAACTTTGGTCTTGACTATTTTTCCAAATTCCACATAGTTATTGAGTTATAAGCTGATTTGTGGTCGTAGGTGTAGAAATTCAGGATTAAGGCAGCTTTTCCTTTTCCATGATTTTAGCTTTTCTTTCCTTATCTCCAATTACCATACTTATCTCTTTCCATATCTTGTAGTCTTTAACTTGGACTCTAATTAATCTCCATAATTATCTTTAAAGCTTCACACTAAATAAATAATTAAATCCAATATGCTCTAAAAAAAATAATTTACTAATCAAGACTCTAAATAGGAAAGTGCACTATTTCTTAAAAAAATCGACTAGAAGACTTCCTAAATCACTAAAAATGATTTCTCATCCTAATATAAATCTATCACAAATGAGGAGACATCACCCACCCTATTCACCTATGTTGTATTTTTTATTATTATCATTTATGTTCTGCCCCCTGACACGAGGTTGTGCGTTATTCTCCGCGTCTTTGGATGCCCCGAACTTTTCTACTTCCGGAATAGATGCTAATTTCTTCCTTACTTCGATGTCCAGCGCTACAATTATATTATGCCCCCTCCTAAACGTGTAACGCTCCAATTATATGTACCCGAGAAATTAATACTCTTATTATTTACATCGCTATAATATCCCTTCTGACTTGATTCCGGTTGATCTTTATTTAAGTTCGAATTGGAATTCTTACCATCATCTATTAGAAGCGCGGTAAATCTCGAGCCTAAATCTTTGCTCAACACCCCTCGTGTTCCATTCGCATTAAGCATATTATTACCTTTATGGCTCACGCGCACGTTTCTTTTAACTGTCATCCAATCCCCATAAGTCGCTTATGTTACACCTGTACTATTTTGTTCATCCGTTTGTCTTGTCCCACTTATATCCTCACTCATATCAGCATATGGTTGAGGATTATTGTTAGTACACTTATCCTTTTGATGTCCAAATTTACCACATTCGAAACACTCCAGATGTAGACCCTCATATTCCACCAAACAAGTCTCACCATCAATATGAGTCTTGGGTGGCGTAGTTTCCTTTCTTACGCGTCTTGGTTAACGGATCAATCTGGACCGTCCTACCTAGTAAATTTCCCATCTTCCGAAGTATGCTCGCTGTATAATTGGCATTCCTTCATTCGAGATCATAACCCACGTCATGGTAGTTGTAATAGAATCAGTGTGTGGTTAAAACTTAGGTGTCCATTTTCTTACTACTAGATAATTATCGAATATCATCCATGGACCCCCTGCTAAGGCGAACTCATAATCATCTTTACCTGAAAATTTGACCATAAAATACCCGTACCCAACATCCGGACTCCAAATTGTTTTAGCTTAGATGCTAAATAACGAAACTCACTTTATAGCCCAATAATCTAATAACTACCGTATTACTTCAAAGGTGAATTCCTTCTAAAATTTCCTCTCTAGACCTCAATACTTGGGAAAATTCACAATCAATTGCTAATACATCATCCTAAATAGACGCTAGAAACTCACTATCAAATCCATTACTCCTACTATTTTTACATTCTTCTGTATCAATAATAATAGGAATTACAGAGTCATTATGATGTCTCCCTAATTGTTCTTATTTTCGACCCTTGGGAGACATCATTTTTGTTGTTTATTTAATTAATTTGATAGACTTTTGGACTTAAATTGCAATAATTCGGAATTCCCTTTTTATTTCTAGCATTTTTAATTTATTAAACTTTTGCGCGTAATATTGGTATTTTTTAGTGTAAAGTTTACAGGTTTTAGATGTTAGCTAGGAGAGGAATCCAAGGAGAAAGTCAAAGATCGTGAGTTAGAGTCAAGACTTGAAGATAAATCCCGAAGATATTATTTTTAGAGCTGAAAATCCATTTTCCAGGCCATAAAGTGCTGATTTCGAGGTGCTTAAGCGATGATTTAGCCGCTGACCTTTGAAGAGAAAACATTCCTTATCGAGTTACGGAACTTTAGCAACTGGAATGAGGTCAATCGGAGTCATAACGCATCGGGAAAAGCCGTTTTAGTGAAGGTGTATCAGCAGTTACGGGATTTTGGGCTTAGAAAGTGGGCTTGGACATTTAATTAGTATTTTATTTTCTGGTCCAAGCCCTAGAACGATTTTATGCTTATAAAAGGAGGTCTGGACTTCTATTTTACACACAATTCATATTCCACAAGATTAAATACCAGAGAGAAGCAACAGAAGGAGGAAAGAAGAAGCTACAAGAGCTGGAGTGGGTCTATAGCTCCGTTCGTAGTCATTCCAATTCCGGAAATTAGGTTCTTTTTATATTTTAATTTTGTAAACAATATGAATTCCATTTCTTTTAATTTAGTTTTTAATTTTAATATGAGATAAGCTTTTCATAGTGCTTGAGAACAAACAATGGGCGAATCTTAATTTTATGAAATAACGAATGTTGAATTTGGGTTTATCTTAAATTAAATTAGATTGGGTTCATTACTCTTTTCGATAATTTGTGATTATTTACTGATTTTAGAGTCGCGAACTAAGATTGGGTATTAGTATCTAAGCTATTCCATATATGTGGCGTGTGGATCATCCTGACGGAGGGTTTAGGTATAGAATTAATTATTCAATCTAGGATAAAAGCTATTGATTCTGACGAACTTAGCTAATTCTAGGGCCAATGAGGTAAAACACTTAATCATCCAACGGTGGATCATATTTACCCTGACGGGACTAGTGACACTTTAGGATCGCCTTATAGTCCACCCTGACGGGGGTATAAGGAATTTAGAATCCCGACCATCGTAATTGACCAATTTAGCCCTTAAACAACATAAGTTAGGAAATAAGATTGGGAGGATCCTTGCGTTCTCAAGTACTACATCTCATATTGCGTTTTCACTTATTTTACTTGCGTCTTAGTTTTACTTAGCATTTAATTATTTGTCTTTTATTCATTAGCTTTAATCAACAAAACCAAACAAACATTTTATAGTCTTTTATTTTCATAAGTGCATCAATCACTATTTGCTAGACATTGTGATCAACATTCCGTCCTTGGAACGAATCTGATTTATCAGTTATTACTACTTGGGACAACCGTACACTTGCGGTTGTGGTTCGATTAGCATTTGCATTTATTTTTAGAACACACAAAGGACCACCACATTACCCCGCGTTATGCCATCCGGTTATTTTCCGCGCGGATTACTTGAAGTTACAGGTTTGCGCTGCTGGAGATGGCGCCACCAATAGTTTCCCAATCATAGTGGGCCTAGCCCGCTTCGTGTTGCGCTTAGATGTTGTTCCCAGCGGCCGCAACTCCTCCCCTGCATATCATCTCTAGGATCAAGAATTGTGTTGTCCACAGACCATCCCCCCTCATTGGGTTGTTTCTGTTCGGTCACCGCCACCATAGTTGGTGGAGCCACCATGTTGGATTAAACGGGAGAGATGGGTTTGCCACTAATGGCTAGTTTGATCACCAAGGATATAGCGTTTTTTTAGGAGTGTTTTGTTTAACTAGTCTATTTAATTTTTTCTAAGTCCGGAAAGGGCAGTTATTCTTCCATCGCATTTCGCAAAAAGAATTAAATCAAAATACTCTAAGCGGACCGACTTTATTTCTCCCTCCGTCGATAAATGTTTGACGTACTTTTTTTCACACAAAATAAGAAAAACAATTAATTTCCTCTATTTTTATTAAACTACCCCTAACTAATTAAGTAAATTCATTTAATGATAATAAGTTTTTAAACATTTAATAGTGATAAAATTAGTAAAAAAGATAAAAAGTTCATTGATATGTTAAATTGACAACCTTTTGTGGACATCTACTTTTATTGTGATAAACCTTTAAGGAGGGAGGGAGTAGGAAAAAACAAGAAATCAGACATAAGCCGACTTAATACACACTAACCCCACCATTATTAATCTTGTCTTAACTACTCAACTGATCTTCAATCTTCAATCTCCATAAGACTTTTAGATTTTTTTGACAACTCTCGACTCTGGAATTGGAAATCCCACCTGGAATCATCACCCTTTCGTTCTTTATTAATTCTTTAATCCAGTTTTGGTTTGTTTAATCTTGTCGAATCAATTGTTTGTTTTGCAGGTTTTTTATTATTGTTTACTTTTATATCATTTACTAGGTTATCTCTGCGTTTTAATTTAGATATATCTTTTCACTTCTGATATAATCGCACACATATTACACAGACATATCTTTTCACTTCTGAACTTACTACAGTTGATGAAGAGATTGGGCCTGTGACAAGTGTTAAATGGGCTTCAGATGGAATACACATAGCTCTTGGTTTGAACAACTCTGAGGTACAGCTTTGGGATTCTACTACTAATTATCTTGTTCAAACATTGAAAGGTGGACATCACTCACAATCACGTGTTTGTGCTCTTGATTGGAACAATCATGTTTTAACCAGCTATGTCATAGATGAAAAAATTAACCCAACCGTTACTATATATTAAATAAAAATTAAATAAAAAAATTATTTACTTTGAATCTTGAGTAACTCGATATAATATTAAAAACGATTCAACAGTTTCTGGACGTAAAAGATTATGACGATCAGCTGGTTTTATAATTATATCTTTTATAAATTCACAACTCTTATTTCCACCATCAGGCCCCTCATCAGAATTCCCCTGTTAAATAATTAAATTATTAATAAAAAATAATTCAATAAATTTAACTAACATTACCTCTATGTTAAAATACGCAATTTCTGAGATCGATAGTTGGCCTAGTGGTTAGGTTACTCCGCTGAGACCAAGAGGTCCTGGGATCGAATCTCATTGGAGTCAAAATGACTTCGAGTCCAAAGTGGCTCTCTCATGTATTAAAAAAATACGCAATTTCTGGAGAAAGACCAGAAGAAGTATCTTCATACATTTCGAAATAAGTCTTAGCTAAATCTTCGAAATAAGTCTTAGCTAAATCTTCAGCAAGTTTTAAATAACGCAATTTGATGGTCAGATTGTTAATAACGATGTTTGAATAAGGAATTCTATTGTGGAGACTTACACAGGGCATAATCAACAAGTTTGCGGGTTAAAATGGTCAGACTCGGGAAAACAGTTAGCTAGTGGTGGAAACGATAATCTCCTCCATATATGGGACAACTCTATGTCTTCTTCTAGTGGTGGTAGGACACATACACAGTGGCTCACAGGCTTGAGGAAAATACAGCTACTGTAAAAGCCCTTTCGTGGTGTCCTTTTCAGGGGACTTTATTAGCCTCAGGTGGTGGTGAAAATGACCGTTGTATTAAATTCTGGAATACACAAACAGGTGCATGTTTAAACTCAATCAACACAGGCTCACAAGTGTGGAGTTTGCTTTGGAATAAGAATGAGAGGGAGCTTCTAAGTTCGCATGGTTTTACTCAAAATCAGCTCATTCTATGGAGATATCCTTCAATGGATAAAGTAGCAGAGCTGACAGGTCATACCTTAAGGGTTCTTTACATGGCTCAGAGTCCAGATGGATGTACAATTGCTTCTGCTTCAGGTGATGAGACATTGAGATTATGGAATGTGGTTGGAACTCCTCAACTAACACCAAAGCCGAACTTAAATCCAATTCCTGAGCCCTTTCCACATTTCAACAGAATTCGCTAAATGCACTCCCTATTTATATGTACTTATCAGTTAGTTGTTTTTTTTCATATTGTGAAACTTCTCCACTACAAGAAATAGTAGCATTAGCGGGGAAGTTATTGCTTAAAATGGCCTCTAATGATATTTTTAAAAACCAAAATGACCTCTAATTATATTTTTAGCGGCAATATTTGTCGCTAAAGATAGAGTTAATAGAGGCAAAAACAAATAATTTGCTACTAAAGGTATCTTTAGCGAGAAACTTATAAAGGCGACAAACAACGACTATTAGGGACAAAATTAAAAAATTTTGTGTTAAATTTTTTGCCGCTAAAGATACTATTTCTTGTAGTGCTCGTTGATACGTCTACTTTTGATGTTATTTGGTTGATGTACTACATTTTTGGTATATATTTTAATTTTTTTTGTCAATCTCAAATAAAGAATAATGAACAAAAAGGACCAATTATAATAATAAAATAAGATGTAAATAAACTCTCAAACAAATGACCAAAGATTCGACTTGAGGAAACTAAGTAAACCAACAAAACATAAGACAAGAGCCTGCCCAATAATTCATAAAAATCAAACGATAAATGTGCAAAAGAGAAAATAAAAAGGACCTGATGGAATGCAAACAGAAAGGATGAAATGAAATACAGTAGATATGGAAGTAACAAGGGTAAGGAGAGTTAGACAAGGAATGAAAGACCAATTCAATCATACAACAAAATAAAAGCAAAATGAAGAGTAAAATATAATGTTAAAGAGTGATGTAGTAATTCAAATTCATTTCAATGTCAACAAAATCACTAATACAAAAAAATTATACTTCTTGGATTTTGACAAATGAAAATAATTAAGGAAAAGTAGACAACTTATTTCTTCCTTTTTAATGGGCCAGTCTTGTAACCAGATTTAGTGGTCTCTTCCCATCTCCACCACCAAGAGGATGATCAACTAGATTCATAGCCACACCTCTCACTGTTGGCCTTATTCCTAAGCATCATGTAGGCTCAGTGAGAATCTCTCCACAAGTTCCAGTTCCTTGGTCAGTTCAAATTTTATAGTAGTCTGCTACAGTGGCAAAGTGACCTGCGGAACTCCACACTTTCACCCCTGTACCGGTTATTACAATTTAATAGTTCCAGCAGATTCTTCTCTATTTATTGAATAGCTATTTTTTTGGTGCTTTTTCCTTTTTCGATCTTTTAGTGTCTAAAATGATGTATCAGCCTGCTTCTCGACTCAGGATCAGCTCATGAATTGCCTTAGTTTGTTTACATCCCTCTCAATCTGTTTTACTTGTTCGAAGTCTAACTCATTGTTTTGGTTTTCCCATAGATTCCATGGCTTCTTCACCTTTATCATCAATTTATCGAACACGGCCATAATCTTTCACTCCATTAGTCGAAGAAGTACCAATGTAGTGGGTCCCAGTATTCTACTTTAAAATAAGAAACTCTTCAATTGAAGATTTGCTCACCGTCAACAATTCTAGTTCCATAACATTTATTATTTTCCTCAGAAAATCGATCGTCTTTCTTTTTGTCGTTATAGTCTTCGGTGTTGCGCTGCTAGATATCCTCGTAATCTTCATTTACCTTTTCAATCAGAGTTTTCCTCTCTCAGCACTTTTATCTCTTTGGATTTTGTTCCCATTTGAGATGAATCAAGCTTCTTATGAAGTGTGTCAGTTCCGCTTCCACCCTCTCTACTTCTATTTGGAATCTTTTTTGGTATCTTCAGTCTCAACAGCAAGAAACTTATTATGTGCTTCAAGTTTATTGACTAGTTCATGCAATTATTTTATACGGTCCTATCCTTGGACCACACCATCAATGTACTATGTACTCGGACCCATTATCACTCGTTCCTTCATCAAAATATCATTGTTCACACTATTTAGCATTCTTTTTATTTGCATTTGCGTTAGCCACTGGTCCAGTCTGCATTGCTTCATTTTGTTAATTAGTGAATTCTTGGTTACCAACTACATTGATTGCTCGGTCTTCCGCTCGGACCTGCACTTCAACCCACTATTTTTCTCCAGCTTAATCTGATGCACCATTGATACCATCTCCCACTGCTCGTTGAGCAGGCAGAAGATTTTCACTCATTAGCTGTCGTTCAGAATCCTTAAGTTGGAGCTCAAGTTCATTCACGTGTAACATTTAGCCGTACGAAATGCGTGCACAAATAAATGTTTATGAGTTGTTTACCCCTGATCTCTTTTGACCGAAGCATATAATCACCAAACAATTTTTTTGTTTCTATATTTACTCTCCATTTCAAGAGTTGCGGTTAAGGGTTCGGGTGCCTCAGGTCTCTTATGGTAACTATTTTTTGGGTGTGGACATATTGGCTCTTCATCCCTTATTTTTTGTCATTACAAAATAGATATTTGAGTAGTTTAGAATTTGGTCAATGGATTGCTTTGAGCGTAAGATAAATCAACCTTCGACCCCAATGAATTTGTTGGTATGTATTGGCTTGAATGAGTATGTAGTTAAGTTAATTTTGTTTTGTAGATGAAATACCATGAGTCAAACATAGGTACGAAGTTTTCGCCTCGAGAGTTTAAGCATGTATAAGGTGTATTCTCATTGATTTACCACACAAGATAACCGTCACAGTGCTGTAAAAGCACAACCACATCCCTGGATTACTAGGCTACAAATTACTTGGGTTGTAAGACTAGGGATAAGGTTCACGATTCACACATGATTTGGGACAACCATCTATGACTTCTAGTCCATTTTCCTAGACTTTTGATCAAACCGGTATGTCTTCTCTAACGATCAGTATAAATTATTATCCACTTCTAACTAACCTAGTGATCATGGAGAACATACATCAAGTCTTTTATGTCATTGACACTATAAAGAGTCGATCACATTTATTTCATTAAGATAACTGATATCTTATATCTTTACTCTGCAATGCTTACAAGATTTTTATGTATCTTCCTCATTTGAATCATCTTTGAAGGGTTCCTTTTATAGGCACTTTACAAATTTAAGCATTAGAATTTTTTGGGGAACCCTTTTCCCGGTATGCTAATGCGCCCACGTGTACATTAGTGTTACCTATTAAATTAAATAGAAAAGGTTTAAGACAAACCTTCTTACGCGGATTGATTTCTGAATTCTTACTTTCTGAATTCTTGCTTTCTGATCGTGAATTTAATTACAAGAATTAAATTCTTTGTTTTCACCACCTAAGAGTCTGAGAATTTGTTAAGTGTATATGAAAAGAGATTGATTTAACGGGAGAAGAATTTTTGCTGTTGTGTTTGTTGGGTTGAAGATGGAGTTAGAGACTCCTATTTATAGAGTCCAGGAAGCGTTGGTTTATTAACTGATAATAAACCACCTTCCCATGATCTCCACCCCAAGCACTAAAGTGGGTAAGTTTTTTCAGTTAAACCCATGTAACTATCTTAGCACGTTCATGTTAACCCATCATGGGTGACATGGAAATAAATATATTAATTTATTTTATTTCTTTCAGTTAGTAATTCGAATAAATAGAGGCCACCCTTGAATGAATAACTGAAATAGGATTTTTCACACTATCAGTTTGACATCGCCTATGAGGAAATTTATGATATCCTAAGTTGCCTCATTGGAGCTAGAACAATATGCCAGCAAGGTATAGATAATCGTGAATCATAATGGAAATGAAGTTTTTATACTATGCCAGCAGTTATGAAAAAGGATGTACATATCACCAGAAAAGTGCAAACGTTGCTAGTGAAAGATGAAAAGTTAATGTTATTCCTTTTCAATGTCCATACCCATTCATTTCATAACTCATCCAAGAGGTGTTGATAATTAAAATTGATATATTCAATGGATATCGACTACATGTATCAAAGTAATGCAATGTATTTAGGAGAATTTGGAAAGTTATCTAGTGGATAAATGAATGAAGACAGATCGTTGGTCAAGGTGATCAGTGAATCAAGACAGATCGTTGGATTTCTAAGTAGCTTGAAGGTCAAGAGTTTATGTCTATATTCTAAGTATCTATATAGTGTCTTTAGTATTCTACTAGTATAAATAGTACTAGCATTGTAGTTCATCAGCAAGAAAAGTGTAAGGAAAAACACAAAGTATTTTATAGTAGTAAAATCTCCTTGTCCAGTACTTCTTCATATCTAAATCTCCCCTAGTGCTTCTTCATATCTAAATCTCTCCCTGTAATTATTTTTAAATCAGCTTCCAACAAATTGGTATCAGAGCGAAGTCGATATGGCAACAGTAAGTGGAAGCATGCCATTTCCAAAACTAACAAAGAGTATTTATGAGAAGTGGAGCATTCAAATGAAGGCATATCTTGGTGGACAAGATGCGTGGGATGCCATTGAATAAGAATATGTCGAACCAAAAGGTCTGGCTACCCTTAGCCAAGCCCAAAAGAAGGCTGCAAAAGATGCTCGAGTGAAAGATCAGAAGGCTCTTTCTCTCATTCAACTGAGTGTTGACGATTCTATCTTTGAGAAGATAGAACAAGCCACTACCTCTTATAGGGCTTGGGAAATTCTCCATAATACGTTCAAAGGAATTGATAGGGTGAAGAAGGTTCGTCTCCAAAGTCTTGGAGGTGAGTTCGAATCTCTGAAAATGAAGGATACAAAGTCAATATTTGATTATGTATCAAGAATTCACGCAGTGGTAAATCAACTTCAAATGAATGGCGAAGATTTACCAGAAAATCGTGTGGTTGAGAAGATTCTTCGATCGATTGATCAAAAGTTTGATCACATTGTTGTAGCCATCGAGGAGTCCAATGATGTGGAAACCTTGACTGTTGAGGAGTTAACAGGAAAATTACAAGTGCATGAAGAAAAGATAAAAAGAAGGACAAAAGAACCCATTGACCAAGCTTTGCAAGCAAAAGCGAACATTAAAAATGATGGTAATGCAAATAATAAAGGCTAGCGTGGCCGAGGAAGAGGACGCGGTCGAGGCCGTGGTCGAGGTCGTGATAGTCAAACCACATGGTACGACAATGAAACAAAAGTCGAGTCTAACTCGACTAGAGAACGAGGAAGAGGAGGCTACTATAAACAATAAGACAAGAAATCTATTGAGTGCTACAATTGTTATAGATTTGGACACTATTCATATAAGTGTTATGATGGACCTCAAGAAGGAAAAGAAAAATCTCATCTTGCAGAAGATAAAAAAGAATATGAGACACTTTTATTGGCGTATAAGGCGTCGATAGAAGAGAACAAATCAGAATGGTACCTTGATACAGGTGCAAGTAATCATATGTGTGGAAATAAAAGAATGTTCATCGAGATGGATGAATCTGTAAGAGGTAATATAACTTTTGGTGATATGTCAAAAACTCCAGTCAAAGGCAGAGGAAAAATCATGATCAGATTAAAGAATGGTGAACATCAGTTTATTTTTAATGTTTATTTTGTTCCAGGAATGAAGGCAAATATCTTGAGTATGGGTCAGTTACTGGAGAAAGGCCACACTATGCAGTTAGAAAATAAGAGTCTGTATTTGAAAAGTGGTGACGGGACCTTAATTGCAAAAGTTCCAATGACTAGCAATCGGATGTTCATACTGAACGTCGACCATGATGAAGCAAGGTGTTTAAAGTCATGTTATGAAAATCCGTCGTGGTTGTGGCATTTGAGGCTCGGACATCTCAACTTTGATGTATTAAAAGCGATGTCGTCTAAGTATATGGTAAAAGTTTTACCTCAAATCGATCAACCTAATCAACTATGTGAAGGATGTCTTGTTGGAAAACAACATCGGAGAGTTTTTCCTAAGGAATCTATGTCAAGGGCAGAACAATCATTGGAGTTAATTCATGCTGATGTATGTGGGCCGATCGATCCTGCCTCATTTGGAAAGAATATATATTTTCTTCTATTCATTGATGACTATAGTTGGAAGACCTGGGTTTATTTTTTGAAGAACAAATCTGAGGTATTCTCTACTTTCCAGAAGTTCAAAGCACTCGTGGAGAAACAAAGTGACTATCTTATTAAGGCTATGAGATCTGTTCGAGGAGGAGAGTTCACATCAAATGAATTCAAGGAGTTTTGCGATAAGAACGGTATTCGTAGACCTCTCACTGTTCCATATTCACCACAACAAAATGGAGTTTTGGAACGAAAGAATCGAACAATTATGAATATGGTTCGGTCTATGTTGAAGAGTAAGAATTTGCCAATAGATTTTTGGGCCGAGGCTGTTGATTGTGCCGTGTATCTCTCGAATTGTTGTCCGACGAAAAGCATCAAAGATAAAACACCCCAAGAGGTTCGGAGTGGATACAAGCCAAGCATATCACATTTGAGAGTCTTTGGAAGCATTGCACACATGCATGTACCAGATCAGCAGCGGAAGAAGCTGGAAGATAAAAGTCAAAAGTTTATCTTTGTTGGGTATGATCATTCATCGAAGGGTTATAAATTGTATAATCCTATTGAGAAGACGAGGAGAACTAGTCGAGACGTTGTGTTTGATGAAAGAAGTTCGTGGGAATGGTGTTCACAAGAAAATGAAAAATATATTTTCTTACCGAACGAGGAAAGTAGTGATGGTGAAGAGAATGAGAAAGATGAGCCGATTACTCCACCTTCACCGAATCCATCCTCATCAGAAGGAGAAAGTGCTAGAAGTGAACGCCCCTAAAAGACAAGATCATTGCAAGAAATCTATGATCTCAATCAGAACCCAAAATTATTTTTTTGTTAGCGGATACCGAACCTATAAGTTTTGAGGAAGCAAGTAGAAGTGGCAAATGGATAGACGCCGTGAATGAAGAGATTTTCGCTATCGAAACAAATAAAACTTAGGAGTTGACTACCATTCCTCCGGAGCACAAACCCATCGGTGTGAAGTGGGTTTACAAAATCAAGAAGAATGCAAAAGGAGAAATTAAAAGGTACAAAACAAGGCTTGTTGTAAAGGGTTACAAACAAAGAGAAGGGATTGATAATGATGAAGTCTTTTCCCCTGTTGCTCGATTGGAGATAATCAGATTTCTTATTTCCTTGGCAGCACAAAATAAGTGGAAGATTTATCAGATGGATGTTAAATCAGCATTTGGTGGGTCCTGGTGTGTTATAAAATAAATGCGAAAATAAAGGAACCACAATCACCGCAAGTGTACGGTTGTCCAAGTAATATTCGATAAATCGAGTTCAATCGCAGGGACGGATTAGGCACAACTCGGGTATTAATCGAAAAGTAAGAATAATTGCTTAACAAAAAAATAAAGTAAAGATTTTTGTTTGGTTTTATAAATTAAAAGATGCAAAAAAATAAATTACGGAATTAAAAGAAAGCAAATAAGAGAGAATTGAAACTTCAGATGAGAAAGAGTACTTGATCCTCGCAAGGGTTTCACCTAACCTATCTAATTCATGCTTCTGTTTAAGGGCTAAACTGATATTATTGTGCTAGTCGGGACTCTAATATCTCCTAGCCCCCGTCAGGGTGGACCTAAGAGCTATCCTACGGTATTACAAACCCCGTCAAGGTGAATATAAGCTACTTTCAGATGAATAATAATTTACCTCATTGGCTGCATGGTTAGTTATGCCTGTCAAGGTCAATAACGGATACTATGCGTCTATTATTTAAGTCTGTAATTAAACCCCCCGTCAAGGTGATCCATACGCCACTATATGGAATAGCCTAATTACTATGAGCTAAGTTTGATTCATGACTTCAAAATTAGTAATTAAAACAAAATAATAGTCAACACAAAATACCTAGTCTAATTTAAACTATTAAATCCCAAATTCAGAAAACATGAATTAAACATAATTAAGTTCAACCCATATAGCGATTCTCAAGCACTAAAGAAATTAGTTCATAACGGAATGGAAAACTAAAATTAAAATAAAGGAATTCATAGTTTCGAATTACAGAAAGAAAATAAAGAACCTAAAGGTTAAGATGACTGATGATGGAAGAACAGGACTCCTCCAGCACTAGCTTCTCCTTGCCTCCTTGCTCTGCCTTGAAAACCTTAAGCCTCTTATGTAATTCTCTCAAGTGTGTGAAAGCAGGAGGTTAAGGGGTGTATTTATAGGTGTTGGAGGACCCTAGGTCGAATTTCTTGGAGTGGAAGACAAGTCAAGGACTCTCAAATTGGTAGCTCTAAATTCTAGGAAAGGTAAGATTTTGCTGCTGATTTGATTTGGTCATATCTTTTTCAATACTTATCCGTTTGAAAAGTTCCAATATATGAAACTGCTTGTCTTGGAAAGAGCTTTCTATTGGTGCAGACCACTCGTCCAGAATCCATGCCAATCTTTAATTATTATTTAATCTTTAAAACGTGGCTGGAATTTCAGATTTCAAAAGGCAGCTTTATCTTTTCCTTCTTTGCATAAATCTTTCCTAAATCTTCTTGTTTCCATATAAATCTTCTTTCCTTTCATCTTTATCTTGACTTGGTCTCTAAGTAATTACCATTTATCTCTTAAATCTTCACATTAAATAAATAATTAAACCGCATATGCTTAAAAAGAATAAATCAATAAATCAAGAAACCGAAATAGGAAAATGTACTCTAAAAATAGAAACTCGACTCAAAATCATTTCCTAACACTCTAAAATACACTAAGACTTTATTCTCACTTCTTCTCCTTGGATTGGTCATTCATAAGATTCAAGAACCGATTAACTTTGCATTAAAAATAGTCAAATTTACGCACAAAAGCTCAGATTCTGCAAATAGTTAATTTCCAAGGGGAGAAAGTGCAATATGATCAATTAAGCCTAAAAGTCTATCAATTAAGTCATTTATTCACCTAAAAGGATGTCTCTAAGGGGATAATAATTAGAAAAAATCGGGAGACATCAAGACCCCAAACTCAAACCTTTGTCGTCCCGACAAAGTAAAATAAAAACAAAGGATCTTTTAGGTGAACGCAGAAGGTAGAATCTAGAAAATAATCCCAAAGCAAAGCTTAAAACAAATTTCATATAGTCTAACCTAGGAATTAATATACACCTACACTTATCATGCAAATACAAAACAATATCAATCCAAAATTAATTTCACAATGCTAGAAGGTTACGCTTATTACTTATCTCAAGATGGTGGCTATAGGGTGTTCCTCGATCTTTACTTGCTTTGAACGCTCCACTTAGAATACTCCCTATTAACTTACTCTGCATCTAGGAATCACGAGGTCTTTACGGTTTTAGCATAGGCTGAAGGACGGTATGGTATGTATATTTCGTAAATTTGAAGTGAGCTTTTGGCTCTCTCCTCACTTACCATCAACAAAACTGTCCAAGAGCTTGAGTTTACACTCGAATTACGTTCTCACTCAACCCAATTGACGCACTTAATTAGCGTCCCCAAATTAAACCAATAAGCACTAAGGATGATTCACCTAAAAAATTTCCACTTTGCCGGTCCGAATATGTATATTCTTTTCAAATCATTCGTTTTTTCTTTTCTTTTCTTATAGCTATGACTCTCATTATGATGTTGAGATATCATGCTATTTTTCATAGTTATGCCTATTCATAACTGGAGCTCAAAGCTTCTTTTCCATTCACAATTACCCCGGCAAAGGGTTACAATATAATAAACTCGTGAATCATCATCATGTATAGCACAAATCATCATTGATAAGCTCAAAAATCCCAACCCAATGTATATTCCCATATAGTGGACCCACCACCCCAAACTCAAGCTCAAGACAGGAAGTCTCAGGATCGTGATTCAAGTGCGGGTCATATGGTCATGCCTACAATCTAAAGGGATATTGGCTTATAATGTGGCGACAAAAGAAAGGCTTAAAGGCTAAAAATTTGTCTAAGAAGGATAAAATTAATTCAGGGATAGACAGCCAAAAGGATTCAAAGGGCTAACAAAAAACTGCCTCTATCATCTTCCTATTTACACAACTTGCCTCAAGTTCATACCTAAGTGGGTTCCCTACTCATTTAGATCTCACGTTCTACAAACCACTCATTATCCTTAAGTACAAGTTTACTTCTTTTGCATTGTTCATTAATTTTTCCTATCAATTACTTCATATTTGCATGCAATTAAAGTTCAGCTTCATACTAACTCCTAAAGTCAACTATTTTCTATCATAAATTCATGAAAAGCATGCTTGATGGGGGCATTTAAAATTCTCTACAGTCAACGCAACCCTACAATTAATTTTATTGAAAGCATGTAAAACACAAAAAATTGGGATGAGGCAACGAACCCCACCCCAAACTCAAAAGTGAGTCGTGTCCCCACGACTCGAAAAAGACTCAATAAAGCAATAAAATTAAACTAAAACTACCTAACTAGTGTCTACCATTAATTAAGAAGAAGAATTAGAACGGGGTACCTGGCCATGAAGATCCATCGTGTCCTCCTCCGAAGGGGAAGAATAATTATCAATATCCATGAACAAAGTTACCTCTTCCAGTGTTGACTTAATCTGTGTAATTTCCTTCCAAAGTGCTCCGATGTCCAGTCGTAAAAGTTCGAATTCTTGTTGCAAATTGCGAGCCCATGGAGGAATACCAGAATTAGTTTGAGAGGAAGAAGAACCTTGATCTTGAATTTGTGTCTTGTCTTTAGGCTTTGATGATACCCTCATCCTTGATGTTAATTTCCCGTGTTGTGGTGGTGCAGGTGCCTTTTCTTGTGTTTCTTCAGTAGGCTCATCAAGATTGATGGACTTTTCAATTGTGGAACCAGGCAAATTCTTGTTCTTCCCTAGGATGGAACACTTCCTCTTATAATCCATAGCATCTGTTCTGTTTGTCATGGTTGAATTGACCCCAAACTCAAGTTTATACCAAGGATAGAATAAAGTTAAGAAAACTTGGTAGAACTTGAGTTTCTTGCTTGGATTAGATGAAGGAAGTTGTTTTCTTGACAAATCTTGGAAGAACTCTTGAAAGCTTGATGATCTTGATTGTGTTTAATGGTGTTTTGTGATGAGTTTGATGAAGAGGTTATGTTTATGGAGGATGGAGGAAAGATTTAATGATGTTAATGTGTTTGTTGTGGAGGTTTAATCAAGCTTCAAGGTGTTTTTATAGGGTTGGGAGCTGGAAAATTCGTTTGTAGAGGCTAGGGTTTATCTCGTTAAGGTAAGAAGTTGGATGGGCTTCAAACTCTTCACAAACCGCCTGGCGCGGTGCATACCTGCGGTGCATGGGTGTACCGCGGGGGTACTCCGCAGCGCTGTTGGTATGATATTTCTCGCCTCTATCTTGTACCCGTGCTAGCACCCCGTGGCACGCGTTTTTGCCGTGCGGTGCAGGGGTGCGGTGCATGGGTAGTCCGCACGTGCTCCGTGAAAAAAACCGCGGTACATACCCCGTGGCACATGTTTTGGGCGTGCGGTGTAGGGTGCGGTGCACCGCGGCAATCAGCTTCTCTTTTTCTCGCCTCTGGATAAGACCCGTGGTGCGCGACCCGTGGTCCGCGCCAGCCTTTGAATTTTCCAAAAATTTTCTTTTGCGTTTCCTAGCACCCCAAACTCGATTCCTGCACTATTAACACAATACCCTTCTCATTTATTTTTAAAGTAGACACTAAAACTTGACATTAACTTAGAATTATACACTAGGAATTGAAAAACTTAAAGCAATAAACTAATATACAATGAAATGGCTTTTGTTTAACGTCGTTAAGCTCGACGGGTTACTTAAAGCAATAAACTTAGAATTATACACTAGGAATTGAAAAACTTAAAGCAATAAACTTAAAGCAATAAACTAATATACAATGAAAGCAATACAATGCTCAATCTCTATAGCTCCGTGAGGCGTAACTTTGGTCACAATGTAAGGACCAGACCACTTCGATCTCAACTTCCCCTGATAATTGCTGAACTTGGAGTTGTATTTTAGGACCCTCTGTCCCACTTCGAATGTCTTTGCTCGGATGCAATTATCATGCCACCTCTTCGTGTTCTCTTTGTAAAGCTTCGTGTTTTCATAAGCATGTAATCGAAACTCATCAAGTTCATTCAGCTTCATCATACGATTCTCCGCAGCTAAGGTTGGATCCATATTCATCTCCGCAATTGCCCAATAGGCACCCATTTCAAGTTCAAGAGGTAAGTGACAAGCCTTACCATAAACAATACGATACGGATATGCACCCACAGGTGTCTTGAACGCAGTAAGATATTCCCACAACGCATCATCTAATTTCATTGACCAATCCTTTCGTGTAGGGCCAACAGTCTTTTCCAAAATAGATTTGACCTCTTGATTAGAGACCTCAACTTGACCATTGGCTTGTGGATGATACGCGGTAGACACACGATGTCTCACACCATACTTCTCTAGAACTGTCTTCATATATTTGTTCACAAAGTGTGAACCTCCATCACTGATAATAACTCTAGGTGTACCATGTCTAGTGAAGATGTGTGATTTTAAGAATTTAATCACTACTCGCGAATCATTAGTTGGTAGAGCTACAACTTCCACCCATTTAGACACGTAATCAACAGCTAGTAGGATGTAAAGATTTCCGTTAGATGGTACAAAAGGACCCATGAAATCAATATCCCATACATCAAATATCTCAACTTCAAGCACATTATTACGTGGCATCTCATCCCTCTTGGATATATTACCAGTAAACTGGCATCTATGACATTTCTGAATGTACTCATGACAATCCGTATATAAAGTAGGCCAATAAAAACCGGATTGTAGTACCTTAGCAGCTGTGCGGTCTCCTTTGAAGTGTCCTCCGTATGGTGAATCATGACAACCCGCAACCACTGCCCAAGCCTCTTTATCAGGTATGCATCTTCTCACCATTTGATAACTACACATTTTGTAGAGGAAGGGATCCTCCCAAAAGAACTGTTTAGCACGATGGATCAATCTTTTCTTGTCTTGTGATGTAGCTCCTTGAGGAAAGTTACCACTCACAATAAGATTCACAATGTCAGCATACCAAGGAGTACCATCATGTATAGCAAATAAACTCTCATCAGGAAACTCTTCTCAAACCAACTTCGGATCATTATTAAGCTCTGAACCTTCAAGACGTGACAGATGATCTGCAACCTGATTATCACAACCCTTTCGATCTCGGATTTCTAAGTCAAACTCTTGTAACAATAACACCCATCTAATTAAGCGTGGCTTAGCATCTTTCCTTTCCATAAGGTATCTAATTGCAGAATGATCAGTAAAAACAACAACTTTCGCCCCAAGAAGATAAGAACGAAATTTGTCGAATGCATATACTACAGCTAGTAACTCTTTCTCAGCTACGGTATAATTCACTTGAGCACTTGTAAAGACCTTACTAGTGGTGTTCCTTTGTGTGTTCCAAAATAAATGCAATAAATAATCGAACCACAACCGCAAGTGTACGGTTGTCCCAAGTAATATAGTTGATAAAACAGATTCGTTCCAAGGACGGGATGGTTGACTACAATGCTTATCAAGTAATGATTGGTTGCACTTATGAAAGCAAGTAAAAGATATAATGATTGTTTGTTTGTTTTTATTATTCTAAGTAATGAAAGACTAAATGGAAAATGCAACTAAAAGCTAAGACGCAAGTAAACGCAAATATGAGCAGGTAGTACTTGAGAGACGCAAGGATTTTCCTAACTATCATTCATTTCATACATTGTTTAAGGGACAAATTGGTAAATTTGTATTGGTCGGGATTCTATATTCTCCTTACCCCCGTCAGGGTGGACTAAGGAGTAACTCTCAAGTGCTACAAACCCCGTCAGGGTGATTATAGTCCACTCTCAAGTGTTTAAGTGTAAATTACCCAATAGGCCATAGGTTTAATTAAGCTCGTCAGAGTCAAATAATTTCTAACCTACATTCGTTAACTAGTTCCGTATCTAAACCCCCCGTCAAGGTGATCCAATCGCCACTAATTGGAATAGCCTAGATACTAAATCCTATCATTGGTTAATTACGTCAATAATAGTAATTAAAATGCAAATTAAAGAAAAATACGAATTACCCAATTTGATTTAAATAATAAATATCCCAAATTCAAATGTATAGAATGAAATCAAATTGGGATTAACCCATTATGTGTTCTCAAGCACTAATTAGGTTTAGCTCATAATAATTAAAAAGACAAAAACTAAATTAAAACAGAAAGAATTCATGTTCTTCAATTACAGAAATAAAAGATAGAACCTAATTAAGAATCGGGTTTGGCTGTGATTTGGAGAAGATGACTTTCTCCAGCTCTAAGCTTTCTCCATTTCCTTGCTTCTGACTTTCTCTCTGGACGCTCTCTTCTAAAGATGATTTAATTGAAGAATAAAATGATCCTTACGTATGATGCCCATAAGAAGGAAGAGTTTACGATGAAGGTTTGTTTGTTATCGACGACTAATGATTACCCCGCTAGGTCATACACTTTAGGATGGTCGGGTCAAGGTTACTTAGCTTGTCCAGAATGCATGGATTCTACTCTGTTATTGAAGGTCAATAAAGGGGTTGTTTACTTTGACCATAGATGTTGGTTACCTCCCGGACATCGATTTAGAAAAGACAATGTTTTGTACCGGGCTACCGATCATAGGGGCCCACCGAAGAAAATATACTCCTGCCGATATTCAGACATAGTTAGATGGGCTTCCCATTGTGTTTCCTGGTAAACACAACGTTTTTGGGGGAAAGATCGTGAAGTAAACTGTTCCACGACAATTCAATTGAAAGAAAAAGAGTATTTTTTATCGTTTACCTTATTGGTCCGAAAATTTGTTGAAACCTAACATTGACGTTATGCATTGCGAGGAAAATGTGTGTGATGCTCTTCTCGGTACAGTTATAGGTCTTGATGGGAAAGTTAACAAAGATAAAGTGAAAGCGAGAATGGATCTTCAGGAAAGTAAACTTTATCAACGGAAAAGCGGACAATCTTTCTTGACTGATTGAAGGCACAGAAGTTTCCCGACGGTTTCGTATCTAGTTTGAGAAATAATGTTCAAAGTGATACAAGAAAGATTATCGGAATGAAATCTCACGACTGTCACGTGATGATGCAGTATCTTTTCATGGCAAGTATCCCTGGGCTCATTGAAGACAAAGCGATTAGTGATGTGATTATTGGGTTAGCCAACGTGTTTAGAGTCGTTTTTAATAAAAATATCAGCAGGAAAGAGTTGGAATCGGTAAGGCGAAAGTGGTTGAATATATTTATATTTAAATTCATATTTATAGTTATAGTTATATTTATATGAATATATTTATAATTATATATTAATATTTATATATTAATATTTATATATTAATATTTATATTTATATTTATACTTATATTTATATTTATATTTATTTTTATAGTTATAGTTATAGTTATAGTTATGGTTATAGTTATAGTTATATATTAATATTAATATTAATATTAATATTTATATATTTATATTAATATTAATATTTATATATTTATATTAATTTATTTATGCTCATTTACGATTTTAGTGAACACAAATCCACACTTTTGGGAACGAGTAGGGAAATTGATAATATGCACCGTCAAATGTTTAAGGAATGGTTTCTGAAAAAGGTATGTAACTTTAAGCATTAGTTTAAATATTATTTATTTATTTTCAAAGTATTAAGTATTATTTTTGTATAACAGATTCATGGAATGAAATCCCGTGGCGATGCATTAGCTACCCCTGAGATGGTGTCCTTGGCAATTTAATGAAATATTATGAATATAAATAGTAAAGGACTAAATTGTAAATTTAGAAAATTATAAGGACTAAATGGCAAATTTTAGTAAATTTTAAAAAAATTTAAGGAAAAGAATGTTTAGGGACTTAAATGCAAATTTAAAAAATTTAAGGACCTATTTTAGATCCATGAAACTATCAATTTTAGATCCATGAAAGTTTCTAAATAAAGTTAAAAGCTAGAAAATTGCTCTAACCACTAATCACTAGAACTATCACTAAACCTATCGGTTTTAGAACCTAAATAAAGTTAAAAGTTAGAAAACTAAGACTGATAGTTGTTCTACTAGTTAGACTACTATCAGTGACCTAAAGGTTTTAGATCAAACTTCACACAAGTTAAAATAACCACGAGTCCTCTCATATGTTACAAAAGTCAATATGGCTCTCAGATGTATTTGAAAAAAGTTTAAGAAAATCGAGTAAAGTTGACTTACAGAGAAAAATTCAATTCTTGTTTAGTTATTTTTTACCAAAATATATAAAAATATTTTGAAAAAAATAAATAAAATAAAATAATAATTAAAACACTGAGACTAACTATTACCACCACAAGTATAGCCTGGCCACACCACCATATTTCAGGCCTAACTATCACACTAATCTCTACTTATGTCCATCACTTATGCCAAACATTAAAAACCTTATCCCTATCAATTTTTTCTTTTTCGTACTCAAAGAAAATAATGAAAAAACTAACGACAATATATTCAAAGCTACTAAAATCAAAACCTTTCACTTCAATCTATACCCGTTCTTTCTAACCGTCTACATTATAAATACACAATCAAATTTATATTACCATTTATGGATATGTTCCATGACTGGGCAAATGTTCTACTTTTTTCTCGGTAGGTTTATGAAGATATGAATAAGTTTACGACAGTTGATAAAGATAGATGTTGTATGTTGCTGGTTCAAAGTAGCCATGTTATATGCTTCTCTTTAATGGATATTTTGTCTAACATTATTATCAATAGTAGAATCATTATGATCCAACTAGACTACCAAAATACCTGTCTGCTCCCATTCATAAAGAAAAGAAATGTTACAAAATATTGGGATTAACATTTGAAATCTGGTACAATCATTTTCAAACAAATCCTCCATGAGATTAAGATCATAAGTTCATCGAACGCAATACGTTTAATCTAATACGATCATAAAAAAAATTCATACGCATATTCTAGAAGATAACAAGGAAAACAACAAACATTCGTTCATCTCAGCACATCAAAAAATCTTTTACCAATCTTGATAAACCAATTTTCAATATATTCTTGCTCTTGTAACTCAATTCTAATAAAGATAAAATTTGCCCAATAAACTACGATGTAAGGAAATTTAAAACACATATGTTCCACATCTTCAATAAGATCTCCACAATTTGTTAGGATATCATACTTATGCATTTCTGACAAAATATATGTATTGTTATTCAAACACTCAAGTTCTAGACATATTTTCAAATATATAATATATCTCGTTAAAATCAAATATAATAAGATTTTTTATTTTTTATTCTAATTATTTAAAAACATAAATTATATAACTTAAAATTTATTTCAAAAGAAAAATAATAGATGAAAAAATTGTAAATATTTGACTTGTGTGACTCCTACTCACTCTTACCTATAAAATGTCACACATTGTCGTCCAAACCCTAGAGCCTCCTCACCTCAAATATGTATATACATTACACACGCCTCAAAAGATATGTCATTATTCACATCTTCATAATTATTTCTATCTCTCTAAATCAACTTCTTCTTATTCTATTTCACCACAGATCTTCATTTCTTTTCTTCCTCCAGTTAATGTTTTGTCCTATGCAATTCATTCTCCAATCAAGTGTTGTCCATAATATGCTTACCTATCAGATCGATAGTCATTACATTTCGATTATAGATTTCTATCTATATTGGTTTAACAGGTGCGTTTATTTTTTCCATTTTCTAAATTATTCTTATTTCTTTGTTATTTCGAAATAGAAACAGTAAAATATTAATAGGTTGATAGATGTATATTTATCAATTTATTTTTATTTTTTGTATTTACCACTTCGGTTCTTTAATCTAATTTAATTTTTGAATAATTTTTATGCTTTTTCTTTTGAATTTGTGAATTACTTTTATGTAACATTTATATTTTCTAGATAAATAAATATAAGTTATGTTTTGTTATCATTTACCTACTGAATTAAGTATATGTGAATGAAGAACAAATATATGTATTATTATCTAGTGTTTTGTTAACATAACATATTTTAAATAACTAATTTGTATATTAGCACCCTTTCAAAGAAAAATTTATATAACTCTGTTATTGAAAGGCCAAGAAACATAAATTCAATCCATAGATATTTCCAACTGTCACTAATGAAAAGACCAATATAAAGATGACACCTTACATTTGATACCTAATCATGCAACAAAATAACTTGAGAACGATAGCTACCACTCCCCATAATTCGTTATTAACAAGATTATTGTTTTTGTTTTTTACTTAGAATCAGAAGAAAGGATCCAACTTCTTTTGGTATATATCAAAAAGCTGTTTATAATGGATGTGTGCAGGTGATTTTCTTTCGCAAATTTAGAGATATAGATTCAACAAGGTATGGCTATTTTTAGTTTAATTTTCATTAGTTTGTGACTGAAAATTATGTTGTAATGTTTCAAGATTAAAGCTTTCAAAGATTATTTTATTTAATGTGATCCGGAGAATTGGAAAAACTCTGTAGGTTTCAGAAATCCGAGCACAATATCCGGAGATGCTTGAAGAATTTGAAAAATTGGCCATCTTCCATTATAAACAGCTTTTTGAAATATACCAAAAGAAGTTGGGTCCTTTCTTTTGATACTAAGTAAAAAGCAAAAACAATAATATTTGGGAGTGGTAGCTATCGTTCTTAAATTATTTTGTTGTATAATTGGGTATCAAATGTAAGGTTGTCATTTTTATATTGTTCTTTTTATTAGTGACAGTTGTAAATAGTTATGGATTAAATTTGTAAATACTCAAACGATGTCATTTCTAATCACTATTAACTATCAAATATCACATATCATCATTTAAACCATAATTGCCACTTCACTTTATCGCCGCTCCACTTCAATTAATATTATACACCTCAAAAGTCATACCACTCTTCATATCTCTGCAGTTATCCTATTCTACCATCGATATCCATTTCTTATATTTTTTTGGAATAATGTTTTTCTTATACAATCCAATTTCCAATCAAGATCTATGATCATTATAATTTAATTATGGATTCATACCTTTACTGGTGGTGGAGAGGTGAGTTTATTGTTTCTATGTTTTAAATTATTCTTGTTCTTGTGTTATTTTGAAGAACATAAAATATAGTATGTGGATGGGTTTAAATTATCATTTATTAATTTTGGTATTTAGACTATTATTTTGATTATCTTTGTCGCTCCTAATAATTATTCTCGAGGCATAAACCCCTTCCTCCTCAATCAACTCCAACACACTGTAACTCATCCTACCAATATCCATATTGATTTGCTATCGTCCTTGTCTGAAGCAAGACTAGCATTTGTATACCCATTTAGCTTTAGCTCACGATCTCCATAGATGAGGAATTGGTCTTTATTTCTTCTTAAGTACTTAAGGATGGTTTTTACAACTTCACAATGTTCCTCACCTGGGTTGCCTTGGTATCTACTCTCTACTCCTAGCGCATAGGCTACTTCAGATCTAGTACATGTCATGGCATACATGATGGATCCCACTGCGCTAGCATATGGTACCTTACTCATGCGTACTCTTTCCTCTAGGGTCTTGGGTCAATCCCACTTACTAAGAGTAATTCTAGAGCCTATTGGTAAATAGCCCTTTTTGGAATATTCCATTTGATACCTCTTCAAGATAGTATCTATGTATAAGGATTGAGATAGGTCAAATAGCTTCTTTGATCTATCTCGAGAGATCTTAATTCCTAGAATATAAGCTGCTTCTCCTAAATCCTTTATGGAGAACTGGTCGGATAACCAAAACTTGGTGTGTTGCATTGCTTGTATACCATTACCTAATAGTAATATGTGATCTATATATAACACCAGAATATTATTGTACTCCCACTAGTCCTTTTGTACATACATGGCTCCTCATCGCATCTTACAAAACCAAACTCTTTAATAATTGAATGGAAGCGAAGATTCCAACTTCTTGACGCTTGCTTCAATCCATAAATGGATATTTGAAGCTTTCATATATTATTAGGATGAGATGAAGATGTGAAACCCTTAGTATGATTCATATAGACATCGTTCTTGAGGTCCCCATTCAAGAAAGTTGTTTTCACATCCATCTGCCATATCTCGTAATCATTATATTCTGCTATTGCAAGTAGAATCCAAATAAATTTTAGCATTGCTACAAGGAAAAAGGTTTCCTCATAATCGATTCCTTCCTTTTGATTAAACTCTTTAGCAACCAGACGGGCTTTATAGGTCTCTACCTTCCCGTCTGCTCCAATCTTTTTCCAAAGCACCCATTATAGGGACCTTTTACCTTAAGAAAATCAAAATGAACATACTTATGTCTTAACATGTTTTTTAATTCTCCGAGTTTTGTAGGATCTGATGGTACATATCCATGAATTGATTTATTTTTATTTTATAATACATTTAAGAGTTATTTTAACTTTGGTAATATTAGATCTCTGGATATCTTAGTCATTATGAGAAGTGTTAAATAATCTCAACACTAGAACTATCACTAAAACTATCAATTTTAGATCCACGAAAGTTTCTAAATAAAGTTAAAAGTAAGAAAAACTGCTCTAACCACTAATCACTAGAACCGTCACTAAAGCGATCGGTTTTAGAACCTAAATAAAGTTAAAAGTTATAAAATTGAGATTGATAGTTCTTCTACTAGTTAGACTACTATCAGTGACCAAAAGGTTTTAGATCATACTTCAAACAAGTTAAAATAACCACCAGTCCTCTCATATGTTACAAAAGTCAATATGGCTCTCAGATGTATTTGAAAAAAGTTTAAGAAAATCGAGTAAAGTTGACTTACATAGTACACTTCAATTCTTGTTTAGTTATTTTTTACCAAAATATATAAAAATATTTTGAAAAAAATAAATAAAATAAAATAATAATTAAAACAATGAGACTAACTATTAACACCACAACAATAGCCTGGCCACACCACCACCTTTCAGGCCTAACTATCACACTAATCTCTACTTATGTCCATCACTTATGCCAAACATTAAAAACCTTATCCCTATCATTTTTTGATTTATTGTACTCAAAGAAAAAAATGAAAAAACTAACGACAATATATTCAAAGCTACTAAAATCAAAACCTTTCACTTCAATCTATCCCCGTTCTTTCTAACTGTCTACATTAAAAATACACAATCAAATTTATATTAATATTTATGGATATGTTCCATGATTGGGCAAATGTTCTACTTTGTTCTCGGTAGGTTTATGAAGATATGAATAAGTTTACGACAGTTGATAAAGATAGATGTTGTATGTTGCTGGTTCAAAGTAGCCATGTTATATGCTTCTCTTTAATGGATATTTTGTCTAACATTATTATCAATAGTAGAATCATTATGATCCAACGAGACTACCAAAATACCTGTCTGCTCCCATTCATAAAGAAAAGAAATGTTACAAAATATTGGGATTAACATTTGAAATCTGGTACAATCATTTTCAAACAAATCTTCCATGAGATTAAGACCATAAGTTCATCGAACGCAATACGTTTAATCTAATACGATCATAAAAAAAATTCATACGCATATTCTAGAAGATAACAAGGAAAACAACAAACATTCGTTCATCTCAGCAGATCAAAAAATCTTTTACCAATCTTGATAAACCAATTTTCAATATATTCTTGCTCTTGTAACTCAATTCTAAAAAAGATAAAATTTTCCCAATAAACTATGATGTAAGGAAATTTAAAACACATATGTTCCACATCTTCAATAAGATCTCCACAATTTTGAGGGACCAAGGGAAAGGATCCAAGAACAGTCGAAATCGCACATGGATGTTCATTCAATTGCTAATGAGATGTTAAAACAATTGGTTGAAGGTCCTACAAAAGGAAATAGAGCCAGAATAGAAAATTATAGTGATTCACAACTACATGAGAAATTTTGTGGAAATCGACCTAGGGAATTTTGAGGGAGACATGACCCTAAAGAACGTTTCGAATGGTTGGAATCCATTGAGAAATTATGGAGAGTTATAAGATCAAATGAATATGTAAAGGTTTCATTCATGAATTCTTGTAACCTGTTTGCGAATATCTTTGTTATTATTTTGTACCTGAAATTTACACATGATATCGGTTGATAATCACATATTGGCTCCTATACATATCTTTTTGGATTCAGAGTAATCAATCTTTCATTTGATTTGTCGAGAGAAATATTATTGTCAAAGAAATATTGAATCATGAACAACGCGTCATATTGAATAATGTTCCAATATTCATGATAAAACTTACCATTAAGACAATCTAGGCCTGGTGCTTTAGACGATGACATATCGTTCATTTATTCGGTAAACTTTGTCGTGGTTCCTTCTGTAGCTGATGTCTTCCTATTTTTGATGATTTAATATTAGTTGGAGACATCATTTTAGGTGTATTTAATAGGACATAGGTTTATTTTTACATGATTTATTACAATTTCCTATTTCGTGTCTAGATTTGATTATTTATTATTTTTAGAGCATATTAGGTTTAATTTATTTATTTAGCGTAAAACTTTAAAGATATATGAAAATTAATTAGATGCCAAATAAATTACAAGAGATAAAGGAAAAAAGATAATTATCAAAATTGGAGATAAAGGAAAGAAAGGATAAGTATGGAAAGATAAAGTTGCCAAGTAAATTTGAATTCCAGCAGTTACATCCATTAAAGTGATCATAACTCAAAAAAGGCTTTAAATTTGGAAGAACGGTCTAAAGCAATGTTATAGAGCTTTCCGAGACGATCAGTTTCGATACACAGAACGTGTCAATCGGAGTTGAGACGAAGAAGTTACAACCAAAACAAAACAGCTACAGACTATTACCTATTCCATATTTTAGGGTTACGAATTTGAGTTGGGCTAGGAGTCCAAGTTAATTGTTTTCTACTCCAAGAAAATGAATCAGGTCTTCTAAACACCTATAAATACACCCTTTAATCAGAAGAAACACATCCTTGGCAAATTCGTAAGCCAAGAAGAAGCTTACAACAAGAGAAGAGAAGTCTGGAAGGAGCTGAACATCATATCATGTCTTCCTAAGCCTTCAAATTTGTAGATGGTTTATTTTCTTTCTTTAATATGAACTAATTTACTTTTACCTTGAGATTTAGCATATATGTATGAACCCTAGTCCTTGTTTTAACGTCTATCTAATATGGGATACCATCGTATTTAAATTGAATTCATGTTTTATTCTCTATTTTTATATGCTTTGATTTATTGTCTGTTTTCCTTGCAAATGCATGCGTATAGGATTACCTTAATAGTAGTTAGATGGTCACCTAGAAGGGGTGTCTAATTATTGAAAGACCACATAAACGTCTAGTATACGGAATTACTCATGATGAGATTTGCCTAACTAGATAATCATTAAGGTTTATTTTAATAACCAATAATCATTAGTAGGCCAGACTGCACTTAGGGCCCTAGTGGCGCAAGATAACCCTATTTCGAGTCCCCTCGTGATTGTGAGGTCGCCGCCCTAGTTCGTTCTCTAGGGATAGGGAGGAATTTAAAATCCTGGTTATTGGAATTCTACATAATTTGCCCTTATATGTTATAATAAACAAGGCTAGTGGGGATTATTTTCTAGTTTTTCTAGCTAATTCTCATACTATCTTCTCTTCTTATTTAATTTTATGTCTTTAATTTATTTAGTTTAAATTTCTATTTTACAAAAACAAAACAAAAATCTCTTTAGTCTTTTATTCCCTTGCGTATTAATATTTCTAGAATTTATATTTGCACTTGATAATTTGCATAAGTTTTCTCTAACTTTCTTAGTCGCTAAGGAAAGCATCTTATTTATCATTAAAACTTTTATACGTCCTATAATACTTGCAGTAACAGGCTAGCCTAGGGTTTTTATATGCACTTATTTTATCTCTTATTTTATCACGCCTAGGCGACACAAAGTTTTTGGCGCCGCTGCCGGGTACTACATCGTTAGTCCTTGTGCATTTATTTAGTGCTTTTATTTCAATTAGTTCTATTTATGTTTTTTCTTTTAGTTTTGTCTTTACAGGTTTTTACAGATGGCATGCCCGATGAAACTTGATCTTCCCATCTCATTCAGAGTGCAACCTAGAGGAATATGCACTCCTGAAATTAAAGCAGCTAAATTTAGACCAGATCCAGGCATGATAGCGTAATTTGCGAGTCACGGACAATTTAGTGGTGTTGCACAACAAGATCTGGTCCGATATGTTCAGAAATTTATGCAGATCTGTGACGCTTATGTCACCAGGGGTGTTACGAAGGAGCAGATGTATTACATTATGTTCCAGTTCTTTTTGACCCGAAGTGCAAGTGATTGATACGATTCTAAAACCCCAATATTATTCTAGACTGGGACAAACTCCAAGCTAGATTCCTAGACCGATTCCATCCGGTCAGTAGATGCTTAACCTATATGTTGGAGTTTGAACAATTTATGTAAGAAGAAGGGGAAAGTGTTGGGGAAGCATGGTTACGTTTTAATGAAAAGAAGGCGAGATGTCCATTCCATGTCTCCTCGCCTGAATATCAATTAACCATGTTCTATGGAGGACTCAATGACGAGTGCAAAAGAAAAAAAATTTGTTAGGAGATGGAAGTTTTGTATTATTAGATCCTGAAAAAGCTCATACTATCTTGGAAAAAGTTCTTGAAACCGAAAGAAGTTGGCCGATTGAATCAAAATAACAATAAGAAACTTTAGACTCTCTAAAGTTCAAGGAATCAAACCAACAACTTAAGGAATTACAAGAACAAGCACGAACAATAACTCATGTAAATCTAGTACATACCTACCTTCATGTCCTGGTTGTGGAGCAAGAAATCATTCGTGGGAGAGTTGTATGAATAATTCAACTTCGATTTCCTTCGTATCTCATCAAAGAATCAATTATTCTAATGGTCATTATCATCGTCAAGGAAATTACGCTATTTATCAGTCCCCACAAAATCAAAATTGGGTCGGAAATCAAGAGACTTATTATCAACCTCGACCTCAATCGTACTATCCACCACAACCTATCTATCAAGAAACGCCAATTTATAAATAAGGTTATCAAGAACCACCTCAATATTCAATACAACAAGCTATACCAGAGCCACCTTCGAGTTTGGATCCAAGTATGACTAAGATGATGAAACTAGTTGCAGAAAATACGAAGATGAGCCAGCTAAGACTCCAAACCCAATCCAAATTAAATAACAATCTCGAGCATACACTGTCACAAATGGAGAGCACACTTCACAGGCCAAAAGGGCAACTCCTGAGTGACACTATTGCTCCAAAAATGATGTTTGACATACAGTTGAATTAAGAAGTGGAAAACAATTACCTCTGCCTAAAGTAGAACAAGAACCAACCTTTATTCCTGAAAAAGTGGTTGATGAAACATTAGAAGATAAGGTCGAAGAGGTAATTGAACCTAAGAGTGTCCCAGAGAAGACACTAGAAAAGAAGAAGAGATCAGTGGTAACCAATACACGTCCTCCTCCACCAGTCCCATCACGTGTCAAAAACAAGAACAATGAAGATGAATTCATGAAGTTCCTTGACATGGTGAGAAATTTAGAATTAACATCCCGTTTGTAGAAGCTCGCGAGAGAATGCCGAAATATCTGAAATTCATGAAAGACATACTCTCTAATAAACGAAACATAGAAACTGAGGAGATGGTGATTGTTAGCGGAGTGTAATGCTATATAGCAAAAAAATTTACCACCAAACGTACGTACACCCAAGAACCCTTGGATGGAAAACCATCCATGGCTACAAAAAATAGATCTGAGAAGTTCGTGGGAGTGAAAGGCAAGGGATTAAAATTTCGCGTGCCAAATATTAATAAGATCGTTCATTGCTGGGGAGGTGATGTTCATACATAATCACCGAGGTAACACGTCAAACTTAATGACATTAAACAAAAGTGCTCTTGGGAGACATCCCACATTCTTTTATGTTTTTATGTATTTATGTTTTTGTTCATTTTATTGAGTTTATGTGTTTTAGTGCATATTACAGTAATAAGAAAGGTATAAGTGTTTTGGTGTGTAGGTATGCAAGGGTTCAAGTTCGGTGTGAAAAGTGGAAAATTTTCGGAGTTAAAAATGGCTGGACATAGCTTTTTGCTGTACACTGCAGGTATTTGCGGTGCAACGCAACTGACATAACTTTGCGCTCGGGTATCGCAAATTCACTTTTTCTAGAGTCTAAATCATATATTTTTTCGAGATCTATCCAGTGGAGTGGAGAAAACCTTATTTGGAGGTAAAATTATACACATATTTTTCAGTGTCATCCAGAACTTCCCTACGGTACACCAGGGATCATCCGTTGCACCGCAAGAAAGAAAACTATGGCGACGGTTTTGAACTACTGTTTATTGCTGAGAAGCCCCTATAAAAACCGTAGCGACATTTTGCACCCACGGTTTTGATCAATGAATTCATCTGGTACACGCCCCTGGTCCGGTGCACCGCACCATGTCGGTTTGAAGAAGATAAAAAGAGTTCTAATTGGACTGTTACCTTATAAAAGCTGAACTTACCCTCTTCCAACCTTCCCAACACAAAAATTTCAGACTCAAACTCCATTAATACACTATGAAAGCTTCATCAAACCTCTACCTCACACCAAAACATCACCAAACAACCATAGATTCATATCCAAATCCTTCCCTACCTTCCCATTAACAAGAGTTAAATACCCAATTCCATCCAAAACACCTAGAATCGAAGAAACAAAACAAAAAATTTCAAATCTTCTTCCGAAATTTATGAAATCCATATCATCCTTGTAAAAGTTCATCATACCCACATAAAGAATCACCATCCTTACACCTTTCCTAACATAAATAACAACTTAATTATCCTTTCAATTATTTTTTATTAGATTGACATTTCATCTCTTGTAAAATATTTATTTTAGATCAGTATTATATTAAAAATGATCTAGAATTTAATTCTACAAAAAATCTAAATCTAGATCCGAATAAGGTTTAGTAACAAATATTAACGTTTAGTAACTAAGAGGTTTAATGATTTGAAATTTATGATACATAAAAATTAAAATATGAAATAAAAAACTTAAATAATTTTTTTGGTCGATAATTTAAAATCTTATTCATATAGTTGAAAATTTGAATAAAGTAATTAGTCATGGAAAAATATATTTATTTTTCTTATTTAAATTGGAAAATTATGAAAATACTATGTAGTAAGGTATTTCTTATTTTATGTTTAAAACACATATATTGGTGTAATTGTTATTTTGTATACTTAATTACTAATATTATTTCATGATTATACTTTTGCATCCTTTATGGATGATATTATATATGATATTATTTCATGAATATACTTTTTCATTAATCAAACACCTTTTCTCTTACTTACTTCTATTTCAAATTACCTACCTCTTTGCAGCTTAACTCCAATCACAGTAAGGTATGCATGATTCACTATTAAGATCAATCACCGTAGCCTCTCTTTCTTTATGACATTCCCAGTGATTTGCTCACAAGAATTATTATAAATAAAATAAATATAAATCATCTTTTTTTAGAATACGAATTAATTACATTTTGAAATATAACTATAATTAATAACTGTAAAATTGAATAAATTATAGAAACAAGAATAACAGTTGTGCATGTTAGAAATGTAAATGTGAGCCATAGCCTTGCCTTGAAAAGGATGAGGCTGATAATAAAGATGTTTGCAATTATATAACAAAAAAGTCCAATCAGTGGCATTTATGTGCGGCCTTAAGTGGGTCAAGTCCAACTGTACCCCGAGATTTGTTAAAATATATGTGTAGTTTCTTAAGAAAAAGTAACTAGAGTCTTTAAAATTAAGTAATATTCAGTTTTCAAAATAAATAATAGATTCTTTAAGTCAGTGATAAACATTAGGTATAAGGTGTTGATAAATCTAAGTTCAAGTTTTGGTGGAACCAAATATTTTTATAGTTTGAAGTTAAAATTAGCCCCCTTGACCTAAACTCCTATGTCCGCCACTTAATCAAGTAAAAGCAATGCATAAGTAACTTAGTGTGTATGTAGTCTTAGGAGTTGGCGTTTATATTATTCATATGCATGTATTCAGTGTACCATAGTGTGTATTAATTTATTTGCATGTGTTTATATGTATGTTGACTCTTTTGTATTGAATGGATCCAATTAGGAAGATTTTTGGAATGTTCATTCGTAGTGTAATTTTTATCATACGAATAAATCACTAGGATTGATGATCCAAAATTTATGTGATTGATTGACTAGGTTTCGCAATGGAAAAAGGGGATGCTGAGATCGAGGATGTGATAAATATCCTCGAGATTTGGGAGATCATGACTTTGTTGATGGGAAAATATAGGATATGAGTGATGTAGAAGTGATAAAGGACACAGAAACTGAAGCAGATAATCCTAAGATTGTCATGAAAGAGATTGATGATCCAAACAAGTTGATAAGTTAGTGAGAAAAAGATATCGTTGATTTTATCAAGGAGATGGAGGATTTAAATGTCACAAGTGAAGAAGTTGTAATTCGTGCAACTTATTTGCAAGTACAGCTCGAGGGGATTAATCCCACCAGTGTTTACTGAAATCATGCTATATTGAAATTATAGAATTGACGTCATCAAATAGAAATTAATGTAAACAATTGAAAAAAAATACTCAACGCTTAGGTTATTTACTACAATCCAACTAGTACACACAATAAACAACAAAATTACTTGACTAATTTCATCAACCACATCTATACTTGTCCCATTAACCTTAAATCAGTAACATTTATTAAAAACACATATGTAATTACTCTAATCCTATAAAAGATTTCTAAAATCCCATCAGCATACTTTCATGACATTAATCCCATTATCATATATATATTTTTTTAAATTATATACAACTACAACTCAATGAAATTTATTCCATAAGTGTTTACTCAAATCATGCTATATTGAAAATATAGAATGATACCATCAATAAAAACTTAATCAAAACTATTGAAAAAAACAGTTAACACTTAGGTTAATTACTACAATCCAACCTATACAAAAAAAAAATCACTTTACTACTCACATCAACCACATCTATACTTTTCAAATCCGTTTTAAACAGGAACATATATTGAAAACATATATGTAGTTACTCCAATCCATCAGTATACACCTTACTATATTAATCGCATAATTTAAGAAAAAATAGAACAAAATTTGATGGGGTTAGTCATTAAACATATAAAAATTTATCTCTACAACAAATTTTAACGTACATTACATTTATTCTACATTACACTTCAAAATAACACTAGTACAAAATAACCTACAAATAGAAATATAAAGTAAAACAAAAGAAAACACTATCTATAGTTAGTGGTTAAGTTACAAAATCCATTGAACATTGTTTTATTAATGAGTTTTTGTGAAATAAAAGCATAAAACAAGATTCATATGTTTTTACATTATACTAAATTCAAAACTCCTTTTTTGATTCCTCATTTGTTGAATTCTGATGAGCTTGATTTATTTGCTTCACCTACTTCTCTTTCACCGCCTAGTACTCTTTTGATTCTTCTCTTTTGTTGTGTTTTTTATCTTTTATCGAATATAATAGCTTGAGTATGTGTTGTGTGTGTGATATTTGTGAGATATTATGGGTCAGTGTGAGAATTTGTGAGTGAGATGTTGAGTGTGTGTGAGAATCTTAGTGTGTTCTGTGTAATTTTTATTTTAATAGTATGTTTTATTTTATTGGAGTGTAAAGATAAATATGTTTGTATCATCTTATTTTTCTAATAATTAAGAATAAGAGTTGAGCCTGAAAGATAAAGAGAAAGTGGAGAAGCTTTGAAGTGAAATTGTTGTGAATATGAAGAATAGATGACGTCATACTTCTATTTCAATATGATTAACATTAGATTGGAGTCTGAATGTGCAGCTTACACAAATGTTATGATCTAATGTCATATCTCATGTGTAACACAAAAAAGAATAACAATTCTAACATTTATATGTATTAAATATGATTGTTATGTGCACTAAACCAATTATAAATATATAAACATTATAATGAGTAACTTTATATTTTTGGAGGGTTAGTGGAGAATTTTAGGTTAAATATAAAAATAAGTATATTATAAGATTGGTAATTTTAAAAAATAAGAATGGGGAAGACTCATTAGATCATGCGAACTAGAAGGAAGAAAAAGAAAACAAAATAAAAAAGTGGAAAAAGAGATGTGGTAAGCAGAAAGAAATGGAGAAGGTAGCCGAAGGAAGCATAAAGAAAAAGAAAATTAAAACAAAAAGAGAAGAAGTAAGAATATGTGGAGGATGAAGATTAGCAGTTATACGTAGAAAGGAGCATCCTACATAATCACAAGCTCGGACTAAGATGGCAGTAGAACAAAAGGGTCAAGCGTTTTGGGTTTTTTTGGTATGCTACAAAAATTTTGTGCAGAAAGTAAGGTTTTTGGAGTTTAATTAAACCTAGAGCCTAATATTTATTTTAAAAAAAATGCTGCCAGACTATAATTAGAATATTAGTTTTACTTAAAAGTGTTGATATTTTGAGAGTGTTTTTTTATTAATGTTGATATAATAGCTATGTAATTGAATGATAGTGTTGTCTAAGGTGTGATAAAATAATAATAATAAAAAGAATAAACGATGAACTAACACTCTAGCCTAAACATGGTACTCACTGAAAGTATCACAGGTCGTACGTAAGTCTTAATGATAAAACAATATTCGTTCTCAGGGACTTAGTGTATTATACGATTGGATTAACAAAATAGCATAGTAATAAATAGGTAATGAATTAAAAGACAAATAAAAGTAAATATGGATGATTTGTTGAAGATATAATTATTAAACTAAATTAAACTAAACACAATAAAATAAATATGTAAGAATAAGATGAGAGAGATATAGCCCAGGTTTACTAGTATACACTTTACCTTCAATTTCTTCTACTAGTTAATTCGAGTGCTTAAAGCTCTTATTTAAGTAGCTAGGATTCTATATTCCTCCAAACCCCCATCCGTGAGGACTTAGGTGGCTACTTAACAATTACCTGCGAACATGGGTAAGAGGACCCTACACAATGATCGGTGATCAAATCTCAAACTCTAATGACTATCTAGTAAAGCAAGCCCTTCCAGGTGACCATCTAACTACTATTAAAATAGTCCTAACATGATCAAGATTAAGACAAACAATAAATCAAAGCACAAAAAAAATATAGGATAAGAAGCTATAAAAAATTTATAAAGGTTTCCCAATCAAACGTAGATATGATAAAATAGAATTCAAAGATCATACATGCGCAAACCCAAGTTATGGTAAAATTAGTTCATGCTAGAAAGAATAAAACAAAATTAAAGATACATACTAACAAGCTGCTTCTCTTGAATGACTAAGGATTGAACTAAGGTTTAGAACTGAGTAAGGACATATTTACAATGATAAGAGAGTGTATTTATAGGTGTTAAAAAGACCATAGGTCAAAATGTGTAAGTAAAAGTTAAATAATTTGAGTCAAAATGTAATTCAAATTCGTTTACTATAATATAGAAGAGCATAATAACTACTCACCTTTTTGATCAAATCTCCTTTTCTATTGATTATATTTTCTCCTATTTTATATCGTAACGATGGGGATGAAAAAAACTCAATTTACTCTTTTGAATGATCTCAAATTTCCTAGCCGATCTAAAATTATCTTTTCTTCAGTGGGCATGGTTGCGGAATTTTTGATTTAGTTGGCAGTTTTTTTTACATATTTTATCTCTTGATTCCTTCCATATCTTTTTTCCTTATCTTCTTAAAATTGATTTGGAATCTAATTATATTTTATATATCATAGAAGCTTCAAATTAACACACAAATTATACCAAACATACTCTAAAAGAAATCATCAAATCAAGACAATAAATATGAATATAAATCTATAATTAATTAATCATGAACAACTAAAATGATCTCTCGAACCTAGATTTTTATACCACAAATAAGGAGATATAAATACCCCCAGCTCAATGTTGTATCGTCCCGACACAATAAAGACAAAGACCAAGGAAAGTCTCTAAATACACACCGAAGCAATTAAGCACAGTAGGAAGAAGATATCAGGACACATAGAATAAACTCAAAGCAACTACTCAAAAATTTGATGTAATAATATTCACAAACTAAATTATCTGCACACTCACGATATAATTTCCGTACAACTTATAGTCAAACTTACTATCTTCTACTAATTGAATGATTACTCTTACCATTTTACCAACTATTGATATTTGAGGAAAAAAGTTAAATAATATGGAGTAGCATTTTATTTATTAAATAATTAAAATTAACATGAAAATCACAATGGAATCATTTTTATCTGATAGCTAGATCAAATATTATCTAGGTCTTAGATAGGGTAATGGACGAACCTCAGATGCAATGTTAATTTTTATAGCCTATAAAAAATTTAACTAGATTATTCACGATTAAAATAATATATTGAAAAATATTTTCAAAATATATTTATATCAACATAAGACTGAAAGCTAAACATTATAACAAAGAGAGTATATAGTAGTTTAATAAAATAGATGTCAACCTACAAGCTAAAATACTTAAAAAATTTCTAATCTACCTTATTTTGAAATCATTTGTCAAAAGTGGTATACTTTGTTACTCAATCACCTTCCCTACTTTCATTTATCATAGCAAACCTTGAGTAAATAAAAGTGATATCATTAGCTATCTAAATCAACTTCCCTATTAACTAAATTAGATTAAAAAATTATATAACTATTTGTGAGTAGATAGACACCCGTAGCTTGGACATGTTTGAGGGAAAAAATCTAAATCATAAAAGAAAACATTTACATATTTTAATTGCCTTGACAAATTGAGGGAAGATACAACAGATATTGAACACATTCCCAAAGAGCATAATACCATCAACAAGAATAAAAATTATAATATGATGCTCAATGAAAATTTAACTTTTAATAAAGTATGTGCATTCCATATATTCTATATTTCTCTATTATATGGCATATCCAATAAAAATATCTAATCCACTTACTAACGGGTTGGTTTGCTATGGTATCTTGCACATTAATAATTTAAGTCTAAAATTTCACTATCTCTAGATTGGGTCTAAATTGGATTACTACTAAAATGTATAATTATAACTTTTGGTTTAGGTCCAACCACATGTTAAGTCTATTTTCCCCAACCTATTAATACTATTTATCTTCTTTAATTTCTCTTTCTTTTTCTTTCTTTCTCTTAACAATTCTTCTTCTATTGTAAAAAAATATCTAGCACCGACAATTACCACAACCATCTATCATAATAAACTGTACATGACTTCTGGAGTAGTCTCCCTTAATTAGTTTTTCATAGATTAACGTTTCATCGCTTGACACATATTGATTTTAGATCTGTATTATATTAACAATGATCCAGACATTAATTCTATAAAAAATCTCGATTTTGGATCTGGATAAGGTTCAGTTATAAATATTAAAGTTTAGTTACAAAGAGGTTTTATGATTTGAAAGTTATGATACATTTACTAACCTCATATGTGCTAGGTTAGAATTTTTTTATTTTATTTGGCTAGTATAATGAATTATTTTGTAAAATTTTAGTGATTTTTTTGTTCTATATTATTATTTTATTAATTAAAAACTATAATAAGTATTGAGTTATGGAGTCTTTAATAGTTATTGTAATTTATTTAACATAATTTAATTTATATAGAATTTCCTTATATATTGATACAATTTTCAATAGCTTAACTATTATTCAATAATATATTTGAAAAGTTTTGAGATACATACCATATAATTATAGTAATACAAACATGTTTTCTGTTCTGATTTTTTATAATCTTAAAAATTAATAATATATAAAAATCATATTAAAATTATTAAACAAAAATAAATTATAGTACAATATAATTCTAATGTTTTGTTTATTTTAAAAAACATTGTGTATAATAGTAATAATTTAAATTTTTATATTGTTCACTCTAGGATATTGAATTTTTTTAGTTGATGTATTGATTTCATATAGATGTAATGTATAAATTAAATAGAAGTACAATAATATTATTTATGATAAAAATTGTATCTGCAATAAATTTAATAAAATTTAAAATTTAAAAATTTATATCAAAAAAAATAAAATTGGTTAGTAGTTCAAGATCTTTGAGTGATATTTACTATCCAAAATTATATCACCCAATATACCGCTTATAATGTTGTATGGTTTGATTAGAAGTAAATTGTCAATATTTTGAATTTATTAATCTAAATTCTGACAATTCTAACTGAATCACGTTACATAATCGTTGTACGATTGATACGATTGATTGTAAGAATTTTATATAAGCCTCCAGTTATAATAACAAGTCATATTTGTACATTTTTATAACATTATCATAAATATTTTAATTTTTTTCTTACTTGGATAATTTAACATATAAGTTAAACTTCCTCTTATTTTTGTGAAGGATAAGTATACATGACATTAATAAATGATATTTTTTATTATATGTAAAAATATTTTGAATACATATTAGTTGACGAATTGAAACACTTAATATTCCATATTTTCTCATACTAACTCTTACATAAATAATTAACTCATTTAATTTATTAAGATAAATCTTTAAGAACACTATATATAATAAAAATAAATATACAAATCTGATAAAACAAAAAATATCATATTTTAAATGTCTTACATAAAATCAAAAGCATCCTAAATATAAAAATCAAATAGAAAGCTTGTTTGACTTTCTCAAAGGCTATCCTTAAATAGAAATCAACAATCATTTCAAGTGTAAGTTCTCAATTGACCTGTAGTGTGTGATGTAAGGACTATCCAAAGCTTGAAAGTTTTTTTGTGATGTTGAGAACGTCAATTGAAATTGTATCGCTTGTTGTGAAATTTGATCCATCTTGTGAAATTGATAAAGGATTTGTCATATGGTGTAGTTAAAAACGATATTTTTTTACACTTAGACAAGCAAAAAATAGTTATTATTGGATTGATTAATGAAACCGAAAATAAGCTCGAAGATATCAAAAATATTGAGCATTCCTTATTAAGATTGATGAATAAACATTATTTGATTTTAATAAAATATAAATTAGTTAAATAATAAACACACTTTCCCACAAGTTAAAGTTCTTTTTATAACTATTATAATATAAGGATAAACAAAGATGGACCAGTCTACTACCGATAAGGAAAGACTTGTAAAGGAACAATAAAAAGACGCTTAAAGCTTATGCTAATCCGTATTTATTTAAATTATAGAGTGATAACAAATGTGACTGATTTTTACTAACACTAATCAATGCAATAATTTATATATACACACAAATTAACATTAGATTTAAGCAATCTTTAATTGTTCTCTTACAGTTCTTTCTTTATCTATATTAGATTGATTCATCTTTGTTTATCCTTATATTTTTTATAGTTCTAGGAAGAACTTTAACTCGGGGGAAAGTGTGTTTATTTCTTAACTAATTAAAATTTATGATATGAATTAAGATTTTACTATCAACTGATTTTTACCAATTTATATTAAGACATATGCGAGATAAGTTAGTAAAATGAATATGAATATAAGACAACAACATATCTTGAGATAGCAAAATACTCTTATGCCAATTAGCTAAGATTGACGCATAACTTAAACTCTTTCATACTATATTTATCCAACGATAATTTTATATTGACAATGCCTGAATATATATACTAACCTCATATGTGTCAGCTTAGAATTTATTTTTCTATTTGGCTAGTATAAATGAATTATTTGTAAAACTTTAGTGATTTTTTTTGTTCTATATTATTATTTTTTAATTAAAAACTATTATAAGTATTGACTTATGATGTCTTTAATAGTTATTGTAATTTATTTAACATAATCTAATTTATATAGAATTTCCTTATATGTTGATACAATTTTAAATAACTTAATTATTATTCAATAATATATTTGAAAAGTTATGAGATACATACCATATAATTATAGTAATCAAAACATGTTTTATGTTCTATTTTTTTATAATCTTAAAAATTAATAATATATAAAAATTAAATTTAAATTATTAAACAAACATAAATTGTAGTACAATATAATTCTAAAGTGTTGTTTACTTTAAAAAAACGTTGTGTATAATAGTAATAATTTAAATTTTTATACTTTTCACTCTAGGATATTAAAATATTCTAGGTTATGTAATAATTTTATATAGATGTAATTTATAAATAAAATATAAATTCAATAATATTATTTTGTGATAAAAATTGTATCAGCAATTAATTTAATAAAATTAAAAAACTAAGAATGTATATCATAAAACATAAATTTGGTTAGTATTTTTTTTGTTCCAATAAATTTGATTAGTAGTTCAAGATCTTTGAGTGAGTTATTAGATTTATGAGATTTGTTTCCTTAAAAAAACTCTAAAATTTTATTGATGGCCTTAAAATTTCATCAAAACATTTCTTTTAAAGAAGGATCATTATAATGAAATGTCATAAAAACAAGCATATTATAACCATTTGTAATAGTATTGAACTTGGTTACTCTGATTAATGAGGATCGAGATATATTTTAAATAAATATATATTTCAATATAAAGTAACAATTACGAGAAAGATAATCTTAAAGAAATTATAACACACCATATAAGTTGAGAGAATGATAAAAGTGTTGTGTGTGAAATTTAAGTCAAATAATGTATTTAAATTTAGTAGTAAAGGATTATGGACCTGGTTTAGTTGGTCTTAAAATTATTCAATACTTGTGTTGATATGAATTAAAAAATTAAATAAAGAGTAGACTCAAATTTTTTCTGGGGTTTCTTGTACCCTAACAATAATATTTTAACTATCATTTTTTCTGGGATTTATAATTTACAAAAATATAATACATTAAAAATGTATTAATATTTATAGAATACCTTTAAACTAATGGATATAAATAATCTATTTATTTTATTCAAGAGAGGTGTATATACTTAGGGTTTGGTCAGAAGTGCTTATTTTAATGTAAAAACTCTTTTAGAATTAAATTGAAATATTTTAAAAAATTATAAAAATTATTTTAAAATCTAAAATCACTTTAAGTGTATTTTTTTAAGAAGCATATATTTGATACTTCTCTTAAAAAGGATTTTTAGGGACTAACACACTTATAAAAGACTAGAAGCACTATTAAGTATTTTTCCAAATAAAGACTTCTAACTTTTCTTTTAGTAGCCTAGCACAATTTATCGCTCGTATCTTAATGTTATAAAAAACTTGTTTAGTGTCCCCACACTTCTCATTTTATATTGATTTAATTTTGGATTCATCCATACAATGTGAACTCATAAAATTTTCAATTCATTCCTTAACATAGATATAAATATACACATTTATTTTCTCAACATTTGATTAAATTAATAATATGTATATGTTCAAACATATTTTATAAGCAAAATTTTATAAAATTGAAACATAAAGAAAATGTTTGTGATTTTAAGTAACATTAGAAATATAATATGGACAAAAAAATTATTTCTACATATAATTTGATTTCTTAAAAAGAACATTGTAACATAATCTCCATCTTATTAGAATTATCATTGAAAATAGTATTCCAAATAAGTAAATTATACTTCTTATTTTTTTCAATAGTATAAATATACTCATATTGAATATTTGCAATAAAGATGAATATATGTTTTTTTATTTGGTAGAGAACATAATAAATATTTAGATATTTTTGGTTATTTGCTTGTTTTCTTGTTTTCAGTTAATATAATACCTTATTTTCCTTAAATATTCTTTTTTGTGTCATTATAATAATACTAGTAGAAATGTATAATATATTATATATTTTACTCTATATAATTTAATTATCTATTAAATAGTCTATGTTATTGATTAATATATTTATTATTGATAACAAGTTTATACTATATTACTTTAAAAAATAATATTTCATGTAGACTTTCTATTTTCTTACATAATGTTACTAGATTACTTCTTTAATATTATTTTTGTCAAACTTTTATTATGTCTAGATGAATTTTGATGATGTTTTTTCATCAATATTTGCATCTTGTGTAATGACTTCCTTTTGAAACTCGTGATGCATATTTTTATCACATTTTTATCCAATACATTTAACTACACACAACCTCTCAACTCTTGTATCAACTAGAATATTGTACATGGATATGAGGGAGTTTGATTTTTTAACTAGATGATTTTTTTGTTAGAGGGGTCTTCTTTTTTCATTCTTTCCAAATTTAATCCAATTAATTTTTGCTTAGATTCAATTTTAGAATTCTTATTCTGATTGCGACTTGCAAAGAGAACTTCTCAAAAGTGTATTGAAAGGGTTAGAAGCACCAAAATATGTGGTGGTTAAATTCCATAAGAACATCTTAGATAGTGAAGCAACATTATAAATAGAAGACCAAGAAAAACCTAAAATATCGAAGCATGTTTTAAGAATACTCTTTCATATCAAAATCTTATTTTGGATTAGTTTTCAAAGACAAAATTTCTGTTACTATATTAAATAGTTTAATGAGTATATATGTTGTAATTATGTCTTAATGAAAGGTTCAATAACGAGAATTCAAAATTCAGTGACATGAATTTAAAATACAATAGCTCGATATCTCAACTCCACCTAAACGTCAAATAATCATCAATTCAAAATCTAACGTAAGATTTTTGAAACTTTTACAGCATATATATAAGGATAAATATACAAATTTAAAAACACCTCTATTTGAAACGCTTTATTCATTTGAAAAAAATATTCCTGATTCTTATACTCTTATCATTGTCTCTCTATCCCTCATGAGAATCTTACAGTTTTATTATGTTATGCGAGAAAAATTATGCGAAAAGGTGAGGTTAAAAATATAAACCATCAAATTTGATCAAATATCTACTTATGGTTTAAGTATTATGGAATTGAAGAGATTTACATTATATCATAAATCGGCCCGAATCAATATATTTTCAAACATCTAACAGTCAATAAGTTGACTCAATGTACGATTTGATCTTACTATCTTCTACACATTGAATGATTACTCTAACCATTTTCCCAACTATTGATATTTGAGGAATAAAATTAAATAATATGGAGTAGCGTTTTAATTATTAAATAATTAAGATTAACATAAACACTACTATGGAAACATTTTTAATCTAATAGCTAGATCCAATATTATAAATCCTTCCCAAGTAGTAGTAAAATAAATTACACTAGTTCGTTGGACTAGACTAACAAATATGCTTAAAATTCACACTCAAGAGACATAATTAGTTGGAGGTTTAGAGAGGTAAATGGACGATCCTAAGATGCAACGTAAATTTTGATACCCTTTAAATTTTTTATTTAAACATTTATACTATTTAAACATTGAAAGCTAAAAAAAAGAGTCTGACTCGTAGTATAATAAAGGAAGTTTCAATCTACGAGCCAAATATGCTAAAAAATCTCTAATCAACCTTATTTTGAAATCATTTATCGAAAAAGGTATACTTTCAATTAGCTATAAACAAAATAGGAAGTTAGTGTGCCAAGGCATACTTTGTTACTAAATCAGCTTCCCTACTTTCATTTCTCATAATGAAACTTAAGTTAATGATAGTGATATCATTATTTATCTAAATCAAATTCCCTATTAACTAAATTAATTTAAAAATATGATATAACTATTTATGAGTAGACAGACACTTTTCGCTTAGATATGTTTGAGGGGAACGGTCTATATCATAAAAGCCACCCTTCACATATTTTTAATTGTCTTGACAAATTGAGGGAAGGTACAAAAGATATTGCACACATTTCGAAAAAGCAAGATACCATTAACAACAATAAAAATTATAATATAATGTTCAAAGAAAATATTAATTTTTAATACACTATATGTATTCCATACATTCTATATTTCTCTATTATATGGCTTATCAATAAAAACATCTAATCCACTTATTAACAGGTTGGTTTGCTATGATACCTTGTACTAAAATAATTTAAGGCTAAAATTTGGCTATCTCTAGTTTGGGTCTAAATTAGATTAATTCTATAATTATAACTTTTTGTTTGGGTCCAATCTTACATTAAGTCTTTTTTTTCTCACACCTACTTATACTAACCACAAAAAACCCTAATATCAATTTATCTTCTTTAATTTCAAGATCTATAATATATTAACATTGATTCAGACATTAATTCTACAAATAATCTAGATCCTGAAATTTGGATATGGTTCAGTAACAAATATTAAAATTTAGTAACTAAGAGGTTTTATGATTTGAAAGTTATGATACATAAAACTATGATATAAAATAAAAAATTTAAATAGAATATTTTTTTAATTGATAATTTGAGATCTTATCATATAATTGAAAAATTGAATAACGTAATGGAAATTTTTTATTTTGTTTTCTTATATAAATTGGAACATTTTGGAAAGACTATATAGTAAGGTGTTTTTTATTTTATGTATAAAACACATGCATTAGTGTTATGTATAATTTTGTATACTTAGTTACTAGTATTATTTTATGAATATTATCTTGTGTCCTTAATGGATGATATTATATATGAAAGATCTAAAATTACATCTTGTGATTTCACATCAATCAATGACATATATGTTTTTTAATTTATTTATTTAATTACTAATAAAAATATAATTATGTTAATATTCTATTTATAAGTTAAACATAATAGATAATTATATATTATAGAACAATATTTACTATTATAATTTCTCATTATTCATTCATAGGATAATGTAACAATAATAATAGAATTTATTTTTAAATAAAAGTGCAGATTGATGATCATTGCATTTCAATATCAACTCCTTCAAATATTTAAGGTTAGTCACTTAATCTCTTAGTAATTATATAATTGCAGCATGTATATATATATATACATATATATATATATGAAATATTTTATTTAAAATTATAAAATTTCTAGATAGACATTGTTATATTGTCAATTACTAACTAGTAAATATTTATAGATTTTAAATTATAACTATAATTAAGAACTACAAAATTGAATAAGTTATAGAAACCAAAATAATAGTTGTTCATGTTAGAATCCTAGAGTAGACTAATATTAATCCAATTTTTTTAGTAAAACTAACAAATCAGCAATGTAAATGTGAGCCATACCGTTACCCTGATTTATAAGTAAATAATTTTGAAAGGAGTAGGTATATAGATTTATATGAAATGTATAAAAGAAATCGTTAGAACTTGGAAGAAATTTTAGAAGTTGAATAGTGGTCTCGTTCAACACTTGTCAACCCCTAATAATGAAAAGAAAATCAAGTTTATGTTTTTTTTGTTTAGTAAATAGTTTGAGTTATAATAAATAGAAGTCGGAAGACGATAAAAGTGAAGTATGATAAAATATTAATGTTATGTCTAATTTACTCGGTCTATTTGATATGTTATATAGTTTAAATATTTGATATATTAAATTGATTTATTATCGTCGTCAAATACACATCTCCATATGCATATCATATATATGCGAAATAAATTATTTGGACTTGTTAACAATGGCTAAGTATTTCTTTTATATATATATAATATCCTATATCTTTTATTTCTCGATGAAATTAACACTCTAGTGAGTTGTTTTATTGTTTTCTATAGCTAGTAATATCTTTCTGCCAGACGTACTTGGGATCAACTTCTTTTTTTGTTACTTTAATCTCATTTGTCTTAAGTTGTATAGTTTAGACATTTTTTTACCTTATTTTTGTAGTTTCTTTCCTTTTTCTTTTTGCAGTCTTGGATTCTCTGAATAATCTATTCAGTGATGGTTCCAATGCTCGGTATGGAAAGAGTTAGGTTTAGAGAAAATATAGAAGATCTCATTCCAAAGAAAAACCCAAGTGAACAAGGACAAAATCTTGCAGAAGAGATGAAAGATGAGGTGGCGGGTGAGGTTTGTAAGAGCATTGATGAATCAATGTTAGATGCAGTTGATCAAACGAACAATGAAGAAATAGTAATTAAGTCTTTTGAAGTTTAGAAGAAGGGAACATGTAACGTAGAGGGTGAGATAAATTAGATGCGAGAAACTAAATATGAATATACGGTGGTACTTGAAAGGGTAAATATGGAAAAGGAGGAGGTTTATAATAAAGATGTTCGCAATTATATAACAACAAATTCAGTTAGTGGCATATTTATATAGGACCTCAAAAGGGTCAAGTCCAACAATGTTTCAATAGTGTTTACTCTAATCATGTTGTATTGAACGTATGGAATGATCTCATCAACACTACTAAAAACAGCGTGTTTAGCGACGAAAAATTACCGGCAAACCGTACTTCGTCGGTAATTTTTCAAAATTACCGACAATATTTTGTTACCGAAGGAATAATCATCGTCGTAAAACAGCGACGGGAAAATTCTTCGTTAATTGGGTGTATTTCGTCGGTAATTTTTTTTTTAATTTGATTTTTTTACCTCCGAAATGTCGTCGCTATATTTGCGACGCGGTATGTCGTCGGTATATTGTGTAGGTTACCGACGACATCAGTGTAATTACCTACGAAGTACGGGTCATCGGTAATTAAAAAACCTATTTAATGAAGACAACAAGTTTTTTAACTCACAAAACACCCAAAACCCACGAAAGATTTATGCGATTTTCTCCCAAAAAACACAACTAATTTTTTTTTTAAGTTTAATTGATTCTCCACTTCATCTTGCACCATTCTCGGGTCAATTATCAAGGTGGGGCACTATCAAAATCCAATTTCATCACACAATTTAAGGTAATTGCATGAAAATTTATTTTTTAATTTATTTTGGTTTCTAATTGTGTTTTATTCTTGCTATATGGTTTGAGAAGGCGAGTTAATACATTTTCAAGGTGGTGTATTATCATCAATCTTCATCTTATCCATCCAATTCAAGGTATTTTCAATAAATTTCATGCTTTTTAAAATTTTTATTTATTTGATTATACGTGTTGATATAACATATAATTAGGTTCATGAATTACAAGTTTTTTGGCTGACTTGTTTATTATTATGTTGTAAATTAAGCATGTGTTGTGTTATTTATATTTTGTGCTCATATATTTTTATTTATTTAATAAATTATATGAATGTTTTTATATATTTATTGTGTTTTAATTTTATTCATTAGATGGTTTGTAATATTTGTTCATTCAATGGTTTGTAATATTTATTCATTCAACGAGTTTATATTTTTTATTCATTCATTGGGTTGTAATTTTTATTATCTTATTTATTTTTATTCATTTTAGTAATTGGGTTGTAATAATTATATATTTTATTTTTTATGAATGTAGTTGCATAGTTTAATAAAATTGTTGCTAAGTGGTGGATTCGGGTATGGATAAGAGTGGGATCGATACGATGAATTATTATACGCAAGAATATGTTTTTGGGGTTCTCAAGTTTATCGAATTTGCTAAGAAAAGTAAAGGTTATACTGGTTACTTGTCTTGCCCATGTAAGAAGTGTAATAATTACCGTCGATTACAAATCGAACAGGTTTGGGCCCACCTTCTAAAATTCGGGTTTAAGTAAACATATCAGGTTTGAACAAAACACGGTGACGATGAGATACAAACATATACACCATATGCAAGTCAAGATCCAATTATAGTAAATGAAATGCAACATGTTTATGACGATGTGAGACAAAGTTACGATGTTGGTGGACATCCGGGAGATACCGAGATTATAGATGCACGTCTTCCAAGTCGAAGCAGTTTCGAAACATTGTTTGAAAAATTGGAGACAGAATTATATACTAGTTTTACGTCGATGAGTTCCTTGAATTTCATTGCCAAGCTTATGCACGTAAAAGTAAAGAACAAATGGACTAACACCTCATTCACGGAGCTATTGGACTTGGTTGGTCGTATTTTGCCCAAACCTCACAATTTGCCCGACTCTTAAGAAGTATGCAACAAGAAGCTGAAAAGTTTGGATATGAGGTATATTATTATCGATGTCTGTTTGAACGATTGTGTCATTTTTTACAAAGCGAATAAAGACCTCGACAAGAGTCCAGTATGTAGCGAGTCTAGATGGGACCCAAAGAAGGGTAACCAAGTATCGCATAAGAAGATTCGTTACTTTCCGATTGCTCTGAGATTGCAGCGACTATACGATTCGAAGCACACTGCTGAAGACATGATATGGCACCATACCGGAAAGAGTGCCGATCCAGATGTGTTGCGTCATCCGGTTGATGGTGATAGTCGGGAAAAGATTTGCAGCGCTACATCCTGAGTTTGCTAGTGAGCCTTGTAATGTATATTTGGGTCTCGGTATCAATGGTTTTTGTCCTTTCTCTATGCAGAACAACTTGTGCAGTATGTGGCATGTCATATTGACCGTCTATAACTTACCACCGTGGGTATGCATGAAGGAAACCACATTCCAGCTTTGTTTGTTGATTCCTGGACCCCGTTCACCCAATAAGGACATGGATGTCTTTCTTCGACCTGTTATAGATGAGTTGGACGAGTTGTGGGATAAAGGGATCCTTACGTATGATGCCCATAAGAAGGAAGAGTTTACGATGAAGGTTTGTTTGTTATCGACGACTAATGATTACCCCGCTAGGTCATACACTTTAGGATGGTCGGGTCAAGGTTACTTAGCTTGTCCAGAATGCATGGATTCTACTCCGTTATTGAAGGTGAATAAAGGGGTTGTTTACTTTGACCATAGATGTTGGTTACCTCCCGGATATCGATTTAGAAAAGAAAATGTTTTGTACCGGGCTACCGATCATAGGGGCCCACCGAAGAAATATACTCCTGCCGATATTCAGACATAGTTAGATGGGCTTCCCATTATGTTTCCTGGTAAACACAAGGTTTTTCGGGGAAAGATCGTGAAGTAAACTGTTCCACGACAATTCAATTGAAAGAAAAAGAGTATTTTTTATCGTTTACCTTATTGGTCCGAAAATTTGTTGAAACCTAACATTGACGTTATGCATTGCGAGGAAAATGTGTGTGATGCTCTTCTCGGTACAGTTATAGGTCTTGATGGGAAAGTTAACAAAGATAAAGTGAAAGCGAGATTGGATCTTCAGGAAAGTAAACTTTATCAACGGAAAAACGGACAATCTTTCTTGACTGATTGAAGGCACAGAAGTTTCCCGACGGTTTCGTATCTAGTTTGAGAAATAATGTTCAAAGTGATACAAGAAAGATTATCGGAATAAAATCTCACGACTGTCACGTGATGATGCAGTATCTTTTCATGGCTAGTATCCCTGGGCTCATTGAAGACAAAGCGATTAGTGATGTGATTATTGGGTTAGCCAACGTGTTTAGAGTCGTTTTTAATAAAAATATCAGCAGGAAAGAGTTGGAATCGGGTAAGGCGAAAGTGGTTGAATATATTTATATTTAAATTCATATTTATAGTTATAGTTATATTTATATGAATATATTTATAATTATATATTAATATTTATATATTAATATTTATATTTATATTCATACTTATATTTATATTTATATTTATATTTATATTTATTTTTATAGTTATAGTTATAGTTATAGTTATAGTTATAGTTATATATTAATATTAATATTAATATTTATATATTTATATTAATATTAATATTTATATATTTATATATTTATATATTTATATTAATATTAATATTTATATATTTAAATTAATTTATTTATGCTCATTTACGATTTTAGTGAACACAAATCCACACTTTCGGGAACGAGTAGGGAAATTGATAATATGCACCGTCAAATGTTTAAGGAATGGTTTCTGAAAAAGGTATGTAACTTTAAGCATTAGTTTAAATATTATTTATTTATTTTCAAAGTATTAAGTATTATTTTTGTATAACAGATTCATGGAATGAAATCCCGTGGCGATGCATTAGCTACCCCTGAGATGGTGTCCTTGGCAATTTAATGAAATATTATGAATATAAATAGTAAAGGACTAAATTGTAAATTTAGAAAATTATAATGACTAAATGGCAAATTTTAGTAAATTTTAAAAAAATTTAACGAAAAGAATGTTTAGGGACTTAAATGCAAATTTAAAAAATTTAAGGACCTATTTTAGATCCATGAAATTATCAATTTTAGATCCATGAAAGTTTCTAAATAAAGTTAAAAGCTAGAAAATTGCTCTAACCACTAATCACTAGAACTATCACTAAAGCTATCGGTTTTAGAACCTAAATAAAGTTAAAAGTTAGAAAACTAAGATTGATAGTTGTTCTACTAGTTAGACTACTATCAGTGACCTAAAGGTTTTAGATCAAACTTCAAACAGGTTAAAATAACCACGAGTCCTCTCATATGTTACAAAAGTCAATATGGCTCTCAGATGTATTTGAAAAAAGTTTAAGAAAATCGAGTAAAGTTGACTTACCGAGAAAAATTCAATTCTTGTCTAGTTATTTTTTACCAAAATATATAAAAATATTTTGAAAAAAAGAAATAAAATAAAATAATAATTAAAACACTGAGCCTAACTATTACCACCACAAGAATAGTCTGGCCACACCACCATATTTCATTTCAGGCCTAACTATCACACTAATCTTTACTTATGTCCATTACGTATGCCAAACATTAAAAACCTTATCCTTATCATTCTTTGCTTTATTGTACTCAAAGAAAAAAAATGAAAAAACTAACAAAAATATATTCAAAGCTATTAAAATCAAAACCTTTCACTTCAATCTATCCCCATTCTTTCTAACCATCTACATTAAAAATACACAATCAAATTTATATTACCATTTATGGATATGTTCCATGATCAGGTAAATTTTCTACTTTGTTCTCGATAAGTTTGTGAAGATATGAATAAGTTTACAACAACTGATAAAAACAGATGTTGTATGTTGCTGGTTCAAAGTAGCCATGGTATACGCTACTCCTTAATGGATATTTTGTCTAAATTTTCTTAACATTATTATCAATAGTAGAATCATTATGATCCAACGAGACTACCAAAATACCTGTCTTCTCCCATTCATAAAGAAAAGAACCGTTACAAAAGATTGGGATTAACATTTGAAATCCGGTACAATCATTTTCAAAAAAATCTTCCATGAGATTAAGATCATAAGTTCATCGAACGCAATACGTTTAATCTAATATGATCTTAAATAAAATTTTACGCATATTCTAGAAGATAAAAAGGAGAACAACAAACATTCGTTTATCTCAGCACATCAAAAAATCTTTTACCAATCTTGATAAACCAATCTTCAATATATTCTTGCTCTTGTAACTCAATTCTAATAAAGAGAAAAATTTCCCAATAAATTATGATGTAAGGAAATTTAAAACACATATGTTCCACATCTTCAATAAGATCTTCACAATTTGTTAGGATAGCATACTTATGCATTTTTGATAAAATATATAGATTGTTATTCAAACACTCAAGTTCTAGACATATTTTCAAATATATAATATATCTCGTTAAAATCAAATATAATAACATTTTTTATTTTTAATTCTAATTATTTAAGAACATAAATTATATAACTTAAAATTTATTTCAAAAGAAAAATAATAGATGAAAAAATTGTAAATATTTGATTGGTGTGGTTCCTACTCACTCTTAACTATAAAATGTCACACATTATCGTCCAAACCCTAGAGCCGCCCCACCCCAACTATGTATAAACATTACACACACCTAAAAAGATATGTCATTCTTCACATCTTAGTAATTATCTCTATCTCTCTAAATCAACTTCTTCTTATTCCATTTCACCACAGATCTTCATTTCTTTTCTTCCTTTATTTAATGTTTTATCCTATGCAATCCATTCTCCAATCAAGTGTTGTCCATAATATGCTTACCTATCAGATGATAGTCATTACATTTCTATTATAGATTTCTATCTATACTGTTTAGATAGGTGCGTTTATTTTTTCCATTTTCTAAATTATTCTTATTTCTTTGTTATTTCGAAATAGAAATTGCAAAATATTAATAGGTTGACAGATGTATATTTATCAATTTAGTTTTTTTTTGTATTTGCCACTTAGTTATTTAATGTAATTGAATTTTTGAATAATTTTTATGCTTTTTCTTTTAGATTGGTGAATTACTTTTATGTAATATTTATATTTTCTAGATAAACAAATATAAGTTATGTTTTGTTATCATTTACCTACTGAATTAAGTATATGTGAATGAAGAACAAATACATGGTTTGTTATTGAGATTTTTGTAAACATAGCATATTTTAAATAGATAATTTGTATCTTAGCACCCTTTCAAATAAAAATTTATATAACTCTGTCAGTGAAAGGCCATGAAACATAAATTCAATCCATAGCTATTTCCAAATGTCACTAATAAAAAGACTAATATAAAGATGCCACCTTACATTTGATACCTAATCATGCAACAAAATAACTTGAGAACGATAGCTACCACTCCCCATAATTAGTTATTAACAAGATTATTGTTTTTGTTTTTTACTTAGAATCAGAAGAAAGGATCCAACTTCTTTTGGTATATATCAAAAAGCTGTTTATAATGGATGTGTGTAGGTGATTTGTTTTCGGAAATTTAGTGAGATAGATTCATCAAGGTATGACTATTTTTAGTTTAATTTTAATTAGTTTGTGACTGAAAAATTATGTTGTAATGTCTCAGGATTAAAGCTTTCAAAGATTATTTTATTTAATGTGATCCGGAGAATTGGAAAAACTCTGTAGGTTTTAGAAATCCAAGCACAATATCCGGAGATGCTTGAAGAATTTGAAAAATTGGCCATCCTCCATTATAAATAGCTTTTTGAAATATACCAAAAGAAGTTGGGTCCTTTATTTTGATTCTAAGTAAAAAAGCAAAAACAATAATATTGTTGATAGTTGATTATGGGGAGTGGTAGCTATCGTTCTAAAATTATTTTGTTGTCTAATTGGGTATCAAATGTAAGGTTGTCATTTTTATATTGACCTTTTTACTAGTGACAGTTGTAAATAGTTATGGATTGAATTTGTAAATACTCAAACGATGTCATTTCTAATCACTATTACTATTAAATATTACATATCATCGTTCAAACCATAATTGCCACTTCACTTTATCGTCGCTCCACTTCAATTAATATTATACACCTCAAAAGTCATACCACTCTTCACATCTATGCAGTTATCCTATTCTACCATCAATATCCATTTTTTTATCTTTTTTTGGAATAACGTTTTTCTTATACAATCCAGTCTCCAATCAAGATCAATGATCAATATAATTTAATTATGATTCATACCTTTACTGGTGGTGGAGAGGTGAGTTTATTGTTTCTATGTTTTAAATTATTCTTGTTCTTGTGTTATTTTGAAGAACAAAAAATATAGTATGTGGATGGGTTTACATTATTATTTATTATTTTTCAGTATTTAGACTATTCTTTTGATTATCTTTGTCGCTCCTAATAATTATTCTCGAGGCATAAACCCCTTTCTCCTCTATCAACTCTAACACACCATAACTCATCCTACCAATATCCATAATTATTTGCTATCGTCCTTTGTCTGAAGCAAAACTAGCATCTGTATACCCATTTAGCTTCAGCTCACAATCTCGGTCCTTAGTTCTTCTTAAGTACTTAAGAATGGTTTTTACAACTTCCCAATGTTCCTCACATGGGTTACCTTGGTATTTAATCTCTACTCCTAGCGCGTAGGCTACTTCATATCTAGTACATGTCATGGCATACATGATGGATCCCACTGCGCTAGAATATGGTACCTTACTCATGCGTACACTTTCTTCTAACAATCCCCCTTACTAAGAGTAATTCCAGAGCCTATTGGTAAATACCCCTTTTTGTAATATTCCATTTGATACCTCTTCAAGATAGTATCTATGTATAAGGATTGAAATAGGCCAAGTAGCTTCTTTGATCTATCTTTTAAGATCTTAATTCCTAGAATATAAGCTGCTTTTCCTAAATCCTTTATGGAGAACTGGTCGGATAACCAAATCTGTGTGTGTTGCATTGCTGGTATACCGTTACCTAATAGTAATATGTCATCTACATATAACACCAGAATATGATTGTACTCCCACTAGTCCTTTTGTACATACATGGCTCCTCATCGCATCTTACAAAACCAAACTCTTTAATTATTGTATGGAAGCGAAGATTCAAACTTCTTGACGCTTGCTTCAATCAATAAATGGATCTTTGAAGCTTGCATATATTATTAGGATGAGAGGGAGATGTGAAACCCTTAGGCTTAGTCATATAGACATCCTTCTTGAGCTCCCCATTCAAGAAAGTTGTTTTCACATCCATCTGCCATATCTCGTAATCATTATATTCAACTATTGCAAGTAGAATTCAAATAAATCTGAGCATTGCTACAAGGAAAAAGGTTTCCTTCATAATCGATTCCTTCCTTTTGATTAAACTCTTTAGCAACCAGACGGGCTTTATAGGTCTTTACCTTCATGTCCGCTCCAATCTTTTTCTTAAAAACCCATTATAGGGACCTATTACCTTAACAAAATCAAAATGAACATAATTATGTCTTAACATGATTTTTAATTCTCCGAGTTTTGTAGGATATGATGGTACATATCCATGAATTGATTTATTTTTATTTTTTAATACATTTAAGAGTTATTTTAACTTCGGTAATATTAGATCTCGGGATATCTTAGTCATTATGAGAAGTGTTAAATAATCTCACCACTAGAACTATCACTAAAACAATCAATTTTTGATCCAAGAAAGTTTCTAAATAAAATTAAAAGTTAGAAAATTGCTCTAACCACTAATCAATAGAACCGTCACTAAATTGATCGGTTTTAGAACCTAAAAAAAGTTAAAAGTTAGAAAATTAAGATTGATAGTTCTTCTACTAGTTAGACTACTATCAGTGACCAAAAGGTTTTAGATCAAACTTCACACAAGTTAAAATAACCACAAGTCCTCTCATATGTTACAAAAGTCAATATGGCTCTCAGATGTATTCGAAAAAAGTTTAAGAAAATCGAGTAAAGTTGACTTACAGAGCAAAATTCAATACTTGTTTAGTTATTTATTACCAAAATATATAAAAATATTTTGAAAAAAATAAATAAAATAAAATAATAATTAAAACGCTGAGCCTAACTATTACCACCACAACAATAGTCTGGCCACACCACCATATTTCAAGCCTAACTATCACACTAATCTCTACTTATGTCCATCACTTATGCCAAACATTAAAACCCTTATTCCTATCGTTTTTTGCATTTTTGTACTCAGAGAAAAAAAATGAAAAAACTAACGACAATATATTCAAAGCTACTAAAATCAAAACCTTTCACTTCAATCTATCCCCGTTCTTTCTAACCGTCTACATTAAAAATACACAGTCAAATTTATATTACCATTTAAAGATATGTTCCATGATCGGGCAAATGTTGTACTTTGTTCTCTGTAGGTTTGTGAAGATATGAATAAGTTTAGACAGTTGATAAAGACAGATGTTGTATGTTGCTGGTTCAAAGTAGCCATGTTATATGCTACTCTTTAATGGATATTTTGTCTAAATTTTCTTAACATTATTATCAATAGTAGAATCATTATGATCCAACGAGACTACCAAAATACATATCTGTTCCCATTCATAAAGAAAAGAAACGTTACAAAAGATTGGGATTAACATTTTAAATCTGGTACAATCATTTTCAAACAAATCTTCCATGAGATTAAGATCATAAATTCATCGAACGCAAAACGTTTAATCTAATACGATCATAAAAATAAATTCATACGCATATTCTAGAAGATAACAAGGAAACAACAAACATTCTTTTATCTTAGCACATCAAAAAATCTTTTACCAATCTTGATAAACCAATCTTCAATATATTCTTGCTCTTGTAACTCAGTTCTAATAAAGATTAAATTTTCCCAATAAATTATGATGTAAGGAAATTTAAAACACATATGTTCCACATCTTCAATAAGATCTCCACAATTTGTTAGGATAGCATACTTATTCATTTGTGACATAATATATTGATTGTTATTCAAAAACTCAAGTTCTAGACATATTTTCAAATATATAATATATCTCGTTAAAATCAAATATAATAACATTTTTTATTTTTAATTCTAATTATTTAAGAACATAAATTATATAACTTAAAATTTATTTCAAATGAAAAATAATAGATGAAAAAATTGTAAATATTTGACTGCTGTCCCTCCTACTCACTCTTAACTATAAAATGTCACACATTATCGTCCAAACCCTAGAGCCGCCCCACCCCAAATATGTATAAACCTTACACACACCTCAAAATATATGTCATTCTTCACATCTTAGTAATTATCACTATCTCTCTAAATCAACTTCTTCTTATTCTATTTATCCACGATCTTCATTTCTTTTCTTCCTTCATTTAATGTTTTGTCCTATGCAACCCATTCTCTAATCAAGTGTTGTCCATAATATGCTTACCTATCAGATCGATAGTCATTACATTTCAATTATAGATTTCTATCTATACTGGTTAGACAGGTGCTCCTTTTCTAAATTTTTCTTATTTCTTTGTTATTTCGAAATAGAAATTGCAAAATATTAATAGGTTGACAGATGTATATTTATCAATTTAGTTTTTTTTTTTGTATTTGCCACTTAGGTTCTTTAATCTAATTGAATTTTTGAATATTTTTTATGCTTTTTCTTTTGAATTGGTGAATTACTTTTATGTAATATTTATATTTTCTAGGTAAACAAATATAAGTTATGATTTGTTATCATTTACCTACTGAAATAAGTATATGTGAATGAAGAACAAATACATGTTTTATTATTGAGTGTTTTGTAAACATAGCATATTTTAAATAAATAATTTGTATATTAGCACCCTTTCAAAGAAAATTTTATATAACTCTGTCAGTGAAAGGCCATGAAACATAAATTCAATCCATAGCTATTTCCAAATGTCAACTAATAAAAAGACCAATATAAAGATGACACCTTCCATATGATACCTAATCAGACAACAAAATAACTTGAGAACGATAGCTACCACTCCCCATAATTAGTTATTAACAAGTTATTGTTTTTTTTACTTAGAATAAGAAGAAAGGATCCAACTTCTTTTGGTATATATGAAAAAGCTGTTTATAATGGATGTGTGCAGGTGATTTGCTTTCGGAAATTTAGTGAGATAGATTCATCAAGGTATGAAAATTTTTAGTTTAATTTTCATTAGTTTGTGACTGATAAATTAAGTTGCAATGTTTCAAGATTAAAGCTTTCAAAGATTATTTTATTTAATGTGATCCGGAGAATTGAAAAAACTCTGTAGGTTTCTGAAATCCGAGCACAATATCCGGAGAGGGTTGATGAATTTGAAAAATTGGTCATCCTCCATTATAAACAGCTTTTTGAAATATACCAAAAGAAGTTGGGTCCTTTCTTTCAATTCTAAGTAAAAAGCAAAAACAATAATATTCATCTTTTTATTAGTGACAGTTGTAAATAGTTATGGATTGAATTTGTAAATACTCAAAAAATGTCATTTCTAATCAGTATTAACTATTGAATAACACATATCATCGTTCAAACCATAATTGCCACTTCACTTTGTCGCTGCTCCACTTCAATTAATATTATACACATCAAAAGTCATACCACTCTTCACATCTCTGCAGTTATCCTATTCTACCATCGATATCCATTTCTTATCTTTTTTTGGAATAATGTTTTTCTAATACAATCCAGTCTCCAATCAAGATCAATGATCATTATAATATAATTATGGATTCATACCTTTACTGGTGGTGGAGAGGTGAGTTAATTGTTTCTATGTTATAAATTATTCTTGTTCTTGTGTTATTTTGAAGAACAAAAAATATAGTATGTGGATGGGTTTACATTATCATTTATGATTTTTCGGTATTTAGACTAATCTTTTGATTAACTTTGTCGCTCCTAATAATTATTCTCGAGGCATAAACCCCTTCCTCTTCAATCAACTCCATCACACCGTAACTCATCCTACCAATATCCATATTGATTTGCTATCGTCCTTGTCTGAAGCAAAACTAGCATCTGTATACCCATTTAGCTTGAGCTCACGATGTCCATAGATAAGGAATTGGTCACTAGTTCTTCTTAAGTACTTAAGGATGGTTTTTACAACTTCCCAGTGTTCCTCACATAGGTTACCTTGGTATCTACTCTCTACTCCTAGCGCGTAGGCTACTTCAGATCTAGTACATGTCATGGCATACATGATGGATCCCACTGCGCTAGCATATGGTACCTTACTCATGCGTACTCTTTCCTCTAGGGTCTTGGGTCAATCCCCCTTACTAAGAGTAATTCCAGAGCCTATTGGTAAATAGCCCTTTTTGGAATATTCCATTTGATACCTATTCAAGATAGTATCTATGTATAAGGATTGATATAGGTCAAATAGTTTCTTTGATCTATCTCTAGAGATCTTAATTCCTAGAATATAAGCTGCTTCTCCTAAATCCTTTATGGAGAACTGGTCGGATAACCAAAACTTGGTGTGTTGTATTGCTGGTATACCATTACCTAATAGAAATATGTCATCTACATATAACACCAGAATATTATTGTACTCCCACTAGTCCTTTTGTACATACATGGCTCCTCATCGCATCTTACAAAACAAAACTCTTTAATTATTGTATGGAAGCGAAGATTCCAACTTCTTGACGCTTGCTTCAATCCATAAATGGATCTTTGAAGCTTTTATATAATATTAGGATGATATGGAGATGTGAAACCTTTAGGATGAGTTATATAAACATCCTTCTTGAGGTCCCCATTCAAGAAAGTTGTTTTCACATCCATCTGCCATATCTCGTAATCATTATATTCAGCTATTGCAAGTAGAATCCAAATAAATTTGAGCATTGCTACAAGGAAAAAGGTTTCCTCATAATCGATTCCTTCCTTTTGATTAAACTCTTTAGCAACCAGACGGGCTTTATAAGTCTCTACCTTTCCGTCTGCTCCAATCTTTTTCCTAAACACCCATTATAGGGACCTTTTACCTTAACAAAATCAAAATGAACATAATTATATCTTAACATGTTTTTTAATTCTCCGAGTTTTGTAGGATATGATGGTACATATCCATTAATTGATTTATTTTTATTTTATAATACATTTAAGAGTTATTTTAACTTCGGTAATATTAGATCTCGGGATATCTTAGTCATCATGAGAAGTGTTAAATAATCTCACCACTATAACTATCACTAAAACTATCAATTTTAGATCCGTGAAAGTTTCTAAATAAAGTCAAAAGTAAGAAAAACTGCTCTAACCACTAATCACTAGAACCGTCACTATAGCGATCGGTTTTAGAACCTAAATAAAGTTAAAAGTTAGAAAATTAAGATCGATAGTTCTTTTACTAGTTAGACTACTATCAGTGACAAAAATGTTTTAGATCAAACTTCACACAAGTTAAAATAACCACGAGTCCTCTCATATGTTACAAAAGTCAATATGGCTCTCAGATGTATTTGAAAAAAGTTTAAGAAAATCGAGTAAAGTTGACTTACATAGAAAAATTCAATTCTTGTTTAGTTATTTTTTACCAAAATATATAAAAATATTTTGAAATAAATAAATAAAATAATATAATAATTAAAACGCTGAGCCTAACTATTACCACCACAACAATAGTCTGGCCACACCACCATATTTCAAGCCTAACTATCACACTAATCTCTACTTATGTCCATCACTTATGCCAAACATTAAAACCCTTATTCCTATCATTTTTTGCATTTTTGTACTCAGAGAAAAAAAATGAAAAAACTAACGACAATATATTCAAAGCTACTAAAATCAAAACCTTTCACTTCAATCTATCCCCGTTCTTTCTAACCGTCTACATTAAAAATACACAGTCAAATTTATATTACCATTTAAAGATATGTTCCATGATCGGGCAAATGTTGTACTTTGTTCTCTGTAGGTTTGTGAAGATATGAATAAGTTTAGAAAGTTGATAAAGACAGATGTTGTATGTTGCTGGTTCAAAGTAGCCATGTTATATGCTACTCTTTAATGGATATTTTGTCTAAATTTTCTTAACATTATTATCAATAGTAGAATCATTATGATCCAACGAGACTACCAAAATACATATCTGTTCCCATTCATAAAGAAAAGAAACGTTACAAAAGATTGGGATTAACATTTTAAATCTGGTACAATCATTTTCAAACAAATCTTCCATGAGATTAAGATCATAAATTCATCGAACGCAAAACGTTTAATCTAATACGATCATAAAAATAAATTCATACGCATATTCTAGAAGATAACAAGGAAACAACAAACATTCTTTTATCTTAGTACATCAAAAAATCTTTTACCAATCTTGATAAACCAATCTTCAATATATTCTTGCTCTTGTAACTCAGTTCTAATAAAGATTAAATTTTCTCAATAAATTATGATGTAAGGAAATTTAAAACACATATGTTCCACATCTTCAATAAGATCTCCACAATTTGTTAGGATAGCATACTTATTCATTTGTGACATAATATATAGATTGTTATTCAAAAACTCAAGTTCTAGACATATTTTCAAATATATAATATATCTCGTTAAAATCAAATATAATAACATTTTTTATTTTTAATTCTAATTATTTAAGAACATAAATTATATAACTTAAAATTTATTTCAAATGAAAAATAATAGATGAAAAAATTGTAAATATTTGACTGCTGTCCCTCCTACTCACTCTTAACTATAAAATGTCACACATTATCGTCCAAACCCTAGAGCCGCCCCACCCCAAATATGTATAAACCTTACACACACCTCAAAATATATGTCATTCTTCACATCTTAGTAATTATCACTATCTCTCTAAATCAACTTCTTCTTATTCTATTTATCCACGATCTTCATTTCTTTTCTTCCTTCATTTAATGTTTTGTCCTATGCAATCCATTCTCCAATCAAGTGTTGTCCATAATATGCTTACCTATCAGATCGATAGTCATTACATTTCAATTATAGATTTCTATCTATACTGGTTAGACAGGTGCTCCTTTTCTAAATTTTTCTTATTTCTTTGTTATTTCGAAATAGAAATTGCAAAATATTAATAGGTTGACAGATGTATATTTATCAATTTAGTTTTTTTTTTGTATTTGCCACTTAGGTTCTTTAATCTAATTGAATTTTTGAATATTTTTTATGCTTTTTCTTTTGAATTGGTGAATTACTTTTATGTAATATTTATATTTTCTAGGTAAACAAATATAAGTTATGTTTTGTTATCATTTACCTACTGAAATAAGTATATGTGAATGAAGAACAAATACATGTTTTATTATTGAGTGTTTTGTAAACATAGCATATTTTAAATAAATAATTTGTATATTAGCACCCTTTCAAAGAAAATTTTATATAACTCTGTCAGTGAAAGGCCATGAAACATAAATTCAATCCATAGCTATTTCCAAATGTCAACTAATAAAAAGACCAATATAAAGATGACACCTTCCATATGATACCTAATCAGACAACAAAATAACTTGAGAACGATAGCTACCACTCCCCATAATTAGTTATTAACAAGTTATTGTTTTTTTTACTTAGAATAAGAAGAAAGGATCCAACTTCTTTTGGTATATATGAAAAAGCTGTTTATAATGGATGTGTGCAGGTGATTTGCTTTCGGAAATTTAGTGAGATAGATTCATCAAGGTATGAAAATTTTTAGTTTAATTTTCATTAGTTTGTGACTGATAAATTAAGTTGCAATGTTTCAAGATTAAAGCTTTCAAAGATTATTTTATTTAATGTGATCCGGAGAATTGGAAAAACTCTGTAGGTTTCTGAAATCCGAGCACAATATCCGGAGAGGGTTGATGAATTTGAAAAATTGGTCATCCTCCATTATAAACAGCTTTTTGAAATATACCAAAAGAAGTTGGGTCCTTTCTTTCAATTCTAAGTAAAAAGCAAAAACAATAATATTGATCTTTTTATTAGTGACAGTTGTAAATAGTTATGGATTGAATTTGTAAATACTCAAACGATGTCATTTCTAATCAGTATTAACTATTGAATAACACATATCATCGTTCAAACCATAATTGCCACTTCACTTTGTCGCTGCTCCACTTCAATTAATATTATACACATCAAAAGTCATACCACTCTTCACATCTCTGCAGTTATCCTATTCTACCATCGATATCCATTTCTTATCTTTTTTTGGAATAATGTTTTTCTAATACAATCCAGTCTCCAATCAAGATCAATGATCATTATAATATAATTATGGATTCATACCTTTACTGGTGGTGGAGAGGTGAGTTTATTGTTTCTATGTTATAAATTATTCTTGTTCTTGTGTTATTTTGAAGAACAAAAAATATAGTATGTGGATGGGTTTACATTATCATTTATGATTTTTCGGTATTTAGACTAATCTTTTGATTAACTTTGTCGCTCCTAATAATTATTCTCGAGGCATAAACCCCTTCCTCTTCAATCAACTCCATCACACCGTAACTCATCCTACCAATATCCATATTGATTTGCTATCGTCCTTGTCTGAAGCAAAACTAGCATCTGTATACCCATTTAGCTTGAGCTCACTATGTCCATAGATAAGGAATTGGTCACTAGTTCTTCTTAAGTACTTAAGGATGGTTTTTACAACTTCCCAGTGTTCCTCACATAGGTTACCTTGGTATCTACTCTCTACTCCTAGCGCGTAGGCTACTTCAGATCTAGTACATGTCATGGCATACATGATGGATCCCACTGCGCTAGCATATGGCACCTTACTCATGCGTACTCTTTCCTCTAGGGTCTTGGGTCAATCCCCCTTACTAAGAGTAATTCCAGAGCCTATTGGTAAATAGCCCTTTTTGGAATATTCCATTTGATACCTCTTCAAGATAGTATCTATGTATAAGGATTGATATAGGTCAAATAGTTTCTTTGATCTATCTCTAGAGATCTTAATTCCCAGAATATAAGCTGCTTCTCCTAAATCCTTTATGGAGAACTGGTCGGATAACCAAAACTTGGTGTGTTGTATTGCTGGTATACCATTACCTAATAGAAATATGTCATCTACATATAACACCAGAATATTATTGTACTCCCACTAGTCCTTTTGTACATACATGGCTCCTCATCGCATCTTACAAAACAAAACTCTTTAATTATTGTATGGAAGCGAAGATTCCAACTTCTTGACGCTTGCTTCAATCCATAAATGGATCTTTGAAGCTTTTATATAATATTAGGATGATATGGAGATGTGAAACCTTTAGGATGAGTTATATAAACATCCTTCTTGAGGTCCCCATTCAAGAAAGTTGTTTTCACATCCATCTGCCATATCTCGTAATCATTATATTCAGCTATTGCAAGTAGAATCCAAATAAATTTGAGCATTGCTACAAGGAAAAAGGTTTCCTCATAATCGATTCCTTCCTTTTGATTAAACTCTTTAGCAACCAGACGGGCTTTATAAGTCTCTACCTTTCCGTCTGCTCCAATCTTTTTCCTAAACACCCATTATAGGGACCTTTTACCTTAACAAAATCAAAATGAACATAATTATGTCTTAACATGTTTTTTAATTCTATGAGTTTTGTAGGATATGATGGTACATATCCATTAATTGATTTATTTTTATTTTATAATACATTTAAGAGTTATTTTAACTTCGGTAATATTAGATCTCGGGATATCTTAGTCATCATGAGAAGTGTTAAATAATCTCACCACTATAACTATCACTAAAACTATCAATTTTAGATCCATGAAAGTTTCTAAATAAAGTCAAAAGTAAGAAAAACTGCTCTAACCACTAATCACTAGAACCGTCACTATAGCGATCGGTTTTAGAACCTAAATAAAGTTAAAAGTTAGAAAATTAAGATCGATAGTTCTTCTACTAGTTAGACTACTATCAGTGACCAAAATGTTTTAGATCAAACTTCACACAAGTTAAAATAACCACGAGTCCTCTCATATGTTACAAAAGTCAATATGGCTCTCAGATGTATTTGAAAAAAGTTTAAGAAAATCGAGTAAAGTTGACTTACATAGAAAAATTCAATTCTTGTTTAGTTATTTTTTACCAAAATATATAAAAATATTTTGAAATAAATAAATAAAATAATATAACAATTAAAACATTGAGCCTAACTATTACCACCACAACAATAGCCTGGCAACACCACCACCTTTCAGGCCTAACTATCACACTAATCTCTGCTTATGTCCATCACTTATGCCAAACATTAAAAACCTTATCCCTATCATTTTTTGATTTATTGTACTCAAAGAAAAAAATGAAAAAACTAACGACAATATATTCAAAGGTACTAAAATCAAAACCTTTCACTTCAGTCTATCCCCGTTCTTTCTAACCGTCTACATTAAAAATACACAATAAAATTTATATTACCATTTATGGATATGTTCCATGATCGGGCAAATGTTCTACTTTGGTCTCGGTAGGTTTGTGGATATATTTATAAGTTTACGACAGTTGATAAAGATATATGTTTTATGTTGCTGGTTCAAAGTAGCCATGTTATATGCTTCTCTTTAATGGATATTTTGTCTAAATTTTCTTAACATTATTATCAATAGTAGAATCATTATGATCCAACGAGACTACCAAAATACCTGTCTGTTCCCATTCATAAAGAAAATAAAAGTTACAAAAGATTGGGATTAACATCTAAAATCTGGTACAATCATTTATAAACAAATCTTCCATGAGATCAAGATCATAAGTTCATCGAACGCAATACGTTCAATCTAATACGATCATAAAAAAATCATACGCATATTCTAGAAGATAACAAGTAAAACAACAAACATTTGTTTATCTCAGCACATCAAAAAATCTTTAACTAATCTTGATAAACCAATCTTCAATATATTCTTGCTCTTGTAACTCAATTCTAATAAAGATAAAATTTGCACAATAAACTATGGTGTAAGGAAATTTAAAACACATATGTTCCACATCTTTAATAAGATCTCCACAATTTGTTAGGATAGCATACTTATGCATTTCTGACAAAATATATGTATTGTTATTCAAACACTCAAGTTCTAGACATATTTTCAAATATACAATATATCTCGTTAAAATCAACTATAATAACAATTTTTATTTTTAATTCTAATTATTTAAAAACATAAATTATATAACTTAAAATTTATTTCAAAAGAAAAATAATAGATGAAAAAATTGTAAATATTTGATTGGTGTGGTTCCTATATCTTAACTATAAAATGTCACACATTATCGTCCAAACCCTAGAGCCGCCTCACCTCAAATATGTATATACATTACACACACCTCAAAAGATATGTCATTCTTCACATCTATGTAATTATCTCTATCTCTCTAAATAAACTTCTTCTTATTCTATTTCACCATAGATCTTCATCTGTTTTCTTCCTTCAGTTAATGTTTAGTCCTATGCAATTCATTCTCCAATCAAGTGTTGTTCATAATATGCTTACCTATCAGATCGATAGTCATTACATTTCGATTATCGATTTCTATCTATACTTGTTTAACAGGTGCGTTTATTTTTTGCATTTTCTAAATTATTCTTATTTCTTTGTTATTTCGAAATAGAAACAGTAAAATATTAATAGGTTGATAGATGTATATTTATCAATTTATTTTTATTTTTTGTATTTGCCACTTCGGTTCTTAAATCTAATTGAATTTTTGAATAATTTTTATGCTTTTTCTTTTGAATTTGTGAATTACTTTTATGTAACATTTATACTTTCTAGATAAATAAATATAAGTTATGTTTTGTTATCATTTACCTACTGAATTAAGTATATGTGAATGAAGAACAAATATATGTATTATTATCTAGTGTTTTGTTAACATAACATATTTTAAATAAATAATTTGTATATTAGCACCCTTTCAAAGAAAAATTTATATAACTCTGTCATTGAAAGGCCATGAAACATAAATTCAATCCATAGATATTTCCAACTGTCACTAATGAAAAGACCAATATAAAGATGACACCTTACATTTGATACCTAATCATGCAACAAAATAACTTGAGAACGATAGCTACCACTCCCCATAAATCGGTATTAACAAGATTATTGTTTTTGTTTTTTACTTAGAATCAGAAGAAAGGATCCAGCTTCTTTTGGTATATATCAAAAAGCTGTTTATAATGGAGGTGTGCAGGTGATTTTCTTTCGCAAATTTAGAGATATAGATTCAACAAGGTATGACTATTTTTAGTTTAATTTTCATTAGTTTGTGACTGAAAATTATGTTGTAATGTTTCAGGATTAAAGCTTTCAAAGATTATATTATTTAATGCGATCCGGAGAATTGGAAAAACTCTGTAGGTTTCAGAAATCCGAGCACAATATCCGGAGATGCTTGAAGAATTTGAAAAATTGGCCATCCTCCATTATAAACAGCTTTTTGAAATATACCAAAAGAAGTTGGGTCCTTTCTTTTGATACTAAGTAAAAAGCAAAAACAATAATATTTTTGATAGCTGATTATGGGGAGTGATAGCTATCGTTCTAAAATTATTTTGTTGTCTAATTGGGTATCAAATGTAAGGTTGTAATTTTTATATTGATCTTTTTATAAGTGACATTTGTAAATAGTTATGGATTGAATTTGTAAATACTCAAACGATGTCATTTCTAATTACTATTAACTATCAAATATCACATATCATCGTTCAAACCATAATTGTCACTTCACTTTATCGCCGCTCCACTTCAATTAATATTATTCACCTCAAAAGTCATACTCTCTGCAGTTATCCTATTCTACCATCGATATCCATTTCTTATATTTTTTTGAAATAATGTTTCTCTTATACAATCCAATTTCCAATCAAGATCGATGATCATTATAATTTAATTATGGATTCATACCTTTACTGGTGGTGGAGAGGTGAGTTTATTGTTTCTATGTTTTAAATTATTCTTGTTCTTGTGTTATTTTGAAGAACATAAAATATAGTATGTGGATGGGTTTACATTATCATTTATTAATTTTTGTATTTAGACTATTCTTTTGATTATCTTTGTCGCTTCTAATAATTATTCTCGAGGCATAAACCCCTTCCTCCTCAATCAACTCCAACACACTGTAACTCATCCTACCAATATCCATATTGATTTGCTATCATCCTTGTCTGAAGCAAGACTAGCATTTGTATACCCATTTAGCTTCAGCTCACGATCTCCATAGATGAGGAATTGTTCCTTAGTTCTTCTTAAGTACTTAAGGATGGTTTTTACAACTTCCCAATGTTCCTCACCTGGGTTGCCTTGGTATCTACTCTCTACTCCTAGCGCATAGGCTACTTCAGATCTATTACATGTCATGGCATACATGATGGATTCCACTGAGCTAGCATATGGTACCTTACTCATGCGTACTCTTTCCTCTAGGGTCTTGGGTCAATCCCCCTTATTAAGAGTAATTCTAGAGCCTATTAGTAAATAGCCCTTTTTGGAATATTCCATTTGATACCTCTTCAAGACAGTACCTATGTATAAGGATTGAGATAGGTCAAATAGCTTCTTTGATCTATCTCTAGAGATCTTAATTCCTAGAATATAAGCTGCTTCTCCTAAATCCTTTATGGAGAACTGGTCGGATAACCAAAACTTGGTGTGTTGTATTGCCTGTATACCATTACCTAATAGTAATATGTCATCTACATATAACACCAGAATATTATTGTACTCCCACTAGTCCTTTTGTACATACATGGCTCCTCATCGCATCTTACAAAACCAAACTCTTTAATTATTGTATGGAAGCGAAGATTCCAACTTCTTGACGCTTGCTTCAATCAATAAATGGATCTTTGAAGTTTTTATATAATATTAGGATGATATGGAGATGTGAAACCTTTAGGATGAGTCATTTAAACATCCTTCTTGAGGTCCCCATTCAAGAAAGTTGTTTTCACATCCATCTGCCATATCTCGTAATCATTATATTCAGCTATTGCAAGTAGAATCCAAATAAATTTGAGCATTGCTACAAGGAAAAAGGTTTCCTCATAATCGATTCCTTCCTTTTGATTAAACTCTTTAGCATCCAGACGGGCTTTATAAGTCTTTACCTTCCCGTCTACTCCAATCTTTTTCCTAAACACCCATTATAGGGACCTTTTACCTTAACAAAATCAAAATGAACATAATTATGTCTTAACATATTTTTTAATTCTCCTAGTTTTGTAGGATATGATGGTACATATCCATGAATTGATTTATTTTTATTTTATAATACATTTAAGAGTTATTTTAACTTCGGTAATATTAGATCTCGGGATATCTTAGTCATTATGAGAAGTGTTAAATAATCTCACCACTAGAACTATCACTAAAACTATCAATTTTAGATCCATGAAAGTTTCTAAATAAAGTCAAAAGTAAGAAAAACTGCTCTAACCACTAATCACTAGAACCGTCACTAAAGCGATCGGTTTTAGAACCTAAATAAAGTTAAAAGTTAGAAAATTAAGATCGATAGTTCTTCTACTAGTTAGACTACTATCAGTGACCAAAACATTTTAGATCAAACTTCACACAAGTTAAAATAACCACGAGTCCTCTCATATGTTACAAAACTCAATATGGCTCTCAGATGTATTTGAAAAAAGTTTAAGAAAATCGAGTAAAGTTGACTTACATAGTAAAATTCAATTCTTGTTTAGTTATTTTTTTACCAAAATATATAAAAATATTTTGAAAAAAATAAATAAAATAATATAACAATTAAAACACTGAGCCTAACTATTACCACCACAACAATAGGCTGGCAACACCACCACCTTTCAGGCCTAACTATCACACTAATCTCTGCTTATGTCCATCACTTATGCCAAACATTAAAAATCTTATCCCTATCATTTTTTGATTTATTGTACTCAAAGAAAAAAATGAAAAAACTAACGACAATATATGCAAAGGTACTAAAATAAAAACCTTTCACTTCAATCTATCCCCGTTCTTTCTAACCGTCTACATTAAAAATACACAATCAAATTTATATTACCATTTATAGATATGTTCCATGATCGGGCAAATGTTCTACTTTGGTCTCGGTAGGTTTGTGAAAATATGAATAAGTTTACGACAGTTGATAAAAATAGATGTTTTATGTTGCTGGTTCAAACTAGCCATGTTATATGCTTCACTTTAAGGGATATTTTGTCCAAATTTTCTTAATATTATTATTAATAGTAGAATCATTATGATCCAACGAGACTACCTAAATACCTGTCTGCTCCCATTCATAAAGAAAATAAATGTTACAAAAGATTGGGATTAACATCTGAAATATGGTACAATCATATCTAAACAAATCTTCCATGAGATTAAGATCATAAGTTCATCGAACGCAATACGTTCAATCTAATACGATCATAAAAAAATCATACGCATATTCTAGAAGATAACAAAGAAAACAACAAACATTCGTTTATCTCAGCACATCAAAAAATCTTTAACCAATCTTGATAAACCAATCTTCAATATATTCTTGCTCTTGTAACTCAATTCTAATAAAGATAAAATTTGCCCAACAAACTATGATGTAAGGAAATTTAAAACACATATGTTCCACATCTTCGATAAGATCTCCACAATTTGTTAAGATAGCATACTTATGCATTTCTGACAAAATATATGTAATTTTATTTAAACACTCAAGTTCTAGAGATATTTTCAAATATATAATATATTTTCGTTAAAATCAAATATAATAACATTTTTTATTCTTTATTCTAATTATGTAAGAACATAAATTATATAACTTAAAATTTATTTCAAAAGAAAAATAATATAAGAAAAAATTGTAAATATTTGACCGGTGTGGCTCCTACTCACTCTTAAATATAAAATGTCACACAGTATCGTCCAAACCCTAGAGCCACCCCACCCCAAATATGTATATACATTACACACACCTCAAAAGATATGTCATTCTTCACATCTTCGTAATTAACTCTATATCTCTAAATCAACTTCTTCTTATTCTATTTCACCACATATCTTCATTTCTTTTCTTCTTTCAGTTAATGTTTTGTCCTATGCAATTCATTCTCCAATCAAGTGTTGTCCATAATATGCTTACCTATAAGATTCGATGGTCATTACATTTCGATTATAGATTCCTATCTATAGTGGTTAAACAGGTGCGTTTCTTTTTCCATTTTCTAAATTATTCTTATTTATTTGTTATTTAGAAATAGAAATTGTAAAATATTAATAGGTTGACAGATGTATATTCATCAATTTAGTTATTTTTTTGTATTTGCCACATCGGTTCTTTAATCTAATTGAATTTTTGAATAATTGTTATGCTTTTTCTTTTGAATTGGTGAATTACTTTTATGTAATATTTATATTTTCTCGATAAACAAATATAAGTTATGTTTTGTTATCATTTACCTACTGAATTAAGTATATATGAATGAAGAACAACTACATGTTTTATTATCAAGTGTTTTGTAAGCATAACTTATTTTAAATAAATAATTGGTATATTAGCACCCTTTCAAAGAAAAATTTATATAACTCTGTCAGTGAAAGGCCATGAAACATAAATTCAATCCATAGCTATTTCTAACTGTCACTAATATAAAGACCAATATAAAGATGACACCGTACATTTGATACCTAATCAGACAACAAAATAACTTTTGAACGATAGCTACGACTCCCCATAATTAGTTATTAACAAGATTATTGTTTTTGTTTTTTACTTAGAATCAGAAGAAAGGATCCAGCTTCTTTTGGTACATATCAAAAACCTGTTTATAAATCTCTTCCTCCTCAATCAACTCCAACACACCATAACTCATCCTACCAATATCCATATTGATTTTCTATCGTCCTTGTCTGAAGCAAAACTAGCATCTGTATACCCATTTAGCATCAGCTCACAATCTCCGTAGATGAGGAATTGGTCATTAGTTCTTCTTAAGTACTTAAGGATGGTTTTTACAACTTCCCAATGTTCCTCACCTAGGTTACCTTGGTATCTACTCTCTACTCCTAGTGCGTAGTCTACTTCAGATCTAGTACATGTCATGGCATACATGATGGATCCCACTGTGTTAGCATATGGTACCTTACTCATGCGTACTCTTTCCTCTAGGGTCTTATAACAATCCCCCTTACTAAGAGTAATTCTAGAGCCTATTGGTAAATTTCCCTTTTTGGAATATTCTATTTGGTAACTCTTCAAGATAGTATCTATGTATAAGGATTGAGATACGCCAAGTAGCTTCTTTGATCTATTTCTAAAGATCTTAATTCCTAGAATATAAGCTGCTTTTCCTAAATCCTTTATGGAGAACTGGCCGGATAACCAAATCTTGGTGTGTTGCATTGCTTGTATACCATTACCTAATAGTAATATGTCATCTACATATAACACCATAATATGATTGTACTCCCACTAGTCCTTTTGAACATACATGGCTCCTCATCGCATCTTACAAAACCAAACTCTTTAGTTATTGTATGGAAGCGAAGATTCTAACTTCTTGACGCTTGCTTCAATCCATAAATGGATCTTTGAAGCTTGCATATATTATTAGGATGAGATGGAGATGTGAAACCCTTAGGCTGAGTCATATAGACATCCTTCTTGAGCTCCCCATTCAAGAAAATTGTTTTCACATCCATTTGCCATATCTCATAATCGTTATATTCAGCTATTGCAAGTTGAATCCAAATAAATTTGAGCATTGCTACAAGGAAAAAGGTTTCCTCATAATCGATTCCTTCCTTTTGACCAGACTCTTTAGCAACCGGACGGGCTTTATAGGTCTCTACCTTCCCGTCTGCTCCAATCTTTTTCTTAAACACCCATTATAGGGACCTATTACCTTAACAAAATCAAAATGAACATAATTATGTCTTAACATGTTTTTTAATTCTCCGAGTTTTGTAGGATATGATGGTACATATCCATGAATTGATTTATTTTATTTTTAATACATTTAAGAGTTATTTTAGCTTCGGTAATATTAGATCTCGGGATATCTTTGTCGTTATGAGAAGAGTTAAATAATCTCAACACTAGAACTATCACTAAAACTATCAATTTTAGATCCATGAAAGTTTCTAAATAAAGTTAAAAGTTAGAAAATTGCTCTAATCATTATCACTAGAAGCGTCACTAAAGCGATCGGTTTTAGAACCTAAATAAAGTTAAATGCTAGAAAATTAAGATTGATAGTTCTTCTACTAGTTAGACTACTATCAGTGACCAAAAGGTTTTAGATCAAACTTCACACAAGTTAAAATAACCACGAGTCCTCTCATATGTTACAAAAGTCAATATGGCTCTCAGATGTACTTGAAAAAAGTTTAAGAAAATCAAGTAAAGTTGACTTATAGAGAAAAATTCAATTCTTGTTTAGTTATTTTTTACCAAAATATATAAAAATATTTTGAAAAAAATAAATAAAATAAAATAATAATTAAAACAATGAGACTAACTATTAACACGACAACAATAGCCTGGCCACACCACCACCTTTCAGGCCTAACTATCACACTAATCTCTACTTATGTCCATCACTTATGCCAAACATTAAAAACCTTATCCCTATCAATTTTTGCTTTTTCGTACTCAAAGAAAATAATGAAAAAACTAACGACAATATATTCAATGCTACTAAAATCAAAACCTTTCACTTCAATCTATCCCCGTTCTTTCTAACCGTCTACATTAAAAATACACAATCAAAATTATTTTACCATTTATGGATATGTTCCATGATTGGGCAAATGTTCTACTTTGTTCTCGGTAGGTTTATGAAGATATGAATAAGTTTACGACAGTTGATAAAGATAGATGTTGTATGTTGCTGGTTCAAAGTAGCCATGTTATATGCTTCTCTTTAATGGATATTTTGTCTAACATTATTATCAATAGTAGAATCATTATGATCCAACAATACTACCAAAATACCTGTCTGCTCCCATTCATAAAGAAAAGAAATGTTACAAAAGATTGGGATTAACATTTGAAATCTGGTACAATCATTTTCAAACAAATCTTCCATGAGATTAAGATCATAAGTTCATCGAACGCAATACGTTTAATCTAATACGATCATAAAAAAAATTGATACGCATATTCTAGAAGATAACAAGGAAAACAACAAACATTCGTTCATCTCAGCACATCAAAAAATCTTTTACCAATCTTGATAAACCAATTTTCAATATATTCTTGCTCTTGTAACTCAATTCTAATAAAGATAAAATTTGCCCAATAAACTATGATGTAAGGAAATTTAAAGCACATATGTTCCACTTCTTTAATAAGATCTCCACAATTTGTTAGGATAACATACTTATGCATTTCTGACAAAATATATGTATTATTATTCAAACACTCAAGTTCTAGAATATTTTTAAATATATAATATATCTCGTTAAAATCAAATATAATAATATTTTTTATTTTTTATTCTAATTATTTAAAAACATAAATTATATAACTTAAAATTTATTTCAAAAGAAAAATAATAGATGAAAAAATTGTAAATATTTGACTGGTGTGACTCCTACTCACTCTTACCTATAAAATGTCACACATTATCGTCCAAACCCTAGAGCCGCCTCACCTCAAATATGTATATACATTACACACGCCTCAAAAGATATGTCATTCTTCACATCTTCATAATTATCTCTATCTCTCTAAATCAACTTCTTCTTATTCTATTTCACCACAGATCTTCATTTCTTATCTTCCTTCAGTTAATGTTTTGTCATATGCAATTCATTCTCCAATCAAGTGTTGTCCATAATATGCTTACCTATCAGATCGATAGTCATTACATTTCGATTATAGATTTCGATCTATATTGGTTTAACAGGTGCGTTTATTTTTTCCATTTTCTAAATTATTCTTATTTCTTTGTTATTTTGAAATAGAAACAGTAAAATATTAATAGGTTGATAGATGTATATTTATCAATTTATTTTTATTTTTTGTATTTGCCACTTCGGTTCTTTAATCTAATTGAATTTTTGAATAATTTTTATGCTTTTTCTTTTGAATTTGTGAATTACTTTTATGTAACATTTATATTTTCTAGATAAATTAATATAAGTTATGTTTTGTTATCATTTACCTACTGAATTAAGTATATGTGAATGAAGAACAAATATATGTATTATTATATAGTGTTTTGTTAACATAACATATTTTAAATAAATAATTTGTATATTAGCGCCCTTTCAGAGAAAAATTTATATAACTCTGTCATTGAAAGGCCATTAAACATAAATTCAATCCATAGATATTTCCAACTGTCACTAATGAAAAGACCAATATAAAGATGACACCTTACATTTGATACCTAATCATGCACCAAAATAACTTGAGAACGAATAGCTACCACTCCCCAAAATTCGTTATTAACAAGATTATTGTTTTTGTTTTTTACTTAGAATCAGAAGAAAGGATCCAACTTCTTTTGGTATATATCAAAAAGCTGTTTATAATGGATGTGTGCAAGTGATTTTCTTTCGCAAATTTAGAGATATAGATTCAACAAGGTATGACTATCTTTAAATTAATTTTCATTAGTTTGTGATAATGTGATCCGGAGAATTGGAAAAACTCTGTAGGTTTCAGAAATCCGAGCACAATATCCGGAGATGCTTGAAGAATTTGAAAAATTGGCCATCCTCCATTATAAGCAGCTTTTTGAAATATACCAAAAGAAGTTGGGTCCTTTCTTTTGATACTAAGTAAAAAGCAAAAAACAATAATATTTAGGAGTGGTAGCTATCGTTCTAGAATTATTTTGTTGTCTAATTGAGTATCAAATGTAAGGTTGTCATTTTTATATTGATCTTTTTATTAGTGACAGTTGTAAATAGTTATGGATTAAATTTGTAAATACTCAAACGATGTCATTTCTAATCACTATTAACTATCAAATATCACATATCATCATTTAAACCATAATTGCCACTCACTTTATCGCCGCTCCACTGCAATTAATATTATACACCTCCAGAGTCATACCACTCTTCATATCTCTGCAGTTATCCTATTCTACCATCGATATCCATTTCTTATATTTTTTTGGAATAATGTTTTTCTTATACAATCCAATTTCCAATCAAGATCTATGATCATTATAATTTAATTATGGATTCATACCTTTACTGGTGGTGGAGAGGTGAGTTTATTGTTTCTATGTTTTAAATTATTCTTTTTCTTGTGTTATTTTGAAGAATATAAAATATAGTATGTGGATGGGTTTACATTATCATTTATTAATTTTGGTATTTAGACTATTCTTTTGATTATCTTTGTCTCTCCTAATAATTATTCTCAAGGCATAAACCCCTTCCTCCTCAATCAACTCCAACACACTGTAACTCATCCTACCAATATCCATATTGATTTGCTATCGTCCTTGTCTGAAGCAAGACTAGATTTTGTATACCCATTTAGCTTCAGCTCACGATCTCCATAGATGAGGATTTGGTTCTTAGTTCTTCTTAAGTACTTAAGGATGGTTTTTACAACTTCACAATGTTCCTCACCTGGGTTGCCTTGGTATCTACTCTCTACTCCTAACGCATAGGCTACTTCAGATCTAGTACATGTCATGGCATACATGATGGATCCCACTGCGCTAGCATATGGTACCTTACTCATGCGTACTCTTTCCTCTAGGGTCTTGGGTCAATCCCACTTACTAAGAGTAATTCTAGAGCCTATTGGTAAATAGCCCTTTATGGAATATTCCATTTGATACCTCTTCAAGATAGTATCTATGTATAAGGATTGAGATAGGTCAAATAGCTTCTTTGATCTATCTCTAGAGATCTTAATTCCTAGAATATAAGCTGCTTCTCCTAAATCCTTTATGGAGAACTGGTCGGATAACCAAAACTTGGTGTGTTGCATTGCTTGTATAACATTACCTAATAGTAATATGTCATCTAAATATAACACCAGAATATTATTGTACTCCCACTAGTCCTTTTGTACATACATGGCTCCTCATCGCATCTTACAAAACAAAACTCTTTAACTATTGAATGGAAGCTAAGATTCCAACTTTTTTACGCTTGCTTCAATCCATTAATAGATATTTGAAGCTTGCATATATTATTAGGATGAGATGGAGATGTGAAACCCTTAGTATGATTCATATAGACATCCTTCTTGAGGTCCCCATTCAAGAAAGTTGTTTTCACATCCATCTGCCATATCTCGTAATCATTATATTCAGCTATTGCAAGTAGAATCCAAATAAATTTGAGCATTGCTACAAGAAAAAAGGTTTCCTCATAATCGATTCCTTCCTTTTGATTAAACTCTTTAGCAACCAGACGGGCTTTATAGGTCTCTACCTTCCCGTCTGCTCCAATCTTTTTCCTAAACACCCAGGGACCGTTTACCTTAACCAAAAACAAAATGAACATAATTATGTCTTAACATGTTTTTTAATTCTCCGACTTTTGTAGGATATGATGGTTCATATCCATGAATTGATTTATTTTTATTTTATAATACATTTAAGAGTTATTTTAACTTCGGTAATATTAGATCTCTGGATATCTTAGTCATTATGAGAAGTGTTAAATAATCTCAACACTAGATCTATCACTAAAACTATCAATTTTAGATCCATGAAAGTTTCTAAATAAAGTTAAAAGTAAGAAAAACTGCTCTAACCACTAATCAATAGAACCGTCACCAAAGCGATCAGTTTTAGAACCTAAATAAAGTTAAAAGTTATAAAATTGAGACTGATAGTTCTTCTACTAGTTAGACTACTATCAGTGACCAAAAGGTTCTAGATCATACTTCAAACAAGTTAAAATAACCACCAGTCCTCTCATATGTTACAAAAGTCAATATGGCTCTCAGACGTATTTGAAAAAAGTTTAAAAAAATCGAGTAAAGTTGACTTACATAGAAAAATTCAATTCTTGTTTACTTATTTTTTACCAAAATATATAAAAATATTTTGAAAAAAATATATAAAATAAAATAATAATTAAAACAATGAAACTAACTATTAACACCACAACAACAGACTGGCCACACCACCACCTTTCAGGCCTAACTATCACACTAATCTCTACTTATGTCCATCACTTATGCCAAACATTAAAAACCTTATCCCTATCATTCTTTGATTTATTGTACTCAAAGAAAAAAATGAAAAAACTAACGACAATATATTTAAAGCTACTAAAATCAAAACCTTTCACTTCAATCTATCCCCGTTCTTTCTAACCGTCTACATTAAAAATACACAATCAAATTTATACCATTTATGGATATGTTCCATGATTGGGCAAATGTTCTACTTTGTTCTCGGTAGGTTTATGAAGATATGAATAAGTTTACGACAGTTGATAAAGATAGATGTTGTATGTTGCTGGTTCAAAGTAGCCATGTTATATGCTTCTCTTTAATGGATATTTTGTCTAACATTATTATCAATAGTAGAATCATTATGATCCAACGAGACTATCAAAATACCAGTATGCTCCCATTCATAAAGAAAAATAATGTTACAAAAGATTGGGATTAACATTTGAAATCTGGTACAATCATTTTCAAACAAATCTTCCATGAGATTAAGATCATAAGTTCATCGAACGCAATACGTTCAATCTAATACGATCATAAAAAAAATTCATACGCATATTCTAGAAGATAACAAGGAAATCAACAAACATTCGTTCATCTCAGCACATTAAAAAATCTTTTACCAATCTTGATAAACCAATTTTCAATATATTCTTGTTCTTGTAACTCAATTCTAATAAAGATAAAATTTGCCCAATAAACTATGATGTAAGGAAATTTAAAACACATATGTTCCACATCTTCAATAAGATCTCCACAATTTGTTAGGATAGCATACTTATACATTTCTGACAAAATATATGTATTGTTATTCAAACACTCAAGTTCTAGACATATTTTCAAATATATAATATATCTCGTTAATAACAAATATAATAACATTTTTCATTTTTTATTCTAATTATTTAAAAACATAAATTATATAATTTAAAATTTATTTCAAAAAAAAATAATAGACGAAAAAATTGTAAATATTTGACTGGTGTGACTCCTACTCACTCTTACCTATAAAATGTCACACATTATCGTCCAAACCCTAGAGCCGCCTCACCTCAAATATGTATATACATTACACACGCCTCAAAAGATATGTCATTCTTCACATCTTCATAATTATCTCTATCTCTCTAAATCAACTTCTTCTTATTCTATTTCACCACAGATCTTCATTTCTTTTCTTCCTTCAGTTAATGTTTTGTCCTATGCAATTCATTATCCAATCAAGTGTTGTCCATAATATGCTTACCTATCAGATCGATAGTCATTACATTTCGATTATAGATTTCTATCTATATTGGTTTAACAGGTGCGTTTATTTTTTCCATTTTCTAAATTATTCTTATTTCTTTGTTATTTCGAAATAGAAACAGTAAAATATTAATAGGTTAATAGATGTATATTTATCAATTTATTTTTATTTTTTGTATTTGCCACTTCGGTTCTTAAATCTAATTGAATTTTTGAATAATTTTTATACTTTTTCTTTTGAATTTCTGAATTACTTTTATGTAACATTTATATTTTCTAGATAAATAAATATAAGTTATGTTTTGTTATCATTTACCTACTGAATTAAGTATATGTGAATGAAGAACAAATATATGTATTATTATCTAGTGTTTTGTTAACATAACATATTTTAAATAAATAATTTGTATATTAGCACCCTTTCAAAGAAAAATTTATATAACTCTGTCATTGAAAGGCCATGAAACATAAATTCAATCCATAGATATTTCCAACTGTCATTAATGAAAAGACCAATATAAAGATAACACCTTACATTTGATACCTAATCATGCAACAAAATAACTTGAGAAGGATAGCTACCACTCCCCATAATTTGTTATCAACAAGATTATTGTTTTTGTTTTTTACTTAGAATCAGAAGAAAGGATCCAGCTTCTTTTGGTATATATCAAAAAGCTGTTTATAATGGATGTGTGCAGGTGATTTTCTTTCACAAATTTAGAGATATAGATTCACCAAGGTATGACTATTTTTAGTTTAATTTTCATTATTTTATGACTGAAAATTATGTTGTAATGTTTCAGGATTAAAGCTTTCAAAGATTATTTTATTTAATGTGATCCAGAGAATTGGAAAAACTCTGTAGGTTTCAGAAATCCGAGCACAATATCCAGAGATGCTTGAAGAATTTGAAAAATTGGCCATCCTCCATTATAAACAGCTTTTTGAAATATACCAAAAGAAGTTGGGTCCTTTCTTTTGATACTAAGTAAAAAGCAAAAACAATAATATTTGGGAGTGGTAGCTATCGTTCTAAAATTATTTTGTTCTCTAATTGGGTATCAAATGTAAGGTTGTCATTTTTATATTGATCTTTTTATTAGTGACAGTTGTAAATAGTTATGGATTAAATTTGTAAATACTCAAACGATGTCATTTCTAATCACTATTAACTATCAAATATCACATATCATCATTTAAACCATAATTGCCACTTCACTTTATCGCCGCTCCACTTCAATTAATATTATACACCTCCAAAGTCATACCACTCTTCATATCTCTGCAGTTATCCTATTCTACCATCGATATCCATTTCTTATATTTTTTTGGAATAATGTTTTTCTTATACAATCCAATTTCCAATCAAGATCTATGATCATTATAATTTAATTATGGATTCATAACTTTACTGGTGGTGGAGAGGTGAGTTTATTGTTTCTATGTTTTAAATTATTCTTATTCTTGTGTTATTTTGAAGAACATTAAATATAGTATGTGGATGGGTTTACATTATCATTTATTGATTTTGGTATTTAGACTATTCTTTTGATTATCTTTGTCGCTCCTAATAATTATTCTCGAGGCATAAACCCCTTCGTCCTCAATGAACTCCAACACACCGTAACTCATCCTACAAATATCCATATTGATTTGCTATCGTCCTTGTCTGAAGCAAGACTAGCATTTGTATACCCATTTAGCTTTAGCTCACTATCTCCATAGATGAGGAATTGGTCCTTAGTTCTTCTTAAGTACTTAAGGATGGTTTTTACAACTTCACAATGTTCGTCACCTGGGTTGCCTTGGTATCTACTCTCTACTCCTAGCGCATAGGCTACTTCAGATCTAGTAAATGTCATGGCATACATGATGGATCCCACTGCGTTAGCATATGGTACCTTACTCATGCGTACTCTTTCCTCTAGGGTCTTGGGTCAATCCCACTTACTAAGAGTAATTCTAGAGCCTATTGGTAAATAGCCCTTTTTGGAATATTCCATTTGATACATCTTCAAGATAGTATCTATGTATAAGGATTGAGATAGGTCAAATAGCTTCTTTGATCTATCTTTAGAGATCTTAATTCCTAGAATATAAGCTGCTTCTCCTAAATCCTTTATGGAGAACTGGTCGGATAACCAAAACTTTATGTGTTGCATTGCTTGTAAACCATTACCTAATAGTAATATGTCATCTACATATAACACCAGAATATTATTGTACTCCCACTAGTCCTTTTGTACATACATGGCTCCTCATCGCATCTTACAAAACCAAACTCTTTAACTATTGTATGGAAGCGAAGATTCCAACTTCTTGACGCTTGCTTCAATCCATAAATGGATCTTTGAAGCTTGCATATATTATTAGAATGAGATGGAGATGTGAAACCCTTAGGCTGAGTCATATAGACATCCTTCTTGAGCTCCCCATTCAAGAAAGTTGTTTTCACATCCATTTGCCATATCTCATAATCATTATATTCAGCTATTGCAAGTAGAATCCAAATAAATTTGAGCATTGCTACAAGGATAAAGGTTTCCTCATAATCGATTCTTTCCTTTTAAATAAACTCTTTAGCAACCAGACGGGCTTTATAGGTCACTACCTTCCCTGCTCCAATCTTTTTCCTAAACACCCATTATAGGGACCTTTTACCTTAACAAAATCAAAATGAACATAATTATGTCTTAACATGTTTTTTAATTCTCCGAGTTTTGTAGGATATGATGGTACATATCCATGAATTGATTTATTTGTATTTTATAATACATTTAAGAGTTATTTTAACTTCGGTAATATTAGATCTATGGATATCTTAGTCATTATGAGAAGTGTTAAATAATCTCAACACTAGATATATCACTAAAACTATCAATTTTAGATCCATGAAAGTTTCTAAATAAAGTTAAAAGTAAGAAAAACTGCTCTAACCACTAATCACTAGAACCGTCACTAAAGCGATCGGTTTTAGAACCTAAATAAAGTTAAAAGTTATAAAATTGAGATTGATAGTTCTTCTACTAGTTAGACTACTATCAGTGACCAAAAGGTTTTAGATCATACTTCAAACAAGTTAAAATAACCACCAGTCCTCTCATATGTTACAAAAGTCAATATGGTTCTCAGATGTATTTGAAAAAAGTTTAAGAAAATCGAGTAAAGTTGACTTACATAGTAAAATTCAATTCTTGTTTAGTTATTTTTTACCAAAATATATAAAAATATTTTGAAAAAAATAAATAAAATAAAATAATAATTAAAACAATGAGACTAACTATTAACACCACAACAACAGACTGGCCACACCACCACCTTTCAGGCCTAACTATCACACTAATCTCTACTTATGTCAATCACTTATGCCAAACATTAAAAACCTTATCCCTATCATTTTTTGATTTATTGTACTCAAAGAAAAAAATGAAAAAACTAACGACAATATATTCAAAGCTACTAAAATCAAAACCTTTCACTTCAATCTATCCCCGTTCTTTCTAACCGTCTACATTAAAAATACACAATCAAATTTATATTACCATTTATGGATATGTTCCATGAGTGGGCAAATGTTCTACTTTGTTCTCGGTAGGTTTATGAAGATATGAATAAGTTTACGACAGTTGATAAAGATAGATGTTGTATGTTGCTGGTTCAACTAGCCATGTTATATGCTTCTCTTTAATGGATATTTTGTCTAACATTATTATCAATAGTAAAATCATTATGATCTAACGAGACTACCAAAATACCAGTCTGCTCCCATTCATAAAGAAAAATAATGTTACAAAAGATTGGGATTAACATTTGAAATCTGGTACAATCATTTTCAAACAAATCTTCCATGAGATTAAGATCATAACTTCATCAAAAAATCTTTTCCCAATCTTGATAAACCAATTTTCAATATATTCTTGTTCTTGTTACTCAATTCTAATAAAGATAAAATTTGCCCAATAAACTATGATGTAAGGAAATTTAAAACACATATGTTCCACATCTTCAATAAGATCTCCACAATTTGTTAGGATAGCATACTTATGCATTTCTGACAAAATATATGTATTGTTATTCAAACACTCAAGTTCTAGACATATTTTCAAATATATAATATATCTCGTTAAAATCAAATATAATAACATTTTTCATTTTTTATTCTAATTATTTAAAAACATAAATTATATAATTTAAAATTTATTTCAAAAGAAAAATAATAGACGAAAAAATTGTAAATATTTGACTGGTGTGACTCCTACTCACTCTTACCTATAAAATGTCACACATTATCGTCCAAACCCTAGAGCCGCCTCACCTCAAATATGTATATACATTACAAACGCCTCAAAAGATATGTCATTCTTCACATCTTCATAATTATCTCTATCTCTTTAAATCAACTTCTTCTTATTCTATTTCACAACATATCTTCATTTCTTCTCTTCCTTCAGTTAATGTTTTGTCCTATGCAATTCATTCTCCAATCAAGTGTTGTCCATAATATGCTAACCTACCAGATCGATAGTCATTATATTTCGATTATAGATTTCTATCTATATTGGTTTAACAGGTGCGTTTATTTTTTCTATTTTCTAAATTATTCTTATTTCTTTGTTATTTCGAAATAGAAACAGTAAAATATTAATAGGTTGATAGATGTATATTTATCAATTTATTTTTATTTTTTGTATTTGCCACTTCGGTTCTTAAATCTAATTGAATTTTTGAATAATTTTTATACTTTTTCTTTTGAATTTGTGAATTACTTTTATGTAACATTTATATTTTCTAGATAAATAAATATAAGTTATGTTTTGTTATCATTTACCTACTGAATTAAGTATATGTGAATGAAGAACAAATATATGTATTATTATCTAGTGTTTTGTTAACATAACATATTTTAAATAAATAATTTGTATATTAGCACCCTTTCAAAGAAAATTTATATAACTCTGTCATTGAAAGGCCATGAAACATAAATTCAATCCATACATATTTCCAACTGTCACTAATGAAAAGACCAATATAAAGATGACACCTTACATTTGATACCTAATCATGCAATAAAATAACTTGAGAACGATAGCTACCACTCCCCATAATTCGTTATTAACAAGATTATTGTTTTTGTTTTTTACTTAGAATCAGAAGAAAGGATCCAGCTTCTTTTGGTATATATCAAAAAGCTATTTATAATGGATGTGTGCAGGTGATTTTCTTTCGCAAATTTAGAGATATAGATTCAACAAGGTATGACTATTTTTAGTTTAATTTTCATTAGTTTGTGACTGAAAATTATGTTGTAATGTTTCAGGATTAAAGTTTTCAAAGATTATTTTATTTAATGTGATCCGGAGAATTGGAAAAACTCTGTAGGTTTCAGAAATCCGAGCACAATATCCGGAGATGCTTGAAGAATTTGAAAAATTGGCCATCCTCCATTATAAACAGCTTTTTGAAATATACCAAAAGAAGTTGGGTCCTTTCTTTTGATACTAAGTAAAAAGCAAAAACAATAATATTTGGGAGTGGTAGCTATCGTTCTAAAATTATTTTGTTGTCTAATTGGGTATCAAATATAAGGTTGTCATTTTTATATTGATCTTTTTATTAGTGACAGTTGTTAATAGTTATGGATTAAATTTGTAAATACTCAAACGATGTCATTTCTAATCACTATTAACTATCAAATATCACATATCATCATTTAAACCATAATTGCACTTCACTTTATCGCCGCTCCACTTCAATTAATATTATACACCTCAAAAGTCACACCACTCTTCATATCTCTGCAGTTATCCTATTCTACCATCGATATCCATTTCTTATATTTTTTTTGAATAATATTTTTCTTATACAATCCAATTTCCAATCAAGATCTATGATCATTATAATTTAATTATGGATTCATACCTTTACTGGTGGTGGAGAGGTGAGTTTATTGTTTCTATGTTTTAAATTATTCTTGTTCTTGTGTTATTTTGAAGAACATAAAATATAATATGTGGATGGGTTTACATTATCATTTATTAATTTTGGTATTTAGACTATTCTATTGATTATCTTTGTCGCTCCTAATAATTATTCTCGAGGCATAAACTCCTTCCTCCTCAATCAACTCCAACACACTGTAACTCATCCTACCAATATCCATATTGATTTGCTATCGTCCTTGTCTGAAGCAAGACTAGCATCTGTATACCCATTTAGCTTCAGCTCACGATCTCCATAGATGATGAATTGGTCCTTAGTTCTTCTTAGGTACTTAAGGATGGTTTTTACTACTTCACAATGTTCCTCACCTGGGTTGCCTTGGTATCTACTCTCTACTCCTAGCGCATAGGCTGCTTCAGATCTAGTACATGTCATGGCATACATGATGGATCCCACTGCGCTAGCATATGGTACCTTACTCATGCGTACTCTTTCCTCTAGGGTCTTGGGTCAATCCCACTTACTAAGAGTAATTCTAGAGCCTATTGGTAAATAGCCCTTTTTGGAATATTCCATTCTATACCTCTTCAAGACAGTATCTATGTATAAGGATTGAGATAGGTCAAATAGCTTCTTTGATCTATCTCTAGAGATCTTAATTCCTAGAATATAAGCTGCTTCTCCTAAATCCTTTATGGAGAACTGGTCGGATAACCAAAACTTGGTGTGTTGCATTGCTTGTATACCATTACCTAATAGTAATATATCATCTATATATAACACCATAATATTATTGTACTCCCACTAGTCCTTTTGTACATACATGGCTCCTCATCGCATCTTACAAAACCAAACTCTTTAACAATTGTATGGAAGCGAAGATTCCAACTTCTTGACGCTTGCTTCAATCCATAAATGGATATTTGAAGCTTGCATATATTATTAGGATGAGATGGAGATGTGAAACCCTTAGTATGATTCATATAGACATCCTTCTTGAGGTCCCCATTCAAGAAAGTTGTTTTCACATCCATCTGCCATATCTCGTAATCATTATATTCAGCTATTGCAAGTAGAATCCAAATAACTTTGAGCATTGCTACAAGGATAAAGGTTACCAAATAATCGATTCATTCCTTTTGATTAGACTCTTTAGCAACCAGACGGGCTTTATAGGTCTCTACCTTCCCGTCTGCTCCAGTCATTTTCTTAAACACCCATTATAGGGACCTTTTACCTTAACAAAATCAAAATGAACATAATTATGTCTTAACATGTTTTTTAATTCTCCGAGTTTTGTAGGATATGATGGTACATATCCATGAATTTATTTATTTTATTTTTAATACATTTAAGAGTTATTTTAGCTTCGGTAATATTAGATCTTGGGATATCTTAGTCGTTATGAGAAGGGTTAAATAATCTCAACACTAGAACTATCACTAAAACTATCAATTTTAGATCCATGAAAGTTTCTAAATAAAGTTAAAAGTAAGAAAAACTGCTCTAACCACTAATCACTAGAACCGTCACTAAAGCGATCGGTTTTAGAACATAAATAAAGTTAAAAGTTATAAAATTGAGATTGATAATTCTTCTACTAGTTAGACTACTATCAGTGACAAAAAGGTTTTAGATCATACTTCAAACAAGTTAAAATAAACACCAGTCCTCTCATATGTTACAAAAGTCAATATGGCTCTCAGATGTATTTGAAAAAAGTTTAAGAAAATCTAGTAAAGTTGACTTACATAGTAAACTTCAATTCTTGTTTAGTTATTTTTTACCAAAATATATAAAAATATTTTGAAAAAAATAAATAAAATAAAATAATAATTAAAACAATGAGACTAACTATTAACACCACAACAATAGCCTGCCACACCACCACCTTTCAGGCCTAACTATCACACTACTCTCTACTTATGTCCATCACTTATGCCAAACATTAAAAACCTTATCCCTATCATTTTTTGATTTATTGTACTCCAAGAATAAAATGAAAAAACTAACGACAATATATTCAAAGCTACTAAAATCAAAACCTTTCACTTCAATCTATCCCTGTTCTTTCTAACCGTCTACATTAAAAATACACAATCAAATTTATATTACCATTTATGGATATGTTCCATGATTGGGCAAATGTTCTACTTTGTTCTCGGTAGGTTTATGAAGATATGAATAAGTTTACGATAGTTGATAAAGATAGATGTTGTATGTTGCTGGTTCAAAGTAGCCATGTTATATGCTTCTCTTCAATGGATATTTTGTCTAACATTATTATCAATAATAGAATCATTATGATCCAACGAGACTACTAAAATACCTGTCTGCTCCCATTCATAAAGAAAAATAATGTTACAAAAGATTGGGATTAACATTTGAAATCTGGTACAATCATTTTCAAACAAATCTTCCATGAGATTAAGATCATAAGTTCATCGAACGCAATACGTATAATCTAATACGATCATAAAAAATTTCATACGCATATTCTAGAATATAACAAGGAAAACAACAAACGTTCGTTCGTTCATCTCAGCACATCAAAAAATCTTTTACCAATCTTGATAAACCAATTTTCAATATATTCTTACTCTTGTAACTCAATTCTAATAAAGATAAAATTTGCCCAATAAACTATGATGTAAGGAAATTTAAAGCACATATGTTCCACATCTGTAATAAGATCTCCACAATTTGTTAGGATATCATACTTATGCATTTCTGACAAAATATATGTATTGTTATTCAAACACTCAAGTTCTTAACATATTTTCAAATATATAATATATCTCGTTAAAATAAAATATAAAAACATTTTTTATCTTTTATTCTAATTATTTAAAAACATAAATTATATAACTTAAAATTTATTTCAAAAGAAAAATAATAGATGAAAAAATTGTAAATATTTGACTGGTGTGACTCCTACTCACTCTTACCTATAAAATGTCACACTTTATCGTCCAAACCCTAGAGCCGCCTCACCTCAAATATGTATATACATTACACACGCCTCAAAAGATATGTCATTCTTCACATCTTCATAATTATCTCTATCTCTCTAAATCAACTTCTTCTTATTCTATTTCACCACAGATCTTCATTTTTTTTCTTCCTTCAGTTAATGTTTTGTCCTATGCAATTCATTCTCCAATCAAGTGTTGTCCATAATATGCTAACCTATCAGATCGATAGTCATTACATTTCGATTACAGATTTCTATCTATATTGGTTTAACAGGTGCGTTTATTTTTTCCATTTTCTAAATTATTCTTATTTCTTTGTTATTTCGAAATAGAAACAGTAAAATATTAATAGGTTGATAGATGTATATTTATCAATTTATTTTTATTTTTTGTATTTGCCAATTCGGTTATTTAATCTAATTGAATTTTTGAATAATTTTTATGCTTTTTCTTTTGAATTTGTGAATTACTTTTATGTAACATTTATATTTTCTAGATAAATAAATATAAGTTATGTTTTGTTATCATTTACCTACTGAATTAAGTATATGTGAATGAAGAACAAATATATGTATTATTATCTAGTGTTTTGTTAACATAACATATTTTAAATAAATAATTTGTATATTAGCACCCTTTCAAAGAAAAAATTATATAACTCTGTCATTGAAAGACCATGAAACATAAATTCAATCCATAGATATTTCCAACTGTCACTAATGAAAAAACTAATATAAAGATGACACCTTACATTTGATACCTAATCATGCAACAAAATAATTTGAGAACTATACCTACCACTCACCATAATTCGTTATTAACAAGATTATTGTTTTTGTTTTTTACTTAGAATCAGAAGAAAGGATCCAGCTTCTTTTGGTATATATCAAAAAGCTGTTTATAGTGGATGTGTGCAGGTGATTTTCTTTCGCAAATTTAGAGATATAGATTCAACAAGGTATGACTATTTTAAGTTTAATTTTCATTAGTTTCTGACTGAAAATTATTTTGTAATGTTTCAGGATTAAAGCTTTCAAAGATTATTTTATTTAATGTGATCCGGAGCATTGGAAAAACTCTGTAGGTTTCAGAAATCCGAGCACAATATCCGGAGATGCTTGAAGAATTTGAAAAATTGGCCATCCTCCATTATAAACAGCTTTTTGAAATATACCAAAAGAAGTTGGGTCCTTTCTTTTGATACTAAGTATTTGGGAGTGGTAGCTATCGTTCTAAAATTATTTTGTTGTCTAATTGGGTATCAAATGTAAGGTTGTCATTTTTATATTGATCTTTTTATTAGTGACAGTTGTAAATAGTTATGGATTAAATTTATAAATACTCAAACGATGTCATTCCTAATCACTATTAACTATCAAATATCACATATCATCATTTAAACCATAATTGCAACTTCACTTTATAGCCGCTCCACTTTAATTAATATTATACACTTCAAAAGTCATACCACTCTTCATATCTGTGCAGTTATCCTATTCTACCATCGATATCCATTTCTTATATTTTTTTGGAATAATATTTTTCTTATACAATCAATTTCCAATCAAGATCTATGATCATTATAATTTAATTATGGATTCATACCTTTACTGGTGGTGGAGAGGTGAGTTTATTGTTTCTATGTTTTAAATTATTCTTGTTTTTGTGTTATTTTGAAGAACATTAAATATAGTATGTGGATGGGTTTACATTATCATTTATTAATTTTGGTATTTAGACTATTCTTTTGATTATCTTTGTCGCTCCTAATAATTATTCTCGAGGCATAAACCCCTTCCTCCTCAATCAACTCCAACACACTGTAACTCATCCTACCAATATCCATATTGATTTGCTATCGTCCTTGTCTGAAACAAGACTAGCATTTGTATACCCATTTAGCTTCAGCTCATGATCTCCATAGATGAGGAATAGGTCCTTAGTTCTTCTTAAGTACTTAAGGATGGTTTTTACAACTTCACAATGTTCCTCACCTAGGTTGCCTTGGTATCTACTCTCTACTCCTAGCGCATAGGCTACTTTAGATCTAGTACATGTCATGGCATACATGATGGATCCCACTGCGCTAGCATATGGTACCTTACTCATGCGTACTCTTTCCTCTAGGGTCTTGGGTCAATCCCACTTACTAAGAGTAATTCTAGAGCCTATTGGTAAATAGCCCTTTTTGGAATATTCCATTTGATACCTCTTCAAGATAGTATCTATGTATAAGGATTGAGATAGGTCAAATAGCTTCTTTGATCTATCTCTAGAGATCTTAATTCCTAGAATATAAGCTGCTTCTCCTAAATCCTTTATGGAGAACTAGTCGGATAACCAAAACTTGGTGTGTTGCATTGCTTGTATACCATTACCTAATAATAATATGTCATCTACATATAACACCAGAATATTATTGTACTCCCACTAGTCCTTTTTTACATACATGGCTCCTCATCGCATCTTACAAAACCAAACTCTTTAACTATTGTATGGAAGCGAACATTCCAACTTCTTGACGCTTGCTTCAATCCATAAATGGATATTTGAAGCTTGCATATATTATTAGGATGAGATGGAGATGTGAAACCCTTAGTATGATTCATATAGACATCCTTCTTGAGGTCTCCATTCAAGAAAGTTGTTTTCACATCCATCTGCCATATCTCGTAATCATTATATTCAGCTATTGCAAGTTGAATCCAAATAAATTTGAGCATTGCTACAAGGAAAAAGGTTTCCTCATAATCGATTCCTTCCTTTTGATTAGACTCTTTAGCAACCAGACGAGCTTTATAGGTCTCTACCTTCCCGTCTGCTCCAATCTTTTTCTTAAACACCCATTAAAGGGACCTTTTACCTTAACATAATCAAAATGAACATAATTATGTCTTAACATGTTTTTTAATTCTCCGAGTTTTGTAGGATATGATGGTACATATCCATGAATTGATTTATTTTATTTTTAATACATTTAAGAGTTATTTTAGCTTCGGTAATATTAGATCTCGGGATATCTTAGTCGTTATGAGAAGAGTTAAATAATCTCAACACTAGAACTATCACTAAAACTATCAATTTTAGATCCATGAAATTTTCTAAATAAAGTTAAAAGTTAGAAAATTGCTCTAATCATTATCACTAGAAGCGTCACTAAAGCGATCGGTTTTAGAACCTAAATAAAGTTAAAAGTTAGAAAATTAAGATTGATAGTTCTTCTACTAGTTAGACCACTATCAGTGACCAAAAGGTTTTAGATCAAACTTCACACAAGTTAAAATAACCACGAGTCCTCTCATATGTTACAAAAGTCAATATGGCTCTCAGATGTACTTGAAAAAAGTTTAAGAAAATCAAGTAAAGTTGACTTATAGAGAAAAATTCAATTCTTGTTTAGTTATTTTTTACCAAAATATATAAAAATATTTTGAAAAAAATAAATAAAATAAAATAATAATTAAAACATTGAGACTAACTATTAACACCACAACAATAGCTTGGCCACACCACCACCTTTCAGGCCTAACTATCACACTAATCTCTACTTATGTCCATCACTTATGCCAAACATTAAAAACCTTATCCCTATCAATTTTTGCTTTTTCGTACTCAAAGAAAAAAATGAAAAAACTAACGACAATATATTCAAAGCTACTAAAATCAAAACCTTTCACTCCAATCTATCCCCGTTCTTTCTAACCGTCTACATTAAAAATACACAATCAAATTTATATTACCATTTATGGATATGTTCCATGATTGGGCAAATGTTCTACTTTGTTCTCGGTAGGTTTATGAAGATATGAATAAGTTTACGACAGTTGATAAAGATAGATGTAGCTATCGTTCTAAAATTATTTTGTTGTCTAAATGTAAGGTTGTCATTTTTATATTGATCTTTTTATTAGTGACAGTTGTAAATAGTTATGGATTAAATTTGTAAATACTCAAACGATGTCATTACTAATCACTATTAACTATCAAATATCACATATCATCATTTAAACCATAATTGCCACTTCACTTTATCGCCGCTCCACTTCAATTAATATTATACACCTCAAAAGTCATACCACTCTTCATATCTCTGCAGTTATCCTATTCTACCATCGATATCCATTTCTTATATTTTTTTGGAATAATGTTTTTCTTATACAATCCAATTTCCAATCAAGATATATGATCATTATAATTTAATTATGGATTCATACCTTTACTGATGGTGGAGAGGTGAGTTTATTGTTTCTATGTTTTAATTTATTCTTGTTCTTGTGTAATTTTGAAGAACATAAAATATAGTATGTGGATGGGTTTACATTATCATTTATTAATTTTGGTATTTAGACTATTCTTTTGATTATCTTTGACGCTCCTAATAATTATTCTCGAGGCATAAACCCCTTCCTCCTCAATCAACTCCAACACACTGTAACTCATCCTACCAATATCCATATTGATTTGCTATCGTCCTTGTCTGAAGCAAGACTAGCATTTGTATACCCATTTAGCTTCAGCTCACGATCTCCATAGATGAGGAATTGGTCCTTAGTTCTTCTTAAGTACTTAAGGATGATTTTTACAACTTCACAATGTTCCTCACCTGGGTTGCCTTGGTATCTACTCTCTACTCCTAGCGCATAGGCTACTTCAGATCTAGTACATGTCATGGCATACATGATGGATCCCACTGCGCTAGCATATGGTACCTTACTCATGCGTACTCTTTCCTCTAGGGTCTTGGGTCAATCCCACTTACTAAGAGTAATTCTAGAGCCTATTGGTAAATAGCCTTTTTTGGAATATTCCATTTGATACCTCTTCAAGATAGTATCTATGTATAAGGATTGAGATAGGTCAAATAGCTTCTTTGATCTATCTCTAAAGATCTTAATTCCTAGAATATAAGCTGCTTCTCCTAAATCCTTTATGGAGAACTGGTCGGATAAACAAAACTTGGTGTGTTGCATTGCTTGTATACCATTACCTAATAATAATATGTCATCTACATATTACACCAGAATATTATTGTAATCCCACTAGTCCTTTTGTACATACATGGCTCCTCATCGCATCTTACAAAACCAAACTCTTTAACTATTGTATGGAAGCGAACATTCCAACTTCTTGACGCTTACTTCAATCCATAAATGGATATTTGAAGCTTGCATATATTATTAGGATGAGATGGAGATGTGAAACCCTTAGTATGATTCATATAGACATCCTTCTTGAGGTCTCCATTCAAGAAAGTTGTTTTCACATCCATCTGCCATATCTCGTAATCATTATATTCAGCTATTGCAAGTAGAATCCAAATAAATTTGAGCATTGCTACAAGGAAAAATGTTTCCTCATAATCGATTCCTTCCTTTTGATTAGACTCTTTAGCAACCAGACGGGCTTTATAGGTCTCTACCTTCCCGTCTGCTCCAATCTTTTTCTTAAACACCCATTAAAGGGACCTTTTACCTTAACATAATCAAAATGAACATAATTATGTCTTAACATGTTTTTTAATTCTCCGAGTTTTGTAGGATATGATGGTACATATCCATGAATTGATTTATTTTATTTTTAATACATTTAAGAGTTATTTTAGCTTCGGTAATATTAAATCTCGGGATATCTTAGTCGTTATGAGAAGAGTTAAATAATATCAACACTAGAACTATCACTAAAACTATCAATTTTAGATCCATGAAAGTTTCTAAATAAAGTTAAAAGTTAGAAAATTAAGATTGATAGTTCTTCTACTAGTTAGACTACTATCAGTGACCAAAAGGTTTTAGATCAAACTTCACACAAGTTAAAATAACCACGAGTCCTCTCATATGTTACAAAAGTCAATATGGCTCTCAGATGTACTTGAAAAAAGTTTAAGAAAATAAAGTAAAGTTGACTTATAGAGAAAAATTCAATTCTCGTTTAGTTATTTTTTACCAAAATATATAAAAATATTTTGAAAAAAAAGAAATAAAATAAAATAATAATTAAAACATTGAGACTAACTATTAACACCACAATAAGAGCCTGGCCACACCACCACCTTTCAGGCCTAACTATCACACTAATCTCTACTTATGACCATCACTTATGCCAAACATTAAAAACCTTATCCCTATCAATTTTTGCTTTTTCGTACTTAAAGAAAAAAATGAAAAAACTAACGACAATATATTCAAAGCTACTAAAATCAAAACCTTTCACTTCAATCTATCCCCGTTCTTTCTAACCGTCTACATTAAAAATACACAATCAAATTTATATTACCATTTATGGATATGTTCCATGATTGGGCAAATGTTCTACTTTGTTCCCGGTAGGTTTATGAAGATATGAATAAGTTTACGACAGTTGATAAAGATAGATGTTGTATGTTGCTGGTTCAAAGTAGCCATGTTATATGCTTCTCTTTAATGGATATTTTGTCTAACATTATTATCAATAGTAGAATCATTATGATCCAACGAGACTACCAAAATACATGTCTGCTCCCATTCATAAAGAAAAGAAATGTTACAAAAGATTGGGATTAACATTTGAAATCTGGTACAATCATTTTCAAACAAATCTTCCATGAGATTAAGATCATAAGTTCATCGAACGCAATACGTTTAATTTAATACGATCATAAAAAAAATTCATACGCATATTCTAGAAGATGACAAGGAAAACAACAAACATTCGATCATCTCAGCACATCAAAAAATCTTTTACCAATCTTGATAAACCAATTTTCAATATATTCTTGCTCTTGTAACTCAATTCTAATAAAGATAAAATTTGCCCAATAAACTATGATGTAAGGAAATTTAAAGCACATACGTTCCACATCTTCAATAAGATCTCCACAATTAGTTAGGATAGCATACTTATGCATTTCTGACAAAATATATGTATTGTTATTCAAACACTTAAGTTCTAGACATATTTTCAAATATATAATATATCTCGTTAAAATCAAATATAATAACATTTTTTATTTTTTATTCTAATTATTTAAAAACATAAATTATATAACTTAAAATTTATTTCAAAAGAAAAATAATAGATGAAAAAATTGTAAATATTTGACTGGTGTGACTCCTACTCACTCTTACCTATAAAATGTCACACATTATCGTCCAAACTCTAGAGCCACCTCACCTCAAATATGTATATACATTACACACGCCTCAAAAGATATGTCATTCTTCACATCTTCATCCTTATCTCTATCTCTCTAAATCAACTTCTTCTTATTTTATTTCACCACAGATCTTCATTTCTTTTCTTCCTTCAGTTAATGTTTTGTCCTATGCAATTCATTCTCAAATCAAGTGTTGTCCATAATATGCTTACCTATCAGATCGATAGTCATTACATTTCGATTATAGATTTCTATCTATATTGGTTTAACAGGTGCGTTTATTTTTTTCCATTTTCTAAATTATTCTTATTTCTTTGTTATTTTGAAAAAGAAACAGTAAAATATTAATAGGTTGATAGATGTATATTTATCAATTTATTTTTATTTTTTGTATTTGCCACTTCGGTTCTTTAATCTAATTGAATTTTTGAATAATTTTTATGCTTTTTCTTTTGAATTTGTGAATTACTTTTATGTAACATTTATATTTTCTAGATAAATAAATATAAGTTATGTTTTGTTATCATTTACCTACTGAATTAAGTATATGTGAATGAAGAACAAATATATGTATTATTATCTAGTGTTTTGTTAACATAACATATTTTAAATAAATAATTTGTATATTAGCACCCTTTCAAAGAAAAATTTATAAAACTCTGTCATTGAAAGGCCATGAAACATAAATTCAATCCATAGATATTTCTAACTGTCACTAATGAAAAGACCAATATAAAGATGACACCTTACATTTGATACCTAATCATGCAACAAAATAACTTGAGAACGATAGCTACCACTCCCCATAATTCATTATTAACAAGATTATTGTTTTTGTTTTTTACTTAGAATCAGAAGAAAGGATGCAGCTTCTTTTGGTATATATCAAAAAGCTGTTTATAATGGATGTGTGCAGGTGATTTTCTTTTGCAAATTTAGAGATATAGATTCAACAATGTATGACTATTTTTAGTTTAATTTTCATTAGTTTGTGACTGAAAATTATGTTGTAATGTTTCAGGATTAAAGCTTTCAAAGATTATTTTATTTAATGTGATCCGGAGAATTGGAAAAACTCTGTAGGTTTCAGAAATCCGAGCACAATATCCGGAGATGCTTGAAGAATTTGAAAAATTGGCCATCCTCCATTATAAACAGCTTTTTGAAATATACCAAAAGAAGTTGGGTACATTCTTTTGATACTAAGTAAAAAGCAAAAACAATAATATTTGGGAGTGGTAGCTATCGTTCTAAAATTATTTTGTTGTCTAATTGGGTATCAAATGTAAGGTTGTCATTTTTATATTGATTTTTTTATTAGTGACAGTTGTAAATAGTTATGGATTAAATTTGTAAATACTCAAACGATGTCATTTCTAATCACTATTAACTATCAAATATCACATATCATTATTTAAACCATAATTGCCACTTCACTTTATAGCCGCTCTACTTCAATTAATATTATACACCTCAAAAGTCATACCACTCTTCATATCTCTGCAGTTATCCTATTCTACCATCGATATCCATTTCTTATATTTTTTTGGAATAATGTTTTTCTTATACAATCCAATTTCCAATCAAGATCTATGATCATTATAATTTAATTATGGATTCATACCTTTACTGGTGGTGGAGAGGTGAGTTTATTGTTTATATGTTTTAAATTATTCTTGTTCTTGTGTTATTTTGAAGAACATAAAATATAGTATGTGGATGGGTTTACATTATCATTTATTAATTTTGGTATTTAGACTATTCTTTTGATTATCTTTGTCCCTCCTAATAATAATTCTCGAGGCATAAACCCCTTCCTCCTCAATCAACTCCAACACACTGTAACTCATCCTACCAATATCCATATTGATTAGCTATCGTCCTTGTCTGAAGCAAGACTAGCATTTGTATACCCATTTAGCTTCAGCTCACGATCTCCATAGATGAGGAATTGGTCCTTAGTTCTTCTTAAGTACTTAAGGATGGTTTTTACAACTTCACAATGTTCCTCACCTGGGTTGCCTTGGTATCTACTCTCTACTCCTAGCGCATTGGCTACTTCAGATCTAGTACATGTCATGGCATACATGATGGATCCCACTGCGCTAGCATATGGTACCTTACTCATGCGTACTCTTTCCTCTAGGGTCTTGGGTCAATCCCACTTACTAAGAGTAATTCTAGAGCCTATTGGTAAATAGCCCTTTTTGGAATATTCCATTTGATTTCTTCAAGATAGTATCTATGTATAAGGATTGAGATAGGTCAAATAGCTTCTTTGATCTATCTCTAGAGATCTTAATTCCTAGAATATAAGCTGCTTCTCCTAAATCCTTTATGGAGAGCTGGTCGGATAACCAAAACTTGGTGTGTTGCATTGCTTGTATATCATTACCTAATAGTAATATGTCATCTATATATAACACCAGAATATTATTGTACTCCCACTAGTCCTTTTGTACATACATGGCTCCTCATCGCATCTTACAAAACTAAACTCTTTAACTATTGTATGGAAGCGAAGATTCCAACTTATTGACGCTTGCTTCAATCAACAAATGGATATTTGAAGCTTGCATATATTATTAGGATGAGATGGAGATGTGAAACCCTTAGTATGATTCATATAGACATCCTTCTTGAGGTCCCCATTCAAGAAAGTTGTTTTCACATCCATCTGCCATATCTCGTAATCATTATATTCAGCTATTGCAAGTAGAATCCAAATAAATTTGAGCATTGCTACAAGGAAAAAGGTTTCCTCATAATCGATTCCTTCCTTTTGATTAAACTCTCTAGCAACCAGACGGGCTTTATAGGTCTCTACCTTCCCGTCTGCTCCAATCTTTTTCCTAAACACCCATTATAGGGACCTTTTACCTTAACAAAATCAAAATGAACATAATTATGTCTTAACATGTTTTTTAATTCTCCTAGTTTTGTAGGATATGAAGGTACATATCCATGAATTGATTTATTTTTATTTTATAATACGTTTAAGAGTTATTTTAACTTCGGTAATATTAGATCTCTGGATATCTTAGTCATTATGAGAAGTGTTAAATAATCTCAACACTAGAACTATCACAAAAACTATCAATTTTAGATCCATGAAAGTTTCTAAATAAAGTTAAAAGTAAGAAAAACTGCTCTAACCACTAATCACTAGAACCGTCACTAAAGCGATCGGTTTTAGAACCTAAATAAAGTTAAAAGTTATAAAATTGAGATTGATAGTTCTTCTACTAGTTAGACTACTATCAGTGACCAAAAGTTTTTAGATCATACTTCAAACAAGTTAAAATAACCACCAGTCCTCTCATATGTTACAAAAGTCAATATGGCTCTCAGATGTATTTGAATATTTTTTAAGAAAATCGAGTAAAGTTGACTTACATAGTAAAATTCAATTCTTGTTTAGTTATTTTTACCAAAATATATAAAAATATTTTGAAAAAAATAAATAAAATAAAATAATAATTAAAACAATGAGACTAACTATTAACACCACAACAATAGCCTGGCCACACCACCACCTTTCAGGCCTAACTATCACACTAATCTCTACTTATGTCCATCACTTATGCCAAACATTAAAAACCTTATCCCTATCATTTTTTGATTTATTATACTCAAAGAAAAAAATGAAAAAACTAACGACAATATATTCAAAGCTACTAAAATCAAAACCTTTCACTTCAATCTATCCCCGTTCTTTCTAACCGTCTTCATTAAAAATACACAATCAAATTTATATTACCATTTATGGATATGTTCCATGATTGGGCAAATGTTCTACTTTGTTCTCGGTAGGTTTATGAAGATATGAATAAGTTTACGACAGTTGATAAAGATAGATGTTGTATGTTGCTGGTTCAAAGTAGCCATGTTATATGCTTCTCTTTAATGGATATTTTGTCTAACATTATTATCTATAGTAGAATCATTATGATCCAACGAGACTACCAAAATACTTGTCTGCTCCCATTCATAAAGAAAAATAATGTTACAAAAGATTGGGATTAACATTTGAAATCTGGTACAATCATTTTCAAACAAATCTTCCATGAGATCAAGATCATAAGTTTATCGAACGCAATACGTTTAATCTAATACGATCATAAAAAAAATTCATACGCATATTCTAGAAGATAACAAGGAAAACAACAAACATTCGTTCATCTCAGCACATCAAAAAATCTTTTACCAATCTTTATAAACCAATTTTCAATATATTCTTGCTCTTGTAACTCAATTCTAATAATGATAAAAGTTGCCCAATAAACTATGATGTAAGGAAATTTAAAACACATATGTTCCACATCTTCAATAAGATCTCCACAATTTGTTAGGATATCATACTTTTGCATTTCTGACAAAATATATGTATTGTTATTCAAATACTCAAGTTCTAGACATATTTTCAAATATATAATATATCTCGTTGAAATCAAATATAATAACATTTTTTATTTTTTATTCTAATTATTTAAAAACGTGAATTATATAACTTAAAATTTATTTCAAAAGAAAAATAATAGATGAAAAAATTGTAAATATTTGACTGGTGTGACTCCTACTCACTCTTACCTATAAAATGTCACACTTTATCTTCCAAACCCTAGAGCCGTCTCACCTCAAATATGTATATACATTACACACGCCTCAAAATATATGTCATTCTTAACATCTTCATAATTATCTCTATCTCTCTAAATCAACTTCTTCTTATTCTATTTCACCACATATCTTCATTTCTTTTCTTCCTTCAGTTAATGTTTTTTCCTATGCAATTCATTCTCCAATCAAGTGTTGTCCATAATATGCTTACCTATCAGATCGATAGTCATTACATTTCGATTATAGATTTCTATCTATATTGGTTTAACAGGTGCGTTTATTTTTTCCATTTTCTAAATTATTCTTATTTCTTTGTTATTTCGAAATAGAAACAGTAAAATATTAATAGGTTGATAGATGTATATTTATCAATTAATTTTTATTTTTTGTATTTGCCACTTCGGTTCTTTAATCTAATTGAATTTTTGAATAATATTTATGCTTTTTCTTTTGAATTTCTGAATTACTTTTATGTAACATTTATATTTTCTAGATAAATAAATATAAGTTATGTTTTGTTATCATTTACCTACTGAATTAAGTATATGTGAATGAAGAACAAATATATGTATTATTATCTAGTGTTTTGTTAACATAAAATATTTTAAATAAATAATTTGTATATTAGCACCCTTTCAAAGAAAAATTTATATAACTCTGTCATTGATAGGCCATGAAACATAAATTCAATCCATAGATATTTCCAACTGACACTAATAAAAAGACCAATATAAAGATGACACCTTACATTTGATACCTAATCATGCAACAAAATAACTTGAGAACCATAGCTACCACTCCCCATAATTAGTTATTAACAAGATTATTGTTTTTTTTACTTAGAATCAGAAGAAAGGATCCAACTTCTTTTGGTATATATGAAAAAGCTGTTTATAATGGATGTGTGCAGGTGATTTGCTTTCGGAAATTTAGTGAGATAGATTCATCAAGGTATGACTATTTTTAGTTTAATTTTCATTAGTTTGTGACTGATAAATTAAGTTGCTTTGTTTCAGGATAAAAGCTTTCAAAGATTATTTTATTTAATGTGATCCGGAGAATTGGAAAAACTCTGTAGGTTTCAGAAATCCGAGCACAATATCCAGAGAGGGTTGATGAATTTGAAAAATTGGTTATCCTCCATTATAAACATCTTTTTGAAATATACCAAAAGAAGTTGGGTCCTTTCTTTAAATTCTAAGTAAAAAGAAAAAAACAATAATATTGATCTTTTTATTAGTGACCGTTGTAAATAGTTATGGATTGAATTTGTAAATACTCAAACAATGTCATTTCTAATCAGTATTAACTATTGAATAACACATATCATCATTCAAACCATAATTGCCACTTCACTTTGTCGCTGCTCCACTTCAATTAATATTATACACATCAAAAGTCACACCACTCTTCACATCTATGCAGTTATCCTATCTACCATCGATATCCATTTCTTATCTTTTTTTGGAATAATGTTTTTCTTATACAATCCAGTCTCCAATCAAGATCAATGATCATTATAATATAATTATGGATTCATACCTTTACTGGTGGTGGAGAGGTGAGTTTATTGTTCGATGTTATAAATTATTCTTGTTCTTGTGTTATTTTGAAGAACAAAAAATATAGTATGTGGATGGGTTTACATTATCATTTATTATTTTTCGGTATTTTAACTATTCTTTGGATTATCTTTGTTGCTCCTAATAATTATTCTCGAGGCATAAACCCCTTCCTCCTCAATCAACTCCAACACACCGTACCTCATTCTACCAATATCCATATTGATTTGCTATCATCCTTGTTTGAAGCAAAACTAGCATTTGTATACCCATTTAGCTTCAGCTCACAATCTCCATAGATGATGAATTGGTCCTGAGTTCTTCTTAAGTACTTAAGGATGCTTTTTACAACTTCCCAATGTTCCTCACCTGGGTTACCTTGGTATCTACTCTCTACTCCTAGCGCGTAGGCTAATTCAGATCTAGTACATGACATGGCATACATGATGGACCCCACTGCGCTAGCATATGGTACCTTACTCATGCGTACTCTTTCCTCTAATTCATGGGACAATCCCCCTTACTAAGAGTAATTCCAGAGCCTATTGGTAAATAGCCTTTTTTGTAATATTCCATTTGATACCTCTTCAAGATAGTATCTATGTATAAGGATTGAGATAGGCCAAGTAGCTTCTTTGATCTATCTCTAAAGATCTTAATTCCTTGAATATAAGCTGCTTCTCCTACATCCTTTATGGAGAACTGGTCGGATAACAAAATCTTTGTGTGTTGCATTGTTGGTATACCATTACCTAATAGTAATATGTCATCTACATATAACACCAGAATATGATTGTTCTCTCACTATTCCTTTTGTATATACATGGCTCCTCATCGCATCTTACAAAACTAAAATCTTTAATTATTGTATGGAAGCGAACATTCCAACTTCTTGACGCTTGCTTCAACCCATAAATGGATCTTTGAAGCTTGCATATATTATTAGAATGAGATGGAGATGTGAAACCCTTAGGCTGAGTCATATAGACATCCTTCTTGAGCTCCCCATTCAAGAAATTTGTTTTCACATCCATTTGCCATATCTAATAATCATTATATTCAGCTATTGCAAGTAAAATCCAAATAAATTTGAGCATTGCTACAAGGATAAAGGTTTCCTCATAATCGATTCCTTCCTTTTAAATAAACTCTTTAGCTACCAGACGGGCTTTATAGGTCTCTACCTTCCGTCTGCTCCAATCTTTTTCTTAAACACCCAGGGACCTTTTACCTTAACAAAATCAAAATGAACATAATTATGTCTTAACATGTTATTTAATTCTCCGAGTTTTGTAGGATATGATGGTACATATTCATGAATTGATTTATTTTTATTTTTTAGTACATTTAAGAGTTATTTTAACTTCGGTAACATTAGATCTCGGGATATATTAGTCATTATGAGAAGTGTTAAATAATCTCACCACTAGAACTATCACTAAAACTATCAATTTTAGATCCATGAAAGTTTCTAAATAAAGTTAAAAGTTAGAAATATGCTCTAACCACTAATCACTAGAACCATCACTAAAGCGAACGGTTTTAGAACCTAAATAAAGTTAAAAGTTAGAAAATTAAGATTGATAGTTCTTCTACTAGTTAGACTACTATCAGTGACCAAAAGGTTTTAGATAAAACTTCACACAAGTTAAGATAACCACGAGTCCTCTCATATGTTACAAAAGTCAATATGGCTCTCAGATGTATTTGAAAAAATCTCAAGAAAATAGAGTAAAGTTGACTTACAGAGCAAAATTTAATTCTTGTTAGTTCTTTTTTACCAAAATATATAAAAATATTTTGAAAAAAATAAATAAAATAAAATAATAATTCAAACACTGAGCCTAACTATTACCACCATAACAATTGCCTGGCCACACCACCACCTTTCAGGCCTAACAATCACACTAATCTCTACTTATGTCCATCACTTATGCCAAACATTAAAAAACTTATCCCTATCATTTTTGTTTTTTTGTACTCAAACAAAAAAATGAGAAAACAAATGACAATATATTCAAAGCTACTAAAATAAAAACATTTCACTTCAATCTATCCCCGTGCTTTCTAACCGTCTACACTAAAAATACACAATCAAATTTATATTACCATTTATGGATATGTTCCATGATCGGGAAAATGTTCTACTTTCGTCTCGGTAGGTTTGTGAAGATATGAATAAGTTTACGACAGTTGATAATGATAGATGTTTTATGTTGCTGGTTCAAAGTAGCCATGTTATATGCTTCTCTTTAATGGATATTTTGTCTAAATTTTCTTAACATTATTATCAATAGTAGAATCATTATGATCCAACGAGACTACCAAAATACATGTCTGCTCCCATTCATAAAGAAAATAAATGTTACAAAAGATTGGGATTAACATCTGAAATATGGTACAATCATTTCTAAACAAATCTTCAATGAGATTAAGATCTTAAGTTCATCGAACGCAATACGTTCAATCTAATACGATCATAAAAAACATCATATGCATATTCTAGAAGATAACAAGGAAAACAACAAACATTCGTTTATCTCAGCACATAAAAAAATCTCTAACCAATCTTCATAAATCAATCTTCAATATATTCTTGCTCTTGTAACTCAATTCTAATAAAGATAAAATTTGCCCAATAAACTATGATGTAAGAAAATTTAAAACACATATGTTCCACATCTTCGATAAGATCTCCACAATTTGTTAGGATAGCATACTTATGCATTTCTGACAAAATATATGTAATGTTATTCAAACACTCAAGTTATAGAGATATTTTCAAATATATAATATATTTCGTTAAAATCAAATATAATAATATTTTTTATTTTTATTCTAATTATGTAAGAATATAAATTATATAACTTAAAAATTTATTTCAAAAGAAAAATAATATAAGAAAAAATTGTAAATAATTGACTGGTGTGGCTCCTACTCACTCTTAACTATAAAATGTAACACATTATCGTCCAAACCCTAGAGCCGCCCCACCCCAAATATGTATATACATTACCCACACCTCAAAATAAATGTCATTCTTCACATCTTCATAATTATCTCTATATCTTTAAATCAACTTCTTCATATTCTATTTCACCACAGATCTTCATTTCTTTTCTTCCTTCAGTTAATGTTTTGTCTTATGCAATTCATTTTCCAATCAAGTGTTGTCCATAATATGCTTACCTATCAGATTTGATGGTCATTACATTTGGATTATAGATTTCTATCTATACTGGTTAAACAGGTGTGTTAATTTTTCCATTTTATAAATTATTCTTATTTTTTTGTTATTTAGAAATAGAAATTGTAATATTAATAGGTTGACAGATGTATATTTATCAATTTATTTTTATTTTTTTTATTTGCCACTTCGGTTCTTTAATCAAATTGAATTTTTGAATAATTTTTATGTTTTTTCTTTTGAATTGGTGAATTACTTTATGTAATATTCATATTTTCTAGATAAACAAATATAAGTTATGTTTTGTTATCATTTTCCTACTAAATTAAGTATATGAGAATTAAGAACAAAAACATGTTTTATTATCAGAGTGTTTTGTAAACATGACATATTTTAAATAGATAATTTGTATATTAGCACCCTTTCAAAGAAAAATTTATATAACTCTGTCAGTGAAAGACCATGAAATATAAATTCAATTCATAGCTATTTCTAACTGTCACTAATAAAAAGACCAATATAAAGATGACACCTTACATTTGATATCTAATCAGACAACAAAATAACTTTAGGACGATAGCTACGACTCCCCATAATTAGTTATTAACAAGATTATGGTTTTTGTTTTTTACTTAGAATCAGAAGAAAGGATCCAGCTTCTTTTGGTATATATAATAAAGTTGTTTATAATGGATGTGTGCAGGTGATTTGCCTTCGGAAATTTAGTGATATAGATTCATCAAGGTATGACTATTTTTAGTTTAATTTTCATTAGTTTGTGACTGAAAAATTATGTTGTAATGTTTCAGGATTAAAGCTTTCAAAGATTATTTTATTTAATGTGATCTGGAGAATTGGAAAAACTCTGTAGGTTTCAGAAATCCGAGCACAATATCCGGAGATGCTTGAAGAATTTGAAAATTTGGCCATCCTCCATTATAAACAGCTTTTTGAAATATAACAAAAGAAGTTGGGTCCTTTCTTTTGATACTAAGTAAAAAAGAAAAAACAATAATATTGTTGATAGCTGATTATGGGGAGTGGTAGCTATCGTTCTAAAATTATTTTGTTGAGTAAATTATACTTCTTCTTTTTTTAAATAGTATAAATATACTCATATGGAATATTTGCAATAAACATGAATATATGATTTTTATTTGGCAAAGAACATAATAAATATTTTGATATTTTTGGATATTTACTTATTTTCTTGTTTTTAGTTAATATAATACCTTATTCTCCTTGAATATTCTTTTTAGTGTCATATAATTATACTAGAGGAAATGTATAATATCTTGTATATTTTACTCTATATAATTAAATTATCTATTAAATAGTCTATGTTATTGATTAATATATTTATTATTGATAACAACTTTATACTATATTACTTCTTTAACAAATAATATTTCATGTAGACTTTCTATTTTCTTACATAATGTTACTAGATTACTTCTTTAATATTTTATTTTGAACTTTTATTATGTTTAGATGACTTTTGATGATGTTTTTTCATAAATATTTGCATCATGTGTAATGACTTTCTTTTAAAACCCGTGATGCAAATTTTTATCACATTTTTATCCAATAAAATTAACATCACGCAACATCTCAACTCTTGTATCCACTAGAATATTGTACGTGGATATGTGGGAGTTGGATTTTTTAACTAGAGGAATTTTTTGTTAGAGCGGCTTTCTTTTTTAAGTCTTTCCAAATTTAATCCAATTATTTGTTTGCTTAGATTGAATTTTAGAATTTTTATTCTATTGCTACTTGCAAAAAGGACTTCTTAAAAGTGTATTGAAAGGGTTAGAAGCACCAAAATATGTGGTGCTTAAATTTCATAAGAACATCTTAGATAGTGAAACAAATTTATAAACAGAAGACCAAGAAAAACCTATAATATCGAAGAATGTTTTAAGTATACTCTTTCATATCAAAATCTTATTTTGGATTAGTTTTCTAAGACAAAATTTATGTGACAATATTAAATAGTTTAATGAGTATATATGTTGTAATTATGTCTCAATGAAAGGGTAAAGAACAAGAAATCAAAATTCAATGACATGAATTTAAAATACAATAGCTCGATATCTCAAATCCACCTAAACGTCATATAATCATTAATTCAAATTCTAACGGTAAGATTTTTGAAATTTTTACAACATCTATATAAGGATAAATATACAAATATAAAAATACCTTTATTTGAAACACATTATTGATTTGAAAAAAAATATTCCTGATTCTTATACTCTTATCATTGTCTCTCTATCCCTCATGAGAATCTTGCAGTTTTATGAGGTTATGCGAGAAAAATTATGTGAAAAGGTGAGGTTCATAAATATAAACCATCAAATTTGATCAATTAGCTATAAATAAAATAGGAAGTTAATGTGCCAAGATATACTTTGTTACTAAATCAGCTTACCTACTTTCATTTCTCATAATGAAACTTAAGTTAATGATAGTGATATCATTATTCATCTAAATCAACTTCCCTATTAACTAAATCAATTTAAAAATATTATATAACTATTTATGAGTAGACAGACACTCGTGGTCTGGACATGTTTGAGATGAACAGTCTATATCATAAAATCCACCCTTCACATATTTTAATTGTCTTGACAAATTGAGGGAAAGTAAACAACAATAAAAATTATAATATAATGTTCAATGAAAATTTTAATTTTTAATACACTATATGTATTCCATACATTCTATATTTCTCTATTATATGGCTTATCAATAAAAACATCCAAATTCTATCTTATTAGAATTATCATAGAAAATAGTATTCCAAATAAGTAAATTATACTTCTTCTTTTGTTAAATTGTATAAATATACTCATATGGAATATTTGCAATAAACATGAATATATGATTTTTATTTGGTAAAGAACATAATAAATATTTTGAAATTTTTGGTTATTTACTTATTTTCTTGTTTTTAGTTAATATAATACCTTATTCTCCTTGAATATTCTTTTTCGTGTCATTATAATTATACTTGAGGAAATGTATAATATCTTGTATATTTTACTCTATATAATTAAATTATCTATTAAATAGTCTATGTTATTGATTAATATATTTATTATTGATAACAACTTTATACTATATTACTTCTTTAACAAATAATATTTCATGTAGACTTTCTATTTTCTTACATAATGTTACTAGATTACTTCTTTAATATTTTATTTTGAACTTTTATTATGTTTAGATGACTTTTGATGATGTTTTTTCATCAATATTTGCATCGTGTGTAATGACTTTCTTTTAAAACCCGTGATGCAAATTTTTATCACATTTTTATCCAATAAAATTAACAACACACAACATCTCAACTCTTGTATCCACTAGAATATTGTACGTGGATATGTGGGAGTTGGATTTTTTAACTAGAGGAATTTTTTGTTAGAGCGGCTTTCTTTTTTAAGTCTTTCCAAATTTAATCCAATTATTTGTTTGCTTAGATTGAATTTTAGAATTTTTATTCTATTGCTACTTGCAAAAAGGACTTCTTAAAAGTGTATTGAAAGGGTTAGAAGCACCAAAATATGTGGTGCTGAAATTTCATAAGAACATCTTAGATAGTGAAACAAATTTATAAACAGAAGACCAAGAAAAACCTATAATATCGAAGAATGTTTTAAGTATACTCTTTTATATCAAAATCTTATTTTGGATTAGTTTTCTAAAACAAAATTTATGTTACAATATTAAATAGTTTAATGAGTATATATGTTTTAATTATGTCTCAATGAAAGGGTAAAGAACAAGAAGTCAAAATTCAATGACATGAATTTAAAATACAATAGCTCGATATCTCAAATCCACCTAAACGTCATATAATCATTAATTCAAATTCTAACGGTAAGATTTTTGAAATTTTTACAACATCTATATAAGGATAAATATACAAATATAAAAACACCTTTATTACACATTATTGATTTGAAAAAAATATTCCTGATTCTTATACTCTTATCATTGTCTCTCTATCCCTCATGAGAATCTTGCAGTTTTATGAGGTTATGCGAGAAAAATTATGTGAAAAGGTGAGGTTCATAAATATAAACCATCAAATTTGATCAATTAGCTATAAATAAAATAGGAAGTTAATGTGCCAAGATATACTTTGTTACTAAATCAGCTTACCTACTTTCATTTCTCATAAAGAAACTTAAGTTAATGATAGTGATATCATTATTCATCTAAATCAACTTCCCTATTAACTAAATCAATTTAAAAATATTATATAACTATTTATGAGTAGACAGACACTCGTGGTCTAGACATGTTTGAGATGAACAGTCTATATCATAAAAGCCACCCTTCACATATTTTAATTATCTTGACAAATTGAGGGAAAGTAAACAACAATAAAAATTATAATATAATGTTAAATGAAAATTTTAATTTTTAATACACTATATGTATTCCATACATTCTATATTTCTCTATTATATGACTTATCAATAAAAACATCCAATCCATCTTATTAGAATTATCATAGAAAATAGTATTCCAAATAAGTAAATTATACTTCTTCTTTTGTTAAATTATATAAATATACTCATATGGAATATTTGCAATAAACATGAATATATGATTTTTATTTGGTAGAGAACATAATAAATATTTTGTAATTTTTGGTTATTTACTTATTTTCTTGTTTTTAGTTAATATAATACCTTATTCACCTTGAATATTTTTTTTTGTGTCATTATAATTATAGTAGAGGAAATGTATAATATCTTGTATATATTACTCTATATAATTAAATTATCTATTAAATAGTCTATGTTATTGATTAATATATTTATTATTGATAACAACTTTATACTATATTACTTCTTTAACAAATAATATTTCATGTACACTTTCTATTTTCTTACATAATGTTACTAAATTAATTCTTTAATATTTTATTTTGAACTTTTATTATGTTTAGATGACTTATGATGATGTTTTTTCATCAATATTTGCATCTCGTGTAATGACTTTCTTTTAAAACCCGTGATGCAAATTTTAATCACATTTTTATCCAATAAAATTAACTACACGCAACCTCTCAACTCTTGTATCCACTAGAATATTGTACGTGGATATGAGGGAGTTGGATTTTTTAAATAGATGAATTTTTTTGTTAGAGGGGCCTTTTTTTTAACTCTTTCCAAATTTAATCCAATTATTTGTTTGTTTAGATTGAATTTTAGAATTTTTATTCTGATTGCTACTTGCAAAAAGGACTTCTTAAAAGTGTATCGAATGGGTTAGAAGCACCAAAATATGTGGTGTTTAAATTCCATAATAACATCTTAGATAGTGAAACAAATTTATACACAGAAGACCAAGAAAAACCTAAAATATCGAAGAATGTTTTAAGTATACTCTTTCGTATAAAAATCTTATTTTGGATTAATTTTCTAAGACAAAATTTATGTTACAATATTAAATAGTTTAATGAGTATATATGTTGTAATTATGTCTCAATGAAAGGGTAAAGAACGAGAAGTCAAAATTCAATGACATGAATTTAAAATACAATAGCTCGATATCTCAAATCCACCTAAACGTCAAATAATCATTAATTCAAATTCTAACGGTAAGATTTTTTAAATTTTTACAACATCTATATAAGGATAAATATACAAATATAAAAACACCTTTATTTGAAACACATTATTGATTTGAAAAAAATATTCCTGATTCTTATACTATTATCATTGTCTCTCTATCTCTCATGAGAATCTTGCAGTTTTATGAGGTTATGCGAGAAAAATTATGTGAAAAGGTGAGGTTAATAAATATAAACCATCAAATTTGATCAATTAGCTTTAAATAAAATAAGAAGTTAATGTTCCAAGATATACTTTGTTACTAAATCAGCTTGCCTACTTTCATTTCTCATAATGAAAATTAAGTTAATGATAGTGATATCATTATTCATCTAAATCAACTTCCCTATTAACTAAATCAATTTAAAAATATTATGTAACTATTTATGAGTAGACAGACACTCGTCGTCTGGACATGTTTGAGAGGAACAGTCTATATCATAAAAGCCACCCTTCACATATTTTAATTGTCTTGACAAATTGAGGGAAAGTAAACAACAATAAAAATTATAATATAATGTTCAATGAAAATTTCAATATTTAATACACTATATGTATTCCATACATTCTATATTTCTCTATTATATGGCTTATCAATAAAAACATCCAATCCATCTTATTAGAATTATCATAGAAAATAGTATTTCAAATAAGTAAATTATACTTCTTCTTTTGTTAAATTGTATAAATATACTCATATGGAATATTTGCAATAAACATGAATATATGATTTTTATTTGGTAGAGAACATAATAAATATTTTGAAATTTTTGGTTATTTATTTATTTTCTTGTTTTTAGTTAATATAATACCTTATTCTCCATGAATATTCTTTTTCGTGTCATTATAATTATACTAGAGGAAATGTATAAAATCTTGTATATTTTACTCTATATAATTAAATTGTCTATTAAATAGTCTATGTTATTGAATAATATATTTATTATTGATAACAACTTTATACTATATTACTTCTTTAACAAATAATATTTCATGTAGACTTTCTATTTTCTTACATAATGTTAATAGATTACTTCTTTAATATTTTATTTTGAACTTTTATTTTGTTTAGATGACTTATGATGATGTTTTTTCATCAATATTTGTATCTTGTGTAATGACTTTCTTTTAAAACCCGTGATGCAAATTTTTATCACATTTTTATCCAGTAAAATTAGCTACACGCAACCTCTCAACTCTTGTATCCACTAGAATATTGTACGTGGAAATGAGGGATTTGGATTTTTATAATAGATGAATTTTTTTGTTAGAGGGGCCTTCTTTTTTAAGTCTTTCCAAATTTAATCCAATTATTTGTTTGTTTAGATTGAATTTTAGAATTTTTATTCTGATTGCTACTTGCAAAAAGGACTTCTTAAAAGTGTATCGAAAGGGTTAGAAGCACCAAAATATGTGGTGGTTAAATTCCATAAGAACATCTTAGATAGTGAAACAAATTTATAAACAGAAGACCAAGAAAAACCTAAAATATCGAAGAATGTTTTAAGTATACTCTTTCATATCAAAATCTTATTTTGGATTAGTTTTCTAAGACAAAATTTATGTTACAATATTAAATAGTTTAATGAGTATATATGTTGTAATTATGTCTCAATGAAAGGATAAAGAACGAGAAGTCAAAATTCAATGACATGAATTTAAAATACAATAGCTGGATATCTCAAATCCACCTAAACGTCAAATAATCATTAAATCAAATTCTAACGGTATGATTTTTGAAATTTTTACAACATCTATATTAGGATAAATATACAAATATAAAAACACCTCTATTTGAAACACATTATTGATTTGGAAAAAATATTCCTGATTCTTATACTCTTATCATTGTCTCTCTATCCCTCATGAGAATCTTGCAGTTTTATGAGGTTTTGCAAGTAAAATTATGTGAAAAAGTGAGGTTCATAAATATAAACCATCAAATTTGATCAATTAGCTATAAATAAAATAGGAAGTTAATGTGCCAAGATATACTTTGTTACTAAATCAGCTTAACTACTTTCATTTCTCATAATGAAACTTAAGTTAATGATAGTGATATCATTATTAATCTAAATCAACTTCCCTATTAAATAAATCAATTTAAAAATATTATATAATTATTTATGAGTAGACAGACACTCGTGGTCTGGACATGTTTGAGATGAACAGTCTATATCATAAAAGTCACCCTTCACATATTTTAATTGTCTTGACAAATTGAGGGAAAGTAAACAACAATAAAAATTATAATATAATGTTCAATGAAAATTTCAATTTTTAATACACTATATGTATTACATACATTCTATATTTCTCTATTATATGGCTTATCAATAAAAATATCCAATCCATCTTATTAGAATTATCATAGAAAATAGTATTCCAAATAAGTAAATTATACTTCTTCTTTTGTTAAATTGTATAAATATACTCATATGGAATATTTGCAATAAACATGAATATATGATTTTTATTTGGTAGAGAACATAATAAATATTTTGAAATTTTTGGTTATTTACTTATTTTCTTGTTTTTAGTTATTATAATACCTTATTCTCCTTGAATATTCTTTTTTGTGTCATTATAATTATACTAGAGGAAATGTATAATATCTTGTATATATTACTCTATATAATTAAATTATCTATTAAATAGTCTATGTTATTGATTAATATATTTATTATTGATAACAACTTTATACTATATTACTTCTTTAACAAATAATATTTCATGTACACTTTTTATTTTCTTACATAATGTTACTAGATTACTTCTTTAATATTTTATTTTGAACTTTTATTATGTTTAGATGACTTATGATGATGTTTTTTCATCAATATTTGCATCTTGTGTAATGACTTTGTTTTAAAACCCGTGATGCAAATTTTAATCACATTTTTATCCAATAAAATTAACTACACGCAACCTCTCATCTCTTGTATCCACTAGAATATTGTACGTGGATATGAGGGAGTTGGATTTTTTAAATAGATGAATTTTTTTGTTAGAGGGGCCTTCTTTTTTAAGTCTTTCCAAATTTAATCCAATTATTTGTTTGTTTAGATTGAATTTTAGAATTTTTATTCTGATTGCTACTTGCAAAAAGGACTTCTTAAAAGTGTATCGAAAGGGTTAGAAGCACCAAAATATGTGGTGGTTAAATTCCATAAGAACATCTTAGATAGTGAAACATATTTATAAATAGAAGACCAAGAAAAACCTAAAATATCGAAGAATGTTTTAAGTATACTCTTTCATATCAAAATCTTATTTTGGATTAATTTTCTAAGACAAAATTTATGTTACAATATTAAATAGTTTAATGAGTATATATGTTGTAATTATGTCTCAATGAAAGGGTAAAGAACGAGAAGTCAAAATTCAATGACATGAATTTAAAATATAATAGCCTGATATCTCAAATCCACCTAAACGTCAACTAATCATTAATTCAAATTCTAACGGTAAGATTTTTTAAATTTTTACAACATCTATAAGGATAAATATACAAATATAAAAACACCTTTGTTTGAAACACATTATTGATTTGTAAAAAATATTCCTGATTCTTATACTCTTATCATTGTCTCTCTATCCCTCATGAGAATCTTGCAGTTTTATGAGGTTATGCGAGAAAAATTATGTGAAAAGGTGAGGTTAATAAATATAAACCATCAAATTTGATCAATTAGCTATAAATAAAATAGGAAGTCAATGTTCCAAGATATACTTTGTTACTAAATCAGCTTACCTACTTTCATTTCTCATAATGAAACTTAAGTTAATGATAGTGATATCATTATTTATCTAAATCAACTTCCCTATTAACTAAATCAATTTAAAAATATTATATAACTATTTATGAGTAGACAGACACTCGTCGTCTGGACATGTTTGAGAGGAACAGTCTATACCATAAAAGCCACCCTTCACATATTTTAATTGTCTTGACAAATTGAGGGAAAGTAAACAACAATAAAAATTATAATATAATGTTCAATGAAAATTTCAATATTTAATACACTATATGTATTCCATACATTCTATATTTCTCTATTATATGGCTTATCAATAAAAACATCCAATCCATCTTATTAGAATTATCATAGAAAATAGTATTTCAAATAAGTAAATTATACTTCTTCTTTTGTTAAATTGTATAAATATACTCATATGAAATATTTGCAATAAACATGAATATATGATTTTTATTTGGTAGAGAACATAATAAATATTTTGAAATTTTTGGTTATTTACTTATTTTCTTGTTTTTAGCTAATATAATACCTTATTCTCCTTGAATATTCTTTTTTGTGTCATTATAATTATACTAGAGGAAATGTATAATATCTTGTATATGTTACTCTATATAATTAAATTATCTATTAAATAGTCTATGTTATTGAATAATATATTTATTATTGATAACAACTTTATACTATATTACTTCTTTAACAAATAATATTTCATGTACACTTTTTATTTTCTTACATAATGTTACTAGATTACTTCTTTAATATTTTATTTTGAACTTTTATTATGTTTAGATGACTTATGATGATGTTTTTTCATCAATATTTGCATCTTGTGTAATGACTTTCTTTTAAAACCCGTGATGAAAATTTTAATCACATTTTTATCCAATAAAATTAACTACACGCAACCTCTCAACTCTTGTATCCACTAGAATATTGTACGTGGATATGAGGGAGTTGGATTTTTTAAATAGATGAATTTTTTTGTTAGAGGGGCCTTCTTTTTTAAGTCTTTCCAAATTTAATCCAATTATTTGTTTGTTTAGATTGAATTTTAGAAATTTTATTCTGATTGCTACTTGCAAAAAGGACTTCTTAAAAGTGTATCGAAAGGGTTAGAAGCACCAAAATATTTGGTGGTTAAATTCCATAAGAACATCTTAGATAGTGAAACAAATTTATAAACAGAAGACTAAGAAAAACCTAAAATATCGAAGAATGTTTTAAGTATACTCTTTCATATCAAAATCTTATTTTGGATTAATTTTCTAAGAAAAAATTTATGTTACAATATTAAATAGTTTAATGAGTATATATGTTGTAATTATGTCTCAATTAAAGGGTAAAGAACGAGAAGTCAAAATTCAATGACATGAATTTAAAATACAATAGCCTGATATCTCAAATCCACCTAAACGTCAAATAATCATTAATTCAAATTCTAACGGTAAGATTTTTTAAATTTTTACAACATCTATAAGGATAAATATACAAATATAAAAACACCTTTGTTTGAAACACATTATTGATTTGTAAAAAATATTCCTGATTCTTATACTCTTATCATTGTCTCTCTATCCCTCATGAGAATCTTGCAGTTTTATGAGGTTATGCGAGAAAAATTATGTGAAAAGGTGAGGTTAATAAATATAAACCATCAAATTTGATCAATTAGCTATAAATAAAATAGGAAGTCAATGTTCCAAGATATACTTTGTTACTAAATCAGCTTACCTACTTTCATTTCTCATAATGAAACTTAAGTTAATGATAGTGATATCATTATTTATCTAAATCAACTTCCCTATTAACTAAATCAATTTAAAAATATTATATAACTATTTATGAGTAGACAGACACTCGTCGTCTGGACATGTTTGAGAGGAACAGCCTATACCATAAAAGCTACCCTTCACATATTTTAATTGTCTTGACAAATTGAGGGAAAGTAAACAACAATAAAAATTATAATATAATGTTCAATGAAAATTTCAATATTTAATACACTATATGTATTCCATACATTCTATATTTCTCTATTATATGGCTTATCAATAAAAACATCCAATCCATCTTATTAGAATTATCATAGAAAATAGTATTTCAAATAAGTAAATTATACTTCTTCTTTTGTTAAATTGTATAAATATACTCATATGGAATATTTGCAATAAACATGAATATATGATTTTTATTTGGTAGAGAACATAATAAATATTTTGAAATTTTTGGTTATTTATTTATTTTCTTGTTTTTAGTTAATATAATACCTTATTCTCCATTAATATTCTTTTTCGTGTCATTATAATTATACTAGAGGAAATGTATAAAATCTTGTATATTTTACTCTATATAATTAAATTATCTATTAAATAGTCTATGTTATTGAATAATATATTTATTATTGATAACAACTTTATACTATATTACTTCTTTAACAAATAATATTTCATGTACACTTTTTATTTTCTTACATAATGTTACTAGATTACTTCTTTAATATTTTATTTTGAACTTTTATTATGTTTAGATGACTTATGATGATGTTTTTTCATCAATATTTGCATCTTGTGTAATGACTTTCTTTTAAAACCCGTGATGCAAATTTTAATCACATTTTTATCCAATAAAATTAACTACACGCAACCTCTCAACTCTTGTATCCACTAGAATATTGTACGTGGATATGAGGGAGTTGGATTTTTTAAATAGATGAATTTTTTTGTTAGAGGGGCCTTCTTTTTTAAGTCTTTCCAAATTTAATCCAATTATTTGTTTGTTTAGATTGAATTTTAGAAATTTTATTCTGATTGCTACTTGCAAAAAGGACTTCTTAAAAGTGTATCGAAAGTGTTAGAAGCACCAAAATATTTGGTGGTTAAATTCCATAAGAACATCTTAGATAGTGAAACAAATTTATAAACAGAAGACCAAGAAAAACCTAAAATATCGAAGAATGTTTTAAGTATACTCTTTCATATCAAAATCTTATTTTGGATTAATTTTCTAAGACAAAATTTATGTTACAATATTAAATAGTTTAATGAGTATATATGTTGTAATTATGTCTCAATGAAAGGGTAAAGAACGAGAAGTCAAATTTCAATGACATGAATTTAAAATGCAATAGCCTGATATCTCAAATCCACCTAAACGTCAAATAATCATTAATTCAAATTCTAACGGTAAGATTTTTTAAATTTTTACAACATCTATAAGGATAAATATACAAATATAAAAACAACTTTGTTTGAAACACATTATTGATTTGTAAAAAATATTCCTGATTCTTATACTCTTATCATTGTCTCTCTATCCCTCATGAGAATCTTGCAGTTTTATGAGGTTATGCGAGAAAAATTATGTGAAAAGGTGAGGTTAATAAATATAAACCATCAAATTTGATCAATTAGCTATAAATAAAATAGGAAGTCAATGTTCCAAGATATACTTTGTTACTAAATCAGCTTACCTACTTTCATTTCTCATAATGAAACTTAAGTTAATGATAGTGATATCATTATTCATCTAAATCAACTTCCCTATTAACTAAATCAATTTAAAAATATTATATAACTATTTATGAGTAGACAGACACTCGTCGTCTAGACATGTTTGAGAGGAACAGTCTATATCATAAAAGCCACCCTTCACATATTTTAATTGTCTTGACAAATTGAGGGAAAGTAAACAACAATACATTATAATATAATGTTCAATGAAAATTTTAATTTTTAATACACTATATGTATTCCATACATTCTATATTTCTCTATTATATGGCTTATCAATAAAAACATCCAATCCATCTTATTAGAATTATCATAGAAAATAGTATTCCAAATAAGTAAATTATACTTCTTCTTTTGTTAAATTGTATAAATATACTCACATGGAATATTTGCAATAAACATGAATATATGATTTTTATTTGGTAGAGAACATAATAAATATTTTGAAATTTTTGGTTATTTACTTATTTTCTTGTTTTTAGTTAATATAATACCTTATTCTACTTGAATATTCTTTTTTGTGTCATTATAATTATACTAGAGGAAATGTATAATATCTTGTATATTTTACTCTATATAATTAAGTTATCTATTAAATACTCTATGTTATTGATTAATATATTTATTATTGATAACAACTTTATACTATATTACTTCCTTAACAAATAATATTTCATGTAGACTTTCTATTTTCTTACATAATGCTACTAGATTACTTCTTTAATATTTTATTTTGAACTTTTATTATGTTTAGATGACTTATGATGATGTTTTTTCATCAATATTTGCATCTTGTGTAATGACTTTCTTTTAAAACCCGTGATGAAAATTTTTATCACATTTTTATCCAGTAAAATTAACTACACGCAACCTCTCAACTCTTGTATCCACTAGAATATTGTACGTGGATATGAGGGAGTTGGATTTTTTAAATAGATGAATTTTTTTGTTAGAGGGGCCTTCTTTTTTAAGACTTTCCAAATTTAATCCAATTATTTGTTTGTTTAGATTGAATTTTAGAATTTTTATTCGGATTGCTACTTGAAAAAAGGACTTCTTAAAAGTGTATCGAAAGGGTTAGAAGCACCAAAATATGTGGTGGTTAAATTCCATAAGAACATCTTAGATAGTGAAACAAATTTATAAACAGAAGACCAAGAAAAACCTAAAATATCGAAGAATGTTTTAAGTATACTCTTTCATATCAAAATCTTATTTTGGATTAATTTTCTAAGACAAAATTTATGTTACAATATTAAATAGTTTAATGAGTATATATGTTGTAATTATGTCTCAATGAAAGGGTAAAGAACGAGAAGTCAAAATTCAATGACATGAATTTAAAATACAATAGCTCGATATCTCAAATCCACTTAAACGTCAAATAATCATTAATTCAAATTCTAACGGTAAGATTTTTTAAATTTTACAACATCTATATAAGGATAAATATACAAATATAAAAACACCTTTGTTTGAAACACATTATTGATTTGTAAAAAATGTTCCTGATTCTTATACTCTTATCATTGTCTCTCTATCCCTCATGAGAATCTTGCAGTTTTATGAGGTTATGCGAGAAAAATTATGTGAAAAGGTGAGGTTAATAAATATAAACCATCAAATTTGATCAATTAGCTATAAATAAAATAGGAAGTCAATGTTCCAAGATATACTTTGTTACTAAATCAGCTTACCTACTTTCATTTCTCATAATGAAACTTAAGTTAATGATAGTGATATCATTATTCATCTAAATCAACTTCCCTATTAACTAAATCAATTTAAAAATATTATATAACTATTTATGAGTAGACAGACACTCGTCGTCTGGACATGTTTGAGAGGAACAGTCTATATCATAAAAGCCACCCTTCACATATTTTAATTGTCTTGACAAATTGAGGGAAAGTAAACCACAATAAAAATTATAATATAATGTTCAATGAAAATTTTATTTTTTAATACACTATATGTATTCCATACATTCTATATTTCTCTATTATATGGCTTATCAATAAAAACATCCAATCCATCTTATTAGAATTATCATAGAAAATAGTATTCCAAATAAGTAAATTATACTTCTTCTTTTGTTAAATTGTATAAATATACTCATATGAAATATTTGCAATAAACATGAATATATGATTTTTATTTGGTAGAGTACATAATAAATATTTTGAAATTTTTGGTTATTTACTTATTTTCTTGTTTTTAGTTAATATAATACCTTATTCTCCTTGAATATTCTTTTTTGTGTCATTATAAATATACTAGAGGAAATGTATAATATCTTGTATATGTTACTCTATATAATTAAATTATATATTAAATAGTGTATGTTATTGATTAATATATTTATTATTGATAAAAACTTTATAATATATTACTTCCTTAACAAATAATATTTCATGTAGACTTTCTATTTTCTTACATAATGCTACTAGATTACTTCTTTAATATTTTATTTTGAACTTTTATTATGTTTAGATGACTTATGATGATGTTTTTTCATCAATATTTGCATCTTGTGTAATGACTTTCTTTTAAAACCCGTGATACAAATTTTTATCACATTTTTATCCAGTAAAATTAACTACACGCAACCTCTCAACTCTTGTATCCACTAGAATATTGTACGTGGATATGAGGGAGTTGGATTTTTTAAATAGATGAATTTTTTTGTTAGAGGGGCCTTCTTTTTTAAGTCTTTTCAAATTTAATCCAATTATTTGTTTGTTTAGATTGAATTTTAGAATTTTTATTCTGATTGCTACTTGCAAAAAGGACTTCTTAAAAGTGTATCGAAAGGGTTAGAAGCACCAAAATATGTGGTGGTTAAATTCCATAAGAACATCTTAGATAGTGAAACAAATTTATAAACAAAAGACCAAGAAAAACCTAAAATATCGAAGAATGTTTTAAGTATACTCTTTCATATCAAAATCTTATTTTGGATTAATTTTCTGAGACAAAATTTATGTTACAATATTAAATAGTTTAATGAGTATATATGTTGTAATTATGTCTCAATGAAAGGGTAAAGAACGAGAAGTCAAAATTCAATGACATGAATTTAAAATACAATAGCTCGATATCTCAAATCCACCTAAACGTCAAATAATCATTAATTCAAATTCTAACGGTAAGATTTTTTAAATTTTTACAACATCTATAAGGATAAATATACAAATATAAAAACACCTTTGTTTGAAACACATTATTGATTTGTAAAAAATATTCCTGATTCTTATACTCTTATCATTGTCTCTCTATCACTCATGAGAATCTTGCAGTTTTATGAGGTTATGCGAGAAAAATTATGTGAAAAGGTGAGGTTAATAAATATAAACCATCAAATTTGATCAATTAGCTATAAATAAAATAGGAAGTCAATGTTCCAAGATATACTTTGTTACTAAATCAGCTTACCTACTTTCATTTCTCATAATGAAACTTAAGTTAATGATAGTGATATCATTATTCATCTAAATAACCTTCCCTATTAACTAAATCAATTTAAAAATATTATATAACTATTTATGTGTAGACAGACACTCGTCGTCTGGACATGTTTGAGAGGAACAGTCTATATCATAAAATCCACCCTTCAAATATTTTAATTTTCTTGACAAATTGAGGGAAAGTAAACAACAATAAAAATTATAATATAATGTTCAATGAAAATTTTAAATTTTAATACACTATATGTATTCCATACATTCTATATTTCTCTATTATATGGCTTATCAATAAAAACATCCAATCCATCATATTAGAATTATCATAGAAAATAGTATTCCAAATAAGTAAATTATACTTCTTCTGTTGTTAAATTGTATAAATATACTCATATGGAATATTTGCAATAAACATGAATATATGATTTTTATTTGGTAGAGAACATAATAAATATTTTGAAATTTTTGGTTATTTACATATTTTCTTGTTTTTAGTTAATATAATACCTTATTCTACTTGAATATTCTTTTTTGTGTCATTATAATTATACTAGAGGAAATGTATAATATCTTGTATATGTTACTCTATATAATTAAATTATCTATTAAATAGTCTATGTTATTGATTAATATATTTATTATTGATAACAACTTTATAATATATTACTTCCTTAACAAATAATATTTCATGTAGACTTTCTATTTTCTTACATAATGTTACTAGATTACTTCTTTAATATTTTATTTTGAACTTTTATTATGTTTAGATGACTTATGATGATGTTTTTTCATCAATATTTGCATCTTGTGTAATGACTTTCTTTTAAAACCCGTGATGCAAATTTTTATCACATTTTTATCCAGTAAAATTAACTACACGCAACCTCTCAACTCTTGTATCCACTAGAATATTGTACGTGGATATGAGGGAGTTGGATTTTTTAAATAGATGAATTTTTTTGTTAGAGGGGCCTTCTTTTTTAAGTCTTTTCAAAATTATTCCAATTATTTGTTTGTTTAGATTGAATTTTAGAATTTTTATTCTGATTGCTACTTGCAAAAAGCACTTCTTAAAAGTGTATCGAAAGGGTTAGAAGCACCAAAATATGTGGTGGTTAAATTCCATAAGAACATCTTAGATAGTGAAACAAATTTATAAACAGAAGGCCAAGAAAAACCTAAAATATCGAAGAATGTTTTAAGTATATTCTTTCATATCAAAATCTTATTTTGGATTAATTTTCTAAGACAAAATTTATGTTACAATATTAAATAGTTTAATGAGTATATATGTTGTAATTATGTCTCAATGAAAGGGTAAAGAACGAGAAGTCAAAATTCAATGACATGAATTTAAAATACAATAGCTCGATATCTCAAATCCACCTAAACGTCAAATAATCATTAATTCAAATTCTAACAGTAAGATTTTTTAAATTTTTACAACATCTATAAGGATAAATATACAAATATAAAAACACCTTGGTTTGAAACACATTATTGATTTGAAAAAAATATTCCTGATTCTTATACTCTTATCATTGTCTCTCTATCCCTCATGAGAATCTTGCAGTTTTATGAGGTTATGCGAGAAAAATTATGTGAAAAGGTGAGGTTAATAAATATAAACCATCAAATTTGATCAATTAGCTATAAATAAAATAGGAAGTCAATGTTCCAAGATATACTTTGCTACTAAATCAGCTTACCTACCTTCATTTCTCATAATGAAACTTAAGTTAATGATAGTGATATCATTATTCATCTAAATCAACTTCCCTATTAACTAAATAAATTTAAAAATATTATATAACTATTTATGAGTAGACGACGAGTGGACATGTTTGAGAGGAACAGTCTATATCATAAAAGCCACCCTTCACATATTTTAATTGTCTTGACAAATTGAGGGAAAGTAAACAACAATAAAAATTATAATATAATGTTCAATGAAAATTTTAATTTTTAATACACTATATGTATTCCATACATTCTATATTTCTCTATTATATGGCTTATCAATAAAAACATCCAATCCATCATATTAGAATTATCATAGAAAATAGTATTCCAAATAAGTAAATTATACTTCTTCTTTTGTTAAATTGTATAAATATACTCATATGGAATATTTGCAATAAACATGAATATATGATTTTTATTTGGTAGAGAACATAATAAATATTTTGAAATTTTTGGTTATTTACTTATTTTCTTGTTTTTAGCTAATATAATACCTTATTCTCCTTGAATATTCTTTTTTGTGTCATTATAATTATACTAGAGGAAATGTATAATATCTTGTATATGTTACTCTATATAATTAAATTATCTATTAAATAGTCTATGTTATTGATTAATATATTTATTATTAATAACAACTTTATAATATATTACTTCCTTAACAAATAATATTTCATGTAGACTTTCTATTTTCTTACATAATGTTACTAGATTACTTCTTTAATATTTTATTTTGAACTTTTATTATGTTTAGATGACTTATGATGATGTTTGCATCTTGTGTGATGACTTTCTTTTAAAACCCGTGATGCAAATTTTTATCACATTTTTATCCAGTAAAATTAACTACACGCAACCTCTCAACTCTTGTATCCACTAGAATATTGTACGTGGATATGAGGGAGTTGGATTTTTTAAATAGATGAATTTTTTTGTTAGAGGGACCTTCTTTTTTAAGTCTTTTTAAATTTAATCAAATTATTTGTTTGTTTAGATTGAATTTTAGAATTTTTATTCTGATTGCTACTTGCAAAAAGGACTTCTTAAAAGTGTATCGAAAGGGTTAGAAGCACCAAAATATGTGGTGGTTAAATTCCATAAGAACATCTTAGATAGTGAAACAAATTTATAAACAGAAGACCAAGAAAAACCTAAAATATCGAAGAATGTTTTAAGTATACTCTTTCATATCAAAATCTTATTTTGGATTAATTTTCTAAGACAAAATTTATGTTACAATATTAAATAGTTTAATGAGTATATATGTTGTAATTATGTCTCAATGAAAGGGTAAAGAACGAGAAGTCAAAATTCAATGACATGAATTTAAAATACAATAGCTCGATATCTCAAATCCACCAAAACGTCAAATAATCATTAATTCAAATTCTAACGGTAAGATTTTTTAAATTTTTACAACATCTATATAAGGATAAATATACAAATATAAAAACACCTTTGTTTGAAACACATTATTGATTTGTAAAAAATGTTCCTGATTCTTATACTCTTATCATTGTCTCTCTATCCCTCATGAGAATCTTGCAGTTTTATGAGGTTATGCGAGAAAAATTATGTGAAAAGGTGAGGTTAATAAATATAAACCATCAAATTTGATCAATTAGCTATAAATAAAATAGGAAGTCAATGTTCCAAGATATACTTTGTTACTAAATCAGCTTACCTACTTTCATTTCTCATAATGAAACTTAAGTTAATGATAGTGATATCATTATTCATCTAAATCAACTTCCCTACTAACTAAATCAATTTAAAAATATTATATAACTATTTATGAGTAGACAGACACTCGTCGTCTGGACATGTTTGAGAGGAACAGTCTATATCATAAAAGCCACCCTTCACATATTTTAATTGTCTTGACAAATTGAGGGAAAGTAAACCACAATAAAAATTATAATATAATGTTCAATGAAAATTTTATTTTTTAATACACTATATGTATTCCATACATTCTATATTTCTCTATTATATGGCTTATCAATAAAAACATCCAATCCATCATATTAGAATTATCATAGAAAATAGTATTCCAAATAAGTAAATTATACTTCTTCTTTTGTTAAATTGTATAAATATACTCATATGGAATATTTGCAATAAACATGAATATATGATTTTTATTTGGTAGAGAACATAATAAATATTTTGAAATTTTTGGTTATTTACTTATTTTCTTGTTTTTAGTTAATATAATACCTTATTCTCCTTGAATATTATTTTTTGTGTCATTATAATTATACTAGAGGAAATGTATAATATCTTGTATATGTTACTCTATATAATTAAATTATCTATTAAATAGTCTATGTTATTGATTAATATATTTATTATTGATAACAACTTTATAATATATTACTTCCTTAACAAATAATATTTCATGTAGACTTTCTATTTTCTTACATAATGTTACTAGATTACTTCTTTAATATTTTATTTTGAACTTTTATTATGTTTAGATGACTTATGATGATGTTTTTTCATCAATATTTGCATCTTGTGTAATGACTTTCTTTTAAAACCCGTGATGCAAATTTTTATCACATTTTTATCCAGTAAAATTAACTACACGCAACCTCTCAACTCTTGTATCCACTAGAATATTGTACGTGGATATGAGGGAGTTGGATTTTTTAAATAGATGAATTTTTTTGTTAGAGGGGCCTTCTTTTTTAAGTCTTTTCAAAATTATTCCAATTATTTGTTTGTTTAGATTGAATTTTAGAATTTTTATTCTGATTGCTACTTGCAAAAAGCACTTCTTAAAAGTGTATCGAAAGGGTTAGAAGCACCAAAATATGTGGTGGTTAAATTCCATAAGAACATCTTAGATAGTGAAACAAATTTATAAACAGAAGGCCAAGAAAAACCTAAAATATCGAAGAATGTTTTAAGTATATTCTTTCATATAAAAATCTTATTTTGGATTAATTTTCTAAGACAAAATTTATGTTACAATATTAAATAGTTTAATGAGTATATATGTTGTAATTATGTCTCAATGAAAGGGTAAAGAACGAGAAGTCAAAATTCAATGACATGAATTTAAAATACAATAGCTCGATATCTCAAATCCACCTAAACGTCAAATAATCATTAATTCAAATTCTAACAGTAAGATTTTTTAAATTTTTACAACATCTATAAGGATAAATATACAAATATAAAAACACCTTGGTTTGAAACACATTATTGATTTGAAAAAAATATTCCTGATTCTTATACTCTTATCATTGTCTCTCTATCCCTCATGAGAATCTTGCAGTTTTATGAGGTTATGCGAGAAAAATTATGTGAAAAGGTGAGGTTAATAAATATAAACCATCAAATTTGATCAATTAGCTATAAATAAAATAGGAAGTCAATGTTCCAAGATATACTTTGCTACTAAATCAGCTTACCTACCTTCATTTCTCATAATGAAACTTAAGTTAATGATAGTGATATCATTATTCATCTAAATCAACTTCCCTATTAACTAAATAAATTTAAAAATATTATATAACTATTTATGAGTAGACGACGAGTGGACATGTTTGAGAGGAACAGTCTATATCATAAAAGCCACCCTTCACATATTTTAATTGTCTTGACAAATTGAGGGAAAGTAAACAACAATAAAAATTATAATATAATGTTCAATGAAAATTTTAATTTTTAATACACTATATGTATTCCATACATTCTATATTTCTCTATTATATGGCTTATCAATAAAAACATCCAATCCATCATATTAGAATTATCATAGAAAATAGTATTCCAAATAAGTAAATTATACTTCTTCTTTTGTTAAATTGTATAAATATACTCATATGGAATATTTGCAATAAACATGAATATATGATTTTTATTTGGTAGAGAACATAATAAATATTTTGAAATTTTTGGTTATTTACTTATTTTCTTGTTTTTAGCTAATATAATACCTTATTCTCCTTGAATATTCTTTTTTGTGTCATTATAATTATACTAGAGGAAATGTATAATATCTTGTATATGTTACTCTATATAATTAAATTATCTATTAAATAGTCTATGTTATTGATTAATATATTTATTATTAATAACAACTTTATAATATATTACTTCCTTAACAAATAATATTTCATGTAGATTTTCTATTTTCTTACATAATGTTACTAGATTACTTCTTTAATATTTTATTTTGAACTTTTATTATGTTTAGATGACTTATGATGATGTTTGCATCTTGTGTAATGACTTTCTTTTAAAACCCGTGATGCAAATTTTTATCACATTTTTATCCAGTAAAATTAACTACACGCAACCTCTCAACTCTTGTATCCACTAGTATATTGTACGTGGATATGAGGGAGTTGGATTTTTTAAATAGATGAATTTTTTTGTTAGAGGGACCTTCTTTTTTAAGTCTTTTTAAATTTAATCCAATTATTTGTTTGTTTAGATTGAATTTTAGAATTTTTATTCTGATTGCTACTTGCAAAAAGGACTTCTTAAAAGTGTATCGAAAGGGTTAGAAGCACCAAAATATGTGGTGGTTAAATTCCATAAGAACATCTTAGATAGTGAAACAAATTTATAAACAGAAGACCAAGAAAAACCTAAAATATCGAAGAATGTTTTAAGTATACTCTTTCATATCAAAATCTTATTTTGGATTAATTTTCTAAGACAAAATTTATGTTACAATATTAAATAGTTTAATGAGTATATATGTTGTAATTATGTCTCAATGAAAGGGTAAAGAACGAGAAGTCAAAATTCAATGACATGAATTTAAAATACAATAGCTCGATATCTCAAATCCACCAAAACGTCAAATAATCATTAATTCAAATTCTAACGGTAAGATTTTTTAAATTTTTACAACATCTATATAAGGATAAATATACAAATATAAAAACACCTTTGTTTGAAACACATTATTGATTTGTAAAAAATGTTCCTGATTCTTATACTCTTATCATTGTCTCTCTATCCCTCATGAGAATCTTGCAGTTTTATGAGGTTATGCGAGAAAAATTATGTGAAAAGGTGAGGTTAATAAATATAAACCATCAAATTTGATCAATTAGCTATAAATAAAATAGGAAGTCAATGTTCCAAGATATACTTTGTTACTAAATCAGCTTACCTACTTTCATTTCTCATAATGAAACTTAAGTTAATGATAGTGATATCATTATTCATCTAAATCAACTTCCCTACTAACTAAATCAATTTAAAAATATTATATAACTATTTATGAGTAGACAGACACTCGTCGTCTGGACATGTTTGAGAGGAACAGTCTATATCATAAAAGCCACCCTTCACATATTTTAATTGTCTTGACAAATTGAGGGAAAGTAAACCACAATAAAAATTATAATATAATGTTCAATGAAAATTTTATTTTTTAATACACTATATGTATTCCATACATTCTATATTTCTCTATTATATGGCTTATCAATAAAAACATCCAATCCATCATATTAGAATTATCATAGAAAATAGTATTCCAAATAAGTAAATTATACTTCTTCTTTTGTTAAATTGTATAAATATACTCATATGGAATATTTGCAATAAACATGAATATATGATTTTTATTTGGTAGAGAACATAATAAATATTTTGAAATTTTTGGTTATTTACTTATTTTCTTGTTTTTAGTTAATATAATACCTTATTCTCCTTGAATATTCTTTTTTGTGTCATTATAATTATACTAGAGGAAATGTATAATATCTTGTATATGTTACTCTATATAATTAAATTATATATTAAATAGTGTATGTTATTGATTAATATATTTATTATTGATAACAACTTTATAATATATTACTTCCTTAACAAATAATATTTCATGTAGACTTTCTATTTTCTTACATAATGTTACTAGATTACTTCTTTAATATTTTATTTTGAACTTTTATTATGTTTAGATGACTTATGATGATGTTTTTTCATCAATATTTGCATCTTGTGTAATGACTTTCTTTTAAAACCCGTGATACAAATTTTTATCACATTTTTATCCAGTAAAATTAACTACACGCAACCTCTCAACTCTTGTATCCACTAGAATGTTGTACGTGGATATGAGGGAGTTGGATTTTTTAAATAGATGAATTTTTTTGTTAGAGGGGCCTTCTTTTTTAAGTCTTTTCAAATTTAATCCAATTATTTGTTTGTTTAGATTGAATTTTAGAATTTTTATTCTGATTGCTACTTGCAAAAAGGACTTCTTAAAAGTGTATCGAAAGGGTTAGAAGCACCAAAATATGTGGTGGTTAAATTCCATAAGAACATCTTAGATAGTGAAACAAATTTATAAACAGAAGACCAAGAAAAACCTAAAATATCGAAGAATGTTTTAAGTATACTCTTTCATATCAAAATCTTATTTTGGATTAATTTTCTAAGACAAAATTTATGTTACAATATTAAATAGTTTAATGAGTATATATGTTGTAATTATGTCTCAATGAAAGGGTAAAGAACGAGAAGTCAAAATTCAATGACATGAATTTAAAATACAATAGCTCGATATCTCAAATCCACCAAAACGTCAAATAATCATTAATTCAAATTCTAACGGTAAGATTTTTTAAATTTTTACAACATCTATATAAGGATAAATATACAAATATAAAAACACCTTTGTTTGAAACACATTATTGATTTGTAAAAAATGTTCCTGATTCTTATACTCTTATCATTGTCTCTCTATCCCTCATGAGAATCTTGCAGTTTTATGAGGTTATGCGAGAAAAATTATGTGAAAAGGTGAGGTTAATAAATATAAACCATCAAATTTGATCAATTAGCTATAAATAAAATAGGAAGTCAATGTTCCAAGATATACTTTGTTACTAAATCAGCTTACCTACTTTCATTTCTCATAATGAAACTTAAGTTAATGATAGTGATATCATTATTCATCTAAATCAACTTCCCTACTAACTAAATCAATTTAAAAATATTATATAACTATTTATGAGTAGACAGACACTCGTCGTCTGGACATGTTTGAGAGGAACAGTCTATATCATAAAAGCCACCCTTCACATATTTTAATTGTCTTGACAAATTGAGGGAAAGTAAACCACAATAAAAATTATAATATAATGTTCAATGAAAATTTTATTTTTTAATACACTATATGTATTCCATACATTCTATATTTCTCTATTATATGGCTTATCAATAAAAACATCCAATCCATCATATTAGAATTATCATAGAAAATAGTATTCCAAATAAGTAAATTATACTTCTTCTTTTGTTAAATTGTATAAATATACTCATATGGAATATTTGCAATAAACATGAATATATGATTTTTATTTGGTAGAGAACATAATAAATATTTTGAAATTTTTGGTTATTTACTTATTTTCTTGTTTTTAGTTAATATAATACCTTATTCTCCTTGAATATTCTTTTTTGTGTCATTATAATTATACTAGAGGAAATGTATAATATCTTGTATATGTTACTCTATATAATTAAATTATATATTAAATAGTGTATGTTATTGATTAATATATTTATTATTGATAACAACTTTATAATATATTACTTCCTTAACAAATAATATTTCATGTAGACTTTCTATTTTCTTACATAATGTTACTAGATTACTTCTTTAATATTTTATTTTGAACTTTTATTATGTTTAGATGACTTATGATGATGTTTTTTCATCAATATTTGCATCTTGTGTAATGACTTTCTTTTAAAACCCGTGATACAAATTTTTATCACATTTTTATCCAGTAAAATTAACTACACGCAACCTCTCAACTCTTGTATCCACTAGAATGTTGTACGTGGATATGAGGGAGTTGGATTTTTTAAATAGATGAATTTTTTTGTTAGAGGGGCCTTCTTTTTTAAGTCTTTTCAAATTTAATCCAATTATTTGTTTGTTTAGATTGAATTTTAGAATTTTTATTCTGATTGCTACTTGCAAAAAGGACTTCTTAAAAGTGTATCGAAAGGGTTAGAAGCACCAAAATATGTGGTGGTTAAATTCCATAAGAACATCTTAGATAGTGAAACAAATTTATAAACAGAAGACCAAGAAAAACCTAAAATATCGAAGAATGTTTTAAGTATACTCTTTCATATCAAAATCTTATTTTGGATTAATTTTCTGAGACAAAATTTATGTTACAATATTAAATAGTTTAATGAGTATATATGTTGTAATTATGTCTCAATGAAAGGGTAAAGAACGAGAAGTCAAAATTCAATGACATGAATTTAAAATACAATAGCTCGATATCTCAAATCCACCTAAAGGTCAAATAATCATTAATTCAAATTCTAACGGTAAGATTTTTTAAATTTTTACAACATCTATAAGGATAAATATACAAATATAAAAACACCTTTGTTTGAAACACATTATTGATTTGTAAAAAATATTCCTGATTCTTATACTCTTATCATTGTCTCTCTATCCCTCATGAGAATCTTGCAGTTTTATGAGGTTATGCGAGAAAAATTATGTGAAAAGGTGAGGTTAATAAATATAAACCATCAAATTTGATCAATTAGCTATAAATAAAATAGGAAGTCAATGTTCCAAGATATACTTTGTTACTAAATCAGCTTACCTACTTTCATTTCTCATAATGAAACTTAAGTTAATGATAGTGATATCATTATTCATCTAAATCAACTTTCCTATTAACTAGATCAATTTAAAAATATTATATAACTATTTATGAGTAGACAGACACTCGTCGTCTGGACATGTTTGAGAGGAACAGTCTATATCATAAAATCCACCCTTCACATATTTTAATTGTCTTGACAAATTGAGGGAAAGTAAACAACAATAAAAATTATAATATAATGTTCAATGAAAATTTTAATTTTTAATACACTATATGTATTCCATACATTCTCTATTTCTCTATTATATGGCTTATCAATAAAAACATCCAATCCATCATATTAGAATTATCATAGAAAATAGTATTCCAAATAAGTAAATTATACTTCTTCTGTTGTTAAATTGTATAAATATACTCATATGGAATATTTGCAATAAACATGAATATATGATTTTTATTTGGTAGAGAACATAATAAATATTTTGAAATTTTTGGTTATTTACATATTTTCTTGTTTTTAGTTAATATAATACCTTATTCTACTTGAATATTCTTTTTTGTGTCATTATAATTATACTAGAGGAAATGTATAATATCTTGTATATGTTACTCTATATAATTAAATTATCTATTAAATAGTCTATGTTATTGATTAATATATTTATTATTGATAACAACTTTATAATATATTATTTCCTTAACAAATAATATTTCATGTAGACTTTCTATTTTCTTACATAATGTTACTAGATTACTTCTTTAATATTTTATTTTGAACTTTTATTGTGTTTAGATGACTTATGATGATGTTTTTTCATCAATATTTGCATCTTGTGTAATGACTTTCTTTTAAAACCCGTGATGCAAATTTTTATCACATTTTTATCCAGTAAAATTAACTACACGCAACCTCTCAACTCTTGTATCCACTAGAATATTGTACGTGATATGAGGGAGTTGGATTTTTTAAATAGATAAATTTTTTTTTTAGAGGGGCCTTCTTTTTTAAGTCTTTTCAAATTTAATCCAATTATTTGTTTGTTTAGATTGAATTTTAGAATTTTTATTCTGATTGCTACTTGCAAAAAGGACTTCTTAAAAGTGTATCGAAAGGGTTAGAAGCACCAAAATATGTGGTGGTTAAATTCCATAAGAACATCTTAGATAGTGAAACAAATTTATAAACAGAAGGCCAAGAAAAACCTAAAATATCGAAGAATGTTTTAAGTATATTCTTTCATATCAAAATCTTATTTTGGATTAATATTCTAAGAAAAAATTTATGTTACAATATTAAATAGTTTAATGAGTATATATGTTGTAATTATGTCTCAATGAAAGGGTAAAGAACGAGAAGTCAAAATTCAATGACATGAATTTAAAATACAATAGCTCGATATCTCAAATCCACCTAAACGTCAAATAATCATTGATTCAAATTCTAACAGTAAGATTTTTTAAATTTTTACAACATCTATAAGGATAAATATACAAATATAAAAACACCTTGGTTTGAAACACATTATTGATTTGAAAAAAATATTCCTGATTCTTATACTCTTATCATTGTCTCTCTATCCCTCATGAGAATCTTGCAGTTTTATGAGGTTATGCGAGAAAAATTATGTGAAAAGGTGAGGTTAATAAATATAAACCATCAAATTTGATCAATTAGCTATAAATAAAATAGGAAGTCAATGTTCCAAGATATACTTTGTTACTAAATCAGCTTACCTACTTTCATTTTTCATAATGAAACTTAAGTTAATGATAGTGATATCATTATTCATCTAAATCAACTTCCCTATTAACTAAATCAATTTAAAAATATTATATAACTATTTATGAGTAGACAGACACTCGTCGTCTGGACATGTTTGAGAGGAACAGTCTATATCATAAAATCCACCCTTCACATATTTTAATTGTCTTGACAAATTGAGGGAAAGTAAACAACAATAAAAATTATAATATAATGTTCAATGAAAATTTTAATTTTTAATACACTATATGTATTCCATACATTCTCTATTTCTCTATTATATGGCTTATCAATAAAAACATCCAATCCATCATATTAGAATTATCATAGAAAATAGTATTCCAAATAAGTAAATTATACTTCTTCTGTTGTTAAATTGTATAAATATACTCATATGGAATATTTGCAATAAACATGAATATATGATTTTTATTTGGTAGAGAACATAATAAATATTTTGAAATTTTTGGTTATTTACATATTTTCTTGTTTTTAGTTAATATAATACCTTATTCTACTTGAATATTCTTTTTTGTGTCATTATAATTATACTAGAGGAAATGTATAATATCTTGTATATGTTACTCTATATAATTAAATTATCTATTAAATAGTCTATGTTATTGATTAATATATTTATTATTGATAACAACATTATAATATATTACTTCCTTAACAAATAATATTTCATGTAGACTTTCAATTTTCTTACATAATGTTACTAGATTACTTCTTTAATATTTTATTTTGAACTTTTATGGTGTTTAGATGACTTATGATGATGTTTTTTCATCAATATTTGCATCTTGTGTAATGACTTTCTTTTAAAACCCGTGATGCAAATTTTTATCACATTTTTATCCAGTAAAATTAACTACACGCAACCTCTCAACTCTTGTATCCACTAGAATATTGTACGTGATATGAGGGAGTTGGATTTTTTAAATAGATAAATTTTTTTTTTAGAGGGGCCTTCTTTTTTAAGTCTTTTCAAATTTAATCCAATTATTTGTTTGTTTAGATTGAATTTTAGAATTTTTATTCTGATTGCTACTTGCAAAAAGGACTTCTTAAAAGTGTATCGAAAGGGTTAGAAGCACCAAAATATGTGGTGGTTAAATTCCATAAGAACATCTTAGATAGTGAAACAAATTTATAAACAGAAGGCCAAGAAAAACCTAAAATATCGAAGAATGTTTTAAGTATATTCTTTCATATCAAAATCTTATTTTGGATTAATATTCTAAGACAAAATTTATGTTACAATATTAAATAGTTTAATGAGTATATATGTTGTAATTATGTGTCAATGAAAGGGTAAAGAACGAGAAGTCAAAATTCAATGACATGAATTTAAAATACAATAGCTCGATATCTCAAATCCACCTAAACGTCAAATAATCATTAATTCAAATTCTAACAGTAAGATTTTTTAAATTTTTACAACATCTATAAGGATAAATATACAAATATAAAAACACCTTGGTTTGAAACACATTATTGATTTGAAAAAAATATTCCTGATTCTTATACTCTTATCATTGTCTCTCTATCCCTCATGAGAATCTTGCAGTTTTATGAGGTTATGCGAGAAAAATTATGTGAAAAGGTGAGGTTAATAAATATAAACCATCAAATTTGATCAATTAGCTATAAATAAAATAGGAAGTCAATGTTCCAAGATATACTTTGTTACTAAATCAGCTTACCTACCTTCATTTCTCATAATGAAACTTAAGTTAATGATAGTGATATCATTATTCATCTAAATCAACTTCCCTATTAACTAAATAAATTTAAAAATATTATATAACTATTTATTAGTAGATGACGAGTGGACATGTTTGAGAGGAACCGTCTATATCATAAAAGCCACCCTTCACATATTTTAATTGTCTTGACAAATTGAGGGAAAGTAAACAACAATAAAAATTATAATATAATGTTCAATGAAAATTTTAATTTTTAATACACTATATGTATTCCATACATTCTATATTTCTCTATTATATGGCTTATCAATAAAAACATCCAATCCATCATATTAGAATTATCATAGAAAATAGTATTCCAAATAAGTAAATTATACTTCTTCTTTTGTTAAATTGTATAAATATACTCATATGGAATATTTGCAATAAACATGAATATATGATTTTTATTTGGTAGAGAACATAATAAATATTTTGAAATTTTTGGTTATTTACTTATTTTCTTGTTTTTAGCTAATATAATACCTTATTCTCCTTGAATATTCTTTTTTGTGTCATTATAATTATACTAGAGGAAATGTATAATATCTTGTATATGTTACTCTATATAATTAAATTATCTATTAAATAGTCTATGTTATTGATTAATATATTTATTATTAATAACAACTTTATAATATATTACTTCCTTAACAAATAATATTTCATGTAGACTTTCTATTTTCTTACATAATGTTACTAGATTACTTCTTAAATATTTTATTTTGAACTTTTATTATGTTTAGATGACTTATGATGATGTTTGCATCTTGTGTAATGACTTTCTTTTAAAACCCGTGATGCAAATTTTTATCACATTTTTATCCAGTAAAATTAACTACACGCAACCTCTCAACTCTTGTATCCACTAGAATATTGTACGTGGATATGAGGGAGTTGGATTTTTTAAATAGATGAATTTTTTTGTTAGAGGGACCTTCTTTTTTAAGTCTTTTTAAATTTAATCCAATTATTTATTTGTTTAGATTGAATTTTAGAATTTTTATTCTGATTGCTACTTGCAAAAAGGACTTCTTAAAAGTGTATCGAAAGGGTTAGAAGCACCAAAATATGTGGTGGTTAAATTCCATAAGAACATCTTAGATAGTGAAACAAATTTATAAACAGAAGACCAAGAAAAACCTAAAATATCGAAGAATGTTTTAAGTATACTCTTTCATATCAAAATCTTATTTTGGATTAATTTTCTAAGACAAAATTTATGTTACAATATTAAATAGTTTAATGAGTATATATGTTGTAATTATGTCTCAATGAAAGGGTAAAGAACGAGAAGTCAAAATTCAATGACATGAATTTAAAATACAATAGCTCGATATCTCAAATCAACCTAAACGTCAAATAATCATTAATTCAAATTCTAACAGTAAGATTTTTTAAATTTTTACAACATCTATAAGGATAAATATACAAATATAAAAACACCTTGGTTTGAAACACATTATTGATTTGAAAAAAATATTCCTGATTCTTTTTCTCTTATCATTGTCTCTCTATCCCTCATGAGAATCTTGCAGTTTTATGAGGTTATGCGAGAAAAATTATGTGAAAAGGTGAGGTTAATAAATATAAACCATCAAATTTGATCAATTAGCTATAAATAAAATAGGAAGTCAATGTTCCAAGATATACTTTGTTACTAAATCAGCTTACCTACCTTCATTTCTCATAATGAAACTTAAGTTAATGATAGTGATATCATTATTCATCTAAATCAACTTCCCTATTAACTAAATAAATTTAAAAATATTATATAACTATTTATGAGTAGACGACGAGTGGACATGTTTGAGAGGAACAGTCTATATCATAAAAGCCACCCTTCACATATTTTAATTGTCTTGACAAATTGAGGGAAAGTAAACCACAATAAAAATTATAATATAATGTTCAATGAAATTTTTTTTTTTTAATACACTATATGTATTCCATACATTCTATATTTCTCTATTATATGGCTTATCAATAAAAACATCCAATCCATCATATTAGAATTATCATAGAAAATAGTATTCCAAATAAGTAAATTATACTTCTTCTTTTGTTAAATTGTATAAATATACTCATATGGAATATTTGCAATAAACATGAATATATGATTTTTATTTGGTAGAGAACATAATAAATATTTTGAAATTTTTGGTTATTTACTTATTTTCTTGTTTTTAGTTAATATAATACCTTATTCTCCTTGAATATTCTTTTTTGTGTCATTATAATTATACTAGAGGAAATGTATAATATCTTGTATATGTTACTCTATATAATTAAATTATATATTAAATAGTGTATGTTATTGATTAATATATTTATTATTGATAACAACTTTATAATATATTACTTCCTTAACAAATAATATTTCATGTAGACTTTCTATTTTCTTACATAATGTTACTAGATTACTTCTTTAATATTTTATTTTGAACTTTTATTATGTTTAGATGACTTATGATGATGTTTTTTCATCAATATTTGCATCTTGTGTAATGACTTTCTTTTAAAACCCGTGATACAAATTTTTATCACATTTTTATCCAGTAAAATTAACTACACGCAACCTCTCAACTCTTGTATCCACTAGAATATTGTACATGGATATGAGGGAGTTGGATTTTTTAAATAGATGAATTTTTTTGTTAGAGGGGCCTTCTTTTTTAAGTCTTTTCAAATTTAATCCAATTATTTGTTTGTTTAGATTGAATTTTAGAATTTTTATTCTGATTGCTACTTGCAAAAAGGACTTCTTAAAAGTGTATCGAAAGGGTTAGAAGCACCAAAATATGTGGTGGTTAAATTCCATAAGAACATCTTAGATAGTGAAACAAATTTATAAACAGAAGACCAAGAAAAACCTAAAATATCGAAGAATGTTTTAAGTATACTCTTTCATATCAAAATCTTATTTTGGATTAATTTTCTGAGACAAAATTTATGTTACAATATTAAATAGTTTAATGAGTATATATGTTGTAATTATGTCTCAATGAAAGGGTAAAGAACGAGAAGTCAAAATTCAATGACATGAATTTAAAATACAATAGCTCGATATCTCAAATCCACCTAAACGTCAAATAATCATTAATTCAAATTCTAACGGTAAGATTTTTTAAATTTTTACAACATCTATAAGGATAAATATACAAATATAAAAACACCTTTGTTTGAAACACATTATTGATTTGTAAAAAATATTCCTGATTCTTATACTCTTATCATTGTCTCTCTATCCCTCATGAGAATCTTGCAGTTTTATGAGGTTATGCGAGAAAAATTATGTGAAAAGGTGAGGTTAATAAATATAAACCATCAAATTTGATCAATTAGCTATAAATAAAATAGGAAGTCAATGTTCCAAGATATACTTTGTTACTAAATCAGCTTACCTACTTTCATTTCTCATAATGAAACTTAAGTTAATGATAGTGATATCATTATTCATCTAAATCAACTTCCCTATTAACTAAATCAATTTAAAAATATTATATAACTATTTATGAGTAGACAGACACTCGTCGTCTGGACATGTTTGAGAGGAACAGTCCATATCATAAAATCCACCCTTCACATATTTTAATTGTCTTGACAAATTGAGGGAAAGTAAACAACAATAAAAATTATAATATAATGTTCAATGAAAATTTTAATTTTTAATACACTATATGTATTCCATACATTCTATATTTCTCTATTATATGGCTTATCAATAAAAACATCCAATCCATCATATTAGAATTATCATAGAAAATAGTATTCCAAATAAGTAATTTATACTTCTTCTGTTGTTAAATTGTATAAATATACTCATATGGAATATTTGCAATAAACATGAATATATGATTTTTATTTGGTAGAGAACATAATAAATATTTTGAAATTTTTGGTTATTTACATATTTTCTTGTTTTTAGTTAATATAATACCTTATTCTACTTGAATATTCTTTTTTGTGTCATTATAATTATACTAGAGGAAATGTATAATATCTTGTATATGTTACTCTATATAATTAAATTATCTATTAAATAGTCTATGTTATTGATTAATATATTTATTATTGATAACAACTTTATAATATATTACTTCCTTAACAAATAATATTTCATGTAGACTTTCTATTTTATTACGTAATGTTACTAGATTACTTCTTTAATATTTTATTTTGAACTTTTATTATGTTTAGATGACTTATGATGATGTTTTTTCATCAATATTTCCATCTTGTGTAATGACTTTCTTTTAAAACCCGTGATGCAAATTTTTATCACATTTTTATCCAGTAAAATTAACTACACGCAACCTCTCAACTCTTGTATCCACTAGAATATTGTACGTGGATATGAGGGAGTTGGATTTTTTAAATAGATGAATTTTTTTGTTAGAGGGGCCTTCTTTTTTAAGTCTTTTCAAATTTAATCCAATTATTTGTTTGTTTAGATTGAATTTTAGAATTTTTATTCTGATTGCTACTTGCAAAAAGGACTTCTTAAAAGTGTATCGAAAGGGTTAGAAGCACCAAAATATGTGGTGGTTAAATTCCATAAGAACATCTTAGATAGTGAAACAAATTTATAAACAGAAGGCCAAGAAAAACCTAAAATATCGAAGAATGTTTTAAGTATATTCTTTCATATCAAAATCTTATTTTGGATTAATTTTCTAAGACAAAATTTATGTTACAATATTAAATAGTTTAATGAGTATATATGTTGTAATTATGTCTCAATGAAAGGGTAAAGAACGAGAAGTCAAAATTCAATGACATGAATTTAAAATACAATAGCTCGATATCTCAAATCCACCTAAACGTCAAATAATCATTAATTCAAATTCTAACAGTAAGATTTTTTAAATTTTTACAACATCTATAAGGATAAATATACAAATATAAAAACACCTTGGTTTGAAACACGTTATTGATTTGAAAAAAATATTCCTGATTCTTATACTCTTATCATTGTCTCTCTATCCCTCATGAGAATCTTGCAGTTTTATGAGGTTATGCGAGAAAAATTATGTGAAAAGGTGAGGTTAATAAATATAAACCATCAAATTTGATCAATTAGCTATAAATAAAATAGGAAGTCAATGTTCCAAGATATACTTTGTTACTAAATCAGCTTACCTACTTCATTTCTCATAATGAAACTTAAGTTAATGATAGTGATATCATTATTCATCTAAATCAACTTCCCTATTAACTAAATCAATTTAAAAATATTATATAACTATTTATGAGTAGACAGACACTCGTCGTCTGGACATGTTTGAGAGGAACCGTCCATATCATAAAATCCACCCTTCACATATTTTAATTGTCTTGACAAATTGAGGGAAAGTAAACAACAATAAAAATTATAATATAATGTTCAATGAAAATTTTAATTTTTAATACACTATATGTATTCCATACATTCTATATTTCTCTATTATATGGCTTATCAATAAAAACATCCAATCCATCATATTAGAATTATCATAGAAAATAGTATTCCAAATAAGTAAATTATACTTCTTCTGTTGTTAAATTGTATAAATATACTCATATGGAATATTTGCAATAAACATGAATATATGATTTTTATTTGGTAGAGAACATAATAAATATTTTGAAATTTTTGGTTATTTACATATTTTCTTGTTTTTAGTTAATATAATACCTTATTCTACTTGAATATTCTTTTTTGTGTCATTATAATTATACTAGAGGAAATGTATAATATCTTGTATATGTTACTCTATATAATTAAATTATCTATTAAATAGTCTATGTTATTGATTAATATATTTATTATTGATAACAACTTTATAATATATTACTTCCTTAACAAATAATATTTCATGTAGACTTTCTATTTTATTACATAATGTTACTAGATTACTTCTTTAATATTTTATTTTGAACTTTTATTATGTTTAGATGACTTATGATGATGTTTTTTCATCAATATTTCCATCTTGTGTAATGACTTTCTTTTAAAACCCGTGATGCAAATTTTTATCACATTTTTATCCAGTAAAATTAACTACACGCAACCTCTCAACTCTTGTATCCACTAGAATATTGTACGTGGATATGAGGGAGTTGGATTTTTTAAATAGATGAATTTTTTTGTTAGAGGGGCCTTCTTTTTTAAGTCTTTTCAAATTTAATCCAATTATTTGTTTGTTTAGATTGAATTTTAGAATTTTTATTCTGATTGCTACTTGCAAAAAGGACTTCTTAAGAGTGTATCGAAAGGGTTAGAAGCACCAAAATATGTGGTGGTTAAATTCCATAAGAACATCTTAGATAGTGAAACAAATTTATAAACAGAAGGCCAAGAAAAACCTAAAATATCGAAGAATGTTTTAAGTATATTCTTTCATATCAAAATCTTATTTTGGATTAATTTTCTAAGACAAAATTTATGTTACAATATTAAATAGTTTAATGAGTATATATGTTGTAATTATGTCTCAATGAAAGGGTAAAGAACGAGAAGTCAAAATTCAATGACATGAATTTAAAATACAATAGCTCGATATCTCAAATCCACCTAAACGTCAAATAATCATTAATTCAAATTCTAACAGTAAGATTTTTTAAATTTTTACAACATCTATAAGGATAAATATACAAATATAAAAACACCTTGGTTTGAAACACATTATTGATTTAAAAAAAATATTCCTGATTCTTATACTCTTATCATTGTCTCTCTATCCCTCATGAGAATCTTGCAGTTTTATGAGGTTATGCGAGAAAAATTATGTGAAAAGGTGAGGTTAATAAATATAAACCATCAAATTTGATCAATTAGCTATAAATAAAATAGGAAGTCAATGTTCCAAGATATACTTTGTTACTAAATCAGCTTACCTACCTTCATTTCTCATAATGAAACTTAAGTTAATGATAGTGATATCATTATTCATCTAAATCAACTTCCCTATTAACTAAATAAATTTAAAAATATTATATAACTATTTATGAGTAGACGACGAGTGGACATGTTTGAGAGGAACAGTCTATATCATAAAAGCCACCCTTCACATATTTTAATTGTCTTGACAAATTGAGGGAAAGTAAACAACAATAAAAATTATAATATAATGTTCAATGAAAATTTTAATTTTTAATACACTATATGTATTCCATACATTCTATATTTCTCTATTATATGGCTTATCAATAAAAACATCCAATCCATCATATTAGAATTATCATAGAAAATAGTATTCCAAATAAGTAAATTATACTTCTTCTTTTGTTAAATTGTATGAATATACTCATATGGAATATTTGCAATAAACATGAATATATGATTTTTATTTGGTAGAGAACATAATAAATATTTTGAAATTTTTGGTTATTTACTTATTTTCTTGTTTTTAGCTAATATAATACCTTATTCTCCTTGAATATTCTTTTTTGTGTCATTATAATTATACTAGAGGAAATGTATAATATCTTGTATATGTTACTCTATATAATTAAATTATCTATTAAATAGTCTATGTTATTGATTAATATATTTATTATTAATAACAACTTTATAATATATTACTTCCTTAACAAATAATATTTCATGTAGACTTTCTATTTTCTTACATAATGTTACTAGATTACTTCTTTAATATTTTATTTTGAACTTTTATTATGTTTAGATGACTTATGATGATGTTTGCATCTTGTGTAATGACTTTCTTTTAAAACCCGTGATGCAAATTTTTATCACATTTTTATCCAGTAAAATTAACTACACGCAACCTCTCAACTCTTGTATCCACTAGAATATTGTACGTGGATATGAGGGAGTTGGATTTTTTAAATAGATGAATTTTTTTGTTAGAGGGACCTTTTTTTTTAAGTCTTTTTAAATTAAATCCAATTATTTGTTTGTTTAGATTGAATTTAAGAATTTTTATTCTGATTGCTACTTGCAAAAAGGACTTCTTAAAAGTGTATCGAAAGGGTTAGAAGCACCAAAATATGTGGTCGTTAAATTCCATAAGAACATCTTAGATAGTGAAACAAATTTATAAACAGAAGACCAAGAAAAACCTAAAATATCGAAGAATGTTTTAAGTATACTCTTTCATATCAAAATCTTATTTTGGATTAATTTTCTAAGACAAAATTTATGTTACAATATTAAATAGTTTAATGAGTATATATGTTGTAATTATGTCTCAATGAAAGGGTAAAGAACGAGAAGTCAAAATTCAATGACATGAATTTAAAATACAATAGCTCGATATCTCAAATCCACCTAAACGTCAAATAATCATTAATTCAAATTCTAACGGTAAGATTTTTTAAATTTTTACAACATCTATATAAGGATAAATATACAAATATAAAAACACCTTTGTTTGAAACACATTATTGATTTGAAGAAAATATTCCTGATTCTTATACTCTTATCATTGTCTCTCTATCCCTCATGAGAATCTTGCAGTTTTATGAGGTTATGCGAGAAAAATTATGTGAAAAGGTGAGGTTAATAAATATAAACCATCAAATTTGATCAATTATCTATAAATAAAATAGGAAGTTAATGTTCCAAGATATACTTTGTTACTAAATCAGCTTACCTACTTTCATTTCTCATAATGAAACTTAAGTTAATGATAGTGATATCATTATTCATCTAAATCAGTTTCCCTATTAACTAAATCAATTTAAAAATATTATATAACTATTTATGAGTAGACAGACACTCGTCGTGTAGACATGTTTGAGAGGAACAGTCTATATCATAAAAGCCACCCTTCACATATTTTAATTGTCTTGACAAATTGAGGGAAAGTAAACAACAATAAAAATTATAATATAATGTTCAATGAAAATTGTAATTTTTAATACACTATATGTATTCCATACATTCTATATTTCTCTATTTGAAATACTATTTTCTATGATAATTCTAATAGAATGTATGGAATACATATAGTGTATTAAATATCTAACAACAATAAGAAGTATAATTTATTTATTTGGAATACTATTTTCTATGATAATTCTAATATGATGGATTGGATGTTTTTATTGATAAGCCATATAATAGAGAAATACAGAATGTATGGAATACATATAGTGTATTAAATATTTAGGCTCAGTGTTTTAATTATTATTTTATTTTATTTATTTTTTTCAAAATATTTTTATATATTTTGGTAAAAAATAACTAAACAAGAATTAAATTTTTCTCTATAAGTCAACTTTACTCTATTTTCTTGAGATTTTTTCAAATACATCTTAGAGCCATATTGACTTTTGTAACATATGAGAGGACTCGTGGTTATCTTAACTTGTGTGAAGTTTGATCTAAAACCTTTTGGTCACTGATAGTAGTATAACTATAAATCTTAATTTTCTAACTTTTAACTTTATTTAGGTTCTAAAACCGATCGCTTTAGTGATGGTTCTAGTGATTAGTGGTTTTAGCATATTTCTAACTTTTAACTTTATTTAGCTTTCATGGATCTAAAATTGATAGTTTTAGTGATAGTTCTAGTGGTGAGATTATTTAACACTTCTCATAATGACTAAGATATCCCGAGATCTAATGTTACCGAAGTTAAAATAACTCTTAAATGTACTAAAAAATAAAAATAAATCAATTCATGAATATGTACCATCATATCCTACAAAACTCGGAGAATTAAATAACATGTTAAGACATAATTATGATCATTTTGATTTTGTTAAGGTAAAAGGTCCCTAGGTGTTTAAGAAAAAGATTGGAGCAGACGGGAAGGTAGAGACCTATAAAGCCCGTTTGGTTGCTAAAGAGTTTATTCAAAATGAAGGAATCGATTATGAGGAAACCTTTATCCTTGTAGCAATGCTCAAATTTTTTGGATTCTACTTGCAATAGGTGAATATAATGATTATGAGATATGGAAAATGGATGTGAAAACAACTTTCTTGAATGGGGAGCTCAAGAAGGATGTCTATATGACTCAGCCTATAGGTTTCACATCTCCATCTCATTCTAATAATATATGCAAGCTTCAAAGATCCATTTATGGGTTGAAGCAAGCGTCAAGAAGTTGGAATGTTCGTTTCCATACAATAATTAAAGATTTTAGTTTTGTAAGATGCGATGAGGAGCCATGTATGTACAAAAGGAATAGTGAGAGAACAATCATATTCTGGTGTTATATGTAGATGACATATTACTATTAGGTAATGGTATACCAACAATGCAACACACAAAGATTTTGTTATCCGACCAGTTCTCCATAAAGGATTTAGGAGAAGCAGCTTATATTCTAGGAATTAAGATCTTTAGAGATAGATCAAAGAATCTACTTGGTCTATCTCAATCCTTATACATAGATACTATCTTGAAGAGGTATCAAATAGAATATTACAAAAAAGGCTATTTACTAATAGGCTCTGGAATTACTCTTAGTAAGGGGGATTGTCCCATGAACTAGAGGAAAGAGTACGCATGAGTAAGGTACCATATGCTAGCGCAGTGGGGTCCATCATGTATGCCATGTCATGTACTAGATCTGAATTAGCCTACGCGCTAGGAGTAGAGAGTAGATACCTAGGTAACCCAGGTGAGGAACATTGGGAAGTTGTAAAAACCATCCTTAAGTACTTAAGAAGAACTAAGGACCAATTCCTCATCTATGGAGATTGTGAGCTGAAGCTAAATGGGTATACAAATGCTAGTTTTGCTTCAAACAAGGATGATAGCAAATCAATATGGATATTGGTAGGATGAGGTACGGTGTGTTGGAGTTGATTGAGGAGGAAGGGGTTTATGCCTCGAGAATAATTATTAGGAGCAACAAAGATAATCCAAAGAGTAGTCAAAATACCGAAAAATAATAAATGATAATGTAAACCCATCCACATACAATATTTTTTTTTCATCAAAATAACACAAGAACAAGAATAATTTATAACATAGAACAATAAACTCACCTCTCCACCACCAGTAAAGGTATGAATCCATAATTATATTATAATGATCATTGATCTTGATTGGAGACTGGATTGTATAAGAAAAACATTATTCCAAAAAAAAAATAAGAAATAGATATCGATGGTAGAATAGGATAACTGCATAGATGTTAAGAGTGGTGTGACTTTTGATGTGTATAATATTAATTGAAGTGGAGCAGCGACAAAGTGAAGTGGCAATTATGGTTTGAATGATGATATGTGTAATTCAATAGTTAATACTGATTAGAAATGACATCGTTTGAGTATTTACAAATTCAATCCATAATTATTTACAACGGTCACTAATAAAAAGATCAATATTATTGTTTTTTCTTTTTACTTAGAATTGAAAGAAAGGACCCAACTTCTTTCGGTATATTTCAAAAAGCTGTTTATAATGGAGGATGACCAATTTTTCAAATTCATCAACCCTCTCTGGATATTGTGCTCGGATTTCTGAAACCTACAGAGTTTTTCCAATTCTCCGGATCACATTAAATAAAATAATCTTTGAAAGCTTTAATCCTGAAACACTGCAACTTAATTTATCAGTCACAAACTAATGAAAATTAAACTAAAAATAGTCATACCTTGATGAATCTATCTCACTAAATTTCCGAAAGCAAATCACCTGCACACATCCATTATAAACAGCTTTTTCATATATACCAAAAGAAGTTGGATCCTTTCTTCTGATTCTAAGTAAAAAAAACAATAATCTTGTTAATAACTAATTATGGGGAGTGGTAGCTATTGTTCTCAAGTTATTTTGTTGCATGATTAGGTATCAAATGTAAGGTGTCATCTTTATATTGGTCTTTTTATTAGTGACAGTTGGAAATATCTATGGATTGAATTTATGTTTCATGGCCTATCAATGACAGAGTTATATAAATTTTTCTTTGAAAGGGTGTTAATATACAAATTATGTATTTAAAATATGTTATGTTAACAAAACACTAGATAATAATACATATATTTGTTCTTCATTCACCTATACTTAATTCAGTAGGTAAATGATAACAAAACATAACTTATATTTATTTATCTAGAAAATATAAATGTTACATAAAAGTAATTCACAAATTCAAAAGAAAAAGCATAAGAATTATTCAAAAATTCAATTAGATTAAAGAACCGAAGTGGCAAATACAAAAAATAAAAATAAATTGATAAATATACATCTATCAACCTATTAATATTTTACTGTTTCTATTTCGAAATAACAAAGAAATAAGAATAATTTAGAAAATGGAAAAAATAAACGCACCTGTTAAACCATTATAGATAGAAATCTATAATCGAAATGTAATGACTATCGATCTGATAGGTAAGCATATTATGGACAACACTTGATTGGAGAATGAATTGCATAGGACAAAATATTAACTGAAGGAAGAAAAGAAATGAAGATCACAGGTGAAATAGAATAAGAAGAAGTTGATGTGAAGAATGACATATCTTTTGAGGCGTGTGTAATGTATATACATATTTGAGGTGAGGCGGCTCTAGGGTTTGGACGATAAAGTGTGACATTTTATAGGTAAGAGTGAGTAGGAGTCACACCAGTCAAATATTTACAATTTTTTCATCTATTATTTTTCTTTTGAAATAAATTTTAAGTTATATAATTTATGTTTTTAAATAATTAGAATGAAAAATAAAAAATGTTATTACATTTGATTTCAACGAGATATATTATATATTTGAAAATATGTCTAGAACTTGAGTGTTTGAATAACAATACATATATTTTGTCAGAAATGCATAAGTATGCTATCCTAACAAATTGTGGAGATCTTATTGAAGATGTGGAACATATGTGTTTTAAATTTCCTTACATCATAGTTTATTGGGCAAATTTTATCTTTATTAGAATTGAGTTACAAGAGCAGGAATATATTAAAAATTGGTTTATAAAGATTGGTAAAAGATTTTTTGATGTGCTGAGATGAACGAATGTTTGTTGTTTTCCTTGTTATCTTCTAGAATATGCCTATGAATTTTTTTATGATCGTATTAGATTAAACGTATTGCGTTCGATGAACTTATGATCTTAATCTCATGGAAGATTTGTTTGAAAATGATTGTACCAGATTTTAAATGTTAATCCCAATCTTTTGTAACATTATTTTTCTTTATGAATGGGAGCAGACAGGTATTTTGGTAGGCTCGTTGGATCATAATGATTCTACTATTGATAATAATGTTAGACAAAATATCCATTAAAGAGAAGCATATAACATGGCTACTTTGAACCAGCAACATACAACATCTATCTTTATCAACTGTCGTAAACTTATTCATATCTTCATAAACCTACCGAGAACAAAGTAGAATATTTGCCCAATCATGGAACATATCCATAAATGGTAATATAAATTTGATTGTGTATTTTTAATATAGACGGTTAGAAAGAATGGGGATAGATTGAAGTGAAAGGTTTTGATTTTAGTAGCTTTGAATATATTGTCGTTAGTTTTTTCATTTTTTTCTTTGAGTACAATAAATCAAAAAAATGATAGGGATAAGGTTTTTAATGTTTGGCATAAGTGATGGACATAAGTAGAGATTAGTGTGATAGTTAGGCCTGAAAGGTGGTGGTGTGGCCAGGCTATTGTTGTGGTGTTAATAGTTAGTCTCATTGTTTTAATTATTATTTTATTTTATTTATTTTTTTCAAAATATTTTCATATATTTTGGTAAAAAAATAACTAAACAAGAATTGAATTTTACTATGTAAGTCAACTTTACTCGATTTTCTTAAAAAAAATTCAAATACATTTGAGAGCCATATTGACTTTTGTAACGTATGAGAGGACTGGTGGTTATTTTAACTTGTTTGAAGTATGATCTAAAACCTTTTGGTCACTGATAGTAGTCTAACTAGTAGAAGAACTATCAATCTCAATTTTATAACTTTTAACTTTATTTAGGTTCTAAAACCGATCGCTTTAGTGACGGTTCTAGTGATTAGTGGTTAGAGCAGTTTTTCTAACTTTTAACTTTATTTAGAAACTTTCATGGATCTAAAATTGATAGTTTTAGTGATAGTTCTAGTGTTGAGATTATTTAACACTTCTCATAATGACTAAGATATCCAGAGATCTAATATTACCGAAGTTAAAATAACTCTTAAACGTATTATAAAATAAAAATAAATCAATTCATGGATATGTACCATCATATCCTACAAAACTCGGAGAATTAAAAAACATGTTAAGACATAATTATGTTCATTTTGATTTTGTTAAGGTAAAAGGTCCCTATAATGGGTGTTTAGGAAAAAGATTGGAGCAGACCGGAAGGTAGAGACCTATAAAGCCCGTCTGGTTGCTAGAGAGTTTAATCAAAAAGAAGGAATCGATTATGAGGAAACCTTTTTCCTTGTAGCAATGCTCAAATTTATTTGGAGTCTACTTGCAATAGCTGAATATAATGATTACGAGATATGGCAGATGGATGTGAAAACAACATTCTTGAATGGGGACCTCAAGAAGGATGTCTATATGAATCATACTAAGGGTTTCACATCTCCATCTCATCCTAATAATATATGCAAGCTTCAAATATCCATTTATGGATTGAAGCAAGCATCAAGAAGTTGGAATCTTTGCTTCCATACAATAGTTAAAGAGTTTGGTTTTGTAAGATGCGATGAGGAGCCATGTATGTACAAAAGGACTAGTTGGAGTACAATAATATTCTGGTGTTATATGTAGATGACATATTACTATTAGGTAATGGTATACAAGCAATGCAACACACCAAGTTTTGGTTATCCGACCAGTTCTCCATAAAGGATTTAGGAGAAGCAGCTTATATTCTAGGAATTAAGATCTCTAGAGATAGATCAAAGAAGCTATTTGACCTATCTCAATCCTTATACATAGATACTATCTTGAAGATGTATCAAATGGAATATTCCAAAAAGGGCTATTTACCAATAGGCTCTAGAATTACTCTTAGTAAGTGGGATTGACCCAAGACCCTAGAGGAAAGAGTACGCATGAGTAATGTACCATATGCTAGCGCAGTGGGATCCATCATGTATGCCATGACATATACTAGATCTAAAGTAGCCTATGCGCTAGGAGTATAGAGTAGATACCAAGGCAACCCAGGTGAGGAACATTGTGAAGTTGTAAAAACCATCCTTTAGTACTTAAGAAGAACTAAGGACTAATTCCTCATCTATGGAGATCGTGAGCTGAAGCTAAATGGGTATACAAATGCTAGTCTTGCTTCAGACAAGGACGATAGCAAATCAATATGGATATTGGTAGGATGAGTTACAGTGTGTTGGAGTTTATTGAGGAGGAAGGGGTTTATGCCTCGAGAATAATCATTAGGAGCGATAAAGATAATCAAAAGAATAGTCGAAATACAAAAATTAATGAATGATAATGTAAACCCATCCACATACTATATTTTATGTTCTTCAATATTACACAAGAACAAGAATAATTTAAAACATAGAAACAATAAACTCACCTCTCCACCACCAGTAAAGGTATGAATCCATAATTAAATTATAATGATCATAGATCTTGATTGGAAATTGGATTGTATAAGAAAAACATTATTCCAAAAAAATATAAGAAATGGATATCGATGGTAGAATATGATAAATGCAGAGATATGAAGACTGGTATGACTTTTGAGGTGTATAATATTAATTGAAGTGGAGCGGCGATAAAGTGAAGTGGCAATTATGGTTTAAATGATAATATGTGATATTTGATAGTTAATAGTGATTAGAAATGACATCGTTTGAGTATTTATAAATTTAATCCATAACTATTTACAACTGTCACTAATAAAAAGATCAATATAAAAATGACAACCTTACATTTGATACCCAATTAGACAACAAAATAATTTTAGAACAATAGCTACCACTCCCAAATATTATTGTTTTTGCTTTTTACTTAGTATCAAAAGAAAGTACCCAACTTCTTTTGGTATATTTCAAAATGCTGTTTATAATGGAGGATGGCCAATTTTTCAAATTCTTAAAGCATCTCCGGATATTGTGCTCGGATTTCTGAAACCTACAGAGTTTTTCCAATTCTCCGATCACATTAAATAAAATAATCTTTGAAAGCTTTAATCCTGAAACATTACAACATAATTTGCAGTCACAAACTTATGAAAATTAAACTAAAAATAGTCATACCTTGTTGAATCTATATCTCTAAATTTGCGAAAGAAAATCACCTACACACATCCATTATAAACAGCTTTTTGATATATACCAAAAGGAGCTGGATCCTTTCTTCTCATTCTAAGTAAAAAACAAAAACAATAATCTTGTTAATAACGAATTATGGGGAGTGGTAGCTATCGTTCTCAAATTATTTTCATTAGTGACAGCTACAAATATCTATGGATTGAATTTATGTTTCATGGCCTATCAATGACAGAGTATTAAAAAAATTTCTTTGATAGGGTGCTAATATACAAATTATTTATTTAAAATATGTTATGTTAACAAAACACTAGATAATAATACATATATTTGTTCTTCATTCACATATACTTAATTCAGTAGGTAAATGATAACAAAACATAACTTATATTTATTTATCTAGAAAATATAAATGTTACATAAAAGTAATTCATAAATTCAAAAGAAAAAGCATAAAAATTATTCAAAAATTCAATTATATTAAAGAACCAAAGTGGCAAATACAAAAAACAAAATAAATTGATAAATATACATCTATCAACCTATTAGTATTTTACCGGTTCTATATCGAAATAACAAAAAAATAAGAATAATTTAGAAAATGGAAAAAATAAACGCACCTGTTAAACAATTATAGATAGAAATCTATAATCGAAATGTAATGACTATCAATCTGATAGGTAACCATATTATGGACAACACTTGATTGAAGAATGAATTGCATAGGACAAAACATTAACTGAAGGAAGAAAAGAAATGAAGATCTGTGGTGAAATAGAATAAGAAGAAGTTGATTTAGAGAGATAGAGATAATAGTGAAGATGTGAAGAATGACATATCTTCTGAGGCTTGTGTAATGTATATACATATTTGAGGTGAGTCGGCTCTAGGGTTTGGACGATAATGTGTGACATTTTATAGGTAAGAGTGAGCAGGAGTCACACCAGTCAAATATTTCCAATTTTTTCATCTATTATTTTTCTTTTGAAATAAATTTTAAGTTATATAATTTATGTTTTTAAATAATTAGAATGAAAAATAAAAAATGTTATTACATTTGATTTCAACGAGATATATTATATATTTTAAAATATGTCTAGAACTTGAGTGTTTGAATAACAATACATATATTTTGTCAGAAATGCATAAGTATGCTATCCTAACAAATTGTGGAGATCTTATTGAAGATGTGGAACATATGTGTTTTAAATTTCCTTACATCATAGTTTATTGGGCAAATTTTATCTTTATTAGAATTGAGTTACAAGAGAAGGAATATATTAAAAATTGGTTTATAAAGATTGGTAAAAGATTTTTTGATGTGCTGAGATGAACGAATGTTTGTTGTTTTCCTTGTTATCTTCTAGAATATGCCTATGAATTTTTTTATGATCGTATTAGATTAAACGTATTGCGTTCGATGAACTTATGATGTTAATCTCATGGAAGATTTGTTTGAAAATGATTGTACCAGATTTTAAATGTTAATCCCAATCTTTTGTAACATTATTTTTCTTTATGAATGGGAGTAGACAGGTATTTTGGTAGGCTCGTTGGATCATAATGATTCTACTATTGATAATAATGTTAGACAAAATATCCATTAAAGAGAAGCATATAACATGGCTACTTTGAACCAGCAACATACAACATCTATCTTTATCAACTGTCGTAAACTTATTCATATCTTCATAAACCTACCGAGAACAAAGTAGAATATTTGCCCAATCATGGAACATATCCATAAATGGTAATATAAATTTGATTGTGTATTTTTAATATAGACGGTTAGAAAGAATGGGGATAGATTGAAGTGAAAGGTTTTGATTTTAGTAGCTTTGAATATATTGTCGTTAGTTTTTTCATTTTTTTCTTTGAGTACAATAAATCAAAAAAATGATAGGGATAAGGTTATTAATGTTTGGCATAAGTGATGGACATAAGTAGAGATTAGTGTGATAGTTAGGCCTGAAAGGTGGTGTTGTGGCCAGGCTATTGTTGTGGTGTTAATAGTTAGTCTCATTGTTTTAATTATTATTTTATTTTATTTATTTATTTCAAAATATTTTCATATATTTTGGTAAAAAAATAACTAAACAAGAATTGAATTTTACTATGTAAGTCAACTTTACTCGATTTTCTTAAAAAAATTCAAATACATTTGAGAGCCATATTGACTTTTGTAACATATGAGAGGACTGGTGGTTATTTTAACTTGTTTGAAGTATGATCTAAAACCTTTTGGTCACTGATAGTAGTCTAACTAGTAGAAGAACTATCAATCTCAATTTTATAACTTTTAACTTTATTTAGGTTCTAAAACCGATCGCTTTAGTGACGATTCTAGTGATTAGTGGTTAGAGCAGTTTTTCTTACTTTTAACTTTATTTAGAAACTTTCATGGATCTAAAATTGATAGTTTTAGTGATAGTTCTAGTGTTGAGATTATTTAACACTTCTCATAATGACTAAGATATCCAGAGATCTAATATTACCGAAGTTAAAATAACTCTTAAACGTATTATAAAATAAAAATAAATCAATTCATGGATATGTACCATCATATCCTACAAAACTCGGAGAATTAAAAAACATGTTAAGACATAATTATGTTCATTTTGATTTTGTTAAGGTAAAAGGTCCCTATAATGGGTGTTTAGGAAAAAGATTGGAGCAGACCGGAAGGTAGAGACCTATAAAGCCCGTCTGGTTGCTAGAGAGTTTAATCAAAAAGAAGGAATCGATAATGAGGAAACCTTTTTCCTTGTAGCAATGCTCAAATTTATTTGGAGTCTACTTGCAATAGCTGAATATAATGATTACGAGATATGGCAGATGGATGTGAAAACAACATTCTTGAATGGGGACCTCAAGAAGGATGTCTATATGAATCATACTAAGGGTTTCACATCTCCATCTCATCCTAATAATATATGCAAGCTTCAAATATCCATTTATGGATTGAAGCAAGCATCAAGAAGTTGGAATCTTTGCTTCCATACAATAGTTAAAGAGTTTGGTTTTGTAAGATGCGATGAGGAGCCATGTATGTACAAAAGGACTAGTTGGAGTACAATAATATTCTGGTGTTATATGTAGATGACATATTACTATTAGGTAATGGTATACAAGCAATGCAACACACCAAGTTTTGGTTATCCGACCAGTTCTCCATAAAGGATTTAGGAGAAGCAGCTTATATTCTAGGAATTAAGATCTCTAGAGATAGATCAAAGAAGCTATTTGACCTATCTCAATCCTTATACATAGATACTATCTTGAAGATGTATCAAATGGAATATTCCAAAAAGGGCTATTTACCAATAGGCTCTAGAATTACTCTTAATAAGTGGGATTGACCCAAGACCCTAGAGGAAAGAGTACGCATGAGTAATGTACCATATGCTAGCGCAGTGGGATCCATCATGTATGCCATGACATATACTAGATCTAAAGTAGCCTATGCGCTAGGAGTATAGAGTAGATACCAAGGCAACCCAGGTGAGGAACATTGTGAAGTTGTAAAAACCATCCTTTAGTACTTAAGAAGAACTAAGGACCAATTCCTCATCTATGGAGATCGTGAGCTGAAGCTAAATGGGTATACAAATGCTAGTCTTGCTTCAGACAAGGACGATAGCAAATCAATATGGATATTGGTAGGATGAGTTACAGTGTGTTGGAGTTGATTGAGGAGGAAGGGGTTTATGCCTCGAGAATAATCATTAGGAGCGACAAAGATAATCAAAAGAATAGTCGAAATACAAAAATTAATGAATGATAATGTAAACCCATCCACATACTATATTTTATGTTCTTCAATATTACACAAGAACAAGAATAATTTAAAACATAGAAACAATAAACTCACCTCTCCACCACCAGTAAAGGTATGAATCCATAATTAAATTATAATGATCATAGATCTTGATTGGAAATTGGATTGTATAAGAAAAACATTATTCCAAAAAAATATAAGAAATGGATATCGATGGTAGAATAGGATAACTGCAGAGATATGAAGAGTGGTATGACTTTTGAGGTGTATAATATTAATTGAAGTGGAGCGGCGATAAAGTGAAGTAGCAATTATGGTTTAAATGATGATATGTGATATTTGATAGTTAATAGTGATTAGAAATGACATCGTTTGAGTATTTACAAATTTAATCCATAACTATTTACAACTGTCACTAATAAAAAGATCAATATAAAAATGACAACCTTACATTTGATACCCAATTAGACAACAAAATAATTTTAGAACAATAGCTACCACTACCAAATATTGTTGTTTTTTCTTTTTACTTAGTATCAAAAGAAAGGACTCAACTTCTTTTGGTATATTTCAAAAAACTGTTAATAATGGAGGATGGCCAATTTTTCAAATTCTTCAAGCATCTCCGGATATTGTGCTCGGATTTCTGAAACCTACAGAGCTTTTCCAATTCTCCGGATCACATTAAATAAAATAATCTTTGAAAGCTTTAATCCTGAAACATTACAACATAATTTTTAGTCACAAACTAATGAAAATTAAACTAAAAATAGTCATACCTTGTTGAATCTATATCTCTAAATTTGCGAAAGAAAATCACCTGCACACATCCATTATAAACAGCTTTTTGATATATACCAAAAGAAGCTGGATCCTTTCTTCTGATTCTAAGTAAAAAACAAAAACTATAATCTTGTTAATAACGAATTATGGGGAGTGGTAGCTATCGTTCTCAAGTTATTTTCTTGCATGATTAGGTATCAAATGTAAGGTGTCATCTTTATATTGGTCTTTTCATTAGTGACAGTTGGAAATATCTATGAATTGAATTTATGTTTCATGGCCTTTCAATGACAGAGTTATATAAATTTTTCTTTGAAAGGGTGCTAATATACAAATTATTTATTTAAAATATGTTATGTTAACAAAACACTAGATAATAATACATATATTTGTTCTTCATTCACATATACTTAATTCAGTAGGTAAATGATAACAAAACATAACTTATATTTATTTATCTAGAAAATATAAATGTTACATAAAAGTAATTCACAAATTCAAAAGAAAAAGCATAAAAATTATTCGAAAATTCAATTAGATTAAAGAACCGAAGTGGCAAATATAAAAAATAAAAATAAATTGATAAATATACATCTATCAACCTATTAATATTTTACTATTTCTATTTCGAAATAACAAAGAAATAAGAATAATCTAGAAAATGGAAAAAATAAACGCACCTGTTAAACCAATATAGATAGAAATCTATAATCGAAATGTAATGACTATCGATCTGATAGGTAAGCATATTATGGACAACACTTGATTGGAGAATGAATTGCATAGGACAAAACATTAACTGAAGGAAGAAAAGAAATGAAGATCTGTGGTGAAATAGAATAAGAAGAAGTTGATTTAGAGAGATAGAGATAATTATGAAGATGTGAAGAATGACATATCTTTTGAGGCGTGTGTAATGTATATACATATTTGAGGTGAGGCGGCTCTAGGGTTTGGACGATAATGTGTGACATTTTATAGGTAAGAATGAGCAGGAGTCACACCAGTCAAATATTTACAATTTTTTCATCTATAATTTTTCTTTTGAAATAAATTTTAAGTTATATAATTTATGTTTTTAAATAATTAGAATAAAAAATAAAATGTAATTATATTTGATTTTAACGAGATATATTATATATTCGAAAATATGTCCAGAACTTGAGTGTTTGAATAACAATACATATATTTTGTTAGAAATGCATAAGTATGCTATCCTAACAAATTGTGGAGATCTTATTGAAGATGTGGAACATATGTGTTTTAAATTTCCTTACATCATAGTTTATTGGGCAAATTTTATCTTTATTATAATTGAGTTACAAGAGCAAGAATATATTGAAAATTGGTTTATCAAGATTGGTAAAAGATTTTTTGATGTGCTGAGATGAACGAATGTTTGTTGTTTTCCTTGTTATCTTCTAGAATATGCGTATGAATTTTTTTTATGATCGTGTTAGATTAAACGTATTGCGTTCGATGAACTTATGATCTTGATCTCATGGAAGATTTGTTTGAAAATGATTGTACCAGATTTCAAATGTTAATCCCAATCTTTTGTAACATTTCTTTTCTTTACGAATGGGAGCAGACAGGTATTTTGGTAGTCTCGTTGGATCATAATGATTCTACTATTGATAATAATGTTAGACAAAATATCCATTAAAGAGAAGCATATAACATGGCTACTTTGAACTAGCAACATACAACATCAATCTTTATCAACTGTCGTAAACTTTTTCATATCTTCATAAAGCTACCGAGAACAAAGTAGAACATTTGCCCAATCATGGAACATATCCATAAATGGTAATATAAATTTGATTGTGAACGGGGATAGATTGAAGTGAAAGGTTTTGATTTTAGTAGCTTTGAATATATTGTCGTTAGTTTTTTCATTATTTTCTTTGAGTACGAAAAAGCAAAAATTGATAGGGGTAAGGTTTTTAATGTTTGTCATAAGTGATGGACATAAGTAGAGATTAGTGTGATAGTTAGGCCTGAAAGGTGGTGGTGTGGCCAGGCTATTGTTGTGGTGTTAATAGTTAGTCTCAATGTTTTAATTATTATTTTTTTCAAAATATTTTTATATATTTTGGTAAAAAATAACTAAACAAGAATTGAATTTTTCTCTATAAGTCAACTTTAATTGATTTTCTTAAACTTTTTTCAAGTACATCAGAGAGCCATATTGACTTTTGTAACATATGAAAGGACTCGTGGGTATTTAAACTTGTGTGAAGTTTGATCTAAAACCTTTTGGTCACTGATAGTAGTCTATCTAGTAGAAGAACTATCAATCTTAGTTTTCTAACTATTAACTTTATTTAGGTTCTAAAACCGATCGCTTTAGTGACGCTTCTAGTTATAATGATTAGAGCAATTTTCTAACTTTTAACTTTATTTAGAAACTTTCATGGATCTAAAATTGATAGTTTTAGTGATAGTTCTAGTGTTGAGATTATTTAACTCTTCTCATAACGACTAAGATATCCCGAGATCTAATATTACCAAAGCTAAAATAACTCTTAAATGTATTAAAAATAAAATAAATCAATTCATGGATATGTACCATCATATCCTACAAAACTTGGAGAATTAAAAAACATGTTAAGACATAATTATGTTCATTTTGATTTTGTTAAGGTAAAAGGTCCCTATAATGGGTGTTTAAGAAAAAGATTGGAGCAGACGGGAAGGTAGAGACCTATAAAGCCCGTCTGGTTGCTAAAGAGTCTAATCAAAAGGAAGGAATCGATTATGAGGAACCCTTTTTCCTTGTAGCAATGCTCAAATTTATTTGGATTCTACTTGCAATAGCTGAATATAATGATTACGAGATATGGCAGATGGATGTGAAAACAACTTTCTTAAATGGGGACCTCAAGAAGGATGTCTATATGAATCATACTAAGGGTTTCACATCTCCATCTCATCCTAATAATATATGCAAGCTTCAAATATCCATTTATGGATTGAAGCAAGCGTCAAGAAGTTGGAATGTTTGCTTCCATACGATAGTTAAAGAGTTTGGTTTTGTAAGATGCGATGAGGAGCCATGTATGTACAAAAGGACTAGTGGGAGTACAATAATATTCTGGTGTTATATGTAGATGACATATTACTATTAGGTAATGGTATACAAGCAATGCAACACACCAAGTTTTGGTTATCCGACCAGTTCTCCATAAAGGATTTAGGAGAAGCAGCTTATATTCTAGGAATTAAGATCTCTAGAGATAGATCAAAGAAGCTATTTGACCTATCTCAATCCTTATACATAGATACTATCTTGAAGAGGTATCAAATGGAATATTCCAAAAAGGGGTATTTACCAATAGGCTCTAGAATTATTCTTAGTAAGTGGGATTGACCCAAGGCCCTAGATGAAAGAGTACGCATGAGTAAGGTACCATATGCTAGCGCAGTGGGATCCATCATGTATGCCATGACATGTACTAGATCTGAAGTAGCCTATGCGCTAGTAGTAGAGAGTAGATACCAAGGCAACCTAGGTGAGGAACATTGTGAAGTTGTAAAAACCATCCTTAAGTACTTAAGAAGAACTAAGGACCAATTCCTCATCTATGGAGATCGTGAGCTGAAGCTAAATGGGTATACAAATGCTAGTCTTGCTTCAGACAAGGACGATAGCAAATCAATATGGATATTGGTAGGATGAGTTACAGAGTGTGTTGGAGTTGATTGAGGAGGAAGGGGTTTATGCCTCGAGAATAATTATTAGGAGCGACAAAGATAATCAAAAGAATAGTCTAAATACCAAAATTAATAAATGATAATGTAAACCCATCCACATACTATATTTTATGTTCTTCAAAATAACACAAGAACAAGAATAATTTAAAACATAGAAACAATAAACTCACCTCTCCACCACCAGTAAAGGTATGAATCCATAATTAAATTATAATGATCATAGATCTTGATTGGAAATTAGATTGTATAAGAAAAACATTATGCCAAAAAAATATAAGAAATGGATATCGATGGTAGAATGGGATAACTGCAGAGATATCAAGAGTGGTATGACTTTTGAGGTGTATAATATTAATTGAAGTGGAGCGGCGATAAAGTGAAGTGGCAATTATGGTTTAAATGATGATATGTGATATGTGATATTTGATAGTTAATAGTGATTAGAAATGACATCGTTTGAGTATTTACAAATTTAATCCATGCTATTTACAACTGTCACTAATAAAAAGATCAATATAAAAATGACAACCTTACATTTGATACCCAATTAGACAACAAAATAATTTTAGAATGATAGCTACCACTTCCAAATATTATTGTTTTTGCTTTTTACTTAGTATCAAAAGAAAGGACCCAACTTCTTTTGGTATATTTCAAAAAGCTGTTTATAATGGAGGATTGCCAATTTTTCAAATTCTTCAAGCATCTCCGGATATTGTGCTCGGATTTCTGAAACCTACAGAGTTTTTCCAATTCTCCGGATCACATTAAATAAAATAATCTTTGAAATCCTGAAACATTACAACGATAATTTTCATTCACAGAACGAATGAAAATAAACTAAAAATAGTCAGTACTTGTTGAATCGATATCTCGGAGATGTTGCGAATTGAAAATCACCTGGCACACATCCATTATAAACAGCTTTTTGATATATACCAAAAGAAGTCTGGATCCTTTCTTCTGATTCTAAGTAAAAAAGCAAAAACAATAATCTTGTTAATAACGAATTATGGGGAGTGGTAGATATCGTTCTCAAGTTATTTTGTTGCATGATTAGGTATCAAATGTAAGGTGTCATCTTTATATTGGTCTTTTCATTAGTGACAGTTAGAAATATCTATGGATTGACTTTATGTTTCATGGCCTTTCAATGACAGAGTTATATAAATTTTTCTTAGAAAGGGTGCTAATATACAAATTATTTATTTAAAATATGTTATGTTAACAAAACACTAGATAATAATACATATATTTGTTCTTCATTCACATATACTTAATTCAGTAGGTAAATGATAACAAAACATAACTTATATCTATTTATCTAGAAAATATAAATGTTACATAAAAGTAATTCACAAATTCAAAAGAAAAAGCATAAAAATTATTCAAAAATTCAATTAGATTAAAGAACCGAAGTGGCAAATACAAAAAATAAAAATAAACTGATAAATATACATCTATCAACCTATTAATATTTTACTGTTTCTATTTCAAAATAACAAAGAAATAAGAATAATTTAGAAAATGGAAAAAATAAATGCACCTGTTAAAACAATATAGATAGAAATCTATAATCGAAATGTTATGACTATCGATCTGATAGGTAAGCATATTATGGACAACACTTGATTGGAGAATGAATTGCATAGGACAAAACATTAACTGAAGGAAGAAAGGAAATGAAGATCTGTGGTGAAATGGAATAAGAAGAAGTTGATTTAGAGAGATAGAGATAATGATGAAGATGTGAAGAATGACATATCTTTTGAGGCGTGTGTAATGTATATACATATTTGAGGTGAGGCGGCTCTAGGGTTTGGACGATAATGTGTGACATTTTATAGGTAAGAGTGAGTAGGAGTCACACCAGTCAAATATTTACAATTTTTTCATCTATTATTTTTCTTTTGAAATAAAGTTTAAGTTATATAATTTATGTTTTTAAATAATTAGAATAAAAAATAAAAAATGTTATTATATTTGATTTTAACGAGATATATTATATATTTGAAAATATGTCCAGAACTTAAGTGTTTGAATAACAATACATATATTTTGTCAGAAATGCATAAGTATGCTCTCCTAACAAATTGTGGAGATCTTATTGAAGATGTGGAACATATGTGCTTTAAATTTCCTTACATCATAGTTTATTGGGCAAATTTTATCTTTATTAGAATTGAGTTACAAGAGCAAGAATATATTGAAAATTGGTTTATCAAGGTTGGTAAAAGATTTTTTGATGTGCTGAGATGAACGAATGTTTGTTGTTTTCCTTGTTATCTTCTAGAATATGCGTATGAATTTTTTTTATGATCGTATTAGATTAAACGTATTGCGTTCGATGAACTTATGATCTTAATCTCATGGAAGATTTGTTTGAAAATGATTGTACCAGATTTCAAATGTTAATCCCAATCTTTTGTAACATTTCTTTTCTTTATGAATGGGAGCAGACATGTATTTTGGTAGTCTCGTTGGATCATAATGATTCTACTATTGATAATAACGTTAGACAAAATATCCATTAAAGAGAAGCATATAACATGGCTACTTTGAACCAGCAACATACAACATCTATCTTTATCAACTGTCGTAAACTTATTCATATCTTCATAAACCTACCGAGAACAAAGTAGAACATTTTTCCAATCATGGAACATATCCATAAATGGTAATATAAATTTGATTGTGAACGGGGATAGATTGAAGTGAAAGATTTTGATTTTAGTAGCTTTGAATATATTGTCGTTAGTTTTTTCATTATTTTCTTTGAGTACGAAAAAGCAAAAATTGATAGGGGTAAGGTTTTTAATGTTTGTCATAAGTGATGGACATAAGTAGAGATTAGTGTGATAGTTAGGCCTGAAAGGTGGTGGTGTGGCCAGGCTATTGTTGTGGTGTTAATAGTTAGTCTCAATGTTTTAATTATTATTTTTTTCAAAATATTTTTATATATTTTGGTAAAAAATAACTAAACAAGAATTGAATTTTTCTCTATAAGTCAACTTTAATTGATTTTCTTAAACTTTTTTCAAGTACATCAGAGAGCCATATTGACTTTTGTAACATATGAAAGGACTCGTGGGTATTTAAACTTGTGTGAAGTTTGATCTAAAACCTTTTGGTCACTGATAGTAGTCTATCTAGTAGAAGAACTATCAATCTTAGTTTTCTAACTATTAACTTTATTTAGGTTCTAAAACCGATCGCTTTAGTGACGCTTCTAGTTATAATGATTAGAGAAATTTTCTAACTTTTAACTTTATTTAGAAACTTTCATGGATCTAAAATTGATAGTTTTAGTGATAGTTCTAGTGTTGAGATTATTTAACTCTTCTCATAACGACTAAGATATCCCGAGATCTAATATTACCAAAGCTAAAATAACTCTTAAATGTATTAAAAATAAAATAAATCAATTCATGGATATGTACCATCATATCCTACAAAACTCGGAGAATTAAAAAACATGTTAAGACATAATTATGTTCATTTTGATTTTGTTAAGGTAAAAGGTCCCTATAATGGGTGTTTAAGAAAAAGATTGGAGCAGACGGGAAGGTAGAGACCTATAAAGCCCGTCTGGTTGCTAAAGAGTCTAATCAAAAGGAAGGAATCGATTATGAGGAAACCTTTTTCCTTGTAGTAATGCTCAAATTTATTTGGATTCTACTTGCAATAGCTGAATATAATGATTACGAGATATGGCAGATGGATGTGAAAACAACTTTCTTAAATGGGGACCTCAAGAAGGATGTCTATATGAATCATACTAAGGGTTTCACATCTCCATCTCATCCTAATAATATATGCAAGCTTCAAATATCCATTTATGGATTGAAGCAAGCGTCAAGAAGTTGGAATGTTTGCTTCCATACGATAGTTAAAGAGTTTGGTTTTGTAAGATGCGATGAGGAGCCATGTATGTACAAAAGGACTAGTGGGAGTACAATAATATTCTGGTGTTATATGTAGATGACATATTACTATTAGGTAATGGTATACAAGCAATGCAACACACCAAGTTTTGGTTATCCGACCAGTTCTCCATAAAGGATTTAGGAGAAGCAGCTTATATTCTAGGAATTAAGATCTCTAGAGATAGATCAAAGAAGCTATTTGACCTATCTCAATCCTTATACATAGATACTATCTTGAAGAGGTATCAAATGGAATATTCCAAAAAGGGCTATTTACCAATAGGCTTTAGAATTATTCTTAGTAAGTGGGATTGACCCAAGACCCTAGATGAAAGAGTACGCATGAGTAAGGTACCATATGCTAGCGCAGTGGGATCCATCATGTATGCCATGACATGTACTAGATCTGAAGTAGCCTATGCGCTAGTAGTAGAGAGTAGATACCAAGGCAACCTAGGTGAGGAACATTGTGAAGTTGTAAAAACCATCCTTAAGTACTTAAGAAGAACTAAGGACCAATTCCTCATCTATGGAGATCGTGAGCTGAAGCTAAATGGGTATACAAATGCTAGTCTTGCTTCAGACAAGGACGATAGCAAATCAATATGGATATTGGTAGGATGAGTTACAGAGTGTGTTGGAGTTGATTGAGGAGGAAGGGGTTTATGCCTCGAGAATAATTATTAGGAGCGACAAAGATAATCAAAAGAATAGTCTAAATACCAAAATTAATAAATGATAATGTAAACCCATCCACATACTATATTTTATGTTCTTCAAAATAACACAAGAACAAGAATAATTTAAAACATAGAAACAATAAACTCACCTCTCCACCACCAGTAAAGGTATGAATCCATAATTAAATTATAATGATCATAGATCTTGATTGGAAATTAGATTGTATAAGAAAAACATTACTCCAAAGAAATATAAGAAATGGATATCGATGGTAGAATGGGATAACTGCAGAGATATCAAGAGTGGTATGACTTTTGAGGTGTATAATATTAATTGAAGTGGAGCGGCGATAAAGTGAAGTGGCAATTATGGTTTAAATGATGATATGTGATATGTGATATTTGATAGTTAATAGTGATTAGAAATGACATCGTTTGAGTATTTACAAATTTAATCCATGCTATTTACAACTGTCACTAATAAAAAGATCAATATAAAAATGACAACCTTACATTTGATACCCAATTAGACAACAAAATAATTTTAGAATGATAGCTACCACTTCCAAATATTATTGTTTTTGCTTTTTACTTAGTATCAAAAGAAAGGACCCAACTTCTTTTGGTATATTTCAAAAAGCTGTTTATAATGGAGGATTGCCAATTTTTCAAATTCTTCAAGCATCTCCGGATATTGTGCTCGGATTTCTGAAACCTACAGAGTTTTTCCAATTCTCCGGATCACATTAAATAAAATAATCTTTGAAAGCTTTAATCCTGAAACATTACAACATAATTTTCAGTCACAAACTAATGAAAATTAAACTAAAAATAGTCATACCTTGTTGAATCTATATCTCTAAATTTGCGAAAGAAAATCACCTGCACACATCCATTATAAACAGCTTTTTGATATATACCAAAAGAAGCTGGATCCTTTCTTCTGATTCTAAGTAAAAAACAAAAACAATAATCTTGTTAATAACGAATTATGGGGAGTGGTAGATATCGTTCTCAAGTTATTTTGTTGCATGATTAGGTATCAAATGTAAGGTGTCATCTTTATATTGTTCTTTTTATTAGTGACAGTTAGAAATATCTATGGATTGACTTTATGTTTCATGGCCTTTCAATGACAGAGTTATATAAATTTTTCTTCGAAAGGGTACTAATATACAAATTATTTATTTAAAATATGTTATGTTAACAAAACACTAGATAATAATACATATATTTGTTCTTCATTCACATATACTTAATTCAGTAGGTAAATGATAACAAAACATAACTTATATTTATTTATCTAGAAAATATAAATGTTACATAAAAGTAATTCACAAATTCAAAAGAAAAAGCATAAAAATTATTCAAAAATTCAATTAGATTAAAGAACCGAAGTGGCAAATACAAAAAATAAAAATAAACTGATAAATATACATCTATCAACCTATTAATATTTTACTGTTTCTATTTCAAAATAACAAAGAAATAAGAATAATTTAGAAAATGGAAAAAATAAATGCACCTGTTAAACCAATATAGATAGAAATCTATAATCGAAATGTAATGACTATCGATCTGATAGGTAAGCATATTATGGACAACACTTGATTGGAGAATGAATTGCATAGGACAAAACATTAACTGAAGGAAGAAAGGAAATGAAGATCTGTGGTGAAATGGAATAAGAAGAAGTTGATTTAGAGAGATAGAGATAATGATGAAGATGTGAAGAATGACATATCTTTTGAGGCGTGTGTAATGTATATACATATTTGAGGTGAGGCGGCTCTAGGGTTTGGACGATAATGTGTGACATTTTATAGGTAAGAGTGAGTAGGAGTCACACCAGTCAAATATTTACAATTTTTTCATCTATTATTTTTCTTTTGAAATAAAGTTTAAGTTATATAATTTATGTTTTTAAATAATTAGAATAAAAAATAAAAAATGTTATTATATTTGATTTTAACGAGATATATTATATATTTGAAAATATGTCCAGAACTTAAGTGTTTGAATAACAATACATATATTTTGTCAGAAATGCATAAGTATGCTCTCCTAACAAATTGTGGAGATCTTATTGAAGATGTGGAACATATGTGCTTTAAATTTCCTTACATCATAGTTTATTGGGCAAATTTTATCTTTATTAGAATTGAGTTACAAGAGCAAGAATATATTGAAAATTGGTTTATCAAGGTTGGTAAAAGATTTTTTGATGTGCTGAGATGAACGAATGTTTGTTGTTTTCCTTGTTATCTTCTAGAATATGCGTATGAATTTTTTTTATGATCGTATTAGATTAAACGTATTGCGTTCGATGAACTTATGATCTTAATCTCATGGAAGATTTGTTTGAAAATGATTGTACCAGATTTCAAATGTTAATCCCAATCTTTTGTAACATTTCTTTTCTTTATGAATGGGAGCAGACATGTATTTTGGTAGTCTCGTTGGATCATAATGATTCTACTATTGATAATAACGTTAGACAAAATATCCATTAAAGAGAAGCATATAACATGGCTACTTTGAACCAGCAACATACAACATCTATCTTTATCAACTGTCGTAAACTTATTCATATCTTCATAAACCTACCGAGAACAAAGTAGAACATTTTTCCAATCATGGAACATATCCATAAATGGTAATATAAATTTGATTGTGTATTTTTAATGTAGACGGTTAGAAAGAACGGGGATAGATTGAAGTGAAAGGTTTTGATTTTATTAGCTTTTAATATATTGTCGTTAGTTTTTTCATTTTTTTCTTTGAGTACGAAAAAGCAAAAATTGATAGGGATAAGGTTTTTAATGTTTGGCATAAGTGATGGAGATAAGTAGAGATCAGTGTGATAGTTAGGCCTGAAAGGTGGTGGTGTGGCAAGGCTATTGTTGTGGTGTTAATAGTTAGTCTCAATGTTTTAATTATTATTTTATTTTATTTATTTTTTTCAAAATATTTTTATATATTTTGGTAAAAAATAACTAAACAAGAATTTAATTTTTCTCTATAAGTCAACTTTACTTGATTTTCTTAAACTTTTTTCAAGTACATCTGAGAGCCATATTGACTTTTGTAACATATGAGAGGACTCGTGGTTATTTTAACTTGTGTGAAGTTTGATCTAAAACCTTTTGGTCACTCATAGTAGTCTAATTAGTAGAAGAACTATCAATCTTAAATTTCTAACTTTTAACTTTATTTAGGTTCTAAAACCGATCGCTTTAGTGACGCTTCTAGTGATATTGATTAGAGCAATTTTCTTACTTTTAACTTTATTTAGAAACTTTCATGGATCTAAAATTGATAGTTTTAGTGATAGTTCTAGTGTTGAGATTATTTAACTCTTCTCATAACGACTAAGATATCCCGAGATCTAATATTACCGAAGCTAAAATAACTCTTAAATGTATTAAAAATAAAATAAATCAATATATGGATATGTACCATCATATCCTACAAAACTCGGAGAATTAAAAAACATGTTAAGACATAATTATGTTCATTTTGATTATGTTAAGGTAAAAGGTCCCTTAAATGGGTGTTTAAGAAAAAGATTGGAGCAGACGGGAAGGTAGAGACCTATAAAACCCGTCTAGTTGCTAAAGAGTCTAATCAAAAGGAAGGAATCGATTATGAGGAAACCTTTTTCCTTGTAGCAATGCTCAAATTTATTTGGATTCTAATTGCAATAGCTGAATATAATGATTACGAGATATGGCAGATGGATGTGAAAACAACTTTCTTGAATGGAGACCTCAAGACGGATGTCTATATGAATCATACTAAAGGTTTCACATCTCCATCTCATCCTAATAATATATGCAAGCTTCAAATATCCATTTATGGACTGAAGAAGCGTCAAGAAGTTGGAATGTTCGCTTCCATACAATAGTTAAAGAGTTTGGTTTTGTAAGATGCGATGAGGAGCCATGTATGTACAAAAGGACTAGTGGGAGTACAATAAAATTCTGGTGTTATATGTAGATGACATATTATTATTAGGTAATGGTATACAAGCAATGCAACACACCAAGTTTTGGTTATCCGACCAGTTCTCCATAATGGATTTAGGAGAAGCAGCTTATATTCTAGGAATTAAGATCTCTAGAGATAGATCAAAGAAGCTATTTGACCTATCTCAATCCTTATACATAGATACTATCTTGAAGAGGTATCAAATGGAATATTCCAAAAAGGGCTATTTACCAATAGGCTCTAGAATTACTCTTAGTAAGTGGGATTGACCCAAGACCCTAGAGGAAAGAGTACGCATGAGTAGGTACCATATGCTAGCGCAGTGGGATCCATCATGTATGCCATGACATGTACTAGATCTGAAGTAGCCTATGCGCTAGGAGTAGAGAGTAGATACCAAGGCAAGCCAGGGTGAGGAACATTGTGAAGTTGTAAAAACCATCCTTAAGTACTTAAGAAGAACTAAGACCAATTCCTCATCTATGGAGATCGTGAGCTGAAGCTAAATGGGTATACAAATGCTAGTCTTGCTTCAGACAAGGACGATAGCAAATCAATATGGATATTGGTAGGATGAGTTACAGTGTGTTGGAGTTGATTGAGGAGGAAGGATTTATGCCTCGAGAATAATTATTAGGATCGACAAAGATAATCAACAGAATAGTCTAAATACCAAAATTATTAAATGATAATGTAAACCCATCCACATACTATATTTTATGTTCTTCAAAATAACACAAGAACAAGAATAATTTAAAACATAGAAACAATAAACTCACCTCTCCACCACCAGTAAAGGTATGAATCCATAATTAAATTATAATGATCATAGATCTTGATTGGAAATTGGATTGTATAAGAAAAACATTATTCCAAAAAAATATAAGAAATGGATATCGATGGTAGAATAGGATAACTGCAGAGATATGAAGAGTGGTATGACTTTTGAGGTGTATAATATTTATTGAAGTGGAGCGGCGATTAAGTGAAGTGGCAATTATGGTTTAAATGATGATATGTGATATTTGATAGTTAATAGTGATTAGAAATGACATCGTTTGAGTATTTACAAATTTAATCCATAACTATTTACAACTGTCACTAATAAAAAGATCAATATAAAAATGACAACCTTACATTTGATACCCAATTAGACAACAAAATGTATTTTAGAACGATAGCTACCACTCCCAAATATTGTTGTTTTTGCTTTTTTACTTAGTATAAAAAGAAAGGACCCAACTTCTTTGGTATATTTCAAAAAGCTGTTTATAATGGAGGATGGCCAATTTTTCAAATTCTTCAAGCATCTCCGGATATTGTGCTCGGATTTCTGAAACCTACAGAGTTTTTCCAATTCTCCGGATCACATTAAATAAAATAATCTTTGAAAACTTTAATCCTGAAACATTACAACATAATTTTCAGTCACAAACTAATGAAAATTAAACTAAAAATAGTCATACCTTGTTGAATCTATATCTCTAAATTTGCGAAAGAAAATCACCTGCACACATCCATTATAAACAGCTTTTTGATATATACCAAAAGAAGCTGGATCCTTTCTTCTGATTCAAAGTAAAAAACAAAAACTATAATCTTGTTAATAACGAATTATGGAGAGTGGTAGCTATCGTTCTCAAGTTATTTTCTTGCATGATTAGGTATCAAATGTAAGGTGTCATCTTTATATTGGTCTTTTCATTAGTGATAGTTAGAAATATCTATGGATTGAATTTATGTTTCATGGCCTTTCAATGACATAGTTATATAAATTTTTCTTAGAAAGGGTGCTAATATACAAATTATTTATATAAAATATGTTATGTTAACAAAACACTAGATAATAATACATATATTTGTTCTTCATTCACATATACTTAATTCAGTAGGTAAATGATAACAAAACATAACTTATATTTATTTATCTAGAAAATATAAATGTTACATAAAAGTAATTCACAAATTCAAAAGAAAAAGCATAAAAATTATTCAAAAATTCAATTAGATTAAAGAACCGAAGTGGCAAATACAAAAAATAAAAATAAACTGATAAATATACATCTATCAACCTATTAATATTTTACTGTTTCTATTTCAAAATAACAAAGAAATAAGAATAATTTAGAAAATGGAAAAAATAAATGCACCTGTTAAACCAATATAGATAGAAATCTATAATTGAAATGTAATGACTATCGATCTGATAGGTAAGCATATTATGGACAACACTTGATTGGAGAATGAATTGCATAGGACAAAACATTAATTGAAGGAAGAAAGGAAATGAAGATCTGTGGTGAAATAGAATAAGAAGAAGTTGATTTAGAGAGATAGAGATAATGATGAAGATGTGAAGAATGACATATCTTTTGAGGCGTGTGTAATGTATATACATATTTGAGGTGAGGCGGCTCTAGGGTTTGGACGATAATGTGTGACATTTTATAGGTAAGAGTGAGTAGGAGTCACACCAGTCAAATATTTAAAAAAATTTCATCTATTAATTTTCTTTTGAAATAAATTTTAAGTTATATAATTTATGTTTTTAAATAATTAGAATAAAAAATAAAAAATGTTATTATATTTGATTTTAACGAGATATATTATATATTTGAAAATATGTCTAGAACTTAAGTGTTTGAATAACAATACATATATTTTGTCAGAAATGCATAAGTATGCTATCCTAACAAATTGTGGAGATCTTATTGAAGATGTGGAACATATGTGCTTTAAATTTCCTTACCTCATAGTTTATTGGGCAAATTTTATCTTTATTAGAATTGACTTACAAGAGCAAGAATATATTGAAAATTGGTTTATCAAGATTGGTAAAAGATTTTTTGATGTGCTGAGATGAACGAATGTTTGTTGTTTTCCTTGTTATCTTCTAGAATATGCGTATGAATTTTTTTTATGATCGTATTAGATTAAACGTATTGCGTTCGATGAACTTATGATCTTAATCTCATGGAAGATTTGTTTGAAAATGATTGTACCAAATTTCAAATGTTAATCCCAATCTTTTGTAACATTTCTTTTCTTTATGAATGGGAGCAGACATGTATTTTGGTAGTCTCGTTGGATCATAATGATTCTACTATTGATAATAACGTTAGACAAAATATCCATTAAAGAGAAGCATATAACATGGCTACTTTGAACCAGCAACATACAACATCTATCTTTATCAACTGTCGTAAACTTATTCATATCTTCATAAACCTACCGAGAACAAAGTAGAACATTTTTCCAATCATGGAACATATCCATAAATGGTAATATAAATTTGATTGTGTATTTTTAATGTAGTCGGTTAGAAAGAACGGGGATAGATTGAAGTGAAAGGTTTTGATTTTAGTAGCTTTTAATATATTGTCGTTAGTTTTTTCATTTTTTTCTTTGAGTACGAAAAAGCAAAAATTGATAGGGATAAGGTTTTTAATGTTTGGCATATGTGATGGAGATAAGTAGAGATCAGTGTGATAGTTAGGCCTGAAAGGTGGTGGTGTGGCAAGGCTATTGTTGTGGTGTTAATAGTTAGTCTCAATGTTTTAATTATTATTTTATTTTATTTATTTTTTTCAAAATATTTTTATATATTTTGGTAAAAAATAACTAAACAAGAATTGAATTTTTCTTAATAAGTCAACTTTACTTGATTTTCTTAAACTTTTTTCAAGTACATCTGAGAGCCATATTGACTTTTGTAACATATGAGAGGACTCGTGGTTATTTTAACTTGTGTGAAGTTTGATCTAAAACCTTTTGGTCACTCATAGTAGTCTAATTAGTAGAAGAACTATCAATCTTAAATTCTAACTTTTAACTTTATTTAGGTTCTAAAACCGATCGCTTTAGTGACGCTTCTAGTGATATTGATTAGAGCAATTTTCTAACTTTTAACTTTATTTAGAAACTTTCATGGATCTAAAATTGATAGTTTTAGTGATAGTTCTAGTGTTGAGATTATTTAACTCTTCTCATAACGACTAAGATATCCCGAGATCTAATATTACCGAAGCTAAAATAACTCTTAAATGTATTAAAAATAAAATAAATCAATTCATGGATATGTACCATCATATCCTACAAAACTCGGAGAATTAAAAAACATGTTAAGACATAATTATGTTCATTTTTATTATGTTAAGGTAAAAGGTCCCTTTAATGGGTGTTTAAGAAAAAGATTGGAGCAGGCGGGAAGGTAGAGACCTATAAAGCCCGTCTAGTTGCTAAAGAGTCTAATCAAAAGGAAGGAATCGATTATGAGGAAACCTTTTTCCTTGTAGCAATGCTCAAATTTATTTGGATTCTAATTGCAATAGCTGAATATAATGATTACGAGATATGGCAGATGGATGTTAAAACAACTTTCTTGAATGGAGACCTCAAGAAGGATGTCTATATGAATCATACTAAAGGTTTCACATCTCCATCTCATCCTAATAATATATGCAAGCTTCAAATATCCAATTATGGACTGAAGAAGCGTCAAGAAGTTGGAATGTTCGCTTCCATAGAATAGTTAAAGAGTTTGGTTTTGTAAGATGCGATGAGGAGCCATGTATGTACAAAAGGACTAGTGGGAGTACAATAATATTCTGGTGTTATATGTAGATGACATATTATTATTAGGTAATGGTATACAAGCAATGCAACACACCAAGTTTTGGTTATCCGACCAGTTTTCCATAAAGGATTTAGGAGAAGCAGCTTATATTCTAGGAATTAAGATCTCTAGAGATAGATCAAAGAAGCTATTTGACCTATCTCAATCCTTATACATAGATACTATCTTGAAGAGGTATCAAATGGAATATTCCAAAAAGGGCTATTTACCAATTAGCTCTAGAATTACTCTTAGTAAGTGGGATTGACCCAAGACCCTAGAGGAAAGAGTACGCATGAGTAGGTACCATATGCTAGCGCAGTGGGATCCATCATGTATGCCATGACATGTACTAGATATGAAGTAGCCTATGCGCTAGGAGTAGAGAGTAGATACCAAGGCAACCCAGGTGAGGAACATTGTGAAGTTGTAAAAACCATCCTTAAGTACTTAAGAAGAACTAAGGACCAATTCCTCATCTATGGAGATCGTGAGCTGAAGCTAAATGGGTATACAAATGCTAGTCTTGCTTCAGACAAGGACGATAGCAAATCAATATGGATATTGGTAGGATGAGTTACAGTGTGTTGGAGTTGATTGAGGAGGAAGGGGTTTATGCCTCGAGAATAATTATTAGGAGCGACAAAGATAATCAAAAGAATAGTCTAAATACCAAAATTATTAAATGATAATGTAAACCCATCCACATACTATATTTTATGTTCTTCAAAATAACACAAGAACAAGAATAATTTAAAACATAGAAACAATAAACTCACCTCTCCACCACCAGTAAAGGTATGAATCCATAATTAAATTATAATGATCATAGATCTTGATTGGAAATTGGATTGTATAAGAAAAACATTATTCCAAAAAAATATAAGAAATGGATATCGATGGTAGAACAGGATAACTGCAGAGATATGAAGAGTGGTATGACTTTTGAGGTGTATAATTTTAATTGAAGTGGAGCGGCGATAAAGTGAAGTGGCAATTATGGTTTAAATGATGATATGTGATATTTGATAGTTAATAGTGATTAGAAATTACATCGTTTGAGTATTTACAAATTTAATCCATAACTATTTACAACTGTCACTAATAAAAAGATCAATATAAAAATGACAACCTTACATTTGATACCCAATTAGACAACAAAATAATTTTAGAACAATAGCTACCACTCCCAAATATTGTTGTTTTTGCTTTTTTACTTAGTATCAAAAGAAAGGACCCAACTTCTTTTGGTATATTTCAAAAAGCTGTTTATAATGGAGTATGGCCAATTTTTCAAATTCTTCAAGCATCTCCGAATATTGTGCTCGGATTTCTGAAACCTACAGAGTTTTTCCAATTCTCCGGATCACATTAAATAAAATAATCTTTGAAAGCTTTAATCCTGAAACATTACAACATAATTTTCAGTCACAAACTAATGAAAATTAAACTAAAAATAGTCATACCTTGTTGAATCTATATCTCTAAATTTGCGAAAGAAAATCACCTGCACACATCCATTATAAACAGCTTTTTGATATATACCAAAAGAAGCTGGATCCTTTCTTCTGATTCTAAGTAAAAAACAAAAACTATAATCTTGTTAATAATGAATTATGGGGAGTGGTAGCTATCGTTCTCAAGTTATTTTCTTGCATGATTAGGTATCAAATGTAAGGTGTCATCTTTATATTGATCTTTTCATGAGTGACAGTTGGAAATATCTATGGATTGAATTTATGTTTCATGGCCTTTCAATGACTGAGTTATATAAATTTTTCTTAGAAAGGCTGCTAATATACAAATTATTTATTTAAAATATGTTATGTTAACAAAACACTAGATAATAATACATATATTTGTTCTTCATTCACATATACTTAATTCAGTAGGTAAATGATAACAAAACATAACTTATATTTATTTATCTAGAAAATATAAATGTTACATAAAAGTAATTCACAAATTTAAAAGAAAAAGCATAAAAATTATTCAAAAATTCAATTAGATTAAAGAACCGAAGTGGCAAATACAAAAAATAAAAATAAACTGATAAATATACATCTATCAACCTATTAATATTTTACTGTTTCTATTTCAAAATAAGAAAGAAATAAGAATAATTTAGAAAATGGAAAAAATAAATGCACCTGTTAAACCAATATAGATAGAAATCTATAATCGAAATGTAATAACTATCGATCTGATAGGTAAGCATATTATGGGCAACACTTGATTGGAGAATGAATTGCATAGGACAAAACGTTAACTGAAGGAAGAAAGGAAATGAAGATCTGTGGTGAAATAGAATAAGAAGAAGTTGATTTAGAGAGATAGAGATAATGATGAAGATGTGAAGAATGACATATCTTTTGAGGCGTGTGTAATGTATATACATATTTGAGGTGAGGCGGCTCTAGGGTTTGGACGATAATGTGTGACATTTTATAGGTAAGAGTGAGTAGGAGTCACACTAGTCAAATATTTACAATTTTTTCATCTATTATTTTTCTTTTGAAATAAATTTTAAGTTATATAATTTATGTTTTTAAATAATTAGAATAAAAAATAAAAAATGTTATTATATTTGATTTTAACGAGATATATTATATATTTGAAAATATGTCTAGAACTTAAGTGTTTGAATAACAATACATATATTTTGTCAGAAATGCATAAGTATGCTATCCTAACAAATTGTGGAGATCTTATTGAAGATGTGGAACATATGTGCTTTAAATTTCCTTACATCATAGTTTATTGGGCAAATTTTATCTTTATTAGAATTGAGTTACAAGAGCAAGAATATATTGAAAATTGGTTTATCAAGATTGGTAAAAGATTTTTTGATGTGCTGAGATGAACGAATGTTTGTTGTTTTCCTTGTTATCTTCTAGAATATGCGTATGAATTTTTTTTATGATCGTGTTAGATTAAACGTATTGCGTTCGATGAACTTATGATCTTAATCTCATGGAAGATTTATTTTAAAATGATTGTACCAGATTTCAAATGTTAATCCCAATCTTTTTTAACATTTCTTTTAATTATGAATGGGAGCAGACATGTATTTTGGTAGTCTCGTTGGATCATAATGATTCTACTATTGATAATAATGTTAGACAAAATATCCATTAAAGAGAAGCATATAACATGGCTACTTTGAACCAGCAACATACAACATCTATCTTTATCAACTGTCGTAAACTTATTCATATCTTCATAAACCTACCGAGAACAAAGTAGAACATTTTCCCTATCATGGAACATATCCATAAATGGTAATATAAATTTGATTGTGTATTTTTAATGTAGACGGTTAGAAAGAATGGGGATAGATTGAAGTGAAAGGTTTTGATTTTAGTTGCTTTTAATATATTGTCGTTAGTTTTTCCATTTTTTTCTTTGAGTACGAAAAAGCAAAAATTGATAGGGATAAGGTTTTTAATGTTTGGCATAAGTGATGGACATAAGTAGAGATTAGTGTGATAGTTAGGCCTGAAAGGTGGTGGTGTGGCCAGGCTATTGTTGTGGTGTTAATAGTTAGTCTCAATGTTTTAATTATTATTTTATTTTATTTATTTATTTCAAAATATTTTTATATATTTTGGTAAAAAATAACTAAACAAGAATTAAATTTTTCTCTATAAGTCAACTTTACTTGATTTTCTTAAACTTTTTTCAAGTACATCTGAGAGCCATATTGACTTTTGTAACATATGAGAGGACTCGTGGTTATTTTAACTTGTGTGAAGTTTGATCTAAAACCTTTTGGTCACTGATAGTAGTCTAACTAGTAGAAGAACTATCAATCTTAAATTTCTAACTTTTAACTTTATTTAGGTTCTAAAACCGATCGCTTTAGTGACGCTTCTAGTGATATTGATTAGAGCAATTTTCTAACTTTTAACTTTATTTAGAAACTTTCATGGATCTAAAATTGATAGTTTTAGTGATAGTTCTAGTGTTGAGATTATTTAACTCTTCTCATAACGACTAAGATATCCCGAGATCTAATATTACCGAAGCTAAAATAACTCTTAAATGTATTAAAAATAAAGTAAATCAATTCATGGATATGTACCATCATATCCTACAAAACTCGGAGAATTAAAAAACATGTTAAGACATAATTATGTTCATTTTGATTATGTTAAGGTAAAAGGTCCCTTTAATGGGTGTTTAAGAAAAAGATTGGAGCAGACGGGAAGGTAGAGACCTATAAAGCCCGTCTGGTTGCTAAAGAGTCTAATCAAAAGGAAGGAATAGATTATGAGGAAACCTTTTTCCTTGTAGCAATGCTCAAATTTATTTGGATTATAATTGCAATAGCTGAATATAATGATTACAAGATATGGCAGATGGATGTGAAAACAACTTTCTTGAATGGAGACCTCAAGAAGGATGTCTATATGAATCATACTAAGGGTTTCACATCTCCATCTCATCCTAATAATATATGCAAGCTTCAAATATCCATTTATGGACTGAAGCAAGCGTTAAGAAGTTGGAATGTTCGCTTCCATACAATAGTTAAAGAGTTTGGTTTTGTAAGATGCGATGAGGATCCATGTATGTACAAAAGGACTAGTGGGAGTACAATAATATTCTGGTGTTATATGTAGATAACATATTATTATTAGGTAATGGAATACAAGCAATGCAACACACCAAGTTTTGGTTATACGACCAGTTCTCCATAAAGGATTTAGGAGAAGCAGCTTATATTCTAGGAATTAAGATCTCTAGAGATAGATCAAAGAAGCTATTTGACCTATCTCAATCCTTATACATAGATACTATCTTGAAGAGGTATCAAATGGAATATTCCAAAAAGGGCTATTTACCAATAGGCTCTAGAATTACTCTTAGTAAGTGGGATTGACCCAAGACCCTAGAGGAAAGAGTACGCATGAGTAAGGTACCATATGCTAGCGCAGTGGGATCCATCATGTATGCCATGACATGTACTAGATCTGAAGTAGCCTATGCGCTAGGAGTAGAGAGTAGATACCAAGGCAACCCAGGTGAGGAACATTGTGAAGTTGTAAAAACCATCCTTAAGTACTTAAGAAGAACTAAGGACCAATTCCTCATCTATGGAGATCGTGAGCTGAAGCTAAATTTGTATACAAATGCTAGTCTTGCTTCAGACAAGGACGATAGCAAATCAATATGGATATTGGTAGGATGAGTTACAGTGTGTTGGAGTTGATTTAGGAGGAAGGGGTTTATGCCTCGAGAATAATTATTAGGAGCGACAAAGATAATCAAAAGAATAGTCTAAATACCAAAATTAATAAATGATAATGTAAACCCATCCACATACTATATTTTATGTTCTTCAAAATAACACAAGAACAAGAATAATTTAAAACATAGAAACAATAAACTCACCTCTCCACCACCAGTAAATGTATGAATCCATAATTAAATTATAATGATCATAGATCTTGATTGGAAATTGGATTGTATAAGAAAAACATTATTCCAAAAAAATATAAGAAATGGATATCGATGGTAGAATAGGATAATTTCAGAGATATGAAGAGTGGTATGACTTTTGAGGTGTATAATATTAATTGAAGTGGAGTGGCGATAAAGTGAAGTGGCAATTATGGTTTAAATGATGATATGTGATATTTGATAGTTAATAGTGATTAGAAATGACATCGTTTGAGTATTTACAAATTTAATCCATAACTATTTACAACTGTCACTAATAAAAAGATCAATATAAAAATGACAACCTTACATTTGATACCCAATTAGACAACAAAATAATTTTAGAACGATAGCTACCACTCCCAAATATTATTGTTTTTGCTTTTTACTTAGTATCAAAAGAAAGGACCCAACTTCTTTTTGTATATTTCAAAAAGCTGTTTATAATGGAGGATGGCCAATTTTTCAAATTCTTCAAGCATCTCCAGATATTGTGCTCGGATTTCTGAAACCTACAGAGTTTTTCCAATTCTCCGGATCACATTAAATAAAATAATTTTTGAAAGCTTTAATCCTGAAACATTACAACATAATTTTCAGTCACAAACTAATGAAAATTAAACTAAAAATAGTCATGCCTTGTTGAATCTATATCTCTAAATTTGCGAAAGAAAATCACCTGCACACATCAATTATAAACAGCTTTTTGATATATACCAAAAGAAGCTGGATCCTTTCTTCTGATTCTAAGTAAAAAACAAAAACTATAATCTTGTTAATAACGAATTATGGGGAGTGGTAGCTATCGTTCTCAAGTTATTTTCTTTCATGATTAGGTATCAAATGTAAGGTGTCATTTTTATATTGGTCTTTTCATTAGTGACAGTTGGAAATATCTATGGATTGAATTTATGTTTCATGGCCTTTCAATGACAGAGTTATATAAATTTTTCTTTGAAAGGGTGCTAATATACAAATTATTTATTTAAAATATGTTATGTTAACAAAACACTAGATAATAATACATATATTTGTTCATCATTTATATTATTTATCTAGAAAATATAAATGTTACATAAAAGTAATTCACAAATTCAAAAGAAAAAGCATAAAAATTATTCAAAAATTCAATTAGATTAAAGAACCGAAGTGGCAAATACAAAAAATAAAAATAAACTGATAAATATACATCTATCAACCTATTAATATTTTACTGTTTCTATTTCAAAATAAGAAAGAAATAAGAATAATTTAGAATATGGAAAAAATAAATGCACCTGTTAAACCAATATAGATAGAAATCTATAATCGAAATGTAATGACTATGATCTGATAGGTAAGCATATTATGGACAACACTTGATTGGAGAATGAATTGCATAGGACAAAACATTAACTGAATGAAGAAAGGAAATGAAGATCTGTGGTGAAATAGAATAAGAAGAAGTTGATTTAGAGAGATAGAGATAATGATGAAGATGTGAAGAATGACATATCTTTTGAGGCGTGTGTAATGTATATACATATTTGAGGTGAGGCGGCTCTAGGGTTTGGACTATAATGTGTGACATTTTATAGGTAAGAGTGAGTATGAGTCACACCAGTCAAATATTTACAATTTTTTCATCTATTATTTTTCTTTTGAAATAAATTTTAAGTTATATAATTTATGTTTTTAAATAATTAGAATAAAAAATAAAAAATATTATTATATTTGATTTTAACGAGATATATTATATATTTGAAAATATGTCTAGAACTTAAGTGTTTGAATAACAATACATATATTTTGTCAGAAATGCATAAGTATGCTATCCTAACAAATTGTGGAGATCTTATTGAAGATGTGGAACATATGTGCTTTAAATTTCCTTACCTCATAGTTTATTGGGCAAATTTTATCTTTATTAGAATTGAGTTACAAGAGCAAGAATATATTGAAAATTGGTTTATCAAGATTGGTAAAAGATTTTTTGATGTGCTGAGATGAACGAATGTTTGTT